>OY728160.1:12140400-16940400 GCA_963277665.1 Viscum album | reverse complement strand
ATTATAACAATCCTATAATTAATTCAACAATTAATTATTCTAAGTAGACAAACCAATTATCACATTAATTAATTCAACAATTAATTAATAGAATCCATCAATTGTGCAATTTCACAAACTCAATGAGTAAACAATTCTATATCCCCATTATTCAATGAATTTCCACAATCCCTAAATTAATTAATCCACCAACTTAATTAAATTAATTTCAGAAATTCAATTTCTAAATGATCAATGGAAATTATATAATTACATATAAATAATTTAAATTAAGACTTTTGGATTTGAATAATAGATCACCTTCCTCAAAATTGGTGATGAATGCTCGCCAACAGAAATCCCCAAATTGAGCAGAATAACTACGAAGAACGGGGTCTAGAATGGGAACCTAAATCCAAAATAAAAATAATCAAGACCAAAAAATTATCAATCTAAATCTTACAAAACAAGATCTAGATTGAAAAGTCAGTGGATAACTTCCCTCCAAAAGATGAGGGAGAGACAAGAGAGGAAATAGAAACCACACAGGATTGGGATCTCTTATCGGGAGGGGTGCAGATCTTTTATCCGGACTTTGAATCGTGAATAACTAAGTTTGATAGCCTTAGGAGTACATCCATGAGCCTCCAAAATCAAAATAATTAGGTTATGGACAATATGGGGTCAATTTGAGGTTAATATGGGGGTTTATAAAATTTTAAAACAAATTTTAGGGTTAATTAACAAGTTGTGCATGGTTTGCTCGGAAGGGATGCATAGTTTTCCAAATTGTGTGCCTAAAACATGCCCCTATTATAGTGGGTGCATGGTTTCTCCTAATATGGAGCACGGTTTGGGAAACTGTGTAACGGCTGTGTGAATCACCTCTATTTGGGTTTGTATGATTTGTTGGTCTAGGGCTCTTGATTTGGGAAAACCGTGCACCAACCATGTACTACCTCAACTCCTTCCCAATTTCTCAAATTTCACCCAAAAACTTCCCAACAAATAACCCAAACAAGAATTACTCAAAACTAGGAATAAATAGTACCTAAAAACAAGCCTCATATAACTCCAAAAAAGGTCGTTATCTTAAACCAAGCTGTTGGGATAGCCACTTATATGGACCTAAGAATAATAGGGGAATTTGTTTTAACCTTGTTCATAAAAATAACATGAGATCATAACAACATCAAACCATTGATAATGAAAAATTCTTATTCCATGAGGGATTCCCCAGACCATCACTTCTAGTTGTGAGCTAGGAATCCCCTCATGTATGACCTTGTTACATGCATTCCAAATACTCTAGCATCTGGCCTCAATTAATAGAAACCTCTCCTTATTTTTATAGATATTTCCTTTATTTCCATAGAACCAGGAGTGAAGAAAATCACTTCCAAAAAGTCACTAAAGAACTAAGTAACTAAAAGATAAAAGGCCACACTAAACTTAGGATGCATATTCACCTTCAAAGATAATGTGGTAGGCTAACTCCTCCTTAGGAATATAATATAAGTTGCACTTGAAAACAATGGATATTCCCTTTCATCTCACCCCCCTCATCAGTAGGCAGTGACTATTTTCAAATTAACCAAATTGGGAAGTTAAATTTAGTGTGAATATCATGGAACCATAGGGTACCTCCCCATGCATCATACAAGGAACCCGTGTGTAGAGAATTCTGGTATGCCTTCATTCAGAATAAACCTGTCAAAGAATTTTTAAAAAGTAGTTTTTCATGTTCATCATTTTTGACACTCCATATTTTCATGTGGATGAAAATATGTCAAAGGGGAATATCTTAAAGGAAGAGAAGAATATAAATTAAGGAATACAGGCATCAAAAACCCACCAAATGTGGTTCTCCCAGGCACCCCCAAGCAGTGTCAGCTTGTAGGGTACCTGCACGCTAGCCATTGTAATCGACTAGTGCATTATCCAGCATAGCACACCTGAGCGGCAGCCCTATGTGGAACACCTAAGATAAATAACCCCTTTACCCAAAGTCCCATATTTTCTTATAAATAGGATATTGGGGTCTTCATTTTCATGAATGGAAATTCCCAAAGGCCTCCTGACGTTCCAATCACCATACTCCTTCACCCAATCCCTCTAAAACGTTTTAGGTACTCCTCTGAAACCTAAAGAAGATTGTATTAAAGGTAGATAGTGGAACTAAAGTCCTCCCATGGTATAAAATAAAAAACACATGCACAAGTCACTCACTCACCCATGGTTTATGAACACTAGTGTGAGGTTCCCTTACTTAAGCAGGGACCAATGAGAGGCACTTCCAAGAACACTTGTGGAGACCCTTGAAGGGTTGAACAAGGTCGCACCCAAGTGTAGTTTCCTAGTTGGACCATCACCCAAGGTACCATCACCTTGACCAGGCCTATATTCTTGAACACCTTGGTTCTCCCTATCCTACCTATGTGATCCTCCTTAGGCTCACCCAATCCTCAACACTGTGCGATCCTCTGATCAGGCCCTCTTCAAATATATCCATGGTAGGGCCTCTCTTCTTTAGGATCCCTTGTCTTAGAAGAACCAAATTAAAACCTTCACCAAAGCCTCCTACTTATATATCAATGGGGATTGGTACACCATTTTGTCCCCCATTTTTATTTTCATTTTTTCGGTCAGAGGTTTACCACGCATGTCTTACCAGCTGGTTAGGGTCCTTGGGAGGCATGTAGTTTCTATTCCCTTAGTAAAAAGTGCCCATACCCTAGGGATGGTTTCATGGAGTTCCCGGTCTTGGATACAAGATCTAAGATCATGTCTTACCCTTTTCATCTCTAATACATAGAGCCTTTAGTTCCTGAAGGGGAGGGTAAGGATTATTCTTGTTTTTTCATTCAACATTGAATGAGATCCTCCTTCCTCGGTATGAGACTAATTTTAGGGAATCCCTCCTATAGTAATACCCTATAATTTATTAAGGGAGGTTTCACTCCTGCTCCACCCTTCCTTATGACCACTGATTCAAAGAGTGGATGGGAACCAGAGTTCTATCCTCTCTCTCTCTCCTATACCCTCGGCCTCTTTCATAAGAAGAGGAGGATAAAAATGTGGTTTTATTGATCTTAATATCTCCCTTTTCCATCACATTAAACCATGAATCATCCTGACTCATGTAGATACAAGGAATTTCTATGATTGTGGAATACATCCAGTTTAATGCATGTTTAGGTAGGGTATCATCCTTTTAAAATTCCTCTCACCTTCCATCAAAGTACCTCTATAGGCATGGATCCTCGATTCCATGTATCAAACCTCTGGGAAAAGAAGATTTTTTGGTTTACTAGATCTTCTATTTCCTCTTCTTTATTACACTGATCAAGACTCACATGGGTTTATAGGTATATGGTGTTCATGAAATCCACATGATCCCCAAAACTTGGGCTTCCTTTTTTGGGGTAAGCTCCAATAATTTTATCCTAAGGGTATCATCTTTGGGAGTAAGCCCTAAAATCTAATCCATGGGCATCCTTCTCATGAATAATCCCTAATTTAATCCTCTCAATGGGACATAATCCTTTGTGAGACCAACCGAACTATATTTCATTTGATTCCCATCCACATAGGATTTGTAGAAAGCCTCCATGAGGTTCAAACCCATTTACCAAAAATCAACCCTATTATCTATGGGCTATATTCCCAGTAGGGTCTAATTCAACCTGGAAATTTATACCCCTTCCATGTTGCTTGGACTGCTTGGGCATAATTCCCACACCAAACTCTAACTGGTAATCTTACACCAAAATTTCATTGTCACGTAATTTTAAACTGTATGGTTAGGTATTTATCACAAGATGTTAAAAGGTATGATATGCCCCACTAAGAGACTGAACTGTGTGGGTTCTGATTCCTTTCACAAGGATACATAGGAATCCCAATCATGGGTCTAATCCCAAAATCAAAACAACCCTCATATCCCTAGTTAACAACATACTCCATAGCACCCCACTCCATGGATAGAAAACTAACATCATCTTAATAATGACCAAAGAATCTATTATCAATACATTAGATGATTCCATGGATGGATAATCTTAGATACATACATATAATTACATTTATGAATAACCTTAGATATATATAGATGATTCTAAATTCCATATATGTCATTAATTGATTATTAATTCAAGGTTAATCCACACCATACTTGAGAATTAATAAAGGATTCATGAACATATCTTAAATTTATAAGAGAGTCATGAAGTAAGCAATAATCCCCCCTAAAAGAGTGTGATAAGACCAACATTGCATCCTATTGAAAAATGTGAATTCTTAATCATCATTGGCCAAACTTCCCAATGAACTCCTACCTTTGTAAATAAGGCCCCATGGATATGGAACCGTTGGGTGTTTTTGGTTCCATGAACAAACCCATTGGAAACCGTTAAGAAATATTAAACCCAACGTAAGTAATTTCAAAAAACTCAACCCCCTAAAATTGACTATTGGGTGAACCAATTCTCCAAGAGAAACAAAAATTGGTGAACCTGATGTGAATCATTAACCAGGATGAGAGTATCACCCATCCATTAAGCCCCTTTTTCTCTCAAAATGAAATAGGGAAGAAAGAGATAGTCAATTAGGCATGTGTTTATTCAAATTATATGTATCTTTTATGGGGTATTCTTTTTTATGTTTTTCATATACTCAAGAACTTCCTTTTAGAACTACCCTCAATCCAATGGATTCCTTCCAACAAATATGGATGTACACCCTAGCTACAACTCACACCTAGTATTCATCCAAGCAAAGGATGCCATCACCAAATTGGTGTCTTCAACACTGGGTCTCTAACACAATAGTTCGGTATTATCATAAAAAAGGTACCATCCCAAACTAGGAGGCCAGCTGATAGGCCCTCCATCTCACCAATCCCCACCTATTGTTTGGTCAGTGATGATTGGTGGTCCTAAAGAAGACTATGTTGACTACCTTTTTCAACCATTTTGGGAGTTCATCCTCATAACATGATAACAAATCCCTCCCATATCTTAAGGAGGTGGATCAGGAGGCCACATAAGACCTCATCCAGAAGTCACAGGGGTCCTTATCAAGGATCCTTCCAGCAATATTCTCTGCCAACACTGTGTGGTAGTAATCCCTCAACATGATGAGGGTTTCATCCTTATCTGATCGGCCCAGGTCATCCAGACCCAGGCATGCAAGACATCCCATCAGGAGAAGTGACTGGTCACCAAGGAGCAGGGCCACACCCATCTACCCTCTATAGATGCCCACTAATCAAATTTTATGGCCAACTATGAGTAGGAACATGCACCATCCCACCTTAATTCATCTATCCAAGAGACTCACCTTATGGTATTCAAAGAAGCCCATCAACCAAGTGTGGAGGCCTGTTATAAATAGGAACATACACCTACCATAATTTATCAAGTATATCAATAACCTTATCTGGAAGCACTTGAATAATATCTCTAACCAAATGTGGCATCCAGCTATAAGAAGTCACACACACCTTCCTACATTTATCAAGTCTATCAGCAATTTCGTCAGGCAGCATCTGGAGAAGTCAGTCAGAAAGTCCCGATGACAAGCAAGGGGAAACCCAACTCTATTCCCCCCCCCACCACATGAGTACTATCAGTATCCACTGGTTGAAAAGGGAGGAAATTCATAGGCACATGTACCAACTCCAGATACAGAATGGGAATATATATTTGATCCAACCACTAAAGTCGCCAAGAATATCTTGGAAATGGTGAAAGGGCAGACGTAAATCCCTACCCATATACTAAAAACTTAACAGGACATTATAATAGATATGACAGTAGTTCCTTAGGGATAGAAATAAAACTCTATCCCCACAAATGGGGTGGGTAGTCATCATGTCACCCTAGAGAAAACACATACCTCCACTCTCATCTAGGAGAATCATAGAGAAAACTCCCCTCTATTATATGGACAACCATATAAGAAACATACACCCATTCCAATTATAAATCATCATCCCATAATAATGACTACTCCAAGGGAGTAAAAAACACCTATATATGACGAGAACTTCCCCCAACAAGTGGCTCCATTTACTCTCAAGACGGTATCCAAGAAGAATCCTTGTCAAACATGATTGGAATATCAAAATAATATCTATGATCCCTATTTAATTAATTTTGGGGTTCTTGAAGACCTCAAACACTTATATGTGGCATCTAAAGATCTCACTCTCCCATTTCCAAATTATTGGAGCAGTAGTAATAATTATGAAGTTCCTCTATGGAAACTTCACCATAATGGCTTTCTTTATGACCAAAAACCAAACAATAATGAGATCCCATATTCTAATATGAGTCACAGTATCCCTCCACATGGCTAGAATATCAAGGAGAGGGAGGGTATTCCCCTTTCTATAATCCACCATGGTGGCCCTCCCCATGATGGAGTTCACTAAAAAAGTTCTATCTATATTTTTATTTCATGTTGTTAAGAGAATTCTAAAATTGGTTGTGTAGTAATGAGAAATCCCTCATGTTGTGAGGCACATGGGAAAACAAGTCCATTCATATCGAATGCCTTTTTATTGGAATGTGAAATCCTTTATCATCCAGAAGATATACAAAGGAGATGGTCATTATTTTAACCACCATTAGTTCACCTACCTTCCAATGTAATATAGGAAGTCACCACCAATATCACTGCTTATGATAAAGCAGCAGGAAAAAATCCACTCTGGTTAGAGCAGGTGGAGGAACAAGTGGCAAAAGATGAAGAAGATATTCTAAACAAGAGGAAACAGTTGGTTAAAGATGACATACCAGTCATCCTTTGGACTTTATCAACCCCTTGATACCACATTCTAGAGGCATTATTGGAAGATTGTGTGCATGAAATCATCCTCAATATATGGAAAACTCTCCATCACTTGAAATAAAAGGTATTACCTTACTATGAGTATCAAAGTCGCATCAAGGTAATAGAAGGGTTTCAGCAACAAATTGACTTGGAAGATCTCCTAGATTCACTACATTAAAATATCAAGAAACAACAATAATTCCTCCAACTTGTATACCTCAGATCATTAATGAGATTGTGACAGCTAATCATCGATACCCCATCTGGTGTTCATATCAAATAATGGGGCGCACAAGGAGCATTGCATTTCACTATTATCTCTAAACAATAAATTCTACTGAGGGTTATATCATGAAATGTTATAGATTTAGGTCATCTTAAACTAATGGAATTTGTTCATAATCAAAGGCATGATCAACAAAAGCCATACATTACCGACTCTCACTGATGTTGGTCCAAAAGAGAGTAGGTTATTGAGAGATTTTTCTTCAGGCATCTAAGAATATTTATAAATCCTTCCATTTAGGAGAAATCCATCATCATATGACACAAATGTCATAAATAGTGAAACATTCTTCAAAATTGGGCTATTTAAATGTGTGTTGAATGATACACCTAGCCCAAATTAGAAAAAAAAACTCCATAGAATTAGAAGGGAATCTACTGTGGTAGAAACCGCAAAAGTTCAAAAGCATCTCCAACTCATAGGACAGGTGGATTTTTAAACCCATCTATCAAGGTTATCAAAACAGGCCTGAAGGGTTATGAATGTGGAATGGGAACAGCCCCAGCCCTTAGGGCTAGAGGATTTTTCTCCTCAACAACTTCCTCCTCAACGGATATCAGTATTCTCCCAATTAGGGAAAATGATGTAAAATGGGTCCTCCCAGTTTGTCCCCTTCCATGATCCAATACCTTCACTAGGGACACACACAGCTAAACTATTTGGAGATTCCCTTCAGATTACTATCCACCAAAAATCTCATAGAGAATCGGAAAGGGGGGAAAGGCCTCATGGAGGGAAAAGAAGAATAAAGTCTCACAAATACACTAATAAAATGCCTACAATTTATTTTTCATCAATTTATGTCATCAACTCCTCCCTCACAGATTCTGTAGAATATGAGGCCAATTTAAAGGATTCATAAGATGAAGTTATGGTTCAAAATGTGGTCCACACTGAAACAATTGAAGGAGGTGTGCTTACCCAAAACCGTAGGTTTTCCCTAAATATGAATTTGAATTAGACAATTCATAATTACTCCCTTAAAATACATCAAAAAATAGTAAGTGTCAGATTGTACCTCACCTGCCTCCTAGGGTGATTAAGCCCCTTTCTTTTGAAGAAATATTTTCTCAACTGGAGTAATAGATGAAATAATTGAAGAAACTCAATGTATAACTACTCAAAAGTAGCCTTCATGCTAGATATGTTATGCAAGAAGATCCCCAACTCATACTTCCAGCTAGTTCACCTCAAAAAAGAGGGTTTTCCACAAAAAATAAAATAGATCTATAATATCTTCTCAATGTGGGATACCAACCACCAATCTACCTGGATCCTTCAAGTAGAAGATCGGGAATTCCCTCTGTTGGGTTCACAACCAAAACAAGGTCAAACACATCCTTACAGGCCTACACCTATATGATACCCACGACAAGTACCATAAATTCCACCACCAATGGCCCTACTGGATGTCGCACCTATTCTAGATTAGGATTATCCATACATTCCTTGAATACTTAAAAACAATATTTAGTCACTAATGGATCAACTAGAAGCCATGGATAAAAGACATACACTGATACATCTGAAAAAGAATCCTTACCCTAAATGGGTAGATCCAAATCTTCCCCTTACAAACTTTGGAAATCTTACTTTCCTAATTTTTAATGTATTGGGAGACCCAGAGTATAACTTGATGCATTTTTTCTCTCATTGTGATACCATGATGGGTTCCCCTAAATAACAAGAGGCATTGATACTTATATTCTTTGTGCAATCACCGTAGGGAGCAGCCTTTGTGTGGTACACAAGTTTGTATACTCAGTTAATCATGAGGTGGGAATAATTCCATAATAAGTATCTCTTCTAGTTTAACTCGATGTTTTAGAAAATAGCAGTATTATTCCTATCAAACTATAAGAAGTGGAACAATGAAAGATCCACAAATTTCATTGCTTAGTGGAAAGGTTTGACATACTTCTGGAACCTAACACTCCCTCAAGAATAGTTTTTTTCTATATTTATAGCGAATCTTCACAGTGAGTTGTGCATGTCATTTATCCCTGTGAAATACACATGAGTAATTTGGGATCTATCTTAAATTTCTCAGTGGTTGGATGACTCCGTCACAGCGACCAAATTAAAGGCCCGGGTAATTCGATCAACTCAAGTAAAGTGATCAGGGAAATTATAGGATACTACTATAGTGACCCTCTCTTTTCAAAAAATTAACAATACATAACTTTTTCAGAATACTTAAACATTATACAAATAGACGCCTAAAGACTGTAATTGGTCTAGTGACTTTAGAAACATGTGAACATAACACTGGTACATAAATGAACTACATAATATCTCACTTGGTTCTTATTGACTAGCACCCTTCTTAGATACATCAAACATAGTACATATCATCATAACATGAGGGAAAGAAACACAAAAGGGGTGAGGTCAGATGCTCAGTAAGGGTAAACAAGGGAGACATGTAAGCATAAACAAGAGTACAAGGTTATGAAAATGTGATCATGAAAAATAGAATATCATACCCTGGATATCAAAGATCAAAATAGAAATCATGGCATAAATATTTATAGTTCATAGGACATAATCCATAATTAAATAAAGATCATAATCCATGAAAACATAACATAAGAGTAAGACATAGAGGTGTGGAAAACACATAAGCATATAATTATTTCCATAGAATCCAAGGCATTGCTGCCAATACCATCTTAGTAGTACGTGTTCACTTCCCATACCATCATAGTAGCATGAGTTCACTCCTCATACCATATTAGTAATCATGGTTCACTACAATGGAAATAATAGTATTCAAGGTTTACTCCCAAGACCATCTTAGTTTATCTCATGAGATATAAAAATTTACCCAATGCATTGCAGGGAGATATAGGTCTCAACTGTCTCATAATGAAGTCATACATACATGTTCCACAACATCATTAAAAATAATAACATAACCAATGAAATAAAATGGATATCATAAACATGTAAACATATCATAATATTTTAAAAGATGCAAGTTTCATAATCATTTAATCATAAAAATAACCCGAGAAAAGAAGTGGGTTTCGAAAGCATATAACCCGTAAAAGAGAAACGGGCTTCATAAACATCATGCCATCAAAACATAATTCATTCAGAGAAAGAATATGGATGGAAACATTGAATAATTTAATTATAAAGGCATGAGTAACACCAATGGATGTTATCTAAGATGGAAAATGGTTTTCATAAAACAATTTAAATTAATTCTTGATGAAAATATCCTTTCTTCTTCAAAAACATTTTCTCTTCTGAAAACACCGTGCAATTTTAAAAGAAAAGAATTTATTTGAGAATAACCTTAAAAATTGTAATAGAATCTTCATGGAAATAAGGAATTATGAAAGCATAAAAATCCACTCATACCGTATAAGTTAAAAAACATTCTTCTTGTACTTTTTCTAGAAAATTCAAAAAGTACTTTGTATGGAAAACGAAAGAAAGATTCCTTCCAAACCGTGTAGTAAAAATAAAAAATAACCCATAAAAATAACCTATAAAAATAACCAATGAAATGAAATGGGAATCATAAACATATAAACATATCATAAAGTTTTAAAAGATATAGTTTTCATAATCATTTCATCATAAACATAACTTGTGAAAAAAAGGGTGTTTCAAAAGCATATAACCCATGAAAGAGAAACAAGATTCATAAACATCATGCCATCAAAATAAAATCTATTCAGAGAAATAATATGAATGGAAACAGTGAATAATTTCCCTATAAAGGCATGATTAAAAAAATGGATGTTATCTTAGATGTAAAATAATTTTGATAAAACACTTGAAATTAATTCTTGAGGAAAATATCATTTCTTCTTCAAAATTGTTTTCTTTTCTCAAAACACCGTGCAATTTTAAAAGAGAATAATTTATTTTAAAATAATATTCAAAACTTATAAGATAATATTCATGGAAATAATTTGTTCTGTAAACTTAAAAATATATTCATACTGTATAAATTAAAAAACATTCTTCTTGTACTTTTTTCTAAAAAGTCAAAAAGTACCTCGTATGGAAAACGAAATAAAGATTCCTTCTGAACTGTGAAGTAAAAGGTAAAAATGGTGAAAATTAACTTTAAAAATACATAATATAATTGTAAATCATTTTATGAAATCATTTTTAGAAAACATATACATGGATGATAAATAAACCCTAGTAAATTCTTATGTAAAAACAATCTTGAATAGCAATGAGATTGCTAAATTATCCCTTACCTTGTGTCTTGAATCTCTTTGTACTCGAACAAGATTACAGTATAATAAACATAAGTTTATTATGTGTATCTTATAGAAGAATATTATTATATATAATACCACATATGGTTTGATTATGACCGTATATTACCTGCTTATTAATGATCTTATGTTAAGGTTTCAGTTCGGGTAATTTTTGTTTTGTTCATTGCATGTGTCTTAATTTGTTATATTGTTGGTCCTTATACTTATATAATGATTCAAGAATGTAAATAATGTTATAAATATCATGTCTATATATTATATGTATATTATAATAATCTATATCATAATTAATTATTAAATGTAATACACCATTCATGGAGATGGTAAGTCATACGAACGCATGAATGTTGTTTCCGTTTTAATTTTTGTGTTGAAAGAAAGTATATAAATGAAATATCTATATATATGTATGTATATAAATATATAATTATTATAGTAGGATAATTATATCATAAATTATAGGCTTATTAATAATATATATTTTTTATAATCATCCTTGAATGGTGAATGTGGAAGACGAATCTCATCGTGTCGTGGAGATGGTAAGTTGTACGTATGCACGAGCAATGATATCATTCTGTATTGGTAAAGGGTAGGAAATTAGATGGAATATTAACTATAAAAACACAATATTATTCCATATTTATTATTTAAATCCGTTATATTCATCTTCATACTCATAGAAATAAAGTATACATGAAAAACAGTTTACACCACGGCGTAGAGACGGTAAGTCGTACGTACGCACATATGGTGATATTGTTTTTCATAGGATAGGTAAAAGGAGTAATATGGTTGTACCATAATCATAAAAACATATTATAATATATTATTTTCTCTATTTATTAATTTTTTATCGAAAAACATAGAAATAGGAAGTAGAAGAAGAAAATAACTTTGAAAGAGGTGATAAAACAATTACCTCTTTTTCGGGTATATCCTTTTGATTTGCACAAAATGAGTCCTTAGGATGGATTTATTATCAAATTATGGCCTCTAGGATGTTTCTAAGGATGTTGGCAGAGTAAATTGGTAGGTTTTTTCTGGGACAAAGGTATTTGGAGGTGTGAATTAAAGATAATGAGATGTTCCCTTTTATAAGGGAGAGGAGGGGCACTTTAGGAAACTCCAAAACTAATAATTTATTATAAAATGATTTTCGATTTCAAATAGATAAAAATGAGTTATTTAGAGGATAATATTATTATATGTTTAAATCCTCTAAAATAATGAATTTAAGACATGTTTAGGTCACAAAATTAACCTTATCCTTTGGATTTAACCCTTAGTTAAATAATTTAACTTTTACTCTGACAACTTTTTTTAAACTATAGGGTTTATATAGTTACTATAAAATGACAAAAAAATCCAATAAGATAATTTATAACATATTTTACAATTCAAAATTTATTTGTTCAAACCTTATACTTTTATTAATTTTATAACATTTAATAAAATATTATTTATTTTAAAGTATCATTTATGTCAATTTTGATACTATTCAATATTTTCATTTTTTAAAATATAAAACCAACATGATAACTTATAAAAACACTTCCAAAGTGTAAATAACATGCCTAAGTTATCTATAAAATTTCTTTATGTAATTAATTAAGTAAAATTATATTTATTTTAATATTTTTAATATCATTTATTTGATATCTCAATTAATTAAACAATTACTGCATCATTATTGTACAAGCCTTTAATTAAGTTATTTATAATATAAAATTTAAAAATAAATTATAATGATGAATATAAATTTATTATATTTCAAATTAATAATTATACTCTAATTTATCTTATGTATAACCCTGTATTAAAAATGATTTCGTAATTAAATTTTGAATATGAAACTTTTAACTCTTCTTTAAATAAAATATAATAAATGTCTTAATCTAACACAAGTGGCTTAAAAAGGATCATATTTTATAAATAAGGTTGATTTTGGTATAAAAACACATATCCAATGAAATTAGTAAAAGTGTTAGGGTAATTTTATATTATTATAATATTATTTTTACCTTCAATTACTCAATTTAACTTTAACCATGGTAAATAAAATTAAAAAGTTAATATTCCTCAAATAAAATTGATCACATGAGACCACATTTTTCATACTGATTTCAACCATGTATGTCTTTTTTTCAAAATTCAATTCATAGAAGTGGTAAAATTTGTTTACTATTAATCCCGCAAATGTGGCTAGAAGGCGGGTAAAAGAGACGTTCAAAAGTTCAATAATTTTTTTATATCTAATTCTATTATAAAAATGATTTAATTGAACTATATTGGATTAATATATGTATTATTTAGATATTTTCACTTTAAAATTAATTTAAAATAAAATAATTAATTAAATGAAAAAGTCGATTTTTAAACAAAAATGTAGTTGTTTCATTATTCATCAAAAATTGAAACTTTTCAGAAAAATACTAAAAATTCACCCTAAGATAATTTTGATATTTTGAATTCAAAAATGATTTCTATTTTACCAAATTTAAATTCTAAGATTGTATAAAATTAATTTTATTATTTTTCACAAAAGGATATAAAAAGTAGTTCTTTTAAGAAAATAGTAGTCTAAAACATAAAAAGACTTTACAAAAAAAATTAATTCTTTCATTATCAAAACCATTATAACTCATATTTAGAAAGTAGTTATTACTATTCATATTAAAATTTCAACATCTAGGTTATAACTATCTTATTTAAATAATTATAATAGTAAAGTGTTTTTTCACAAGAACTCAGTGTTCCATGTAACGTAAGCCAAGTCGGTGTTGCGTATAGTGAAAGCTTCCCTTGTTGTTTCATATAACATAATCCAAAACTTAGTGCTATTATATTTTAAACAAAATTATATATTCATTGTTTCATTATGTAAAAATATCAAAATATTAAATTAATTCAATAAAAATAAATTCACAAAATATCGGGGTGTTACAAATATAGCTACACTTAAGCAATCCCCAGTACCCGCTCCCACTTCAAATCCCACACCATATCATGTGGCTCAACCTCCTGGTCATTAGAAACAATGTCCAACTCATCAGGATGATCAATGATAATAGAGAAAAAAATAGTTTCAGTAGATTAAAAATAATGTCTATTATTTTTAAAACAATCAAGTCCCTAGATACTTCATCTCGGCATTGGAAAACAACTTGGTCAGGTTGAAAAATCCTAGGAAGCCCAGAAAAGAAGGTGATGAAGATAACCCAAATAATTTCCCCTTCCATAAAGTACTGGGGAACCACATCAAGGGTTGTTTCTTTTCAAACACATCCTACAAAAGATGGTGTACTATGGGAAAATGAAGCTGAAAAATTTTCCTGCTCATGTTGCATATGGTTCTTCCACTAATCTGGAGAAGGAAAATGAGTAGAGGAAAGTTAATATAAGGGGTACATAGAAGTTAATTGATTGTATGTTCAGAAAAATTATCGAACAAACTCATATTATCCTCTTAGCACAGTTGTAGCAGCATACTGTGCCTCCGGCTTCTTCCGATATAACTTCATCAATAGTTCAGTCCTCAAAAAGGCAGTCCTCCAAAAAGCGACATGAGTAGAAGGGTAAGAAGAAAACATAATAACACAAGATTTTTTCAAAGACAACATTTTCCTTAACCTTAGAAGAATTCATACCGATGGTATCAAAGGAATGATCACCACCCCACAAAACAGCACAGCATGGGTCCACCCACCAGATGGAATCTTCATCAAATAAGGATTTGATTTTCAGTTCCATTAATATTATTCATTTAATTTATGCCTTTTTAGATGATGAGAATAATTATGAACCCAAATTCCTTAAACTTTATTGGGGAATTGTGGGAAGATTCCATCGACTTTGAGGACATATGGAAAGATTCGGTCATGTTAGAAGTCACTAATTTAACCTTGACCCTGCTCAAACATTCTATGAAACTGAAACTTCTGGGAGAGATCTCTAGTGTGCTAAATAGGATAAAGGAAGTATCCCCCAACATGATAGGGTCTACCCTAACATGATTATCCTGAAATATTGGTTAGAGGACATTCCATTTCCTAATCAACCTCGACGTATAGGCATACCTATCCAACCCAATCCACCAAGAGCAAAAGCACCTTTAACTCTTATTTCAAGGATTGGTCTGTCAACATCAAGAACATACTATCTTAAAGAACCTACAAAAGGAAACCCCCATGTTTGAAAGAGTAGACCTTTAGAGAATAAATATTATTTTTTTAAGAAATTATCCTTGTTACCGACCATGTTTTCAATCCTAAATGCTTTGATTCTGTCAAAAGACCTCCAGGAAGCACTCATAGTGGCCTTGTCGAGCCCCTAGGAATTTCATGTGGAGGTTTCAACTATATAATTATATCGTGAAGATAATTACTCTTAATAATTCCATAGGTTAATATATTTTATTGACTATTATGGGGATTATATCATATAAGGACACATCATTCCCTTCTATATAAATCTGGTAGGATAAATGACTTTGATATTCGACGAGCCTTTATTGAAAACGGATCAAGATTCAACCTCATTCTAGCTCGGACACTTCACCAACTGGGTTTCAATGAATCTCATTTTTCCCCCTCTACCCTAATGTTACATGGTTATTACAAGAACGAGAAAAATACACTTGGAAAAATCAAACTCGGGATTCAATTTTTGGATCTCATGTCTGACTTAGAATTTATGGTTGTTAGACAGGATAAAACCATCAATGTTTTATTAGGAAAACCATGGATACATAATCATGTGGTCATTACTTTTTCATACAACCAATGCCTCAAATATTGTATCAATTGTCAAATTGGGACATTTCATGGTGACAAATCCCCATTAAAATCCTATGAGTCATAGTAAATTGATGCAGGATTCTACCATAATGAGGGAAAACAGTACTTGGTTGATAATTTCACCCAAATCAATGCCCCAAATGGAATGGAGATGATCATAGCTAACCCTTTCAAGCAGCTCAGTGCAAAGTATGTGCTACCCATCAATAAAATAGAAGGGTTGTTCTTGCATTAAATCACTCATTCAATGACTTATATAATGTTATTTTTGATAACTGAACCCAACAACATAGGAAAATTTTTCAACTCTCCAAGTATTAATGAAATCCTGGATGAAAATATCTTCATTCCATCCTCTAAGCTTCAACAAATCCCTATTTCATCATCAAGGATGGAAGAAGTTTTCATGTAAATAGAGGAAGATAGGGATTCTCATTCTCAGTCCCTCATATCCCTTTCGAATCTCTAAAAATTCCTTTCACTATTGATTGATCCATGAATTATTTCTTTATATTCCAAATATCAAAATGATGAATCCTCCCCTAATTTTTATTATATTTATTTATCACCTACCTCCAAGGTAGATGAAAAATAAGTAAATCATGAGGAAGAGGAAGGAGAGTAAGACCTCAAGGATTATCCTCTATCATTTTAGGAAGGCATCTCCACCGCTGTGGATGAAATTAAAGAAATAAATCTTGGTAAGGATGAAGATCCACGACCCACTCTAATCAGTGCATCCATTAATTCCAAAGAACATGAGGTATATACCTCATTCCGAAAGCAGCATCAGGATGTGTTCACCTAGAATTACACATATATTCTAGGCCTCATCCCCAAAGTGTCCACCCATCACTTGGGTTTTCTAGAAGATCACCGGGAATACAAATAGGTAGCTGGAAGGACACACATGGCTCACACCTCCAAAATTGAGGTTGAAGTGGATAAGATCATCAAGTCCAAATTCATCCAAGAAGTACAGTATTCAAAATGTATATCCAAAATAGTGTTGGTAAAGAATAAAAATAGGAAAATCAGAGTTTTCATCGACTTCATATATCTCAACTGACACTGTCTGAAGGAGACTTCTCGGTTCCAATTACAAAACTTCTAATTGATGTAACAGGTAGTTATCATTCCCTCTTATTTATGAATGTCTATTTAGGGAACCACCAAATTCATATTTCCCTATAAGATTAATAATCCACTACCTTTATATCCCCCCAAGGAGTATTTTTCTATCAGGTAATTCCCTTTGTTTTGAAGAATGTCGGTGCCACATACCAACGTGCTATGCACCGCATCTTTTAACCCTTTCTGGGGAATTTTATTGAATTTTATGTTGATTATCGAGTGGTCAAGTTCCAAAAACATTCCAATTGCTTGTATGATCTAGAGACTATCTTTAGCTATCTATGACAACATATCCTTAAGATGAATCCCTTAAAATTTTCTTTTGAGGTAACCTCAGGGAAGTTCCTCAGCTTCATTGTATGACATTATGGCATCAAAGTTGACCCTAATAAAAAACAATACTTAGAATTATAAAAACCTTAAATATTTGAGAGGACTTCAAGGAAACTTGTCCTATATCCAATTCTTCATATCTAACCTTATAGGAAAGTATTTTACCTTTACTAAACTAATGAAGAAGGGGGTTAAAAATCAGTGGACCAGTGACTGCAAGGAGGTGTTTGATAACCTAAATAAGTACCTCTTGAGTCCAGTAGTATTAATGAAACTTGTTAATGAAAATATAATCCACCTATATGTAACATCCCTAGAGCGATCACTAGGCACATTCATTTCACAAAAGAATAATTTCAGGAATGAAAACAGCCTCTATTACCTCATTCAAACCATAATCAATGCTAAGAATCCTTATTTAGATATCGATAAGAACCTATTCGAATTAATATTTGCAGTTCATAAATTGAGGCACAACCTACAGCACCACGAAGTCCAACTGGTATCTCTCAATAACCCGCTCAAGTATTTCCTCAACTGCCTTATGTTGAAAGGACATCTGGAATAGTGGGAAATTATTCTAAATTACTTTGATATATAGTTCATGGCTTAGAAATAAGTGAAAGGTCAGGCTTTAGAATATTTCCATACAGAACACTTGTTTGCAGAATGAACATCATTAAATACTTAAATTCCTAATGAAGAGATATTTTCTATTCAGTATGGCCCCCAAACATGGGAAATGTATTTTGACGACGCGTCTAGGATCCTGGTAGGGAAGATAATGGAAGACCATAATCTCAACAATGTTGGGTTAGGGATTGTTCATATCTCTCCAATTATGGCAGTCTTACCTTTATCCTTCCTATTATCATAAGGTTGTACCAATAATTAGGTATAATATCAGGACCTTAGACAAGCCTAAAACTGGCACTCCAAATACTATTTGACCACCTAGAGTTTAAAGGAGACTTGGAGTTTGTCATCAAATAGATCAATGGGGATTATGCCATCAGAAAATAAAATCCAATCCCACTACTTGATTGTGTCTAAGGGTTGATGGAATATTTACCCTCAGAACCAACATTGGATCATGTCCCATGATTGAATAACACCCATGAAGATGCATCATAAAATGCAGATACAACTCTAGCATATCTAAATTAGGACGAAATGGTTATCAGCATTTCCTATTGCCGAATGGTCTACTTTTTTCCAAGTTAGAATGGAAGATATCAATGAATTCATCCCTATCCCTATAAACCACATGTCCCTACCACTAGGTGGATGATTCCAATCATGTAATACCTTTAGAATGGATTCCTTCTGTAGGATATAACTAGGAAGAAAAAAATTTGACAGTGACCAACTAACTTCACCATTTATGATATCCCAAATCGCTAGAAAGTCCTCTAAAAATGAGTATTTCATGGATTAATTCTCATATATATCTATAGATAATTTAATATGGCTATTATGTAAGAAGAACATGTTGTAATCTACTTTTCCCACCAGTTAGGGGTCAATATTTTTCATCAAATATGAAGGCTTGGATGTGACTAGACCAATATGAAATAGTATTGCATGGAATTAGCCAATAAATGTCATTCTTATCAAGTAAACACCAACTTCATCCATCAACCCCTAGATTTTATACATATATCCAAATACTCCTAGATATTCTCCATATAGGTAATGGATTTTGTGGGGTTGTACCCCCCAGTTATGGCCAAGCAGTTCAAGTACATCCTGACTACTACTGATTTCTTCTCCAAATGGGATGAGGTAATACACCTCAAAGAAGTTGGGTCCAAAATCATCATTGTCTTGTAAAAACCAATATCATTACCATATTCGGTGTCCCTCACATGATATTGATGGACAATGGAACCCACTTTTGTTCTACTGAGGTGGAAAAGCTATATTAGGAGTACAATATCAAATCCAACCATTAATCCTGTTATCATGAAGTGGATAACGAGAAAATAGAGGCTTTCAACAAGAATATATCAAACATGATCCAGAAGATGGTTAAAAATGATAAAGATTATTGGCCTCACAAGATCTTCCATGCCTTATGGGATTACTAGACTACAACTTGTACTACTACATGGGAAACCTCGTACTCAATGGTATATGGAATGGAAGCAATCACACCCATTAAGGTCCAGTTTTCATCACTCTGTATTACCATTTGTGACTAGATATCTATAAATGAGTAGTCCTAAAAATTACTGGATGAACTAGAGTGACTGGATGAAAAAATATTTCATACCTTGAATCACTTAGAGGTCTATCAGAATCAGATAGTGTGAGCCTTTAACAAGAAGGTTCTCCTCAGATCCTTCCTCTAAGGAGAACTTGTATTAGTCCTCAGAACTTTGATGATACTAGGAAAGAATCCTCTAAATATTGAACCAATTTTGGAGGGACCTTACTTCATACACAAGGTCTACTTTAATGAAGTTTATTCCTTGATCTCAATAAATGGTGAAATTATTATGACTTCAACCAATGAAATATTTCTGAATAAGTATTTCATGCAATCACTTGACATTCATCCTAGCTTCATGATGTTAAACTATGTAGTGGGTCTTTATTGTATGACATTAAAAGTAATGACATAGAATCCATGTCACATGATGTTAAACTGTGTGGCATCATCATCCTTATCGCATGACATAAAGTCCTAGTCATATGGATTAAAACTGCAGGACACTACTCTTCTTCACTGCATGACATTAAATTTATAGGTTAATGTCCCTCTCATTTGATGTTAAGAAACCCTTAATATATAATGATTTGAGATACTCCTTGTGGTACCTTAAAAATGGGCCTCCATATCAGGTGTAGGTCCCAACCATATTCCTCCAACCCCTCAGCAGGTCGAGATGCCCTCTTGGATAAACATGAGGAATAAAAGACAGGAATCTCCCATGCATAAGCCATACTCACATCATTTTCACTCTATAATGTAATTTGGTCCCCCTTTATAGGTATAAGTCCCAATATTATCACATCCTTACTGAAAGACGGCAAAATGCTTGTCCAACGACCTCATTGTATGATGGTAAACTACATGATCTATTAAAGAACTAAGTGTGTCTTGATTCTCAATCCAATGGGAAATGTAGTGCACTCGGATCTCTGATATCAATTCCATTCACAAAAATATATATATATAGACCCATTTCCCGATGTATGAATTAGACCGGCATACGGAAGCTTTTAAAGAACTACACGAGGCTTGATTCTTGCTCTAGCAATATATGTAGTGACACCCAGTTCATATCCCCTAGTCCAGCTGTAATATTTCTTTCATGTCAGGTGACCCGTGACTTTATTGTAAGATGCTAAACTGCATGGTCAACATCCTTATTGAATGAAATTAAACTTCTCAGTTCTTCAAGAACTGCATGTGGATTTATTCTCTTTCCAATGAGATACGTAGTGACACCTAAATCTCTAATCTCATGTCCAGTTGTGACCACAAAGAAAATTTCCATTTTCCCTATGTATGAACCAGATCTATATAAGGAACTTTTCCATAATATATGGCATGATTATAATTAGAATGAGATACATAGTTACACCTATACCTCATGTCCTGGGCCCAACCATTATTCTATAAAATTTTAATTCCCCTTTCCCCATGTGAAATCCTGATTGATGTGGAAAAAAATTTCAAGAACTATGTGTGGCTTGATTCTTTCTCTAGCAAGATAAATAGTGATGCCCAGATCACTAATCTTAGGTCTATCCATAATATAAAAAATCCCCCTCTCCATGTGTATGGATAAAACCTACATATAGAACCTCCCAATAACTATGTGTGGATTGATTCTCATTCCCATGAGATAAATAGTGGTGCCTAGATTTTCATTCTCAAGACCAGCCGCAATATTTCCATTATTTCACAATAATTCAACTTCATCCTTAACACATGAGATTAAAATTCATGGGATTTCAAGAACAATGTATGGATTGATTCTCATCCTAATGATATACATAGCGATTATTGGATCATAACTCTTAGAACAACCACCACAGAATCTAAATGACCCTATCCTTAACTTGTGTAACATTTGTACCATAGAAGAAAATTTTTCTAATCCTTATTTCTCACACCAAGCAGAGCTCATGTGAGCTTAGGATATTTGGTAAAAAAGATTCCATTTATAAGGAATATTAGTTCACATTTGGGTTACGGTGGTCCTGGATGAAAGACCTCAAAAGGAACACTAGATGTCCTCATCTCATCGTAATAAACTTCTTGATTTCATTAAGAACTATATGTATCTTGATTCTTATTTAAATGAGAAAAGTAGTGACATTCAGATCTTCGATCTTGGTCCCAGCCACTGCACAATATGGGAAATTCCCCCAATCTCCCATGTATGAGTCAGATCTACATGAGGGGATCCCGTATGATTTCTCACCCTCTGCATGAACCTATGTCCAACCCCCACCCCCCATATTCTCCACACATTAATTTAATCAGTGTGGGGGACCTTTATTTATATAACTATGTGTGGATTGATTCTCATCCCATTGAGATACGTAGTGATTCCTAGGCCTTAATTCCTAGTCACATCCATGGGTTATGTAAAATTACCCCTCTTATGCATACAAACAATGATCTATGAATGATATTTTAATTAGGTTCCCCTCATCAAGGGTTTTTTCAAGGAAAATAGGTGTCCCTCTTATACATATGAGTTATATCTATTAAAAGAACCCCAAACTCATGGCCAATATCAGTCAAAACGCTTCATTTGTGATTGTAAATATCCCTTTTTCATTTCATACTCTTAATCTTGAACACTTTCAGATCTTCATAATATTTCTTTGGCTTCAGGTGGAGGAATTCCTAATAACTGAGAGATCTTTCTTCTGACTATGTTGTAACACACCCTATTTATATTTGCATAAATTATCCCACAAAATAGGTTTTTTATCCAAAGGATTCCAATATTTGACTATGTAGTAATACGCCCTAGTTGTCTTTACATAAAACATCCCAAAAAATGAGCTTTTTATCCAGTGGTAACTTTTTCCTTGGGAGAAGCCTCTTTTGTCCTCATAAGCTTTGACAAAATTATGTTGGGACCCATGATTCTAAGTGGTCTACGGTCTTTCCTAACATATTTTTCCTGTATCCTTTCAATCGATTTGAAAAGATCCAAGAATATGGTTTACAAATTCCTCTTTCATTTCTAAATTATTCATAAATGACATTAGCTCGATAAGCCAAATATCACTTATCGTTTCCATAATATCATGGTCCTCGTCGTATGACCAAAAACTATAGGTACCACGTTTCTGGAGTTGTTTCAGACTGGTGCAGGAAACCTTTTCCCCCAATACTTAGGGAATTTTTACTTGAAATGCTTATCCCATAATTAGGTAAATTCCTTTTAAAAACCAAACTTTGTGCTAAGGGAAATCAAAATCTCCATAAACTTCCATCGGCTTATAGTAGTAGAATATTGGAATTCCTGGTAACTACTTTGCCTAACTGTGATATAACATGCCCCATTTTTATTTTCATAAAGTATCCCAAAAAATTGGTTTTTTAGCTAAGGGAATCCACTATTGACTATGTTATAATACTCCCTAGTCAACTTTGCATTAAAAATCCCATAAAACCGGTTTTTTAATCGATGGTGACACCGTTCTTGGGAGATACCTCCTCTATCACTATGATCCCTTTTGCCCATACCACTCTTCCGATCTAGGGATCCCTAAATCACATCTTACAACTATCTCCTCTAATGTTTGGATATGGTATCACATATCTAGATAAATTATTAAGAAATGGGAAAAACATTAACCTTTTGGTCAAATCTAAAGACCTTAAATTATATTCCCCCCAATGTCCATGTTGTATGACTTTAAACTGCATAGAATAGTGTCATTTTGTATTAATTTAAACTGCATAGAATAATTTCCTTATTGTATGAATTTAATGTACATAGAATAACACCCTAGTCACAAAACGTTAAACTCTATGGCAACGTCCTCACCATAAGATGTTAAACTACAAGGTTAATGTCTTGATCACATGACATTAAATTGCATGATACTTTAAAAATTTTCAAAAAGAGTCCTTCCCTCCTAACATCAATCATCTAAAAAAATGTACTCTTATTCACTCAATCCAAATTCATGTATGAGTAGTTTCCCTTTCGTGGCCAATTCATATATTCCCTTTATTATCATACATTTTCTCTTAGAAAAACCACCTATCATGGTCTTAAAAAATCTGAATCTTCATAAACATTGGTCATTAGTGATAGAATGTCAGAATTCCTATGAACTTATTTACCTAACTATGCTATAATATGACTTGTTTGGATTTGTATAAGTTTCTCATAAATTTTAGTTCTTATCATCCAAAGGATTTCATTATTTCACTATACAGTAACACGCCTCAATTGGATTTGCATAAAATAGCTTACAAAATGGGATTTTAAACCAATGGTAACTTTGTCATCAGGAGAGATCTCATATATTCCCTAATATTGTATTTTAGATTCATTAGCCACAAAATCATGACTCAAGATTCCCCATAATATATTTGAATAATGTCGGAACACTCTTGGACAATGAACCTCGATGGGGTCATCATTTTAAAAATTACAATCAAAGATGTTCAACTTAAAACACCAGTCTCATTATTATAACATGCGTGAATTTAGAATTTCTACAAAAATATACATAGAACTCACCAGGTTGAAAACTTGTGAAGGGATCTCTGGACAAAATTTGAGTCTCAACTCTCTAGACCTACACTTTGTATGGTTTAGGAAAAAATTTAGAAATGAAAATATAAAAGGCAAAAAACTTGTTAGGCTGAAAACCTGCAAAGGGGGGCCTAAGAAAAAACCCATTCGCTTCTGCTAAATCTCCTTCATATTGATATTCGGAAAAAATTAAGTCAACTATGTAAAAATACAAAAAATTTGTAGTTTTTTCCATATGATCCTCACAACATTCTAACTATACTCACTAGGCCCCTTGGATTATGAAATAATTAGAGAATTCCCCCATCTCTTCACTGTGGTTATGACTAGCTGGTAAAAAAAATATCTTGCTACACAAATTAGATTCAATGTCATATTATGATCACTGAGAAAAAAAATAGGTATGAAGACATAGATGATTAAAATTTTTCTTTTAATTTATGGTGAAAAACAAGTTGTAGGAGCATCGATAAGATGGAGTCACTTCGTTACAATTTACAAGAGACCATAAACATAACTTTTCGTTTTTCTGAATGGGCTCACAAGCCCCATTCGCTACCTGTTGAATCCTATCCAAATGAATTTCTTCATTCTACTTGTACCAGTTAAGTTCTTCTACTACATCCACAACAGTAGTTGACCCTTCAGTCTGGGGTCCTTCTAATGAATGGTGTAGTTGTATGATCTCCCCCTGAGTGGCATCCAATTCTTTTTGAAGGCACCACACTTAAATGGTTTTATAATTAATCTATTGTTTACATTATTACAGCCTCTTGGTATGGTTCGCCTCTGCCTAGGATAGTGAAGCCTAGATATCATTAGGGTTGACAAGAAGCTTCGCCTTTATGAGGTCCTGAATAAGCCCATGCTCTCACTATCATTTCTAAATGATTTCCTTTACAGCGGCATGAATCTTGTGGTAATCAAATATTACAAATTCCAGCATACCAGATAGGAATGAAAGTTGATGGATTCATAAAATCAGGTCTTCAAGAAGCATCTCATAGATTATTTTCTAGATATCCCACCAAGCTCTATGACGTGTGAATTGAAGAGAATTTTCAGCTCCAGATCCAACTTAGTTCTACTATCAAAGGTATAAATCTACTCCAAGATCAGTGAAATTATTGAATCACCCTACCCCATTCCCTCCTAGTCAATAATGACTTCTTATTCTGGTTCTGACTGCATTGGTTTAGGTTTTTTTCCCTCAGAACTAGCCACAGAAGTTTATGGAACTGGATAGTGTGAAAGAATCATCATTATCCTCAAAAGGATATTAGATAGAAAAATTAAAGGGATGGTTAAAATATTTTGTGTCACTTACCCAGTAATGGGTTAGTATCTTGGGTGGATTTCTCCCTATTGTCCCTGAACTCAACAGTTTGAACCGAAAAGTCTTGATGAAGGGAAATATCTTAGGTCCTATCAAGGTTTTCTAAATAAGACTTAGGAAGACTCCCCATTTTAAGGACCACCTGATATGGGACCCCTAAATAGTGGGACAGGGGTGGAATTCAACATCTTTTTCATGCACCACCATTGTGATATTCTCCACAAATGGAGCTATGCATTCCAACCAGTCATGATCATAGAATTAGTCATAACAAGATTGGTTGTACAAAAAATAAATACTCGCATCCATTTAATTCTCTATTAAGTGCCTCACATTCTACTAAAGTAGTAGGAATTTTAATATGTTCCAACATTTCATCAAAGGTCATGACATGATTTATCATGGCCTAAGCCCCGTGGAAATATCACATGTGGTGGAGCTCAGAATATTTGGCTTGAGACCCAACACATTACCCTCCTCTAACAATTTGAGACCCTGAATAGCTTCTTCGGTGATAGTTGTAGGGTCATCACTAGTTGCGCAGGGACCTCTGGTGCATGATATGATCCTAAAATATTCTAAGGATGAAATTTAGTAGTATCCTGTAGAGCATTATTATATACCTTTAACATTACATAATCCTCCTCCCTCTATACAATGGTATGAATGGTGATAAGAGAATATGAAGTATCCTCAACCCTTGACACTTCTTCTGTGAAGGGAGACAACTCACTAGTAAGGATCCACGCTTGGTCCAGAGCACCATCCTCTATTCTTGGAGTCTCATTTATAATCCCCTTGAGAGAAGATAGATAAGTATATTCCTCAATATAAAGATATATAGACTTATGTTCTAGATAAAGGATATATTAATTAAATCATGATGACCTACCACTATTGGAGAGGCATTTAGCCAGAGATTTTATCCTCTATAATTCTTTTTTTCAATGGTGGAGGGATAACATCAACCTCATCAAAGACAGGTATTAGGGGGGGAATATATTTCCCCCCACCATATCATCCTCTATTTTTTGATAACATAGAGATAACTCTCCATGTTCGAGAGAGGATTCATAAATCTTGAGTGGGGTACCATTTGGGCCATACTTTGGTGATGGAACCTCAGTTTATTCCCCCTTGGACCGCTACAAATCAAAATGACCTTCCCCTAGCAACAACTATTTTTTCTAGATAAAAAAATTACGAAAAATGAGGAGATGAGAAAAGGAAGACTTAAATCCTTAGGATTTGTACAATCAATCCATTCCTCAGAAGATGAGTGATTGATCCCTTCAACAATTCCCCATATCATCATGTCCACCACCTATTTTATAGCAGGGATCTAGTTGTCCATTGAATAAATGAGAATCTCAAGTTCCTGGATATAAATCCTCAATTCAGTGGGATTGTCCTCAAATTGAATATTGGGTGGGGCTCAATCATCTCCTATCCCCAAAATATGTAACCTAGCATGAAGGAGTGCCCATATGATTTCAACATCATAGGACATACTCTACTAGAGTTTTACCACCTATTGTCATATGAATTATAAGTCTATATATTCATTTCTTGAAGATGATTTGGAATCCCTAGATTTCACAGGCTTCCCATCCCTCTATGTCACCAATGAAGGATGAGAAAATAAAACTTGAGTCTCTTCTTTACAGTTATGACTAGATTGTCTGCATGCAATCTTAGTTGGTGTATCCCTCTTGATTCTATTAGGTGGACTAAACCTTACACGAGGTTGTTTAGATGAACTTGGGACCTCATCATCATCACCATCCAAAGGGTACGAAGAATCCTCTGGGGAGAATAAACATCTTCCATAAGAGAATAATCCTTCCTACCCAGCTTTCCATGCTTGGTTATTTTCCTAGTACCAATCTAACAAACATATTTCAACAATACTCCCTCATGGTATGATGTAATCCATGCATCGGCATACTAGGAAGTTAATCTACTGGTTTCATCCACTGCAGTCAAGTTTATCACCGCTTGATTCAACTCCCTATCTATAAGAATTCATAGTTTTTGGGCTACCATTGGATTCTTTTCTGATCAGACACAAATTGGAGGAGATATGATTATTTGTATAGGCACTTGAATTGGAATGAAAACCTGTATAGATCATAGACCTCGCATATAACTTCACTATTGATACAAGTCGCCAGTACGCCATCCCTAAATCCAATCATATACAATCTAAGCTCTATATTATACTTCCTTTCATTGGTGAATCTCCTAGTAGGTGGTTCCCCATACAGAAATATATTAAACTCCTTAAACATGCTCAGCCTCAACAAGGTCTTATTGGGATTTAGGGATAAATTCAGAATACCAAAAATAGCTTGAACATGTGGTTGAAATAGGATCTCATGAATCTCAACCTTTATCAACACAGAATACATTCTAAAGTGGGCTACAACCCATCCCCACAACACCTAGAAAGTTCCTGTGATTTTGAACAGTTCCTTCCTCACATGTACATATAGCAGTCTTCGGTAAATCTTCACCAGGATAGGTATTTACAACCCCGCATACTTCTTCCTGATCATCTTTGCCACCATAATCAATTTTCTTGACCATATTCCACTATTGTAATCATGAATAGGTAGCAGATAGATGTTTATCCAAATGGATAAAAATAATTCGAGATGTGTCTTCATAGAAATGATAGACTTAGTCTTGTACCCCCATTTTTTATACTCTCCTTTCTCCAAAGTTGGCCATAATGTACCAAGAGTGATCTTATTTTCCATATTGGGACACACAGTTGGACCTTTGTAAGTGGGGCCTTCCCCCTCAAGCTCCAAGAAGGTGATCATCCAGACTTCAGGATGGATATCCCCCATAAAGGGGGGGTCTTCCTTCGTAATATCCTAATCTATTTTTACTAGATCATTTATTGTGGTAGGAATTATTTCAGTATCATTCCATATCACCTTCGATGGGATAAACTCATTATACATATCTCTGAGGATTATAGCACCAGAGACCTTGTTAATGTCCCACAAGATGATACCAACTTCCCCATGCATCAGATAGAAAGAGTTCATTTGCGGGCTCCATCGGCTTAATAGATCAGGGATGAACTCAGTGTTCCTATATAGGTAGGTTTGCCCTTCCCATATGGCCTCATATATTTGGATGTATTTTAACTCCTTCATGAGTTATAAAAAAGTCTGTTATACATAGTACACCCACATCCACTGTCTTAACACCTTCTCCTGAGTGGAAGTCCTTATATTTCCTTAAACTCTTTGACTGATCTATATGGGAATCATGGAAGGCGGATGAATAACAGTTCAGATTTAATTTGGTCATGTGTGTCTTCAGGTCTAGAGTACATTTTATATGATGTATGATGTAGGCTGTGGAGGATGTCCAGACATTAATATATGCACCCATTCTTGATACATTGGTAGTAGTGAAGTTTTTTCAATCTTGGAAACAAGAGAGGAAAGTATAATTTTTTGAAGTTGGTATTATAACCTCCTTCATATGAATGTAGTCATAGAGGGGCAGATAATTACTCTCAAGAAATTCATGGTGATATTTCTTCAGATGTACCACCAGATCAGGTAGATTAGTATCACGAGCGTCATAATAGTCATGCCCTTTAGTTTTCACCATCTCCTCAACATTATTATTAGCTTGTTTGTTGGAGACTCTAGTATTTGTAGCATCGATTGAACCTGCAAATAAGTATTAAGTTTTTGTTAACAATGAGTTCATTTAAAAAAAATTAATAAACAAGGAAATTTGGAAAAGATATAAATTCGCTCAGGGTTCTTGAATAGGTGCCTCATATAGGACCCTCGCTCAAGGACACTACACCAGTCACTCTCCCAGGTATGTGAATCACATGGCTAGATTCTCACCATATCTATGTGAATGAATTTTTTAGAAAAATATATTTAGTTGAGGGTCTTCACAAGATACTAGAACAATGAGACCTAACATGATAATTCATGAGATTCGGCCTTTAAAATAGGGGTCCTATTTATAATCAAGGACACCCCTCTGCGTGACCCACGTACATTCCTTGCCTCTATGGAAAACCTACATGGAAAACCTAGGTGGATGGCCTGCATGAAAAACCTGGGTGGACAACCTGGGTGAAAGACCTAGGTGGGTGACATCCGCGATCCATCTACCCTTTTCATAAATTTACCTTAAGAGCATACCCTTTTCCTTCGTTTGAATATAATCCAGAGGGGGGATTTTTTTGACACTTTGTATTGTCATGTAGATGAAAATATTTCAAATGGAAATATCTTAAAGGAAGATAATAGGAGAAATGAAGGAATCCAAGCATCATAAACCCCACAAAAGGTGGTTCGCTCAGGTACCCCCAATCAACATCGGTGCGCAGGGTTCGTGTGTGCTAGATTGGGCAACTGGTTAGTGCATCATCTAGTGTGGCACATCTGAGGAGCAGCCCTGTGTGGAACACCTATTTGGAACACCAAATAGAAATAACCCATTCACCCAAAGTCCCATATTTTCATATGAATAAGAACTTTGTTATTTATTTTCATGGATGGAAATTATTGAAGGCCCCTAGACACTCTGATCACCCTAGCCCTTCACCCAAGCCCTCAAAAACGTTTTAGGTACTCCTTTGAGACCTGAAGAATAGAGGATTAAATGGGGATAGTGAAACTAAATTTCTCTCAGGGTTTAAAATAAATAATACCTATGTGACTCAACCACTCCCCCGTTGTCGATGAACACTAGTGTGAGGTCTCCTTCCTTAAGTAGGGGCCTAAATGAGCCACTTCCAAAAACACCTATTGAGACCCTTGAAGTCTTCAGCAAGGTCTCTCTCAAGTGTAGATTCCCAGGTGTTCCATCACCCAAGGTACCTTCACCTTGCCCAGGCCTACCTGCATAAACCCCTTAGTTCTTTCTAGCCTTCCTACGCGATCCTCCATAAACTCATCCTATCTTCTACCCTACACAAGCCTCTGATCAAGACCTATTGAAGTCCATCCATGGTAGGGCCTCTCTGCATTCGGCTCCCTTGTCTGAGAAGGACCAATTTGAAACCTCCACTGAATCCTTCATGCTTTCACAATCAGGGTGAGTGGAACACCAGCATGTCCCCAATTTGGATTTACATTCCTTCGGTCAGAGTTTTAGGAACTTTTCCTACTAGTTGGTTAGGGTCCTTGGAGTACATGTGGTTTTTCATAACCTTATTCATGAGGACCCCTACCCCAAGGACAGTTTTGGGGAATTCCCTGTCTCAGATACAAGGTCTAGGATCATGTCTTACCCTTATCATCTTTAAGACCTACAGCCTCTAGTTCCTAGTGTGGAGGGAAAGTATTACACTTGATTTTCCATTCAACATGGATTAAGATCCTCCTAAATCACTATAGGACCAATTTTAGGGAATCCCTCCTAGATTAATCCCCTATCCTTTCTTGTAGGAGGTTTCACTCATGCTTCTCTCTACCTCCTGGCCATTAGTTCAGAGAGGGTATGGGAACCAGATTCCTCTCATATCTCTCTCTCTCATACCCTTCACCTCTTCCATCAGTTGAGGAGGATAAGTGTGTGGTTTACTGGATCATCCATTATCCCTTATCCATCACATTCAATCATGGCTCATCCTGACTCAAGTGGATATAGGGTATATCCATGATTGTAGCATCCACCCAGTCAGATTCATGTTTCAGTAGGGGATCATCCTTTGAATCTTCCTCTCACCTTCCTTCAGAGTACCTCCATAGGCATGGTTCCTCAAGGCCATGTATCCAACCTCAGGTCAAAGTAGATTTTTAATTTTCCAGAATCTTCTATTTCCTATTATTTTTCACACCGATAATGACTCATGTGGGATTATAGGTAGACGTTGTTCATTGCATCCACATGATCACCAACCTTGGTCTTCCTTTTAAGTAGTAATCCCCATTCATTTAATCCTAATGGAATCCTATTTAGGAGTAATCCCTGAAATCCAATCCATGGGCATCCTTCTTAGGAATAATCCCCAATTTTATCCTCTCAAAGGGAGAAAATCCCATGAAAGACAACCAAACTATATGGTATTTTAATCCCATCCACATGGGATATGTAGGAAGCCTCTATAAGGTCCAAACCCAATCACCCAAAATCAACCATATTCTTTATGGGTCACATTCCCAGTAGGGTCTAATTCAACCTAGAAATTCATAACCCTTACAGGTTCACTAGGATGCTTCGACATAAGTCCCACAACAAACTTTGACTAGGAACATACCGCCTAGATTTCCTTGTTACATGACATTAAACTATAGAGTTAGGTCCTTATAAAATTACCTTTAAAGGTATGATATGCCCCCATTAAGCGGCACTGAACTATGTGGGTTATGATTCCTTTCACAAAGATGCAAAGGAATCCCATTCATGGGTCTGATCCCAACATAAACATAACCCCCATCTCCCTGGATGACAACATACTCCAGAAAACCCCACTACATGGAAAAAAACAGCATTGTTATAATAATGACCAAAGAATCTCTAATTAGCACATAAGAGGATACCATCGATGGAGAATCTCAAATACATACAGATACTTCCATTGATGAAGAATCTCAGATAAATAGAAATGATACTAAATTCCATAAAAGTTAATCATTTATGGTTAATTCATGAGTGATCCATGTCATACTTGGGAATTAATGAAGGATTCATGAACATATCTTAAATCTATAAGAGAGTCCCATAGTAGAAAATAATTCCCCCAAAAATGGGGTGATGAGGCTAAACTCCCATCCTCTCTACCAATGTGAGTTCTTAAGCATCATTAGCCAAACTTCCTAATGAACATCTACCTTTGGAAAGTAGGTACCCATGGATACAAAAATGTTATGTTTTTTCCAGTTTGATGAAAAAACCGGTTGGAAACCATCCAGAAATAGAAAATCCTACATGAATGATTTCAGACAATTAAACCCCCTGTAATCAATCTTTGGGTAAAACGATTCTCCGAGGGAAACAATCTTTGATTACAATTCTTCTGTAGAACTCTTTCTGTCCTCGATTAAGAGTTGTGTGGATGAAGGAGGTAAAACTACTAGATTGTGATTAGGAAATATCAGGCACTAGACATCTGGGTAAGCCTAGAACACTCCCCACATAATTATAATTCCAAAAATTGATCAATCCACACTCTATAATCCACAATGAGTATTGATGAATCACAAGTAAATAATGACCAGTGGAGTCATAATGTTTAGAGAATATTTCCCTTAAGCCATCTAGGTGTGCCCCATATTTTTTCATAATAAATATTTCCCATGGTGATATTCCTTCTATGAATTCCCATACTATTATATATTAGAGATATATAATGGTTTTTTTAACACTTCTATGTTTTATGCCTCCATCCTCTATCTCTCGGTCCATCCTATACCACAATTCCTAATGTTGTTTACCTTCTCCCTATGCATTCTAGATGAATCCATCCAAGATGTTCTCAATATTTCTAAGAACTTCCTTTAGAAAATTGGTAGGTGATAAGATATTCATAGGTATATAGGTAAGTGCACTATTAACTAGGGTAATTCATCCCCCAAAGTGTAGGAACTAGTTTTTTAATTTGGAAATATGGTTGAAGTAGTTTTCATAAATACCATAAAAATGATAGATCCTGATTCTACTTGGGGAGACCATGTAACCTAAATAAACCATGGGAAAATACCTTATGGGTTTTCCCAACCTTTCTTAAATTCTATTACAGCTTCTATCCTAACAATACCATGAGATATATACATTACTTTTCCCTCGATTGATCAGATTCCTACTCCACTTTTTATTCTCATTAAAAATATAGTTGTTCTCCTGAATAGGTATACTACTACAATTTATTAAAATAATAAGATCATCTAAAAAGAAGAGGTGAGAAAACCCATTAAATTTTTTGCTACATTAAAATGGATGAACTCACCCTTCACTGATTCTTTTATTTAAGTATTGATTGAAGGAGTCTTAGACCAGAATGAAGACATTGGGGGATAATGGGTCTTCTTTCCTTATCCCCAAGACTGATGTGAAGAATTCATAGATTTTATCTATGTGGGTGATTGAAAACCAAGGAGAAATAATGAATATAAAGAATATATCAATCACCCACTCAAAGAAACCAATACATCCCATGACTCTAATAATGAAACTCCACTCCATCCTATCATATAATTTATCTATATCAAATTTAACAGAAATATTAGACCCTGTAACCTTCTTATTAATGTCATGGATCATCTCATGGACCACAGAAATGGAAGATTGGGAAGACCTTACTTGGATAAAACCTTTTTGTTCATCAGATATCCATTTATAGAGATTCACTGAGATCCTTTAGTTAATAATAGTTATAAGGAATTTGTCAGGAAAATTGCACAAAATAATTGGCATGTATTATTTAAGAGTGTATCAGTCCATAACTTTTAGAATGAGTATCAAGGTAGTGTCATAGACCACTCTTGAAAGATCCCTTCCCAAAAATAGTATTGAATGATATCCACATGCTCATTCCTAATAAGTTCCAATGAATCTATATAAAAAGAGCCTGGGAATCTATAGGGCATGGGGGAACTTCCATATGTGAGGGGAGTAATAGCCCCCAGTCCTTGTTCTCATCCAGAATATTCTATAAAAATAGTTTATATATAAAGAAATAATGTGAGGAATATTGTCATAAATTTCATCATGTCCTCTAGGGTAACTATCATGAATGCGAGGTTTAACATCCACAATAAGTTAACTAAATTGGCATTAATCCATACCTATAACAATTTGGGCATCATTGGTGAAGAATCTATCTTCAAGAAGGATTTTCGGAATGTTGGAGTACTTTTTTCTCTTATCCATGCATGGATAAAGGTAGTATTATTTTCACCCTCCTTCAACCAAGTCACTCTGAACCTCTTTCTTAGTACTCTTTCCTGGTCAAGAAGAAATTTAGCCAAATGATTCTTTATGCAGACCAAGATTCTAAATTAATCATCATCCCACCAAGATTTTAGGTCCAACTCATCATGTTCAATGACTGCCTTAATTCTATCCAAATTCAAGAAATGGGAGGGCTTACTAGCATCCCAGGTTCAGAGGTTATCTTTTAAGCATCAGAGTTTATTGTGTAATCCAACCCATGGGCCTAGATCCATGAATTTCTCAAAATATGAACACATCACAAGATGGAAAGTTAGATTTTTCACTCACCATCTTGAGTAGAAGAAATGGTCTTCAGTTGTGCCACTATTAGAAAGACAAATGAGAAGATGGGAGTGATCTGAAAGTGCCTGAACCAACAGTTCAACTTTGGCATTAGGGAAGTTATTGAATTTTCAATATAATTTTTTTCCACTAATTTTACAAATATAATCTAATAAATTTTATTTTGAATGAAATATTTAATTTCCAATAAATGAAATTCCTAAGGATGTTGTAAAATTGTAATTTACTTTTTTAACTACAATTCACCCCCTCTCCTCTTGTAATTCTTTTTCCTAACATATCATAAAACAATTTTTGGACAACAAAAACTCCTTTAAGAGACTCGTAAGAGATAAAATGAGAGGTAATTAGTTATTAATGGGTTTTTATTGGAGAGTAATGGGATAATGGGTGGGTATTTATATAAAATTATGGGGGTTCTTTATTAATTTCAAATCATGGGCCTTGGATCCTAGTTTATAAAAAAAATAGAAAAACTTTAACCTTATCATGGTTTTATCCCATGTTATTTCACATATAGAGATTGGTTTTGAGATTGAAATTTTTTAATAACTAAACCCTATTTATAATATATTATTTTGGATGTTGTAAAAAACCTTATTCATAAACAATATCTTCTAAAAATTAAAAAATATAATTTATTTTTTGTAAGATTCATTAGAGTTTTGTAAAATTAATTTTATTACTTTAAAATACATTATTTTAGTGAATAGAAATATTTTTGGTTGATAAATCTTTTATATAATTTATTAAATCATTTTTAATTCATTGTAATGTCATATTACTTACCATATATTCATATCATATTTTACTTTTTACCCAAAATTTCTACTCTCGGAAAATTATGAAAAAATCACTATCGAATAATTTTTGACAAGTTGATTTAAATTTTAAGGTCCTTTTATGAAAATAATTCCATCTCTATGTTCAATTTAATTATTAAATAAATACTTGTGTATTTCAAAATCTCACATTTGGAACCAAAATTTGAAAATTTATTCTTCTATTAAATTTGATTTTATTTTAAGATATATGTGTATAATTATATCACTATTCATTGATTAATATAAATGTTTAATAAATATTAATTAAATTATTTAATAAATTTTATTGGACATTTGAATAAATAATAGTTATGTTACTATAGTTGAGACTCATTTCTTATAGTGATATTAGTCATGTCATGAGTGAGTTTCCATGATCATTGGAAAGAAAGAACTGAGTTACTTCCGGTTATATGGGATAGACATGTAGTGAGCATGGTTAATTGATTAGATGCATTATCCCTGGATCAATGGTGTGCGACGCATGGAAATGTGAGTTGGGTTCATTGATCATGTAGCATGGGAGAGTACACCCATTGGGCTTAGATGAGATTGAGATAGTACACATTGATTATATGTAATTCTATTTGAGTTATAGATCGATGAATGATAATGTGCAAGTTGAGGACTGATGGTTTTGATGAAATGATTATAGGATCGGTTTCTCAGTTTTTCGATGATATTTAGAGGTATTTATTATTTGTTTATTGATGAAATCATGTATGAATGGTTTTAGGGGTTAAAAAGGTTAGTGATCATGGATCAGGAGGAAAAACATGAATGAGATGATGGAACACGTTAGGGTCGTGCTCAAGAAGTGTTATGGGGAAATACATAAAGTGGGGAGATCACCATTCACTGTTAGAGGGTGTTACACTTTTTATGGATGAATTTAAATGGATTTTAGGGATTGAATTCTTAGTGAGTCATTAATGGTTAGTGGTTGATGTTTTTCATGATTCTTGGGTATGAGTGGGATGACCATGTACATTAATTACATGTTATAGTGGACTAAACATGGGATATAGGATTAGTTTTTTGGTTTAGTGTAGTAATAATAAGGAAACCCCTATGGTGGGGAGAGTCTTATCGACCATGGATGGATTACCCCATGTTGGTAGGGTCATGTTAATGACAAGACCTATTGTTAGATGTTCAATATTCTATCAGGATTACATTTTTCATATGGATAAAATTTTATCTGGTTCTTGGAATAATGCTATATTTTAGATTATAATTCAATGTTGGATGAAGTATGTGTGTTGGAATTGGGCTCAAGATGTGATTTGATATGCTCTAAGCATGAGTTAGATTAGAGTTGTTTGGATTCTTGGGGTGATATACTAGAATCTGGTATGATTGCTTGAGGATCTAACCATGTAATTACACCGACTGTCAGGTTTGAACTTCATTGTGGTTTTTCATATGATAATATGATGCCTCTAAAGATTTTGGCATCATGATCGGAATATGAGATAGAGCATCGGTGATTGGGAATAAGTGTTTTCAATAATGTTCGACCATATGTGTATCAACAAGTTTTTTGTGTGAAATTAAGTGTTGTTTCAAGGAAACTGCACTCAGTGTTTTTTTTGGGTCTTTGAGAATGCATTTTCAAAAGAAAATTCTGACGATGGGGAGCACCATGGATCAAAATTAGCCCTTGTGGGAAGATAAATAGAGTGGGTAGTGGCATGATCCTAAGGATGAATTGGTTTATGAAACCCTAGTGTATCAGGATAGACAAGTTTGGTTTAGTAATATCTCTATATTGGTGATGATGATAAGAAGGAGGTTAGGTGTTAGATGAATAGTGTTCCATTTTTCGGTGTTTCAAAATAGAAGCTCATACGGTGTTTGAAATAGGATGTAGTGAGTTGATCATGAACTGATGACCTAGAAAGGATAGGTTTTATAGTTAAAATACCACCGATACTTATAATGGATAATAAGTTTTATCGCAGAGAGGTTGTAAATACCTACGCCCTTATGGGTTGTGAATTCGAGAGGGAATTTGAATTTTTTATTCTTAATAAGGGTTTTTTTTTTAGTATTGAGATTTGGATTGGAATTATTAGAGTTATAGAATATTTAGGATATGTTTTTGGATGTGTATCGAGGGTAGAGAGGTGTTTCGGGTGCTCGGGAGAATCTTAGGAGCTTCGGGTTAAATTTTGTAATTTTAAAAATGGATTTTTCTCGTCACACTATTACCACATGGTTAGGGGAAACCATGTGATTAAGCTATGGGATGTGGTTTTTCCTAATTTTTTAGTATAATGTTGGTTCACAGTTCCAAAAAACAAGGATGAACTTTAAATTTGACTTATAGAGGGTGTTTCATAGTTGGCACACGTTTTGGAAAACAATACAAAGGGTTGCAGGTTGTAAATTTCTAAATGCACGATTAGAGCACAATTTGGTATACTATTTGGCCAACCTATGTGTTGTGTAAAAACTTATATATTGAGGGTTTAATGATTGGTGAACTATTTGGAAAACCATGTGATAACCATGTGACTACCCAGATGTTCTTAAAATTGGAAATATTTCACTTTTTCCTCTTTAGACTTTTAACCTCGCTCCCCTTTCTTCCTTGACTTTCACATGATGGGATAGGAACCTCAAGAATCACCCTTACCCCACTCCTTCACCTTATATCCCCATATTTTGGGGTGGTTTGATGGAAATTCCATAGTGATTCAAGCTAATTTCTCTCTTCCCTCTCATTTAATTCATGTTTGCATCTTTATATTATAGTTTGGTGCAACCCAAATTAGGGTTTTATTGATGATTCCACCAAATCATAGTGGAACCATCCTGATGTGATGGGTATTTTTCTTTGTGTGGCTATAGTATGGCATGAGATGATGAGTGTATGTTATTTATCACCATTTCATTAGAGGTGTGTTTCCCTAAAAATTCTTCTAGGGTTTCTTGTTTTATTTTATGAAATTAACATATTAATTGATGTTGGGTGTTAGGGATTTGTTTGGATATGGGTTAAGAAGTTTGTTAGGAGAGGAGCACGCCCAATTTCTCAAGGTTTCAATGAGCATTTTTTAATTAGTGATTTTTAGGTAATTATGCAAAGTTTTATTAAATTTTTCATGGATGAGGCTTGGAAAATCTTAGGCAAGATTTTCTAGTATATCATTTAAGGAAGTGACTCTGAAATGAGGTAGGTGGTCCCTATTCATTTTTCCTAAGTTATGCAATCAATATATTCATGGGATATTCAGTCTCTACACTATGGGATATTAACCTTAAATTAATTTGATTGTTTATTTTATTAAGATTGATGATAGAACACGAGCACTAAGGACCACAATGGATCCTTGAGCACTAGTTGATTCCTCAGTTTTTAATGATCATGGTATTAATCATAAACATAATCCTTGAGATGTATGGACCTCATAGGGGTTTGGATGGGATGGAATGAATGAATTCATTCCTTGGTATAGATTCACTTAGACACCTATTTGTAGAGGGGAGTGTGAGACTAGGGATGAATGGATCAAGTAAGCCTTGGTGGAACATTGAGATGCCTTTTATCCTTCAGGGTAGGTTAGATGAGCATGGGGTGAGTGTATCTTTCCCACTAGGCTATGAATACCTAAATGGGGAAGCCTGAGGTAGGATTATGTTTTGGTTGGTTGTGAGAGTACCGACCTAGTTGATTTGGGAAGGTATATGAGAAATACTTCATCTCTCCAAAGCGATGTCTGTTGGACTCACCTATTTTGATAATCTCAAATATGATTAGATATGTTCTGATAATCCCAAATCATTCTTATCTATATAATAATTATGTTTCATAATTATTCCATCATGATACTAAGTTGTTATGAATATCTAAATGATCATATCATATCATTGGAATATGATACTCAATGTTTATTTATGATTATAAATGTTTAACAATGATTAATCTTGATACTAACTCAATCCGGAAATGATATGCATATAATAGATACTTTATAAGAATTCGAGTAACAGAGGTCACCGTTACAGAGTTCACCATTACAGAGGTTACCGTTATAGACAGATAGTCACTGATACATACTAGCTCACTGATACATTCACTGTTAGACAAGTTCATCGATAGACTAAGTCTACTGATAGACAAGGTCACTGATATACAAGTTCACTGATAAATAGGTCCACTGATACAAGCTACCGATAGAATGGAGTTACCAATAGAGGAAGCTACTGATAGAGAGAGCTACCACTACTGATGATAATAGCTACCGATAGCGAGGAAGAGCTACCGACAGAAGTTCACCACTATAAATAAGCTACTGATAGAGAGAGTTATGGCTACCGATGATAACAACTACTGATAGCGAGGAAGATCTACCGATGGAAGTTAACCATTATAAAGAGATACCTATAGAAGGGGATACCGATACAAACAATCTACCGCTACACAGAGTCACTAATATATGAGCTACTACTATATAGAGATACTGTTACAAGTCTACAAACAGAGAGCTACTGATGGAAGATGACTGTTAACCAGTCACTATTACTTAAAATCTATACTTTGTCAATATTATTAATATAATACTAATTGTCATATTTTCTTAATTCAATGCAACTGTTATTAATTAATATGGGTTGTTGGAATGTCAGGGAATCATACCTCGTACCTGTAAAAGGTAATCATTCTCATTGCCGGAGCTAAAAGGAATAAAAGGAATATCGAGCTACTGAAGAATAAAAGAAGTGATAACGATATACATAAGGAAGAACACGAGACATAGATAATAATATATGCTCATACATGCATAGAATAACACTCGAAGAAATCGAAGAACACTCATACACATCAAGAACAGAAGTTCAAAGAGGAGGTTCAAGTGATACAAGGAATATTCTCACATTCAAGCTGAACACCTGTACAGGAAGTGAAGGAACAGAACCACAACACTCTGTTTTCTAGAAAACTTCCAGAGAATGACTCAAAACTTCATCTGCTTCAATCCAAAGGAGTCCATATCTACATTGACATCACACAAGAGCATTCTATACTCATCTCTATATTATTGCTCTACTGTGATCATTCTTTTTATTACATTACGAGAAGTGTGTGCTTCTGTATATTTGGACACACACTGACTCCTAATCTAAATTGTAGGATACTGAAATCCTCACATCAAACCCTTTATACCTTTGTGTATCCCATGTAGAACTGTGGTAGAGGTCTAAGGACCTGGACAGCCTGTGCACTGTTGTTGTTGCTTTCCCACGCAGAACTGTGGTAAAGGTCTGAGGATCTAGATAGTCGGAGTACTGTTGTAAACCCCAATCTAGGGTGTGGATAAAAGTTATATATAAATTGTTTGATAGGACTAAGTCTCAGCTTGATACTGAACCTCTTAGTTAAAAATTTTGTGCATCTTATTTTAGTTTAAAATATTTTCAATATTCTGTTGCTAATTACTTTGAAATACAAATTTGTTTTGAAGTAACTCTGATAGTTGAACTAGAAAGTGTTTGTAATTATTGTTATCCAGTAAGTTTGTATCAAAAGATAACTTAATCTTCAGATTAATTTAACTAAGAAATAATCAATCTTTGAGAAACTAATTGAACACTTATAATCTTTATAAATTCACTATAGTTTAACTTGATTGTTAAATTGGGGTTTTTTAATAGAAATATTTTAATCAAAAAATTTTAATAGGAACTCAATTCACCCCCCCTCTTGAGTATCCCCTTCGACCAACATTTGGTATCTAAGGTTTTTGATAAAAGTTTTTCAAAACACTCTGTTTGTGAAAAGTTTTTAACTATGATTTTAGTTGTATCTTAAAGATATTAAATTTATGTTATTTCTAAATTTTTATCTCTTAAAATACATTTGCTAAAATCTAATTATGGATAACATATTAGAAGGTGTATTTACCAATAGGACACCCTTCTTTAATGGTGTCAACTATGCCCAATGGAAAATAAAAATGAAAATCCATTTAGAAAGTATGGGATTTGACATTTGAACTGCTATAGATACTCAGTATAAGATTCCATAAATTGTTAGAACTACTTGGGATGAACCTATGAAAGCTTCTTATAATGATAATTATAAAGCAATGAATGCCCTGTATTGTGCTTTAGGAGATGAAGAATTTAATCGAATATGTGCTTGTAAAACTGCTTATGAAATTTGGGATACTCTAGCTATTTCCCATGAGGGAACAACCAATTTTAAGGAAATGATACTAAATACATACACTATTAAGTAAGATAATTTTAAAATGAAATCTGATGAATCTATTTCTATTATGTATCTTAGGTTTAATGAGATAGTTAATAAAATGATCTCATTGGGAAAAGTTGTTCCAAAAAAGGAGAAAATCATGAGGATACTGAGATGCCTACCAGACAGATGGAGAGGAACCACTGTCTCTATACGTGAATCATGTGACATTGGCAAGATACCTATCAAGGATCTGATTGGAAAATTGATAATGTATGAAGAAGAGTTGAAGGTAAAAAAAGAGGAAGATGATGAACCTAAGAAGAAGTCAGTGGCATTTAAGTCTACTACTTCAAAGAGCAAGGACAAAGAGAAAGTTCGGATAACTGAAGAAAGCTTAACTAGTGAAAATTATGACTCGGACAGTGATGAAGAGATGGCTCATATAGCCAGGAGATTCAAGAAATTTTATAGAAAGAATAAATTCTTTAGAAAATCTAATTATAAGGGTAAGTATGATCGATGAGGAAATTTGAATAAAGACTCGAGGAAAACTGATAAAGATTATGGAATAGTTTTCTATGAGTGAAAAAGAAAAGGGAATGTCAAAGCTGACTATCCAAAGCTGAAATTTAAGAAAAAGTATGACTATAAGGATAAGAAATACAAGAAATCCATGAAAGCTACATGGAGTGCTTCAGAAGACAGCTCAAGTGGATCTGAAGCTTCTGATTCTGAAGAAAAGAATCATTCCAACATGTGTTTCATGACTGAAACATCTAAGGTAACACTTAATTCCACTATGCAAAATGATTATTATTCTGGGAATGAAAGTGATTCAAATAATGATGATAATATGTCTAAAGTTGAATTATTTTAATACTATAATATGTTAAAAGATACATGTAATGAACTAAAAGATAAGTACAAATCATTAAAGAAGAAGTATGCCTTGACTAATACTGTTAAATCTGATCTTAGTATAGAAAAAGGAAAAGAATGATCAACTCTTAAAGGAGAATACTAAACTTAAATTTTCTAATGAGAAACTTATAAAAGACTTAGAGAAGTTCAAAAATGGAAAGAATACTCTAACTCAAATGCTTGGAAAGAAAGTTTCACCAAATTATACTACTGGTATAGGTTACCAACCTAGACAGAGACAGTTTTCTAAGAATAAATTCATTCCAAAAACTGGACAGCGTGCTGCTAGTTTCAATTCTGGAAATTCTGTAGCTTCATCTATCTATTAAAATTCTTATAGACCAAACAAAGTTTATTTATCAAAATCCTTTGAATCTGTTAATTATAGGAAACCCATTAGACAAATATGGGTGCCTAAAGTTTTACTTTTTAACCTTTCTGGACCCAAGAAAATCTGGGTACTAAAATTACCTTCTGTCTAAATCTGTTTTATAGGAAACTTGCTTGAAAAGTTCCTATAGGAAGATATGGTACTTGGACAGTGGATTTTCAAGGAATATGATAGGATAATACTCATGCTTTAAGAGCTTAATCAAATTTTATGAAGGACATGTCACCTTTGGGTGTAACTCAAAAGGAAAGATCATCGGCTTAGGCCAGATTGGTAACACTGATTCAATTTTAATTTCTAAAGTATTATTTGTTGATGGATTAAAATACAACCTATTGAGTATTTCTCAGTTGTGTGATGATGGTTTCAATGTAAAATTTGAAAATGATTCATGTAATATTTTTAATTCTAAAAATGTTTTGGTATTTACTGCATTAAGAAATGAGAATTTATATGTTGTAGATTTGAATTCTTTAGCTAAACAAAATGTTACTTGTTTAAATGATTTTCATAGAGAATCCTAGATATGGAATAGAAGATTAGGACAATGCAATGTTCATTATCTCAAGAAACTGACTAGGAAAGGTTTAGTTAGAGACCTGCCCAAACTAGAATTCCCAACAGATAAAGTTTGTAATCCTTGTCAAAAGGGAAAACAACATAAAGTTTCTTTCAAAACAAAGAAATAAATTTCAACTTATCAACCTCTCGAGTTGGTTCATATGGATTTATTTGGACCATCTATAGTTTCTAGCTTAAATGGGAAGCACTATGTCTATGTCCTTATATATGACTATTCTAGATATACTTGGGTGTACTTTCTAGCTCACAAAAGTGAAGCTTGTTCTTATTTCATTAAATAATCAAAGTCTTTAGAAAACCTAAGTGGACTTAAGATTAATACCCTGAGAAGTGACCATGGTCGTGAGTTTGAAAATCATGAGTTTGAAACTTATTTCTCACATAATGGCTATAGTCACAATTTCTTTTCCCCTAGAACACCTCAACAGAATGGTGTAGTAGAAAGAAGAAATAGAACACTTCAAGAAATTGCAAGAACTATGCTTAATGAATATGATCTACCTGTTTACATTTGGGATGAAGCTGTCAATACAGCTTGTTATATTATAAATAGAGTCTTGATTCGACCAATTCTTAAAAAGACCCCTTATGAGATATGGAATAATAGGAAGCCTAAGGTTAATTACTTTAGAATTTTTGGTTAAAAAATCTTCATCCTCAATATTAAAGATAATCTTGATAAGTTTGCATCCAAAAGTGATGAAGGAATCTTTCTAGGTTATTCTATATATAGAAAATCTTATAGAGTATTTAATAAGAGGACCAAATGTGTGGAATAATCTGTACACGTCAAATTTGATGAAACTGATCCACATGAACCTAAGACCCCTCTTGAAAATCTTGAAGAAGACCTGTCCATTATAAACCTTAATGAAAAAAACAGTAAACCTATTGTTAAGAAAACCAGTTCTGGAAATTTTCCAGAACCTATTTCTGTGGAACCCGAACCTGTAAATGAAACTGAAATTTCTAGCCCAACCTTTTCTAGACCAATTAGGACCCTTAAAACCATCCTTTAGATGTTGTAGTAGGAGATCTAGATAGAATAACTTAGAATAGAGCTTATCTAAGAAATCAGGTTGAATATAAAGCTTTTCTTTCACAGTTAGAACCTAAAAATATCAATGATTCCATCAATGATGAATTTTGGGTGATGGATATGCAAGAATAATTAAATCAATTTAAAAGAAACAAAGTCTGGGAATTAGTAGACAGACCTAAGGACACTTTGACCATAGGCACTAAATGGGTTTTTAGGAATAAAGTTGATGAGTATGGAAATATAGTTAGAAAAAAAGATAGGTTAGTTGCACAAGGATATAGTCAAGAAGAAAGAATAGACTATGAGGAAACCTTTACACCTGTAGCTAGGTTAGAAGCTATTAGAATTCTACTTGCTTATGTTGCTCATCTAAATTTCAATTTATATCAAATGGATGTTAAAAGTGATTTTATAAATGGTTTTATAATTGAAGATGCTTTTGTTGAACAACCACCTGGATTTACTAATCCTCATTTTCCAAATCTATTTTTTAAACTTTCTAAAGCTTTGTATGGTTTAAAACAAGCTCCACAAGCTTGGTATGATAGACTTAGAAATTTTATTATTTCAAAAGGTTTTATTAAAGGGATTTCTAATCCAACTCTTTTTATCAAAAATATTTCCAAAGATGTTTTGATAGTACAAATCTATGTTAATGATATTATTCTCAGATCTTCTAAAAATGATATGTGTATTGATTTTTCAAAGAGTATGCAAATTGAATTTGAAATGAGTTTAATGGGAGAAATCAAATATTTTCTTGGATTTAAAGTTTTTTAAAATGAAAATGGTATTATTTTAAATCAAAGTAAATATATAAAGGATATTTTAAAACGTTTTGGTTTGGATAGTAATAAGGAAAGTGATACACCTATGAGTACCACTTGTAAATTGGATGCAGATGAAACTGGGAAAACAGTGGATCAAACCAATTATAGAGGTATGATTGGTAGTTTACTTTATCTTACTGCTACTCAACCGGATATTATGTTTAGTGTGTGTATGTGTGAAATATTTCAAGCTAATCCAAAAGAGTCACACTTTATTACTGTTAAAAGAATTTTAAAATATCTTAAACATACTACTAATTTATTATTATTTTATCCAAAAGGAAAATCATTCGATTTAATAAGTTATTCAGATGTTGACTTTGGTGGTTGCAATTTGGATAGGAATAGCACTTCTAGAACATGTCATATTCTAGGTAAGTCCTTAGTATCATGGTGTAGTAAAAAGTAGAATTCTGTTGCATTTTCTACTACTAAAGAAGAATACATAGCTTCTAGTAGTTGTTGTGCACAAATTCTGTGGATGAAACACACTCTATTGGAATGTGGATGTCAATTTAGTCATGTATCTATAAACTGTGATAACACTAGTGTGATCAATATCTCTAAGAATCTTATATCTCACTCTATTTTTAAGCACATTGATGTAAGACATCACTTTTTGAGAGATCATTATCAAAAAGGTAATATAACTCTTGAATTCATTGGAACTGAACATCAATTAGCTGATATATTTACCAAAACTTTAAATTCAGAGAGGTTAAGTTACATTAGACATGAGTTAGGAATGATAAAATTTCCAGAAACCTCACTATTAGAGAAACCTCACCATTAGAGAAAACTCACCGTTAGAGAGACCTCACCGTTAGAGAGACCTCACCATTAGATGGACCTCACTGTTATACCTCACTATTAGTGAACCTCACTGTTATACTTCACTATTAGTGGACCTCACCGTTAGTACCTCACTGTTAGTGGACCTCACCATTAGAACCTCACTATTAGTGGACCTCACCGTAAGAACCTCACTATTAGTAGACCTCACCATTAGGAATCCTCACCGGTATATGTTACCACTAGTTTACATTGTTTTAAACTTCATGTTTTTTAGCCGCTAGAATCTGTATCATTTTTATTATATTTATTATGTTTCATTTATTTATTTCTTGATTCCTAAGTGATAAAAAATTAGTCTTAACCTCATTCTAATCCACCTTGAACCCTTTACCTTAAAACCTTAGCTCCCAAACCTTCGTTTCTCTCGAACCCTAAGCCTCGTGATTCATAGAATGGAAACAGTGAAGAGACCGGTAGTCATTGGAGAGGGTGATGAGCCGAATTCCAAGAGACTCAAAGGAGAGTATAGTGGTGGTAGTGAGGTAAAGAAACCTATAAACCTGCATCTCACAAAAATGGAAATAGTAGTTGAGAAAGAGCTATGTGCGGAATGGTTGATGACTAGTAAGTCATTAATTCTAACAGTGCTTGAAGGGCAGGAATGGGTTGAATGCTTATCAAAAAACAATGGTTCTTATTATCTAAAACTGGTAAAATAATTCTATGAGTTTGTTCGTTTTGAGAAATCAGAAGGTGAGAATAGAATGGTATCAGTAGTGAATATAAAGATAATTTCGTTTTCTTATGTTGAATGGGCTGAGTGCTTGAAAGTTCCACACAAGGGTGAGTTTGGATATTCCTCAAAGTCAGTACCTCCTACCAGTGACATTTTTGATTATCAACCTTCTTTGGAAGAGCTCACTGGAGATGGAACACCAAGAAAGGTAGTTTCTATAGAAATGAATGGAGAAAACCGGTTGTTGTTCAAATTTATCCAGCATGTGTTAAGTCCAAGAAGAGGATATTTTGAAAACCTTAGATTCCAAGATATATTCTTGTTGTATCTTCTAAGGAATAATGTCAAAATAAATCTATGTAGGCTTCTGATGATTCAAATTGAAGATATGACTAGGCCAAATTCAAAAACAAATGCTCTATTATTTTCAAATCTAATTTCTTTGATGATCAAGGTAAAAGGTGTGGATGAGTCTCAGGATGAGATAGTGGTTGTGATAGACAACTTTTGTATTAAAAAAATATTTTGTAAGTACATGAAGATTAACTGGAACCCGTGGAGAAGAAAATGGGTCAGTGATGATGAGAAATTTATAAAAAAATTAACCTTGTTGAGCATCCAAATCGGCCAAGAGATAAGAGAGATCCAGGTCTAGGACCTGATGAGGAGGAACCTCAATATAGTGATAATGATGAGGAGGAGGATACATCTATAAAAGATGGAGGGGATCCTGATTTTCCTCAAAGCCCAGCTGCTGAAAAGGTATCATATGGAAAATCAAGTCCACCTGTGACCCTACCTAGAAAGGAAGCAGTTCTGGGAGAGAGCATTGTTGAAGAAACCTCTATGGATGAGGAAGACCTACCTAGACCAGATCATAAAGAGACTGCTCCAGATTCTAGTAGATGTGATGATGAATAGGAAAAAGTATCTGAAAATATAAGTACATCGTTAAGTCTCAGTCCTCTGATTGAGAGCTCTATTATGCCTATTGAGGAGGTTTTTGAAGTGGAAAGACCAGTACCTATTGTCAATATACCTTAGCCTGTACTACCTGGTTTGGATATAAATATGGTTGTAGATGACTCCTCTGAAGAGGAGATGGCTACAGTTGGTGTTGAATAAGAGGAAGCTCAGCTTGAGGGGGAGCAACCTATAAGGATAGGATCAGTTTTTGTGACCTATGAAGTGAAATATTGGTCTATGGATCCAGGATTTATTGTATTGGGACTAGACTATCCTGATTCTGATGATGAGACATCCATTATAAGGCATCCTGTGTCTTATGATATTTTCTCAGAATAAGTTACTGCTCAACCAGTAGCTCCTCTGCTCTGCCTGAAGACATTGTGAGAAAAGGAGATCTCGAGGCACTGAAATATGAATTGAAAACCTGTTTTGTTGAAGAGCTAAGTAAGATGGAAAGTTATTTGGTATCTTCTCTGGGAAGTGTTTTTCAAGTGATGTGACAGAAGTGATGGATGAAGTAAAAGAATGTCAAAATCAAGTTAAAAGTTTATCAGAGGCTGTTGACTCTAAGAAAATATATTGCTTCATTTGATACCCTCATCAGTTCTAAATCTCAAGTTGATACTAACATCAACTACATTCGAATTGTAGCGAAATAGTTTGTAGATGTGTTTGAAGATTTTAAGATGACCATAAAAATGCATGTCAGTACTAAGGATTTTGTTTTGAAAATTTTGATAAGTAATTTGACTTAGTCTTTCAGAAAAATAGTAGCTTTTACTATAGCACCTCTTGGTGCATCCAAAGTATCAGTTGATATGGAACAGTTTAGATCTATGCTGAAAGAATAACTTGTTCAAGTTAGTGCCAGTAGCTCATCTGATTCTCAGGTGATGTCTACCATAAGGGATGTCATACATATCATTCAGGACTATATGATAGATGCTAATATTTCCCAGAATGAAATCAAAGACAAAATTGATTATTATTTTCATAGAGTGTACACCAAGAATCAGCTAACCAATCATTTCAAGCTGCTATTAGAGAATCTGAAACTGCCCCCAGTCACTCAAGCCTTCAGAGAACAAGTTAGTAAGATCAGGGAGTTGACCCCTTATTTGGAAAAATTTATGGAGAACAATGATGATTTCATCTATGCCATGGAGAGAGGGGGAGGTATTGTAATGTCCCAGATCTGGGTTCCACTCAATGGGTGCCCCGAACCCGGTTGGTCACATGACCACAAGCGCATTTCCCTAAACGACAGAGGTTGCCGACTAGTAGTGAGGGCCCAGGTCTAATAGTGGGGAAACTATGCCCTCATTTGTTAAAGTGTAGCGCAGTAGAATACAAGATAAAACATACAACAGCAGAAGCAATAAACCATACACATTTAAAATAAAAAACTACAGTAAAAATAACCAACAGTTATATAGATAATGTTGCAACATGCCTCAAGTTAGAGAAAACAGCCAGAACATGTTATACATCAATACAGTACAATACAATACAGAGTACAGCAAAACAACAAAACAGCTGGCAGCATCGCGAGCCTAAGAACGGTCCCATGCTCCCCTACTCCTCAGAAACAATCATATACCTATATAGGGACACTTTCCCTTATCCACACCTGTAGAAACGTAATCTGTTTGGGCCGAAGACATGACCCAAATAGGGTGGGAGAAATAAATCCCAATAAGCACCCACCAAAGGCTCGTGCCCAACTTTTTGTAAATATGCAACAACGGTGTGTAGTAGTAAAATGCAATAAACTAAGTAGTACTCAAAAGTAACTAACTTACTAGTTATATTTCCATTTTATTATTCATTTTAACCATTTAAATTAATAACATTCTGTTCTCAATAGTACCAATGCCCTCAGGCTAATATAGTAAAACCACACCCTCAGGCTTTCCCTCAGGCTATACAGAATCTTTCCCTCAGGCATTGCCCTCAAGAGAAATAGAATCTTTCCCTCAGGCCAAACTAAAATGAAACCCTCAGGTAATCAGAATCTTGCCCTCAGGCTAATAGAACTACACCCTCAGGCTAATCAACCATACCCTCAAGCTAATATATCACTTCCCTTAGGCTAAACAAGTAACTGGGTCATGCCCAACATATAAACATGCAATTTATATACAATTCATCTCAAGGAAAAATTAATGCATAAAATAAACATGGAATACCCTCGGGTATCCTCGACAAATGGCTAAACAGAGGAACGCACCCCCAGGGTGGTCCTGGATCCAAGCAGCGATCCCAAACAGCAGTTTATTATCACATTTAATTACCTATACAATTTTAGTACTTAAACAACCAAGGCCTCAGCCACACGATACCCCAACATGGGTTTGTAGCACAAAAATACACACAAACGCACAACAGTTGGAAATTAAACACCAAGTCACCTACCTTAAGCACCCCTGATTGATATACGAGAACGACGATCCTCGAATCGTCCAAGAACAACGAAGATCTGAGGTAAAAGAAAACCTCGTTCAAACTCAAATAACTTCCCTTAGAGGAATAATTGGCAAGAACTATGCAAGGATAAGGGAGGGCTTACCTGTGCAGTTCCAACGTGATCGACGGAAGCGGGATTGGATTCCCAATGCTCGATCGGTTGATCCACAAAGATTTGGTCATCCTCTTGAGCTCCCCTCCGGTTCTAAGACAATACTGTGAACAGGGTTGGCTACTACCCATTTTAAGCAAAAAAAAACTACACGATGTGTACTATTGGGTACACGACGTGTAGTTTTCATTTTTTAACTGTTCCTTCGGCGGCTTCTCGCTAGCGTGGCACTGTTCATCTGTCGACATGAGTACACGGCATGTGAAACCTGAGTACACGGTGTGCACTGCTGCACAGCTGGCCACCACCTTACTGTTTTCCTGTCGACTGACTACATGGCATGTAAATACCCATTACACAGTGTGTAGTCAGTTTTTACACCCTTCCTCATCGAAATGGCTACACACCCTGTGTACTCATCCCACACGAACAAAGTACACTACGTGTGGAAAAGTACACGGCGTGTAGTCCCAAAATTTAGGATTTTTTTCTATTTTCCTTATTTTCTCAAAACACTTAAGGAAAAGAGAAAAGAAGAAACTCGTACCTCAAAAATAAGAACCGGGTTCTTACAAACTTCCCCCCTTAAAGCAATTTGTCCCTGAATTTCCCTTCCAAGGGTAGAAAAGATAAATCTCAAAACAGCTTTGGCCACTGAGCAGGTATGTCGGTCTCCCGCTCCCAAGTTTTGTCCTGTACTCGGCCATGCTTCCATAGCACCCGTACGAGAGGAACTGACCAGCCTCAGAGAACCTTCTTGCTCCTATCAATAATACTAATCAGATGCTCCTTAAAGGACGCGTCTTCCTCAAGCTCAACCTCCTCGGGCTGAAAGACGTGAGACGGGTCTAAATGATAGTGATGCAACTGAGATACATGGAAGACATCGTGCATGGCCCAGTACCTCTATGGTAACTGCAACTGATAAGCAATCAGCCCGACTCTCTCCAGAATCTCAAATGGCCCCACATACCTAGGTGAAAGTTTACCCTATCTCATAATTCGCCTATGTCCCAACCTCGGCGAAACACGTAAGAAAACCTGATCCCCGACCATGAACTACAAGGGTCATCTGCGGCGATCAGAATAAGATTTCTGACAAGACTGCGTGGTAGCCATCTGCTTTTGAATTAACTGGACCTGCTCAGAAGTCTCCTGCACGAGATGTGGTCCCAGTAAAGCTGCCTCACCTGCCTCTAACCAGCACAAAGGTAATCGGCATGGCCTACCATATAAATCCTCGTAAGGTGCCATCTCAATAGTCACCTGAAAACTATTATTATAGGAAAACTAGACTAGGGGTATGTGCTTCTCCCAAGAACCCCCAAAGTCTAGGATGCATGCACGCAGCATGTCCTCAAGCACCTGTATTGTACGCTCTGACTGGCCATCGGTATGAGGGTGGTAAGATATGCTCAGAAGCACCTGTGTACCTAGTGCCCTCTAAAAACTCTGCCAGAAATGAGACATAAAACGGGAGTCCTTATCTGAAACAATAGAACAAGGGACCCCATGAAGACGTACGACCTCTCGGATATACAACTTCCCAAGATCGTCAACACCGAAAGTCTCCTCGATCGGAAAAAAGTGATCTACCTTTGTGAGTCTGTCCACAACAACCCACACAGCATCATTGCCTCGAGGTGATCTCGGCAACCCAGTCACGAAATTCATTGCGACATCATCCCATTTCCACTCCGGGATGGGTAACTGCTGTAACAATCCGGCTAGCCTCTGATGCTCTGCCTTCACCTGCTGACATGTGGAACATCTCATAAAAAACCAGCTATCTCTCTCTTCATACCTGGCCACCAATACTGATGTATCAACTCATGGTGCATCTTGGTAACCCCGGGATGAACTGCCCAAGCTGAATCATGAAATCCCCGTATCAACTCCTCGTGTATATCCCCCGGAACCCACACTCATCCATGGAAATGCAAAATTTCATCATCACTTATCGTCTACCTAGGAGGAGGGTCCTCACTTTCCACTGACTCCCGTATAACTAGGACTTCCGAATCAGATAGTTGTCTCATCATCACTCTATCCAGGAGGGTATAATTCACAGCTAACGATGAAGGATAGGTCTGCACCTAACTATCGTGCACCTCCAAATGCATCTCAGAGAACAAATCCATAAGCTGCCACTCATCACTGGCCTCCTGCACAGTCTGTATATGAGTCTTCCTGCTCAGTGCATCAGCTACTGCATTACCTTTACCAGGTGTATAGGCAAGCTCAAAGTTAAAGGACTGAAGGTATTCGACCCACCTTCGCTGCCTCAGATTCAAGTCATGCTTAGTAAAGATATACTTGAGACTTTTGTGGTCTGTAAAAACCAGAAAATGCTCTCCCAAGAGATAATGTCTCCAAAAACGCAACGCATGAACAACTGCAGCCAACTCCAGATCATGAGTCGGGTAATTTCTCTCATGTGGCCTCAATTGCTAAGAACTGTACACAACAACTCGATCACCCTACATCAACACTACTCCCAGCCCAATACCTGATGCATCATAGTAAACTGTATAGCTCTTCCCATGCTCTGGAAGTATCAAGACCGGTGCTGATGTCAACCTTCCTTTCAGGTCCTAAAAGGATATCTCTCAAGCTTCCGACCAAACGAACATCACACCCTTCTTAGTCAAACCCGTCAATGGCGCTGTTAAGTGGTAGAAGTCCTGGATGAAGCATCTGTAGTAACCAGCCATCCCCAAGAAACTTCGTATCTCAAATACGTTCTTAGGCTGCTCCCAGGAAACTACTGCTCTCACCTTCTTTGGGTCCACTGCAACTTCTGCCTCTGAGATGATATGACCCAGGAAGTGAATCTGGTCCATCCAAAAGTGGAACTTTGAGAGCTTAGCATATAGTCGATGCTCTCTCAGTGTACTCAATACGATCTCGAGATGGGTGGCATGGTCGTGTTGAGTGTGAGACTACACCAAGATATCGTCCACGAATACTACCACAAAAGAATCCAGATAAGGATGGAACACACAATTCATCAGATCCATGAAAACTTCTGGCGCGTTTGTGAGTCCAAATAGAATAACCAAGTACTCGTACAGACCATATCTGCTCCGAAAAGCTGTAAGTGGTATATCCGATGGTCTCACACGCAGATGATGATATCCAGATCTCAAGTCAATCTTCGAGAACACTCGTTCTCCACGAAGTTGATCAAAAATATCATCAATCCTCGGCAAAGGATATTCTTCCCAGAGACGATGAGGGAATATAGAGCTCGAGATGCTCGAAAATAGTCTGCATAGAATCCATCCAAGATTCTGCAGCCTGTGGTCCACCATCCCCTGAAAACTTAGGTAGATGCTGCTGCTGGAATATATGAGTCAGCTCATCCATAGATGTGGCAGCAGGCGGTACTCCCTGAAAGATCTGCATGAACCGCATAAATCCTTCATGGAACTGCGCCTCTGCGCCTGTGTACAGTATAATGGTTGGCGCCGCATCTGTCTCTGCTGGAGGATCCACTGGTAGCCCATGGCCCACCATCTCTGGAGTATAATCGTTGCCGCTCTCCTGGAGAACAACGCGTGGTCGTCTCGGCAGCATGACTCTACAAGGTCAAATGCACACCTTAGATCAATATTATCAAAGACTGAAAATGAAGGGACCAAAAGGGGAACAGGAGGAATAAGGCATTTCAAGATTTTCAAAACAAGACTACACGGCGTGAATACTGACTACACGGCGTGTACCTGACTTCTCTTCCCCTGCTCGGGTCCTTCTATATGGCTAATCTATACGGCTCCTGTTTGAACAAAACTACACAATGTGTATATAATCTACATGGCGTGTATGGTGTAATTTTCCAACAGACTGTGTCGTCTGTGAAACGGCCGACTACTCATCTAACACTACACGGCGTGTTACACATGAACACGGCGTGTACACCACCCCATTTTCCAGCCACACTGTCAGGTCCACACGGTCTGTCCTCGGACAAGACTACACGGCGTATCCCACAGGTACACGGTGTGTACTACACGAGCTCCACCGACCCGTGTTGTTAGTTACATGGCCAGTAACACGTCTCACACTACACGAAGTGTTCCATATACACACGGCATGTACACGAAAGGATTACATCGACCCGTTTTGTTAGTTACATGGTTGGGGCCCCAGGTCAGACTACACGGCGTGTTCCATGGTGGACATGGCGTGTATGTCTTAAGGTCTCCTCCGTTTGTATTGTTAGTTACACAGACGAACTCCAGGTCAACACTACACGGCATGTTACTCCCGCACACGGCATGTTTTCCCCAAGCATTTCCCTTCCCCATGTCCTCACCAACATGGTCCTTGACACGGGAAGCGACTACACAGCGTGTACTTAGGGTACATGGATTGTACTTCAAAGGTTTTCTTTTCTTCCCATACAGAAGAACACATGGCATGTGTCTGAGGAACTACACGTCGTGTATCTTGGGTTTTCCAGACAGTAAGCCTCAGATACTACTCCAGAATCCCATAAAATACTGAAAACAAAACCTAAGTGCCAAATTCTGATCTGTGAGGCGCAATACTCCCTGTGAATCAAAGTTTGGCATCTTGTGTGAGTTATAAATACAGTAAACAGCCAATGATCCACCAAATTCTGGTCAATGAGGGCCCATACTCCCCAAAAACCAAAGTCTGTCATTCATTCTATAAACAGACCCCCACAGAAATACCATATCACATAGCAGGTATTTATCAAAGCAGCTATCACAATAGCATGCTTTTCTAGCACAACAACTATCACAACAACATGCAATTTCTAATGCACCTACATGGAATGGAACTATGCATGGCATGTGATTTCTAGCATGTTCCTAAATGATGCATGAGATGGCATACCCTCATCTCATCGGGTTGCAACTAAATAGAACCCATGGATAAAAAATAATAGCACAATCACAAGTGTGTTACCCAATGGTGAAATCAAATCAACTGTAAAATTTTCAAAATCAAAAAAAATTAAAAAATATGAGGTAGACTGGCTTTTCCCTCTACGCGGGTTAGCTACGCCCGGGCACAGCTTATTACCAACTATCGTTCTCGTCATATCCCTGACTAAGGCTCCAAATAGTAAGTCAAAGAAAAGAACTCCTTTGATGCCACTTTATAACGTCCCGAATCCGGGTTCCACTCAACGAGTGCCCCGAACCCGGTTGGTCACATGACCTCAAGCGCATTTCCCAAAATGTCGGAGGCTTCCAACTAGCAGCGAGGGCCCAGGTCTGATAGTGGGTAAACTATGCCCTCATTTTTCAAAGTGTAGCACAGCGGAATACAAGATAAAACATACAACAGCAGAAGCAATAAACCATACACATTTAAAATAAACAACTGCAGTAAAAATAACCAAAAGTTATATAGATAATGGTGAAACATACCTCAAGTTATAGAAAACATCCAGAACATGTTATACATCAATACAGTACAATACAATACAGAGTACAGCAAAACAACAAAATAGCTGGCAGCATCACGAGCCTAAGCTCGGTCCCATGTTCCCCTACTCCTTAGCAATAATCATGTACATGTATAGGGACCCTTTCCCTTATCCACACCTGAAGAAACATAATCTGTTTGGGCCGAAGACATTACCCAAACAAGGTGTGAGAAATAAATCCCAGTAGGCACCCACCAAAGGCTCGTGCCCAACTGTGTGTAAATATACAACAACGGTGTGCAGTAGTAAAATGCAATAAACTAAGCAGTACTCAAAAGTAACTAACTTACCAGTTATATTTCCATTTTATTAATCATTTTAACCATTTAATTTAATAACATTCTTTGATCAACAGTACCAATGACCTCAGGATAATATAGTAAAACCACACCCCCAGGAATGCCCTCAGGCTATACAAAATCTTTCCCTCAGGCATTTCCCTCGGGCTAAATAGAATCTTTCCCTTAGGCTAAACTGAAACGAAACCCTCAGGTAATCAGAATCTTTCCCTTAGACATTGACCTCAGGATAATAAAACTACGCCCTCAGGCTAATCAACCATGCCCTCAGGCTAATATATCACTGCCCTCAGTCTAAACAAGTAATCGGGTCATTCCCAATATATAAACATGAAATTTACATACAATTCCTCTCAAGGAAAAAGTAATGCATAATATAAACATGGCATACCCTCGGGTATCCTGGCCAAATGGCTAAACAGAGGAACACACCCCCGGGGTGGTCCTGGATCCAAGAAGCGATCCCAAACAGCAGTTTATTACCACATTTAATTACCTATACAATTATAGGTATTTAAACAACCAAGGCCTCATCCACACGATTCCCCAACATGGGTTCGTAGCAAAAAAATACACACAAACGCACAGCAGTTGGAAATTAAACACCAAGCCACCTACCTTAAGAGCCCCTGATCGATATATGCGAACGACGATCCTCAAATTGTCTAAGAACAACGAAGATCTGAGGTAAAAGAAAACCTCGTTAAAACTCAAATAACTTACCTTAGAGGAAGAATTGGAAATAACTGCGCAAGGAGAAGGGAGGGCTTACCTGTGTTGTTCCAACGTGATCGACGGAAGTGGGATCAGATTCTCGGTGCTTGATCGGTTGATCCAAAAAGATTCGGTCATCCTCCCAAGCTCCCCGCCGGTTCTAAGACAATCCTGTGAACATGTTTGTCTACTGCCCATTTTAAGTGAAAAAAAACAAACTACACGGCATGTATTATTGGGTACAATGCGTGTAGTTTTCATTTTTTAACTATTCCTTCAGTGGCTTCTCACCAGCGTGGCACTGTTCATCTATTGACATGAGTACACAGCGTGTGAAACCTAAGTACATGGAGTGTACTACCACACAGTTGGATACCGCCTTACTGTTTTCCTGTCGACTGACTACACGGCATGTAAATACCCACTACACGGTGTGTAGTCGATTTTTACACCCTTCCTCGTCGACATAGCTACACACCCTGTGTACTCATCCCACATGGCCAAAGTACACGGCGTGTGGAAAAGTACACAGCGTGTAGTCCCAAAATTTAGGATTTTTCCTCATTTTCCATATTTTCTCAAAACACTTAATGAAAAGAGAAAAGAAGAAACTCGTACCTCAAAAATAAGAACCGGGTTCTTACAAGTATCATTATGGATTTCAGAAATCTCTTACTGTCATTCTTTCATGTGGAAAATACACCTATCATCATGCCTCCTGCCTTACCTACCACTGGTTCTACTGGTTCCACACCTCAAATGACTCCTTCTCAGGCAATCTAAATCATGACTCCTATGATCACACAGAGGAGTACTCATTACAGACCTGGCAGTGTTTTAGTGTCTGAACCACCTTTGATAATTACTGGAGTACCCAAGCCTACATCTCAACCTACCCAACCTCGGTCCTATGATCCTAATGGGAAATCCAAATTGGACATCCAAGAGGTTGATTTAATGAGTCTAGAGATTTTGATAAGAATCTTTGTACTTCTTGTATTTATTTTGTACTATCTCATGTACCTTTGTCATGTGAAATGAAAATTTTTGTTTTCTCTCTGCTTCTTTTATACTCTGAACCATTGTTTTTCTCTTTTTTCTAATCAAAAAGGGGGAGAAAAATTATAATATAGGGAGATATAATATTGAGAGAACTTAAAATTTTCGGAGGAATTACACTAAGGAGGAGAAAATTATAATATGTGTCATTGGGGGAAATAAATATTCTATTTCTTTTTACTCTTATGTTTGTCCACAGTTTAACTCTAATACATTTGAGAGATTATGATCTGAACACACTGAAAAATTCCATTATATGTCTTTTACTCTGATTCATTAAAGTTTATTCTGGATTATAATACCATAATTTGTGATTATCAAAAAGGGGGAGATTGTTGGACTCACCTGTTTTGATAATCTCAAATATGATTAGATATGTTTTGATAATCCCAAATCATGCTTATCTATATAATAATTAAGATTCATAATTATTCCATCATGCTACTGAGTTTTTATGAATATCTAAATGATCATATCATATCATTGGAATATGTTACTCAATGTTTATTTATGATTATAAATGTTTAACAATGATTAATCTTGATACTAACTCAATCTGGAAATGATATGCATAGAACCGATACTTTATAAGCATTCGAGTTACAGAGGTCACCGTTATAGAGGTCACCATTACAGAGGTTACCGTTACAGACAGACAGTCACTGATACAGACTATCTCACTCATACATTCACAGTTAAACAACTTCACCGATAGACTAATTCTACTGATAGACAAGGTCACTGATATACAAGTTCACTGATATACAAGTCCACTGACACAAGCTACTGATAGAATTGAGATACCGATATAGGAATATGCTGATAGAGAGAGCTACCGCTACCGATGACAATATCTACTGATAGCGAGGAAGAGCTACCGAAAAAAGTTCATCATTATAAAGAATCTACTGATAGAGAGAGTTAACACTACCAATGATAACAGATACTAATAGCGCGGAAGAGATACTGACAGAAGTTCACCATTATAAAGAGCTACTGATAGAAGGAGCTACCGATACAAACAAGCTACCGCTACACATAGTCACTAATACATGAGCTACTACTACATAGATCTACCATTACAATTCTACAGATAGAGAGCTACTGATAGAAGATGATTGTTAACCAGTCACTAATAATTAAACTATATACTTTTTCAATATTATTAATATAATTCTAACGGACATATTTTCTTAATTCAATGCAACTTCTATTAATTAATATGGGTTTTTGGCATGTCATGGAACTGTACCTTGTACCTATAAAAGTTAATAATTCCCATTTTCGGAGCTAAAAGGAATAAAAGGAATATCGAGCTACTGGAGAATAAAAGAAGTGAGAGAGATATACATAAGGAATAACATGAGACATAGACAAGAATATACGCTCGTACATGCAGAGAAGAACACTCGAAGAACTCAAAGAACACCCATACACATCAAGAACAGAAGTTCAAATAGGAGGTTCAAGTGCTACAAGGAATATTCTCACATTCAAGCTGAACACCTGTACTGGAAGTGAAGGAACAAAACCACGACAATTTTTTTTCCAGAAAACTTCCAGATAAGGACTCAAAGCTTCATCTGCTTCAATCCAAAGAAGTCCAGAGCTGCATTGACATCACGCAATATCATTCTAAACTCATCTCTATATTATTTCTCTATTGTGATCAATATTTTTTATTACATTACGAGCAGTGTGTGCTTCTATCTATTTGGACACACACTAACTCCTAAGTTGAACTGCAGGATACTGAAATCCTCACATCAAACCCTTTATACCTTTGTGTATCCCACGTAAAACTGTGGTAGAGGTATGAGGACCTGGACAGCATGTTTGTTGTTGTTTTTTCTTTCCCACGTAGAACTGTGGTAGGGGTCTAAGGATCTGGACAGTCTGAGTACTATTGTAAACCCCAATCCAGGGTTTGGATCAAAGTTATATATAAACTATTTGAGAGTACTAAGTATCAGCTTGTGACTGAACCTTTTGGTTAAAACTGTTGTGCATCTTATTTTAGTTTAAACTATTTTCAATATTCTGCTTCTAATTACTTTGAAATACAAATTTGTTTTAAAGTAACTCTGATAGTTGAACTAGAAAGTGTTTGTAATTATTGTTAGCCAGTAAGTTAGTTTCAAAAGCTAACATAATCTTCAAATTAAGTTAACTTATAAATAATAAATCTTTGAGAAACTAATTGAACACTTATAACCTTTATAAACTCACTAAAGTTTAACTTGTTTGTTAAATTGGGGGTTTTTAATATAAATACTTTAATCAGAAATTTTTAATAGGAACTCAATTCACCCCCCTCTTGAGTATCTACTCTGACCAACAATGTCTATGTAGCTTTTCTTGTGAGGAATTTGAATCCATAATATGAGTATGTGGATACTGAGGGATGTTACATATGTAAGGTGATGGGATTGGAACAACAGGTGGTAATGAGATGAGGGAGATTTGGTATGGTGTTAATTCTATGGTATAGCCTAGGGGACCCTGTTGGGTTCCCCATTGTTATGTTAACCCTTGATAGGTTTAGTTTGAGATTTCTTGTACAATAAATTCTTGGTGGAACCTTAAAATTTGAGTTTTTATGGTGATGGTATAGGTTGTGTTCTTGAGATGCCAAATTAAGAGATGTTTGATGGTTTTGGGTAAGTGGCCAACCCATGTGAGGATGATGTCTGTTGTGTGATGGTCTTGGTGAGAGCGAGTACCTCTAATAATTTATTTTCATGAGTTTCTTAAAAGGGTGTGGGTATTCCCCTAAGTTTTCAGATGATGATCTATTTCCTTGTACGGAACGAGAATGACCCTAGGTTTCTAGATGTGACACTTGGCTTACTGAAAGGGTGTGGATATACTCATGGGTTTTTTAATATATTGTATGTGTTTCCTAGTAGGGAGAGTCTACCCCTAAGTTTCTGGATGACTTCTATGTGTTTCCTAGTAGGGAGAGTCTTTGTTTGGGTTCTGGGTGATCTGGTATGTTTTTTATGGCATAGAAAGTCTTCCCCTAAGTTATGGATGCACTACTAGAAATTTAGGCTATATCCACGGTTTGAAACCGTGGATATAAGCCCAAAAATAGTGGCTATAGGTTATAACCATAGTTCAATGAACTGTGGCTGGTATTGGCGTGGCTATAGGCCAAGTCCTATAGTCATGGTTTAAAACTATGGCTAAAGCCTTATAGCCATGGTTCAAACCGTGGCTAAATCCCTATAGCCACGGTTTAAAACCGTGGCTAAATCCTTCTAGCCATGGGTTGAAACTGTAGAAGAAGGTAAAACACAAAAAGGCCTCATAGCCACGGTTAGAAACTGTGGCTATAGATTAAATTTCAATAAAAAAACACAGCAGGCCTTCCTTCCACCCCCTGCCCCCTGATAGTCCCCCTACCTTCCACCCACCTTCTATTCCCCCTGCTACCCCCCACCCACCCACCCTGCATGTCTCCCCCCTATTTTCCATCCGGCTCTGCCCCCTGTCAGTCCCCCTACCTGTTTTCCCCTAGCTCCCCACCCCCTTCCAGTCCCCCCCCCCCTATCTATCACCCCCTGGACACACCCCCCACCCCCCTTCCCCTGCACAGACACCCCCCCCCCCACTCAGGACAGACACCCCCTGGATAGACAGACAACCCTGGACACCACCCACCCCTGGACAGGCAACCCTGGACACCCCCTTCCCTGGACAGACCCCCCCAGACAAACACCCTCCCTAGACAACCCCCCCCCCCCCCGGACAGACACCCCCCACCCTGGACAGACACTCCCCCTGGACAGACAACCCTGGACACCCCCCTCCCCTGGACAGACCCCCCCTGGACAGACACCCCCCACCCTGGATAGACACCCCCCACCCCACCCTAGACATACACCCCCTGACAGACACCCCCCACCCTGGACAAACAACCCTGGACACCCCCCCCCCCTCCCCTGTACAGACCCCCCCCCCACCCTGGACAGACACCCCCCCACCCTGGACAGACACCACCCAGACAGACACCCCCCACCCTGGACAGACACCCCCCCTCCCTGGATAGACACCCCCCAGACAGACACCCCCCACCCTAGACTGACACCCCCCCTAGACAGACAACCCTGGACACCCCCCTCCCCTGGATAGACCCCCCCCCCCCGGACAAACACCCCCCTCCCAAGGACACCGGCTCCAGGGCTTCTGGGGTCGGGGCGTGACAAGGAGAGCATTCACTCTAATAACCCGAAGGAGACATGAATAGAAGGATAGAAAATCTAGCTCACTAAAAACCATATTCAGTATACTGAATAATGGTGATGGAAAAAATCAAATGGAGGTTCCATAGGTATCTCTAATGGACTGGTCATAGAAGTCGTCATGGAAGTAAAGAAGGCTATTGTGACTAAGGGAGAATAAAATTTGAGGCAATCTGTTCTAGAGAAGAACAGGATTTCAGTTTTGAAAAATAGTACTGAAGAAAGACAATGAGGAGTGTTTCAAGAATCAAAGGGAGTGTACACTCAACAACCTACCTGGAAAGAGATGAAACTGGTATGGAGAGAAAAAGAGGAGGAATATATTTCTCTCATAGTAATCATGGAAGAAAAACAAGAATCTTGTTTGAGTGGGTTCATTCATACCACAATAAAGAAAGAACAGAAAACTGATGGAGTGACCCTTGAATGGAGGAATAAGTATGCCAAAGGAAGATGCAATAATGGTGATCCAATGGATTGATCTTCCACTAGGGGGATGAGTCTCACTCTAGAAGAGAATCCTGGGCCAACGGTGGGGATGAACTCCAAAGAAAACATTCAAAAGTAGGTATGTAAAAGTGGTGTCATGAAAAATCACACCATTACAAAGTCTTGTAAGAAAACTAGGAACAAATGGTTGGTCCACCAAGACCAACCATAATCCTCAAGTCGAAGATGATGGAGGTAACCTCTCTCTCCATGAACTTAAATGTTACTAATTTCTATTGGAAGTGATACAGGCATAAGGGGGAGATAAAATCCATGAGTTGTATGCATTCCAAAGATATGGATTCATTGTGTGATTGTGCCAGAAAAGCACATATGTATAAACCTGGATGATAATCTTGATGAATCTTGAAATTCATCCTATGATGGAGGTATTCAAGTGGCGGAAATTCAAATATTGATCACCCAGTCACCTTGAAAAATCAAATCTGGATTTACTCACACATGCTTGAATAACAAAGTCTGAACATAACAAGCCTGATTTCGATTAATAAATGAGGTTCCAAAGCCTTTCTTGGAACGACCATTGGTCTTATGTTGAATCTGTTGTACCATTAGTGATATCAAGCCATGTGACTAGTTGAATCAATCAACTAAGGAGAAGAAGAAAAATTGAGAGGTTGTAACAACAACATGGTTGAATCTCATGCTTACTTATGTATAACGTAACAAGTGGAATCAGTTTTTTTGTGATTATAGGATACTAAAATCTGCTGGAAAAGGAGAAATTATTCCCAACAAGTGGTGTCTCAAATTGAATAATTTTCAAATATGTGGTGTTGAAATTCAGGGGTAGCTGGTTATAAACACACAAAGACTGGTAGGGGATTTAGTCCACCCGTAGTCCATACTTACCAAAGGAAGGGGAATCAGGCTGCTGCTATAGCTGATGTACAGCTAGTGTAATTACCTTAGGCTGTTTTAACTACCTCTTATTTGTTTTAACATATTTGGTGGGGGAAAACTTATAATTTTCTTAGTTAGTTAGTCAGTTAGATGTAGGGATTATATGGGAGGCGTGGGGGCTGTCCTAAGGGGATATCTGTATTTTTTGGAAGTTTTGGTTGTTAGAGAGAGAGGCTCTAGGAGGGAGAGACTCCCTTAGAGAGAGAAACTTCTTGTATTGATCGAAATCCTATTGAAATACCAAAGTTTCCTATCAATTTTGGTTCTTTCATTGAGAGCATTTGCTGCCAAGAGATAGGAAAGGGAACTGCGAACAGTTGTATGCCCAATCGAATGGAAGGGCGAGTGTCAGGACTGGAATCAGTGATCTCCGAACTATAGAATGACAACAAATGATAGGATGCAGGGAAACTTCACCAGGACGAAGCTCAACTACGATAGGAGGAAGCGGTTCAGCGATTGGAGATTCAAATGTGGGACTTGAAATTAAATGTGTCTCGCCAAGTAGCAAGTCAGAAGGATCGTATAGAATGAGGAAAAGAACAAGGAAAGTCTGTTGCTGCAGAGGAAAGCGGAAGTAGTTTACCAATAGAGGAAGAAAAAAAGAGTTCAAAACAGAAAGTGGTGGTAGATTCCAGTGGCGCACGCAGAACTGTTAAGGAAGTGCTTTGTGAGCAGTTTGGCCGTGAGAAGACTAAACCATTAGAGATGCCAATTTTTTTTGGAGAAGATCCAGTGTCTAGGATCGTGAGAGCTGAAATGTATTTTTCGATTTACAGAGTTTGGGAGGAACTAAAGGTGCCACTTGCGCAACTTTTTATGGAAGGCATGGCACAATATTGGATAATATCTTTGGAAAACATGAAGTCAGAATTATATGTTGTGTAATCGTCGGGAGTCGCAATGACAGAAACGAGAAACGAAAGAGAATGCAGAAAAAAAGGAAACCAACAAGAACACAACAATTTATGTGGTTCGGGAATAATCCCTACATCCACGGAGAGTCATAACTTCAGTATTTTGGGAGAACAAAATTACATAGTTTTTTTCAGTAGTAACCTTAGCCCGAAAATGGGCTATAAAATGGAGAAGACGATCCATTATTTGCACAGGAAGTCCACATTTCAACAGTGAAAGGCAGCCATCTTTGTCAAAAGTTCAATAGTGGCTGCTGACTGAAAGTCAAAAGTGCTACAGTACAGTTGACCTCAGAGTTCACACTGGTACAGTACCTATCGGTGTCGGTCGGTCAGCTCCGCGACAGTTGCGGGCCACAATCATCCCCCCCATTGGACCCCCTAGATAGCAGCACCCTACTAGACCCCCTAGACATAATCCCCCCCACTTCTGGACCCCCCTGGACAGTAGCCCCCCTACTGGACCCCCCTTGCACCACCTCTGGTAGAAATTGTGATTAGTCAGTCTCAACATTGATCACAAGACTCATAGAATACTATCACCGTGAACTATCATGGGGTGTCATTCTGGAGCAGGGCCAATTCACAGCATTACCGCGGTGTGACGGTGGCATGACCGCGGTGTGACCGCGGCGTGACCGCGGCATGACCGCGGTGTGACCACGGTGTGTTGGCTCAGTTCAGCGACATCCACGGGGCAGCATCTTCCATCCAGGAGTGAAGGGAGTGGGAGGAGGCAGGGAAACATTCTGGTCATCGCCCATCCGGTAGAAATTATGATTAGTCAGTCTCAACATTGATCACAAGACTCATGGAATACTATCACTGCGAACTAATGCGGGGTGTCGTCCTGGAGCAGGGCGAAACCGCGGCGTGACCGCAGCGTGACCATGGCGTGATTGAGGCGTGATTGTGGCGTGACCGTGGCGTGTTGGCCCAGTCCAGCGACATCCATAGGGAAGCATCTTCCGGTCAGGAGCGAAGGGAGCGGGAGGAGGCGGGGAAACATTCCAACTGTTGCCCCGTTGGCAGAAATTGTGATTAGTCAGTCTCAACATTGATCACAAGACTCATGGAATACTATCACTATGAACTGTCGTAGGGTGTCGTCCTGGAATATGGATAAACTGCAGCATGATAGTGGCGTGACTGTGGCGTGACCGCGGTGTGTTGGCCCAGTCCAGCGACATCATCGAGGCAGCATCTTCCAGCCAGGAGCGAAGGGAGCGGGAGGAGGCGGGGAAAAATTTTGGTCGTCGCTCCACCGGAATAAATTGTGATTAGTCAGTCTCAACATTGATCACAGGACTCATGGAATGCTATCACCACGAACTTCCACAGGGTGTCATCCTGAAGCAGGGCCAAACCACGGCATGACCGCAGCGTGACCGCGGCATGTTGGCCCAGTCCAGCGACATCCGCGGGGCAGCATCTTCCGGCTAGGAGAGAAGGGAGCGGAAGGAGGCGGGGAAACATTCCAGTCGTCTCCCCACCGGTAGAAATTGTGATTATTCAATCTCAACATTGATCACAAGACTCGTGGAATACTATCAATGTGAACTGTCGCGGGGTGTTGTCCTGGAGTAGGGCCAAACCACGGCATTACCGCGGCGTGACTGCAACGTGACTACAGCGTGACCGCGGCGTGACCGCGGCGTGACCGCGGCATGATCGCTGCATGTTGGCCCGGTCCAGTGACATCCGTGGGGTAGCATCTTCCAACCAGGAGTGAAGGGAGCAGGAGGAGGCGGGGCAACATTCCTATCATTTCCCCATCGGCAGATGATAGAACAGATCAACTATTTAATATGTTATAACAAGGGATCTCCAGAGAAGGTTGTAGCAAGCGGCATAATGACGCAACGTCTAAAGGGAAACAAAATGAAGGAAAAGAATCATACACCCTACACAAACCATTTACAAATTCATTCACTTTGCCTAAACATGGAAATTTTATTTATAATATTCAAAGCGTGAAAAGGAAAGTGTCATGGTCCAGGCATATGCCTACTAAGGAAATTTCATTTGAGTTAAACGAGTATGATAAGCCAATTTATATTATTCAAAGAAAACAAAAACTAACTATCCACAAAACAAACACCAACAAGAGGCATATGAAAGACTCAAACCAAATCTAAACATGATACAAATAACTATCACTACTCTTTGGTTTAGAAGACAGCGCACCTCCGTTGGAGGGGTTTTATTATAAAATCATGAAATTTCTTTATCACACAATTAATTTAATTATATTTAACATTTATTCTAAAACTCATTCAGCACAAATCAAATGCAATAATTTAAGCAACTAGATCAACATAACAATCACTGTGAGTTTTCGCAGACAGCGCACCTCTGTTGGAGGGGTTTTATTATAAAAACAAGACTTTATTTATCAAATGAAACAATTATATTAAAGAACACTTATTCAAGATATGCAATTCAATATAATTAAGAATAATTAAGAAAGAATCTAAATTCAATTTAAAGCATTCTTTAATTAAAGAGGCTAGAAGAGGGATCTTACCTCAAGGTGGAACCAAACCATCCACTTCGGCTCTTGGAGATTTCTAACTAAAATTTGCTACTCCCCCACTGGGTATATGAACCTTCACACACATTCAAGAGTTCCAATAAGTGGCAGCATGAATTAATTGTTCTAAAAAAGTAAAAAACCAAATTAAGTACTCCTATGTAATGATATGATGCAGTTTTCTTCTTCTTAATGAGCCAACCACCCTCTTATATTTTTCACTCAAGATGGATATTTTCATTGAAGTATCTAAAAAGAAACAAAATCAACATCAGATTCCCATAACTCTATTCCCCATTAGATAACATTAAATAATCAGAAACGACATTGTAAATTACTAAGTTTCAAAGGACATATTTAAGAAGACACCCCCTTTTTCCTGGACAGACCCCCCACCCACCCACCCCCTCTCTAGATAGACCCCCCCTGAACACACCCCCGGAAAGACCCCACCCCCCTAGATAGACCCCCCCTCCTGACAATCCCCCCTCCCCCTCCCCCTCTGGACAGCCCCCCATCCCTCCGGGACAGCCCCTCATCCCCCTTGGAAATCCCCCATCCCCCTTGGATATCCCCCCCCCCCCTCTCCTTTCTGGATAGACCCCCCTTGGACACCCCCCCCCCTCTCCTAGAATAGTGTTGTTAAGGGAGGATATATTGTGCCACAAGGTTCTTCTGTCATGATATTTATTGCAGGCATACACAAAAGTACAGCAGAAAGTATTATCATGCAAGTTTATTTCACATGTCAAAGACTGAGAATCATCATTAACAATATGAATTTTATCTATAGAGATATGTGCAAAGACCCAAAAAGAATAACAATTGTTATTATTGGAAGTTTATCCTATAAAAGTATAACTATATTTGTCAAGACTATTAAATCCAGAAGTAAAAGTGACTTTAGGTTCAAAGATAGCAAAAAGCATCAGTTTATGAGTAAAACAAGAATTTTTTAAAGTTGTGATAGTGTCAGGGTTAGAAATACCCTGACAGTTCCAATATAAAATATTCATTTATACTTACGTTTGGGGACAGGCCCCTTGTTTTTGTTACCTATGGAATTCTTTCCATGCTTGGATTTTCTTAATTGCATGGTAAAATGCTCTTTAGGTGTCGCTGTATTTTTTCCCTACAAAGTCCTTGAAGGGTTAGGAGAGCTATGATTATTTTTCATACCTGTTGAGACCTCTTCTTGGTGCATTTGTTTTTTCTCAGTTGCCTTCTGTACCACTATCCATTCTGTTTCTGGTTTTATGTGATCAGATTCCCCATATTTGTCACCCAATTTTTGAGTGGTGAATTCAGCCATAGCATGGGTTGCTGGTTGTATGTGTCTGTTGTAGTTTCAAACCTTCATTGTCATCTTGCATGTGTTGTGTTTTTCTAATATCAGCCATCTGCATATTACAAACTAGATTTCGAACTGCTGCTTTGTCCAGCATCTCATCACTATGTGAAGGTGAGGAGAGTTGATGCTTTTTTTCACTATTAGTAGTCACAGCATAGGTGTCCTGCAGACCCCCTACAGACCACCCCCTTCCCCCTGCCCTATAGACCTCCCCACTCCACCCTGCCCCCTCCCCCCTCCCCCTTCCCTGTAGACCTCCCCCCTCCCCTTGCCCTGCTGACATCCCCCTTGCTCTCTACCCCCCTCCACCCTACCCCCTGCCCCTGCCCCCTACCCTACAGAGCTGCCCCCTGCCCTACAGACATCCCACCTGCCCCCTTCCCCCTCCACCCTGCTCTCTTCCCCCTACCCCCCTCCACTCTGCCCCCTTCCCCCTACCCCCTTCCCCCTACCCCCTACCCCCCCTCCACCCACCCCCTACCCCCTTCCCCCTTCCCCCTACCCCCTGCCCTGCAGACATACCCCCTGCCCCCTGACCCCTGCCCCCTTCTGATTTTGGACCTCTATCACCTATTAAGATGAGTGGACCCAATATGAAATAAAAAAAATTAAATGAAATATAAAAAAAAATATTTTTATATTGTTCAATACTAACACTTACCCGTTGATAAAACTAGTTATACATACCCCAGTTATAGATTATCCATTATAATATTATTATTAATTATAATGGTTTATGAATCAACAGGTTATACACCCATTAGTTAATACTCCATTTGATCCTAATAATCCCAGTGATTCAACTCTTTTTCCTCCTTTAGTTAGACCCAAAACATTTGAATGGTTATAACCCCCAGTGTTGAGCCTCTTCAATAACCATTCCCCCTATTCACAAGGTCATTCTTCTTATCTTGATCAATTATATGATGATTTCATGATCTTCCTCAATGGGATTTCTATATTTGTTTTGATAATGTACAACTTCAAATACATTCAACAGAAAAAAAACCTTTTATGTAGATTTTTCTTAATAATTTTAATCACTTGTGTATGATCAATTGGGTAAGGGAAACCATGATCAGGAAAATATTATTTCTTCTCCTGATTTTTTAGCCTCACTTAATCACTAAATTATCATGTGTGAAATCTTCTGATACTACACCCAGATTAGTCTCAAAACACTACACAATATTTATGAAAAATATATCACATGGTCTTTTCTCAAACCACATTAATGTAAGAAACAATGAACCCCCCCTTCAATTTAATACATTTAGATACAAAAATTAACAATATAATCACTTATAGTGAATGAATTACTTTCATTTACATGAAAAAAAACTCATTCAAGCATATTATTTTATGTATTTTATTTCTTGTACTCTTCACCTAACTCACTACTTAACAATAACGTCACTATTTTTCTCCATCCTGCAAACTAAAGAATTTATACTGTTACATTTAATCTGATCATTTTATTTTAACATTCAGGTATGGAATAATAGAATACATGATGTATCTTCCTTACCCCTCTCACACAACTAATCTTGCACTTATATACCTCATGTAATAGATGTATATGTGGAAACTACTTCATGTCCCTCCTGAAATATAGTTTGGATCATACACTGGATTGTGTAATCAAACCATGATAATGAAAACATGAATGTATAGAAATAATCTATATAAATTCATAGAAACCATACACAAATATTGACCATTCTTTTTTCCCTTATTTCACTCTCAACTCTTCCAAATTATCTCTTGGATATTCTTACTATTTTTACCCAAGAAATGAGCATGTTGGGGTATTAATGGAGAATACTCCACCGAATTATCCCCACCGCATATGTGCACTGCCTATAATATATATGAACCACTCCACTTAAAGCTTTGCAATTACGAAAGACACCATCATTTTAAAAAAAATCTCACTGCCACCATTTTCTATTCACTATTTCTAATAATAAAATACACCACTTACTTCAGTTTATTAATTTCTAGAATCTTACAACCATATTCATCCCCTCTTAGGATTTGACGAGATGAATTTTATCACTAATCATTATGACATGAAGAACTGTGTATTGAAGCTTCATCGATGAAACTTAAGGAAGAATACAACTTCTTAGATTGACTAGATAGCTCAAATAAAACATATCAAATAGATGGAGTTATATATGCAACATTTTAAGTGGATGAAAGTGTTCCACATAGAACTTTTCCAAAATCAATAATACGCTCGGACTGCTACTCCTTAGTAATACATAGGTGTGTCTACCTGCATTCAAGTTGGCATTGGGGTTGACACATTGATACACTTTCACACAATATGGGCTTTATATGGTCATTCCTCCCTATGTTATACCACATACCCACACCTCATATGTGATCAAACCAAATCACATCCATGCTGGAACTATGAATCCCATAATCCTTAGGCACTCCATGTGAGTGTTATGAACTCTCACTGGATACAATCAGTTGGGTGATTAAACATTCTTTCTTTCCTAATAAGTGTTCGTCCTTGGTTGGCCTATGGTTGACCCCATTTTCTAATAAAGTATCACTATTTTGTTTTAAATCATATTCTAAATATTGAATACAATATCAATCCATTTCTCACCATCAAATACAAAACAACATAAATATGATCATCTATAATATTAATATTCCATTTTAAAATGCTGTAAACAATGTGAACTTCTCCTAGTGTAATTAGATAATGACTTTGACATAATAAATAGTTCAAAAATAATCATAATTAAAAATCCATAAATTTTCATTGAATAAAATTATTAATATAAAATTAAAATTCAATAAACCAATTGGGTTCTTCAATCTCCCACTTCAGATTTGTTTTCAATACCTATTTCATTTCAAAATTCAATGTTTCCATATAACCTTTATTGATAATAAAACCAATTATATAAATATGGGAATGAATTATCATATCTACTATTAAAAATTTGAGATCTTCTTGTCCTCTTATAACAAATATAGTATGATTTGCTCCAAATAGGGATGGAATCAAAACAATCATATAAATGAAGAGTCTTGATAAAAGATGAAATCTATTAATATTTATTTAGATTAGTCTCTAATAATGATAATGAAGTCAAAATATTATAATTTAAGCGGGATATGATGTCCTCCTATTTTGTTATCTGAGTGGTCAAATCATCTATATGGGCATGCATCTGATAGATTATCTAATATATCTATTCAAGAACCTTTGAAGATTCCCTTATTAATTCATCCAGGGGAGTCCCGCCATCAAAACTATGAAAGTCCCCATCATTTCTAACCAATTTTTGTAGGGTTAGGAAAACTTTTCTCTTGATATCATACAATGGTTGGTAATCAAATCCACCTGCCCCCATATCATGAAAAAGTTGGCGTAGGTGTTCCTATTGGCCAAATAACTCCTCCAAGGGAGTCTCAGTAATCATGGCATGGATTTTATGCCAGATATTCCTTCATGATACATGGGTTTATGTAACCACTTGGGTGGGTATTCTAAAAGTATGAATGATTATCTAAGAAGATGAAGAATCAAGAAAATAAGTTTTATGTTCTCTCCTCGCAATTGACACAACTTCCATCACTGATATTAAGGGACCATCCCCCTCAAAAAATGTTTCCCACTAATGGGATGTTCATCAATATGATGATAACACATCCTTGGTGGCTCACCTAAGTCCTGAGTAAACTCTATTGCTACTACAGATAAGGGGTTCAGTGAAGCACAGGTCTCGTCTACCTAATGGATCGATCGATTCAATAAACCACCCAGATAATCTTCCACCCAAACCTAGGCATAGTCATAAGACATGAAGATAGTTGAATCGAATAGTGGAAGAATAATCTCAACATTTTTGTCTTCACATTCCAATATAAGACGCATTTAGTGGATAAGTCCAGGATGATGTTCGACTCTCATGGATTCTTAAGGAAGAGGAGAAACTCTTTGAATGTAAACAAACTGGAGAGAGAACTGATTGGGGGAATATTCATTGTATATAGTTATCTCTTCTAAGGAGCCATAAGAACCCCATACTATAGATAAATATTTTATGACCTCTCATCCAGAGATCCCATTCCATTATCGAAAATTATTACAGACGGTGCAGGATAGGTCATGAAGTTGAAATAATAATGTTGTATCAACATGCCAATAACCTCATAAGGACCTAGTGGCATCACCCCAACCCTTGAAACATTCAACATCCAATAATAGATCAAATTATCAAGGATTCCTTTAGTGTTATGATATTTGTAACACCAGAAATGATCTCCTATCTATCCAAATAAGAACTGGAAGGGTCCTCCAATCTAGTAAGGGATGTTGCCTTACCTAATATGAATGTGTATTTGATAAATACATCCAAGAGTCATCATTAATAGATTAAGAAGGCACCCCTATACCAATTGGACTACCATCACCAATATGATTACTTGAATTCCCAATAATGTGTCCCCGTGTAGGAAAATCCATCTATTCAAAAACATGGTTATAAACCCCTCCAGCGGAAGGCTTGGGGATACCTCTAGTCTCGTTCATTAGCCCCATGTGGTATACTCCCTAGCTTCAAGGATGGACCAATAAAATTTTGTTCTATCATGAACCTATTAGGAAGAGTATCGATGAGGGTGTATAGCAGTTGGTCGAGACCTGTTGTGGTAGATGAATATATTAATCCAATCCTTAAAAGAAACAAGTGATTGTAGGTTCAGATCCTTCCTTAACTTATCCTTAACAATGGTGAGAACATCCCTTTCCAATATCAAATCTCATGAGGTGTCATCCCAAACCTCTTTAACTGGAAGATTTTATTCATACATCTCCCAAAGAGGAGAGGTATTCCACCCAATCAATAAAAATCCCAAACATCAATCCCTACTTTTCCATGGGATAAAAGGAAGGAATTAGTTCTAGTAAACCAATGGATAATTATCTCTTTAAGTTTTGATTGATGATACATGATGAAATGAGAAGTCCATAATACCTCATAAAGATAGATAACAAGTAACTAGTCAAAGAATTATGATCATCTATTCCTAACCTAAAAAGGTCATGCGCATTCATTAGAGAAGTTACCTCTAGGTTATAAGTCCCACTTAGAGATCCAACCACTTGTAAGAAAATTCAAGGAGGATATGAGTGTGCTCAAATAAATTTGATCAATTGGTTGGTGGAAAATATTTAAACCTTCTAGATCTCTAGGGGAGTTAACCAACATGTAGGATAACCAATGGAGGAGTGGTATAAAAAATTGAGTGTCTTTAGAAATAATTGTTTGAATAAAATCAAGGGGATATGACAGTCAGTAAGATGAAAGATTATAACCATGTGAAGGAGTGTAAACATCATCCAGTATACCAAATCCATTCAAATAAATTCAGTGTAATAGGGGATATCTCTTAATTTCATGAGGTATAATCCCGTTAAAATCCTTTTTGGCAGAGAACAAATCATAATGAGGGTTGAAATTTGATTCCCAGTAATCATATTACTATGTATGGTTACGTTGGAAGATTTCTATGAACTGGAATCCGTCTATATGAACACAAGAAACACATATATTTTATTATAAATAATTATTATATCACCATCACTGTGTATGGTTTCCTTATATGTTCAACATCATTACATCAATATGCCTTCAATTTCTACTCATACTCTACCCATGTCTTCTATAAACACAAGAGTAAAGGAGATCTAAATAACCATCACATGAAATTCAAATCACAGTATAACCTTAAAATCATAACATTGATGAAATGATATGGTATAAAATTCCTGTGTGGATTAGAAGCCAGGAGGCGGGTGCCACGGTGACAGGTCGTCAGAGAGGAGGGCGCCGCGGTGAGAGAGGTCTTTGGGGAGGAGGGTGCCGCTATGAGAGAGGTCGTTGGGAGGAGGGCACCGCGGTGAGAGAGTTCGTCAGAGAGGAGGGTGCCACAGTGAGGAGAGGACGGGGAGGAGAGGTCGGGAAGGAGAATTCTTCGGGAAGGAGGGCACCACGGTGAGGAGAAAACGTCAGGGAGGAGAAGTCATCGGGGGAGTAGGGTGTCGCGGTTAAGCGAGGTTGGGGAGGAGAACTCGTTAGGAGGAGAAGAAGCTAGGAGGAGAAGAATTAGGGAGGAGTGCGAGAGATAGAATCGGGGGACCCTGATACCAAATAGGAAGAGACGTGGTATATCCACGGTTATTAAATTAAACCGTGGAAATTAGTAAGATATATCCATGGACCAATAAAACTGTGGCTATAGGTCCATGGCTATAGCATTAATTTCTAGTAGTGATGACCTATTGCTTATTTCCTAGCAGGGAACATGTATTCCCTTGGGATGTAGATGATTTTATTTATTCCTAAGAAGGGATCGTGTATTCCACTAGGTTCCATATGATGGTATTATTCTTAGATACACTCTATCATTGGCTAATGTGGGAATGGATGATCTTGGGAGTCATGTTAGAACCCAATGATTGATGGTGGTTTATATTACTTCATTTCTATGTTTTATTTATTTAGGCCACCATATCACATGTGTATGTACTATATCTACTGGTTATACTGGGGTTTTTATCAGTTTTTTCCTATCAAGTGGTACTCATACCATGCTCGATCAATCACCACACTTGGGTACCCAAGATGACTTCACTATTCATAGGTATAGGTAGGGAAAATACTAGTGTTTCATGATCGAGTGAGATTGGTTGGATGGAGTCTAGATATTTGGATAATGTATGGATTAGGTATGGTAGTGAAGCCTCTTTTATATTTTATTTATTTTATTTATTTTTATATGTGTTCGGTTCAGTGGGCGATCAGTTTGGAATGTATGACTATGTGAATTCACATTACATTTGTTATAGCATTTTCATTTTATTGATTTTTCATGATTTGAATCTTTATTATGTATGTTTTTTAGTTTTTTATGATATTATTTATCACTATGATATGGGGGTATAGTCTACCTATGGTATTACCCTAGACTCTTACTGCTAGTCATCTGCCTCTGGTGTATGTGGAGGTGTGTCTAAGGTCACATAACACCCCTGGCTCAGACACTAGTTAGCAGTCTAGGGATATAAAGGCATTATAACCTTTAGAAACTCCAATAAAATAGAATTAATATGGTTTTTCATAGAAAATAATGTTCATAAAAAATTAAAGGAGAAGTAAAATTTGGAGTAACTTAGTGAAAGGTGGTCTCGTGTGCTAGCATTATGGAAAGAAAGTTCACCTTAACAAGGATTGAAATGAGTACATAGTGAACTCTGAAATATAAACTCCTAGTAATGGGTTCATAAATCTGGTGTTATAATATAGGAGTATCTTACTCATAAGTTATTCCATTTCACTTGAAACTTGGGTGATAGACTCTAGAGTTTCATTTCACTCAATGTTAGAGAGAGGGGTATGAAGAACTATATTTTCATAGGGTTTTTTAGGGTATATTTGGATTAAGATAAACATATCAAGATAGTTATAAAGGAAGATATTTTTTTCTGGACAAGAATGGAAATCTTAGTGAGCTTTCAAGGAGTGTAACACATACTATAGATAAATAAGAAAATAATATTCAATGGTCAGATAGAGTAAATGGGTTTTTGTACAATATCCATTGAGGAAATATGGAATATTTCACATGAATCAATGATTTTGGAAGGAGGATGTGTAGTTTTTTATACCTTATGGGAGTATTAAAAGTTTTGAAACATGTTAGAAAAGTAACTTCCACATATTTCATGATCATCTAGGTCACCTCAGTGAATAGGGTATAAAATACATGGATTATAAAGGGATATTGAAGTCCGAAAGCATAGAGTAAAAAACATTTGAGAAATATATTTTTGGGAATCAGTCAAAGTTTCCCTTCTAAATATAAGGTAAAACACTAAAGATATGGAATTTAGAGTTAGTGTATATGAACATATGAGGACCAACAACAATTCATTGTTATAGAGGATCACTCTACTATGTAACCTTCATTGATGATGAAACTCCCAAATTGTGGGTGTTATTTATCAAACCCAAGTCTAAGGTGTTTTTAGATCTTCATTTTATGGAGGGCCCTAGTGGAAAAGGAGACAAAATACAAAGAAAAATTCTTACAGTTAAACAATAGTGGGGAGCATATAAATAGGAAGTTTGTGAGAAACTACTAGCATAAGGGAATTCAGTTTGAGAATAACATACCAAGAACACCGAAACGTAATCTAGTTTAAAAAACAACAAGTATAATAATTCACATAGGCTTCCCAAATGTGATTTATATGGAAGTGGTGAATTGGGTGGTATTCCTTATCAAGAGCAATCTTTTTTTCTATTGGGGTTGAATCAACTGGAAACATGTTGGACTGGAAGGAAGGTAGAATTCACCCATGTCAAAGTCTTTGGTACACTCACCTATATTCATGTTCATTCCAATGTGAGGAAAAATCTTGATGATAATTACCAAGTGTGTTAATTTATGTGATATGATGATGAAGAGTTTTTTTTTTTCAACTTTGGTACAAAAACCATTGAAAGGTAGTCCGAAGTTGAAATGTGATCATCAATGAAGAGATTATTTGGAAGGATTAGAACTTAGAAAATATTTTTTATGAGATAAAAGTATCATCAAAGGATGATTTTCAACTAAATGGATGTCCTAGAATTATGGATGTTCCAAACAATTTAAGAAGCATGGAAGAATTGGAAACACCAAACTATCCAGATAATGTTTTGGAAGGTAGTCATATTCTGATGGTTCTTACAAGGCATGAAGTACTAAAGATATCAAGAACTACTGAAGCTTGAGAAAAATATACATATGATAAATCTAATTAAGTTTTACCATAATAAGGGGCCTATCCAAAAATGGAGTTTCATAGATCTAATAGAGAGAGGCACCAAGTGTAAATTTATGAGAGTGATTTTCACTAATTCCTTTTAATGGGTGATGGAGATCTCGACATCCCTAAATATGAAATAATTTTTGAAATATTATAATCAATGGTTATTATCTCTGAGGGATGAAATTGATTCCCTCTATGTGTTCAGAACATGGGAGCTAATATAGATACCTTATAGGAAGAAATTACTTCAAAATAAATGGTTGTATTGGATAAAGGAATAAATGGATAATAAGTGGACGTTTTAAGTATAAGATAGTTGTAAAGGTGTTTCAGAAAATTGAAGGAGTGTAATTCTATAATATCATTTCATTGGTAGTTAGAAATATGATTATTTGGATGGTGTTGAGTATGGATGATATGGGAGGACTTCATTAGGAATAGTTGGGTGTGAGGATATATTTCCTTCATAGGTATTTAGATGAGGAATTTTACATGTACCATCTAATTGGATTTGAGAAGCATCAAAAACCTAGATATTTTGTACAAGCTCAATTGGATACTTTACAATTTGAATTAGGAACCAAGGAATTAGAATCAAAAGTTCAATAATGTCATGAAGGAGTAAAAATTCATCCAGATAAATTTTTATCATTATTGTTATAGGAATGTGTTCAATTGTGGTAATTTTATCATCCCACTTATCTATGTTTATAACATGATGATTGCAAGTCTAGTAGAGGATATAATAAATGAGATGGATGATGGACTATCCATAAGTTTCGAGATGAAGGACCTTGGTCTGGTGAAGTAGATTCTATGGACACAGATAGTTAGGGACATAAGTTTTGGTAATTTATACCTAATACAATCAAATATAATATGTAAGGTGGTGGATCATTTCAGTATGGGTGGGAAAAACCAATAACCACAACCCTATATGGACATGTTTTTAGTATCTGGACCCTTTGGGATGTACTTTTTCCCTTAATTTTCAGCAAAACCCATGTATTATGGTTGTTTATGCATGTTTTATAAGTAGGAATGGTAGTGCGAGTGAACCAAGGGCTTGATTTTATAAGATATGACTATATCATGCTACTGTAATCCCATCAGTTATCTAGTGGGATAACTAGTAGATCCATATGTATGTTGGCTTCACTGGCCTACAAGTGAGACAACATCATCCAGCCATTGGGCTTTCAGAAATCCATTGGAGCTCATCAGCAAGTTGGTGTCCTCTTGGGTAATTTTTTCAAAATGGGGAAAAATGGTATTCCCCCCCCCCCCACCCTTCTATTATACCCTTTACCCAAATTCTTCTCTTATTTTTGGTCCATCACCCCATACATTCTTCCCATCTTCCCCCTATTATCATTGGATGAAACTCCTTTAATCCTGAATTTTTTCATTCATCACTTAGTGAGATCAAGACCTATAGTTAAATCTATGACTTCACTTCCTTTTTTTTATTTTTCTTGACTGGTAAGCATGGTTCCAACATGTTTATTCTATATGACCAATTTTTATATAATTTATTTACTTTCCCATTTCATTCCATTCTAATTTGAATCAAATATTTTTTTTTGGTTATGTAGACTCCTCTTGAACTAAGGTAGGTGATCCCTATATTTTTTTCATAGTCTCAACCTTCTTTCAAAGTGTTGTCATTATGTGTCATGCTATAATTCCATGTGTGGAACCTAAATTTCAATTGGATTCCTAATAAAATATTTTTTCCATGCTAATCACCCTCTTTAAAATTTGTATATGAAAATAGAAATTTGATTCCATGGGAATACCTTTCCTTGAGTTAATGACTTAATAAAATGATTTTGGAATTTAGTAATTTTTAATGGAACATCAAATTAGTTATTAGAAATGGTATTTTAGAAATGGTTTCATGAAATTAGAATGGTTTTTTTAATGTAACTTTTAAATAGATTATTTTACATGAAATTGGAAATGGTTTTTGAAATAGAAATTTGAATTGGAATTGAGTTATTTTTTGATGAATTTTTATTTTCTTATGTGATGAATATGGGATTATGAATTGGTTTTGATGAATTTATAAATTGTAACTTTGGTAAATGGGTATTATTTCCTTATTATTTAAAAGATAAAACATATGAAGGGGAGGTTCATCTTACTATACTTGGTTAAGAAAACACCTGAAGGGGTAGTTCGTGTTACTATGATTTGGATGAGAAAACACCCAGAGGTGTGTTATGTTATTACTATTTGTATACTTAAGAAACTTATGTTTGTTATACTAGCTGGAATGGTCCCCATGAAGTGCTTAAAGAAACCCTAGAACTGGTCAAATCAGGTATGGTCTATTAGGGTTTCGGACCTAAGGATCGATTGTGTGTTTCTTTTATTTATTTACTTTTAGAAAATTAAATTTTTAAATTATAATAATTGTTCATTCACTTCCTTATAAATTTTATTTATTTATATACATCATTAGTGGTGGCCTACTTAGTTTTGATTACAACCTTCTCACGCATCTGTTTGGTTCCCAATAAGACTTCAGGATTGCAGGTCTGGACAAGGGAAAGTGCCTCATGCCAGATGTTTTCTTTCTTGGATAGGTTGGAGCTTGGGAGCTGATATTTAAGCTAGATGTTTATCTATTTTTGACTATCTTATAGTTTTTTATTTTCGACATTTTTTACTTTTTTATATATTATATATGACTATTGATATATATGACTCTTGATAATCTTGTAGCATAATTTTAGATATTGCATGATTTATGTTTGATGATTGGATCTTGTTTTGATGTTGTCATAGTGTTATGTGATGTATGTTTTATCACTCATTTTATATTGTAATTGAACTTTTACTAGAGGTTATAGTCTTCCTAATGAGACTTAATAGACCCTCTGGCATACGAGGAGGCATTTCTGAGGTGTAGTAGAAATCGTTGATCTAGGCACCAATTAGTGGTCTGGGTGGTGGGATGTTATGAAGTGGTATCAGAGGCCCCTTTTAATTTTGTATTACTATTTGGGATAATATACAAAAGAATATGATGTGTTGGGCTTGGTAATGAGCTCGTTCCTAGGAGTAGTTAACCCATGTATAGGCAATAAGCGAAGCCACCAAGTATGGGATTGTTGATCTTTACTTGTGTAATTACTATTGATTAATTTCACCTTGAGTGATGCAATTGGTTTTCAATGTTACGAATTTTTAGGATTTTATCTATTAGAATGGTATGGTAAGAGAGTATGTATACTTTCATTTACCGGGTTAGGTGCATAGGTTTTACCTTTAATTCATGATTTATCTTGGATCGACTAATATATATATATATATATATATATACACACATACATACATATATATATGCTTATGGATAAAAGGGGTTAACCATGTAAATTGTTATTAGAGTCTTATATTATGTTTTCCCATATAAGTCTATGGTAAAATATTGCTTATCCATTTACTTTGATGATACTTTTATATAAAGGCATATATAAATGGAATGTTAAATGAACTCTTTAGCTAAATATAGTGACAGTAAGAAACCTATAAGGCATTTTTCATCATTGCTTATGAAGGAAACCTTATTTAACCAAAAATTATGAGTTTAAAGAATTATAAAATGTGACTCCAAGAAAATAAAATGGGAAGAGTAAGTTGTTGAATAATATGTAAAGTGGTGATGTGTTAACTTGAGTAGTAGATAGGTCTCAAGAGAGAACCTGGCTTTATAAGACACTATGGGAAGGATATGCAGGGTAATGGAATGTTGTACCTATATTTTTTTTTTAGCTTTGATTCTCACCCTGTTATCCTACTCTAATATTTTCATATTGTAATTGTAGTGTTATTCCACCTTAGAGAGCCAAGGTCTCGCTCTAAGAAGAAATTGTGAGCATTCCCCACCGATAGGTGGGCCAGAGACTCATGTAGTTCAAGGTCTGACTATAGACAATCTACTTCATGAGAGTCTTGTGTTGTAGTCCATTCGATAAATACGGGAGCTCTCTGGGTTGCACCATTTATGTCAGACCTTACCCATGATTTCCAGTGAAAACAACCATTATTGTTCTTGGTTGAGGGTGGTACATAGTCCATCAAGTTATGGATTGAGTCCATGTAAACTATCCTCGAACATTTAGTGATACCCAAGTACAAGTTGGTGAAGCTAGATGTTTACATGTTACATAGGGAAGTGCGATGTTAGTGGGATGTCCTTGTCCAAGGAGACCAGTATATTGGGTTGACCTGGAAAGACTTAAAAAATAATTTATTAACTTTCTTATTTCCTAATAACTTTATTTTAGAAAGATATTAGGAGTTTTTGTTTTTTACATAGGGGGTATAATGGTTATAGATTATGACTCTCATTTCATAGAGCTTCAAAAATTATCTCCCACCTTAGTAGGTGATGATGCCACTAGGTCTAAACATTTTGAGGGTGGCCTGTGTTATGAGATAAAGGTGTAGGTGAACATCTTCTACCTAACTTCTTTTTTAGAGATTGTAAACCATGCCTTGATCTTGGAGAGGAAAAACATTTAGGTTCATGGCACTGGGTAGTTTTCCTCTATCGTTGGTAGTGGTAGTGGTTCATCTGGTATCCATAAATTCCTATTAGATGACCCATGCCTGGGTGGTGGTAATCATTCCCTTCAAAGTGGTGGTTCTTCCCTTCTTCTATAAGGGAGAAGAAATATCTAGTGCTATCATTGTGGGGTATGAGGATATAAGAAATAGTAGTGTACTTAGATTCCCCAGGAGTATTATCAGGGTGGTAGAATGGGTCACCTACATCAATGTTTCCTAAGTGGATAGAAGACATCCAATAGTAGAGGTTCAAGATCAGCTTAGGGATATGGTTCTAGGACTACTACACCTTAGAAGACTGGAAATTGGGTATCCACTAGACATTCAGGACAAGGTGATGAATGTAGAGATCTAGGTTAGGGTTAGCTAGGGTGTATGAAATAGGGAAGCCAAACTGGAGTATAGGGTCATGATATTGGCCAATTACACATAGTTGATCATGCTCTGATAGGTTAGGTTGAAGGACTCTCTACCATGTAAGGTATGATATTAGTATCTTAAACTCTTTCTTCTTCTATTTTTGATATAGAAGCCTCACATTCCTTCTTATCTTCCCAATTATTTGGATTTTTGGTATTTTCTATAGAGTACCTTTATACGATGTTATCGATTGAAAGTCCCTTAGGCACAAAGTGTGAAGGTATATTCAAGTGTTCATATTGTACCTTATTCATTAGCAGTTCTTGGTTCCTTTGGTAATTCCTTATGTTGGATATGGGTGGTTTTGATGTGATTCTTGGAATGGTATGGATTGTTCTCTATCAATAGTATATTGATTTTTATCATTTATTAGTTTTATTCCCTTCTTATGAGGTTCAAACATTAGAATATGTTGGTGAGTGGGATATGTGAGCGGATCATTTAAAACATAACTGTCAATGAATAAGTGAAATCACATCCTAGTTTTCTAACCTCATTTTGGATGAGGGGGGTATATTCTAGCCAGTTTTTCCTCCCATCATAGATTAGTACCATGATTTCTTCCCTAAGTAATTTTCTAGATTACCACATGAAAGTGGGATTGAGTTTATGATCAATCTCATTTTGGGTATGAAGACTATTTGAATCTCTCCTTATAGGATGGATTTGAAATAGATTCAATAATTGAAATCCCAAATAGAGGATTTTGAATCAAAGGGGTTTATCTATCTGATATCATCTCCTTGGGGTTACCCATTTTTCTCACTAATAGGAAAACATTTCATTGAGGTTATGTGCAGAGTATTATAAGATTAACCAAGTAATGATTAAGAATTCTTAACCCCTCCCTTGCATCAATTATTTATTCAACTAGCTTAAGTGTGCCCAAGTTTTCTCCAATGTTGACTTATAATCAGAATATCACCAGATCAAGGTGAAACTTTCTAATATCCCTCATACAACATTTCAGATTAGGTGTAGTTTTTATGATTAAATTATTATTTCATTTAGGTTGAAAAGTATTCTCGTAGTGTTTATGATATTAATGAATAGAGTTTTTATATCATTAATTCGACTCCTTTATCGCTATTTTCATTGATGATACTTTGGGGTACTCTTGTTTGAGAGAAAAACATGCTCAAAATTTGGATATAGTGTTTATCACACTCTAATGGAAGGATTTTTATGCAAAGATTTCAAAGTGTTAGTTTTTTCTAGATCAATTTCACTTCCTAGGACACATCATATCATAGGTTTGGTTATCAATGGACCCAAAGAAGTTGGATGTCATGAATTCTTAGAAGTGAACCAATAATATCTTTTAGATTCATATATTACTTGGGTTATCTAGCTACTATTGTTGGTTCATAGAGTATTTCTCTCACTTGGTATCTCCATTGATGGGACTGTCTAAGAAGTTAATGTGGTTTGACTGGTTTGATTATTTTGAGGTAGTATTTGGGGAGATGAATAGGTGGTTGAAATCCTCATATATTCTGATCTTACCTAAGCCTAATAAAGAGTATACATTATATTTTTATGAATCGGGTGTCTTATTGGGGGAATTTCTTATCCACAGTGGGTGGTTAGTCACCTATGGGTCTAGGTAGCTGATACCACATCAGCATAACTACGTGAGCCATGGTTTGGAACTACCTATAGTGGTATATTCTCGGATATGTTAGTGACACTGTCTCATGGGGGAGAGGTATGTGGTTTACACCAATTATAAAATCTTGAAATACTTATTCTCCCAGTATGGAATTAATCTCGTGTGGAGTAGGTGGGTTGAGTACCTACATTACTTTGAATTTGTAATATAATCCCCAAAATTAAAACATTATTATGGATTCCTTGAGTAGGAAGACTCGGACCCAAGTATTCTAGAAGTTAAGTTGTGAGTGGAAGATGATGGCCTTTTTGAATAAGATGTGTTTAAATATCCAAGAGTATAAAGGGTGAAAAACTTTGGTTTCTATATCTATTACTTCCACACTTATTGATAGGGTAAAGTAAAGTGGGTTAAGCTCTGATTTCTTGGTGATGAATGACACTATATATAATGGGGATCCACCTCTTTATTGATACTTGGATGTTGATGAGATTATTTTTGTTATGGGCCGTGTTTTTTCCCTGAGGGGCATGAATGAGGAACTGATGAGGAAATTCCATGACTCAAAGTGAGTTATGAATCTAGGTATGAAAAGGATGTATTGATGCATACACAAACAGAAATAGTGGGTATGGATGAAGAAGGAACTAGAATGGTTTGTTTCACAGTGCTCCACCTGTCAATAGGTGAAGGTCGAGAAACAATGGTCTTCTAGCCTTCTTCAATTTTTATTGATCCATGAATGGGAATGGTATGATATCAAAATGGACTTTTTGATGTGTTTTATGAGTAATCCTTGTGGTCATGATGTCTTTTGGGTTTTCATATATTGGTTAACTAAATTATACCATTTCTTTCTGATCAAGGAGGCTTCTTCAGTGGATGATCTTGGAATATTATATGTTTGTGAGGTGGTATGCTTGCATGGGGTTACATGGAGTATCATCTCTGATAGGGATTCTTGTTTCAAATTGAGTTTTTGGAAGGGATTTTATAAATCATTGGGTACACGGGTTCAACTGAGTACCACCTATCACCCATAGATGGACAGGAAATCTGATCACATGATATAAGTGCTCGAGGATATTCTTTGAGCATGTTTCCTCAATTTTCTTATCTCTTAGGAGATTCAATTTGACTAAAAGGGATTCTCCTATAATAAAAATTATAAGGAATCCATTCAAATGGTTATATTTAAGGCTCTATATGGGAGGTTGTGTTGGTCCATTTTATGATGGAGGGAAGCTGGGAGTCATCCATGCTTGGGTTGAGTCTCGTACAGGAGACCACTGAGTATATCCAATTGATCAAGAAGTGTTTGGAGACTAGAAAGAGACAAAATAGATAATATTACAACCAGAGACATCATCCCTTGGAATATAAGGTGGGTGCCTCAGTATTCTTACATGTGTCACTAAGACTTGGGAAATGGCGGTTTTAGAAATAGGGTAAGTTGACATCTAGGTTTGTGGGGACTTTATAGGTAACAAAGAGGATCAGTACTATGGATTTATAGTTATATATTCAATCATGGTATGAATCTATTCATTATTCTATCAATGTCTACTAGCTTAAATAGTATCATCCTATCCCTTTTCATGTGATTGATATTGATGATGTCGAGCTGGAGACAGATTCTTATTTCAAGGAATGGACAATTCACATCATGGATCGTAGTGATAATACCCTCTATAGAAATATCATTCCTCTGGTAGGGATGTTATGGAAACATGGAAATAACCAGGAGAAGATTTGGGAGTAAGAATCCGATGTGTGTTCCCAATAGATAGAGTTATTCTTTGATAAATCTCAATGATTCTTAGGGGTGAATCTTGGGGACAATTTTTTTTTATAGTGGATAGTTTTTAGTACCCACCCCCTTCTTCAGGTATGTTTCCCTTTAATTTTTGTAAAAACAAGTTTATTATTATTGTTTAATAATTTTTTAAAAGTAGGAAGGGTGGTGGGAGAGAACCCGAGGCTTGGGGCTAGGAGCTGGGACTACAGTATTCTACTACAGTCCCACCGGCTAGCTGGTATAGGTCCATTGGCTAGCCTATGGGCTAACTAGTGGCCTTTTAGGTCTATTGAGATCACTATCTAGAAAGTGGAGGCTAGTGGTTGTGTAGTGTCCTCTTGGGTTATTTTTTAAAATTGAGGGAAGGTTATTTATCCCCCCCCCTTATTATACCCCTTACCTAAATTTTTTCTCATTTCTGGTCCAGTAGCCCCAAATATACCCCTTATATTTCACTTCTCCTCCTTGAATGAAACTCCTTCGATCCTTTTGTTTCCCATCACCTATTAGTGTGATCAAGGTCTAGTGGTAAATCTATGACTCCACTTCCTTAATTTCTTGTTTCCCATCTCTATTAAGTATGGTTTAATCATGTTTAGCTCATATGCTCTATTTTCAAGGACTTTCTCTACCTTCTCATTTCCATTTATTTTAAGAAAAAATAAATATTGGTTTTGGTCATGTGGACTCCTCTTATACTAAGGTAGATAGGCACTATAGTTTTTTCATAGTTTCACCCTTCTTTCTAAGTGTTTTTGTTTTGTTTCATTCTAGCATTCCATGTGTAACCTTTAAATTTCAATTAAATTCCTAATATCATATTTTTTAAATGATAAACACCCTCTTTATAAAGAATTGTAAATGGAAAGTTGATTCCAATGGAATACCATTCCTTAAGATAATGACCCTATAAAATGGTTATAGAATTTAGTAATTTTAAATGGTATATAAAATTGGTTATTATAAATAGTATTTTAGAAATTGTGTCTTAAAATTGGAATGCCTTTTTGAAAATGTAACTTTAAAAATGAAGATTTGACATGGAATTGGAAATGGTTTTTGAAATGGAAATTTTAATTGGTATTGATGGAATGTGTAATGAGATTTTATTTTCTTAAGTGATGAATATTTTGGGGATGTAAATCCTACTTCAGTTGATCAGAAGGAGAAAACCAAAATATTTTTCTATGAAAGTTATTAAATTTTTTGAATTTATGACACTAGTATAAGTTTCCTTTATCATTCCAAAATAAGTTTTCTGATGGAGATATTTGAAAAGTGGATTATTTTGATGTGATTAGGTTCATTAGGAATTATTATAAAAGGTTTTATCTTTTAATTATATAAGATGAGGCGTTCAGTTTTCAGTTCTTACTGATTTACCAAAGGTGGTGGCCACACTCAAGATTGATATGGGAGATTTGTGGTTGAAATAGTGGAATGGATGGACTCCCAAACTTCTTAGAGATCAGTGTAACTATATGACTAGATGACTAGATGTTGCTTTCTATAAATTGGGGTGGTTCCACCTATGTTTTTAAAGTTTTTTAACACAATTTTTATTACTTCATTTAGTAATCCAAGTGAATCATTAGTTTCTAGGTTTTAATATTTCTTTTAGAGAAATGAAATTCTAGAATGTTTCTCCCATAGATGAAGTAATATCAATCTGAACCACATTAAATCGAAGTGTTCTTTTATATACTTACATTTAATTTAAATTGTATGAATCTTATATCTATTGGACTAAATAGGGTTTAAGTGAGGTTCTATAACTTAGTTTGTTTATTTGGGTGAACTTTTATTTTTACAAAGTACTAGTACATTAAGTTGGGAGAGTTCCTTACATAATCATATTCCTCCAGGTGATTCTAGAATGACTTCTTCTGTTGGGCTATTAGAAGGATAGTATGGTTGGAGATATTCTCTACAAGTGGTATCAAAGTAAAGGTTCTGATGAAGTTTAGTAGTTCACTCAGTTTTTCAGGTAAAATTATTTTGCACATAAGTTGTTAATATTTTAGTGGGATTTACTATTTTTCATAAAGATGAAATCAGAAGAAGGAAAGGTTTGTATTGAAAACTTTGGTGGACTATATTTTAGTTTCTATAAAATTCATATCGAATATTATCTCATTTAGAAATAATTGGAGCTTCTGTTTTAGGGCGTAAAACCGGATGAAATGTAAAATCGTAAATGGGAAAAGCTGAATCAGAAGTCACTTGGCTTGATATGAATTTCAGTAGTCTAGAACATGGATGTGAACATTTAAGTGAAGAAATACACAATAGAGTTGATCACATCCCAGATAGATTTTTATGACAAACCTACAACACTAAACAAAGTTTGCTTGATGTGTAGGCTATTCAATATGAGGTTATCATAAAGAAGATCTAAATAAAACCTAAGGAATGATTTCAACTTAATCTAAATCCATCTAAAGTCTATTAAGGTTGAAATCATGGATGATGTATGAGATATTTTTTTTGTTATCATCCTTACAAAAATCTTGGGAAGACATCATTATATTTGTGAGTATTTCAAGTGAAAAAATGATTTGGTTTTCACTGATATTGGGAAAATTATTCTCAATGATGATATCTAAATAAGTGAGTGCATCATATTTTTTTTGATTTAATAAATATGAAAGGAAGGGGACACTCACCCCATCAGAATAATAAAAAGTAGTTATATAGGAAATCAAGAGAAAAGATTAAAGGTAATTCTTCTGGAAGCGAGTATGTATGTTGGAACTATAGAAAGAATGGTCAAATCAAGAAATATTGTCATTATAGAAAGATAAATTTGGAAAGGACTTATTTTTAAGAGATTATTTTGGAAGCTGAAAATAGTTTGAATCAACTTTACAATTTTTTATATAAATTGAATCATGTATCATTGATTTTGAAGCTTCATTATATTTCATAGGATAAAAATGATTCATATCAAATTCTGTATCTAAAATTTTGGTAGAGTTAATCTTGCTGATGATGAATCTCTTGATATTATGGAAAAGGTAGAATTGAAAGTTTAGTCAAATAATGGATTTTTTTCTTATATTGAAGGAAGTTGGACATGTTCCAGTACTTTGGAAAAACCTGATTTCAATGGGTTAGTTGGATGAAGTAATATTAAAAACAATTTTTTTTGAAGGAGTATGAAAGATTAATCAGGATTATCTTCTCATAGATATAGGTGTAAAATATGGTTCACTGTATATGATCAAAATGGAAATGTGATCTTTTAGAATTTTAAAACTTTGGCATAACTAGTTTAGGAACCTTAGTGAAAAATGTATGAAGATTATAATATAAAAGGACATACTGAAGATCGATCATTTAGACTTCATATGGTGAAATATTTGTATATTAGGGATGTAAGATAAGTTTTTCTTAACGATTTATAGAAAAAAACCAAAATTAGAAAAGTTAGAATTTGCTCATATAGATTTTTGGTGACCTTCCCTGGTTCATTCTCATGGAAAGGCTAGGTAAATTTTCACCTTTTTTGATGATTCCATGATAAAACTATGGAGATAAAGACTTTTTTTTCAGTTTTGGAATGATGAAAAGAATAAATTTTTTACAATCCATAATGTGATATTTAATGAGAAGATGGTTTGGAAAGATTAGAGATTTAAGGGGAAGGAAGTTTAGGATAAAGATTTAACTTTTTTTCAAGTTGATTTGCATGGTGGTTCTAAAGAATCACATGTAACGCCCTGACCCTAGTTACCCAGAGTCGGTGCATTATTACATAACATTGGCATGATCACAAAATATCAAGTCTCGAAAGACTGATTAGTTTATTAAACCTGGAAATACTAGATACATTCATAAGTTTTACAATACATTATAAAATGAAAAACTACAACAACATAGTCTCTATAGGCCACACTCATATCCCTTAGAATATCCCTGCAGTTCAGTCATAATATACTTCTTCACATCCTGGGAAAAATAAAACATGGAAAGGGGTGAGCTCAGATGCTCAGTAAGGATAACAATATAGCAGAAACTTTCATAAATAAGAATAAAAATTTAAGGAAATGTATAAGACTAAAACAAAATCCTTTTAAACTTGAACTTCAGCATAATATGGAAAAGATAAAATCAAATAATTCCATTTACTTATTCACATGGATATTCTACTAGTCAAATAATCACATGCAATATCAATAGCCACTTTCATAATGATGGAATGCATAATGCCAGACTTCATAACCACATAGTCAAGGCCTTGTGCCAAGACTACAAATAAGATTTTTTCAAGGCCTTGTGCCAAGACATTATTTTGTCTCATGATACCTACCAATGCATCTAGGAGCTATATCGGGCTCCACCCATCACTTACTAAGTCCAATGCATTCCTCATATGAAAAAGATTAAACATAACATAAACATTCGTATTAAAACTAGCATACGAAATGTCAATACCTTATCCATAAACCATGAATGGTGTAAAAATAACACATCCATAGTCAAACATATCACAAAACCTTCAATACAATATAGAAGTTTTGTATCATAATAAATCAACTTCAAATAAGCTTAAAATCCATCAAATGATGTTGACATATATGAAATAAAAACTTTTTTTAGAGAAATATTTCTTTCTATTTTGAAATCATTTAAAATTAATATAATTATAAAAGAAAAAATTTATTTTTAAAATATTGTTATAATATTTTAAGGGAAGTTTTGATGATGTTATAATGGCGGAAAATAGTTGCACCCGCCGTATAAGTTAAAAAAACATTCTTACCTTAATTTTGAAAAAAATGTCATAAAGTACCTTGTTTGGAAAACGATAGAAAGATTCCTTTCAAAACATATAAGGTCAAATAAGGGTATAAATGACTTTAACCCATTGTCTAGTAAATAGTAAAAAAATGTTTTGAAATGCATTTTTAAGAAAACAAATATGTGGATGATAAAGAGGTCCTAGTAGATACTTACATAAAAACAACCTCGGATAATAAAGAGATTGTAAAATTAACCATTACCATGTACTTTTCCTTCATCAAGGGTAGGTTAACCTACTTTATAATAGTGAAATAATTATTATTAAATTATACAATAACCATATAAAATAATATGATATCATATATGATCTTCTAATAATGCTTTGTTAATGATATTTCATTAGTATCATCGTTTCGGGTGTTAACTGATTCGTTTTCCTTTATATGCTTTGTTGCATAAGTAATGTTTGTTATGGACAAAATGTATCTTATTCATATTCAGAATTATATTAAGTATTTAAACAATATTTTTAATCATCAAATGAAAATTAGTCTTTAATGGATACAATGGGGAACGAATCTCATCACGTTCGTGGAGACGGTAATCCGTACGTATGCACGAGCGACAATATCATTATTTTGATATTAAAATTGTATATAATTGGATGGTATATCATATATAAAGAATAATTATCATGTTATATTTATTATTTAAATAGTTTATACTCATTATTATACCCATCCAAATGATGAAGTGTTTGAATAACAAACTACACCACGACGTGGAGACGGTAATCCGTACGTACGCATGTATGGTGACTTTGTCATTCATAGGATGGATAGAATAATGAATATGGTTGTAACATTTTCATAATAACATAACAGTATATAGAAGATACTGGATTTTTTATTTTATAATGGAAACAACAAAGAAATAGGAAGTGGAAGAAGAAAATAACTTGAAAGAGGTGATGAAATATTTACCTCTTCTTCAGGTTCTTCCTTTTGATTTGATCAAAAGGGATCCTTAGGTTGGCTTTCTGACTAAATTAAGGCCTCTAGGATGAATTTAGGACATTTGATATGATATCTTGGTAGGGTTTGGCCAAGTCAAAGGGCTTTGAAGTTGTGAATTTGAGAAAAGGGAAAGTGCCCTTTTATAAGAGAGGTGAGGGTCACTTTAGGAAAAGCTTGAAATATTATTTTATAATAAAATAATTTTCGGTTTATAATGGATCAAAAATGATTTATTTAGAGGTTAAGGTGGGTATGAGTCTAAAAATACTCAAAAAATATGTTTTAGACAGGTTTGGGTTACTATATTAACCTTATCTTTTAGATTTAACTCTTAGTTAAATAGTTAGACATTTACCATGTCTCTTTGTATTTTTATATTATATGGTTGATAAACTTACTATAAACTTCCAATAGAACATAAAGTGGTTCATTAATGACATATAAAATATTATTTAAGACCTTTTGAGGAACCTTAAATTTTTAAGAATAGAATATCAATTAATAATATAATATTTGTTTTAGAAACTCTTTTATGTCAATTTTGACACTATTTGGTATTTTGTTTTTTTTTAATTCATAACAACATTATTACTTTGAAAAAAATTAATTTAATCAACCCTAACATGTCATATTAACCTATAAAATTATTTTAATTCATTAAAATTCTAAAATTATATTTATTTAGATATTTATAATATCAATTATTTAAATATTTCATTATTAAGGTAATTACTACATCATCATTGTGTCATAAATAAATTTAATTATTTAATGTCTAAAAATTATAAATAAAATACCATTATGTAGGAAATATTTTTATTTTTCTAATTAATATTTATAGTCTAATTTATATTATGTATAACCCTATATTAAAAATAATTTAGTTGTTAAACTTTGATTTTAACTCTTTTAACTCTTCTTTAAATAAAATAATAATAAATGTCCTAATCTAATCCATGTGGACAAAAGGGGATAATATTTAATTCCTAAGGTTTTTTTGGGTCTAATTATACTTATACAATAGAATTAGGACATGTTTTAGGGTAATTATGATATCATTTTTACCCTTAATTACCCTATTTACTTTTAACCATGGTAAATAAAAGTCAAAAGTTACTATTAACCAAAAATTATTTTCATCTTATTGAACCACATATTACTTATTTATATTACCATTTCTCTTGTATTTTTGATATTCAACTCACAGAAGCGGTAAAATTAAGTTTTATACAAATTTGTGAACGCTCCTAGGAGGTGGGTAAAAGACGGTAAAAAGTTCGATAAAATTTTATATATCTAAACTTATTATAAAATGACTCCAATGAATTACGTTGAAAATATATAGGTATTATGTATATATTTTGACCTAAAATAAATTAAAATAAAATAACTAATTATTTACAACACGAGCTATTGCATTATTCAAAAGGAAACATACCATGGAAGCTTGGGGTGTTACATTCTCCCCTCCTTTAAATAATTTCATCCTAGAAATTTCTAGAATATTACTACATAAAAATATTTTGGTGGTTCTTCATCATAAGTTCCTCAGGTTCCCACGTTGCCTCTTCCATTTTATGGTTTCTCTATAGAACTTTTACCAGACGAGTTCCGGTTTCTCAACACTTGTTCTCTTGTATCAATAATCTTGATAGACTCTTCGCAATAAGACAAATCGAGTTCCAATTCTAATTCCTCATAGGTGAGTACATGTGTTGGGTCAGGCATGTATTTTCTGAACAATGATACGTGGAACACATCATGAACTTAGGAGAGACTTGGCGGCATTGCCAAACGGTAATCTATAGCCCCAATTCGTTCTAGAATTTAGAAATGTCTGATGTACCTGGGACTCAATTTACCCTTCTTACCAAAACGTATAACACCCTTCCATGGAGATACCTTCAAGAAAACATGGTCTCCTACTTGAAATTCCAAATCCTTCCTTCGGTTATCAGCATATCTCTTTTGCCTACTTTGGGCTGTTTTGATGTGGTTTTGGATAACCTTCACATTTTCCATTGTTTCCTCAACAAGTTCTGGTCCAAGGAGTTTTCTTTCACCAACATCATCCCAACAAGTTGGTGTGAGACATCTCTTTCCATATAACACTTCAAATGGTGCCATATGAATACTTGAATGGAAGTTATTGTTATAGGAAAATTCTACCAGAGGTAAATATTGATCCCACATACCTTGAAAGTCAAGTGAGAAAGATCTCAAAATTTCTTCTAAGTTTTTAATAGTCCATTATAATTATTCATCAGTTTGAGGGTGGTATGCAGTTCTCAAATGAAGTTCAGTATCTAGAGATTTCTGAAGAATTTTCCAGAATCTTGATGTAAAATAGGGATCACAATCAGAAAAAATTGATAGGGGTACTTCATAAAGACTTAAAACTTCATTAATATATAGTCTTTCTAAATGTTCAAGTGATAAATATTCTCTTATAGCAAGAAAATGTGCTGACTTGGTAAGACGATCAAAAATGACCCATATTGCATCATTCATTCTAAGAGTTTTTGGTATCCCCATGACAAATTCCATCATAATATTATCCCATTTCCACTCAAGTATGGGAAGAGGTTGCATGAATCCTCCAGGATGTTTCCTTCCAGCTTTCACTTGTTGAAAAACCATACATCTTGATACAAAATCAGCAATCACCCTCTTCATGTTGTCCCACCAAAATTGTTCCTTAAAACCTCTATACATATTAGTGCTACTATGGTGTATAGAGAAATTGGAGCTATAAGCTTCATCTAACAATTCCTTTTTCAGATCAGGTATGTTAGGAACACAAAGTCTCTTCCCAAATTTCAAAATTCCATCTTTATATACGAAGTAGATCAATCTCCCATCATTCATAGATTTAATCTTATTTTGAAATTCCTCATCATCAGTCTGAGAACTTTTTATCCTTTATAGTAAATATGGTTTGGAAACCATTTGAAAAAGCATTGATGTTTCACCTTCCATGGTTATTCCCATATCCATTTTCACTAGATCTATGGAAAGAGGATCCCTTTCAACTCTCATCTTGTTCAAAACTCCATGATCCTTTCTGCTCAAAGTATCTTCCACCTTATTTTCCTTCCCTGGGTGGTAGTGTATTGTGAAATAATAATCCTTGAGTAGTTCAAGCCATCTCCTTTTCCTCATGTTGAGTTCTTTCTATGAGAAAATATACTTCAAACTCTTTTAATCGGCATATATCTCACATTTTTTACCATAAAGATAATGTCTCCATATCTTCAAAGAAAATATTACAGCTACTAACTCAAGATCATGAGTAGGATAATTTTTCTCATGAATTTTTAGCTGTCGTGATGGATATACAATAACCCTATAATTTTTCATAAGGACACAACCAAGTCCTTTCTTTGATGCATCACTATAAATAACAAACCCATCATTCCCTGATGGTAGAGTCAAGATAGGAGAATTGACTAATATTCTCTTCAATTATTTAAAACATTCTTCACACTCTTTTGTTCAAAGAAATTTAACCTCTTTACGTGTGAGCTTGGTTAGTGGGTTAGCCAATCGGACAAAATTCCAAACGAAATGTCGATAATAACATGCTAAACCAATAAAACTGTGTACCTCGGTTATACTCATCGGTACTAGACATTATTGTATTGTTGTTTTCTTAGAAGGATCAATGGATATTCCGTCCTTAGAGACAATATGGCCAAGAAAAGAAATCTCCTAAAGCCAGAATTCACACTTTCTAAACTTTCCATATAATTCATTTCTTCTGAGGGTTTTCAGAATGGTGTTCAATTGATTTTCATGATCTTCATATCTTTTGGATTATACCAGGATATCATCAATAAATACCACTACAAAGTCATCAAGATATTCCTTGAAAACTTTGTTCATTAGATCCTTGAAAACAAAGGGTGCATTAGTCATCCCAAAAGGCATTACTGTAAACTTGTAATGCCCATAACTGGTTTGAAATGCTGTTTCTGGAATGTCTTCCTTCTTGAAACACAAATGATGATATCCAGATCGAAGGTCATCTTTGAAAAATATTAATCTCCATGAATTTGGTCGAATAAATCATCAATGCGAGGTAGGGGATATTTGTTCTTTATTGTTATAGCATTGATCTCTCTATAGTCAATGCACAACCTCATAGATCTGTCTTTCTTTTTAAAAAAAAGGACAGGGGCTCCCCATAGAGAAACACTAGGGAGAATAAATCCCTTATTACTCAATTTCTCTAGTTGTTTCTTTAGTTCCACCAATTCCACAGTCTCCATTATATAAGGGGTCTTCAATATGGGTCTTGAACCAGGAATTAAATCAATGGAAAACTCAATTTCTCATTCTAGAGGATATCCAGGTAAATCTTCTGTAAACACTTCAACATATTCTTGCAAAATAGGTACATCCTTTATTTTAACATTCCTTTCCTCACCCACAGTTATTTTATTCTCTTCCTCCCCAATAATTGAATTTAGTTGAGTTACTGGGGGTGGATCAAGATAATAATCAGATGGTGACGTTTCTGCTCTAAAGATAAGGTACTCCTTATCATCACCGAAAATTGTAACCTCCTTCTTATTACAATAAATTTTCACATCATGGTTCTAAATCCAATCTATAACGAGGATTATATCAAATTCAATCATGGGTATGATGATAAGATCAGTAGATAAAGAACATTTATATTCCCTAATGGGAACTGATTCACAAAACTTTGTTGCGATGATACTTCCCTTAGGTGTTTTGACTAAAAATCCCCTTTTAAGTAAAATTGAAAATATCTAATTTTTTTAGCAAACTGGGAAGATATGAAATAATGTGATGATCCAGAGTCAAATAAATCATTGGATAAACTTGAGGAAACCATTAAATTACCTACCACCGCGTCTTTCGTAGCTTCAACCTCATTAGTAGTGATCGCATAAGCATGGCCTTGCTCCCTTGGCCTTTTCTGAGGTAATTTCCCTTGTAACTTAGTACATTCATTATCATAATTCCCTTTTCTCTACAATTGTATAATTCAACATTGACAGCCTCTTTCTTCCCCTTGCAATAACGAGCTTGGTGGCCTTTTTCACCACACTTTTAACAGACTCCCATTCCCTTTAGGAAAGTACCGGGGTGTTTCTTCCCACATTTACCAAATGATGGGTATTCAACTTTTCCCTTCTTCCCTTTATTTCCATTTCCAGAGTGTTCAGCAGATCTCTTTTTCTCTCGCTTTTCTTTAAAGTCATAAGACTTAGAGAATTACTTTTCTGTATTGATAGCGCATGAGACAATATCTTCATACAATGAGAAGGATTGTGAGAATAATGCTCGATGGAGAAATGGTTTTAACCCATAAAATAATCGATCAATATTACTCGTTGGGTTACGTATATAATCTATTGCATTCCTTTCTAACCTTGTAAAATTAGCCTCATATTTTGCGACATTCTCATCTTTCTTTTACCTCAGACTCAGAAATTTTCTTTCTATATCCGCTCGATGGTCATGAGGAATTTATTTTTCTAAGAAAATCTCTTTAAACAACCTCCATTCCATATTTTATACTTCATCGTCTTCCTTTATGTTTTAAATCAATGACCACCATTTATTTTCATCTCCCGTGAGGCGATAAACTGCCATGACAATTTTTCCCTTTCTCTACTCCCCAAAGCGTAAACTATTTTCTATAAAAAATTTATCCATTGCTCAACTACTAATGGATTTTTACTCCCATTGAATGTTTTTGGTTTTTTCCTCATGAATCGGTCTAACATTGATCCTCTGCGTTGTGGATCAGGGTGCTTCATACGGGTAAGGTTATTATTCATAACCTGAGTGAGTTGTCCTAGTATGGTGATAAGTTGATCAGCACCAGTTGCTTCAGTAGATTCATTCTAATCATCTTGAGTAGGAGGGAAATCCCTAAATGGATTACATGCATTGATATGGTTTCCAATCCTACTACTAGGTGCCATTTCTAAACAATAGCATACACTAGATTAGTTTATGAATCGCAATACATAATTCTAAACTTGTAAAATAGTTAACATAAATTGAACAGTTTATGGATATAATCCATAATCATAAAAATGTTTTCCTTGAGGAAGTATATACTCATAAACCCTTCATAATGGTTTGTAAATAAAATGAGAATTATCCTAAGCATATCCCCTGGGAGTTTCGTAACCAAGAGTGCAGCAAGGCCCATTGTCGTGCACCAGTTCCCATTCAAGTCTAGCTCAAAACGGTGTTTTCAGGTTTTACCCCTAGGTACATATGTGCCAGAGCCACCTCTACCTGCTCGTATCTAGATAGTGATGTATTGCTTGGAAAAATCACAAAATCTCTACAGTACCAAAATTCTAGGAAGTTCTTCTATAGTAATCATCAAAGTCTATCTTAGGGTAATGTTCTCTAATCAGAGTTTTACAAAATATAGCTTCCAAGGTTTATAATAAACTTCCTATGATACTAACTGTAATGCCCCGACCCTAGTTACCCAAAGTCGGTGCATTATTACAAAACATTGGCATGATCACAAAAGATCAAGTCTCGAAATACTGATTAGTTTAATAGCCTTGGAAATACTAGATACATTCATAAGTTCTACATTACATTATAAAATGAAAAACTACAACAACATAGTCTCCATATGCCACACTCATATACCTTATACTATCCTTACAGGTCAGTCATAAAATACTTATTCATATCCTGGGAAAAATAAAACATAGAAAGGGGTGAGCTCAGATGCTCAGTAAGGATAACAATAGAGCGAAAACTTTCGTAAATAAGAATAAACATTTAAGGCAATGTATAAGACTAAAAAAAGCCTTTTAAACCTAAACTTCAGAATAATATGGCAAAGATAAAATCAAATAATTCCATTTACTTATTCACATGGATATTCTAGTTGTCGAATAATCACATGCAATATCAATAGCCACTTTCATAATGATGGAATGCATAATTCCAGACTTCATAACCACATAGTCAAGGCCTTATTCCAAGACTAAAAATAAGATTTTGTCAAGGCATTGTTCCAAGACACTAGTTTGTCCCATGAGACCTAATGATTCATCTAGGAGCTATAGCGGGCTCCACCCGTCACTTACTAAGTCCAATGCATTCCTCATATGAAAATGTTTAAACAAAACATAAACATTCATATTAAAAATCTAAACTTTTTTTAGAGAAATATCTCTTTCTATTTTGAAATAATTTAAAAGTCATATAATTATAAAAGAAAACATTTATTTTGAAAATATTATTATAATATCCTAAGGGAATCTTTGAAGATGTTATAATGGCAGAAAATAGTCGCACCCTCCGTATAAGTTAAAAAAAACATTCTTACCTTAATTTGGTCGAAAAGGTCATAAAGTACCTTGTTTGGAAAATGATGGAAAGATTAATTTAAAAACATATAAGGTCAAATATGGTTATAAATGACTTTAAACCATTGTTTATTAAGTAGTAAAAAAAATTTGAAATACATTTTTAAGAAAACACGGATGTGGATGATAAAGAGGTCCCAGTAGATACTTACGTAAAAACAACCTCGGATAATAAAGAGATTGTGAAATTAACCCTTACCTTGTACTTTTCATTGGTCTAAGGTAGGTTAAACTCCTATATAATGGTTAAATAATTGTGGTTAAATTATGCAAGAACCATATACATTAATATTATATCATATATGATGTTCTAATATTGCTTTGTTAATGATATTTCAGTAGTATCATCATTTCGGGTGTTAACTGATTCGTTTTCCTTTATATGCTTTGTTAAGTAAGTAATGTTTGTTATGGATAGGATGTATATTATTCATATTCAGAATTATATTAAGTCTTAAACATTATTTTTAGTCATCAAATGAAAATTATTCTTGAATGGGTACGATGGGGAATGAATCTCATCACGTTCGTGGAGACTGTAATCTATACGTACGCACGAGCGACAATATCATTCTTTTGATATTAAAATCGTATATAATTGGATGTTATATATTATATAAAGAATAATTATCATTTTATATTTATTATTTAAATCATTTATACTCATTATTATACCCATCCAAATGATGAAGTGTTTGAATAACAAACTACACCACGACGTGGAGACGGTAATCTCTACGTAAGCACGTATGGTGACTTTGTCATTTATAGGATGGATAGAATAATGAATATGGTTGTAGAATTTTTATAATAAAATCACAGTATATATAAGATACTAGAGTTATTATTTTAGAATGGAAACAACAAAGAAATAGAAAGTGGAAGAAGAAAAGAACTTGAAAGAGGTGATTAAATATTTACCTCTTCTTCGGGTTCTTCCTTTTGATTTGATCAAAATGGCTCCTTAGGTTGGATTTCTGACTAAAGGAAGGACTTTAAGATGAAGGTAAGATAGTTTATAGGATATTTGGGTAGGTTTTGACTGAGCCAAATGGCTTTTAAGTTGTGAATTTGAGAGAAGGGGAAGTGCCCTTTTATAAGAGAGGTGAGGGTCACTTTAGGAAAAGCTTGAGATATTATTTTATAATAAAATAATTTTCGGTTTCAAATTGCTCCAAAATGATTTATTTCTAGGATAAGGTGGTTATGGGTCTAAAAACACTCAACCAATATGGTTTAGACAGTTTTGGGTCACTATATTAAACTTGTCTTTTAGATTTAACTCTCAGTTAAATAGTTTGACATTTACCATGTCTCTTTGTATTTTTATATTATATGGTTAATAAAATTACTATAAACTTCCAAGAGAACCTAAAGTGGTTCATTAATGACATATATAATATTATTTAATCCCTTTTTCTAAACCTTATATTTTTAGGAATAGAATATCAATTAATATTATAATATTTGTTTTAAAAACTCTTTTATGTCAATTTTGGCACTATTTGGTATTTTGCTTTTTTTTAATTCATAACAGCATTATTACATAGAAAAAAATTCATTTAATCAACCCTAACATTTCATATTAACCTATAAAATTATTTTAATTCATTAAAAGTCTCAAATTATACTTATTTGAATATTTATAATATCAATTATTTTAATATTTCATTAATAACGTAATTATTGCATCATCATTATGTCATAAATAAATTTAATTATTTAATGTCTAAAAACTAAAAATAAAATATCATTATGTAGGAAATATTTTTATCTTTATAATTAATATTTATAGTCGAATTTATCTTATGTATAACCCAATATTAAAAATGGTATAGTTCTTAAACTTTGATTTTAACTCCTTTAACTCTTCTTTAAATAAAATAATAATAAATGTCCTAATATAATACAAGTGGACCAAAGGGGATCATATTTTATTCATAAGGTTTTTTTTTGTCAAATTATACATATTCAATAGAATTAGGATATGTGTTACGGTAATTATGATATCATTTTTACCGTTAATTACCCTATTTACTTTTAATCGTGGAAAATAAAAGTCAAAATTTACTATCCACCAAAAATTATTTTCATCTTATTGAACCAAATTTTACTTACTGATATTAACCATGTATCTTGGATTTTTGAAATTCAACTCACAGAAGCGGTAAAATTAAGTTTTATACAAATTTGCAAACGCTCCAAGGAGGTGGGTAAAAGACGGTAAAAAGTTCGATAAAATTTTATATATCTAAAATTATTATAAAATGACTCCAATGAATTAAGTTTAACATATATAGGTATTATGTATCTATTTTTACTTAAAATAAATTAAAATAAAATAACTAATTATTTAAATAAAAATTTATTTTTAACCAATAACGGAGTGTTTTTTCACTATTCATCCAAATTAAAAGTTTTCAGAAAAATACCAAAAATTCACCCTAAGATAAATTCGATATTCCGAATCCAAAAATGAATTCCATTTTTAAATATAAAATTTATAAAATTTCAAAAATTGGGTATTATTATTCATAACAGCTAGTTTGATTGGTCATGGTGTGTTAAAACTCCAAGTTGCGTACATTGATTCGGATTCACATGCATATATTACTGATGATGATCTACTGATGTAAGCCCAACTGATTCTAATTCACATGAATATATTACTTTTCTTGGTCATGGAATACTCACTATTGGTTGTCTTGAGAGGAAATAATAAATTAATGATTATAATATTAAGAAAACTCCTCTCCCCTCCACTATATAAAGCACCCCTCACCCCCACTTCCTCCCACACCACTCAAACTTCAATACTTGCCTAAATTCTGCCAAATACTCTTCTCAATCCCTCTACCAAAGTTCAAGAGCTTTTGGTCTCACCAAAATGCCAAAAACAAGAGCCTTAAGGATATTCTCAAGGAGGAGTACTCAAGAGGTGAACCTTCCTTCTCTTTTCTTTCAGTTTCTTTTACAAAGTTCCAATATTTTGTTCTACCTTATCACCTACCCTCATCCAAATGAAATTATTATTAAAATACCTTACATGTACTATATTTTCATTTTTCTAATGGAATATATCATCATAAACTCTCTTTTTCCCCCCCCTTTTATACAATAAATTCAAACACCATCCGAGATATGTAAATTTATCACACTCAAGGAAGACGTGTTTTCAATTTGCATTATTATCTTAAATAATGGTCATGAAACCTTTTCAATGGTTGAACCCAGACATAATATATGTATTTTATCTTGATTTATTTTGTTGAATCTTTACACATTCATAATATGGAATAATAATACAAAACAAGTTTATTGTGCACAAAACCGCCAAGCCAAATCCAAGCGTTTATTTTTAACTCATCGAATGAGTCGTTCTCATGGTATATAACCAGAATAATTATAAGATAATTTATATCTATTTAATGTCACTAATAATGTATATTAAAAATTCTGTATTTTTAACCATACTTCAAACAAACTTCCATTCATGAATACAAGTAAACAAATCATGAAACCAAGTAGGAAAATGCTTCCAAAACAATAAAATTGAATCTATTAAACCCATCAAAAAGGAAATTAATGAACTTAATAAGGTTATAATATATCATTTAATTATTTATGAGGTTATGGAATTATTAATTAATGAATCTAAATTTTATTATTCAGGTCTTTAATAACAAGTCAAGAACACCTTCAAGCATAAGGTAAGGGATCCTCTATATCACTTTTGTTCAAGAATCTCCCCTATATTGTGCTCTTTTATTTTTAATACCTAATGATGGGGTATGTTTTCACACCTCCCCCATAATTACATTATGATATATAAATAAAGGGATAACCTTTTACCTCTCATTAATCCCTCGCAAGAACACTCGTTACCATGCCGAAATGTTTGTAAGGGGTTTTTCTCATCTCACTTTCAAATTTGTGAGATTTCCATTATTCACCTATTATTTCTTATATGTGGTATAGGTGTACTTATATATAATATATATTATCATGATTATATTTATATTCATGGTATTATGTGATTAATTTGGTGGTTACTAACTTTTGGTCATACGACTCAATTGAATACAATGTGGTAACGAGATTTGTCTCAATTTTCACTCCATTATGACTTGCTTAGTAATTGTGCACCTACTCTTTCTTATGTGGTGTACCTACTGCCCATTTGAGATCACTTTTTAATTGAAATTATATTCCATTTAAATTTCCATATTCTCATATCATGGGTATGATTATTGTCTAAGTTGTATACCACTTTACATACGGTATTTGTTTTGAATGTTGTTTTGATTGTGGAAATATTGATGAATCTGTATCCTATATTCTATGCAGATAATGTAATTCATATTGCTCTTATTTTGAATCTAAGTATAAAGAATGATTTTGATGTAGAGGTGGGTGGGGCCCTCTACAGCCCCTCGATGCCTCGGTAGGTCTCATGAAACAAATCAGTTGGCGATAAACCCTTCGAGTTTGTTTCCAAAAATCAGACGGGTTTCTACCCATAGAATTAAACCATTTTTAAGGTATTATGGTTTCATGTTCTAGATACATGACGTCCAATTAATAAGAATTCTCTTTATTCATTATCAGTTATTATTATCCATGAGTTTTTCACTATGACAAAATCTATGGATGCAGTTTCATTCTCAGTTTATTAATGGCATGAGTTTTCATTTATTCACCATTCTATATTGATTATGTCAAATTGTTTACAATTCAGTTATTATTGTATTCATGCTTCCGCTATTTGTAACTCTTACTGAGAATTTGAGCTCACCCCTTTCATTTTTTACCTTCAACAGGTGATGAAGATGTGATCGTTTATTCATTTCCTGTGGTTGCAGTTTTTAGTTATTGTTATGTATTGTATTTTGTAACCTTTTCCAATGTAATTTGAGTTTCACATATGTATCTAATTTCTTCAAGACTATTAAACTGATATATTCTTCAAGATTCATTCCTTCTAACCATACCAATATCACAAGTAATGCACCGGCTCCAGCCTAGTGGGTTCGGGGTGTTACAGTTGGTATCAGAGAAAGTTTAGTAGAAAACTTGGAAACTAGATTTAGAAAATATAGATTAGGGAAAAGTCCCTAAGATAAGCCTTTGAGGATAAACATACAAAAACATCCTGGTATTTTGGTAAGTAATATAATATGTGGATCTTTCAAGCAATAAATCCATGTCTAGATACGAGCAGGTAGAGGCGGCTCTGGAACAGATGTATCTAGGGGTAAAACCCAAAAACACCACTTTGAGCTAGACTCGAACAGGAACTGGTACACAACAACCGGCCTTGATTAACTCTTGGTTATGACACTCTTAGGGGATATGCTTATGATAATTCATATTTTTTTACAAGCCATTATGAAGGATTGAAATGTAAATTATTCCTCAAAGAAACCATTTTTATGATTATGGGATTAGCCACGCGTAGGATCTTGAACTATGCTAAGTATTTTGTTAAGTTAATATTATACATTATGATTCATACCCTAATCTAGTGTGTTCCATTATTCAGAAATGGCGTCTAACGGAAGAAGGGGAATCAATACTCATGGGAAAGGTAGGGATCTCTGCACTGAGCAAGTCAACACAGTTAATGTTGGAGCAGATCATATCATGACCATATCGGGAAAACTTAATCAAGTTGTAATGAATAATCATTCCACACCTGTGTTGGATCGTTTCATGCAGAAGAAGCCTCCATCTTTCAGCAGAACTACTAATCCAGTGGTTTCTAATAAATGGATCAAGTCCCTTGAAAAGATATTCATGGCATTAAGATGCAATGAAAATGAAAAGGTAATACTGGAAGTATACTGTCTCAAGGGTGACGTTGATCAATGGTGGTCCTTGATTCAGAATACCATGGAGGAAGAAGAAATAGAGGATATGGAATGGAGGAATTTAAAGGAAATATTCTTCGAAAAATATTTCCCTCATGAGCAACGAACCGAAATGAAGAGGAAATTCCTTGGCTTAAAGCAAAGGAAAGAAGACAGTGTTGCAGAGTATGAGGCTACCTTCACAAGGCTAGCCAGGTATGATGTAGATTACGTACATGACTCGGCAGACAAGATTTATCATTTCTTTGAAGGTCTTAAGACAAGTCTTAGAAGGGAACTAGCTTCTCAAACATTTTCATCATATGCTGGAATTGTATCAAGTGCCATCAAAACAGAGAAGGAATTTTCTAGATCAAATCTTTTCAAAGGAAACCAAGATAAGAAACGGTACTCTGATAACAAAGGAAAAGGAGAAGCACCAAAGAAGATCAGGGGAAAAAAGCTATTCCCATTATGTGAGAACTGTGGAAAGAATCATCTCGGGAAATGCTTGAAAGGCATGGGAGTCTGCTATAGCTGTGGAGAAAAGGGTCATTGGTCTGAAGAATGAAAGGGGAAGAAACAATTCAATAATATTCATTGCTACAATTGTAGAGAGATTTGACACTATGCAAATGAGGGTCCTAAGCGCTAAGAAAACTTGACTCAAAAAAGGACAAGAGAGCAAGGGAGAGCTTATGCGATTACAACCGCAAAGGTTGAAGTCCCTAATGATGTGGTGGTAGCTAATTTAATTGTTTCCTCAAACTTATCCAACAATTTATTTGATTTTGGATCATCGCATTCATTTATATCTTCTCAGTTTTCCAAGAAAATTAGATATGTTCAGTTTGATTTAATAAAGGAGTTGTCAGTAAAAACTCTTGGGGGTGTATCATTGAAACAAAGTCATGCCAACTAGTACCCCTCATGACACATAAACATTCTTTAGTTTCTAACCTTATCATCATAATAATTACTGAATTTGATATAATTATCGATATGTATTGGCTGTCAAATTATGATGCGAAGATTTATTGCAATAAAAAGTAAGTTACAATTTTTGAAAATGGTGTAGAATATCTTATCTTTAGATCGGAGACTTCGCCATATGATTCTTATCTAGAACCACCCCTAGTGTCTCTATTGAATGCAATTCTTGGAGATTAAGAGAACCCAATATCTATGGGTGAGGAAAGAAATATTCAAATTGATGATGTACGTATAGTGCAAGAGTACGCTGATGTATTTCCAGAGGATTTACCTGGAAATCCTCTAGAGCGGGAAGTTGAGTTCTCTATAGATTTAATTCCTGGAGAAAGACCTATATCAAAGAATCCCTATAGAATAGCCACTATGGAGTTAGTGGAGCTAAAGAAACAACTAGAGGAATTGAGTGACAAAGGATTCATTCGACCTAGTGTTTCTCCATGGGGAGCCCCGGTTTTGTTTGTCAAGAAGAAAGATGAATCCATGAGGCTATGCATTGATTACAAGGAAATCAATGCTATTACAATAAAGAATAAGTATCATCTACCTCGTATTAATGATTTATTTGATTAACTTCATGGAGAACAATACTTTTCTAAGATTGACCTTCGATCCGGATATCATCAGCTGCATGTGAAGAAGGAAGATATTCTTAAGACAGCATTTCGATCTAGGTATGGGCATTACGAGTTTACAGTGATGCCTTTTGGACTAACTAATGCATCCTCTGTTTTCATGGATTTAATGAATAGAGTTTTCAAGCGATATCTTGATAACTTTGTTGTGGTATTCATCAATGATATCCTGGTATACTCAAAAATCTATGAAGACTATGAGGATCATTTGTGGACTATTCTGAAAACTCTTAGATGAAATGAATTATATGGGAAGTTTAGTAAGTGAGAATTATAGATTCAATAGGTTTATTTTCTAGGTCATATTATCTCTAAGGATGGAATCCTAGTTGATCTTGTGAAGAAAATGGAAATCCAAGATTGGACCACGCCAACAAACATAACCGAGGTACATAATTTTATTGGCTTAGCAGGTTACTATCGGTGTTTCATTCAGAATTTCGCTTGACTGGCTAACCCGCTAACCAAGCTCACACGTAAAAGAGTTAAGTTTGTGTGGACAAAATAGTGTACTGAATGCGTTGAAGAATTGAAAAGAAGATTGGTCAATGCTCCAATTTTGACTATTCCATCTGGAAGTGATGGATTTGTGATATACAGTGATGCATCAAAGAATGGGTTGGGTTGCGTCCTTATGAAAAATGATAAAGTTATTGCTTATGCATCAAGACATTTGAAGACCCATGAGCAAAATTATCCAACTCATGATCTTGAGTTAGAAGCCGTAATATTTTCTCTAAAAATAGTGAGAAATTATCGCTACGGAGTAAGATGTGAGATTTATACGGACCACAAGAGTTTGAAATACATTTTCACACAAAAAGAACTCAACATGAGGCAAAGGAGATGGCTTGAGTTAATCAAAGATTACGATTGTTCAATACACTACCACTCGGGAAAGGCGAATAAGGTGGCTGATGCATTAAGTAGGAAAGATCATGGACTTCTGACTAAAATGAGGATTGAGAGAGATCCTATATTTTTTGATCTACTAAAGATAGATATGGGAATTTTTAAGTAAAGGGAAACATATTTCCTCTTTAAAATGATTGCTAAACCATCTTTATTAGAGAAGATAAAAATCTCTCGATCTTTTTATGAGAATATGCACAAGAAAATTAATGTTGTCAAGGATGGGAGAATGTATGAAGAAGGAGTTATGAAATATCGAAAGAGGTTGTGCATTCCATCAGTACCTGAGCTAAAAAGGAAACTATTAGATGATGGTCATAGATCAAATTTCTCTATACACCCGGGTAGCACCAAGATGTATAGAGATCCGGAGGAATATTTTTCATGGGATAATATGAAGCGAGAAATTACTGACTACATGTCAAGATGTCTAGTTTGTCAACAAGTGAAGGTAGAGAGACAACATACCAAAGGATTGATGCAACCTCTACCTATTCTTATGTGGAAGTGGGATAACATTACGATGGATTTTTTCACTGTACTACCAGACACCTAGAAGGAATGATGCAATATGGGTAATTGTTGATCGTCTCACAAAAATAGAACATTTCCTTCCTATAAGAGAGTGTTTTCCACTTGATCGCTTGGAAAGAATTTATATTAATGAAGTTTTAAGACTTCATGGTTCACCTCTATCGATTGTATCCGATTGAGATCCTCGGTTTACATCAAAATTCTGGAAAAGTCTTCAGAAATATTTGAATATTGAGCTTCGTATGAGTACTGCTTATCACCCCCAAACTGACGGACAGTCTAAAAGGACTATTCAAACTCTAGAAGACATGCTGAGGCCATTCTCTCTTGACTTACAGGGTATGTGGGATAAAAACATGCCTTTGGTGGAATTTTCTTACAACAATAATTTCCATTCTATTATTCAAATGTCTCCATTTAAAGCATTATATGGAAAGAGATGTCGAACTCCGACTTGTTGGGATGAAGTTGGTGAGAGGAAACTTATAGGCCCAGAACTTATTGAAGAGACCATAGCAAAGGTGAAGAAAATCCAAGACCATATTAAAGCAGCCCAAATTAGGAAGAAGAGTTATGTTAACAACTGGAGAAAGGATTTGGAATTTCAAGTGTGAGATCATGTCTTTCTAAAAGTATCTCCATGGAATGGTGTCCTAAGGTTCGGTAAGAAATAAAAACTGAGCCCCAGGTACATCGGACCATTTGAAATTCTGGAAAGAGTCAAAGAAGTAGCTTTCTATTTAGAAATGCCGCCAAATCTCTCCAAATTCCATGATGTTTTCCATGTGTCATTGTTGAATAAATAAATGTCATACCCAACGCATGTACTCACCTTTGAAGAAATTGAACTGGAACCTGATTTTTCATACTGTGAAAAGCCTATTGAGATTCTTGACACAAGGGAGCAGGTATTGAGAAATCGGAAAACTAGTCTAGTAAAGGTTATTTGTAGAAAGCAACATAATATGGAGAAAGAAACATGGGAACCTGAGGATGTTATGAAGAAGAACTACCCCCATCTTTTTTGTGGGCTTTATACATAAAATTTTGAGGACTAAATTTCCGAAGGAGGGAATAATGTAGCACCCCAAACATTATATGGTATGTTTCTCTAAAATACACTATACTCATTAGATAGCCTATATTTCATGAATCACTAAGCCTCTATGGAACAAAACATGGTTACTTATGGGAGATAGCCATAACCTAGCCATTAAACTTAAAATTTTCAGCTCTGTGATTTGAATTTTAAAAATCTGACATACACGGTTGTGTTCAAGATGATATTTAGAGTCTGATATAATTAATTTAATTTTTGGTGAATAGTAACCTACCCTTGTGAATAGTAACATGCCATTATGAATAGTAACTTACCCTTATGAATAGTAATATGACTCTTATGAATGGTATCTATACCCTTGAGTGAATACATGAATTTAGACACCTTAAAAATAAAGATGAATATTTTAAGTGTTTATATATTTTGATTAAATAATGATTTAATTAAATATTTAATTAATTATATTTAGAAAAATATTTTTGAAAAATGGAATTCATTTTTGGATTCTAAATTTTGAAAAATGGTTAGGGTGAATTTTTGGGATTTTTCTGAAATACTTGAATTTTGGATGAATAGTAAAATCTGATAATTCGCGATAAATGCTAAATAATGGATTAATTGATTTATTGATGATGATCTTATGATGTAAGCCCAATTGATTTGGATTCACATGCATATATTATAGTTCTTGGTCATGAAATACTCACTATTGGTTGTCTTGAGAGGAAATAATAAATTAATGATTATAATTTAAGAAAACTCCTCTCCCCTCCACTATATAAAGCACCCCTCACCCCCACTTCCTCTCACACCACTCAAACTTCAATACTTGCCTAAATTATGCCAAATACTCTTCCCAAGCCCTCTCCCCACGTCCAAGACCTTCTTGTCTCACCAAAAGGCCAAAAATAAAGGCCTTAAGGAGATTCTCAAGGAGGAGCACTCAAAGGTGAACCTTCCTTCTCTTTTCTTTCAATTTCTTTTACAAAATTCCAATATTTTTTTCTCCCTTCTCACCTCCCCTCATCTAAATGCCATGATAATTCCAATACCTTACATGTAATGTATTTTCATTTTTATAAAGGAATATTTCATCATAATCTCTCTTTTTCTCCTCCTTTTATACAATAAATGCAAACACCATCCGAGATGTGTAAATTTATCACACTCAAGGAAGACAGGTTTTCAATTTGCATTACTATCTTCAATAATGGTCATGAAACCTTTTCAATGGTTGAACCCAGACATAATATATGTATTTTATCTTTATTAATGTTCTTTAATCTTTACATGTTCATAATATGGAATAATAATACAAAACAAGTTTATTATGCACAAAACCGCCAAGCCAAATCCAAGCGTTTATTTTTAACTCATCGAATGAGTCATCCTCATGGTATATAACCAGAATCATTATAATATCATTTATATATATTTAATGTCATTAATAATTTATATTAACAATTATGGATGTTTAACTATATTTCAAACAAACTTCCATTCATGAATTCAAGTAAACAAATCATGAAACCAAGTAGGAAAATGCTTCCAAAACAATAAAATTGAATCTCTTAAACCCATCAAAAAGGACATTAATGAACTTAATAAGGTTATAACATATAAATTAAATGTTTATGAGGTTCTTTAATTATTAATTAATGAATATAAATTTGATTATTCAGGTCTTTAATAACAAGTCAAGAATGCCTTCAAGCATAAGGTAAGGGATCCTCTCTCTCACTTTTGTTCAAGAATCTCCCCTATATTGTGCTCTTTTATTTTTAATTCCTAATAATGGGGTATGTTTTCACACCTCCCCCATACTTTCCTTATGATATATAAATAATTTGATAACCTTTTACCTCTCATTAATCCCTCTCAAGAACACTCGTTACCATGCCAAAATGTTTGTAAGGGGTTTTTCTCATCTCACTTTCAAATTTGTGGGATTTTCATTGTTCACCTATTATTTATTATATTTGGTATAGGTTTACTTACATATGATATATATTATCATGATTATATTTATATTCATGGTATTTTTTGATTCATTTGGTGGTTATTAACTTTTGGTCATACGACTCAATTGAATACAATGTGGTAACGAGCTTTGTCTCAATTTTCACTCCATTGTGACTTGCTTAGTAATTGTGCACCTACTCTTTCTTATGAGGTGTACCTAATGCAAATTTGAGATCACTTTTAAATTGAAATTATATTCAATTTAAATTTCCATATTCTCATATCATGGGTATGATTATTGTCTAGGTCGTATACCACTTTACCTACGGTATTTGTTTTGAATGTTGTTTTGACTGTGGAAATATTGATGAGTTTGTATCCTCTATTCTATAAGGATAATGTAAGTCATATTTATCTTATTTTGAATATATGTATAAATAATTATTTGGATTCAGAGGAAGGTGGGGCCCGCTACATCCCCTCGATGCATTGGTAGGTCTCATGAGACAAATCAGTTGGTGACAAACACTTCGAGTTTGTTTCCAAAAATCAGATGGGTTTCTACCCACAAAATTAAACTATTTTTACAGTATTATGGTTTCATGTGCCAGATACATGATGTCAAATTAATAAGAATTCTATTTATTCATTATTAGTTATTAATATCCATGAGGTTTTCACTACAACAAAATTTATGGATGCAGTTTCATTCTCAGTTTATTAATGGCGTGAGTTTTCATTTATTCACCATACCATATTGATTATGTCAAATTGTTTACAATTAAGTTATTATTGTATTCATGATTCCACTATTTTTAACCTTTAATTATCATTTGAGCTCACCCCTTTCATTGTTTACCTTCAACAGGTGATGAAGAGGTGATCATTTATTGAGTTCTTGTGGTTTCAGTTTTTAGTTTTTGTTATGTATTGTATTTTGTAACCTTTTCCTATATAATATGAGTTTCACATATGTATCTAGTTTCTTCAAGACTACTAAAATTATCATTCCTTCAGGATTTTCATTCCTTCTAACCATGCCAATATCACAAGTAATTCACTGGCTCCAGCCTAGTGGGGTGGGGGTGTTACAGGTTAGGTGGTATATTTGAGGTTTATTCTAAGAATAACTTTTTCAAAATAAAAAAAATGAAAAGTTTATTTGAAAAATAAAAAAAAGAGTATAAAAGTAGTGAAAATTTCAAGAGGGTGCACAAATAATTCATTATTCTTAATTTGATCAAGATATTTACCTTGATTTTTGGGGAATTTGGTAGTTTTTATAATTTTAAGGGGATAATTTAATGTCACTTTTACTTTTTGATATCATTCTTTTTTCTTTAAGAGATAAACCTCCTCATTGAGCCTTAATTTTTAAACATTAATTCATACCAACCTTAAGCCTCATAGTCATTTGAACCTTTAATGAAATCCCTCATAATTTAATGTATCTTTTTTTCTTATAAAGTAGAGAAATTTATTCATTTAAAAGTCTATTTATAAGGATCATGTATTCATGATATTAGTATAACTCTACTTGAATTTGTATCATGAGTGATGAGTGAAAAGATTCTAAAGTGAGATAAATCATGATTTGGTATGTTTAATAATGATGATTTAAAAAACTTGAATAAATGAGAAAATAAGTTTCCATTAAATTAAAAAGGGAAAAGTAAAATGAATTATTTTATTATTCTTTGAAAATTGAGAAATTAAATTGATATTTTATGTGTATTTTTTACAATTTGATTTGACATTGAATTTTTTTTATTTTATTACTTTGAAATTTGAATATTGATAACACAGGTTCCCTCTTTAATTTAATGTTGAGATTTTATACTTGAATAAAATCATGGTTTAAGTGTGGGGGTATTTGACAGAGTCATTTTTTGTGCATTTTTTTAATCAAATTTCAAATGTTTTTAAATGTTTTTAATGATAATTACCTTATATTTTAATGTTTTATTAGAAAATGGGAAATTTAAAATGTGGAATGAAAATGGATTTATTTGGTTAAAATTTTAGTGAATTTTAAATTTGAAATTTTATTTATGATATATATGAAATATTATGAAATTTTCAAAATCTTTTTCAATAGTTTATCTAAATAGATTAGGCTGAGATTGAGCAAGCCCATCAACCAAGTTAGTCCACCATTTAACCATTGCATAAGGGGAAGCCGATTATTCTAGCCCATGGGGAGCCACTTGTGTTAGGGGTGCATGGGTAATGAATCTTCATGCATAGGTGACCTGTGGGTGGTGAAAACCATAGGTGAATAGTAGGCCTAGAAGCCCACATGGGCACAATGTATGCTCGTGGTGTGTTTAAGTGAAACTAGTAGGCCATCCCCAGGGTAGCCGATCTAAACCGAGTTTCCGTGCTCAGCCTTATAAAGGCTCACCCAGACATTAGGCATTTTTATGTGGGATTCTAAATTATCCTGATTATTGTTCATATCTACTGCATGTTGCTACACTCTTCTGAGTACCACTCATGCCACCATGGCTTTTCAACTTTACCTCGTTGGCTTCTTCCACTTCTCAACAAGATACTTCCATGAACGTTTCCCCAAAATCTCAGGGTCAAGCTCCGTTTCTATGTCATGCCTCCACACCACCTTCCATCATCTCTTACACCACAGCTGACCAACCTAAAGCCATTTGTGGCTTCATCCAGCCACTTAGAAGGCTGAATGAAGGGATGAGATCCTTCTTCTATGCTTCACTCACCACATCCCTATCCACATAGAACCACCTCCACCTCAAACCCACCACAAATCATGCATGCAAAAAGGATGTTTCCCCTAAGAAGTCGTGGTCCACAATGAAATATTTAACACCCAAATGACTCGAGTGTTTCAAAATAAAACAATTGCGGGTCTCTTAGGGGTTTTATTTTTTGAATATTTTGAAGATCCTGATTAATTTGAGGATGACCAGTGTCTTGGTCCTTCTATTAATAAAAGGAGTTGACACCCATGCTACCAAGGAGTTCCATCACCAGGAGGAGGATGTCATTCGAGGATAAGGCAGTTTCATGTTCTCTTTTTTATTTTATTACTTTCAATTAATTTTCTTGTTTTATTTTATTATTCATGTAATTATTTTAAATTTTATTTTATAAAAAAATAAAAATTCATGCATTCTTATTATAATAATTATTCCACCCCCATTTAATTTTTTCTTCTTCTTTTTCTTCTTATTTTAATTATTATTATTATTATTCATTTAAAATTCTTATTTATATTTTATTTTTCCTTATTTATTTTCTTATTTTACTCTTCTTCTCCATCTCTCTCTCTCTTCTTTCTCGCATCCACTATTATTCTTTTAATTTGTATTCTCATTCCTTATTTTATTTTATTTTATCTTATTATTTTTATTTTATTTTACTCTTTCTCATTTTCTCTTCATCAAATACACCAAAGTGATCTATTACTCCAGATAATGGAAGTTTGACCCAAGGCTTGTCCAGGGGGAGGTCAAGGTGTTCTTTAATTTTTCTTAAAGTTTATTTTATGTTTTCGGTAAATATGAATAGCATGCATGGGTGAGGCGAATGTACCTGGTGTGGTGCATGTATCCCATGACATGAAACTCAATCTATTTTTATTCCTTTATTTAATCTCTTTTAACTATATTATTTGGATATTTCTTCACACAATAGATTTGAGTGAATCAATGGATGAAACACCATCGATAGAGTCGGGTCCTGAAAGATAGCACACCCTTGACCAAGGTGTGTCAACAACCTTGATTACAGGAGGAGTTGGAATTGAGATTGATTAGGAATTCAAATATTCCACTCTTTATAAATAAATAAAATAGTAATTCAACATTATATTTCATGTTTGGATTATCTAACTCAAATCAAACAAATAAAGGAGAATAATGATTAAACCCAAAACTGAACACAAAACCAAGTTCTTTCTTCCTTAACTCATTATGTTTATAATTACATGATAGTTTAAGTTATAATTTCCCTTCTAAAAGTAATTTAAATATTTTATAAAGTAAAAAAACCCAAAATATTTATCATTGTTTTAATAAAATAATAAAAACATCAAAAAGAAATAGTTTAGGTCATTTAGAATAAGTGAGTGAACAAACTAAGAAGCTCATCAAGTGAGAAAACTCTGTTCAACCACTATGCTACACTAGGAAAATAATTTTATTTTTCCATTCCCTAAAATAATAATGCATAAATACTCTTTATAGTATTTATTACCTCACTTTGGGATTTTATGATGTCATAATACATAACGTATAATTATACCATATTAAATTTTTCCCGAAAAATCGACTATCTCAGAAAATTATGAAAAATTAATTTTTCAATGATTTAAACATAATAATTTCAAAAATAATATTTATTTTATCAAAATAATTCTCTAAATATGATAATTTACACTTTTAAATCAAAAATCCTAATTTATTGAAAAATAATGGGTTTTTTATAATAACAATTTACATACCCTTATAAAAATTACATTTGGATTCATAAAATTATATTATCATTTATATTTAATAAATAATTATTAAGGATAATATTTTATTAAAATATCACTTATTTCCAAAAATTATTTAATTCATCAAAAAGAGTGTCTTGATTAAAACTATATATTTACCAAAAATACATTTTTTGATTCATCATATCAAATTCTAATTTTTATCAAACTTATTATTTAATAATTGTAAATAAATAAAAGATAAATATAATCATTATTTTAATAAAAATAAAAATATAAAAAATCATATTGTTTGGGTCTAGATACATAGCCCTTTATTAAACCAATGAATTCCCTAATAGTAAGGTGTGTGATGGTGATATTTTCTTAGGGTCATTCGGTGGGCATGGTTTGGGCTATGATCTCAAAAATATTGAACTTATCCCATAAAGATTTTAATTTTCACTTTAGTTTTTGAATCTTGACTTGGACTTGTTCAAGGGTAAATCCCAGTGATGTTATCTCTCTCAGAATCTCTGATAAATGGGCCTCTATTGGTCAAGTCCATCGCTTAATTTGTTTGTACTAAATAGATTTATCATAGCCCTATATATATAATAATAATATGATCACTATATAATAGTTATACTATCAATAGTTGTGATGTTTTACAATCTTTTAGATTTTTTAGGATATAACTTATAAGTGTCCAAAAACCCAATTAGTGCATGTGTTTTCTATAATTTCATTTCTTAATAAGAAATTTACTCATTTAAAAGGTGAATTTAATTTATAAATGTTTGAGTTATTACATTATACTCCCATCAAAAAAATTTCCCTTGAAATTTCATTCGTACACTAAAATAGATGAGGTTACTTTGTTTCATTACCTCTTGTAGTTCCCAAGTCGCTTCCTCAAACCTTTGGTTATGCCTTAGCACTTTTACCAGGTGAGTTGTCTTGTTTTATAGAACATTATCTTCATGATCTAAGATATTCATTGGCTACACCTCATATGAAATATCATTCTCTAATGGTAGCACCTATGGAATCAATACATGTGAGGGGTCTGGTATATACTTCCTCAATAAGGATACATAGAGCACATCATGTATTTGAGATAAGCTAGGTGTAAATGTTAGTCGATAATCTACAACTCTAATGTGATCAATGATATCGAACGGATCGATGTATATTGGACTAAGCTTTATATTCTTACGAAACCTCATTACTTTATTATATAGTGATATATAAAGGAATGCTTTATCTCTAACCTCAAACTTCAAGTCACATTGACAATTGTTTGCATAACCTTTTTGTAAACTTTGTACAAATTTCATATAATGTTGAATGGTTTAATCATTCTCTGCATATATTGGATAAGATCGAGTCACATCAACTTCCACTCTCTGGCTTCATCCCAGAATTTTGTAGTTTAACATCTATTCCCGTAAAGAATCTCATAAGGTGTCATTTTAATGCTAGAATGGAAATTGTTGATAAAATAGAACTCCACTAGCAGGTAATGTGAGCATATGTGAAGTTATTATCCTCTTCTTCATATCATTAAATCTTTCTTCACATTCATCATTCCAAACAAAATTAAACCCCTTATAAGTTAGCTTAGTTAGTGGGCGTGACAATCATGGTAAGTTTCACACAAATCGATGATAGTACCCAGCTAATCTGAGGAAACTATAGATATATTTCATAGAGGTTGGTCTGTGCCATCTTTCAATTACCTATATTTTTGAAGGATACACATATATCCCTTAACCGGTGATATCATTCCGTAGGAATGTTACTTTCTCTATCAATGACTCATATTTACTATACTTTTCATATATATTTTATTTCTAAAAGGTATCCAGTACAACATCAAAATTCTCCTCATGATCCTCCTTTATTTTGGAGTAGATAAGAATATCATCTATAAAGATGATGTGCCTGATTTTTGTATACACTTTCTTAAATATTTTTGAGCTTAAAAACTTGTTTTCACAAAAAATATTTCGTTTTGTGGATAAAATTCTTTATGTTAGTGATTATGAATATTTTTAGGTGTTTTATATCCAAAGTCACAAATCAGGAAATATCAGAACAATAATTCAAATATACACGGCGTGTACTTCTCACACACGCCATGTACCATTTCCTCGACACGGATCAGTCAGACCAAGTACACGCCCATGTTGTTCACCAAGATACACATGTCATGTACAATCCATTTACACACTGCGTTACCCCTTCCAGAAGTGGTTGGTGGATAAATTTGATTCTAAATTCCATGTGGGGTGGTGTTACACACCGTGTACCCCCACCAACTGACCATTGACGCCTTCAAAGCTAATGGCAGCATGACAGATCACCTACCGGCGATGAAAGAGGAGCCAAGTAAAGTTGACCTGACTAAATGTCATGTACTTTATGGTACATGCTATTTATTTTTAAATACTTTAAATTAGAGGGAATTACCTCCAAATTTGGACACATAGAAGGAGGGCACAACTAGAGACACTAAACGGGATAAGAAAGGAGGGAGAAGAAGAGAGAGAAAGAGAAAGAGGGAAGAGAATATAGGAGGTGTTGCTGCTCTACCTTCCTGTTGATCTTCAATCCAAAGTTGATGTGATGTTTATTTCAAGTATTAAGAGTATTTTAGTCATTAACTAATACATTTTTAGCTAAATCACCCATGTGTTGGGTCTATGGATGATTATGGTTCGTTATTAATCAATTGTCTTATTGTATTTATGTTATTTAAGTTTCTCTCATAATCCCTTGAAATATATTACTAAATATCACTAGAAACTCTGTATCAGACCAAGAATGAATTTCGAGGGATCTTCAGAGGAATTATAAAAAGGTACACCCATGATCCTTGGGTGCACTTATCATCTAAAAAGGGCCTACAATTAATAAAATTAATATGTATCAAATTCTAGACCAAGGAATTGGTCTCTATTGATTCCAACGAAACTCACCAAACTAAAAGGTTCCGTTATACTCAAAACCCAGAGATGTGAGTTATTATGAACAATACAACCTAATAAGAAAATTTATTTATCAATAACCTTAAAAATCCATATCCCCGACACATTCTTCCCATTTGTCATCAGAATTAATTTTGTGTTTTTCTTTTTCTTTAAAGTAATTAATCAAATAAATTGAAGGATTAATTACTCTGTTAATGAAACATCAAATATAAACTCTAAAATTAAGTTAAACTTCACCTAATTAATCAGAAACTATAGAAAAAATGCATTGACTTTCTCTCCCTCTGGATCGACCCCATACTTGCACTATACTAGTAATAAGTTTGGGTATTTAAATTTGGGCTACCAAGCATAACACTTTGGATAAAATAACACCAAATTATGCCATCATTACTAGGGAATTAAATTTAACGATGTTTTGTAAAATTAAGTTTGTATCAATTAAAGTGAAATTAAAAATCTAAAAATTCTACTCTTAATATCGTTTCTGTTTTTTTTTTGTCTTCATATTTTATGCTTGGTGTGCGTTTGGTGTTGTGAAGAATCGCAGGTGCATGAGTGGTTGAATCACACATTCTAAGAGCATTGAATCATCGTAAGTCCTTATTGATCTGGAGATCGAACAAATGATCTTGAGGTGACGTCGGGCACTTATGGGCGAGCGAAACTAAAACGCCACTATGGAGAACATATAAGAAGGAGAACTGGCTGCTACCCAAGGTGATAGACAGCATATCATGCTTGATGACAACCAGAATATATAGGTCACTGTTGAGGATGAGCAGAATCATCTTCCACTAGAAAATATCATGGATTTCATGCCACATAACCAACAAAGACAACCATCTCAGTTTGTTTCGGGTTATGGCCCACAGCAACCCCAGTAGTACCGTCCACCAAAGTAGTTGTTGTATATGCATCTAGGTCAGGGGCCTTATTTTTCTCATGAGTAGGAATTTGTGCCCCCACCTCCTTAAGAACAACTTCCCCCACGTCATACCCTTATGGATTATGGTCTTACTTCTATCTAAGGAGCAGATACAGGTATTGTCGGACCCCCGGTGCAAGCCCTACATTTTGAGATCAATTTATCCATCATGCAACTCATCCAAAATACTATTCAGTTTGTAGGTTTACCAAGTGAAGACCCCAAAGCTCATCTCTCTAATTTTATAGATATTTTTTACCCATTTTGTTAACATGAGGTGTCCAAGGATGCCATTCGCCTTCACTTATTCCCTTTCTCATTAAGGGATAAAGCAAAGGACTAGATTAAAATATTGCCTCAACATTTTATCCTCACCTCGGATGAATTCGCCCAGGAATTTTGGTAAAAATATTTTCCACCTTCCAAGATGGTGATGTTGTAGAACGAAATTCAAAATTTTTAGCAACATGATTCAGAGTCATTGTATGAATCATGGGAGCATTTCAAAGAAATTTTGAGAAAGTTCTCTCATCATGGCCTTCCATTGTGGATGAAAGTCCAAAATTTATATGGTGTTCTTACAACAAACACCAAATCAGTGGTGGACGTAGCTGCAGGAGGAATGGTTATGAGGAAATCCCCAGAGGAACTCTTCGACTCTCTAGAAGATATATCAGAAAATAGCTTCTAATGGCACTCTGAGAAGGGTACTTAAAAGAGTGGAATGCATAACATTGATTCCACTATGATGCTTGCTTCCCAAATCAATTTTTTGTCAAATAATATTGATGCGTTGAATCTAAAAAATACATCTCAAGTACAAGTGGTAAATTACCCAGCATGCAGTGAATGTGGTGACAATCACCCCATGGGTGAATGCTCGGGGACAAGTATTGGTCCTTAAACAGTTTAGGTAAGCTATGTTTCTCATAAAATAGGGCCAACCATTTACCCTCAATACCAAAACCCATCTTGGAAAGATAACGTGAACACAGAATGGGGCCAGCAATAACAAAACTCTCAACCCCTCCCCCAAAGGCCAACCGGTTATGGTCAATAACATTATCAAAATCCATATCCAAGAAAATAGCAGGGATCCTTCCAACAGTAAGGGTATCAAAACCCTCATCCGGTGCAACAAAATCAGCAACCACAACCTCAACTGGCTACACAACAACCTTAGCAAGAACACTCATCAAAATTAGAAGAAATTATGTCAAAATTCATAACAACCACTAAAATAAGATTTTAGAATCAGGAGGCATCTATTCAAATCCTTGATAATAAAATTAGTTATCTTACTAATTATCTCTCTTTAAGGAAACCTGGAACACTATTGGGTAACACTGAGAAGAACCCATGAGAGGAGGCCAATGCTATCACTTTACGAAGTGGGAAGGAGCCACCCTAGAAAATAACTAAAAATCAAGGTGATTCCAAAAATCTAGCTCTACCTATACCCTCTTCGGATAATGGATCCGAGATCAAGGAGTCCCCCTTGACACAAGGCCTATCAAAATATAAGGAGGCCACACATGGTAAGTGTAAATAAGTGGTCAAACCTTATGAAACCACCTTACCATTTCCTGCATGAATGAAGCAGAGGAAGATGGATTAGTAGTTTGCAAAATTTATAGAGGTATTCCAGAAACTTCACATTAATATTCCTTTTAAAGGGTCATTAAATCAAATGACAACATATACGAAGTTCATGAAGAAAATACTCTCAAAGAAGAGAAAGATGGAGGATTTGGGAACCATTCCTCTCACTAAGGAATGCTCAGTGGTGGTTAAGCACTCTCTTCTTCCAAATCTCCAAGATCCAGGAAGTTTTACAATCCCTTGAACAATCGGATCTTGTGGGTTTGGGAAGGACCTTTGTGACTTAGGGGATAGTGTCAATCTTATTCTTTTTGGTGTCTTTAAGAAGCTAGGTATGAATGATTTAAAACCAACTTTAGTGTCACTATATCTAGAAGATTGTTCCATTAAATATCATAAAGGGATACTTGAGGATGTTCTAGTGAAATTGGGAAGGATGATTCTTCTTATTGATTTTATCATAGTTCACATGGAGGAAGACCAAGAGGCACCTATTATTTTAGGAAGAACCTTCTTGGCTACTGGGAAATTTTTTATTGATGTTCTCCGAGGAGAATTGATCTTCATATTAAGAGATGAAAAGGTATCCTACAACATCCTAAAAGCTGTTAAGAAAGTATCACTTATGGAACATGAGGACTATTATGCGTTCACTACAGTGAATGATCACTTTGGATACACGGGAGATGACATGGGATATTGTTCTATCACTAATGAACCAGTCATCAAGGACATCCAGACTGATTATGAACTAGAGGAACTACAATTCATCATAGTATAGGGTGTTCATTATTGGAAGCGTACACTTGTTCTGGATATTTTAGAGCGAGATAAGGTATAACCGATTAATCCTTCAGTTCTTAAAGCCCCACAAATTAAACTGAAACATATCCCATATTCTTTGAAATATGGTTACTTGGGAGATAAACATACGCTTACAGTTATACTCAATGAATCTCTCTCAAAATATCAAGAATATGAACTTTTATAGGTTCTAAGGTGAAGAAAACGGGTTATTGGGTGGACGGTCGCTGATCTTAAAGGGATCAGTCCGACCATTTTCACCCATAAGGTGATACTTGAGGAAGGATCCAATACCTCTCAGAAACCGCAATGACAGCTAAACCCTCCAATGAAGAATGTCATGAAGAAAGAAGTGATCAATCTATTGGATGAAGGAATCATCTATCCTATCTCTGACATCCCATGGGTAAGTCCTTTGCAAGTGGTTCCCAAAATGGGGGGGTTTCACCATTATTAACAATGATAAAAATGAACTCATACCTACAAGAAAATTCATAGTATAGAGAGTGTGTATGGACTACAGAAATCTTAACGATGCCACACAGAAATATCACTTCCCACTTCCTTTCATGGATCAGATGTTGGAGCAGTTTGTGGGGAATTAGTTCTATTACTTTCTAGATGGTTATTTTGGCTATAACCAAATTTCTATTCCCCTAAAGACCAAGAGAATAGCACTTTCACATGACCATATGGAAATTTTTCTTATAAATGAATGACTTTTGGAATGTGAAATGCTCCAACCACCTTCTAATGATGCATGTTGGCAATATTCCATGACATGGTAGAGCATATTTTTGAAGTCTTTATGGACTATTTTTCAGTATATGGAAAATCATTCAACACCTGCTTAAGAAATCTGGAATTGGTCCTGGAATAGTTTGAACACACCAATATGGTTTTGAACTGGGATAAATGTCACTTTATGGTGCATAATGGTATCAGTTTAGGCCACCAGATTTCCATGAAAGGAATTGAATTTGACCCTCTGAAGATTAAAGTAATATCACAACTACCCATTCCAACTTTTTTCTGAGCAATCTGAAATTTTCTTAGGCGTGCAGGTTTTTACAGAAGATTCGTTCGTGGCTTTTCAAAGATAGATCAACCACTAACCAATCTTCTTTCAAAAGATTCTATATTTGAATTTGATGAAACATGCAGTGTAGTCTTTCAGATCTTGAAGCAATGATTAGTTCAAGATCCTATCATGATTACCCTAAAATAGGAGGAACAATTTAAAATTATGTGTGATGTAAGTATTTATGCGGTGAAAGAAGTTCTTGGATAGTGTCTTAATCGTATCTTCAGACCTATCTAATCTACTAGTAGAGCCCTAAATGAAGAAAAAATTAATTATACTACCACCAAGAAGGAGATGTTGGTAGTAGTTTTCACATTCAATAGGTTTCTCTCTTATTTAGTTCTATCAAAAGTTTTTGTCTACACTGACCATGTAGCCCTTAAATATTTGCTGAATAAGAAGGATGTAAATCCATTGCTCATTTTTTGGGTACTTCTATTCTAAGAATTTGACTTGGAAATCCATGACAAGAAATGAAGTGAGAACTTCATCGCTGATCATCTCTCCCATCTTGAATTGCCTCATTTGGAAAGAGAGGATGATATAGAAATCAAGAAGGACTTCCCAGATGATCATCTTTTCTCAGTTGGAGTTACACCTCACCCATCGTATGCCAACATCACCAATTACTTGGTTATTGGAGTCGTTTATCCTGATCATAAATTCCAACAAAAGAAATGGTTTCTATCCGAAGTAAAGAGATATTTCTTGGAAGACCTACTGCTCTTCCATTCATGTGGAGATGGGGTGATCCGTCACTGCATCTCGGAAGAAGAAATTACAGGAATTATAGAGTTTTTACATTCTTCCCCAGCAAAATGGGAATCATGGGCCAGACCAAACAATAGTGAAAATTCTATAATCTGTATTTTTTTGGCCCACCATGCACAAGGATGCCTGATATTTTATATCACGTTGTGATAGGTATCAGTAGAATGGTAACATGGGGTATCGAGCTAAAATTCCTTAACATCCCATTCTTGAGATTGAGATCTTCGACGTATGGGGTATTGATTTAATGGTCCTCGTTCCCCCATCATATGAAAAATCATACATTCTGTTTTTTTTATTATGTATCCAAATGGGTGGAATCCACTATCACGACACACAACACAACAAAGTTCATCGTTTCCTTCTTGAAGAAAAATATTTTCAGTAGGTTTGGTGTTCTATGGGTTCTGATAAGTGATAGAGGGACACATTTTAACAATGCATTGATGCAGAATGTTCTCATAAAGTATGAAGTGGGTTATAACATGGGGACACCTTATCATCCCCAATATAGTGTCCAAGTGGAGGTATCCAATAGATAACTTAAGCAAATCCTGGAGAAAAATGTGGGAGCCTCAAGGAAGGACTGGTCCAAGAAGCTTGATGATGAATTATGGGAATACCATAACACCTTTAAAACACCTCTGGGCATGTACCCATTCTGCTCAATCTATATAAATCCATGTCATTTACTGGTGGAACTTGAGCAAAAATCCTATTGGGTTGTTAAGGCCTTGAATTATGATCTAAATTTCGTGGAAGAGAAACGCAAGTTTCAATTGAAGGAGCTTGATGAAATTCAGAATGAGGCATATGAGAATTCCAAACTGTATAATGAAAAGAAAAAGGTGGTCCATGATCACATGATCTCTCAGAAGTCATTTCAGTCTGGCAATGAGGTACTATTGTTTAACTCCCGTTTGAGTTTTTTTCCAGGAAAATTGAAGTCCTAATGGTTGGCACCTTTCTGAGTGATCAAGGTCATCCACCATGGTGCGGTGGAAGTTGCTGAAGTAGATGGTAAACCATTTAAGGTGAATGGGAAGCATCTTAAACCCTATCTTCACATGGAGAACATGGTGGGTATGATCTCCACCATGAAATTCAGATAGAAAGAGGCTCAGGTAAGGTTGATCCAAATACCTAAAACAAAGGCACTTCCTGGGAGGCAACCCAAATAATACACACCATGTATCACCATTTCACACGGCGTATACTTTCATTTTTAATGTATATTCTAATAGAACTAGTAGTATAAGTATATATTAATTAAGTTGATAAACATGGATGATGCATGTGCCGATGGTAAGGTCACAGGAATATATATGATCTGCCGCTAGTTCGAATCACTCTATACCTGCCTTCAGTACAGGGTTCATCCTTGTTGAACTCATGTTTAATTAAATGGCATGTGAGGTATTTTTAAAACAACATATATGTTTTTTCAAATAAAGAAAAACCCATGATGGGGATGGATCGGCTGGATAGGGTCGTAAACCATAGATCCAAAACACTCAGGTTTGAATCCTGACAACCATCCCAGTTCCATCATTTTTTAGATTAATAAAACCACACGGCGTGAATTTCAATATAAATTGTGTGCTCCATATTTTCATTCATAATTAAAATGGTTTTAAAAATAAGAAATTATATGCGGGTGAAGTTGTTGGATTGGTAGAGTCTCAGCCTAGGATTCAAAAAACATGGGTTTGAACTCGACTAATCTCTATGATTCATCCCAATCATTCAAATTAAAACCCCACGCCGTGTATTTTATTCATCCTATGTAGAACTGCACCTATACTTTAATTATTAAAAGTTCATAAAACTGTGTGGCACTAAAACCTTCACTCTAGTGTCTGAGGTCTTGCGTTCGGAACGACCAGTCACCGGTTCGAATCGCGCCCCAAGCACCAGATTGAAGGTTGTAGTTCTCTTTTTCAAAAGTTATAAAACACGGTGTTTCATCCTATCATACACTACATGTATAGGTTTATTTTTGTTGATATATATTTTTATAAATTGTATTGTAAAAAAATCATACACAGCATGTAGGACCTACTACACGCCATATGGTTCAGGTATAAAGGTTGGTAACCCTACCCGGTCTGACCCCATGTCGATCCCCCCCCCCCTCCCCCCATTTTCTTCTCCTGCATGCCACCATCACGCCTCTATCCTTCAAATCCCCCATTTTTTATGCCATGTTCTCACACATGTCATGTTGTACCCACACACGGCGTGTACTTTCTTCTTCGGCCCCTTCGGGCCAAGCCCGTGTCCGGGAACTCACATGGGTCGCACCTAATTTTCTCCCATGAAGCGTGTACACTATATGACATGCCATATACTAGATTTTTCCTAATCACATTACTAATCGGTGTATCTATCCATAGTACATGGGTTTTTACCTAGATCACACTACACGCTGTGTACATTGGATCCACATGTCGTGTACTTTTCTTTTTCTAATTTATCACATTTTCTTTCTTATTATTCCTTTTATTTTTCTTATTTTCTTTTATTTCGTACAGCTATAGAAGGTGATGATCTCATGAGTGGGAAGCGTCCCGCTTCTACTACTGAGGGTGAGAGACCCCCTCATAGTAGGATTCATCTTCGGTATTCTGAGAGACCTTCTTTTGTTTTCCCAGTTTTCTAGCCACCAACATTGGCGATGATGCCTCCTCTTCTATTGGTGCCTCCATCAGCGATATCCACCAGTCAAGTAGATTATGTGACACCCACTCCTTCCACTGTTGATCCTCCTACGGCTGCTACCACACCATCCACCGTAGTTGAAATCTCCAATGTCATAGCTCCCCCTTCTTGCTTCGTACCTTCGGAGCTGAGCACTACTTCAGCGGACCTGCCTAAGCTAGCTCCAGCTTTAATTGCTCTACCTCCAGCAACCACTACTATCCCAGCCATTCCAGTAGTTGTAGCCCCACCTCAGCCCGCTCCAGCTACTGCCCGACCTCATCCACATCTCTATCTGATCTTTGTTGAGGGCCTCTCTTCCGTAGATCAGTTGAAGTGCTTTTCACGAAGGATGATACAGTTGAGCGGTCGCTTTCTTGACATCAGTGTTCCACAGCGTCTCGTCATCTAGGAGGATATTGAGTGGATTATTGTCTATGCACATCTACTCAAGACACTCCAGTTCAACACTTTTACCTATAGAGATTTATTTTTGGAGTTTATCTCGACCTTCGAGTTCTATGGGCCTGCCTACCACTATACGTCCACTGATACAGCCACCCCAGTTCAATTTCAGCTGGGTGGATTCAAATTTTCCCTAACCATGACTGATTTTAGCTGAGGGTGTGGCTTCTACCCCCATCCTTCCACCCCACCTCCTTTCTCTACCCTTACCTGTCTTGAGTGCTCTGACCTCATAATTATGTGGTGGGATCTTGTTTGGTCTGACCATAGGCACACTCCCACCTCCTAGAAGAGAACACTCATCATTTTCCCTCCCATTAGATTCCTCCATTGGTGCTGCAACACTATCCTTTTTTTCCTCCATGAGGATATGGGTGTTGTGTCCGGGTGAGACATGAAGCTTCTCACTTGTGTTGTTCAGCACGATTACCCTGACCTCCCATGTCTTCCGACCACGTATTTCTATTCCAGGATCCATGGTAGTTATGGAAACCTAAACGGCGGCTTTTATGCCACCCTCTTGGCACACCACCTAGGTTTTTTTAAGCCCTATCTCTCTCAAGACCCCTTAGGCTCTCCTCAGTGTCTCAAATTACTCATTATTATCCACATGAGAATGGTCGAGCATAGGGGAGACGTTTATGTACTCGTGCAGGACACCCCAACTCCAGTAGGGGCAAGAGATGACCCAGCTGCTCCTTATGGTGTTATTGAGGAGGTCTCACCCTATCCACCAGCGGATGATTATTCCCCAACCCACCCCACTTCTTCCTCACTTCCATATTTTTCCAATATTCCCTCTTATTTTATTCCCTCCACATCCCCACCTCCACCTGCACCCTCGGCTGATCTCCCCATCACCCTATACTTGGCTGCAATGGACCACTATTTGGAAATACTTGAGCACTAGCAGAATACTATCCTACAGTCCCAGATACATCTTGAGCTGATGTTGGGCCTTATTATTTATCATCACGACCTTTTGTTACCCCCAACACCTACTCCTCCCTCTGGTACTCTGCCTTCTGACACCTAGTCCCCGATGATGGAACTGGACACCGATTCGGTTCTCCTATCCATTATTTTCCCAGATGCTCCTACAAATGCTACCCACTAGGATGTGTCAGTAGAGCCTCCCATGTAGGGCGTCAATCCTATGTCTCCAGATACTGTTCCTCCTATTGCTACAATGAATGTTCTCGTTATTCCTTCTACTCAGAGCATAGGCAGGTGCCTCCATTTTCCACTTTGGTTGATCCTCCTTTGGCGGATCCCCCTATTACCGATGACACCTCTTATGAATCCACCCCATGATTGGTTTTTGGTGAATTTGTTTTGTTTATATATATCTATTTTGTGTTATGTATTTCCTATGATGACGTATGTATTTGAAGATTTCTTTTTCTTTTTCCTCACCAGTCACAGGTTCCACAAAGTGTTTCTTGGCACTTTTCTTTCGACTACTTTTCATCTTTGTAGGCTCAACACATGGGGAGTATTATTTTGGAGTTTCTTTTTCATTTTTCCTTTGGATTTAATTATTTCACTACTTCCCCTCGCCCTGACCACCCATGTATCCTCACATCATATCCTCTACCTTGGTGTTTCACTTTGGGGACCATGTGCAATATTAAGTGTGGGGGAGAGTCTCTGACTACACTAGTCTTTTCCCTTGAACTGATCTAGGAGACATCATTAATAGTTGAAATATTTTAAAATTTGGGAAATTTTTTATTAATTATAATTATAAATAGTAAATAAATAAACGGGAATTTTAAAAGTTACATGCTTATTTTAAATTTCAAAGTATTGTTAAATGATTGCTGATATAGTTTGATTCTGGATTTAAAGTCTTGGACATTTATATTTATTAGACTGTTCATTTGTACTCATGTCATGACCTGATTGACCTTTTATTTTTCCTCAGTCCTCAGAGGTATTATAATCTCTTTTGACATATTCTTTCTTATACCCTCTTTATTGAGAGATTCTTGGGATATGCATAACTACCAGAACATGCTAGTCTTCCTCTTCAAAACATGAATTTTTTTGAATCGCATTAAAATGATTGAGGCATTTGATTTTTTTTCATCCCCTTTGACCTTGAGACCTACCCTATAACTGATCTTCATAAAACCCGTAGAAACCATGAACTACCTTATTAGGAAGCTACATTACAAGCCTATTTTCCCTTCCTACTCCAATTCTTTCATAATTTTGCATGATTTTTCATTTGTTCTTTAGAAAGGGATTTTTGGATATTCATGGTACATTTTGGTAAGCCACCATGAAATTAAGTGTGGGGAAAATTTTCTCTTGTTAATTTGGGAAGAAGGGTTCCAAAACCACTATTCACTGTATTCTTGGTGGTCCCTAAAAAAAGAATTGAAATTTTTAAAAGAGGGACCAGATTCGTTCCTTACACATTATTAATGGTTTATAAACCCATGTTGGTAAAGGAATTTCACAGTGATGATACCCTTTGAGATATCTTGATTGGGGATACATTTTCATTAAGATTTATTTTTAATATCATGCATTATTGTTTAAGAATTTAGCCTCCTTTTTCAAGCCTCTGAGATTATTTTTTACATCATTACCTACCAACCCTTAGCCTTAGAAACATTTGAACCTTATTAAAATCCCTCATGATTTTTGTGATTTGAATTATGAAGTGTATAATGAGAAAACTTGAAAGCCTATTAATAGAGTTCATATACTTAATATTGAGCATAACTCTGATTAAATGATCTTGAGTGATGAGTGTGGTAATTTTTGGTGAGGTAAATCATCAAGTGGCATGTTTATTTGTGAAAAGTTAAACAATTTGGATAAAATAGAATAAAAATATTTAATTGGATTATACAGGAGACATGATTAAAATATCTTTTAAATTTAAAAATGTTGTGTACCTTTTTAAATCCTCCAATATGACTTTAGTATTTATAAGTATAATTATTTTAATGCTTCACTTTTTAGAGTATAGATTCTATTGATTTGATGTTGAGATTTTTCTTGAGGGAAATAAAATGACTAATTGTGGGGGAGTTTGATGTCCCCGATTTGTGTATACTCTTTCTTACATATTATTGAGCTTAAAAAAAATTCACCAAAAAAATTTCGTTTTTTGGGTAAAATTATTTATGTTGGTGATTAGGAAAATTTTCAGGTGTTTTCTATCCAAAGTCACAAATCGAGAAATATTGGAACAGAAATTAAAATATACATGGTGTGTACTTCTCACACACGTCATGTACCATTGCCCTGACATGGATCGATCGGACCAAGTACACACCCATGTTGCTGGCCAAGATACACATGTCATGTACAATAAATTTGTACATCATGTTATCCCTTCTAGAATTAGTTGGTTTCTGAAGTTGATACTACACACCATGTGGGGAAGCGCTACACGTCATTCACCCCCATCAACTGATCGTCGGTGCCTTCAAAGTCAAGGGCGGCATGGCAGATCACCTAATGGAGGTGAAAGAGGAGCCAAGTCAAGTTGACCGGACTACACGCTATATACTTTATGGTACACACTGTGTATTTTTAAATACTATAAATAAGAGGAAGGTCCCTCCAAATTCAAACACACATAAGAAGGGGACAACTAGAGACACCAAACGGGAGTAGAAAGAAGGGAGAATAAGATAGATAAAGAGAAATAGGGAAGAGAAGAGAGGAGGTGTTGTTGTTATACCTTCCCGATGATCTTCAATCTGAAGCTGATGTGATGTTTATTTCAGGTATTAAGATTATGTTAGTCATTAGCTACTCCATGTGTAGCTAAATCCCCCATGTGTTGGGGTTGTGGATGATTATGGTTCATTATTAATCAACTATCATATTGTATTTTTTTTATTTAATTTTCTCTCATAATCCCTCAAAATATCTTTCTAAATATCGTTGGAAACCCCGTATCAGACCAAGAACAAATTTCTAGGGATATTTAGAGGAATTACAAAAAAGTACACCCATGATCATTGGATGCACTTATCATCTCAAAAGGGCCTAAAATTAATAAAATTAATAGGAATAAAATTTCAGACCAAGAAATTGGTCTCTATTGATTCAAACAAAACTCACCAGACCAAGGGGGTTTCATTATACTCAAAACCTATATATGTGAGTTATTATGAACAACACAACCTAATAAGAAAAATGTTTTATTGATAACCTTAAAAATCCATAACCCTGACGCATTCTTCCCATTTATCATCAGAATTAATTTTGAATTTTTATTTGTCTTTAAAGAAATTCATCACAGAAATTTAAGGATTGATTACTCTATCATTGAAACATCAAATATCAACTCTAAAATTTAGCTAAAATTCACCTAATTAATCACAAACTAGAGAAACAAAATGTAGTGACTCTCTCTCCCTGTGGATCGACCTTATACTTTCACTATACTAGTGATAAGTTTGGGTATTTCAATTTGGACTGCCAAGAATAACACTTTGGCTAAAACAACACCAAAATACTACTACAAATTTTTTGAGGTAATCCCTAAAGACTTTATTTATTAAGACTGTGAAACTTGTTAGAGAATTTTTGTGTCCAAATGGAATCACTATGAACTTGTAGTGCCCGTATCTTGTATGAAAATAAGTCTATGGGATATCCACCTTCTTCACCTTTACTTGATAATATCCCAATTTAAGGTCCACCTTAGAGTTGTACTGGGATCCACAAATCTTATCGAACAAGTCATCAATTTTTGGTAGAAAATACTTGATCTTTTATGTGATTTTTTTGGGCTCATGATAATCAATGCAGAGCTGCATTGACTTATCCTTATACTTGACAAAGAGGGACGGTGTACCCCATAGTGAAGCACTTGGGTGTATAAACCCTTTATCCATATTCTCCTATAGTTTCTTCTTTAGCTCCATAATTTCAACAATGATCATTCTATATGGAGTCTTACATATTAGTAAATCTCTAGGTATAATTTTGATTGAGAACTCAACCTCTCATCTTGGAGGAAGACCAGGAAATTATTCAGGAAATACATCGGTGAATTCCCTTACAATGGGCCTGTCGTCAAGGATGATCTTTCCTTATTCTTAATCATTTTATCTAGATACTCTTTCTCAAAAGAAAATAATAACCATTCTTAAGATGATTATACCAAAGGATATTCGTCATTATTCTTTCACTTATATAGAATCGAAGAGCGATTTGCGATACTAAGGGTGATTTCCTTCTCTATTAAATTTATATTGGCTTTATACAAGGAAAGTCGATCAATACCCATAATAGTATCAAATTCCTCTAAATGGGGTATCATAAGGTTTTTTGGGAAATTTAACTCACAAATTTTGATAGGGGGAGAGTTATATACTTGGGATTAAATAATTTCCCTATTTTCTATTTTTTTAGATAGATATAATTCCATGTTTTGTGATGGTATTTGAATATTTATACTGAAATTGGATGATATGAAGGAATGTGTAGAAACATAGTCACATATGACATTTGAAGTTAATGAATGGAAGATAAGCCTTCCTTTCACAATTTGATTCTGATTATAATTATTTCCTTCATCCAAAATATACATAGGGATGAGAATTCTTAAAATATTAAAAAAATAAAATGGAAACTGTGAACATTGATGGGATAACTCATAAATGTCATAAATTCCTTAACCTATGAATTTCTAGGTTTCAAAATAAGTTATCCATGATTTGTTTTCTTAATATCTTATGGGAAATTTTTTCCCTTGATAATGGTTCATAATGAGATTATGAATTTAAAAAAAATCCTCATAAGTGTCAAACCAGGTGTACAACAAGTCCTATTTCTCATGAACCATGTGAAAATCGACTCCAACTCAATGCACACTTTTTGGGGTTATTACTCCTAGGTACTACTATTCTAGAGACACATCCACTTATAGTTTCTAGATAGGGATGTATTTACTTGGAACCTAATTACTCTATACTTTATCAAAATTTATTTATGTTTTCCTATGTTTATTATTATCCTTAAGGCTTTCACTAGAGTTTTATAATCCTAATCCCCAAAAATAACTAGACTTTTCTCTAACACCAACTATGGAAACCCATATATTTCATACACTTTATTTCGTGATTTATTGCATAAATATACACTTAATTAAAACCCAGAAGATCATGAGACCTAGTGTATTTGGGTAATTATTTACATAGCATAACAACATGAAATAGATATACAAATTCATAAACTAAAACTCCATAACATGCCTTTTAAATTTCCTTGATCTTCTAAATCTGCATGGGATAACCTGAGGACATACATAAGAAAGGGGTGAGCTATAAAACCCATTAATGGAATAATAAAATCATATCATAAGATAAAGTAGTGAATGTGATTCAAGAGGAATATCAAGGTAAAATAAGAGAGGTGGGAATCATAAATTTGAATATAGAATCATGATATAAGATGATAACATAAAGGCAACATGGAAATGTTGTAACAACATAAAACATGACATCATAAGAATAATTCAAGGATAAACACCAAGAAACCATAACATAGTGTGCTTGGGATAACCTCTCATTCACCATACATGGAATCTCATGAGATAAAAACATTTACCAATGTATTGGATGCCTATATAATTCTGGGCTCACCCGTCACTTTCATATCATGTACATGCATAAGTGTGCCACATAGATCATACAATATAAGGATGAATTTACTCACTTTTAATCCCATGATTGAGTGTGGTTTAAAAAAATATAAGTCCCCAATCATTGAATTATAGGTATATCTAGTTGAATACTCTTGAGTGGAAATGGGTATGGGTATTCACTATATAAAATTTTGGCATAGAAAATTCATAGGATAATTTTGGTGGCATAGAAGGGGTATATAAAGATTAATGGAAGGGTTTAATGAGAGTGAAAGGGGTCTATAATCACTTTTAAGTAATAAGGATGGTATGAGGGATGTGTAAAAACATATTCCAACATTAACAATTGTAAATCAAAAGGCATAATATAAAGAAATTGCTTGAATAAAGAGAAGAAGGAGAGGGTCCCTTACCTTGAGAGGGTGCTTCTAAAATATTGGGAGGATATTATTAAGATCCTGGGGAACCTTGGGAGGTCTATAGAAAGTTAAGGTAAGATTAATTTCATGATTCAAGGGTTTTGAGTGAAGAGGAATGGGAGGATGGGTGACTTTTTATAGAAAAAGATAGAATAATTCTTTATTAATGTATAAACTTAGGTTTTGGACTCTATATGATAAATTAATAGAAACCACAAACCATTACATGTTTTTTTCCAATGAGGAGTGGATTTAATTATTTTATAAGGCTAATTACAAAAATACTTAAAATAATAACCATGGTGATGTGGAAGTGAGTCATGTTTATAAAGATTTTATTCTAAAACCATAAAATGCAATATAGGTTTTGGAGGATTCATTAAGGGTTTGTAAAATTAATAAAATAACTTCAAAAACACATTATTTTAAAGGGGAAACGTAATTTTTGTCATGGATACTCTTTATAGTATTTATTAAATCACTTTTGGGCTTTTATGATGTCATAATATATACTATATAATTATATCATATTTGATTTTTACATGGAAATTCGACTATCGCATAAAATTGTAAAGAATTAACCATTGGATAATTTCAATGTTATAATTTCAAAAATAATATTTATTTTATCAAAATAATTCTCTATATATGATAATTTATACTTTTAAATAAAAATACCACATTTATTGAAAAATATTTATTTTTTTGATAATAACGATTTTCAGACCCTTATAAAATTTTTATTTGACTTCATAAAATTATATTATCATTTATATTTAATAAAAATTATTTAATAATAATATTTTATTAAAATATATTTTATTTCCAAAAAATATTTAATTTATAAAAAAGAGTGTCTTGATTGAAACTATATATTTCCTAAAAATATAATTTCAGTTTCATCGTATCAAAATCTAATTTTTATCAAACTTGTTATTTAATCATTATAAAGTAATAAAAGATAAATATAATAATTATTTAATTAAAAATAAAAATAAAAAAATTCATACTATTAGGTTCTCAATGTATAGTCCTTTATTACATTGGTGAATTCCATAAGGGTAAGGTGTGTGATGGTGAGATTTTCATAGTGTGGTTCGACGAACATTGTTTGGGTTGTGACCTCAATGAGCTTGAACATCTCCCATAAATGGTTTTATTCATGCTTTAGTTGTTTAATATTTGATTGTCCTTGGTCAAGGGAAAATTCCAATGATGGTATCTCACTCATATGCTTTGATAAATGGGATTTGTAGGGTATGATATTACTATTTGAGGACATCACTTCCTTTGTCTCAAATGGATTTAATCTAAACCTATATATATACTAATAATACAATCACTATATAATGGTTATACTATAAATGGATATGATTTTTAATAATATTTTAAATTTGATATAATATAACTTATAATGGTCCAAAAACCAAATTAGAGCATGTGTTTTCTATAATTTCATTTCTTAATAAGGCATCTAATCATTTAAAAAGGGAATTTAATTTATAAATGTTTAGATGGTTACAATACCCATCAAACACATGTATCACTATACCTGTTTCCACCAGTCTGTAACATATGAAAACATGCATTCATATATTTTCCCTTTGTATAATACATCAAGTGACCATGTGACACGAAGCATTCCAATCCCATATAGCCAACTCATATGTTCTCGATTCTCAGAGTATAGACTGATCCGATTGATGAATACATCACATGTCCCTTGTCCAGATATATATGAAATATCTAGGTGTAGTTGTGAACTCCGATGTCTTATCTTAATCAAGGGCCCAGATTTTATACTCATCATACAAGAGGAAAAATCCCATCTTGGTTAAGCTCCAACCGATGACATAATCAATAACATACCCAATTATCCATGTATTAGCTAAGTCAATATATAGACTTGTGTAAGTAGGGTATAAAAGTATGAAGTTTTTCATGCTAGATATCTCACCAACATCAAGTAATGGGGACTCAAATATGATCCATGCACCGCTAGTATACCAAATACATCTGTATGACACTCAATATGGTATACTTATTTGGTCATCCAACAGTGCACACAAAGAATATAATTCTTTATCTTATGCCTCATGAGCATATTTTGTATCTCTATACAAGAATCCTACTCATTATAGCCTTAACATTTCATCATAACCTATAATACTCCATGATGAACATCGGTTAAGGATAAACTCAAAGTCATAATTTGAGAGGTTAATTATCATTTCACTTCATGAAATGTATATCAAAATATAAGTTTATGTTTCCAACATGAAATAATGATAAAATGGTGGTTGAATTTAATATGATACTTTTTAATATTCTTAAACTCTTTAATAATATTAAATAAAATAAACATAAACACCAGTTTTTCATATCATATATGATAAACTACTAGATGATCCTTATTTTTTATATACTTTTTGGATTTTTTTTAAAACATTACATCACGTGTAATCACTATCACATATCTATATGACCATGTGATAAAACACTCTCACTAAATATTTACTGATAAATATCTATAAAGAAATATATTTTGAATAATGTTGAGATTTTGGAATCTTATTCCTAACTGTTAAACTTGTTGGTCATATTCAAACTTCTTAACTTCACAACATCAAATGTTATGCTTTCAACTTCAGTTCTCTACTTAGAACTCTTTCTAAGTTCATCATCATCATCTTTATAACCTTATTCCATCAAACAATTTCCTTGAAATAATGTAACTACTTACATTATTGTCTACCATCCCTCCTAAAATCTTTTAGGATAAAGTGAAAACACTTTGTTATGGTAAATAATGTAAATATTTACATTTATCTTTACCATTATCCCTAAACTATTTTAGTATATTAGTGTAATTCACTTTTTTATTTTGACTAGTTCAATCCTTCAAGAAATAGTGTCTTTAATTTTTCATGACAGCTTAATGTAACTCTTTAAATTTTCCTTTATTATTACATATCCTAAACTCTTTTAGGATATTGTTTGAAAATCCATTCTAATTTTAGGCTAGTATGATCATTTAGTAAATAGTGATATCCACTTTCTAAATGGTAACTAAATGTAACGCTAAACATTTTTATTTACCATCACATTTCTTAAAATTTTATGATATTAATTGAAAAACACTTTAACCTAAATTGGTTTTATCCTTTATTTTTTTAATTTTGAACTTATCTAAGACCAAAAATACTCCAATTATCCTCGTAGACACTATTATTTTTAGAATATCTTACTAAGATACACAAACCCTTTTGTACTAGAAAATAATTTAACAATGCCCAATTCAGTACCCTAGAGACAATAGCTATTTTATTATAATAGTAAAAATACATAGGATCCAATAGTTTAATATCCTAAGGAAAACCAAATACATAATAGAGTTTTAAATTAAATTGAAAAATAAAATTACATCATTTGAAAAACATGAAAACATTATTATTATCTTTTGAATATTTTATCATACATAGTTATCTTCTTGGTTTCTTGGGGAAAAGTAAAACAATATAAAGGGGTGATATCATATTTTTAGTAAGGTGGTAGTGTACAATAGAAGTAAATATAAATAAGAAATTATGGAATGAATAAATAAATTGAGTGATTCCACATAAAATGAAACTGAGAGCATAAATAAATCCATGGACAACATAACAACAAGTAAATGCCTGGATAATAATAAATGAACATATAGTGATGGGAGGAATGAATAAATAACTGAGTTTTAACATATCAAATGAAACTAAGAGAATAGTTAAATCCATGGCCAACAGAACAATGAATAAAATCCAAGATAACAATAACTAAATATAGAGTGATAGGAATACATAATGCCATACATCTTAAATAACTATCAAGGACTTGTTCAAAAACATCTTATATAAATGGTAATAATGCTCCCAGTACCCTATCTTAGTTCCATCAAGGATTTGTGCCAAGAAATATTACATAATGGGTAAGGATTCTCTCATTACCCTATCTTAGTTATATTATGATACCTACTAGTGTACTGAGGAGATATATAATTTTGGGCCCCACCCGTCATATAAAATTCCAATTCATTACATCACATGACAAAATATTACATTTCATAATGTTTGAGGAATGAAAAACATGAATAATTAGCATAATTTATCAATGAGTCATATCTTATAATATTTTCCTATATAGAAGAAAGAATTAAATGGTACAAAATTATTTTCACCAATCAAATAATAAACTACTTAGCATAATTTCTCAATGAGATCTATCATACCTTATAGAATAAAGGATTGTGTGCTATGAAAATATTTCTTCATGATTAAAGGATCAATAAAGATATCTAGGTTAAATACCTTATGGAATATCTAGGTATTTCACAATATATGGATAAAAATCCTTAATAGGTGAAGGATAAGGGATTTTCATTATTAGGTGTTCAGAAGAACTAAGGATTCAAGGTATCTGGGTAGTCATATACATGTATTTGGAAAGTTAGGAGACCAATGAAATGATAAATAAATATTTCATAATAGTTTTTTAAATATCATGTAAATTATTCAAAGCATATCCCTTGGGATTATCAATTAGGGTGTATAGTAAGGCTCAATGTCGTGCACCAGGTGACGATCGAGTCAAAGCACAATGCACCCTTTTTTGGGTTATTACATCTAGGTATAACTGTTCTAAAGACACATCCACTAGTAATATCTAGACTGGGATTTCATTTCTTGGAAAACCACACAGTTTTTACTTTACCAACATTTTAGGATGTTTTTATGTATACATGATAGTCTGAGTATTATAATGACTTAAAAAAGGATATAATGAGATGGAATAAATAAACTCACGTTTACAACATATCAAATGGAAGATAGTACCATGGAATAACAAGAATGGAAGTATACGAAAATGAAATTTAAAAAGATAATATAAAAAAGGAAATGTACTTGAAAAGTAAATAGGATAATTGAGTAAATCCTTACCTCTCTTGAGCTTCTTAGCTTAGAGATGAACCTTCAGACCAATAAAACTCTTCAAGATTTAAGAGGGAGTAATGGAAGAGACTCCTTTGAAGGTATATGATGGGAGAACATTGAATTGGGTGAGGGAGAATGTGAAAAGGGGTTGGGTATTTTTACTTGAGTAGGGGTAGTGTTAAGAGTTTGTATGATAATTATTTTTCCATTAAGGACAACTAATTTTGGGTGGCATTAATTCCAACATTTTTGGTTGAAAATTAATGTTGTCAATGATGATTAAGGTCAACCAATGCATCAATTTCCCATTTAATTTTATATTATTTATTAAATAAATTTTTATCTAGAATGATGTTTAATAAATTTGAAATAATGATCATATCATGATTATATCATAAGAGTTATGGTATTTCGTAAAAATGGTATTTTCACTTTTTACCCCAAAAATCAACTTTTTTAGAAAATTACCATAAATTTATCTTAAGATAATTTTGATGTTCTGAGTCCAAAAATGAAATTTATTTTACCAAATTAGTACTATAAATATGATAATTTTTTACTTTTAAATAAAAAATCCTTATTATAAATTAATGGTTTTTATGGCCTAGAGAATTTTCTTAGAGTTATAAAAATTACTTAGGACTTAATTAATTTATATTATCATATAAAATATTTTTTGTATTATGTTATGTATATTATATTATAATACATTACTAATAATAACAAAATAATATAAATTTAAAAGAAATAAATTTCTGGGTCCTTACAACATATATATATTACCTATATAACATATATATTTCAACATATATTTTAACATATATATAACATATATATATGTTTCAATGTTTATAAATATATATAAAATATTTATTTATTTATTTATTTATTTTAACCAATTACATATATATATATATACTTATACATATATATACTAGTTGTAAGTATATATACTGTGCATAAATACCTATATATTTATTTATTTATTTATTAAATACCATTTTATAACCCATTTTTTCATAAACATAATCTTAAATTTTATTATATTCCACGTTGATTTTTAATGGATTATTTTATAAAAATTTGTAATTAGATAATGAATTTTAAAATAGAATGGTAATTCCAGTTTTTCCCTTTTAATTTAAATTTAGTATTTTTCTTCTAAAATTTTATTTCGGCCATATTTTAATTTTTTTTATGGATTATAAACTAATGTTTCTACATTTTTTATTTCGATAATGAAATATGGATCCATATTTTGAGGGACGATAATTGGCCATGAAGTCAATGCTGATGTGGATCTGACTAGATGGGTCCCACCACAGTAATTCAGTCATAACATTATTTACTATTCTTGGATTGGCCTAAAATTTTGATAGATATTAGAGGAATTTATTTGGATCATTCCATCCAACTAGAGGGACATGTGGTTTGAAATTTTTCATGGTCAAAATCACATGTGGAGTCAATGCATCTATATTCAATGAATTTTCCAAAGTATTGTTAGGTCCAAAAGGGGTCTAGATACCCTTATAGGGGTGACTCTGGGTATGGATATTCTTTTTGAAATTCTTATTTCCCCACTGGATCATGAACTCTTTAGTATAAGGGTCACTTATTTTTCTATTTAGTGTTTATATTTATCTTATCATTTCTAACTTTATCTGATGATCATTCATAGAAAGTAAAGTAGGAAGGAAAACGCAAGGACGCGTAGTTTTTTACTTGGTTCACCCTCACTGGGCTATATCCAAGGGACATATAATATAAAGGTGCTGATGTACCAAATATACTAAGGATAATTTCTAATACATGGCTCAGGCTAGATCACTTCTATGCCTAGGCTCACTGCCTTTACAAATTTTAGGGTCATCTCACTACTTTCCCAAGGGTCACTCCCTAAGTCTCTTTCTCTGGATCACTACCAGTGGAAAGGATCATCTTCTTCCTCTTATTTTTCTCACTTCTCTGGAAATTATCCACACATAGTTTATGAACTTATAGGTATCTTCATTATCACTAATGAATACATCCTCAATTGTAGGTAGATTCCCTATTGAAGATATTTCTGGGATACTCCTTCACTTATTTGAAAACACCTAGATGTAGCACTTCCACTTTCCAGTCAACTAGAATGGAATTCTCTTTTTTGTAGTCTCAGCAATTACCTCATCATGATTTGGAAGGATATCCAAGAGATTCCAAGTCTTCCTTTCACTTCCTTGATTATAGCAGTGAATAAACTCCTTCTATAAATATAGTCTGATGATTCATATTCTCTATCTTCTTCTTCTTCTTCGGAATTTATATATGATAATGATACTTTTCACTTGTTAATCCTAGCACATATCTCCTTGTGTGAGTTCCTAAAAATAGTTTCACATGTAAGTGTGCCATGTATTCATCTTTTTACCTTATAGATGAAATACACTTTTCCACGAACTATTATTTTCCATAATTTCCTTCAAAAACTATTTTTAGTCTCTTCATGAACTTTCATGTGTCCACTATGAGCTTCCTTGAATCCTCTATGAACTACCTTACACTATGTGGTTTGAGTAACTCTTCTTCGCAGAAAGGTTATCCTTTGAAGACTTCAGTATCCCGTAAAAAACTTCCACAAACTAAGCTTGCTTTGTGGAAAACCTTCACTTCATGGATGGTTGATGCTCTGTATACTCCTTGTTCCTTTATGATCTATAGTTCTCTACAAATCCCTTTTACAGGATATCTTCACAAACTTCCTCCTTCATGGAATTGATCCCTCACAAAATTCTTCCTCATTTGCGGAATCCTCCCTCGCAAAATCTTCTACATTACGGAATTCTTCCTCACAAACTACTTAGGACTCCCTTGAATTCTTCCCAGAGTGATTTCTAATGAAATTTTCTCTATTAATGATCTGATTATGGTGTCTTATATAGGAATATAGATTTTCAAAACCCTCTAATCAGCATTACCCAAAACATCGATAAGATACAGCCTTCACCGCGAACCTCCATATGGTCCACATAACACCTTAATCTTTTAAGGATTTCGATGTATTACACAAATTATAACTCATTTTCTGCTCCTTAAATCATCACCTCCATCCAAAAAATGTCAACCATCCTACAAAATTCCTTTTTGGTTTGCGTATCGTGGTATGCGGTATGCATAGCGATGCTCTGCAAAAACATTTCCTTTGTTGATTTTGTGTGCCTCCGTTGTGGTCCATGAACTGTGATTCTTAGTTCAAAAACTCCTTTGTGGAAAACCTTTATTTTTCATAAAACAAACTCCCGATTTTGAGGCCCAAGAATTTCACAAACACTGGTAAATGGTACCACCTTAAATATCAGATTCGAAAACACCAACCATACTGATTCACGAACATCTAGATTTGTGAACAAACACAATCATGCCAAAAACACCGAAATAAAACCTTGAGGGATTTTTGACCAACAATCTCCCCCTTTGGGTTTGTTGACAACTCTTTACAATTTCATACATCATTAAATCTTCTTCCATCTTCTACCAAAATTCACTTCTTATGATTCAGATAGTGATCAAAGATTTACTCAACACATACTATAAGCCCACATGAGCCATGCTCAGCATGAGAAATAAGAGTAGCATGAAAAGTTCATCAATGAATCACTTCATTCCAAAACCACTCAACTGATTTCATCATGAACCATATCTGTCATGATATATAAAATTTGATCAATAATATCTACCATCATCATATTTAATACTCCTTCTTATTTTATGCTCTACTCCCCCTTATTCGTTGTTCCCCCTATCAGATTCTCCCATATCTTGATTAAGACATTTTCTACCCTTTCATAGACACAATTTCTCACCTTTTTCAATAAACTCGAAGGTTAATTCATTGTGGTCTGGAATAGGTTAAAGAACACAAATAAGCACATTAAGGAAAAACATGCCATACCTCGAGGAGATGGGGTCCCACATTCACACTTTTTCAAGTGCAGGGAGTCAAATGAACTCTCAGAGCCAGTCGATGTTGTTCAAACACTTCTTTGGGTAAGGCCTTTATTAGAATGTCCACAGCCTTTATTTCAATAGGCACATATTCTAGCTTAAAATTCCCTTGATCAACCTTCTCCTTGATAAAATGATACTTGATTTCAATGTTCTTTTCCATTGACTGATGGACTGTATTTTTTATAATATTTGTATCACTTGAATTATCACAATGGATTCCAATCAGAGACTTCACTTGAACTCTCATGTCATCAAGTTGTTGTTTCATCCACAATAATCGTGTGCATGCTTGTGTAGCTGCAATATATTTAACCTCTATGGTGCTCAACAAAATACAATCCTGATTCTTTCTTATCTAAGAAATACAAAATCTAGTAAGATAGAATTTACCTGATGTAGATTTTCTATCATCCACTGAACCGAGCCAATATGCATCTATATAGCCTAATAAATCTTGCTGAGATTTGTTATTATACAACAAATTGATATCCATCATGCCCTTGATATACCAAATTATTATTTTCACTATAACCAAGTGGATTTATTCGGGATTTCTTTGATATCTCGCTGCTTGGCATGAGGAAAACACAATATCATGTCTTTTTGTTGTCAATTACAATAGACTTCTAATGATTTTCCTATATTCTGTGGCATTAACTGCATTTCCTTCATTATCCCATGACAGTTTCATCCAGGTAACCACTGGATTCATCATCTATTTGGAATTTTCCATTCCAAATATTCTCAAAAACCTACTTGGAATATTTATATTGAGAAATTAATGTGCCATGCTTTCCTTATGTCTCCTGTAAAGCAAGGGAAAACATTAGTTCACCAATCATTGACATCTCGAATTAACTTTTAATGAATTTTGTAAACTGTAAACACTTTTCTTCCTCTGATCTATCAAATATTATTTCATTAACATATATTAGCACCAACATCCTTTGATTGCTATATTCTGTGACATTAACTACATTGCCTTCATCATCCCATGATAGTTTCATCCAGGTAGCCACTAGAGTCATCATCTCTTTGGAATTTTCCATTCCAAATCTTCTCAAAACCTCATTGGAATATTTATATTGATAAATTAATGTGTTGTGCTTTCCTTATGTCACCTATAAAGCAAGGGAAAACATTAGTTCACCAATCATTGACATCTTGAACTCACTTTTAATGAATTTTGTGAACTGTCAACATTGTTCTTCATCTAATCCACCAAATATTATGTCATTGACATATATTATCACTAACATCCTTTGATTACTATAATTTGTTACATAGATATTGTAATAAACTCCACCACTCTGAAAATTGTACTTCAAAAACTGATCTAGTCTTGAATATCATGCTTTTGGTGCTTGCTAGAACCCATATAGTGCCTTCTTCAGCCGAAAAACTCTATACTCATATTCATGAATGATAAAACCATCTGGTTTATCAACATAAACTTCTTATTCCATAACCCCATTCAGAAATGCTAACTTTAAATCCATCTGGAAAACTTTGAAATTTTTTTGCACTATCATGGCCAAGAATAATATAATTGTTTTTAGCCTTGCATTAGGTGAAAATTTGTGATCAACATCAATACCCTCTATCTAGGAGTAACCTTTTCACACTAGTTTTATAGATATATATTTTTCTTCCTCCTTCTCATCATCAGTATCTTCTTTTGAATTATCCTTTTCCACTTCAACTCCTCTTAAGGTGCTTACCTCCTCATAAATTTCATCATGGAACTGTTCATTGTGTTTTTGAAGATTCTATTCATTATCTACTACAGTGATATCATTGCTTTCAAATACTTTTCCCAAATTCTTGTTGAATCATTATTGATATTCTCTCTCATATTATTGGTATCCTAAAAATAGTCAACTGATACCATATTTTTAGAAAAAATAGATAATCATTTAATACTTAAATGTTTCTGCTTCTCCCACAATTTGTCTTTCTTTGGTGGGAAACTAACACCTGAACTAGGGAATGATACCAATGGTTATATATTCAATGAAACTTGGAACCACTGGATCATCCATGTATAGATTTTATAGCTCTTCAGTTTCAAAACAGACTCGTCATCATATCAACCTTTTTTTCACAACACACAACCTTCATATAAAGATTTGAAAAATAGAATTTTTTTTGTATCAATACTTGTTGAATCTGATATCATATTTGAATTTCAATTGGGCATATTATTCTATTCATATGTATCTTCATTCAACTTATTCACTTATTCCCTTTTAGTACACGCATCCCATGAATTTTATCTCCCCCTTAGTCCCACACAACTTCTAGTAGATATTAGAAACATATAATGCATAGGGAGAGGGGCACCTCAGGAATTCTCAATAAGAGGATTGTGGTTGATCCTAATAGATCAACCCTTTGATACTTTATTTCAAATAATTGTACTATTATTGTGCTTGTTCCAATTTCCCATCCAACTTTAACTTCTCTGACCATATAACTAGACATTATTTTCCCACATTATCTTTATTATTATGATATGTAGATTTTGTAGTCTTGGTATTTTTCCCCATGTGGGTTTTAAAATCACTAGCGAAAATTTCCTTCTTTGATGCTCCACCAAAATTCCATTTTTTATGATTATTTATCTAAGAAAGGATCTCTCCACTGATTTTCTTCTCTTGCTTCTCCCTCTATTAAAGGTTTCTTTCTCCAAACCTCACTTCTCACCATGTGGCATGACATGTGAGTTTGTTGGGGAATTATTTATTCATTTTTCTTTTATCAGTTATCTAAGTCACCACACTATTTCTTGTTAGTGGTGGATCATTCACTGAATGTACATTCTTATTACTCATAATTGGAGTATATGCTCCCTTTTTATTCTAGGTTTGTTCACATTCTTTCTAAGAGAGTTTTTGTGAGTGTAACAGAAGAGATGATTGATACAATTTTTTTGATCTTCTTGTGTTTCTCCTAAAGTTGTAAACCTATTTATCATGTTAAAATATTGTCTTCTAATATAGTCTTTTTATTTATACACTGCCAAAGTTGGGGATATCCTTCTGGTTTCCTTTTCCTTCCCTTTATTCTTCTTGTTGCAATGTATTTCCACATCCCCGTGATTAGAACATATAAAATACCTTCCATTAAAGACATACCTCATGTCATCATTCCTCGGTTTAGATTTTGATACAAATATAGTTATTCTTCCAACATTGATCCCATGGTATTCTTGACACATACTCATGGTGTGTCCTAGTATTCCACAATAGTATCATTTCATGTATACCTTCTTCCGAGAGACACTTCTTTCATATTTATGAAGAAGTTTATTATTATTCTCATATTTAGAAGTATTCATATCTTCACAACATGAAATATATTCCAAATAATCAATACAAAAAATTGATGTATGGCCATGTATCCTACATAAGTATCACATGTTGTCATTACTTCTTGTAAAATAATTTTTAGGTCTTTCTTCAATACCTACATGTTATGGGAGAGGGTTCATCATATCCAATACCTATTATTCCAAAACTACATGGCCATTTGGATGAGACAATACTTTCATGTTTTTCCTTTGAAGTAGCATATTTTATTTTCATTTCATTATCAACTACCAAAGGATAATCAAATAGTAAGTACAAAGAATCCTTCAATTTGGGCTTGCCTTTGGAATTAGATTGCTCCACTTCTTTATTAACTGAATCTATCTCTTCTCCCAATTTTTGAATCTTCTTATCCCTTGATTCAAGTTGAGTATTAAGTTATCTCTTGATATTTTTCCCACTAGTCACCTCATCTTCCAATTCATGGGAGAGATTATCCATCATGTCAGATTTATCCTTTATTTTAGAATTTATCTATGCAACAGAATCATTACAACATGAATTATTCTATTGTAGAATTTTATTCTCTTGAACTAGTTCCGATATGTGTGTATAAAGATCAAAAATTCTGGATTTCAAATTCTTAATTCTATCTAAGTCCAGATTCTTTCTCATTTCATTAGATTTCAGTTTTTTCATTTATTCATATGGGGAATAATTACTCTCTCTTAGATATATGGACACTTCTAGAAGTATTTTATTTAAATCTTTCAAATTGTTGACTTAAATTTCCTACACTTGGATCTTGATATTTTTAGATTTATTTTCTTCATCCATTTTTTGATATAATTCCTTTGTTTCATAGACAACTTCCACTTTTGGTCTTCTTGAAATTTATTCATCATTATTAGTACCAACATCACTTAGAATATCATTGTAATATCCCAGACCTATCCGGCCCATTCCTTTGTCAAAAAGAAGGCCATTAAGTGTTCTGGAGGGTAAAATGGACTTTTCCCACACCTTCCAGAATTTTGAAACTACACGCTGTGTAGTTTGAGTACACGTCGTGTACCCCCTTTCCGGGTATACCCCATGTTGCAGGCCGGGTCCTCGCTATGTGAAGTAAATGAGTACATGCCTTGTAGTGTAACTACACGCCGTGTACCACCTTGCCGGGTATACCCCGTGTTGAAGGTCATGTCCTTGCTGTGTGAAATAATGGTTGCACGCCGTGTGTCCAGTACTGCACGCCGTGTAGTCCTTCCCCGCGTATGCGTTACCATTCAACGGTCGTGTGCCGTGTTGGAGCAGTGTCCTTTCCGTGTGAAATAAATGGATACACACCATGTGTCCAAACTACACGCCGTGTAGTCCTTCCCCGTGTATGTGTTACCCTCAAACCGTGTGTTGACCAGTCAACGGTCGCGGAACCGTGTTGGAAGCCGCGTGGAGACCGTGTAAAATAACTGAATACACACCGTGTACCATAAATTACACACCGTGTACTTTTTCTTTTCTCGCCTATAAAAGGAGGGGTCCCCTCCTCCTTTTCAACTCACTCCTCTCCTCCCCATTCCTCTGAGCAGAGCTCTCCCAAGAGACTCGAAGGCTTCTTTTCTTCCATAACTTCTTTGTCTGAGCTCTGATTTACGATCCGTTAGCGGCCACGGGATCGTAACAACGAGGCGGAACTTCTGAGCTTGGATCTGTTGTCTTTCCTTCGTCCTTTCCTTTCCGACTTCCACCCGATGAGGTTTTTTCGGGACCCGACAGAAGTGACGGACGTCGACAGACGTCTTCTAAGGTTGATCCGGGGGAGCGTTGTGATCAGAACCTGTCGAGGTAGGGATCTTAACTTCGTCTCTATAATTTGTGCATCATGCGGGGTGGGTATCCGCTTTTTTTTATGAGAAACAGTTGAACTATTAAATGAATATAATAACTGGTTAAAGAACGGGGTTGGGAAGTTTTTGATTGTTGTTACTTTATATCAAGTGATATTATATTGTGAATTGAATAGGATTATGCCTACTGAAAATCACGGTCGTTGGGGGCCTTTTCTTGTGCAATTAAATATTTCCCTATCTTTTAGACTTTTTTGTGGATGGAAACCTTGTGGAATGTGGAAATTGGTTAATCACATAAAGTTGGCTGTTTAAAATCTAGAACCCTTGTGTGATCACCCCGGCTGAACAAAATGGAATAATGAACATGTGGGTGTTGGCTTGGATACGTGGCATGTGATGGGGGTGTTTTGTGGGTTGTTGTGAATCGGGTGAGCAGTGGGCTGCGGTTGAGTTGGTTGTGGGTTAGTGTGAATGTTGTGTTGGTAATGGGCAGCGGGGCTACGATAAATGGTATTAAAGGGATATTGTTGTACGGGTTTCGGTGTGATTGTAGTTATGGTGGTCGGCAGCGGGGCTGCAGGTATGGGCTTGAATGTGAACGAACTATGGGTTGTAAATAATAAATAAAATATGAAGAGTTAATGAATGGTGGGGTGTGGTAATGAAACGGGATTAATAATCAATGGGGTTGGTTGGTTAATAAGAAGGACTTGGTTGTGTTGCTTGTGTTTTCCTAATTTTATTTGTGGTTGGCAGGGATATGTTTTACGAACGATCGATGTGGTTGGTTGTGGATAGTTTCCCAGTAGTTAAGGAACTAAATAAACTAATTTCTGCTAAAACATGAAAACCTAAATGGGGTTGGGGTTGTTAGTTGTATGCATGCTTCGTAGTAGAAGTGCCGAGGCACGTGCTCAATTTCTCTGTTTAGAAGCCATAGGTTGGGCTATGTGTTTGATATACATATATATATCTGTATATTTTGTGTTTTATCGCACCCCACCCATGTTGAGCACTTAGTGTCGAACACTCCCATTTCATGGGAGAGGGTGTTTTTTCCTTAGTTACTAAATCCTTCCTGCACCTTCTCCCCTAGGATGTGATGTCTTGAGGAGACCTTACACCTAAGACTCTTTGGGTAGGTTTTGATTGGGGTGGCTTTAGCCCAAGACTCTTCGGGCAGATTCTACTGTTTCCCAAGAATCTTCAGGATGAGGCCCAAGTGTGTGCGGGTGGGATACGTGGTTGTGAGGCCCAGGTGTGTGCGGGCGGGGAGAGTGTGGAAGCATCAGGACGTTCGCCGTTAAGAAGAGCAGCTAACTAAAGGGAAATGGTGCGGGGTACCCAATACTCTTGTTCTTATATACTACTACCTGTTATGATTGTGTTTTTGGTGAGTGTGGCTGGTGAGGTTGGGTGGATAGAATTACTTGCTAGGTTTCTTCTATTGTTCTCACGAGACATTAGGATGTCTCCCCACTTGTGCACGAGAGCTTTAGGTTTCCCTAATGAGTATACTTATATGATCACCCTACGTTTACTTTCAGGTTTCCAATAGGACTACCAGGGCCATGCGGGACCCTATTAGTCGGACAGTTGGAGTTGTTGCAGTTGTTGTACACTTGTTTCTTTTGGTATTGTACTTTGAGCTTTCTTGTACTTGCACCTTGTTATAAAATTGTTTAAACATACATGTGGTCTTGGTTTGGGTTTATTTCTATACACTTGTTCTTTTCCTTTTTGGTGGTTGAATTGTCCTATTTCCCAATCCTAAATAAATAAAAAGGGTAATGCCTCCCATATTTGTGAAAACTCATACCCTTGGTGCTAGTCGCCACCCCGGGGCCTACTAGAGATGGGACTCGGGGGTCATTATCTCCCTTTCACCATTTCCAGCTCAGGAGGGGAATCTTTGGTGGGAGGGGGTCATGATAGAATGGTATCAGAGGACAATCGACATCGGATGCTTTTCCATGGAAGGTTGTTTGTCCCGGAGACAATGCGTGAGGGAGTTCTCCGTGAGTTCCATAGCTCAGCCTTGGCGGTACATCCAGGAGTTTCAAAAATGTATCGAGGCCTGAGGGAACAGTTTTGGTGGCCTGGGGTGAAACGGGCAGTGGCGGAGTTTGTGGCTAAATGTCTAGTGTGTCAGCAAGTGAATGCTGAACATCGTGTAGGTCCAAAAGGGGGCTAGATACTCTAAGAGGGGGCTAGATAAAAGGAACCAATGCTCTGATGCCAATTATTAGTTCCAAAAGGGTCCTAGATACTCTGAGAGGGGGGTGAATCAGGGTATGGATTTTCTTTTATAAATTATTCCTACCTGACTAGATCTTGAACTCTTTATCATCATAGTCACTTCATTTTTTTTAGTGCTTATATTTATATTATCCTTTACAACTTTATTTTATGATCATGTATAGAAATTTAATCAAGAAAGAAAACCCAAGGATATAAATATTTTTTCTTGGTTCACCCTCACTGGGAAACACCCAAGGAGCATACAATGGTGATGTGCCGATATACAAAATCCACTAAAGTTAACTACCAATACATGGTCTGGAAAATATCACTTCTATTCCCATACTCACCACCTTTACAAATTTTAGGGTTTTCTCACTACTTTTCCAAGGCTCACTCCCTGAGTCTCTTTCTCTAGCTCACTGCTGGTTGAAAGGATTTCATTCTTCCTCTTCCTTTTCTCACTGCTCTGGAAAGTATCCACACATATTTTATGGACTTGTAGGTCCCTTCATTATCACAAATGAATGCATCCTCAATTATAGGTACATGCTCTATTAAAGTTATTTTTGGGTGCTTATTCACTTCTGTGAAAACACCTGATGTAGCACTTCCACTTTCTAGTCAACTGTAATGGACTTATCTTTGTTTTAGATTCATCAATTACCTCTTCATGCCTTGGTAGGATCTCCAAAGGATTCCATGTTTCCTTTCACTTCCTTAAATGTAGCAGTGAATAAACTCCTACAAATATAGTCAGATGATGCAGATCCTCTATCTTTTTCTTCTTCTTTAGAATTCAGAAGTGAAAATGATATTGTTCATTGAGTAATCCTGGAACGTATCTCCTTGTGTGAGGTCCTCAAAATAGTTTCACATGTCACTGTTCCATAAATTCATAATTTCACCATATAGATGAAATACACTTTTCTGCAAACTGTTAGTTTGTAGAAATTACCTTCGCAGACTGTTCTTAGTCTCTCTGTGAACTTCCCTACGTCCTCTATGAACTTCCTTGAATCCTATACGAGATTCCTTGCACCGTATGGTGCAATTTTTTTTCGAACAATTTTTCCTTCACAAATTTTCTCTACTTCGTAGATAGGTTCTCCTTTTTGGACTACAGTGTCCCGCAAACAACTTCCATGAAATAATATTTCTTTATGGACAACCTTCACTTCACGAATGACTGATTATTCACATACTCCTTATTCCTTTGCAAGCTACAGTGCTCTGTAAATACCTTTTTTTAAATTCCTTTGTAAACTTCCTCCGTAGAATTAATCCCTCACAAACTTCTTCCTCCTTCCCAGCATCTTCCCTTGTAAACTCTTCTCCTTCGTGAAATTCATCTTCGTGAACTACTTCTAACTTCCCCAAATTATTTCTAGAGTAATGATCTTTTCTAATAAAGTTTTTTTATCTTAATGATCTGATTAGGGTTCCTCATATAGTCAAATAGATCCGTAAAACTAGCTAATCATTATAACCCAAAACTTTTCTTCAGTACATATTTCACCATGAACTGTTATGCAGTCTGCATAGTTCCTTAATACTTTGTGGAGGCTGATGAATTATGAAAACAAAAACCCCTTTTCAGATCCTTAAATCCCCACCTATGTTTGTACAATTCCAACCTCCCCACAAACTTCCTTTGTTGTTCATGTATCGTGGTATGTAGTCTGCATAGCGCTCCTATGCAGAAACATTTCCTTTTCTGATTCAGTGTACCTCCTTTATAGTCCGTGAACTGCACTTCGTGGTCCGCGAACTGCGTTTCGTGGTCTAGGAACTACGCTTTGCAGTTTGTGAACTCCTTTGCGGAAAACCTCCCTTTTCCATAAAACAAAATCCTGATTTTGAGGCCCAAAAATTTGGAAAACACTAGAAACTGCATCACCTTAAATATTTTCTTCAGCAATACTAACCATACTGATTCGCGATTATCTGGATTTTTCAACAAACACAATCACCCAAAAAATACTGATACAACACCTTGAGGTATTTTTTCCCAATAGTTTTGAATATTTTCATGAATGGTTTGACAATAACTCTTACAAAACATCATTTAAGAGTCTAAAATTATGGCGGTGGTCACAAAGGCATGGGTTAGAAATTCCAAAGAAGACCAAATACTAATATTATTCCATTAAGGTATCCAAAAACACATAGACATTGGGTAAATTGAATCTGGAAAATCTGTCTAGATAGAATTATTTTCTATAATTATTCTGCCATAAATTCTTCTATAGATGGTAAAATATGCTAAAATTTTGAGGGAGGAAATAGAATACGTGGAAGAAAAAAAAATAATTAAGACAAATTATGTTATTTATGAAAGACATTTTGATCAATAATAATTATTGATAAATTTTAAATCCTGATCATATCATGATTATATCATAAGAGTTGTGGTATTTTGTAAAAATGGTATTTTCGCTTTTTACCCCAGAAATCAATTTTTTTTATAAAATTTCCATAAATACACCCTAAGTTAATTTTTGAAATTTTGAGTCCAAAAATGAAATTTATTTTATCAAATTAATTCACTAAATGTGAGAATTTTTTACTTTTAAATAAAAAATTCTTATTCATTATAAATTAATATTTTTTATGACATAAATAATTTTATGAGCATTATAAAGATTACTTGTGACTTAATTAATTTTTATTATCATATGAAATTATATCTTATATTATACTACATTAATGAGAATAATAAAATAATATAAATTTAAAAGAAATAAATTTATGGGTCGTTACAACATATATATATTACATATATAATATATATATATTAACATATATATGTGTGTTTCAATGTTTATAAATATATATAACATATATATATATACTTTTTTTAACTAATTCCATATATATATATATCCTTTTTAACCAATTCCATATATATATACACATGTATATATGTGCATACCAGTTGTAAGTATATATATATATATACTATGAAAAAATACCAATATATACATTTATTAATTGATTTATTAAATACCATTTTATAACCCATTTTTTTCATAAACATGATATTAAATTTTATTATATCCCATAGTGAGTTTTAATAGATTATTTTATTAAAAAAATTCATTAGAGCATGAATTTGAAAATTGTATAGGAATTCCAGTTTTTCCCTTTCAATTGCACTTTGGTATTTTTCTCCTAAAATTTTAGTTTTACTGCATTTTTTATTTGTGTATTCTACACTAATATATCTACATTTTTCATTTATATAATGAAATTTAGATCCACATTTTGAGGGCGATAAGTGGCCATGAAGTCAGAGGTGATGTGGATCTGACTGGATGGGCCCCACCACAATAATTTGGTCATAACATTTTTCTCATTCTTGTATTGTCCTAAAATTTTGAAATATGTTAAATGGATTTATTTGGATCATTTCATCCAACTTTTGGAACATCTGGTTCAAAATTTATCATGGTCAAAAGTATGTGTGAAGTCAATGCATTCATATTCAATGAATTTTCCTGGATGGAAACATTTTCATCAAAGATTCAATCATAAATCCTAAAAAACATCATTTAAGAGGCTGAAATTTTTATGGTGGATTCACAAGACATGGGGTATAATTTCCACAGAAGACCACATTCCAAATTTATACCATTAATGTATCCAAAAACATCTATGCATTCAGTATATTGAATCTAGATAGTCTGTCTAGACATAATTATTTTCTATAATGATTTAGTCATAACATCTTCAATACATTATCAAATAAACTGAAATTTTGAGTTCAAAATAGAAGAACTATATAAAAAACTTTCATGAATACAATTTATCCATATGTTTCCATTTAATTGTCCAAAAATGCATAAAATTTTAGACATAATTAAAGCTAATGTTTAATTAATGGATAAGAATTATTTTAATCAATGTAATACTTATAAGTTCCTAATAAATTACTTAGTATATAATAAAATAATTAATTAATAAAATATAAAAAAAATATAGTTTTAAGTGTAAATTTTATATTATTTATTGAATGAAAAAAGTTAAAATATATTTTAAAGACATGGGTTGTTACAAATAGCATTTATTTCCTTTCAATTGGAATATTAAACAAATAAACTATTGTTTCCATATATGTTATTTTATGAGTTTGTATCATTTTTATTTGAAGACAATAATTTATTAAAGTATAACCTCTATGGGTTGTGGGAACTCATTCCCACATATTTTAATAAATATTTGGATAAACATTTTATCATGGATAAACACTTTTATCTTAATCTTCTTTGTAAAACATGTTATATAAATTTTTGAATCATAAACCATGTGTATATAATTAATCATGTAATACATATTCATAAAAATACTTTTTAATCAAACAAATTCTTTTATCACTTAAAGGAAATGAGATAAATACACATTCCTTTTACTTAGATTTTTTTGATCTTGATAAAATCCTTTACATTCAAATCCTTGATGTAGTAACCATTTACAACATCTCATGAATATAAAATACAAACCTAATCAATTATTCCATTGATTTTGAAATCCTGTATAATTATAAAACTTTTTAAAATATACATTCGTTATCATATACCTTTCAAAATTGAAGAATTAATTTTTATAACATCCATTCCTGATATAGAAATTACATGGAGTTTTACAAACTCCTTCAGGTATTCTTGATAATCTCATCATATGGAATTATTACTATTATGACACATAATTTTCCTTAAGAACTTTTCTTAGAACGCCAATATTTCTTAAAACAATTTCTTAAGTTACCAGTCTTAAGAGATACTTACATTAAGCTTCTCTTAATCAATGATTTATCATAAGTTTTATCTTGAAGATGATGATGATATTTATTTACAACAGAAGCTTTTTTCAAATGAGTATCATGTATTATTAACCATTTAATAAAGAATTTTATTAAATGGGCTCCCACTAAAATAATGATCCCCTTTAAATTCATCATATTCATTAGTGAACTAAGATCAATATTTCACTAATAAATGAGTCTGCTAGGTCATTAATATCACCACTTAATTATTTATGCAGGGAATCATCTCAATCATATCTTATATGAATTTTGGATAGCTGAGCAGACAACACTTTTTTCAATCCATCATTTAGATAAACTCAAATCTATTCATCTAGTATCCTAACTGTTATGGATTACCATCTATGTGTTACCCAAATAAAATTCCAAAAACAAGTTAACCAAGGACAATATAGGGACACCTATATTTGTCACAAAACAACCTGACAAGAAAATCCATATTCACTTGTTACTTTCTTACCTTACACAATATAATCCAGGGGAACCTAGCTTTGACATGATACTACTTAAATGGATAATCATGGTCTTGGAAAGTGTCTCTTTTAAAGTAATCTCCCACTTAGTATTTGAAGTTGGTTTTAATCTCACCATATTATCTCATGTTATTCCCTTTTATGTAAGCATGCTTCAAATAATTTAGTTTGGAATCATACTCCCTCCACATAATCAATTTTTTAAAACCATATTGATGTGTAACTCTTTATAAAACCTACAATTTTGTGTTACTTACCCAAAAATAGAAGTCAAACAAATTCAGACATATCCAAATTCATCATATGAATAAGTTATATGAATACTTCATGTAAAGGCATGGAGTTATATGATATTGAAAATCTCCATAGGAGTAAGACCGAAGTGACAAATAGCCAACCCCATTCACCATCCTTGATAAGGCACAAGCCTCCAGGTAGGTAGGTAGTCTGACACTAAATCCCTCTACCTAGGGATAATTTACTCAAGATATAATCCAATTCATCATAAATATAACACCTAATATGGACAAACTATGTTCAACAACTAATTCATGCTAATAACTTCAATTATAAACTGAGGTCAAGGTGGATTGAAAACTAAATTTATTATAGGGACATTCTTATCATGTAATGTAAATCTCTATCCTAGAAGTAGTTTAACATTTTATACTAAAGCATGCACAATATTGATATTTCTTAAACAATTTACTAAACATGAACATAGCAGGGAATAACCTTTTAAATAAATGAACAATTCAAATATTTAAACAAGATATAACCATTTATAAACAATTCATAAATCAAATCTAATTATAAACCCTTTTATAATTTTTTATTTAACATTATGAACATTCCATAATTTTGAATTTAAAAATTGTATATTAATTCCAAAATGAATTATTTCATATTTATCATTATATAGAATTTCAATTTTAAATAAATGATATTATATGAATTATAAACTATTTATAATCCAATTTTTCTTATGTAAATATTTTACATAATCTATTTATCATATAAATAATCATTATTTAAACAATGATCATATCAATCATCAAAACACTTTTTATGTGGCATAAATAATATCCAAATAAGGCCACTTTTTTTGAAAAAATCAAAATAATTAATTATGAACAATTTCTAATTTAAATTTAAACATTTTATATTTTGTCCTTATTTCATAATTTATAAACTGTTATAAATTTTCACTAATGATTTCTAAATAAACACTTATTTATAGATCAAAAGTATTGTCATATAATTTTTTAAAAGGTATTTCAAATATTAACATTTAATATTTGGGAATAAAATCTTTCATAAACATTTAATTATTTATAAAAAAATTATAATTAATTAATTTATAAACCTTTTATAAATTAAAATATCCCAAAATACCTTTTATAATTATTTATAAACATTTTATAAACCATTAAAACCATTGTATATGTTAAAAACATTTTTGGAACAATTTTAAAACAATTTTGATTGCTCATACACATAGGGGTATTCCTGTGAAAGGGTAAATCCTTCTACCCTTACACAAGACCTCTATAATCCCTTGCATAAAGGTAAGTCACTACTTACCTTTACACATCTTAAATATAACGTGTTTCGTAAAGGTAATATAAATATTAGCTTTACACAACTCCTTTTATGTAAGGGTACTAAAGAGATTACATGTAACATCCCAGGTAAATAAAGAATATGACATTTTCATATTTTTTAATATTTGTGAATTAAATATTAATTTTACTTTAAAAGGGGTTCTATGATCGATGGAGTACCCGATACGTAACAATGGGTTTCTCTGAAATCTCATGTTGCACACAAGGCTGAGTCATACTCAAAAATAATAATATAATATTATTTTAAATAGTAGTTAACGTCGAATCATTTTATTGGAGAGAATGAGAAGAACTAACTAAAATGTGATTATACATGTTTTTTAAATGTTTTTACATTTATCCAATAAAATTTATAGGCTTAAAATGTGAATGAATCCAATTTTAAGTATAAATACTCTAATATTCTTTAAAAGGTCGATTTACCACCTTTTGATGGAGAACATTTTTTAAATATATTTTTTGTCACTTTTATATGTTATATTTGAAAAAATAAAATTCTTATTTAGAATTGGGACATCAAAATTTAATTTGGGTAAAATTTTGGTATTTTTCTGATAAAGTTCATTTTTTGATGAATAGTGAAAATACTGCATTTTAATTCAAAACTGCCTTTTAATATAATTTATTTATATGATTGGAATTTCATTTTCATTGGTTTTAAAATTTAATTAGATTATATTTTTATCATTTAATCCAATTTTGGTCATTGAAAATAATTTTACTTTGAAATTGGACATAAACACATGTTAATCTTTTGATAGTTATTATTTCTTAAAAACATGCTTTTAGGTTTTGACAACGAGAATTAATTTTAAATTAATTTATGCAACTTCTGTGTTTTGAATTTAGAAAAATGGATTCCATATTTGGAATTAGGAGGTCCAAATTTTGTAAATAGGTAACTTTTATTTTTAGAAATTATGAATAGTAGCTTCAGTAAATATTTTATTTACCATGGTTAAAGGGTAAATCTGGTAAATAAGGGTAAAAAAATAATATTATAATAATATTTAATTAACCTAACACGTGTCCTAACCCTATTTTATGATACATGTCCAACCATGGTAATCCTTGGGTCGATTTTGGGACCTCATGGAGCCACTTGTAAGTGAAAATGACACTTTATAAAAATTAATTTAAAGTTAAGGAAAATGTAGCATAAACATATATCTTTTCGTAAAACAAATTTTATATGGGGTTATAACATTGATATTTTCAACTATAAATATTAATTATAAATATAAAAATATTTATTACATCATGGTATTTTATTTATAATTTTTAGACATTAAATAAATTTATTTATTTATGACACAATGATGATGAAATGATTACCTCAGTAATGAATGTTTTAAATAAATGAGATTATAAATATTAAAATAAATTTATTTTGAAACTTTTTATACCATACACTAATTTAATGTATTATTATGACTTGTTATATTTGAATTAATGAAGTTTTTTTGAATTGATCAAGTTTTTATGGATTTTTAAAAATTCATGATATTAATAGTATAAAAATTGACATAAATGAGTTTTTAAATCAATTAATATTTTATTAAATGATAAAATGGTCCTAAAAATATAATATTCAAAAAAATGAAATATATGATATTAAAAATTTCATTAATTATACATTTTGGGTCTCTTGGAATTTTATAGTAAATATATTAACCATATAGTATGAATATACAAGAATACATGGTAAAAGTTAAATAAGTTAACAAAGGGTTAAATAAAAACACATAAGGATTAAAAAATATCCAAAACCTATAAAATTATTATTGGATGATTTTATTTCGACTTATAATCATCTTATATTCTAATTTAATTAGTTTTGGACCGTTTTAAACCAAAAATAATTTTATAATAAAATTATATTTTCAAACTTTTCTAAAGAGCCTCTCCTCCACCTTATAAAAGGCCATCACCTCTAACCCATTAATCATAACTCTCAGGACTCTTGGATCATCCAAACTCTGATCCAATAATCTCCTAACATTCCTCCCTTTCTCATATAAGTCTTCCCCTAGGAAGAATGCAATTCAAGAGATCCCTTTGTCTCAAATCAAAAGAAGTTACCCGATTTGAGGTAACGTCATCTCTCAAGTTTCTTTCCATTATTTTTCCTTCTCCACTCCCTATACTCTTATTATTCTTTTTTTATATAACAATACCATTATCCTCAATATACTGGGTTGTTTTTATGAGAATTATTCTAACTACACTTACACACACCTCCATCTAATGTATACGAATATACTGTTTCTGGGGACGACGAACTACTGCCTCACGAAATGATGATTGTTCAATTATCTCTTACCGCCTCTCATGGTGGCCATTATGATGGAACTATAATTATATATAATATATATAATATTTATTTTATCTATATTCTTCTATAATTATCATTTACAACATACCTTTATTCTTTTCATGTTGTATAAATATGATAATTTCATTTGAGGAAGTGTGGACTACAGCCCCCTCAAAGTGATATGACTCATTCATGCTATACATAGAACGTATAAAGGATAGAATTAATGAACTTATGTAACATATATATATATTATAATTTAATTATAATATACATATGTATCATTTTGTTTTCATTCCTTTAAATATGAAAAATAAATGAAAGTAGAATTTATGCATACATACATCTTACCGTCTCCATGAACGGTGCATTTCATTTATGGAGATGGAATTTTTACTACATGGACAATTTGTAATTATAAAAAGTTCATTTTCGACTCAAGTACCCAATATCGACAAAACGACTGATATTAACTTAAATAATTATATAATTTTTATAATGTGGTAATAAGTGATATAAAAGGAATAATAAACTTGAAAAAGGTTCTGAATCAAGTAGAAATTAACTTAAGTTTATTATTCAAAAAATTAAAGAACGAATGAGTCAAGTCAGACACGAGGTAAGGGAACCTTTCACCGTCCTCTTTTTTTCAAAGACTTATTTTATGTTTTTTCTTTTAATTTTCATTTTCTTATGATGGGATATGTTCTTCTATATCCTTATTGTTGTACATTTTATTTCCAAGTGATGATAGACCCTTTTCTCTCTCATCAACTCATTTTATGAATTTTAAAGTGACATTGTTAGGCTGTCAAGTTTTCGTAAGGGAACTTCTTAACCTAATTTCAATTCTTTGGGTTAAAATTATACTTCTTGATTATTTCATACTATGAATATATGTGAATGACCTCTGATTTTTTTACACTTAATATCTACTTATATTGGGTGTATTTATATTTTTCACACATAATTATTTCATTGATTTATCCTTAATATAATGATACAATATTTGTAAGGGACTATGTCTCAATATTATTTCATTGAGGTATATCTTGATATTTTTCACCTTTATTGTCCTATAAGGTGTATATAAAACAATTTTTACATTTTATATCATGAATTTATATATTCTCCTGATATTTATAGTTTTATTTGATGTTATTATTTAATGATTTTTATTCAAAAGTTTCTCAAGTGGTAAAGGATTCTTTAACTAAAACATCATTTTAAATGTTTTAAAGATTTAATCTTCTAAATACTTATCTTTCATATCCATGTTTTAGAAATGATTTTAAGGATTTATTTATATAGACATGAGTGTTTTAAAGTGTAAAATATTTTCAAAAATTTCAGATTGGTATGGGACACTTTGATTCAAAAATCTTCTTTTTGAATGTTTTAAATGAATTGATTATGTCAATATCTTGAACTGATATCTTGTGATTGCAATGTAGAAATGTTGTCTTTCCTTTATGCTTGTTCATGTGTTATTATTATGTTATGGTTCTTGGGTATTTTTTATGCATACGAGTGGTTTCGTTATAAACCTAGGGTGGGTGAGCCCAAGATAGCTCTCTGATTTATTGGGTAATGTGATGAAGGTAAACGTTAATGTTTCTCCTAAGAGATTTAAGGAATATATTGTGATGGGTATTCCAAACGTAACTCCCTATGTATCTATGAAAGCTACAATGTAAGTATGATATGAATGTCACAAGTTACCTTTATAATTTATGATTTCTATTTGTTATTCATAAATATTATGATTTTGTGAGGTATGTTAAATAGATTATGTTTTGTATGTATTTATGGACTAATGTTTTCTTTATTTATTTTATAACCCTTACTGAGCATTTTATGCTCATCCCAAGTTTTTTAAAAAAAATCACATGGTATAAGGAAGGGTAATAGAAATAAATAATTCAAGAATATTTATATTAAGAAAAGAATTATTGTTTTCTTTTAAGAGTTTTTATTTTATGAAAAAAAATGGATACTGAATAGAAGTGTCTAATTTTTAATATTTGAGATGTAATTTAATAGTTATGGCCTAATTATCTAAAACTCTAAACCTGAAAAGATCCTCAATGTGAATTATTAACTTAATTCAAGATTATGTAATGTTTAAGGTTGGGGCCTTATATTACCTATACGTGAACACTTCATATAAGGGTAGGTCTCTATTTACCTTTACATGACCTCTTGGTACCATTGCATAAAGGTACTACCATTACACAAACCATTTTAGTAAAGGTAACAATGAGGTTACCCTTACACAGACCTTCTATGTAAGGGTATCATACAAGGGTAAGTATCCAGTTACCTTTACATAACCTTAAGAAAACCTCCGCTACATTTACATAGAATCTTGTGTAAGGGTAAGCAACTGGTTACCATTATATAACCCTTTCAAAAATTTCCTAACCTTTAGGCATAAACCATTTATCTTTATTTGATATTTTAAAACCATGCACTACCTTTACGTGTAAGGGTAATCAATATTATATCCTTACATAACACATTTATGAAAACCATTTATATAAGTGTTCCAATACTAACTATGTTTATCATAACCCTTCACATAAAGGTAAGCCTTAGGTATGCTTTGTTGCATAAGTTTTATTCCTTGGTTACCTTTACGTAGCCCATCAACGCAAGGGTAAACCCTTTTATAAAAAATTAAAACACAGTTCCATTTTTTTATTTTCTTATCCATTTCATCACAAGTTTCATAATACTTAAGCATGGATCTCTTTGATACTTTTGAAGGGTTTTTTTAGAGTTTAATAACATTTATCATATCAAGTGTAAGTGATCAAATACCCTTGTCCAAGGATCTCCCATACAAGATAAAATGAAACTTCATATAAAATACTCAAATGAATAATTGTTGTAAATAAGTGTAACATTCACCAAAGATTCACTACATCATCCAAAATCTCCATCATATGGTTTTGATAAAGATCACTACGTGGTAAAAGCATCCCACCTCTATGTTTTATTCATTGGCTAAACTGGATCATACGACATTTGGATGGGATTCACCTTTTCTCCACGATATTCTAGTATATATATATTCAAATGAAGAAGATGAAATAGGTATTTTAGGTTCTTAGGAGTCATTGGATGAATATCCACACACAACACACTAACACCACTTGGAAGTGATTTATACAACTCATCTGTTAAAAAACATGTATAAATTTCATGTTCATTTCATGCATTGTATGCATAAATGAATTTAACTCCCATTTGTTTCATCTATGAAACATATCTTTTAATGATAGTCAAGGTGAAGGATTGATCAGTTGTACATTCAATACTACTAATATAGGTAATATAATATATATATATATATATATATATCATTATGCATGAAAATCACATATTTCATGCAAGAAATAATATATATATATATATATAAGTTTTTAAGACATATATCACTTTCATAATGATCGATGGACTATATGAGAATGGAAGAAGTGGCAATGGAGGGTCTAGGAATCCAGATATTGGATGATCGAAAGCTATGAAAGCTTAATGTTACCATCAGATGATATAACTAGATGATGGTGTAGTTGGATGGTGTAATCAGATGATACAAATGAACACCATAATTGGGAAGTGAATTTAGAAGTTACCCTTGATCTTTGAATTAATGATAGTGCAATAAAAAAAATTAAATTCCCATAAAAGTCATTTTGCGAGATTATCGGAGCATGCACAATGGACCAGTTAAGGGAGTTGAGGTGGTGGAAGTCTTTGACCAAACAGAGGGTTCATCCATGGAGACCAGGCAAGGTAAACTTCATCCCATGAAGATAGGGAGGCAGCGACTGTCGAACGCACCAACTGGACTCTTCTATAATTAGTAGGGTGGATCACTTTTGGTTGAAATACTTATCAATTGTAATTATCCTCCATTAATTGAATAAAGGAGTTGCAATGTTCCCCCACAGATTAGGATTCAAGTCTGAACCATATAAAAACTTATGTTGTTCTTGTACCTTATGTTTTTTCAGTCATTGTCTTCCGATAATATTTTTTGTTCACCATCTAGAGGTTGTGCATTGCAGTGCAATGATTTTGGTGTGATGTCTTACAAGTTCTAGTCTCTATACCATGGGATTGAAATCGACACTTTTTCTTCATTCATAAATTTTTATAGATATTGTTTGTGGGTTAAACGGATGGGAGTCGTGATCCCCAAAACTGCCCATGTGATGAGTAATTCAGCATCAACCTATGGATAAATCATGGAGGAGGGAGTCCATTGGGCGCCTTTGAGAGATCTTCACCAAGCATATTTATTTAAAGTAGTAACATCATTAATATACTATGTGAGATACATAATACTATTTATTTTATTTTATACATGGTTTCAGTTTCAATCATGGTCTCTCTTGGGTTTATGGGTTTTTAATTGCTATGTTGGTGATTGGGAGCTGGGCATCAGGCTAGAGCTCAAGTCACTTTTTGAGATTCATGCGGTTTTTTTTTTACCCTTTTTTCACTTTTTTTACTTGTGTATGTGACTGATTATACACTGAAAGAAACTAATATTAATTGTTTATATTATAATATTCATGTTCTTCATTATTCATAAACACCATATTTAGTGCATTTTACAATTTGAATATTATTTCACATTATGATTGTAATTCTTTGTTAAAGTTCACTATTACTTGGTACATATTTGAACACCTCCTAAAACACAAAATGGTCTTGATTTTATTTTCATGTTTTATTTTCAGGTCTCCCATGATATGAATAACAATTCATGATTTTGGAGCACTTGAAGATTCACATTGAAAGACCACTAAAGTGGGCATTAAACCAACAACATTCTGGGAAAAGTAAACTGGACAGCAGCCCAATAAAAAGACCATAGCAGGAAATATCTAAGCCCAATAAATATGAAAATTGAACTAAAGATATATTACATACAGGGGAAAATTTCATCTAACATTTACAAGAGATAATTAGGATCTTTTAATGGAGTTCCCGGCGGCCCAAGTTGAAGATGAAATTATGGTCCAGATTCCATGACCCAGAAAAACAGCCCACCAATTTAATCATATCTCTAAAACCATAAAATATTTAGGTCTGAAACTTTACATACAGTTAAGGGACATCCGGATATTCATTTTATTATTCTATGGACCACTCCAATTAGGCTATCTAGAATCTCAATTAGGTGCATCTGTTTTGTGGATGCAAGCTGGATTCCATTTTGGGTCAAGAGTGGAAAAGTCTAAATTCCACAAACTTTCCACCACCCTAGGCCTACCATACTCAAGTGGTAAAACATGGAATATTGGGGTCTCTACCCAAGACTTCCAAAATTTCTATTTAAGGCGGTGTTTGTGAAGTAGATGATCATTTTTTGTGATTGATTTAATTATATTGTTATGATACCTCTTTGTGTTTGTAATTGTATTTCTTCCTCATGTAAGTTGTTCAATTCACCTTAGTTTCTTAATAAAAGTTCTTATTCTCATATTATTATGTTCTTATTCTTATGACGTTGATATCGTTGGCTCTACAAGTGAATTTATTTAAACCAAACCTTGTGAAATTATCAAACAGCAGTGGAGTGATCATTATTTCATCATTTTTTTTACTTCTTCAATTCCTCCCTCATGAGTCTACTTCCTGCTTCCATTGAAACCATAGAATAAATAAAGGGATAAAACACTTATGGGTTGATCCAAGGGAGTAGAAAGGGGATGGATTGGATATTATTTCTCACTCCATTAATGTCTAATCACTTCTTTTAATTGAAAATTTTATTTGACGGTCTTTAAACTTTTTCATCCTTATTAGATTTAAGGCCACGCACTTCAAGTGATAATATGAACCTTTACCTTAGAGTGCTCAAAACTTTGATCCTACAATTTTATAGGTTATTATTATTAGGGTGTGTAGGTATTAAACTGATAATTTATGATGTTGTTTTATCTTCTTAAATGAACTCATCTCAAATATAAGAAATTGAAATAGTTGAAAAAGGAATGCATCATATCCACCCCAAGTGATATCCTAGGATAAACTCATTCTATTTAATTGAATTCACTTAATTATCATATCGTTCACTTAAACCCATCTAAAATAAACCTAGATTTGGCCACTTCATAACCAAAAAAAGTTCATAGAATGTACGTGTCTATAGGTTTCTTCTTAGGTCTCTGAGGATTCGACAACCCAAGCTACATTACAAGCAACCGCTTAACCCTAAAAACTTGGGTAAATTTGGGCAAGACCAAATTTTGGAATTATTTTTGGGGACCTATATAAGTTATATTAGACACTACCATCCTTTTCTCACGCCACATATCTTTTCTCATCCCCTATTTCACTCCTATGGAAATCCCTTTTGAAAAAATCCAAACATGGGGAACCTCTCCCTACATTGAATACCCCACACCAAGTGTGTTGCACAATGACTATCCTAGTTTCTATTTTTGGGATAATAAAAAACCTATTGAGCCATAATTTTTTAACTCCTATTCTCCATAAAACATTCCAACCTATAATTAATTTCAATCCCAACAAGGCCAATCTAAACATCCTCCCATGCAATTCCAACAACTTAATTTTCCTCCTGGAATAGACCATCTATATCAACCCATTGCCCATCATGATCCACAACCATTACTTGGGAAATTGTGTCAAAAAATGAAGAGAATGACTTCTAAGGTTTCATCCTTGATAGTATAACTACAGAGCATTGAAACAGTTTTGGAGCCCATTCCCACTCAGGATGTCCCTTCCTCGACATTGATAGAAGAATATTATTACACACAAAAACCTCATGAAAATGCTAAAGAAATTTCCTTTGAATCTAGGATACCTTAAGAACATGAATTAATAGTTTATGGGTTTTTAAATCAAGAGGAAACCGATTTTTTGTATTCACAAGAGGTGAATTTGACATCTTGGATTGAGTATCCTGAATATTGCTCCATTAATGATTTTTTAGAACCAAAAATCATTGCACCATTGGGAGAAATAAAAAACTTTGAGTCCATAACCATTATTGAAACTGATATTTCCAATTTGGTGGTTGAATATTCCATTCAAAAGGAACCAATTCTGTTTAGAAATTTAGAAAATGAAACTGATTTGGATTCAAAATCTCGACCTGTGTCTGAATTTCCTATCCAACCCGATCTCAAAATTATTTTCCTTCCTTCCTTACTCAAGTATCCCTTCATAAGGTATAAATGTTACCTTTAAATTGTAATGCATTCTTCTCTTGAATACAAAAAAGTTATAATGATCATTGATGTATTTGGAAATACTACAGTGGAAACTGGATCAACTATTTCTGACATTCCTTGGATTTTCCCACTCATTACAGAACATAGGTTTGTACATGACACAAATTATAAAAAAAAGAATCAATATCAGTCTAGTATAAGTGAAAAAATATGGGGTCCTTAAAATGTTGAAATTTGGTATTGGGTAAGTTTGGGAGTTTATGTCCAGCTAACAACATTAAACTAAGCGCTTTCCAGGAGGCAACCCGGCTTCTACGTTGATTTTATTTTGTTTTTTTTTGTTAAGGGAACCTCAAGGGGTTTCCATTGTATTCTAATTATATTGGTGTTTGATATTCAAGGGTTGCTAAGTTTGATGTATTTTTAGTCAAATCACATGTGTACAAACACAAACTATCATCATTGATAAGGCTTCTTCGAGTGACATGGATTTTAAGGGATTAAATGGGAGCGACGCGAACTTCAAATTCAACCACCAGGTGACTTCATTCCATGATTATAATTTCTATTTTTTTAACTCCTCTTCTCTATCTCTACACACCTTCTAAATTTTCTTTTCTTTAAACACTGGGGATAGTGTTATTTTAGGTTGGGGGGATATGAAATAAAAAATTGCTTTTGTGTGCAAAAAAATGATTTGAAAAAAAAAGTGTTCCTTAATGGAAGGAAAAAAATTAACCTTGAACATGATAATACACATTGTAAACTTTCAAACTGACTAAAAAATAATTTTTCATGCCTTGATTCTGATTTTAATGCATGTTAAATTTCATGATCATATATTTTGGAAATTGCGGTTGTCTAATGTGATTTTTCACCATTTATATTTTCATCCATTTAATAACAAAAAAACACAATGCACATCCTCTGGATTGTGGGGTACTAGTTTGAGTTCTTGGGGTCCCATAATAAATGGAATCGGTTTGGTGATCATTTTAATTTTAACATGAGTATTCAAAAAAATCAAAAAAAATCAATTGTGCGTAGAGAAGTGGATTGACCTAATGTGTGGCTTTTGGCACTTGGAGATCGTGACTCCATTGTTTTCTGACCCAGAGTTGGGAATTTTACCTCTATCTGTGGTAATTTGATTTTTTTTTTTGATTGAGTAAACTCGAGATGATGATTGAGTATGTGAGCTTCACTTGGTGCCCTGAGGTCTTTGATCCTGGGAGTCATCGGCAAAGTCTTGCTACATGGGTTTACTCAATTGAGTTCAATTTCAATTACCATGGAAAATTTGCAAAAAAAACATAAAAATTTTAAAAAATAGAAAAAATTAATACTCATCTTAATATTAAAATTTGATTCCACCTATAATTTCCATCTTTTCTCTCTTGAATAAAGATGAACCTTCATGTCTACTATGACGCACAACACTTCATCATGCTTAATTGAAATTAGATGAAATATAGAGATGAATTTGAAAAAAGGAATGGGCTTGGGCTTGGAATATGCCTCTAGACCTAGCAAGTTTTAAATTATTTTGATGGGTTTCATAATTATTTGGTATTAGGTCTTTTGGTGAGCATTGTGTATTAAAATGTTTTTGGAAAGGGGAATTCTAATTTCATATTTTTTAGATATATTTTGCTTGGGACTAGAAAAATCAAGTTGGGGGTGTGATTAGCCATTGAAATAGGATAATATTAATTTTTTATATTATAGTATTCATGTGCTTCATTATTCATAAACACCAATTTTAGTTCATTTTACAATTCGAATATTATTTCACATTATGATTGTAATTCTTTGTTAAAGTGAACTATTACTTGGTACATATTTGAACACATCCTAAAACAAAAAATGGTATTGATTTTATTTTTATATTTTATTTTCAGGTCTCTCATGATATAAGTAACAATTCATTTTTTTTGGATCACTTGAAGATTCACATTAGAAGACCACCAAAGTGGGCCTTGAACCAACAACATTCTGGGCAAAGTAAACTGGACAGTATCCCAATAAAGAGATTGTAACAGGAAATATCCAAGCCTGATAATTTTGAAAATTTAACCAAATATAGAGTACATCAAGGGGAATATTTAATCTAACAGTGACAAGAGATAATTCAGATATTTTAATGGAGTTATAAGCGGCCCAAGTTGAAGATGAAATTCTGGGCCAGATTCCATGACCCAGAAAAACAGGCCACCAATTTAATCATATCACTCAAACCATAAACTATTTTGGGCTGAAACTTTACAGACAGTTAAGAGACATCCAGATATTTATTTTCTTATTATATGTACCACTCCAATTATGCTATATATAATCTCAATTATGTGCCTATGTTTTGTGGATGTAAGTTAGATTCCCTTTCGGGTCAAGGGTGGAAAAGTCTAAATTCCACAAACTTTCCACCACCCTAGGCCTACCATACTCAAGTGGGAAGACATGGAATATTTGGGGATTGACACAAGACTTTCAAAATTCCTATTTAAGGTAGTGGTTTTGGAGTAGTTTATCATTTTTTGTGCTTGGTTTAATTGTATTGTTATGCTTTCTCTTTGTGTTTTTAATTGCATTTCTTCCTCATGTAAGTTGTTCAATTCACATTAGTTTCTTAATAAAATTTATTCTTCTCCTATTATTATGTTCTTCTTCTTATCACATTGATATATTTGGCTCTATGTGTGAATTTATTCTCACCAAACCTTGTGAAATTATCACACAACGGTGGAGTGATCGTTATTTTATTGTTTTTTTTTTACTTCTTCAATTCCTCCCTCGTGAGTCTACTTACCACTTCCATTGAAACCATAACATCAATGGAGGGATAATACATTTATGGGTTGATCCAAGGGAGTATAAAGGGGCTGTATTGGATGTTATTTCTCACTCCATTAATGTCTAATCACTTCTTTTAATTGATAATTTTAATTGACGATCTTTAAACTCCTTCATACTTATTGAATTTAGGGCCACACACTTTAAGTGCTAATACGAACCTTTACCTTTGAGTGCTCAAAACTTTTATCCTCCAGGTTTATAGGTGATTAGTATTAGGGTGTGTAGGTATTAAACCAGTAAGTGATGATGTTGTTTGGTCTTCTTAAATGAACTCATATCAAATATAAGAAATTGAAATAGTTGAAAAAGGAATGAATCCAATCCACCCCAAGTGATATCCTAGGATCAACTAATTCTATTTAATTGAATTCACTTAAATCTCATATCATTCACTTAAACCCATCTAAAATCAACCCATATTTGGCCACTTCATAGCCAAAAATAGTCCATAGAATGTACGTGTCTATAGGTTTCTTCTTAGGTCTATGAGGATTCGAAAAACCAAGATACATTACAAGCGACCGCTTAACCCTAAAAACTTGGGTAAATTTGGGCGAGACCAATGACTATTTATATATATTACTCTTGACTGTCTTGTAGAATCATTTTGGATATTGCATGATTTATGTTTGATGATTGGATCTTTTCTTGTTGTAGTTGTGTTTTGTTATGTGATGTATATTATCTCCCTCATTTTTCGTTGTTATTACACTCTGACCAATGGGTATAGTCCCCCCAATGAACCTTATCATACCATCTCTGCTAGTCGATAGCCTCTGGCATGGGGAGATCTGTGTCTGAGGTGCAGTAGCAACTAACGGTCTAGGAATTGATTAGTTGTCCAGGGCGGAGAGATTTTACAATGTCAAGATAAGTGAGGATAAGTCACCACGAACAAAAGCTAAGGTCGAGTACATGGTGAATATTTCATATAAACTAGATTTTGGAATCTTGATGTATACCATAGTTTATACTCATCTGGACATTGTGCAAGCAATGGGAGTTTTCAACTGATACATTTTGAATCTTAGAAGGGAACATTGAGAGGCTATTAAGTGGAATCTCTAGTACTTAAATGGTTATGGAAGCATTGAACTTTACTTTGGAACGGATGGATCGTTGAAAGGCTTTGCTGACTCGGACTTTGGTGAAGATGGAGACACTCGAAAGAGAACTACCGGATACGTGTTCACTTTCAATGGAGCAATGATTAGCTGGTTATTGAAACATTAACTAAATGATGCACTCTTGAAAATGGAAGTGGAGTACGTCGCATTGAAGAAATATGGGAAGAATTCGATTTGGTTTAAGGGGAAGTTAGAAGATCTTAGATGAAGGTAAGGTGATATTAGTCTTTTTTATTCATAAAGTGTGATTCACTTTGCCAAAAATCCAACATTTCATTCCAGGACGAAACATTTTCAGTTGAAGTGTCACTTCATCCAGAAGTTATGGGAGGACTGGGTGATGGATCTCTGGAAGATAGAAGTGACTTTAAATCCATTGGACATACTGAGAAAGGTTGTTGTTGAAGACATGTTGAGGCAATGTTGTGCTTCAGTTGGACTAGGATGATCAGAAATCATGTTGAGGGAACCATGCTAACTGTAATGAAAGTTTAAAGGGTAAAAGGAGGTTTTCTGAAGCTTAAAAAGGACTTAGCGATGAAACCCAATAAAAATGATTCTTAAGTGGGAGAATGTTAGGTTTCGGTTGTGGAAACCATTTTTCAGGTCAAAAGGATTAGTCTACCCAGTGAAGAAATTTTAGGTGCCTCATATTCGATGGACTGGATATGAATGGAATAAGTGGAAATAGTAGGTCTAGGTATCCTGATACTAGATGATTCAAAGCTATGCAGGACTAACGTTACCATCAGACGATACAGCTAAACAATGGTGTAGTTAGATGGTGTAATCAGGTGATGCAAATGAATAACACAATTGGGAGGTGCATTTGGAAGTTAACATTGGTCTTTGGCTTGAAGAGAAAAATGGAATGTCTCATAGAAGTCATTTTGTGAGATTATCAGAGCATGCACAGTAGAGCAGTTGAGGGAGTTGAGGTGGTGGAAGTCTTTGACTGAACAGAGGGTTCGTTTATAGAGATTGGGCAAGGCGAACATCATCCCATGAAGATATGGAGGTGGAAACTACCAGAAACACCAAATGAACTCTATTATAATTGGTAGGGTGGATCACTTGTGATTGAAATACTCAGTATGTCACGACCCCTCCCCCGGGGCCCGTGACGTGACTACCCCAAGCACGCCTTCCATAGGCCAGGGGCTGGCGACTAGCACCAAAGGTGTAATTCCCTAAAACTGGGAAGGCATTGCATTTAAAACCTGTAACACACACACAAGCAAGCACACATCTAGAAGAAACACCAAGTAAATTGTATAACAAAAGAGTGCTGAAAGTAAAAGGGGCCAGAATACAAGCCCAATTGGAAAGTACAAGTACAACTGAAATTCAATACAACTGAAGAAAAAGAAAAGACAGCTATTGGATCGTCCTCTAAGGTTCCTACCTAAAGGGTAGGTACCGATCATCTCCTCAGCACTCCATATCCTTCCGTCTCCTCTGTGTACCAACAAGTCATATGGTCCACCTCCGGGTACCGTCCAGTCCTGGTACTCTCAGCCTTAGTTAGTGTTGTCTGTCATCTGCATCCAATACAACAAGGTGCGCGCATAGCCCGTGCAGGGGTGAGTATAATGATACCCAGTAGGGACCCTGATACCCTCAAGGTCTCACAAATTCCAACAAGGATAAACCACAAAGTATGAAATCAACAGATAACCCTACTTAGGTATATGCCCATACATATACCTAAGTTATTAAGTAATTTTCACGACCCGACCCATACCGGGGCTCGAGCCACAACTACCACAAGCCCGCCTCCGTAGGCTAGGGGCTGGCGACTAGCACCGAAGGTACAAAAAACTAGGGGAGGCCTTTGCCTAAGAAACTGTACACACACGCGTAGCTAACTCTATGAAAAAGTGTAGAGAAAAGAAAGCAAGATACAACACTGCTACAAAAGGGAAACCAATATCCATGCATAGACCTCTAACTAGTACAAGTAAAGTGCTAAAAAGTAGACTGGAAAGTAAATTGAACAGTAAAAGGGGAAAAACACGTGCCTAACCAGAAAGGTGCCACAACCCAGCAACAGGTAAAACGAAAGTAAACTGTTGGTGAGTCTCGCACCTGAAAGTCCTACTATGGCCACTAAATGTAACCCAAGCTCATGTGTCCTCTACGCTCCTCCGTAGTCTCGACCGACCTGTCCATCATCTATAAGGGAACACCAAGTGCGGGAAAATACCAAGCAGGAGTGAGTATAAAGATACTCAGTAGGACGCCCCGAAATCTCGAGGGAGCAACAAAGGAGGTACTAAAACAGTGAGCAGTAGATAGAACAAAGAACAGTGCAAGGGTACAATAGAGAAAGTGTAGCTCAACCCGACAAGAGAAAGGAAGCAGGCTTGTCCGACCAAGAGGAGCTAGACACGAAAAGCACGTGGCATACCTCACACGTCTTCACCCCTCCTAGAAGGACAGTAACTGAACCCAAGGGGTGGGAACAAAAGTATGGTGTATATATATATGCTCAATAAGAAATCTGAATGAGTGTGTAAGGGGATATCTATCTCCAAGATCAGCCCAAGAGAATTCTCCAATAGTTCAAAGGATATCCATCACTGATGCCCAACAGTCCCACACACTAAAGTTGCCTCATCGCTGAACCATGTAACCAAGGGTCCTGCTCTGGTAATCACGGAGAAAATTCACCGACTAGCCTCATAGAAAAGGGTCGAGTCTGAAAGAAGTCATCGGGTAATCCACTACCCAGCCCGCTGGATGGTAAACAACAAGAGGTCGTCAGGTAACCCATTGCCCAGCCCCACTGGAGGGTAAACCACAAGAGGTCGTCAGGTAACCCACTGCCCAGCCCCGCTGGAGGGTAAACCACAAAAGTTCGTCGGGTAACCCACTGCCCAGCCCCGCTGGAGGCTAAACCACAAAAGGTCGTCAGGTAACCCACTGCCCAGCCCCGCTGGAGGGTAAACCCTAAAGTCAACGGGTAACCCACTGACCAGCCCCGCTGGAGGGTAAACCCTAAAGTCAACGGGTAACCCACTGTCCAGCCCCACTGGAGGGAAAACCCAGAACTGTTCAGATAACTCTGCACTTCTCATGTCATCACTGGGTATCACTAACACTGCTACCGTGCATAGGTTTGGAGTGAGTCAAAGGAACCTCCGACCAAAGACCTTTCATGTTTCCACATTTAATGAGATCTTGAAAGAGGCTCTGCTCTCCCAAACAAATTACACTATTGTAATACTCGGGGAAAACACATGAGATAGGCTATTTACTCACTAGAAACTAGCTCCTAGTGGAAGATTTATTCAACACCGCTTTATGCCCATACGACGTCTCGTTGGGCCTATACCTCGGTCTCTAAAGAGGTCGGGCAAACTGTGCCATCGTGATGCTCTCGGAAAAACATGTTGAATCGACTATTCATATGCCCCAAACTGACACCAGATGAAAAAGTCACAGTACGCTGCACGCATCTTAAAAGACGGCCCATAGGGCCCACACCTCAAGTCCGGTTTCAACGCCTCAAACCACCCTGGTCAACTTCGTCTCGATGCCAGGGTCACAACGCCACTAACGGTGCCTAAAACGGACTCCGGATGTAGAAGCTTCAACTCCCCGCGTTATATGCAAACGGGGCCCTGTGGGGCCCACACTTCAACCCCAAAAAATTCCACACAAATCGTACCATTGCGTTCCTTGCAGATAACCATGTGGCGTAGGCTATTCATTTGCCCTGAACGGACTTATGAAGCATAAGTCGTAAAAACGCAGCATACGTCTGAAATCCGCCTCGTGGGGCCCATGCCTCGGGCCCTAATTTAGGCGGGTGGATTGCACCATTGCAATCCCCTTAGAAAAACACTCATAAATGAGTACTCAAACACCCCAAACGGATATCGGGTGAAAAAGTGGTGTTTCACCGTAAAACGTGCGAACTAGGCCATGTGGGGCCTGCACCTTGTCTCCAACCTGAACGCTTCGGAAATCATATCAAAAATTCCACACGAGGACTGGGGTCACACTTCCACTGACGGCGCGTCAATCGGACATCCCAAGCAGGAGTTAGGCACAACACAAGAATAATCAATTAATTAAATAATTAATTAATTATTTGCATTAAGGGTTTCGTGCCACCGAGCAACGAAACCAAACCGCAAGGGTTTTGAACCAACTTTGGAAGGACCGTCTCAACTCTAGGGCCACCGTGCCTCTGATGGCGCATCAAACGGACGTCCGGCTCACGAACCACATTCGTCGCAACTTTAACAATAATTTGATATTATTAAATTAAAGCGTTCTGGGTTACCTGTCTTCGAGCGCAGAACCCAAAATCCACGGAACCCACTTCAAATAGTCTGCCTCACCGATAGGAACCCGTAACTGCAGACGGCGCGTCAAACGGATGCGCCGTTTAGAAGTTACGGCCCCCCGAACGCATGGGGGCCCAACCGGGCCGATTCACCCCGGCCGGCCCGGTCCAAACCGCCGGCCCGCGGCCCAGCCGCAGGTACGGCCTGACTCGTCGCGGCCCACTCCATCCACACCGAACCCCCTTGGGTCTGGTTCTTCAAGAAGACCGGCCTTTTGGCCGGTCTTCGTCGCCCAACAGGACCCGCAATGCGTGGGTCCTTGTCCACGCCGCACACCCTGAGGCGCTGACCTCGGGGTCCCCCCCCCCCTCTGACCGCGACGGGACGGTGTCGTCGCCACTGTCTTGCGGAGTGCACTGCCGCGGTACCTCCCGCCAGCACCGCGGCGCAGCTGCCCTGGCTCCCCCGCTCCGCCGCGCCGGCCGCCGCCTTGGGTTCGACCTCGCCAACGTCGCTGCCTGAGTCGCCTCGTCCCACTCGAATCCCCAACCGTGACTTCGTCTCCTACTCGACCGATGCCCACTGGACTCCTCCTCGTCTGACACCGCTGCTGCGGCCACACCCGACCTCTTCGGGTGCTCTGCCGCGCAAAAACTGGCGGTCTCCGCGCTCTGCCGCAACCCCGGGTCGACCTCCGGCCGCGCCCCTTGCCGGAACTGAAACTTCAACCGGTCCCCCTGACCACTCCGGTGGTCGGAAAAATTTTCTGAAATCGGATTCGGAATCCTCGGGGTTGGATCTTCCCAGTGTCGCCCCTCGCTCGTCGATCCGTCACAGTTTTGGCGCGTCCGAAATTTTGGATGAAGAACGCTCAAGAACGGGTTTTTGAACAGGGCTCAGACGATGGTCGTGTTCGTTTGGTCGTCGTCCTAATTCTAAAACTTTTAGAATTTAAACAACGAAATTGGAAAAAACTCCATAAATTGACGAAGGTTCGAAAATTAATCAGAAATCCTACCTCGATCTGGTCTTTCGTCATTGGCAACGCGTTCACTGCGATCCCACTTCGATCCGCTGGAGTTCGTTCCTCAACCCGGCGAAGAACGGTGAAGAACATCGAAGAACAAGATATATATATATATATATATATATATATATATATATATAGAGAGAGAGAGAGAGAAGAAGCATGGGTTCTCCCCTTATCTCAAGCGTATTTATAAAAACACACTGAAACGCCACCCACGGTCGCGGATTCCAAAACCTCCGCGCCCGCTTATTTTATATCTCACCTAGGAAAAACACCCCATTTCGAACTCAATGTAAGTCTTGGATTCTCATTCCTAGATTTCGTTCAAAAGTTATTTGAAAAGAACGCCAGTGATAAAAATCACTAAGTCGTTTTTAAAATGATGATTTTTCCCCTGGGTGACATCTCTCACAGCAGGCTCGCGCCCTCAACTTTTACACCCCACCTAGGGTAAATGGCATGCTCCAGACGCAACCGTGCCCTCGTATTTTCGATCCGAGCTACCATTTATGAGGAAAAACAACCCTTCCATGTGTATAGTACAAAAACACTTAACATTTTTATAAAATTTATTTCGGGCACACCGGGTCTCGGAATCGCATGTCGTCTTCGCGCCTAGCTCTGTAATTATATGTAGAAATATTCCAAAGTCTTACAGGGAAAAAACCGAGTCTCTACATCATTCCCTACTTCAAGCTTTTCGTCCTCGAAAAGCAAAACTATGAAAAACAACTCGGGATACAGAGCTCACACCTAGCTCTCCCACTCCCAAGATAAATTGCACAACACCATGTTGGCACAACATGCGAACCAAAAATATGGTTTGTACTCATAAGGTCTGCTACTCTCGAGGAAATGCATAGAAATATGCACACACCTCATCAGTTGCGACATGTGGAAGACATCGTGTGCCCACTCCTACTATTGGGAGGGTAGGGAAAGACGGTAGGCAACCTCTCAACCGCTTTCACAATTCCTGAATGGCCCGAAGAAACTCGGGGGACTTCTCAGGCCGAACCTCTACTTTCCACATCACGACCAAAATCACAGTTTGTTCCTGGGACATGGTCTCATGATTCCATCCTTAAGAATACCCATCTGGTGAAACACCCAAGGATATCCGGTCACACATGTTCTCACAGTCGGTGAATCACAACTGAGACTCTCTTACATACTCAAAAAAATCAAATGAGTCAACACCATTGGCTGTAGAAAAGTCGTACCCTCCTGCTCCACCAAGGTCAGTTATAGGGAAGCTAACCACCATGAAACTTCCCACACCTGACGAGTTTGGGACTCTCTGCCAAGGGAACCTGCTACAACACTACCATCTTCCAGAACATAGACCACCTCTACATCATAGTCCTACATAAATTTCAACCAGCACCGTTGCCTCAAGTTCAAGTCTCTCTGGGTGAGGACGCACCTAAGAAACTGGTGGTCTGAGAAAACCACAAAGCGCTCTCCCAGAAGATAGAATCTTTACATTCTCAGGGCAAAGACTACCACTACCAGCACCACATAGTGAAACGCGTAGTTCTGTTTATGGGGTGTCCATCACCTCGACCTGTAATTGATAACGGTATCAAGATTGACGTTGAGAATGCAAGGTACCAACGAACAGGGCAGGCGAGCATACTCATCCAACTGCTAGAGGCTAGACACGGAAAGCACGTGGAATACCCCACATATCTTTGCCCCTCTCGGAAGGAGATTAATCCCCAAAATAGGCACTCTGCCAAACCCACTAGTGGCACCTCAAGAAAAGGGAGGTCAAGCAGAAAAGCCCCACTAGAAAATCCAGAACCTGCTTTGACACTCCACCGCACAACCCCGCCATGAATGCATATGTTAGAGGGACTCGTCCACCACACCTCAATACTATCCTCTTTTGGTGGAACTAACTCTTCATCATGGTTTTGATCGCATCACAAAAATGCGTCTCAGTGGGGGAAGAACCCCTCTTTCCCGTGCATTCAAAGCTACGTCGGACAACACCAACACAGGGTTACACCGACGCCCTGCATCACCCTCGGTAACTCCTCTAACAAGGAGTTAGACGAAAAGAGTACCTCATACAATGTATAACAAGTTCTACTGAGAAAAGTATAAAAGACACAGAGCGTACCTCTTATCATCTCTTGCGCTGCAGGATTGTAGACATCCTTAGCACAAAACTGCTTGCACCCTCGTCCATCAGCTCTTTGATCCTGACATGGGCCGCCTAGTGGTGGTGGAAGGACCTAGAAATGTCGTCTTCAAACCACAGTTCTTCCTACTTTTCTACCAACACCACCTCCCTAGGGACCACCCTGTCCTCACCTGGGAGTTCTCTGATCACGACACTGCCTCTGTCGTGGTGGTGTATCTACCAACTATCTGGAAAACTCATCACATTTGGTCGAGTAGTCTCACGCCACGTGACCTCGCACATCACAAACATAGCACTAGTCCTCTCTGGGCTGTCTCAGTGCTCTACGTTGTCCCCGACCATGTGTCTGAGTCTCATCAAGGGGAGACCTCCGGCGCCGAGGCCCTGCCAATTGTCATCCCTCTGTCAAAAATTTCTCTGTCACCAGTGCCTGCTCCAGCACCCCGAGATGGGTGAGGATGCACAAGGTCACTACGCTGGTATGAATCTTCTCTACAGAGACCTCTCTCAAACTTCAGTGCTCGTAATTTGTCATCATGGACCACATCCAAAGAGTATTGAGTAAGGTATGCAAACCTAGTCGCGTACTCAGCCACTACCATCACTCCCCATTGAAGCTCCAGCAGCTCCCGAAACTGTAAAAAACATAAGTAGGAGGGGTAGTACTCCTCATGAAATAGTTGTTAGATGTCATCCCACGGGAGTAATAACTCATAATTTATCTGAGTAACCCTGGCTCTACCATGCCAAACTATGTGGTGGAAAAAGGATGGTTGTCAAGGCCACCATCTAACCTATCAGTGTCCGAACAAGCCTGAAGTGGTGAACCACCGACTCTAGCCAACCCTTCACTGTCTGAGGGTATGGATCACCGTGGAACCTTAGCGGTCTCTAACACTGGAACTCATGTAGCGTGCCCATCCTGCGCTCGTTATCGGCCCTCGTTTCCGGTACTATCTACTACTCCACAGGTGAAGGTGTTACTGCTTGTCCTCCTAGAGAAATGGTAATCGTATGATGGATCTTGAACTGAGGCCTCATTGCTCACGGAGTCGTCGTCATGAACCGGATATAGTATCATGGTTGTCTATCATTGCGGAGACATCCTAAATTCGATCAAGGAGTATCATGGTCAAATGAGCATATATATATCAACAACGATGGGGAGATGACTCAAGAAGGACAGTCAAAGACTCAATCATATATGATGCATGAACCAAATTCCCTACAACAAGTGTCTCAGTGTGCCGAGTCAACAAGCGGGTTATCAGGGTCCTGGTGAATGGATACGTCGGTTGTCGCACCACCACTGGACTCCCTGGCCTGAGAGCCGCTCTCGAGACACGTTGACAATATTGCCCCAAAACTCAACCAATTCCTTTTTAGGGACATCCAAACAACTCCCCAAGGAACAAACCACCTTTGATACCACTTTGTCACGACCCGACCTATACTGGGGCTCGATCCATAACACCCCAAGCCCACCTCCGTAGGCCAGGGGCTGGAGACTAGCGCCGAAGGCACAAAAATCTAGGGGAGGCCTTTGCCTAAGGAACTGTGCACACACATGTAGCTAACTCAATGAAAAAGTGAAGAGAAAAGAAAGCAAGATACAATGATGTTGCAAAAGGGAAACCAACATCCATGCATCGACCACTAACCAGTACAAGTAAAGTGCTAAAAAGTAGACTGGCAAGTAAAATGAACAGTAAAAGGGGCAAAACACGTGCCCAACTAGAAAGGTTCCACAACCCAGCAACATGTAAAACGAAAGTAAACCGCTGGTGAGTCTCGTGCCTGAAAATCCTACTACGGCCACTGAATGCAACCCAAGCTCCTGTGTCCTCTACGCTCCTCCGTAGTCTCGACCGACCTGTTTGTCATCTGCAAGGGCACACCAAGTGCGAGCAAAGCCCAAGTAGGGGTGAGTATAAAGATACTTAGTAGAATGCCCCAAAAGCTCGAGGGAGAAACAAAGGAGGTAATAAAACAGTGAGAAGTAGATAGAACAAAGAACAGTGAAAGGGTACAATAGAGAGAGTGCAGCTCAACCCGACAAGAGAAAGGAAGCAGGCTCGTCCGACTAAGAGGAGATAGACACAGAAAGCACATGGCATACCCCGCGCGTCTTCGCCCCACCTAGAAGGAGAGTAACTGAACCCAAGGGGTGGGAACAAAAGTAGGGTGTATATATATATGCTCAACAAGAAACCCGAACGAGTGTGTAAGGGGATCTCTATATCTAAGCTCAGCCCAAGAGAAGTCTCCAGCAGTTCAAAGGATATCCATCATTGATGCCCAACAGTCCTGCATGCCAAAGTTGCCTCATCGCTGAACCGTGAAACCAAGGGTCCCGCTCCGGTAATCACGGAAAAAAGTCACCGACTAGCCTCATAGAAAAGGGTCGAGTCTAAAATAAGTCATTGGGTAACCCACTGCCCAGCCCCGCTGGAGGGTAAACCACAAGTGGTCATCAGGTAACCCACTGCCCAGCCCCGCTGGAGGGTAAACCACAAGAGGTCGTCGGGTAACCTACTGCCCAGCCCCGGTGGAGGGTAAACCACAAAAGGTCATCGGGTAACCCAATGCCCAGCCCCGCTGGAGGGTAAACCACAAAAGGTCATCGGGTAACCCACCACCCAGCCCCGCTGGAGGGTAAATCCTAAAGTCAACAGGTAACCCACTGCCCAGCCCCGCTGGAGGGTAAACCCTAAGGTCAACGGGTAACCCACTACCCAGCCCTGCTGGAGGGAAAACCTGGAACTGGTCTGATAACTCTGCACTGCCTGTGCCATCACTGGGTATCACTAACACTTCTACCGTGCATAGGTTTGGAGTGCGTCAAAGGAACCTCTGACCAACACCCTTTCATGTTTTCACATTTAATGAGATCTCGAAAGAGGCTCTGCTCTCCCAAACAGATTACACCTTTGAAATCCTCGTGGAAAAACATGCAAGATAGACTATTTACTCGTTGGAAACTGGCTCTCGATGGAAGAGTTATTCAACACCGCTTTATGCCCATACGGTATCTCGTGGGGCCCACACCTCGGTCCCAAAAGATGTCGGGCGAATTGCGTCATCGCAATTCTCTCGGAAAAACATGTCGAATTGACTATTCATATGCTCCAAACTGACGCCTGATGAAAAAGTCACAGTACAATTCACGCAGCTTAAAAGACGGCCCGTGGGGCCCACGCATCAAGTCCGGCTTCAACGCCTGAAACAACTCTGGTCAACTCTGTCTCGATGCCAAGGTCAGAACGCCGCTGACGGTGCCTAAAACGAACTCTGGATGCAGAAGCTGCAACTCCCCGCGTTATATACAAACGGGGCCCTGTGGGACCCACCACTACCACAAAAACAGTTTTTTGCAGTGCCCACCTTTATCAGCGCTAACGAAAAAGTGTTGATAAAGGGCCCCCTTTATCAGCGCTTGCTTAGTAGCGCTGATAAAGGGCCCCCCTTTATCAGCGCTTGCTTAGTAGCGCTGATAAAGGGGGGCCTTTATCAGCGCTTTTTTTAGCGCTGATAAAGGGTCGGCTTCAAAAAAAATTAACATATATTAATATATTAATATATAAATATCGTTATATTGTTATATAAATATAATATATAATTTTTAAATATATTTTAGATAAGTATAAATGTACATTTACACTTATTATACTTAATATATAAGATATTTAGTGAAAATGACTTATTAAAAAATTAAAAAAAATATTTTTAATTAATATTTTGATAATCATTATGGAGTAATAGTCATTTAATAGCAATTTGAGGACTAAAAAAATTAAAAAAAATTAAAAAAAGATCCAAAATATGTTGAAAACGCAACTCAAACTTCAAACGGCCATAACTTTTGATCCGGGTGTCCGTTTGAGCTCTACCACATATCAAATCGAAGCCTGCGACGAGCTCTACGTCGTTGTGACTCGGGGGGACCCCAGTCAAGCGATTTTTGAGGCCAAAAGAGGCCCAGAAGGCCTCCAAAACTGAGTTTTTAGTCGGGGTACCCCGATTTTTTAACATTTTGTGGATTTTCACCCTCGTTTAAGGGGGTATTATTGGATTTTTTTTGGTGGGGTATGAATTTATTCCAAGGTATTACATTCATATTGATATTATGTCTTTGAAATTTCATCATTTTTTATAATGCACTGCTATTTATAATCAAATATATAACAATATATTCATATTTTTTAAATATTCACACCTAAAAATTTAATTATAAATATAAATAATAAAATATATTTACATATAAAATATATTAGCTTTATCTAAATAATAACTAACATCCATTTTATTTAAAATACCAATATATGAATATTTATATACCTATATATTAATCTAACTATATATATATTAATCTAACTATATATATATTAATCTAATAACTATATATATATTAATATAACTACATATATATATATTAGTATTACTATAAATATATATATTAATATCACCATAAATATATATATTAATATCACTATATATATATTAATATAACTATATAAATATATATTCATATATATTCATATAACTATATATATGTTAATATAACTATATATATGTTAATATAAATATATATATGTTAATATAACTATATATATATATTAATATAAATATATATTACTATACGAATAAATATAAATAAATATATATATATATATATATATATATATATTAATACCACTATATATATATTAATATTTATATATATATTATAATATAACTATATAACTATATATTATAATATAACTATATATATCTATTAATATAAATATATATAACTATACGAATAAATATAACTAAATATATAGAGAGAGAGAGAGAGAGATATCATGAATTGGAAACCAAATCAAAATAGAGTAGTGGTAAGGGCTTAGGCGCGCAGGGGGGAGGTCTCGAGTTCAAATCCTGGTGGAGGCAGGGGTGCGCGCGCATGGGGAATATTGGAGCAAGCGCTGTTAAAGGGTGGAGGGGGGTGCGTGGGGTGCGTGGGGTGTTGTATAGGGGCCGAAAAGCACTGTAAAAGGGGGGGGTCAAGCGCTATAAAAGCCCCCCCCCCCCCCCGATTGGCAGTATTTTTTAAAAAATTTTAAATTTTTTTAAATTTTTTTAAATTTTTTTAAATTTTTTTAACTTTTATCAGCGCTTTTTTAAAAGCGCTGATAAAGGAAGCGCTGATATAGGACCCCTTTATCAGCGCTAAAAAAAGCACTGATAAAGGGGTACTTTTATCAGCGCTTTTTTTAGCACTGATAAAGGGTTCCTATATCAGCGCTCTTCGGAGCACTGATAAAGGGGACCCCCCCCCCCCTTTATCTACGCTGGCTTTATCAGCACTTTTCTAACGCTGATAAAGGCCCTATTTGTAGTAGTGCACACTTCGACCCCGAAACATGCCACACAGATCGTACCATTGTGTTCCTTGTAGATAACCACACGGCATAGGCTATTCATTTGCCCTGAACGGACTTATGAAGCACAAGTCATAAAAATGCAGCATACGTTCGAAAGCCGCCTCGTGGGGCCCATGCCTCGGGCCCGAATTTAGGCGGGTGGATTGCGTCATTGCAATCCCCTCGGAAAAACACTCAGAAACAAGTACTCAAATACCCCAAACAGATATCAGGTGAAAAAGTGGCGTTTCACCGTAAAACGTGCGAACTACGCCTTGTGGGGCCCGCACCTTGTCTCCAACCTGAACACTTCAGAAAGCATCTCAAAAAGTCTGCACGATGATTGGGGTCACGCTGCCGTTGACGGCACGTCAATCGGACATCCCAAGCATGAGTTAGGTCCGACACAAGAATAATTAATTAATTAATTAATTAATTAATTAATTAATTATTCGCATTAAGCATTTCGTGCCACTGAGCAACGAAACCAAATCGCAAGGGTTTCAAACCAACTTTGAAAGGACCGTCTCAACTCCAGGTCCATCACGCCTCTAACGGCGCGTCAAACGGACGCCCGGCTCGCGAACCACGTCTGTCGCAACTTTAACAATAATTTGATATTATTAAATTAAAGGGTTCTGGGTTACCCGCCTTTGAGCGCAGAACCCAAAATCCCTGGAACTCACTCCAAATAGTCCGTCTCGCCGATACGAACCCGCAGCCGCAGACGGCACGTCAAACGGACGCGCCGTTTAGAAGTTACGGCCCCCCGGACGCAAGGGGGCCCAACCGGGCCGGTTCACCCCGGTCGGCCCGGTCCGAACCGCCGGCCCGCGGCCCAGCCATGGGTCCCGCCTGACTCACCGCGGCCCGCTAGCCGCGGCCCTCTCCAGCCACACCGGACCCCCTTGGGTCCGATTCTTCAAGCAGACCGGCCTTTTGGCCGGTCTTCGTCACCCAGCAGGACCCGCAATGCGCGGGTCCTTATCCATGCCGCACACCCTGAGGCACTGACCTCGGGGTCCCCCCTCCGACTGCGATGGTATGGCACCGTCGCCGTCGTCCTACGGAGCACACCATTGCGGTACCTCCCGCCTGCATCGCGCCGCAGCCGCCCTGGCTCCCCTGCTCCGCCGCGCCAGCCGTCGCCTCGGGTTCGACCTCGCCAACGCCGCCGCTTGAGCCACCTTGTCCCACTCGAAGCCCCGACCGCGACTCGGTCTCATGCTCGATCGACGCCCACCGGGCTATGCCTCGTCTAATGCTGTTGCTGCGGCCACACCCGACCTTTTCGGGTGCTCTGTCGCGCAAAAATCGGCGGTCGCTGCGCTCCGCCGCAACCCCGGGTTGACCTCCGACGGCGCCCCTTGCTGGACCTGAACCTTCAACCAGTCCCCCCGACCACTCCGGTGGTCGGAAAAATTTTCTGAAACCAGATTCGGAATCCTCGGGGTCGGATCTTCACAACGCCGCCCCTCGCTCGTCGATCCGTCACAGTTTTGTCGCGTCCGAAATTTTGGACGAAGAACGCTCAAGAACGGGTTTTTGAACGGGGCCAGAACGATGGTCATGTTCGTTTGTCCATCATCCTAATTCTAAAAAATTTAGAATTTAAACGACGAAATTGGCAAAAACTCCAGAAATTGATGAAGGTGCGAAAATTAATCACAAATCCTACCTTGATCTGATCGTTCGTCGTTGGCGACGCGTTCGCTACGATCCCACTTCGATCTGCTGGTGTTCGTTCCTCAATCCGGTGAAGAACGGCGAAGAACATCGAAGAACAAGAGAGAGAGAGAGAGAGAAGAAGAAGAATAAGAAGAAGAAGAAGAAGAAGAAGAAGCATGGGTTCTCCCCTGATCTCATGTGTATTTATAAAAACACACTGAAACGACACCCACGGTCGCGGATTCCAAAACCTCCGCGCCCACTTATTTTATATCTCGCCTAGGCAAAACACCCCATTTCGAACTCAACGGAAGTCTCACATTCCCATTCTGAGAATTCGTTCGAAAGTTATTTGAAAAGAACGCCAGTGATAAAAATCACTAAGTCATTTTTAAATTGACGATTTTTCCCCTGAGTGACATCTCTCACAGCAGGCCCGCGCCCGCAACTTTTACTATAACACCCCAGGTAAATAAAGAATATGACATTTTTATATTTATCCCTATTTGTGAATAAAATTTCAATATTAATTTAAAGGGAACGCTATGCTCGATGGCTTGCCTAATACACAACAACGAGTTCCTTTGAAATCTTACGTTGCACTTTAATAATAAAATAATATTATTTTAAATGGTAGTTAACGCCTAGCAGTTGTAATGGCGGGAATGAACAAAACTAACTACAAAATTATTATATATATTTGTAAAATATTTTTACTCTTTACAATAAATGTTAGAGGATTAAAAATGCGAATTAATCCAATTATTAAGCATAAACATTCTAATATTCTTTAAAAGGTCGATTAACTGCCTTTTGATGGCGAATCTCTTTTAAATCCACTTTTTGACAATTTTATGTGTTATATTTGACAAAATAAAATTCTTCTTTAGAATCGGGACATCAAAATTTACTTTGTGTAAATTTTTGGTATTTTTCCGATAAAGTTCATTTTTTTAATGAATAGTGAAAAATGTTGTATTTTAATTCAAAACCACTTTTTAATCTAATTTATTTATATTATTAGATTATATTTTAAATTGATTTTAAAGTTCAATTAGAATATATTTTTACCATTTAATCCAATAGTGGTCGTTGTAATTAATTTCATCTTGAAATTGCACTTAAACTAGAGTCAATCTTTTGATACTTATTGTTTCTTAAAAACACGCTATTTGTTTTGACAGCGGGAATTAATTATTAAATTAATTAATTCAACTTATATGTTTTGAATTTTGTAAAATAGACTTCATTTTTGAATTCGGAATATCAAATATACCCTAGGGTGATTTTTTGGTAATTTTCTGAAAAACTTCAATTTTTGATGAATAGTGAAACCACTAAGTGGTACTTATAAAAACTGATTTTCCATTTAAATGAAATTTTGCCACCTTTGTGTTTTGAATTTCAAAAATCAGACATACATGGTTTTCATTAAGAAGTAAAATGTGGTTCAATGGGATTAAAATAATTTTTTGGTGAATAGTAACTTATTAAGTTTTTAATCGCGATTAGAGGTAATTAGTGTAGTTTAAGGTAAAAATAATATTTTAATAATATGAAATGACCTAGACACATGTCCTACTCTCATTGTATGAGTCATGGCCGACCAAGACAATCCATGGGTCAACTTTGGGACCTCATGGATCCACTTTGGTTGGAAAATGACATAAATACCTTTTTATTTAATGTTAAAATTAAAATGACACAAACATGAGTTGTTTTACTAAAACAATTTTTAAATGAGGTTATACAAGTCAGATTTTTTACTATAAATATTCATTGGAAAGATAAAAAGATTTCATACATCATAGTATTTTTTTTATAATTTTTAGACATTAAATAAATTAAATTATATATGACATCATGATGATGTAGCAATTACCTCATTATTTAACGATTTAAGTAAAATGAAAAGATAATGTAAAAACTAATACCTAAACTTGTCAAAAACCTATTGGATGGGTATATTTTGAACCCTTATCACCTTATCATATAATTATATCAATGTGGGACCTTTTAAATCCGAAACTCATTTTCAAATGAAGTAACATTTCTTTACTTTCCAAGAGTGCCCCTCCTCTCCTCTTATAAAAGGACCCCACCTCTACCTCCTTACCCACACTTCCAAAGCCTTTGGCTTGGACAAACCCTGATAATTTTGCCTCTCCACATCCCTCTCTTACTCCTAGAAGCCTCATTTTGTGTAGAAGTCTTCCCAAGGAAACCTTTGAGCTCAAATCAAAAAGAGTAACCCGATTTTAAGGTAATGTCTTCACTTGTGTTCTTTTGTTTCATTTTTCTTCTCCAACCCCCTAAAATCTTTTTCTTCATTTCTTTTGTAACAACTCCAGTATCTTAAATATACTAGGATTCTTTTATAAGAAGCATTCGAGCTACACTTACACACACCTACATCAAATGGTTAAAGAACATACTATTTCTGTGGATGGTGAATTTCTGCCTCACGAAACGATGATTGTTCAACACTCATATAACACCTTAAAAGGTGGCCATTAAGATGTAAATATATTTATATATGATATATAATATGTTTATGTTTTACTTAAGCTTCTTTATTTTTCTTTTGTGGCATACCTTTATGGTTTCCATTGTGGATAAACACGATAATTTCATTTTAGGAAGTGCGGACTACCGCCCCCTTAAAGTTATTTGATTCGTTAATGCCATATGTGGGATGTATAAAGGATGTATTTAAAGTTATTATATATGACTTATGTTACATATAAATGATGAATATAATTCTTGAATTAAAATATACATACCTCTCATTTAGTTTTAATTCCATTAATATGACATAGAAATGAAAGTAGCGTTCATGCGTACATACGGCTTACCGTCTCCATGAACGGTGCGTTTCATTTCTTACCTCTAAATGATTATGTAATATTATAAATACATGTATATTCTGGATATATATGATATATATGATATCCAAATCATGAATATCATTCTGGATATAATGAACCTTTGACCACACGAACAACATGCAATTGTAAGAAGTGCACTTTCGACTTAAGAACCAAATATCGACAAGACAAACATTATTAACTTAAATGATTACATAATGTTTATAACATGGCAATAAGTGATATAAAAGGAATAATTAACTTTTAAAAGGTTATTAATCAAGTATAAATTGACTCAAGTTTATTATTCAGGATGTTAAAGAAAGATCGAGTCAAGTCGGACCCGAGGTAAGGGATCCTACTCCTCTCTTTCTTTTTAAGTACACTCTTTTATGTCATTCCTTTTAAGCTAATCTTTCTTGTGATTGGGATGTTCTTTTATATTACTCTTACTGTAATTTTTATGTTCATATGATGAGAGACTCTATTCTCTCTCATCAATCCATTTTGGAAGTTTTGAGTGGCGTCGTTAGGCTGTCGAATTTTCGTAAGAGATCTAACCTCTCTCTTTCTTTTTAAGTACTCTCCTTTATGTCACTTATTTTAAGCTCCTATTTGTTATGATGGGGGATTTTCTTTTATATTCTTCTTGCTGTACATTTTATTTTAATATGATGAGATACCCTATTTTATCTCATCAATCCATTTTTGGAAGTTTTAAGTGGCGTCGTTAGGCTGCCGAGTTTTCATAAGGGATTTTTCATCTCACTTTTATTCCCGTGAGATTTATTCTACATTTTCCACAATTTCCTTTGAGTGGTGTATGTACTGACCATTATTTTACTCATTGTGTAATATACTTTAATTTATGATTATTTACATCAATGTTGTATTGTCCTTCTTTCACGGGGTGTATGTTTCGAAAGATACCCATGTCGGTAAGGGAACCTTTCACCCTCCTCTTTTTAAAAGACTTATTTTGTTATGTCTTTTAATTCACATAACATTATGTTGGGATGTGTTCTTTTATATCCTTAGTGATTTAAATTTTATGTCCAAGTGATGAGATACCCTTTTTGTCTCTCATCAACTCATTTTCTGAATTTTGTAGTGACGTCGTTAGGCTGTCAAATTTTTGCAACGGAACTTCTTAACCCAATTTTGATTCTTTGGGATAAGCTTGTACTCCTTGAATATGTAATTCTATGAATATGTGTGAATAACCTCTGATTGTTTTACACTTAATATCCACTTATATTTGGTGTATTAGTTTGTCACACATAATTATTTAATTGATTTATCCTTAATCCAAGGATACCGTCTTTATATGGGACTTCGTCTCAATATCCTTTCATTGAGGCATATTTTGTTTTATACACAACCTTCTTTTATACGGTGTATAAACCCCTTTTACTTTTACGTTTATCCGAAAGGAATCTTTTTTATACAAAGCGTTTTACTAAACGACAAAAGTGAATGTTTTTTTCGTACGTATGCGGTGACAATGACTTCTCCGCCGCCGTGACCATTATTTGAGTTTCGGCTTCCTCTACAAGCCATACCTTTTTTTAAAGAAAAATAAATTCCATGTTTTACTTTTCTTTTATTTTGGTATTGAAAATGGTTTTCATAATGTTTTTATATCAATGTGTTGTATTGATATCTTGTGATTGAAAAGTGGAAATGTTATGTTTCCTTTATGCATGTTTTATGTGATACGATTATGTTATGGTTCTTGTGAATTATTATGAAGACGGGTGGTTCCGTGATAAACTAAGGGTGGGTGAGCCCGATATAGCTCTCCAATGCATTGGGTAACGCGAAGGGGTTAAACATTAAGGTTTCTCCGAAGAGATTTAGGGAATATACTATGATGGGTATTCCAAACGTAACCAAGAGGGTTACTCCCTACGTAAGAATGTTATGAATGCCTCAAGTTACCTTTATGTCTTATGATTTCTATGATTTATTCATGATTTTATGAGGTATGTTAAAGTGCTTAAGTTTTATGGGTAAAGTATGATTTCATTCTTATGTATGCATGTACTCATGTTTCCTTTCCATATTTTTATATCCCTTACTGAGCTTTTTATGCTCATCCCAAGTTTTTGAAATGTTTTTCACAGGTCAAGGGAAGGATACATGATATGATGATAGTGTCAAGGAAGTGTCAAGAAAGAATCCATGTTTTATTTTAAATATGTTTTCGTTGATGGGAAAAATGAATATTATCTTTTATGTAACCACTTTTTTTAAATGTGGAATGTAATGAAAGTTTTATGATCTAATTCTCTAAAACTCTAAACCTGGAAAGATCCTCAATGTGTAATCTTATAATAACTCAAGATTAAGTAAGGTTTAAGGCTGGGGCCTTATAGTTGGTATCAAAGGTTGGTTTAGATAACTTTAGAGGTTAGGGTATTCTCTAAGCACAAGTGACATTACCATAATGGTTAGGATTTCAGAAAGAGTCCTAGTTTTAGATAAAGTGAATGAGTAAGTATATCATAGTGTTTACCTTCCTCATTAGTACATGATGGTTTTGTTGATATAATCACACTGACATTTCTATTTTTAGTGAATGGATGGATCTAGCAGGCACCAAAGTGACAATAGGTTTGAAGGAAACTATGGTGGTTCTCTGATTAAGAGACTGGATGAAATGGAGGATTCAATGAGGAAACTTGTGGTTGTTCTAAACCAACTAGAAAGGAGTCATGATCAACCACTTGAACCTTGGTATGTTCTGTAATGCATCATGTACAAGATGACCAATCGATGTGGAAGTTCAGGTAATAATTATAAAGGTAACCATTAGAGTTTATATGATCCTTACTTTGAGGTAATTATGGGTTATTATATGTTATGATGGAAAATGAAAGGCATGAGATAAAATTGAGGTTAAATTATGTTATGGTTATTTTTGAAGATTTTATCTCGTTTTGGGGAATGTTTTAAGAATTATATAGTTTTGGAAAAAGGACAACACGCAGACCGTGTTACAACCCGTCGCATCGGACAAAGCTGCGGGAATCGAACCCGCAACCAAAGTGCGACTGGTATTTATCACTTACCACTGGACTACGTGAAGTCCCTGGTTAGTTTGACTAATTCTTTTTAGTTAGATGATTTTAGGAATCAAGAGTAATTTTATTTTGGGTTATCTATGGAAATGATTAACCTATCATCGAGGATATGTGATTAGGTTTTTTACTTTTCAATATGAGAATTTAAGAGCAACTGGTGTTATTTGGTGATAAAAGTTAATTTGTACCTTGGAAGACTATGTGACTAAATCCTTCAAATATTTGAGTTTCAATCTTAGTTTGGTTTAATTTGAATAATTTTATGGACAAATTGTTTATTGAATGGTCTTCGTTGAACTTTGGGTTTTGTTGGACAAATTTTAGAGATTAAGAATAGATTTTCTTTTTTATAAAGGATTATCCATTTGTAGATTATCTGATCTTGTTCTGACAATTTTGGTTTTGGTTAAGGTCTAAAGACATGGGAAATGTATAGTTCTCTTTTTTGGATTAGGTGATTCTCTAGAAGTTGATTATAGTGAAACAAGTCTTCCTAAATGGTTGTCTTTTGGAGGAAATATGAGTTTGTGTAAGAAATCTAATAAAAGTTGAAAGTCAACATGATAAGTAATTATGTTTCCTTATGAATAAATTCCTCAATAAAAAAACAAAAATGTTTTCTATTAACTTTTCCTACTGGGGAATCAAATACCGTTTAACCCATCACAAGTTTGTGATTTTCTTGTGGTTAGCTTTCTCCTAAACATGTTTTCTGTCACTCTTCATCAGAACATGACCCTATGTTTTCTCCTAAATGTTCATGTTTTCATACTTGGAATCCTAGTATGGGTTAACTCGGGTGACATTTGTACTTCTCTCCCATTCATTTAAAGTGATTGTTTTACCGACTCTTGTTCCGATGTGGGACTTTCAAGGATGTTTCCGAGCCCAATTTTGAAATTATGAGCACGCAATTCCCAAAAGGGGGGAAGAATGTAACACCCCAGGTAAATAAAGAATATGACATTTTTATATTTCTCCCTATTTGTGAAGAAAATTTCAATATTAATTTAAAGGGAACGCTATGCTCGATGGCTTACCCAATACACAACAACGAGTTCCTTTGAAATCTTACGTTGCACTCTAATAATAAAATAATATTATTTTAAATGGTAGTTAACGCCTAGCCATTGTAATGGCGGGAATGAACAGAACTAACTAGAAAATGATTATATATGTTTGTCAAATATTTTTACTCTTTACAATAAATGTTAGAGGATTAAAAATGCGAATGAATCCAATTTTTAAGCATAAACATTCTAATATTCTTTAAAAGGTCGATTAACCGCCTTTTGATGGCAAACCTCTTTTAAATCCACTTTTTGACAATTTTATGTTTTATATTAGACAAAATAAAATTCTTCTTTAGAATCGGGACATCAAAATTTACTTTGTGTAAATTTTTGGTATTTTTCTGATAAAGTTCATTTTTTAATGAATAGTGAAAAATGTTGTATTTTAATTCAAAACCACTTTTTAATCTAATTTTTTTATATGATTAGATTATATTTTGAATTGGTTTTAAAGTTAAATTAGAATATATTTTTACCATTTAATCCAATAGTGGTCATTGGAATTAATTTCATCTTGAAATTGGACTTAAACTAGAGTCAATTTTTTGATACTTATTGTTTCTTAAAAACACGCTATTTGTTTTGACAACGGGAATTGATTATTAAATTAATTAATGCAACTTATATGTTTTTAATTTTGTAAAATAGACTTCATTTTTGAATTCGGAATATCAAATATAGCCTAGGGTGAATTTTTGGTAATTTTCTGAAAAATTTCAATTTTTGATGAATAGTGAAACCACTAAGTGGTACTTATAAAAACTGATTTTCCGTTTAAATGAAATTTTGCCACCTTTGTGTTTTGAATTTCAAAAATCCAACATACATGATTTTCATTAATAAGTAAAATTTGGTTCAATGGGATTAAAATAATTTTTTGGTGAACAGTAACTTATTAAGTTTTTAATCGCGATTAGAGGTAATTAGTGTAGTTTAAGGTAAAAATAATATTTTAATAATATGAAATGACCTAGACACATGTCCTACCCTCATTTTATGAGTCATGGACGACCAATAAAATCCATGGGTCAACTTGGGGACCCCATGGAGCCACTTTGGTTGAAAAATGACATAAATACCTTTTTATTTAATGTTAAAATTAAAATGACACAAACATGAGTTTTTTTACTAAAACAATTTTTAAATGGGGTTATACAAGTTAGAGTTTTGACTATAAATAGTAATTGGAAATATAAAAAGATTTTCTACATCATAGTATTTTTTTATAATTTTTATACATTAAATAAATTAAATTATTTATGACATCATGATGATGCAGCGATGACCTAATTAATTAACGATTTAAGTAAAATGAAAAGATAATGTAAAAACTAAAACCTACACTTTTCAAAAACCTATTGGATGGGTATATTTCGAACCCTTATCACCTTATCCTCTAATTATATCAATGTGGGACCTTTTAAATCTGAAACTCATTTTCAAATAAAGTAACATTTCTTTACTTTCCAAGAGTGACCGTCCTCTCCTCTTATAAAAGGCCCCCACCTATACCTCCTTACCCACACTTCCAAAGCCTTTGGCTCGGCCAACCCCTGTTCATTTTGCCTCTCCACATCCCTCTCTTACTTCTAGAAGTCTCACTTTGGGCATAAGTCTTCCCAAGGAAGCCTTTGATCTCAAATCAAAAAGAGTTACCCGATTTTAAGGTAATGTCTTCACTTGTGTTCTTTTGTTTCATTTTGATTCTCCAACCCCCTAAACTCTTTTTATTCATTTCTTTTGTAACAAATACAGTATATTAAATATACTAGAATTTTTTTATTAGAATCATTCGAGCTACACTTACACACACCTATATCAAATGGTTAAAGAACATACTGTTTCTGTAGATGGCGAATTTCTGCCTCACGAAACGATGATTGTTCAACACTCATATAAAACCTTAAAAGGTGGCCATTAAGATGTCAATATATTTATATATGATATATAATATGTTTATGTTTTACTTAATATTCTGTATTTTTCTTTTGTGGCATACCTTTATGGTTTCCATTGTGGGTAAACATGATAATTTCATTTTAGGAAGTGCGGACTACCGCCCCCTCAAAGTGATTTGATTCGTTAATGTCATATGTGGGATGTATAAAGGATGTATTTAAAATTATTATATATGATGTATGTTACATATAAATGATGAATATAATTCTGGAATTAAAATATACATACCTCTCATTTAGTTTTAATTCCATTAATATGACATAAAAATGAAAGTAGCGTTCATGCGTACATACGGCTTACCGTCTCTATGAACGGTGCATTTAATTTATTACCTCTAAATGATTATGTAATATTATAAATACATGTATATTCTGGATATATATGATATATATGATATCCAAATCATTAATATCATTCTGGATATAATGAACCTTTGACCACATGAACAACATGCAATTGTAAGAAGTCCACTTTCGACTTAAGAACCAAATATCGAAAAGACAAACATTATTAACTTAAATGATTACATAATGTTTATAACATGGAAATAAGTGATATAAAAGGAATAATGAACTTGGAAAATTTTCTTAAGCAAGTATAAATTAACTCAAGTTTATTATTCAGGACGTTACAGAACGATCGAGTCAAGTCAGACTCGAGGTAAGGAATCATACTCCTCTCCTTCTTTTTAAGTACACTCTTTTATGTCATTCATTTTAAGCTCATCTTTCTTGTGATTGGGATTTTCTTTTATATTACTCTTACTGTAATTTTTATGTTCATATGATGAGAGACCCTATTCTCTCTCATCAATCCATTTTGGATGTTTTGAGTGGCGCCGTTAGGCTGCTGAATTTTCGTAAGAGATCTAACCTCTCTATTTCTTTTTAAATACTCTCCTTTATGTCACTTCTTTTAATCTACTCTTTGTTATGATGGGGGATGTTATTTTATATTCCTATTGCTGTACATTTTATTGTAATATGATGAGAGACCCTATTTGATCTCATTAATCCATTTTTGGAAGTTTTAAGTGGCGCTGTTAGGCTGCCGAGTTTTCGTAAGGGATTTTTCATCTCACTTTTATTCCCGTGAGATTTATGCTACATTTGCCACAATTTCCTTTGAGTGGTGTATGTACTGCCCATTATTTTACTCATTGTGTAATATACTTTCATTTATGAGTATTTACATCGATGGTGTATTGTCCTTCTTTCACGGGGTGTATGTTTCGAAAGATACCCATGTCGGTAAGGGAACCTTTCACCCTCCTCTTTTAAAAAGACTTCTTTTGTTATATATTTTAATTCACATAACATTATGTTGGGATATGTTATTCTATATCCATAGTGATTGAAATTTTTTGTCCAAGTGATGAGATACCCTTTTTATCTCTCATCAACTCATTTTCTGAATTTTGTAGTGACGTCGTTAGGCTGTCAAATTTTTGCAAGGGAACTTCTTAACCCAATTTTGATTCTTTGGGATAAGCTTGTACTCCTTGAATATGTCATTATATGAATATGTGTGAATAACCTCTGATTGTTTTACACTTAATATCCACTTATATTTGGTGTATTAGTTTGTCACACATAATTATGTAATTGATTTATCCTTAATCCAAGGATACCGTCTTTGTATGGGACTTCGTCTCAATCTCCTTTCATTGAGGCATATTTTGTTTTATACACAACCTTCTTTTATACGGTGTATAAACCCCTTTGAATTTTGAGTTTATCCTAAAGGAATATTTTTTATACAAAGCGTTTTACTAAACGACAAAAGGGAATGTTTTTTTCGTACGTATGCGGCGACAACGACTTTTCCACCGCCGTGACCATTATTTGAGTTTCAGCTTCCTCTACAAGCCATACCTTTTTTTTTAAGAAAAATAAATACCATGTTTTACTTTTCTTTTATTTTGGTATTGAAAATGGTTTTCATAATGTTTTTATATCAATGTGTTGTATTGATATCTTGTGATTGAAAAGTGGAAATGTTATGTTTCCTTTATGCATGTTTTATGTGATACGATTATGTTATGGTTCTTGGGAATTATTATGAAGACGGGTGGTTCCGTGATAAACTAAGGGCGGGTGAGCCTGATATAGCTCTCCAATGCATTGGGTAATGCGAAGGGGTTAAACGGTAAGGTTTCTCCGAAGAGATTTAGGGAATATACTGTGATGAGTATTCCCAACGTAACCAAGAGGGTTACTCCCTACGTAAGAATGTTATGAATGCCTCAAGTTACCTTTATGTCTTATGATTTCTATGATTTATTCATGATTTTATGAGGTATGTTAAAGTGCTTATGTTTTATGGGTAAAGTATGATTTCATTATTATGTCTACATGTACTCATATTTCCTTTCCATATTTTTATATCCCTTACTGAGCTTTTTATGCTCATACCAAGTTTTTGAAATGTTTTTCACAGGTCAAGGGAAGGGTACATGATATGATGATAGTGTCAAGGAAGTGTCAAGAAAGAATCCATGTTTTATTTTAAATATGTTTCCGTTGATGGGAAAAATGAATACTATCTTTTATGTAACCACTTTGTTTAAATGTGGAATGTAATGCAAGTTTTATGATCTAATTCTCTAAAACTCTAAACCTGAAAAGATCCTCAATGTGTAATCTTGTAATAACTCAAGATTAAGCAAGGTTTAAGGCTGGGGCCATATAGTTGGTATCAAAGGTCGGTTTAGATAACTTTAGAGGTTAGGGTATTCTCTAAGCACAAGTGACATTACCATAATGGTTAGGATTTCAGAAAGAGTCCTAGTTTTAGATAAAGTGAATGAGTAAGTATATCTTAGTGTTTACCTTCCTTATTAGTACATGATGGTTTTGTTGATATACTCACACTGACATTTCTGTTTTTAGTGAATAGATGGATCTAGCAGGCACCAAAGTGACAATAGGTTTAAAGGAAACTGTGGTGGTTCTCTGATTAAGAGACTGAATGAAATGGAGGATTCAATGAGGAAACTCGTAGTTGTTCTAAACCAACTAGAAAGGAGTCATGATAAACCACTTGAACCTTGGTATGTTCTGTAATGCATCATGTACAAGATGACCAATCGATGTGGAAGTTCAGGTAATAATTATAAAGGTAACCATTAGAGTTTATATGATCCTTACTTTGAGGTAATTATGGGTTATTATATGTTATGATGGAAAATGAAAGGCATGAGATAAAATTGAGGTTAAATTATGTTATGGTTATTTTTGAAGATTTTATCTCGTTTTGGGGAATGTTTTAAGAATTATATAATTTTGGAAAAAAGACAACACGTTGACCGTGTGACAACCCGTCGCGTCGCACAAAGCTGCGGGAATCGAACCCACAACCAAAGTGCAGCTGGTATTTATCACCTACCACTGGACTACGTGAAGTCCTTGGTTAGTTTGACTAATTCTTTTTAGTTAGATGATTTTAGGAATCAAGAGTAATTTTATTTTGGGTTATCTATGGAAATGATTAACCTATCATCGAGGATATGTGATTAGGTTATTTACTTTTCAATATGAGAATTTAAGAGCAACTGATGTTATTTGGATATAAAAGTTAATTTGTACCTTGGAATACTATGTGACTAAATCCTTCAAATATTTGGGTTTCAATCTTAGTTTGGTTTACTTTGAAGAATTTTATGGACAAATTGTTTATTGAATGGTCTTCGTTGAACTTTGGGTTTTGTTGGACAAATTTTGGAGATTAAGAATAGATTTTCTTTTTTATAAAGGATTATCCATTTTTGGATTATCTGATCTTGTTCTAACAATTTTGGTTTTGGTTAAGGTCTAAAGACATGGGAAATGTATAGTTCTATTTTGTGGATTAGGTGATTCTCTAGAAGTTGATTATAGTGAACAAGTCTTCCTAAATGCTCGTCTTTTGGAGGAAATATGAGTTTGTGTAAGAAATCTAATAAAATTTGAAAGTCAACATGATAAGTAATTATGTTTCCTTATGAATAAATTTCTCAATAAAAAAACAAAAATGTTGTCTATTAACTTTTCTTATTGGGGAATCTAATACTGTTTAACTCATCACAAGTTTGTGATTTTCTTGTGGTTAACTTTCTCCTAAACATGTTTTCTGTCACTCTCCATCAGAACATAACCCTATGTTTTCTCCTCCATGTTCATGTTTTCATACTTGGAATCCTAGTGTGGGTTAACTCGGGTGACATTTGTACTTCTCTCTCATTCATTTAAAGTGATTGTTTTACCGACTCTTGTTCCGATGTGGGACTTTCAAGGATGTTTCTGAGCCCAATTTTGAAATTGTGAGGACGCAATTCTCAAAAGGGGGAAGAATGTAACACCCCAGGTAAATAAAGAATATGACATTTTTTATATTTGTCCCTATTTGTGAATAAAATGTCAATATTAATTTAAATGAAACGCTATGCTCGATGGCTTACCCAATACACAACAATGAGTTCCTTTGAAATTTTACGTTGCACTCTAATAATAAAATAATACTATTTTAAATGGTAGTTAACGCCTAACCATTGTAACGGCGGGAATGAACAGAACTAACTAAAAAATGATTATATATGTTTGTCAAATATTTTTACTCTTTACAATAAATGTTAGAGGATTAAAAATGTGAATGAATCCAATTTTTAAGCATAAACATTCTAATATTCTTTAAAAGGTCGATTAACTGCCTTTTGATGGCGAACCTCTTTTAAATCCACTTTTTGACAATTTTATGTGTTATATTTGACAAAATAAAATTCTTCTTTAGAATCGGGACATCAAAATTTACTTTGTGTAAATTTTTGGTATTTTTCCGATAAAGTTCATTTTTTAATGAATAGTGAAAAATGTTGTATTTTAATTCAAAACTACTTTTTAATCTAATTTATTTTTATGATTAGATTATATTTTGAATTGGTTTTAAAGTTCAATTAGAATATATTTTTACCATTTAATCCAATAGTGGTCGTTGGAATTAATTTCATCTTGAAATTGGACTTAAACTAGATTCAATCTTTTGATACTTATTGTTTCTTAAAAACACGTTATTTGTTTTGACAGCGGGAATTAATTATTAAATTAATTAATGAAACTTATATGTTTTGAAATTTGTAAAATAGACTTCATTTTTGAATTCGGAATATCAAATATAGCCTAGGGTGAATTTTTGGTAATTTTCTGAAAAACTTCAATTTTGATGAATAGTGAAACCAGTAAGTGGTACTTATAAAAACTGATTTTCCGTTTAAATGAAATTTTGCCACCTTTGTGTTTTGAATTTCAAAAATCCGACATACATGGTTTTCATTAAGAAGTAAAATGTGGTTCAATGGGATTAAAATAATTTTTTGGTGAATAGTAACTTATTAAGTTTTTAATCGCGATTAGAGGTAATTAGTATAGTTTAAGGTAAAAATAATATTTTAATAATATGAAAAGACCTAGACTCATGTCTTACCCTCATTTGATGAGTCATGTCCGACCAAGACAGTCCATGGGTCAACTTGGGGACCCCATGGAGCCACTTTGGTTGGAAAATGACATAAATACCTTTTTATTTAATGTTAAAATTAAAATGACACAAACATGAGTTGTTTTACTAAAACAATTTTTAAATTGGGTTATAAAAGTCATATTTTTTACTATAAATAGTTATTGGAAAGATAAAAAGATTTCCTACCTCATGGTATTTTTTTATAATTTTTAGACATTAAATAAATTAAATTATTTATGACATCATGATGATGCAGCGATGACCTCATTATTTAACGATTTAAGTAAAATGAAAAGATAATGTAAAAACTAAAACATAAACTTGTCAAAAACATGTTGGATGGGTATATTTAGAACCCTTATCACCTTATCCTCGAATTATATCAATGTGGGACCTTTTAAATCCAAAACTCATTTTCAAATAAAGTAACATTTCTTTACTTTCCAAGAGTGCCCCTCTTCTCCTCTTATAAAAGGCCCCCACCTCTACCTCCTTACCCACACTTCAAAAGCCTTTGTCTTGGCCAAACCCTGCTCATTTTACCTCTCCACATCCCTCTATTACTCCTAGAAGCCTCACTTTGGGAAGAAGTCTTCCCAAGGAAGCCTTTGAGCTCAAATCAAAAAGAGTTACCCGATTTTAAGGTAATGTCTTCACTTGTGTTCTTTTGATTCATTTTGCTTCTCCAACCCCCTAAACTCTTTTTATTCATTTATTTTGTAACAAATACAGTATCTTCAATATACTAGGATGTTGTTATAAGAAGAATTCGAGATACACTTACACACACCTACATCAAATGGTTAAAGAACATATTGTTTCTGTGGATGGCGAATTTCTGCCTCACGAAACGATGATTGTTCAACACTCATATAACACCATAAAAGGTGGACATTCAGATGTCACTGTATTTATATATGATATATAATATGTTTATGTTTTACTTAAGCTTCTGTATTTTTCTTTTGTGGCATACCTTTATGATTTCCATTGTGGGTAAACACGATAATTTCATTTTAGGAAGTGCGGACTACCGCCCCCTCAAAGTGATTTGATTCGTTAATACCATATGTGGGATGCATAAAGGATGTATTTAAAGTTATTATATATGATGTATGTTACATATAAATGATGAATATAATTCTGGAATTAAAATATACATATCTCTCATTTAGTTTTAATTTCATTAATATGACATAGAAATGAAAGTAGCGTTCATGCGTACATACGGCTTACCGTCTCCATGAACGGTGCATTTCATTTCTTACCTCTAAATGATTATGTAATATTATAAATACATGTATATTCTATATATATATGATATATATGATATCCAAATCATGAATATCATTCTGGATATAATGAACCTTTGACCACACGAACAACATGCAATTGTAAGAAGTCCACTTTCGACTTAAGAACCAAATATCGACAAGACAAACAGTATTAACTTAAATGATTACATAATGTTTATAACATGGCAATAAGTGATATAAAAGGAATAATGAACTTGTAAAAGGTTCTTAAGCAAGTAGAAATTAACTCAAATTTATTATTCAGAACATTAAAGAACGATCGAGTCAAGTCGGACCCGAGGTAAGGGATCCTACTCCTCTCTTTCTTTTTAAGTACACTCTTTTATGTCATTCCTTTTAAGATCATCTTTCTTGTGATTGGGATGTTCTTTTATATTACTCTTACTATAATTTTTATGTTCATATGATGAGAGACTCTATTCTCTCTCATCAATCCATTTTGGAAGTTTAGAGTGGCGTCGTTAGGCTGCCGAATTTTCGTAAGAGATCTAACCTCTCTCTTTCTTTTTAAGTACTCTCCTTTATGTCACTTATTTTAAGCTCCTCTTGGTTATGATGGGGGATGTTCTTTTATATTACTCTTTCTTTACATTTTATTGTAATATGATGAGAGACCCTATTTGATCTCATCAATCCATTTTTAGAAGTTTTAAGTGGCGCCGTTAGGCTGCCGAGTTTTCGTAAGGGATTTTTCATCTCACTTTTATTCTCGTGATATTTATGCTACATTTGTCACAATTTCCTTTGAGTGGTGTATGTACTGCTCATTATTTTACTCATTGTGTAATATACTTTTATTTATGAGTATTTACATCAATGTTGTATTGTCCTTCTTTCACGGGGTGTATGTTTCGAAAGATACACATGTCGGTAAGGGAACCTTTCACCCTCCTCTTTTTAAAAGACTTCTTTTATTATGTCTTTTAATTCACATAACATTATGTTGGGATATGTTATTATATATCCTTAGTGATTTAAATTTTATGTCCAAGTGATGAGATACCATTTTTATCTCTCATCAACTCATTTTCTGAATTTTGTAGTGACGTCGTTAGGCTGTCAAATTTTTGCAAGGGAACTTCTTAACCCAATTTTGATTCTTTGGGATAAGCTTGTACTCCTTGAATATGTCGTTATATGAATATGTGTGAATAACCTCTTATTGTTTTACACTTAATATCCACTTATATTTGGTGTATTAGTTTTTCACACATAATTATGTAATTGATTTATCCTTAATCCAAGGATACCGTCTTTGTATGGGACTTCGTCTCAATCTCCTTTCATTGAGGCATATTTTGTTTTATACACAACCTTCTTTTATACGGTGTATAAACCCCTTTGACTTTTGCGTTTATCCGAAAGAAATATTTTTTATACAAAGCGTTTTACTAAACGACAAAAGGGAATGTTTTTGTCGTACGTATGCGGCGACAACGACTTCTCCACCGTCGTGACCATTATTTGAGTTTCGGCTTCCTCTACAAGCCATACCTTTTTTTTAAAGAAAAATAAATACCATGTTTTACTTTTCTTTTATTTTGGTATTGAAAATGGTTTTCATAATGTTTTTATATCAATGTGTTGTATTGATATCTTGTGATTGAAAAGTGGAAATGTTATGTTTCCTTTATGCATGTTTTATGTGATACGATTATGTTATGGTTCTTGGGCATTATTATGAAGACGGGTGGTTCTGTGATAAACTAAGGGCGGGTGAGCCCGATATAGCTCTCCAATGCATTGGGTAACGTGAAGGGGTTAAACGTTAAGGTTTCTCCGAAGAGATTTAGGGAATATACTGTGATGGGTATTCCAAACATAACCAAGAGGGTTACTCCCTACATAAGAATGTTATGAATGCCGCAAGTTACCTTTATGTCTTATGATTTCTATGATTTATTCATGATTTTATGAGGTATGTTAAAGTGCTTATGTTTTATGGGTAAAGTATGATTTCATTCTTATGTATACATGTACTCATGTTTCCTTTCCATATTTTTATATCCCTTACTGAGCTTTTTATGCTTATCCCAAGTTTTTGAAATGTTTTTCACAGGTCAAGGGAAAGGTACATGATATGATGATAGTGTCAAGGAAGTGTCAAGAAAGAATTCATGTTTTATTTTAAATATGTTTCCGTTGATGGGAAAAATGAATACTATCTTTTATGTAACCACTTTGTTTAAATGTGGAATGTAATGCAAGTTTTATGATCTAATTCTCTAAAACTCTAAACCTGGAAAGATCCTCAATGTGTAATCTTGTAATAACTCAAGATTAAGTAAGGTTTAAGGTTGGGACCTTAAATTTACACCCCGCCTAGGGTAAACTACACACTTCGAACGCAATTGTGCCCTTGGATTTCCGATCCGAGCTACCGTTTATGTGGAAACACAACCCCGCCATGTGCATAGTACAAAAACACTTAATATTTTTATAAAATTTATTCCGGGCACACCGGGCCTCGGAATCGCACACCGTCTTCGCGCCTAACTCTAGAATTATATGTAGAAATATTTCAAAGTCTTACGTAGCAAAAATTGGGTCTCTACAGTAATCCATCTCAATCATGAGGAAAAAACAAAAGTACAAACTCTGCTCAAACCAGGATTTTATTCCAGGGGTAGTATCAAGTAACATCCCCAACACATTATTGAAACCTCGGCTGCTGGAGAACTCCTCTTCTATCGAGTACAGTGGGTCTGCCGCTACACCAAGCGCGCTTCCCACTAACCTTGGACTGCTGAGTTACTCCTTCTGTCGAGTACCGTGGGTCTGCTACGTCACACAGAGGCACTCCCCACTGCGGGTCTGCCGCCACACCCAGGCGCTCCCCCTTGTAGCCGGCAGAGGTACTCCTCCTGTTAAGTATCATGGGTCTGTCGCGTCACCAAGCGTGCTCCTCCACCGTGGGTCTGCCGCCACAACCAGGCGCTCCCCACTGGGCTAGTAGAGTCTCTCCGAGTCAAACGGTCAGCAGTCGTCGGGTCTCAACCAACTACTAGGTCTCTGCACTCTGCTCGCTCGTCACCGGAAGGATCCGTTCCACGAGCTACTGGTCGATACTCCAACTGTCACGAAGTCCCACGAAAAAAGTATCTCAAAGGTCCGCCACGTCATAGGGGGCTCAACGCAACAGACACCGCGTCAATCGGACGCTCAGTCTGTGAGTTATTAGTCTTTTAGTCACGGGGGGCCGGTTGGATTCGTGCACGATCCAACCTGACCGTATCTCAACTATACCCCAAACTTTAGTGGGGTATTCTCAAAGGGACCATCACGCTTCAAGATTCTCAGCGCTACTGAAGGTTCATCAAACAGAAGTCTGGTGCCAAAGATATGGTCAAAAGAAAGTAAAGGGTCGTAGTGAGCCCGAGTTCGGTTCGACCCAATCTGGGCTGACCCAGTTCGGGTCGACCCGACCTGCCCCGTTGGGTCTGGCCCGGCCCGTTGGGCGGGCCAACCCGTTGGTTTCAGCCCGGCCCGCTGGGCCCAGCCAGCAGGCCGTGAGGGGCCGCGGAGGGTCGCGAGGGCGCGGACCGGTCGTGACTCGGCGAGAGAGTGGTTCAGCCCGGAGGGCGCCGCAGGGGCAGCTCAGCCCGGAGGGCGCCGCGGGGGCGGCTCGGCCCGGAGGGCGCCGCGGGGGCGGCTCGGCCCGGAGGGCGCCGCGGGGGCGGCTCGGCCCGGAGGGCGCCGCGGGGGCGGCTCGGCCCGGAGGGCGCCGCGGGGGCGGCTCGGCCCGGAGGGCGCCGCGGGGGCGGCTCGGCCCGGAGGGCGCCGCGGGGGCGGCTCGGCCAGGAGGGCGCCGCGGGGGCGGCTCAGGAAGGAGGGCGCCACGCGGGCGGCTCGGCCCGGAGGGCGCTGCGAGGCCGGTTCGGTCGTGGCGTCACAAGGGGCCGGCGGGTCGGCGCAGCCGGGGAGGTTCGAGAGGCCGGCGGGCGGCACGAACTGGCGGGGTGCGCGGGGCGCGCGAACGGCCGAGCCGCGGGACGCGTGGCTCGGCCGGGGGCCGCCGCGAGGGCGCGGCGGTGCCGCGGAGCGGTGCCGGGCGTCATTGCCTTTGTTGCGGCCGGCGGTGGTGGCGGTCGCCATTCTCATGCCCCTTTGCATTGGTTGCCGTCCTTCTTCATCGCGAAGAACATCAAAGGAGATTAGAAGAGGGGTCGGGCCATGTTAGTTTGGCCCGCACCCTCCGTGTTTAGAATGGTAGTAAGCAGCCCAACTTTAATCATGAACCAAGAATGAGGATAATAATCGAAAAGATTCAATAATTCGATAATAACCCCTTACCTTGTTCGTTGTTCGTCGACGAAGTCGCGTGGAAGAATACGGAGTTGTCGTCGTTCGTCGCGTCCGCCACACACCTTCAATCTCGAGCTCGTGTGTCGGTTCGTTGACGACGATGAGGAGGGAAGGTCGGCCATCGAAGACGTCCCACGTCGGTTGCCTCCACAAGGTGCTTTTGAGGAAGAAGTCGAAGACGCTCCTCGCCGGCGTTCTTCGTTGGAGAGCGTAGTCCTCCAAGTGTTGGGTGTCACGTCACTTTACCAGCGCTTCGTCGCTTGGTGAAGCCTTTTCAAACCCTTCTTCCAAGCTCCATATATATAGGAGAGGGGGGAGGTAGGTAACGATCGTTGGAATTTATGACGGTTCATTTATTAGGAATCTTCCTAAATTCCAACGACGTAGTTACTTAATTTAAAACGGGGCATGCCAATTAATTTACGCTGACGCAAATGATGCAGTGCGTTGGTAAGATTAATGGTATGTGTGTTGGCAAAATTAAGGTGGAGGAGTTCAAGAGGCTCTCCCTCATTAATTGTGGGAGTTGAGGGTTTATCCCAATTAAAGGGGGGTTTCATCCCGAGTGGTCCCGACCACCATAACCTCTCATGGGAGGTTATAGTTTGGGTGGTCCCCACCACCTTAATCTCTCATGGGAGGTTAAGGTCTGATGGTCCTCACTTCCAACTTCCACATGAAGGTTTAGTTTCGATGGACCCCACCTGAAATATCCACATGGAATCTCAAAAAAAAATGAAGTTTATTTTATTTTATTATTTCCACGAAAAACCCAAAAACTAACTTTCGCTTTCGTCCATCTGCAGTCGAGGTGAAAGTATCCTTAAACGAATATCGGCACTGCGAGTTCAACGGTGGCCTCAGATTTCAATTCCAAGCACCGGTTCAAAAGTTACAAAACGCCGTTCGCGTGTTTTCTGAACGTACCCGAAAAAAAAGTTCGTAAAATTATTATCAGTCACCCCCAACCCGCGCCGGTCGAGGTTAGGCTCTGCCTAGGTGAAACACACCCCCAGCGAACCCAACGGTACTCTCGGATTTTCAATCCGAGTTGCCGTTTAGAAGTTATGAATTTTTAAAATAAAATAATTCACTTAATTATTTTATTTGCGGCCAAAAACTAACTTTCTCGGGTGGCTCACGTCGGCCAAAGTGACTATCTGCTTAAAGAAAGCATACCCTCACAAGTTCAGCGGTGGTCTCGGGTTTTTAATCCGAGTTACCGTTTGTGAGTTATAAGCATTTGAAAAATAAAATAATTTATTTAATTATTTTATTTACGATTATGTCATTTTTGAGTTTTCTCGCAGGAGCTCCGCGCCGACTAATCTTAAGTCGCGCTTAGGGTTAACCCGTCATCCTGAGTGCAACGATGCCCTCATATTTCTGATCCGAGTAACCGTTTAAGAGTTATTCTACTTTTTCAGAAAAATTGCTTACGCATGTTAACTTAAGCTTAACAAAATTTCGACGGATCATTCCGGACACTCCGGGTCTCGGAATTGCGCGCCGTCAGATTTCTCGGACTCGTAAAAATCCCATTTATTTTAAAAAAAAATCAGGGACATTCCGTGTCTTTACACATTAATTGTAATTATCCTCTGTTACTTGAATAAAGGAGTTGTAATGTTCTCTTCATGGATTAGGACGCAAGTCTGAACCACGTAAAAACATGTGTTGTTCTTGTGACTTTTATTTCTTTCTATCATTGTCTTCCGATAATCTTTTATGTTCATTGTCTGGGGGTTGTGCGTTGTGGTGCGGTGATTTTGTTGCGGTGTCTTCTTAGTTTTGATGTTTGTACCGTGAGATTTCTATCGACACTTTGTTTCTTCATTCATAAATTCAGCTGGATACTGTTTGTGGGTTGAACAGAGGGTAGCCGTCAACCCAAAACTGCCCATGGGATGGGTGATGTCAACTCTTGGATACACCGTGGAGGAGGGAGTCAATTGGTTGCCTTTGAGGGATCATCATCAAACATATTGATTGAAGGTGGTAACATCAGTGATGTGCTGTGGAAGGTACATAGTATTCTTCATTTTAATTAGTTTATACATGGTTTATGGGTTTCTAATTGTTTCTCCTGCATTGATTAAGATCTAATCGATCTTAATAAACCCTTCATTTAAACTCATTTAAAATACAAGATATTTTTTTATTGGTATGATCAGACTCATAAATGTTGGTTGACCGGTCTGCCCACCAACCTCTTCCATCTTTGACCGTTCATGATGCAGCCTAAAGGAAAACATTTGAAACTTCTAATAAATATTTTGTAGATTTTGGATTTATAGTTAGATTTATTCAAGTTATAAGGGGTGAAAAACATTATTGAAAAAAACATAATTTAGCCGTACTTGGCACAAGCAGTATCTCATTATTTTTTTGGATTTAATAATTCCAAATATAATAAATAACGTATTAATTTATCATGGTTAACGATATATTTATATTGAGACACATACATCATATTTATTACGGGATTTGAGCGACGCGTCCTCAACCGGGTCAAAACTACTTGAACCCCATGATCAGATGGTTACGGGTAGGGAGGAGCGGTGGATCCGCCCAAATGCCCGTACGTGGGGCCCGGGTTAGGAGTCCACGTGTAGGGGGGGAATATGTTTCAGTGCTCGCAACTCCAGTAAGTCCCGCTGCAACCGCCTGTTTACAACCGTCAGATTCTCGCACCGCCGTCTCCAGTACTCGCAATCCGCCGCCGTCCGCTTCAACTTGGTTCTGCGTTCATTAAAGAAATTCATCACTGAGGGGTTTTGTTTCTTTGATGACAATTATACCCTCACTAATATTTGAAAATCCCACCTTGCCCTCCTGTTTTGAAACCAGACCTCGACCTGCCTGGGCCTCAGTTTCAGCTGCTTCGCCAACCCCGCCTTTCGCTTCTGGAGAATTAAAAAAACAAAAACACAGAATAAATAAAAATGAATTTACTGAAAAGGCAGACAATCATAAAAAAATAACGAAACTGCCACGGGACGGGGCTCCCTCACCGGATTAAGCGTGGGGTGCTCCCGGAAGGTCTCCTCCAGCACCGCCGCCTGCACGTTCGAAAGCCTCAGCTTCTTTCTCGCCCCCGCCGCATCCGCCGCGCCGGCGTCCCTACCATATTCCCCGGCGCCGTATCCGCCGTCCGCCGTCTCGCCGGCGCTCGGCGTCCCGCCGCTCCGCGGCGGCGGCGGAAGGAACGGCTGAAGCGCGGTTAGGTCGGGGGTCCAGAGTCCGAGGCAGGCCATGGTTTTGACAGTTTTCTTGGGGGTTAAGCTCAAGCTAAGCTCCAACTCATCTTCTCCTCCCGCCATTGTTAATCTCTCTCCCTCTCTTAAAAGGTGAAGAATTGTTTGAGAGAGAAGGTGAGTGAAGTTATGAAATGGGTGTTTCCCTCACTAGGGTTTATATATATGCATATCCTAATTCATGATAACCCTCCCACTTCGCGCATGGGAGTTTCTCTAACATGGAAATCCCATCAATGCCAGGACCGAGATCATTAACATCTGGTCAAACCAGTTTTTTCAAGGATTAAATGATGAGTTTCATAACTCACCCACATTAATAAGGGTTCGGAATTAATAAGGAAAATGTTTTTTACTAACGGATATTTGTCTTTAATTAGTGTATGTTATTTTGTTTTAATACAATATATTACCTGAATGCGTGTCGTTGACTCTAAATCATGTCTTGGTGATTGGGAAGCTTGATCCGATACAAGGGAATCCAAATGTCATCATGGCTTATAGGCATTAGGCATATCATAATCTTGTAGGGTTTTGGACTTTGATGATCCACTTTAGGCTTATGATTATTTGATACAAGAAAGGAGAAAAAATCAATGGGAAAAATGCACTTTTATCATTGCCCAATTACCATTAATCATTGATGATTTCTTAAAAAGCCCGTGATTTTTGTTGTTGTTCATGGATCACCAAGGATGTGATATTTGTTTGATTTTCTTTCAATTTTTGTTGTTTTACACAAACATTTTTATAGAAACTTAGTAAAATTGAAAAAAAAACAATACTACACATTTCACCATATTTAGTGATATTCTTTATCAGTAATAAACACAAAACGACGATAAAGGGTGAACTTTTATCATTTTTAACCATAAAACGTCAATAAAGGTCCCTTATCAATCCTAAAAAAAATCATTGATAAACACACACCCTTTTACGAGTGCATTATTTAGTGGTGATAAATGATACTTTATATAAAATATTATATATATATATATACCATTTATACTTTCGTTTATAATATATTTATGTTCATATTAAATAATTTATAATATACATATATATTTACAATATTCATATATTTTATAATTATACATGTACATGTTTATATACATTTATATATATTGAGACATATATAAATAAACACACAAATAAACGCGTGTGCGCCCACACACACACATATAGAGAGAGAGAGAGCACACATGATTATAAATATACATATAGACACACATAATCTATATATATATAGACGTGCGCGCACACACATAACTATATATTTATAATTGATTTATATTCATATTTAAATTTATATATTTATATTCATATTATATAACTTACAATGTACATACATATATACAATATACATATATATTTATAATTACAAGTGTTTGTGTTTATATATATATATTTATATGTATATACATAAACACGCACACACATATAAATAAATAAATTACAAACACACCATTATATAAAATATATATTTATGTATATTTATATTAATGTGTGTATATATATATATAATATAAAAATGTATTAAAATTCGCACACATAAATTTATCATTTTATACCACTACACAAAAACCAACCCATAGCAGCAGTTTTTTCTTTATTAGCGACAATTTAAACTACCGAAAAAACAATTGACAGTGCTTAACCACCACATATTTCACTATCACCAATCAAATAAAGGCGGTTTGAATTTATTTAGCAACGGTTTAGACAAGTGTTGTTTGTCCATATTTAGTGATGGTTCTCTATACACTTAGCGGCACTTCTCATTGTAAATTTTTTATTTAATAAATGGGGCAAAAATAAATGAACTGCCACTAAATAATGTATGGTTTTATTCCACGACGGTTTATCAAAACCACTGCTAAAAAAAAAGAATTAAAAATAAAGAATTTGAAAAAGGACCACTGCTAATATGTATAGATGCAATTTATAGAAATTGCAGCTAAACATTTAAAATAGTAAAAAAGTATTAATAAATAAAATTTAAATAAATAATTTATACAACATAAAATGCAACTAAATATTAATTAATTAAAAACATCAATATACAATAATATAGATAACACATATATACAACACATATACAACCAATGTAAAAAATACACACAAGTATATTAAACCAAGTCAACAACCATCAATCATAAACTAAGTTATCATACTAACAACATAAGTCCAACATCCACCCTTAACTCATCACGTCCATCTCTCCACATCCATTGTATCCGACTACCTTTGCAGTTAGGGTCATCATACACGAAATCAACTGCATCACCATCATATCAACTAAAACAAAAACAAGATAAAAATCATAACTGAATGCAATAAATAACAATTACTAGTATAATCCATGATAATGTTTAACCATACCACAAAAACTATATACCATCACAATTGCCCTCTGAAGAGTGTTGTGGATTAAAATGCTCAACGTTTTGTGTAACACCCCAAAATTTCATAGTACGTTATTTCTTCAAAATAATTCTATAACTTGCGCTATACGCAACACCGAGTTCGAGCGCACCACGACTTACCAAACTAGCTGTTCAAAACCGATTATAAATAGTATTATCTGCATTTTAAATTTTATATATTTCATATAAATTTTAACATCCATATTATGTGTTTCTTAGACATAATATAAGAACAAATTCATTTTTTCAGATAAAGGAAGTGTTTTTCAGAAAATGCAATTTTACCGCATTTTAATGGAAAACCCTTTTTAAATCCAATATTTGACACTTTTATATATTCAATTTGACAAAATAAACTTCTTCTTTAGAATCGGGACATAAAAATTTAGTTTCGATAAATTTTTGGTGTTTTTATGATAAATTTCATATTTGGATGAATAGTGAAAAATACTAAATTTTAATTGAAAGCAACTTTTTTAATCAAAATAATTTATAGTGTTCAATTATACATTTGAATGGTTTGGAAGTATAATTAGATTATATTTTTATCATTCAAAACAATGTATGTTATTATAAGTAATTTCACATTTAAATTGACATAAACACATGCCAATCTTTTGATACTTTTTACTTTTTAAAAACCCATTTTTTGGTTTTGACAACGAAAATTAATTTTAAATTAATAAATGCAACTTCTATGTTTTGAATTTTGTAAAATAGTCTTCATTTTTGAATTCAGAATATCAAAATTAGCTTAGGGTGATTTTTTGGTATTTTTCTGAAAACTTTCAATTTTCGATGAATAGTGAAAAATATTGCGTTATTATTTAAAACCGACTTTTTATTTAAATAATTATTTATTTTATTTAAATTTATTTTAAGTCAAAATAGATATATAATATCTATATAAGTTCAATGTAATTCATTGGAGTCATTTTATAATAAAATTAAATGTATAAAATTTTATCGAACTTTTTAACCTCTTTTACCCACCTTCTAGACACGTTAGTAAATTTGCATAAAACTTAATTTTACCGCTTCTGTGAGTTGGATTTCAAAAATCCGAGAGACACAGTTGACATCAGTAATTAAAATGTGATTCAATAAAATGAAAATAATTTTTGGTGAATAGTAACTTTGGACTTTTATTTACCATGGTTAAAAGTAAATAGGGTAATTAAAGGTAAAAATGATATTATAATTATCCTAACACATGTCCTAATTCTATTGTATAAGTGTAATTCGACAAAAAACAACCTTAGGAATAAAATATGATCATCTTTGGTCCACTTGGATTAGATTATGACATTTATTATTATTTTATTTAAAGAAGAGTTAAAAGTGTTAAATTCAAAGTTTAATAACTAAACCATTTTTAATATAGGGTTATACATAAGATAAATTCGACTATAAATATTCATTAGAAAGCTAAAAATATTTCCTACATAATGGTATTTTATTTATAATTTTTAGACATTAAAAATTAAATTTATTTATGACACAATGATGATGCAGTAATTACCTTATTAATAAAAGATTAAAATAATTGATATTATAAATATCCAAATAAATGTAATTTGAGACTTTTGATGAATTCTACTAATTTTCTAGGTTAATATGACATGTTAGGGTTGATTAGATAAATTTTGTTTGAAGAGATAAGGTTGTTATGACTTTCACAAAAACAAAATACCAAATAGTGTCAAAATTGACATAAATTAGTTTAAAAAAAAATACTATATTATTGGTTGAAATAATATTCCTAAAAATCTAAGGTTCGGCCAAAGGGATTAAATAATATTATATATGTCATTAATGAATTACTTGAGGTTCTCTTGGAAGTTTAGAGTAAGTTTATTAACCATATAGTGTAAGAATACAAAAAGACACAGTAAAAGTTAAACTATTTAACTAAGAGTTAAATCTAAAAGATAAAGTTAAAATGGTAACCTAAACTTGTCTAAAACCTATTGGTTGAGAGGATTTCGACCCATAACCACTTAAGGATTGAAATAAATTCATTTGGATCCATTATAAATCGAATATGATTGTATAATAAATTAATATTTTAATCTTTTCCTAAAGTGACCATCACTCCTCTTATAAAAGGGCACTTCCCCTTCTCTCAAAATCACACCTCCAAAGCCATTTGTCTCGGCCAACCCCTGCCCAAATATCCTCCCAAATTACCTCACATCAACTTAGAGTCCTTACTTTGATTATAAATCCAACCTAAGGATCCCTTTTGATCAACTCAAAAGGAAACACCCGAAGAAGAGGTAATAATTTCACCGCCCTTTTTTCAAGTTCTTTTCTTCTTCCACTTCCTCTTTCTTTGTTGTTTCCATACCAAAATAATAAATTCAGTACCTCCTACATATTGTGATGTTATTATAAATATGGTACAATCATATTCGTTATTCTATCCATCCTATAAATGACAAAGTCACCGTACGTGCGTACGTACGGCCTACCGTCTCCACGTCATGGTGTAGTTTGTTATTCAAACACTTCATTATTTGGATGAGTATAATAATGAGTATAACCGATTTAAATAATAAATATAATATGTAAATGATTCTATATATATGATATACCATCCAATTACATACGATTTCACCATCAATATAATGATATTGTCGCTCGTGCGTACGTACAGATTACCGTCTCCACGAATGTGATAAGATTCATTCTCCATCGCAATCATTCAAGAATAATTTTCATTTTATGATTAAAAAAAATGTTTAAGAACTTAATATCTTTCTGTATATGAATCAAATACATCCTATCCATAACAAACATGGCTTACGTAACCATGCATATAAAGGAAAATAGGTCAGTTAACACCCAAAACGATGATACTACTAAAACATTATTAACAAAGCAATATTAGAAGATCATATATGATATCATATTTATGTATGCAGTTCTTTTATAATTTAATAACAATGATTTAACTATTATACAGGAGGTTAACGTACCCTCGACCAAGGAAAAATACAAGGTAAGAGTTAATTTCACAATCTCATTATTATCCGAGGTTGTTTTTACGTAAGTATCTACTATGACATATTTATTATCCATGTCCATGTTTCATAAAATAGTTTTCAAAGGGATTATTTTTAAGGGACTTTTTAATAAAAAATCATTTTAAATTTTTTAAGGATTTATTCTTCTAAACCTTTCTCATTAATGTCTATGTTTTTAAAATGGTTTTAAGGATTTATTTATATGAACATCAATGTTTTAAAATGTTAATTCCATTCAAAAGTTTCAAAGTGATATGTGACACTTTGCTTCAAAACTATCTTTTAAATGTATTCCTTTATAAATTATGTGACTTTTAAATGATTTCATGAAAAAAGGATATTTCTCTCAAAAAATTTTACTGATCATTTTCAACTATGTTGATCAAGGTTGATTTATTACAAAAATATTCCATATTGTATTGAAGGTTTTGTGATTTGTTTGACTGTGGAAGTGTTATTTTTATACCATTCATGGTTTATGGACAAATTATTGACATTTCGTATACTAGTTTTAATACAAATGTTTATGTTATGTTTAAACCTTTTCATATGAGGAATGCATTGGACTTAGTAAGTGACGGGTGGAGCCCACTATAGCTTCTCGATGCATTGGTAGGTCTCATGAGACAAACTACTGTCTTGAAACAAGGTCTTGACAAAATCTTATTTGTAGTCTTGGCACAAGGCTTTGACTATGTGGTTGTGAATTCTGATATTATACATTCCATCATTATGAAATTGGTTATGGATATTGCATGTGATTATTCGACTAGTAGAATATCCATGTGAATAAGTAAATGGAATTATTTGATTTATCTTTTACATATTATGCTGAAGTTTAAGTTTAAAAGGATTTTTTTATTTTATATATTGCCTTAAATGTTTATGCTTATTTATGAAAGTTTCCGCTATATTGTTATCCTTACTGATCATCCGAGCTCACCCCTTTCTTATGTTTTATTTTCCCAGGATTCCAAGAAGTGTATTATGATTGATAAATAGGATTAAGCTAGGGGAATTAATGGCATTATCAAAGGATCATTTATGTTGTGTTTTATTTTCTAATGTGTAATGTAACATTCATGTATGTAATCTATCTTGCAAGACTACTAAACTAATCAGTCTTTCGGGACTTGATTCCTTGTAATAATGCCAATGTATTGAAATAATGCACTGACTCTGGGCTTATGGGGTTGGGGTGTGGCAGTTGGTATCAAAGTAAGTTTAGCAACAACCTTGGAAATAGATCTAGATAAACTCTAATTAGAGAACATTACCCTAAGATAGACTTTTAGGATTAGTATAGAAGAACTTCCTAGAATTTTGGTAATGTAGAGATTTTGTGTATTTTCCAAGAAATACATCCCTGTTTGGATACGAGTAGGTAGAGACGGATCTGACACAAATGTACCTAGGAGTGAAAACTCTAACAAGGAGTTTTGGGCTTGACCCAGAGTATCTTGGTACCCGACAATGGGCCTTGCTGCACTCTTGGTTACAACACTCCCGAGGGATATGCTTAAGATAATTCACATTTTCATTACAATCCATTACAAAGGATTTAGAAGTAAATACTTCCTCAAAGAAAACATTTTATGATTATAAATTATATGCATAATCTTTTCAACTTATGTTAGGTATTTTACAAGTCTGTAATTATGCATTACGATTCATAAACTAACCTAGTGTATGCCATTGTTTAGAAATGATGCCTAATAGAAGGAATGAGAATTCCAGCAATATGCATGATCGGAAGATTAAGAAGGATCATATCTTTCATGGTATTAAGCCAACATTTAAAAGGTAAATAGTCTCCCACGTATTCTCATCATATGAAGAAATAGTATCATGTGTTAATAAGATAAGTAAATAATTCTCTGAGTCCTATGGATTTGAAGGAAAGCAAGATAAGAAAAGGATGGAAGAGAGAAAGGTGGATAAAGGGAAGAGGGGAAATAAGGATTTTTCCATATGTGATAACTGTGGAAAGAATCACCTTGGTAAATGCTTGAAGGGAATGAGAGTTTGTTATAAGTGTGGAGAAAAAGGACACCAAACACATGATTGCAAGGGTAAGAAAAATGTTTCAAATGTACAATGCTTCATCTGCAAGGAGTTGGGACACTACGTGAATCAATGTCCAAATCATTAGAGTATACCCCAAATACTGCTATTGGATAATAATCAAGTTATGATACCACCGAAGATGAAGATGAATGATTAGAGTTATTATGCTGTTATTAAAGTATTGTGTCATTTGAGTATTTTATTAATGATGTACATTTTATAAGAATTATAGAGTATATAAGGATTGTACTGCAGTACTATTTCATTAAGGACTTGAGATTGTGTGGAACCAAGAAAAGTGACTCAATAACAGGTTAATTTTTTTTGAAAAATATATGGTTGAGAGAAAGATAAACCATAATATTGTTCTGATACTGAGGTAGTGATTTTGGAATAATATATGATTGATTTTGATAAATTATATTGGAAATTCTTGACTACCATGAAACTGATTAATGATTTGTATATTCCATCATTGTTGGAGTTTACAACATTTTTGGATTTTAGGAGTATATACAGTATTCTATGGTTTAAAAAAGGAATAAGGAAGTACATACCTATTCAAATATGGTTTTTTGGCAATTCATTTTATTACCACATTTTAAGAGAATACACGATAAAGGTATTCACATGTATATTATGTGACCTTCCTCATAAATTTTGGACTGTGAGTTCGGACAAAAGTATTATGGATAAGTCTAAAGGTTGGTATAGATTAAGTTTGACATTGGATACTATTGTTAAGGTTAAATCATTTCTTGAGATTATTTTTGAATTGTCATAAAAAGGACAACCCGAAGGTTGGGCGACCACTTGTCGCGTCCGACAAGGCTGCTAGACTTGAACCCGCAACCGGAGGGCGACAAGGGTGGATCACCTACCACTGACATACATGATGCTCTGGTTTTTATAATGTAGTTTTTTATAGTCTGAAAAATGAATTATAAATTCATTATTTTTGTAACCCTATACAATTAGGATAAATAGAATATTTTTGTATTCTATTATCTTTTGGAGTGAAAGATGAGTTTGTGGTATGAATTAGTTGAAGGATGAAACTCTACTTGTCAAGTATATTTTTCCCCCTCTTATTCTATGAATAAATTAATTATTAAAATTTAGGGAAGCGATCTTAAAACCAAAAAATATGTTATCCTAATACCATATGTTTTGTTGAACCGACGATATTTTAAATCATCATAGATTGATGGCTTTGAGGCCCTCAATTTTACACTTGTTTGTGATTGATGACCTCAATCAATCCCTATAAATATTTAATTTTTCCCACCAATTATGTGTCTCTAATTTCCATCAATGTTCTCCTAATTGAGATCATAATTTGGTGGTGACTTTTTCATTTCCCTTTCCCTCTAATTAAGACTAAATTTTATTAACCCAATTTCCGATGTGGGTTTTCCACAAAGGTATTTTTCTATTTTTAACCTTTTATTTTCAAATAAAAATTTCAAATTGCGAGGACACAATTTATTGAAGGAGGGGAGAATATAACACCCCAAGATTTCATAGTATGTCATTTCTTCAAAATAATTCAATAACTTGCGCTACACACAACACTGAGTTCGAGCGCACCACGACTTACCAAACTAGCTGTTCAAAAGCGGTTATGAATAGTATTGTCTGAATTTTGAATTTTATATATTTCATATAAATTTTAACATTCATATTATGTGTTTCTTAGACATAATATAAGAACAAATTCATTTTTTCAGATAAATGAAGTATTTTTCAGAAAATGCAATTTTACCGCCTTTTAATGGCGAACCCTTTTTAAATCTAATATTTGACACTTTTATATATTCAAATTGATAAAATAAACTTCTTCTTTAGAATCGGGACATAAAAATTTAGTTTCGATAAATTTTTGGCGTTTTTCTGATAACTTTCATATTTGGGTGAATAGTGAAAAATACTAAATTTTAATTGAAAACAACTTTTTTAATCAAAATAATTTATAGTGTTCAATTATAAATTTGAATGGTTTTGAAGTATAATTAGATTATATTTTTATCATTTAATACAATTTAGGTCATTATAAGTAATTTCACATTTAAATTTGACATAAACACATGTCAATCTTTTGATAGTTTTTACTCTTTAAAAACCCGCTTTTTGGTTTTGACAACAAGAATTAATTTTAAATTAATAAATGAAACTTCTGTGTTTTGAATTTGGTAAAATAGACTTTATTTTTGAATTCAGAATATCAAAATTATCTTAGGGTGAATTTTTGGTATTTTTCTGAAAACTTTCAATTTTTGGTGAATAGTGAAAACACTGCGTTATTATTTAAAACAAACTTTTTATTTAAATAATTATTTATTTTATTTAAATTTATTTTAAGTCAAAATAGATATATAATACATATATAAGTTCAATATAATTCATTAGAGTCATTTTATAATAAAATTAGATGTATAAAATTTTATTGAACTTTTTAACCTCTTTTACCCACCTTCTAGGCACGTTAGCAAATTTACGTAAAACTTAATTTTACCGCTTTTGTGAGTTGAATTTCAAAAATTCGAGAGACACTGTTGACATCAGTAAGTAAAATGTGATTCAATAAGATGAAAATAATTTTTGGTGAATAGTAATTTTGGACTTTTATTTGCCACGGTTAAAAGTAAATAGGGTAATTAAAGGTAAAAATGATATTATAATTACACTAACACATGTCCGAATTCTATTGGATAAGTGTAATTCGGCAAAAAAAACCTTAGAAATAAAATATGATCATATTTGGTCCACTTGGATTAGATTAGGACATTTATTATTATTTTATTTAAAGAAGAGTTAAAATTGTTAAATTCAAAGTTTAATAACTAAACCATTTTCAAAAATAGGGTTATACATAAGATAAATTCGACTATAAATATTAATTTGAAAGATAAAAATATTTCCTACATCATGGTATTTTATTTATAATTTTTAGAGATTAAATAATTAAATTTATTTATGATACAATGATGATGCAGTAATTACCTTCTTAATGAAATATTAAAATAGTTTATATTATAAATATTAAAATAAATAGAATTTAAAAATTTTGATACTATCCAAGAATTTTATAGGTTAATATGACATGTTAGGGTTGATTAGATAAATTTTTTTCGAAGAGATAAGGTTGTTATGACTTTCAAAAAAACAAAATACCAAATAGTGTCAAAATTGACATAAATTAGTTTTTAAAACAAATACTATATTATTGGTTGATACAATATTCCTAAAAATCTAAGGTTAGGCCAAAGGGATTAAATAATATTATATATTTCATTAATGAACCACTTTAGGTTCTCTTAGAAGTTTAGAGTAAGTTTATTAACCATATAGTGTAAGAATACAAGAAGACACAATAAAAGTTAAACTATTTAACTAAGAGTTAAATCTAAAATATAAGATTAAAATGGTAACCTAAACTTGTCTAAAGCCTATTGGTTGAGAGGATTTCGACCCATAACCAACTAAGTCTCTATATAAATTCATTTGGATCCATTATAAACCGAATATGATTGTATAATAAATTAATATTTTAATCTTTTCCTAAAGTGACCCTCACCCCTCTTATAAAAGGGAAATTCCCTTATATCAAAATCACACCTCCAAAGCCATTTGGATCAGACAAACCCTACCCAAATATCCTCCCAACTTCCCTCAAATCACCCTAGATTCCTTACTTTGATCATAAAGCCAACCTAAGGATCCCTTTTGATCAACTCAAAAGGAAACACCCAAAGAAGATGTAATAATTTCACCACCCTCTTTCAAGTTCTTTTCTTCTTTCACTCCCTCTTTCCTTGTTGTTTCCATATAAAAATAATAACTCTAGTACCTACTACATACTGTGATGTTATTATAAATATGGTACAACCATATTCGTTATTCTATCCATCCTATGAATTAAAAAGTCACCATACGTGCGTACGTACGACTTACCGTCTCCACGTCGTGGTGTAGTTTGTTATTCAAACACTTCATTATTTGGATGAGTATAATAATGAGTATAACTGATGTAAATAATAAATATAACATGTTAATGATTATATATATATATTATATACCATCCAATTACATAAAATTTCACCATCAATATAATGATACTGTCGCTCGTGCGTACGTACGGATTACCGTCTCCACGAACGCGATAAGATTCATTCCCCATTGCAATCATTCATGAATATTTTTCATTTTATGATTAAAAATAATGTTTAAGAACTTAATATAATTCTGTACATGATTCAATTACATCCTATCCATAACAAACATGGATTACATAACCAAGCATATAAAGGAAAATGGATCAGTTAACACCCGAAACGATGATACTACTAAAATATTATTAACAAAACAATATTATAAGATCATATATGATATCATATTTATGTATGTGGTTCTTGTATAATTTAATAATAGTGATTTAACTATTCTACAAGAGGTTAACGTACCCTTGACCAAGGAAAAGTATAAGGTAAGGGTTAATTTCACAATCTCATTATTATCCGAGGTTGTTTTTACGTAAGTATCTTCTAGGAGATATTTATTATCCATGTCCATGTTTCATAAAAGAGTTTTCAAAGGGATTATTTTTAAGGGAATCTTTTAATAAAACATCATTTTAAATGTTTTAAGTATTTATTCTTCTAAACCTTTCTCATTAATGTCCATGTTTTTAAAATGGTTTTAAGGATTTATTTATATGGACATGAATGTTTTAAAATGTTAATTCCTTTCAAAAGTTTCAAAGTGGTATGGGACACTTTGATTCAAAACTATATTTTAAATGAATTCATTTATAAATTGTGTGACTTTTAAATGATTTCATGAAAAAGGGATATTTCTCTCAAATATTTTTACAGATCATTTTCAACTATGTCAACATCCTTTACAAGATATTATTCTTGATCAAGGTTAATTTATTATACAAATCTTCCATATTGTATTGGAGGTTTTGTGATATTTTTTACTGTGGATGTGTTATTTTTATACCATTCATGGTTTATGGATAAAGTATTAACATTTCATATACTAGTTTTAATACAAATGTTTATGTTATGTTTAAACCTTTTTCATATGAGGGATGCATTGGACTTAGTAAGTGACGAGTGGAGCCCGCTATAGCCTCTCGATGCATCGGTAGGTCTCATGAGACAAACTAGTGTCTTGGCACAAGACCTTTAAAAAATCTTATTTGTAGTCTTGGATCCTGACATTGACTATGTGGTTATGAAGTCTGACATTATGCATTACATCATTATGAAATTGGCTATGGATATTGCATGTGATTATTCAACTACTATAATATCCATGTGAATAAGTAAATGGAATTATTTGATTTATGTTTTCCATATTATATTGAAATTTAAGTTTAAAAGGCTTTTGTTTTAGTTTTATACATTGCCTTAAATGTTTATGCTTATTTATGAAAGTTTCCGCTATATTGTTATCCTTACTGAGCATCTGAGCTCACCCCTTTCTTATGTTTTATTTTTCCAGGATTCCAAGAAGTGTATTATGATTGATAAGAAGGGTTAAACTGGGAGATTAATGGAATTCTCAAAGGATCATTTATGTTGTGTTTTATTTTCTAATGTGTAATGTAATGTTCATGTTTGTAATCTATTTTCCAAGAATGCTAAATTGATCAGTCTTTCGGGACTTGATTCCTTGTAATCATGCGATGTATTAAAATAATGCACTGACTTAGGGCTTTTGGGGTTAGGGCATTGCATCTTGCCTCGTGGTGACATCTTTCACAATACAAAACCAAAACATTTAAGCAAAGGAACACAAAATAGAATAGTCCCAGAATATATTTAGAATTTTGCCCATAATTTTTTTCATTTTGTTAATCAAACATGTCTTTTCAACACAAAACAAACGATATGTTAGCCCATATATCACAAATTAAATGAACATGAAAATGGTCAAGGAAATTAAGCTTCTAAACTCACCCAAAACACTTTGAAAACTTAAAATTACTTATTTAAGCTATGATTTAGCTCCCAAAACTCAAAATGTATGAGTTTCTAACAATTTAAGTTTTCATATCTCATTTTCCATTACTATACAACTAATTTTACAAAATCGATGCCAACTTCAACAATTCATCGCCTAAACCTACCAAACCATTGCCTAATATACCCATCTTGGTAAATTAGATACGAATCAATCTTCATTTCTCATAATTCAATCAACTTAAGCATCAACCAAAATCATTCATTCCATCTATGCAATTTCCTTATATAATATGTAACACCCCAAGCTTCCATGGTACATTTCCCTTTGAATAATGTAGTAGCTTGTGTTGTACGCAACTTGGAGTTTTAACACACCACAACCAATCAAACTAGCCGTTATAAATAATAATAACCACTTTTTGAAATTTTATAAATTTTATTTTTCAAAATGGACTTTATTTTTGAATTTGTAACATCTAAATTAGCTTAGGGTGAATTTTTAGTACTTTTCTGAAAACTTTCAATTTTTGATTTAATTAAAAACAAATTTTTTAATCAAAATAATTTATAGTGTTAAATTATACATTTGAGTGGTTTTAAAGTATCATTAGATTATATTTTTACCATTTATTATAATTTAGGTCATTTTATGTAATTTCACATTTAAACTGGATATAAACAAGTGTTAATCTTTTGATACTTATTATTTCTTAAAAACACATTTTTTTTGACAACGAGAATTAATTTTAAATTAATTTATGCCACTTCTGTGTTTTGAATTTGGAAAAAGGGATTCCATATTTAGAATTAGGAGCTCCAAATTGCGTAAATAGGTAACTTTTATTTTTAGACATTATGAATAATTACTTCGGTAAATATTTTATTTACCATGGTTAAAGGGTAAATCTGGTAAATAAGGGTAAAAAATAATACTATAATAATATTAAATTACCCTAACATGTGTCCTATTTCTATTTGTTGATAAATTTATGAACATGGGAATCCTTGGGATGATTTGGGGATCCCATGGAGCCACTTGAGAGTGATAATGACACTTTATATTAATTAATTTAAAGTAAAGACAAAATTGACATAAACATATATCTTTTAGTAAAACAATTTTTAAATGGGGTTATATAAGTTATCTTTTCAAATATAAATACTCATTATAAATATAAAAATATTTCCTACATAATTTTATTTTATTTATAATTTTTAGACATTAAATAATTAAATTTATTTATGACACAATTGTGATGAAGTAATTACCTTATTAATGAAAGAATCAAATAAATGATATTATAAATATTAAAATAAATATAATTTCAAAGTTTTTATGACATACGAGAATTTTATAGGTGAATATGACATATTATGATTGATTCAATGTATTTTGTTTGAAGTAATCAAGTTTTGATAACTTTCAAAAAAACCAACTAATAAATAGTGTCAAAATTGACATAAATGAGTTTTTTTAAAAAATATTACATTATTAAATTATATAATAGTCCTAAAAATATAAGGTTCTGCCAAATAACTTATATAATGACAGTTATATCATTAATTAACCACTTTAGGTTCTCTTGGCATTTTATATTAAGTTTATTAACCAATTATTATAATAATACAAGAATACATGGTAAAAGTTAAACTATTTAACTAAGAGTTAAATCTAAAAGATAAGGTTAATATGGTGACCCAAACCTATATAAAACCTATTGGTTGAGAGGTTTTCAACCCATAACCACCTTATACTTGAAATAAATCATTTTTGATCCATTAGAAACCGAAAATGATTTTATTATAAAATAATATTTCAATCTTTTCCTAAGGTGCCCCTCACCTCTCTTATAACAAGGCACTTTTCCTTCTCTCAAAATAACACCTCCAAAGACATTTGGATCGGCCAACCCCTGCCCAAATATCCTACCAATTTACCTCACTTAAACCTATAGGTCTTAGTTTGACCAGAAAACCAACCTAAGGAGCCCTTTTGATCAACTCAAAAGGAAACACCCGAAGAAGAGGTAATAATTTCATCACCCTCTTTCAAGTTCTTTTCTTCTTCCACTTCCTATTTCTTTGTTGTTTCCATTATAAAATAATAAATCCATTATATTATATATACTGTGATGTTATTTTAAAAATGGTACAACCAAATTCATTATTCTATCCATCATATGAATGACAAAGTCACCATACGTGCATACATACGACTTACCGTCTCTACATCGTGGTGTAGTTTGTTATTCAAACACTTCATTATTTGGATGGGTATAATAATGAGTACAACTGATGTAAATAATAAATATAACATTTTAATGATTCTGTATATATGATATACCATCTAATTACATATGATTTCACCATCAGTATAATGATATTGTCGCTCGTGCGCACGTAAGAATTACTGTCTCCATGAACGCGATAAGATTCATTCCCCATCGTAATCATTCAAGAATAATTTTCATTTTATGATTAAAAATAATGTTTAAGAACTTAATATTATTCTGTATATGAATAAAATACACCTTATCCATAACAAACATGGCTTATGTAACCGAGCATATAAAAGAAAACAGATCAGTTAACACTCGAAACGATGATACTACTGAAATATTATTAACAAAACAATATTAGAGGATCATATATGATATAATATTTATGTATATAGTTATTGTAAAATTTAATAACAATGTTTTAACTATTATACAGGAGGTTAACATACCATCTAATAAAGAAAATTACAAGTTAAGGGTTAATTTCACAATCTCTTTATTATCTGAGGTTGTTTTTACGTAAGTATCTACTGGGACCTCTTTATCATTCACATCCGTGTTTTCTTAAAAATGTAATTAATTTTTTTTAATATTTAATATAATATGGGTTAAAGTAATTTATACCCTTATTTGACCATATATGTTTTGAAAGGAATCTTTCCATTGTTTTCCAAACAAGGTACTTTATGACCTTTTCGACAAAATTAAGGTAAGAATGTCTTTTTTTTAACTTATACGGTGGGTGTGGATATTTTACACCATAATATCATCATCGAAGCTTCCCATACAAGATTATAATAATATTTTCAAAATAAATGTTTTCTTTTATAATTATAACACTTTTAAATTATTTTAAAATAGAAAGAGATATTTCTCTAAAAAAGTTTTGATTTCATCTATATCAATATCCTTTGATGGATTTTAAGATTGTTTGAAGTTGATTTATTATGATACAAAACTTCCATATTGTATTGAAGGTTTTGTGATATTTTTGACTGTGGATGTGTTATTTTTACACCATTCATGGTTTATAGATAAAGTATTGACATTTCGTATGCTAGTTTTAATATGAATGTTTATGTTATGTTTAAACATTTTCACATGAGAAATGAATTGGACTTAGTAAGTGACGGGTGGAGCCCGCTATAGCTCCTTGATATATCAGTAGGTCTCATGAGACAAACTAGTGTCTTGGCACAAGGCCTTGAAAAAATCTTATTTTTAGTCTTGGCACAAGACCTTGACTATGTGGTTATGAAGTCTGACATTATGCATTCCATTATTATAAAAGTAGATATTGATATTGCATGTGATTATTTGACTAGTAGAATATCCATGTGATTAAGTAAATGGAATTATCTGATTTTATCTTTTCCATATTATGCTGAATTTTAAGTTTAAAAGGCTTTTTTTAGTCTTATACATTGCCTTAAATGTTTATGCTTATTTATGAAAGTTTTTGCTTTATTGTTATCCTTACTGAGCATCTGAGATCACCCCTTTCTATGTTTTATTTTTCTCAGGATGTGAAGAAGTATTTTATTATTGACCTGCAAGGATAGGATAAGGATATAAGTGTGTTCAAAAGGGGAAATTTTTTTTGATGTTTTTATTTCATGATGTAATGTAAAACTTATGAATGTGTCTAGTACTTCCAAGGCTACTAAACTGATCGGTCTTTCGGGACATGATTCCTTGTATCATGCCAATGTTATGTAATAATGCACCGACTCTGGGTAACTGGGGTCAGGGCATTACATAATAGTCCAAAATCAAGATTATCCATTAAAACCCAATGCTATATATTCAAAATTCACTCCAGATAATGCATAAACTTCCAAAATATCCCAATCCCAATTTCTTGTCATTGATTATACCCAAAATCTCAATGTTATACTATAGAAAGGGTAAAAACCCATAATTTCATTTTAATTCAAACCAAACATGCCTTAATGGACAAACACATTCCAAATAAGTGGAATCATTTATGTTTTAACCAAAAGTTGTAAAAACCTGAAAATAAATAATGCATGCTTACTAGCAAAGCATAAATTTTCCAAAAATGCTTGATTGACATCCAATTCCCACAATTAAGCCTCCAAATCACCCATAACACTTTGAAAACTAAAAATTACCTACTTAAGATATGATTCAACTATCAAAACAATAAATTGACGAGTTTATGAAAATATAAGTCCCCATATCTCATTTTCCTTTACTATGAAACTAATTTTATAGAATTGATATAAACTTCTACAAATAATTTATTAAACCAACAAAATCATTTCCCAATATACCTATATTGGTAAATTAGTTATGGTTAAATATTAATTTCAGATAATTCAATCAATGTAAGAATCAAACCAAATCATTCATTATCTTCAAGAAATTTCTAAGTATAAGAGTCCAAAACAAGGAATATCCATTAAAAACCAAATACATATAATCAAAATTCACTCAAAATAATGCATTAACTTCCAAACTGTCCTAATTCCAACTTCAGGTCATTGATTATACCCAAAATCTAGATACTACACTATAAAAAGGGTAAAAATTCATAATTTCATTTTAATTCAAACCAAACATGCTTTAATTTCCAACCACATTCCAGATTAGGGGAATCATTCAAGTTCCAACCAAAATTTTTAAAAACCCCATTTTTTTAATGTTCAACAACAAAGCATACATTTGTTGAAAACACTCAATCAGCATAAAATTCCCAAAATTAAGCTTTCATACTCACCTAAAACACTTAAAAAAATTAAAATTACATATTTAATATATAATTCAACTCTTGAAACTACAAGTTGATGATTTTATAACAATCTAAGTCTCCATATTTTCTTTTCCATTACAATACAGCTAAATTTACATAATTGATACTAAAATCTACAATTCACCACCTAACCTACCAAAAAAGTGCTCAATATACCTATCTTGGTAAATTAAATATGATTTGATCTTCATTTCTCATAATTGAATCAGTGTAACCATTAAACCGAATCATTCATTCCCTCCAAAAAATTTCCTAGTATATGAGTCTAAAATCAATAACATTGACCGATCCAACACTTTCAATTATTTTAATCTAAATTTCAATGTTTAATATACTAAAAACTTCTATTCTAAGGTTAATTGTCACATTTTTAGTTTTTTAGAATAAATTGAGATTAATTATGAAAATGTCCTAATTTTAGATCTTTAGTTGTTTTTATTTACTTTTTTATTTCTGTTATAATTTTTTTTATTAATGCGAATTGAATTTTTTTTCCTTATATGTTTGTTGGGATAAATTTCATAAAAATATACCAGGAGAGGAATCCAAAAATTTGAGGCCCAAAAAGATAATTCAATTTGAGACCTGGAATCTATTCCCATATATAGAGACTTTGAAAGACAGACCCTCATTTATCAAATGATAAAATTAATTGATCTGAAATTTCATATGGATAAATAAAAAAATTCTAGGAACAATTTCATTAACTATGTATTCACATGGTCTTCCTATTTCATGTCCATAAATGCATGGGAACTCAGTGTATGGGAATATGAAGAGTCATCCTATCCAGAAAGGTTTTCTAGAGTAAATCTATCATAATATTAGCTAAACTTGTCAAAAGAAGATGAAATGTGGTGGGAGAATGTAGAATATATAGGGGAAAAACTTTCAATAAGAAATATTTTCAAAATTCTACCATTAAATGGGGATAACTTGTGAAAAATTTTAGAGGATAATTTTTAGAGAAATTTTTTTCACCCTTTGCCTATAAAATGTACCCCCTCTTCCATTTAAACGAGTTAACAATTTTTGAGAAGTTTTTTTAGGGGAGTTACTATTGGAATATTTTTCCTACCATTTTAATATATATTAGTATTTTTATTCTCCCATTCTTTCTTTTAAATTTTGTTCTCTTCCACCATACCTCTCTAATACTCACAATGGTGAGTAACCAACCCCAGGCTTGTCCTTGGGGGGAGGGTTTCTTAGTGTTATCAAATTCTTATTCCTAAATTCTAAATGTTAATTCCTATTTGTAATAGGGTAGTGGGTGTATTGAGGGGTGATGTGATTATTTTCCATTATTTCAATATAGTACCAACTATTTTATTTTATTCCCTACCAAACATAAATTCTATCCATTTTCTGAGGCATGGTCTTTATATGTTTGAGTTGAGTGTGTTTGAGGGATGAAAAAACATATGATGGAGCTGGGTCTTGGAAGGAACCACACACTCAATTGAGGTGTGTTTATCAATATTGAATATTGGATGAGGTGATATTTGGTGTGTCGAAGAGATCTCTTAGGCAAGCTAAGTTTTACACTCAAAGAAGGGGATAATGGTTCATGTATGATGTGGTGAACTATCAAATAGAATTTAAACAATAATAATGGATAATGATGGAACTAGAGAAGTCAAACCTATACTATGTTCTTTCTTTCTAAAATATGTTTAGTTTTCACTGTCTTATTTTATCTTCACACATTTCATCATCCTCAAAATCCACTTCTTTGAATTAGGAATAATGAGTGCTTAATTGCTAAGAATCCTCAATAGAGATGGCCTAGGTTATCCCATGTACCAAACTTAGTAAAAATCATTAATATTTTGAGAGTGTGAAAGAAAATTCTCATCAAATTATCACCATTTATGGGGATCCAAGCAGTCTTTAACTCACTATTTTAATTCAAATTTTACAAATAACTTTCTTTCCTTTCTTAAAAAAACTAAAAAAACATCTTTGTACATGATGTATTAAAATTGAAATTATTATGCATGGAATTACTATAATCAAGTTCCATAAGAATACGAAATTCAAAATGATGAAAAATCCCAGCTGTAACATCCCCCGATCCAGCACATTCTCACATGGATGAAATGAGTTGGTCACATGACCTCAAGCGTGCCCCCTGTATACCAGAGGCTGCCGACTAGCAGCAGAGGTGTGATACGTATAGCGGGGAGAATATACCCCTTGGTATAGGGTACAATAAATCTGAAATAAATAGGTAATAAAAAATATCAGAGTAATAGGAAACAACAAAAATAATATATCATACAACTAGTAAATAAAGGAGAAACCAATAAATCAATAATGAAGGATCATGCAATGACAAGCTGAGATGTATCTAAATTTCAAAATGAAAAAAATAAAAATAAAATAATCAAATGACACAAAATAATCCCAAAATACCGCGGTCATAAACCCCATTTAGTACCCATCACTAAACTCTATCCCATCCAGTAAGCAATAAGAGAATCAACAACAAGGTCCCTTGCCCTTGTCCAAACCTGCATCCATGTAATCTACCCATGCACTAAACGGTGGCTCGAATAGGGTGTGAGTAAAACTCAGTAGGTCGACACCACCATGTCTAAATAAAACCAATATGATAATAAGTGTATGAAATAAATTGATAAACAAGTATATTAATTAATCAATTAATATAATACATCAATCAACCTACTTCTACACCATGTCAAAATCTCTCCAAGCATGTAGAAAAACCATGCCGACCAACAACCATATATCCATGGAAAAATAAAAAAAAATTGGGCCAAGATTGCTATATAATTATTTCAGCATGGGACCAGGTAGATCCCACTCAATACAACCATTAAATTATGAATCATCAGACATAGCCTGTTATATAATAATTTTCATATGGGAGTGGACAAAGCCTGCTCAATATAAGCATTACAGTATGGGACTAGGTCAAGATTTCTCAATATAAGCATTAAAGCATGTATCACTGGGCTAAGACCGCAATATGATCATTTAATATTTTAGAAATAAACCTATATATAATCATATCAATATCAACTCAACAAGTCATAATAACAAGGATATCACAATATCACATTATAATCCTCAATGGTTAATTATGAAAATTGCCATTTTCATTTCAATTAAACATTCATTTCTATCTCAAATGATAAAAAGTCATATAAATATGCATTAGACCATTACATAGGGATTATACATCAAGCAATCACATATGGTATCATGTCATTCTAAACACACTTTAAACCATTATCCAATTTCTTTTTATTCAAGGATTTTCTCACCCAACAAGTAGCTATAAGCTAGTTTGCATCAACAGTCGAATTCCAAGGGATCCACCAATTTCCAATCCATGATTTACCATAAACCAATGAACAATTTAATTATAGAACATTTTACATAGGTGAAATCTTATTATTGCATATACTTCACAATTAAACAGACCATAGATTTATGTTTAGACTCCATACCTTTAACCGGCGATTAACGTAACACTTCCATCAACAAAAACCAACAAGGAAGAAGGCCTAGAAGATCGAAAAAAGAACCTAGATCAAACTAGGTTAAGATAAAAACCCAAAATAAATGGAGGTGAATATATTTACACCACAATGAATAAAGAACAATGAGATAGATGTAAAACCTAAGTAGAAACACTCACCAGGGATTAGATGTGTACTAGGGACGTCCATAGGGGAGAAAGAGACCCCAAAATCACTTGGAACTCGTTCAAGGCCCGAGAGGGATAAGATGAACCAAATGAATGAGAAAATAATACATGCTTCCCCACTTAAAACCATTGGGTCCTATGAATACAAGACGTGTAATCCTTTCAGGTAGTGTATTTCCTCATTTTTAAGTTACACTAAAAAACCCACCGCCTCAGGTTAATATTTATCTTTATCAAAATTTTCACGATGTGAATTAGGTTCACGACATGTAACCACTTCATTTCATGAAATAGTTCCCGAACTATGTCTAGAAGAAGTTACACATCATGTAACTTATACATGGCGTGTAATTTTCCAGTGAACAATTTTCAGCCCAAATTCTGTGTAAGTGTATAAACTACCTATAAAGCCTTCCAAACTCATGGAAAACCCCTGTAATCATATTTAACATGTTTATACCTATAATCCATTAACTCAAATAAATATACATCCCTAAACTTTAGGCCATTTTACCTAAAAAAGGATCTCCATCTTTGAACAAGACTCATCCACCAAGGCTCCAATGAAAAAATCAAAGAGAGATGTACCTAAAAAAAGACGTGATATTACAACCTCCCCACCATATAACAGATCACACTCAAGCTTCTCCACAAATAACTATAGGGTATTAATGAACAATTATAGCCACTATGATCACATATCATACTCCCTCTCCCAATTATCCTTCTAAACATGCCTATGATACCACTGCACTCGAACCAAAGGTATAGTCCTAACCTAGATATACTTCTCACTATGGTCCAAAATATGTATCAGATGTTCCTCAAAGTAAGAATCAAACCAAAGGTCGATGTCCTAGACATCTACCACATGAGAAGGTTTAGTATAATATCTATAAAGACACAACATTTTAAACACATCATGTATGGAACTATATCACTATGGAAGGAACAATTGGTACACCATTGGACCGACCCTATCCACTATCACAAACGGACAAACAAACCTAGGTGCTATCTTTACCTATTTTCTAATACAACATTTCCCCAACATAGGTGACACATGAAGGAAAACACGATGACCAACCTTGAACTCCAGAGTTCATCTCTGATGGTCAGTGTGCGATTTATACCTTCTCTTTATGGTCACCAATTACCTCATGATTAGTTCAAATTTCTAAAAAGCCTCCTATATGAGACTAGGACCAACAACCACTGACTCACTTACCTCCAACCAAAAAAGAGGTGAATGATATGACCTACCATAAAAAACTTGAAAGGTTACATTTGTATTGATGCCTAGAAGATGTTATTACATTCAAACTCCATGAGTACCATATGATGATCTCATGAAGACCCTTCCATAAATGCGACGCGAAATGAGGATATCTATTCGAAATGATACTCCTTGAAAAACAATGCAACCAAACTATCTCATACATGTGCAGACTACCCAGATAATTGATTGTGAAGGTTTCCTTGATAGGAAAGAAGTGGGATACCTTCATCATTTGACCCATGATCACCCATATTTCATCGTTATTATGGGGTGTCCTGGGTAATCTTATCACAATGTCCATAGTGACATCATCCCATTTCCACTCAATAATGATCAAAGGATGTAAAATCAAAACTGGACTTTGATGCTTGACTTTCACTTGTTGAAAGGAGAAACATCTCACCACAAAGTCTGTCACCTCCTTATTCATTCCTAACCAACAATATTGTCTATAGAGATCACGATACATATTTGACAGAAAAAGACGTACCACCCATATATAAGCATGAAACTCTCTCATCAGCTCCTCATGTAAGCCTGTATGAACCCATACTTAGCCACAAAAATTAATATAATTTCTATTTCTAAGATACCATATTCATGGCGTCTCCCCACCATATAAGATGTCTCTCAGAACTAATATCTCCAAATTAGATAACTACTCTGTCTTGATCTGGTCCAATAACCTGGGTATAATAGATATCAAAGTCCTAGAGACTCATCCTTGAGACTCCTAAACATATAAATGCATGTATACAAAGAGTTCCATCATCCTGTACTCATTACAAGACTCCTGCACTGCCTATGTCTGTATCTTCTGGATCAAGGTGTCAAAAATAATGTTACCCTTTCCTGATGTATAAGCAACACGAAGTCAAAAGACTATAGATACTCAAACCACATACTCTGCTGAAGGTTCAGGTCCTGCTAAGAAAAGATGTACATGAGGATCTTATGGTTCATGTATACCAAAAACCTCTCACCCATGAGATAATGCCTCTGACATATGAGGGCATGTGCCATCACTACTAACTCCAGATCATGATTAGGTTAATTCTTATCATGCAGACTCAACTATTTAGAGCCATAAGAAACCACTCAATCCTCCTGTATCAGAATTTTTCGAAGTCTAACTCTGGATGCATCATAGTACATGGTATATTATTTAACCAATATAGGTAAAGTGAGGATATGTTCTGAGGTCAGCCTACCTTTCAGCCCTTGTAAATCTATCTCGTAAGAATCTGACCAAATGAACTTCACTCCCTTCTTGGTTATCCCTGACATAGGTTCTTCTAGATGAGAGAAGTCCTAGATGAAACATCTATAATAACCAACTAAACCCAGAAAACTATGAATCCAAAATATATTCTTAGGTCACTCCCAAGATACCACAATTGTGACTTTCTCTAGGTCCACTGACACTCCTTCCTTTGATATGACATGGACCAAGAAATGTATTTTATCAATCCAGAAACTAAATTTGGTTATCTTGACATAAAGATGATGCTCTCTCAATATAACTAGGATGATTTCAAGTTGTTTGGCATGATTTTATGAAGACTAATAGTACACTAAGATGAATTTGAACAAAACCACCAAAAACCAGTCCAGAAAATGATGAATGATCCGATTCATCAAGGACATAAATACCTTTTATTCATTGGTCAAACCAAATAGAATCACTACAAACTCATACAATCCATACTAATTCCTAAAAGTAGTATAAGGTATGTCCAATGACCTCACCCACAAATGGTGTTATCTTGATCTCAAATCGATCTTGGAGAAGATCTTAGAATCTCTCAGTTGATTGAAGATATCATTGATGTGTGGAAGAGGATATCGATTTTTGACCGTCATCTGGTTCAATCTCTGACAATACACACATAAGCACAAAGTACCATCAAAATTCTTGGTGAAAAGAACTGGAGAACCCCATGGAGATGTACAAGGCCATATGAAACCTTTAACTTCCAGATCTTCCAATTGAACTTTCAACTCACAAAGTTTTGTTGGTACCATCCTATCTGGAGGGATATAAACTACCTCTACTCTCAGCATCAATTAGATCATGAACTCGATATCCCATTTGGTTGGTAATCTATAAAACTCTTCAGGAAATGCATCTTGAAAACAATCTACCACCAGAGGAAAATAATCCTGCTCATTCCACCATCATCCAAATATAGTCTTGCTATCCGAGCCATGATACAATCCAATATACATTAAATTGGTCCTGCACGAATAGCTTGAAGATATCATTAAACATGGTGAGAATAAATACCTCATTCCAGAGATATCAAGGTAAATTTCCCCAGTTAATAGTCGATGTGAGCTTGGTATAGAACTAACCAATCCATACCAAGAATAAAATTGAAACCTATCATTTCCACTAAAAATGGTTCCCATGAGAAATGGAAACCACTAATCTATAGAGAACATGCCTTGGAACGTTTTATATTATTTGACTACACTCCCAATAGCGTGTCAATGGTCAAATAACCATCCAAGCTTTCCACAACCAATCCCAAACCATTTGCAAAGAGAGTAGATAAAAATGAATGCGATGTTAATGTATCAAAAAAATGAAATAAAGGGTAGATGATACATGAATTGTACCTCTAATGGGTATAAGGTCCTTCATCCACAATATCCATAGTATTATTCATAACATGAAACTAACTAGTCCCTATTCTTTAGAATATAGACTGAATCCACTGACCTATTCCTTATAACCAGTACCTCCATTCCTACAGTGGGGTACCACGTCCCCAGCCTCAACCTAAACATCATTTGGAACTCCAACTACATTTCTACCGAGGAGTAGCTAATTCCTTCCCAAAATCTGGTACCAGTCTTGATCCCCTTCCACTACTCTGTTGTGATAATTTCTGACAAAACTTCTGAATATGACCCATATTTCCATAAGAATGACACTCCAAAGTGAAGTATGGATATTGAGGCTTCTTGTTTCAAAACTTTTCACACTGATAACACTATAACAGAACATGGTCTTGAGATGGTATCCCACTACCCTAACTAATCTGCATGATGTTTCCTTGGAATAAAATATCATAACAACACTTCTTTTTACCAGAATAAGAGCTCCCAGTTCACCCTACTAAAATAGTTTGGATACTACTCAGGGCCTCTCTCAGATTACCTTATGTGATGAGTGCCTAATTCATAACATCTAAAAATCCACTCAGATGAAAAAAATTCACATCTGACCTGATATTATAGTTAATCCCATCCTAAAAACGGCTCACCCTAGAGATCTCATCAGTAACTAAAGATGGTGTAAAGTGATGCTGGTTGATGAAATGTTCAGTGTAGTCCATCACTAACATTCCCTCATATGATAGATTAATGAACTCACAAGACTTATCATCCCTCAATGTCTCTGGATAGAAGGTTCTCAAGAAATTATCCTTAAAGTACTTCCAAGATAGCTCCTCATACTGCCCAACTCACTCTATAATATCCCACTAATTCTTGGAAGGTCCATAGAGCATATATGTAGTAAGATTTACCTCCATATCTGAGGGTGTCTCAAAATGATTGAAGATTTTATGGACTAACTCAATACAGAACTTGGATTCTTATGGGATTACCTCCCCAGTGAATGTAGGTGGATGTTATAACTGAAACTCTCTCATCATCTCAGACATTGAAGAAACAGTATGAATAGTCTCCCTTTCCATGGTTCACATGACCCTCAAGAAGCTATCGCAAAACTGAACATTCATCTGATCCTTATAAGTTGTGAGAATCTTAAAATAAATTTTATTATGAGTGAGATGATTTCCACTCTCTTGATGCCCAACTCAAAGATGTTGAGAAGTAATATTCTCTACAAGATAAACACACTCCATAGAACATTGGTTAGCATAACAAAGTCAACCTCAACAGGAAATAACAACAGAGAAACATTACTTCAAGTTTCTCTAAACATGGATTATAAGTGTTTTAGCATGAAATAATAGTTATTGAATTTTATTTATTAGATACAACAGATATATCATATCATAGTTCATATAGGCACGTATATATCACATGCAATAAATATGTCCCTATCATGAACAATGCATGACAATTTATATCCCTATATGTGTATCATGATGCATGTATACTCATATCATGACATACCGAGCCATGAGTATAAATTTCAAGAAATAATAACATCATAAAACATAAACATCAGACAACATGTGAATCACCCAAGGTGAAATAACATCAACTGTAACAAATAAACATCATGAACAACAATCCCATACCTAGGCACTTGGATTTATCCCTATACATGGGTTGGCTACTCCCATGCACAAGATTATTACCAAGTCCTAACAAATCCTAGTTTGAGTTATAACTTTCTTAAATAGTAAATCAATATAAAGGAACCCCCCTTGATACCACTTTGTAAAGTCCTTCGATCCGACACTCTCTCATGTGGCCGAAACGGGTTGGTTATGTGACCACAAGCATGCCTCCCCATATGACAGAGGATGATTACTAGTATAAAGGGTGTGATATGTATAGTGGGTATACTATAAACCCTGATATATATTATAATAAATCTAAAATAAATAGGTAATAAAAAATATTAGAGTAAAAGGAAACAACAAAAACAATATATTATACAACTGAGAAATAAAGGAGAAACCAATAAATCAATAATGAAGGATCATGTAATGAAAAACTGAGATGTAGCTAAATGTAAAACTAAAAAAAATAAAAATAAAAGAACCAGTTGGCACAAAATAATCCCAAAATTCCCTGGTCTCAAACCCCATGTCGGACCCATCTCCAAACTCCATCCCATCTAGTAAGAAACAATAGAATCATCAATAAGGTTCTTTTCCCTTGTCCAAACCTGCATCCATGTAATATTTTTGGCACCAAACGATGTCCCAAATAGGGTGTGAGTAAAAATCAGTAGGTAAACACCGCCATTTCTAAACAAAACCACTTTGATAATAAGTTTATGAAATAAATCGATAAACATGTGTATTAATTTATCAATTAATATAATACACCAATAAACCTACTTAGACACCATGACAAAATATATCTGATCATGTAGAAAAACCATGCCAACCAACAATCATATATCCATGAAAAAATCACAAAAATCTAGGCCAAGCCCTCTATATAATCATTTCAAAATGGTACTTGGTAGAGCCCTCTATATAATCATTACAACATGGGACCGGGTAGAGCCTATAATGACCCAAAGTTTTATCAATAGAAATAACTTCTTATTATTATGCCTTATAGTATAATCACATTAAGAAACACAATGAAATGATACTAAATACTATGTGACCATTAAACATAAATTTTCCACTTCTATGTTTTGAATTTCAAAAATCTGACATATATAGTTGCGATCAGTAAGATGTTTGGAGTCCGATAGGACTAACATAAATTTTAGTGAATAGCAACAAACCCTTATGAATAGTAACATACCCTTATGAATAGTAATATGAACCTTATGAATAGTAAATTGTCCAAAATAATAGTAACCTTACCCATGAATGATTAAATAAAATTTAGGCAACTTATAAGTGACAATTTGACCAAAGTAAAAGTATTAGTATTTTTATAAGTCATAAATAATTAATTATAATTGATTAATTAATTTAAAAGAATATTTATTTTCCTAAAATGTGTTCATAAATTAACAATTTTATGTCTTATGGTTTTAAGATAATTTTATAAGACCTTATGTAATTTTTGAAACATTATAAAATCAGTTTTAATTTTAAAAACTGTATTTTTTCAAGTAAATTATGATTTTGATTAAAAATTAAATTAATCATATATAGAAAATTATTTTAAAAAAATGGACTTCATTTTTGGATTCTACATGTTGAAAAATGGTTAGGGTGAATTTTTGGGATTTTTCTGAAATACTTGAATTTTTGGTGAATAGTAAAATGCATTAATTTACCATATAAATACATTATAATTTTAACCCACTATTCATGACATCACAAGTGATGTAAGCATGAAAATATCTAACTCACATGCCCTATTTACTATTCTTGGTCATGGAATCATCACTATTGCTTATCTTAGTAGAAATTAATAAACTAATGATTAAAATATTAAGAAAACCCCTCTCCCCTCCACTATAAATACCACCCTTCACACCCTCATTTCCTCACACATCTCAAGATTCAAGACTTGTCTAAACTCTACCCAAATATCTTCCCTAGCTCCTTCCCCATGACCAAGAGCTCTTTTCCTCATCAAAATACCAAGACTAGGTTCCTTAAGGAGGATCTCAAGAGGAGGATTCAAGAGGTAATTTCTCTCTCTCTTTTCTTTCTATTTCCTTTCAAATGTCATTTATTTTGTTCTCTTATCCTCAATTTCTCTTATAAAAATTTCATGATAACTCCAATATTATTGATATAATGGTATTATATCATGTTAATGGAATATTATTCATTATAATCTTCCCTCCCACTCTTTTTTAATAAAAATTAAATTGTTGCCTGTGATGTGTTAATTTACCCTTATCATGGGTGATGCAATTCCATTTTCCTTCAACTTTTTCAAGGCTGTAAATAAAACCATAAAATGGTTGATTTTTTTAAGTGTATGTTTTATCACCTTTTATGTTCTAGAACTAACTTATTTACATGACACTAAGTGATAAAATAAAACAAGTTCGTTGTGATCGAAAAACCACAGAAATTAACCTAAAACGATCATTAAATTTTAACTAATGATTCATAAACATGATATATAAAATAATTCATTATAAGATCATTTAAAATATTTTAATATCATTAAAAATATGTAATATCTGTTCTGTATGTTTATCCATGTTCTACATGAACTTCCATTCATGAATACAAGTGAAATGTTCATAAAAGCTAAGGAAATTAACACTTCTGAACAATGAATTTAAGATTTATAACTCATCCAAAGGCCCATAAAAGAACTTAATGAAACCAAATTAAACCATATTCATGTATAAAAGGTACTTTAATTTCTAATTAATTAATATAATGTCATTATACAGGACATTAAAGTGAAGAAATTGTTCGGATACAAGGTAAGGGGAAAGTCTCGAACCCAACTTTCTTTCTTCGAGTTCTCCCTCTTTCACTCCATTTTTGGTATGGTTACACATTAAAAAACATTTTTTCATCATTATATTACCTATTCTGGGATATAAATGTTCTCAAATGGATTTTATGTAAAACATAATGTTTTCCAAAAGAACTCTTCTTTCAAGAACACACCTTTTACTTCTCACTCAAGGTTGATGGTTCTTGTATAAAGTATGTTATTCCCTCTTTATTTTGGGAACCCAATGTTTATGAATGTGTTACTATGAGTTGAAACCCATTAATTTACATGGTTATTTATGTTCATGATTGATATATGTTCTATGTGGAATGCATGATAATGAAAATGTTATGATGTGATGGGTGCGCTTGGAATTATATAGCGCAATATGAATGTTTTAATGTGATGGGTATGCCCAAAATTATACAGCGCTCCAATGCATTGGGTAAAGTGATGAACCTCATGAGTTAAAGTTAAATGATATGTGAATATTATTCTAGATTTTTTCACAACTATGTGTGGTAGAGAACCACTAAGACATGATGTTTCATTTTTTATGCATTTCCACATTTCAAGTCTTTTAATAAAGATTCCTCTCATGTTCATGATCCTTTGCCTATGCTATGATTATTATCACCCACTGTTATATTGTTCTTATCTACCCTATTACTGGTATTTTAGATTGCCCCTTTTTTATGTATATCCTCAGGTGAATATGTGTACTAAGGATATTACAAGGGACAATATGAGGCTAGAGAAGAATGAATTAAATAAATATTTATACTTGACATTGTAAATGTTATGTTTGGTCATAGTTTTCCCAAGACTCTAAACCTATGTATCCTCATGGTGTGATACTATTATGTTTTTTTATCTTTATAATGATGTAATATTAATTTAAGAAAAGACAGGGTCACTATAGTTGGTATCAGAGGCAAGGTTTAGTTAATTTGGGAATTAAGATTAGTGAACCCTAGAGAAAACATCTAGTATGAGACTAAGTAAAAAATATGCACACAATAAGATTTACATATGGATCCCATAAGTTATTATTTTAGTGTAAATATTATAAATAAATAAGTTATTCATGACTTGTTTACTTATGTTTTGTTCTAACCTTTTCTATTTTAGAAAATGGTGGGAACCAGGAGAAACCAGGCCAACAACCTTTGCGAGGGATAATGCACCGATTTCCCGAACAACATCTCCAATGCTTTGGGAGGCGGAGTTCAAAACTTCATGAATATTCTTACCAAAATATCTTAGGTTATGAACAATAAAAAAAATAATGGGGAACTTCCTCCTTCACCCAAGAGGGAGAAACTAACTATTGAGTGATTTATGTGGCAACAACCACTGATGTTTAGTGGATCTTCCGATCCAATAGTTGTGGAACAATGGGACAACTCTATGGAGAAAATATTTTCTATGCTTCATTGTTTTGAGACAGATAAGGTGACTTTACCCATTTATCGACTAGAGGGAGAGGCCGATCAATGCTGATATTTGATTAAGAACACCAAGCCAAGTGACGAAATTGAAGAAATGGAATGAGAAGAATTTAAGATAATGTTTCTTAACAATTATTTCCCACGAAATCTTCGTACGGAGATGGAGAGAGAATTCATTAAGCTCAAAAAAAAGTAAGTGGAATCTATCACAACCTATGAATCAAATTACACAAGGCTTTCAAGATATGATTTGGGCTTTGTTATCAACAATGATGGAAAAATTGATAGATTATTTAGTGGATTAAAACTACACCTTCTAAAGGCTCTTGCAATTTGAGACTTTGGGAGTTATGAAGAAGTTTTTCGATGTGATCTCAAAGTGGAGATGGAGTTTGGAGAATGGTCACATGTCTATGGTGATAAGAAGTGAAAGATGGAGTTTCAAGCTGGAGGATTTAATGATAAATGTGGGAAGAAAACTCAACAACCCACATGCCAAAAATGTGGGAAGTTGCATCATGGGAACTGACTCAAAGGGATGGGGAAATTCTTCATGTGTGAGAAATAAGGACACAATGCTCAAGAGTTTTGAAAATACATGAGAAGTAAGGAGAATGTAGCAGAAGAAAGGGGAGCCCCACCCATGGTTCAATGCTACAACTGTAGGGATCAAGGGCACTATGCAAGCCAGTGCACTAAACCTCGAGTCCTCAAGGGTAATCAACATCATCCAACAAATCCAAAGAAATAATGGAAGGATTATTCCATCACTACTGTGGAAAATGAACATGATAATGAAGTCATTCAAGGTACACATCTTATTCACTCAATAATGGAAAAAGTATTATTTGATTCTGGTTCTACGCATTCCTTTATATCTTTCAAGTTTTCTAGAACTATAGAATTGAAGCCCCAAAACCTTGAAGTAGATATATCTTTAAAAACACCAAGTGGTGAAATAATTGTAACCCAAGTGTTTTACTCTTCTCCTATTGGCATATGTGGGAAGATTCTTCCAACAAATCTCGTAATACTTCCCTTAGTGGAATTCGATGCTATAATGGGAATGGATTGGATCTCGTTATATAGAGCACATATTAACTATCGGGAAAAGGAAATATCTTTTCATATCACGAACCATCCCATGATCCTCTACAAATTCAAGGAAGATCATGAATATCCTTTGAAAAATACTTCAAAGGTGTGGGTGTTGATTCCCTATGAAGAATCATATCTCACACAAATGGTTGAGTCAAAGGAAAGTGCCAACCATGCAGAAATGCCCATCGAGAGGGAATACAATGATGTATTTCCCAAAGAGTTACTCAGAATTCCCCCAGATCATAATGTAGAGTTATTAATAGAACTCATACCCAGAGCTAATCCTATATCAAAGTGTCTCTATAGGATGGATTCTACTGAACTAGAGGAGTTAAAGAAGAAGCTGTAAGAGTATTTGGACAAAGGATTCATACACCCTAGTGCATCACCTTGGGGGTGCACCAGTGCTCTTTGTGAAGAAGTAGGATGGATCAATGCAGCTGTGTATCGATTATGGGGAACTCAATAAGATCACCATAAAGAACAAGTATCCTCTTCCAAGGATAGATGAGTTGTTAGATCAGTTAAGAGGAGCTCAATACTTCTCAAAGGTGGATCTTCATTATGGATATCATCAGTTAAATGTGAATAAGGAAGACATTCAGAATACTGCCTTCTGTACAAGGTATAGGCACTATGAGTTTCTGGTGATGCCCTTCGGACTTACTAATTTCCCTTCAATCTTCATGGATTTTATGAAAAGAGTCTTTAGACATTACCTTGATAAATTTTTAGTAGCGTGTATCGATGATATTATCATCTACTCTAAGAGAAAGGAGGAACATGAAGAACATCTAGGACTTGTGTTGGCAACATTGAGAAAGGAGAATTTGTACACCAAGTTCAGAAATTATGAATTTTGGATGAAGCAAGTCACATTCTTGGGACATGCGATCACAAGAGAAGGAATTTATGTGGACCCTTAAAAAACAAAGGCGATTGAGGAATGGACCAAACCCTCAAGTCTCATAGAAATCCATACTTTTCTTGGATTAGCTAGGTATTACTAACATTTTGTGAGAAATGTATCATAAATTTCAAGCCCTCTAACTAAGTTAACAAGGAAATGGGTAAAGTATGTATAGATGTAAGAATGTGAGGTAATATTCAAGGAGATAAATAGAATTTTGATCACTGCACCTGTACTCACACTACTGAAAAGTGGAGAAAGTTTTGTGATATACAGTGATGTTTCAAAGAAAGGCTTGGGTTTAATACTCATGAAAAATGATAATGTGATAGCCTACTCCTTAGGGTAGTTGAAGATCTATGTGCAGAACTACTCGACACATGATCTAGAGCTAGTAGCCTTGATTTTTGCCTTGAAAATCTGGCAGCACTACCTTTATGGTGAGAAGTGTGAAATATACAACGAACACAAGAGACTAAAGTATATATTCACACAAAAGGAGCTCAACATGCATAAAAGGATATGGTTAGAGATAATCAAAGACTACAATTTCTCTATTCACTATCATCTTGGAAAGGTGAACAAGGTAGCTGATGCTCTAAGTAGAAAAAAAATCTGCTACTCTATCCATGTTACAGATTGAGAAAGACCCTATATTATTGGATATACAAAGGATGGATTTGAAAATCATAAGGGCAGGGGATACATCCTACCTTTCCCAAATTACTGTGCAACCATCAATCCAAGAGACGATTAAGGAGGCACAAAGGGATGATCTGAAGTTACAAAAGAAGGTGAATGCAGTAAATGAAGAGAAACTAAAAGAGTTCCATATTGATGATGATGGTGTGATTTGGTTTGGAATGTGGCTTCGTATGCCTTCATCACCCATGATAAAGAAGGATCTATTGAAGAATACACATATCTCAACTTTCTCTATCCATCCTGGTAGCACCAAGATGTACTGAGATCTTTGAGAACAATTATAGTGGGATAACATGAAGAAGGAGATTTTAGAATATATCTCAAGGTGATTGGTATGTTAGCAAGTTAAATAAAAGAGACAAAAGTACAAAGGGATGATGAATCCATTTTCTATACCCACATGTAAATGGGAGAATGCCACTATGGATTTTTCATGGGTCCTCGAAGACGTCGAAGGTAAATAATGCGATATGGGTTGTGGTTAACTGACTCACCAAGATTGCCCATTTTATTACTATTTGGGAAGATCTATCACTTGAACAACTTGAAAATACATATGTGAAGGAAGTGGTGAGAATTAATGGTGTTCCACTCTCGATTTCCTCTGACCGTGATCCAAGGTTCACATCTAAATTTTGGAGGAGTCTTCAATATGCTTTGAGCACTGAATTAAATTTCAGCACAGCCTATCACCCCCAAACTGATGGCCAATCTGAATGGACTATTCAGATGCTTGAAGATATGCTAAGAGCCTGCTCTCTAGAATTCAAAGGTATATGAGATCAGCATCTCACATTGGTTGAGTTCTCATACAACAATAGCTTCCACTCAAGTATTCAGATGGATCTATATGAATCTTTGTATGGAAAACGATGTAGAAATCCAACCTATTGGGACGAAGTTGGAGAAAGAAAGATACTTGGACCTGATCTTGTGCAATAGATGATATATAAGGTTCAAGTCATCCAGAAACACATCAAATATGCTTAGAGTCGGCAAAAGAGATATGCTGACAATCATTGAAGGGACTTGGAGTTCGACATTGGAGATAAAGTCTTCCTTCAAATATCACCATGGAAGAGAGTCATTTAGTTTGGAAAGAAAGGGAAGACAAGCCCAAGGTACATTGACCCCTTTGAGAGCATTGAAAGCATAAGATCCGTGGCTTATCAGCTTGAAATTCTACCAAATATGGATCAAGTTCATGATGTGTTTCACATATCACTCCTGAGGAAGTACATACCAGATCCCTCACATGTACTGAACTCAAAGGTGTTACAACTGGAATATGATCTCTCATACGAGGAGCATCCAATGAAGATTCTAGAACATAGAGATAAGGTTCTACACAACAAGACAAACCACCTTGTCAAAGACTTTTGGAGGAAACATAAGTTTGAAGAATCAACTTGGGAACCGGAGGAGGCGATGAAGGATAAGTACCCTTACCTGTTTATGTAAAACAAAATTTCGAGGGTGAAATTTCATAAGTAGGGGAGAATGTAACGACCCAAATTTTTATCAATGGAAATCCCTTCTTATTATTATGCCTTATAATATAATAACATTAGAAAACACAATTAAATGATACTAAATACTATGTAACCATTAAACATAATTTTACCACTTCTATATTTTAAATTTTGAAAATCTGACATACACAATTGCGATCAGTAAGATGTTTGGAGTCCAATAGGAAAAACATAAATTTTGGTGAATAGTAACCTACCCATATGAATAGTAACATACCCTTATAAATAGTAATATGACCCTTATGAATAGTAAATTGTCAAAAATAATAGTAACCTTATCCATGAATGATTAAATAAAATTTAGGCATCTTTTAAGTGACAATTTGACCATAGTAAAAGTATTGGTATTTTTGTAAGTCATAAATAATTAATTATAATTAATTAATTAATTTAAAAGAATATGTATTTTTCTAAAATGTTTTCATAAATTAAATTTTTTATGTATTATATTTTTAAGATAATTTTATGATACCTCATGTAATTTTTGAAAGAATTATAAAACCAGTTTTAATTTAAAAAAAATGTATTTTTCAAGTAAATTATGATTTTAATTAAAAATTAAATTAATCATATTTATAACATTATTTTTAAAAAATGGACTTCATTTTTGGACTCTACACATCAAAAAATGGTTAGGGTTTTTTTATTTGGATTTTTCTAAAATACTTGAATTTTTCATGAATAGTAAAATGCATAAATTTACCGTATAAAAACATTATAATTTAAACCCACTATTCCTGACATCACTAGTAATGTAATCACCCAAATATTGAACTCAAATTCCCTATTTACTATTCTTGGTCATGGAATAATCACTATTTATTATCTTGGTGTAAATTAATAAACTAATGATTATAATACTAAGAAAACCCCTCTCCCCTCTACTATAAATACCACCCTTCACACCCTCATTTACTCACACCTCTCAAGCTTCAAACCTTGTATAAAATCTGCCCAAATATCTTCCCTATCACCTCACCCCACTACCAGGAGCTCTTGGCCACATCAAAAGATCAAGCCTAGGTTCCTTAAGGAAGATCTCAAGAGGAGGATTCAAGAGGTAATTCCCCTCTCTCTTTCCTTTCAATTTCCTTTCAAATGTCATTTCTTTTCTTCTATTATCCTAAACTTATCTTATAAAAATTTCATGATAAATCAATTATGATTGATATAATGGTATTATATCATGTTAATGGAATATTATTCATTATACTCCTTCCTCCCACTCATTGTCAATAAAAATGAAATCGTTGTCTGTGATGTGATAATTTACCTACATCATGGGCGATGTAATTCCATTTTCCTTAAACTCTTTCAAGGATATAAATAAAACCATAAAATGGTTCAAAAAATATTTTAAATTATATTATTTATCACATTTTATGTTCTGTAACTAATTTATTTACATGAAACTAAGTGATAAAATAAAACAAGTTTGCTGTGATTGAAAAACCATCCAAATTAACCTAAAATGATCATCATTAAATTTTAACTAATGATTCATCCACATGGTATATAAAATAATTCATTATAAGATCATTCAAACTCATGTAATATCATTAATAACATGTAATATCAGTTCTGTATGTTTATCTTTGTTCTACATTAACTTCCATTCATGAATACAAGTGAAACGTTCATAAAAGATAAGAAAATTAACAGCCTCGAACAATGAATTTAAGCTTTATAACTCATACAAAGGCCCATAAAAGAACTTAATGAAACCCTATTAAACCCTATTAATGTATAAAAGGTTATTTAATTTCTAATTAAAGAATATAATGTCATTATATATGACATTAAAGTGAAGAAACCGTTCGGATACATGGTAAGGGGAAATTCTCGAACCCAACTTTCTTTCTTCGGGTTCTCCCTCTTTCACTCTATTTTTGGTATGGTAACTCCTTAAAAATAATTTTTTCATCATTACATTACCTATTTTGGGATATAAATTTTCTCCACTGGATTTTATGTCAAACACAATGTTTTCCAAAAGAACTCTTCTTTCAAGAACACACCTTTTACTTCTCACTCAAGGTTGATGGTTCTTGTATCAAGTATGTTATTACCTCTTTATTTTGGGAACCAAAAGTTTATGAATGTGTTATTATGAGTTTAAAACCATTAATTTCCATGGTTATTTATGTTCATGATTAATATATGTTCTATGTGGCATGCATGATAATGAAAATGTTATGATGTGACGGGTGCGCCCGAAATTATATAGAGCAATATGAATGTTTTAATGTGACGGGTGCACCCAGAATTATACAGTGCTCCAATGAATTAGGTAAAGTGATGAAACTCATTAGTTAAATTGAAATTATGTGTGAACATGATTATAGATTTGTTCACAACTATGTGTGGTAAAAAACCACTAAGACATGATGTTTTATTTTTTATGCATTGCCACATTTCAAGTCTTTTATTAATGATTCCTCTCATGTTCATGATCCTTTGCCTATGATAATATTATTATAACCTATTTTTATATTGTTCTTATATACCCTCTTACTGGGATTTTAGATCACTCCTTTTTTGATGTATATCCTCAGGTGAATATGTGTACTTAGGAGATTACAAGGGGCAATATGAGGTTATAGAAGAATGAATTAAATAAATGTTTATGATTGATGTTGTAAATGTTATGTTTGGTGCTAGTTTTCCCAAGACACTAAACTTATGGATCCTCATGGTGTAATTCCATTATGTTGTTTATCTTTATAATGATGTAATAGTAATGTAAGAAAAGGCAGAGTCTCTATAGATCCCACTCAATATAAGTATTAGAACATGTGACTTGGCCGAGCCCACTCAATATAAGCATTAAAACATGTATCACTAGGCCAATCCTACTATATAAGAATTTAAACCTATATGCATAGCCCTATTTATAAGCATTTCATCATCAAATCAATAAGTCATAACAACAAGTATATTACAATATGACATTATAAGCCTCAATAGTTAATTTTGAAAATTACCATTTGTCTTTTAATTATACTTTCATTTATATATCCAATAATCAAAAAACATATCAATATTAATTAATCCATTACCTAGGTATTTTACATCAATCAATAACCTATGGTATCATGTCATGCTAAACACACTTTATGTAACGACCCAAAGTTTCATTAATGGAAAATCTCTCTTGATCTTATTAAATGTCTCTTTATATAAAATGTTTTTATAAAATGTCAACTTCTTTGGTTTTATGTTAAGAATTTTGACCGTTCCTAATATAGCCGTTGAACAGTGATCACATGATTAGTATAAATACAGGGCTTTAACACATCCAATTTTTACCTAGACAAAGGAAGTGATGGCCTCATCCAGTAGAATTGTCCCATACGAATCCCATTTGTCAGAGCTCGGAAAAGAGGTGGCATCTTTGGGATTCACCCTTGACCAAGCCCAATCTGAGCTTCATCATGTCAAGTTCGAACGTGACCGTATACAGGAAATGTGGAAGTTGATTGAAATTACCACTCGAGCGATGTTATCCGAGCCACCCCAAGAGTCTGTCACCATCGCACACCTTACCCTTAGGTCTTATGCGGCTGTTTTAAGGGGTTATGTAAAAAATAATTAGTACTATGTTCATGTACATTATTTTTGTATATAATAATGAATATAATTTCTAGTCATTTTTGATACATTGTAAATAGTTTTTAAACTACAAATGGTGTTTTTAGTTATTATTTAATTAAGAAATATATTTTATTAAATTAATGGATTTTTGAATTAAATAATATTTTAATAAAATAATATTATTATTATTAAATTATTTTTTATTAAATATAAATGATCTTATAATTTTATGAATGCAATTAAAATTTTTATTAAGGTTTGAAATCCATTTCTGTCAAAACCCGTGAATTTTCGATAAATGTCAGTTTTTATTTTAAAAGTGAAAATTAACATATTTAGAAAATTATTTAGATAAAATAAATGTTATTTCTGGAATCAGGATGTCGAAATTATCCAATGGTGAATTTTTCATAATTTTCTGAGACAGTCAAATTTTTGGGTAAAAATTAAATACCGTTTAAATATATAATGTGTTTTATGACATCATAATGACCCAATAGTGATGTAATAAAATACTATAATCTTTATGTTCGGACAATATATGTTTTAACATTAAAATAATGTGATTTTGGGTTTGTTTGACTTACTTTTCAAAGCATTAATGGACCCCTCAAGACATATTCAACACTTTGCCTTTTTAAATTAATTTCCATGGGAGTGTGACTCACCTCCACATAAGCAACCTTATTATTTTAAGAAGTTTGGACTTTGGCCTTATAAAATATTTTTTTCCTCTTCACTTTTCCAAAAAACCATGGGCAAAAACCATGGGATGGTTTGTGGTTTGGATTAATTTAATATAAGAGGTCCCAAACCTAAATTATAAATAATTCCCTCACCTTTCCTATATAAACCCACCCAAGCTCCCACTTCCTCCTCACTCAAAGCCCTTGGAGTTCATCCAAAATCTTCCCTACTCTCTCTAGAATCCTCCCAAGGTGCCCCAATCTCCCAAGAATCCTCTCACAATCCTCTCTCTAGCCTTTGGAAGCACACTTCCAAGTAAGGGTTTTTTTCTTCCTTTCTCATTTTTGTCAATTTTCTTTAAGTTGTATTGCCCTTTTAATTTCAATTATGAATGTTGGGGTATGGTTTCGTACCACCCCATACTTCCCTCTTATTGTTTGAATTATGGGAGACCCATTTCTCTCTCATTAAATTCCTCCCATGTACACCCGTTACTATGCCGAAATTCCGAAAGGAACTTCTCTCTCTTCTTTTACATTCAAGCAATAATTTTGTATCATGAATCTAAATTCCATTACAATTGTTGGGACATGTATCTATATGATATATTTACTTTCCATTACATGTGAATATTATGAAGAAACCCTTTCTCTCTCATCAACCTTTTTTATGAATTCTTATGTCATGCCGTTACGCTGCCGAAATCGCACCGATTTTCTAAGCCAATGCCATTGTGTAGTGGATACCATGCCCATTTCTCCATCAAGGGTATCCAAATTTATGCACCTTTACTTATTGATTACAAAGTTTAATTTATTAATTCCACATTCCTTTATCGTGGAATAAATGATTATGTTTTATGAATCCATATTTTATGATCCATGTGGAACACTTATGCATGAAATGAAATGTTTAAGAAGGGTGCGCCCTTATAGCGCTCCAATGCATTGGGTAAAGTATAGTATCATGATACGTCATATGCAATGAGTGTTGACTCATGCTAATTCAAGTGCAACGAGGGTTTACTCGTGCTTTATGTTCAATGAGGATTTACTCATTCTCTATGTGCAATGAGCCTTGGCTCATGCTAATTCCATGTTAAGTGTTGTTGCCACATTTCCATGTTATGATTATCATGCTTTATCATGCCTTTATGTTCATGTTTCTTTTATTCTCTATTGATATGAAAATTGTCTAACATGTATTTTACTCCTCATGTTATTCCATGTGTACTCCCTTACTGGGCTTTATAGCTCACCCTTTTCTTATGCATGTCCTCAGGTTATCCCATGCAATGCTAAGTACAAGGGAATGTAGTGGTCATGTAAAGGAAGTTTTCAATAAAGATGTTGTATTTCATGTTTCAAGTTTTTATGTAATGATCCTAATCCCCAAAGACACTAAACCTCTCAATCTTCTTGTTGTATCAAGTGAAGTTTTATGTAATAAATCATGTTTAAGTTTGTAATAAAAGCAGGGTTGTCATAGTTGGTATCAGAGGATAGGTTTAGTTATTTTAGGGATTAGGAAACCCTAGTAAATCCTTAGATACAAGACTAAGTATAATAAAAACATCCCTAAGTTTTGGTAAGTACTGAGTAAGTGGTTTATCAAAAAAATACATCCCTGTCTGGATACGATCAGGTAGAGGTGGCTCTGGCACAGATATATCCTAGGGGTAAAACCCGAAAACACTGCTTTGAGCTAGACTCGAATGGGAACTGGTGCACGAAAATGGGCCTTACTGCACTCTTGGTTACGACACTCCCGGGGGATATGTTTTGATAAATTCAAAAGCTTAGTATGAACCCTTATTAAGGGAATTAAAAAAATGACCCTACAAATATATGTTAGAAAGTAGATCATGAAAAGCCTAGATTGAAGCCTATAGACTCTTGAGTAAGGAAATAAAAGTTTATTTATAAGTCATCAACTTTTGTCTTTGGATTACCCTTTATGTGTTACCCCAATCTTTCCTTTTATTCTAGCCAATGGCTGGTAATAGGAGGACTCGGGCTAACAACCGTTGTGAAGATCAATGTGATGACTGTACTAATGAGATGCCTAATACAATGGGAGCGGGAATCGTGAACTTTGTCACGCTTCTCTCTTAGCTAACTCAAGTTTTTAATATTAACACGGGTCAAGAGGAACGTCCAAACCCCCCTAAGAAAGAACAAGTCGCTATCGAGAGCTTCATGAGACAAAGGCCTCCTACTTTTAGTGGATCATCTGATCCCACGATCGCTGAACAATGGATCAACTCCATTGAAAAGATCTTCTCCATCCTTAAATGTTCTAAACAAGAGAAGGTCCTCCTGGCGGCTTATCATATGGAGGGTGAAGTTGATCAATGGTGGACGTTGATCAAAAATAGGAAGCCTGAGGAGGAGATCGAGGCGTTGGAATGGAAGGATTTATGGAAGATTTTTTTCGATAAATATTTTCCGCGCACCCTCCGACTTAAGATGGAAAGGGACTTCCTTTACCTCAAGCAAAAAGATGAAGAATCTGTTAGAGCATACGAGGAAAACTTCACAAGTCTTGCATGATACGCTTCCGGCTTTTTCGTTTCCCCAGAATGAAATGTTGGCCGCTTCTTTGGTGGGATGAAGCCTAGCCTGCAGAAAGCATTGGCGATCCGTGACTTCGACAGCTATGAGGAAATTGTCCGATGTGCCCTCAAGGTCGAAATGGAGATCGGAGAATCACAAGGGTATCATGGGGATAATAAGTGTAAGGTGGACTTCAATGCTGGTGGGCCAATGGATAAATCCAACGGCGCTAAGAAGATCCAGCACCCCACTTTCCCAAAGTGCGAAAAGAAGCACCCTAGAAATTGCCTTAAGGGGACGAGAAAATGCTTCAGGTGTGGAAGAGAAGGGCACCTAGCTGTTAACTGTCGGCAAGAAAGATCCACAGTTGCGACAGAGGAGAGGAACGCTCCGTTCGAACCTCAACGCGTTGTTCAATGCTACAAATGCAAAGAACCGGGTCATTTTGCAAATCAGTGCCCTAATCCAAGGGTTTTCGGAGACAACCAACAACCTCCAAGGCAGCAAGGAAGAGATTTTGCCATCACTTCTGCCGAAGTGAACCCCGACAACAAAGTGGTGACAGGTACGCTATTTATTTATTCAATAATAGAGAACGTACTTTTTGATTCAGGTTCTACGCATTCTTTTATATCTCGAAAGTTTAGTAGAACAATCCCAACACCACCACAAATCATGGAAGTAAAGATGTCAGTGAGTACAAAAAATGGGGCAATCATTTCATCCCATGAATATAAGTCCTCCCCTGTTATAGTCTATGGATTGAATTTCCCGGCGAACCTCGTCATACTCCCTCTGGTGGAATTTGATGTAATTCTTGGAATGGATTGGCTTTCCTTATATAGAGCCAACATAAATTGTAGGGAGAGGGAAATTACACTCCATATGAAGAATCGACCCCCGATTCTTTACAAGTGTCAGGAGGAAGATGAATCTCCTTTAGCTCCATCATCTCAAGCATGGATATTACTACCTTATGAGCATGCATATCTGGCTCAGATGATTGAGTCCAATGAAGAAATCATCCTTGAAGAAATGCCTATTGTGAGGGAATTCGCTGAAGTGTTTCCTGAGGAACTGCCTGGTCTTCCTCCTAGAAGAGATGTTGAGTTCTCAATTGAACTTATACCTGGGGCGCTACCAATATCCAAGAATCCATATAGAATGGCTGTTGTTGAGATTGAAGATCTGAAGAAACAACTACATGAGAATCTGGATAAAGGGTTTATACACCCAAGTGCTTCACCATGGGGTGCACCAGTCCTCTTCGTCAAGAAGAAGGATGGGTCAATGCGGCTTTGCATCGATTATCGTGAACTTAACAAAATCACGATAAAGAATAAGTATCCTCTCCAAAGAATCGATGACTTGTTTGATCAGCTGCGTGGAGAACAATACTTTTCCAAGGTGGATTTGCGGTCGGGATATTATCAAGTAAGGGTGAAGAAGGAAGATGTCCCTAAGACTGCTTTTCGTACAAGGTATGGGCACTATGAATTCATAGTAATACCTTTCAGACTCACCAATGCTCCAAAAATTTTCATGGACTTGATGAATAGAGTCTTTAGATATTACCTTGAAAAATTTGTGATAGTCTTTATATATGATATTCTAATATACTCCAAAACCAAGGAGGATCATGAGGAGCATTTAAAAACTGTACTAGAGACTTTGCGCAAGGAGAATCTCTATGCAAAGTACAGAAAGTGTGAGTTCTGGTTGAAGGAGGTCTCATTCTTGGGCTATATCATCACAAGCAATGGGATATCTTTGGATCCCTCCAAAATAGATGCAATTGAGGGATGGCCGAGGCCAACATCGGTAATAGATATCCATAGCTTCTTGGGGTTAGCTGGATATTATCGACGATTTGTGAGAAATTTCTCACGATTGTCCAACCCTCTTACCAAGCTAACTCGAAAGGGAGTAAAGTTTTCTTGGAGTGATGAATTCAAAGAAATCTTCAAGGAATTGAAAAGGAGGCTTATCACTGCGTCCGTGCTCACTTTACCCACAAGTGGGGAACTTTTTGTTGTTTTCAGTGATGCTTCAAAGAAGGGATTAGGCTGTGTGATGATGCAGAATGATAAATTTATATCATATGCCTCAAGGCAGTTGAAAATCCATGAGTGAAACTATCCAATGCATGATCTGGAGTTGGCGGCGGTGATCTTTGCCTTGAAAATCTGGCGGCATTATCTCTATGGAGAGAAATGTGAGATATATACTGACCACAAGAGTCTTAAATATATATTCACACAGAAAGAGATTAATATGTTCCAGAGAAGATGGATAGAGCTCATCAAGGATTATGACTGTTCAATACATTACCACCCTGGTAAAGTGAACAAGGTGGAAGATTCCCTAAGTAGAAAGGACCCAGCAATTCTATCAAGGTTGAGAATTGAGAAGGATCCAATCTTCTTAAACTTGATGAAGATGGACATGAGAATCATAAAGAAGGGAACATCATCAACCCTTTCATAAATGATTGCTCAACCATCTCTTTTGGAAAGGTTAAAGGATGCTCAAAAGGATGATGTGGGAATTCAGGAAAAAGTGGAAGCTATCAAAAAAGGGAAATCATCATAGTTTAATGTTAATAAAGAAATAATTGTGCGGTTTGGGAAAAGACTATGTGTTCCATCAAGTACGAAGCTGAAGAAGGAACTTTTGGATGATGCATATAGTTCAAATTTCTCTATTCACCCAGGGAGTACAAAGATGTATCGAGATCTCTGAGAAAGCTTTTGGTGGGATAATATGAAGAAGGAGATCGCTGAATATACATCAAAGTGCCTGGTGTTTCAGCAAGTGAAGGTAGAGAGGCAGAAGTCTAAGGGGATGATGCAACCATTTCCCATACCAGAATGGAAATATGAGAACATCACCATGGACTTTGTCACCGTACTTCCAAGGACATCCAAAGCCAACAATGCAATCTGGGTTGTTGTGGATCGTCTTACAAAGACTGCACACTTCATTGCTATTCAAGAGGATTTCTCATTGGATAAAATGGCACAGATATATATCAGGGAAGTGGTAAGGTTGAATGGAGTACCACTATCTATTGTGTCTGACCGAGATCCAATATTCACCTCTAAGTTTTGGAAGAGTCTTCAACATGCTCTGAATACTGAACTGAACTTCAGTACGGCCTATCATCCTCAAACAGATGGCCAATCCGAGTGGACTATCCAAACACTTGAGGATATGTTGAGAGCGTGCTCAATGGACTTTAAAGGAGGATGGGATCAACATCTTCTTCTGTTTGAGTTCTCTTATAATAACAGTTTCCAATCGAGCATCCAAATGGCACCATATGAAGCCCTGTATGGGAAAAGGTGCAGAACACCAGCATGTTGGGATGAGGTCAGTGAACGTAAGATGCTTGGACCAAAAATGGTCGAAGAAATGGTGGAGAAGGTGAAAACCATTCAGCAGCATATCAAGGTAGCCCAGAGTCGAAAGAAGAGTTATGCAGATAATCGTCGATGAGACCTTGAGTTTAAAGTTGGAGACATGGTGTTTCTATGCATATCTCTGTGGAAGAAGGTTACGAGTTTTGTACGGAAAGGGAAGTTAAGTCCAAGGTACATCATCCCCTTCGAGATTCTTGATCGTGTCGGGGCTGTGCCCTATCGACTAGCACTTCCACCTGCCATGGACAAAGTACATGATGTCTTTCATGTATCCCTCTTAAAGAAGTACATACCGGACCCTTAACATGTACTCTCTTCCAAGGTGGTACAATTGGAAGATGATCTTTCTTATGAGGAGCAACCAGTGAAGATCTTAGATCGTAGAGAAAAAGTTCTACGAAATAAGACAATGCCCCTCGTCAAGGTATTGTGGAGAAACCACAAGTTTGAAGAAGCAACTTGGGAATCAGAGGATATGATGAAGCTGAGTTACCCACATTTGTTTTAGTGTGGGAAAAGGAAAATTTCGAGGGCGAAATTTCTTAAGGGGGGAATATTGTAACGACCCAAAGTTTCATTAATGGAAAATCCCTCTTGATCTTATTAAATTTCTCTTTATATAAAATGTTTTTATAAAATGTCAACTTCTTTGGTTTTATGTTAAGAATTTTGACCGTTGCTAATATAGCCGTTGAACAGTGATCACATGATTAGTATAAATATAGGGCTTTAACACATCCAATTTTTACTTAGACAAAGGAAGCGATGGCCTCATCCAATAGAATTGCCCCATACGAATCCCATTAGTCAGAGCTCGAAAAAGAGGTGGCGTCTTTGGGCTTCGCCCTTGACCAAGCCCAAGCTAAGCTTCATCATGTCAAGCTCGAACGTGACCGTCTATGGGAAAAGTGGAAGTTGATTGAAATTACCACTCGAGTGATGTTATCCGAGCCACCCCAAGAGTCTGTCACCACTGCACACCTTACCCTTAGGTCTTATGCAGCTATTTTAAGGGGTTATGTAACAAATAAGTAGTACTATGTTCATGTACATTATTTTTGTATATAATAATGAATATAATTTCTAGTCATTTTTGATACATTGTAAATAGTTTTTAAAGTACAAATGGTGTTTTTAGTTATTATTTAATTAAGAAATATATTTTATTAAATTAAGGTATTTTTAATTAAATAATATTTTAATAAAATAATAATAATATTATTAAATTATTTTTTATTAAATATAAATTATCTTATAATTTTATGAATGCAATTAAAATTTTTATTAAGGTTTGAAAGCCATTTCTGTCAAAACCCGTGAATTTTTGATAAATGTCAGTTTTTATTTTAAAAGTGAAAATTAACATATTTAGAAAATTATTTAGATAAAATAAATTTTATTTCTGGAATCAGGACGTTGAAATTATCCAACGGTGAATTTTTCATAATTTTCTGAGACAGTCAAATTTTTGGGTAAAAATTAAATATCGTTTAAATATATAATGTGTTTCATGACAACATAATGACCCAATAGTGATGTAATAAAATACTATAATATTTATGTTCGGCCAATATATGTTTTACCATTAAAATAATGTGATTTTGGTTTTGTTTTACTTACTTTTCAAAGCATTAATGGACCCCTCAAGACATATTCAACACTTTGCCTTTTTAAATTAATTTCCATGGGAGTGTGACTCACCTCCACATAAGAAACCTTATTATTTTAAGAAGTTCATACTTTGGCCTTATAAAATATTGTTTTCCTATTCCCTTTTCCAAAAACCATGGGCAAAAAGTATGGGATGGTTTGTGGTTTGGATTAATTTAATATAAGGGGTCCCAAACCTAAATAATAAAGAATTCCCTCACCTTTCCTATATAAACCCACCCAAGATCCCACTTCCTCCTCACTCAAATCACTTGGAGTTCGTCCAAACTCTGACCTACTCTCTCTAGAATCCTCCCAAGGTGCCCCAAGCTCCCAGGAAGCCTCTCACAATCCTCTCTCTAGCCTTTGGAAGCACACTTCCAAGTAAGGGTTTTTTTCTTCCTTTCTCATTTTTGTCAATTTTCTTTAAGTTTTATTGACCTTTTAATTTCAATTATGAATGTTGGGTTATGGTTTCTAACCTTACCCATACTTCCCTATTATTGTTTGAATTATGGGATACCCCTTTCTCTCTCATTAAATGCCTCCCATGTACACCCGTTACTATGCCAAAATTCCAAAAGGAACTTCTCTCTCTTCTTTTACATTCAAGCAATAATTTTGTATCATGTATCTAAATTCCATTACAATTGTTGGGACATGTGTCTATATGAGATATTTACTGTCCATTACATGTGAATATGATGAGTAACCCCTTTCTCTCTCATAAACCTTTTTTATGAATTCTTATGTCACGCCGTTACACTGCCGAAATCGCACCGATTTTCTAAGCCAATGCCATTGTGTAGTGGATACCATGCCCATTTCTCCATAATGGGTATCCAACTTTATGAACCTTTACTTATTGATTAAAAAGTTTCATGTATGAATTCCACATTCCTTTATCGTGGAATAAATTATTATGTTTTATGAATCCATGTTTTATGATTCATGTGGCACACTTATGCATGAAATGAAATGTTTAAGAAGGGTGTGCCCTTATAGCGCTCCAATGCATTGGGTAAAGTATAATATCATGATACTTCATATGTAATGAGTGTTGAATCATGCTAATTCAAGTGCAACGGGGGTTTACTTGTGCTTTATGTTCAATGAGGGTTTACTCATTCTCTATGTGCAATGAGCCTTGGCTCATGCTAATTCCATGTTAAGTGTTGTTGCCACATTTCCATGTTATGATTATCATGCTTTATCATGTCTTTATGTTCATGTTTCTTTTATGCTCTATTGATATTCTAATTGTCTAAAATGTATTGCACTCCTCATGTTATTCCATGTATACCCCCTTACTGGGCTTTATAGATCACCCTTTTCTTATGCATGTCCTCAGGTTATCCCATGCAATGCTAAGTACGAGGGAATGTAGTGGTCATGTAAAGGAAGTTTTCAATAAAGATGTTATATTTCATGTTTCAAGTTTTTATGTAATGATCCTAAGACCCAAAGACACTAAACCTCTCGATCTTCTTGTTGTATCAAGTGATGTTTTATGTAATAAATCATGTTTAAGTTTGTAATAAAAGCAGGGTTGTCATACTTTAAACCATTAGACAAGTTATTAATATACAAGGGTTTTCTCACGCAACGGGTATCCATAAGACATGCCACATTAGTTGAATTCCAAGGGATCAAACTAATACTCCAATCCATTATTTACTATAAATCGATGAATAATTTAATTATAGTACACATTACATTGGAGAAATCACATTATTTTATATAGTTCACAATTAAACAGACTATTGGGTCAGGTTTAGACTATCTACCTTTAACCAATGATTAACATATCAATTCTAATAGAAAATTCCAACAAGGAAGAAGGCATAAAAGATTTAAAGAAGAACCAAGATCAAACCAAGTCAAGATCAAAATCCAAAATAAATCATGATCAAGATATTTACACCGCAATGAATAAGAAAAAATGAGAGAGAGGGTAAACCTAAGAAGAAACACTCACCAAGGATCATATGTGTAATTGGGATGCCCAGAGGGGATAAAGAGACCCCAAAATCACCTATAACTCATCATAGGTAAGTGAGGGAGAGGATGAACTGAATGAATGATATAATCATATGTAATTTCCACTTAAAACCACTGGTTCTGAGGAATACACAACTTGTAATCCTTTCATATCGTGTATTTACTCATTTTTAAGTTATGGAAAAAAATGTCACCTCAGGTTAATATTTATCCTGATTGAAATTTTCATAATGTGTTACCACTTCATGACATAAAATATTTTACAAAATTTTTCTAGTAGTAGTTTCACATCATGTAACTCATACACAACATGTAATTGTCCAATGAATAGTTTTCATCCTAGATTCTATGTAAGTTTTTAAACTGCATCTGAAGCCTTCCAAAATCACAAAAAACCTCCCATAAGACTATTTAAAAAATTTATACATAGACTCCATTAATTAAAATAAACATATTTCCCTAAAATTTAGGTCATTTTACCCAAAAAAGCCTCTCTATATCTGAACAAGACTCAGCCACCAAGGCTATAACTACAAACTCAAAGAGAGACATAACTAAAAAAAGATGAGATCTTAAACTAGATGTAAGGAATTAAAGAGAACATATAAAAACTAGAGATAAAAATTTAATGGATAGTTGAATATGTCCGCACATCTCAAGAGAAACAACTTGAGCAAGAGTTGGAACCGGTAGTGGAAGAAGTATCCCCACTCATTTTTCAAGTTGAAGAACCTAGAGAGGCCTTGAATGAATTCAAAGAAGATCCATTAAACCTCTCTTGACCATTGCTAGATTATGTGTTTGAAGAAAACATTCCAACTGATGCAATTTTGGGAGATCAAACTAAATTAGACGAGTATTGGTATGATTTTATAAAATATGAAAAGGTAAGTTATTCTACCATATATGATAATAAAAAATCAACACCTTTCTACCTCTCTTTTAATTTAGAAGAAGATGATGGAGATGCACTTACTGAGATTGATTTTCCATTGGACCTGATAGAAGAGAAAAATTTCCAAGCTGAATTACACGAAGATTAATATTTTTATATTGATTCTTCATGTTTTAATCTTATTTGATCATAATTGTTTTATAAATTATTATTTTCTAAAATTTGTGATAAAACACACATGGATAAGGCCCTTTAAATTCATGTTAATAAAGAATCTATACAAATAGGGGAATAAGAAGAGCTCAAAGAGTTAGTGGTTTTGTGAATACCTTCTCTATAATAATATATATATCATATGAAGGAGGATACCATAGAAGTAAATAGGGATCACCCTTATATTCTTTTACCACACACTCTAGACCTCATATTCTCTCTTTATTATTTTTGGGGTTTGGGAATTTTCTTATCTTCTTTGGGGGTCTTTATTATCGGTGACTACTCATGAGCCATAGGAAAAGTCACATATGGTGGTTCATCTTAAAGAAAACACACCCACCATTGGATTGGGGATGAAATTATGAAATTTCTAGACTACGGATAGTGAAAAAATATTACCCACTTGGGTGGTCAAAAAAATTTCTACCCACTTTTCCCTTTCCCTTTTTCTTTTTTTTCTATATATTTCCATTTTTTTCTTTATTTCATATAGTTTTAAAGTGGTAGTATCTAGAATCTTAAATCAAGACTACCATTGAAGAATAAACTCAAGTTTTTTCTTTCCTTTTAATTACATTTTCTACCCTTATCTTTCTATTTTTATGATATTAAATGATGTGTAGTAAAATTTAAGTGTTGGGGAATATTAACCTGCTTAGGTGTTTCCATGTGTTTTTTGTGTTTTTAATTTTCAATTTTTAGGAACATTGATCTTTAATAAATATTCACCATCATATTTCAAACATAAATTTATTTTTAGAGGATTTTATTTATTTTTTAATAAACATATTTTAAATTATTGTTAATGTGGAAACATTTTCATAGAATTTTATTTTCAAGTATTTTTATGATTTTGGCCAATTTTTGAAATCAATGCCATTGAAACACCGAATTAAATATTTTTTTCCATCCTATGAGGTATTCTGAATTTTTTTGACATATTATTCCTAAAACCCACACTTTCTCAAGTGAAACTTGGATTTTGTGTGTGAACTGGAACTTGTGGGTTTTCTCTTTTAAATCTCTGGACTCCATAAGACGTTTTTGACATGGTTGAGGCATTTTTTTCACTATCCATATTTTAACTTGATACCACCTTCAAATTTAACCTTATTTATCCCTTAAAAACCATGAATTTTCTCATAAGTTTAATCCACAATATAAGATAAATTTATCCTTAGCTACATTTACTGTTAATATTTTTTCATGGATATTTCGATTTTGAGTATGGGGGAATGTCCTTTAGTGTGTGTTATTTATTATGTAATTAATTATAGGATAGTGTGATGTTTGTTTCAATATTTTTTACTTATAAATGGGTATGAGTTAATTTCATTCATTGTGCTTCATTTGTGTCATAATTTTTCTCCAAACATAATGAAAAAAAGAAAAAAAATAAAAAAGCAGAGACGATCTTGGATTTTTCATTGTTCTTAATTTTATGAATCTTTTCTATCTCTAAAATCAGGTTAATGAATTTTCATTAATTAATTGTATTTTATTTTTATCTCATCCTCCAAAAAATGAAAAAATCAAAAAATTTAAAAAATATAAAATTAGAAAAAAGAGGGAGAATTTGGATGAAATCATTCATTATATTAACCTTTTGAATCATATACCATTTCAAAGGGTGTGTTGGGTACATTTTAAGGCTAATTGATTTGGGATTATCTTGTGTTTTCAAATGAATATTCATGAAATGATACTTAATATTTCAACCTACTCTTTTTAGCATTTGAATTTTTAAATACATTAACCACCAACTCTTAGCCACCAAATTCACCTTGAAAAGTTATCATGATTGAAAATATTTTTATGTATCATGGTGTGGTGATATGAGAATTTTCACAAGACTATGGTGATACATTAACTTTTTAATAGTGAGCATAACTCCATATTTCATTTTTCTTGAGTGAAGAGTGACATAAAATTTCAATGTGTGGTAAGTGTGATTAGGCCATGGATGGATTTTTGAGGTTGAATAAATTTATATGTGAGAGATGAAAGTGAAATGGGATTGTTTTTAATATATGAGACATGATATAATTTTATTTTGAAGATTATTTTGGTAATTTTCTCACTTTTGATTTTTGTTTGAATTTTTAATTTTGATATTAAAAAATTTCCCAGAAGTGAAATGTTTAAGTTTGAGGGATTTGATAGAGGTAGTATTTTAAATAATTTTATCTAAATTTAAATGTTTAATATCCCAAAAATGTCACATTTCAAGGTTAAGTTTCACATTTTTAGGTTTTTAAAATAAATTGATCTTAATTATAAAAATGGAATAATTTTGTATTTTTAACTATTTTTATTTACTTTCATATTTCATCCATAATGTTTTATGTATTGATACAAATTGAAAAATTATTTATTTAGACTTATATGTTTGTTGGTATACATTTTATAAAAATTAACTAGGATCTAAATCCAAAAATTTGAGGCATAAAAGGATCCTTCAAGTCGGGCCTTGGAATCTATGCCTATATTTGGAGACTTTCAAATATGGGACCATAAATCCCAAATGGATGAACCAATTGATCCAAAATTTCACATTGAGAAATAAATAATTTCTAGGAATAATTTCTTCAACTATGGATGCATGTGATTTTTTCTATTTCAAAGCCATAAATTTATAGGAACTCAGTGTATAGAAATATGATGAGTCATCCAATCCAGAAAATTTTTCTAGAGTAAATATATTATAACTCCATCTAAACTTGTCAAAAGAAGATGAAATTTTGTGGGGGTAATGAAGGATACATAAGGGAATAACTTTCAAGAAAAATCATTTTCCATTTTTTTCAATTAAATGGGGTTACCATGAAAAAAATTTCAGATGATAATTTTTGGATATAAAAATTTTCAATCTTTTGCTTATAAAAATGTACCCCCTCTTCCATTTAAATGATTTAACAATTTTTGAGTATTTTTTAGGGTAATTTCTTCCAGGAAATTTCTCAATATTTAAAATTCAATAATTACTGATTCCAAATCTAAATCCTGAGTCAGGTAATTTTACTCATAAATTTTAAATTATCATGACAAATAAAAAATAAACACATCATTATACATCTAGAAGTATCAGAATAAATTCATTGATTAAATACTATATATAACATACTCTCCTCTAGTATAAGGTACTATGATCACTAAGGCACTAACCAATCTTATTTTTAATTCCTAGAAATTTTCTTCGCATTCATCGGTCCAAAGAAACTTTCCCCCTTATGAATAAACATTTTCAATAGACTATATATCCATGATAAATATATCAAAATCGATTATTAGTATTCATATAGACTAAGAAAAGTATGGATCTTGGTCAACATGGTTTTTTCAATTTCTCAATAGCATCCATCTTTGAAATATCCACCATTTTAATCTTGCTTGAGAGTATGTGGCCCAATAATGAAACTTTATATTTCAAGAATCCATACATGAAAAATGTGCATACAAATTCTATTTCCTCAATGTAATTAAAAAAATTCTAAAGTGTTATTAATGATGTTCATTCCTCTTAAAATAGTATATAATATCATTTATAATGACAAACATAAATAGATCTTGGTATTATCAAATTAATCTATTAAATAGATCCATAATGATAATGGGGGAATTGGTATGTAAAAATGAAATATCTATAAATTTTTAATAACCATACATTATATGGAAGACTATATTGGGTATATCATCTTTCTTGATAATCAATTAATGAAATCTATAATGATGGTCAATCCTAGAAAAGTATTGATCTTCACATAGTTAATTGTGAAAGTCATCAATATAGGGTTGAGGGTAATTTCTACTAACAATGATATTTTTATGTTCTTTATAATCAATGAAAAGATGCATTAACCCATCCATATTCATAATAAAAAACCGATTCTCTATAGGGTGATCCACTAGTGAATATAAATCCCTTATTAAGATTCTCATAGATTTGATTCTTTAATTCCTATAAATCAATTTGGGATGTTCTATATAGATCCTTTCAAATAAGTGTTTCACTATGTAAGAGTTTTGTTGAAAACTCAATATCATGAATTGGGGAAAGAAAAGTTATGTATTTAGGAAGTGAAATTGAATATTCATAAACAATTGGAATATCTTCAATGTTAAATTTCTCCCCATCCATTTGAGATAAAATATCTCTAATAAATATATAATAATATTCATGTAATTTATGTGATTTCTATTGAATGTTCATCAGAATCCTCACACCTATATATAATAATAGTTTGATTCATAATATAAAACGTAAGATCCATTCCTCAAAAAATGATATGGGATCTATATAAAGAATAAAATAAATGCTAAAATCACAAAAAATTACACTAATGGATTAATAATAAAATTTGTATAGGACACATTATTATAAAATTTAACATGATATCAATTATTCTAGAGTGAGTGTGTAGTTGGTGTTTGGCTTAGTGGTAAGCACCCTATAATTATACATCAAAAACTGGGGTTCAAAACTCATTGGGAGTAGGTACTATAGCAGTTCTGTAGCGGGTACTGTAGTAGTAGGGATACTACAACAACGACAACACTGTAGCGACGGCAGGAACTACAGTGGTGGTGGTACTGTAGTAGGTACTATAGTAGCCCGGGTACTGTTGCAGTACTATTCACCGTTGGGCCTTTAGGCCAAAAAAATAGGCCTTTAAGGCCATGTAATGGGATTTCATGCCCACTGGACCTACGGACCATGTAATGGGTCTCCTCTAATTAGAAAAAAATAGGTCCTTTGTTTAAATAAAAAATGAGGCTTTGTCCCCAAACTTTAAATAAAAATTATTCTAGAGTGAAGGATAAGTGTGAATTAACCACTGTGATCTATTTCAACAATTTAAATTGAATTTTTCGTTCCTGGATTTAAGAGTTAGTCCCTGTATTAGGGAATTTACCAAGAAAAAATATTCCCTACACATAAGTCACTGAACTATTATGGGATCCTTAGGATGAAATTCATTTCCATCCATTGAAACAATCATTTTTATCAGAAATTAATTGTTTTATAACCTTATTTTACACACATAAAACATATTATTATTACATTTTAACATTTACCTAGGCGATTCTTACAACATTAATGACATATAATAAGATGAAACTACTTCTCTACATGGTCTTTATTACTTCAAATTTCTTGAAATTACATTGTTCAATTATTTTTTTCTTTTTTAAAATCACATATGTTCATGCTGTTAATCATAATTCAATATAGATAATTAGTTATAATAATAAGGTTTTACACTAGAAATATCAATTCCTTTGGTTTTATATAAGTATAGTAGTTGAAAAGGTTATCTATTTCATTTTTAATATGATTCATACTACTTCCACCTATTGAATAAATCCAAAAAACATATTACAAGTATCAAAAATCAATATTAAGAGTTAGAAAACACATAATTATAAAAATTATTGTTTTTATGTCCTAAATTATGAAAATTTCTTTAAATCCATGACATATTATGTTCATCTCAAATCATAATGACCTATCATATGTTGTTATAGTTTATATCCTCTCATTCATCATAATTGTTTATAATGTTAATGAGAAATAACTATAGATAACCCCTATGGGTATCTAGCTAGGTGTATTGTCATTAGATGATTCATTGTACACTGAGTGAAGATTGATTTGATTCTCATCATTCATTTTTCACATTGTTTACCTATAGGCGAATCTATGCTATAGCCACATTCACTGTCTAGTACTCTGATAGGGTTTCAATTTATAGAAAACCACACAATGTTTACTTTAAGAAGACATTAGGCGTGACAACCCAAACATGGATGCCACTTAATGGGTGCCCCAAGCCCGGTGGGCCACATGGCCTCAAGCACATATTCCAAAACTATAGAGGCTACCGACTAGTAGTGAGAGCCTAGGGTGTGTTCGTGGGAAGACTATGCCCTCATTAGCAGAGTGTATCATAGCAGAAGGAATATAAAGGAATAGTAAATAGAAAAATCAATATAAATAATTAGAAGAAGAAAATTTATGTAATAGATAAATGAGAAAAAACATAACTATACCAACTAAAAAATGATAATGAAATGTCATGTCACTAGAAAACTAGAAATCATGGATACATGGAAATAGCCATTACATGTTCCAAAAATTAAAGGAAAACAAAGACTACCCCAAGCATCCTAAGATCCAACTCGGTCATATGCTATCAAGCTCCATCCTATCAACACAAAATCAAGTGTTGGAAGTTGTATGCTTCCCTTTGTCAACACCTATAGTCATATAATCTACTATGGGTACCAAACAATGCTCGAAGAGGGTGTGAGATAAATCTCAGTGGTTCACCACCAATGGTGTCTAAAACATCTGTCCTGTGTAATGGAATATAGCAGTGTGTAGGCATGCATATATAAGTAAAGAAAGCAGTAAAAAATAACTAAATAACCAAGTACCTGCTTCAGCCCTCGGCTAGTGTCTGTACATGTAACTAGTTCATTGATTATGTAATTACCATTTAATGTTAATAGGTCACGTGAGGCATAGCCAACACTGACATCACCTTGTGATAGTATAAGTAGTGAGGATCCCAAGACATAACAAGGCAACCTGAAAATGATATCCAATGAGGGAGTTCTAGGGTAAAAACCAAGGTAACGTAAATCTCATGGAAAGCTAACTCAATAGTATCTGAGTCTATATTAGGGGGAAAGAGTGTAATACAAAGAGCGCAATCCAAGGAATTCCACAATAAGGTGCCTACTGAGTCTAAGGAGTGCATCCAAGGTAAAATGGGGATAATCAAGGATTAGGTCCAAGGAGTGTATCCAAGGAACCTTCTCGTCAATGCTGTATCCAAGGAATGTATCTGAGGTATCCTGGAATAATGAAAGGGGACCCTATAGTATTATACTGGGCATCCAATGAATATACAAGAACCAAAATCTAGGTGGGTATAAACCTAAGCAAACCGAATCCTTGAATCGGAATGGGGTTGCTGAGACCCAAGGTATTCTCCTCTCAGAATACAAGGCGAGCTCGAGTCAGTCCATTCCTATTTGATATTGTAATCATGAGATAATTCATTTGTTTCAAATATTTCCTTCCATTAGTGTGTATAGGTCAAGTAGAGTCGAAACCATTTATTTATTGGTCCAAGCCTTGTCTTCCATTAGTGTGGATAGGCCAAGTAGTGTTGCAACCATTTAATTAAGTCTTAGTTAACCATTAAGGAATATTCAATTATTTAGGTTCACTCTTCTACCTTTCACCAACATGGAAGGGGTGATACAGACATGTAACCTTTATTAAATCTATTTTAATAAGGCCAAGTAATATACTTAGTATAATTTCCATTCCACATTTCACATTTTATAATCATTTGAAGCACTTACCTTAGGGGGGTCAAGTGATGATCATACATGGTACATGCCATTATGAAATTCTCATTTAAAAACAGACCATTTATTATAGGAAGGATCACCTTTAGAAAGGTCTAGCAAGGGTACACCCAAACGGTGGATTAAACGTGTCAAAACACAAAAAACCCAATTATGGCATAACCTTCGACATGAGGCAGATTGAGTTGTGGGTGAAACCACCAACAACTAATCACATATTTGGAAATAGAATAACCATATGATTCTAACAAGTATGAGCATGGAGTGTAAATTTAAGAGACGGTCCCCAATGGGATCAGCATGCCCCACACAAACATTCCAAAATCAACAAACTTTAGGGATGAGTTATAGACCACCCACCTTATGGTTGCACGATCCTCCTCCTCTAGTATCGACCCTTGATTTGCCTCGGATTGGATTAGATCTAAGAAAAGGCGAAAAAAACTCACATGGAGATACCTAGGTCGAGAGAGAAAGAGAAGAAGAATGACTAAAGAGGACTTGAGTACTTACCGTTGCACATCCAACATGATTAAGGAAAGCTCGATCAGATGTCGGATGATAGAGATCTCTTGATTCCAAGTTTTGATCTTCAAAAAGCCCCAAATTGGGAGATAAATAGGTCAATCATGCATAAAATCTAATTAGGGAGGAAGGGGTGACTTAATTAGATCATTAAGGAAAAAACTGAAAAATTACCCAGAGAAATAGTCTGCGCACAGTTTGCCCGCACGGTTTGTCAAACCGTACACAAACCGGGTGAGACGGTTCTACCTGAAAAGATATCCCCCGCACATTTTGATCAAACCATGAACCAACCATTCATGGTTACCTAGGGAAAATGGGCACTCACACAGTTATAACGCATGACCATGCACCAACCGTGCGAGGTGGCTCTATCTGAAAAAACAACATCCACACGGTTTTCTCTAAACCGTGCATTAGGTCTGTTTTCTCTAAAAAGATGGTTTCCAGGCTACGAACAAGCCCTGGACACCCTCTTAACCTTTACTAACTCATTATGCATCCATATTAGGTCTAAAGTATATATTTAGACCGAAAATTAAAGGATCCATACCTGAGTGAGAAACCAGGTTCTTACAATAGGATATGATTTTATACATTGACTTATTCCTAGGGCTTTCCGAAAATTTCTCTAATCCTAGTATCTATAAATAACTAATCCCTACTCTGATACTAATTTAGGTGACCCAAGAATTTCATATGTAAATATTACAACATTTTAGATGAATATTAAAAACTTATCATAAAAATTCACACCCCATAACCATAAAGGTTTAGTTTCATTAGAGAATTGATACATAATCAACTAATTTCATGGAAGATATTCATCATATCCCACAATTATCTTCTAACATATTACCATTCATAGACATACCCAAATTTTTTTTTTCATTTGTTGGGGAAATAAAAATATTAGAATGGGTGAGATTAGATGCTCAGTATGAGTAAGCATAGAATATATTAATAAAAAATCAAAGGTGAGAATAAGATAATCATAAGGGTATGATAACCTTATAATAACATAAAATTTTTATTCCCAATATATAACACCCCTACCCTCCTCACTGGCTTGAGTTGAGGTGGAAATAATACTTGGCCTTAGGTGAGATCCCCAAGACACTAAAGGATGAAAATAAATTCAAAGGGATTCAATACAGTAGGGGGATGATTTTCCCTTTGAAAATAATACAACTAAAACTAAGTATACCATAGCCAAATAAAAACTATATGATGAATGATAACAATGTAATTAAACTCAAAGTAATAAAAAATACAATAATACTAAACTAAACCATAACCAATATCAGAGTACCAAAGCAGAAGACTAAACCACAATGATCAAGACTCTAAAGACATAACTCCACGGATCCCAAAATGATCCATGGTCCAATTCCACAATACATCCCAAAGTATCAGAATGCATCACAAAATAAATGGGATACCTTTACTTTCCCTATGTAGTAATAAAAAATATTTACAAAAGCACCAAAGTTCCAAAGTAGGAGGTGAGTAATGAAACTCAGTAGGTTTTCCCCAAATAGATTTCCTACTCATGCCACTAGGATAGAACATGTTAACACATTTATATAAAAAAATTTATATAAAAAAATATAATTTTTTTAATAGTTTATATAAAAATATTAAAAAATTTCCATACCAAAACAATTTTTAAGGAAAGAAACCAAACAAATCTTTAAACCATTTCACATTCCTTTTTGTCTTACCCACTATGTGATTTACACACACACCCACACACGCATACTCTAGTGACACTTCCATACTCATGAGTGGTTTCTCATCCACCCAGAAAGTCATCACTAAGGGTCTAATCTTTTTGTGGCCTAATTTCACACACCCCTTATCCAAGGTCACGTCCCTTATACCCCAATGGTATATACCCCTTATTCAGGGTCACATAAGAAACATGAACTCACACCAACCCATATATGCCAAAAACCATTTCAAACTAACCATTTCAATAAATTTCAATAAAAAATTTCTTTTATTTAAAAAATCACCATCAAACCTTTTTCATGAATCAAAAAATTTCACATTTTAAAATCATCATTTTAAAATCCACAAACAAAGTACTTTTCACAACAACCAAATAAAAAAAATAAAAAAACCATCACTAAAGAAGGTTTATACCATGATTTATACATCAATTTCAAAATAAATTTAAAGAAATTAAAACAATTTAAAACTAATACTTGAAGTTATAGTAATAGGAGAAAAGAGTGAATCCACCTACCTCAGAAACAATGGTGAAAATGAAGAACGACACAAATTCTTCAACAAAACCAGGTTGAATATCCAAAAACCCACCTTAGATCTTATTACCTAACATCAACACAACTATATATCATCATAATTGGCATCCAAAATCATAGATTTATCCTCCAAAAATTATATCTATGAATCTAAGATGGGGAATAAGAGTAGATCTAAGAAAAAACACAAAAAATGGAGACTTTCCAAGCAATATGGCCCTTAAAGCACCATGGTTTACCAACAGATCACTCCCAGATCAAAGGGGAAGGTATCTACAGCCTTTGGGAGAAGATAAAACTGATTTAGGGTAAAAATAAGTGAAAAATATTGGTTTATGAGTGAAATCGAGTGAGATCCAGTTTTTTAGGATCTAACTTTTAACCGTGCATAGTTAGTTTCATAGTTAGGAAAACCATGCTAACTGTGAAAATGCCTCCATCCCCAAAAGAATGGTTACTCCTAGTTGGACACATGCTTTATACAAACTGTGAACCTAACCATGTTCCTACCTAGATCCCACTACCTCTATTTTTGTGGTTTTCTGTAGGATTTTGACGGTCTCTACTAACAATGCTCAAACTGTGCGCCTATAGAAAAACCACAAAACATTCCAAAAGTCCCCCAAAACCTCCCAAAATTCACCCAAACACTTTACATAATTAAAATAAATAAATAAAGGGTAACTTAATTTAAATTGAGGGTGCTAAATTTTTTCCACCATTGGTCTTTCCATCCCTAGAAGGTAGAAAACCAGCATTTCCCTAAAATATTTTGGGCCATTGCTCAACCATTTCTTTCTCATATTACCAAGTTTTCTCTTGAATCTGACCATGTTTCCACAAAAACCACACTTGGATAATGAATTTCCCATGCAATACTTTCTCTTTACTATCCAAAATATGCACTAGCACATTAACCAATGAAGCATCTCGCTCTAGTTAAACGTGATCCCATTGAATCACATGGTTAAGATCAGGATGATACTTTTTCAACTAAGATATGTGAAAGACATTCTGCACTATGCTGAACCATGGTGGAAAAGACAACCTATATGCCACCTCACCAACCTATTAAATTATCTTAAAATGGCCTAGGTATCAAGGAGATAACTTTACCTACTTCCCAAAATGAAGATGCCCAAGCCTTAAAAAATTCTCAAGAACACATGATCACCCATCTCGAATGAAAACACCCATCGATGCTGATCCACATATGATTTATGATGAATATGATCCATCTTTATTCTCTTCCTGATTAGCCACTAAATGAGGCTAATATTCATTGGTAATATATATAATATTCATGTTCTTTATTATTCATAAACACCATTTTAGTGCATTTTACACTTTGAACATCATTTCACATTATGATTGTAATACCTTCTTAAAATGCACTATTATGTGGTACATTTTTGAACATCATTTAAAGTACCAAATGATTCATCTGATTATAAATATTTTAATTTGATAATTTATCTACACTCCAATATGAACATGTTTTATTCAGGGATCAATGGAGAATTCATGGAGGATGATGGAGATATTTGGCAATGAAAGGAAGCAATTCTGGAGAAGGCAGATTGGATACCAGCCCACTGATGAGACTGTGGGGCCCAAAATACAGGCCCAATTAATCCCAAATTTCGTGGGATGCTATAAGACATGTATAGTAACAAATAACTCTTCAGGAGTTAATTCTAATTCTGCCTCCATGGTGGTCATTTAGGCGTCCCAAGTTAGAGATACAATTCTGGGCCATATTCTGCGGCCCAGAAAAACATCCCACTAATTTGATCATATCTCGGAATAAACAACTCCAAATGGTCCCATATTTTACAGGCGGTTAGAAGACATCCGGATATCCATGTTCTTCTTCTATGAACCACTCTGATTCTGCCTTCTAGAAGGTGTTCCAGACGCGTCTGTTCGGTGGATGAAAACTGGCTGCCACCTCGGGTCAAACGTGAAAAAGTCCAAATTCCACAAGATTTCCACCACCTATAGCCTACCAAAATTAATTAAGATGCTTTGTAATGTTGGTGGCTCGACCCAAGGCTCCAAAAATTCCTATTTAAGGCAGTGGTGGTGAAGGATTTTAGATCTTGGATGCTTTGTTCAATTGTAATGTTATGCTGCATTTTTGTTGCCTCAATTTTGTCTTTCACATGTAAGTTGTTCAATTCACTTTAGTTTATTAATAAAAGTTCTTCTTATACTATTATTCTATTGTTCTTAATATCACTTTGATACCGTTGGATCAAGGTGTGAATTTATTCACACCAACCCTTGTGAAATTATTCACACAACGGTGGAGTGATCATTTTATTTTTGTTGTTTTCTTTACTTCTCCATTTCCTCCCTCATGAGTCTACTTTCCGCTTCCATTGAAACCATGGGATCAATGGAGGGCTAACCCACTTATGGGTTGATCCAAGGGAGTAGCAAGGGGCTGGACTGGATGTTATTTATCGCCTAATTAATGTATAATCACTTCTTTAATTGGGATTTTTATTTGATGATTTTTAAACTCCATCGTCCTTGTTGAATTTAAGGCCACACACTTCAAGTACTAATACGATCCTTTACCTTGAAGTGCTTGAAACATTGAACCTTCAAGTGTATAGGTGATTAGTATTAAAGGGTGTAGGCATTAAACCAGTAAGTGATGATGTTGTTTTATCTCCTTAAATGAACCCATCTCAAATTGAAGAATTTGAAATCATTAAAAAGAAAATACGTCCAATCCACCCCGAGTGATAACCTAGGATCAACTCATTATTTTAATTTGAATTCACTTAATTATCTTAGAGTTCACTTAAAACCATCTAAAATCAACCCAAAGTTGGCCACTTCATAGCTAAAAATCCATCCCTTAGGTTGTGTATCTTAGGTATCTTCTTAGGTCTCTGTGGAATCGACAACCCAAGCTACACTACAAGGACCGTTCTACCCTTCTTCTCTTGGGTAAATTTGGGCGTGAAAAAAATTTTGGCGCTGTTTCTGGGGACCAAGTAAGTACCTTATATCCAAAAAAAAACCTTCTTTCCTCACCTCCATTCTTCTACTCTCACCCAAGATCTCTTATCTTGTCCCTTTCTCGCTTTTTTTTTGGCGCATGTCCGCCTACACCCGTGATTTCTCAAACAGACTAGTTAGGGTGGAAAGTCCTAGGATAGGGGAGTCAAGTGCACCTAAGGGATTGTTTAAATCAGATTCAAATATTCTTGAAACCCCAAAGTCAGAACTTGAAACAAGTACAATGGAGGGTCATCCACAAAATCAAATTGTAAACCCTGGGGGGAATCAAATGGGAAACCAAAACCAAGAAGCTCCAAACTTAGGGAATGTAGTTGATCAAACCATGAACGACTACCTCAATCCAGCTTGGACCAATGCCCCCTCATGCATTAGACACAATTCCATACGAGAAACCAAATACATATTCAAACCCCATGTCCTAAACCACCTTCCAACCTTTCATGGGATGGAGTCAGAAATGCCATACCTTCATGTCAAAGAGTTCAACGACATTGTTGAAACCATGTGTCCCCCACATCAACTAGAATCCGCTAAGATGAGGCTCTTTCCCTTTTCATTAAAGGATCGAGCTAAAAATTGGCTAAACAACTTGAGACCTGCATCAATCCACTCTGGGACCAACTGCAAAGAGAATTCTACAAAAAATACTTCCCTCATCACAAAACAATTGCACTTAAAAAGAGCATCCAAATTTTTTTTGAAAAAGAGGGAGAGTCATTTTATGAAACATGGGAGAGGTTCAAAGACACCCTAAACATGGTTCCACACCATGGGTTTTCCATACCTGAACAAGTGAGAATTTTCTATGAAGGGTTGGGTCCGGGTAATAAACAATTCATTGACATGATGTGTAATGGAACTTTTAAAAACAAAGCCTCAAATGATGCTTACGAGTATCTGGAAAGTCTGGCTGAACAAAACCAAACTTGGGGAACTTCACCTTATTCTGAAAAGCCACAAAGAACCACTAGAATTCATACACTTAGAGAAGAGGAAAGCCTTAGGGCTAAACTCGCAGCACTCTCTAGGAAGGTTGAAGAGATAGACCTTAGGAAAGTCCATGAAATCCAAAATGTAGACCTTGTTTGCACAATTTGTGACAAACATGACCATAAAACAGACAACTACCCAACCATTCCATCCATCAAGGATGTTCTTCTAGGAGGACCCCCAGCGGAAGCCAATGCCCTAAACTTTCAAAATCCCCAATACCAAAACACCTTCAATCCAAGGTACAATGACCACCCAGGCTTCCGATGGAAGGATAACCAACAACATAGCCAACCACAAGGGAAAAATCCTTACCCTCAACAGAACTACCAAACCCATAACTAGTTCCAAACCCAACCTATCCAATACCAACAACCACCGGTCCATTTTCAACAAACCATCCCACCTCCAAAATATCCCCCTGGGATAAACCAACCTACTCAAGCACCAACCCAAACTGTTCCAAAAAGCCTACTAGAACAACTGTGCAAACAAATGGAGAGGATGAACTCAGAAGTATCTTCCCTAAAACAAGAACTTCAAACCATCAAAACTGGAAAGGCACCCATGCCTACTCAGGCGGTGCCGTCCTCAACTTCAAGGGGAGAGTCAAGTTGTGCTCAAAAAACTCATGAACAACTAAAGGCTGTGACTATTTTAAGAAGTGGGAAATCAATTGAGAAACCTAAACAACTAATTCAGAACCCACCTGAAGATTCAAACTTGGATGAAAATTCAAATGAACCACAAGATCAAACTGAGGAAACTGATAACAATGTGAAAGAAACAACTCTTCAACAAACAACCCCACAACCTGCACCATTTCCCCAACACATGAGGGGGAAATCCAAGCCTGAACTGAGTGAAACGTTGAGGGAAATATTTTCACAAGTCAAGTTGAACATTCCTCTTCTCGATGCAATCCAAACTATACCTGCCTACTCAAAGTACTTTAAGGACTTGTGCACTTTTAAAAGAAAATTTTCACATAAAAACCAAGTCCTTTTGGCTGCTAATGTGAGTACCACCATTCAAGGGACCATTCCTCCTAATTTGAAAGACCCAGGTTGCCCTTACATCAATGTTGAACTAGGAGAAAGCAAAGTTGTCAAGGCCTTGTGTGACCTAGGTGCTAGTGTCAATCTCATCCCATATGCTGTGTACTGCCAGTTAGGCCTAGAAGATCTCAAACCCATATCTGTCACACTTCAGCTTGCTGATCGTAGCATTAGGGTTCCCAAGGGGATTTTAAAGGACGTTCTGGTAAAGGTTGAAAACTTCATCTACCCTTCCGATTTCATTGTCCTTGAAAACCATCCAAATTCAGGAAATAAGGAACAAACCCCAATCATCCTTGGTCGTCCTTTCCTTGCAACAATCAACTCTGTTATCCGAGTCTGAAATGGGAACATGACCATCACCTTTGGGAACATGAGTCTAGACTTGAACATCTATAATGAAAGCTCACAAATAGGGGATGACGAGGACATTCATGAAGTAAACATGATAGGAAGAATTGATAATGAATCCATGGAACATCAAGGAATATTTGATGAATGTTTAATTCAGAATGAGATTGATTTCCTTTGTTCATATGAACGACGTTTATCTCCTTGGCTTGAATCATTTTCAAATTGCTCTTATGATGAAGTCTTAGGTCCAACAATCTGTGAAACCTTTCAAGAAACCAATTTCATAGAGACCCCTCTAAATTCCTTCCCTAAATCTGATCAAGCCAATCTAGTAGCTGAAACTTCTACATGTGAGTAATCAATCCTATATGAACCTCTAAAAAAAGAAATTGATCTTGATCCAATGTCCCAATCTTCTGCTGAAATTTTGAACCAACCTGATCTTGAATTGAAGGAACTTCCTGATTCACTAAAGTATGACTTCCTAGGGGAAAATCAAACACATCCTATTGTCATTTCTTCTTCTCTTGAAGCCAATCATGAGAGTATGCTTCTAGATGTCCTTAGGAAGCATAAGAAAGCCATTGGTTGGACCCTTTCTGATATTCCTGGGATTAGCCCACTTATCGGGACTCATAGGATTGTTCTGGAATCTGATTCAAAGCCATGTTGTCAACCTCAACGGCGACTCAATCCTAATCTCATGGAGGTAGTAAGGAAGGAACTTCTGAAATTGTTGAAAGCTGGTATCATATATCCCATAGCTGAGAGTGAATGGGTGAGCCCAATCCAAGTGGTTCCAAGAAAGTCTGGAATCATAGTGATAACCAATGAGGATGGAGAGATTTTTCCAACAAGGGTGAGTAGTGGATGGAGGGTCTGCATTGACTATAGGAAACTAAACTCATTCACCAAGAAGGACCATTTCCCCTTACCATTCATTGACCAAGTCCTTGAGAGAGTGGCGGGTCATGCCTTCTACTGTTTCTTAGATGGGTACTCGGGGTACAATCAAATTGAGGTCTCTCTAGAGGATCAAGGGAAGACTACATTCACATGTCCTTTCGGTACCTTTGCCTTCAAACGCATGCCCTTCGGGTTATGCAATGCCCCTGGAACCTTCCAGCGGTGCATGATGGGAATCTTCTCAGACATGGTAGGGGATTTTCTTGAGGTCTTCATGGATGACTTCTCTGTGTTTGGGGATACTTTTGAGGGATGTATGAAGAATGTGGAGAGAGTCTTGTCAAGATGTGAAGAAAAAAATCTGGTCCTAAACTGGGAAAAATGCCATTTCATGGTTAAAGAGGGACTTGTTCTAGGCCATCTGGTCTCGAGTAGGGGGATTGAAGTTGATAAAGCAAAGGTTGACATCATTTGTCACCTTCCATCACCCAAAACTGTCAAGGAAGTGAGGTATTTCTTAGGACATGCTGGTTTCTATAGAAGATTCATCAAGGACTTTAGTTCAATATCCCGTCCCCTTTGTGCTCTCTTAGTAAAGGATGCTCCATTTGTTTGGACAGAAAGCTGTGAGGGTTCATTCTCAACCCTCAAATCCTCTCTCACCTCTCCTCCCATTATGAAATCTCCAAATTGGAACCTTCCTTTTGAACTTATGTGTGATGCCAGTGACTTTGCTATTGGAGCTGTGTTAGGACAACGTTGTGATAAAACTCCTTATGTCATTGCTTATGCAAGCAAATCCTTAAATGATGCCCAAATCAAATACACCACCACTGAAAAGAAGTTACTTGCTATTGTGTTTGACTTAGAGAAGTTTAGGTCCTACCTCTTAGGATCACCCATCACTGTGTTCACTGACCATTATGCACTAAAATACCTCTTCCAAAAACAAGATGCTAAGGATAGACTGATTAGGTGGGTCCTTCTCTTACAAGAATTTGACCTCACAATCAAGGATAAAAAGGGAGTTGAAAATGTTGTAGCTGATCACCTCTCTAGGATGGAATTCAAAGACAACTCAAATCACCTTTCTGTGTCTGATTCGTTTCCTGATGAACACCTATACTCTGTGAGTGACTGCCCTTGGTATGCTGACATAGCAAATTTATTAGTGACAGGAGTCATTCCAAAATTCTTAGGGACTCAAGCTCGAAGGAAATTCCTTTATGATGTTAGACACTATGTGTTTGATGATCCATACCTCTATAAGTTCTGCCCTGACCAAGTCATTAGGAGGTGTGTTCTAGAATCTGAACAAGAGTCCATCCTTAAATTCTGTCATAGTGAGGCATGTGGAGGACACTTTTCCTCTAAGAAAACATCTGCTAAGACTCTTCAATGTGGTCTTTTCTGGCCCACCCTCTCAAGGGACTCCTACACATTTTTTCAAAGCTGTCCTAGGTGTCAACAAGTAGGGTCCATCACAAAAAGGAATCAAATGCCACTCACTCCCATCTTAGTAGTTGAAATCTTTGACTGTTGGGGAATTGATTTCATGGGTCCCTTCCCAAACTCTCGGGGATACCTGTACATACTCTTAGCTGTTGATTATGTCTAAAAATGGGTTGAGGCCATTCCCACAAAATCCAATGATCATCAAACTATGATTAGATTCCTAAAAGAAAACATAATCTCTAGATTTGTAATTCCTAGGGCTATCATAAGTGATCGTGGAACCCATTTCTGCAACCGCCCATTCGGTTCACTCATGTCTAAGTATGGTATTTCTCACAAAGTGTCCACTGCATACCATCCTCAAACCAATGGTCAAGCTGAGTTAGCAAATAGGGAGATTAAGCAAATTCTTGAAAAAACTGTCAACCCCTCTAGGAAAGATTGGTCTGAGAAACTCTTAGATGCTCTTTGGGCCTATAGAACTGCATATAAAACCATTTTAGGAATGTCCCCATATAGGTTGGTTTATGGTAAAGCATGCCATTTGCTAGTGGAGATTGAACATAAGGCCTTTTGGGAAATTAAGAAAATGTATTATGATCTCTCATTGGCCAGAACAAAAAGGAAATTAGATCTCAATGAACTGGAGGAACTAAGGATAGAGGCTTATGAAAATTCAAGGATCAATAAAGATAGAGTTCAAGCCTACCAATCTAGGAATATCAAGGTCAAACATTTTGAACCGGGAAAACTTGTGCTCTTGTATAGTTCAAAACTTCATTTACATCCAGGAAAGTTAAGGTCTAGATGGTCAGGACCTTTCATAGTGCATCATGTATTCCCCCATGGGGCAGTAGAGATTCAAGATCCCACAAGTGGTCACATTTTCAAGGTCAATGGTCAAAGGTTAAAAACATTCGTTGAATCATTCAATAAACAGGAAATAGATGTTGAGTTAATTGATCCAATCTATGAACCAGGAAAAAAATTGATAAATTTGGGATCTATGTCGGGATAACGACGTTAAAAAAAGCGCTGCACGGGAGGCAACCCGTGGTTTTTATGTTTCTAATCTTTCTGAATCATCTTTATTTTTCAAATAAGATTACTTAATCATTTTTATATTTAAAAATAAAAAAATAGACTTTTGACCTGTTCTTCTATTATGAGTATGGATGGGTATGAAAGAGGAGCACCATATTCATCCGTGTCACGTGGTGTGATCCTTGAGTAATACCTTACCCAGAAATTTAAAAAGAAGACAATGTATCATCCGTTTATTTTGTTTTTATTATTCAATAGGTTAAGAAAAAAATAAAAATATAATAATACAAAAAAAAATCCACCCCATAGGCCGTGGGGCAAACCCCGTCACAACCGGCGAAGCCGCGGGGACTCGAACCCAGGACCGAAGGGAGACAGGGGCGCGCGCTTACCACTGACTTGCGGCTTCTTGTGCTACCTTATTCTATAATTTTTATATATATTCTTATATTTTACTTCCTTTATTATATAAATAAATAAATATATATATTTTTTGTTTTTGTTTGATTTGTTTGTTTTGTTTGTTTTGTTTTTTCCTTTTTCCACTAGGGAACTTTGCAAGCGACATGGATATCAAAGGAATAAATTCAAGTGGCAAGAACTTCAAACTTCAACCACCAGGTGACTTCATTCCATAATCCTCATTTTCAATTTCCTTTTTAAATTTTTATTCCCTGCCTCTACTCCTTCTAATTTTTCATTTCTTCAAACACTGGGGACAGTGTTGTTTTAAGTTGGGGGGGAGAAAAAATAAAAAAAAATGCTTTTGTGTCAAAAACAAAAATTGAATGATTTGAAAAAAAAGTAAATGGAAGGAAAAATTCCTTTAACTTTGAACACGGTAATACACATTGCACACTTTGAAACTGAATATCAAATAATTTAGCATGCCCTGATTCTGATTTTAATCCTTGTATAATTTCATGAGCATAGATTTTGGAAAGTGTGGCTGTCCAATGTGATATTTCATCGTTTATATTTTCATCCAAATAAAAAAAATGCCACAATGCACGTCCTCTAGACTGTGGGGTACTAATTTGAATTTTTGGGGTCCCATAATAAATAGCATAGGATGGTTTTATTTTTATGAATAATATGAGTATTTAAAAAAAAAATTTTAAAAAAAAATTATAAAAAAATAAAAAAATAAAAAATAAAAAAAAAAATTTGCGTGTAGAGCAATGGATTGATAAAATGAAAGGCTTTCGGCACTTGGGGATCATGACTCCAGAGTTGTCTAGACCTGAGTTTTTCAATCTATCTCTATTTATGGTAATATGACTTTGTTTTTGATTAAGTTAACTCGAGACGATGCCCGAGTATGTGGGCTTCACTTGGTGCCCTAAGGCCTTTGAGTCTGGGAGTCATCGGAAAAGTCTTTCTACATGGGTTAATTTGATTAATTGCAATCTCAATTACTATAGAAATATTGCAAAAAAAAAATCAAAAAAAAAGAGGGATGAAGAATACCCATATTAGGATTAAATGTGATTCCACCTAGCGCTCCATGATTTCCCCCTTGAATGAAAATGAACCCCCATATCTATTGTGATTCACAACACATCATTACACCTAATTGAGTTGGATGAAGTATGATGATGGATTTGATCAAAGGAATGGGCTTGGGATTGGGATCTGCTTATGAAACTATCTCGTATTAAAATATTTTGATGGGTTTCATGATTGTTTGGTATAAGGTTTTTTGGTGATCATTGTGTATTAAAATGTTTTTGGAAAAGGGAATTCGAATTTCATTTTTGATGAGATATATTTTGCTCGGGACTAGAAAAACTCAAGTTGGGGGGTGTGATTAGCCACTAAATGAGGCTAATATTCATTGGTAATATATATAATATTCATGTTCTTTATTATTCATAAACACCATTTTAGTGCATTTTACACTTTGAACATCATTTCACATTATGATTGTAATACCTTCTTAAAATGCACTATTATGTGGTACATTTTTGAACATCATTTAAAGTACCAAATGATTCATCTGATTATACATATTTTAATTTGATAATTGATATAAACTCCAATATGAACATGTTTCATTCAGGGATCAATGGAGAATTCATGGAGGATGATGGAGATATTTGGCAATGAAAGGAAGCAATTCTGGAGAAGGCAGATTGGACACCAGCCCACTGATGAGACTGTGGGACCCAACATACAGGCCCAATTAATCCCAAATTTCGTGGGATGGTATAAGACATGTATAGGAACAAATCACTATTCAGTAGTTAATTCTAATTCGGCCTCCATGGTGGTCATTTAGGCGGCCAAAGTTAGAGATACAATTCTGGTCCAGATTCTGCGGCCCAGAAAAACATCCCACTAATTTGATCATATCGCGGAATACAAAACTCCAAATGGGACCATATTTTACAGGCGGTTAGAAGACATCCGGAGCTCCATGTTCTTTTATATGGACCACTCTGATTCGGCCTTCTAGAAGGTATTCCAGACACGTCTGTTTGGTGGATGAAGACTGGCTGCCACCTCGGGTCAAACGTGGAAAAGTCCAAATTCCACAATATTTCCACCACCTATAGCCTACCAAAATTAATTAAGATGCTTTGTACTGTTGGTGGCTCGACACAAGGCTCCCAAAATGCCTATTTAAGGCAGTGGTGGTGAAGGATTTTAGATCTTGGATGCTTTGTTCAATTGTAATGTTATGCTGCATTTTTGTTGCCTCAATTTTGTCTTTCACATGTAAGTTGTTCAATTCACTTTAGTTTATTAATAAAAGTTCTTCTTCTACTCTTATTATGTTGTTCTTAATATCACTTTGATACCGTTGGATCAAGGTGTGAATTTATTCACACCAACCCTTGTGAAATTATTCACACAACGGTGGAGTGATCATTTTATTTTTGTTGTTTTCTTTACTTCTCCATTTCCTCCCTCATGAGTCTACTTTCCGCTTCCATTGAAACCATGGGATCAATGGAGGGCTAAACCACTTATGGGTTGATCCAAGGGAGTAGCAAGGGGCTGGACTGGATGTTATTTATCACCTAATTAATGTATAATCACTTCTTTAATTGGGATTTTTATTTGATGATTTTTAAACTCCATCGTCCTTGTTGAATTTAAGGCCACACACTTCAAATACTAATACGATCCTTTACCTTGAAGTGATTGAAACATTGAACCTTCAAGTGTATAGGTGATTAGTATTAAAGGGTGTAGGAATTAAACCAGTAAGTGATGATGTTGTTTTATCTCCTTAAATGAACCCATCTCAAATTGAAGAATTTGAAATCATTAAAAAGAAAATACGTCCAATCCACCCCGAGTGATAACCTAGGATCAACTCATTATTTTAATTTGAATTCACTTAATTATCTTAGAGTTCACTTAAAACCATCTAAAATCAACCCAAAGTTGGCCACTTCATAGCTAAAAATCCATCCCTTAGGTTGTGTATCTTAGGTATCTTCTTAGGTCTCTGTGGAATCGACAACCCAAGCTACACTACAAGGACCGTTCTACCCTTATTCTCTTGGGTAAATTTGGGTGTGAACCACTTCCTAATAAGCTTAATATTCTCCATTTTCTCTTGGAAACATCTTATCCCAACCATTGAAGTCTCACATGTTTCCACCCAAAAAAGTGGAGAACAAAAAATATGCCTATACAATGCTTCAAAAGGATCCATATATATTGAGGCCTAATAATTGTTTTTATATGATAACTCCACTAATGGTACATGATCCTCCCACAAGCCACCAAAATACATTACCTAAGCCCACATCATGTCTTTCAATGTTTGTATCATCCATTTGAATTTTCCATTTGTTTTAGGATGATAAACCATACTCATGGTCAATTGAGAACCAAGTGATTGCTGTAAGGATTTTCAAAAAATGAGACATAAAACTCAGATCTTGGTATGATACTATAGAAACTAGTATTCCATGCCTATTTACCTCCGATATAGATTTTTGAAAAGTCCTCCACCACATGAGATTCAAAAATAGGGATGAAATGGGACAACTTTGTGAGACGATCCACTATCGCCTATATAGAATTGTGTTTCTAAATCGTTCTTGGGAGACCTGTTACAAAATCCATGGATATCTTCTCCCATTTCTAAAAAAAGGTAAGGATTTCCACATACGTTCTAGTCACTAATTCTCTGCTTTAACCTGATAACTTGTTAAGAATCTGGAAACAAACTCATCCACCTTCCTTTTTATTCCAACCCACCAAAATTGTGCTTATTATTCCTTATACATATTTTTTATTCCTTTATGAATAATCCATATCTAATGGTGGTAATCATTAATAAGTTTTTCTTGAAAATCCCTAAGTACTACCATCCAATATCGAACCACAAAACTGAACTCCCATCAATCTTCCATCCCTCAATTGTCTCCCCACCATTGAGTTTTGACCTCATAGAAACACGAATGAATCATATGTCCATGAATTTTTAACCAAATTCACCAAATAAAGAATAAAATAAACTAGAAAGAAAACCACAACATCACCTTGGTCTTCACAATCCAAGTACATGTCGGCTATCACTGACGTCAACTACCACTGATCTGAAGCCTCTTTTTCCAACTGGGCTTAAGAATTTCTACTCTATGCATCTTCCACAAAATTGCCTTTACCCAGTGTATACATCAAATTAAAGTCAAACATTTGGATATACTCCATCCATCTACTTTTTCTTAGATTCAAATCCCTTTGTGATAAATTTTTTAAACTCTTATGAACCATAAAAACTATAAATTTTTCGTAAAAGAGGTAATGACACCAAGTATTTAAATCATAGACTATGGAATCTTACTATAAATCTTGTGTTGTGTAGTTATTATCATGTAATCATGACTACTGTGATCCATAAGCAATAATATGATCTCCCTCCATGATACCACATCCTAACCCAGATCCCAAAGCATCACAATACACCACATACCCTTGTCCAGATTCTAGAAATATCAAGATCAATGTTGACATAAACCGAACCTTTAGCTCTTGAAAGGACTTCTGAAATTTCTTGATCCATTTGAATGGAAAATTTTTCCTTGTTAAATATTTAATATGGGAATATAGTCCTGAAAAGTCTTGAACAATGCATTATTAATAACCAGCTAGGTCAAGAAAGCTATGTATCTCAAAGGTATTCTTTGGCGGTTGCTAAGAGACAACAACCCCTATCTTTTATGGATCCAAAGAAATACCTATTTAATAGATTACATGGACAAGGAAATATACCTCTTGTATCCAAAAAACACACTTTGATAATTTTGAATACAAATTATGATCTCTGAATATTCCAAACACCATCGCCAAGTGTTACTCATGCTCAACCCTTGTCCTTGAATACACCAATATTTTATCCACAAACACCACCACAAAATAATATAGATATCTATAAAATATTTTATTCATCAATTACATAAATAATTCTAGTGCATTCATAATATCAAAATGCATAACCATGTACTCAAAATGGCCACATCCACTTTTGAAAGCTATCTTTGGAATATCTTGCTTCCAAACCCACAATTGGTGATATACTGATCGTAAGTCAATTTTAGAGAACTAATAGAATCCTCTAAATTGATCAAATAGATAATGAATTCATGGAAGTTAATACTAATTATCTATTATAACATGGTTAAGATTATGATAATTGACACAAATCTGAAGAGTTCCATATGTATTTTTGACAAACAAGACTAGTGCTGCCCACAGAGACATGCTAGGACGAATAAACCCTTTGATTTATAGATCTTCTAACTACAATTTAAATTATATTAATTATATTGGTTCCATTTGATAATACAAAAGTGAGATATAAATGATCCTTTGGAGAAGATCATTCATAAACTCTACTTATCTTATGGGCGGAAACCCTGAGATTTTTTTTGGAAAAAAGATCTAGAAACTGATCAAAAACTTCTGGAAAACTGATATTCTTGATCTCTTCCATCGATGCTAAAGTCAAAGCTACCAACTGGTATGAGATCGTTCCAACTACTGGTGTGAACAAGCCTGTTGCACCTTCCTTTACATTTCTTTCTTCTCTAAAGATATGCTCGACACCATTATCCATCATAAAACTACCCTTTCAAGTATAAAAATTGATATGAGATTTGAAATTTGTCAACCAATCCATACCCATGATTATATCATAGACATCTATCTTAAGAATGGAAAAATCCCTTATCAATTCAGCTCTGTCAATAGTTATAGAATATTCTATAAACATAAAGGATCAAAATTATCTTAAACCAACAGGAATTTAAAGTTTCAAAACAAAAGGAATCATCTCAACATAAAACAACATTAAATTAATAACACGAGAAGTAATAAATGAATGAGATTCAACCGTAACAAACAAAGCTTGCATAAGGGTAGAACTCAAAATAATCACACCTCTTACCATCAATAGTCCATATTGATCATCCACAATAACTTGATCGACTCTATATATATGATTATTTTTTTCACTCTATTCCTTATTTATCTATTGAGATTACACTACCTGAGGAGTTATGGTATTACTAGAATCACCATAGATAGCTCAATTCTGCTAATGAGAGGTATTCTACTGCTATCATCTCATAGAAGCATATGATTCTTGAGAAACATACAAGGTGTCCCAAAGACCCGACCTTAGATCACCATGATAATTTCATTGAATATTCCACATATGTTTGAAATTGTGACATTATTTATATAGTGCTGCAAACTCTCACTTCATGTGATCAAAATATCCATATTGGAAAAATCCATCTTTGATCTTGGGTCTTAGAGGAAGATTCACCAATCCAACTGTCTGATTCCGAGTCATTCCACTACCTTGGAAATATTTGTCCCTCTTCCACTAATTTCCAGCATTATAGTTCCCACCATTTCCTATAGGTATCAACATGCTCCCTCCACCCTTAGCTCCTAATATGTCCCTTTTGAGCATCCTTGTTGTATTGACCATCTCTGTAAAATCCATTATACAAAGCATGAAAATATTTGAGAGAATCTCTTACCTCAAACCTGATTAAAAAAATCATGCCTTGAAGGACGCACTAGCAGAAACTTCAGGATAAAAGTAAACTAAATTTGTAAATTTATCTGAATACTCTGTCACTAAGAGATTTTCATACTTGAAGCTAAAAAATTCCACCATTCTAGCAATTCTGAACGTGTAAGGATAGAATTTTTTGTTTAACAATTATTCAAAATCCCCCCATGAAATGCCTTGGTTTAATTTAGCATGAACTGCTAAATCCCACCACTGGAATGCAAGGTCCTCTAGTATATACATTTCCAACTTGAATTTCATCTCTACTGGTGTGCCTAAAAAATTAAAGATTCGATTCATCCTATTTAGCCACACCTTTTCCTTTTATGGTTCCTAATCACCCCGACAGATGGATAGATTCTACTTCCCGAAATGAATAGAATGACCCACTTTCCTTGGTTCATCCCTTTAGTTCCCTCTATCCATAGCCTAAAAGTATTGGAAAATACTCTAAACCAGTTATTGGTTCACCTATGGTGCATGTTCAACCACATTCTCACTAGCCTCTTCTAGTTGGTTTCTACAATGCCTACCGGGTTCCATTTTCGATAACCAAAACAAAATTCAATAAGTTTTACTCTCTAGACACTGAATTCTCAACAATTTCAAATTCTACCATACCAAACCTATCACAATAAGGTTTTCCCAAAATTATACACTTTCTATTTCATCCCATTTTTAAAAATTCCACTATGATTTTGAAAATAAAACCATTTTCAAAATACCACTATCATGCCATTTTAAAAATCTCACATTTGAAAATATTTTTCAATACTTCAAAAATCAACATTTTTGAACCAAATGATAAATAATTAATCAAAATGAAATATACAATCATAGTGGGAAGTCATTTCTATCAATGTATTTCATACTCTTCTCATTGGATAAACCCATGAAAATGAGATTATAACTCTTATAAGTGTCTCCAAAACACTTATGTACCCAAATCCTAGGTAACTTGAAGTTCAAAATAAATAGGTTAGCTAAATATTTTTATACTCTAAATTTCAAGTTTCGATGATCCTAATATTTTATACAATTCCAACTTAAGGACTAAACCAGAATGAATTTCAACTCCAATACTGACAACCAATACCATTTTCCCCAAAAGATTTGGACCGACCTAGAATGATACCATTTGTAACATACCTCCCCTCCTCATTGGATTGAGTCAAGGTAGAAATTCTACCAGGACTTAAGAAACATCCCTAATATGCCAAAGGCTGGTAATAAGTGCCAAGGGCTTCAATACATTTGGGGGACGATTTTACCTTTAAAAATAAAACAACCACAACCAAGTATACCATAACCAAAAAAAAACTATACGATGCATGATAATAATGTAATGCAACTCAAAGTAATACCAAATACAATAATACTAAACTACAACATAATCAATATTAGAGTACCAAAGTGGAAGACTAAATCAAGAATCTCAAGACTCTAAAGATATAAATCCACAACTCCCAACATGATCTGTGCTCCAATTCCACAATGAAACCCAAAGTATCATGATGCATCAGTAAAGAAATGGGATACCTTGCCTTTTACTGTGTCTCAATAAATGATATCTACAAAAGCACCAAAGTGCCAAAGCAGGGGGTGAGTAATGAAACTTAGTAGGTTTTCCCCAAATGACTTTCCTACTCACACCACTAGGATATAACATGTTAACAAATTTATATAAAATAATTTATATAAAACACTTTAAAACATTTTAACAGTTTATATAAAGATATAAAACAATTTCGATACCAAAAAAAATTTTAATTAAAGAAACCAAACAACTATTTAAAAAATATAACATTCATTTTTGGCATACCCAATCTATGATTTACATACACACACACCCACCCAAACATGCATGCTCTAGCGAGAGTTCCATACTCATGAGCGGCTTCTCATACATAAACCAATTCATCACTAAGTTTCCAATCTCCTTGTTCCCCAATGTCACATTCCCCTTATCTAGGGTCATGTCCCTTGTACCCCAATGGTACACACACCTTATTCAGGGTCACGTCGAAAACGTGAACTCACACAAAACCTTGTATTCCAAAACAATTTCAAACCAATAATTTAAATCCATTTAATTAAAAAATTTATTTTATTTTCAAACCTTTTCCATGAATGAAAACAATTTCACATTTTAAAATCATAATTTTAAAATCCATAAACAAATCACTTTGCACAACAACCAAATTTCACGATTCCAAAAACCATCACTAAATAGGGTTTCTACCACTATTTAAAAATAAATTTTATAGTAAATTTCAAGAAATTCAAAAAATTTGAAACCAATCCTTAAAGTTCTAGTAAGATGAGTTGATAGTGAAGCCACTTACCTCAAAAACTATGGTGAAAACGAAGAATGACATGAATTCTCTAACAAAACTGGGTTGAATCTCCAAAAAACTACCTTAGATCTTGTTACCTAACATAAAAAAACCGTATATCATCATGATTGGCATCCAAAATCATAGATATATCCTCAAAAAATTAGATATATGAATCCAAGATGGGGCATACGTTTATATATAATAAAAAACACTAAGAATAGAGAATTACTAAGCAATCTGACCTTCAACACACCAAGAGTTTCCAACGGATGACTCCAAGACCAAAGGGGAAGGTATCCATAGCCTTTGGGAGGAGAGAAAACTGAGTTAGGGTCAAAATAGGTGAAAAAAAGTGGTTTAAGAGTAAAAATGAGTGATATTCACTTTTTTAGGATTGAACTTTTAACCGTGAATGGTTAGTCACACGGTTAGGAAAACCATGTGATAACTAAGAAAATTACTCTCCCCCAAAAAGCACAGTTACTCCTAGGTGGATGAACAGTTTGAAAAAACCATGAACCTACCTAGACCCCACTATCTCTCTTTTCATAGATTTCTATAGGATTTTCATGGTTTGTACTAACCATATCAAACCGTACACCTCCAGAAAAAACCCAAAAACATTTCAAAATTACCCCAAACCCTCCCAAATATCACCCAAAAACTTTACATATTAAAATAAATAAATAAAGGGTTAATTAATTGAAATTAGGGGTGCTAAAAAAACAGTCATTGATCATTAATCATGAGTTATTTCATAAGGACTTTTCATAAAAAAGAAGTAAGTCATAAGAGTGTGGATTCATTAATAATTGATCATGATTCATGAGAGAATTTCATAAGTATAAGAAATTAGTTTTCAGAATATATATGAATATAGAAAATAATTTCCTAAGTCAAAGATCACATATAATACTATCAGAGTGGACAAATTCCCAATGTGGATTAAGTTCACCCCCATCTTCTTTTTACATGCAGCATTGGTTCTCTCCCTATTATTTAATCATTCTTGGAATGGGTTCACTAAAAATTCCATAATTTCATTACTCATGGTTCAATCACATGAATTTAATATTTGATAGAGTCCCATAAATAACTTGTTTCACTCCCCATTCTAGTACATATAATCCCATGAGATATTGATCATTACCCAATTCAATTAAGGGGTGTATAATTCTAGACTTCCCATCACATAACAAAACCATAACATATGCGTAACATAAGATCAAAAAATATTCATCCATTCATAACATCATGACCTCTATAAAGGAAAAAAATTTCATAAATATTACATCATTCCATCACAGTATAACCCATGGAAAAGAACTGGGTTTTCGAATGATCTCATCACAATATAATTAACCCATGGGAAAGAAACGAGTTTCATTGAATCATCCTTAAATCAACATCATCCTAATACAACCAGAGAAATATAGTGTATGGAATCATAATATCATACCTCCATTGAATCATAATAATCATCTAATTATGTTAATATAGATTAAAAATACCATTATAAGGGAATTTGAACATTTCTTTTAAAATAAGGAAAATATCATTATCTTTGAGTATCATTAAAAACTAAAAAATCATAGAATATTAAAAAATGTATTTTCATTGAAAATAACAATGGTAACATGTAAATAATTATTTAATTAAAATAATAGTTTTGTTAGTGTGAAACAATTTTCTTATAGTAAATGTAAAAAGTATGATTCTTTTTATACTTTTTGTAAAAATTCATAAATAACCTATTAAAAAAACTTGTAAAAAATATTTTTAAAAATTGAAAAGAAATTAAAATTGATTAAAAGGACCTTATAATTACATTTTGACAATGAAAAGAACATTCTTGAAAATATTTTTGTGAACAAGGACATTAATGAAATTTTTAATGTCCGCTACTGTAGCAGCTAGAACTATTCATCCATTTGGGCCTTTGGGCCACCGGTTTGGGCCTCGAGTCCTGCAAGGCTTTTGGGCCACCCAAGGCCCTTGGTCCAGTTGATTCTCATGGCATTTGGGCCACCTTAATTCCTTTGGGCCACCCCAAGGCCTTCGGGCCACTTTAATTCAGATGTACCATTTTGACTACAAGGAACAAGGCTTCAGATGAGGATTCAGGGCAGGAGCATTCACTAGAGCAGAGCTAACCAGATTTGGAAGAATGAGAGGGAATGTATTTTCCATCAGTACCAGGCCTGTACAGCTTTTCATAGGACAACTATCCAACTAGCCCTGCGAAGGTGGAGTGTTGATATCATGACATATGCTAGGGAGGAACAATTCTAAGTTGTCTTGTCTGGGTGATTCCCTCTAAGACCTACAGGGCATGTAACTTTCTCTAAGCCTTCGGGCCTTGTAAGGGTTCCACCTCACCCCTTGAAAGGTGGATTATCAAAAATAATAAAAAATGAGGGCCTTCGGGCCATTCCGACCAATAAAGAAATAAGGTCAATATTTTTTAAAAACATGTTATGGATCATTTTAGGTATCAAATAGAAGAAAATAATAGTAATAATTATTAATTTCAAGAATAAAATTAGGTAATAAAATAGAATTATTTTAAAGGAAAATTTCCTTATATTTCTCCTCAATGGAAATTGAGTAATGGAAATCCTAAAAAGAAATGTAATTAAAACATAAACACTTACATCAAGTCATGTATTGTTTCATATGTGTTCATACATCCTTTATAATAAATATTTATTTATAATACATATATTTTAAAACTATATTAAAAAAATACTAACATATATTTTCCCCTAATAATTCACATTTGCCCTTTTACTAATAATTATTCATTAAAATGATCATTTAGGTGAAAAATTGTCAGTTTTCCATGCATGATTCAATTCAAGGGTTCAAATCCTTGAAAATTTTTCATAGTTTCATAATATACAATTATAAATAATGTTATAATTATAATATTTATTTAATATATACACTTTTATTACAATTCATATAAAATATTGATGAAAAATTACTTACATCGCTCTGGGGAGATGGTAGTTCATACATACAAACAAGTGATGTTTCAACTTTTCTATATTTGGAATGAAAGAAAGTTAAATAATAATTCAAAATTTTAAAATCATAATAAAATCATAAATATCATATATATTAATTTAAACTACAATTATGACCATCCATGTAAATAATAAATGAAAAATTTATTACATCACTTCTTGGAGGTAGAATCCCACATATATGTACAAGTGAAATTATAATTTTATAAAAGATCAGAAAGTGAAAGAAAATGGGTATAACATAAATTAAAAAACATATCAATATAGTGAAAACATTTATTCCATTATGTTAATATTTTTATATAACTTTTGGTGGAGGTTTATTTAGAATAAATAAGAAAAATAAAGGTAATAACATATACATCTTGTTTGGGTAACTTTATTTGAAAATCACCTTAAGGATACTTGTATTGGTCTTTTAGGATTAAGATAATCTGAAGGTCAAGGATAAGGATTTTGGAATATTATTTTAGTAGTGATTGGATAAGATAATGGTATCATGAGGATTGTATAAGGGAGGATATGAGGTTACCATTTATAAGTGAGTGGAGTGGCACACATGTAAATAATTACAACATTCAAATATAACAAAGTAATATTCAAGTGAAAGTGGGACCATATAAATCCAAATTTTAGGATAATATAATTTTGGTTTGAATTCAACTTATCCAATATGATTATACAAGTTTTTAGGTTACATAACCCATATCTATTTAGTTTAACTCATGTTAACCCTTTAACCATCACCATATTAATGATTTTTTTACCATGGATACTATTCATAATGACTAAGAATGAAAAAGGTATCATTAACATGTTTTGAAATAATTATTATAAATACAGAAACAATATTTTAAAATTAAATTTATCTTCATGTTATAAATTTATTAAATAATTATTACACAACATCATATAAAACTATTTTTTGAAAAATTTCTTTTAAGAATTAAACTAAATATATTCTTATTTCATGACCAGTAAAACCATTATATATATTTTAAAATAATTTATTGAATATTTTATATGAATATTTAATTATATTTATTCATATGCATTGATTAATTTAATTTTTTAATAGTGAAACACATTGCACACATAAAATCCATTTTTTTAAAAAAACAACCCTTTTTATATTCAAAGGATTTTATTCTCATTTATAGAAAATTGATAAAAAATGAATTAATATCAAATATTTATATAGAATTATTTTTCATAATTCTTATAGTCCTATTAAAAATTTAAAATCCAATATCAATGTGATAAAAGTTTTATTTGATAATATTATTTTAGAAGTAAATCTTGGTTCGTTTAAAGTTGGTGTTACATTTAAAAAATCTACCAGAGATATAAAATTTATTTTAAAATAAATACATCACAAAATTATGGGGTGATACAAGAGAGGTTATATCCTTGATGTTGTGTTACTTTTTCTATAAATGATTATCCCATCCTTGAAAACCCCAATAAAGGCCCATACTATGATCAACCAGAACATGATACATAGATCCATCATTGATGCTACCTCTTGCAGTAGAGGATCACATTCAATTGTCTTTACAGACTGCAAAACCTACAAGGGAATATTTATTCATTATAGTTGAAAATTTAACCCCATAGTAAATAAAAATTACCAATGGATAATTCTAACTAATGGAAAACACCATTCTTGGAATATATTAACAAAATAAAAATAAAAATCCCTTAAAAACTCAAATTTCACCACTTGATCCCGATGCCAAAAACCCATTACACAAACCTAAAATTATATGATATAATAAAAAAATCTCTGTATAATCACCATATGACCAATTTAACCACTTAATTCACTCCTGTTACACCATTGAAAACCATGAAATAACATTCTATAAATCCTTGGGGTTTTCCCAATATCAATCCAAAATGAGTCCAAACCTACAAAACTAAGATAGAATTTTTTAAAAAACCACAAAAAACTAGTTGAGAAAAAGGTAAAACATTTGAGATACTCTAATCCAAAGCACTATAATGTAAGTATTTTTGTTTTCTTAGGAATATTTTTCTTATTCCAACAACGCAACAATATTTTACATCCACCATATCTCAAATGAGTTTCAAAACACCCCTTGACATCCAATGGTATTTCATCAATACAAAAAACCCAAAAGTCCCCAACCTAGCAAGCATTTTACCATAAAAATTGATTATATTTTCAAAATATTCCTTGAATCCCAATTTTGAAATATTGTTTATCAATATTTTACTAAGGACCAAAAAATCCCAATTCATTTCAAAACATCAGCTATATAATCCTTCTAATGTAAGACTACCATATTAAAAAATTATACTCAAACATCATTATACAATATGGGTTATATTTTTTAAAATAATTGGCATTTATCATAACCTAAAAAAACTAAAAATCGTTTCCCTAAGTCTTATAAAAAACCACAATGAATATTAAAGTATTAAGGCCCTTAGACACACATTCATTTAATCACCCCTTATAATGTATTTGAGAAAGGATTGAATATATTTTAAGTTTTAACAATTAATTATTTATCTATAAAAGGAAACCTATAAATCAACACCTAAAATTAGTTTATTCATAATACCCTAATCATACCTCTATAGTGATTCTAATCAAAGTCACTGGATTCCAGTTGAGTACAATGACTATACACAGATCTCATCCATACAATATTTTGATTTTTAACCCCTCACACATCTTAGAGTATCTAATCTTAACTCTATCATACATTAGAAACTAGGGATACAACTAATATAATTTATCCAACTGTATTTCTCTAACCCATATCACTCCCCTACAACTAGATCGATGCACCCCTAGACATTAGGCACACCACCTTACCTACCAAAGATTACCAACTAGTAATGATATTCTCTGGGGTGATAGTGAGGATATTATACCCTATGAAGATAATTAATAATAATAATTTCAATATAACATAGTGAATGAAATTTAGATAATAATCATTAAAAAAACTAAATGTGTATATGGTGAATATAGTAAACATTTACCATTCTAGGTCTCTATAACACACACCAGCCACTATTTTATTAAATGATAATTAATTTTTGGTTTATTTTATATTTTTAGTGTTATGGTTGTGAATTTTAAATTTTTAATAAATATTCCTATTTTAAATTTTTACCATACATTTAGGGGAAACCAATAATGTAATTTATGTTTTTGACTATAGTTTTTCAATAGGGGCTACATAGTGGGAACATGGTTTGGTAATGTTTTTTTCAAAAAAATATGAAGAAACATATATAAGTTTTGACCCTAAAAATTTGTTACATGGATTACTCTAAAAATTTGAAAAAATTTGTGTGGTGTATATAATTAATCCAATAAAAGTTACATGTATGGAACACATTTGGTAAACCATGTCTCCAAATAGTTTGGACACCCAGATTTCGTAGAATGGTAAAATACTATTTTTTTATATTCTAGAATATAATCATTTTTACCATCATTTTCTTCACTTCATGTAACACCCCAGGTAAATAAAGAATATGACATTTTTATATTTATCCATATTTGTGAATAAAATATTAATATTACTTTAAAGGGGATTCTATGATCGATGGCGTACCCAACACGCAACAGCGAGTTTCTTGGGAATCTTACGTTGCACTCTAATAATAAAATAATATTATTTTAAATAGTAGTTAACGCCTAGCCGTTGTAATGGTGGGAATGAACAGAACTAACTAAAAAATGATTATATATGTTTGTCAAATATTTTTACTTTTTACAATAAATGTTAGAGGATTAAAAATGCAAATGAATCCAATTTTAAGCATAAACATTCTAATATTCCTTAAAAGGTCGATTAACCGCCTTTTGATGGCGAACCTCTTTTAAATCCACTTTTTGACAATTTTATGTGTTATATTTGACAAAATAAAATTCTTCTTTATAATCGGGACATCAAAATTTACTTTGTGAAAATTTTTGGTATTTTTCCGAAAAAGTTCAATTTTTAATGAATAGTGAAAAATGTTGTATTTTAATTCAAAAACTCTTTTAATCTAATTTATTTATATGATTAGATTATATTTTTAATTTGTTTTAAAGTGAAATTAGAATATATTTTTACCATTTAATCCAATAGTGGTCGTTGGAATTAATTTCACTTTGAAATCGGACATAAACTAGTGTCAATCTTTTGATACATTTTGTTTCATAAAAACACGCTATTTGTTTTGACAGCGGGAATTAATTATTAAATTAATTAATGCAACCTATATGTTTTGAATTTTGTAAAATAGAAATCATTTTTGAATTCGGAATATCAAATATAGCTCAGGGTGAACTTTTGGTAATTTTCTGAAAAACTTCAATTTTTGATGAATAGTGAAACCACTAAGTGGTACTTATAAAAACTGATTTTTCCGTTTAAATGAAATTTTTCCATATTTGTGTTTTGAATTTCAAAAATCCTACATAAATGGTTTTCATTAAGAATTAAAATGTGGTTCAATGGGATTAAAATAATTTTTTGGTGAATAGTAACTTATTAAGTTTTTAATCGCGATTAGAGGTAATTAGTGTAGTTTAAGGTAAGAATAATGTTTTAATAAAATGAAATGACCTAGACACATGTCCTAACCTCATTGGATGTGTCATGGACGACCAAGACAATCCATGGGTCAACTTGGGGACCCCATGGAGCCACTTTGGTTGGAAAATGACATAAATACCTTTTTTATTTAATGTTAAAGTAAAAATGACACAAACATGAGATGTTTTACTAAAACAATTTTTACATGGGGTTATACAAGTCAGATTTTTGACTATAAATAATAAATGGAAATATAAAAAGATTTCCTACATCATAGTATTTTTTTTTATAATTTTTGGACATTAAATAAATTAAATTATTTATGACATCATGATGATGCAGCGATGACCTCATTATTAAACGATTTAAATAAAATGGAAAGATAATGTAAAATATAAGACCTATACATGTCCAAAACCTATTGGATGGGTGGATTTCGAACCCTTATCACCTTATAATCGAAAAAAATCAATGTGGTACCATTAAAATCCGAAACTCATTCTAAAATAAAGTAACATTTATTTACTTTCCAAGAGTGCCCCTCCTCTCCTCTTATAAAAGGCCCCCACCTCTACCTCCTTACCCACACTTACAAAGCCTTTGGCTCGGCCAACACCTGCCCATTTTGTCTCTCCACATCCCTCTCTAACTACTTGAAGCCTCACTTTGGGCACAAGTCTTCTCAAGGAAGCCTTTGAGCTCAAACCAAAGGGAGTTACCCGATTTTAAGGTAATGTCTTCACTTGAGTCCTTTTGTTTTATTTTGCTTCTCCAACCCCCTAAACTCTTTTTATTCATTTCTTTTGTAAAAAATCCAGTATCTTAAATATAAAATAATGTTTTTATAAGAATTATTCGATCTACACTTACACACACCTACATCTAATGGTTAAAGAACATACTGTTTCTGTGGATGGAGAATTTCTGCCTCACGAAACGATGATTGTTCAACACTCATATATCACCTTCAAAGGTGGCCATTAAGATGTCAATATATTTATATATTATATATAATATGTTTATGTTTTACTTAAGATTATGTATTTTTCATTTATTTCATATCCTTTATGGTTACCATTATGAGTAAACACGATATCTTCATTTTAGGAAGTGCGGACTACCGCCCCCTCAAAGTGATTTGATTCGTTAATGCCATATGTGGTACGTATAAAGGATGTAATTAATGGTATTATATATGATATTATACTGGAATTATAATATACCTTTATATCATTATGATTCCATTTTATAAAATACGAAATACAAATGAAAGTAGCGTTCATGCGTACGTACGGCTTACCGTCTCCATGAACGGTGCATTTCATTTCTTACCTCTAAATGACTATGTAATATTATAAATGCATGTATATACTGGATATATATGATATATATGATATATAAATCATGATTATAACTCTGGATATAATGGATACAAGAATAACTTGTAATTATAAAGATCATATTTTGACTCAAGTACCAATAATCGTTTAAACGACCGTTATTAACTAAAATAATTACATAGTGTTAATGACATGGTAATAAGTGATATAAAAGGAATAATGAACTTGAAAAAGGTTCTTAAGAAAGTAGAAATTAACTCAAGTTTATTATTCAGGAGATTAAAGAACAATCGAGTCAAGTCGGACCTGAGGTAAGGGATCCTACTCCTCTCTTTCTTTTTAAGTACACTCTTTTATGTCATTCCTTTTAAAGCTCATCTTTCTTGTTATTGAGATGTTATTTTATATTACTCTTACTGTAATTTTTATGTTCATATGATGAGAGACCCTATTCTCTCTAATCAATCCATTTTGGAAGTTTTGAGTGGTGCCGTTAGGCTGCCGAATTTTCGTAAGAGATCTAACCTCTCTCTTTCTTTTTAAGTACTCTCCTTTATGTCACTTATTTTAAGCTCCTCTTTGTTATGTTGGGGGATGTTATTTTATATTCCTATTTCTGTAAACTTTATGTTGATATGATCAGAGACCCTATTTCCTCTCATCAATCCATTTTGGAAGTTTTAAGTGGCGTCGTTAGGCTGTTGAGTTTTCGTAAGATATTTTTCATCTCACTTTTATTACCGTGAGATTTATGCTACATTTGCCACAATTTCCTTTGAGTGGTGTATGCACTGCCCATTATTTTACTCATTTTGTAATATACTTTCATTCATGAGTATTTACATCAATGTTGTATTGTACTTCTTTCACGGGGTGCATGTCTCGAAAGATACCCATGTCTGTAAGGGAACCTTTTACCCTCCTCTTTTTAAAAGACTTCTTTTGTTATGTCTTTTAATTCACATACTATTATGTTGGGATATGTTCTTCTATATCCTTATTGAATTAAATTTTATGTCAATGTGATGAGATACCCTTTTTGTCTCTCATCAACTCATTTTCTGAATTTTGTAGTGACTCCGTTAGGCTGTCAAATTTTTGCAAGGGGACTTCTTAACCCAAATTTGATTCTTTGGGATAAACCGGTACTCCTTGAATATGCCGTTCTATTAATATGTGTGAATAACCTATGATTGTTTTACAATTAATATCCACTTATATTTTGTGTATTCATTTGTCACACATAATTATGTAATTGATTTATCCTTAATCCAAGGATACCGTCTTTGTATGGGACTTCGTCTCAATCTCCATTCATTGAGACATATTTTGTTTTATACACAACTTTCTTTTATACGGTGTATAAACCCATTTTAATTTTATGTTTATCCAAAATGAATCTTTTTTATATGAATCATTTTACAAAACGACAAAAGGGAATGTTTTTGTCATACGTATGCGATGACAACGACTTCTCCACTACCGTGACCATTATTTGAGTTTCAGATTCCTCTACAAGCCATACCTTCTTTTTAAAAGAAAAATAAATACCATGTTTTACTTTTCTTTTATTTTGGTATTGAAAATGGTTTTCATAAGGTTTTTTTATATCAATGTGTTTTATTGATATCTTGATATTGAAATGTGGAAATTTTATGTTTCCTTTATGCATGTATTATGTGGTACGATTATGTTATGGTTCTTGGGAATTGTTATGAAGACGGGTGGTTCCGTGATAAACTAAGGGTGGGTGAGCCCAATATAGATCTCTAATGCATTGGGTAACGCGAAGGAGTGAAACGTTGAGGTTTCTCTGAAGAGATTCAGGGAATATACTGTGGTGGGTATTCCAAACGTAACCAAGAGGGTTACTCCCTACGTAAGAATGTTATGAATGCCCCAAGTTACCTTTTATGTCTTATGATTTCTATTATTTATTCATGATTTGATGAGGTATGTTAAAGTGCCTATGTTTTATGGGTAAAGTATGATTTCATTCTTATGTATATATGAACTCATGTTTCCTTTCCATATTTTTTTATAACCCTTACTGAGCTTTTTATGCTCATCCCAAGTTTTTTGAAATGTTTTTCACAGGTCAAGGGAAAGGTACATGATATGATGATAGTGTCAAGGAAGTGTCAAGAAAGATTCCATGCTTTATTTTTTAAATATGTTTCCGTTGATGGGAAAAAAATGAATACTATATTTTATGTAACCACTTTGTTTAAATGTGGAATGTAATGCAAGTTTTATGATCTAATTCTCTAAAACTCTAAACCTGAAAAGATCCTCAATGTGTAATCTTGTAATAACTCAAGATTAAGTAAGGTTTAAGGCTGGGGCCCTATAGTTGGTATCAAAGGTCGGTTTAGATAACTTTAGAGGTTAGGGTACTCTTTAAGCATAGGTGACATTACCATAATGGTTAGGATTTCAGAAAGAGTCCTAGTTTTAGATAAAGTGAATGAGTAAGTATATCTTAGTGTTTATATTCCTCATTAGTACATGATGGTTTTTTTGATATGCTCACACTGACCTTTTTGGTTTTAGTAAATGGCTGGATCTAGAAGGAACCAAAGTAATAGTGGATGTGATGGAAACTTTGATAGTTTTTTGAGAAAGTAACTGAATGATATGGGAGCTGCAATGAGAACTCTTGTGTTTATCCTCAACCAACTATTTGGAGTCATGATTGACCACCTAAACCTTGGTGATTTCTCTAAGGCATCATATATGTGTGAAACAAATCCCTACGGAACTACAGGTAATAATCATAAAGATAAGTATGTTCAAAAACCTATGTGTCAAAGATGTGGAAAGAAACACCTAGGAAAATGTTTCAAAGGGACAGAAATGTGCTATAGATGTGGAAATGAAGGTCATAAATCAAGAACCTGCCATGGAAAAAGGAAGCATCCAGTTGACTCAAGGAAAGGGAACGAAGTTCTTTCTGAGGGATCAATTGAATGTTTTAAATGTGGTGTGCATGGTAATTATGAAAACAAATGTCCTATGAAGAAGTTTCGTGAATGGGATCACCAAGATCGTACAAATATTCGTTTACCAATACCTAATTCCATTCCGATTGAGGATGAAGAAACTGACAATGACCAATCAAAGGTATGAATTATTTCATAACTTTTTTTTCCTATTTTGGAATCTTAGGATATGATTCATGATTTTGTTTGTAGGAAAGAAGTATTTCAGAATAAGTTGTAAAGGAATGGTTAATGGATCATGAAGAATGTTGAATGAGTAAGAAGTCAACATATAAGGGCTTCAATAGTTATGGTGAAATTATTAAGAGTATTAAGTCTCTTTTGATGATGGGGTTACATTAGAAGACTTTTTATAGTATGTGTAACCCTGATGTTTAATATATGAAAATTTTATTCAAGGAACAGTTATCTGTTCTTTTGTGGACATAGTTATAAAGAACCATTTGGGTTTATATGATCCTTACTTTTGAGGTAATTATGGGTTACTATATGTTATGATGGAAGTGAAAGGAATGAGATAAAATTGAGGATAAACTATGTTATGGTTATTTTTGATGATTTTATCTCTTTTTGGGAATGATTTGAGAATTATATAGTTTTGGAAAAAGGACAACATGCAGACCGTGTGACAACCCGTTGCATCGGACAAAGCTGTGGAAATCGAACCCACAACCAAAGTGCAACTGGTATTTATCGCCTACCACTGGACTACGTGAAGTCCTTGGTTAGTTTGAATGATTCTTTTTAGTTAGATGATTTTATGAATTAAGAGTAAGTTGATTTTGGGTTATCTATGGAAATTTATTAACCTATCATGGAGGATATGTGATTAGGTTAATTACTTTTCAATATGAGACATTAAGAACAACTGATGTGTTTGGAGATAAATGTTACGATTTAACTTGGAAGACTATGCGACTAAATCCTTCAAATATTTGGGTTTCAATATTAGTTTGGTTTACTTTGAATAATTTTATGGAAAAATTGTTTATCGAATGGTCCTCTTTGAACTTTGGGTTTTGTTGGACAAATTTTGGAGATTAAGAATAGATTTTCTTTTTATAAAGGGTTATCCTTTTCTGGATTATCTGATCTTGTAATAACCTTTTTGGTTTTGGTTTTGGTTAAAGTCTAAAGACATGAGAAGTATATAGTTCTCTTTTGTGGATTAGGTGATTCTCTATAAGTTGATTATAGTACTCTTAATGCGAGCAAGTCTTCCTAAATACTCGGCTTTTGGAGAAAATATGAGTTTGATTAAGGGATCTAGTAAAAGTTGAAAGTCAACATGATAAGTGATTATGTTTCCTTATGAATAAATTCCTCAATAAAAAGTAACTTAAAACAAAAATGTTTTCTATTAACTTTTCCTACTGGGGGATCGAATACCGTTTAACCCATCACAAGTTTGTGATTTTCTTGTGGTTAACTTTTTTCTAAACATGTTTTCTATCACTCTCCATCAGAACATGACCCTATGTTTTCTCCTCCATGTCCATGTTTTCCTACATGGAATCCTAGTATGGGTTAACTCGGGTGACCTCTGTACTTATCTTTCTTTATTTTAAAGTGACTGTTTTACCGACTCTTGTTCCGATGTGGGACTTTCAAGGATGTTTCCAAGCTCAATTTTAAAATTGTGAGGACGCAATTCCCAAAAGGGGGGAAGTATGTAACACCCCAGGTAAATAAAGAATATGACATTTTTATATTTATCCATATTTGTGAATAAAATATTAATATTACTTTAAAGGGGATGCTATGATCAATGGCGTACCCAACATGCAACAACGAGTTTCTTGGGAATCTTACGTTGCACTCTAATAATAAAATAATATTATTTTAAATAGTAGTTAACGCCTAGCCATTGTAATGGCGAGAATGAAAAGAACTAACTACAAAATGATTATATATGTTTTTCAAATATTTTTACTTTTTACAATAAATGTTAGAGGATTAAAAATGCAAATGAATCCAATTTTAAGCGTAAACATTCTAATATTCTTTAAAAGGTCGATTAACCGCCTTTTGATGGCGAACCTCTTTTAAATACACTTTTTGACAATTTTATGTGTTATATTTGACAAAATAAAATTTTTCTTTAGAATCGGGACATCAAAATTTACTTTTTGAAAATTTTTGGTATTTTTCCGAAAAAGTTCAATTTTTAATGAATAGTGAAAAATGTTGTATTTTAATTCAAAAACTCTTTTAATATAATTTATTTATATGATTAGATTATCTTTTGAATAAGTTTTAAAGTTAAATTAGAATATATTTTTACCATTTAATCCAATAGTGGTCGTTGTAATTAATTTCACTTTGAAATCGGACTTAAACTAGTGTCAATGTTTTGATACATTTTGTTTCATAAAAACACGCTATTTGTTTTGACAGCGGGAATTAATTATTAAATTAATTAATGCAACTTATATGTTTTTAATTTTGTAAAATATAAATCATTTTTGAATTCGGAATATCAAATATAGCTTAGGGTGAACTTTTGGTAATTTTCTGAAAAACTTCAATTTTTGATGAATAGTGAAACCACTAAGTGGTACTTATAAAAAATGATTTTTCCGTTTAAATGAAATTTTGCCATATTTGTGTTTTGAATTTCAAAAATCTGACATACATGGTTGTCATTAAGAAGTAAAATGTGGTTAAATGGGATTAAAATAATTTTTTGGTGAATAGTAACTTATTACGTTTTTAATTGCGATTAGAGGTAATTAGTGTAGTTTAAGGTAAGAATAATGTTTTAATAAAATGAAATGACCTAGACACATGTCCTACCCTAATTTTATGTGTCATGGCAGACCAAGACAATCCATGGGTCAACTTGGGTACCCCATGGAGCCACTTTGGTTGGAAAATGACATAAATACCTTTTTTATTTAATGTTAAAGTAAAAATGACAAAAACATGAGATGTTTTACTAAAACAATTTTTACATGGGTTTATACAGGTAATATTTTTGACTATAAATAATAAATGGAAATATAAAAAGATTTCCTACATCATAGTATTTTTTTTATAATTTTTAGACATTAAATAAATTAAATTATTTATGACATCATGATGATGCAGCGATGACCTCATTATTAAACGATTTAAATAAAATGGAAAGATAATGTAAAATATAAGACCTACACATGTCCAAAACCTATTGGATGGGTCGATTTATAACCCTTATCACCTTATCATCGAAACACATCAATGTGGGACCATTAAAATCCGAAAATCATTCTAAAATAAAGTAACATTTATTTACTTTCCAAGAGTGCCCCTCCTCTCCTCTTATAAAAGGCCCCCACCTCTACCTCCTTAAACACACTTCCAAAGCCTTTGTCTCGGCAAAACCCTGCCCATTTTGTCTCTCCACATCCCTCTATAACTTTTTGAAGCCTCAATTTGGGCAGAAGTCTTCTCAAGGAAGCCTTTGAGCTCAAACCAAAGGGAGTTACCCGATTTTAAGGTAATGTCTTCACTTGAGTCCTTTTGTTTTATTTTGCTTCTCCAACCCCCTAAACTCTTTTTATTAATTTATTTTGTAACAACTACAGTATATAAAATATACTAGGATGTTTTTATAATAAGTATTCGAGCTACACTTACACACACCTACATCTAATGGTTAAAGAACATACTGTTTCTGTGGATGGCGAATTTCTGCCTCACGAAACGATAATTGTTCAACACTCATATATCACCTTCAAAGATGGCCATTAAGATGTCACTATATTTATATATTATATATAATATGTTTATGTTTTACTTAATTTTATGTATATTTTATTTATGGCATATACTTTATGGTTACCATTATGAGTAAACGCGATATCTTCATTTTAGGAAGTGCGGACTACCGCCCTCTCAAAGTGATTTGATTCATTAATGCCATATGTGGGACGTATAAAGGATGTAATTAATGGTATTATGTATGATATTATACTGGAATTATAATATACCTTTATATAATTATGATTCCATTCTATAAAATACGAAATACAAATGAAAGTAGCGTTCATGCGTACGTACGGCTTACCGTCTCCATGAACGGTGCATTTCATTTCTTACCTCTAAATGAATATGTAATATTATAAATGCATGTATATACTAGATATATATGATATATATGATATATACATCATGATTATAACTCTGGATATAATGGATACATGAACAACTTGTAATTATAAAGATCATATTTTGACTCAAGTACCAATGATCGTTTAAACGACCGTTATTAACTAAAATAATTACATAGTGTTCATGACATGGTAATAAGTGATATAAAAGTAATAATGAACTTGAAAAAGGTTCTTAAGGAAGTAGAAATTAACTCAAGTTTATTATTCAGGAGATTAAAGAACGATCGAGTCAAGTCGGACCTGAGGTAAGGGATCCTACTCCTCTCTTTCTTTTTAAGTACACTCTTTTATGTCATTCCTTTTAAAGCTCATCTTTATTGTTATTGAGATGTTATTTTATATTAATATTACTGTAATTTTTATGTTCATATTATGATAGACCCTATTCTCTCTTATCAATCCATTTTGGAAGTTTTGAGTGGCGCCGTTAGGCTGCCGAATTTTCGTAAGAGATCCAACCTCTCTCTTTCTTTTTAAGTACTCTCCTTTATGTCACTTCTTTTAAGCTCTTCTTTGTTATGTTGGGGGATGTTCTTTTATATTACTCTTTCTGTAAAATTTATGTTGATATTATGAGAGACCCTATTTCCTCTCATCAATACATTTTGGAAGTTTTAAGTAGCGCCGTTAAGCTGCTGATTTTTCGTAAGAGATTTTTCATGTCACTTTTATTCTCATGAGATTTATGATACATTTTACACAATTCCCTTTGAGTGGTGTATGCACTGCCCATTATTTTACTCATTGTGTAATATACTTTCATTCATGAGTATTTACATCAATGTTGTATTGTCCTTCTTTCACGGGGTGCATGTCTCGAAAGATACTCTTGTCGGTAAGGGAACCTTTCACCCTCCTCTTTTTAAAAGACTTCTTTTGTTATGTCTTTTAATTCACATACTATTATTTTAGGATATGTTCTTCTATATCCTTATTGATTTAAATTTTATGTCAATGTGATGAGATACCCTTTTTCTCTCTCATCAACTCATTTTCTGAATTTTGTAGTGACGCTGTTAGGCTGTCAAATTATTGCAAGGGGACTTCTTAACCCAAATTTGATTCTTTGGGATAAACCTGTACTCCTTGAATATGTCGTTCTATGAATATGTGTGAATAACCTCTGATTTTTTTACACTTAATATCCACTTATATTTCGTGTATTCATTTGTCACACATAATTATGTAATTGATTTATCCTTAATCCAAGGATACCGTCTTTGTATGGGACTTCGTCTCAATCTCCATTCATTGAGGCATATTTTGTTTTATACACAAATTTCTTTTATACGGTGTATAAACCCCTTTGACTTTTACGTTTATCCAAACGGAATCTTTTTTATACGAAGCGTTTTACAAAACGAAAAAAGGGAATGTTTTTGTCATACGTATGCGGCGACAACGACTTCTCCACCGCCGTGACCATTATTTGAGTTTCGGCTTCCTCTACAAGCCATACCTTATTTTTAAAAGAAAAATAAATACCATGTTTTACTTTTCTTTTATTTTGGTATTGAAAATGGTTTTCATAAGGTTTTTTTATCAATGTGTTTTATTGATATCTTGCAATTGAAATGTGGAAATGTTATGTTCCCTTTATGCATGTATTATGTGGTACTATTATGTTATGGTTCTTGGGCATTGTTATGAAGGCGGGTGGTTCCGTGATAAACTAAGGGCGGGTGAGCCCGATATAGCTCTCCAATGAATTGGGTAACATGAAGGAGTGAAACGTTGAGGTTTCTCCGAAGAGATTTAGGGAATATACTGTGGTGGGTATTCCAAACGTAACCAAGAGGGTTACTCCCTACGTAAGAATGTTATGAATGCCCCAAGTTACCTTTTATGTCTTATGATTTCTATGATTTATTCATGATTTGATGAGGTATGTTAAAGTGCCTATGTTTTATGTGTAAAGTATGATTTCATTCTTATGTATATATGAACTCATGTTTCCTTTCCATATTTTTTTATAACCCTTACTGAGCTTTTTATGCTCATCCCAAGTTTTTTGAAATGTTTTTCACAGGTCAAGGGAAAGGTACATGATATGATGATAGTGTCAAGGAAGTTTCAAGAAATAATCCTTGATTTATTTTTTAAATATGTTTCCGTTGATGGGAAAAAAATGAATACTATATTTTATGTAACCACTTTGTTTAAATGTGGAATGTAATGCAAGTTTTATGATCTAATTCTCTAAAACTATAAACCTGAAAAGATCCTCAATGTGTAATCTTGTAATAACTCAAGATTAAGTAAGGTTTAAGGCTAGGGACCTATACTTCAAATTTTTCAATACATAATATATACTACATATATCTCTCCCCTTTTCTATTTTCACATTCTTTATTATTCTCTATAAACCTATTTAATCCTTTTTGGGTCTTCTTCCATGATTCTTATTTGTTTTTTTGGTCAAAATAATAATTTGGGGGGATTATAATATAGGAATTTTAGTGAATAGCGTTTTTTAATGTAATGTTATTTCCTAGATTGGATTACTCTATTAATGGAGAGTGATTCTCACTTTTTTAAGGTAGGTTTCTATAGGAAATTCTTTTATTAAACAAGTAATTCACTACACGAGTTTCATAAAAACATTCTCCAAAATAGTTATACTGATAAGTGATATGCTTATGGGTCTATAAAATGTTTTTAAAGATTTTAATTCTTAAAATATATTATTTTCCATGGATTTTTAGTATATATAGTGATTTAAATATATATATATATATATTTCATGTGTTCGATTAAATTCATTGGAGGACATTTTTAAATAGTTTTAGTGATGAGTGATGATTTTTATCCCACTATTTTTTCTAAAGTAAGTAGTACATGATTAAGGGTTAATTTCAAAGTAAAAAAAATTCATTGGTTTTTACATGAATCATAAAGAGGGATAAAAATTTATTAAAAGGGTTATTATTGATTAGTTTCCAATAATTTTTAAAACATGATTTTCCATGTTTGACCAAAAAGGACTAGCATGCACATGATAAATAGGATTCCTTATTATCTGATAATGATTTCTTAATGGACTATCATTTTAAGTTAGTTTTTAGAATAATGTTTTTATATCAGTAAAAAGGGTTTCATGATTATTTTGAAACCCTCAATATGAGCCCCTCTGTCTCTATTATTCCTTGTATAGTTTTTACATTTATGGGATAGATTGAATTATTATATTGGATACTTTTATGATTTGGAATGGGGTTGTTTCATTAAATTGTGTTTTAGGTGTGATATGATTTATGATTTATTCATATTTATTATATGTGATTACCATTGGATTTTTTTGTCATTTTATATTTGACACGTAATAGGTAATTGAGTATTTAAGATGGAGATCTTGATTTTTTATACATAAATTGTATGTTATACCCTTCCCACTGTATCCTATTTAAATAATTTTACCTTATTATGGGTGTCATCCACTATATATATATAGTGTATGTTGAGTGGTTCTATGTGTAGGAATAAAACATAGGTTGGCAATGGGATCTATATAATTACTATTATGGTTTTCACACCTTATGACTTAGGGAGTTTCCCATGGCAATTATGAGTTTGATGATTCGATATAGGGAATTCCCATTGGACACATTATTTTATATCATTATTCATTGGTTATGTAAAACCATTTATATTTATTTGAATTATTTTATATATCACTATTATTTTATATTATGGTGCCTATGTGGGTTATATTTACATTTTTTGGCTAAATTAACATTATTTTTTATGAGTAGTTTTGAAATTTATTTTTCAATGGAAAAATGGTTTTTTATGCATGAGTATTTTATAAAAGTTATAAAATGAGAAAAAAACAATTTATTAAATTTTTATAAAAGAAGTTCCATATTTTTTGTTTGTTATTTTTAAAAAAAATGACAACTCCACAGGTTTTATAAAAAAGGAAGTTTTCTCTTTGTGGGTAAAGAGTATTATTAATTATTTTTCAATAAATTTTCTCTTGTGGAAAAAATAATTTATGATTTAAATATAAAACTATAATTTTGGGAAATTTTTTATAAAATGGAATTTCATAGTATTTTTATTGAAATATAAATGGGCCTCTATAACTCACACCCTACATAAAAACCTCTCTTTACATATGTAGTTCACATGTTTGACAATAGTTTTAGTTTTTTTAATAAGATTAGATTGGGTATCATTCTCTTTGTCTATAGATAAATGTGTGGGTTTTCAGTGAGTGATGATAGGTCACATGTAGCTGTTTTAGAATTACTCATCTTTATGGAATTAATTTTGGGCCATGTTGGGGGCCAGGTGAGGTGACTTGTCAAGTCAATCTAAGTTTGTTTGCAAAAAATTAGTACAATACCACCCTATTATTATTTGGGTGTTTTATGGAAGTATAGAGATAGGGATGTCGGATCTTGAGAGTTTAGTAAGGGGAGAGCCTAACTAGCTCTTTCATACTCGGATCATTGAGTTACTATTGTTATTTATGATTTAATCCTATAATTTTAATTCAAAAGTTTATTATTATGATGGATTTTCATTTTAAATTATTATGTTTTAACCCCCATTGAGTTTTAGGATAACTGTTTCACAGTTCCATCAGTTTTTGGTGAAAAATTAATAATGAACAATACTTCATGGTAGATCATCATAGTTTGGTAAACTATGTAGAGCCCATGTGTATGGTTTTGGGGATTCTTTGGAGGATAGTGCCTAATCCACTAAACCATGCATCTAAATTTTCCCATGTTCTATATCCCTTTCAAATTTATTTCACCTTATATAATTTATTAATTGAATATAACAAATTTTTATTATTGATATATGTTTTTATTGAATATTTTTTATTATGTTAAAGACTTTGGATAAAGTTTTTATTGATGTATAATATTTTTATGGTTGGTTTTTTATTTCAAATGCATGTTTTGAGCGAAAATATAAATTTTATGGGATAATTTTGTTTTAATACCAATGTTATGGTCAATTCAAAAAAAATTATTTTTATTATTTATTTTAAAGGATGGATCATTTTCAAGAAAAAAACTAGGGATGATTTGATATGTCCTCAATGTTGTAAAGTATTTTATTGAAAAATAGAAATTTTGTTTCTTTGCATTTATAACTCAACGATCCATCTTATTTGATTCCTCTAGTTAAAGAATCTTCCCAAACAATATATAAAGTGGTGGATCATGAGTCATCATTTATCTATGTCATTTTAAAATAATTCATAAGTCAATGTCAAATAATTTTCATATAGATCAATGATTACATGAGGTAGTGGTGTGATTAGGGATTATTGAGGAAATCATAAATTCTCATAGAAATCTAAAGGATTCATGGATGAGGATATTATTAGATCATTCAAAGGACCAATTATAATTTGGTGAAATATAGTTCTCCCTTATCAGTTAAAAGAAGTCATGCCTTGGGATTTTATCAAGACAATATTCATTCAATGTTTTTATCTATAGGACATGATGAAGGAGATAACTATCAAGTTATATATCCTCCATCAAGCCAAATGAACTGTGAATGAGTATACAAATCATTTCCTAGATTTTGTATTATTTTCTTCAGATCTAGTCACTAACAACAAATTGAAGTGAATTTTTATTGGGGAGGTATTCTTGTATGCCTTAGTTTATCTATGTTTTGATTTGTATTGATACATTATACATATATGGTTGAAAGGGTTGTGTAATTGGAATATAATCAGATGAGTCAACCTATGATAGGTAGATTTTTGGTTTCATATAGAGTGAATAAGGGTTTTCTAGCTAGTTTTAGGTATGTTGATGGGGTAAATCATCTAAAATCCTTATGAAATATTATAAAAGGTATAAACCTCTCATGTTGTTCTAGTATGGATAACTTGGGCACTCAATGTCCTCTTTCTTAAAATCTCTAAGGATCATTCGTAGATGTGATTTTTTGATATATCTTTATAGATTTTATAAGTTGAATATTTAGAAGAAAAATAAAATGAAGAAGATGAAGAGAAGTCCTAGATTTAACCTATATTTGGGTTCATATCTATTTTAGGTTTAAAACATCATTAGTTTCAAGAATATTAAAACAACTTAGGTAATTTATGTTTGAAATTTTCTTTTGGTTCATCCTTGATTATTCACTATTAGATGGTGGCTATTTTTTGTTAATGTTTTGATGTTGTTAATTTGTTAATATTCTCATGGTATTTTCTAATGTATTCCTTGTTAGGGGATTTTGATTTCGTTGATCATTCATGGGATTAATTGGGTGACTTCCAGGATAACTGGTGTGTGCGATATAATCATTTAGATTATGTTTTTTTCTAGTTAATAACATATTTTTATTTTTATTATCATGGAAAAGGGTTCTCTAAGGAATGTCCTAGGTTATTTTCTCTTCTTTTACATCACCAAAGATTTGATATTATATTTTTCACATTTTAGGTTTTTTATGATTATTTTATCCATTCATAACATTATAAGTTTTTATATAATGTTTGGCCTTAAATTATGGAAATATAGGTATTCTCTTATGTCATGTTTACTTTTGGGTTTTAAATCAATTTCATGAGTGGCTATTTCTATTTGATAGTGGATGGTAGCTTCCATAATGATTTTAAAAAACATGATTGTTTTTGATAGCATGTTACTAGTTATGATTATCATTTATTATACCATTTTTATGAATTTAAAATGGTTGGGATAGTAATAAAATTTCACTTTTTTCCTTTAGGGTTTGTATCTCTTAGTTGATGTTTTTATCATATTTAAAGATGTTTGAATTTTTTTAGGATTTGATATATTAATATCAAGGAGTTGTGTTTATTATCAGTACTCTATTATCATGATGCAATCTTTAATTTTTCCCTACCACCAGAGCTATTATAGTTGGGTTTTGAGGTATTTATTTCAAATTTATACTTACTTTAATTTAAGATTTCTAGGTTTAGAATGAGGTATACTGTTGGAATTATGCTACCTTCATGTCACTATTCTATGAAATGTAAGATTATTTTTGGTATTTATATTTTTTTGGTTATTTAGTTGTGACTTTTTATTTTGATATATTTTACCTCCATCTCATGATAACTGCACAATTAGAAGAAATAATTTAAGTAAATATTATATTGTGTTATAGTTATTCAGATGGATTATCATAGTTGGAACATGCCTTAGTGAACCATGTGGCCAAACCATATGGACAACCTTAGGTATGGTGTGAACGTATAGGAATGGTTTAGGGTTTACTATAACCATGTTTCCAAAATATGTGATGTGTATAACCTTGTTCCATTGTAAACTATAGGGTTGATTCATAATTTAGTAAATTAGTTTACCAAATTATTTGGATTCCAAATTTCATCAAAGTATGAAAATTTTCTTATCACTTTGAGTTTTCATTATTAAACTCTCATTTTTTATCCCTCTTATTTCAATTTCTATAGGTAATTGTCAAGATGGATCTCCACATCTCCTACATTGGGTTTAAGATTTTATTCCTTTTATTTTAAGTGATTTTCAAAGGAAAATCCCTATTTTTAATTTTTTATTCTTATCCAATAACTAATTTTTTTTGGTTAGGTCTTATCCCATTAATCCTAGGAGTTTCTCTAAAATTTGGGTTTGGGTTTATTCAAATGTTTTTTTGGTTCCTTCCAACAATAGTGATTGATACTATCATATTTGGGGTAGGTATTTATATATAATTATTTTAGTAAATAAGTCATAAAGTTCCTAGTTTTTTGAAATAATATTCTATAAATGTTTTACTGATATGTGATATGCATTATGGGTTTATAAAATGTTCTTAATGTTTTCCATTCTTGGTATAAATAAGTTTTTTCATTGATTTTAGCTATTAATTTTGAAATAAATGTTTATTCATTCCATGTGTCTTATTAAATTCCTATGAGACTATTTTCCAATAGTAATGATGATTAGTGAAGGTTTGAATCACTACATTAAGTATTAAGGAAATAATCAATGTTTATGGTTTTTTTTGATTTAAAATGGTGTTTTTCTTTTTATGTGACTCTTAATGGAGGATAAACTTATTTTTAAACAGTTTATTCTTGATTAGTTTTCAAATGATTCATTAAACCATGATTTTTCATGTTAGACTAAAAGACCTAATTGGAACATGATGAAAAGGATTATATGGGGGGTTAAAAGGTTTTTTATAGCCTAGGATTACATGGTGGTATAAAAATTCATTCTTAGAACTTTGTAAAAAAAAATCACAATGATTGTTTCAATCAAATCTTAAATCCCTTCTTTTGTATTATTCCATTTATAGGATTTTACATTATGTGATAAATTTAATTGATTTATTTAATTAAGATGGATTCATTCATGAAATAGAGTTTGAGGTGAAATGGGAATTAATATTTATGATTTTTTAATGTATATGATTCTCATTGGAATGTTGTTTTCCCAAATCTATTTAGACATTCCATTGGATCCTAGGTAGTTAAGTGAGAGATAATAATTTATTATAAACTAGTTTTATGCTAATACAAGTCTAGTTTCCCCTAGTTTTATTATTTTTTTATCTAGTGGGGGCATCTATAAGTAATGATTTAGTATTTCAGGTGGTTATGTGTTATAGAACACAACATTATATGGCTATTGGTTTTACTTAATTTTTTAGGGACATATAACCTTATTACATAGTGGGTTTCATATAATGATTATGATTTTGATGATTTGATAAATAGTATTATAGATACACATATTATTTAATTCACTTATTCATTGGTTTTTTGGAACTATTTATATAGTCATGGTTCATTTTATTTACTATTTTTCTTTGATGTTATGGTGCCTACATCATTTATATTCACATTTTTTCATTTTTGGATTTAAATTATAAATATATTTAACATTTGGATTTGATTGTGTTTTTTCATAATAAAAACCTTTTTTTTGTGCATGAGACATTGAGATTTCTTTTTTAGATGAGGAAACATACTTTTCCCATTTTTATATAACAAAATGTTATCATTTCTATGTTCAAATTTTTGTCATTATAAATTATAGTTTCCCTAGTTTAATATAAAACTAATTATTGTTCTCTTTATGGGTAAAATGTTTGATATTAGTTTTTTGAATGTTATCTCACATGGAAATACAACATTCAAATTTTATTTCAAACTAGCAGTTATGAAATATTTTTTAAAAATAGAATGCATAGACTATTTTTCAAAATCATAATAGAACTATTTATCTCTCACCCTAAATATACACTGGTATATGTGTATATGGTTCTCATGCTTACACTAGTGCCAAGTTTTAATTTAGGATTAGATTATAGATCATTCACTTGGTCTAGTAATAGAAGTGTCAGGATATAATGAGCATCCATTGGTTACATTGAGGTGTTTTTATATTATTTGGGTTTTTACATTTATTGTTAATATTTAGTTTTATTAGGGACTTCATCAAGATTTATCATTTATGTATTTGGATTCCATTATGTTAAGACCATTCTATACTTATACTCTAATGTTGTATCATAAAATGTTAAATGGTTTTTTATATTGGTTACACCCATTTTTATGGATTTAGTATACTATTCCATGTTTTTATTAGCTATTTATTTGTATATGTTTGTGATATATACATGTAGGTACATTTCATGAAAGGGATATGTAACACTCTCAATAAATTATGTTTCATATTTTTTATTATTTAGTGGTGAAACCATCCAAACTCATTGGATCATATAATAAACCAACACTAGTTTCCAACCCATTGATATCAGGATTTCACATTGAGACTTGTCTCATGCTGGGTTAGTTGATGTGTTGGTTCCCCCGAGTTTAGTTCATGATAAACAGTAACATAAATCCAAATAGATTATCCATATTCCATACTCATGTACTCATATAAAGTTATTTATAATTTCTACTATGATGGGGTCAATAATCCACCAGGTATTTCTATAACTTTATGTCATCAGCTCATACTCTTGATACACTATAAACTAAAATAGTCTCTTGAAGAGGATCCCATAATTTTTTTTTATTCCTATAGCTATAAAGTAAGCACACATCTATGAGGGCCCACGCACTATGTGAGTATGAACTCAATTGGATACTGCCAATAGTTTCCCTAAATAACATTCATAAAAAACTAATGTTTTCATGTGGGATAAAACATTAATCAATACATATTAGCTCCACTCATTCCAAAATAATCCATGATTTAGCCTTAATATGATTTGGATAGTGTTGAAGTAGAAATATACACCCACAATCTATCATACTGAAATTTCTATCAACATTATAATAAATGTTATATCACATGGAATTACATTTCCAATTTAACATCAATTCATTAATGTAACATAAAAAAGTCATATAACATTACCTATGGACTCCAATATCCATTACCCCCACCAATTGAATAGCCCAACAATACCAAAGTCATTGATAAACCCATATTTTTCCAAATATGCGTCATCATCCCAAAAATGAATAATGACACAAAAATCACATATTATGGTCTCCCATACCACCAACTATGGAATTCAATGTTTAACCCCTACCCCATACTAATGGTCAGTTCCATTTTCTAAAAATCTTACACTTTAGACGCCCCCAATATCTAGTTCTCCAAACCACCCCACGCACCCTATCCTCTTTGGACATGATCCCAAGGACATTGGTCACTTATGAAGAGTGGAAATAACTATAATGTATGGACACACATCATGTGAACCTCTATCTCCACCATTATTTATGATTTCCACCACCAATAGTCTCATGGGTTACACCCATGTTGTTCTAGTATGGAGCACCTGGGCACTCACGTTGTTCTAGTATGGAGCACTTGGACACTCTATTCCCTATTCCTTGAATGATATAAGGATAATTCATATATGTGGTTGTTTGATATATATTTATATATTTTATAAGTATAATATTCATAGGAAAAATAAAAATAAGAATATCAAGGGAATTCATAGGTTTAACCTATATTGGGGGTTTTATCTATTTTAGGATTACATCCCCATTAGTTTCAAGAAGATTAAAACAACTTAGGTAATTAATGTTTGATATTTTTTTTGGGTTATTCCTTGATTATTTAATATTATATGGTGTATATATATTTTTAAAGTCTTTAATATTTTTCATATGTTAATATTCTCATGAAGTTTGCTGATGTCTACCTTATGAGGGGATTCTGATTTTGATAAGAGATCATGAGTTTCATTGGGTGACTTATAGGATAACTGGGGTGTGTGATATACTCATTTATATTATGTTTTGTCTAGTGAATAATCTATTTTTCTTTTTATTATCATGTAAAAGGGTTCTCTAAGGAAGGTCCCATGTTATTTTCCATTATTTTACATCACCTAAGATTTGATATCATAATTTTATTATTTGAGTTTTTTTATGATTATTTTATCCCTTCTTAACATGATGGGGTTTGATATAATTTTTGGCCATGAATTATAGACACATGGGTATTATCTTATGTCATGATTACTTTTGGGTTTGAAATCATTTTTGGGAGTGGATTTTGTGGTTGATAGTAGACGGTAGCTTCCATAGTGATTTGAAAAAAACATGATTATTTTGTGTGATTCCATGTTACTTGTTATTTTTATCATCTATTCTTCCATTTTTATGAATTTGAAATGGTTGGGAGATTAATAAAATACCACTTTTTCATTTATGGTTTTTAGCTCTTAGTTGAAGTTTGCATCATATTTAAAGATGTTTGAAAATTTTTGGGGATTTTATATGTTAATATCAAGGAGTTGTGTCTATTATTAGTACTCCATTATCACCAAGCCTTCTTGAGTTTTCAAAACCGCCAGGGATCTTATAGATAGGTTTTGATGTATTTATTTTAAATTTCTTTTTTAATTTAATCTAAGACATTATAGATGTAGAATGAGGCTTAATGTTGGAATTATAATACCCTCATGTCACTATTCTATTAAATGTAAGATTATTTTTGGTATTTATAATTATTTTTGGTGTTTTGGTTGTTAATTTGGATTTTGATAGATTTTACCTCTATCTCATGATAACTCTATAGTTAGGGGAAACAATTTGAGTAAAGAGTATATTGTGTTATAGTTATTCAGATGGTTCAACATAATTGGCACATGTTTTGGTGAACCATGTGGCCAAACCATGAGGAAAACCTTTGGTATGGTGTGAAAGTATAGGAATGGTTTAGGGTTTACCCTAATGATGTTTCCAAACTATGTGATATGTGTAACCTTGTTCCATTATAAGATATAGGGTTAACACATATTTTAGTAAATTATTTTACCAAATGACATGGATTCCAAATTTCATAAAAGTGTGAATTTTTTCTTATCAATTTGAATTTTCATTATTAAAATATCATTTCTACCTTCTTATAAAAAACCTATTAACCTTGACTAGATTCGTGAGGAAGAAACACCAATCAAAACCGAAAAACCAGACTATTTTCCATGATGTTGTTGAAGCTGATTGTGAACGCTTCATCAAAGGGGAATGTGCTTGGAACACTAACGACCACCGAACCACACTTCCCCAAACATCTATGTAACCACTGCTCCATATTTGACTTGGAGAGGTGCAGTGAAACAAGAGGTTAGAGCAGCCATCTGAGCAGTTGTGGAATTCGATCGATGACATCAGGATGAGGAAGAATTCAAAAGCCATCGAAATAGGAAAAATCTGACACAAATCCCCTTGAAGGCCATCAACCACCAAACCACAAAACCCAAAACCTCTATGAAAATACCACCTTAGATCTAAACTGGAGAGGTGTAGAGGAATGAGAATCCATAGCATAGCTTATAACATCCAAGGAATTCAACCGCAAACAACTACAGGGGATCCCAAAACCTCCTGAGAATGGTGTCATTATCATCGATGATGAAAACCAGAAGCGCCTTCACCTGATCAGTCCATGATCATCACCATTACATCATCCCATAGATCAAATAAACAAAAAAACCAAGCCAAAAACACCATCTAGAACACTGACCAAATCCATATGAAGCACTGTTGAGATAGAAAAATTAGAGGAGAGGGCTAGACCTCAAGAGAGTCAATAGAAGGGTAGAAGAGAGGAGGGGAAAAAGAGGGAGGGGAAAGGGGGAGGAGGAAAGATTTAGAGAGGAAGAGGACCAACCCCTCAAAATCACCATTGAGAAGAACCCTAGGACGATAGTAAGGGAGGAATGACACCGCTCAGGGCATGCAATCCCAATTATAAATAAATTTTTATTCATTCCATGAGTTTTATTACATTCTTACGGGACTCTTTTACAATAGTTATGACGGCGATTGAAGGGTTAATTCCCTCCATTTAAATCTAAATGAAATAATCAATGTTTAAATGTTTGTTTTTGTCATGACCCCCAGATATATACCTCATGGGATGGTAATTAAGAAAGGGAGATAATGACCCTCAAGTCCTGCCTCCAATAGGCCCCAAGTTAGTGAATAGAACCAAGGTTATACAAATATTACAATATGGGAGGCATTACCCTTTATAAGGAAAAAAGATCATGAGGTAGGATATATCAACCAAAATAAACTCTATAACATAGTATAAAAAAGAGATCCAAAACCACCCCACTTGCATGTATAAATAGAACTGATATAGATATAATAAAGTCTCCAAAGTAAATACCCAAAAAGTAAAGATAAAGCAGCAACATAGAAACTATCCTAAGGTCCAATCTAGTAATGCCCAACATGGTCCATGTAATCCTCTTAGAAACCTGAAAATAGTTTTGCATATATAGGGTGATCATACAAGTATACTCAATAGGAAAATTAAAGTTTCATGTTCAAATATGAAAGAAGCATACTAATGCCCCTATGAGAAAACATAAGAACCAAACAACACCTATCAAAGCATACTAACCATACCAATATCACCAAGGAATGATAACCAAATAAAAAAAACTAGGTAATATAAAATAATATAAAGCACATCGATTATAGGGTACCCTGCACCACTTTCCCACTAATTAGCTACTCTCACACCCCAATGAAAAACATACTGGTATTCACACCTCTTTTGAATATACCACATTACATCCCGCTCGCACACACCTGGGCCTCACAACACATCCCACCCACACACGCCTAGGCCTTACAACACATATCACCTACACACACCTAATCCTCACAACAAATCCTGCCCACACACACTTTGGCCTCACAACACATTACATCCCATCCCAAAGACACCTGGGAAAGCACATCACAACTCATCCTGAAGACACTTGGGAAACCATATCACAACTCATCCTAAAGACACTTGGGACACCACATCACAACTCATCCTAAAGTCACATGAGAAACCACATCTCATCACATCCTTCCCGAATAAGCTTGGGCCTTCATCGCCTCGAAGAGGGAGCATGGATGATCGGGTGTCCAACCATCAATCCTCCCCCCCGAGATGTTGGAAAAGATACCCCCTCCTGGCTATGTAGGTGTTTGGATCATAATGATCAATGTGGGTGGGGTGTATATAGAAATATTAAGGAAAATAAAAGTATATATATGCAGTACCAAACATTGAATCCTAAACTATGTGTTCTCAAACAAACAACCAACTCATAACACTATCACCTTTGCTACCACCTCTAAATGGATTTATTAGTATGTACAACATTAATTTTATAAGGTGAAGGGACCTGATAATCTAATGAGGATTCACATTTCCTCTACGTTTAGAACCCATTCATTTTATTATTTTTCATCAAACACATTTAATCACATAAACCATCATTAAATTATTCATTAACAACTTCTACCTTTTTAACCAAACCAACCCAAGAAATTTCAAACATTATTAAACATTCATTTATTCCATCACCACTCAGGCATCTAGTAAAAAACAAACATATATCATAACCAACCTATCATCCCCAAAAATCACACCTCGCCACCCCAAAAGCACAACCAAACAACAATATTTTCTCCCACGCCCCATTATAATTACACATCGCTGTCCCACAAGAATGACCACACATCACAACCCATAAAAATTATTTTTTATATTTACAAAGAGTATTTTATCAATTTCCACTTAATTTTAGGGGTTTTATCACACAAACCAAAATCCTAAGGAAACTATTTTATTAGAAAAGTATAAGTAATTAACCAATTTACATTTAGGGTGATATTACAACAATCAAAACCAAAGCATAAAAAAGAACACATATATCCAGTGCAAGAAAATCCCCTAATGAACATGATTTTCAATGGGGCATCAATCCCATACAATCCAAAATATCACAAATAATATCAAAGCTATAAAAACATGTGAATAAAACCCCATTAACCCCCTTTAAATTTAATTATCCAATTACTTATCTTTTATTAAGCTGACACAAACCTAATCCCTAGATAAAAAAAGTAAACTCCTCCTACATGATACATAATAAAGAGAAATGAGGTAATCCCTACCTCAAAGAAGCTTTTAAACTCTCTATGCACCATAGAACAAAGAAGAAACTTCCCAAAAACCACCATTTCAAAAGAAACTTGCAGATCAACCTACACCGCACCAAACAATGTTCAAAAAAGAAACCCAAACACACCCAGAACTAAAGAAACACCACCATAATGGAACCCTAAAGAAGAAAAAAGGGAACAAATGAGAATGAGAAAAGAACTCACTATACATTTAAGACGAAAGCCCAAGGATCAATCCTCGTAGAAATAAATATCAAATGGTCAAGGAAGGTATTGCTTGATCGTCTGGAACAAATAAAGGGAGGTGCTTCCATAGGGTTTGAGAAATAACCTGAGTGGATAAAACCATTAAAACTATAAAACATCAGGGAATTAGATGTTGTGTAACCCCCTTTCACACAGTATAATATTGGGATTACAGGTTCCAATGAAAAATGCATTTCCTTTTTATTATTTAACCCAAAAAACTTAAAAGTCATGAACCATCCCTGGATAAGTCATGAAACCAACTTTCACAGCCTGCAATACACTTACACAATGTTTATTTCCTGTAGAAAATCTGCTGCACCTCTAACTTCCACCAAAAACTCCCAAAACCTCCCACGAACACCTCCAACACTCAAAAATGGAAAATTAATGGACTGAGAGGGCATGGACCGTTAAATCAGATACCTATAAAATGATTCTCTCCCTTAGGATTCCAAAAAAAAGCCTAGAAGAAAAAGGGGTCTGAATAACCACCCTACGAGATACCTCTCAAGGATCTCTTCATGCCTCAAATGATATTACCATCCAAAAATTCCAACCCAACCAAATTTCCATACAACCACTACAAAATCATCTTAACCTCTATGAAAACCAAACTAATAACCACTATAACCAACAAACCATACTCTTCTAAACACAGGAATTAAGGAATTCAATACTCCATGTCAAGAGACCATCCACTTTGGGTGGTACTGACATTCCGTCATGGGTTTAATCACATCATAGTTAATGTGTCTTAATTTGGAATATAGTCCTCCACTTTTTATATATCAGTACATTATCACACATCACACCACACACATCATAAACTATGGAAAATAGCTCATCTCATAAAACAAGGTTCAAACATTACATTAAAAAGAAAAATAGAGCAAATAAAAACCTAAAAAAACTCTCGGGTATTGGGATCACATATGTGTCTTATGCTCCCAATAACTCTCTTATAAGCTACCCTTCCTCCATAGCACCCAAACCAGGGGAATGGTGTAACACCTCGAGATTTTATGCGAAGTATTATTTTTAATTTATTTGATTTCTTGTGTTTTATGCTACACCAAGATTATCTTGCGCTATACCCAACACCGTATTAGCTTGCAGTAAATGCAACACTATTCTTGGGTCGTGTTACACAAAATTTCAAGTTCGTTTGATAGAAGTTATTCTACGCAACATTGAGTGTGTATATATATATATATGTATATTCAATGTATAAATTAAATATGGTTGGATTCTATTATACACAACAACAAATGAATCTTGCAATACACGCAACCCTGACTTGGCTTTCCCTACATGAAATCACGACCTTCCACGATAGCATGTGTTGTACTCAATACTGAGTTTAACTAAACAACGATATATAATTAAAATATTATATAAACAAGCCGTTATGAATAGTAATACCCACTTTTTAAAATTTTATAAATATTATCTTTCAAAATGGACTTCATTTTTGGATTTAGAATATCAAAATTATCCTAGGGTGAATTTTTGGTATTTTTCTGAAAACTTTCAATTTTTGATGAATAGTGAAAACACTGAGTTACTATTTAAAAACCGACTTTTTATTTAAATAATTATTTATTTTATTTAAATTTATTTTAGGTCAAAATTGATACATAATACCTATATAAGTTCAATGTAATTCATTTGAGTCATTTTATAATAATTTTAGATATATACAAATTTTATTGAACTTTTCACCGTCTTTTACCGACCTCCTAGAAGAATTTGAAAATTTACATAAAACTTAATTATACTGCTTCTGTGAGTGGAATTTCGAAAATTAGAGAGACAAGGTTAATATCAAGGAGTAAAATGTGGTTCAATAAGATAAAAATAATTTTTGGTGAATAGTAACTTTTTACTTTTATTTACCACGGTTAAAAGTAAATAGGGTAATTAAGGGTAAAAATGATATTATTATTACCCTAACACATGTTATAATTCTATTGGATAAGTATAATTCGACCAAAAACAACCTCGGGAATATAATATTATCATTTAGGTCCACTTGGATTAGATTAGGACATTTATTATTATTTAATTCAAAGAAGAGTTAAAAGAGTTAAAATCAAAGTTTAATAACTAAAACATTTTTAATGTAGGGTTATACATAAGATAAATTAGACTATAAATATTCATTATAAATATAAAAATATTTACTGCATAATGATATTTTATTTATAATTTTTATACATTAAATAATTTAATTTATTTATGACAAAATGATGATGTAGTAATTATCTAATTAATAAAATATTAAAATAATTGATATTATAAATAACCAAATAATTTAAATTTAAGACTTTTTATGAATTAAACTAAATTTATAGATTAAAATGTCATATTATTATTGATTTAATTAATTTTTTTTGAACTAATCATGCTGTTATGATTTTCACAAAAATCAATTACCAAATAATGTCAAAATTGACATAAAATGGTTTTTAAGACAAATATTATATTATTAATTGATATTATATTCCTAAAAATCTAAGGTTCGGCCTAATGACTTAGATAAGGTTATATATATTAATAATGAACCACTTGGGGTTCGTTTGGCTTGTTATAATAAGTTTATGAACCATATAGTGTAAGAAAACAAGAAGACACAGTAAAATTAAATTATTTAACTTAGAGTTAAATCTAAATGATAAGGTTAAAATAGTAACCTAAACTTGTCTAAAACCTATTTGTTGAAATAATTTAGACCCATCCCCACTTTATATTCTAAATAAATCAATTTGGAGCTATTATAAACCGAATATGACTTTATTATAAAATAATATTTTAAGTTTTTCAAAGGTTCCCCTCTCCTCCCTTATAAAAGGGAACCTCCTCCCTCTTCTCTTTACACAATTTTGAGCCTTTAAGCTCAGCCAAACCCTACCAATTTCCCTTATAAACATCCCTAGAAACATAGTAGAGGTTCTGGTCTTCTCAAAAGACCAACTCTAGTCCCTTAAGTGGAAGTTTAAAAGAGGCGCGTCAAAGAAGAGGTAATATCCTTTACCGATCCTTTCCAATTTATTTATTCTTCTAATTATTCTTATTTAAATGTTTCATTATAAAGTAATAACATAATTATCACTCATATACTGATATGTTATTATAAATATGATACAACCCTATTTCATATTCTATCCATCCTACAGAAAACGAAATCACCGCGCATGCGTACGTATGGAATACCGTCTCCACACCGTGGTGTAATCTGTTTTCCACCACCACCTTACCTGGATGAGTATAATGGTGTAAATAAATAACTATATATGATTATTGTAAAGTGATATTGATTCTGAAATATTATACATACACTTAAATACAATTCCGCGATCATGAGAATGATATCATCGCTCGTGCGTACGTACATACTACTATCTCCATGACACGATGAGATTCATTCTCCATGTTAAACACTCAAGAATGATTATAAAGTATATATAATGAATAATAATGAAATATATGAAATGATAAAGCTACTGGATATATATATATATATATATATATATATATATTTCATCTACTTACTTCCATTCAAGTTAATAAGGAAAAGAAAACAACGTTCATGCGTACGTACGACCTACCGTCTCCATGAATGGTGTATTTAATTTCATTTATCTATATATTATATACATATATATATAATGAATATATATGATATACAAATCCTGATTTAAATTCTGTAAGTAATTAAATAATTATATAAGTAATAATAATATCAAGAACAACAAGTCCAAACACGTAAGATAAATAAAACGATTTTACCCAAAACGCTGCTTTAACATGGAATTTACAATAGAAAGGGTAATATAAAGTCATAAGTGAACCATATATGATATCATAACAATGAATATGATTCTGTAATAAGTCAATGAAATTATTTAAATCATTATACAGGAGGTTCAGATACGTACGAAGCATATCAGACCTAAGGTAAGGGATAATTTTGCAAATCTCATTTTTATCCGAGATTGCTTATACGTAAGTATTTACTGGGGTTATATTTATCATCCATGTCCCTATTTTCTAAAAATGGTTTCATGTATGCTTAAATTCCTTTTTACACATTTTTTACTTTTACTACATTGTATGTAAGGAATCTTTCTTTTACGATGTACTTTTTGACTTTTCCGTTAAAAGTACGAGGAAAATGTTTTTTTAACTTATACGGAATGAACAGATTTTTAAGGTTTCATAACACCTTATTTTCAAGAAGATTACTCTACAAGATTTCATGAATATTTTAAACAAAATCCTTTTCTTTTAAAATTGCATGGCATTTTGTAAAAAGAAAATGATTTTTAAGAAGAAATGATATTTTTCTCAAGAATTCATTTCAAGTGTTTTATCAAAATCATTTTCCATATAAGATGGAATTATTTCATATGTGTATGTTTCAAGTATAATGTCTCTATGATTTACATGGTTTCAATTTTCTTATGAGGAAATGATATCCATTTTTTTATATGGATTATGTTATGATGGGATCATGTTTATGAAACCCATTTTATTCTTTGGGTAATGATGAATGATTTATCTTCATGTTGTGACACACGTAAGAATGATTTCATTATGTGTTGGGTGGGACATATATCTCCCTCTAATTAATTCGGTAAAGATTTATATCTCATGAGATAGACATGGCTGGAATGGAAGGTTAATCCGGTTCAGTGATACATGACTAGAACGAGGAGTGAACTCGGTTCAGTAAGAGACTTTGTCCACTAAGATGGTCTTGGAAGCAATGCCTTGGCTACTATGGAAATAATATCATGTGATTAATGTTTTTCCACAATTAAAAGTTTTATTTCCAAGCTATTTTATCATGATTGATGTTCCATTATGATCTATGCCTTATGTACTACCCTGTTTTATGTCATTGCTCAAGATTTTTATGTTTAAACATTATTGTTAATTTTTTAAGTTAAAATGTATATGGTTTTTTTTATTTTCCCCATACTTACCGTTACTGAGCATTTGAGATCACCCTTTATATCTTTTCTTTTCCCCAGGATATAAAGAAAAGTTTTAGGTGGGAAAACAAAAGGGGAAGATATTTATGGGAGATGTTGAAGATCTTTCACCATGATTAGAAGATTATGTTCCGAGTTTCCAAAGACACTAAAATATTACGATACTTGAGTGTTGGTTTTTTTTATGTATTAAGTATTCTGTAAAAGTAATGTAATGTCCATTTACGTCAAGCTTTGGGTCTCTACAGTTGGTATCAGAGGAAAGGTTTAGTTAACCTTTGGAAACTAGGATGTGAAAAATTTAGTGAGATCCCTAGAGATATTTCTAAGGTATGTCTAGGGATGTCCCTAAGGTTAAGTATAAGTACAGGTTATAGTCCTAGAATTATGGTAATGATCTTAGAATTAAACCTAAGATGTTAGATTTTGAAGGTACTCCACCTTTATTTTGTTGTTTTCCCTAGCACGATTTTTGCCTCTCATACTATTCTTTTTGGGTTTTAGACGATGGTTGGAACCCAAAGGAACCGTGTTGATCAATGTAATGGACTATGTAATGATTTTACTCCTAAACAAACCAATGTTATGGAAGATGGAGTGCAAAATCTTATTTCTATACTTACACAAGCTATGAATCATTATGGAATTCTAAATGAGCAGAGAAGGGAACAATATTCTATTGAGTCCTTCATGAGTCAACGTCCACCTTCTTTCAATGGGTCTTCTGATTCACTTGTTTCTGAACAATGGATCAGTACCATTGAAAAGATATTTTCCATACTTCACTGTTCAGAACATGAAAAAGTCATTCTGGTTATTTACCGTTTAGAAGGTGAAGCAGATCAATGGTGGACTCTAATTAAGAATACGAGGCCCCAAGATGAAATTGAATCCATGGAGAGGGATGAGTTCAAGAACTTATTTTTCAATAAGTACTTCCCTCGTATTCTTCGAAAAAAGATGGAAAAGTATTTCCTTAATCTTAAGCAAAAGGATGATGAATCTGTTGGTATATACGAAGCAAATTTTACAAGGCTTGCAAGGTAAGCATCTGGCTTTATCATCCAACCTGAAAGTAAAGTTGATCAATTCTTCAGTGGCTTAAAACCAAGTCTTCAAAGGGAATTAACTATAAGAGACTTCAGTAGCTATGAAGAAATTGTGTGTTGTGCTATCAAGGTAGAAATGGAAGTTGGTGTTACATATCCATCTCATGGTTTTGACAAGAAACGAAAGATGGAGTTCAAGGAGAAATATCAAGACAATGGTGAAAAGAAGATGAATGTTTCTTTATGCTCAAAGTGTGGAAAGAATCATGGTGGAGATTGTCTAAAAGGTACTAGAAAATGTTTCAAGTGTGGAAAAGAAGGTCATAGAGCATCTGAGTGCCGAAGTAATGGGAAAAAGGTTTCTAATGACATGAATAGAGAAAAGACTATAGAGAACGCTCCACCAACACTTCAATGCTTCAAGTGTAAGGAAACGGGGCATTATGCTAATCAATGCCCTAATCTAAGGGTTAATGATGATCAACATGAGTAACCTATTAAGGAAAAGGATAAAGGGAAGTCACATGCGATCACTATTGGTGATGTTGAGTATGAAAATGATGTTGTCTAATGATTAAGTGTTATGTAATGGGATTTCAAAATAGTATCATGGAATCTCATTTATGGAATCGTGGAATTTTGGAATATCTATGTATTAGTTTTCAATAATTATATGGTACCAGTAACCATGAAAAGTGATTGAAATATTTTTGGAAAGAAAATGATATGCGCATAATGAAGGGATAAAGAGAAAATGAAATGAGCTCATGACTGATATCATGGTTTTAGTATATAGAAATTTTGGGATTTTGGTATGTGGAAAGAGTTAACTTTTGACAACATTAATGTTTTCACTAAGGTTCAATGGGTATTCATTTTTCAAGAGAATACATGATTAAGGTATTCACATGTTTGGAATGTGACCAACAAGATATATCGTATGATATATGGGGGATAAATGATGGTATTCACATGCTTGTTTGATGACATTTCTAGTAATCGTTTTCTTTATACTATAAGATTGGACAGAAATATTTTAGATAAACCTAAAGATTGGAATGGATTATGTTGGACATAAGTTAGTATTGTTTAAGTATATAACTTTTTTCAATATTATTGATGGGATGTTATAATAATGTAGTTTTAGAAAAAGGACAACCCGCAGGACGGGTGACAACCCATCGCGTCGGACAAGGCTGTGGGAATAGAACCCACAACCAAAGTGCGACATGCCTTTATGACCTACCTCTGGCCTACACGAATTCCCTGGTTAGTATAAACTAGTTTTATTTTATTCATCGGTATGATAGATGAAGTATAAGTCCATTTTTGGAACCATATATGATTAATCTCACTATAGATGGACTTATGTATTTTTGATAACTTTTTCTAACCTTTTGTTTGAGACAGATGGAATGACCCATCATTCTATCACATGATATGATAACACTTCATGAATGAAAAATTCAACTTCATTTATTTAAGAGATGAAGTGGAAATTGTCCAACGAATGACCAATGGTGAGATTGTACCAAAATCAAGAAATAATTTCTTCTAATTCCAATTTATTCAACTTTAGGGAAATGATCTTGAAAACCAAAAATGTTGTCCGAGTGACCTTATATTTGATGAATTAGATGGTACCTTAGATCATCACAAATTTATGGCTTTGTGATTTTTGGCCTTTTCATATCCATGTCCTCTACCACTATTCACCAAAAGTTGATGGTTATATTTCTCTTCCATATCCATATTTCACCTATGTTCTCCTATGTGGAAACTCAGTGATGAGTTAATTTGGGTAACCATTATGTTTCATACTTCAATTTTTAAAATTAAGTTTTATTATTCCTTTTTACGATGTGGGTTTCTATGAATGAAACTTTCAAATAGTAAACGATTTATAACCCCGATGAATTTCGAGGGAAAAATTCATTTTAAGGGGGGTAGAATGTAACACCCTGAGATTTTATGAGAAGTATTCTTTTTAATTTATTTGATTTCTTATGTTGTATGCTACACCAAGATTATATTTCACTATACCCAACACTGTATTATCTTGCAGTATACGCAACACTATTCTTGGATCGTGTTACAAAAAATTTCAAGTTCGTTTGATAGAAGTTACTCTACGCAATATTGAGTGTATATATATATATATATATTCAATGTATAAATTAAATATGGTTGGATTATATTATACACAACAACAAATAAATCTTGCACTACATGAAACTCTGACTTGGCTTTCCTTACACGTAATCGTGACCTTCCACGATAGCGTGTGTTGTACGCAATACTGAGTTTCACTAAACAACGATATGTTATTAAAATATTATATTAACTAGCCGTTATGAATAGTAATACCCACTTTTTGAAATTTTATAAATTTCATCTTTCAAAATGGACTTCATTTTTGGATTCGGAATATCGAAATTATCAAAGGGTGATTTTTTGGTATTTTTCTGAAAACTTTCAATTTTTGATGAATAGTGAAAACACTAGGTTACTATTTTAAAACCGAGTTTTTATTTAAATAATTATTTATTTTATTTCAATTTATTTTAGGTCATAATTGATACATAATACCTATATAAGTTCAATTTAATTCATTTGAGTCATTTTATAATAATTTTAGATATATAAAAATTTTATTGAACTTTTCACCGTCTTTTACCCACCTAATAGAAGAATTTGAAAATTTACATAAAACTTAATTTTACTGCTTCTGTGAGTGGAATTTAGAAAAACTGAGAGAAAAAATTAATATCAAGGAGTAAAATTTTGTTCAATAAGATAAAAATAATTTTTGGTGAATAATAACTTTTTACTTTTATTTACCACGGTTAAAAGTAAATAGGGTAATTAAGGGTAAAAATGATATTATTATTACCCTAAAACATGTTATAATTCTATTGAATAAGTATAATTAGACCAAAAACAACCTTAGTAATATAATATTATCATTTAGGTCCACTTGTATTAGATTAGGACATTTATTATTATTTAATTCAAAGAAGAGTTAATAGAGTTAAAATCAAAGTTTAATAACTAAAACATTTTTAATATAGGGTTATACATAAGATAAATTCAACTATAAATATTTATTATAAATATAAAAATATTTCCTACATAATGGTATTTTATTTATAATTTTTAGACATTAAATAATTTAATTTATTTATGACACAATGATGATGCAATAATTATCTAATTAATGAAATATTAAAATAATTGATATTATAAATACAAAAATAAATGTAATTTGAGACTTTTTATGAATTACAATAATTTTATAGGTTAATACTACATATTAGTATTGATTTAATTAACTTTTTTTGAACTAATCATGCTGTTATAATTTTCACAAAAATCAATTATCAAATAGTGTCAAAATTGACATAAAATAGTTTTTAAGACAAATATTATATTATTAATTGATATTATATTCATAAAAATATAAGGTTTGTCCAAATGACTTATATAAGGTTATATATATTAATAATGAACCACTTGGGTGTTCTTTTGGCTTGTTATAGTAAGTTTATTAACCATATAGTGTAAGAAAACAAGAAGACACGGTAAAAGTTAAATTATTTAACTTAGAGTTAAATCTAAATTATAAGGTTAAAATAGTAACCTAAACTTATCTAAAACCTATTTGTTGAGAGGATTTTGACCCATACTTACTTTATCTTCTAAATAAATTAATTTGGAGCTATTATAAACCGAATATGACTTTATTATAAAATAATATTTTAAGTTTTTCCAAAGGTGCCCCTCTCCTCCCTTATAAAAGGGAACCTCCTCCCTCTTCTCTTTACACAATTTTGAGCCTTAAAGCTCGGAAAAACCCTTCCCATTTCCCTTATAAACATCCCTAGAAACATATTATAGGTTCTGGTCTTCTCAAAAGACCAACTCTAGTCCCTTAAGTGGAAGTTTAAAGGAGGCGCGTCAAAGAAGAGGTAATATCCTTTACTGATCCTTTCCAATTTATTTCTTCTTCTAATTATTCTTATTTATATGTTTCATTGTAAAGTAATAAAATACTTATCACTAATATACTAATATGTTATTATAAATATGAAACAACCCTATTTCATCTTCTATCCATCTTACGAAAAATGAAATCACCGCGCATGCGTACGTACGAAATACCATCCCCACGCCATGGTGTAATCTATTTTTCCACCATCACCTTAATTGGATGGGTATAATGGTGTAAATAAATAACTATATATGATTATTGTAAATTGATATTTATTCTTAAATATTATAAATACACTTCAATAGAATTCCACGATCATGGGAATGATATCATCGCTTGTGCGTACGTACGGACTACCGTTTCCACGACGTGATGAGATTCATTCTCCATGTTAACCACTCAAGAATGATTATAAAGTATATATAATGAATAATAATGAAATATATGACATGATAAAGCTACTGTATTTATGTATATATATATATATATATATATGTCATCTACTTACTTTCATTCAAGTCAATAAGGAAAAGAAAATAGCGTCCATGTGTACGTATGGCCTACCGTCTCCATGAACGGTGTATTTCATTTCATTTATATATCTTGTATATATATATATATATACTGAATATATATGATATATAAATAATTATTTACATTCTGGAAGTAATTAAATCATGATATAAGTAATAATAATATCAAGAACAACAAGTCCAAACACGTACGATAAATAAAATTATTTTACCCAAAACGCTGCTTTAACATGGAATTTACAAAAGAACGGGAAATATAAAGTCATAAGTGAACCATATATGATATCATAACAATTAATATGATTATTTAATAAGTCAATGACATTATTTAAATCATTATACAGGAGGTTCGGATACGTACGAAGCATATCAAACCTAAGGTAAGGGATAATTTTGCAAATCTCATTTTTATTCGAGATTGCTTATATGTAAGTATTTACTGGGGTTATATTTATCATCCATATCACTATTTTCTAAAAATGGTTTCATGTATTCTTAAAGTCCTTTTTACACATTTTTTACTTTTACTAAATGGTATGTAAGGAATCTTTCTTTTACGATGTACTTTTTGACTTTTCCATTAAAAGTACGAGGATAATGTTTTTTTAACTTATACGGCATGAATGGATTTTTACAGTTTTATAACACCTTATTTTCATGAAGATTACTCTACAAGATTTCATGATTATTTTCAACAAAATAATTTTCTTTTAAAATTGCATGGCATTTTTTAAAAAGAAAATGATTTTGAAGAAGAAAGGATATTTTCCTCAAGAATTCATTTCAAGTGTTTTATAAAAACCATTTTCCATATAAGATGACATTATTACATATGTGTATGTTTCAAGTATAATGTCTCTACTATTTACATGGTTTCACTTTTCTTATGATGAAATGATATCCATTTTTTTATATGGATTATGTTATGATGGGATGATGTTTATGAAACCCATTTTATTCTTTGGGTAATGATGAATAATTTATGTTCATGTTGTGGCACACGTAAGAATGATTTAATTATGAGATGGGTGGGACCTATATCTCCCTCCAAGGCATTGGGTAAATATTTATATCTCATGAGATAGACATGGCTGGAATGGAAAGTTATTCCGGTTCAGTGATACAGGACTTGAACGAGGAGTGATCTCGGTTCAGTAAGGGACTTTGTCCACTAACATGGTCTTGGCAACAATGCCTTGGATACTATGGAAATAATATCATGTGCTTAATGTTTTTTCACAATTAAAAGTTTTATTTCCAAGATATTTTATCATGATTGATTTTCCATTATGATCTATGCCTTATGTACTTCCATGTTTTATGTCATTGCTCAAGATTTTGATGTTTGAACATTATTGTAATTTTTTAAAGTTAAAATGTATATGGTGTATCTTATTTTCTCCATGCTTACCCTTACTGAGCATTTGAGCTCACCCTTTATATGTTTTTTCCCCAGGATATAAAGAAAGGTTTTAGGTAGGAAAACAAAAGGGGAAGATCTTTATGGGAGATGTTGAAGATCTTTCACCATGATTAGAAGATTATGTTTCGAGTTTCCAAAGACACTAAACTATTATGATCCTTGAGTGTTAGTTTTTTTTATGTATTAAGTATTCCGTGAATGTAATGTAATGTCCATGTACATCAAGCTTTGGGTCTTTACCAATGGTTTGTCATCACCACACATTCTCTCGATGGTTTTGGATCTCTACTGGATGCTCCAAAAAATGTCACATCATCCTCAATATCCAATTGTCCCCAGTCAATGACATGGGATTCATTGTGAAGATATCGATGAATTTGAGAGATATGGAAGACGTCATGGGTCCTTTCCAACCACGTTGGCAATTCCAATGGTTACACCACCTTGCTAACTCACCCTAACACCTCAAAGGGTCTAAAAAACTTGGGAGCAAGCATACTCCCTCTTCCAAACATTCTCTTCCCACGTCGAGGGGAATCCTTAAAGAACACGTGGTCCCCATCCTTGAATTCCAAGATCCTCTTTCTTTGATCAACATAAGAATTCTTCCAGTCCTGTACTACTTTCACCCGCTTACGAACAAGCTAAACCTTTTCTGCCATGCTCTAAATCACATTGGGACGAAGAATAGATATGTCCCCAACCTCCATCCAACACAATGGAGAAAAACACACTCTCCCATACAAATCCTTAAATGAGGCCTTGCCAATGGAAGAGTGATAGATATTATTATAATAAAAATCAACCAGAGGAATGTGTCATACCTAAGATCCACCAATGTCCAAGATGAATGCCCACAACATATTCTATGATGTCTAGATAGTCCATTCTGTCTTCCCATATATCTGAGGGTGGAAATTAGTGTTGAGACATAACTGAGTGCCAAAATCATGCTACAATCCCTTCCAGAATCATGAGGTAAAATGTGTGTCCTGATTTGAGAAAATGGACCTCAAAACTCCATGAAACCATACCACCTCATCCAAGAACCTCTTAGCCAAATCATCCACTGCACTTGACTCCTTGATTGCTAAAAATTGATCTGATTTCATTAACTAATTGATGATTACTCATATAAAATCACAAATTCCTTGAGATCTGGGTAAAACTATGATTAAATCCATCCACATGTCATCCCATTTACACTCAAGAATATCCAAGGGTTGAAAAAAACCACCCAGAATATGATTTTTGGCTTTTACCTACTAATAAACTAAGCACCTTTCCACAAACTCTGCCACTTCCTGATTTATCCCAGTCCACCAAAATTAAAGCCTTATGCCACGGTAAATATTAGAAATTCCTAGGTGTACTACCAAAGGTGAGATATGAAACTTTCAAATAACTTCATTGCATATTGATACCAAAACAAACAACCCCCCATGAAACAAAATCCGATTTTGACCATCCTATGACCATCCCTCTGGAGCGTCACCATAGCTAACACGATCACGCATTACATCTGCCTCCGAGTTTACCCACTGAGACTCCTACACCTACTGCATCAGAGAATATTACACCTTCATTTAAAACAAACAATCTCTACCACCATCCACCCTTGTATCCAAGTGTAAGGCTGCCAACTCATCCATTGCTCTCTAAGCATCCCGAGACTCCCAAACAACACCTTTCCATGAATTTCTGCTCAAAGAATCATCCACAACATTTACCATTCCTAAGGTGTAAGAGATCTCAAAATCACAGTCCTAAAGAAACCCCATCCAACTCCATTGTCTCATGTTTAGATCATGATTGGAAAAGACATACCTCAATCTCTTGTGATCCATAAATACCACAAAGCACTACCCAGTGAGGTAATGTCACCACAAATTCAGTGAAAACAAAACCAATGCTATCTCTAGATCATGGGTGTCATAGTTATTCTTTTTGGGACATAACTGGCTAGACCCATAAGATATCACTACTTTCTACTACAACAATACTCATCCCAATCCTAGAGAGGAAGAGTTACAAAACACCTCAAACATCACCCCTTCCTCAGGAAATTGGAGCACTGGAGCACTGACCAAATTCCCCTTCAGGTAACCCAAAGATTTCTGACACTAATCAATCCATAAAAAAGCTTGTAATTTTCAAGTTAAAGCTATCAAATGGGTTTAAAATTGAGAGAAATTAGGCAAAAACCTCTGATAATAGTCTGAAAGAGCAAGAAAACTAAGAACCTATTCCATGTTCTTAGGTGTTTCCCAATAAAAAACTTATTCTACCTTTGATGGATCTACTGCCACACCCTGCTGATACTCTACATTCCTGAAAAAATGAACCTCTCATGTTCAGAACTTACACTTAGACAAATTTACATAGAGATGGTGGCATTAATGAACATGTAAGATAGTTCTGAGATGCTCGGAATGCTTCTCCTATGACTTTGAGTAGATCATGATATCATCGATGAACCAATCTAAGAACTCACAAAAAATAGATTTCATATTCCCCATGAACACGGATGGTGCATTTGTAACACCAATTAGAATTAATACAAACTCAAAGTTCATATACCTGCATCTGAAGGAAATATTTGGGATATTTCCCTCATTCACCCTAAACTAGTAATATACAAACCAAAGATCGATCTTAGAAAACCAAAATTTCCCTCTCAGCTGGTCAAAAATATTTTTTATCCTAGAAAGTGGGTAATGGTTCTTGATTGTCACCTGATTCAACCTATGGTAGTCTATAAAAAACTTCAGACCACCATTCAACTTCTTTATGAACAACACTAGAGCACCCCACAACAACATACTGGGCCGGAAAAAACATTCTAAATATGATCATCTATCTGGATCCTCAACTCCTATAATTTAGAAGGTTCCATATGATAAGGATCCATTGAAAATAGAGAAGCATTGGGATGTAAGTATATCATAAACTCAACTTCACATGAAGGGGGTAACATCATAACCTCCACAGGTAAAAAATCCAGGAACTTTTAAAAAAACATGGGAACCTCCAGAAGCTCAGAATCCACTGATCCCACTGACAACTCAGCCAAAAAAAAGGGCTCCATACACCAACTTTCTACCTGACAACCCTGATCACCAATGAAAACCACACGTTGGCCATCCACATTCGAAAACAAAACTCTCTTTAGGAAGTTGTTGATAACAATACATATGTAATAGAACCATTCAATGTTGAGGATGAAATCATATGGCTACATCTATAACAAGAAAAGATCCCCATGAGACTAATGTGGACCCATCACTAGTCTACACCCATGTCATACATCAAACAAGTTGATCTAGCCTCTAACTAGCGTATTCAACACCAAGGTCATGGGAAGAATCTCTATGTCTAGTCTCAGAGAATGGTCTATTATGGGTGAAACAAAGGAGTGTGAAGCTCCTGAATCAAACATGGTACAAGAAATAGTAGTAAACAACATGATCATACCTATGAAGATCTCTAGCCCCTATAGAACTATTACCTCCACTGCGTGAAACTGACCATGACCAGATCCTCTACCTCTTTGATGATGACCACCTCCATGGCCACACTTAGGTCATGGTACCTGAACATGAGGAACATACTAAGGTCGACCTCTACCTACTCCATCTACACTAGTTGGACTGTAAGCTTTCTGCCCGTACTGTTGGAATAGACTTAATGGAAACTGCTACTGAGGCTGGTGCGGAATCTATCCACCTCCACCCAACTGAGCTCGAGAAGCCACTGGGCACTGGTTCTGAAGATGGATGTGAATCCCACAAACAAAACACACTGGCACAAATCTATTAAAAAATCATGGAAACCACTAGCCCAGAAGGTCAGAAAGGAAGTTACTGTGGTCAATTCCCTACCGATCGAAACCTCAAAGGTCTTAGTGATTGAGACCTTCCACAGGAAACCCTACTTCTCAAGGAAACATACCGGTTCCCCTCCCCTGAAAAACATCATCTGGAGTGAATCCACTCAATCACCTATGCCTTCTTCTGATCCTCCAGATATTTTGGAAACGAAAAAGGTATAACCACATATCAGATCGAAGGATAGAGTACCACCTCAAGACGGCTCACTCAGGACTCCTCATCTGAAAAATGATTGTGGGAAAAGTGTATAAGGTACTTGATCCTGATATTAAGATCCCATACAAATATATTCTCCAAATGAAGAGAGAGTATCTTCTATATCTTCTCAATATTCATTATTGATGGAAGGAAATATGCCCGGAACTCTTTCTAGATGTTGACCCATGAAGCATATGCCTCTTTATGCTTACCAAGATACAACATCCACCATTGATGCATAACTCCTCATATTTGACTAACTACCAAAGGGACCCTGTACTCTATTGGGGCTCAAATAAAACAGAAAGAAATCTCAATCTCCTCTAGATAGCTCTCTGTCCGCAGGTCTAAAAAAATAACCTCATACTTCCCCAAATCCTACCACTAGAAATTGCACAATGTCCTCTACCACTGATCATTATCCTCAGCCGAATCAACCCTACAGTGATCAACCGGGTCAACTAGATGAACCTCTACTTCTTGAACCACATGTGGATGATGACCAGGTGCCTTAACTAGAAAAGAAACAAGGATTTTTTAAGTCCAATAGTATGGATTTTTATTATGATATATTTTAATTAAATTTAACCCATTTAATTTATTTTTTCCATTTTAACTTCCCACAAAAAACACAATTCAAACAAGAAAACAAGTCATTATGATGCATGTACCTCTCCTAGGTCACTACCCTACAAGCAGTTACATCTCACTTGGTCGTTCAGTTAGCTTAGAGTTTGTGAACTGGATCATGGGGGGCCCTAAAATCCCATGTCCTAGTAGGTATCCCTGACATAAGTCATGCACCAAGGTCGAAAAACACTATTTCCATACCAACCCATGCATTAATCATTGTTCCTAACTTCGAAATCCACCCTATATATCAACCATCACCTCTGATACCACTCTTTCATAACCCCCTCCCCCTAAAGATACCCCTCCTGAGGTGGAAATGAAGAAAGGTATATAATGACCTCCGAGTCCTGCCTCCGGTGGGCCTCGGGTTGGTGACTAGCACCAAGGGTGTACTAATATCACAATATGGGAGACGTTAACCTTTATAAGGAAACAAGACTGGGAGATAGGATGTATCAAGAAAAATCAACTCCATGAAAGAGTATAAAAAAGAAATCCAAAAACTATCCCACATGCATGTATATATAGAACTAATACATATACAATAAAGTCTCCAAAGTAATTACCAAAAACGTAAAGATAAAGCAATGACACAAAAAATGTCCCAAGTTCTAAGTTAGTAACGTCCATCATAGTCAACGTAATCCTCATAGAAATGTGAAAACATTTTTACATACGTAGGGTGATCATACAAGTATACTTAGTAGGAAAACCAAGTCTCTCATGCACATGTGAAAGAAGCATACTAGTGGCCTTGTGAGAAAACAGAAGAACCAAACAACACCTATCAAGGTATACTAACCCTAATAATATCACAAATGAACACTCAAAAAATAACACAAAACCAATTAATATGATATAATATAAATCACATCGATGATAGGGTACCCTGCACCACTTTACCATTGATTAGACACTCTCAAAACCTAATGGTAGACATGCTGGTGATCCCATCTATTCTGAATATACCACATCACATCCAACCCACACACACCTAGGCCTCACAACACATCCCACCTGCACACACCTAGGCCTCAAAACACATCACATATCATCTTGAAGACACATGGGAAAGCACATCACTACTCATCCAGATGATACCTGGGACACCATATCACAACTCATCTCAAAGAAACCTAGGAAACCACATCATAACTCACCCTAAAGACACCTAGGATACTATATCTCATCACATCCTGCCCGAAGAATCTTGGGCCGTCATCTCCTATAAGAGGGAGAAGGGAAGAGAGGGTGTCTAGCCATCCATCCTCCCACCGGGATATTGGGAAAGACACCCCCATGCGACTATGAGGGTGTTCGACACATAATGCTGAACATGGGTGGGGTGCATATTGAAATCATAAGGAAAATACATGTATATATATAGTACCAAACACTCAATACCAACCTATGGTTTATCAAACAAATAACAAAATCATAACACCATGAATATTTATTCCACCTCTAAATTCATTTATTAGTATTTGTAACAATCATTTCAGAAGGTGTAGGGACCTGATAATATAATATGACTTCACATTTCCTCTAAATTTAACACCCATTAATTTTATTATTTTTCATCAACCACATTTAATCACACAACCCATCATTAAATTATTCATTAACAATTTTCAACCTATTAACCAAACCTACCCAATCCATTTCTAACATTATTAAATAGTCATTTATTTTATCACTATTTAGGAATCTAGTATAAAGAAACCATATATCACAAGCAACCCATCATCCCCAAAAATCACACCTCACCACCCCAAAAGTACACCCAAACTACCAAATGTCTCCCCACACTCCATTACAATCACACATCGCTGTCCCACAAGCATGGACACACATAAAAACACATCGAAATGCTTTTACAGATTTACAAAGGGGGTTTTATCACATTCCACATCATTTTAGGGGCATTATCACACAAACCAAAATCCTAGTGAAACTATTTCATTAGAAAAGTGTAAGTAATTCAAAAATTTATCTTTAGGGTGATATCACAACAATCACAACCAAATCATCAAACATGATACATATATCCAGTGCAAGAAAAGCCCTTAATGACCATGTTTTCAGTGGGGCGTCAAGTCCATACAATCCACAACATCACAAATAATATAAAATCTATAAAAACATGTGAATCAAACCCCATTTACACTCTTAAAATTCAACTATTTAATTCCTTATCTTTTATTAATCCAGAACAACCATAATCCATAGGTAAAAAAAAGTAAACCCCCCCGCATGATACACAATAAGGAGATATGAGGGAATCCTTACCTCAAAGAATATTTTCAACTTGCTGCGCACCGAAGGGAAAAGACAAAACTACCCATAAACCACCATTTCACAAGAAACTTGTGGATAAACCTACACCACACCTAAGGGTAGTAAAAAAACGTAACCTAAACACACCTCTAACTGAAGAAGAACCACCGTAGTAGAACCCCAAATAATAATGGAAGGGAACAGATGAGAATGAGATAAGAAATGACCAAAGATCAAAGAAGGAAGCCCAAGGATAAATCCCCATAGAAATAAATTTTAAATTCTCTAGGAAGTCATCATTGGATCATCTATAATGAGAGAGGGAGGTGCTCTCATTGGGTTTTAGAAATAACTTGAGTGTATAAAACCTATAAAACTGTAAAACATCAGGGAATTACATGACGTGTAATCCTCTTTCATGTTGTATAATATTGGGATTCCAGGTTCCATAAAAAAATGCATCACCTTTTTATTATTAAACCCCAAAAACCTAAATTCCATGAACTATCCCCAAGAAATCCATGAAACTAACTTTCATGTCCTGTAATACACTTACACAATATGTATTTTCTATAATATCTCAACGTCACCTTCAAATTCCATAAAAAAACTCCTGAAATCTCCCCCAAACACCTCCAGCACTCAAAACCGAAAAAGTAATAGACCGGGAGGGTATGAAACATTATAGTTTTGATTTCAAAATGTGTTCCTTTTTATGTGACTCTTTATAGAGGAGAACCCTTTTTAAAAAAGTTTATCCTTTATTTGTTTTCAGACGATGCATTAAAACATGATTTTCCATGTTAGACTAAAAGACCTGATTGGAACAAGAAAAACAAAATTACATGGGGGTTACAAGGATTTTTTTATAGCTTGATATTACATGGTGGTCTAAAAATTCATTCTTGGAAATTTTTTTAAAAATATTTGTAAATGGATTCATTCTTGAAATGGTGTTGGAGATGAAATGGGAGTTACTGCTTATGATTTTTTAATATATATGATTCTCATTAGAATGTTGCTTTTCCAAACCTATTTATACATTCCATTGAATATCAGGTAGTTATGTGAGAGATTATTATTTATTATACAATAGTTTTATGTTAATTCAAGGATAGTTTCCCCTAGTGGTACTATTTTTTTATCTAGTGGGGGTATCTATAAAGAAATATTTAGTATTTTAGGTGGTTATGTGTTACTGAACGCAACCTTATCTAACTATTGATTCAACCTAATTTTTTAGGTATATATAACCTTAGGAACTAGTGGGGTTCCCATAATGATTATGAGTTTTATTATTATATATATGGGTTAAAACTACACACATTATTTCATCTACTTAATCATTGGTTTTGTGGAACTATTTATATGGTTATAGTTCATTTTGTATATTTTTTATTTGATATTATGGTTCCTAAATTAGTTATATTCACATTCATTCATGTTTATATTTACAATATAAATAGATTTAACATGTGTATTTAAAGGTGTGTTTTCATAGAAAAAATGGTTGTCCTGTGCATGAGACATTGAGATTGATTTTGTAGATGACAGAAAATAACTCTTCCTATTTTTATATAACAAATGGTTATTATTTCTATATTCAAAATTGTTTTCATTATAAATTATGGTTCCCCTGATTTTATATAAAACTATGCATTATTCTCTTTAAGGGTAAAATGTATAATACTGGTTTTCTGTATGTTATCTCAAACGGTAATCTTAATGTAATTTTTTTTCTCAAACTAGAAGTTATGAAATATTTTATAAAAAGGGAATGCATTGAATATTTTTTGAAATCATAATGGGACCATTTATCTCTCACCCTACATATAAATTAGTATATGTGTATATAGTTCTTATGTTTTACACAAGTGTTAGGTTATTATCTTGTATTAGATTACACATCATTCACTTAGTTTAGTGATAGAAGTGTCAGAATATGATGAGAGACCATTGGTCATATTGAGGTGTTTCCATATTATTTGGGGTTTTGAATTTATTGTTGGTATTCATTTATATTAGTGACTTCAGAAAGATTTATCATTTATGTCTTTGGATTCTATTATGTTTAGACCATTCTATACTTATACTCTAATGTTGTATTATAAAATGTTAAATGGGTTTTTATATTGTTCACACACATTTTTATTGCTTTAGTCTATTATTACATGTTTTTATTAGTTATTTATTTGTATATTTTTATGATATATGCATGGAAGTACATTTTATATTGGGTCCATGTAACAATATTAATAAATTATGTTTCATATTTATTATTATTTAGTGGTGAAACCATCCAAACTGGTTGGCTCATATAATACCCCAACTCTAGTTTCCAACCCATTGATATGAGGATTCCAAATTGAGACTTGTATCAAGCTATATTGGGTGATGTGTCAGTTCCCCTAGGGGAAGTTCATGATAAACAATAACATTAAACCAAATAGATTGTCCATATTCCAAAATCATATGCACTCATATAAAATTAATTACAATATCTACTAGGCTGGGATTAATAATCCATGAGGTACTTCTATAACTTTATGTTATAAACTTATAATATTGATACACTCCCAACTAAAATATTCTCTTGAAGAGGAACCCATACAATTTCTTATTTCCATAGCTATAAAGTAAGCATGCATCTCTAAGGGCCCATGCACTTTGTGAGTATAAACTCAATTGACCACTACCAATAGTGTCCCTAAATAATATCCATATAAAAACTAATGTTTTTAGTGGGATAAAACATTAATCAATACATATTATCTATACTCATTCCAAATAATCTATGATTTAGCCATAATATTATTTGGATAACATTGAATTGAAAATATATTTCCATAATCTATCATACCAAAATTTCCATCGGCATTCTAATAAATATCATATCACATGGAATTATTATTTCTATTTAACATAAATTCCCCAATGTAACATCAAAAAATCATAGAAAATTACCCATGGAATTCAATATGAATTAAGACCACTATTTGAATAGCCTAACAATACCAATGTCATATATGAACCCATATTTTTCTAAATCTAGGCCATCAGCCCAAAAATAAATAGGGTCCCAAAACTACCATATGAAGGTCTTGAATACCTCCATCTATGGCCTTTTTTATTAAACCTCTACTCCATACTCATGGTCAATACCATTTCCTAAAAATCTTAAACTTTAGACACCCTCCACATATAGTGCTCCAAACCACCTCATATTACCTATCCTCTATGGACATGATCCCAATGGCCTTGGTCACTTTTGGAAAGTGGAAATCACTATCATCGGTGGACACATATCTAGTGAACCTATATATCCACCATTATTTATGATCTACACAACCAATAGTCTCATGGGTTACACCCATCATGTTCCCAAGGAACCACAACAATCATTACAACCATAAAATCACTACATATGACACACAACATCATACACATCATGGACCCATACCACAAATTTGGGAAATAATTCCATATCGGATTATATTAACTATTTCCACTGATGAGGCTATACATATATATCTCTAATGAAAAATTGAATCCCTAAGTTTTATTATTATTGATTCCATATAGACAACCATGCCCCCACCTATTTTTTGAACATACAGAACATATATATAACACTATAAATTGTAAGGAACCAACTACTTTGAGTATATAATAAATTTGTTGCCATGAAACTCTTTCGGATTCAATTCTAATCAGTAGATTATGAAAATTTTGAAAAAATCCTTATCTCAAAGCCTTATCGATTAAAAACATCAAATCAATAAAGGTAACTAATGAAAACCAAGTAGGGATATATTGCCTTACCTATGGAAATCCCCCTAGAAAACTGGTGTGAATATCTAGTATGGAATAAAGAGGGCCTCCCAAGAAATTAATGTAATGGAGAGAATATGGATAAATATATATACTAGTTAAAATAACATATTTTCCCACTTATATATCGAATTTTAAAATTAATTATTTTTCTTAGATATATTTTAAAAACTCATGAATAAATTTTAAATACCATATTTTTTAAAACACCAAAACCTTAAATCTCTCCACTTAAGTACCATACATAGTGTATTTTTAAAAATATTACATAACATAGTGGATCAACACATCATTAATTTTTATTCCTAACAATTAACACATACATGACCATATATACAATATTTTTCAATATATGATATATGTATTTATATATATGTTCTAATATGTAGACTGAAAATTATATAAATAATATAACCTCCCTAATATATAATATATATTTCTTATTAAAGGTTTTTACCTTTAGGTAAAAACCCATTATATATTATTCCTACCTCTTAATTAGATATTATCCTTATCCAAAATATAATATGTAACATAATTACTATGTATAATATATATCACTTATAGATTTTACCTAGATAAATTTTTTTTCATCCTTGCTTAATATATTAATCCAGTACATAATATATTTTACCCAAAAGTATCATTTTTTAATTCACTCATGAACTATAGGTAATGTGTATTTTTTTTATTTCCTTGATATGTAACATATATAACATTGGTACATTTTATCACGATGACCCATGAAAACCTATACACACCAAAACATATACATATTATCATCACTCTCCCAATATAATATACATTACATATACATGGATCTTGGAATACCCAATATATTTATGCCCTTTCATAATATATATATTTCATTCATCTCGTATGTAATATTTAAGGCATAACAAAATAAATTTTGAAAAATTTTAATAGTTAAAGATCAATATAATAATCTAATAAACAATACTCATATTCAATAATTATTATATACTAAGACACCTAAACACCTTTAACCATCATATAAATTTAAAATTACCCTAAAAGTACCATAAAAAATATAAAACCCCTAAAAATTATTATGGATATAAACACACAAGTTTGACCTCATGTATAACCTAAATCATTATTTTATATACTTAGGTCCTTTATACCTCCCAACCATATACTATCTCATCCCCAAAAAATCATATATCACATAAAATCCAAATCACCAATTAAATATCAAGACAATCACAAATGCATCCATCACTATATCAATCACATTAGCCACATAATTTAAACAACCTATTATATTTTTTGGGCACTCCCCACCATAGGAATCACCTACCAAGTCACATCCCAACTAAACTATTCAACATATCTAGATTCGACATGAACTACCAACCTAAAATTTACAAGTTCCAATATAAATGTATCATTATCTTGTGTCCTAGTAACTCTATCATCATAATAAAATCTTATCTAATACCCCCATTTTTCCTGATACCAACACATCAAACCATTATCTATCAAAACCCCTCCCCACAAAGTGTACCCCTCTTGGGCCGATAATGAGAGAAGAGAGATAATGAACCACGAGTCCTGCCTACAGTAGGCCTTAGGTTGGTGACTCGCACTAAGGGTATAATAAGCATACGGATGGGGGAATTACCCTCTAAGAGAACACATGAAAAATATAGAGATAATATAGACACCAACCAACTCCTACATAGACTACAACTAAAAGGAAAAACTACAAGTACCAAGAAAAGTAAAGACGATAATGACCATGAAGTCCAAAAAACTTCTACAAAACCCCACAGCTAGTAGTATCCATCTTGATCTCCATACTACTCCAACTGACCTGAAAAATATTTTATATATATGTAGGGTGAGTATAACAGTATACTCAGTAGGATCCACCCCAAAACCTCTCATTCAAAAGTAAAGAAAGCATGCTAAAGCACTATGAACAACAAGTGAAACTAACTCATCACCTAAACAGGTATACTAAGTTCCCAAACTCCCCATGACTACTTTCACTATGTATTGCATATAAGAGTATATAATATATTAAAGAATATAAAGGGTACTTCGCTACCACTTCACCACTAGTTTTCCACTTTTCACCAATGTCGCACATCCTAAGCATATCTCTCCAAAAAGGATAGCTCGTAGACTCCTAGGAAAAGCATCATAACTTACAACTTGTACAACACACCACCACGTCCACATAACCAAAATTAACCAGGTAGTTTTAGAGAGCCTCCACATCCTGTATATCATGTATCATACAATGAGTATTATACCTCAATCCATTACAACCCATACAACAAGTAGGGATCCTCAAGCTATCACAACCTATACATGTCATACCTATAGTAGCCCTTAGGAAACTATATCCTGAATATATGTGTTTGAAATAACCACAAGCCATTATATCCCTATACACACATATATGGGAAAAATAACTGCCATGTATACCAGCAAAAGTAACTACCAAGATAAGAGAGCATGGCCAAAGGGGGTAGTTATCCACCCATCCTCCCACCAACATGTTGGGGGAAACACCCCCAGGGATCAGAATCCCTAGAGTGTTAGTTGAACTAATCGATAGGGTGGAGTAGCTTATAAAAACACAAAAAGTACATGATATAATATAGTTCACAACCACACTATGGAAAAAACCTAGTCTCAGACTCAATTGTAGCTAACATCTCTCAGACTCCCAGTTTCCACTGCTAAGACTAGATATCCTATAAGCCCAAAACCATTTAAAGAGATATATTAAACTAATCCCTCTAGGAATAAGAAAAAAGAGTACACAAATTCTTAGAAATATAACCTTAGAATTGCATCCCAACAAGCTCCAACCCCATGGGTTAAACATATTCATTTATTTAACACATTATCACTTTCTATAATTTTAGGTACATATTCTATGAAAACATTCAAAGATACCTAACACAAGGGGATCAACATGATGAGTAGATGAACTACCCATCAAGTCTTTTCCACCTATAATAAAAGAGTAGACCCATCCAACCATAAAAATCTAAACACAAAAATTATGTGACATACCCCGCACATCTTCACCTCCCTTGTAAGGAGGGTTAGAAAAACCGGTTTCCTCAAGTAGTGGGTAAAGTATATAAGATAAACAAGTAACAGATTCCACAAGAATCTAACTTTCACATCAATGGGTAACCCAACTTCAACCGATTCCATCATTTCCAGTGTCCTTACCGACACCACATGCATAAACCGATGTATATCAACACTCAAGGCATCAACTGCCGGCACAACAACTAGGCATACCTTAACCACATACCACAACAGACCTCCCAGCTTATCTATCCTAGGATCACATCACATATGGGCCTCCCCACCCCACATACCACAATATCCCTCTAGGATTATCTATCCCAGGCTCACATTAGATCACAAGTAGCAGTAAACAAACAAGCAACCGAGATCTTGGCCCTAAAGCAAGGCATCTACCCTTCACACACAACGAGCTCTCATAGATCCAAAGCACAAGGAACTCAACCTTAGAATAAATTGGAAAAATCAGTATCTAAAAAAAGAATTATATTTTATCAAACAACTGGTTCTTTATTCCATATTGAATTAAATGATTCATTATTCATAGGTTCCAACTATGGTTAACCTAAGCAACAAGTTATCACAAGCTATCACAAATTAATTAAATAGTTAATTTAACATGCCTTAAATCCTTTATCAATAAGCTTCAACATGATTCCGATTCATTAACAAATTCAATTAAACATGCTTACTTAAATCAATTTTATTATCATCAAATTTCAATAACAAAAACCATATTCTTTAAACATGCCTCTTTAACCATTTAGCTAATTAATTAACAATTAATATCAAATTTACATTCTTTAGAAATTTACATCAACAAAACATGATAAAACAAGAAAATTATAGATATCACACTATCCATAAAATCAATAGGCATACCTTTATCATAATACAAAGAAACAACATATCTATGTGATTAATACCAATTCTTTAATCCAGTTCAAGTATTTAATTAGGTCAATTCCATTGTGATACAATGGGTCTAAATCATGGTAGCTCTAATATTTCACATAAATAAATAGATAATAAATGAATTTCCTAACTCAAAAGGTCACCGACATTCTTTTCATGAGAACAGATCAATGCAATGGATCTCCAATCACCTCTCCTGCAATCACTGCATTTAAACGAGGGCGTTGTGGAACAACTACACCAACCAAAAAACAAGAGAAACTCCATTAGAAACATGGTAGATCATCCTCCATCTCATTACAAGAATAATGGGAGGAAAAATAATATAAAACTAGAAGAATCCTCAAGAACACACCTTAGATCAAAGAAAGATCGTTATAGATCGAAGGAGGGAAGCCTGAGATTGATTCTCATCAAAGGGATCTCCAAAATCATAAGTAGAGGACTACTGGGTTTCCTAGGATGAGAGAGAGGGAAGATGAAGCCATAGGATTTAACAACCTGAGTGGATGGAATTTTTTAAAATATATATCATTGGGGTATTACATGATGTGTAATACCCATTCACATCATGTAATGCCTTAGGGTCAGTTTCCCCCAAAAAATGCATCACCTCATCACATTATTTATTTTTAGAACCTGAAAACTAACACATTATGAAACCTTATTTCTCACCTTGTAATTGTATTTCAAAATTTGAAAGCCCCCTTCTCCTAGATTTTAGTATCCAAGTCCCTCTAGACTTCCTCAGAGCCTCCTCTGTGCACTTTGGTCATCAAAAACACAGAAAGGGTCGATCCGCGCAGACCCGAGCCCTTACATTATCCATCATCACTTCAGATTCACATACCCCAACCAGTATCCAAGAGAAATATATATCACATTCTCACATCATGGACCCAAATAATTACACCAAAACCAACACCAATTATCTCAAATCATACCACTAATATAGATGGATCTTTGACCTAGTTAGAGTATTTTGGAACGATCATATATTGTTGACCAAACATTGAGATACATGATTTATTCCCCCAAATAGATCCACAGTTACTATTAGATACTTCACACATTACTGGGTATCCCATCCATCATCATGCATCATATGTGTAGTCATATCTTAGCTATCTACATTAAAAAATACTCCTAATCGTATAATATATTACAATGTATAACCCATTCAGTGACTCCCAACTGATTGTTAGGTCATATGAAAAAAATACAACTCGATGCTCATTTTAGAAGAATGCATGAAAGTCATTCGGTGGTCAATAAAACATATCCTGAACATGTAACTCATTCTCATACTAGAGGCGTTTCACTGATATCCTACTAAAAGTTTGAATCATTAATCCTATACACTGACTTCCCTTTATGGCATCCTTATGCTCCAATTTCTAACTACATTGAGCTCTAATAATAGTCTCACCCAACACCATTATCTATATATGAATACCCTCATCTTCCAAGATACACTATTTAATTAGTTCCTAGTTCACTAATTTATGAAACTAATTCAACCTAATTTTTTTTGCCTAATCCTGTGTTGAATATCATAAACCATCCTCAAAATGTCGCACCATGGTGACCTTATTTTGTCTAGAATATGTACAAACCATAACCAATCTATGAATATTATTTAATAAAATTTGAAATGAATCTATCCCTTCAACATATTCATCTAATATAATGCCTAGTCTATCCAATTAATTTCAAAGAATATGAACTTGAAAAAAATATCCCCAAATTCATTCCACATCAACATATTATATATCACCACCTAAACTTGTACATCCCACTAGTGTTTCCATAGACCTATGAGAATGTATAGTTCAAGATTATAAATCTTCCCTTTTTCTATATTGATCTATTTAGGTATCATATATATTGACTTATACAATACTCCATCGCCTATGGTCCACCCTATCCCAAGAATAAATGAATTTACACTTACTCATTCTCCATTAATTGATTATTTATATAAATCACATCAATATAATCCTATGTTTGTAATATAAAAACAACCCTAGATCCATTATATGTTGTAAATGATCATCCAACCTTTGAAAAAATACATATGGATCAATATTTCATTAAACCTTTGAGGATTAATCCTGTGTACACTATAGTGCCGCCATGTCATCACCCTCACGACACTCCAATAGAGTCTCTCAAGGTGGAATCATAAGGAACACAAAATACAACACTCAATGTATATATAATAGTACCAATATAATAAATACTTCTTTTTTAAATAGGAATCACATCCTAATACCCCACATATTTAACTAAAACACACATGCCCATAAAATATAGTACCACAACACTGAATAACCTTCTTAGGGTTTGGTACAAAAAACACCAAACACCTTCAAGATCCCCATTATCTGGTTGGCTATGTAGAATTATATAATATATTTATATGGAAACAAATTATATATTTTTTTGAGGACTCATTTTACATCCAAAATAGTTTATCTATTCAAGAACCACAACCCTTTCAGGGATAGCTAAATATATTGCACCCAAGAGAATACAAAAAATATTTTTTAGCTTATTGTTAAAAATTTAAATAATTAAACCCTTATCTTCCATTTTGGGATACAAATAAAAATAAAAGGAATAAAAGTTATCTCATGTTATCCCTATATACCTAATATGATTCACAAGTAATACGAATTTACTATCTATTCTAACATTATAAAATAAAAAAATAACATAAATTGATAATTATCCCATTTAAAATTATTCATCTATATCCATGAAATCTATTCTATGTCCTAAATATAGTAAACATGTGTGTTTCTTATAAAATGCATATCCATGTCCCTATGTATACCCATATTCAAGTCCCATCTATTATAAATCCCCATAGACTATTCGTAAATTTTGAAATAAAACTCAATTCACATCAATTATTCTAATATTTATTCAGTGCCACTATGTAAAACCCCAACCCTGATATGTCCATAATAATATGGAAAGTGTTCCACATGATAATATTTGTGCCTCCTAATAATCCAAAGGTTGTCGAATAGCTATGATATTCTTGGGGATGATTATAGGGAGACTATACCCTATGAAGAAAAATAATAATAATGACAATATAACAATGTAGATGTAATTTAAATTAAAATAATATACACCATAAAATAAACATATTTTAATAATAATAATAATTTACCATGACATGTGAGTCACAAAAAACCCAGTTGATAGGACTTTGGTCAATCACATATGTGGTCATTCAAAAATAATCAAAATACCCACTGTTCTGAAATCGAGAAACCAAATGGCTCATCTACAACTCCATGGCATCAGTTCATGTAGTAGTTTCACTCCCAAATCTACTAGAATCATGATGATGAGACCTTATTATTACCTATTATAAGATACATAATGACTATATGTTTCATTGAAAACCTATTTAAGGTGTGAGTATTAAATGTTTTTTACACCACTAATGGTGTCCCAAACTAATATAAATACATATTTTAGTGTATAAACATGACAATAAATAGTAACCAAAACATATTTTATAACCAAATACACTATTGATTAAATATACATGATTGATCCATCACCTAATTTATCTAGTGAAAGAGAGTAGTTATACATCCTAGTTCCATCAAACCAAAAGTCCTCCCAGTATTTGAATCAATTTTATATCACTTGGTATCATTATCTTAATTTATATTTTATTCTTAAACAACATATCCACAAGTCATATCACAATACTCATAGATACCCATATCATTTATAATTATCATCCAAATACCCAAAACAACACTTAAGGCATGAATAGAACCATATTTCTCAAAACCCATCTCATAATCCCCAATATGAATAATGATACCTAGATCCCATATGTGGGTATCATATACCAAAAACTTTCTCCAACTATGAAGGTCCCTTGTTCCATATCAATTTTCAACAATATTTACTATTCAACTTAAACTACTGAGGGTGCCACCCTCATCGTATGTTCTAAACCAACTCATGGACCCTTTCATGTGTGAAAATGACCCCATTGACCTCAACCTTATACAATGAGTTGCTCTCAAGAACATTGTAACAATACAAGTACTAGTAACATAGAATTAGTGTATACATTATTACGCTATTATAATATATAAGGGGTCACATCACCATGGATCAATCAGTTTAGTAGTTCTAAAGAACCACATATATACATGATTCCCATTTTACATTGGAAATAAAATAAAAAAAAGTAAAAGTAATTATTTGAAATCATTGAAACTGATTCATATATTCCTTCTTCATTTCTCAGGGAAAGGAAATCAAAATTAAGGAGTGATCAATTATTAATAAGGGAAATGTATAATTTCAGTTGTATTGATCAAAACCTTAGGCTAATATATTTTCAAATACGAGTATCTATACACCAAAAATCCACTTAATATCACTAGACAACTATTTTTTCTCATTATACTAGTTAATGAATGATAGGGTTATATATAATGAGGCCGCATTCATAATTATATATATAATGAATTATTCATATATTAAATGATCAATTTAATTCATAGAAAAATTCATTATTAAAATATATCCATATTGAAAAAATAATACATAATATCAATATTTACCTAGTCAATCAAATATCTTTCATAATAAAACTTCATATATATACATGTATATGGTTAAGAAATCAGAATATCTATGATACAAGGATTATGGATATGGATGAGAAATAAATTTCTAATGATGGTCATTATAATAATTTTAATGTTTCAAGAGAATGATAGTGACTACAAAATTAAGAAGTGATAAATATTACCATCAATTCATAAAAAATATATGTTTTTTATAAAAACATGAATTTTGTAGATTAGAAGAAAATAGATTCAAAATATTTAAAATAATTTTTTGTTAACTGATATTATTTTTAAGCCCATTGAAAACATGTATAAGAATATTAATATTATATAATGGTTATGATAATGGTAAAATTTGTTAACATAATATATGTTAAGAAGAAACATTCATTTTAAATTTTTATAATGAAATTTGAAAATGATCAACTTGGAAAACATTGGAATTATTCATCAAAAACCAAGTATGCCATCAAGGATAATATAAAATTTCATTAATAAATAAATTGAATAAAAAAATGACATTTGTAAAATAATTTTGAGAATAATATTTTCATGGGAGAGAAATATACCATATTAATAAGAGAATTAATATTAGATTTTATATTAAAAATTTAATTCCTTGATTAAAATTCAAAATTTAGGATATATTAGAAGAAAAAATGGAAACTCCTTAATAATTGTGTGGACTAGAAAATATACTATGTTATTTTGAAAATTTATTACAATATTCCTTCAAAAAATATTAAATCTAAAAAATGATATTGTAAAATAAATTCTTTGCTCCTTGGAATCATTTCAATTGAAACCCCTTTAAAGAGTAAAAATTAATTTAAACTATAATTACCTTGGATAAATAGATATTTATGTTATATACATCAATGTTGTACTTATACACCATAAAAAATAAAATATTTTCACAATACAAAATAGGTCTCAATCTAGTGGATATTGAAATGAAATCTCTTGCCTCAAACTTCCACTTATTTTAATGTTATTCAACATCCATTATTATAAATATATATTTATTAAAAATAAATACTAAAACCATATACATATGTTTAATATTATATATGATATATTTATAACATCTTATCACTGGGTTTTTAATAATCTATTATTATTATTATTTTTATGAGTTTTAAATACTTCATATTTCATGTTTCTTTTGATTTGAAAGTTACGATCCTTGAGTCTTGATTCTGTTTCTATCTTCTATATAATTTTAATCATGATATAGAATTCATAAATATTAATTATAGACATACTTATAATCATCTATAAATATAATATAGAAAAAATTAATCACATCAATTCAAGGAGGTGGTAGTCTACACGTAAGCACGAGAGATGTTATCATTTAATAATTGGTGGAAGGGCAAGGATATAGATGATATATTAAATTTACATAGTAATAAATATATACTATTTAACCCACACACATATATATATATATTATTTAAATCCTTATGAAAATCCATGTGAGGCTGTGATGTAAAAGAAAATACATCTGTTTATGAGATAGAAGTATGTCGTATACACGAGAAATGTTTTTTCTTCCCATTTTATAGATGAAGATATGGATAAATATTATATAATAAACATAATAAATTAAAATTATATCATATATACTTATTTTATGATATTTTAATTTGTTATTAAATAATTAAATGTGGTGAATGATTAATAAAAATGATAGTGTTCGGTTAAGATGATTACCACTTCATTGAAAAAGATCCTTTGAATATACTATTAAGGACCCCTAGGAGGCATTTTAGAGATGAAATCACCACTAGAAGGTTGATAAGGATATTTTGAAGAGAATTTGGAAATGTATGGTTAGGTAAATGTATCAAGAGGTATGCATAAGTGAGGGGAGGAGGGTCCCTTTTATAAATGTGGGAGAGGACACACATGGATTTTATTCAAAATATTAAAAAATATTAATTTATATATCATCTAAAAAGGATCTAAAATGGATTTAATTATAATTTTATATAGGTATTTATGACATAAAACCATGAAAATAGGTTTATTAATGTGTTATATTTTATCTTGATGCCTTATCCCATTATTTTTAACCCATTTTACCCTTAATTGTGTTAACTAATTTTTACCATTTTCACCATTCATAATGAAAAAAATGAATGTTTCCTTGTCAAAAAATATTAATTGGTTATTATAAATAATGAAACCATTTTATATAATTCTATTCCTATATTTGGAATAAATTAATTTATAAATAAACTAATAAAATGTGATGAAAAAATGTGCTTTCAAGAAAAAATATTTGTTAAGTATAATATGACCATTCAATAACTCTATGACTATTAATCATAATTATATATATATATTTTTAAATAAATATATATATATAATATTATTTTAATTTAAATAAATTATTATTACATATATTTAATTATTTAAAATATAAAAAAATTATGCTCTTAAAAACATTTTTATGAAAAAATATACCATTTCTACCACCAAATGATCATATTTTAATTTCATTAAAATTTATAATGAAGATATGGTAAATTATACATATTATTTAAAATTATTATATATAAATGGAGGATTATCTAAATGCTAAATTTTTTCAATTACTCATATATCATTATTTCTAATGAAAATATTTAAAAAATTAATTCTTAACTTATTTTAACATAGTATGCTAAAATTTAGTATTCAACATATCAAAATAGATTTTTTGTTCCATGAAATATTAAATTGTTAATTTTTTTTATAGTTCCATGATAATAAAATGTTCACATGCTATAATTTATTCCTAGATTTTATAATCTTCCTCATTTAAAAATTTTATCCATAAAATATTCATTGATATTACTTTCTAAACAAATGAGGGTGGTTATTATTCATAACATCCTTAAATACCATTAGTAGTCGAGTCATCCTATTCCCTAAAACATGTTCTCTATTGAAAAGAATAATAATAAGCACTTCATATTATGATAGATCATGTTTAAATTGTATTTATTTAGAGGTGAGAAAATGCATTGGGATTGGTATATACCTTATTAACAATGAGATATAGATTAAATAATTTATTTTAGGGAGGCTCGGTGGAATTACCAAATGGAATTTCATAGATCCAATTCATTCTATAATTTCAATTTTTTTGATATTAATAGGTATCTGTTTACCTTTCTTACCAAACCATATAACACCCTTCCACATAGATACTTTCAATAAAATGTGATCCACACTTGAAATTCCAAAACATTCATTTGGTTATGAGTGTTAATTTTTTCCCTTATTTGAGCATCATTAATATGGTTATGGATAGTCTATACCTTTTTAATTGTCTCCTCAACATGTTATAGTCTTAAAAGATTCATTTTACCATATTCATCCCTATAAGTTGGAGTGTGACATATAATTACATAAAATTCTTCAAACGGTTCCATTTGAATACTTGAATGGAAGCTATTTTTAAAAAAAAGTTACAAGAAAGTAAAATACATTTTAAACAAGCCTTGGTAGTCCAGTGATAATGACCTCAATATGTCTTCCAATTTTTGAATAGTTCTTTTAGGTTTTACATCAGTTAGGGGGTGATAGGTAGTGCTCCAAATAAGAATAGTATTAATATCCTTCTGAATAAATTTCCATAATTCCTATGAAAATTATTTACCATGACCTAACCAAATCAAAATACAGTCACCATGTTGTCATACAACTTCATTAATATATATTTGTATAAGATTATCAAGAGGTAAATTAACTCTTATAATTATGAATCATGTATTTTTGGTTATATGATAAATAATAACTTATATAGAATCATTGATTCATGTATTACATGGTAATAAATTTAAAATTTCCTTAGTAATGACATCCCATTTCTATATAGAAATTGGTATAGGTTTCATGGAAAATCTAGTATATTGTATCTCATCCTTCACCTATTGAAAAATTATTCATATTGATACATAATTAACAATTTATGACTTCAGATTATACTATAAAAAATGTTCCTTAAAATCTCTATACATCTTAGTAATACCATGGGATATAGTCAAATTCAAGTTATGAGTATGATATAATAATTCCCCTTTTAGATTAGGTATAAATAGAAAAAATATCCTCTTTCTAAATTTCAAAACACCATCCTAAAAAAAAATGTATGTTAGTTTTATATCATTCCTAGATTTAATTTAGTTTTGATGATTCTAATTATCATGATGATAATTTTTTACCTTTTCCAATAAATATGGTTCAAAAATAATTTTAAAAAGGAGTGATTATTAGCCTTCATAAATAATTCCCATATCCATATTTTTAAAATACATGGTCATATGATCCATGTCAATCTTTATTTTGGTCAGGACTCCATGATAAATCATGTTCAATGAATCAACTACCTTATTTTCACTCCCAAATATTGTAGTGTGTTGAGAAATCATAGTCCCTGAGTAGTTTAATCTGTATCCTTTTCCTCACAATGACCTCATTTTATGTAAATATTTATTTTACATTGTTATTTTCTTTGTATATCTCATATCATTCACCATGGAGATAATATCTTCATATCATTAATAATTGAATACAACTACTGACTAAATATCATGGGTTGGATAGTCCAGTTTATGAGTGTTTAACTACCTTGATTCATAGGTGATAACATTATCATTCAATATTTGGAAACACAAAATTCTCTTCTTTTATGGATCACTATATATCAGTAAATCATCCTTTCTCAATGGTATATTAAATATTAGTACATTTACCAATCCCCGCTTAAATTTATTGAAACATTTTTCACATTCCTATTACCGTATGAACTAATCACCATTATGTGCAATCTTGGATAATGGGATATAAAAATAGGATTATTTTTGAGAAAGTAACCTAGAAAAAATAGAATCTACACAACACAGTTATAATCATCTATATAATCCATTCTTTGTCTATCTTTTTTATCAAATGATAAGATAAGGTTCTATCATTAGAGATAATTTGGCCAACTGAATATACTTTCAGAATCTAAAATTCACACATGCTAAATTTTCCATATAACACTTTTTCTATATGAGTCTAAAGAATGATTAATAAATGATTTTCATGGTCTGCATAGCTTTTATAGTACCCCATGATATCTATAATAAATACCAAAAAAAATATTATCAATATATTCCTTAAATAATCAGTTAATCAGATCTACAAATATAAGGGGTGAATCAGTCAAACAAAATTGCATTACTATAAACATGTATTGTCTATGCCTGATACAAAATGTTGTCTTTAGAATATTACCCTTCATTATTCACAACTGATTTTAACCAATTTTTTTTTCAAACATTGAAAAATATTAAGCTCTAAGAAGTTGGTTGAACAAGTCAATGGTGATAGGTAGAGTATACTTTTAATTTTTATAAATTTAATTGATTTTCCTTTAATCAATATACAACCTCATAAAAATATATTTACTCATGATGGAATGAATTGGGACTCCCCATGGTGAAACACTAGGGCTTATTAATAACATATTACACAAAAACTCTAGTTGTTTCATAAAATTAATTAATTCAGTTATGGTCATTGTATTTGGAGTCTCTAATATAGGTCTCTCACTAGGGAGTTAATTAATTGAATGATAAAATTCATTCTCTGGTGGATGCTTAATTAATTCCTCAATAAATACATTAATATTTTCCAATATTGTTTGTAAATCCTTAATTTTAGGATTTATTTTCCCATATGTAGATTGTGTTTGCCCTTATTCCCTAAAAATATCATTTAAAAGAGTTTATGGAGGTGTATCTAGTCATGAAATAGATAATTAAGTCTTCCCTCCGATGATAATGTATTCAATACCTTCAATATAAATCATAATTTACTTTTCTTGGAAATAATTTTTTGAATTATATTTTGAATTCCAGTCCATTCCAAGGATTAAATCAATGTTAAAAATAATTATAACAATCAAGTTTGTAAATTGGGAATATTTATTTGTCATAATGTGAATAGACTAACTTATCCTTATTGTAGTGAGATTTCCACTAAGATTATTTTCTGAATTATACCTTAAAAATATTATAATGAAACATATACTTTTTATGGATAATATGGATGATATAAAAGAGTGTGGAGAGCCATAATCAAATAAACCATTTGATAAATTCAAGATTGTGATTAAATCACTATCCACAACTTCATTATTAACTTCAACCTCATTTATAGGGATCATATATTCTTAGCTTCATCCAGTTAGCCTATTTTATGGCAGGTTCCCCTTACACATGGTACATTGATTTGAATAATGAAACATTTATCTATATTTAAATAATTTCATAGGAGTTTATTCTTTATTTTCCTATCATTAATTTGATATATTTCCCTTATCTCTATACATGTAAAAAACTGCCATTCCCTTAAAGCATTTTCTAGAATGTTTCATTTTATAATTTTGACATGAAGATAATTACTATATTCCTTTATTATTCTTCAAAGAAATCCCCTTTTCTTAGTGTTTAGTAGGACACTTCCTTTCATGATTTCCCTTTAATATATATGATCTATAATATTTTTTATCTATTTTTATTTCACATAATACTATTTCATCATATGATGTAAATTTTTTTGAAACTAATTACCTTCATAGTAATTTATTATCCCATTAAGAGAAATGGTATATATTTCTTTACAGGTTACAAAAGTAATTGATATCATACTTGGATAGTCTTGTAAATGTGGACTCATACATTATAACACTTTCCTCTTCCTTTTATTTGAAGTTGAGTAACATTCTGTTTATTTTGGTTCATTTCTCATGAGGAAAAAGTATGTTGAAGAATGTAACATTAAAATTCATCAATTCCATATATTCTATTTCTTCCTCCTCATTTGTATTCTGGATCATTGACCATTGTTGACCAGAACTGAATTTAAGAAAATAAATTTCCATTATAACCATTTTCTTTTAATTTCATCCAATGATAAAAATATATTTTAAAGTAACTTAATCATATTTTTTAGCTACCACTGGATTAGTAGTTCCATTGAAAATATGAGTATTTTTTCACAAGAAACGATCCAATATAGGAGTATCATGGCATGTAATATAATGTTTCCCCATATATAAAAGGTTATTAGTCATAACACGGGCTATCTTATCCAATTTGTCCATGATCTACTTTGCTCTAACTCTATTTGTATTGGCTATTCAATAGGGAAATCTAGACATTGGACATGAGTATTGATATCCTTTTTCTCCCATTCAATATTTTTAATAAATAAAATAAGATAAATTATGTCAAAACATTATGAATTCTAAATCATAGTATATAATTGGTGTTACATTTCCTTCAATAAAAAATTTTTGCATAAAAAATTTCATAATCATAAACATGGTTTCTTTGGAAATATTCTTAAATCCAAAAAATGTTTTCAAATTATTCATAATGTTTGATAAAGTGTTTGAGAATAAACTAAATCATATCCCCATGAAGTGTCAAACCAGGTGCATAATAAGGTTTCATTCACTATGAACCAAAATGATAACAAAGATATACTTGACTAATACTTTTTGGGGTTATTACCTCTATATGCATTTTTTCTAAAACCACATAAAACTATAGTATCTAGATAGGGATTTATTGTCTTGGAAAACCAAACAATTTATACTCTAAAAAAAATATTATGACATTATTTTATGCTAAGACTTATAGACTAACTCTATCATAGGGTTATGTTCCATAATTTATTTTTTATAAAATCTAGTACCCAAGGTTAATACTAAACTTTCTCTAATACTCGATACAACTACCCAAAATCTACTAACCCAGAGTCTATTTTCACTTTATTAATTATTATAAGATATAATGGATTAAATCACCATAGATCGACCATTTTTTTAGTTGTTATGAACTATATATATAAATGATTACCTTTTTTATATTGTAAATAAAATATAAAATATAAAATACAGTAAAAGTAGATATTTTTCATCCTTGAAACACATTCATATATTCCTTCTTCATATCATAGGGTAAAAAAAAAGGGTGATCTCAAATAAACATTAAGGTTTGTGTAAAATGGATTTTATCATTATTAAATAATACATAATCAATTTAGAAAGGTAAATAATGGAAAAACATTCATTTTAATCAATAACATGATCAAAATATTCATCCATGGATAATATAACTTTAATAATCTCATAGATAATAATAACATAATTATATATGATTTAAATTAAAATTGTTGGATATACTAATCAAGTCCTTGTTCTAATATATTTTCAAATATGTATATTTATACATAAAACCCCATTTAATAAGGTAAGACTATTGGTTTTGAGACCTTATGATGTATCGAGGGGAAGTCTAAAAACAATCCCCAAATATAACTATATATCCAATTCATTCATCATATATTTAATGATCAATTTAATTCATAGAAAATATTAATTATTAATAAATATCCATATTGATTAAATAATATATAATTTCAATAATTCCCTAGTTTGTTAAAAAACATTCATAGTAAAACACAATATGTAGAAATTGTATATGGTTTAGACAAAAATCAAATCCCAGATACATGAAAACTGGATATAGAAGTGTTGGAATCACCTGTTTTGATAATCCCAAATCATGCTTAAACATTAATTATGATGTATTAAAACCTTGCATTAATCTTATTATTCTATGCTTAAACGTATTTTATTCTAAACAGTTCACATTCTACTCTCATAACTTTACTGTAACAGCTTACAGTAGTATTTACATAAGTTTGGTATTGTTAGCTAACAGTCAGAGTTTTATTTTCAAAGTCACATATATAGTTAACTGTCACCTTAAGTTACTGTTGCAAGAAGTTCACAGTTACAAGGTTACAGTCGAAGACTAATACAAGCTTACAGTTACAAGTCTACTGCTATCTATTGTCAAAGCTCACAGACGAAGGTCACAGTTACAAGACTTCTGCTCAAAGTTTTCTCTGCTCAAAGTTCACAGACGAACAAGTCTACAGTTGGAACAAGTTCACAGTCGAACAAGCCTACAGTCATAAGCCTACAGTCAAGGTTACAGTTAGACAGCTTCTGTCTACTAAGTCTACAGATGATCGAAGTCTACAGTTGACAAAGGTTACAGTTCTACAAATTTGATGTTACAAGTCTACAGTTAGAGAGGCTACAGTTACATGGAGTAAAAGCTACCATTGCAAGCCTACAGACAGCAAGCCCTTTGTTGAAGTCAGCAGTCAGAAGGAAGTCCACAGTTGGAAGTCCACAGTTGGAAGTCCACAGTTGGAAGACCACAGTTGAAGTCAACAGTGACATACATTCTCGACTCACTGTTTTAATTTCTTTATTTCCTACATTTAATTTATCTAACGGTCATATCATACATTTTGATGTTTTGTCAAATATCTGATAAAGGTTGTCGGATGTCAGGAACCCGTACCTCGTACCTGCTGAAAAGAAATCTTTTCTGTCCCCTGTCGGGAGTTAAATACGAGAAGACTACGCTGCCCAAAAAAGTGGGATGAATGCGAATGCGAACCAGAGAAGTGCGTGGTGGACGAAATATACCAGAAACACAAGAAGATAAAAACGAGTTCCATCAAGAACACAGAGAAGCATATAGACAATCAAGTATACTCGAGAAGTGTTCTGTGCATACAAGAAGAACCCTGAAGAACTTCATCGACTACATTCTCACTACCTGTGAACCTGAAGCACACGAAACTCTGTTTCTCAAACAGAAACGAGAAGAGGACTTAAACTCTCTTCTGATCGAATACAAGAGCTACACTGAGATCACCAGAACCACTTCTAAACTCTACATCTCTTGTTCTGTGATTTATTCTACATTTTGAGCAGTGTGTGTTATCTGCTGTATTAAACACACACACTGACTCCTGTACTTTCATTGGAGGATCTGTAAATCCTCAGCAAATCTTTTTGCACTCCATTTCCCACTGTGGATAGTGGTAGAGGTCTTGTGACCTGGACAGCTTGCTGCTGTTTTTTGTTTTCCCACGAAGAACTGTGGTAGAGGTCTTGTGACCTGGACAGTGTGTTCACTGTTGTTAACCCCGATCCAGGGTGTGGATCATTCTTATATAAAATTTTGAGAGGACTAAGTCTCGGCTTGAGACTGAACCTCTTGGTTAATTCTGTGTGTTTATAGTTATACTCTATATCCATACTCTACATATTTATTTCATATTCCGCTGCTATTACTTTGAAATATAATCTATCTTCAAAGCTACTTTGATAATTAAATTCGCAAGTGTTTATATTTGTTATAAATCAGTAAGTTAGTTTCAAAAGTTAATTTAATCATAAGATTACGTTAACTGAGAATTAATCAATCTTTGAGAAACTAATTGAACCTTTATAATCTATATAAATTCACTACAGTTTAATTTGTTTTTTGAAATTGGGGGATTTTAATAGAAATTGTTTTTAACAGAAATTTTAATTGGAACTCAATTCACCCCCCCCTCTTGAGTGTCCACTCCGACCAACATTTGGTATCAGAGGTTGTGTTTATCTCTGTTATACTTGCTCAAAGTTTTATTTTAACTCTCTGTTTTTAAACTGTGATTGTAGTTTTATCTAAAAGATCTTAAATTTCTGTTAGTTCTAAATTTTATCTCTTTAAAACATTTTCTAGAATTTCCTTATGGATAATAGACTAGAAGGTGCTGCTACTAACAAGCCACCCTTCTTTAATGGTGTGAATTATGCCCAATGGAAGCTCAAAATGAAAATTCATTTGGAAAGTATGGGTTTTGATATTTGGACTACTATAGAGTCTCAATACAAGATTCCAGAAACTGAAAGAATAACTTGGGATGAACCTACTAAAGTAGCTTACAATAATAATTGTAAGGCTATGAATGCTCTCTACTGTGCTCTAGGAGATGAGGAGTTCAATAGAATTTCTGCATGTAAAACTGCTTTTGAAATCTGGGACACCTTAGCTGTTTCTCATGAAGGAACAACTAATGTCAAGGAAATGCGGTTAAATACTTATACTATCAAATATGATAACTTTAAGATGAAAGATGATGAACCTATTTCTGATATGTATCTCAGGTTTAATGAGATAGTCAACACAATGAGCTCACTCGGAAAGATTGTTCCAGCAAAGGAGCAAATCATGAGATTATTGAGATGTCTGCCTGACAGATGGAGAGGCACATCCGTTTCAATTAGAGAATCCTATGATATTGGAACCTTGCCTGTCAAGGAGTTAATTGGTAAGCTGATGATGTACGAAGAAGAGCTAAAGGTGAATAAAGAGGAAGATGAGGAACCAAAACGAAAATCTGTAGCTTTTAAGTCTACTGCATCAAAGAGAAAAGACAAGGAGAAAGTGCATATACCAACTGAAAGCTCATCTAGTGAAGACTTAGATTCTGACAGTGATGCCGAGATGGCACAAATAGCAAGGAGATTCAAGAAGTTCTATAGGAAGAAGAAGTTCTTCAGAAAACCAAACTACAAGGGTAAGTATGATAGACAAGGTAAGTGGAAGAAAGATTGGAAGAAAACTGATAAAGAAGAAGACATAGTTTTCTATGAATGTAAAAGGAAAGGACACATCAAAGCTGACTGTCCTAAGTTAAAATTCAAGAAGAAATATGAGTACAAGGACAAGAATTATAGGAAAGCTATGAAGGCCACCTGGAGTGCTTCAGAAGACAGCACAAGTGAATCAGAGTCGAGTGATTCTGAAAGAAATCGTGCTAATATGTGTTTCATGACAAACACATCTGAGGTAACCTTAGACACTCCCACTTTAAACTCTTATTATTCTGAAGGTGAAGCAGAATCTGGTTCTGATTCTGAAAATATGTCTAAAGATGAATTGATTGAATACTGTAATATGCTGGAAGAAACGTGTAATGAACTAAAGGATAAATATAAGTCTTTAAAGAAACAACATGCTCTTACTGCAAGTGTCAAGTCTGCACTTGATGTAGAAAAAGAGAAAAATGTTCAACTATTAAAGGAGAATACAGAACTGAAACTATCTAATGAACAACTTAGAAAGGACTTAGAAACATTCACAAATGGAAAAGATACTCTAACCCAACTGCTAGGAAAGCAAGTTGCACCTAAGTATGCTACTGGCTTGGGATACCAACCTGGACAAAGACAGTTTACTAAAACCCGATTTATTAAGTCTGGAAAAAATCCTGCTAGTTCCAGTTTTGGAAATTCGTATGCCTTAACTGGTTATTTAAATAGTTGTCGATCAAATAAAGTATATCTCTCTAAATCTGTTGCATCTATTAATTGTATGGGACCCATAAGACAAATCTGGGTACCTAAATCCTTGATTGCTAACATATCTGGACCCAAGAAAATCTGGGTACCAAAGTCATTTCTTGTCTAATCTGTTTTGTAGGAAATCTGTTTGAAAAGAAATTACAAGAAGGTATGGTACTTAGACAGTGGATGTTCAAGACACATGTCTGGGGAATATTCGTGCTTCAAAAGCTTAATAAAGGTTGATGGAGGATATGTCACTTTTGGTGATAACTCAAAAGGAAAAATCATCGGCTTAGGCCAGATTGGTAACACTGACTCAGTATTAATTTCCAAAGTTTTATTTGTTGATGGACTTAAGTACAACCTACTTAGCATTTATCAATTGTGTGATGATGGGTTTAATGTCAAGTTTGAAAACAATTCTTGTGATGTTTATAATTCCAAAAATGCTTTAATATTTTCTGCCTTAAGAAATGAAAATGTTTATGCTGTTGACTTAAACACTTTAGCTAAACATAACGTTACTTGCTTAAATGCTTTTCATAAAGAGTCTTGGCTGTGACATAGGAGATTAGGACACTGCAAAATTCACTCACTTAGAAAACTCTCTAAGAAACACCTAGTTAGAGACCTACCTAAGCTTGAATTCCCAAATGACAAAGTGTGTAATCCCTGTCAAAAGGGAAAACAACACAAAGTTTCTTTTAAACCAAAGAAAGAAGTTTCAACTTCTCAACCACTTGAACTGGTTCACATGGATTTGTTTGGACCATCAAGAATTTCAAGTCTAAATGGGAAGCACTATGTTTATGTTCTTGTAGATGACTTTTCTAGATATACTTGGGTATACTTTCTAGCTCACAAAAGTGAAGCCTGCTCTTCCTTTGTTAAATACTCTAAGTCTGTAGAAAATCTTAGTGGACTCAAGATTAAGACCTTGAGGAGTGATCATGGCCGTGAGTTTGAAAATCAAGATTTTGAATCTTACTGCTCACTCAATGGCTATTCTCATAACTTTTCTGCCCCTAGGACACCCCAACAGAATGGTGTAGTAGAAAGAAGAAACAGAACCCTACAAGAAATTGCTAGAACCATGCTCAATGAATATGACCTGCCAATTTACTTTTGGGCTGAAGCTGTTAATACAGCTTGTTATGTCATTAATAGAGTCTTGATCAGACCTGTTCTAAAGAAAACCCCTTATGAGTTGTGGAATAATAGGAAGCCTAAGGTTAATTACTTTAGAGTTTTTGGTTGCAAAGTCTTTATTCTGAATACTAAAGATAATCTTGATAAATTTGCTCCAAAAAGTGATGAAGGAATTTTCCTAGGTTACTCTATGTCTAGTAAAGCCTATAGAGTGTTCAATAAGAAAACCAAATGTGTGGAAGAATCTGTTCACATCAAGTTTGATGAGACTGATCCACATGAGTCTAAAACTTCTCTTGAAGATGTTGAAGAAGACTTATCTGTTCTGGACCTAAATGACAAATCTAAAGAACCTGCAATAAAAACATCCAGTTCTGGACTTTTTCCAGAATCTTCCTCTGTGGAACCCGAACCTATAGATGAACCTGAAATCTCTAGTCCAACCTTTACCAAATCAACTAGGATTCTAAAGAATCATCCTTTAGAAGCTGTTTTTGGTAATCTTGATAGAGGAACACAAACTAGAGCTTCTCTAAGAAATCAGGTTGAACATCAAGCTTTTCTTTCACAGCTTGAACCCAAAAATGTCAATGATGCTATCAGTGATGAATTCTGGGTAATGGCTATGCAAGAAGAACTAAATCAGTTTGAAAGAAACAAAGTTTGGGAATTAGTGGAAAGACCTAAAGATACTCTTACCATAGGCACTAAATGGGTGTTTAGAAACAAAGTTGATGAGTTTGGTAACATAATCAGAAACAAAGCTAGGCTAGTTGCACAAGGGTATAGTCAGGAAGAAGGAATAGACTATGAGGAAACCTTTGCACCCGTGGCTAGACTAGAGGCCATTAGGATATTACTTGCTTATGCTGCTCATCTGAATTTCAAACTATATCAAATGGATGTTAAAAGTGCTTTTCTAAATGGATATATAATTGAGGATGTATTTGTGGAACAACCTCCTGGTTTTACAAATCCCCATTTTTCTAATCATGTTTTTAAACTATCTAAAGATTTATATGGTTTAAAGCAAGCTCCAAGGGCTTGGTATGATAGGCTCAGCTCTTTTCTTATTTCAAAAGGATTTACTAAAGGGATAGCTGATCCTACTCTTTTTATTAAATGGATTTCTAAAGATGTCTTAATAGTACAAATCTATGTGAATGATATTATTTTTGGATCTTCTAAAAATTCTTTATGTGTTGATTTTTCAAAAATAATGCAAAATGAGTTTGAAATGAGTTTAATGGGAGAACTCAAATTTTTCCTTGGATTTCAGATCTTTCAAAATAAAAATGGTATTATTTTTAACCAAAGTAAATATATTAAAGATCTTCTAAAACGTTTTTATTTGGATGGCACCAAAGGCAGTGACACACCTATGAGCACCACTTGCAAGTTGGACAGTGATGAAACTGGTGAACCAGTGGATCAAACCAATTACAGAGGTATGATAGGTAGTCTACTGTACCTTACTGCCAGTAGACCTGACATCATGTTCAGTGTATGCATGTGTGCTCGGTTTCAAGCCAATCCAAAAGAGTCTCATTTGACTGCTGTTAAAAGGATTTTCAAATATCTAAAACATACTCCCAATTTGGGATTATTTTATCCAAAAGGACAATCATTTGATTTATTAAGTTATTCTGATGCTGATTTTGCTGGCTGCAAGTTAGATAGAAAGAGCACCTCTGGAACATGTCACATTTTAGGCAAGTCACTAGTATCTTGGTGTAGTAAGAAGCAGAATTCTGTTGCATTGTCTACTGCCGAAGCTGAGTATATAGCTGCTGGTAGCTGTTGTGCACAAATCTTGTGGATGAAACACACTTTACTAGACTATGGATATCAATTCAAACATGTCTCTATAAGGTGTGACAATACAAGTGCTATTAACATTTCAAAAAATCCAGTATCTCATGCTAGGACAAAACATATTGATGTGAGACATCACTTTCTGAGGGATCATTATCAAAAAGGTGATATCACTCTTGAGTTCATTGGCACTGAACATCAGTTAGCTGATATTTTTACAAAGCCTTTGAATTATGAGAGATTAAGTTACATCAAACATGAGTTAGGTATGATTAACTATAGCACAGTTGAAACCTCACAGTTGAAACCTCACAGTTGAAACCTCACAGTTGAAACCTCACAGTTGAAACCTCACAGTTGAAACCTCACAGTTGAAACCTCACAGTTGAAACCTCACAGTTGAAACCTCACAGTTGAAACCTCACAGTTGAAACCTCACAGTTAAAACCTCACAGTTGAAACCTCATAGTTAGACCTCACAGTTGAAACCTCACAGTTGAAACCTCACAGTTAGACCTCACCGGTGTACCTCACTGTTACATCTCTCTGTAGGCTGTTTCGCTGTTTAATCTTATTTTATTTTTTCGGGAATTCGAACCGTTTCTTTTCTTTATACTTTTATTTCTAAATCCCTAAATGATAAAATTGAGAACATCGAACATATCTCAATCCACTCATCTCGACCCTTGCTCTCTCAAGTCCTAAACCCTAAACCTTCAACCGAACCTCGAAACCTCATTCAGTTCCAATGGCCAGAACAAAGCGACCCCCGACTGTCAACGAAGATGCACCAATGCCGAAGAGGACTCAAGTCGAATCCAGTGGCACCGGGAACGCCTCGATAAGACCTGTTAATCCACATCTGACTAAGAGAGAAATAGTTGCTGAGAAGGAGCTAAGTGAAGAGTGGATTTTATCGAGCAGATCATTAGTACTGGCAGTGCTTAATGATCAAGGATGGACCAAATGCTTCGCAAACAATAATGGACCGTACTACCCGAAGCTGGTGAAGGAGTTCTATGGATATCTACAGTTCGAGGAAGAGGATGATCAGCATAAACTGGTATCCAGAGTAAATGGCAATGAAGTCAGTTTTTCATCCGCTGAATGGGCTGCTTGTTTAAGAGTTCCTCATGAGGGTATTTACAACTACTATTCTGGAGCGGCTCCTCCAAATAGTAGAATCTTTGATCATGAGACAGCTCTGGAAGAATTGACAGGCAATGGCACTGTAAGGAAGATTATTGCTACTGAAATGTGTGGAGAGGACAGGCTTCTGTTTAAGTTTATTCAGCATGTACTGAGTCCTAGAAGAGGAGATTTTGCAACTCTGAAGCACCAGGATATTTACTTGATGTACTTATTAAAACATGGAAGGAAGGTCAACCTTTTTAGGTTGCTGATGGCTCAGATGGAGGACATGATAAAGGCAAGCTCAAAATAAAGTGCCTTGTTTCATGCTAAACTCATTTCGGTTATGTTGAAAGTGAAAGGTGCAGCTGGAAGTCAGGAAGAGTTGATAGTGGCAAAGAACAGTGTATGTATCTCGAAAGTAATCTGCAAATTCATGAAGATCAGTTGGAATCCCTGGAAGAAATCATGGGTGAATGATGAGGAGAGAATCTATGAGAAATTTAGCCCTTATACTCATCCCTCTAGACCGAGAGATAGGAGAGATCCAGGCTTAAAGCCTGATGAGCCTGAACCTGTATACTCAGATGATGAACAGACTGCAGTAGTTGGTAACTCTGCAAGAGAGAACACCCCAATTGATGAAGGGAGTGATCCTGATACTACTCACAGTCCTGTCAGGACAGTGACGTTTGGAGCAGCAAGCCCTCCAAAAGAACTACCTAGTAGAGAACCTGTTCTAAGAGACAGTGAGACTGAGACTACAGAAGAAGAAGAAGAATCTCAATATTTTGTCAAAGACACCTCTGATGAGGGTGATACAGTCGAAGCAGAAGAGGCTGGAGCTTTAAATGAAAAACAAGAAACTGTTGCAGAAGAACTTAGTATGAGCCCTCTGATAGGGTATACAGACAAGTCAGTGTCTGACCAGGAAGCAAGAGTGGTCTCTACTACTGTTGTCATGGAAGTGGTTGATGACCCAACAGAGAAGGAGGCTAACCTCACTGCTGAACCTACAGAGGAAGCAAGTATGGAACCTGCTAGAGCTACAGAAGAGAACTTAGAGTTACCCAGAGTTGAGCAGATAGTAGAAAGTGTTCAGGAAGGACCTCCAAGTGAGGGGGAGCGTGTTGGTTCAGTCTCTGTACTGTTTGATATAGAAGGATGGACCTCAGATCCAGGATACATGGTGTTAGGACTCAATTATGAGGATTCAGATGAGGAAAACCAACCACCAAGAAATCCAGTCATCCTACCTAACAGCTCTCCAGTGTTAGAAACTGAAAGATTGGCCACCAAGGAAGACCTTGAATCCTTAAAGAATGAAATGAAGGAGACCATCAGACAGTCTGTTGCTGAATTGAAAACCAGTCTTTTTGATGAGCTGAAAAATGTGGAACAATCCTTAGATCTATCTCTAGGATGTGTTGTGGGAAGTCCAATCAAAGAAGTGATGGATGAAATGAAAGTGTGCCACACTCAAATTGAAAGCTGGACTGGAGCAGTAGTGGCCCTCAGACAATCAGTTGCTTCTTTAACTGCCCTGAGCAGTTCTCAGACACAAGTGGCTAGTGAGATTCGATACATCAAAGAAGTGGTCAAGCAGTTTGTGGAAGTATTTGAGGCTTTCAAGAAATCAGTAAAAGAACACTTTAGCAATCAGGATGCTGTCATTCAGAAAGTGATTGGAAATCTGACTCAGTCTTTCAAGGAGACAGTGGCATTCTCAGTCAAGTCCCTTCCTTCATCTAGCTCTCCTGTGGACCTTGAGCAGTTTAGAAGCCTGCTCAGAGAAGAGCTTACTCAGGCCCGTGCAAATGACACATCAGACCTACAGATCCTTGCTACTACAAGAGAAGTCAGTGGCTTTGTTCGTGAGCACCTGCAGGCTGCTACTGCTTCTCAGGAGGCCATCAAAAGTAAAGTGGATTATTACTTTGATCGGATTTTCACCAAGCATCAGTTGAACAATCACTTCAAGCTCATGCTAGAAACTATGAAGCTGCCTCCTGTCACTCAAGCCTTCAAAGAACAAGTTAGCAAGCTACGAGAGTTGACCCCGGCTTTGGATAAATTCTTGGAAAACAAAGATGACTTCTTATCTGCCATGGACAGAGGAGGAAACATTATCATGGATTTCAGGAATCTGCTCCTACCTTTTCTTCATGTGGACTGCACACCTGTTATAGTTCCTCCTGCCCTACCTGTCTCCAACCCCAGTGGTTCTTCCATAATGTCTCCTGCTGATGCCCTCAGAAGCCTTAGACCACTGATCCCTCGGCAAGCTACTCACTACAGGCCTTCAGGAGCCTCTGTTGCTGCCCCTCCAGACATTCCTGCTGCCATTCCTCAGCCTGTTGATCCTTCACCTCCTGCTCCATCTTCTTTCTCCAAAGGAAAAGATCCCTTACCTCCAGATGAACAGGATTGAGTCTGTTTATGTTTTTTTTGATAGGGATCATGTATTCACATTTTGGGTCATGTATTGTCCTCCTTATTAATACAATGTTTCTCTTCTCTCTCTCTGTCTTTCTTTTTGTTAATCACAAAGGGGGAGAAATAAAGAGAAATAGATAGGGGGAGAAATGGGGAGAAATAGGAAACTCAAGGGAGAAATGAACCTATACAGAGAGGAGAAATCCTTGCGGATTATACCTAATTTTTGTGCTCATATTGCTAATACTGTGTTTTGCACACTTCTCTCTGATACTTCTATATTTCATACTAACATAATTTGTGATTATCAAAAAGGGGGAGATTGTTGGAATCACCTGTTTTGATAATCCCAAATCATGCTTAAACATTAATTATGATGTATTAAAACCTTGCATTAATCTTATTATTCTATGCTTAAACGTATTTTATTCTAAACAGTTCATATTCTTACTCTCATAACTTTACTGTAATAGCTTACAGTAGTATTTACATAAGTTTGGTATTGTTAGCTAACAGTCAGAGTTTTATTTTCAAAGTCACATATATAGTTAACTGTCACCTTAAGTTACTGTTGCAAGAAGTTCACAGTTACAAGGTTACAGTCGAAGACTAATACAAGCTTACAGTTACAAGTCTACTGCTATCTATTGTCAAAGCTCACAGACGAAGGTCACAGTTACAAGACTTCTGCTCAAAGTTTTCTCTGCTCAAAGTTCACAGACGAACAAGTCTACAGTTGGAACAAGTTCACAGTCGAACAAGCCTACAGTCATAAGCCTACAGTCAAGGTTACAGTTAGACAGCTTCTGTCTACTAAGTCTACAGATGATCGAAGTCTACAGTTGACAAAGGTTACAGTTCTACAAATTTGATGTTACAAGTCTACAGTTAGAGAGGCTACAGTTACATGGAGTAAAAGCTACCATTGCAAGCCTACAAACAGCAAGCCCTTTGTTGAAGTCAGCAGTCAGAAGGAAGTCCACAGTTGGAAGTCCACAGTTGGAAGTCCACAGTTGGAAGACCACAGTTGAAGTCAATAGTGACATACATTCTCGACTCACTGTTTTAATTTCTTTATTTCCTACATTTAATTTATCTAACGGTCATATCATACATTTTGATGTTTTGTCAAATATCTGATAAAGGTTGTCGGATGTCAGGAACCCGTACCTCGTACCTGCTGAAAAGAAATATTTTCTGTCCCCTGTCGGGAGTTAAATACGAGAAGACTACGCTGCCCCAAAAAGTGGGATGAATGCGAATGCGAACCAGAGAAGTGCGTGGTGGACGAAATATACCAGAAACACAAGAAGATAAAAACGAGTTCCATCAAGAACACAGAGAAGCATATAGACAATCAAGTATACTCGAGAAGTGTTCTGTGCATACAAGAAGAACCCTGAAGAACTTCATCGACTACATTCTCACTACCTGTGAACCTGAAGCATACGACACTCTGTTTCTCAAACAGAAACGAGAAGAGGACTTAAACTCTCTTCTGATCGAATACAAGAGCTACACTGAGATCACCAGAACCACTTCTAAACTCTACATCTCTTGTTCTGTGATTTATTCTACATTTTGAGCAGTGTGTGTTATCTGCTGTATTAAACACACACACTGACTCCTGTACTTTCACTGGAGGATCTGTAAATCCTCAGCAAATCTTTTTGCACTTCATTTCCCACTGTGGATAGTGGTAGAGGTCTTGTGACCTGGACAGCTTGCTGCTGTTGTTTGTTTTCCCACGAAGAACTGTGGTAGAGGTCTTGTGACCTGGACAGTGTGTTCACTGTTGTTAACCCCGATCCAGGGTGTGGATCATTCTTATATAAAATTTTGAGAGGACTAAGTCTCGGCTTGAGACTGAACCTCTTGGTTAATTCTGTGTGTTTATAGTTATACTCTATATCCATAATCTACATATTTATTTCATATTCCGCTGCTATTACTTTGAAATATAATCTATCTTCAAAGCTACTTTGATAATTAAATTCGCAAGTGTTTATATTTGTTATAAATCAGTAAGTTAGTTTCAAAAGTTAATTTAATCATAAGATTACGTTAACTGAGAATTAATCAATCTTTGAGAAACTAATTGAACCTTTATAATCTATATAAATTCACTACAGTTTAATTTGTTTTTTGAAATTGGGGGATTTTAATAGAAATTGTTTTTAACAGAAATTTTAATTGGAACTCAATTCACCCCCCCCCTCTTGAGTGTCCACTCCGACCAACAAGAAGAAAAATTCAATTTCTAATGATTATTATAATAATAAACTGAGTGTTTTAAGAAAATTAAATGGACAGAAAAATTAATAAGAGATATAATATGACTATTAATTCATCAAATATATAGGTTTTAAAAAAAATCATGCCTATTGGAGAATTGCAGAAAATGGAAGAAAAAAAGTTAAAATAAATTTTGTTAAATAAATTTATATGTAAAACCATTGAAAACTTACATAAGAATATAAATATCATGAAAATTTTATGGTAGTGGTAAATATCATTTACACTGTATACTTTAAAAAGAAACATTTATTTTGTATTTTTTATAAAGAAATTACAAAATGAACCCTTTGAAGAAAGTTTAAAATATTCTATTAAAACCAAGTTAAAATTCAAGGATGATATAAAATTTCATTATGAAATAATTTAAATTAAAATTGAATTTTTAAAACAATATTGAAAACATATGGGAATACCAGGAAAATAAAACCCATCAAAAAGATAAACAAGATTGGGTTTTCTATTAAATATTTCTTTTGTTGATTAACGTTCCAATTTTTGGAAAATTTGAAAAAAAAACTTCAATATTCTTTAAATACAATGTGGATACAAAAATAGTTAGAAATTATGAAGGATGGATTATATGATTCCTTTGATGAAAATATATGAAATCCAAAAAATGAGATTTGGAAATAAATTCTTACATATTTGGAAACAATTCAAGTTTAAACCATTCAAAGAGTAAACTTGAACTGAAAAATTAATTACAAATAATAAATATAGATTCAATATATATACATCAATAGGAAATTATAATCACCACATAAAATAAAATTGGTGTGTAATACCAAATATATCTTAGTAGAGTGGAGATTGAGATGAAATACCACACCTCATCCATCTACTTAGTTGAAATTTCTTTAGCATATTATATAGTAAATATACATTAATTTTAAATATTTACCATTACAATATACATATATATAATTTCATATATATATATATATATATATTCTATTTATAAATTTTAATTATCTTCTTGTTAACAATGTTTCATTATTATCACTATTTTGAATGTTAAGTGCTTCATATTTATGTATGTTTGGATTTGGTAGTTATGGTAATTGTTTATTTATCATGGTTATAAAATATAAATTATTTTACTAATGATATAAACATAATACATAGTCATTATATACATATTTATAACCATATTTGAAAAGGGGTCATGAAAAATTAATCACATTGTTTCATGGAGGTTATATTCCAGATGTTCACATGAGTGATATTGTCATTTTTTAATTATGTAAAGGTAAAGGAAGTATCTGATATATTAAACTCCAATAATAATATTTTTTTATAAGTATCATATATTATTGTTGTTTCCACCATAATTTCTATCCACGTTAGCCTGCGATGGAGATAAAATTACTTTGGTTTGTGTGGCGGTAGTCTACCTTAAACATGAGTGATGGTTCTATTTCTTATTTTATAGAGATCCTTTAGATATATTCTTAAGGAAACTTAGGTTGGTATTTTGGGATGAACATAACCTATAGAATATGAATAATGATATTTGAGAGATATTATTTTAGGTTTTGGTCTAGATAAATTCCTTAAGAGGTGTGGATATGTGAGGAGAGGAGGTTCCCTTTAAAAAGTGATAAAGAGGACCCACTTGTAATTTTTGAAGTTATTAAAATATAATAATGTCATACTCAAGACAAGTCATACTAGATTGACACATATTCAATGTTGATAAGATTATATTCAAATTAAAACTATCCAATGAGATATAAAAATTATTTTTTCTATTATCAGGAATCCTTATCCTTTTTTATCCATTTTACACCAATTTACCCTTACTTATGGAAACCAATTTTAACCATTATTACTACTAATAACTATAAAAAATAAAAAGGTCCTCATTAAAAAATTTGAAAATGATGGTTCTAAATATGGAAACCAGTTTATCATATTGCATTTCTATAAATGTAATAAAAAAATTAATAAATAAACCTTTAAAAAGTGATGAAAAAATTATATTCTTGAAAATAAAATTTTCAATAATAAGGTGATATTGCATTAACTCTATGTAATATAATAATATATATATGAATTAAAATTTAAATTTGTATATAAATAATATATATAGTTATTTTAAATCATTCATTATTAGATATTATTTTAATTGATTAAAATGGAAATTCTTTATTCATTTAAGCTCTTTTTTTAAAAATATACCTTTTCCCTTCAAAGTTCTCATCTTTATTTCTATCAAATTGATAATAAATATATGGATAATTATAGATATTATAAAAAATTATTATATATTATAGTAGGATTAACTAATGAATATATTTTAAATTATTCATAAATTCTATTTTCTAATTGATAATTTCAAAAAAATGCATTCTATGTTTATTTTTGACATAATAAGATAAGATTGATATTCTTCCTCTGAAATTATATTTTTTGTGAAATGAAATATTAAAATGAAAATTATATTATAGTTTCATGAATTAAAATATTCACTTACTATAATTGAAGCCCATATGTTAAAGACATCTTAGGATACACATCTGGAAAACCATCATCACCACCAATCCTAGTTTTCTATGTAAAAAACAATCCCATAGGTTACAAACACTGTGTTTCCATGAGACCACATCAATAATAACAACCAAGTAATAAAAAAAATTATAAAAAAAATCAATACATTTGTGGCATAAATCCCCAACACTAGGTAATTGTGCCACACTAGATCATATTTACTATTTAATCTCATGAGAAAACTCATAGGAATCTCTAACAACCAATGGAAACCCTAAGGTGTTCCATTTTGGGACACACATAGATAACTCAACCCATGACTATTTATTATACACAAATAACACATGTATTAAAGTTGAAATTATTTCACACCAACTACCTAGATTATTCAAGACTCCACCTTACAAGAAACTCTAGCTGATTGGTGTTTAATCAAAATATTCATCTGAATCTAAAAAAATACTATTTTTTGGGAACTATTGAATTAAAAAAAATAGAATAGGTAAGAATAAACAATAATTTTGGGATAGGTATCCTGACCCTTGATTATACCGAGAACAATTGATATAATTATCTATCAATGATATGAGAAGATCTCCCAAAAAATAAAAGTATTGATGAAACTAAGACTCAACACTATACACTTGTAAAAATAAAATATTTCACCATTTTAGATTAAATTTTTGGATTTAATTACTTATGTTAGATTTTTTTGGAAAATATAATGACATACTGAAATACCAAAATTTAGAATATACTAAAATATTATGTATAGACTTTTAGGGATCCACTTGTAATATATATTTATAAATAATATATATAATAAGGATTCAATACATAATTTTTTTTATCCCTAAAAATGAAATATATATGAATTTATATAATATGTTATTGAATACTGAATATATATTATATATTCATATGTATGTTTTTATTCTTATACTGAATATTCATTATGTAATATCTTTTGATTAATACATAATATATATTGAATATGAACCATTTTCTCATAATGTGAAAACTAATACATCATATTCTTCATTCTTTATTATACTTTTCTTTTAGATAGTATTTAAAATGTAATATAATTTCTATAAATAATATATTCCTCTCGGAAAAATACAGCATATATAATATTTTCCATCCATGCATGATTGATTTACACATACATAATATCTTCTATGAAAAAGTATGGGTTATACTTAACTCAAAAAAATATGTAATACATACTATTCTCGTACTGTGTAATATATATATGTTTTTCACATTTCATCAAGGTGTTTTAAAATACCCTTACACACAAAAACACTTATCCATATTTTCAATCCATGTCCAAATGAATATATATTATGGATAAAAAACATCACATATGTATTATATTATTTTCCCCATGAAAAATATATATAATTCCATATATTCATATATAATATTTAGGAAATATCATTAAAAAATCACCCAATATCCATCCAAAAAATTCCAAACTCAAAATTATATATTTTTTACTCCCATTGACACATGGAACCTATATACTAATTTCATATAATACAAACAACAACATTAAACAAAAATAAAACCTATAACACCTATTATGTTTTTAAAATCCCATGTCTAGCAAGATGTATGACCTATATATAAATTTTAAATGCCTAAAAACATACACTAAAAATACTATTAGTCTACCTTTGATGTCCCAAAAACATAACTCCACCACCAATAGACATTGTTTCTTACAAACACATGCACTGATGGAAATTTTTTAATATCTATCATAGTTCACCTGAAAATATCCCATATGAGGGTGAAAATAGACACACAAAGGACTCTGTATATTACATAGGCTAATTACTAGTGAAGTGAACCTAAAATAGTAGTGGGGATACTATTTTCTCAAAATTAAATTCCTATGGTCATTCCTGATTTGACTAAAAATTCATCATGACATATCAATATAATGAACTTTTAAAAAACATGCTGACATAAATAATGATATAAGAGGGACCCCATAGTCTAGATTATAATTATACAAAAACTATGTATATTGAATCACAATATATTATAAAATATGTCAAAGATACAAATGTATAATATACGCCGTAATAAAAATATACATGCTAACATGCGGCCAGTACATATGTAGAAAATTATAAGAATAGTACAATACATTAGCCTTCATCCCCCCACATAATCACCCTTATTGATTTATCAACCTCTATAACCCACTATAACATAAAATCATGTCCATACCCAAGATATATTTGTGCTTAAAAGGAAACATGAATTTTTACCCATATACACTGAAACACATGCCACGTATGATGATCAGGGCGAGTCTAATGACATTATACTAATCCCCATCATCTCAACCCATTGAATAATTTTATATAAAATAATATTATATATATATATTGTGAAGGTAATTTTTGTGTAACACATATACTCATAAATAAAATAGAATATATATGCATAAGATTATGCATTAATTCATCATGTGCTGACTAGGAAACTATTACATTTGAACTCACATGCTACAACCAATTCCATGTTTTCTAGTGTTTCGATGATAGGAAGTATAAAATGGGAAATTCATATAAATCCTATCATAGAATATATAAAATTCATCATTTATAAAAACTGATCTTAGGAGGGATTCTAAATAACCAACCTATTACTTAGGCAGAACCATGTCTTATAGTCACAACTCAAATCCACTAGTCAATATATAATAAGTGTTCTAAGGATTGCATCTCAAAATTAATCATTTAATGAAATATTAACTATATATTTAGGAATGGTCCCATGGATAAATCACATATTGCATTTCAAATATACAACAGATAATCTAGGATAGGCATCTCAATAGTCATCCTCACTCAAAATAGAACAATCAATATAGAAAAGTGCAATTCCCAAGTTCATAAACCACTCTCAGTGTCCTAGTCTGAGGATCTTATGTAACAACCAATGAACCTAATTGTATGCTAGAGACTACCAAATATCTTTTAGGGAAAAATACATAAAATGAGAGAATAATCCTTAAAATGAGATACAAACATATAGTGAAAATAACTTAATGATATACATTACGAACAATAGTGTATGCATAATCAAAAAATCAAAATTCAATAAAAATGTTTTCATGTTAAAGTAATATATCATTCATCAACTGATCTACCACTTGTCAGATCACATAAGTAATATAAAAAATAATAAATTAAACATATGGATCTACTATCATCCCCAAACCGCATCCAAATCCTCGTCTACAACACATGTCATGATCCTCCAATATGATCCTCCAAACAACCTATAGTTAACCAAAAATATGACATAAGTTCTATACCTTCACCAGGGTTCCCATGAATTGTGTTTGTATGCATCTTAATAGGATATCACTAGAAAACTATAATATATAAAGTAATATTAATGTTTGTTAACATAATATAAAATAAATATGAAATACAAACCATTATTTGTTAACAAAGTCACCATGGCACTGGGTGAGATACACACACCAATTAGGCCACCATTATCTAATATGGCAACCATAGTGCCTAATAATTCCTACATTGGTGCCATTAAGTAATAATAGTCATTTAATTATTACATTGAACCCATAACATAGCCCATGACCAAATTATTGGAATATATAATCCATTAATCCATGAAAAATACAAAGAATAATGGGGAAATTATTTATTCCATGTCCTATAAAGACTCATATAACTCATGGGAGGCAGGACATAAAGAAATTCTCCCATCCTATTTACTCAATGTAGGTCCAATCATTGAAAACTTACACCATTTTAGAACCAAAAAAACCTTATTACTCATGAATATCCATAATCTCTACCATTTCATTCTTTCTCATGGTAATTTATTGGAAGGAACCTTCCCACTCAAGGTGAATACAAATTTTCTAAATCAATATATTCTCACTCAATGTATGCCAAGATATCATTCACAACTAAGATCCCATCTCAATAATGGTAATATAGAAAACCTCATGTTACTCAAGGAATAAGAATAACTCTAGATCCATATAATCCACACTGATATTAAATACTTATCATAATTACATGCATGAAATAATAAATAAGGAGAATGTTTTATTGTAACATCCTAAGTTTTTAAAAGGAAACACTTTGTTCAATATCATACATGATACTCCACATCGAGCTTAAAGAAACTAAATATTATTATTTTATATGGTAGTTATCACATAGCTATTAGAATGGAAGGTATGAATAGGATTAACTTAATTATGAAAATATAATTTACACATTTATATATAATTAATTCTTTGGTAACCAATTAATTATAAATGAAAATAAAACCCTTTTTAAAATAAAAGGAAATGTTTTTTTGCAAAACTATTTAAATATGAACAAGTTTGTTTTATACAAATAAATATAAAAGTCTCACTTATTTGGATAATATTAATTTATTAATTATAATGTTTAAATTTCATCCTATTTTTTTAGATATGAAATAATAATAAATTCAATTTTACCCATAAAAGATTTATTTTTTTAAAAGACAGTTTTGCCGCCTTTTGATAGCGCACTTGTTTTAAATATAGTTTTTGAAAATTTTATAAATTCTATTTGAAAAAATAAACTCATTATATGAAAGAAGAAAAGAAAAATTTACTTTGGTTTATTTTTTGGTATTTTTCTGACAAGTTTCATGTTTTGATGAATATTAAAAAATACTGAATTTTAATTGAAAACAATTTTTTTTGTCTAAATAATTTATAGTTTTAAAATATATATTTTAGTGGTTTTAAAGTATAATTTCATAACAAATTACATATGAATATTCCCCTAATGACCTAGAAATGAAGGTTGAGAGATGTTGACCCCTGAGTCCCACCTCCAGTAGGCCCCAGAGTGGCGACCAACACCAAGGGTATCCAGTTCTCACAAATGGGAGGCATTACCCTTTTTATAGTAATCAAGATCAGGAGATAAGATGGTTCATCTTAAAAAACTCCAAGTACTATATATATAAATGGAAACCAAAATCCATCTCATATATATGTTCAAAGGTAAACCTAGTACAGATACAATAAAAACTCCAAAGTAAATACCAAGAGAAAGCTAAACAGTGACACGACAATGGTCCCAACATATGAGATAGTAAGGTTCAACATGGTCCATGTAATCCTATGGGAAACCCAAAAACAGTTTTATATATGTATGGTGAACATAAAAGTATACTTAGTAGAAAAAAAAAGTCTCTCATTCAAAAGTGCATAATCACACTAATTCCCCTGTGAGAAAACAACTAGACCCAATATCACCTAACAAGGTATACTAGCCACCCCAATCTCACCAAGGCATGCTCACCAAATAACTTAAGTCATGAAAGGTAATATAGTAAGCACATTGATGTTTTGGGTACCCCACACCACTTCCCACTAGTTAACTGCTCAAACCCTAATGGAAAACATCCTAGTCCTACTGTACTCTTCCACAAGCCCCATGTCACAACCCACCCACACACATTTAGGACTCATAGCTAGTCCCAAAACCAGGGAAAATGAAGCTCACTGAATCCTGCCCATAGAAACCTGGGCCACAACCACACCACATCCCACCCAAAGAAACCTGATCCACAACCATACCACATCCTGCCCACAGACATCTGGGCCACTAATATACCACATCCCACTTGCAGAAACCTGGGCCTCATCCCAAAAACACATAGGAAAGCACAACACATCTCATACCAAAGACACCCGGGAAGCACAAACCACATGTAGTCACCTGATCCTTACAACCATTCCACAACTTTCCTAAAGAGTCTTAGAATACCAATTCCTAGAAGGGAGAGTAGGGAAGAGTAAGTAATTTTCCATCTATCCTCCCACATGGATGCTGGGAAAGACATACTCCCCCATGAAGATGGGGGTGTTCATAACATAGTGAAAAACTAGGGTGGGGTGAATATAAAAATCAAAAGAACATACAAGTATATATATAGGTATCAAACACTCAGCCCAACCTATGGGTTTTTCCAAACAACCAACCAACCAAAAAAATCACCTTTGCTGCTACCTCTAGATGATAAATTACAAAAAAATCCACAATTTAATTCCTAACCCCATCCAAATAATTTAACCAATCATAATTATTTATTAATAAATCTCTTCATTCATTCCATCCCTACCTAGGAAAATACCAACTACACTATGAAACAAGACACACAACACAAAACAAACAAGGAAGAAGAACCACGGTAAAACAACCCATTGCACATTTCCACTCCACTTAACACCCATTCGTACTATAACATATCAATTTCTGGGTATGGGGTGAATATTTTTTTGTGTTATTAATGGCAAAGAACCCATAAAAACCACTACCAACATCATTCTTCAAAGTCATTCCTCCCAAAACCATCCCCCTCAATACCCTCAAATCACAACCGTGCCTAGCAACACACAACAAAACATAGCCCTGCTGCACAACACTTCTCTTCCACCCCATAAGCACATAACCACAAAACCCTATCACAAACCCGCTATGAATCACTTACCATTCATTTAAAAACCAAAAAAACCCTTAACTAGAGATTCCATCACACCCTCCAAGACACCCTACATCACACGACCATGCCCACGAACCCAATATAGTAGAAGTTAGAAAAAAACTACATATGACACACCGCCACTTGAAACAAGGTGAGGCATATCAAGATTTAACTAACACACATTATTTAATTCCACAATAATAATTTAGGGGTGATCACAGATGGTGTATAATCTGGGGGAATCCATTTATTTAACTAAATATAAGTGGTTAATGGGTTTTATACATATATGGTCATTCCAAATATAACCAACAATGAGCATCCATAATTCATTACCCATGTGAAAACAAGGACCAACAAAGAACACGATTCTCGAAAAGATATAATTCACAACATGGATCAAAATAACAGATAAAGAAATACGATCATCATCATCATCTTCCCATCCCCTCATTTATTGTATCGTAACAGGTCTGATTCTTATTTAACAGGTTCAATTATCTTCACTAAATTGGATTCAACTATATTCGTAAGGATATATGAGCACACCCACCCGACATGATACAAAATAAAATAGAGATGAAGGGATACCTGTCTTGAAGAGAAAACGATCAACAATTCATTATTGCACCAAAATAGGGGGTGCGTATGCAGTAAGAAAGATCATATAGGGAAACATGATCTAAAGGCCCCGATATAAATATAAAAACTATTTAGGGAAGAAAGGTTCAGGGATGTTAGGTATTTGGAAGGAACAAGAAAGAAAGGATGAAGGAAGGGTGTCTATCTTTGAAGGATCAAATCTAAGGCTAATGGGATATGAAACTGTTTTGAATTCCCCATTAAAAGTGGATCTTGACCAAGACCAAGTGCTTAACCATTTAAAATCCTTGGGTTTTTAGAAAAGTTAAAGATATGATTTACGACACTTGAAATGGATTCAAAATCACTTAAATATGATTTCAAACTCATTTTACATCAAATAAAATGTTAAAGCAGAGAAACTAGAAGAAACTGGGAAAAATTGGAAATTTTGACAAACTTTTAGAAATGAATTACCATTGGGTGAGTCACTAGTGCGAGATATCGGTAAGTGAGGTATTATTGGGTGACTCATCATTGCGAAGGTCACCATTGCAAGTCACCGATTAGTGAGGCACCATTGGGCGACTCACCGTTGGGCGAGTCACTATTGCGAGTCACTGGTGATAAACTACCGGTGGATGAGTCACCATTGGGTGACTCACCATTGGAGACCTACCATTAGTGACCCACCATTGTGAGTCACCACTGGTGACCTACCAGTGCAAGTCACTATCATGAATCATCATCACGACCTTCCATCATGACTCCCTATTATATGAGCTACTACTGGAAAACTTTATTTTTGGAAAACTCTTGAAATGAGTCACCATGACTACCCAGAACACATCAAACACTAGATTTTTGACAATATAATGGACTAAAGAGGCATTTCCCATTAAATTAGATTCCTATAAAACTATTTTCATAATCAAGAATTTAAAACCAAACCCATAATGAAAAGAAGGGTTTGAACAACCACCCCATGAGCTACCACTCAATGATCCCACTACACTTGAAACACCACTATCAATTGAACACCTCAAAGTTGAAGGACAATACAATCAGTGTTGTTCGAAAGCTGGAGTGAAACCTTGACATCCAAGAATACCTCCTCCAATATCCAATAACCCAAACAACCACACACCACACCAAGAAAGCACAATGGCCACACTGTTTGAACACACGAATCAGGGAATTCCTTCCTCCATGTCAAGATTATATTTTCTACGAGCGACACTGACTCACCCACACAGGTTTAATTGTATATCAATTAATGAGTCTCGATTAGGAATCAAGTCCTCCCCTTTTTTTATGTCAAGACTTAATCACACATTCCACCACACACATCAAAAAATATGGAAACAAATTATCTTATAGAAAACAAGGTTCAAGAATCACATTACAAAGGGAAACACAACAAGAAAACCTCAGAAAATCTCTGGGTACTGGGAACACATCTATGCTTACCTCTCCCAATTACTCTCCTCCAAGCCACCCTGACTCCAAAACACATGAAACAAAGGGATGGTTGATCTATGCAACACCTTCTCCCGAAAATCCTAGATCTCTACCAGAATATCCACATATGTTGTATCATACATGATTTATAACTCCCCACAATCAATGACATGGGAGTCATCGTGAAGATACTGACGATGATGGGAGATGTTAAAGACATTGTTGATCCTCTCCTACTATGGCAGAAAAGCCAATTGGTATGAAACTTCTCCAACTCACCCCAATACCTCAAAGGTCCGATGAACATGGGAGAAATATTACTCCCTATGACAAACCTCCACTAACCATATCAAGGGCAAACCTTCAAGAACATGTAGTCCTCAATTTTTAATTCCAAGGGCCTCCTACAATGTCTAGATTTTCTGCTCTTTCTACCGATCTATTTGAGGGTGGATGGTAGTAATGAGAAAAAACGGAGTGCCAAAATCATGTTTCAATCCACTCCATTATAGTTAGGTAAATAATGTGTCCTGGTATAAGAAAATGGACATTGAAACTTCATGAAACTACACTACCTCATCAACATATCTCTTAGACAAGGCATCCACTGTTCTTGACTCCTTAATCACTAAGAAGTGGGCTGATTTTTTAAGCTGATCCACCATCACCTAGATTGCATCACAACCTCCTTGATCTCTGGGTAACCCTATGATGAAATCCATCGAGATGTCATACCACTTCTACTCAGGAAAATCTAAAGGCTTCAACAAACCACCAAGAACACGGTTCTCAGTTTTCACCTACTAACACACTAATCACTTCACCACAAACCCCTCAACTTCCCGCTTCATTTAGAGCCACAAAAACTACATCCTCAAGCCACGATACATCTTGGAAACTCTTGTGTGCACTGCTAAAGGTGATATAAGAAAATCAAGAAGGACTCCATCATACATAACCACTAGAACAAACAACCTCTCATAAAATATCATTCGATTCTAACCATCCTTCAACCATCCCACCAGAGCATCACCATGGTCAAGGTGATCATGCATCACCTCTATCACCGAGTCTCCCCACTAAGACTCTTACAACTTATGCATCAGAGAATACCACACCATCATCTGAAAAAATAGCCTCTCATTCCATCCATTCATGCATCCAAGTGCAAGATGGAAAACTCCTCCATCACCTTCCATGTGTTCGCAGATTCCCGAGCTACCTCCTTCTGCAACTTCTTGCTCAAAGCATCAGCTACAACATTCCCATTTCCTGAGGTGTAGGAGTTCTTAAAATCATAATCCTAAAGAAAATACATATACCTCTATTGTCACATGTTTATATCTCATTGGTAAAAGATATTCCTAATCTCTTGTGATTTGTGAAGACTACAAATCACTCCCCAATGAGGTAATGTCACCACAATTTTAACGCGAACACATCTACTGCTAGCTCTAGGTTAGGGGTGGAATAGTTACGCTCATGGGGACATAACTTCTTAGACCCACAAGATTTAACTCCCCACCATTGCATCAACATGAATCCCAAACCTAGACAAGAAGCCTCACAAAACACTTCGAACATCACCCCTTCCTCTAAAAACCATAGCACTCGAGCACTGAACAACTCCCCCTTCAAGTAACGAAATGATTCCTAACACTGTTCAATCCACACAAAGGCCTATTCCTTCCTATTAAAGGTCATAAATAGAGCTACAACTCAAGAGAAATCTTGTACAAATCTTTGGTAATAGCTTGCTAGACCATGAAAACTACAAACTTCTTCCACATTCTTGGGTTCTTCCCAAGAAACAACTGCTTCAACCTTTGACGGGTCCACTACTACACCTTATTGGGACCCCACATTCCCAAATAAGTGCACATATATTTTCTAAAACTTTCACTTGGGAAACATACTATAGATCTGGTGGTGTCGAAAAACCTCTATGAAATTACTAAGATTCTCGGTATGCTCTTATTTTGACTTCTAGTAGATTAGGATATCATCGATGAACATGATGAAAAAATAGTCCAGGAACTTGAGAAATATGGAGTTCATGAGTCCCCTAAACATGGATGGTGCATTGGTAACATTGAATGACATAACTAAAAACTCGAAGTTCCCATACCTGCACCTGAAATCAGTCTTTGGGATATCACCCTCCTTCACCCTCAACTAGTGATACCTAGAAAATAGATCGATCTTAGAAAACCAACCTGATTCTCTTAGCTGGTCGAAAACATCTTCTATCCTCAGGAGATGGTAACAATTTTTAATCGTCACCTAATTCAACCTCTGGTAGTCTATGCACAACCTTAGACCACCATATGAATTTTTCACAAACAAGACTAGAGCACCCCATGGTGACACACTGGTCCAGATGAATTAATTTTTTATCATATCATTAACCTGAATCCTTTTCTCCCACAACTTGGAAGGCTTCATCTGATAATGATCCATTAAAATCAAAGAGACACCGGGCTACAGGTCTACCACAAACTCAACATCACATTGATGAGGTAGAGTCAAAACCTACTCAAGAAATATGTCCAAAAACTCATCAACAACTCTAAGAGCCTCCACCATCTCAGCATCCACTGATTCCACTGTCATCTTGGCCTAAAAGGAAAGAATAAGCTCCACACTCTGACTACATAGCTGGAAACTCCGCTTGACAATGAAGGTCACGTGCTGGCTATCTACATATGAAAACACAACTCTACTTTGGAATCAGTCGATAACAACATGAATAGAATAAAACTATTCAATGCCAATGATGATATTGTATGGCTGCATCTATAGAAAGAAGAGGTCCCCACGAGACTGATGCATCCCCATTATATGTCTACATCCCCAAAACACATCAAACAGGATGGTTTGACCACCAGATGGTATACTCAACACCAAGGGAACAAGAATTATCTCTATGTCTTTTCCAAGAACATGGGATAGACTAGGTGCAATAAAGGAGTGAAAATCTTCTAAATCAAAAAAGGAAAAATCAAGATTACTCAACAAACTGATCATACCTTTAACAATACCCAGTCCTATTGGAACTACTTCCTATACAGCGTGCAACTGACCATGCCCAAATCCTCTTCCCCTATGTCGAAAACTGCCTCCTCGAGCATGACTGGGTCAAGGTCCCTGAGGAACACCTTGATGTCAGCCTCCACCTGCTTTATCTCCCCTCAGTGGAGTAGGATCCTACCGTCCTTACTGCTAAAATGGCATGGCCGACAACTATGATAGAGGCATGCACTGAACCTACCCACATCCATCGTAATGAGCTCAAAAAACCACTAGGAACTGAATTTGGATATTGAAATGAGCTGCACAAGTGAAACAACTTGGTCCCAAGTTCACGGGAAAGGCATGAGGACCAGAAGGTCGGAACTAAAGCTGCTGAGGTTGGATACCTGCTAGCCGAAACCTTGAAGGTCCTCGTGCCTGAGACCTGCTCCTAGAATCCTTTCCATTTAAAGAAGCCTACTAGCTCCCCTCTCATGGTATACCTCCTCGTGAGTGCATCATCTCATCTACCTCTTCCTTCTTATAGACCTTCAAGTACGTCTTCAAGGTGAAGGGGGTAACCACGTATTGGAGAGAAGGATGAAGTGCCTCCTTTAGGTGTCTCGCACAAGACTTATAATCTGGGAAGAGATCTAGGAAAAAACAAAGGATATCCTTGAACTTGATCCCCCATATCTCATACTGACATACTTCCCTACCGGAGAGAGATTATCCTCTATCTCTTGTCAACCTTCATGGTCGATGAAAGGAATTCGGCTCAGAACTCCTTCTCGAAATTGACCCACAGAACATCAGCCTCCTTCCTCACCCCTAGGTACAACTTCCACCACTAATTCCCATATCCCCTCATTTGACTCATTTCCAATGGAACCTAGTACTACGACGTAGCCTGGATCAAGCTGAAGGTGATCACAAGCTCCTCGAGCCAACTCCCTGTCTGCATATCCAAAACGCTTCCCTCGTACTTTCCCAAGGCCTGACACCAGAAAGAACGCAACTTCCTCCTCCATTGGTCCTCCTCCCCTAGATCAACCCTATGAAAACCAACTAGATTAGCCTGATAAGCCTCAATGCCCCAAATTACTCATGGATGACGACCAAGTGCCATAACTGAAAAGGTAAATAAGAACTCCTAAGCTTAATTAGTATAAAAATTTATTTAATATTCATTTTAACTTATTTATATCATTATATATTTCAAATTTTCCAAAACTCCCATCTCAAACAAGAACACAAGTCATTATTATGTATATACCTTTCCTAGGCTGTCTAACCTGTAAACAGTGTAGCTTCACTTGGTCATTCGGTAGGCTCAGAGTCCTTGCATCGGATCACAGGGGGGCCTAAAATATATTGTCCTAGCCAGTCTTCCCTGACCTATGTCACACACCAAGGTCACCTAACACTATTTCCCTACCAGGCCATGTAATCCTCACTGTGCCTAACTCAAAACTCCATCATATTTTCAAAAATTAACTCTGATACCATTCTTGCATGACCCCCTCCCTCCAAAGATGCCCCTCCTGAGCTAACAATGAAGTGAGAGTGATAATGAACACTAAATTCCACCTCAAGTAGTCCATGGGGTGGCGACCAGTACCAAGGGTATACTATTCTCACAAATGGTAGGTATTTACCTTTTTATTGTAAACAAGTTTGGGAGATAATATGGTTCATCCCCAAAAACTCCAAGCACTATATATATAAAAGGAAGCCAAAATCCATACCACATGCATGTTTAATGGTGAAAATATTACAAATAAAATAGAAAATCCAAAGTAAATACCAAGAGAAAGCTAAGAAGTGACATGAAAATGGTCCCAAAATCCGAGCTAGCAAGGTCCATCACGGTTCACATAATGATCTGGAAAACCTGAAAATAGTTTTATATACGTAGGGTGAGCATACAAGTATACTCAGTAGGAAAACCAAAGTCTCTCATGCACAATTGGAGAAGCATACTAATGCCCCTATGAGAAAATAGCAGAACCCAACATCACTTAACAAAGTGTACTAGCCACCCCAATCTCACCAAGGCACGTTCACCAAATAACGAAAGTCAAATAAAGTAATATAGTAAGAACATCGATGTTTTAGGTACCCCACACCACTTCTCTCTGGTTAAATTCTCATAACCTAATGGAAAATGTCCTGGTGCTACCACACTCTTTGATAAGCCCCACATCATAACCTGTACACACACACCTAGGTCTCAGAGCTAGTCCCACTACCTGGGAAAACGAAGCTCACTGCATCCCACCCGCATCACCGAGTCCACAACCATACCCCCCCATAGACACCTGGGCCACAACCAGACCACATCCCACCCTCACACACTTGGGCTACAACCATACCACATCCCACCTACAGACACCTGGACCTCATCCTGAAAACACATGGGAAATCATAACACATCTCAACCCAAAGACACCAAGGAAGAAAAACCTGCCTGCAGAAACATGGTCCTCACAACCATGCCACAACTTACCTGAAGAGTCTTGGGCTACCAATGCCTAGAAGAGGAATTATGGAAGAGTAAGTAACTATCCATCCATCCTCCCACCGAGATGTTGGGAAAGACACCCTCCCCCTTGATAACGGGGGTGTACAACACATAGCGCTAAACTAGGGTGGGGTGTATATAGAAAATCACAATAAAGTAAAAGTATATATATAGGTATCAAACACTCAGACCAACATCTGGGTTTTTAAAGACAACCAACCATCCCACAAAATGACCATTGATGCTACCTTTAGGTGAACAATTACACAACAAGACAAAATTCAATTCAAAACCCCATCCAAATCATTTAAACAATCATCATTTTTATTAGTAAATCCATCCATTCATTCCATCCCTACCCAGGAAACTACCAACCACAACACACAACAAGCCGCACAACACAAAACACACAAGGAAGAACAACCATGGTAAAGCAACCCACTACACATTTCCTCTCCACTTAACACCCATTCATACTATAAAATATCAATTTATGGTTATGGGGTAAAGCTTTATGCATGTTATTAATGGTGAAGAACCCATACCAACCACTAACAACATCATTCTTCAAAGTCATTCCACCCAAAACCTTCCCCCTCAATGGGGTAAACCCTCGAATCATAGCCGCACCCTACACCACACAAAAAAAATGAATCCCCACTGCACAACAATTCTCATCCACCCCATAACCATATAACCACACAACCCAATCACATCTTCATTGTGAAACACTTCCCATTAATTCCAAAACCAAACAAACCCTCAACCAGAGATTCCATCACACCACCCGAACCACCCTACATTACACAACCATGATTAAGACCCCACTACAGCACAAGTCAGAACAAAACTACATACAACACACCGCCACATGAAATAGGTAACGACGTATTCAGATTTAACATAAAATCATTTTGTCATGACCCCCTCCCTCCGAAGACGCCCCTCCAGAGATGGAAATGAAGGGAGAGAGATAATGACCCATGAGTCCTGCCTCTAGTAGGCCCTGGGGTGGTGATCAGTACCCATGGATACAATTATCACAAATGGGAGGCATTACCATTTTTATAGTAAACCATATTGAGAGATAAGATAGTTCATCAAAATAAATCCAAGCACTATATATATAAAAGGAAACCAAATTCCATCCCACATGAATATTTAAAGGTAAAACTATTACAAATACAATAAAAACTCCAAATTAAATACCGAGAGAAAGATAAGTAGCGACATAGAAATGGTCCCAACATCCGAGATAGTAATGTCCCACATGGTCCACATAATCCTCTGGGAAATTTGAAAAGAGTTTTATATACGTAGGGTGAGAATACAAGTATACATAGTAGGAAAACCAAAGTCTCACATGAAAAAGTGGGGAAGCATACTAATTCCCATGCGAGAAAACAACATAACCCAACACCACCTAACAAGGTATACTAGCCACCCCAATATCACCAAGGCATGATCACCAAATATCAAAGTTAAGTAAAGTAATATAGTAAGAACATTGATGTTTTTGGTACCCTGCACCACTTCCCACTAGTTAACTTCTCAAAACCTAATGGAAAACATCTTGGTGCTACCAAAATCTTCTACAATACCCATGTCACAACCCACCTGCACACACCTGGGCCTCAGAGATAGTCTTGCAACCTTGTAAAATGAAGCTCACCACATCCCACCCATAAACACCTGGGCCACAACCATACCACATCCCACCCGCAAACACCTAGGCCACAACAATGCCACATTCCACCTACAGACATGTGGTCCACAACTATACCACATCCCGCCTACAGACACCTGAGCCTCATCCTAAAAATACTTTGGAAAACACAACACATCTCATCCCAAAGACACTTGGGAAGCACAACCATCCCGCAGACACATGGGCCTTACAACCATTCCACAACTTTCCTGAAGAGTCTCAGGATACCAATGCCTTGTAGAGGGAGCGAGGAAGATAAAGTAACCAATCATCAATCCTCCCACCAGGATGTTTGGGAAGACACCCTCCCTTATGACGATGGGGGTGTTCAAAACACAGTACTCAACTAGTGTGGAGTGCGTATAGAAATTACAAGAAATTACAAGTGTGTATATATATATATAGGTATCAAACACTCATCCCAACCTATGGGTCTTTCAAACAACCAACCAGCCCACATAACTGCCTTTTATGCTACCTATAGATGCATAATTACACAACACGCTACAATTCAATTCATAATCCCAGCCTACTCATTTAACCAATCATCATTCTTTATTAAGAAATCCATTAATTCATTCTATACCTACCTGAGAAACTAACAACCACAACACACAAAAAGCCACAAATCACAAAACACACAAGGAAGAAGAACCATGGTAAAATAACCCATTGCACATTTCCTTTCCACTTAGCACCCATTCATACTATAACATATCAATTTCTGGGTATGGAGTGAAGATTTCTGCACATTATTAATGATGAAGAACCCATACAAACCACTTGTAAAATCATTCTTCAAATTCATTCTTCCCAAAACTATCCCCCTCAATGAAGTAAACCCCCAACTCACAACCGCACCCAATAACACACAACAAAGCACAACCCTACTGCACAACACTTCTCATCCACCCCATAAGCACATAACCACACAAAACGATCACAATACCACTGTGAAACACTTACCATTCATTCCACAACCAAACAAACCCTCAACCACAGATTCCATCACACCACCCAAACCACCCTACATCACACAAACATGCCCACGACTCTACTATAGCACAAGTCAAAACAAAACTACATACAACACACCGCCACATAAAATAGGGCAATGTGTATTCAAATTTAACAAACACTCATTCTTTAATTAATCTTTAATAATTTAGGGGTGATCACATAATGTTTATAATCCTAGGGAATCCATTTATTTAACTAAATATAAGTGGTTAATCAGTTTTATATAGATACAATCGTTCAATATAAAACCAACAACAAACATCCAGAATTCATTACCCATGTACAAACAAGGATCATCAATGAATATAATTTTCATTAGGATACAATTCACAGCACAAATCAAAATAACAGATAAAACAACACAATCATCATCATCATCTTTCCAACCCCTCATTTATTGGATCATAACAGTTCTGATTCTTCCTTAATAGGTTCATTTATCTTCATTAAATTAGATTCAATCATATTCACAAGGATACATGAGTACACCCACCCCACATGATACACAATAAAATGGATATAAAGGGATTACTATCTCTAAGAATAGATGATCAATAATTCATTCTTGAGCCAAAATAGGGGGTGCACATGTACAAAGAAAGTGCCTATTGGGAACCACAATCCAATGGTCATAGTAAACAGGTGGAAAATATTTAGGGAAGAAAGGTTCAAGGATGAAAAGTATCTAGGGGGAACAAAAAGGAAATGATGAAGGAAGGGTGTTTTCCTTTGAAGGATCAGATCTGAGGATAATAGGATACAAAACTATTTTGAATTCCCTATTAATAGTGGATCTTGACCAAGACCACGTTCTTGACCATTTAAAAGCCTCGAGTTTTTAGAAAAGTCGAAGATATGATTTATTACACTCAAAACGACTTCAAAATCACTTAAATATGATTTAAACTCATTTTACATCAAATAAAATGTTAAGTGGAAAAATTATAAAAAATTGGGAAAAACTCAAAATTTTGACAAACTGTCAAAATGGATCTCCATTGGGTGAGTCACCAGTGCAAGCTTCTAGTGGTTGAGGCACAGTTGGGTTAGTCACTATTGAGCGGGTCACCATTGTGAGTCACCAGTGAGTGAGGCAGTATTGGGTGACTCACTATTGGGAGAGTCACCATTGCAAGTCACCAGTGACAAGCTATCGGTGGATGAGTCATCCTTTGGTGACTCACCATTAGACGAGCCCCCAGTGGATGATTCCCCATTGGGTGACTCACCATTGGTGACCTACAATCAGTGACCCACCACTGCGAGTCACCACTGGCGAACTACCATTGTGAGTCACCATTTCAAATCACTGTCGTGACTTGCTGTCATGAATCACCATTAGATGAGTTACCATTGGAAAACTAGATTTTTGGAAAACTCTTAAAATGAGTCACCTTGACTTCCCAGAACACCTCAAACACTAGATTTTTGACAAAGTAATGGACCAAATAGGTATGGGACATTACATATAATTAGATAATTTTTTATCAATTAATACAATTCAGTTTATTGCAATAAATTTAAAATTTAATTTGGATATAACATTTCAATCTTTTGAATGTTTTCACTTTAAAAACATGTTGTTTCATTACGTATGGAGGATTAATTTTTAATTAATTTCTAAAAATTATGTGAATTGAATTTAGAAAAATGGATTCCATATTTTGAACCATAAGGTTCAAATTTAGTAAATAGGTTCCTTTTATTTTTGGACAATATGAACAGTATGTTTAGTAATTTTTATTACCACAGTTATGGGTAGATCAGGTAATTAAGGGTAAAAATAATATTATAAATATTATAAAATAACCATAAAACTTGTCCTAATTTTATTTGATGTGTTAATATAGACCAAAATAATCTTTGGTCTAATTTTATGACCTCTTGTAGCCACATTTTTGACTTTAAACCCTTTATAGTATTTTATTTTAAATAAAAGTCAATGATGTAATATTTCTGTTTTAATAACTATAAAATTTTTTAATATAGGGTTATTTTGAAGATATATTCGACTATAAATAGTATTTGGAAATATAAAATTTTTATATTCATCATGTAAATTTATTTTTAAATTTTAGGGAATAAATAATCACCTTAAAGGATTACTCAATGATGATGTAATAATTGTTCAGTTAATGGAAAAATCAAATGAATGATATTAAAAATATTAAAATAATTATAATTTTAGATAATTAATTTCATCTAATAATTTTATAGAATACTATGACATGTTAGTGATGTTTTAGAAGAATTTTCACGAATTTATCTTATTTTTATATATTTTTTTAAAAAGTTGTGTAATGAATAGTGTCAAAATTTATATTAATAATATTTTAAAATAAATAAAATTTTATTAAATGATATAAAATATCTAAAAAATATAAATTCGTCCAAATAATTTTTACAAGGTTGAAAAAGTCATCAATGATTAATTTATGGTTCTTTTGGAATTTTATTATAATTATATTGACCTTCAAGGTGTAAAAACACATGTTGTCATGGTTAGAGTTAAACAGGTTAAATAAGTGTTAAAGCAAATAGATATGGATTAAAAAAATAGTAAAAACATGTATAATTTTTATTTTATGAATTTATTTATACCCATAATCATCATATATTTTAAATAAATTATTTTTGAGTCATATGGAATTGAGGATTAATTTGTATTAATTTAATATTTTGAGAAATTCCAAGAGTACCCCTCCCCCTCTTATAAAAGGGAAACTCTTATTCTCTATTCCTCACACATCAAAACCTATTTTTTTCTAAAAATATCCATCAAAATACCTTAGTATAATACCTCACCAGATTTTAGAGCTCTTACTTTAGGCATAATACCATCCTTAGTGGTCTTAAGGTGTTAATAAAAGGAGGTGGTCCAAGGAAGAGGCATCGTTTTTAATAAAGAATTTCTATTTTTTTCTTCTTCCACTTACTTCAAATATTATTCAACCTTGATAAAATAATAAATCCATTATAATTAATATAATGTGATTTTATTATGTTAGTATCATCACCTAAATCCATCTCCACTTCCATTAAATGATAAAAGAATTAATATTCATGTGTATGGCGAACTACCACCTCACGAACCAACATAAATCGTTTTTCATCACCGTATCTCAATATTGGTTTTAATGATGGAAATAAAGTTTATATATAATATTAAGGACATATTTATCAATATAAAAAGTTAATATATCATTTTATTTCTTACCTTCCCATGTAAATAAATATGATAACGTCGTTTGTGTGTATGTGCGAACTAACATCTCCACGAAGCGATCTGATTTATTTTTCATCACCACATCACATAAATGATATATATAAGTATATTTAAATAATTAATATGATATTAATTATATTATTATCATTATAGGAAAATAAAATTATACTTAAATTCTTTCCATAATGATCATTGAAAAATGAAAATGTTATTCCTGCATACATACGACTAACCACCTCCAAGATTGTAATGCAGTTCATTTTTCATATCCATCTATAATGGATGAATTTATATGTATAATATATGTATAAAAGTGATTATTAGGTCATGAATATTATTATGGAGATGATTTACTAATTACCTCTTGGACTATTGATATTATACAAAGTCATTTTGGACTCAAGTATCGAGTATTCTCAAAACATCTGACTTGAACTTAACTGATTAAGTAATTGTTATAAAAATATAATAAGTGATATAAAAGGAATGATAAGCATGAAAATGGTTCTAAATAAATTAAATAATTATTCGTATTTTATTATTTGGGAATATAAAAAATGTAGGTGATGAGTTAGACTCAAGGTAAGGGATGTTCTTTTAAAGTTCATTTTTCAACTCTTTTTACAAAAGTCAAAGGAATTGTTTTTATAACTTATATGAAATGAGAGGTTTCATTAGATTTCATGAAACTTTAATAATTAAATATTTCCTTCATAAGCTTTAAAAGTTATTTTCAAATAATTTTTTTTTATTTTTATGTGCGTGGTTTTTATATTTTAAAATTTATTTTTACTAGAAAAGGGTATTTTGAAATCTAAAATTGTTTTTATCATGGATTTAAAAGAATTATCACGGATTTGTTTCATGATATGTTCCTTGTAAATTTTTTATTATGGTTTGAGCCCATTATATCTCAATATATGATGGGTTTATCCCCATTATAGCCTAAGATATGAAGGTTTGATCCCCATTATAGCTCAATATATGAAGGTTTGATCCCCATTATAGCTCAAGATATGACGGGTGAGCCCCATTATGGCTCTCCAATGCATTGGGTACTACAAATATGGAAGTTGACCATATAGTTATTAAATATGTAAGGGTGAATGCAAGAGTGATGTGGTAATTATGTCCTAAGGAACCTATATTATTTTTCTATGCTTTCTAATGAGTTTTTAAGAAAATATTTTTAATGAGTTTTCTTTTTTTCACTGGACAAATCATTTACTTTATTTATATCCCTTATTGAGTTTTTTTGTACTCATACTAAGTTTTAAATTTTTTTTCACAGGGCTTAATGAAGTTTAGGAAAAAAAATGAGATTTAGGGGATAATTGTGAATGTGTTTCATAAATAGAAATCATGTTTTATTTTAAAAAGTTTTTTTTGTGGAAAAAATGGATAATGAGTATAAGTGTCCACTTGTAATGTATGGGTTTAATTTGTAAGAGTTTTTCCTAATTATATAAAAATATAAAATAAAAAGATACATAAATTTTAAATCTTGTTTAAAAACACTAGGATATGTAATGTTTAAGTCTGAGTCCTTATAGCTAGTATCAAAGGAAAGGTTTAGACAAATTTAGGGATTAATACTTTTTGGTTAAACATAGGTTAAGGTTCTATGTATACTATTTTAGTTAAATCCTAGTTCTATAACTTTTTCAGATTGAGAAAATTCAGTTAAAAATGGAAGGGGTAAGATCTCAAATAACATTCCTATCTCTTCCTAATGACTTGCTTACAATAATTATTTTAAAGTCACGTCCTTATAATTCTGAAACATTTTCTAACATACAACTCTCTTATAAATAGTTGTATGAAATATCAAACACCTCCTATATACCTCGATACCACTATGGTTCATAAGTTTTTTAATCAAATCGTTTTTTATCAATATTCTCATATTTTCAAACATGGTAAATATTATCAAGACATTTTCAAACATTTCACCTTATCATAATATTTTGAAGCATATTATGATTTTAATATAACTGATGAAAATTAAGACTCTTGAATATCCTATTTATATATTATTTTAAATTATATTATTTGGGCACATATTTATGGTATTTTAAAAGGACCATTTATTGTAAGTTTTAAAAAAAAACTTGGTCCTAAAGTTTTATAAAAATCAAGTTTGTCTATTGTTTTGAAATTATAAGTTAGACAAAAAGTTTTTCCAAAAATATTTGTTTTTGAATACCCATAAAACACAAGTTGTGCTAAGTGTGTTTTGAAAATGGAAGAAAGGGACTTTTAATAATATCTAAAAAATTGTTTCAATGGTGGGAACTTCTATATATTTTAGAAAAACAACAATGAAGTTAGGTGGACACCACTATCAAGGTATGACATTCTATATTCTTGGAATAGTTTTATTAAATCAAAGGGAGATGAAATTTAAAATGTCAGGTTATAAAAGAATACATGAATTAAGAATTTGATGTAATTATTGATTGGGATGAAAAATGAGATATATAAGATAAAATTTGAGGTTAAAACATGTTAAGGTTATTTTTAGGGATGTAAATCATAATTCTCGGAATGTTATAAGGATGAAATTGTGATTGTAAAATTGAAATTTTTCAAGTAAGTATATTTTATTATGTTAATAAATATTAAAGGAATTCCTCAAATCTAAGAAAATTACTTTTAATGAAAAATGTTATTCATTTACTTTTCTTACTAACAAATCAATGAAATTTTAACCCACCAGAGATTTATAGTTTTTTGTTGGTTAACATTATAATGACCATGTTCTATATCAATATCCATCAGAACTTGATAGTTAGTTTTCTGTTCCATTTTAATGTTTTCCTATAAAGAACCCTAGTATGTGTTATCTTAGATGACCTCCTCAATTCCATTTTTTATTTTAAAGTGGAATTTTTATTGGTCCTTGTTCTGATGTGGGATTTAAATAAATGTACTTTTAAAGGTAAAACCCTAGATACTATGTATAAGTTCAAATTGTGAGGAAGAAATTTATTAAAGGGGGATAAAGTTACAACTTGAGTTTTTAAAAGGAAATGCTATATTCGATAGCGTACATGATATGCCACATCAAGCTTAAACGAAAAACTAAATATTATTATTTAATTTGGATGTTATCACATAACCATTAAAATGGAAGGTGTGAATGGGATTTATTGAATTATGAAAATATGGTTTACATATTTATATATAATTAATTCTTTGGTGACCAATTAATTATAAATTAAAATAAAACCCCTTTTTGAGTAAATATAAATACTTTTCTAAAAAACTATTTAAGTATGTGTAAGTGTGTTTTATATCAATAAATAAACAAATAACTATTGTTTTATTATATTAATTTACTTGATATAATTTTTAACATTTATCCTATTTTTTTCTAGACATGGTATAAGAACAAATGCAATTTTACTCATAAAAGATGTATTTTTCTAAAAAGATAGTTTTGCTTCCCTTTGATGACGCACTTATTTTAATTATAGTTTTTGAAAATTTTATAAATTATATTTGAAAAAATAAACTTATTATTTGAAATATTAATAGAAAAATTTACTTTGGTTTAATTTTTAATATTTTTCTGATAAGTTTTATGTTTTGATGAATAGTGAAAAATAATGAATTTTAATTGAAAACTACTTTTTCATCTAAGTAATTTATAGTGTTAAATTATATATTTTGTTGGTTTTAATGTATAATTAGATCAATTTTATCTAATTTAATAAAATTCATTTCATTTTAATCGATTTGACATTAGATCTAGATATAAAAAATTTTCAATTTTTTGAATGTTTTCACTTTAAAACCTATAGTTTTATCACGTCTATTGGATTAATTTTTAAATCATTTTTGAAAATTATGTGAATTGAATTTGAAAAAATGGATTACATATTTTTAATCAAAAGGCCCAAATTTATTAAATAGGTTTTTTTTATTTTTGTACAATATGAATAGTAACTTTAGTAATTTTTATTACCATGGTTAAGGGTAAATCATGTAATTAAGGGTAAAAATAATATTATAAATATTATAAAATTACTCTAAAACTTGTCATAATTTTATTTAATGAGTTATTGTCGGCCTAAATCATCATTTGGACTATTTTATGACCTCTTGGAGCCACTTGGATTACTTTAAGGCCTTTATAGTATTTTATTTTAAAGAAAAGTCAAAGATGTCATACTTATGTTTTAATAAATATAACATTTTTAATATCAATTTATTTAAAAGATTTATTCAAATATACATATTATTTTAGAAATATAAAATTTTTATCTTAAAAATGGATTTAATTTTATTTTTTAGGAAGTGAATAATTACACTAAAGGATTACAAAATGACGATTCAATAATTATTTAACTAATGAAAATATCAAATGGATGATATTAAAAATATTAAAATAATTATAATTTGAGATAATTAATGTCATACACGAATTTAATATATTACCATGAAATTTTAGTGATATGTTAGAAGAATTTGTTCGAATTTATCTTGGTTTTATGATATTTTTAAAAAGGCAAGTAATAGATAGTATCAAAATTAAAATTAATGATATTTTAAAATAAATAATATTTTATTAAATGATATAAAATTTATAAAAACTATAAAATTATGCCAAATTATTAGGATAATATTTAAAATGTAATAAATGACTAATTTATGGTTATTTTGTCATTTTATAATAACTATATTAACCTTCAAAGAGTAAAAACACATGTTGTCACACTAAGAGTTAAAGAGGTCAAATAAGGGTTAAAGGAAAAAGATTAGGGTTAAAAATATTCAAAAAATTTATGATTTTAATTTTATGAATTTATTTAGACCCATAATAATCTTATATTTTAAATAAACCAGTTTTTATCCATATTAAGTTGAAAATTAGTATATATTAATATAATAGTTTGAGAAATTCCAAGATTTCCCCTACCCTCTCTTATAAAAGGTAGCCTCTTATTCTCTATTACCTACACTTAAAAAACTATTGGGTTAAGAAAAAATATGACCAAATACCTTAATATAATCCCAAACCACATTATATAACTCTTATTTTATTCATAACACCATCCTTAGTGGTCTTACGGTATTAAGAAAAATAGGTGATCTGAGGAAGATGTATCATTTTTAATCAAGTATTTCTGTTTTATTTCTTCTTCCATGTTCTTCAAATATTTTTAAACCCTGATAAAATAATAAATCCAAAATCAAAAATATAATTATATGTTATAATGTTAATATAATCACTTAAATCAATCTCCACTTTCATAAATTTGGAAAAGAATTATCGTTTGTGTGTACGATGAACTACCACCTCATGAACTGATATAATTCGTTTTACATCACTATCTATCAAGAATGGTTATAAAGTTGTAATTAAAATTTATATATAATATTAATGACATATTTATCATTATTAAAATTTAATATATAATTTTATTTCTTACTTTTCCATGCACTGAAAAATGATGACGTCATTTGTGTGTACATGTGAACTATCACCTTCACAAAGTGATGTGATTTGTTTTTCATCACCACATCACATGGATGATATATATATGTATATTAAAATTATAATATGATATTAATTATATTATTATCATTATTTAATGATAAATTTATACTTACCTTCATTCCATAATGATCACTGAAAAATGAAAACGTTACTCATGCGTATGTACAACTTACCGTCTCCATGGTTGCAACATAATTCATTTTTTATATCCATATATATTGGATGGATTTAAAAGTATAATTTATGTATAATTTTTTTTATTATTTCATGAATATTATTCTATATATTATTTAATAATTACCATTTTGGCTATTGATATCATACCAAATTTATTTTTGACTAAAGTACTGAATATCGTCAAAACATCAGATGTGAACTTAAATAATTAAGTAATTGTTATAACAAGAAAATGAGTGATAAAAAATGATTAATAAACATGAAAAATGTTCTCAATAAATTAAATAATTAATATAATTTTATTATTTTGGAATATAAACATTATATGTGATGAGTCCGATTCAAGGCAAGGGATGTTCTTTTAAAGGCTCTCTTTTAAAGTTCCCTTTTCAACTCTTTTTAAAAAAGTCAAAGGGAATGTTTTTTAAATTATAATAAATGAGTGATTTATCCTGATTTAATTATTATTTAATTATTAAATGGTTCATTTATAAGTTTTCATAGTTCATTTATAAGAAAATGGTTTTATTTTTATGTCTGTAGTTTTTATATTTTAAAAGTGATTTTTACAAGAAAAGGGTATTTTGATATATAAAAGTGTTTTTATCATGGGTTTAAAAGAGTTTTCAAGGATTTTATTCATGATATGTTGGATGTAAATTGTTTATTATGGGATAGTCCCATTATATCTCAATATATTATGGTTTTTACCCCATTATAGCTCAATATATGAAGGGTTAATCCCCATTATAGCTCCAGATATAATGAGTGTGCCCCATTAAAACACTCCAATGCACTGGGTACCTTAGAGATGGAAGTAGACCATATGGTTATTCCATATCTAAGGGTGAATGTAATAGTGATATATTAATAATGTCCCAAGGAACCTGATGATTTTTGTATACTTTATAATGAATTTTTAATAAAATATTTTTAATGGGGTTTCATGTTTTCACTAAACTAAAAATTTACTTTATTCATGTCCCTTATTGATAATTTTATACTCTTCTAAATTTATAAATTATTTTAAGAGGGTTTATATAAGAGTAGGTAAAAGAATGATATTAAGGGTATAATTGTGAAGATTTTTCATAAAGGAAAATTAGGCTTTATTTTAAAAAGATTTATATTGTGGAAAAAATGGATATTGAGTATAAGTTCCCACTTGTAATGTATGAGTTTAATTTGTAATCGTTTTTCCCAATTCTCTACAAATCTAAACTGAAAATATACTAGAATGTGAATTCTAGTTCAAAAACCCTAGGATATGTAATGTTTAAGGCCAAGTCCTTGTAGTTGGTATCAAAGGAATGGTTTAGACAAATTTAGGAATTAAGAAATTTTAGTTAAACAAATGTTATGGTTCTATGTATATTATTTTAGTTAAATAATTGTTCTATAAATTTTTCATATTGAGAAAATTTAGTTACAAATGGATGGAGGAGGATCTCAAAAATAATTCCCATCTCTTCTTGATGACTTGATTGTAATAATTATTGCAAAGTCATGTATTTATGATTCTTAAACTTTTTCTAACTTACAACTCTCTTTAAAAAAGTTGTATGAAATATCAATCAGATTTTCTATACCTTGATACCACCATGGTTCATTGGTTGTTTTTAAACATATACTATTTTCTCAATATTCTTACAGTTTCAAAAAAGGGTTGATATTATAAAGTCATTTTAAAATATTTTACCTTATCATAAGATTTTAAAGCATATTTTGATTTAATACATATATCGAAGAAGGTGGAACTTGAACAACCTATTTATATTGGTTTTAATGTATAGTCTTTCGACATATACATATGTTATTTTAAAAGGACCCTTTAATAAAAGTTTCAATAAAAAAACCCGGTCTAAATGTTTTATAAAAATAAATTTTTATCATATTTTTTTAAATTAAATATCATACAAAATGATTTTCAAAAAATATTTCTCTTCCAATACCAATACAACCCAAGTTATACAAAGAGTGTTTGGAAAAAGGAAGAAAGGGACTTCGAAGAAGCTCTAAATAATTTTTGCAATGTATGAACCTTCTATATATGCTATTTATTCTTGGAATAGTTTTATTAAATCAAAGAGAGATGAAATTTCAAATGTCAAGATATAAAAGACTTCATTAATTAATAAGTTGATGTAATTATTGGTTGGGATGGAAAATGAGAGATATAAGATAAACTTTGAGGTTAAAACATTTTTTAGTTATTTTTAGGGATGTACCTCATAATTCTAGGAATGTTATGAGGATGAAATTGTGGTTATAAAATTAAAATATTTCAAGTAATTATATTTACATATTTTCTTAGATAGTAATGGAATTACTCAATTATAGGAAAATTATTTTGATAGAAAAACATCATTCATTTATTTTTCTTACTAAGAAATCAATGACCTTTTAAACCATCACAGATTTATGTTTTTGTGATGGTCAAAATTATAATAAACTTGTTTTATATAACTCTCCATTATAAATTGATAGTTATTTTTCTCTTCCATGTCCATGTTTTCATACATGGAACCCTATTATGTGTCATCTTAGATGACCTTCGTACTTCCATTTTTTTTCCCAAGTGGAAGTTTTATTGACCCTTATTTTGAAGTGAAATTTTTATAAAGGTACATTGAAAGGTAAAACACTGGATACCAATCCTGATTTCAAATTAAAAAGATTCAATTTATTATGGGGGGGGGGAGAATGTAACATCTTGAGTTTTTAAAAGGAAATACTATTTTTTACAGCGTACATGATATGCCACACAAAGATTAAATGAATAAATAAATATTTCTGTTTAATATGGAAGTTATCGCATATCTGATAGAATGGTAGGTATGAATAGGATTAACTAAATTTTGAAAATATGGTTTACACATTTATATATAACTAATTTTTTAGAGATTAATTAATTATAAATGAAAATAAAACCCTTTTTAAAATAAAATTAAATGTTTTATTAAAAAACTACTTAAATATGAACATGTGTGTTTTATACTAATAAACAAAAAAACATTTTTTTTGAATTACATTAATTTCTTTTTTATAATGTTTAACATTCATCCTATGTGTTATCTATACATGATATTAGAACTAATCCAATTTTACTCTTAAAAGATGTATTTTTCAAAAAAGAAACTTTTTTCTGTTTTTTGATGACACACTTGTTTTAAATATATTTTTTAGAATTTTATAAATTCTATTTGACAAAATAAAATTCTTATTTGAAAGGGAAATATCAAAATATACTTTGGTTGAATATTTTGTATTAATATAATAAGTTTCATGTTTTGATAAATCGTGAAAAATGCTGAATTTGAATTGAAAACAATTTTTTCATATAAATAATTTATTATAACACCACAAGATTTATGGTATGTATCATCTTAAATAAATTCAATTTATTCGATTGCTTATGTTTCATGCAACACCGAGCTTAAATGAACTCTTATATACTATTAAATATTAGCATGACCAATGAAATATAAATGCAACCATTAGAATATTAACCTCACCTATAAAAGTACAGATAAAATTTAGGTATCTTATAAATGAAAATATGATATATTTATATCATTTAATAAGTAAATAAATGTTTTAAAAATGATAAATTAAGTGTTGGTATTTTTGTAAAACACAAATTTTTATTTACAATTTTATAAAAAATGTAATGATTTAAAAGAAAATTTATTTCCATAAAATAGATTCATACAATATATTTTTTCTTATGATTATAAGATAATTTTATGAGACCTTAATTAATTTTTCAAAGTGTCATCAAATTGGTTATAATTTTAAAATTTGTATTTTTTTTAATAAATGATGATATTAATTAAAAATTAAATATATCATATTAATAAAATCATTTTCCAAAAATGGTGTCAATTTTTGAAATCTAAATTTTGAAAAATGGTTAGGATTAATTTTTTGGATTTTTTTAAAATAGTTGAATTTTTGGTGAATAGTAAAATGCGGTAATTTATGGTATTATTTGAATACATGAATTATTGAGTCATTTCTGATGTATGGATTATGTAAGAACCATTAGTTTGAACTCAAATGAACTAGTTACTTTACTTGTTTATAATAATCATTAGTATTGATAGTCTTGATCCAAAATAAAAAAAAATGAATAAAATAATAAAAAACCCTATCTTCGACTATAAATACCACCCCTCACTATCTAACCTCCTCTAACCTTCTAAGCCTTATAAATTTATTATATTATTCCCAATTACCCTCCCAAACATCTTCCCTACATCCTAGACTTTCTGGTCTCACCAAATGACCAATCCCATGTGCCTTTAGAAGGTTCTCAAGGAGACGCTATATAAGAGGTAAAATCCTCATTCGTTTTATTTAAATTTCTTTTAATTTATTTTATTTTATTATCCTCTCCTTACCTATTATATCCAAACATAAATGATGAATCCTATATATTATATATAATATAATTTTCTTATTGTTTTTGAATATCCATCCCCAAACACCTTCTCCCTTACCTTTTATTCTAAAAATGAAAACATCATCATGATGTGTCGATTTACCTCCATCATGGATGATGCATTTTAATTTTACATTACCTCCTTTAAGACTGGTCATAAAACCATTATTATGGTTAAATTATATTTTATTATACATATTATAATTTATATAATATTCTAGAACGAATTTATAAACATGATATTAAATAAAATGAAATAAGTTCATGATGGTATTAAAAACCGCCAAAATAAATTCAATCATTTTCATTAAGGATTTATCTAATGAATATTTACCATAAAATGTAACCAAATGATATATAAGATTATTTAAAATTTTGTAAGTTCATTAATAACATATAATTTCAATTTTGTAGAACTATTCACATTTTAAAGGAACTTCCATACTTGTATACAAGAGAACAGATCATGAAAACCCAAGAAAACAAACACTCCTGAAATGATGAAATTGAATGTTATAACCCATAAAAAAGGACATACATGAACTTAATATAATAATTATAAATAAAATACAAATATAAAAGGTTATAAATTAAGTAATTAATTAATCTAATTTGATTATCCAGGATATTAAGTACAAGTGCAGAACGCTTTTAGACATAAGGCAAAGAGATTATCATCTCACTTTTATTTCTATGAGATATGACTTATTCAAAAAATTTTCCTTGTTTTTGGGGTATTTATATGAACCATTTTCATTTATGATCATCATTAATTGAATATTTCATTAAATATCCATATTTCTTGTATCATGGATATGATTATTGTCTTAGTCGTATACCATTTTTACATACGGTGATTATTTAGAATGGTGTTTTAACTGGGGAACTATTGATAAATTTGTATCCTCTACTCAATATGAATATTTTGAAAAGTAATATTTTTCTTTAATTAAGTCTATGTATGAATAATTCTTTGGAATTTCAGTGACGGGTGGGGCTCGAAATTATATATCCCCTTGATGCATCGACAAGCCTCATGAGACAAAATAGTTGGTGACAAACCCTTCATGTTTGTTTCTAAGTATAATCAGACGAGTTTCTAAAAATAGACTTAAACCATATTGTGAAAGGTCTTGAGAGTAGTGGTTTTTGTTTTATATACATGAAATACAATAATTAATCATTTTCTTTATTCAGTATTTAGTTATTACTTTCCATGAGATTTTCACTATGAAAAAAATCTATGGTTGCATTTTATTTCTATTTTTGTTAATAGCATGTGATTTTTAGTTATTTACCTTAACATAATGATTATGAATTATTGAATTTTATTCAATTATTATCGATTCATGTCACCATTACTGAGCATTTGAGCTCATCCTTTTATTTTTTTCCTTCTCCATGTTATGAAAATGAAATCTTTGAACAAGTGTCAAGGAAGCAGTTTATTTTCCTTTGATATGTTCTATCTTTAATTACCAATGTAATAAGGGAACCATTCATGTGTCTAGTTATTCAAGACTACTAAACTGATCAATCATTGGTGATGTGATATCTCATTTCTATTCCATTCTAATAAAATAACCACCAACTCTAGGCTAATGGGGTTGAGGTTGCTTCAGTTGGTATTAGAGTTAGTGTGAAAACCATGGGAATTAGATGTTAAATAAAAATGAGAATTATAATAATTCCTTATAGTGAACTTCTGGCATAATACTCATGATGATTATGAGATAACTCAGTGTGTTTCATTAGTTAGTAATGATGCTGAATGGAAGAAAGGGTATAAATACTAGTTGATAATGTTGGGATTTCCCTACTGATAAAGTCAGAAAAGTTAGTGTTGGATCTGATTTGATCATGAGTATATTGGTAAACTTACTCAAGTTATAAAGAACAACCAAACTAAACTTATTTTGGATCATTTCATATGGCATAAGCCCCCATCATTTTGTGAGACTACTAATCCAGTGGTAGCTAACGAGTGTATCAAGGCCCTCGAAAGATATTTTTGGCATTGGGTTGAAATGAAAATGAAAATTTATTAATGGAAGTGTATTTTCTCAAGGAAAATACTGATCAATAGTTGTAATTGATTCATAATACTAAGGAGGAAGATGACATAGAACACATGGAGTGGAAATCCTTTAAAGAAACATTACATGATAAATATTTCCCTCGTGAAGAATGAATTGAAATGAAGAGAACATTCTTTAACTTAAAGAAAAAGGAAGAAGAGAGTGTTATAGATTATGTAGTAACCTTCACAACACTATACAAGTTAAGCTACAAATTACATATGTGATTCATAAAACAATATTAATGATTTGTTTGAAGGTCTTGAGACATGTCTCGGAAGGGCACTGTATTCTCAACTATTTTTGACATATGATGAAATAATATCAAGTGACATCAAAATAGAGAAGTAATTTTCAAAATCTTATAGTTTAAGGGAAATCAGGAGAAGATTAGGTCTTAAAATAACCATGGAAAAGGTGAAGCATCAAAGAAGAAGAGGGGAATTAATTAATTTCCATTATATGAAAATTATTGAAAGAATCATCCTGAGAAATGATTAAAAGGAATAGAAGTTTGTTATAAGTGTAGAGAAAAGGGTCCCTGAGATAATTAATGAAAGGGGAAGAAACAAATAAATGATGTTCAATGCTTCAACTGTAATTAATTGGGGAATTATTCAAATCAATATCCCAGGCATCAAGGGTATATACCGAAGAAGAGACCAAGGAGATATGTCCAAGATTATGTGATCACCATAGTTAAAGTTGAAGTACCCAATAATGTGGTGACAGGTACATCAATCCTATCTTCAAATTTAGCCAATTATGTATTTTATTCTGGATCATCACTCTCTCTTTTAAATCAACCAAATTTTCCAAGAAAATAACACATTTCCATTTTGATTTAATAAGGGAGTTGTCATTCAAAACTCTTAAATGAAGTCTCATTGCAACAAAAATCCCCTTTATGACATATAAACATGAATTAATTTCTAACCTTATCATCATAACTATGGTTTAAATTGATAAAATTCTCTATATGGACTAACTTTCAAAAATATTATGTGAAAATTTATTTCAATAATAAGTAAATTATTTTTTTGTGAGGAAGATGTATAATGTCTTATTTCTAGAGAAGAAAATTCATCATATGATTCTTATCTAGGTCCACACCTTGTATATATATTGAATGAAATTATTTGGGAGGAAGATAAAAAAATTATAGGGATGAGTAAAGTAATATTTAAATTGATTATATACCAATTTTATGGAAATACATTGATTTATTTCCTGAGAATTTATCTGGACACCCCCAAGAGGGTAAAATTGAGTTTACTATTGATTTAATCCATGATGTTAGACCAATATCAAAGAATCCTTATAGAATATACACTGTGGAATAATTTGAGCTGAAGAAAAAGAATATAGGATTTGAGTAATAAGAGATTTATTCACCCTATTGTTTCTCCACAGGGATCCCCTATTCTTGTTGTTTAGAATAAAGATGTATCCTTGAGGTTGTGAATTGACTATAGAGAAATCAATGCCATTACAATAAATAACAACTATCCTTTACCTCTCATTGATGATTTATTTGATCAACTTCATAGAGATCAATATTTTTCAAATATTAAACTTCATTCTTGGTACTATCAATTGCAAGTAAATAAGGAAGATATTTTGAAGACAATTTTTTCTCATGAGGTATAGACATTAAAAGTTTACAGTAATGCCAGATTTACTAATTCACCCTCTATTTTCATGGATCTAACTAATAGAGTATTTAAGGAATAACTTTATAATTTTTCTATTGAATTTATTGATGATATTATGGTGTATTCTAAAAGATATGAAGAACATGATAATCACTTTTGGATTATTCTTGAGACTCTCAGAAGGATAGAGTTATATGGTAAATTTATAAAGTGTGAATTCTAGCATTAGTAAATTTATTTTCTTGGCTATATTATCTCTAAGGATGGAATCTCAGTTAAACCTATGAAGAAAAAGGCAATCTAATAATGAGCCACACTAACTAATATAACCAAGGTACATAGTTTCATTGGTTTTGTAGGTTACTATTGGCATTTCGTTCAGAATTTTTCCCATTTGGCTAAAATGTTAACCAAGCTCACAGGTAAAGGGGTTATATTCATGTAGACAAAATAATGTGTAAAATGTTTTGAATAATTCAGGAGAAGATAATTCAATGATCCAATTTTGAATTTACCATCAGAAATGATGGATGTGTAATATATAGTCATACATCGAATAAAGGATTGGGTTTTTTCCTTATGAAAAATGATAAAGTTATTGCATATGAATCAAGATAGTTGAATATTCATGAACATCATTATCTAACTTGTGATCCTGAGTTAGAATCTATAATATATTCTCTGAATATATAGAGACACTATCTCTATGGTGAAATATGTGACATATATATAGATCACAAGAGTTTGAAATAAATATTTACACATAAAAAAATATACATGAGGAAAATATGATGACTCGAGTTACTCAAATATTATTATTTCTCAATAAAATACCAACCATGAAAACAAAATAAGGTAGAAGATGAATTAAGTAGAAAATATCCTGAACTTATGACCCAAATAATGATTGAGAAAGATCTTATGTTTCTATATTTAGTAAAGTTGGAAATGAGAATTGTTAAGGAAGGGGAAACATCACTCCTTTTTCAAATTATTTCTAAACCATATTTACTAGAGAAGATAAAAAGTTATAAATATGATGATGAGAATTTTCAAAATAAAATTAAAGCTCTTAAGGATGGAAGATCAGAATAATTCATGTATGAAGATGGAATTCTGAAATTTCGAAAGAGGTTCTGTGTTCCATTAATACCAGAGAAAAAAAAGAACTATTAGATGATTATCATAACACAAATTTCTCTATACACCATGGTAGTACAATTATCTATAGAGATATGAAGGAACATTTTTGGTGGGAAGATATTATTTCTGAAATTAGTAACTATGTGTTAAGATTTCTAGTTTTTTAATAAGTGAAGGCTCAGATAAAACATCCTTAAAGAGTCATGAAACCTTTACTTATTATTTTGTGGAAGTGGGATGACATTACTATAGACTTATTCACTAAATTACCAAATACCACCATAAAGAATGATGCGATATGGGTTATTGTTGATATCCTTACAAAATCAGTATAATTTATTTCTATAAGAGAATATTTACCTCTTGAGCACCTAACAAGACTCTATATTAATGAATTTGTAAGACTTCATGGCGCACCTCTATCAATTGTGCCTGATTGAGATCCTTGTTTCATATCAAAACTCTAGAAGAGTCTTTAGAAGGCTTTGGATACTGAGCTTAATTTTAGTACTAATTATCACCCTCAGACCAAAGGACATTCTGAAAAGAATATTAAAACATTATAATAAATATAAAGATCATGCTCACTTGACTTTCAAGGTTTGTGTGATCAATATTTACTTTTGGTATAATTGTCCTTCAATAATAATTTCTATTCTAGAATTCAAATGGCACCATATGAAGCATTATATGGAAAGAGATTTCATAATAAAACTTGTTGGGATGAAGTTAGTGAGAGGAAACTTATGCTACTATAACTTACAAAAGATATAATGACAACGGTAATGACTATTCAGGATTATATTAAAATTGATCAAAGTAGGAAAATGAGTTATTATCATACTTAGAGAAAGGATTTGGAATTTCAAGTGGGAGATCACATCTTTCTGAAAGTATCTCTATAGAAGGGTGTCATAATATTCGGTAAGAAAGGTAAACAAATACCCAGGTACATCGAACCATTTGAAATTTTAGAAATAATTGGGGCTTTAGTATACCGATTAGCAAGGATTACAAGTCTCTCTAAATTCATGATGTGTTCCAGATATCATTGCTAAAGAAATAAATTTCTGACCTAATGCATGTACTCTCCTTTGAAGAAATATAACTCAAACCTAATTTGTCTTACTATGAAGAGCCTATCAGGATTCTTGACACTAGAGAGCAAGTATTGATAAATCGGACAACTTGACTAGTAAAATTTCTTTAGAGAAACCATAAAATGGAAGAAGAAATGTGGGAACTTCAAGATGTTATGGAGAAGAAACACCCTCATTTGTTTAGAATTTCATATTCATAAAAAAAATTTAAGATGCAATTTTTAAAGGAGGTAAGAATATAACACCCTATAATTTATGGTACATATCTTCTTAAATAAATTCAATTTACTCGATAGTTTATGTTGAATGCAACACCAAGCTTAAACAAACCGTGATATACTATTAAATATTAATATGATCGTTGAAATAGTATTGTGACCATTAAAATAATAACCTCATCTATGAAAGTATAAATAAATTTTTGGTATCTTATAAATGAAAATATGATATATTTATATCATGGAATAATAATTTTTTTTAAAATGGTAAATTAAGTATTGGTATTTTTTTGACAAGTAAATGTTTATTTATAATTTTATAATTAATATAATGATTTAAAAGAAAATTTATTTTCATAAAATATATTCATAAATTATTATTTTTTTGTCTTATGATTATAATATAATTTTATGAGACATTAATTAATTCTTTAAAGTGTCATAAAATCAGTTATAATGTTAAAATCAGTATTTTTTGAATAAATGGTGATTTTAATTAAAAATTAAATTTATCATATTTAGAAAATTATTTTAAAAAAATGGAGTTCATTTTTTAAATCTACACATTGAAAAATGGTTAGATTTATTTTTTTCAATTTTTCTAAAATAGTTGATTTTTTAGTGAATAATGAAATATAGTAATTTTCACTATTAGCTAAATACACGAATTATTGAGTAATGGATGATGTATGGATGATATAAGCACCATTATTTCAAACATAAAAGCACCAGTTACTATAATTTGTCACAATAATTATCACTATTGATAGTCTTGTGCAAAAATAATATTCAAATGAAAAAATAATAAAAAAACACCCCTCTCCTCCATTATAAATACCACCCCTCAACAACCTATATCCTCACACATTATAAGGATTATATTTTTATTATATTCTACCCAATTATTCTCCCAAACCTCTTCCCCATCTTCTGATTTTCCTGGTATCACCAAAAGACCAATCCCAAGTTTCTTAAGGAGGTTCTCAAGGAGACGCTATATAAGAGGTAAAATCCTCTTTTGTTTTATTTTATTTTATTTTCTTATCAAATACTTACCTACTCTATAAAAAAATGAATGATAACTCCAATATCTTATATATATTTTAATTTTATTATGTTAATGGAATATCCATCATCAAACCCCTTCTTCTCTCCCTTTTATTAAAAAAATGAAAACATGGCCCGTGGTGTGTTGATTTATCACCATCATAGACGATGCATTTTCATTTTCCATTAACACCTTCAAGGATGGTCATAAAACCATTATTATGGTTAAATAAGATTTTATTATACATATTATAAGTTATATAATGTTCACAATCAATAAATAATAATGATATTAAATAAAATGATATAAGTTTGTGATGCTCATAAAAACCGCCAAAATAAACTAAGTCATTTTTATTAACATTTTATCTAATGAATCATTTTCATACCATATAAACAAATGATATATGACATAATTTAAACTTATTTAAGTTTATTAATGAAATATAATATCAATTATTGTAGAAATTTTCCCATTTTACATGAACTTCCATACTTGTATAAAAGCGAACCGATCATGAAAAACTAAGAAAATGAACACTCACAGAATGATGAAATTGAATCATATGAACCATCAGAAAGGCCATAAATTAATTTAATAAAATTATAATAAATAAAATATATTTATAAAAGGTTCTGAGTTAAGTAATTAATGTTTCTTATTTTATTATCCAGGATATTAAGTACAAGTGCAGAATGCTTTCAGACATAAGGTAAGGGTTTCTTATATCACTTTTATTTCTATGAGATATGAATTATTCACCATTTATTCCTTGTGTGTGGTGTATGTATAATGTCAATTTTTATTTATTATTATAATTAATTGATTTTTTTTAAATATATATATTTCTTGTATCATGAATATTATTATTGTCTTAGCCATATACTATTTTTACATACAGTGTTTATTTTAAATACTATTTTAACTGTGGAAATATTAATAAATCTGTATCCTCTACTCAATATGGATATTTTGACAAGGAATATTGTTCTTGAATTAAATTTATTTATTAATAATTATTTATACTTGCAGTGATAGGTGGGTCCTGACATTATAAATTCCCTTGATGTATCAAGATATCTCATGAGACAAAATAGTTGGCGATAAACCCTTCATGTTTGTTTCCAAGCAGAATCAGATGAGATTCTATCCATAGAAATAAACCATCTTGTAAAAAGTCTTTATGGTAGGGGTTCTTATTCTAAATAAATGACATAAAATAATTAATCATTTTATTTAGTCCACATTCATTTATTACTTTCCATGATATTTTCATTAGGAAAAAAATCTATTGTTTCATTTTCAATATCAGTTTATTGATGACACGTGTTTTTTAGTTATTTACCTTTCCATAATGATTATATCTTATTTAATTTTCTTAACTAATTATTGATTCATGTAACCCTTACCTATCATTTTATATCACCCATTTATTTGTTTTCCTTCCTTAGGTTATGAAGATGAAATATTTGAATAAGTGTCAAGGAAGCGGTTTATTTTACTTTTTTATGTTCTATGTTTAATTACCAATATAACAAGGTAACCATGTATATAGAGACATCGACCCCAGTTTCCCAGTGCTAGTTCCTTACTTCATTACATTAGCATAATAATCAAGGAAGTAACATCCTAGAGGACTAAATAGTTTAGTAGTTTAGAAAACTCAATAAAAATATAAGTTTTATATTACAAATTTAAAGGAAATAAAATATATAAATTAATTTGGAAACATCCAAGACTTCTAGATCATCCTTGTAAGTCATTCATAATATACTTCTTCACAACCTGAGAAAAATAAAACATATGAAAGGTGTGAGCTCAGATGCTCCGTAAGGGTAAGTAAAGTAGCATAAATTATCATAAACATAAATTATAATCATGGAGAATAAGTAAAAACACGTGCCTTTAAAAATATATTTGAGTATAATATTGCAGTAATAAAAGCTGATTAAATAAATCCATGTAAATGACCATAAGAGAATGAAACTTAACCATAGATATTCTACTAGTATAATAATAGCATGGTTTATAAATTATTAATATCCTAATAATGGAATACATAATGACGAACATCTGAAAAATTCTATCGAGGCCCTGGACAAGAGATTTGAAAATTATTAAGGTCTCAGTCAAAACCATATTTGAAAATGTGCAAGGCCTCGACGAAGTCAATATTTGTTTTGTCTCATGAGACCTACTGATGAATCGAGGGGCTATAGTAGTCTCTAACTATCAATTATTGATTCCAATTCATTCCCCATATAAATAGGGTTCAACATAAACAACATATACATATGAAATGTAAATAACTTACCAAAATCTGTAAAGATAATCACTAATCATTCTGAGTAGTGAGGTGATTGGTATCAAGATAGAACACATATAGTCAAATTGATGATAAACCATTTAATAAAATATGGTGGATGATGAACATAAGAGATAAACCTCAATAAATATAAAAATTCAATAGAGGTGTTGAAATAAATGAAAATACTCTAATAAAATCATCAGAGATTTCTTAAGAGAAATACCCTTTTTTACTTTCAAAGGAAGAGTTCTTTTGGAAAAATCATTTATATTTATAAATATTGTTTGTATATAACCAGAAATAAAAATATATATTTTTTCACGAAAAAATTAGTGATTTTATAAAAATAATGGTTTCTTTAAATAGATTATGGGTGGCGATTGAAAATGGGTAAGAAATCGAGACGTTCCCTTTAATCTGGATTGCGTATTGAAAAGAAAAGAGAAGGAAACCTTGTAAAAAAATTATTATCCCATAAAATAATTTTAAAATGATATGGATATATGATTTTTGAATATATATATATATATATATATAATTTAGAATAATTATATAAAACTAATGACAAATTACATTGGTGTATAGAGAAATAAAGCATAACCCAAATTGAAATGGAGGTTTGGGAAGAAAACCCTTAACTTATGTTCATGTGTGTTCTGTACTTGATCTTAACATCCTAGATAAACAAATTAAATCCATTAATTAATTAAATAATATCCTTATATAATTTTATTTTATTTATTATAATTTTATTAAGTTCAATTATGGCCTTTTTTATGAGTTATAAGATATAATTTTATCGTTCGAGAGTGTTCATTTCCTTAGTTTTCATGATTGATATACTTGTATATGAGTATAGAAGTTCATGTGGAATGGGTATAATTATTCATAATTGAATTTATATGATATTAATGAACATCCATAATATTAAATGGTTATATAATTCATTTGGTTATATGGTATGATGAAGAGTCATTAGATAAAACATTAGTGATAATCATTTAGATTATTTTGGAGGCATTTCGATTATTACAAACTAGTGTTGTTGTATGAATTAAAATTAAAAATATATACTAGTTATAAAACATTAAATAGGTTTTAATACATATATTATAGTCTGGTTTTACCATAAAAATAGTTTCATTACCATCCTTTAACGATAAATTAAAGAACAAAAATCCGTCGTCCACGAAGGTTGTAAATCAGCACTTCACAAATGATGATTTCATTTTTAAAATAAGAGAGAGAGAGAGAGAGAAAGGATTTTGAGAAAGAATATTACATTCAAGTGATATAATTCTATTATATAGATGATACTGGAGTTATAATTCTCATTTGTATAGAGGATGTGATGAGAGAATAATAAATGAAAAAACATGAAATGAAATTAAAAGGAAAATGAAGAGGATTTTTCCTCTCGAATACCCCTACTTGAGAACCTCCTTAAGGGGATTGGTTTTGGTATTTTTTAAGACCAAGAGATCCTAGACATGGGGGAGAGAATTGGGGGGAAAACTGGTTATAATTTTGACAATATTGAAGGCTTAGAGGTGTGAGGAGAAGCGGTGGTGTGGGGTGGTATTTATAGAGGAGGAGAGGGGTGATTTTTGAATATTTTAATCATTTGTTTATTATTTTGGCTCAAGACTGAATATTTTGAGAATTATCTTCAAATATATTAAAATAATAAAGTATAGTTCAATATTATGGTCTTACATTATCTATACAACACCTATGACTCAATAAATCATGTATTTAACACTTATGATAAATTATCATATTTTTCTATTTAAAAAAATTCAAGTATTTTAGAAAAATAAAAAAAATACCCCAACCATTTTTTATATGTATAATTCAAACATTAACTCCATTTTATGAAAATAATTTTGTAAATATGATAAATTTAATTTTTAATTAAAATCATCATTTACTCAAAAAATACAAATATTAAATTTATAACTGATTTTATAACACACTAAAAAATTAACCATGATCTCATAAAATTATTCTAAAATAAAAATAAAGAAAAAAAATTATTTATGAATACATTTTATGAAAATAAATTTTATTTTAAATCAATGTATTAATTATAAAATTGTAATTAAATATTTATGACTTACAAAAATACCAACACTTAATTATAAATTTTTAAAATATTCACTTACTTATACTATGATATAATTGTATAATAATTTCATTTATAAGATACATAAATTTTATTTATAAAAATATGGGTGTGGTAACTATTCATTTGGCCAATTCACTTTTCATAATGTTCATATTACTATTCCTAAGGTCAAATTAGTATTTTATCGGTTTAAGTTTCTTAACTTCTAGAAATACTTATTATTTCATTCATTATTCATTTATGTTGTTTTTATTGTGTTATATAAGTGATTTTATGTGATATATACTATATGAAATAAAAATAATAATGTAAATCTCATTGATAGAGTTCTGGGTTGTTACATTCTCCCCCTATAATAGTTTCTTCCTTGAAATTTCCAGATTGTGACCTCATAAAAATATTTTAGTAGTTCTTCATCATAAGTTCCTCAAGATACCATGTTTCCTCTTCAATTTTATAATTCTTCCAAAGTAAATTTATTAGAAAAGTCATCCAAATCCTCAACACCTATTCTTTAGTGTACAAAACCTAGATAGGCTCTTCATAATAAGATAAATCTAGTCCCAATTCTATTCCTTCAGAAGTGAGTACGTGATTTGGTTATGGCATATAATTCTTTAATAAGAAGATGTTAAACGCATTTTGTACCTTAGAAAGGCTAGGTGGAATTTATAAATGATAAGACACAGCTCCAATTCTCTCCACAATTTTAAAAGGTCTAATATACCTAGGGCTTAGTTTCCCTTTCTTCCCAAATCTTATAACCCCCTTCCATGGGGATACTTTCAAGAAAACATGATCTCCCAGTTGAAATTCTAAATCCTTATTTATATTATTGACACAACTCTTTTTCCTACTTTAAGTTTCTTTGATATGGGTTTGAATAGTATTTAACTTTTTTGTTCTTTCTCTTATAAGCTCTAGGCCCCCAAGCTTCCTTTCACCAAGTTCATCCAAAAAAGTTGGTTTATGAAATCTATTTCTATAGAATGCTTCATATGGTGCCATTTAAATAGTTGAATGGAAAATATTATTGTAGTAAAACTCCACCAAAGGTAAATACTGATCCCATATACCTTGAATATTAAGAAAACATGATCTCAACATGTCTTCTAAAGTTTGGATCTTCCTTTCTGATTGACCATTAGTTTGAAGGTGATAAACGTTACTCAAATAAATCTCAGTATCCAAATCTTTCTGGATATTTTTCTAGAGTTTTGATGTAAAAAATAGATCATGATCAGACACAATAGGGATAGGTATTCTATGAAGTCAAATAAATTCATTAATATAGAGTCATGTAAGGGGATCTAGTGGCAAATCCTCCCTTACAGAAAGGAAATGAGCAAATTTGGTAAGTCGATCAACAATCAACCATACTGTATCATTATTCCTTAGATTTTTTGGAAATCGAGTGAAAAAATGGTGGTATAATCCCATTTTGATGTTGGAATAGGTAGAGGTTACATGAATCCTCTAGGATTTTTTCTTTTGGTCTTAAATTTTTGAAAGACCAAACATCTTGATACCTAATTAGTAATTTCCCGATTCATGTTATCCCACCAGAAATTTTCCTTCAAATCTCCATACATCTTAGTGATAATAGGATATATATAGAAATTTGAACTATGGTAATCATATAACAACTCCCTTTTTAGATTGGGTATATAAGGAACACAAATCCTCTTCACAAATTTCAGAATTCCATCTTCATACACAAAGTCTTTCAACTTCCCATCATTTACATCTTTATTTTTTTTTGAATATTCTCAACATCAAATTAAGAGATTTTAATATTTTCTAATAAATATGGTTGGGAAACCAATTGAAAAAGTAATTATGTTTAAACTATATTGATAATTACCATATCCATCTTTGCTATATCCATGCACATAGGGTCCTTGTCGATCCTTATTTTGTTTATAACTCCATAGTTATTCCTTTTCAATGCATCAACTACCATATTTTCCTTTCCTGGGTGATAGTGTATTGAAAAATCATAATACTTAAGTAGCTATATCCATATCCTTTTCCTCATGTTGAGTTCTTTTTGTGATAATATATATTTCAAGATCTTGTGATATGTATATATCTCATATCTTTTTCCATAGAGATAGTGTCTCTGTATCTTCAGAAAAAATATTATAGCTGCTAACTCAAGACCATGATTTGGATAATTCTATTTATGAATTTTTAACTACCTTGATGCATAGAAAATAACTCTATCATTACTTATAAGGACACACATGAGTCCTTTCTTTGACACATCACTATAAATCACAAATCTAGAATTTCCCAATGGTAGATTCAAGATCAGAGAATTCACTAATCTCCTATTGAATTCTTCAAACAATTATTCACATTCTTTTATCTATACTAATTTAACCCATTTAAGAGAAATATTGGTTAATGGGTAGGGTAATCAGGTGAAGTTCTGGATGAGACGCCGATAATAACCTGCTAATCCAATAAAACTATGTACATCGGTTATGTTCGTCCATGTAGGCCATTCCTAAACAACCTTCTTCTTTGTAGGATAAACTGATATTTCATCCTTAGAGACTATATGATCAATGAAATAAACTGATTGAATTCAAAATTCACACTTTATAACTTCCCATATAATTAATTTCCTCTAAGATCCTTCAGAACAATCAAAAAGTGATTCTCATGGTATTTGTAGATTTTGGATCATATCAAGATATCATAAATAAATACCACATCAAAGTTATCAAGATATTCCTTGAAAACTATGTTCATTAGATCTATAAAAACATATGGTTCATTAGTCAATCCAAATGACATAACTATAAATTTTTAATACCTATACCTGGTTAAAAATGTTGTCTTTGGAATATAATCCTTCCTCACACACAACTTTTGATATCCAGATCAAAGTTCATTCTTCTACAAGTATTGATCTCCATGAAGTTGATCAAAAAAGTCCTCAATGTGAGGTAGGGGATACTTGTTCTTTATTTTAATATCATTTATTTCTTTATAATCAATGCACAACCTCATGGATATGTCTTTCTTGTTAACAAAGAGAATAAGGGATCCCTATGGAGAAACACTAGGGACTATAAATCATTTATCACTCAATTAATCTATTTGTTTCTTTAGATATACTAATTCCATAGTTTCCATTCTGTAAGGATTTTTTGATATTGGTCTTGAACTAGGAAATAGAGAACCTAACTTCTCACTCTAGAGGATGTCCATGTAAATCTTATAGAAATACATCAATATATTATTGCACAATAGTTACATCCTAAATTTGAATATTTCTATCCTCTTCCATAGAAAATGAATTCTGATCCTCCCTAGGAATTTTATTCATTAGAGCTACTATGGGTAGATCAAGATAATAATTAGATGATGATGTTTCTTCTCTAAAGATAAGGGAATCTACATCATTCTCAAAAATTATAACTTCCTTTTTCTTGAAATATATTCTCACATCATAATTTGAAAGAAAATCCATATAGGGGATTATATTAAAGTCAATCATAGGTATGTTGAGAATATATGAAACTAAAGAACATTTATGTGTCATAAAGGGGACTGACCGAAACATCTTTAGCGCAATGATACTTTCCTTAAGAGTTTTGACTGACAACTCCTTTATTAATTTAAAATGGAAATGTCTAATTTTATTGGAAAACTGGGAAGATATAAAATAATTAAATGATTTAGAATCAAATAAATCATTTTATAAGTTTGAGGAAATGATTAAAGTACATACCACCACATCATTAATAATTTCAACCTTAGTAGTTATGATCGCATAAGCTTGGAACTTCTCTCTTGGACTTTTTTGGAGAATGTTTCCTTGATGCTTTGGAAAATCATTAGCATAGTGTCCCATATCCCTAAAATTATATCATTAAACATTAATAGCTTCTTTATTTAACTTTAAATCACTAGTAATATGGAATTTCTTTCAATACTTGTAGCAAACTCCTTTTCCTTTTAATCAGGCACTAGGGTGTTTCCTTCTACAAGTATCACATGTTAGAAAATTACCCTTTTTATTCTTCAATTTATCCATTCTATCCTCTTCCACCATCTTCTTATTCTTTTTTACCTAAAATCCATAAGACTTGGAGAATTATTTCTCTGTATTGATAGAACATGAGACTATATCTTCATATGATGATAAATTTTGGGAGACTAGATCCCTTTGAAGGAATGATTTAAACCATAAAATAATTGATCAATTTTTCTCCTTGGATTATTTATTTTGTCCATGACATGCCTTGATAAACTTTTAAAGTTGGATTCATAATTTTAAACATTTTTATCCTATTTTTGTTTTATACTCAATAATTTCCTTTCCATATCTGCTCATTGTTTGAAAGGAAAATATTTTTCTAGGAAAATTTTCTTAAAATACCTCTATTACATATTTCTAATTTCTTCCTCCTACTTTTTGTTTTGAATTAATGATCACTATTGATCTGCATCTCCTGATATATGATAAAATTCCATGAAAACCTTATCCATTTAGTTATATCCCAAAGTGAGAAAAATATTCTCTAAAGAACTTATCCACTACTATGATACAAATGGGTTCATAGTCCCATTGAATGATAGAGGCTGTTGTCGCATAAAGAGGTCTAACATTGCTCCTCCACATTTTCATTCAGGATGATCCAAATGGGTAATGTTATTGTTCATAACCTGAGTCATCTGTCCCAATATAGTTATAAGTTTCTCAACACTAGTCACAACTTCAGTACCGATATCATTATCTTGTATAGGAGGGGAATCCCTACATGGGATACATGAATTGATATGGTTTCAATTCATTACACTAGAATCCATTTCTAAATAATAACATACAATAGATTAGGTTATGAATCATAATGTATAATATCAACTAGGAAAATACTAAACATAAATTGAAATCTTATGCATAGCTAATATCATAATCTCAAACATGGTTTCTTTGAGGTAAAATTTACTTTTAAATCCTTCATAATGGTTTGTAAAGAAAATGTGAATTATTATAAAAATATCCACTATGAGTGTCAAACTAGATGCATATTAAGCCTCATTGACTTGTACCAGGTTACCCTGAGTCAGGCTTAGAACACCTTGTTGGAGTTGTAACTCCTAGGTACGTCTGTGATAGAACCATGTCCACTAGTAGTATCTAGATAGGGATGTATTTCTAGGAAGATCCACATAATCTATACCTTACCCAAATTATAATTCGTTGTTCTATTATTATCCTCAAAGTCTATCTTAGGGTTATGTTCACTAATCTATGTTTTCTAAATATAGTTTGCAAGGTTTCTACTAATTTTTTTTGATACCAACTATAGAGACCCTAACCTCAGTTGCCCAGATCCGGTGCCATACTTTATTACACTAGCATAATATCAAGGAAGTAACATCCTAAAGGATATAATAGTTTAGTAGTTTTGAAAACAAAATACAAAAATAAGTTTTAAATTAAAAATTGAAATGAAAAACAATATTGAAATTCCTTTGTAAATATCCACAATTCTTATATTATCCCTATAAGTCATTCATAATATACTTCTTCACATCCTGATAAAAATAAAAGATAAGAAAGGGGTGAGCTCAGATGCTCTGTAAGGGTAATTAAAACAATAGAAGTTATTATAAACATAAAAACTAGTCATGGTGAATAAATAAAAACACATTCCTTTAAAAATTTACTTGAGAATAATATGGCAGGAATGAAAGATGATTAAATAAATCCATATAAATGATCATAAGAAAATGAAACTTAACCATGGATATTATAATAGTCTAATAATCACATAGTTTATCCATTTGAAATAACATAATTAGAGAATTCATAATGATGAACTTCTGAAAAATACCATCGAGGCCTCATCCAAGACATCTGAAAATGATTAAGGCCTTAACCAAAACCATATCTGAAAAAGGGAAAGGCCTCGGCCAAGTCCATATATATTTTGTATCATGAGACCTACTGAGGAATTGGGGGGATATAGAGGTCCCCAACCATCACTTAATAAGTCCAGTTAATTACTCATATGAATGGGGTTAAACATAAACAACATATGAATATGAAATCTATATAACTTTCCCCAATCTATAAACATAATCACTAACCATTCTGAGTATTATAGTGAATGGTATCAAGATAACACATCCACAGTAAAATTGATTATAAAACATTTAATAAAATATTTTGTATGATGAAAATAAGATATAAAACTCAATAAATAATAAATTTCAACATAGGTGTTGAAATAGATTAAAATATTCTAATAAAATCATTGATGATTTCTTGAGAGAAATACCCATTTTACTTTGAAAGGAAGAGTTATTTTGGAAAAATCATTTGTATTTGTCACGATTGTTTGTATAAAACCATAAATGAACAAATATAGTTTTTTTCATGAAAAAATTAGTGATTTTATAAAAATAATGGTGTCTTAAAATAGAATATGTATGACACTTTAAAGAGGGTACTAAGTCAAGACATTCCCCTCAATTGGCCTTGTATATTAGGAAGAAATGAGAGGGGGACCTTGTAAAATATTTATTATCCTATCAAATAATGATGAGATGATCTGGATATATTATCTTTCAACATATATAAATTTTTTCCAAATAATTATATAAAAATAATGACGAATTACATTGGAGTAAAGAGAAATAAATCATAACTCGAATGAAAATGGTGGTTTAGTAAGAAAACCCTTTCCATATGTCCAAATGTGTTCTGAACTTGACCTTAACATCCTAGATAATCAAATTAAATCCATTAATTAATTAATTTAGAACCTTATATACATGTATTTTATTTATTTTAATTTTATTGAGTTCATTTATGGCCTTTTGACATGTTATAAGATATAATTTTATCATTCTAGCGCGTTCATTTCCTTGGTTTTCACGATTGGTATACTTGTATATGACTATGGAAGTTCATGTGGAATGGGTATTATTCTACTGAATTTAATTTATATGATATTAATTAACATAAATAATATTAAATTGTTATATAATTAATTTGGTTATATGGTATGAGGATGATTCATTAGATAAAATACTATTAATAATCATTTATATTATTTTATTGGTATTTCGATTATTACGAACTAGTTTTGTCGTATGGATTAATATTACATATATATAATGGTTATATAAAAACAAATAGGTTTTAATAAATATATTATATTCTGGTTTTACCATAAAAAATGTTTCATTACCAACCTTGAAGGATAAATTGAAGAACAAAAATTCATTGTCCACGAAGGTTTTAAATCGACACTACACGAATGATGATTCGATTTTTAAAATAAAAGAGATAGAGAAAGGATTTTGGGGAAGGATATTGCATTAACATGATATAATTTTAGTCTATAGATGATACTAGAGTTATAATTATAATTTTGATAGAGTATGTGATGAGATAATAATAAATTAAAAGAACTCTAAAAGAAAATAAATGGAAAAGGAAGAGGATTTTACCTCTTGAATACCTCTCCTTGAGAACATCCTTAAGGGGATTGGTTTTGGTATTTTCTAATACCAAGAGCTCTTGAACATGGGGGAGAGACTTGGGGAGAAAATTGGGTAGACTTTTGATATGCTTAAAGTCTTAGAGGTGTGAGGAGAAGTGGTGGTGTGGGGTGCTATTTATAGTGGAGGAGAGGAGAGGTTTTTGAATATTTTAATAATTTGTTTATTATTTTGGCTCAAGAATATAAATAGTTTGAGAATTATCATAAAATATATTAAAATAGTGATGTATAGTTCTATATTATAGGCTTAAATTATCCATACATAACTTATGAATCAATAAATCACATATTTAACATTTATTGTAAATTATCATATTTAACTATTCACAAAAAATTCAAGTATTTTGGAAAAATCCCAAAAATTCACACAAACCATTTTTCAAGTAGTAGAATTAAAAAACGAACTTAATTTTATAAAATTAATTTTCAAAATATGATAAATTTAATTTTAATTTGAAATAATCATTCACTCAAAAAATTCAAATTTTAAATTTATAACTGATTTTATAACACTCTGAAAAATTAACTAAGGTCCCATAAAATTATTCTAAAATAATAAGACAATAAAAATTTAATTTATGAATACTTTTTATGAAAATAAATTTTCTTTTAATTTTTTTTAATAATTATAAAATTATAATTAAATATTTATGACTTACAAAATTACCAATACTTAATTATTAATTTTTAAAATATTCACTTACTTATACTATGATATAATTATATCATACTTTCATTTATAAGATTCCTAAATTTTATTTATACAAAAATGGTTGAGGTTACTTTTCATTCGGCCAATTTACTATTCAAAAGGGTTATATTACTATTCCTATGGTCAAGGTACTATTTCATCGATATAGGTTTTTTAACTTCTATAAATACCTATTATTTCATTCATTATTCATTTATGATGTTTGTATTGTGTTCTATAGGTGATTTTATGTGATATATACTATATGAAATAAATATAATAAGGGAAATATAATTGATAGAGTTCTGGGTCATTACAATGTATGTATCTAGTTCTTCAAGACTACTAAACTGATTAATCCTTGGTGATGTGATCACATATATCTATGCCATTGTAATAAAATGACCATAAAATTGGGGCTACTGGGGCCAGGGTTGTTATATTTGGTATCAGAGCTATTTTAGTAGAATCCTTAGGAACTAGATGTTAAATAAACATGAGAATTATAATAATTCTTTATTGTGATTTTTTGGCACAATAATCATGGTGATTATGAGCTAACTTAATGCGTGCCATTATTTAGTGATGATGCCAAATAGAAGAAAGTGAATCAATACCCACAGACAATGTAGGGATTTCCCCACTGAGAAAGTCAATATAGTTAGTGTTGGAGCCGAGAAAATCATAAATATATTATGAAAACTTATTCAGGTTATGAAGAATATCCATAATAGACATATGTTATATAATTTTATATGAGATAATCCCCCATTGTTTAGTGGGAATACTAATCGAGTGGTATCTGAGTAATGGATCAAGTCCCTTGAAAATATATATATAGAATTGGGATGAACTGAAAATGAAATGACAGTACAGGCAGTATATTTTCTCATGGGAGATGCTGATCAATGTTGGTTATTTATCCAAAATACTAATGAGGAAGATGATATAGAACATATGGAGTAGAAAGCCTTTAAAGAAATTTTCTTTGATTAATATTTCCCTCATGAGAAATGAATTTAAATAAAGATAGAATTCCTTAGCTTAAAGTAAAAGGAAGAAGAGAGTGTTGTATAGTATGAAGCTACCTTCATAAGACTAGGAAAGTATGCTATAGATTACAAACATGATTTTAAAAACAAGATTGATTATTTCTTTAAAGGTATTAATCCAAGTCTATGAAGGGCACTGGATTCTTAAACATTTTCATTATACGATGAAATAGTATTTAGTGCCATGAAACTAGGGAAATAATTTTCTAAATCCTATATGTTCAAGGTAAATTAAGAGAATAAGAGGTCTTTTGATAACCTTAGAAAATGTGAATTATCAAAGAAAAAGAGTAGAATGAGGCAATTTATGTTATATGAAAATTATGGAAAGAACCATCCAGAGGAATACTTGAATGGAATGGGATATTTTTATAAGTTTCGAGAAAAGGGTAATCAAGATAATGAATGCGAGGGGAAGAAACAATTTAACGATGATCTATGCATTAAATATAATGAAATGGGGAATTATTTAAATCAATATCCCAATCATCAAGGAAATATACCAAAGAAGAGGCCAATGGGATATGTCCAAGATTATGCGATCACCACAGTTGATATAGAAGTTCCCAATGATGTGGTGGAAGGTACATTATTCCAATCTTAATATTTATCCAATGCTTTATTTAATTATGGATCATCACAATCTTTTAAATCTACCCAATTTTACTAGAAAATAATATATTTTCCTTTTAATTTAATAAGGTATTTGTCTGTCAAAAATCCTAAGGGAAGTCTCATTGCAAAAAAATGTGTCATTTAGTCCCCGTTATGACACATAAACATGCTTTAGTTGATGAAATTATCATCATAACTATGGTTGACTTTGATATAATCCTTGGTATGGACTGACTTTCATAATTTTATGTGAAAATTTTCTTCATGTGATTTGGTATAATAGGAATACTATTATTCATAACAACTGATCAGTTAGTTTAAATGCTGGTTGGATGAAAATCCTCATTGCCATTTGGGAAGCTACTTCAATTAAAAAGGGATTTTGCAATAACACAATGAATGAATTTGGGATTCTGCATTAGCTTGGGGTTAATGGTATCTATCCTCATCCTAGAAGCACTTTTGAAGTGTTCTAGAAAGATCCTCCCCGACTGGATTAAAGTTAATGTTGACGGTGCTTCTAAAGGAAACTCGAGCCCCTCGGGTTTTGGAGTTGTTATCAAAAACCAATCTGGGTAGATTCTTGTATGTTTCTATGGCACTTTTGGAATCTCCTTGGCTCTGGAGGCTGAAATGATGAGTGTGATATATTCTATCTCCTTCTCCAAGCAGCATAGTTGGAACAATATCTAGATTGAAAGTGATTCAACTACCATCGTTCAAGCTATTTGGAATGGTATGATGCACCTTGTGTGGCCTCTTACAACACGCTAGATGGACTGTATTCATTCACTCATGAACATCAAATATATTATTACTCATGCCTTTCGTGAAGTGAACAAGGTGGCATATGGTCTTGTAAATATGGGAGTCAACCATGTCACCATCTAGTTGGATGACCTCTCTGTTGATTTACTTCCCCTTTATGATAGAGATTGTAAAAAAATACCATCTTTTAGACTCATGTAATCATTTTTTAATAATAATTTTTGTGCATTGTTCTTTGACAAATGCACCACATTCTAAAAAAACGATTTTTGATGAAGACATAGAATCCATTCTCTTGAGATAAAAAACATAATCTTATGATTTTTATCTAGATCCACCCCCAATAGCTCTACTGGATGAAATTATTGGGTGGTAAGAGAAAAAAACATCTACGTATGAGTAAAGTAATCTTCAAATTGGGGATGTACCAATTATATAAGAATACATTGATGTATTTATGATGAATTACCTTAACACACCCCAAAGTGTGTAGTTGAGTTTTCAATTGATTAAATACCTAATACAAGACCAAAATCAAATACTCCTTATAGAATTACCACTATAGAATTATTGGAGATGAATAAATAACTATTGGATTTTAGTAATAAGGGATTTATTCCCCCTAGTGTTTCTCAATGGGGAGCCCCTGTTCTCTTTGTTAAAAAGAATAATGGATTCTTGAGGCCATTCATTGACTATAGATAAATCAATGCAATTAAAATTAATAACAAGTATCCTATGCCTTGTATTGGTGATTTATTTGATCAAATTCAAAGAGATCAATATTTTTCTAATATTGAACCTCAATCTGGGTATTATCAATTGCAAGTCACTGAGGAAGATATTCCAAGGAAATCATTTCAGATAAAGTATGAACATTACTAGTTTATATTTATTCCATTTGGATTGAATAATGCACCCTAGGTTTTCTTGGATCTAATGAACAAAGTATTCAAGTAATATCTTGATGATTTTTTTGTAGTATTCATTGATGATATTCTAGTGTATTATAAAATCTATGAAGACCATGAGAATCACTTTCAGATCATTCTTGAGACTCTCAAAAGGAAAGAGTTATATGGTAAATGTAGCGAGTGTGAATTTTTGATTCAAGAAATTTATTTTCTTGGCCACATTGTCTATAAGAATGGAATCTCAATTGATCCTATGAAGACAAAGACAATCCGAGAATATCCTACACCAAAAAACATAACCAAGGTATTTAGTTTCTTTGGTTTAATAGGTTACTATAAACATTTCATTCAATTTTTTTCTGATTGGATAAATTATTAACCATTCTCACACATAAATGGGTTAAGTTCATATGGAAAAAATAACATGAAGAATATTTTAATGAATCGAAGAAAAGATTATTCAATGCTCCAATTTTGACATTACTATCAAGAAATGATGAGTTTTTAAGATAAAATGATGCATCAAAGAAAGGAATTGGTTGCGTACTTATGTGAAATGATAAATTAATTCAATATGTATCAAGGTAATTGAATATTCATGAAAAAAATTATGCAACTCATGATCTTGAGTTAGAAGTCGTAATAATTGCTTTTAAGATATGGAGAAACTATCTCTATGGTGAAATATGTGAGTTATATAAGGATCAAAAGAGTTTGGAATACATATGTACATATAAAGAACTCAACACAAGGTAAATAATATGGCTTGAGTTACTCAAATATTATGATATCTCAGTACACTACCACCTAGGAAAAGAAAATAAGGTATTGAAAGGACCAGTTTGGGATATACCTAACACTGAGAGGGGGGGTGAATCAGTGTTGGGGACTTTTTAAACCAATTACAACTTTTATCCCTGTACCTCTAGACCTGTTAGGATCTTGATTCTCTTATTCTCTTTTCCCTGTCGCATGCAATAATAGAAAGCAGTAAAAATGTGCACACAATATTTTTACAAGGTTCACCACTCAATAAGAGTAGCTACGTCCTTGCCATGCATGGGTATGACCACTGCATGGATTCTCCACTATAAAGTAAAATGTTGTTACAATGGAGTGGCTAGGAAAACAATCCTCTAGCCAGTGTGAGTCCCTACACTTTGGAGGGGGGTGGGAAACAATCCTCTTCCCTGGACTGGTGAAAGCCAAGTCCAACTTGCAGCCTCTAGCTGGTTCTTTATACTGCCTATCGAGACAGTCTTCTTCCTTCTTCAAAAGGTTGGTTCTGCTCTTGATCTATTGTAGTGCTCTTCACTTGATTACTTGCAAAGCAGTAGGCAAGCAATTCTCTTCTTACTTTCTCTTCATCTCTAGTGCAAAAACAAACTGCACTAGTTCTTCTTCCTTCTTCCTCTTAGTGCAACAACTGACTGCACTAATCACCTTATTTCTTTAGCTAGAATCACATAAACCAATGTGATTATTCAAACACTGAAGATCTGCTCAAAAAGCATCATCTGAATTAAACTGCCCTGAATAATTGTCAGCCTTCATTTGGGCATACTCTATTCTTCTTCTTTTCTTCCTTCTCTTCTCAATACCAACACCTGAGTGTATTGGTATACTGAATTCTTCCTTTGTGCAGATATGAGTTCAATTGCACGTCTAGTTCTTCTTCACTTCGCAACGCACAACGAGAGTGTTAAACACCAGTCGTGTGAGTGCGGTTCAACTTCTCTTTGTGAAACCGAATGGTTCACAGTTCTTTCTTCTTCACAAAGCTGCTTCGAGAGTGCAATGCACCTATCGAAGGCCTGCGGTACCCTCAAATTTTTCGCACACCATTCTAGGCGACTTGCGCATAAAATTCAAGCCTTGCGCGGAAAAACACCTTTTGGCGCGAAAAACCTTTTTCGCGCAACTCTTCCTTTTCGCGCAGAACTTCCTATTTCGCGCAGCAGTTCCTTTTTCGCGCAGCACTTCTTCTTTTCGCGCAATACTCTATACTTCAATTTTTCCGCGCTTCAGAGCTCAGGATTTGTCTATGTGTCGAGCATTAACAACTAACAAGGGTTAGCCTCATATTTATAGGCATTTTTGAACCCGCGCGAAAAACACTAATCCGCGCGTAAAACCTCCTCCATGCGCGTAAAAACTCTTTTATGCAAATTCATATTTCGCGCCATGCTTCAATATTCCGCGCACCTCATGCCTTTGCCATCTTTCATCGTTCTAAGCATGAAGCACCAATTTTGCGCAAAATTCCGCACCGCGTTCCATATTACGCGCAAACCCAATCTTCCCTGCGACATCAAATTTCGCGCACTGCTCCAATATTTCGCGCATTTTATGCCTTTGCCAATTTTTGATCTTCTGATCTCGAACCATCATTTGCGCAAAAACTTCATTCATCAATTTCGCGCACCATGCCAATATTTCGCGCATCCCGCAGATTTTTCGCGCAACCCGCTACTATTTCACGCATCCCGCAGATATTGCGCGCACCACTTTATTTTTGCGCGAAACATGCCTAAATTTCCGCGCACTCCATTCCTTTGTCATTTTTCAACGTTCTGACCTTGAATAACTCTTTTGCACATATAAACCATCTTCAATCTTATGTGCAACATCCATTGCCAAGCACATTTCTTCATCTCCCGATTTTCAGGCCCTAAAATTTGGCAAACACTGGAAAACGGCGCCACCTTAAACTGTGCTTTTCTGCCATCCCCAGATTGTCTATTGCTTTTCCATTTTATCTCTTTACTGCTTCCCATAACCATTCTTCTGCTCTTATCACGAATCCCACTATCGTGATATTTATCCTTTGATAGATCAGCTTAAGCATCGTCAAAGTTGCAATGGGAACTGAATCTTTCCTATCTTCCAGCAGCATCATTCCTTCCAATCAAAACATTATATGACTGGAATCATCATTTCTCCCCCTTTCCTTCATAAGGATTGCATCACAAGTTCTCCTAACTCATGATTTGTGTGAAATACATACCAGCAAAGCATCGTCTGATTTAGATACAATGTGAAATGCCTGTCTACCTCAGAATGTCAAGCCCTTCCACATTTTCTCTTCTTCATAACCATCATTCTGCAAATCATATGATTCTATTCTTCAAGAAAGTTCTTGCATGGTTCACATGCAATCATAAATCATTGCATTGTCTTCTTCAAATCCTCATTCTTCTTCAACCATCCTTAGATAGATGATAATTCACCATTCTGCTCCAATCATCCTCAAATGGATGATACTTCTCCATTCTTCATTGTTGTAAACAATGTGTCACCATTGACACATGTTCTTTGAACTTAGGATTAGCTCAACAATCGTCTGAATTTATCATCTAAGAGAATTGCTCAATTATGAAATACAATGCTATGATTCCATAACAATTCTCCAGGCAACTTCACTTCAACCGATCTCCATTAACTTTGGAGTTCTTCTTCATATCCTTCTTCATTTTGACCAGCATTGACAACTGTTGACAACAAATACAATCTTCATATACAAAGTGGTCCCAACAATCTCCCCCTTTGTATTTTGTTGTCAATACATTAAAGTCTCCTCAGATGAATGTGTCAATGTCAAAATGAGAATCTAATCTCTCTCCCTTTACTTCATTTTCTCTCCTAGACATTCATTTCATTTCTCTCCCCCTTATTGACAAGAAATACAAAGATCATGGTAGATAGGGTATCATTCCGTACTTAAGCAATGTGCCATCAATCATTTCACTCTAAGTCTACTTGAGCAATGCTCGATGTAGAAAACAAGAGGATTTGATTTAGACAACAAAGCTGTCCATTACCCACATAATATGACACCTCATGAGATGAGAACTCATACACTTGTCTTCAAGGGTTTTTCACTTTCATTCCAGGCCGAAGATATTGAGTGTGAAAGAAATAATCAACCTGAAATTCCTGCACTCACTTCAACAAATGGATCAAAAACATTCTTGTTCAATTGGCAGGATAAGTGACCTTGGGGAACTTTCACTCTTCTTATGTCATTGATTATCTTTGTTACTCCCCCTTTAAAAAAATATATTTATTTTGAGTAACCAAGGATGAGAGATTAAGAAACGACATACCTTTTCCAACAACATGATCATCAGACAATATTCAGAGTAATTGAATTTTATACCAACAAATGTTGATATTGATTGAGATAATGACTCTGATAGCTTCTTCATGTGTCTCTCGCTCAAGGGAACATTTCTTATCATTGAATCTCAGGATCTCTCCCCTGAGATCTTGCTTCACCTTCAATTCCCTATATTATCAGAATCCCATCTTCTACAGATTGGCTCCCCCTCAAGGGGTGCACTCCATTCTGTCCAAACCACTCTCCAGATGAGAATGATCGTCATCTTCAATTCCCTACAATGTTAGCACATGTAAATATCAGAAGTATAAGGGAATAAGATGGAACCTCCTTGGTTCATCAATGTGAACAACAAGGTTGAGAAGATTCTCTCAACCAAGATGTCCCATTTTCATCATTCTTCACACTTGCACATCTGATCTTCAATGATGATTGTGCTGGTGTGGATCTCAACACATCTTCATGTGAAATCTTTTGTTTCCTTTTTGCCTTAGCAATTGCCAGTGCTTCATCTTCAGCTCTTTGCAGATCTTTGGCAAGTTGCAACTGATTTGTCCATATGACTAGTAAGTCACTTGGAAGTGTGGCCTCAGTTCTGGATATTCCACATTGTTCCTTCGATGCTTTCAAGCTACCTTTCTTAGGCAACATGTTTTCAATCAATCCCTTATGCTTCATCTGGATTGATTGTCTGTTTGAGTCCAGTCTGCTTCTATTCAGTTCCATGGCTTGTTCACAAAGATCCATGGTGTGTCCTTTCTTTCCACAGTAGAAGCATGTTTTCTTGGTGGTCCTTCTGGATGCATCACCCTTCTTGGATTTAGACTCCAAGGACTTCTTTTCCTTTTTCAAAACCTTCTTGGGAGAATCTTGAAATTTCTTCTTGCTTCCCAAGGATTGCATTTTAGCCAGGTTCAGTGATCTTCTCTTCTTTTTAGATCTGTATACAGTTGGAGATTGACATGTATCTTTTTGACCACTTTTGAAATCATCCCAGATGTTGTCAAGTAATCCAAATCTATTTGCAGTAAACATATGTCTCTGGACCTGTGGATGTTGCTTCTTTTCTTCTGGCTTTCTCCCCCTTGAAATGTACTTTCTCTGTACTTTTACATTTAAGGGATTGTACCAACAATCCAGTGCACAATGCCCAAATCTATTGCAGCACCAGCATTGACCAACAAACCTTGAATTCTTGTCATCTTCTTGATAAGGTTGCTGAATCTTCTTCTTGGTATGTTGTGCTTTCTGTGGGGACATAACTTCCACACTCTTTCCCCTAACCACCCTAGCCATGGTGGTAGGTTTCTTATCACTTTTCTTCATCCATACTTGTTTAGAAATTTTCTTCCAACCTGCACTTTTTGTAGAAACAATTTTCGAAACATTAGTACAAGTTGGTATGGATAGTAACTTCTTATCAGCTACTGGTGATAGATCAATGAGTGAAGCCATGATCTTCTTATCACATGTTGGAGGTCTTTTGACAGTAGAATCTTCCAGAGAACATTGAGTTCCAGCAGCTACAATTTCCTTCTTTTGTGGAGACTCAATATGTGTCTTCTCAAGATTGGTTAGTTCAGCTTCCAATTCTAGACATCTCATATTGAGGATGACTTCCTGGTTTTCAATCATAGTCATCTTCTCTTCACAAGACTTCTTTAATCTTTCAACTTCATATTCATGCATCTTTAATTTGTTTTGTAACAAAGAGTCAAGTTCATTGATCTTCTGGGAGTTATCTTCCAAATATAACTTCTTGACTTCATTGCCCCTTTTAGCTCATCTTCTAGTGCATGGATCTTATCTTCCAGAGTCTTGTTGACTCCCTCCTTTTCTTCAACATCTTTGAGCCACTTTGAATAATTTTCTTCAAATCCCCTCTTTGTTGCTTCAAAGGCTCCAACCTGTCTGGAGAGCTTTAAACATTCGACAATTTTTGCTTGTAAGCCTTTCTCCAAAACATCAGTTTCTTCTTCCAACTGATTGATATTTTCTTGCATGCATTGAAATACCCCGAAAACCAGGGATGTACTCTTTTCAGGAATAACATGTAGAATAATTCTTAATCTATCAGCTGATATTTCTTGAGATGTTGTAGATTGTTCATCACCACTTGTGCTAACATTTTTATCATGAGGGTAATTTCCAAATGTACTAACACATACCTCTTGATCAGTTGAGGTAGTAAGGTTTTCCATCTTCTTGGTGGGTACTTGAGCCACCTTGTCATAACTTTCCAAGTCTGGTGTGTCATCAACATCAGCCAAATATGGAGAACCAGATGCTTCCTCTTGTTTAGATACGAGGGAATTCTTCTTCAACTTTCTCTTCTCTTTCTTTTTCCTGTTCATCATGGTCTTTGTAGATATATCTTTCTGCTCAGAGATAGCTGAATCTTTACAAACACTGCTCTTCATTGATAACACAGGAAAGAATATCAGGTCTTCAAAAGAGAATAACTTCACTATAGAGAATCCAATAGAGGTGAACCTGTCGCTCTGATACCAATTGAAAGGACCAGTTTGGGATATACCTAACACTGAGAGGGGGGGTGAATCAGTGTTGGGGACTTTTTAAACCAATTCCAACTTTTATCCCTGTACCTCTAGACCTGTTAGGATCTTGATTCTCTTATTCTCTTTTCCCTGTCGCATGCAATAATAGAAAGCAGTAAAAATGTGCACACGATATTTTTACAAGGTTCACCACTCAATAAGAGTAGCTACGTCCTTGCCATGCATGGGTATGACCACTGCATGGATTCTCCACTATAAAGTAAAATGTTGTTATAATGGAGTGGCTAGGAAAACAATCCTCTAGCCAGTGTGAGTCCCTACACTTTGGAGGGGGGTGGGAAACAATCCTCTTCCCTGGACTGGTGAAAGCCAAGTCCAACTTGCAGCCTCTAGCTGGTTCTTTATACTGCCTATCGAGACAGTCTTCTTCCTTCTTCAAAAGGTTGGTTCTGCTCTTGATCTATTGTAGTGCTCTTCACTTGATTACTTGCAAAGCAGTAGGCAAGCAATTCTCTTCTTACTTTCTCTTCATCTCTAGTGCAAAAACAAACTGCACTAGTTCTTCTTCCTTCTTCCTCTTAGTGCAACAACTGACTGCACTAATCACCTTATTTCTTTAGCTAGAATCACATACACCAATGTGATTATTCAAACACTGAAGATCTGCTCAAAAAGCATCATCTGAATTAAACTGCCCTGAATAATTGTCAGCCTTCATTTGGGCATACTCTATTCTTCTTCTTTTCTTCCTTCTCTTCTCAATACCAACACCTGAGTGTATTGGTATACTGAATTCTTCCTTTGTGTAGATATGAGTTCAATTGCACGTCTAGTTCTTCTTCACTTCGCAACGCACAACGAGAGTGTTAAACACCAGTCGTGTGAGTGCGGTTCAACTTCTCTTTGTGAAACCGAATGGTTCACAGTTCTTTCTTCTTCACAAAGATGCTTCGAGAGTGCAATGCACCTATCGAAGGCCTGCGGTACCCTCAAATTTTTCGCGCACCATTCTAGGTGACTTGCGCATAAAATTCAAGCCTTGCGCGGAAAAACACCTTTTGGCGCGAAAAACCTTTTTCGCGCAACTCTTCCTTTTCGCGCAGAACTTCCTATTTCGCGCAGCAGTTCCTTTTTCGCGCAACACTTCTTCTTTTCGTGCAATACTCTATACTTCAATTTTTCCGCGCTTCAGAGCTCAGGATTTGTCTATGTGTCGAGCATTAACAACTAACAAGGGTTAGCCTCATATTTATAGGCATTTTTGAACCCGCGCGAAAAACACTAATCCGCGCGTAAAACCTCCTCCATGCGCGTAAAAACTCTTTTATGCAACTTCATATTTCGCGCCATGCTTCAATATTCCGCGCACCTCATGCCTTTGCCATCTTTCATCGTTCTAAGCATGAAGCACCAATTGCGCGCAAAATTCCGCACCGCGTTCCATATTACGCGCAAACCCAATCTTCCCTGCGACATCAAATTTCGCGCACTGCTCCAATATTTCGCGCATTTTATGCCTTTGCCAATTTTTGATCTTCTGATCTCGAACCATCATTTGCGCGAAAACTTAATTCATCAATTTCGCGCACCATGCCAATATTTCGCGCATCCCGCAGATTTTTCGCGCAACCCGCTACTATTTCACGCATCCCGCAGATATTGCGCGCACCACTTTATTTTTGCGCGAAACATGCCTAAATTTCCGCGCACTCCATTCCTTTGTCATTTTTCAACGTTCTGACCTTGAATAACTCTTTTGCACATATAAACCATCTTCAATCTTATGTGCAACATCCATTGCCAAGAACATTTCTTCATCTCCCGATTTTCAGGCCCTAAAATTTGGCAAACACTGGAAAATGGCGCCACCTTAAACTGTGCTTTTCTGCCATCCCCAGATTGTCTATTGCTTTGCCATTTTATCTCTTTACTGCTTCCCATAACCATTCTTCTGCTCTTATCACGAATCCCACTATCGTGATATTTATCCTTTGATAGATCAGCTTAAGCATCGTCAAAGTTGCAATGGGAACTGAATCTTTCCTATCTTCCAGCAGCATCATTCCTTCCAATCAAGACATTATATGACTGGAATCATCATTTCTCCCCCTTTCCTTCATAAGGCTTGCATCACAAGTTCTCCTAACTCATGATTTGTGTGAAATACATACCAGCAAAGCATCGTCTGATTTAGATACAATGTGAAATGCCTGTCTACCTCAGAATGTCAAGCCCTTCCACATTTTCTCTTCTTCATAACCATCATTCTGCAAATCATATGATTCTATTCTTCAAGAAAGTTCTTGCATGGTTCACATGCAATCATAAATCATTGCATTGTCTTCTTCAAATACCCATTCTTCTTCAACCATCCTTAGATAGATGATAATTCACCATTCTGCTCCAATCATCCTCAAATGGATGATACTTCTCCATTCTTCATTGTTGTAAACAATGTGTCACCATTGACACATGTTCTTTGAACTTAGGATTAGCTCAACAATCGTCTGAATTTATCATCTAAGAGAATTGCTCAATTATGAAATACAATGCTATGATTCCATAACAATTCTCCAGGCAACTTCACTTCAACCGATCTCCATTAACTTTGGAGTTCTTCTTCATATCCTTCTTCATTTTGACCAGCATTGACAACTGTTGACAACAAATACAATCTTCATATACAAAGTGGTCCCAACAATCTCCCCCTTTGTATTTTGTTGTCAATACATTAAAGTCTCCTCAGATGAATGTGTCAATGTCAAAATGAGAATCTAATCTCTCTCCCTTTACTTCATTTTCTCTCCTAGACATTCATTTCATTTCTCTCCCCCTTATTGACAAGAAATACAAAGATCATGGTAGATAGGGTATCATTCCGTACTTAAGCAATGTGCCATCAATCATTTCACTCTAAGTCTACTTGAGCAATGCTCGGTGTAGAAAACAAGAGGATTTGATTTAGACAACAAAGCTGTCCATTACCCACATAATATGACACCTCATGAGATGAGAACTCATACACTTGTATTCAAGGGTTTTTCAATTTCATTCCAGGCCGAAGATATTGAGTGTGAAAGAAATAATCAACCTGAAATTCCTGCACTCACTTCAACAAATGGATCAAAAACATTCTTGTTCAATTGGCAGGATAAGTGACCTTGGGGAACTTTCACTCTTCTTATGTCATTGATTATCTTTGTTACTCCCCCTTTAAAAAAATATATTTATTTTGAGTAACCAAGGATGAGAGATTAAGAAACGACATACCTTTTCCAACAACATGATCATCAGACAATATTCAGAGTAATTGAATTTTATACCAACAAATGTTGATATTGATTGAGATAATGACTCTGATAGCTTCTTCGTGTGTCTCTCGCTCAAGGGAACATTTCTTATCATTGAATCTCAGGATCTCTCCCCTGAGATCTTGCTTCACCTTCAATTCCCTATATTATCAGAATCCCATCTTCTACAGATTGGCTCCCCCTCAAGGGGTGCACTCCATTCTTTCCAAACCACTCTCCAGATGAGAATGATCGTCATCTTCAATTCCCTACAATGTTAGCACATGTAAATATCAGAAGTATAAGGGAATAAGATGGAACCTCCTTGGTTCATCAATGTGAACAACAAGGTTGAGAAGATTCTCTCAACCAAGATGTCCCATTTTCATCATTCTTCACACTTGCACATCTGATCTTCAATGATGATTGTGCTGGTGTGGATCTCAACACATCTTCATGTGAAATCTTTTGTTTCCTTTTTGCCTTAGCAATTGCCAGTGCTTCATCTTCAGCTCTTTGCAGATCTTTGGCAAGTTGCAACTGATTTGTCCATATGACTAGTAAGTCACTTGGAAGTGTGGCCTCAGTTCTGGATATTCCACATTGTTCCTTCGATGCTTTCAAGCTACCTTTCTTAGGCAACATGTTTTCAATCAATCCCTTATGCTTCATCTGGATTGATTGTCTGTTTGAGTCCAGTCTGCTTCTATTCAGTTCCATGGCTTGTTCACAAAGATCCATGGTGTGTCCTTTCTTTCCACAGTAGAAGCATGTTTTCTTGGTGGTCCTTCTGGATGCATCACCCTTCTTGGATTTAGACTCCAAGGACTTCTTTTCCTTTTTCAAAACCTTCTTGGGAGAATCTTCAAATTTCTTCTTGCTTCCCAAGGATTGCATTTTAGCCAGGTTCAGTGATCTTCTCTTCTTTTTAGATCTGTATACAGTTAGAGATTGACATGTATCTTTTTGACCACTTTTGAAATCATCCCAGATGTTGTCAAGTAATCCAAATCTATTTGCAGTAAACATATGTCTCTGGACCTGTGGATGTTGCTTCTTTTGTTCTGGCTTTCTCTCCCTTGAAATGTACTTTCTCTGTACTTTTACATTTAAGGGATTGTACCAACAATCCAGTGCACAATGCCCAAATCTATTGCAGCACCAGCATTGACCAACAAACCTTGAATTCTTGTCATCTTCTTGATAAGGTTGCTGAATCTTCTTCTTGGTATGTTGTGCTTTCTGTGGGGACATAACTTCCACACTCTTTCCCCTAACCACCCTAGCCATGGTGGTAGGTTTCTTATCACTTTTCTTCATCCATACTTGTTTAGAAATTTTCTTCCAACCTGCACTTTTTGTAGAAACAATTTTCGAAACATTAGTACAAGTTGGTATGGATAGTAACTTCTTATCAGCTACTAGTGATAGATCAATGAGTGAAGCCATGATCTTCTTATCACATGTTGGAGGTCTTTTGACAATAGAATCTTCCAGAGAACATTGAGTTCCAGCAGCTACAATTTCCTTCTTTTGTGGAGACTCAATATGTGTCTTCTCAAGATTGGTTAGTTCAGCTTCCAATTCTAGACATCTCATATTGAGGATGACTTCCTGGTTTTCAATCATAGTCATCTTCTCTTCACAAGCCTTCTTTAATCTTTCAACTTCATATTCATGCATCTTTAATTTGTTTTGTAACAAAGAGTCAAGTTCATTGATCTTCTGGGAGTTATCTTCCAAATATAACTTCTTGACTTCATTGACCCTTTTTAGCTCATCTTATAGTGCATGGATCTTATCTTCCAGAGTCTTGTTGACTCCCTCATTTTCTTCAACATCTTTGAGCCACTTTGAATAATTTTCTTCAAATCCCCTCTTTGTTGCTTCAAAGGCTCCAACCTGTCTGGAGAGCTTTAAACATTCGACAATTTTTGCTTGTAAGCCTTTCTCCAAAACATCAGTTTCTTCTTCCAACTGATTGATATTTTCTTGCATGCATTGAAATACCCCGAAAACCAGGGATGTACTCTTTTCAGGAATAACATGTAGAATAATTCTTAATCTATCAGCTGATATTTCTTGAGATGTTGTAGATTGTTCATCACCACTTGTGCTAGCATTTTTATCATGAGGGTAATTTCCAAATGTACTAACACATACCTCTTGATCAGTTGAGGTAGTAAGGTTTTCCATATTCTTGGTGGGTACTTGAGCCACCTTGTCATAACTTTCCAAGTCTGGTGTGTCATCAACATCATCCAAATATGGAGAACCAGATGCTTCCTCTTGTTTAGATACGAGGGAATTCTTCTTCAACTTTCTCTTCTCTTTCTTTTTCCTGTTCATCATGGTCTTTGTAGATATATCTTTCTGCTCAGAGATAGCTGAATCTTTACAAACACTGCTCTTCATTGATAACACAGGAAAGAATATCAGGTCTTCAAAAGAGAATAACTTCACTATAGAGAATCCAATAGAGGTGAACCTGTCGCTCTGATACCAATTGAAAGGACCAGTTTGGGATATACCTAACACTGAGAGGGGGGGTGAATCAGTGTTGGGGACTTTTTAAACCAATTCCAACTTTTATCCCTGTACCTCTAGACCTGTTAGGATCTTGATTCTCTTATTCTCTTTTCCCTGTCGCATGCAATAATAGAAAGCAGTAAAAATGTGCACACGATATTTTTACAAGGTTCACCACTCAATAAGAGTAGCTACGTCCTTGCCATGCATGGGTATGACCACTGCATGGATTCTCCACTATAAAGTAAAATGTTGTTACAATGGAGTGGCTAGGAAAACAATCCTCTAGCCAGTGTGAGTCCCTACACTTTGGAGGGGGGTGGGAAACAATCCTCTTCCCTGGACTGGTGAAAGCCAAGTCCAACTTGCAGCCTCTAGCTGGTTCTTTATACTGCCTATTGAGACAGTCTTCTTCCTTCTTCAAAAGGTTGGTTCTGATCTTGATCTATTGTAGTGCTCTTCACTTGATTACTTGCAAAGCAGTAGGCAAGCAATTCTCTTCTTACTTTCTCTTCATCTCTTGTGCAAAAACAAACTGCACTAGTTCTTCTTCCTTCTTCCTCTTAGTGCAACAACTGACTGCACTAATCACCTTATTTCTTTAGCTAGAATCACATACACCAATGTGATTATTCAAACACTGAAGATCTGCTCAAAAAGCATCATCTGAATTAAACTGCCCTGAATAATTGTCAGCCTTCATTTGGGCATACTCTATTCTTCTTCTTTTCTTCCTTCTCTTCTCAATACCAACACCTGAGTGTATTGGTATACTGAATTCTTCCTTTGTGCAGATACGAGTTCAATTGCACGTCTAGTTCTTCTTCACTTCGCAACGCACAACGAGAGTGTTAAACACCAGTCGTGTGAGTGCGGTTCAACTTCTCTTTGTGAAACCGAATGGTTCACAGTTCTTTCTTCTTCACAAAGATGCTTCGATAGTTCAATGCACCTATCGAAGGCCTGCGGTACCCTCAAATTTTTCGCGCACCATTCTAGGCGACTTGCGCATAAAATTCAAGCCTTGCGCGAAAAAACACCTTTTGGCGTGAAAAACCTTTTTCGCGCAACTCTTCCTTTTCGCGCAGAACTTCCTATTTCGCGCAGCAGTTCCTTTTTCGCGCAGCACTTCTTCTTTTCGCGCAATACTCTATACTTCAATTTTTCCGCGCTTCAGAGCTCAGGATTTGTCTATGTGTCGAGCATTAACAACTAACAAGGGTTAGCCTCATATTTATAGGCATTTTTGAACCCACGCGAAAAACACTAATCCGCGCGTAAAACCTCCTCCATGCGCGTAAAAACTCTTTTATGCAACTTCATATTTCGCGCCATGCTTCAATATTCCGCGCACCTCATGCCTTTGCCATCTTTCATCGTTCTAAGCATGAAGCACCAATTGCGCGCAAAATTCCGCACCGCGTTCCATATTACGCGCAAACCCAATCTTCCCTGCGACATCAAATTTCGCGCACTGCTCCAATATTTCGCGCATTTTATGCCTTTGCCAATTTTTGATCTTCTGATCTCGAACCATCATTTGCGCGAAAACTTCATTCATCAATTTCGCGCACCATGCCAATATTTCGCGCATCCCGCAGATTTTTCGCGCAGCCCGCTACTATTTCACGCATCCCGCAGATATTGCGCGCACCACTTTATTTTTGCGCGAAACATGCCTAAATTTCCGCGCACTCCATTCCTTTGTCATTTTTCAACGTTCTGACCTTGAATAACTCTTTTGCACATATAAACCATCTTCAATCTTATGTGCAACATCCATTGCCAAGCACATTTCTTCATCTCCCGATTTTCAGGCCCTAAAATTTGGGAAACACTGGAAAACGGCGCCACCTTAAACTGTGCTTTTCTGCCATCCCCAGATTGTCTATTGCTTTGCCATTTTATCTCTTTACTGCTTCCCATAACCATTCTTCTGCTCTTATCACGAATCCCACTATCGTGATATTTATCCTTTGATAGATCAGCTTAAGCATCGTCAAAGTTGCAATGGGAACTGAATCTTTCCTATCTTCCAGCAGCATCATTCCTTCCAATCAAAACATTATATGACTGGAATCATCATTTCTACCCCTTTCCTTCATAAGTCTTGCATCACAAGTTCTCATAACTCATGATTTGTGTGAAATACATACCAGCAAAGCATCGTCTGATTTAGATACAATGTGAAATGCCTGTCTACCTCAGAATGTCAAGCCCTTCCACATTTTCTCTTCTTCATAACCATCATTCTGCAAATCATATGATTCTATTCTTCAAGAAAGTTCTTGCATGGTTCACATGCAATCATAAATCATTGCATTGTCTTCTTCAAATCCTCATTCTTCTTCAACCATCCTTAGATAGATGATAATTCACCATTCTGCTCCAATCATCCTCAAATGGATGATACTTCTCCATTCTTCATTGTTGTAAACAATGTGTCACCATTGACACATGTTCTTTGAACTTAGGATTAGCTCAACAATCGTCTGAATTTATCGTCTAAGAGAATTGCTCAATTATGAAATACAATGCTATGATTCCATAACAATTCTCCAGGCAACTTCACTTCAACCGATCTCCATTAACTTTGGAGTTCTTCTTCATATCCTTCTTCATTTTGACCAGCATTGACAACTGTTGACAACAAATACAATCTTCATATACAAAGTGGTCCCAACATGTATAAGATGCATTAGGAAGGAATTATCATGGAATTCTAACCCAAATGAGGATTGATAAAGATCCTGTATTTATGGATTTTGTAAAGATGGATATGGGAATTTTTAAGGAAGGGGGAAAATCACTCTTTTTTCAAATTATTTCTAAACCATATTTACTGGAGAAGATAAAAAGCTCTTAATATGATGATGAGAATTTTCAAAATAAAATTAAATCCATTAAGGATGAAAGAATGGAATACTTCTTATATGAGGATGTAATTCTAAAATTTGGAAAGATTTTAGGTGATCCATAAATACCTGAGCTAAAAAGGGAACTATTAGATGATTCTCATAGCTCAAATTTTTCTATACACCCTACTAGTACCAAGATGTATATAGATATGAAAGAACATTTTTGGTGGGATAATATGAAGTGGGAAATTGATGACTATTTGTTAAGATGCCTAGTCTGTCAACAAGTGATTGATGAGAGATATAATCCTATGGGAGTAATGCAAGCTATACCTATTACTATGTGGAATTGGGATGACATTATTATGGAATTCATCAATGGATTACCAAATAATCTAAAAAATAATGACGAGATATGGGTTATTATTGATTTACTTACAAAAGAATCACATTTTATTGCTATAAAATAAGGTTAACCTCTTTAGAACCTATAGATAATCTATATTAATTAAGTTTTAAGGCTTTATGGTGAACCACTATTGATTTTTTATGATTGAGATCCCTGTTTCATGTCAAAATTATTGAAGAGTATTTAGAAGGCTTTAGATACTCAACTTCATTTGATTACTTCTTATCACCCTCAAACTAATGGATAGTCTGAAAGGACAATTAAAATATTAAAAGACACATTGGGATCATGCTCACTTTACTTTCAATGAATGCGGGATCATTAATAACCCTTATTATAAATTTCCTATAATAATAATTCTATTCAGGCTCATATTAAAATCATATCAGAATATAAAAACATGTTATGCTGATGACCAGGGAAAGGATTTGAAATTTCAATTGGGAGATCATGTATTTTTGAAAGTATCTCCATGGAATGGTGTCATAAGGTTTGGTAAAAAAGAGAAAATGATCTCTAGGTACATCAAACCATTTGAAATTTTGGAAATAATTAGGGCATTAGATTACCAATTAGAAATGCCGTTAAGTCTCTCCAAAGTTCATGATGTGTTCCACATATCATTGTTAAATATGTACATTCAAGACCCAAATCATGTAATCACCTACGAAGAAATATAAATGGAACCTGATTTGTCTTACTATGAAACTCCTATCGATATTCTTGAATCTAGAGAGAAAGTATTGATAAATCGGGTGAATTGAGTAGTAAAAATTCTTTGGAGAAGCCGTAAAATGGATGAAGCAATGCCAGAACCTGAGGATGTTATGAAAAAGAAGTACACTCATCTGTTTAAAGAAAATATTCATGAAAAACTTTAATGAAAATTTTTTTGAAGGAGGGAAGAATATAACACCCTAATATTTATGGTATTTATCTTCTTAAATAAATTCAATTTTCTTGATAACTTTGGTTTCATGCAACACAAAACTTAAACGAACTGTGATATACTATTAAATATTAACATAACTATTGGAATAGTAATGTGACCATTAGAATAATAACATCACCTATAAAAGTCAAAATAAAATTTAGGTATCTTATAAATTAAAAAATGATATATTTATATCATGGAATAAGTAAATAAATGTTTTAAAAATGACAATTAAGTGTTTATATTTTTGTGAAATGTAAATATTTATTTAAAATATTATAATTAATATAATGATTTAAAGAAAATTTATTTTCATAAAATATATTCATAAATTAATATTTTTTTGTCTTATGATTATAAGATAATTTTATGAGACCTTAACCAATTTTTCAAAGTGTCATAAAATCAGTTAAAATTTTAAAATAAATATTTTTTTGAATAAATGAAGATTTTAATTAAAAATAAAATTTATCATATTTAAAAAATTATTTAAAAAAATGATTCCATTTTAAAAATCTACACATAGAAAAATGGTTAGTGTAAATTTTTGGTATTTTTCTAGAATAGTTGATTTTTTGTTGAATAGTGAAACATGATAATTTACGGTATTAGCTAGATCCATGAAATATTAATTAATGAATGATTTATGGATGATTTAAAAACCACTAGTTAGAAATAATATGCACTAGTTACTATACTTAGTCACAAGAATCATCACTATTGATAGTTTTGTACCAAAATAATAAACAAATGAATAAAATAACATAAAAACACTTCTCTCCTCCACTGTAAATACCACCCCTAACAACCCCTTATCCTAAAAACTTCTAAGACTTGTAACTTTCTTATATTATTCCTAATTCCTTTCCTAAACCTATTCCCCTTGTCTTGGTCTTTCTTGTCTCACCAAAAGACCAACCCCATGTGCATTAAGGAGGTTCTCAAGGATACACTATATAAGAGGTAAAATCCTCTTTCATTTTATTTTGATTTCTTTAATTTTTTTAATTTTATTATCCACTACTTACCTACTCTATACAAACATTAATGATAAATAAAATATCTTATACATACTATAATTTTGTTTTGTTAATGAAATATCATTCATCAAACCCCTTATCCTCTCCCTTTTATTCTAAAAATGAAAACATCATCTGTGATGTGTGAATGTGTTTCCATGACACGTCAAATTAATTATGTTTTTAAGGTTTATTTATAGTATAGATCAAATTGTTGATCATCTCTCAAAGAGTGTTGATAGGTCTAGAGTGTTTATTTTTAAAAAAAGGGACTAAAAGAGGGGGTTGTTTTGCAAATAGTTCTAAGAATAGATTGAATTAATTTAAAGATTTTAATGGGTGACAAAAAAGTGGATATTGAAAAATATATGACAATTATGTGATCATTTATAAGTTACTACACCACTTCAAAAGTTCGTTATTCTTAAGTGATTATTAGTTTTTAGTATAATCCTTTACTTGAGGGTTAACCAATATCTTGGGTACCCACAAGCCTCTTAAAACGATGAAAAAAACACTAAAACTTGACATAAAAATCATGTAGTCAAGTTACAAACCCTTATCATGCTTTATGTTTTTTAAAGGAACACTAAAATATTAAATGTTTGGAAAATAAGAGGGTTCTGATTTTGTCCAATCGGAACAACACAAGTCGCACACTTAAAATTGCACACCGACCGATTATGAAATAAAAAATGTTTCATTTAAATGAATCAAAACAAGTTAAGATACATATAAAAAAAATTAAAAACCAAAATATACACCAAACTGATAGATAATCATGTGCCGAAACTCCTTCTTTATTTGTGTAGCTCCCTCACAATGATCACCGACAATTTAACTCGACGTCGAGAGGAGGACGAAGCTCAGGTGGAAGTCCTTCATTCCTAATCCCCCCATGAGGACAGGGTCCTCCAAAACTTTCTAAGATGAGTAGGATACTGTTATAGGGCTCTAAAATGTAAGATCTTTTCTTCTGGTTCGAACTTACAAATGAGGTGCTCAATGTATCAATTTATAGTCAATGTGGAAGGTGGTTTTGGGCACACAGATTGTGTAAAACAACTTGGACCATGGTTTTTGACATTCAAACAACTTATCTCATTTTTTTTTGAAAACTACAAAGTTATAGCGCCGCCTTTTTAATATCTCCATAAAAATTTTGGATTCATTTGGACACTTATAGCTTGAGATATTGATAGAACACAATACAACAATTTTGAATTCATTTAGATTCAGTGGCTTGGACAGATTAGTTCCATTGGGCCACATAATGAAAGAATTGGTAATGGGTTTCTTCAGATAAAATTTATACCATTAAATGTTGGACCGTACTACAAAATTTCATCCCATTTGGATGCACAATGTAGTAGAAATTTGTGATTAAGTCTAATAGTGTGCTTGGATCATGCCTAGTTTGGTTCATTTTTCTTGAACTTTGTCATGAGATCTCCAAATCACCTCCACCTACAATGAAATTATCAAAACAAGTAACACTTCACTTTTTAGTAGGGATAAAAACAAAATAATTGAATCAAATATGAATTTCGATTTGTTATTGTTTTTAAAATTTTCAATACTAAACTGGTGTAGCACAATGGTGTAAGGGTGAAAATGAAATAGTGAATCGCGGTGTGATCACACCCCCATACCTAAATATTTGTAGTCCTCGGAAAAGTCACATTTCCAAAAATTATGCATGGATATATTCCCAAATTCATGAAGATTTAACATTTGATGAAAACTTAAAATGTGATAGAAATGTGATAAAAGGAAAAATCACACCAAGGAGTTGTTATCAGTGATCATAAAAAAAATATGTGTCATAAATTGTATCAGCACGAAATTGAATGGTTCCAATTTGAGAAAGTAGTCCAAAATTCAAAAATGTCACAAACTCTCCACATGTGTGTGTGAAACCATTCCACACAATTCTTTTCACTTTCTATCTAGTAAATATTTTTTATTTTAATGTTTATCTACTTAAATTATTTTTTCCACCAAACCTTCCGTACATCCTTTGCAATAAAATTTTGAGACCCACTCAATTAAGAATGTCTAGAAGTCAAACCTTAAGCTACTAACCTATATATCCCTATATTTTTTACATTTCATCACTCCCCTGATTTATTTTTGTTATTATTTTTGTATGTTGTGGTTGGATAAAATCTCACAATCTTCCATAAACCCTTGTTTGATCTCCTCATGACACTAATTGTAATAGTTTTAACAAGACAAAAAGTCGAGGAAGTGTGGTTTTTAACCTTCCCAAGATAAAACCCCTTTTTTATGATTTTTTTGTTTTTTCGTTTGAGTGTGTACAATAGTTAGATAATAGGTACACAAATAGGTCAATCTGATATAGTAATTAAATAGATTAGATAAGGAATGTACGTATGGGAAAATCATTTTGGAAGAGAATAAATATTAACCTTACTTTTATTTACCTTCTATTGAGTAAGAAAAAACTCACACTTTAGGGTTGGGTGAAAAAATGTGTAAAGATATTTAATGACACAATTTCCCCATATACTACTCACACAAAGATTACTATTACTCTAAAAGGTTTCAAAGTGATACAACCATTTATATCATCTACAAACAACAAAATTTCAAGAGAAAGTCACACCATAGTATTTAATTCTTCATGAATTTCAAATTTTATCAGAATTTTTTTGAAGGTTAAAACAACATTAAATACCAACATTCCTTGTGTATTTTTGAATATCTTCCAGGGTTAAGCGGGCATAATTCTCTTTGATAAAATAGGCATAAGAAATTAACATTTTAATATAAAATTGAGGGGGAAAATGAGGTGGGGGAGGGGGGGGGGGGGTGGAAAGTGAAAATACTATACAATAAGTAAAAATAGAAAAAGAAATAAAGACGATGGAAATTTCTAACTAAACAAGAAATATACCCATGCCTCCCACAAACAAAGCGTGTAGTGTCCTCACTATAATAAAAGAGAATGTGTAAAGGAAGGATAAAACCAAGTGAGTCTCATTGATAGATTACTTCTTGAACATAGAGTTCCTCCATCAAGGACTCCGAAATGGATTAATGAAAGTGCTTCATCTGCTACCCATTGAAAGTGATGGTTTGCTAAATTTTGAACCTAAACAACACAAAATTGATAAACATTAGTAATAGTGTATGGTCTAAACCAACAGAAATAAATCTTACCTGGATATAACTTTATTCTTGCATAATAAAAGAGGAAATTCTACCTAATGTGGAATTGACGATGAAGGATGAGATGGTTGTGGGATACCTTGGTCCAGTCCTTATAAATATGAGACTTATAATATAAATCTCTCCTCATTTCCTTCAGTTCCTAAATCTCTAAATTTATTTGAGAACCTATACCAGAAAGAATAGAATTTCATTGTTAATGATCTAGTAGGATCAGTTCTCTATGTCAATAGGGTGGTGAAAACTCTTTCCAAACACATGCTGATAAGGTAACATTCCAATGGGAGTTTAGAAAGTAGTGAGTTAGGCCCATAATGAATAATCGAGTCAAAGACTCCAATCTTTTATATTGGGCTAAACCATTTTTTCAAGAATTTTTTACCTCTATATTAGACACCTCATCTTGACCATTAGTTTGTGGGTGATAAGCAGTAGACACTTGATGCCCGACCCCATACCTATTCAAAAGTGATTACATTTTATAGTTGTAGAAATTAGAACCCCGGTCACTGATGATGAACCAAGGTAATCCAAACCTATAGAATATTTGGGTTCTCAAAAATTCCACAACTATCTTGGAATCATCCTTCCTCATGGATTCTATCTCTACCCATTTTGAAACATAATCCACTGCCATAAGAATGTAAAGGTTTCCAAAGTAATTGGGAAATGGACCTATAAAGTAAATGCCCCAAATATCAAAAATGTCATGGAATAGAAAGGGTTGTTGTGGAATCTGATTTCTTTTAGATACATTATCAATTCTTTGACAGCGAGGAAAAAAATTACAAAAATCATGGGAATCCAAAAAAGTGTTGGCCAAAAGAGACCAGAATCGAGGACGTTGTGAGAAGTTTGTTGGGGACCAAAGTGGCCCCCATAAGAAAGTGTGTGGAAGAACTTAAGGATGAACTGAAACTCGCTATTGGGATCACAATACCTATGGAATTGATTACTATATGGGCGCCAAAGGTAGGGGTCATCCCAGATGTACCAACCCGACTCATGTTTCAGACAGTCATCCTAGTATTTTTTGAAATTAGTAGGAATGAAAGATGATACAAAATTATTTATAATTTTATCATAAAAAAACAATATTTCACTTGGTATAGTTTCTCATCAGGAAACATGTCTTTTGTAGGAATAAAGGGGGATTAGTCAATGTCTAAGGATGGGAGGATCCTACTGATATGGTCATCCACCACATTCTCTATTAAATTTTCATCTCAAATTTCTATATTTAATTTTTGAAGGAGGAACATCCAATGAATGAGACATGGTTTGGATTCTGGTTTTTTAAAGAGATACTGGAGGGATCCATGGTCTAAGAACATAATGAATTTAGACCCTAAAAGGTATGACCAGAATTTATCCAAGGAAAACACAATGATAAGAAATTATTCTTTAGTTGTGGTGAATTTTTCTTGGGTAGGGTCTAGTGTACGTGAGACATAAGTAATGACATGTGGATCTTGATCAAACCTTTGTGATAAGACTTCCCCAACTGCATAGTTAGAGGCGTCACACATGAGCCCAAATGGTATAACCCACTGAGGTGGTTGGATTATAGGGGGTGATGTGAGATTCCTTTTCAATTTATTAAAATCTCTCGCCCATTCTTTATCAAATAAAAATTATTTTTATTTTTAGAGTAAATGGGAGAGTGGGAGTCAAATATTACTAAAGTTACAAATGAAATGATAGTAAAATCCATCATGTCCTAGGAATTACTGCACATCCCATACATTTTTAGGGAATTGTAGGGAAGAAATGATATCCACTTTTGATTTATCTACTTGGATACCATCCCTAGAAATGACCCGTCCCAAAAATATACCTTATCACACCATGAAATGGAATTTCTCATAATTTAATACAAGATTCTTTTTAATACAGTGATGTAGGATGGAACCAAGAATAATCAAACATTCATCAAAATTGGATTCAAAAATAGTGAAATCATCCATAAATACTTCCATGAAATTCTCCAGGTAATATGAAAAAAATACTAACCATGCATCACTAGAAAGTACTGGGATCATTACATAAACCAAATGACGTACTCCTAAAGAAAAATGTGTCAAAGGGGAAAGTGAAGGTTTTATTTTCTTGATCCTCAGGGGAAACATGGATATGAAAGTATCCAAAATACCCATCAAGAGAAAAATAATGGGAATTCCATTCTAGAATATCTAGCATCTAGTTAATGAATAGAAATGGTAAATGGTCCTTTCTAGTGTGTTGGTTTAGTCAATGATAGTATTTACAGACACAACAACTATTCTACACATGAGTTGGAACCAATTCATTATCTTCATTTTTAATTACCATAAGACCATTTTTTAAGAATAACTTATACTAGAATGACCCATGTCTGTCATATATTGGGTAAATTATTACCGCATCCAATAATTTTGTTACCTCATTTTTAACAAAATCTAGGAGGTTTAGATTAATTCGACGTTGTGACTGTCTCACTAGTTTAGCCTCATCACTTAATAATATATTATGTTTGAAAATTGATGGTTTAACACCAGGAATGTCTGCAAGTTTCCATCCTAAAGCTTATTTATACTCCCTAAAAAGTTTAATTAGTCTCAATTCAAGCTTAGGAAGGAGTAAACTTGTAATGATGATAGAAAACTTGTTTCTATTCTCAACATTGGAATATTTTAAATCTTGAGGAAGTTGTTTTAGTTACAATTTGGGGGGATTTTGTATTGATGGGAGTGTGTGTGAAAGTGATAGGTCACTAATATCATCTAACTGCTCAATGTTAAAATCCTTAGATGTGGAATGAGCTTTTACAAGCTTAGAAGTATCATCTATGGTCATGCAATCATCAGTGTTCAAAAAATCATCTATTAAAAAACATGCATGACATTTTTCTACACCACCATAATAGTAAACACATGATTCATTACCTAGAATTTTAATCAAGGATGAAAACTTAGAAAGGGGATCAATGGAAATAAAAGATTTTTTTTCATGGGAAGGGAGTACATCAATTGAATTAACCGAGAGGTAGGGATGTTCTTATGAGGGGTGATTAATGGCATCAAGGATGTTGATGTGGAAAATGACACCACCAAAATCCATAGATAATGTACCATTTTGGACATTAATTATGGTTTTGGCAGTTTTCCAGAAGGGTCTTCCCAATATAATCAGGTAATGTCTATTCATACTATCATTTTCCATTTTAAGCACATAAAAATCAGTAGGAAAAATTAAAATTTTCACCCTCAAAAGAACATACTATAACACACCAGAGGGGTGTGTGGTACTCTGATTTTTTAATTAAACCACAATTCTAGTGGGCTTAAGTTTCCCAACCTACAATGAAGAGTAAATAGAGTGAGGCATCACATTTATAGAAGTACCCAAATAAAGAATAGCAATGGAAAAGGAATACTCCCCTATGGTGAATATAATTGAGAATATTCCAGGATCATTGAATTTGTTAGTAAGTAATGGCTATATCAATACTGAGACATTCCTCCATAATCTCACATTCTCATCACCTTGAATTCACCTTCAGTGTGTACACATATCCTTCAAAAACTTGGCGCATCTTTTAATTTTCTTCACTACATCAATCAAAGGAAAGTTGAACTATAATTTTTTGAAAGTTTACTATATTTATTTATCAAGTTCTATTTCCTTTTGTTTCTTAGGTTGGGTTTCCCTTTTGGGAAAAGGAATATAAATGTTTGGTCTTATTGGTTCATTAAATGAAACATTTTTTCCTTTAGAAGGGATTATATTAGGGCAAGGTTTTTCAACATTTGGAACATTTTAAATGGTTTGGATGATGTTTTACTTAGGAAGGGATGGCTCTATTAGGGTGTTTATTTGGATTGTAAGTTTATTTCCACTCCTAAGGGTGATAGAACTAACATTTCCCTTATCCTTAGGATTAACTAGAGGTTGGGAGGGTAGTTTATCTGACCTATGACTTTGGATTTCCCCCCACTGAGTTGGCTAGTTGGACTAATTGGGGTTTTAGGTCTTGTATGGAATCTTGGGTGGTTTTTTGGAATTATAGATTGTTGGAAGCCATTTTTTATCATGTATTATAGGTTAGGCTCTAGTTTTGGAGGGGGTTTTTGGAAAGGACTTTATGGCGGATGAGGATTTCTGGGTGGCGGTTGTTAACTACTCTACCCCAGTTGGTTCCATAGTTGTTGAGGTTGGTGTGAATACTCCCTTCCCTATAGTCTTGGTTTTCTTTCCAACCAGGGTTTAAATTACTAATAAGGTTCTTGCCTAAAGGTTTAGTTAGAAAGTAATCCTCGAAGGATTTCCTCAAAACTCTTAGATGTTTATCACAATTGAGGACATTGGTGAGATTAGTGGGTGTCAGAAGAACATATACCCTAATGGATGGGAGGATATTGGGATTTCCCTTTGGAAAGGGAAATTTGTCTAATAATTGTACTTACCTCTTCAAAATTTATGTCCTTCTTCTCAAATTCAGTACACTGCACCTCATGGACACCTCAAATGGGTACATTGGACCTTGAACCAAATTGTTATTTATTCTACGCCATGTTATTAATTAGGGTTCTTAAAAAAATTGGGGTATTATCAACTATAACACCACCTATATAAGTATCAATCATTTTTCGATCAATAGAAATAAAAAATTCATAAAAAATACTAAATTAAAAGTTGATCACTTATTTGGTGGTATGGGAAACTTAAACAATGCCTTTTAAACCTTTCCCAATATTCATTAAGTGTTTCCTATTGTGATTGTATTATCCCACAAATTTATTTCATTATTATTGCAGTGTGACAGGCTGGAAAATATTTTTCAAGAAAAAGACATTTCATGTCTGCCCAACCTCAAATTTGTGAATTAACATAGTAAACACAATCTTTTGAAGTATCTTCTAATGAAAAATGGGAATTTCTATGTTTTAATTTTTCTTAATATATATTATCAGGTTTTAATATAGAACACATAATACTAAATTCTTTTAAATGATTATGTGGGTCTTCTCCAGCAAGTCTATGAAATCTTGGCAATAAGTGAATTAGATCTGATTTTAGTTCAAAATTGGGTTCCTCGCCGTGTAATTGAATGTAAGTGGGTTGGATATAAACATTAGGCAAGGATAATTTTTTTTGTGTTCAATATTTTTCATCCATTTTATATAATTTATGTTCTTTTTTAATGTGGGTTATAGAAGATGAAGAAGAAGGATTGAGAAGAGTTTCAATATTTTGGGTGTCCTCCTTCAATGGATCATTCCGTTATTCTTGGTTTCGATGACGCAAGATCCTCTCTGATTCATGTTAGAATGGAATTAGTTCCTTTGATGAAGATCACGTCATACACAAGGCCTAAAAAAGTATTATTTTATAAATCAAATTAAAAAAATAATTGAATAAAATAACCAAACCAATAATTACAAAATACATAATACTTTTATAAAAAAACACACACTAAAAAAAAATCGATCCCTAGAAATGATGCCAAACTTTTAATGCATTGTCATGAAACATAAAATTGATTATGTATTTAATATTGATCTATTGTATAAGGTAGACCCTAGGTTGTCTTTAAAAGAGTGTTGATAAATTTAGAGAGTGTATTTTTAATAAAAGAGTCTAAAATAGGGGGTGGTTTTGAAAATAGTTTTAAAAATAGATTGACATAATTTGAAGAGTTTAATAGGTGAAAAACAAGTGGATTTTGAAAAATATATGATAAGTATGTGATAATTTATAAGTTACTACACCACTTAAAAAGTTCATTGTTCTTAATTTATTATTAGATTTTTGTGTAATCATTTGGTTGAGTATTAACCAAGATATTGGGTACACACATGCCTCTTAAAATGATGTAAAGAACACTAAAATGTGACATAACAATATTGAAGTCAAGTTAAAACCCCTTATCACACTTTAAGGTTTTTAAAGTAACACTGAAATATCAAATTTTTGAGAAAGAATAGGGTTCTTATATTGTCTAATTAGAACAACACTTGTTTCACACTTAAAATTTCACACTGATTGATTATGAAATAAAAAGTGTTTCAATTAAATGCATCAAAAAAGTTAAGATACATATTAAAGAACAATTCCAAATTAAAATATACAAAAAATAGTAGATAATTATGTAAAAAAACTCCCTCTTAAAGTTTGTAGCTCCATAACAATGATCACCCACTAGTTAGCTCGACATCAGGAGGAGGAGGAAGCTCGGGTGTAAATGAAATAGTGAATCACGACGCGATCAATGTGTCGATTTACCACCATCATGGATGATGCATTTTCATTTTCATTACCACATTCATGGATGGTCATAAAACCACTATTATGGTTAAATAATATTTAATTATACATATTATATGTTATATAATGTTTTGGAACTTATATATAACCATGATATGAAATAAAATGATATAAGTCAGTGATGGTCTTAAAAATCGCCAAAAAAAATTAAATCATTTCTATTAACATTTTATCTAATGAATAATTCTCATACCATATAATAAAATGAGATATAAGATCTTTTAAACTTATGGAAGTTCATTAATAACATATAATTTCAAATCTTTATAACTATTCCTATTTTATATGAACTTCCATACAAGTATACAAGTGAACTAATCATGAAAAACTAAGTAAACAAACACTCCCAGAATGATGAAATTGAATATTATAACCCATTAAAAAGGACATACCTGGACTTAAAAAGATTATAATAAATCAAGAACACAAATAAAAGATTCTTAATTAAGTAATTAATGAATCTAATTTGGTTATCCATGACATTAAGTACAAGTGAAAAACACTTTCAGATATAAGGTAAGGGGTTTATTATCTCACTTTTATTTCTTTGAGATATGACTTATTCACTCATTATTCCTTATGTGTGTTATATGTTTACTATCCATTTTTATTTATTATCATCATTAATTTAATATTTCATCAAATATCTATATTTCTTGTGTCATGTATATGATTATTTTCTTACCCGTATACCGTTTTTAACATATGGTATTTATTTTTAATTTTTTTTAACTAGGGAAATATTGATAAATACATATACTATATTCAATATGGATATTTTGGTAAGTAATATTGTTGTTGAATTAAATCTAAGTATGAATAATTCTTTATACTTGTAATGTCAGGTGGGTCCTGACATTATATTTCCCCTCGAGGCATCGACATGTCTCATGAGACAAAATAGTTGGCTTCAAACCGTTCATATTTGTTCCCAAGTAGAATCAGATGGGTTTATACCCACAAGATTAAACCATATTATGAATGGTCTAAATGGTAGTGGTTCATGTGTTAGATGCACGACATCTAATAATTAATCATTTTCTTCATTCAATATTCTATTATTACTTTCCATGATATTTTCACTATGAAAAAATTTATGGTTTCATTTTTATTATCAATTTATTGTTGGCATGTGTTTTTTTACCTTTACATAAAGATTATTCCTTTTTTAATTTCTCTAATTATTACAGATTAATTTAACCCTTACATAGCATTTGAGCTCACCCTTTTATTTGGTTTCCTTTACTAGGTTATAAAGATGAAATCATTGAATAAGTGTCAAGGAAGTAGTTTATTTTAATTTTTTATGTTCTATGTTAAATTACCAATGTAATTAGAGAACCATTGATGTATCTAGTTCTTCGATACAACTAAATTGATCGGTCCTTGGTGATGTGATCTCTTGTATAAATTCCATTGTAATAAAATAATCACAGACTCTACGCTACTGGGGTCATGGTTATTACATTTATAGTGTCAAATTATATATTTTATTAGTTTTAAAGTATAATTAGATCAATATTATATCATATAATATTATTTAGGTCATTGGATTCAATTTGAAATTGAATTTGGATATAAAAACATTTCAATATTTTTAACATTTTCATTTTCAAAAACCGTTGTTTCGTCACATTTGCGAGATTAAATTTAAATTAATTATTGAAAATTCTTTGAATTGAATTTGGAAAAATGGATTCCATATTTGGAATAAAAAATTACAAATATATTAAATAGGTCCCTTTTATATTTGGAAAATATGAATAGTAATGTTACTATTTTTTATTACCACTATTAAGGGTAAATTAGGTAATTAATGGTAAAAATAGTATTAGAAATATCATAAAATTACCCAAACACTTGTATTTTTTTTTGGATGAGTGATTGTCATCCAAAATCATCATTGGAATGATTTTATGACCTCTTTAGTCCCTTTATAGTATTTTATTCTAAATAATTGTCAAAGATGTCATACTTATGTTTTAATAAGTATAACATTTTTAATATATGGTTATTTTGAAGATATCTTTAACTATAAATAGTATTATAAAATTTAAATGTTTTCTATTCATCATGGAAATTTAATTTAATTTTTTAGAAAGAAATAATTTTCTTAAATGATTACACAATGATGATGCAACACTTGTTTAATTCATGGAAATATCAAATAAATGACATTAAAAATATTTAAATAATTTTAATTTGAGATAATTAATATCATACATGAATTTTATATATGAATTTGAAATTTTAGTGATGTTTTAGACGAATTATATCTAATTTATCTTATTTTTATGATATTTCAAAAAGTCAAATAATTAATAGTATTAAAATTGACATTAATGATATTTTAGAACAAATAATATTTTATTAAATTATATAAAATTTATAAAAATATAAAATTAATCCAAATTATTGGTATATGGTTCAAAATTTTATTAATGATTAATTTATGGTTTTTTATAATTTTAAAGTAACTATATTAAACTTTAAATAGTAAAAACACATGTATTCACAATAAGAGTTAAAGAGGTTAAATAAGGGTTAAATCCAAATTATAAGGATTAAAAAATAGTCAAAACATATTTAATTTTCATTGGATGAATTTATTTTGACCCATAAGATTACTATATTTGAAATAAATTCGTTTTTATAATATGGAATTGAAAATTAATTTATATCAATTTAATATTTTGAAAAATTCCAAGAGTGCTCCTCCCCCTCTTATAAAAGATAACCTCTTCTTGTTTATTAATCCCACTCCAAAACCTATTTTTTCAGCCCAATTCTGCCCAAATACCTTACTATAATTCCTAATCACATTATAGAGCTATTATTTTATGAATAAATCCATCCTTAGTGGTCTTAAAGTGTTAAGAAAAGGTTGTGGTCCGAGGAAGAGGTATCCTTTTTAATCATGTATTTCTATTTTATTTCTTCTCGTACATCATTCAAATCTTATTCAACCATGATTAAGTAATAAATCCATTATAATCAATATAATTTGATTTTATTATGTTAATATCATTACCTAAATACATATTCACTTTCATCAAAGGAAAAAAGAATTGACATTCGTGTGTATGTCGAACTACTGCCTCGCAAAACAATATAATTTGTTTTCTATCACCGCCTCTCAAGAATGGTTATAATAGTGTAATTAAAATTTATATATGATATTTAGGACGTAATTATCATTATTAAAATTTAATATTCCATTTTATTTCTCACTATTCCATGTATAGAAAAATGATAATGTCGTTCGTGTGTACGTTTGAACTATCACCTCCACGAAGCGATTTGATTTTTTTTCCATCACCACATCACATAGATGATATATATATATATATATATATATTTAAAAGATTAATATTATATTATTGATATTATTATCATTATGGAATGATAAAATTATACTTACCTTCTTTTTATAATGATCATTTAAAAATGAAAACGTCACTCATGCATACAAATAACTTACTGTCTCCGTGATTATAATATAGTTAATTTTTCATATCCATATGTAATGGATGGATTTAAAAGTATAATTTAGGTATAAGAGTTATTATTTTTTAATTAATATTATTCTAGAGATTATTGAATAATTACCACTTTGAATATTGATATCAAACAGTAGTCATTTTGGACTAAAGTAATGAATATCGTTAGAATGATCAACATGAACTTAAATAATTAATTAATAGTTATAACAAGATAATAAATGATTCAAAAGCAAAAAAAACTTTAAAAAGGTTTTCAATAAAGTAAATAACTAACCAAAGTTTATTATTAATTAAGATAAAGATTGTACATGATGAGTTAGACTCATGGTAATGGACATTATTTTAAAAACCCTCTTTTAAAGTTCATTTTTCAACTCTTTTTACAAAAGTCAAAGGGAATGTTTTTATAACATATATGACATGAGTAGTATATCCCACTTTCTTGATTATTTATTTCTTAGATAGTTCCTTTATAAGTTTTCAAAATTATTTTCAAATAAAATGGTTTCATTTTTATGTGTTTGGTTTTTATATTTTAAAAGTAATTTTTATAAGAAAAGGGTATTTTGATATCTAAAAGTATTTTTCTCATGGGTTTAAAAGAGTTTTAAAGGGTTTTATTCATGATATGTTCCTTTCTAATTGTTTATTATGGGTTAATCCTACTATATATCTATATATGATGGGTTTATCCCTATTATAGCTCAATATATGATGGGTTGATCCCCATTATAGCTCAAGATATGATGGATGAGCTCCATTATAGCTCTCCAATGCATTGGGTACTCCAGAGATGGAAGTCGACCGTATAGTTTTATTTATTTAAGGGTTAATGCAATAATGATATGGTAATTATTTCCCAAGGAACCTATGTGATTTTCAATGATTTCTAATGAGTTTTTAAGAAAATGGTTTTATTGGGTTTTCATGTTTTCATCAGACTAATGATTTACTATCTTAATGTCCCTTATTGAGCTTTTTTGTGATCCTCCCAATTTTTAAATTGTCTTTCACAGGGTTTAAGGAATATTATGGACAAGGATGGTATTAATGGGAAAATTGTGATGATTTTTCAGAAATTTAAATCATGATTTATTTTAGGAAGTTTTATATTGTGGAAAAAATGGATACAGAGTATAAGTATCCACTTGTAATATATGATTTTACTTTGTAAGAGTTTTTCCTAATTATCTAAGACTATAAATTGAAAATATCCTTGAATGTGAATTCTAATTAAAAAACACTAGGATTTTTAATGTTTAAGGATGGGTCCATATATTTATAACATATATTCCATTGTTATCACTAGAGTGTTACTCAGTGAAGACATATACACTCATCTCTAATCACTCACACCAACTCACGCCCATCAGACCATGATGACCTCATATCCCAAAGGATATATCAAAACATATCCTAAATAGGTGGGGTCTCATCCTCTTATAATTATTACATAAAAAACTACCCCAATAACATAGGTTACTTCCATGAATAACTCACTATATGTCACCTTTGGAATAAAATTCCATGTCCATGCCAATTCCCATAACCTCTATGTGGGTATTGACTCAAATCTCCTAAAATAAATCCCTTAACTAATATCCTAGATGTAAAACCTCTCTTCTACATAGATCAACCACCAATGGAATCATAAATCTTTATACACATTTCAAAAGTCTCCTATAACCACATGAGATTTTTCTTAGTAAGTCACATGACCTATGATTTCAATTCCCATTATCAAATAACCTCAAGCCTCTATTGCATTCACAGCAGCCCAAAGAGTCCAACATAGGCTAATGAACATAAATAATTATAATCTATGACCTATAAAGGTACTCACATTATCAAAACCATTGTCTACACCCCTTGTGGACATATTCAATAGGAATACCTAGTTTACCGAAGTGTTATGGAGCACTTAAGCAATATGTTGGAGGGCCAGATCCATTTTATCTATTATTATATGGGAACTATCAATCACTAATCCTAATAACTAAACCCAAATAGTAATGTAAGCATGAAAACCTATTAAATAATATATATGTAAAATTGTATTGTAGGGTCCACTTGTTTCTATAAAGGAGTTATGATCCATGATAATCTCCATCGATCCTTGTCCACGATTATTCATACATATGATCTCTAAACTCTATATGGTAAAAATAGTTAATTATAAAATTATATAATTAATATTCATGTTAATATAAAAAATATATTCACCTAAAAACTCATAGTGCATTATCACTATAATTAATCCACTCCCAATGATGTGCATTCAATATTCTGGGACCTTCTTTAGCAATGACATATTAAAGCCTTTTTATTCATTTCCAATAAAGCCATAAATTTATGGAATCAACATTGAAACCTTGTAATGTTTTTTTATAAAATTAGAATAATATGAATAAAAAATAAAAGGAAAAACGAGAAATAAACAAGGAATCTCCATAGAATCACTTGAAGAACCACTCCCCATCATGTGGATTTTAAGGAGTATGGGTATGGGAGGATTAGGTGAGAATGTCATCCATTGTACTTCATTATTTCCCTAAAAATGTATGAATATAAAATTTATAGTTTTCCAAGATAATAAAAAAATTTTGTTAGGAAGTATTATTGCATAACCATATGGGTCAAGTTGCAAGCCCCTCTCTAAATGAAGCCATATGGTGAAACACTAGAGTTATGGTATGTTGAACAACCTCAATCCTTGGACTCCAAAATTTAATAAGGATTTATTAAACTTCACACTTTTAGGTGGGACCTGATATCATTCCTCCAGATCTCACTATGGAATCAACCATGGGCTATAAAGTGTTGAATCCATTCCAGGCCATACTATATTTTTTCTTTACTTGATGTGGTGCAGCTAGTTATTAAATAGTATATCTAAACCTGGAGCTCCTTTCTAATATTTAGAACAAAACCCTTTGGATACATCAAGATATTACTATTACCTGGAATATCACATCATATCTTCCTTCAATAGAACATGATGGATGCTTGTAGGTATAATTTAAACTATAGGGACACCCTAACACTTCTATACTAACCACCTGAGAACCTGAATAAGCAACCATAATCGTTCAAAAAATTTGTTTATGATTTCCAATGTCCATATTCTATTCCTAAATCACATTCACAAAAAAACCTATTCTTGGATCAAAATTCAACCCCCCCCCCCCAAAAAAAAAATTAAAAACCCAAAATATTAATGCTCTTTATAACATTAATTCTTTACATACTTAAGATGTTGTGGTGGTTATAATAAAAAATCTATAATGAGAAAAAGAAAACATTTAATTCAGAATAAAATATAGATTAATGATAATGGAATATTGAAATATTTATATTAAAAGATAAATTTGAAAATTTTATAATTTCAATTTGATAATTTTTTTTGAAATCATTATATCATAGTTATTTAGGGCTGATTTTTTAGGATTTTTTCACAAATAATTGATTTTTTGGGTGAATAGTTGAAAAAAAATTCAAAAATTACCCTAACAATCCTGAAATCTTTATGATGTAAGTTGTATTAAAAATATTTTAAAAAACTGACTCAACCAAATATTTTTTTAATGAGTAAACTAATGCATTTAAAAGAATTATATTGTTTATGGAAACCAATGTTTTCCTTTTTGGAGCCTATGTTAAATTTTAATATAATAAAAAAACTATTTTTGGTTCTGATGTATTTTATTGAGTTATTTGAAGGTTTAGTTAGTTTTATATTGATTTAAATCTCAAATAACCATTATTTTTTAATAATAAACCCAAAAAATTAATCAAAATTATAATTTATTTTGGCTCAAAATCATTTTTTACAAAAGGATGGCATTTTTCAAAAAACTAATTTTCATTCGGTTTTTTGAAATTATATTAAAAATAATTTATAGAACATTTAGAAATTGAATATAATAAAAAAATTTCAATATTTTTAGTCATCATGTTTACATTTTTTTATAAGGTCAATTTCATTTTTTGTCATAATGAATTGTAACCATGGTAAATTTTTTTCATCATGGTTAAAATGGGTTAAAAGGATTGAAATAAAGGGATAAGGCTTCACGAAAAGACATAAAAATTTCTTAAATCAAGTTGATTGGTTTTATTTAAACAATATACTTCTTATATTATAAAAAAATTAAATTGTGATCCACATAACTTGAGTAATAGAAATATTATATAACAAAGGTTTATGTATTAACACATTTGAAAACCACAGCACTTATAAAAGGGTTCTCCCTCTCCTCACTCCTCCACACATCCAAATCCACTAAGAATGAACAAAACCTACCCAAATATCTTTAAAAAAATTATAAATATACTATATGCTATATTATTTACAAAATAATACTTTAATAAGGATTAATATGTAATTCTAAGGACATTTCCAAAGGAAGAGGAAATCCTCTTAAATAGCTCCTTTAAATTTATTTCTTCTTTTAACTATATCACATTTATTTTATCTGAGATTCACAAGGTATCACAATATCACACTTAGAGGGTAGGTAAATCGAAGATGAATATATTTTATAGATGATATTAAACTTATTTTAATCCTTCATTTAATTTTATCAAAACTTTTTTATCGTTTAAGATGAATGGATCATTTAAAATCCACCCTCACCAATGTTTCCTTATAATATGAAGATAATGTAATGTAAAAATAATAGCTGAATTTTTATAGGGTTAGTAATAAATTCCTACTCCTTATTGAATCTAAAATCACATATGGAATATATTTTTAAATATAATGACTATCATATATTTAAATTTTTCTGTGAAGGAATCACCCTTAACCCTCAGTGTGCATCACACACACCTACATATCCAAAATAATATAAATCTGGTTAGGATTAATTCAAAGAAACACTTTCTAAATATATGGTAGGAATTATTTATTTAATTATATAGGAACCAATATTTAATTAATTTCCTTACTAAACTTTGTTGTGGATGAAACTAAATCTGTATTTGATCAATCTCTAATCATACATGAATGTCAACCAATCATTCTTCTTCTAGTAGAAGTTCTTTATAAAAACTCACTATATTCATTTGAATTAATGTTTGTCTAAATTACTCAATTAATTTAAATTTAATATCTAGATATTTAGAAATTTTATTCTTGACACTAATATAGAATTATTCATTTATAAATTCTAGTTCTAGAAAACTCACTTTATACTAAAAATCTTCAAGTTCTAGTTTTTTAATTTTCATCACTTATGATCTTTTTATAGAAGTTCTTGGTCAACATATTCCACTAAATTATATTTATTTTCTCTAAAAATTTATCTCCTTTTCATTACTTACATTAAGGTTTTATTCCATCTTTTATTTAGGCATGATTTATCCAAATGTTATGTTTAACACGTAATATTTATTTTGAATATTACTACTATCATACCTCTTTAAATTAAATTTCATCAATAATCATGATCATTACTTCATTAAAATTGAGTCATTGGATGACTATCTCAACATATTTAGAATATTTTGATATTAAAAACATATATAAAGCTCTAACCTAAAATGTGTAAGCACTTATCTATCTGTTTATTCTTTATAATTACTCAATCATCTAGTAACTCTCTATATAATTTCTTTATAGAAAATAATTCATGTGTTATGGTTCCATTCATTATTTTATTTTTCAAAATTACTCATATATATGTCAAATAATCATTTGGATATTCTTATTTAGGATCTTATTAATATGATGTTTCTTTATATGGTATTAATTTTTCCAGAAAACTCTGTCCAATGAAATAAAAAATAAATTTTATAAAAATTTACATTGTTCCACTAAGAAGACATATTTTTCTTCTTGAATTTCTAAATCTAGTAATATCACATCACTTACCCAATTTTTATTTTATCAAAATTATCCATCCAAAAATCTTAAAAAAACTTCTATCTATATAGATTATCAAATATCTATCCATTTTTCTCTATCTAGTTTCCTCTGCATAATAATGTCTCAAATTTTCATCATAGAGAATTTAAATTATCCATCAAGATATTCCATAATATTTCTCCATCTAGAAAACCCACATTTCCCTATATGGAAATTAGTGGATAAACCCAGATTTACCCATGAATACATTGAGTAATCATATTGTTTAAAAAAATATATTGCTAAATAGTATTTTTAATTTTTTTCTGTCAAATCCATCCATGATTAGGGTATCTCATGTTTTACTTATAGGGAAATTACATTTTATTCTACATAAACAACATATATTATTTTCTTTAATGTCATAAAACTCCCTCTAAGAATCACCTTCTATAATCTCCTTATTCTATTTTTAACATTTTATTAGTTTATGCTTTTCAATATTCTCTAAATAATAATCTTATGGATATTATTCAACCAATTTTTTTGGTGAGTCATAATTTATTTTTTCAATTCTTTCCACTTCCATATTTATAGCTATAGCTCTTCTTCAAATTGTTTTGACATTAGGATTAGATTATTTATAAGATCTTGAATCCAATTTTGAATTTTTAAGAACTTACTTCTTCAACTCTAAATGATGTTGAATGCTATTATATATAAAAAATAGTCATGAAAACAATGTTTAATAGTTATGAAATCATCTAATGTGAATGAATGTATCTATATATAGATGATTCTATATATTTATCATTTATCTATCAATAGTAAATACGAAACTCAATTTCATTACATCCAAACATATACTAAATTCAAATCTCACATATATGATTCATACATTAAATCATACCTCATTAAAAAGTATATAATTTTAATGGAGTTAATTATTGAACACCCATTGTATTTATTCAATTTTATCCATCTTATGAGGAATCCATTATTTAAAATATGTATTTCATGTAGATTTCATATATAAAATCCATGATATAACACTTATCCTTGTTATGGAATATCCATACGTAGCTTCATATCTTTCAACATGAACATGAACATTTCTACTGGCTATTGACAATAAGTAAAATATATCATCATCATCATCAAATGGTAACTTAAATATATCCCTTTATATTTTCTTTCAATATGAAATTCTCTTTAAAGTCAATAATATTTGTCTCTCCCTTTTTGAAAATAAATTCAATGCCACCTTCTAAGAACATAAAATTGGGTAACTTCTATATATATTTTCTCTCTAATTTATCGATCCATATTTTAATCCCCCATATTGACATCTATGGTGAGGGTGGAACATTCTTTGGAAATTTCTTATTCTCACCCATAGAATTGAATGTAATCTTGGTTTATATGAAATAAGGATGTAATTTTTTTAAAGAACTATTATCTAAATCATCCAACACTAATACTTTATGAGAAAATCTTGGTGTAGAAAAATATAGTCATTAATCCAGACATTAAATATGTCTATAAAACATTTCTATGTGTTTTAAACATTTATAAATACTTATTTTAGGTTTATGTTCATCATAATTTAATTCAATTTTTTTTTACATTTTTAGAAGGTGGTTCTTTGGTCAAATGACCAAAGGAAAATTTATTTAATAAAGTAGATCTTACATGAGTCTAAAGGAGGGGATCATATTACAATCTTTCATATGAAGGGGAAACAAGTTTTATAGGAGCTCATCCTTCCAGGTGATTTCTTGATCAACCCCTTTACTGGATAGAACATCTACAACCATATTTTCCTCTTGGTAGGTATGAGTTGCAATGTAGTTGATGTCTTGGAGAGAACAGATACAATTCATCCAACGTGTAGTAAGCGGACAAGAAAGATTAATCACCCCATTCTAAATGGTTTTCACTATAGTAGTTGAATCATTTTCAATCCATTAGTTGTTCCAATGTCAGTGCATGGTGAAAGAGATGGAATTGATCACACTCAACATTTTGACTTCTAGAGAGGTTGCAATACTGTAACCTCCTAAAAAGCTCACAATGTTCTGACCAAGATGATTTTTAAAGATGGAGACACATCCTGTAGGACCTGAATTTTCTTTAGAGTCTCCGTCCACATTGATTTTGATATATCCTAGAATCAGTGGTCTACAAAAAACTTCAAACGTGCATCTTAGATGGATGAATATGGAATCAACTTGAAGATGTCTCAAGATCATAAAGTAGGCCACAAAGTTGTTGCAAAACCCTTTCTAAATCAAAACAACTTCAAGAATATCGATGAGAAACCGCATTCTACCTAAATTATTGTTAATTGATCAATTCTTGTGATGAATTTCATTTTAATCATACAAGATCACATGAAAAAGATCTGCAAACCCAAAAAGAAAAAAGCTATTGATTTATTGGGAGTTATCCGTATCAACACAACATTTTAGATGGCCATTGATAGAATCAATAATCATCTATATGCAATCATGGATGTCAAAAATATAATTCCAAAGAGCAGTGGTGGTAGCACAAGACAAAAATAAATGGTTAATATCCTCTCTATGATGATTGCATAGATGACATTTTGAGCAAAGTTGGATCCCAAAAATTTACAAACAAGTATTAGTAGGAACCCTATTGTAGGAAGGATACCAAATATGAGTGAATATTTAACGTTTAATCCAAGACATATCAAATAATTTTTTCCAATTGAGGTAATATTCAGAGTTATGAAAAGAGTGATTATAGAAATTTTTGAATATACCAAACCATTGTGAGAAGGTTCCCAAATTAAAAGAAAATACGAGATAGAAAATTTAAAAACCAGGATTTTTTTATTAAAGACTTTGGAATATTCTTTATGTTATTCCAAAGCAGTGCCTTCAGACAGTGTGCGATTCCGAGCCCCAGTGTGGCCGGAATTAAATTTTCAGTGTGTTCACACTGAGAATGCCAAATAAATGAAATAAATATTAAACGGTTGCTCAGATGAGAAAACTGAGGGAGCTGTTGAGTCCGAAGCGTGCCGTTTACCCTAGGAGGGGTGTAATTTTCGCGGGGCGCGGCCCTTCTATGGAAAATGGCCCCAGGGGCATTTTCGTAATTTAGAGGCATCAAGCGTTAAGTTTTATAACTTTTTAACGGATCCTCAGATTAAAATTATGAGGCCACCGTTGTGCTTGGGAGTGGGTGTTTATCCTAGGGGAGGCTTAACCTCAACCCCGTCGAGAGTTTTGGACACGGGTCTTCAGGTGGGTGCTTAAAAAAAATTAATTAAAGTATAATTAATTCTCTACTTAAAACAAACCCACCCCATCTCTTCTCCATTTGGTTTCCTCTGGCGGAAGAACTCTCCCACCTCCCTCAAACCCTCTCAACCTCCTATCCTCCTCCCCTGAGCCGAGCGGAAGCAACAATGGTGGTGGCGTGGTGAAGGTTAGAAGCCTCGGGCTATGCCCAACGAGGTAGGATCGTGCGTTTACATTTTTAATTTCTGCACATACTTTGAGCTCAATATGGAGCGTTGAAATTCTGTTTGATCTTCAAGAAAATCCCATAGTTGCGTAGTCCATGTTCTGAGCTTTCCAACGCATATTTCGGATTGAAAATCCGAGTTCCAAGGCGACCACAGTCGTCCGCCGAAGATCTACGGGTTTTTGGAGTGTTTACCAGCGAACTAGGGTTTTCCAGCGGGTTTTAGGCCGGTCTGGCGGCACACGTGACGGCCCGACGATCCAGCAGCGACGAGGCTCTCCAGCGGCGGTGGTGGGGCTCTCCTCGGCAGCGGAGGTCGGCGCAGGGTGGCGCGGCGAGCTGGCGTGTGGCGCGGTCGGGTGGGTGAGCAGAGAAATCTGATGGGAATGGCAGCTGCGGGTGTCGGGGTCGAGTAGAGGCAGTGAGCACCGGGTGATGGCAGGGGCTCCGGCTGCAGGTGTCGGGCGCGCAACACAGGGGGCATACCTGCCCTTTGGTCGATTGACACGAGTGGAAGACTGGGGTCTTCAGACCCCGGCTGGTAGACAAGGACCCGTGTACTGCGGGTCCTGTGGAAGTGGAACTGGACAGGCCCCAGCCGGTCTGGGCAAGGCAGGTGGCCCGCGCGAACCGCGGGCCGGTTCAGGCGTGGTGGGTCGGCCGAACCGGCCCGACCCACCTATTTTCATCCTTTATAAATTAAAACGCTCATAAAATTCCGACCAGGTGTCGGATTCGCACACCATCAGCGGAGACACATTCCTTGAAACAAGACAAGATTTTTTAGATGGTTTTTGGGGTTTTTAATTCCCAAAATGGGGGGCCTCAGTGGCATGACATTCCTTTAAGTGGATTGGCGTTTTTCCGGGGGTTCTTGTTTTGGGCGGCGCAGACACATCCGATGTCCGATTTGAGCGCCGTCAACGACGTTGAGACCCTGGCGTCGAGATGAAGTTTTCGATGAGGTTTTCAGGCATTGAAGCCGAAGTTGAGTCTTGGACCCCACGGCCTATCTTTTAAGCTGTGAGCAGCATTTCAAAACTTCTTCACCAGACGCCCATTTGGGGCGTGTGAGAAGTCGTTTCTAAGTGTTTTTTGAGGCCATTGCAATGGCACAATCTGACCGCTTTAATTCTGTACGGTGGTGTGGGCCCCAAGGGGGTCGTTTTGGGAGCTGACGGTGAATTCCAACTTCTTCACTGGGTGTCCGTTTTGGAAAAGTGATTAGTTAATCTAATATAATTTTCAAAGGGGATCATAATGGTGAGATGCACCCGACTGCTTTTGGGATCGAGGCTCAGGACCATAGGATGCTGTTCGGGCGTAAAGCGATGTTGGCGACTTTTACGTCGGATGTCTGTGGGAGGCGAGTAAATAGTTGATATTGCATGTTTTTTCCATGAGGTTTACAACGGTACGATCCGTTGGGATGGGAAGAGTCTCATTAGAGATCTCATTGAATGTGGAAGAATGGAAGGAGCTCCGGTGGCGGTTCTTCTTGTTGTGTTTGGAAGAGAACGATTGGCGTGTGACCGCGTTCACTCCCGTGTGAGTGAAGTTGATGTTAGAAGAGTTATGGTTGGCCGTGGAAGGGCCATTCTAGGGCCGTGGAGGAAGCAGGTTAGAAAAATTATGCTTTCACCCTTCGTGCTGACATTGGGTTCCATGTGCATGATAACCCTTGAGATAGAAATGTGGTATACTCTGGGAGTATACGAGAATTATTATAGGTACATGTTTTAGTTATACTCGGGAACGTTTGTGTTCGTGGTTTGGATATGAGATAGGTCCACACGTTGTGTGGGCCCCTTGTGGGTGTTGTGTTCTTCTTTACGTACCTTTGATCTCTCGTGACATAGACGGTCCCTCTGTTCACGATGGTTTAGACCAACAGGGTTGAGTGGTTTCCCCTGGTTTTGTTCTCAAAGGTTTGATCGACGAAGTTGTTTAGGTTCCCCTGTTTCTTTAAACGTGTGGGATTTCAATATCACATCCCTTCAAGTTCCCTAGTAGGGCTTTGTGGATTCGGTGTGACCAATACTTTATGCGGGCACCGCCATGAGGTTGTTTCTAGTAGGGTACGGATCCCTAGTGAGCCTGGGCACAGATTCCCTAGCAGAGTATCAAGATCATATCCTCCTTCCGTGATCTACTGTGACGTGTTTTCATAGGAAGAGCTCCAGGTATCGGTGTGAGCCACACTACACGGGTGCTGAACCTCTACTTGGTGAATTGTTCTAGAGTTGGGTGGTTACACGATACCCACTCCATGTTCTGTTGGCAAGTGTTGTACCATCCAGTCGAGATAGCCAGAGCAGTTTCAGTTTTACCCTCCAGCGAGGCTGGGCAGTGGGTTACTCATCGACTTCTTCGGGTTTACCCTCAGCGGGTTTGGGCAGTGTGTTGCTCATCAATATCTTTGGGTTTACCCTCTAGCAGGAATGGGTAATGGGTTTCTCATAGACTTCTTCGGGTTTATCCTCCAGCACGGCTGGGCAGTAGGTTGGTCATTGAACTCTTAGGATTTACCCTCCATCAGAGACTGGGTAGTGGGTTAACCGACGAACTCTTAGGGTTTAACCTCTAACAGAGACTGGGCAGTGGGTTACCTGACGACCTCTTAGGGTTTACCCTCCAGCGGGGCTGGGCAGTGGGTTACCCGATGACCTCTTAGGGTTTACCCTCTAGCGGGGATGGATAGTGGGTTACCCGGTGACTTGTTTCAGACTCAGTCCTTTACACTAGGCTAGATTTTGGCTTTTCTCTATGTCTATCGAAGTGGGACCCTTGGTTGTACAGGTCAGTGTTGTGACAACTTTAACTTTGAGTATACCTCTCGACTCTGTGAAAGTGACAAGGTGTGGTTTAAATTTCCCCAAAACTCTCAAGTACGAGGGGCACTTTCCCCACCGAGACGCGTCCTTGAGACGCAACCTAAAACCATGTTGGTGAGTCAGTGCAGCCCAAAGAGGATAGTTTCAAGGTGTGGTGATTTGATCCCATTGGCTTGCAGTTCGAGACAGACATGCAGAATGATGGGCATCGATGGTGTTTACTTTTGGGACTATTGGCTACTCATCTTTCTTGGGCTGAGATATGAGATGGAGATCACCTTACGATCTCATTCGGGCTTCTAGTTTGATCATATGGATATGTAAATACCTTGTTCCAGTACGCACTTCTTGGGTTTTGGTTAATCTCCTTTCAGGAGAGGTGAATACCCACAGGGTATGCCACGTACTTTCCTTGTCTAGCTTCTTGTGGTTAGACAATTCTACTCTCCTAATATAGTTAGTGAAGAATCGATGAGAATTTCATCTTCTCACCATTCCTAGATCATTGTGTTTGGACGAGTCTACTTCCTTCCTCTTATTGGGTTGAGCTATAGTCTTTACCGTACTCTTAGTTGTACTCCTTTACTTTTCCCTATTCGATCTACTACTCACCTCTTCAGTACCTCCTTTGTTTCTCCCTTGAGCCTTCTGGGTATCCTACTGAGTATTTTTATACTCACCCCTTTTTAGGCTTTTCCTGCACTTGGTGTGCCCTTACAGACCACGGACAGGTCGATCGTGATGTCAGAGGAGCTTAGGAGTTCGGGAGCTTGGACCACGTATAGTGGTCGTAGTCGGGTTCCAGGTGAGGGACCCTCCCAGTTGTTGTACTTTTGTTTACCTATTGCTGGGTTGTGGCACTTTTCTGGTTGGGCGCGTGTTTTTCCCATTTTCTTCTCAGTTTACCTTCATCATTTACTTTGTACTGTTTACAGGTTGATGAAATTTTGTGGTAGTTTATAGCAGTTGGTACTTTTCTTTTCTTTTTAATCTGCACTTCTACATTGATTGGGCTGCGTGTGTGTATACAAGAACTTAGGCAAAGGCCTCCCCAAGTTGTTTAGCCTTCGGCACTTGTCGCCAGCCCCTGGACAATGGAGGAGGGCTTGGGGTAGTTGTGGCTCTAGCCTGGGTAGGGTCGTGACAAAGTGGTATCAGAGGTGGTTATATCCTTGGGATGTTGTTCGGATGTCCCTAAAAAGGAATTGGTTGGGATCTAGGGCAACCGTGTCAACGTGTCTCGAGAGCGGCTCTTAGGCCAGGTATTCCAGTGATAGTGCGGCGGCCGACGTATCCATTCATGAGGACCCTGATAACCCGCTTGTCGACTCGTCATGTTGAGACACTCATTGCAGGGAAATTTGGTTTGTGCATCACATAGGATTGAGTCTTTGACTTTCCTTCTTGAGTCATCTCACCATTGTTGCTACTGTTATATACATATATGCTCATCTGACCGTGACACTCCTTGATAACATTGAGGATGTCTCTGTGAAGACAGCCAGCCATGATACCATCTTTGGTTCGTGCGACGACCCTGTGAGCGACGAGGCCTCAGTCCAGGACCCATCATGCGAGTCCCTTTCTCTGGGTGGGCCGGTAGCAGCAGCCCCACCTGGTGAGCAGTAGATAGCTCCAGCAGAGTAGATGGAGCTTGAGTGCAGGTTTATCGCGTTCCGTGAGTTCCAGCAACAGAGACCACTGAGTTTCAGTGGTGATACAGAACCTCAGGCAGTAGAGGTTTGGATCGAGACAGTGGTTTGCCTCTTCAGGCTTGTGCAGACACTAACAGATCTTATGGTGGCTTTGGACGCCATCCTTTTCCACGGAGCAGTTGGGAATTGGTGGAGTCTGGTGACTCAGTTACTCGATGAGTTGTCACTTTCCTGGGGTGACTTTCAGCTGCTGTTTCATGAGGAGTTTTACCCCTCCTACTTACGCTCAGTTTGAATCCAAGAGATTTTGCAGTTTCAGCAGGGAGGGATGACAGTGACTGAGTACGTGACTAGTTTTGCCGACCGTGCACGCTTTTACCCAAACTTGGTCCATGACGTCAACTTCTGAGAGTGGAAGTTCGAGCATGGTATATATAGATAGAGTCATTCTATCATAGTACCCTTGATCATTACCACTTATGCCGAGGTGCTAGAGCAGGCGTTGGTGATAGAAAGCTTCCTGTCACGCTTTATGGTTGGTGGTGGCAGTAGGTGCGACAGAGTTGAGACGTCTGCCGCAGCTAGCAGGCATCAGCAGACGGAACCTCAACGTAGGCGGCCTTCCCACCGCCAGTTTCAGAGACATGGTTGTGCACCACTGTGGCGGCAGAATGCAGGGCCTCAGCTGAGGAGACCCTTTTGTGAGTGGACTCTGTGTCGTGGTCGTACACCACAGTGGCACTGGAGGGCACCAGGGCAGTCCAGAGAGCGCCGATGCTATGCTTGTGATGGGAAAGGTCACTTGGCATGGGACTACCCGACCAAGCATACAGAGAATATCTGGCAGGGATCAGGTTCACAACCACGACAGAGGCAGTGTCATGATCGGAGTAGTGACCAGAGAGGTGGTTCTAGCAGAGGAGCGGGAGGAGCTGGTAGTGAGGGACGACCTTACGAGGTCTTCCCACCACCACCAGGCGGTCCACGTCAGGCTCTGGGAGATGACAGTTGGGACCGCGGAAAGCTGCAAGCTTTGGATGTTTACAATCCTACAGACCATGAAGTGACAAGAGGTATTCTTTACGACCCTTATACTTTTCACAGTAGAGTTTTTAGACTCTGTATGTGAAATGATTTTCTCCCTGCTCCTCGCTTGAGGTGTTACCAAAGTGACGCGGGGCGTCAGTGTAACCCTATATTGGAAAGGTAGAAGACGTGGGACCTTTTTCGTTAGTCGATGGGGTCGACTCCATCACTTTCCTAGCTTGTAAAAGAGTCTTGGTCATGGGAAATCGACTATGAAACCTTGCATGACCAGATATTCTTGGGTGTTTTACCATATGGATATTCTGAAGGAGGGAATCAATGGGCTTTGTCCCTGGTCCAAACGGTGATTCCAGTCACGGCGTGTGACATAGAGGTTCGATCGGGGAGGTGAGTTACCCTCGAGGGCCTTCGTGCTGTTTGAGACCACGTGAAGGGATGACGATGTTATCTACTGCCTTGCCCTAATCCCAAAGTATGGAGTGGGTGAACGCCGTCACCCACATGACTCACCTGAAAAGACGTGTGGATGCTCCTATGCACGTCATCGGTGAGGGTAGACCCCACGCAAATGGACCAAATTCGTTGGTCTATGCACGATGACACAGAATTGTGTAAGAGTTTTCCTGGGTATGGGATACCTAGGTGTGAGCTTGGTACCCTATGTTCTTCCCTGGTTTTGCTTTTTGGGGATGAAAATATTGAAGTAGGGAATGAGGTATGAACCCGGTTTTTGCTATAAAATACATTGGAATATTCTGGATGTTATTCCAGAGCAGCGCCTTCAGACGTCGTGTGATTCCGAGCCCCGGTGTGGCTGGAATTATATTTTCAGTGTGTTCACACTGGGAATGCCAAATAAATGAAATAAATCTTAAAAAGCTGCTCAGATGGGAAACCCGGGGGGGGGGGGGGGCACCGTTGAGTACAGAGTGTGCCATTTACCCTAGGAGGGGTGAAATTTTCGCTGGCATGACCCTTATGTGGAAAATGGCCCCAGGGGAGTTTTTATAATTTAGCGGCATCGGGCGTTAAGTTTTACAACTTTTGAATGGATCCTCGGATAAAAATTCTGAGGCTGCCGTTATGTTCAGGAGGGGGTGTTTACTATAGGGGAGGCTTAACCTTAACCCCGTCGAGAGTTTTAGACACGGGTCTTCAGGTGGGTGCTTAAAAAAAAATATAATTAAAGTCTAATTAATTCTCTACTTAAACCAAACCCACCCCTTATCTTCTACATTTTGTTTCCTCTGGTAGAATAACTCTCCCACCCCCCTCAAGCCCTCTCAACCTCCTCTACTCCTCCCTCGAGACAAGTGGAAGTGACAATGGTGGTGGCACGACGAAGGTTCAAAGCCTCAGGCTACGCCCAACGAGGTAAGATCATGTGTTTAAATTTTTAATTTACTCACCTACTTTGAGCTCAATTTGTAGTGTTGAAATGCTTTTTGATCTTCGAGAAAATCCCATAGTTGCGTAGTCCATGTTTTGAGCTTTCCAACGCATATTTTGGATTGAAAATCCAAGTTCCAAGGCGATCTCAGTCATCCGCCGATGATCCGCAGGTTTTTGGAGTGTTTATTGGAGAACAAGGGTTTTCCGGCAGGTTTCAGGCCGGTCTGGCGGCACGTGTGATGGCCCGGCGATCCAGTGGCAGTGGGGCTCTCCAACGGCGACGACAAGGCTCTCCTCGGCAGCAGAGGTCGGCGTAGGGCAGCGCGACGAGCTGGTGTGCGGCGCGGTCAGCTGGGAAAGCAGGGATGTTAGCTGGGGATGGCGGCTGTTAGTGTCGGGGTCGAGCAGAGGTGGCGAGCGGCAGGCGGCGGCAGGGGCTCCGGCTGGAGGCGCCGGGCCCGCGACACTGGGGGCGGACTGGCCCTTTGGCCGGTTGACGCGAGCAGAAGACCGGGGTCTTCGGACCCCGGCTGGCAGACAAGGACCCGCGTACTGCGGGTCCTATGGAAGTAGAACCGGACCGGCCCTAGCCGGTCCGGGCGAGGCAGCCGGCCCGTGCGAACCCCATACCATTTCAGGCATGGTGGGCTGGCCGAACTGGCATGACCAACCTATTTTCATCCTTTAAAAATTAATACCCTCATAAAATTCCGACCAGGTGTTGGATTCACATGCCATCAGTGGCGATGCATTCCTTGAAACAAGATGAGATTTTTTAGATGGTTTAGGGGGTTTTTAATTCCCGAAACAGGGGGCCTCAGTGGCGTGACATGCCTTTATGTGGATTGACATTTTTCTGCGAGTTCTTGTTTTGGGCAGTGCAGACACATCCGAAGTCCGATTTGAGTGCAGTCAATGATGTTGCGACCCTGCAGTCAAGACAAAGTTTTCCAAGGGGTTTTCGGGCATTGAATCCGGAGCTGAGGCATGGACCCCACGACCCGTCTTTTAAGCTATGATCAGGGTTTCATAACTTCTTCTTCGGACGTCTGTTCGGGGCGTGCGAGCAGTCGATTCTGAGTGTTTTTTCGAGGGAATTGCAATGGGACAATCTACCTACTTTAATTCTGCATGGTGGTGCAGGCCCCATGAGGGACGTTTTGGGAGTTGACAGTGAATTCCAACTTCTTCACCACGTTTCCGTTTTGGACAAGTGATTAGTCAATCTGGTATACTTTTCCAAGGGGATCGCAATGGTGCGATGCGCCTGACTGCTTTCAGGACCGAGGCTCAGGACCACAGGACGCCATTCGGGTATGAAGCGGTGTTGGTGACTTTTACATCGGATGTCTTTTGGAGGGGAGTAAATAGTCAATCTCACATGGTTTTTCGTGAGGATCAAAATGGTATGATCCGTTTGTATTGGAAGAGTCTCATTAGAGATCTCATTAAATGTGGAAGCATGAAAGGTGGTCCGATGGTGGTTCTTCTTGCTGTGTTTGGATGCAAACCCTTGGTGTGTGATTGAGTTCACTCCCGTGTGAGTGAAGTTGATGTTAGAAGAGATATGGTTGGACGTGCTAGGGCCGTAGAGGAAGCGGGTTGGAAAAATTACGCTTTAGCCCCTCATGCTGACGTTGGGTGTCGTGTGCACGATAGACCTTGAGATGGAAATGTGGTATACTCTAGGAGTATATAAGAATGCTTGGAGATATATGTTATAGTTATACCTGGGAACATTTGTGTTTGTGGTTTGTAGATGAGATAGGGTCACACGTTGTGTGGGCCCCTTGTGCGTGCCGTGTTCTGTTTTACGTACCTTTGATCTCTCGCGACATAGAGGGTCCCTCTGTTCACGATGGTTTAGACTAGCAGGGTTGAGTGGTTTCCCATTGTTTTGTTCTCGACGGATTGATTGAAAGAGTTGTTTGGGTTCCCCGATTTCTTTAGCCATGTGGGCTTTCAATATCACATCCCTTTGAGTTCCCTGGTAGGGTTTTGTAGATTTGGTGTGACCAATACTTTATGCGGGCACCGATCCTCTACCCAGGAGGTTGTTTCTAGTAGGGTACGGAGCCCCAGTGAGCCTGGGTGTAGATTCCCTAGTAGAGTATCGAGATCATATCCTCCTTCCACGATCTACCATGACATGTTTTCATAGGCAGAGCTCCTGGTATCAGCGTGTCCCACACTATACGAGCACTGAACATATAATAGGTGAATTGTTCTGGAGTTGGGTGGTTGCGTGATACCCACTCTGTGTTCTGTTGGCTAGTGTTGTACTATCCAGTAGGGATGGCCAGAGCAGTTCTGGTTTTACCCTCCAACGGGGCTGGGCAGTGGGTTGCTCATCGACTTTTTCGGGTTTACCCTCCAGCAAGGCTGGGGAGTGGGTTTCTCATCGATTTCTTTGGGTTTACCCTCCAGTTGGGTTGGGATGTGGGTTTCTCATCGACTTCTTTGGGTTTACCCTCCAGCGAGGCTGGGAAGTGGGTAGCTCATTGAACTCTTAGTGTTTACCCTCCAGTAGAGACTGGGCAGTGGGTTTCCCAATGACCTCTTAGGGTTTACACTCCATTAGAGACTGGGCAGTGGGTTACCCGACGACCTCTTAGGGTTTAGCCTCCAGTGGGGCTGGGCAGTGGGTTACCCGATGACCTCTCTGGGTTTACCCTCCAGTGGGGCTGGGTAGTGGGTTACCCGACGACTTGTTTCAGACTCAGTCCTTTCTACTAGGATAGTCTATGGCTTTTCTCTATGACTATCAGAGCGAGACCCTTGGTTGTACGGGTCAGTGTTGTAACAACTTTGACCTTGAGGAGACCTCTCAACTGTGTGTCAGTGACAAGGTGTGGTTTGACTTTCCCCAGAACTATCAAGTACGAGGGGCGCTTTCCCCACCAAGATGAATCCTTGAGACACGACCTAAAACCACGCAGGTGAGTCAGTACTGCCGAAAGTGGATAGTGTCAAGGTGCGGTGATTTGAGCCTCTTAGCTTGTAGTTCAGGGCAGACGTACAGGATGCTGGGCATAGATGGTGTTTACTTCTAGGACTGTTGACTACTCATCTTTCTTGGGATGAGTTATGATATGGAGATCCCATTACGATCTCATTCGGGTTTCTATTTTGAGCATATGGATATGTATATACCTTCTTCCAGTACCCACTTCTTGGGTTTTGGTTACTCTCCTTCCAAGAGAGGCGAAGACGCACGAGGTATGCCACGTGCTTTCCGTGTCTAGCTTCTCATGGTTGTATGAGTCTAATCTCCTACTATAGGTAGCGAAGACTCGACGAGAATTTCATCTTCTCATCGTTCCTGGATCCTTATGTTTGGACGAGTCTACTTCCTTCCTCTTGTTGGGTTGAGCTTTAATCTTTACTGCACTCTCAGTTGTACTCCTTTACTTTTCCCTATTCGATCTACTGCTCACCTTTCAGTACCTCCTTTGTTGCTCCCTTGAGCCTTCGGGTTATCCTATTGAGTATTTTTATACTCACCCCGGCTTGGGCTTTTCCCGCACTTGGTGTGCCCTTGTAGATGACAGATAGGTCGATCGTGACGTCAGAGGAGCTTAGGAGTTCGGGAGCTTGGACCGCGTACGGTGGTTGTAGTTAGGTTCTAGGAGAGGGACCCTCCCAGCTGTTGTACTTTTGTTTACTTGTTGCTGGGTTGTGGCACTTTTCTAGTTGGGCGTGTGTTTTTCCCTTTTTCTTCTTAGTTTACCTTCAGTATTTACTTTGTACTGTTTAGAGGTCGATGAACTTTTGTGGTTGTTTATAGCAGTTGGTACTTTGTTTTTCTTTTTACTCTACACTTTTTCATTGAGTGGGCTACGTGTGTGTGTACAAGTACTTAGGCAAAGGCCTCCCTGAGTTGTTTAGCCTTCGGTGCTTTTCTCCAGCCCCTAGCCTATGAAGGTGGGCTTGGGGTAGTTGTGGCTCGAGCCCGGGTAGGCTCAGGTAGTGACAGAAAAAAGGGTAATTATTAATAATTTGAACAACATTTTCAGGAAGAGAATCCATATGAGAATTAAGAACATTGCATACAGTGTTGTTGATATTATCTGGGGTATGGTTAAGAGGGATCATTGAGACAAGAGGAGCCCCTGTCCAGTTGTCCAACCAGAAGTTCATGGAGGAGTTTCTAGAAACCATCCATCTAGAATTAGTCATAATATTGGAAAACATATTTCTAATAGAGGGATAAATGGAATACTTCAAGAAGTTCATGTTAATTTTCTTCAATCTATCAAGTAACCTGTTTGTGATGAAAGAAATCAAGGGGGAATCATTGTAAATTAGGTTCCAAGTTAGTCTGGCTTGAAGGGCCTCATTAAATAGTTATAAGTTTTTACATCCATCTCAAAAAAATTATATAAAACATTCAATCCTAAAATTTAGGCTTATTCCCGTTTTAGTATATTATATACATTATCATCAATAAACCAAGTTTGACCACTTTTCATTAGAAATTTAGTTTCCATTTGATAATTGGAGTGTATAAATAATAGACATCAAGTTTGAAAATAGATTTTAATTCTATGGAGTTTCAATATTTGTAACTTCTTCATCATCATTTGATATTTAATCTTCATGTAACTTCATTATTTACACTACTGGAGCATCATAATCTTGTTCCAAAAATATTGGTTATACCGAACATGTATTTTTACATCATATAAAAATAGAACTCTAACATGAAAAAGTTTTTGAATAACACCAGGATAATAATATATATTTATTTTAATATAGAGATATCAAATAATTATTCTAAGGGAAACCCAAACCAAAAAAATCCTAAATAAAGAAGAGATTCTAAAATAAACCCTTACCACACTGGTAAACATTGTATCATAAGCCACATGAAAGAAATAACATAAAAGGAAAAATTAAATACCCTAAATACCAATATAATCATGATGTATCAAATCAAATGGGTATTATATACACCAAAAAAAGAAAATAAGTTATTCAATATGTCCCATATAAGTTAAAGTGTGCCGAGAAAGCCTTACCTTAAGGATGATTTCCATCGTATGTGTATGTACCTCCTATAAAATAAATATAGGTTTTTATAAATATTATAAATAACCACAATCATATATATATCATACTATATGTGATCCTATTATAACATTTTACTTCATATTATTTAATAATAGTTCATTGTTTCGGGTGTTAATATCCCTATTTAATAATGCGTTTTTTGTCATTAAAGTTCAATTAATTTTACATAGGATATAGTTAGATCATATAAAAAACTATATTAATGTTATAATCCTTTTTTCATTATATACATTCTTAGTACCATTTTTGATAACTGAACATAGAAAATGAATCGTATCGATTCGTGGATACTGTATACATATGCATGAGTGACGATATCATTCCCTTGAAGGGGTAAAGATTAAAGTATTTTATGATATATTAATTTTCCATAATGTATATAATGTCATATTTATGAAATATATTCATTAAATTTATCCATACTAACTTCCATTTAAATCATATTCAAGAAACGAATCACATCGCTTCACGAGGTGGTAGTCCGCCGTACATAAGAGCTATATTATTATATCCACCAAATAATAAAATTAAGAAGGTATATATGATATAATAATTCAGTAAGTATAATAATTTCATTAATATAATATAAATAATCTAAATACATCCTTATATCCATCCTCTAATGGTGGTTGTGGAAAATGAACTACATCAGTTCATGAGGCTGTTGTCCACCGTTACTATGATCGAAGATTTCGTTTCCCATTTGATAGAGGAAGAGATGAATAAATATTATGAAATTAACATAAAAATATTTCAATATATAGGTAATAATGGTGTTATTATATTATATGTGTTAATATATAAATGAATTTGGAAAAACAACAAAGAAGACACAAATGATTTTTTAAGACAATTACCTTATCTAAGAGAAACGTCCTTTCAATCTCCTTTTAAGGACCCTAGGGTTGGTATTTTCTGAGAACTATCTTCTATTAAATATGTATAAGCATGAATGTGATCAATTTTTTCTAGGAATGTTTTATAAAAAAGGTCTTAGGAGGATTAAATAAGTGAAGGGAGGGAGTTACCTTTTATAAGTGGGGAAAGGGAACCCTCATGGAAATTACATGGAAATTTCCAAGTATAATCCATCATAATTAAGGAATTCACAATCCAAAAGATTCCAAATAACCATAAGATCAAATTTTAGATAAGATAAGGTAAAAATATTACATTCAAATAATACTTCGACAAGTTTTAGGCCATTTTAACACATATATTCTTTGTTTTACCCCCTTGCAAACTCATTTTTACCTTAACCATTGTAATCAATTTTTATTTCTTTCACTATTGATTTTGGTAAAAAATTATGTTGACCATAATAGATAATATAATTTTTTTATTCCAAATATAGAATCCATTTTTATAAATTAAATTCATATGAGTGAAAGAATTCGATTTAAAATTATACCAGTAGACGTGATGAAAAGATGGTTTCTGTAAGTGCCCAAAAAGGATCCAAGTATCACTGAAAGGGGGAGGTGGTGAATTAGTGATATATTTTAATTATAATTTTCCTTACTAATGACACAACCTTTAAATCCTATTAAACATTTCTTTCCCTTAAAAAAAAATCAAACACAAATCTACATGAACACAATCATTTACAAGGTTCACTACTCCACAAGAGTAGATATATCCTTGGTACGGTTTGGAAACAATCCAATAACACAAAATAAAATAGAAAAAAAAATCCTTTTGTATGGAATAAAATTAGTTGGATATTCACTTACACTCATGTAACACTATGTAAATAATTCAATTGTCCATGTACTTCTTCTAGCACAAAATTTGCAATATAATTTTGTGTAACAAACATGTTATGATGATTCTTGATAAAATTTCACAAATATGATCTTCTAAAAAAATTATTAACTTTATTACCCAGAATATGGTAAGAACTTCTTGGACTTAACAATGATACTCAGTATGATTTCCCATTTTGATTCCCATGTTCTATTACTCAATACAGAAATAATAATTTTCTAAAAATATTGTTGAAAGAATCATAAAAGTATTCTTCCTCAGTCCAAAAATCTGAATATTATTCTCCCAGTCTGATGATATAGCTCAATAAGAAAATCTTTCTCTTCCAGGATACCACTAAAACAGTTCTGAGCTTCTTTGTCCTTCTTCTTATTCTTATATCTGACTATCTTCTTCAAGAAAATACAATCTGAAAATTTCTTGTTGATAGAATTGTATATATTCTCTCTCCTCTTTTTCGAGCAATGAAAGTCCCCGAATACACAAATCATTATCCTCCTTTTATAGATATGAAAAAATGGTTTAAGTAGTATTTTGAACAGGTTTTCCCACTTTTCCAAATTTCTGAAATATTTAATATTCCTTAAATATTGGATCTAACTTTGACTTCTTTAAAACATTTTTAAATCTTCAAATCTCCTTGATATTCATATCTCTCTTTATCTTCTTCAACACTTCAGACTTTCTAAAAACTCTTTAGTCTAATTCTAATTTCGATTATGTTTTTTGAATATGATTTCTTCATTATGATAAAAGAATTATGTCTCTCTAATTTTCTTGAACTACTTGCAAACAAATCAGAACTGCAGATTTTTCATTATGTTCCTCTCCACCATCTGAAAGAATATCTACCAATTTTTATTTCCTCATTATGATGGAAGTATATTTTTAATAATAGTTTATTAATTATGTTTCTCTTCACTAAATGTAAGAAGGAAAACATATGTCTTCTCATTATGATTCTTGAAACCAACTCTCATTCCGATTTCGTCATTACGATGTAGATAGTAGATTCTTCCAAAATTATTCATATTATTGTACTTTTTTATTTTTTGAATATGATACAAAAGATATTTCATCACTCAACTTATTTATCTTTTTATGATTATGATACTTATAAACCTCATTATCCAAATATTTAAATCTTTTGGATTTTAGTATGACTAAAAACCATCACCTTTGTTTTCTCTCATTAAGGTCAAGAAAACCTTCCCAGCCTTTAAAATATTATGAATCTAATGATCTGAGGTAGGAAATATTTTTCTTTATCAACTTCCTTATTCCAAAAACATTTTCTTATCAACATGAATTCCTTTATGAATTTAATTACATTAAATATCATGTTTATCATCGTATAATTTATAATGGAAAGTATTGTAACTTACCATACTTTCCATCATCTTCTTACTTTTATTATAAATTATTATAAATTATTATTGTTCTAGCAGGTTTATTTCTTTCCAACCACCTAAATATGATTGGACTGAATATGATTGGAAACACCTCTTTTTCTTCCAATCATATGGTAAATATGATTGTCATCACTTCTTCTCCCACTTTATTTTATCAATATATCATCACAATTCATACAACTCACTTATGATTTGTGTGAAATAAAAAATAGAAAAAGCATCATTATAGTTTTAATGGATCCATGATGAATATGATTATCATCCTCATTATGATGAAAACCTCATTCCAAAACCAAGATGAGTATTATGATCCTTTTTTCTTGAAAAATACCCCTCCATCCATTAGACTTTCTTAAGTATTTCCAGTATAATTTTTTTAATATGATGGTATGGTGAGTCTGATCTTCTTGGAAATGTTTTTGGATTTGATTGTCATCTTTTCATTCACACCTTTCTTCAATCCAGATTTCCATTACCTTCTAAACATACATTCATTCTTCAACATAATCAACATATTTATCTATTGATAATAAATAGAACCAAAAATTAACTATAGTGATTTTTTTTCCAATTTGTGTTTTTATCAATACCCACTTCAACTTATTCAAAACAATAAGTGGGTTTGTTTTATTATCTCACTTTTCTTCTCTATTCCTTATTTTCTTTCCCCCCTTAATATATTCTATCCCCCTTATTAACAATAAAATTAAAATGGGACATCATGAAAAGATTCCTCTTCATTAGAAGAACATACGTATCACATGAGTTTCTTAATAAAGATACTTTAACTAAACAACTATAATTCTACTTGGGAAAACCTGGTGTAGAAAACAAGATCGTATAATCATGGTTATCAATGTTATCCCTCAAAATTTTTCATGTAATACATTTTCATATATCTTTAAACATTTTCATCTTTTGGGGTAGAATTGAGAGAATTTAATTATGATAAAGGTAACCTACACCCATCCCAACAAACACATCAGAAAAGTTCAAGTGTAAAAACTCAACTTTCTCAAAAACTTATTCCCATAACCTCATTAATTTCTTTGTAAGAAAAGTTACAGAATCATGAACACCAATTTACTTATTTATAATCCTTAAATTACTTTCAAGTTAGTATAAGTATACAAAAATTTTGGGAATAAGGAGGAACCTTAGTTATTTCTCAGAACAAAAAATCAGATTGAGAGGCCCCTCCTAGTCTTGAATTTTTCTTTTTTTTATTGGATATTGCATTGATGTGTTTTCTTCCTTCTATTCATCATTCTCTGATTTTTTACAACTTTATTATTATCTATATAATCTTATGGTAAGGATGTCAAATTATCCTTATATTTAGTGACATATTTGTTACAATTATTTTGAAACATATTCATCATGTCTTCTTCTTGGGATGGAAATATTGTCAAAAAACTATTTGTAACTTTCCCATCTTGCTCACATATCTTGCGTCTTCTATGATTCTTCAAATCACAATATGTTGAAATATTTTTACATACATTGTTCTAATTTTCCGAAACCTTTTTATTTACCTTTTAATTAGATTATTTTTACGATTCTTCTAAATTTTTATCTATTTTTACTTGTTTTGGACAAATAACTAAGCACCCTTTCTTGATGGACTCAACATGTTTACATTTCACAAATTTCAAAAGTATTTCTCTAAGAATTATTGTAAACAACCTTCTCAAGATTATTCCTTTGTGAGTATTGTTTCCCCCTCAAATATTTATTTCTATAACTCATAGAATAGTTGTAATGTTGTTGGTTGAACCAACGCATATTATATGTGTGTCCAAATCCACCACAATGCCTACTATACCCATAGAAGGAATAATTTCCTCTGTAACTTACATACTATCTGGAATTGTTGACATGTTTCTCAGTAGCCTTTTTATCTTTCTCAACAAAACATTTTTGACCACAAACCTTTCTACTATCAATAGAATTATTCCTTTACATCTAAGTTTTCTATTTATCCTTATTGGAGCTATAAGTAATAGAAAACCTTTCAGACTTAGGATGTTTAAAAACTTATAAATTCATGACTTTATTGGTCTTGAAGATATACATAACCTTCCGAAATTTCTTCATCATAGAAATATTTACCACTTTCTTCTTAAACTATGAAGGTAACTTTTTTTGATCCCTCTCATGTTTATCCTATGATAATATTCACTATCTTCAGAGATAGAATTATCAAAACTTGTATCCCTCTATTTACTTTTAGAAAGTTTTTTTTGGAAAAGTTCAAACTTTTCTTCTTGTTATTCCTTAAACTTTACTTCCAGATATTCATTAAGATTACTTTATTTCTAAATAGATTTATTTAAGTTGGAAATATATTTTATTAGCTTGAATTTCTCATAATTAAGTCATTATTGACTGTTTGTTAAAGATTATTCACTATTAAAATTCTTGAATTATTTCTCAAGTCTCCCAATCTTTCTTAGAAAAGATTTCAATTATTCTTTTAGATGAAATTCTAATTGATTTTATTCTTCTTCCTAATAACTATTACTTAAAATTTTCTCGTTTTTAAATGTAGAAGTATTCTCAAAAACATTATTAGTGAAATTTTTGGACTCATATTTACTAACTTATTATTCATAAATACTACCTTCATTGCTAGAAAAACTATCCTCAATAACTATTGAAATAAATGTGTTTTCTTCAAAACCATTTGTAAATTATTCAGTATCATCATCCTTGGATAAAATCTTTGGCTTTTGGATTTTTAGAAATTATTGTCTTTATTCTTAAAATATATTTTTTCTTATCACCCTATTTCTTCCAAGATATTTTGGGATTTATTTTTTCCTTATCACTTTATTTCACATTACTTTATTCTTCATCACCTTTTTGAGGAAAATTGGAAAAAAGTGCCCAATGGATCCAAAACCAAGAAATTTTAAGAGAATTTTCCATTTTTTACTTCTTATTACTAATTTAATATTTTTAGAAAATAAGGATAAAATTTTATTAAGATTTTTACATACCACATTTTCTGAATCAGGATATATAACTTTTTCTTCTTCAAAAATATTCTTAGGATTTTTTTTCTGGTCAGCCTTCAAATAAATTTCATGATAAACTTTATTCTTCCTTTCATAACTTTTCCCTCATAATCTCATATCTGATGAGAGTACTATAAAAATAATCCAGAGATAATGTATCCCGATATTTATCTTTCAATAAAGAAAATTTTGCATAAAAAATTGTTTTAAAAAATTATCGAGATCTTATCGACAATTATAGAATCTTATAACTTTTCACCAAGATATCTGATTGTGCTAAAAATTTCATTTACCCTAGTAAAGAAGTTACCAAAACATTCATAATCACCCATCTTCATATCTTCATACATCAATATCCAGATTTGTAACTTTTCCTTCCTGAATTTTGTATTACCTTCATATTTTTTAGCTTATCCAAAATACCTTTGGCAGTGAAAAATCCTTTTACTCCCATAAACTTTATTTTATAATGTAATGAGTAAATAATTATTAGATCTTCCCTCATTATAAAGGTTTTACTTATCATATTTTGTAAGAGGATCATTCTTAGTATGAGGAGGAAAACCATCTATATCAGCTTTTGAAATATTATATCCAAGGGACATAAGATATGGTATCATTCTACCTTTCTAGATATGATAATTCCAATCATTTAAGATCATAATCCCTTTATTGTTCACACAATTCAGATTCTCCATCACAACTCCTCTTTCAAAATCTTCAATAAAAAATAAATAAAGATAACCTTCAATCTAATACCACTTGTAAGAGCCCTAATAGGATTAAAGTATCACTAAGTGTGGTAGGGGAGTGAATTAGTGATATTTTTTCTTTCATGTTTCCTAAATAATGAAACAACCTTCGCCTCCGATTAAATATTTCTTTCCATTATGAAAAAATAAAACCCACATCCATAGTAACAAAAGAATTTACAATGTTAACTGCTCAAAAAAGCATCTACATCCTTAGTATGGTTTATAAAAAATCCAATACCACACAATACACTAGAAAAAAAATCCTTCTGCATGGAATACAATGAGTAGGATATTCCCTTACACTCATATAGCACTATTCAAATAATCTAATAGTGTGTGTTCTTCTTCTAGAACATAATATGTAATATAATTCAGTGTATCAAACAAGTTATTTGGATTCTTGATCAAATTTCAAAAATATGATATTTCAAAATGATTCATTGCATTCTTACCCAAAAGTTGGTAAGAACTTCTTGGACTTCTTAATGATACTCATTCCAATTTCCCTGTTCAATTCCCAAGTTCGATTTCTCAATACAGAAATAATACACTCTTAGAATACCATTGAAACAATCCGAAACTTATTATTTCCGAGTCTAGAAATCTCAATATTATTTTTCAAGTTTGATGATCCAGATCAATAAGATAATCTTTTCCTTTCAGAATACAACTAAGATAATTTTGAACTTTTTCTTCCTTCTTCTTCTATCCGGATAACGTGTTCAAGAAAATACAATCCAAAAAATTTTTCTTTCTCGAATTATGGACCATATGTCTTCAATTTTACAAGTAATTCATGTCACATAATACCCTAAGTATTCTACTCCTTTTATAGATATGTCAAAATGGTTTAAGTGGGTTTCTGAACAGGTTTTTTCGCTTCACCAAATTTCTCAAATCTTTAATATTACTTAAACACCTTTTAGAATATTAAAATATCCTTTATTTTAAGATCTATTTTAACTTCTTGAACACTTCATACTTTCTAACAAATCTTTAATATGATTTTGATTCTGACTCTAGTTACCAAATACAATTTATTCATTATGCTAATGTCAGTTGGTGACTGCAATTTTGTTGAACCATTTGTAAAGAAATTTGAATTGAAAATATTTCATGATGTTTCTCTTCACCATATTAATGGAAATCTACCCATTTCGATTTTCTCATTACGGTATAAGCATACGTTGAATGAAAATTTCTTCATTACGTTTCCTTGCACCAAATGTAAGAAGGAAAACATATGTCTTCTCATTATAATTATCAGAACCAACTCTCATTATGATTTCTTCATTATGATGGAGACAACATGTTCTTTTAAACTTCTTCAACTGCTTCTACTTCTTCTTTTCAGAATATGATACCAAATATATTTCTTTGCTCAACGTCTTTCTCTTTTCAGATTACGATACTTATCAAATTCATTATCCAAATATTTGAATCTTTTGGATTTTTGTCTGACTAAAAACTAGAACCTTAAGTTTCTCTCATTACGATCAAGAAAACCTACTTAGCCTTTAAAGAAATATAAATCCAATGATCTACGAACGAAAGGATTTTAATTTAATAACTTACTTCATACGAAAACTTTTTCTTGTAGGCGTGACTTCCTTCATGACTTTGATTCTGTTAGAGACCATCTTTAGCATCATTTTACTTATAATGTAAATTATTATAACTTCCTATCCTTTTGAAAATATTATTACTTTCATTAGAAGTATTATATCTTCCTATTCTTCAAAAAACATTCTTTCTTTCCAACCAATTGAATACGATTGCCCTGAATATGATTGAAAACACCTATTTTCTTCCAATCATATGCTCAATATAATTTTAAACACTTCTTATACCCCTTTATTTTATCATGCTACCATCACAAACTTTACAACATACTTATTATTTTTGGGAAATAAAAAATATTAAAGAATCACTATATTTTTAATGCATCTATGCTGAATATTATTCTCATCATAATTATGATCAAAACCTCATTTAGAGCCCAAGGAGTTTCAAATGTTACTTTTCTCAATAAAACTTCCACTCTATCCACTGGACTTTCTTATGAATTTCTAGACTGATTTCTTAAGTATGATGGCATAGTGAGTCTGATCTTCATGAAAATGGTTCTAGATTAGATTTTCATCTTTGAATTCACACCCTTATTCAATCTAGATTTTAATTACCTTCTTAACAAAATTTATTTTTTTGAGATGATCAACATATTTATCTATTGACAACAAATACAACTAAAACTTAACTAGGGTCCAACAGTTTCAATTGAGAAAATTATCATAAGTACAAAAGGAATTAATATCAAAATTCAATATTAAATTTTCTCCACTCACCTAGTTTTTATTTTTTATAATATATTTTCACTAATGTTACTTTAAAACCAATTTAAAATATAATTTAACTATATTACTATTTTAAACGAAAAGGAAATTTTTAGTAAAATACGATACTTTTCACTATTAATCAAAAAATTAAATTTCTAAGAAAAATTCCAAATATTCAGCCTATGATAATTTTTATATGATGATTTCAAAAAATGATTTTAATTTTATCAAATAAATTTTATATAAGTGACAAAAATTAATTTTCTCATTAGTGTGCAAAAAGTGATGCAACCGTTTTCTTTGAAATATACATTTTTTCTGAAAACATCAATTTTTCATTCAAATGATTCTTATTTTATTTATAATCAATAGTTATAAATTTAATTTATATTATACATATTTAGACCATAGTATTTCATATTTTAGTTATTACTATTCATACCTTAGTATTTAATATCTAGGTTATAATGGTCATGTTGAAATAATAATATTTTAATAGGGTATCATGTTTCATTTAAACCCAATGTTTCATGCATCACAAGCTATTAAAGAGATATAATTTATTGAAAAATAAATACATTGTATTATCTTGGTGAGTTATATTTTCTTCTAAATATGTTTTTGTGTGTATACATGCTACCAAACACAACATTTCTATTTTAAATTCTTATGGTGTTACATTATACCCCTTTAAATAAAATGTGTTGTCGCAATTTTATATTGATATCGATAATCAAGGTTTTGAAATTTTAAAATAGGTTTTTCAGGAACACACACCATTAAAAGGATTAACAAAAAATCTTATTGATAAAATATAAAGTGAATTATGAAGGAATTATAGAGTAACACATTATTAAGTTTCCATATTGGAGAACATTGGTGGGAAATGAAAACATGGACATGAGAGAGAATACCAGCACCTAAGGAGTAATATAAAGTTATATAAATCATTACTTACAATAAAGATGGTGATTAAGAGAAGGTTAATGATCAAAAAACCAAAAATACTTAACGAGTTAAGAGACAATTTGATTCCTTGAAGATGAAGGTACTTGGATAATTTTTTTGTTTCAAGATCCTTTCCCTAGAGTTTATGAATTCCTTTACCATAAAAATTTAGAACATTAAAAAATATAGTGACTTTATGTATTTATAGAAGAGAAATTTCATCCATTGTATGTGGTTCTATCAATTCCTACTTCATCTTTTACTCCATTAAATGAATGATCAATAGAATTTTTATGCTTTAATCACTAAAATTAACAATTAAAATATCATTAACTCAATATAAGAATAAAAATTCATTCCTCATATAACTATATTTTGTCTAAGACCAAATTTGATAGAACAAGTAATCCAATAATACCCAATTTTCAATATCATCCATTCCAAAAATATTTAACCTCAAGACTTCTCTAAAAATAATTTTTCCAAATTTGTTGAAGGAAGGTCACTAAATAAATATTATATTCCCCAAACAATATAATGTGGCTCTTAATTTCAAATTAAAAATATTTGAATACCACGATCTCTATAAAACCTTAATAAAAAAAGTGCATGTATCCAAATATAAAATAGCAGGTTGTCGAATAAATTCCATAAATTAATACTTTTATTAAAATTCTGAAATGATGTCATAAACCATCAATCCTCTTACCAATTTTATTGTCACCAAAACTAGACTATAAAAATATCATTATTATCTAATAATTAGGAACACATTGAGTGTTATCCTCCCTCAATTATATATTTTCCAAGAGGTTCAACATGTAACCAAATCACTTTTCATGGTCATCAGTATCATTGAAGATATGATCTCCAATTGTCTAAGAAATAGAACTACAGTACAATCATTATATATTTAATTATTCTTATAACCATAATATCATTTATAAAATACTCCTATAAAATAAGTATTTAATCCAAAAACAATCACTTTAATCATTCCAGTTCATCTTTAGTAATATCATAAGATTTAATGTGACCCCATAAATTTTTTTGAGGTAAATTCCCTTAATGCTTGGGTAATTCATTTATATAGTTCCCCATAACCTTATAGTTAAAGCATAGATTATTGGAAATTTATTTTGTTCCCATTTAATCAAGGGAAGGGTAAAATTTATCTTCACACTTGTAGAAAACTCCCATTCACAGCTAGTACCAGAGTGTTTCTTTACACAATTATCACATGTTGGAAAATCCTTCTCTCCATTCTTCCCCTTATCAATTTTTATCTTTTATCCTCTTCTTATATTTCTTACCTTAAAATCTATAATATATAGATAATTATTTCTCTAACTTGATATAATATGATACTATGACTTCATATGATGATAATTTTTGGGAACCAGTTACCTTTTATAGTTTGTATTAAGCCCACCAATGAAATGATCATTATTACTTATTGGATCAAGTGAATTAATATGTTTCAAATCCCTTCCGCAAGGTTATATTTATAGATATTTTAATACACTATATTAGATCATAACATTATGAAACCAAATTTATAATCCCAAATCAAGTGAAACACATAACATAAATGTAATTTTTTTTGCATAGCTAATCTCATAATCATAAACCAGATTTCTTTTGAGATATATTTATCTTCAGATACTTCATTATGGTTTTTAGAGAATATTTTAATTATCCTAATAATACCCCTAGGAGTGTAAAATAAGGTACTCAGTAAGGCCTGCTGTTGTTTTCTATGTAATGATTGAGTTATTCTCAATGCACCCTTTTCGATGTTGTTTCCCCAAGGTACATGAGTTTTAGAACCATGCCCAATTAGAGTATCTAGACATAGATGTATTTCTAGGAAAAAACCAAGTAATCTCTTCCTCACCAAAAAATTATAATGTTATTATATATACATCCTCAATGTAAATCAATGGGTTATGTTCTATAATATATGTTTTCTAAAATATAGGTACCAAGGTTTCTACGAAAATTTCTGTGATACAAACTATAATCACCCCAACTCCAGTAACCCAGAGTTTTTGTCCACTTTATTACATTATCACTAGATGCATGAAATATAATCCTAAAGGACTATGTTGTTTAGTAGTATTTGTAAACTAGATAAATAGTTCGAATTCACAATACATATCAAAGAATAAAATAAAAAAATGTTTTCTTTGAGAATGATATTATTTCACATTAACATATCCCTGCACATCCATCACAAAATAATTTTTGGTATTATAGGGAAAATAAAACACATGAAATGCGCGAGCTCAGATGTTCAGTAAGAGTATTAAAATTGTGAAATCTATGAATAAATAAGATATAATCAATATATCAAGGTAAACAACTAAAAAAAATTCAATTAATCAATAAAATTATTATAATATGAAAGAAATAATTGATGATAAAATAAATCCATATAAATAGTCACATGATTTTGAAAATTATCCATGGATTTTATAAATAATCAAATAATCACATGGACATCAAAAAATAATCTCATATATAAGGAATGAATAATTATTGAAATATGAAACTATCAAGAACTACCTCAAGAAATCTTAAATATATGGGTAGAAACCCATCTAATTTGGATAAATTATTTTCCTCATGAGACATATCGACACATCATGTGGATATCTATAACTAGGCCCCACCCATAAAATACTAATTCCAATGCATTCTTTATTTTAAAGGGGTGAAACAAAATCAACATAAAAAATAATATTGAAAACTAATACATGAAGTGTTAATAATTACAAAAATTAAATAAAAATAATCATAAACTATGTTGAATAATATGGTGAACGGTAATAAAATTATATATCCATTGTCAAACTAGTTGGAAACTATCAATATAAAGAATATGACAACTTTAATAAAAAATATCTTTAATAGATCATAATTAAAATAATTGGTTGAATGTATTAATGAATAGAAACACCATAAATACGTCCTTATATTTTTTATGGAAAATAATGTTTTCACATCAAAAATAAACTCTTAGAAAAAAATGTTCACAAAAAATTTTAAATTTTTGTTATTTTAATATAACCTTTTAAAACATGTAAAATCAGATTTAAAACATTGAGTGGTTATGATGAAAGACATTTTTTTTCATTCCATACACAATAAAACAAATATTACTTTCACATTTTCGCTAAAATCCAAATGTTCCTTATTTTGAAAATAACATGTAGATTTTATTTGAAACATTTTTAAAAATCCAAAATGTGAAAAAATTTATTTGATAAATCATTAGTAAATAGTTAATTTTTTTTAGAAAACATTGATTTTGATGAAAAATGATTTTCTTAAAAAAAATTTATCAATCATTTTAAGTAAAAAAGGGTGGAAATTGGCACTATAAATTGAAAAAGTTCTCAAAAAACTAGAGGAGTATACAATATATTGATTTTAAGATTGATATATTAAATAATTACCCAAGGAAAAGTTAGACAATAACCTTTATGAATAATGATGAGATGAGAAATAAACCCTTACCACTTTTGTAACTTTTGAATCATACTACCTTTGAAATAAATAATAAAAAAATTAAAAATTAAATCAATTGAAGATAAAGATATTCATGATATAAAATATCAAAGGGGTATTATTTAAACCACAAAAAATAAACAACTGATGAATATGGAATATGTCTCAAAGAAGTAAAAGCGAGACAACACACCCTTACCTCCGGGCTGATTTCCATCATATGTGTATGTACCTCCTATATAATAAATATAGGTTTATTATAAATTAATTATATAACCATACTAATATATTTTATACAATATATGGTCCTATTATAACATTTTTCCATTCTTTTTTTAATAATATTTAATTTTTTCATTGTTTCTGATGTTAATTTACAAGTTTCTAATTTTTTTCTTTAATGTTCCAATTATTGTATATAAAATATAGTTTAATAATATATATAATGATATTAATGTTATAAAAATTATTATTTTTTCAGTAGATACATCATTATATCCATTATTGAATATTGGACCTAGAAAGTGAATTGAAACACTTCGTGGAGATGGTATGTTGTACGTACACATGGGCGACAATATCGTTACCTTAAAGGGTGAAACAATAAATAAATGAATGATATATTAATTTTATAGAACTGATATCCTATAATATATATCACATATATTATTCAAATTTATCCTAACTACCTTCTATGTAAATCATAGCCGAGAAACAAATCGTATCGCTTCTCAAGGAAGTAGTCTTCCATAGACACGAGCGATATTATCATGCCCACAAAAAATAGAAATTACAGATTTTTATGTGATATGATAATTATATAGGAATATTAATGTTATAAATATGATACAAATAAATTCAATACATTATTATATACTACCATTAATGGTTCTTATGGATTACGAACTAAATCAGTTCATGAGGCGATAATCCACCATACACAATATCGACGATTTTGTTTTCTATTTGATGGGGGATGGTATGGATAAATACTATTAAATAAATATAATAACATATAAGTATATGGTATATACTGTTGTTATTATATTAAATTTTTATGACATAATTTAAGGTGGAAAATAAAGAAATAAAATGAAAGAGCATATGCCAATTACATTCTCTAAGAGAGACCACCTTTTAATCTCATCTTAAGAACCCTAGGTTTGGTATTTTGGGAGTAAATAAAGCTCTATAATATGTATAAGTTTATTAGTGAGATATTTTTTTTTCAACAAAATAACCTTGGTATATGAGAATATGTGAAGGGAGGGAGATCCCTTTTATTAGTGGGGAAAGGGAACCCTCTTGGAAAATATCTAAAAATTTCCAAAAAAGAATCCAAAATGATAAATTCATTCAAATGAAAAAGCTTTAAAGTAAACATATAATATAATTTGTGATAATATAAGGTAAAAATATTTTCATAACCCTTATCTTATTAGTTTAAACCCTGGAAAATTAATTTTTACCTTAACCATGGAAATTATTTTTTACTTTTTTCAGTATTCATTTGGGTGAAAATTTAAGTTGAAATTATTAGATAATATAAATTATGTTAATTCAAAATGTGTAATACATTTTTACAAGTTCAATTTAGATAATTATATAAATTCAATTTTAAATTATACCCATAGACACAGAGAAAAAGTAGGTTTTGAAAGAGAAAATTCACATAAGTATAGAAGGTTATAAAAAAATTAAATATGAAATTGGTTCCAATGAAGTAATTTTTGTTGATTATAATATAATTTAACTAATTTAACTTTAAAACCAATTAAATATATAATTTATAATTTTATATAATTTAAAAAAGAAAGTAGTTTTCAGAAAAAGTTAGTATTTTTAACTATTCATCGAAAAATAAATATTTTAAGAAAAATCCAAAAAATTAATCCAAATATAATATTTATATGGTGGTTTAAATAATTATGGTGATTACATCAAATAAATTTTATAAAATTGATAAAATTAATATTATCATAGTTGAGAAAAAATGGACGAAACCATATTCTTTGATAAATAATGTTTTTCAGAAAACATTTCTTTTACTTTCAAATGATTCACATTTTTCACATTAAAATAGATACCCATTAATTTTATTTTATATTTGTTTAAAACATATAATTTAATAATTTATTACATACTATTAATACACCCCTAATTAATTTCTAGGTTATAATGGACATGTCTAAAAACAAATATTTTAATAGATTATCATGTTTTGTTTAAACTTAGTGTTGTGTGCATCACAAGATATTGAAGTGATGAAATTTATTCAAAAAAGAAAAAAATTAAAAAGTCATGGTGTGTTATATTTTTTTATAAGATTATTTTTCATGTTATAAATTCTTTCGAAGATGATTTTCCTATTTTAAAATATTAGGGTATTACAAAGAGAACATGATTTCCTCTAAAGTAACATTAAAAAAAAACAATACTTGAATAAATGAGATTGTAACATAAAGCCTATTCCACTTTTGAAACACTTTAACCATGACCCCAATAAAGAATAAATACAATTTATACATTTAAAATCATGAACATAATGAGTTTTATGATATAATATGTAATTAGTGCAGTACATACGCCACATAAAAAAATAGAAGTATAATCAAAATATGTGTCTCAAAGAATACAATTTGAGATGAGAAAACCTTACAATGATTATAACCTTGATTTGATAATTAATCATTGAATTGATTATTTGTATAAAATTTAAATCCACATAAAATAAATTTAAATACAACATAGCATAATCTAAATTTATTACACACAAAAATATTATAATTTTAAATACAATAAATATATAATATAACCCAATGAAAATAAATTATGTTATAAAATTATTTACAACACGGTAGCATTCAAGTAAAATACCCATTAATAAATTAATTAAAATTAAAACAAAAAATACCATTATTTATGAAGTATTAATCATATTATATGTAAAATGGTAATTATATACACAACAAAATAAAAAAGTGGTGAATATGGCATATGCTTCATAGAAATAAAAAGTTAGACGAGAAAAACCTTACCCCGAGTCAAGAAAATACTTTTATATCCTTTAAATAATTTATAATAAGATTAATTAAATTTAATTATTTTATAATTACCTTTTCAGGTTTAATTACATATAATTAAATAATTTATTTTATTTATTTCTGATTACATATTCAAATACTGTTTCTGTTAAGTCCACATCATGTGTTTTGAGGATGTTTGGTTCATTATTTCAAAATGGATTTGGTGTGTTAACCAAAGTCAATGAGGTCATTATTTAAAAATATATAGAATAATAATAATGAAATATTTATTATATTTATACATAAATCATACTTTAAAAATAATAATGAAACAACATTATGAAAAATGAACCATGCTATAATCATGGAGATGGTAGTCTATACGTACTCATGAGTAACATTTCTATTTTTCAATGATATTTATTGAAATTTGGTAATTATAATTTTATCTTTAAATAATTTTAATCATGTCATAAATTACATATTATTTAATTATATATAATTACATATATTATCTATGTGTTTTGGTGATGGGAAAATGAATCAGATCGCTTCATCAAGGTGGTAGTCCACACTTGCACACAAACAATGCTGTAATTATTCATTTTAAGAAATAAAATAATATATTATATTTTAACAATAATAAATATATAATTTATATAATTATTGTTATATATATATATATAACATATATTCATTAACCTTACCCTTATTACATTCCATGTAAAGCGTTAGTGAAAATAGAATCAGGTCGCATCGTGTGGAGGTAGTCTTCCAGACACACGAGTGACGTTATCATATCCCCAAAGGAATGGAATGTAAAAAGGCATATATGATATAATATTTAAATAAGTATAAATATCTTACAAATATATTATATTTTTTGATACCATAATTATATCAAGATGTGAGAGGTGATAATGGAAAACAAATGACATCGGTTCACGATGCAATAGTCTTTCAAACACACAAATGATGTTTTCGTATCACATTTGATGGAAGTGGAGATGTTTTTTGTTAATTAAATAAAAATAATTAAATAAAAATATATTTTATATACTTTTTATTATTATAAAATCACAATTTAAGGATATTTGGAGGAGGTGAAAGATGAAATAATATAAAGACGCTCGGTTAAGCATGATAACTCTGCTTTGGACAACCTCCATTGGTAAGCACTAAAAGGATTTTTAGGATGGAATTATGATCAAAATAAGGGAAATAAGATATTTTTAGGTAAGTTAATAATAAATTTGGTAAATTATTGTCCAAGTAAATGGGATTTGAATTTGTGAAGTAGATAGGATAGGGGTAGCCTTTTATAAGTGAGGCTAGTGGTACACAAATAATTTTTAAAAATTAAATATGTACCCACGTTTTTCACATTCTACACCAATAGAAAATTGACTATTTTTTCTAAATATATATGATAAGGTTGAAATATCACCATAAAATAGTTTTTAAATGAATTTTTATGTGATTTTGACCCATATCTTTTTTAGTTCAACCCTCAGTAAAATCATTTTCACCTTAACCGTGGTAATTTATTTTTACTCTTATCAATATTTACTATTGTAACAAATTAATTTGACCATATTAGATAAAATAAATGATTATTATTCCCAATATAGAATTAATTTTACCAAATTAAAAACATATAAGTGAAAAAAGTTAATTTAAAATTAAACATGAAGACACGATGAAAAAGAGAGTTTTCAAGAAGTCTAATTTTCAAGAATAAGAGGATTTTATATTAACTGCATGTCTATTAATAATAAATGTATGAAAATAATTTATTATTTATTTATATCTAATATATTTATATCATTAAAAACATTCCTAATTAGTGTTTTTCAGTTAAATAAAAAAGGATAAAAATTAAGCACTTTAAAATAGTTTTGAAAAACCTGTTTTTAATCTGAAAAAATTTACTTATACAAAAAATCCAATATAAAGGTCATTAAAATTTAATATAATCGGATTAAATATAACTAAATAATAATTATTTAATTTAAAATCATATTAAAAACATAATGACACATTTGAATTTACATAATTTTTTGAAAAGAAATAACATTTTTACAAAAATCATTATTTTCACTATTCATTAAAAAATAGACATTTTAAAAAATATTTAGAAAAATTACCTAGGGTAAATTTTGATATTCCTATTTAAATAATGATTTTTATTTTATGAAATATTTTTTTTGAAATTCGCAAAAAATAAATTATTATATATTTTCACACAAATAAATAGAAATCATTTTTGAAAAAAAAGATAATTTTTAATATTAAATTTAATTTACTATTAAATGATTCATTATTTACAAAAAATATATAAATACAGTATATTTAGTTGGAAATTTATATAAATGTATATATATTTCCTAATGTAATTAATACTATTCATACATGCCAATTTAACTATAAGGTTACAATAGTTATAGATTTCCTAGGTCATTTAAGCTCAGTGTTCCATGTCGAATACACTATGAAAAAAGTTTTCTTTTCTAAAATATCATGGTGTTACAAGATATTCCTCAATGGAGCTGGAATGATAGTACTATGGAATTCATAATTATGATACCTATAATTCCTAAATTAATTGATAGGGTATAGGTTATTTTTGATAACCTATTGAATTACACTAATTTACTCATAGTAAGTGAGGTTCTAACTATTGATAGGCTCGGATGAATATATCTCAATGAGGTTTTGAGACTTCATGATAAAACTAAGTTGTTTGTATTTTATCATGACCCACGATTTACATCACAATTCTATAAATTTCTTCATAATAATATCAACATTAATATATATTTGGGAATTATTTATCATATTTAGGTGGATAGATTATATGAATGGTCTATTATAATATTATAAGACTTATTGATGTCATGATCACTTGACTTTTAGGGTACATGGGATCAGTATTTAACTCTGTTTGAATTTTAATATAACAATAACTTCCATTAAATTATTCAAATGGCACCATATAAAGTGTTATAAAATAAAATATTTCATCCAAAAGAATTTTGGGATGAATTTTGTTATTAAAATTCATTTGGACCAAAATTTATTATGGATATAATGATGAAAGTGAGAATTATTCAGACTCATATTAAGGTATTCCAAAGAAGGGGAAATGTCTATACTGATAATTGATGGAAGGATTTGGAATTTTAAGTAGGGGTTATGTTTTCTTGAAGATATATCCATAGAGAGATACTAAGTGGTTTGTCCTGTGAGGTAAACTATATCCCAATTACATCAGGCCTTTTTAGATTTTGGAATCAATTGGGGTTGTGCCTTATAATTTTCCAACACCACCCAACCTCTCGAATTTTCACGATGTCTTCCATATATCATTATTAAGTATGTGAATATTAGATTTTATGCCTCAAATAAGCACTAATAAAATTTAAATGAACCCATACATATATTATTTTGAAGTTTCTATATAGATTCTTTACACTATAGAAAAATTTGGCAGAATTAGACGACTCAAATAGTAAAGTTACAATGGATAAATCAAACTATAGAAGAGGAAATTTGGGAGCTATAGAATGTTAAAATGAATAAAATCTTAGATTTTTATGTGGATTAATTGTGAAAATTTAGAGGAATTTTTTTTGAAGTGGGGAAGAATCCAACATAGAAGGACCAATTATATTGAATAAGAATTTCATTCCAATGAAAAAATATCTCAATTCAAAAAGTTTTATTCATGAATGTGATTAAAATATAAATTCCATAATTTTATAATTTAAATTTTTAGAATTTTTTTTAAATTAGTCATTTAATAATAAGTATAGTGTAAATATTTGATATTTTTTGGAAATAGTTGACATTTGGATGAATAGTTAACAAACACAAATTTTACAAATACTGTAAATCTTATAACATCATTATTATATAGGAATGAAATTAAAATATATAAAACTTTTGTATAAACCAAAAACATGATTAATGATTAAAATAAAGCATTTTAGAACATTAGTTTTAATTTTAAATCACATTCTTTACTTTTGGGAACCAAAATTATATTTTAATACAATAAAAATCATTTTTTATTCATTTATAATATTTGAGTGGTTGTAAGGTTATATTTTTTTTGATTTAAATGTAAAATATACTTCCTTAATTTAATATTAAACCAATATAATTCATGGGAATAAACTTTATACATTATTTTTGTTTAAATTCTATTTTATGCATAAAAATTCATTTTTCTATAAATAGTTTTACATTCTGTTTTTGTGAATTTATATTATAATTAATTTCTTCCACTAAAATGAATTCAATCTAATAAAATCGAATCCATATATGGAATAAAAATTTCTATTTTTTTATATGTACAATTTTATGTTTGGACATAATGAATTTTTACCATCATAATGAAATTTCACCATGGTTAAGCTGGGTTAAAAGGTCTAAAGTAAAGGGATAAGGATTTAGGATGATACCAAAAAATTGATTGAATCTAATTTGATGGTTTAATTTATAAATTAACCTTTATTTCATTGAAACATTGATAATTTTGGGCATCATGATTTGAGTAATAAATATATTATATGATAAGGATTTTAGTATTTTCACGATTTCCACCCACATCACTTAGAAAAGGTCACCTACTCACATCACCCTCCACACTTCATGTGACACATATCTTGACAAATACCAACCCAAATATCTTCCCATCATCCTTATCCACATCGAAGATATTTTTTTAACAAAGTACTATATTGGTAAGGCTTATGATGTAAGCCACACGTGGTTTCCAAAAGAACAGTTAATCATATTAAGTGACTCCTTTAAAATTATTTCTTCATCTACCTCATTTAAATTAGTTTCATCCATCATAATATAATTAAATTTATATCATAAATATTCTTAAATTTTATTATTTTCATGAATCATTGATTATATAACCCTCATACCATCTATATGAAAAATGATAATCTCACAAGTGCATATGTGTGGAATACCACATACATGAAGTCATGTGATTTATTTTTGACTTCTGCATTATATTTAAAATAATAATGAATAATTAAATAAATATATATCATATTAATAATTAAATATTATTATAAAATTATCTTTCATTATATACATTCATTCCTTTCCAAACATAAGGAATACAAAAACATTAGGATGCATATGTGTGGATTACTACCACTATGAACAATGTATATAATTTTTCCATTACTGCCTCACATGGATGGTTCAATAATCGTATACTATGAATAATAATTTTATTCAAGAAATTATTAATGAAAAGTCCTAGAATGTTAATGTATTTAGGTAATTTAAATAAATTCTATAAATAAATAAATATTTTTATTTAAAACAAGATGGAGAATACCTCAATAGAGAAAATATACTAATTTATGTGCATGAACATATCTTCCGATGTCTACTAAAAAATAATGAGTTATAAATATAAACTATAAAATGATCCTTAGTTATAAAATATGACAAAATAGAACAATTATGATCACCCTGATGTCATATATAACATCTTTATGATGACCCATATGTAGGGATCCTCTAAATACAACGATGGTATGAATGCATAGTTTCTGGAAAATAAGAACCATTATTGCAAGAGATAAAACTACAATATATAGATTTTGGATTATAAAAATATATTTTATGTGGGTATTTATATAATGGGGATAAGTACCATTGATATTTTTTCATTGGATCCCTTTAGAGTAGTTAATAAGGTATAAATCAATTTATAATAAAAACACATGTTAAAGTTTTTTTGTAATAATTTTTAGAACTCTTTAGTGATAAATAGTAACATGAAACAAATGTAAAGTTTCAAATGAATAAAATATTTTATAATAAGTTTAAAATAATAAAATTTAAAAATTATTGAAATAATTTTTTTAAAGAAAAATAAACTTTGAATATAGTTTTTTTATATATTTAATATTAACTTAGTATAATAAATTGGCCTCCTATAAGCACACAAAGGACTTAACTCAAGCACATGTCATACTAGGGGTTAACCACATATAAGGAAAGCCAAAAAAGTAGGCCTATGACAGTGTGTGTGAGAGAGCCTATATGGATAGGAATGGTGGTTTCACATAGTTCCCATAGAGTGAACAAAAGCATGTGTAGGGGGGGTGATAGTTTCACTATGTGGGTTGGCACAACATCCTGTGGTGTGGGTATTGTCTAAATCTAGGATCAGACCCTGGGATAATAACATGAACGACTATATGTAACATTAAACAATATAGGTGAGTGATGAAAAAAAAGCTCAGATGTGGGATGTGGAAAGGAGGTACTATTCATGTAGAGAGCCTTTTTTCCTTGTAAGACTTTGAAATATATATAGATGTATTTTTAAATCTAGGTGCTGAGATGACATGAGATTCCAAGGCCCTCTGTTCCAGGAATTCATTTTAAAAATATATTAAATATATTTTATATTATGCTCGCACATTTTTCATGAAAAATGAGATAAATCTTAAACAGAGTTAAAGATAAAAAAATATGAGACCAATGTTGAATATATAATATGATTTTTAGCCTAAGAATGAAATAAAAGTAGACTTCATGATATATTCAGATAGAATGACCATTGGAAGGTGGGTTCAATGTATTAATTAATTAATGTAATTTAATAAACGGCCTAAAAATTATTCCATCTATAAGTACATTGTTATGGGGAATATCTAGGTTTATACACATAATCTAAGGATTGTTAAGAGGATAATTCAATGTTATTCATTGGAATATTGAGATCATACACTGAAGAGCAACCGAATCAAGGTGAATCAAGATGTAGTGAATGCAACAGATCTTCCTCCATTGGAGAGCACATTCTTCATCAAAAAATGATCTAAATCAGTTCTGGACTCTTCATATGCTGATTTATGCCTTCATGATTAAATTATTGGGCATGGTCATTCTTATTTTATTTATCTGTGTCAAATATAAACCATTTTATGTTCCCATGTATTAGATTTAATTCATTTATTTGAGTAATCTACATTGTTCCTTGTTTCTCACCACAAATATCCCTAATTTGATTTTTTTGGCCAATAATGATTTTATAATGATTGTTGAAACATTTATATGTTATTTCCCCCCATTGTTCTTTGTGTTCTTCATCGTTGTACTATGGGGTCACCATTAGACTATTATCGGGACGGACCAAGTGTGATCAAACCCCTAGATTCCTGGTTGATTCGCATGTAGTGAACAAATTGTTTCTTTAGTGATAGATCAAGATGTGTTGTGGGATTTGGATGATGATTCCTATGGATCTAAGATCCAAGAATTAACAGTGACTATGTGAGTTGTTTAAGGCATGTGATGGAAAACGTTAAATAGAGAGAAACTTATTTTTGACCACTAGAGGGATGGAATCAATGACCGAAAGATTTCCCATTAAATTTCGAGTGAGCTTCAAGTTGAAACAAAAGCTGATAATCTAGAGTTGGATCATGGGGAGTAGATCTAGAATTCTAGGAAAAACCTGACTTCACACTGTTTATTTTAAAGGACACATGGTTTGTGTGTCCCTAGCAGTAGCAGCTTAGGTTTCCAGGTGAGATAAATTTCACATGCTATGTGTGACCCCCAGCTGTTGTGTTACCTAGTGATGATGACTCGGTGTTAGGAGAAAATAGACACGAGCAGGTACATGGTACATGAAAAGTGTATGTGGTCATGGGAATGGAAATATTACATGGAAATTACACAGATAAATGGTCAAGGAACACTAAAATAGTTAGAATAATGGTAAAGAACCTGGGTGTCTAAGGCACAACGTGTAGTCACCTTACTTTCCATGTAGGGCTATATGGGTAGAGAGCTGCATACTAGCGAGGTCATCACCAGGTAGCAGGGTGGAACCATATATAGTGTGGGTCCCCTTACATTCCATGCGCCCTTCATTTGGAGGAAACTTATACCTCTTGTATCTCCTTCATTTGGATATAGATTTTGGTTTGTCAGTAGTATATCATGAGTGTTTCTCCACATATAATTCTATGTGGGCCTCAGTAGTGGAATTTATGGTAATATGTGAGATATTACGAGTGTGATTTGTCTTTTGGTGATGATTGATTATGGTAGTGATTTGGTAGGATCATCATTGACATTAAATTTTCACCCACCTGCTGGGGCATGGAATGGATCCTCTATCCATCCATTAGAGTTACACCCTCTTAATAGGATATGACATGGTTAATCTATTGAATATCAGAGTATCACCCTCCTTTGGGATTAGGTCATGGATCCTTGACCACTAGAGTGGCACCCTCCTACTCACATAGTCCATGGATCCTCTATTAATAATTAGAGCTGAACCACCATGAGGTATCATGGAATGGGTCCTAAACTATCAGAGTATATTCCTCCTATAGTATTCAGGCATGGGTCCTAGAACTCTAGAGTGACACCTTACAGGGATATGAAGGTGTCCTCTATTGAATTTCAGAGTGTCATCTTCTTGCGGTATCATGGCATGGGTCCTCTACTGTAAGAGTGGAACCCTCCTACTATACTAGGTCTTGGGTCCTTGACCACTAGATTGGAACCCTACTACTTAAAAAGGGCATGGTTCCTCTATCGACTACCAGAGTAGCGCTCTCCAATAATATTAGGGCTTGGTTCCTTGACTATAAAATTTTTACCCCTTGGGGTAATAGGTAATGAGTTATCAACTATTAGAGTGTCACCCTCATACCAGTGCAAGGCATGGTTCCTCTATTGAATACCTGAGTGGAACCCTCCTATGATCTCAAGAAATGGATCCTTGACCACTAGACTGGAAACCTCCCATGGAGTCAGGACATGGGTCCTATATCGACTATATGAGTGGCACCCACCTATTATATGAAGTCATGGGCACTCTACCAAGACATCATGTCCCCTTGACTATGTTAAATAATGGTTAGGTGTGTCTTGAAATATATGTTTCTACTCGATAGATGCACAAGATTGTGAGAATTGTTGATGGACATCTTGAACATATTATAGTCTCCTTTCCTCTACTGGTCTATGATATGGAGATCCCCTTTCTATCTTATTTGGTATTCTTTTTTTGAGAATATATATAAATCATTTTTGGTGGATTCATTCCTCTCTTACTATAGGATGAGATTTATACTTCTATCATGTATCTTAATTCTTCCACTACATCTTTCTGGGGTGTCTTACTAGGTATGTATATACTCACCCCTACATGATATTTTACCACACATGTCGTGTCTTATGCAGACGGTGGATAGGTAAGTGGCGATTACAGAGGAGAAGAGGGACACCATGGTGAATTTGACCACGTACAGTGGTCAGGGATTAGAGGTCTATAGCAGGGCCCTCTCAACATTTTACTTTTCTAGTTTTTTATGTTGGGACATCTTTCTGGTTGGGCATGTATTTTTCCCCTTTTTTCTATTTAGATTTTTCATTCATACTCTTGTACTCCCTATAGTTTTTATATTCATGGTTTATTTTCTATATGTTGTATATTTTATTATTATTCCTATGCACTTTTGCATGGATATGGTTCTGTTTATGCATATAGGTACTTAAGGAAAGGTCTCCCATGTTAGTCATGTCTTTTGGTGCTTTTCTCTATCCCCTTAAATATGGAGGCATACATGGGGTAGTTCTAGATAGAGCCCCATTGGGTCAGGTCACGATAGACTAGTATCAAATGAAGTTTGACCTAGGGATGGAGTTTGGAGTTTTTAACCATTATGATTATTGGGAGGGACTTAGGGAAATGGTTTCCAAGTCTTCAGAGTTTGGATTTTAGGCTAGAGAACCCATTATTGGTGTGGCAACTGAAATATCCATTCACTAGGAGTCTGACTACCTGCTTGTCAACTCGATATAACAAGACATTGGTTGCTGGGATAAATAATACATGCATTATATGGGATTGAGTCTTTAACTTTCCTTATTGAGTCCCCCATGTATATATAATCATATGATTATGGCATGTCTAGATTAAATATTAATGATGGCTCTGAGAAGACAACCATCCAGGTTACTGATTCCATATCATGATGATGATCTAATATGTGATTAGTCCTTAGTTCATTGGACATCACGTGAGATCTTTCCTCTAAGAAGACATATAGTAGCACCCAAACCTATTGAGAATCATATATTAGTAGCAGAGAAGTCCAAGGATGTGGACAGTCTTAACACACTTCTTGAGTTCTAGTTCTAGAGGATACTGAGGTTCCATAGTGAGCCAGATCTCTAAGTCATGGAGGATTTATCTAGAGTTGGTGATCCAATTTTTTAGGCATATCAATACACTGATAGATCAGGTGGTTCCACTAGAAACCATCCATTTACATAGAGCAGTTGGGAACTGGTAGAGTCTAGTCATGCAAATTCATGATGAGTCGCCAGTCTCATAGAATAGATTCTAGTAGCTATTTTGTGAGGAGTACTACACCTCGTGATTGCACTCGATTAGGAATTAGGATCTTCTAGAGCTACAATACGGGGGGGGGGGGGGTAAATATTTGATAGTATTATTGGAGGTTTATATACCTTACATGAAACCCCCTCATCATGATTCAATATGTACACTTCCAGGCAGGGAAGATTGAGCAGGGTCTCCAAAGTGGCATCCATGCTAGTACGGTACCCCTATACATTTTCACTTATTTCAAAGTGTTGGGGAGGGAAATTGTGATAGATAGATTCCTCTCAAAATTATTCTATGTATCTGGAGCTAGTAGTGGGAGTTATAGGGTTGAGTCATCTACATCAGCTAGCAGCATCCAAACTATTAGATCTCAGCACATCATATCTTCTAAGGATTATATTCGTTCATGTAGTCGTGTTGTATACAGATTGTGCATGAGACAAGGATAGCCTAAATAGGTGTAGTTCTATTAATTTTATGGGATAGGTCACATGTTATGTGATTATCCAAACCTATTTGATAATGAGGGTAGAAATATAGAATATTGACTACCATAATAGATACAACACCGTGATCTTGGATCCCCCAGAAGAGGGAAGGGTGGACCCCATAGTAGCGGGGCAGAAAGTGGAGGATGTGGGGATATTGGAGGGGGAGATATGGGTGATTAATGATGTTATGATATCCTTCCAAAAACACCACCAATTGTCATCCCACGTTAGGCTTAGGTAACTGGAAGTCGGGGTTGTGGGCAGTTGCAGGCTACAGAGGCATATGACCTAGAAGCACACAAGATGATTTAAGGTATGACCTGTGTTTATACTACTCTTTAATCAGTACTAGTAGACATAGGTGTGATTCATTAATTCATATCTATAATTCTGGTGAGAGATCTAGAGCTCCCAGTTGAGACTTTATCCCAACAACTTTGCCTTGATGATCTTATGGGGAACACTTCTTTAATATCCTTTATCTTCTGATAGTAAAAGCTATATTTTGGTGGAGAAAGGTTCTTGTGGGACCTTACAGTCATCATGATAATACCTTATTATGTCATATTGGATATTGATTGGTTTTGAATAGTCTAATATTAGATTTACTATCACCACATAGGAGTTATACACCTTCACACTAATGGGATGAGATTTTCCCCGTGGGTGAGAAAAATATCATGATAGGATGAGTGGGTTTCATGATTAGGAGGCCGCAACCCATCAACATCCATTTAGTGAGTGTATCCCTTAGTGAATCAATTCCTTCGAGCATCTATATTTTTTTCAGTCATGGAGGATTATATAGACTTCTTTCTTGAGGATTTTCAGGGACTACCTTCATGGAGGGGGAGTGAACTCTTCATTGAATTTAATATCAAGACCACTGTGATATCTTCTATAGAATATAGGATATACCCTACTAAGATATTGGAGCTACTATTATGTTTTTAGGAACATTAAAGGAAGGGTTTTATCAGACCCATAATGTCCCCCTATGTAGCTCCAATGTTTTTTGTGAAAAAGGAGAATGAGATATTATGTCTTTGTGTAGATTATCACCACCTGAACCGGGCCATGATAAAGGAAAAGTTTCCCTTTATGAAAATTGATGACACATTTGAACAATTTTATGGTTATAGATGATTCTCAAAGAATGATATTTGGTTCTGGTACCACCATATTATAGTTAGGGAGGTAGATATTCAAATTCTTTAAATTCTATGTCTCTATTAACACTATGAGTTCCTAGTAGTGACTTTTGGTGTGATGAATGCCACCAATATGTTTATGTATTTGATGAAAAAGTTCTTCCACCCATATATGGATCAATTTTTTCTTGTATTTCTCCAAAAAATACTTATATACTCTACGTTATAGAAGGATCATACAGAGCACTTGAGAATGGTCCCAGACTTACAATAGAACACCATATTTATGGTAAGATCTTGAAGTGTTAGTTTTGGATCCACAAGGTATGATTTCTAAGGAATTTTATTTCTATGCATGGATTAGTTATGAACCTAGTGAAGATCGATGCAGTTCCTACTTGGGATCCACCCAAGAGGGTATTAGGGGTACAATGTTTTCTAGGCACGAAATGGTACTGGAGGAGAATTTTGGTATACCTATCCATTATTGCAGCACCTTTGACAACCCTAACATGGAAATAGCATAATTTTACATAGACTGAATATTAATAGAGATCCTTAAAGGATTTGAGGATGAGGATGTTTATTTTTCCTATTTTGAGATCCCTTGAGAGGGCATGGAGTACATAATATATTTCAATCCTTCAGGAAATGGGATCAGCTATGTGTTGATGCAATGATAGGAATTAATCACACATGGTTCAATGCAGGTGATACCCCATGAGAAGAACTATGTGACTCATGAAATGGAGCTAGAAGTGGTACTCTTCACCCTGAGGTTGTGGATGTACTATCTTCTAGGATAGATCTTTGTGGTTTACTCAAACCATCAAAGTATCATATATATCTTCACACAGAGATACTTGAACCTAATATAGAGGCACTAGTTAGAGTTCCTACAAGACTATGAATTTGAGATAGATTATACATTGGGGAAGGGTGATTTTTTGGTATATTCCCATAGTATAAATTACTAGTCACATTTTGTCGAAGGAGGAATTGGAGTAGTTGGTTTCCATACAACTAACTTTGTATGAGTAGGATGGTGTATCTTTTCTCCAGTCGATGGTGTTGAATCCTCCGATCCTCCAACATGTGAGAGATTCCAAGTTGATATAAATTGATTATAAGGTCTTACATGACCAAATATACTAAGAATAATCACTATATATATTTTATGAAAGGGTGAATTTTTTCATCCTTTTCCGTGTATGGATAGTGGTCCCAATCAGGATGTAGGAGGAGGTGGTGATATAATTCCACAAATCTCCTTTGAATGTATATATTATTGTGTGGGAGATGTACAAATATCTTTATAAGATGTCTTTGTGGTATGGAATAATATGAAACATTATAGATTTTGTCTCTTGGGGTCTCACCACTTAACATGTTAAGGTTCAAAACCAAGTTCCGACAGGCTTGTTGCAGCCTCTTGAGATATCAAAGTGGAAGTGGGGTGATATATCCATGGAATTTTTGATGCGGATTCCATGTACATAAATAGTCCATGATTCCATTTGGGTGATAGTTGACTGACTTTCAAATTCAGCACAATTACTTTCTATTATGGAGCAGAGTTCAGTAGTGTGTTTGGGGTAGTTGTACGTACATGAGATTGTTCTCCTTTATTGGGTTACCTCATCAATTGTCTCAAATCATGGTGTTTTGTTCATGAAACATTTGTGGAGAGGCCTAATGGAGTCATCTGGGACCAAAATGAGCACGAGTATATCTTTCGACCCCCAGATATATGGGAAAACCTATCACACTAAGCGTTGGAGAATATATTGAGGGATTTTGTTAGACTTCAGCTAGATATGAGAGGGTAACTTTACATTAGTATAGTTTTTATATAATAATATCTACCACTCTGCTATCAGCATGGTTCCTTTTTAAGCTCTATACATTATACCCTATAGGTTACCCTTATATTGGACTAAGATCAGTGAGGCATCTCTCATTGGGTCAAAGATGGTGCATGTGATGATGAAGAAGTTCTCAGTCATTTTCAATGGGATAATGATATCTCAAAGTAGTTAGAAATATTATGTAGATCAACTTGTAGGCCCATGGAGTTTGATCATGGAGACCATGTTTTCCCAAGAGTCTCACTACGAAGAGGATTATAAAGATTCTTCCATAGAGGCAAGATATTCTCGAGGATCATTAGGCCATTTTATATCTTGCAGAGGGTTGGAGAGGTTTCATACCACCTTAACCTATCCCCAAAGTTAGAGTGCATATAGAAAGTCCTCCATGTTTCACAAATGAGGTGAAACATTCCTGATACCATGCAGTTTATTGATTGTGGTGAGTTGGACATCAAGGTTGAAGCCACCTTATTAGACCACTTGGTGGAGATCGAGGATCAATAGCAGAGGATCCTACATGGATGGACCATCCTATTGGTTTGAGTGTTATGGAAACATAGGAGCATGTAGTATTTCTCATGGGAGTAGGAGATCCATAAGCAAGATAAATATCCAAACATTATTCTGAGGACCGATGTGCACATAATTAATTTTAAAAAAAATATTAAATATATTTTATATTACATGAACTTAGTTTTCTAGAAAAATGGGATAACTATTATATGGTTTCTTAGATAAAAAATATATGATATGATGGTTGAATCCGTGACATGAGGTTTACCCTAGGTGCAACCAAAAATTAGTCTTCACAAGATGTTTGGATAAAACGACCATTTGTGGATACATTTAGTCGATTAATTAATTAATTAATTAAATTAATTCATTAAATGAACTAAAAACCCCCCCTATATAAGTAAACAATTATGATGAATCCCCATGGTTAGCCATATAATCCTGAGACCATTGAGAAGAGAATTCTATGTTCTTTGTTGGCAGATTGAGATTAGATGATGAAGATCATTCAGATCTTAGTAAACCAAGATGCAATGAACAAAACAGATATTCCTCCTTCATTAGAGAGAACTTTTTTTATCAATGAATGATATGAATAATTGTAATACTATTCATATGTGAATTCTATCCCTTATTATTAAATGATTGTGCATGATCATTCCATTTTCTTTGATCCACAACAAATCTAAAACTTTTTATGTGCCCATGTATCAGATATAATTTATTTATATAATTAATCCTCGTTGTCCTATATTTCTCACCCCATATATCCCCAATGTAAATTTATTTACCAAGAATGATTGTAGAATTAATTTTTCAACCTTTTTTATAGGATTTATCCACACCACTCTTCTCCTTCTCCCTCATTTGACCATGAGGACTTGATTCGACTATCGTCGGGCTGAATCGAGTGAAATCTAACCCATGTATTCATGAAAGACTTGTGTGTGATGAATGGATTGATCATTTGAGGATGGATCTGGATTTGTTGCTGGATTTGGGTGATGATTCCTATGGATATATGATCCAAGAACTAACATATATGATGTGAGATGCATGAGGCATGCGATAAACCAGTGTAGATTAGGGGATATCAATTTCTGACAACCCATTGTTCAAAATTAAATAAATGAAACTTATTCATTAAATTTAGTGTGATTATAAAGTAGAAATGGTAGTATAAAAACTATAAGTGGATCATGGGGAGTGGATATGAAATTCTGGGGAAAAAATGACCACACTCTCTGTAGTCTAAAGAACACATGGTGTATGGGGACCTAGCTATGAAAATTCGGTTTTTATGGGGAGATAAATATCACATAACATATGGGACCCCCACACACCGTGTTACCTAATGATGGTGACCCAGAATTTACTTTGGGAGTACACAAATAGGGGCATGAACAGAGTACATTTCTGTTTTATATAGACATGAACAAGGTACACCGACATGGCCGAAATCATGGACAAGACCCTAGGTGGATGAGGCATGCTGTGTAGTCCTCTTACTCACCACGTAGAGATAAATGGACAAAGATACATTTATTGGTGAGTATATGACCAGAAATAATGGAAATAAAACATGCCATGTGTTCCCCATTACATGTCGTGTACCATTAATTTTGAAGAAAATTCTACCTCTCATATCTCCTTTGTTTGGGCTTGGATTTTGGCCAATGAGTAACATATCCTAAGTTGTTTTCTACATAGAACACAATGATGGACTTAGTATTATATTTTGAGATACTATGCGATATGTTCCAAGTGTAACAGTTTTTTAGGTGACACTCAATAATAGAAGTTATCACACATGATCATCATAGTCATTTGAGTGCACCCTCCTGTTGGGACAGTGCATGGGTCATCTATCTATACATTAGCGTGGTACCCTCTTATTGGGACAGGAAATAGGTCCACTATCAACTATCAATGTTGAACCCTCATATGGTATCAAGTATTGGGTACTAGAATATCATATTGTCACCCACTTACATTATCAGGGAATGAGTCCTCAACCACTAGAGTGGAACCCTTCTTTTGGGATGGGGCATGGGTCCTCTATCAACTACAAGAGTGGAACCCTCCTACGGTATCCGGTCATGCTTCCCTAACTATTATAGTGGAACCCTCTCATGGTTTCATGACATTGGTCCTTGACTAAAAGAGTGGCACCCTCCTGCAAGGATGGGGCATGGGTCCTCTATCAACTATTAGAGTGGTACCCTCGTATAGTACTAAGTCCTGGGTCCTCGACTATCATAGTGGAACCCTTCTACTTTATTAGGGAAGGGGTCCTCAACCATTAGAGTGACACCCTCCTGCTGGGATAGGGCATGGATCCTCAATAGACTATCATAGTGGAACCCTTCTATAGTAATATCCACAAGCCCTACCATTAGAAAATTTCTAAATAGTGAATATCAAGGTCTAGCTTAGTTGAATGACCCCAAAAAGTTATATATGAACATGAAATATAAAATTTTGTTGAAATTTTTATTTTTTACCACATCTTTAAAAAAATAATCAAACAAAATAACACTTATTTAATTTGAATACTATTGAAGCATTTTTATGTGTGCTCTCAAAAATATTTATAATTAATTGCAGCACTATGAATGACATAGGTCGTTCTCCTGTGGAGTTGTTGCGGTCAATCACTCGCGAATTCTAATTCACTTTTTATATATTTTTTAATTTATGAAATAAAACTAAAAGAAATTTAGATTTGAGAAATTTTAATGAAAAACAAAAAATAAATATTCAAATGAAATATAAACACAATGAATTCAAATAAAATGAAGTTAGAAGAAAGGAAATATTCTCGACAGAACCAACTTGATTGAATATTCATCATCTTTTAATTATTTTCCAAATAAATTAATGAAAACAATACATTTTATATGTGAACATAATCCTCTACAAATGGTTGTGAATGTAGGGTTCTCTAAATCATTGCTGGGAGACCGCACATACACCTCCTTGATTGAGGGAAAATATTTCCTAAGCGAAAGTTAAACGTCAGGTGGCAAGAGGAGACACAAAGGAGCCTTACCTACTAAGATAACCCTAAGAATAACTCTAAGAAAATAATAAAAATTAAGAATTAATGTTCAAAGACTTTATTTTATCACTATATTACTCCCCTAAGAACTTCCTCCAATCAGCTACTCATGATCATGAGAATAAGAGTTCACAGTGAAGATGAAAATAAGGGAAGAAAACAAAAGCGGGAAAGAATAAGAGAGAAATAGAATACTTAAATTAAAATATGAAATGAAATTACAGAAAGAAAATAGAAGAAAATAAAAGTCTAAAATATATAAAATGAACAAAAATGGCCAATCCTAAGTTTCCAACCCTTTGGAATGAAGAAGGGACACTCTTTTAGAGGAAAAAGAGGTCATGTTTTTGGCTCCAAAATAGTACTTAGAATGTTTCCAAATGGTAAAAATATTAAATGGAATAATTTGGACCTTTTTTATTCAAGAATTTTGTTATTGTATCTCTCCTATATTTTAATAAAACATTTCATCTTCATTTGACATGTTTTTTGAGAGATACAACCAAATTATTGTTGGAATTTATTCTTCCCAGGCTGACTGTTCGTATTTCAATGCTTTGAGTTACAAAAAATGTATGACCATTTAAATTAAGGAATAATGCCTATCAATACTAATTAAAGTTGTCACACCAGATTTAATCTTCCCCCAGGTTTAATTTAAGATCCCTTTGCTTGGCTGTTTATGAGATAGGGACTCAAAAATAAAATTATCCAAATCTGTACACAGATTTCAAGGCTCAATTTATGATCTGGATTTGGGCCTTCAAGTGGTGGATTTAGGTTGGGATCCATAATGATAAAATGAATAACAACATGTATAGAAACCTAAAAAAATTTAATTTTTATTTTTGAAGAAAATTTTATGGAAAAAATTCATAAATAAATTAAATCTATTAAAATCCAAAAAATAGGTCATTTTAGTAATTAAGATAAAAAATTCTTCTAAACCATAAAATGTGATAATTGACCGTATAATAACACTTTTTTGGGATTAAATACATTTAAATTACTAATAAAATAATTGAAAATATTTGTTATATCAATTCCCCCACACTTAAGTATTTCACTCATGGGAAATTATCTTATATGAAGGTAGAAACAAAATTCCCAATGCATAAATGAAAAAATAGCTCAATTATCATATGAAAGAAAATATAACGCATTCTAAGTCAATTATCATGGGAACTGGCATAGGATCGAGTCCCACCAGGCTCAAACACTATTCGTATTATGAACAGGGTGATACAAAGCCATTTATTAGTTGGGGAACGTGGCGCACACTTGGGCTGGTGGGGGCTCCCCCTCTGCGAGTCGGTGTTAGCAACACATGTTTTTTCACATGAGCCTCAGCCCGGTTGGTGAGGAATCGGTATGTGCATCCAAGAGACCCAAGATCAAATATGGGTGGAGGATTATTTCTAGGTTACTGTAGTAGTACTGTAGAAGGTACTGTTTGGTACTTTAGCGGGTACTGTAGCATGCACTTTTCAATACTGTAATTTCCAGAACTATTCATCCATATGGGCCATTGGGCCACCGGTTTGGTCCTCTGGTCCTAAAAGGCTTTTGGTCCACCCAAGGCCTTCGTGCCAATTGATTCTCAAGGCCTTCAGGCCACCTTAAGGCCTTTGGGCCACCCCAAGGCCTTCGGGACACATGAATGCAGATGTACTAGTAAGACTACAAGGGACAAGGATTTAGAGGAGGATTTAGGGAAAGCACATTCACTGGGGAAGAGCTAACCAGAATTGTAAGAATGAGAGGATATTGATTTTCCATCGCTACCGGGCCTATGCAGCTTTACATAGGACAGCTATCTGACCAGCCTTGTGAAGTTGGAGTGCTGATATTATGACACATGCTGGGGAGGATCAGTTCCATGTTGTCTTGTCCTGATGATTCCCCCTAAGACTTACGGGTCATGTAATTGTCTTTGAGCCTTTGGGACTTGTAAGGGTTCCACCTCATCCCTTGAAAGGTGGATTATCAAAATAATAAAATAATGAAGGATTTCAGGCCATTCTGACCAAGAATGTCTGTGATTTTTATAGGATATATATCCTCCTCATATCTATAATCCATAGAGTCAAAAATGTATCAATAATGAGGTCTTTTTCAGGGGGTTTTCTATAGATAAGGGTTTTCATGTTTTAAATATGAAAACATCAGAGACAAAATGAGGAGGGTTAGGCTCTAAAGTGAAGTAAATGTATGAAAACTGTTTTTTTCAAGAATGGTGTGCTCCTAAATCAGCTCAAAAAAAGAACCTCCAAACACATATTTTTTTGGGAATTTCACACTTGGAATTTTCAGTAACATTTATAAATTTTATCACTCTTTTCCCTAATTTTTAGCAATGTTTTAGCATGAATTTCAACATGGATTTCTCTCCAGAATCATTTTTTGTGGAAAAGAGAGGTAACTTTTTTTCTTCAGAAATTGGTGAACTCAAAATCCATATTTTTAATGATTTTTTGTTCTACCCATAAATATTTCCATGATGAAATTTCATCCACCAAATAATTATTAAATATGGAAACAATTTTATCATTTCAGCTCAAACATTTTTTTCAATAAAGAAAAATAAAGCTCATCTTCTCCCTCCCCCACACTTGAGTTCAACAATACTCACAAATTTAACTTCTAGATAAGGTTGGAAAGGGATAAATGTATTTTCATGTTGCTTCCTAATAAGACAGTTCATGGGTACTAGGGGCTTAATAAATTTTATATGAAAACATAGACCAAAATAGAGTTGAATGAAAAATGTGTTTTTAAAATGGGGCCTCAATCATTATTAACACATTTTATAAATTCTAACAGCTTTGAAAAAGAGAAAAATAGAAATTTATGGACCCAAAAACAAGTGTCAAGACTCTCAAAAAAAATTAAAATGTATAGAAGATGTCAAAAAAGCTTAGAAACCTCTCTGGGTGGGTAATATTTTTAATTTGGATAGTTCTAATGTATATGAGTTTCACAATCAATCAAACTTCATCAAATGAAAAATTGGAAATCAAGAAACTATATCCATTCAACCATTATTTACATCCGAAAATATTAAAACCAAGAAATGTAAAATAATATTAATATGGTTTTAATTTTCTAAAGTATTCATTTCAACTCAAGAATCCTAAAAAACACAGCAAAAATTATAAAGGAAACCTGAAACATTTAGAAAAAAGACAAGAAATATAAAAGGAAACCCGACAAAAAATTTATATAAATAGGTTGAACCCCCCAATAATTATTACATTTACTATTGTATTTTTAGTTAAAATCAGATCAAGAAATATTTTTATTCAGAATTTTAATTGGGAATAAAATAAAATAAATAAAAGGAAAGACAAAACCTGATTTATTTTTCAGTGGAATCCTTGAGTTATGCTCCTAGAAACTACCAATTTAAAACTACAAGAAATAAATGAAGATACATAAAAAAATAAATTAAAATAAAGTGAAAGTATATAGAAAATGGATAATTATTGGTCTATACTAGCAAGCCGGTGCTTGGTTTTTACAGCCCATAGTCTGCAAGTTACAGTTGATTATCCCCAATCAGATGGGGGTTGTGGTTTCTTTGAGATAAACTAACACATGTGAATTTTTAAAGTATCCATGAGTAAAAAACAAAAATAATAAATACCCAAATAAGATAAGAAAATTTCCAACCCCTGAGAAAGAATAAAGATAGAATTTAAGCTCTAGAGTGGGAGGGAAAATAAAATAAGGGTTCTCCTTGTGAACTTTTGAGGTGTCCTATTCTATATGATATTAATGTTTTTATAGAGGATCAAGTCACACCAAATTCTTATCTATATATAATTCTTTGATCACCACCAATTGGTTGGTCTCTTCCTTAACATACAAGGTCTTATTCGTTTGTGTTGTATCATACATTTCAGAAAAGGAGAATTTAGAAAATAATTTTTTATTGTATAAGACTAAAATATGAAGAATCAGTAAAGAAATCTTCCATTTCAAGTAAGTCATATTGGTAATTTATCTCTTCAAGAAGGACCATTAGCAACTCAATATCAGTAGGTGCATCTTCTTAATTATCTTCTAAAGTAAGATATAAGTAGATTTGTTCTGATTATTTATTAACAAGGATGGAAATATCAAATTTTAGGTTATTATCAACCATGTTATTCCATTATTCTTTTAAACATTTTTGATCTCCCATTAGTTCATCAACTGGAAAATGTAAATTAGGAAACTCCTAGAGAAATGGTTTAGTGTGGGATGATGTTATTAATTCTTTTATCACCTCCTTCTAACCCACCTCAGGGTTTTTATCAAAAAAATTATTGGTGAAATCTCTTCTATTAATCGTTGTGGTTCTGACTCTGGTTTAGGTTTTTATTGACATTCATGTACGTATTTAGTGATCCATTCTATTTGTCTCTCCATATTTTACACTATAACACTAATCCTTTTAAACCGAGCATCAATATCATTGTAAAAAGTTTCTTTCACATGATATTGGTCATTCCATGCATAATAATTTGAATTGATACACATCCCGAAAAAAATATTTTTTTTAAAATTTAGGATTTTTTGTAATTTTTAAATGAAAAAAAATGAAATTATTTCAAAAATGTGTATAATAATAGTGAATTAATACCACATGGATCCGTGATAATAGATATAATTTAATGAAGCATTGTCATGAAATCTCTTAAAAAAATTTATAACTATGTGCAACACAGTGGATGACCCATGTCGTTCTCTTATGGGGCTTCTATGGTCAAACACTCACTACTTATAATTAAATTTTCATTTATTTTTTTATTTATGAAATAAAAATAAAATAAGTTGGGATTTTATAAATTTTAATGAAAAAGAAAAATTAAATATGTAAATTCAAAGTAAATATAATGAATGCAAAAAAAATGACGTTAGAAGAAAGAGAATATTCCTGAGAGAATCACCTAGAGTAAACCTTCCTAATATCTTAATTAGTTTCAAATTTACTTAATGAACACACTACATATTATGTGAGAAGATCCTACTCTTCATAGAGTTGCGAATATATGGTTCTTTCAATTATAGATGAGAGACAACACATCCACCTCCTAGATTGAGGGAAAATATTTCAGAAGTGAATGTTAAACCTCAGATGGCAAGTGAAGACACAAAGGCACCTTACCCACTAATATCACCATAAGAATAAATCTAAAAAAAATAAGAAATATTAAGAATTAATGTTAAAATACATGGGTTCATCACTGGATTACTCCCCTAGGAACTTTCTCGGGTTATCTACTCACGATCATGAGCATAAGAGTTCATAGTGAAGTAGAAAACAGAGGAAGAAAACAGAAGAGAGATAGAATAAGTGAGAAAGAATAAAACTTAAATTAAAATATTAAATGATATTATAGAATGAAAATAAAAGAAAATTCAAGACTAAAAAATAGAAAATGGACAAAAAAGGCTACCACTATGTTTCCAACCCTTTGGAATGAATAAGGGACAATAACTTATTGAAAAAAGTGGTGGATTTTTTGGCTCCAAAAGAATACTCTGAATGTTTCCATGTGTTAAATCTATTAAATGGAAGAACTGAGACCTATTTTGTTCAATGAAGTTGTTTTTACTATCTATCCTATAATTGAAAACAAAATTTCAACTTTATTTGAGACGTTTAGTGAGAGATAATACCAAATTACTATGGGAATTTATTCCACCCAGGATGAATATTTGTATTCCAATTCAGCGAGTTAAAATACATTTATGGCCTTGTAAATGAAGGAATAATGCATTTACAAATGAATGAAAGTTGTTCTACCATATTTCCTTTTCCTCTGGGTTTAATTTTAGATCCCTTTGTCTAGAATTTTACGATATAGGGTCCCAATAATAAAATTTTCCAAATCTATGCACAGATTTCAAGGACCGAATTCTGGGATGGATTTGGGCCTTCAAATGGTGGATTGAGATTTGGGTCCAAAAGGATAAAATTAATCCAAAAATATATAAAAACATAAAAAGAATAATTTTTCATTTTTTGTTGGTGAATAAAATGTTAAGAATAAAATACAGAAATAAATTAAAATAGTAAAAATACAAAAACATGTCATTTTTTAAATTAAGCTCAAAGACGATTCTAAACTATAAAACATGGCAATTAATTTTAAAATTAAACTTTTGTGGGATTAAAAACATTTAAATTTAGAATAAAATAGTTTAAAATATCTATTATATCAATTACAAAATTCTAACTATGATGCTTGTACACATGCCTCTAAAACATTGTACAAAGTGCTAAAAAATGAAATAAAATCTCCAACACACATCATACTTAAATGGATATTAAAATAATTATAATAAAATACACCAAAAAAACATGTACCCCTTTTATTAGTAACTGACAACTATAAAAAGTGTTTATGATAAACCAGTTCGACGGGGATCATAAGATCCACCACATCCCCAGATTAGTTGAATAATATATTCATAAATTGGAATATAAATATAAATTCATTGAAAATAATTTTTAACACGATGTTCCATAGACCAATGTAAATGTTTCCAACCAAGTATGCTACATGACCTAAAGCAAGGATCCCCATTTTCCATAGGTTTCTGACCTTCAATGAGATCTTAATCCATACAATGGAGACTACATGCCCTGAAATAAAATCAAAATACATATCATAAAAAACAACAAATTTCCATCACAAACTCCAATGTTTACATAATCAAATAAACACCTTGCTATAAAAATATACATAAAAAATTTATAATATTTTACATCAAATGATATCCCACTACGATATATATATATTTATATATATAATATAAAAAATATTATACATAATAAGATCTAGGGTTATTTGAAAGATTCATCCCAATCCTAGTATAAAATACCCATTACGATACTCTATCCTAATAATCCACATAACCTATGTTCATATAAAAAATAGATATCAACGTTTCACATGCACTAGGGGGACCAAGAGTGAGTGTACATATAACATATTAAGGTCTCACAAAACACCCTTAATATAATTTTTCATTTATACATGAATGAAATAGTAAATAAAGTTTATAATTAAAACTCTAATCTATGTATTTGGGTGACAACTAGACCACTAGGACACCTAATGTGATACACATACCCATCAAGACTCTAGATACTGACCAAGCCCCCATTATACTCGATGACACCTACATTGGTTCCATTAGAGAACATAATTTATCTCCTCATTATGTTGACCCATAACCCATAATGTAAATAAGAATTCATGGTTGGGTGTCTACTAGGCCTCGACCAATAACCAAATAAAAAGGGTAAAGTCCTATGTCTGGGAAATGGACCAAAACTTATCACTCACGTGAGGTCACCCATAAAACATTTAACTCTACCCTTTTAGTCATGGTTGGGAACGTAAATAACATCTTAAACCATGTCTTAGTCATAATATCTTTTTTACTCAAGACAATCCACTATCCAAACCATTTCCTTCTCACTAAAATAACAGTACATGAATTTGTTTTCATTAATGGTGAATATATTTATGTTTAACACATCCCTTCTTAGTTAATATCCAATATCACATAGAGAAAAAATTCTACTACCCTCTCACGTATGGAGGGGAAAAGACTCTTGATCCTGATCATCCAAACCAATATACATTTTATATAATAATTAAATTCATGGAATAAAAAAAATATACTATAACTTAGCTCCATATCTCCTCAGTAGAGTGAAAAACACCCATGACCTAGCCCAACATCTCTATTCATCAGCACCAACCCATGTTCATTACACTATAGTGACCTCAAAACTTGAAGTCTCTATCCAACTGTAGAATCAATAATCTAGGTATATATATCTTTTTATCACCACATCATCACTATATAACACCAATTAGGTACCACTATAAAATAAATCACTCTATGATCCCTTTGATACCACATATCATGTCCACAAAAAAATCTCAAATCCCACACTTGTGTCTAATCACACATCTCATTGGGGAGATCCCTAGAGCCATCACATCAAATTAAACCCTCTCTACCACACATGTTCATCCCTATAGAAATCATCGAGATCTCAAAACACACTAATACATTCACCCAATGATAGTAGAGAGTTCCTTGTCACTAACATAGTGTTCTACCATCTCACCCAATATTACTCAGACATAAGAATATCATAATTTACTCCAATACTTAGGAGTATTTCATATGCTATCATTTATCACTAATAAAACCTTGACACATGTTGTGGAACTCATTTCAATTTAATTGTATCTTTCTCACCTAATGATATATTTCATATGGAATAAAAATTTAACTAAATTCAAAGGATCACTTATTTCATGTGTAGGATTCATAAGTCATTTGATCCATTCTACCAAGGGTACCATTAGTCAGTAATAGAGGTATAGAAGAATATATAATTATTTTTTCATGCACACCCTTTCATATAAAAAACATATTAAATTATATGGAAAGGGCCACATAACTCTATAATGGAGTAACCAACCACAAAAACCATAGTCAAGAATTTTCCATTTTCAACCATGAACCTGAGAAATTATCTTGTGAAAAATGATAAAAATAATTAATTATAGAAATTTTTAATTATTCATTTAGATTATATGAAAATAAATATTCTATAAAAACCTTACAGCAAATCATCATTATATCGATCCATCCAATGTTAAAATTTTTATTTCAAGACGGGCAGATCCCAAGATAGAACAAAGTTAAGGTGGCCTGAAATAGTGAAAAATTAGTGAATCCAGCCTAAAAATACTATTACATTCCTGTGGGAGAGATCCCAAACTGAATAATAGTAAACATTGATCCTCATTATCTACCAAAGAAGAAATAAATCCACAACCTTATTCCCCTCACACAAAGAATGAAAAAAGGTCACCCATGGATCAATAAGTTTTTCATTTATGACTGAGGTAAGTGATGGACCATGGAATTCAAAGATTCCCCTGTAGGGATCAATGGATAATAGTTGAGTCCATTTACACTGACTCCAGCTTGATGTTATGTGAATGGCACAAATCAATACCCTTAATCATCATACAAGCTTCCTCCAAAATGGAGTCACCATGTCTATAGTCATCACTAAAGGAATGAATCACTACTCCTTGCTGGTCATGACCCCCCCACATGATCCCCACAATACATGATCAACCCACTTTGAGTTTAAATACATGTTTTAGTGGGTTCCACCTCACCCATCTCCCATATCTGATAAGATTTTGGGATGTAACGATTTTCAAATTTCTTGCCCAAAACTTTCTCAAGGAGGGAGTTCATTCCCATCATTTCAAAGGTGAGAGAAGATATTCAATAGGTATTCTATGTTTAAACACCATTCATAGCCGTGAATTAAGAATTCCTCCATGGTGTATTTGGTTTCTTTCCCTCAATATTCTCTAAAAAACCGCCACTAGAATTAACACTCTCACCCTCCATTCCTAATATTTATTCTAGGTCTCCATAAAAAATGATTGAATAAAGGTTTCATTAAAGGTAGATCGAGCTCCCAACAAAATGTACTCCACTAAGACAATCTAGATAGCCTCAACCCAAGAAATATCGAAGAAAAGATGATAAGATGATCCTTATTTGGTATTACTATAGCATAAACATTTGAAATCCAATATCATTCATTTTTTCCTAACTTGATCATCCTTAGGAATGGCGTGGTTATAAAGACAACATAGTAGAATGATAAATTTCATGGGAATGTCATTTCAATATATGGTTTTATTCCACTCATCCTGTGTAAAAACCAATCGAGTCACTGAGTGGCGTCCTTTATCCGAGAACGTGCCTAAAACCGATCTCATAAAGGAAATTTATAGTATTTTACATTATAAAAACAAAATGAGAGAGTATCATTACAGTGTTATAGTAGGTTTCATAACACTTGAATATTAGTTGGGGAACTTATGTGGAACAACCCCAAGGATTGTTTCATAAATACCTATTTTGGACACTGGTCATGCTTTGGAGATAGGGTTCATCGCTTAGAACACCATGAGGGAGCGTACCGTGATATGCTAACCCGAAGGGCCCTACATGGCTTATCCATTGGGATATAATATGGGAATCCACTCTATGTCTTTTTATAGTCTATCCCTTCTTTATATGGAATAACTAGACCCCAAATTATTGGGTTGACCCCACTCCCCCTTCCCTATCTAGGGTGAATCCCCCTTTGGTAACATCATAGTATTCTTAAACAATGGGCGAGAATAGTGTTGGATCCTTTATAGGACCCAAGTGGTCTCTTGCATCTAAAATGTAAAATTTAGAGTGTCCTTGATCTTTCATTATTGACAAATAATTCCCATGGACAACCAATTCATCCTTGTTTCATGTCCAAAAAGAACATCATGATATGTTCTTATGCTTGTATTCCAGATCTAAATCCAAAATCATTGAACGATCTCTTTTATAGGATACAAATCTCTACCCCACCCCAATTTTACACTCCATGGAATTCATATGACATTAAATTAATGTCCCAAACTCACAACAGATTACTGTTTGTCATTTGAAAAATATAAATCTAAATAGGAAATCTTAGTATCTATCCTCTCATATATGTTGAAAAATCCACTCAGATAAGGACCCATGGCTATATATGATATCCATTAGTCAATATACAACAAGTTATATAATTTGGGTACCTTAATAGTGCCTTATCTTATAATAAAAACAATCATCCTTTGGGTAATACCCATGGAAGAATTCAAGAAAAATATTCAATGGATGGGTCCCATTATTATTAATATATTTGAAACTCAAAAAACAAATGAAAACAAGCCCAACAACCTAGGCCGAGCATTAAATTACCAAATAGATTTACTTGATACTTCTTTCCCGGTAACCTATCATGAAGGCCTACACTAGTCAAGTTCATGGACTCGATGCCTCTAAAAATGTAATATTCCTCTCCCAAACCCATAAGCCAAACCATTGGGTTACCTAATTCTGGACCATGCTAGAATATCTCACTGTATGCCTCAATTACTCATGTGGATAAGCCAAACTCAAATAAGGAAACCCAATTAATTTTTATGAAACCCATTCTATTTTACCCATTTATATCCTATAGTGGTCTATTACATCAATACAAACTATCTCATACACTTTGATACCACCTTAATATCATTATCATACTAATTGATCCACTTTCCTATATGAAATTCCTTACATCCACACAATATTTTTATATCATGATAATGGTTTCAAATTCAATAATTAATATCCATGAAATAGGCACAATATACCTGGATTTCATATTATAGACCTCCTAAAAAATAAAATCTTTTAAAAATTGGGTGTTTCACATATGAGTTCAATCATACTAAAAAAAATATCCATCCATGCCTTCCTAAGTTCCCCTTTCAGAGAAGTAAAAATCCTCCTTGTAACCTATTTATGAAGGGAATAATATATTTTATTTACTCATACTAGGGTATTGGATAAAAATATCAACAAAAGTGTTACTTAAAAGACCCCATATCTATTTTCAAATTCCATTTGAAAACTATCAGCTAAAATTATTCCATTTACCTAGAAATTTATTTTAAAATGATTTTCTATAGTAATAAATTTTTCTTAAAAACACATATTTTTATATATATATTTATAATACAAAAACACTATTTTTTTAAAATCAATTACCCATCATAAAAAATAAATAATGTTGTTCATCAATAATCATTATTATAATGTGATTCCAATAAACCTTTTAACATCCTATACCATCCTTTTTAACTATTTGGCTAATGTAAAACCATCCCAATTTATAGGATGCAACCCAATATTTTATGAAAAATATTAACAAAAAACTATCTGAATATTTTATTTTAATTAAAGGTAGAGGGAACACAAAGAAACAAAAACACCATAAAAAGATTAGAATATATAGAGACGAACCAAAAATTGAGAAGAAACTAAGGGAATTGAAACTCAGGGAGGTTTAAAATAATACAAACCAAGCATATCAGCTCTGATCAAATTGATGAACTCTAGGGAGAGGGAACTAATTCTAGTATATATCCTATAGAGATAATCAGGAACTCCCTATGATTCCAGGAAGTCTTTCACATTGTTTCTTTCACACCAATTGTGTAGCAGACTCAGTCCAGTAGAAACATTCCTACGACATTTCTGAATGCGGTACTCAATAGACTAGGGGGTGTGATTCTTGACTTGAAAGGAGTTTTTAATCGTAATTGAGTAAGTTTATTTGTTAGTAATAGGGATGTTTTGATTTTTTATAGTCTCAATCATATCCATTATAGAATTGAAATCATCCACGATCAAATTCTTTCTTCCATAGAAGATGGTTAAGGCCAAGATAACCGAGCTAGACTTATCAAGAACAACACCGCCTCCATGCATTTATGAAAAATTACATGAGCCATTGAAGTTAATATTAAGTACATAATCCAGATGTTTCCAATAGATCCATCTACCTTGATTGGTAGATATAAGACGTAGGACCCTACTAGTCTCCATGAGTCATCTTAGGAAACAACTAGAGTCCCAACACCTCACCATCAGACCCAATTCCACCATGAAGATCCTGGACTGCATATCGATTTCCATCGATGAGAAGGAGATAAACTAATATGATATTTATTCCTAGCATCCCAAATACACTAATTGGGGATGGTAATTAATAATTTTTTGGATACATATATCAATTTATGTTAGAAAGTATCTACACTTCGAGAATCTCTGTAAAATCTAGATCTGATCGGAAGAAATATGATAATATTATAGAATCCTTATTTTTGTGAATAAATTAATGAAAGAGACTAAATAGTCATAGAAACAAGAAATATACTATTAATGAAACTTATTCTTACACATATATACTCTCTATAATGAACAACATTAGTAGAGAATACTAATTAATGAATATCAACCAAGATGTGAGGAAGGATTCAAGGGAGAAGGAAATTCATGTGTGATCACAATATTCTAGGAAAAATTTCCAAAGCCCAACTTTTATTAGTTTTTTTGAAAATATTCAATATATTAAATAAAGTAGGAAAATTATACTAATAATATAACCCCACTATCATAGCATCACTCCCCCTCCAAATTTATCACAATACAACATGCTTTGAACCCTTGGCACGTAGTTTGTTTTTTCCTCTCTGGGACATCATGCTAAACATTAATAATGTTTGGGACCCTTATGTATAATCCAAACCTCATTCATAAAGCCTTATAGATCACAAAATATGGCCCTTATATATCACAAGGATTCCCAAACTTAACCAATTTTTTAATGAATAGAAGGCCTCTCGTGCATGGGGGCACCCTTACATAAGGGTAAATCCATACATTCTATAAATACACTATTTTTCAAACCTTATGTACCAGGGAAATATTTGTAAATCTCTATCATAAAAAATTATTGTATTGATCAAAACATATAAGAATGAAATTCACCTTTTAAAATATTAAATTCATTTTTAAGAAATAAAATTATAGAAAACACAAGTATTAATTTGGTTATTTTGGATCATTATATGTTATATCACGTCAGATATAAAACATTGGTAAGCATAATAACTATTCAGAGTATATTTTTTATATAATTATCATATGATTAGTATATACACAAGGTTATAATAAATCCATTTAACACAAACAAAGGAAGCGATGATCTCAACCAGTTAGATCATACCCTATGAAGCTCATTTATTAGAGATTTCTAGGGAGATAACATTGGTAGTATTTTCCCTTGGCCATTCACTAGCTAAGATTCAACAATAAAAGAACAAGTGAAACTATTTGTAGGATAATTTCAGGCCCATTGGGATCATGTCTCAAACTATGTCCATCGAAACCCCACAAGAAAATTTCACCATCACACACCATACCCTTAATGAATTCCCTGTTGTTATAAAGTGAAACATTTCTAAACCTGAAAAGTATGAATTTATAAATTTTATTTTTAAAAAATAATGAATATATTGATCCCTTTTAATTATTATTTTTATAATTATTAAATAATAAGTTTTATAAAAAGTAAATTTCGATATGATTTAGCTGAAATTATATTTTTTGGAAATATATAGTTTATATCAAGACAAACTTTTTAATGAATTCATGATTTTTTGGAATAAATTATATTTAAAAAAATATTTTCAATAAATAACATTTATTATATATTATTAAAAACAATTTATGATGTAAAATGTAATTTTTATGGTTTAAAAAACTATTATTGTCATAAAAAATATTTTTCATTAAATCCTGATTTTGATTCAAAAGTGTAAATTATCATATTCAGAATTTTTTTTGATAAAATAAATATTATTTTCCAAATAATCATGTCAAAATTATCCAGTAATTAAAATTTCATAATTTCTTGAGACCGTGGTATTTTTGGGTAAAAATTAAATATGAAATAAATATACAATGTGTATTATGACATTGGAATAACCCAAAAGTGATATAGTATATTTCATAATAGTTATCCATGAAATTTTTTTCCTTTCCCCTATAAAATAATGTGTTTTAAAGTAATTTTATTCATTTTATAAACCTTTAATGAATTCTCCCAAACCTATGTTATATTTATAGTTTTAAAATTAATTATTTATATGAAAAACCCACATACACATCACCAATGGAATTATTTTAGTGTTTTTGGTTTGTATAATTATATAATAATATAATACACTCATTTTTGAAGGAAAAAATGTGTACAAACCATTGGAAGGTTTGTGATTTTGATAACTTTATCACATAGAGTCCAAAACCACTGTTTGGAAAATAATAAAGAATTATCTTCTCTTTTTCAATATAAATCCACATAACATCCCATTAATATTAACTCAAAAAACATAGAGAATAATATTAATCTACCCTTACCTTTCTATAGACATCCCAATATTCCCCTAATATCAAAAGAATATCCTCCTAATATTTTATAATATCCCTCTCAAGGTGTGGGATCCTCTCCTCTTTTTTATTCAAGAAAAATATCCATATTATCCCTTTTCTATTCCAATTATTCATATTGGAATATTTTTTAATTAAAAAATTACTATATTTATGATTTCCAAGTTATGGGATTCTAATTTCTCTCTAATTAAGCCATTCTATTAATATTTGTCTACCACTGTTATGCAAAAAAAGCAATCCAATTATTTTAATGCCAAAAAATTATATACTGAATACCCATCCCTATTTCCACTCATGATTTTTCACCTAAATGTACATAGGCTACATTTATTGGGGAGATCCAAGTATATATATCATGATCTACAATCATAGTATTAAAAGTGATTAAATAAATCCTTATTTTGTATGATATATACGACACACAAATTCATTTACATACTATGAATACGACAGTTGGTCCCAAAATTATATATCTCTACAATGCACTGAGTAATTTGTTTTCTCTCACTAGACATTATGTATAGGATTCCTGAGTGGATATAATCCATTTTTAACTTTTTCCATTATGTGATGTTTTCTTTCTAGTTATCCTTGAATTATGCTTGTTCTATGTTTTATGTTGTTTCTACATTTCTATGTTTCCTTGATGTTATCATGTTATATCATGCCTCATTATTCAAGATTATTATTATCAACCATTTTATGTCTCACTTATATTATTATTGAAACACCTATATTAAATTCATCAATTAATTCTTTAATTATTCCCTCATTAGGCATTTTATCTCATCCATTTCTTATGTATGTCCCCAGGTTATCTTGTACAGTCTTGGAAAGATCTATTGTATATTAGTGAAATTTATGTAGTTTAAAATAATGTTGTTGTATTTATTTTTCAAATTTTTGATGTTATGTACCTAATTACCCAAATACACTAGGTATCACGCCCTTATGGGGTTGTATTAAGTGTATCATTATATAATAAATAAATAATTAATGTGTCTTAAGATATTGGTTATCATAGTTAGTTTCATATATAATTTTAGTAATTTATTTGATTATGTTTATAAAAACCCAATGAAAACCCTACAGATAAGACTAAACATAGGAAAAAATCCATATTATTTTAATGTATATAGAAAGTGGTGTCTATGATAATACATCCATATCTAGACACTAAAAGTTGACATGGCTTTGACATATTTGTTTGAAGGGGTAATAACCCTAAAATATTTGAATTAGGATATACTAGATCATCGCCCGGGGAATGAAAATGGACCTTTATGCACACAAAATTTGACACTCCCGGGGGATATGATTTTGTTAATTCTCAAGCTCATTACAAACCATTATTTAACGAATATAAATTACCATAAGAGTTAATGTTGGTAAATACAACATAGAAAAAATAGACTGAAACCTAAAAATTCATAGGTTAAAAAATATATACCATTTATCAGTTATTCATTCAATGTTCATAGTCTACCTTTTATGTTTATAATAGTTTAAAATATCAGATACCTAATTTATCCTTTTTTTAGTAAATGTGTTGAATTATGAGAGAGTAAAAAACTAATGTTATGGGTAATGTGGTGACTACCCAAGTAATATTACTAACATGATAAAGGATAAATTAAGACATTCATGTGATCATTCCAAAAAACTATCCCAAGTCTTATATAAGATCTGGAACATAGTTTCATTTAAAAACATTATAAATAAGTGGATTTTGATGTATCAAGGAATTTCAACTTAAAAATGTGATAAATTAATAAAGATTCAATTTAAAAAATGTTAGAAATGTGGAATGTGGCACCAAGGAAAATGTCACAATGAAACATAAAGTTGTTTAAAATGTGCAAAATAGGTAATAATGTAACTAATTTCCATGACAAAAATGAAGTTTCTAGACAACATTATGGATGAAAATAAGGTTTAATATAAGTTGACTTTAATAATTATATTTCATAAATATGGAGAAGTAGGTAATTAACCAATACAATTCTCTATTCCAAGGGCTAACAAGCATGAAAAGAACAAAAAATATCTTAGACAAATGTAATATGTAATGTAATAAGATGATATGAATCATGATGAATAAAGCACATGTAATTTCTACTCTAGTGTTGTGTTTCTCATGTTTTATTTAAATTCATAACATATCATCAAATTTGGTATCTTTTTTTTGTGAAAATTTAATGACAATTGAAAATGATTTGATATCATCTGGGAACGACTTCTATAATTTATATATCACTAATTAATTTTTTTGGGAATGTTCTTGAAAAAAAATTTCTTTCAAACTTTCTGTGAATTCAATTCCTTTCCGAGCATAGGTTATCTTTACTTGTATATAGAAAACATAAATTTCTTGGAGAATGAATTAACCTCTTAAATCATGAATCACCCTCCTATTATATACAAGTGCAAGGAGGAGGATGAATCTTGTTTGGTACCAACATATAATGTGTAGATATTATTTGCATTAAAGTAATTTTATCTCAATAAAAAGATTTATAATAAAGAAAAGATTTTACTTGATGACATTCCCATTATAAGATAATTCAGAATTGGGTTTCCAAAATAATTTCTTGGACATCCTCTTATACATGAGGTTATTTTCTCAATCAAACTCATACATGGATGTTTTCCAATATCCAACAATCTAGATAGAATGGTCATTTTTGAACATGAGGAGTTGAAGAAAAAATAATAGGAGAATATAGATAAATGGTTTATAAAACCATGTGTCTCTTTGTGGGGTGAACCAATGCTATTTATCAAGAAGAAGGATGGTTCAATGCATGTCTATATTTATTATTTTGACCTCTACAATATCAGGATAACAACATACCATTTACCATGTCTTTATAACTTATTTGATTAGACAATTGAAGCCTAGTAATTCAATAAGTTGCTTCATCTGTTTGGATATTATCAAGTAAAGTTAAATAATGAAGATATCCCTAAGTCTATTTTTCATACAGGGTATGGGCACTATTAGTATATAATGATTCCATTTAGACACCTTAATAATCCAGAAAAACATAAAAAACTAATTAATAGAGTCTTTAGGGATTACCTCAAAATTTTTTTTGTAGTCTTTATATATTATATTTTTATCTACTAATAATGAAATGAGGAACTATATTAGAAATTAAATACTCTATTGGAGACCTTACATGAGGAAAAGTTATAGGAAATGTAAAGTTAATGGGAGTTTCAGTTGGGGAAATTAACTTTCATGGGTAATTCAATCACTAAAAAAGATATATCTATGGAAACATGAAAAATAGAGGCTATCAAAAGATGTACTAGATAATAATTAGGATGGAATTCTATTCTAACCATGTATAGATTGGTATTATCATCAATTTGGGATAAAATTATCATGATTATCAATCCCACTAACCAAGATAACATGGAAGGGGTGGATTTTTTAAAGAGCGATGAATGAAAATAAATATTTAAATATATGAGGAAGAGGCTAATCACTATACCCATTATCACCTTAACCACCAGTGGGGAAGGATTTTTTATTGACAATGGTGCACCAAAAAAATTGTTTAGGTTTTGTACTCTTGCAGGATGAAAAAGTGACAGATATGCCTCCTACCAATTAATGATCCATGAGGAGAAATATAAAATGCGTGATATAGAATTTTTTTCTATGATATATGTGCTAAAGATTTTGAAAAATTATATATATGAAGAGAAGTGTGGCATATATATGGATCATCAAATACTCAGGTATATATTCACACAGAAGGATCTCAATATGAACTAACAAATTTAGTTAGAGAAAATCAAGGATTATTATTGTTCAATACATTACTATCCAATAAGGAAAAAAATTGGTAGATACAAAAACTAGAAAGGATCCTGTAACTATATCAATAATTTGGATTTAATGGGATCCAATATTCATGGACATAAAAATGAGAGATATGGGAATAATAAAAATATTTTCATTCTACCATGATCAAATAACTTCACAACTTTCTTGTCAAGGAAGGATTAATGAGGCCCAAAATATTATGAGTTTCTATAAAAGAAGTTTTCAAATATTTTGGATTTAATATTTTCATAATATGAAGTAATATGTTTTGGAACCCAAATATGTGTCCCATAAAAATCATAATAGAAGTGGTAAATTCAATATGATTCAAAAATATCATCCTTCTATAGCTGGTATGTGATCAGATAATGGGGGATGACGACTTGATGCTGTTAAGGTGATTCGAAGTTATGGTGTGGGGTTGATCGGTGATGATAATGGTGATGGTGGAATGGATTTTATGACAGTCACGGTGAGGGAGTATCTGCCAGATGACGGTGACGGTGTGTAGGTGATGGTGGTCAGAGAAGAGGCCGATGGTAGCGGTTCACCGGCGGCCTACTCTGATGGGATGATGGTGACATGTGATGTTTGGGGTGCGAAACAAGGTGGACTTGTGGCGTGCGAGCTCAGTTTCGTCATAATTTCGAATGAAGTTTGAAATTTGAAAATCTGAATTGTAATCTAGAAGGTTCGGATACCGCGCTATAGTTTTGGTTTGAATTTGGACATTTTTTTTGTACGGTTACCGGTTACCCTTAAATTGACTTTTTAGAAAATTGAAAAATGGATTTGGAGAGATATTGAATCACTACGATGTATATATATTTGATGGAAATTTTTTTGGGATAACATGAATAATTATATTCAGAGTTTGTATAATGATTGATATTATGAAAATAAGTATAGGTAGAACAAAAAATTTCTAATGGTATGAAGAAATAATTGACCACACCAGTATATAAATTGGATACCATAACAATGGATTTTGTCATAGGACTCCCCAGGACACCTAAAGGCCATAACTCTATCTAGGTGGAAGTCTATCACCTTATAAAGAGGGTACATTTCATTACGATAAAGGAAGATTTATCTCTAGACCAACAAACAAACATATATGTAAGGGAATTTTTAAAGACCTGGAATTTCCATGAAAATAGTTTTTTTAAATATTTGGGAATTTTACGAGTCTGCAAAAATTGACGGCACATGATTCTGAGGCCTAGAGTACCCTAAATGAATTTCTGAACTTTTGTTCGGGTACGTTCAGTAAACATGTGAGCGGGTTTTTCTAATATTTGAACCGGTGTTCGGAATTGAAATCCGAGGACACTGTTGAACTCGCAGCGCCAATATTTGCTTAAGGAGAGATTCACCTCAACCGTAGTGAGTCGAGAGTGAAAGATAGATTTTGAGTTTTATTGAAGGAATAAAATAAAATAAAATGGTGTAAAATTTTATTCTTATTTTATTTTGAAACCACCCATGTGGATATTTCACAGGTGGGGACCAACAGAACTAAAACCTCCCATGAGAGGTTATGAAGGTAGGGACCACTAAGACTAACCTCCCATGAGAGGTTGTGGTGGAGGGGACCACATGAGGTTTAAGACCCCTTGAACTCCCTCATAATTGAGGGGTATCCTCTTAAACTTCCCCCACTTAAATGGCACCACCCCTTTAAATTTATTATGCCAACCTATGTAATTAATTAACCCAATTTGATATTGTGCCAATAATTAAATTGGGGAAACATATCATTATGGAAAATTTGTATTTTGGTGGATTGGGGAGCAGAGAAATATTGGGAGGATTTCAATTCTCTAACGAAGAACGCCATCGAAGAACGTTCTTTGGAAATCAAGGAAGAGGACGACGAGCGAGCCCGACATCGAAGCGTGGTTTCAGAAGCGACGATCGTTGGCACTCCCTTCGCCTTCTTCGACTTCCTTCTCGCGCCAACATAAACGAACAATCCAAGGTAGGGGTTTAGTTCCCATGTTCTTCCTTTCTAATTTTTCTTTTACGAGGTTGAGAATAGTGATTGATGAAGGTTTTGGGGATTGATGCTCTTAAATATCTTCCATACACATTCTTGTTTCAAAAATGGTGAACCACTTGCGACCGCTCTAACATATAAGGGGATGGCTAAACAAAAATGGTTCGAACCCTCCACTGTTCTTCCTTATTGTGTTGTTCGCGATGGAAGAAGGTTTATTACACCACGATGAAGAACGAAGAGAGAGGTTGGCTAAACTGGTCACCTGCGAAGGCACGACACCCCACCACCCTGCGGCTCTGCCGTCCACAACCTCTGCGCCCCAGGACCTAGCCGCCACCTGATCCACCGCCATCTTCCATGGCCGATAGCCGCTCGTGGCCTCGCTACCCAAGCCGCCGTGCCGCCCTTGGCCTCGCTGAGTTTCCCCACGGCCTCCTCCATCTTGGCCTAGCCGTCCTGGCCGAGCCTCCCCACGGCCTCCGCCCTTCCGGCCGAGCCGCCCAGGGCTGGGCCGAGCCGCCCCGCGCCCTCACGGAACCCTGCAACCGAGCAGCCCCGCGACCTCTACCCTCCTGACCGAGCTGCCTCGCGCCCTCACGGCTGAGCCGCCATCTGCCTCTGAGCTGACCCGCGGCCTCCGCCGCCCCGTGGTACCCACGGACTCCGCGGCCCCTCACGGACCTCGAGGCCTGTCGGACCGCCCAGCGGTCTAGGCCGCACCATGGGCTGGGTCGAACCGAACCGGGTCGACCCAGGCCAGGTCGGGTCGGGTCGGTCTGACTAGGTCAGACCAGACCCAGATCTGATACGAACCTATACTTTACTTGGACCATAACTTTGGGACCAGATGTTCGTTTGAGGAACTGTCAGTGGTGCTGGGAACCTTGGAGAGAGACGGTACCTATGAGTATACCCCATTGGAGATTTGGATTAAGATAGGGTACTGTTAGGTTGGATCAAGCATGAATCCAACCGGGCCCCCGAGACTAAAAGGTTAATAACTCACAGACAGGGTGTCCAAACGACGCACCGTCTATTACGTTGAGACCCCTATGACGTAGCAGTCCTTTGAGATACTTCTTCATGGGACTTAGTGGAAGTTTTAGTATCGACTAGTGACTTTTGGAGCGGATTCTCCCTGAGACGAGCGAGCATAGTGCAAGAACCCAATAGCTGGCTGTGACAAGAAGATTGATATACGATTCTGTGTGGGTCCGCTCCTAGCTATCCTATGTGGGTTAGATCCTAGTGATCCTGTGTGGGTAAGATCTTAGAGATCCTGTGTGGGTGAGAACCTAGTGATCGTGTGTGGGTCAGCTTCGAGCGATCCTCTGTGGGTCAACTCCTAGTGATCTTGTGTGAGTCAGCTCCTAGCGATCCTGTGTGGGTCAGCTCCTAGAGATTCTGCATAGGTCAGTAGTAAAGCCTCTTAATGGATTAAGATCATTTAGTAGCTACTACTTATCATCTATATTACTGTACCTAAGTTATACCTAGTGTGAGATGAGTTCGTACATGTTTGGTACTTTCCTTCGGGATAATACCCTGGTGGTATTCTTCTATGTGGCGTACATGTGTGGTACTTGCCTTTGTGGTTTTCATTCCTTTGTGGAAAAATTGATCTTTGGGATTTTGGGTTGGACCTTGTGTTTCTTCATGATTGAGATGAGTATACTTGATAACTAAGGTATATGTATGGGCATATACCTAAGTAGGGTTTAAAATTGACTTCATGCTTTTAGGTTTATATTTTGTGGATTTTGTGAGACCTTGAGGGTCTCGGGGTCCCTACTGAGTATCGTTATACTCACCCCTGCACGGGCTACGCCCACACTTCGTTGTGTTTGATGCAGACGAAAAACATTGCTGACCGAGGATGAGAGTACCAGGACTGGACGATACCGAGAGGTGAACCATACGACATGTCAGTATGCAGAGGAGATGGGTGGACGTGGAGTGCTGCGGAGGCGATCTGTACATACCCTTCAGGTAGGAACCTCGGAGGAAGATCTAGTAGTTGTATTTCTCTTTCTTTAGTTGTATTGTATTTCAGTTGTACTTGTACATTTACTGTTGGGATTGTATTCCGACCCCTTTTACTTACATCACTCTTTGGTTATACAATTTTCTTGTGTTCATATCTTGCTGTGTGCTTGGTTACGTGAGTTTACAGGTTATAAAGGTAATGCCTTCCCAGTTTTAGGGAATACGCCATTCATTTCTAGTCGCCAGCCCCTGGCCTATGGAAGACAGGCTTAGGGTAGTCACGACATGGGCCCTGGGGGATGAGTGGTGAAAAATTGGTATCAGAGGAGTCAGTTCTGCCGTAGAACATAGGACTCTGATCTTTCTTTTTAATGGAAATAGTGTTAAGTATAGTGACTGTGGTTATCAGTTTAGGGAATCAAGTGTTGGTACGAGATCTGACGTATCCATACACCAGGACCCTGACTTCTAAATTTCCGACTTAGTGCACGAAAACACCGATTGCATGTGTGTTTTCAAAAGTTTTATTTGTGATCTTTTGAGTCAGCTCACCAGGTATAACTTATTGACCATGGAACACCTATTTCTTTTCAAGATGCCTCCATGAAGACTGCTAGCTAGTGTTCTGAGAGTTGCATGCACTGATAGCCCACAAAGCGACAAGGCCTTGGTGTAGGGCCCTCCTCTAGCAGAGACTCCAGTGGAGGCACCAGTGGTACCATTACCCGTTGGGCCACCGATTCCACCAGCCCAAATGGTAGATAGTGCACGCCGGTTGAGCGTGTTGCATGAGTTCCAATGCCAGAGGCTACCTAGGTTCAGGGTTGAGACATACCCACAAGCAACTGTGGATTGGTTGGAGGATATTGTGAGTGTGTTCTGACTGGTAAGGACACCAGCCGACCTCATGCTGATCCTTACCGCCAGCCTTCTACAGGAAGAAGCAGGCAGATAGTGGAGCTTGATGCTCTAGGTTCACAACGAGGTGATGCATCTCTGTGCAGACTTTGAGAACCTGTTTCGGGCAGAGTTTGTTCCAGCGAATCTTTACGCAGTGCACATACATGAGCTTCTGCATCTGCAATAGGACATCATGATTGTAGCTCAGTATTCAGTAAGGTTTAATGACCTCTCATGTTACTCCATAGATATGGTACGAGACTCATTCTTCAGGGACCAGACCTTTGAAAATGGGATCAGGTGAGAGATTAGGGATTTGATGATCTCACTCAGCATCCTGACGCAAGTAGGGTTGTTAGAGAGAGCCCTCTTGGTGGATAGTTTCCTTGCTGAGAAATCACCAGCAGCGAGACCCACTATCAGTCATCACGCAATGAAGTCTTCTACAGTTGGCAGCAAACAGATGTCACAGATGCCCAAGAGGACCAGACCTACAAGTGGAAAACAACATGACTAAGGATTGGTTGTGAGGGGCACCTGAGACAGAGCCAATCATTCCAGGAGCAGGTAGTGTTACACATACGGTGGGTAGGGTCACATGTCTCCTGACTGTCCGACCCCCCATACGGATGATCAGCAGATGGTCGAAGGACCGCCCCGACAGAGACAGAGGTTCGACCAAGGAGGTCTGTAGGGAGCAGGGAGACGTGGAAGAGGAGCTGTCATTGTAGCTGGATGTGGGCGACAATTATAGATGTTACCACCACCACCACTAGGATGTCCACCCCGACCAGAGGGAGCAAGTGGATAGGGGCGAGCTCAGCTCCAGGCATCTGAGGCCTACGATCATGGTGCTCTAGAGATGATACAAGGTACGATCTGTGTCTACTCCACCTTAGCTGTAGTACTTATAGACACTGGTGTCATTCATTATTTTATTTCCACTACCCTCGTTTGGAGCTCGGAGATTTAAATGGAGCCTTTGGATCGATCCTTATGGCTAGAAACTCTTATGGGAGTAGATTCGATGATTACGCACTGGTGCTGGCAGTGCGAGCTTACTCTAGGAGGAGAGAGCTTTGGCTAGGATCTTCTAGTAGAAATGTTGAGGCCTTAAGATTTCATATTGGGTATGGACTGGTTATTTATAGTCCATGCTCAGATGGGATGTATTAGGTGCAAAGTGCGGTGTTTCCGCACGGATGGGACCAGGTTTACCTTCACCGGTGATAAGTGAGCCTTTTCAGTACAAGATGGACTTACTCATAGGAGAGTAAAGCCGATCACTCATAAATTGGCTATCCTTACTCTTGGAGTAGTTGATGTGGAGAGTCTGAGTTATCATGTAGTTGTGGAATGGTACACAGTTGTCTTCTCAGATGATGTTTTGGGTCTACCTCCTTATAGATAGGTGGGCTTTTACATTGACTTGTACCCCGGGACGACACCGATATCCACACTAGCATATCGGATGGCTCCCTTGGAGCTTCGTGAGCTGTAGGTATAGCTGGAGGACTTGCAAGGGAAGGGATTCATTCAGCCTAGTGTTTCACCTTGGGCAGGCCTGATTTTGTTCGCCAAGAAGGATGACGGGAACTTGAGGCTTTGTGTTGACTACCAATGCCTGAATCAGATGACCGTGAAGAACAAGTACCCACTTCTCAGGATTAACAACCTATTTGATCAGCTAGAGGGAGCATGGTGGTTCTCAAAGATAGACCTCAGATCAGTCTATCACCAGTTTAGAGTATGAGATGAGGATATGCAGAAGACGAAGTTAATATGTTGGTATGACCATTAAAAGTTCTTGGTTATGACATTCGGTGTAACCAGTGCTCCAAAAGTGTTCATGGTACTCATGAACATGATATTTCATCAATACCTTGATTGCTTTTTAATAGTCTTCATCGACGACATTCTGATCTACTCGGCTACTGAGGAGGAGCTTGCCTATCATTTACAGGTAGTACTTGACACACTCTGAGAGCACCAGCTTTATGGTAAGCTCTTGAAGTTCCAGTTCTGGATCCGAGAGGTTCATATTCTGGGACATGTCATATCGGAGGTTGGAGTTGTAGTGGATCCAGTGAAGATTGAGTCGGTGCTTTCTTGGGAGCCACCCAAGAGTGTGACGGAGGTACGAAGTTTCTTGGGGTTGGACGAATACTACAGGAGATTTGTACCATATTTATCCAGAGTTATAACACCACTATCAATGTTGACTAAGAATGGGAAACCCTTCGTGTGGTTGGAGAGATGCCAACAGAGTTTTCCGGAGCTGAGGTAGAGGCTGAAGAGTGGCCCCATCTCATGGCTCCTAGAGGAGGTCATAGGGTATGTAGTATACTACGACGCATCAGGGACCGGGTTAGGATGTGTCCTGATGTAGGAGCGAGTGGTGATCGTGTATGGTTATCAACAGCTGAGACAACATGAGAAGAACTACACTACCCATGACATGGAGTTAGCAGCAGTGGTCTTTTCCTTGAAGATGTGGCGACACACTACTGGAAAATAGAGCTATACCCACGATTTTGCAAAAAACCGTGGGTATAGGGTAGCTCTATACCCACGGTTTTCAAAACCGTGGGTATAGGTCACCTATACCCACGGTTTTAGAGAACCGTGGGTATAGCTTAATTTTGAAGACCAATACCCACGGTTTTCCAAACCGTGGGTAGAAATGCATTTTTTTAAGACATATACCCACGGTTTGGCCCAAACCGTGGGTATAGAGATTGTTCGGATAACCTATACCCACGGTTCTTTAAAACCGTGGGCATTGGGGTAAACTTTTTTGAAGACCTATACCCACGGTTTTAAAGAACCGTGGGTATAGCTTTCCGCCATAAGGCGGGAAAAGAAAATTAGGCGGGAGCACCAAAAAAATTTGGCGGGGATATATTTTTTAACGGCTTATATTAATATATCTATAAACAAAAATATAAATTAACTAATTAGTTTCAGAGCTCGGTTGGTCCGTTCGGTAGTTACGTTGGCGAGTTTAGTATACTGATTCTGTGTTCGAATCTCGCCGCGGTTTTTTTTTTAATTTAACATTGTATATTAATATATATAGAAAGAAGTATATTAAAAACACGAATAAAAAATATAGCCTAGTTGGTCCTTCCCCGTTGCGCTGCCGCGGGAAATACGGGTTCGAAACCCAGTGGGTGCAGACGCGAAACACGGGTATGTTTTTATAAAATTAAAATATTAAATATTAGTATATATATATTTATATATATATAACTTCATATAAAAATGGTGGTATAGTTGGTCTAATTGGGTGGCCCGTTCGGCTGCTGCTGCGCGAGACAGGGGTTCAAAACCTGTGCGCTTCATTTTTGAAAGACTATAAATCCCCACGGTTTGAGAACCGTGGGGTCAAATTCCTGCCAACGTGGCCATGCACTTGCCACGCTGTGACTATCCTATTCCCACGGTTTCTGAAAACCGTGGGTATAGCCCGAACCCCCTATCCCGACGCCGTTCCAGCCCACGGTTCCCAAAACCGTGGGTATAGCCTATACCCACGGTTTTGGGGGCTATACCCACGGTTTTGAACCGTGGGTATAGGCAAGTTTTCCAGTAGTGACACTATTTTATGGGCAAGTGCTTTACAATGTACTTCGATCATAAGAGTCTCAGGTATATCTTCTTTTAGAAGGACCTGAACTTGAGACAATGACGTTGGCTTGAGTTCCTCCAGGACTATGATTTCGAGATAGTCTATACTCCTGGGAAGGGGAACATTGTAGAAGATGCACTCAGTAGGAGTTCTGGTATACAACTGCTAGGCGAGGCGATGGAGCCGCTGGCCGCTTTGCAGATATCCTTTATGGATACTGATGGAGAAGCTTTTATTCAGTCTCTTACAGTCACTCCCCCACTTCTTCAGTGAGTCAGGGAGGCGCATCGTGGGAACACTGACCGCGAGACATGATGTGCTCAGATATCCACAGGACATGCACCTAATTGATATTATGAAGGTGGAAAGCACATCATACTCTTCAGAGGAAGTACCGTGGTACCAGTGTCTCTTTGGGAGGAAGTGTTGAGGGAGTTCCACACATCCCCTCTAGTGGTACATCCAAGAGTGGTGAAGATGTACCAGGATCTCTGAAGGTAGAACTGGTTCCTAGAAATAAAGAAATCAGTAGCAAAGTTTGTCTCTCGATGCCTTATTTGTCAGCAAGTGAATGTAGAGCATCAGGTACCAGCAAGCATGGTTCAGTCTTTAGAGGTCCCAGAGTGGAAGTGGGATGAGATATCCCCGGACTTCGCGATAGGACTTCCACGTACATCCAGGGTTCATGACTCGATTTGGGTGATCGTCAACCGACTCACCAAGTCAGCCCACTTCCTACCGATCAGAGATCAGGGTTCAGTATAGATCTTGGGACTCCCTTATGTGCAAGAGATTGTGCGGCTACATGGAGTAACCTCGATGATTTTCTTCGATTGTAATGAATGTTTTACTTCTTGGCAATAGAAGGGGTTGTAGGAAGATTTCAGGACACAACTTCATTTGAGCACCGCCTTCCATCCTTAAACGGTTTGTCAGACTGAGTGGACCATTCAGACCCTCAAGGATATTCTATATGCTTGGGTACTTGATTTAGGTCATTGTTGGGAGGATCATTTGCCGTTGGTGGAGTTTTCATACAACAACAGTTATCACTCCACTATTAAGATGGAACATTTCGAGGCCTTGTACGGGCAGCCTTGCATATCACCTTTGTGCAGGACTGACCCAGGGGAGTCAGCACTAGTGGGACCAGAGATGGTATGAGCTACCACAAAGAAGGTTTAGAACATCTAGGAGTGGATGAAGACTTCCCAGAGCAAAAATAAGTCTTATGCTGACAGAAGATGCAAACCTTTGGAGTTTTAGGATGGCAACCACGTCTTTCTACGTGTCTCACCTCGATGAGGTTTTAAGAGATTTGGCCGAGGTGGCAAGTTATCTCCGAGGTTTATCAGACCTTTTCAGGTCCTCAGCAGAGTTGCCGAGGTGGCTTACCGCTTAGCTCTTCCACCTTCGTTGCATCGGGTACATGAAATCTTCCATGTATTTCGACTGAGGAGATACATGCATGAACCTTATCACATCACCGACCATGGCGAGATGGAGGTTGATGATGGGGAAAATTTTACAGAGGTTCCAGTAGAGATTGAGGATCGACAGGAGTGGGTCCTTCATGGACAGTCGATACCTCTGGTACATGTTTGCTGGCATCACGAGAACCTCCAGGAAAGAACATGGGAGCGGGAGGCTCAGATGCATGCTTAGTACCCCCACTTGTTTACCTAGTTTGAGTTGTGGCTTAAGGGGACGTATAGCCCTGATGTGGGGATAATGTAAAGACCCATAATTTCTATGTAATGTTTTTTTTAAATATATGGGAATTTTACGAGTCCGTAAAAATTGATGGTGCTTGATTCCAAGGCCTGGAGTTCTAGGAATGAATTTCTGAACTTTTGTTTGGGTACGTTCAGTAAACGTGCGAGAGAGTTTTTCTAACATTTGAATCGGTGCTCAGAATTGAAATTACACGACACCGTTGAACTCGCAACGCCAATATTATATTAAGGAGACCTTCACCTCGACCGCAGTGGGTTGAGAGTAAAAGATAGATTTTGGGTTTTCCGTGAAGGAATAAAATAAAATAAAATGGTGTAATATTTTAAATTTATTTAATTTTGAAACCAACCATGTAGATATTTCACAGGTGGGGACCACCTAAACTAAAACCTCCCATGAAAGGTTATGAAGGTGGGGACCACCGAGCCTAACCTCCCATGAGAGGTTATGGTGGTGGGGACCACTCGAGGTTTAAAACCCCTTGAACTCCCTCATAAGTGTGGGGGAGCCTCTTAAACGTACTCCACTTAAATGGTGCCACCCCCTTAAATTTATTATGCTAACCTTTGTAATTAATTAACCCAATTTAAAATTGTGAGAATAATTAAATTGGGGAAACATATCATTATGGAAAATTTTTATTTTGGTGGATTTGGGGAGAGGAGAAATATTGGGAGGATTTCACATCTCCAATGAAGAACGTCATTGAAGAACGTTCTTTAGAAATCAAGGAAGAGGATGACGAGCGAGTCTGAAATTGAAGCGTGGTTTCAGAAGTGATGATTATTGGAACTCTATTCGCCTTCTTTGACTTCCTTCTCACGCCAACGTCAGCAAAAAATCCAAGGTAGGGTTTTAGTTCCCATGTTCATCCCTTTTAATTTTTCTTTTGTGGGGTTGTGAATAGTGATTGATGAAGGTTTTAGGGATTGATGTTCTTAAATATCTTCCTTACACGTTCTTGTTTCAAAAATGGTAAACCATTTTCTACCGCTCTAATGCAGAGGGGGCGGGCCAAACAAACATGGCCCAACCCCTCCGCCTTTCTTCCTTATTGTGTTCTTCGCAATGGAAGAAGGTGGGTTACACCACGATGACGAAGGAAGAGGGAGGCTGGCTAAACTGGACATCGACGAAGGCATGGTGCCCCATCGCCTCGCGGCTCTGCCGCCCCGCGGCTCTGCCGCCCTGCGGTTCCGTCGCCTCGCGGCTCCACCATCCACGACCTCCGCACCCTGAGGCTGAGCCACTGCCTGAGCCGTTGTCAGCTTCTGCAGCCAAGATGCCACCCGCGGCTTCGCCACCCAAGCCGCCGCACTGCCCGCGACCTCGCCGAGCCGCCCTGCGACCTCTACCCTCCCTATCGAGCCGCCACGACCGAGCCACCCCGTAGCCTCCACCCTCCCGAGCGAGCCACCCCGGGCTGAGCCGAGCTGCCCCGCACCCTCGCATCACCCCTCGACCGATCCATCCCGTGGCCTCCGACCTCCTAGCCAAGCCACCCCGGGCCAGGCTGAGCCGCTCCGCGCCCTTGCGGCACCCCCGCGACTGAGCCGACGTCCACGACCGAGCCAACCTGCGACATCCGCGGCCCCTCACGGCCCTCGTGGCCTGCCAGACCACCCAGTTAGCCGGGACACACCATGGGTCAGGCCGTGTCCACCAGAACCGGGTTGACCTAGGCCAGGTCGGGTCTGGTTGGTCCGACTAGGTTGGACCAGACCTGGACCTGATACGAACCTATACTTTACTTGGGCCATAACTTTGGCACCGGACGTCCGTTTGACAAACCATTAGCGACACCAAGAACCTTGGAGCGAGAAGATCCCTTTGATTATACCCCACTAGAGATTTGTATTAAGATAGGGTACAGTCAGGTTGGCTCGAGCACGAATCCAACCGGGCCCCCCAAGACTAAAAGGCTAATAACTAACAGAACAAACATCTGAACGATGCACCGTCTGTTACATTGATACCTCTATGATGTGGAGGTCCTTTGAGATACTTCTTCATGGGACTTAGTGAAAGTTGGAGTATTGACCAGAAAATTTTGGAGCCGATCCTCCCAGAGACAAGTGAGCATAGTGCGGGAACCCCGTAGCTGACTGTGACGAGAAGACTGACTAGAGATCCTGTGTGGGTCAGCTCTAAGCGATCATGTGTGGGTTAGATCCTAGATATCCTGTGTGGGTCAGCTCCTAGTGATCCTGTGTAGTTCAGTTCCCAGCAATCCTGTGTGGGTCCGCTCTTAGCGATCCTGTGTGGGTCATCTCCCAGCGATCCTGTGTGGGTCAGCTCTTAACGATCCTGTGTGGGTCAACTCCTAGAGATTCTGTGTGGGTCAGCAACAGATCCTTTTAATGGAGTTAGATGATTTAGTAGCTATAACTAATCATCTCTAATATTGTACCTAAGTTATACTTGGTGTGAGATGAGTTCGTACCTATTTGTTACTTTCCTTTGTGGTAATACCTTGGTGGTATTCTTCTATGTGGCATACCTGTGTGGTACTTTCCTTTTTGGTTTTCCTTCCTTTGTGGAATAGTTGATCTTTGGTCTTTTGGGTTGGACCCTGTGTTTCCTCAGGATTGAGATGGGTATACTTGATAACTTATGTATATGTATGGTCATATACCTAAGTAGGGTTGACAATTTACTTAATGATTTGAGGTTTATACTTTGTAGATTTTGTGATACCTTGAGGGTCTTAGGGTCTGTATTGAGTATCATTATACTCACCCCTGCATGGGATACACCCGCACTTCATTGTGTTTGGTGCAGACGACTGACAACGTTGTCTGAGGATGAGAGTACCAGGACTGGACGGTACCTGGAGGTGGACCATATTGCATGTCAATACGCATAGGAGATAGGTGGACGTGGAGTGATGAGGATGTGATCTATACATACCCTTCAGGTAGTAACCTCAAATGACGATCCAATAGCTGTCTTTATCTTTCTTCAGTTCTATTGTATTTCAGTTTTACTTGAACCTTTTCTTTTGGGCTTGTATTCTAGACCCTTTTACTTTCAACACTCTTTTGGTTATACAGTTTTCCTCTGTTCTTATATTACTGTGTTCTTGGTTACGTGAGTTTACAGGTTATAAAGGCAATGCCTTCCCAGTTTTAGGGAATACGCCTTTCGGTGCTAGTCGCTAGCCCCTGGCCTATGGAAGGCGATCTTGGGGTAGTCACGACATAGGCCCCAGGGGACGAGTCATGATAGAAGTGGTAAGACTGCATGGAGTTAAACCATCTATTGTATTTGATAGAGATCCAAGGTTTACCATGGGGTTTTGGAGAATCCTTCTATAATAATTTCATATTAAATTAAACACCAACACTTATTATCACCCTCAGAAGGATGGTAATTTTCAAAGGAATATTAAAACTCTTAAGAACATGATTATATCTTGTTCAATGAATTTCCAAGGATGATGGGACCATCAAAATCCCATAGTGGAGTTCTCATATAATAATATTTTCAATTATTTCCTTCAAATGAAACCTTACGATGATCTATACTAGAAGATGTGTCAGACTCCAACAAGTTGAAATGTTGTTGGAGAGTGTAACCTGATGGTAGATAATGTTTTACAATAAAATAGAAAAAAATTTCAAACCAATCAAATCATAGGAAATATTAATAGCATCGATAGAAAAAATATACAGTTAATTGAAAATGGAACATAGAGTTTGGGGTGAGAGAAAATGTATTATGTCATATATCTCCATAAGAGAAGTAACAATGTTTGGGAATAATGGAATGTTTAGTCCAAGATACATATTTCCTTTTGAGATCCTTGATTACATTAGAGTAGTTTCTAATAGACTATAAATCCCACATAAATTATATCCATTACATGATGTATTTCGTGTACCTCTCTTGAGGAATTTCATACAAGACCTCTCACATGTAATGAATCTATAGGTTTTACCATTTTAGAATGATATTTCATACGAGGAGTAGTAGGTGAAGATCATATATAATAGAAAAAATATTCTAAGAAACATGACAACTCACATGGTTAAGGTGTTATTGAAGAATACAAAATTTGAGGAAAAATTATTGGAATTTGAAGTTGTAATGAAACCAAATTAAACTCAAATATTTTACTGTAAAAATGAAAATGTTGAGGGTGAAATTTAAAAAGGGTGTAATAATGTATTGAATCAATCATTTTTAAATGTAATTCACTTTTTAAGTGAGAAAATTCCTTATCAAGAAATGAAATTATAGAGAACACATGCACTACATTGGTTGTTTTGGATTATTAAAAGTTATATCATATTAGATTTAAAATTACATTAAGCATCATAACCCCTAAAAGTATATCAATTATATAGTTATTATATAATTAGTATATATATGGGTTCATGATAAATCCAATTGATATAGACCTATAAAGAAATTTTCTCGACCATTATGATCATACCATATGATACCCTTTTATCGGAGCATCCATAGGAGATAAAATCACTATGATTTGACATTTCACATTACTATACCAAGAGTAAACAAAAAAAGAACATGAAAAACCATTTAATGGATTGTTTTAAACTCATAGAGATCATTGAAAAAACCATGTTCGTTGAACCACCCCAAGAAAATTTTACTATCACTTACCATATCCATCGAGAATCCATTGGTGTTATTATGAAATATGTATGTAGAACCTAATAGTATAAATTTTATATGGTCCTACAATAAAATAATAATTATATTTATTTCTTTTTATTGTTACTTTTATAATGATCAAATAATTTTTTTTGATTAAAATGTATATTTTCAAAAAATAAAAAAATTGTATTTTGGGGAAACATATAGTTTAAATCAAGACACACTTTTTGATGAATTAATGTTTTCATTGAATTAATTGTATTTTAATTAAATACTATTAATGAATAATACTTACTATATATAAATTATGATATAATTTTTTTAAAGTCAAATGTAATTTTTATTAGAGTCATTAAAACTATTATTGTCAAAAAACCATTATATTTCAATAAATTGAGATTTTAATTTAAAATTTAAAATGATAATATTTTGATAATTATTTTGATGAAATAATTTTTTTGGAATAATAAATTCAAAATTATATAATAATAATTTTTCATAATTTCTTGTGCCATTCATTGTTTTTGACAAAAATTAAATATGTTATAAATATATGGTTTATATTAGGACAACATAAGGGCCTAAAAATGATGAAATATATTCTATAAAATTAATCCACGATAAAAAATATATTTTATCTTTAAAATAATTTATTTTTCAAGTTATTTTTTGAATTTTATAAACCCTTAATGAATTCTAAAAATCTAATATTATATTTTAATGTTTTAAAATAAATTCTTTATAAAGTTGAATCACTTCCACATAAAGAAGGGAATTATTATAATGTATTTGGATCTTATCCTTATAAAATAATAAAATATACTCTTATTTGGTAGAAAACATTAGAAAACCCATGTGAAGTTTTCTATTTTTCATTACTTTATCATATATATTCTAAAACCTATGTTTTGAATTTAATAAATATTTATCATCTCTTTTTCTATATAAACCCACACAACCTCCCATTCCTCTTCACCAAAAAATATTTTTTCCTGATTTTACATTTTTATTCCCACTATAGATCCCTCCTTAGTTTCTCCCATGCTCTAGAAATGCTAATCCCATGCTTTTGGAAGTTCCCTGCAAAGCATGTGATCACAACCTTATCTTATTTTAAAGAACATTATTCATATTTTAAATTTTTATTTCTAATTATCCATATTGTAATATGTTTTAACATATCCCTATTACTTTTATGATGATTTAAACGTTATTATATACCCTTTTCACTCTCATTAATCCATTTAATGAATCATTTTGTATCACCGTCATGCTGACAAAATTGCCCTTCGATTATTTGTGGCAGACAATTGTGTTGTGAATACCAATCCCAATTTCCACTCAAGTGTATTTACCTAGATATAACTATAATTCATTTATTGGGGAAATCTATTTATATATATCACACTCCTTAATATTGGGATTAAAATTTATTACATGCTTCCTTATGTTTTATATTCTATATAGCACTTTATGTTTGTACATGTGATGAATGTGACGGGTGGGACTGAAATCATAGGGCCATCCAATTAATTGGGAAATGTTTTTGTCTCAGGAGACGTTATGTATTGTATTAGTGATTGAACCTAATCCATTATGGGGATTTTTCTAGTATGTGATGTTGTCTTGGTAGTTACCCTTGATTTATTCTTATTTCATTCTTTTTTTATTGCCACATTCATTTTTTGTCGTGATGTTATAATGTTATATCATTCCTCATTATTCAAGTCTATTGTTATCCCAAATTTATTTTTTGGTTGATATACTTACTGACTCACCTGTATTAATTTCATCATGTTTTGATTTGATAACTTTCTTACTAGGATTTATAGGTCATCCCGTTATTATATACCTCATGAGGTTATCCCATGCTATTTTTGAAGAACTATTAAATATATGTGATTATTTTAGAGTTTTTAAAAATATTTTTGTTGAATTTATTTTATTATTTTATTATTTTATTTGCCTAATTGGCTAAAACAACTAGGCATCACTCTCTTCTGAGGCTGTATTATGTTTATATTTATGTAAAAAATCATGAGTTAATGTGTATTAATGGTATGGATTATCATAGTTATGTATCAAAAGGTTTTTCTAAAACAAATATAATTAGTTGAAAATAAGAGGACCCATATGATTGGGGTTACCCAAAAATAACCGTAACTATCAAAAATAATAACCATCATATATGAGGGTTCCAATAGGCAATATTAAACTCTAACACATCCATCACTTATAAAATTTTCTGAAAATTGGGGGACCTTAATGTATATGGGTATCGATACATAAGAGTAACCATTATCCATGATTACACTCACATGTAATGGCACACAAAAACAAGAGTAAAATATTAGGTATATCAGCACCTTAACATATAAAAGGTTTAATTTTATATATCATGATGGATCTTAACGAATAAAAAAAATTATAAAATGGTAACTCATATATATATAATTTACTATACATAATAGAAAACACTTATTCATTTTGACATAAATTTTTTCTCATAATATGAAACTCCCCAAATTTTAGTCCTAGAAAATGTAGTAATTATATCATAGATTAAAACATAGAAAAAATATATGGGCCGTGATATATTATACTTGATTATATATCTATGTCATAAAGTATAAAAAATAGACCCAAAACTGGAAACACCTTGACCAAACATGTCAAATCTCACCCCTAAAAGTATTCCATAGTTCAAAACATAACAATAAAGTAATGAATAACTACCTTTTCCATGAAACTGATATCCATAGTGCACAAAACTTCTCTGAAACTCACTCATACACCTAAGATACCTATTGGTCCTCTAAGGACATCCAAAAAACATCCAAAAGATATCAAATCATTATAAATTATTTCAAAATCAAAATTATCCAAAAATCCTCTTCCCTAAAGAAAATAATTTAAAATTTCCCATGATTTTCACTCAAACACATAAGATACACTGTGTTTTTATACTTTATAAAAATATGTAGTGGATAAACCTAAATAAATAACATAGATTTTTATGGTGGTTTGGGGAAAAAAGATCCCCTAGTTCACTTCACAAAATACTCTCTCTGTGAGCTTAGTGAATTTCAATAAAATGATCCTCTTATCACAAGACCAAAATCCACAACTGTGTGAAAGAAGTTGACATCTTTACAAAAAATACTAATAAAATCAATCTTCTTGTTCAATAACATAGAACTGATTATCCACAACTTAGATAAAGAAGCTGATAATCCACTATAATTGGGTACGAGCACTTGAAACTCAAATAAATCAAAAGATATTGATTTGTTGAAACTGGATGAACTTCACAATTGTAGAATAATAAATTTATAGTATATGACTATTATTCTTTAGAAAAGTATTGTAATCAAGAAATAATGAGTCTGAAGTGATCACGATTGCATATAGGATCTTCGATTTAAGAATAACAATAAAACAGAGCAGTCACAAACTTATAGTATAACAAGGTAGAACATGTATATCTCCAAATTATTATATCTTATAAGATGTTCAATTACTATAGAACAATATATATATATATATATGTTTACCAAAGTATGATTGAGTATATGAAAGAAAATATATCCCCCTTGTAAATATGGCACATAAAAAAGTGATACACCGATAAAATATTCAAAGAAAAAAATATTGTTTTTGAATTCCCGACCTAAAAAATATGCCTGATGAAATTTAGATATTCAAATTCAAATAAAATTAGGGGGTTATTAACATCCCTCAATAATAGGAGTGAAAATATCTGTTGAGTATTGCTATTTGAATCAAATATAATGATATTTAAACCAGTTAAAAATGAGCATTAAAATAGCCTGTTACTCTATCAAGATCATTGCAGAAATCGCAAAAAATACTACGAAAATATCTAACATATTGAAAAGTAAAATGTTGGGTTCCTTCAAAAAGAGAAAAAATACCAAACGTAGGGTTCGAATACATACTGGTCATCTTCTGGACGTAAGGTTGAAAATTAAAGGTTAATCATAAAATTAAGTTTTATGATTCATAAGTTTCTCTCTCAAATGTAAGGTTGATCATAACAGTTAGGTTGATGATACATATATTTCTATCTCAAATGTAAGGCTCATTACTTATGTATGGTTCTTTAACCATAATTTCTCCTCTTAATAAATCTAAGGTTCCTTCCAAACTTTTCTGATAATGTAGGGTTGATTAACCATACGTACTATTTTGAACATAGGGTTGAGATACCATACTTTATTCTTTTAGAGAAAGGTTAAATACAAACATAGGGATCATGATCCATAAGAATTGTACAAAACATAGAGTTTATTCTTTACATTTTTTTGTTTATAGAGGGTATGAACATTGTTTCCAAAATGTTTCAAAATTCATCCTGAACACTTTAATAAATATTTATTGAGAATTAAATTCTTGAAAATAATTTCAGAATAAATCTAAATAAATATTTATTTCCTAAAATACACTCAAAATAAAATAATTAGTAAAATAAAAAAGGGTATTTGTGATCATCAAAATAATAATAAACTATAGAGTATTGTTGAGACAATACATAACCAAAAATCTCCCCCTTTTTATTGATCAAAAAACTTAAAAAATTATTAACACAATATAGAATTTTTAAACATACCTATGGAAAATATTTATAAACAGAATTTCGATTTTACAGTATTATTTCAAAAAATATAAAATATTTTTATACTTATCTAATTTTCTCTCCTTTTGTGATATAAAAAAGAAGGAATTTAAAAAAATATTAAAACACATTAAATTTTGTGCAGAAAAGTTATTAAATGTTATAATACACTGTTTAGATAAATAAGACCGGGATTCTGTAAGTTTATATAAACAAAATAGAATAAAAAATAGAGCACATAAAATAATAATAACAAAGTTTTATTAATAATAATTGTATAGATAAATTATAAAATTTCATCATTGGAAACAAGTTAGTCAACTGGTAGAGTTTGGTTAGAGTTTGGCTCTGGTTCTGGTTCTAAAGGGAACTAGGATGCTTAAAACACTTCTTTCAATTATTTTATATGTACCTATTATCTTTTATCAATATTATCTCCAAACTTTCTTATCAAAACTCTGGAATCCTGGTTCATATGTAGAATTTCAACTAAATTGTCTTTTAGAAAGTAATGAAAAAATTCTTCTTGCTGCAAAAAATGAAACAAATTATCACTTAAAAGGTTTAGCATAAGTCGAATTCTAGGTTCACTAGTTGTCAATTACTCAATATGATATCTCTGATTGTCTAACAAGGCTGACAAAGGGGTACTGTTGCACTTATGTTTATGAAAGTTTTCAATCATATCATTCATAACTATTGTGATTGGTTAAAAAATTCTTATTAAATCTAGAGAGGTTAATGGGGAACTGGTATAAGTACTGACTTGAGTAACACTCCCATTTATGGACTCAAACTGTCTTCCCAAATACCACTTCAGATATGAAAAATATGATTAGGAAATAGACTCAGGATTGATTTTTCCAATCCGATTTATCATCTCTCTCTTAAAAGCATCAAAATCCATTTTAGAAAATATTTTCTTCTATTTATTGATTTTTATTATGAAGAGACTTAAACTCCTTCCTCAGGGCTGATGAATTATAAAAATCATTAAAAGAATTCCTTGAGGACTCTAGCTCCTATCTAAGAATAGAATTCACTTTCTAAATCTTATTGAACTTAACCACAAGATCTTAAATTTGGTTAGTCAAAGAATCATATGTCACTTCATATGGATTCATTGACTGGGTATCAACCATAATAACTAAAGGATTAGTGTAAGACTTCTCTACTAACTTTTCAATTGATTTTTCACTAGATTAAGATAAATTATCAAGAACCTTTATCTTATCTCTAGTAAGAGATCCTGGTCTTTCTACCAACTGGTCAAAAGATGAGATATCCTAATTCCCAACAAGATCTTTAACATCAGTTGCTAATATTCACACTTGATGTTCTTCTTGGGAAGCCTCTTCCTGAATAGCTTCAACTAAAATAACCTCATCATTTTCTTAATAATTATCCTATAGATTTTGAATCTGACTTTCAGCATGTTGTCTTCTTCCTAAACTATTTCTTCCAAATGAATCAAATGGGTAGATTCTCCTCACTATATCACTAGTTATTCAGATGGTGGTTCTTCTATGTTCCTTGGTTTCATAACCAGCTCCTTTATAACTTATTATTATTCTTCTTATTCTTTTTTACCATTAAATCTAAATTTTCTCTTAGCAGATTTGGAAACTCCTTATATTCTGGATTATCTAATTCATTCATTTCTTATAACACTTTTCTCCACCTGAGTAAATGATCTTGACTTCTGTTAGTCATCTGCACCAACTAGCATAAGATTTCCTTTCACAGTACTCCAGTAAAATGAAAACTTCCTGTGAGTACCAGCATTCAGAACATTACTCTGATGACCCTTAAATCTTGAGCTAAATAAATGAATCATATTTTCCTAAACAAAATCAAGGAAAGTGTCCTTCCATAGGGATAAAAAGATATCTGAGCCTCTGATTAACAACAATAATTCAAATATCTCAAAATGTATCTAGGAAAATTGAAATTTATTTCACTTATGAATAAGAACATAATATACATGTCTGGATATAAGATTTTCTGCATTTCAGCTACTCTTGGGGAAATTGCATTTTTAATGAACTTAACCAATTTTTTTTGATCTACCTCAAGATACTTATAAAACATCTTCCTTATGTTTTTTATCTAAAAATAAACCACATATTATCTACAGAATTATGATCATTATTTATAACAGATCAATATTCAAAATGAAATACACCTTCATGAGGACATTTCAAAAAATGAGCTATTTTTATAGAATAAATAGGAAATTCCTTATCTTTTATTTTCATAGATATAGCATCTTCTGTCTGATTAAAACTGAACTGCACACTACTAAATAAATTCTTTAGTTCTACCTTATAAACAAACTCTATATTCACATCATTGGATAAAAATTCCAAACCTTGAAATGCCAGTTCTTTCTTGAGCAATAGATTCTCCTCATATAAACACTTTAAATCAACGACCTTCCATTGTAGAATCTTTCTTGATAGAACTTTTTGACACTTCATGTCACTATGTTCACTCAAATTAGTTCACGTGGTCTTCACTATTTTTGAGAATTGAAAATTCCGAGGTTTTTGTATTCTAGGGTTTCAAATGTAGAATAAGGTTTTGGTAGATAAAACGGTTAAAAAAAGAAAATGGGTAAGGTAAGTCGAAAGGTTTCCGATAGATAATGATGTAACCTTATTTCCCATGCTGATTATATAGAGTAATTATAATTTATTTTGAAAAAAATACAACTTGAAAATTAAAAACTAGTATATTTTAAAAAATAAACATCAAGGGTAAAATAAACCAATTTTAATATAATTAATTATTCTTTAAAAAATAAATTACTTAAAAATAGTTTATTTAATATTAAATAAACATAACTCCCCATTAGTAAAATCCAAACTAGAAGTAGGAAGTGGTTTAGTGAAGATATTAGCTAATTGATATTTAGTATTAAAAAATTCTAAAGATATATACTTTATAAGAACATGATCTCTTTGAAAATGATGCATTATATGAATGAGATTTTTCCTAGAATGACTTATATGTGTTTTTGAAATATTTATCGCACTAGTATTATAACATAAAATAAGAATAATATTAAGATTTAATCAAAATTCCAGTAGAATGTTTTTTATCCACAGTACTTGTGCACAACAACTACCAGATGAAACATATTTCACCTCAGTGGTTGATAGAGAAACAATGTGTTATTTCTTACTAGACCATTAACTAAAAATTTTACTAAAAACTGATAGGTTCCTAAAGTACTTTTCTTATATAATTTACAAACTTTAAAGTCTGTATCTAAATATGAAACTAAAATAGAATCAGAATTTTTGGGGTAAAGAATAGATCAAAAAACAATTCCTTTTAATTATCTAAAAATTATTTTAACAGTAGTAAGATGTTATTCTTTTGGATTTTATTGAAATCTAGCAAAAAGATGTACCAAAAATATAATTTATGGTCTACTAGTAGTAAGATATAACTAACATCCATTCATACCTCTATATAACTTGTTGTCTACTACTTTTCTAGCTTAATCCAGATCACGTTTTATATTGGTACACATGGGGGTTGTATGTGTCTTTATATATTCAAGTCCAATTTTTTTCAATAAATCAAGAATATATTTACTTCGATTTAAAATATTTCCAAAATATTTGTGATAAATTTGAAATACTAAGATGAAATTCAGTTCTCCCATCATACTCATTTCAAATTTTTTTACATTAATTTTCCAAAATCATGAAAACTATTATTATTAGTTGAGATAAAAATAATGTCATCAACATAAATTTGAACTAATAAAATATTAGAACAAACTATTTTCTTAAATAGTGTTGGATCTTCCAAAACAAAATAAAATCTATTTTTCAAAAGAAAATAACTTTTCATACCAAAATCTTGGTGATTTTTTAAGGCCATAGATATTTGTTAAGTTTAAAAAAAAATTGGTTTCTGAGGATTTTAAAAAACAAGGGGTTGTTAAAAATTATCTTTCTACATTAAATAACCATTTAAAAAGGCATATTTAACATCCATCTAATATAATTTGAAATTTATATGAGATGAATAAGCTAAAAGGATCTGAATGGATTCTAGTCTAGATACTATAGAAAATGTATCATTATAATCTATTCCTTATTCTTAATTATGACCCTTGGATATTAATCTAGCTTTATTACTAGTAATGATCCCTTGATCATCTTAGTTTTTTTAAAGACCCACTTGGTTCCTATAGTTGGTTTGTTGGTTGGTCTTTCTACTAGTTCTCAAACATTATTTCTTTTAAATTGGTTCAACTATTACTACATAGATAATATCCAAATTTCATTTTCTAAGGCTTCTTCAATAGTCTTAGGCTCCAACTAAGATAGAATGGTAGAAAATTCATCTTGGTTACCTACACATCTTTTAGTTATAATTCATATTTATAGGTTTCCTATAACAGTTTCTAAAGGATGGTTATTTAGAGTTCTAGACTGTCTAGGTAGAAAAATTCCAGATTCTTCAGTTTCATGTTATTTTAAACTAGATTGAATTTTTTTAATATCATTTTCAAAATCATTTTTAGGGGTTTTCAGCCTTATGTTGTCAAAGTAGTCAGCAACTTCATTAGTTTGATCTGTTTTCTTAATGAAAGGGTTAGTTTCATCAAACTTCATATGGAATGATTTTTCAATAATCCTTGAATTTTAATTACACACTCTCTAAGCTTTAGAGGTAGCAGAATATCCTAAAAATATTACTTCATCATATTTTTTTTGAACTTTCCAGGATTATCCTAGGTGTTCAACATATATACCTTACATCCAAAAACATTAAATTTCTTTACATTAGGATTTCTGTTATTCAAAAGTTCATAAGGTTTATTTTAAAAAATAGGTTGAAATAAAACTCTATTCATGATATAGATGGTTGTTCTTAAATCTTCTTCCAAAAAATAGGTAGTAAAACTGTATTCATTCAACATATTTAAAATAAAACATGTATTATTTATCTCTTCACATCTCTCTCTTCATCCTAGAAGCCTTACCTTAGGTAGGAAGCTCTTCAAGAAACCCTTTTGGTTCAAACCAAAGGGAGTTACCCAATTTAAAGGTAAAGACTTCTCTAATGTTCTTTTGTTTAATTTTGCTTCTCCAACCCCCTAAAATCTTTTTATTCATTTATTTTATAACAACACCAATATCTTCAATATACTTTGATGTTTTTATAATAAGGATTTGAGCTATACTTACACACACCTACATCTAATGGTTAAAGAACATACTGTTTCTGTAGATGGTGAATTTCTGCCACACGAAACGATGATTGTTCAATATTCTTTTAACACCTTCAAAGGTGGCCATTAAGATGTCACTATATTTATATATGATATATAATATGTTTATGTTTTACTTAATCTTCTGTATTTTTCATTTATGACATACCTTTATGGTTTCCATTATGGGTAAACGCGATATCTTCATTTTAGGAAGTGCGGACTACCGCCCCCTCAAAGTGATTTGATTCGTTAATACCATATGTGGTATGTATAAAGTATAGATTTAATGATATTATAAATGATACCATACTATAATTATAATAATATTATGTATCATTATGTTTTAATTCCATTAAATATGAAATAGAAATGGAAGTAGCGTTCATACGTACGTACGACTTACCGTTTCCATGAACGGTGCATTTCATTTCTTACCTCTAAATGTTATGTAATATTATAAATTCATGTATATACTGGATATATATGATATATATTATATCTAAATCATGAATATAATTCTGGATATAATGGATTTTTTACCACCTGAACAACTTGTAATTATAAATAGTTTATTTTTGACTCAAGTACCAATGATCGACAAAACAACCATTATTAACATAAATAATTACATAGTGTTCATAACATGGTAATTAGTGATATAAAAGGAATAATGAACTTGAAAAAGGTTCTTAAGAAAGTAGAAATTAACTCAAGTTTATTATTTAGGATGTCAAAGAACGATCGAGTCAAGTCGGACCCGAGGTATGGGACTTCATCCCAATCTCATTTCGTTGAGGCATATCTTGTTTTATACATGACTTTATTTTATATGGTGTATAAACCCCTTTAACTTTTACTTTTATTCAAGAGGAATCTTTTTTGTACTAAGCGTTTACTAAATGAAGGAAGGGAATGTTTTTTTCGTACGTATGCGGCGACAACGACTTCTCCGCCACCGTGACCATTATCTGAGCTTCGACTTCCTCTACAAGCCATAATTTTTTTGTTTAAAATGAAAAATAAATACCATGTTTTACGTTTCTTTTATTTTGGTATTGAAAATGGTTTTCATAATGTTTTTATATCAATGTGTTGTATTGATATCTTGTGATTGAAAAGTATAAATGTTATGTTTCCTCTATGCATGTTTTATGTGATATGATTATGTTATGGTTCTTGGGAATTGTTATGAAGATGGGTGGTTCCGTGATAAACTAAGGGTGGGTGAGCCTGATATAGCTCTCCAATGCTTTGGGTAATGCGAAGGAGTTAAACGTTAAGGTTTCTATGAAGAGATTTAGGGAATATACTGTGATGGATATTCCAAACGTAACCATAAGGGTTACTCCCTATGTAAGAATGTTATGAATGCCTCAAGTTACCTTTATGTCTTACGATTTCTATAATCTATTCATGATTTGATGAGTTATGTTAAAATGCTTATGTTTTATGAGTAAATTATGATTTTATACATGGAATAATGCTTTCATTTCGTACCTTTATATCCCTTACTGAGCTTTTTATGATCATCCCAAGTTTTTGAAATGTTTTTCACAGGTCAAGGGAAAGGTACATGATGTGATGATAGTGTCAAGGAAGTGTCAATAAAGAATACATGTTTTATTTTAAATATGTTTCCGTTGATGGAAAAAATGATTAATATCTTTTATGTAACCAATTTGTTTAAATGTGGAATGTAATGCATGTTTTATGATTTAATTCTCTAAAACTCTAAACCTGAAAAGACCCTCAATGTGTATTCTTGAAATATCTCAAGATTAAGTAATGTTTAAGGCTGGGGTCTTATATTATGGTTCCAATTAATGTGAAAATTTTACAATTTTTTATTTTTTTAATTCTAGAAAGGAATTCACATTGGAACGAACCTTTTAAAATAATAGAAATTTATTTTGTCGTATAATTTTACGTTGAAATAACTTGGAGTGATTGCTTAGGAATTTATTATAATGAAAAAGGATTGTTTTAGAAAGACATTGAGTGATAGGTATGATAACATTGAGTTCTCAGTTGAGGAATTTGGTACCCCTCCATTAGTTGGGGTCTTTGGTTTGTCTCTAACACCCCTAGTTTTTTATGAATTATTATTTCTTGAATAAATTAAATTTCATTTATGGATTGCATTGAATGCTACACCAAGTTGTTCCATAATAACATGAATTACTGGGATTAAATTTTAGTACACAAAACACTATTTTTGTCTTGTGTTACACACAGTTTTTAGTTTCTTTGATAGTTAGTGTTACACTCAAGACCGAGTTTTATCAAACTATGATTTATTATTAATATTATTATTAAAATATTATACTAGTTATCAATTAGACATTGGAATGGAATATATTAATAATGTTAACTAAATTATGAAACTATGGTTTGAATATTTTTATAAAATTAATTATTTAGTTATCAATTAATTATAAATGAAAATAAAATCAATTGAATATAAAGAATGTGATTTTATGATAAAACTATTTTTATGTCCACCAAGGTGTTTCATGTTAATAAATTAAGTTTATCTATATCAGTGAGAGATATTAATTATTTTTTTATTAATAATTTTACCAATTTTTTTAAAATTCATCCAATAATTTTGATTGGCATAAAAGAAGAAAAAAATCAAATTTAAGGCCTAAAAGCTATATTTTTCTAAAAGGTAGTTTTATCACCATTTAATGGAAGACTTGTTTTCAAAATAATTTTGAAACTTTTATAATTTATATTTAGAAAACAAAATTTATTTTTGAAATAATAATATCAAAATTTACTTTAGGTAATTTTTTTTATTTTTTTGAGAAGTTTCATTTTTTGATGAATAGTGAAAAATATTAAATTTTAGTTGGAAACCAAATTTTATACTAATTAATTTATTTAGTTAATTTATATTTTTATTTATATTTAAAGTATATTTATACCAATTAAACATATATTTGTGAAATTTAAGTTATTGTTATCAATTTTACATTTAAATTGGATATAAAAACATTTCAAACATTTGAACATTTTCTCTTTAGAAACCCATTGTCTCGTCCCATCAGCAAGATAAATTTTAAATTAATTTTTTTCCACTTAAATGTTTTGAATTTTGAAAAATGGTTCAATATTTTTAATCATCATAATTTATAATTTATATTTAGGTAAATCTATTTTTTGACCAAAAATATTTGTGAAAGTAATTAAAGTCAATTACAATAATTAAGGTAAAAACAAGTTTACGTAGTGGTTAAATTTATATTTAAAAGATAAATAACCCAAAAACATGTAAAAAATATATCTTATGTACATATTTAGACAATATATTCCATTTTATATAAAATGGACCATTATGGTAGGCACATGATGTTGAGATATCTCTCAATTGTGTTTACCTTTTTTTATTTAAAAGAATTCCACTCGTCCTCTAATATAAAAGGAAACTCACCCCTCACTTATCCACACATATAAATACCCTTGTACTAAGTAAAACCTACCCAAAAATAGATCCAAAATTTCATCCTCTCATCCTAGAAGCCTCAATTTTGTCCTAAATAAAACTTAGTGATTCCTTTGGTGCGAACCAAAAGGAATTAACCGAAGAAGAGGTTATATTCTTCTATGGGAAGTTATGTTTCATTTATTTCTCAACCCCTTCAATTATTATTATTCAATTATTATATAATAAATTTAATATCCTCAATATAATTATATTTTTTAATGTTAAGGTTATGAACTACACTAACACACACTCCCAAAAAATGGTATACCCGATCATTGTTCATGTGTACAGTGGACTACCACCTCGTGAACCGATGTCATTCATTCTTCAATTACCACCTTTCAATGCTGGGAATAATCAATAAATTATAATTTTTATATCAAATATATTTTATATTTATGATTTTATTATTCTTATGGTATTACTATATAACACATACCTTCATGATTTCCATTTTTTGGGAATATGATAACTTTGTTTGTTGATATGTGGACTACCACCTCCTCAATGCGATGTGATTCAGTAACACTTTACATGGAATGTGTTAAGAATGGGTTTGGTAAATTTATATCATATATAAAACATAATAAATATAATGTAATTATAATACATATATATATACATATATATATAGACATATACATATACATATACATACACATATATATTATTTACTTTCTTTCAATACGATAAGAAAACAGAATCAACATTCATGTATATGTACGACCTACCATCTCCATGAACGGTGCATTCCATTTCATATTTATATATTTTATATATAATTATAAATTATTAAATAATGAATATATATGATATTTACATCATGTTTTACAATCTTCAAACTTGTAAATCCTGACATAAGTAAGACGATATATAATTACAAGTCAAAACATATACAAAAAAATAAAGCATTTATCACTTGAAACACAACTTTAACATGAAATTGTTAAAAAATAGGTTATATAAAGAAATAATAAAGTAATATATGGTATTATATATAATAATATGTTTCTATTCTAGATTTATAATAATATTATTTATTATATATGCATTTTTAATTTGTACAAAGAAATTCAATACTTAAGAGGGTTTTCTCGTCTAACTTTTATTTCTCTAAGATATATGTTGTATTAAAAAATTATTTTTTTGTTGTATATATAATTCCCTATGATATTTTATATCATTAATTTATTTTATTTCATGATATTCATAGTTTCAATTGATTCCACATTTTCATGGATATCATGATTCAAATGTTACACAATTAGTATTGAAATTTTGTATCACTTTTTATATCTCTGAGATACATGCCATATTAATAACTCTCTTCTTCTATGTGGTGAATATACATCCATAGGAAATATTATATCATGAATTTAATTTATTTTATGATATTAAAATATTTAATTGATGTTATCATTTCATTGGGATCACGATTCAAAATTTATAAATGTAGTAATGACATTTCTAGTTTCACATTTATTTCAGCAAGACATATGTAAAATTCACTACTCGTTTATTTTATGTGGTATATACTTACCAAGAATATATTATAGTATTATTATTATTAAATTTATGTGTATTTACATAACCATTTGATGATATCTTTTTCATGGGGTTTACATTTCAAAAGCTACAAAATAGGTAAGATAATTGTTTCTCAAATTGCCTTTATTGGGACACATGTTACATTATGCACCTATGTTATTTTACAAGGCATATATTCTCCCCTATGACATGTTATATCATGAAGATACATATTTTCATGATATTTTAATCTTCATTTAATTTTATTATATCATGGAGATTATGATTCAAATTTATCAAAGTGGTTAATTATTTATTATAATCTCATCATTTATCAGGATTGTTTATAATTATGGTTATATAAATGAAATATTATGATCCATCTCTAAAGGACTCACATGAAATTTATTATAATATGAATATTAATGATATCTTCATGTTTTGGTACACTTTATCCACCCTTTTTACTTAATATGATTAATAAAATATTTTAAGAAAATATGAATTTATCTATATTTTTGGTAGGAAATTTATATTATTAAAAACCAAATATTATAAAAATGTTTTTAAATGATCATTAATTTTCATTTTCATGGAAATTTATTTGAAATATGTTTTATGTTTTAAATAGTGTTTTAATTGGTTTTCAAATATTCCTTTCTATGTTTTCAATGTTATTTTTTATGAAAATGGTTTTCAAAATGTTTTATATTTTAAGAAGTGTTTTCAAAATTAGAAAAGATATTTTTCTCAAGAAATGTTTTTAAAAGATTTTTAAAAATTATTTTCCATTTAAGATTACATCTGTTGGTGTAACTTATTATTTAATGGAGATATAATCCAAGGGTACCATTCATATTCTTTGTTTGAATGGTTTATGATTTGATGGAAAGATGTTTTTGAAGCCTGTTTATCTTCCACGGGTTATATGCTTGTGAAACATAATTCATTTCAAGGGTCATACTATGATTATGAAAATTTTCTATTTTTTATATGTTATGATATGTTGAAGTATTTATGATTCTCATTTCATTTCATGGGTTATGATATGACATTTATGAAACCCATCTATTCTTATGGGTCATGATATGATGAATGTTTATTGACTTATGGCACACATATGTGTGATTTAATTATTTGATGGGTGGGAACTATATATTTATCCAATGTATTTGGTAAATATTTATATCTTATTAGATAAATTTGGGAAAAAAGTCAATGGGATTGATCCACAATAAGAAACTAGTGTATCTTGATCCACGGCTGGAAACGAGTGCACCCTGTTACAAAATTGGAAACAAGTGCATCATGATCCACAATAAGAAACATGTGAATCTTGATCCTCTATGGAAAAAATGTGTGTTCATATATACAATGTTGATGGTCTTTATAGTTAATCTTTATACATTAAATGGTTTTCTATATTTATGACAGTGGCACAATTATATGACTGAGCTTATGGTTCAAGATTGATTTATGATGATTCATCACCCTTATGAGTGATGTCTTATGAAGAGAAAATATTTATGACATGAATCATGTATATGATATTTCATATGTAGGGTATGATATTTAAATTTTTTTATCATGCTATCTTACCCTTATGAGCATTTTATTCTTAAATATGTCCTTTATTTACCCTTACTGTGCATCTAAAATCACCATTTTTATGTTTTCTTTCAATAGGTTATGAAGAACGGTTTTAAGTTGGATTACTAAATGGGAATATCTTTAAGGGAGGTTTTGAAGATCATTCAACAAAATAGAATATTATGTTTTCATGTATCCAAAGAAAATAAAATATTACGGTCCTTAGAAATTTACCTTTGTAATGTGCTGAATATTCATCTAAAATGATGTAATATCCATGAATGTTAAGCTTGGGTTATAATATTTTATATAAAAGAAATGGTTTAGTAAAACTTTGTAAAAAAGGATAAGAAAAATTTAGTGAGATAACTATGGATATTTATAAGTATATTTCTAAGGATGTTTCTCAGGATAATACTGAGGTGTCATTGATTTAAAATATTGTGTCATAATTTAGGCATCCTATAAGTAACTTTTTATGAATATAGTTTTATTATATGATAAGTTTTGGTCACACTATGATTTATGGTCTGATTAAGTAGCAAGAACTATAATTAATTGGGTTAAAATTGAATGTTTCAGATGTGGAAAATATGAAGATTATGCAAATTTAAGCCCCAATTGGAAATCTGATGAAGAGAATCAGGAAGGTGGAATGGGTGTTGGTTATACTGCTGAAGATGAAGAGACTATTAATGACATGTGAAATGTATGGGATATTGTAACAATATTTTGTACATGATTAAATTTAGGTTGAGGAACCTTAAGAAATGATTCATATTTCATATTATAAGAATGGGATATTAAGGAATAAAATGATGAATCCTATGTAACGGTCTAAGAATAACATTGGATTATTATAGTGTATATGTATAGGAATTCAAGAATTATTTTATATGAATATTTAAGTATATGTTTTTCATTAATAATTTTTAGAAATATATATTTAATGGTGTTGATGACCTATAAAATAGATTTAATGTAAATGTGATATTTTGATTAATGGAAGTAAACTATTAATGTGTTACCAATGTTGAGAAAATTGTGTTTAGATTAAAGAAATATATGATTATAGATAAAGTAAATTGGATAGTACTAATTACCAAGGAACTGATTATTTATTTGTTGAAAAAGTGGTCTATGTTACAATGTATAAAGTTTAAAACTCTTTTTGGATTTAAGTAATATATCCAATAATCATTGGAATTTTAAAGCATGCATGTTTTCAAAAAGGTTTTATGGTAATTCAGGTTGTTACCATGTTTCGAGAGGAAACATGATGAAGGTATTCACATGTTTGGAATATGACAACTAAGAGCTACATTATGATATACATGGATCAAAGTGATACTATTTTTGATAAATTTCACGACCTTTTTTCTAAATTTTTTCACTTTCATCATTCATATGGATTATAAGGTTAAACGTTTATGGAATGGTTTGTGTTAAACTTTAGATGAGGTTTTAGAAGTTAAATTATTATCTCACTATATTAGGATTTATTCATATTGGATAAAATGTGCTAACCATTTTGTTGCGATAAAGATAGATGGAATGACCTATCATTCTATTTAGGGATCTCATGATCTGTTAATTCTTTTGGAGTAAAAAATTCACATTCATTTCATGGAATAAGATATGAAGTGGAAATTGATCAAGGCACAAAAAAGGGTGATATTGTGTTAAAATCAAGTAAGTATATCTTCTCATGAAAATCCTTCAACATTAAGAAATTTGTCTTGAAATGGAATATTATCCAATTATCATAATTTTTGATGATATTAATGACGTTTTTAAAGCATCTTTGGTTTATGTATTATGATAGGTCACTTTCTTCTAAACACGTTCTCTATCAATTTCCTTTAGAACTTGATAGTTATATTTCTCTTCTATGTCTCTATTTTTAGTTTACACCTTCGTTGTCCTACATTGAAACCTCATTATGAGTTACTTTGGTTAACCGTTATGTTTCTAACATTCAATTTTTTAAAGGATGTTATAGTAAATTTTTTTATGATATAGGTTTTTTATGAAAGTAACTTTGAATTATTAAACTTTATATAACCTAGATGAATTTCATGGGTGACATTAATTTTAATGGGGGTATAATGTAACTCCCTAAGTTCTTATGAATTAATTTTTTTCTAACTAAATTAAAATTATTTTCTGGATTTCATTCCATGCCTCAACATGTTATTATTTATTTACCCACAATACTTAAATTATATTTTTCTACATTAAATTTTTTTTGTCTTATGTTATACATAATACTGATTTCCTTCGATAACATTCGTTACACATAATACTATGTTTTTGTGAATTATAGTACAATATTAATATTATTATTAAAATATTGAAAGAGTCATAACCTAGATGTTGGAATAAAAAATATTAATAAGATTAGCTAAATTATAAAGCTATTTTTTACACATGTTTATAAAATTAATTCTTTGTTTATCAATTAATTATCAATGAAAATAAAAAAATTGAATATAAAAGAATTGATTTAATGAAAAAAAAATTTATGCCCAAAAAGGTGTTTCATATTAATAAATTATTTTAATCACTTCTAGTGAGACATATTAATGAAATTTATATATTATAAATTTAACCAAATTTTTTGACACTCATCAAATTCTTTTTATAGGCATAAAATAAGCACAAATCCATTTTAGTCCTAAAAATCTATATTTTTCTAAAGAGTGATTTTTCTGCCTTTTAATGGAAGATTTTTTAAAAAATATTTTTTTAAAATTTTATATTTTTATTATAAAAATTGTACTTTTTTTGGAAATAATAATATCAAACTTAACTTTTTTTAATTTTTTTGGTATTTTTTCTAAGAAGTGTCATTTTTTGATGAATAGTGAATAATACAGAATTTTAATTGGAAGCTGAATTTCATTATAATTTTTTTATATAGTTAAATTATATTTTTATTTGATTTTAAATTATATTTATCTAAGTTGTAAATCTATTAATTCAATATAGGTAATTAGAATCAATTTCACATTAAAGTTGTATATAAAAACATTTCAAACTGTTGAACATTTTCCCTTAAAAAACATGTGGTCTCTTGCCGTCCGTGAGATTAATTTTTAATTAATTTATGCTAATTCTATGTTAATAATATGAAAATGGATTAAATATTTTTAATAATTATAATATATAATTATTAGTTAGTTTAACATTTTTTTGACCAAAAATATTTGTGAAAGTAATTAAAATTAATTACAGTGATTAAGGTAAAGACAAGTTTACTTGGTGGTTAACCTTTATCTTAAGGGGAAAATATGACAGAAACATATATAAAATCCATTTTTTGAAGTATTTATATGATATACTTACTTGGATAAAAAGGGACCATTTTTGGAGGTACATGATGTTACTGAGACCTCTTAATAGTGTTTACCATTTTTTTATTTACAGGAATGCTACTCCTTTTACACTGTAAAAGGGAACTCACACCCTTCCTTATACACACCTATGAATCCATTTGGGTCATTGAAAAATATATCAAAATAACATATTTCCTACCCTCACCCTAGAAGCCTCACATTGTGAATAAATCAAACCAAGTTAGTCCTTTTGTGTAAATCAAAAGGAATTACATGAAAATTAGGTAACGTTCTTGAATGAGAACTTTTGTTTCATTTCATTATCCAACCATTATATTATTATTATTACATGATTATATAATAAAAAATTATACTAAATATAATTATATGTTTTTTATTTTAATGATACTAGCTGCATATCACACACACTTCCATCAATGGGATACATAATCAGCATTCTTGTGTACGACGAACTACTTCCATGCGAACCGATGTTGTTTGTTCTTCCATTACCACCTTTCATGGATGGAAATGACAATGTAAATTATGTTTTTATATGTTGTATATGATATTGATTATTTAATTATATTTTTTTAATTATTATATGACACATACCTTTATGTTTTCTATTCTGTGGGAGTACGATAACTTCATTTGTGGACATGTGGACTACCGCCTTCTCAAAGTGATGTGATTCATTCACACTTTTCATGGAATGTATTAAAAATGTGTTTAGTAAAATTATATGATATATATGAAATAATAATTCTACTATAATTATAATATATATATACATATATTTTATTTAATTTAATTCATTATTACTATAGGAAAACAAATAGCTTTCATGCGTACATACGACCTACTGTCTCCATGAATAGTGTATTCTATTTCATATTTCTATATTCTATATATTATTATGAATTCTTATATAAAGAATATATATGATATTTAAATCATGTTTTACATTAATTTAATTCTTGTTTTACATTATGTAAATTACTAAATCATGATCTAAGTAAGAGGATCTAGAATAACAAGTCAAAACATATGCAAAAAATAAAGTAGTTATTACCATAAATGTAACTTTAATAAGAAATTGTTAAAAATGTTAATAAAAAAGAATAATAAAATCATATATGGTATGATATATAATAATATGGTTATTTGGTAGATGTATAATGAACTTATATTTATTATATAAAAGTTTTGAATGTGTATGAAGAATTTCAGGACTTAAGGTATGGGTTTTCTAATCTCACTTTTATCTCAAGGAGGTATAATCTATATTCAACACTTATTATTATTTATTAGTGTATATAATTCCTTATAAAATTTTATATCATTAATATTATTTTTTAATGATATTAATATCTTCAATTGATTATATTTTTTCATGGATCTCATGATTCAAAAGTTACTCAAATAGTAAGGAAATTTCATCTCACTTTTTATATCAGGGAGATACATGCCATATTCATCACTCTCTTATTTTTTGTGGTTTATATACTTCCCTATTACATATTAGTTCATGAATTTAATTTATTTAATGATATTAAATTATTTAATTGATGTTATTAATTTATGTGGATCATGAATTAGAAGATACATATGTAGTAAGGGGATTTCTAGTCTTACTTTTATTTCTACAAGACTTATGCCACGTTCAACACTCATTTGTTTTGTCTGGTGTGTATAATGATCATGAATTTATTATATGATTATTAAAATTAAATTTATGATTATTTATATATAAATTTTATGATCTATCTTTTTTTGGGGTTTATGGTTCAAAAGTTACCAAATCAGAAAGATAATTTTGTCTCAATTTTCATTCACTGGGACACATGTTAAGTTATGTACCTATATTATTTTACAACGTGTATACACTTACCTTTGACATGTTATATCATGAATCTCCAAATTTTCATGGTATTTTAAGATTCATGTAATGTTATTATTTATGTGGATTATGTTTTAATGTTAATAAGTGGTAACTATTTATTACCACAATCTCATAGTTTATCATAATTGTTTATGATTATGATTCAATAGATGAAATATTATGATCCATATCTAAAAAAAACTTGTGAAGTTTATTATACAATAATTATTCATTATATAATCATGTATTGGTTCCATTTTACACTCTTTGGTACTTAATATAATGTATAAATAATTTTTAATAAAATATGACTTTATCTATCTCTTTGGTCAGAAATTTATTTTATTCAAAAACCATGTTTTCTAAAAAAATTTCAATAATGTTTTTAATTGATATTTTAAGATAATTTTCAATGAAAAATATTTATAAGATTATTTATCTTTTAAATAGTGTTTAAAATGGTTTTCAAATATTCCTTTATATGTTTTAATGTTATTTTCAATGATAAGGGTTTTCAAAATATTTTATGTTTTAAAAAGAATTTTTAAAAGTGTAAAAGTTATTTTCCTCAAGATTTTTTTTAAAGGATATTTCAAAATTATTTTCCATGTAAGATTAAATCCTTTGGTATTACCCATTATTAATGGGGATATGATCCAAGGGTACCATTAATATTCATTCTTTTAATGGTTTATTTTTTTAATGGAATGATGTTTATGAAACCCATTAATATTCCATGGGTTATATGCTTATGAAGTTCACTTATTTTCATGGGTTGTGCTATGGTTATGAAACATGTCTCTTTTCGATAGATTATGACATGATTAAATTTTAATGGCACCCATTTCATTTCTTGGGTTATGATATTATATTCACAAAACCCATCTCTTTTTATGGGTCTTGATATGATAAATTTCTAATTATATTTTGGAACACATATGTATGCTTTAATTATATGAAGGGTGGGACCTAAATTTCCCTCCATTGTATTGGATAAGGATTTATATCTCACGGGATAAATATGATAAATAAGTTAATGGTATTAATCCATAAGGAGAGATAGGTGCATACCAATCCATGATGGGAAACTGGCGCTTCTCGATCCAAAATGGGAAATGAGTGCATCCTGATCCACAATGGGAAATAGTTTCATCCTAATCTACTATGGAAAACAGTTATGTCTTGATCCAATATGTTGATGGTCTTGGTAGTTAACCTTGACACATGAAATGATTTTATATATTTATGATGGTGCCACACTTATATGACATGATAATATGGTTCATGATTGATTTATGATGATTTATCACCTATATCATCCATGTCATATGAACTAAAAATATTTATTCCATGACAGATGTATATGATCTTTGATATGTAGAATATAATATTCAAAAGTTATTCTCATTTTATCTTACCCTTATGATCATGTTATTCTTATATATCTCCTTTATTTATTCATATTGATCATCTGAGCTCACCGTTTCTTTTGTTTCATTTCCTAGGAAATGAAGAAAGGTTTTAAGTAGGAGTACTAAAGGTGAATATATTTAAGAGAGATATTGGAGATCTTTCACCAAGACAGAAGATTATGTTACCAAGTTTCCAAGTACACTGAACTATTATAGTCTTCAATAATATACATTTTTAATATGATGAATATTCATCTAAAATGATATAATATCTGTGTATGTTAATCTTGGGTGTCTATATGGTCAGTGTCCAAGAACTAGGTTCTTATTAGACACTAGGATAATGGATCATGTATATTGGTAACCTTTTACCACCATGATTATTTTTTAAAGATCATAGAAATTTAATTTTCTATCCCAACTATTTAATGTACCTTTAAGATTATTTTTCTTATAACCATGACATAAGGGAGGCCAAACCTTACACAATTTCCATTGAACCATGATGTTGTCATGCACATGGTTGATTAAATTGATTTCCTCCAATAGTAATTATTGGTTCACCACCCTATATATCTGCATGTAATCTGAAAATTACAATTTTATTTGATGTTATGTAAAAAATGTATTTAGGTTGAAATTTTACAAGATCATGGTTATGTAATGTTATAATGATGGGAACTTTCTCATTGAAGATTCAGAATTCCCTAAAGAGAACAAAAAACATGGGTCTGTAACATTTCATTATTGGTGAGTTTCATTAATCATTTTTTTCATAAAAGAAATAATTAAATTGGATAGTTATGTTGTGTTGGTCGATGTTGAATTTTTATGATATTTTTTTTATGTTGATGTTGATAGTTATTTACACCCAATTACCCGAAAGTTTCAAGAGGATACACAACCTAGTGATATATTCCACAAATATTCAAAATGTAATTAATAATGGATAATTATTTTCATTAATTATAAGTGTTTTATAAATAACTAAAGTGGTTACTTAGTGGATTTATAACCTTCCATATGTGGTTTATGGATAAAATATGCTTATACATGATTTAATAATAATATACAAGTGTTTATTTATGGGATAACTACATCATTTTTTAAGTGGACCCGGATATTTCCTCTTTGTATGGTCTTGAATATATAGTTTGGATTGTAGGTATGAATTATTTGGTGTTGATAATATAATGTGGAGCATTTTTATAATTTCTATATGTGATTTCAACCTAGTGAGTTTTCTTCTATTCTAATAGATCATTTGTTTTTTTGTTTTTATCTAGTAATTAATTATTATATTTCCTATATAAGAATCTACCTAAAAGTTCATGTGAATCCATGAATGGGGTTTATCATTAAATTATAGCTTAATATAACAAGTGAGTTCCCTGGATAAAATTTTCTCATAATGGGTGTTGGTTAGGGATGATATTATGGGTTTTATTCATGTTGGATGTATCCAATATGATGAGAGGTTATTATGTGAGTGTAGCTATGAATAGAATATTATATGGTTTCCATTATGTCTTAGAAAATGTTATAGAATATATAGAATATTACAAGTCATCCAAACCTTAAGTATTGAATTTTTTTTATTTTAATGGTCATGTCCCCTATTGAAAGGTATAATATTGTTATAAAATAGTACTATTTTTTGTATCCTTGTCCCAAAATTATTTTTAGAGACCAATATGGAATTCTTGGTTTTTTATTAATCATAAAACTTTTATATCTCTAATATTAAGTGCTGAGTTATTCATTATGATGAGGTATTAGTATAAAAAGTGTCATTATAGTTCTACCCTTAGAAAATGGATAACTATATGGAATCCAAATTAGTGAAAAAGTAGGTTGGGTTTGATATATGAGTGTAACGTGTAAAATTACATTGGAGAAAGAAGCACAATGGGTGTATTGTATTTCGAGGAACCAATTCCTATTACTGTGAACCATATACTGTGGGTATAGTTATGTTCATGATATTATGGGATTGAGTGAGTATATATTACCTATAACTTATATTATTTAATTGTGAATACATATTCACCATATTGGTGATTATAATTACATATAAATTAATAGTTCAGATGATTATCCAACTAGAAGTTATATATAGAGTATTATAGGTGGGATATACTAACCCCTATTAATGAGTATGTTATATTGCTCATATTCTACCATGTGATGATATTTTAAAATTGTGATACACTACACTCATATGTTTATATATTATTCCACCTAGTATGCACTTCTTACTAATATATTATATGGATTTTATGGGATGTGATACACGGTATGTCCATTTAGGAATTATAAGTATTCTAGGTATAACTTGATACCCCATTAGACTATGTTTTCATGGTTTTTATGATTAGTTGGATATTTTTACAAAATTATTACCATGTATTACAGGGGGAATAATATTCCAACTCTATATGATATATCTTATTCATGGTTGGATATACCAACGTGGACCTGATATTGATAATGACATTGGATGATATTCCCAATTAGCCTTGATATTACTATAGAAATAAGTTTATAATCTCCCTTATCCTTGATATTACCATAGTCATGGGTTAATATTCTACATACCCATAATATTATTATAAACATGGAATGATATTCCAAATTGATAATAGATTTTTTATTTGCAAGGGATTATGTTCCAAATTATCCATGATATTTTTATAATGATCAGAAAATATAAAAATTTTACCATATTGATATGATGGAGTTATAGTCATTGGATGATGTTAAAAAATTCCTAGAAATTATAATGGATTGTACTTCAAGCCCAAATGATAGTGGAAATGGTAAATTTGTTGTCGTTATGCCTATTCTTAGATGTTATAAGTGATATTTTCAAATCAAAGACCAATAATAGTCAGAGATTATATTAACCACCCATTAGTGTGTGTTCTTGAGTACACATGGTTTCATATTTTTTTTGAATGTGATGTGTTTATAGATTACTTTTCATTATATATGTACATACATGTATATATTGCATTTTATAAGGGTCAAAATTAGTGGTGTGATACTTTTTTTTTATAATCACACTATGCATGCACACTATAGTAAATGTGTAGACCATATATTTGACAAGAAAATTAGAGTGAAAATCCTAGAATAACTATGTATGTTACTGAAACTTATTTCTGATATATAGTCAAGTCTAAGTAAATGATGTGGATAGTGCTTATGCCTTCTTTTGTTGTTAATTTTATTCTTATAGTGTATATTATTGGCATGTTGGGTGACATGAAATTGATGTATCATTAGAATTATTTGTTTTACCAAAACATATTATAATTATTATGGAAAACCTTATGATATAAACCCATTCTTATCCTCAAATTTTATATTTTTATGTACATTATTGAATTTACCAATTATTTACTTATATGATTCTAAGTTAATAGTCTCCAAAAATAGAATTATATGTTTGTTTCTTCTATTGGGTAACATTTTATATATGGGTACGTACACATGTCTTCATGAGTTACGTTAGCTAAGCTGGTGGTTAGTGACTCAGTCAATAATAATTCAATGTTGCATTAAATCTTTGTTTTTGTTTTCACATAATTTGAGATATGGTAGATGAAAACAGGGTTGGCCAAAATATGGGATTGAAGCCATGATTATACTTGTAATTGAACTTCATGAGTTAGTGTTTAAGTCTCTAGGGTATTTTTTAAAGTTATTAATATTATTTTATTATTAAGTTTATTTTTACTAAGGATTAACTCTTAATTTTTTGATTTAATGTTTTCTCTTATCCCAATGAGATAACACCTAAGAATGTGAATGATTACTATATATTTGGTATTGATTTTATTTATATTAAGATCTATTGAGAAATATCATCGATATGGACCTAGATATGACATTAGTTTGTATGTTTTGGAATGTGAATGATTATTATATATAGATATGATTTATATCCTACTGTTTGTGAGATATAACCAATTATTTTCAAGATTTAGGGTATGTGATATGAATAATAATTCACTTTACTTATTATTTCATAATAAAAGTTCAAATATAGAATGGTAGGATGATAAATGGGGTTAACACTGGCATATAGTTTCATTGTTGAAATAAGACATTAGTAGATGCATTGTATTATAGGATAGCTGAATATGATGTTTGATTGACTATATGGTATATAAATTTAAAGGATGTCTTAGTAATTTGATTGGAACAATGACGTAGATGTTCATTTCTGATAGAGATATGATTTAAATGAAAAAATGCATGGTTAGTTATAAATCAATATAGTATGACTATGACTATTTTAATTTAAATTTTAATGATATGCATCTATTTATATGGTAGGGTAGAGAGAGGTTTTATTCCTTATTGGATAAATAATTATTTTGTAGTGGGTTTGTGGTTCATGATTATGAGTTGTTAATTGGATACTATATTTCATTAGGAATGAGGAAGTGAGAATTTAATCATCTTACAAAGCATGTAAAATAGTTTAACCATTAATACACCTTGTTTTTAAGTGATCATATATATTTTTTAGGTATGATTGGACATAAATGACATATGTAGTTTAAAAATTGGTAGATTTTGGAAAATCTATAAGATAGAGATATTAAGGATGAGGATCACATAACTTTCGGAATGTTCATGATGATGTTACTGTTTCTTGGTGATTTCCTGTTATTCATTCCTTTTGTGTGCGTGTCTGTGACAAGATGGTTTTTGAAACCGTTTATTTTATTAAGACTCATATGTGTCATGGAACCTTAAGAGAAATCTTTATATTGTGATGTTTTCTATAACACATTAGTTTACTTGATAACATGGAAAAATTTTATGGGATGTCAATGAAATATAGTACATATCCCAAAATGGATTGGGATCAAGTTTGAGAATATTTTGTAAAGGTTATAGATTTCTTTTCTTGACTTTGAAAATTAAACTTCTGTGTTGGACCATGAAATTAAACCTTCCATTAATCAGAGCACAGTGTTGGGTACATGGATAACATCTAAATCCATGAAGTTATCCACTTGAATTTACTATATAGATCAATATACCAAATGAGACCCATAATATGATTCATGAAAACATTGAAGGTATATCAAACATAAGTCCCCACACCACAATTTTTTAGTCATAGTGAAATAAGACAACCATTTATTAGTACAATGATTGAAATACTAAAAGAAAAAGACCATTTTTTTACATATTTTAGAAATGAGCTCAAATCTATAGGGAGAATATTGAAATAATTTTTTTAAAGGAATAAAAATATGATTAAAAATAATAATTTAAATAATTATCAAATAAATTACTCTAACATAGTATTTTTTTGAACTCCATCTTATGGAACTATCCGAGCTATCTTCAAAGGAAAATAGTTAAGACATCTTCTAATCACTATAAAGATTGCTTCCCCATAACACTAATATTCACTAAAATCCCTCTATTTGGTCATAGATATCCACCTCCTCATCTCAATATTATATCACATAGATTATTCATTTGAAAATATATTGTGTTTACTCATATATTTTTTCAAGTCACTTCTATGTATCCTATTGTTATAGGAAGTCCAAGGAAATCAATGAAATATATTATTATGTATTCCTTGAGTTAATTTAATATATGTAATTTTCAACTCCACACCAACCCCATCAGAAAATGTAACTTCAATCATTTAATCCTATAGTTATCCCCCTGTAGTGAACATTAACCAACACAAATAGCTTCTAGATATTTGAACATCATCACAACTACTCCACTGACTCAATCATGTATGATAAGAGAGAATTCCAAAACATTCCCTTCAAAAAGAAATCTTCCTAGGATAGATAATAGTTTCAAAACATGGAAAAACTGTATCCCACAGTTTCATAATTTTTAGACAACACTGGAATTTCATATAGAAGTATATGTAGTCCTCCTTATATTTCTCAAATTTTATTTACATACCATAGTTCCCCATCAATTATTCCAATTATCCGAACCAAACTGAGGTGTAGAATCACATTAATAAATCCTGAAATATTACCATTATCAGTATAATTTCTATATTTCCTGATCCATATAACATCAGTAAATCTAATACATTTTATTTTAACAATATATTGATAAAGTTTTACTTCAAATAAATATACATCGCATTAGAATGAAATGTTGGACATTTGAAAATTTCAGTCACATTTTATTAATAATATGATAGTATCCCATTATATTTAATTCTTATGAGATCTTTAAATATTCCCATTATATATATAAAATCCTTTTTAAATTATTTTAATGAAACATACTCTACATTTTTGTAGAAAGTTAATCTATCAGTGGATAATTTGATAAAAATCACACAATTTTTCCTATAAGAGTGAACATATATATCATTTTAATATTTTATGGATATGAATATCATCTAACTTCTTAGTTCATAAATACTTTCAAGGTCCTATTAGTTTTATATAAAAGAGACAACAATTTCAAAATATTAATATATTAGAGGAATATATTACTGCCACCTTATCTTCTCATCTAAGGTTTAACAAAATTCTGTTAACAACTTCCACTACATTTATAATGTAGAGTTGAATACAGACCATGGAATACATTCGAATTTAGGTTATTAATAAATATGGAAACATTTAAATTTACTCCACCTCTATATCAAATTATTGTAGATTCTAATTTCTCAGATAGAAACTTCCATCTAGGGGAGTGCTTAACCTTTTTTCCTCACTCATGTAGAAATTATCTTCCACCTTTTGATGTAATCTAACTAAGTCAGGTAATATGTACCAAATTATAAGTATCCCATGATTTATATCCCCAATATTCATTTATATCGTCCATGATATTTTATCTTAAATTATCTGGAAATATCATCCATTATATTTTTAATAAATTCCATTACCATCCGATCAATAAGTATTTCATGAATATAGAGAAGTAGAATGATGGTTCTCCCATCATCGTACAGATTACCATAAATGTAATTATCCTCATTTTTCTAAATGAACTTTTTATCACCAAAAAGGTAATTGAACTTCATATTTATATTAATTGGTTATTTCATCAATGATTAATGGAACTATTTAAGAATTGATATATGTTTTATTCTTAATTTTTATGTGAAACCATCTCAAAGATCCTAGAAAATTTCTACAACTATGTCCCTTGAAATAAAAACATCATTCATATCAAACTATTAATGATAATATACTTCAATTTCAAAAATTTTGAGCATAGTTATAATATTTATATCCATAAAAAATACTAAAGTGGTATCAAAGAAATATAATGCATATGTTTTTTGAAATACATTTATGAACAGTCTTTACATGTACCTCCATATACTACCAGATCCCTACTACCACTAATGAAACCAAATAATAAAAATCAATTTCTTATTATATTGAATTTATATTAGCCGAAATTATTCAAACAAATATAGGAAATCAATCCCATTCATTATAAAAAAATCCCACTAATTCTGGTCCTTTAGATTTTTAACCTTCTTCGAGATCTAAGGTTCTCTATAACTCTGGTGAAACATGTAATGCATATCAATTTCTTATCTCTAAACCTAGTGAAAATTACTTTATTATAGATATTTTTGTGTTTTTTACTTCTATACATCCTAATGTTTTTGATACATCTATAAAATCTTTATATCTATTCAGATGAACATCATATTCTAGTGATTCATTGATCTATTAATAATTTCCCTCATATTTATGATCCTTCCATGATACATATTTATTCTAAATGGGATTTGACAGAATAAAAATTAAATTTTTATTGATTTTGAAACCACACAGTATACTGAAAATGGGATTTCAATATTTGAAAACCATATAAGATTTTTTATCCTAGTGTCAAAATCCAAATGTTACATCTTTATACCCTATATAGTATCATTCTCAAGACTTATATTCTAGCATCTATCTCTCTTTAGCATCAACATGGAAATAGTTAAGTGAACCTAAGTATATGAATTAATTGATTTAAATATTATTTAGTTTTAGGAAGATCATTGGACATTCCTTCCCTAATAAAGAATATGGACATTAATTGATTAAGTATATTATATAATTGAATCTTCCACCCAAAATAGGTTAGGAAATTTCATCTGAATTATTATAATATTTAACTCCTCACATGATCTTAGATTCAACCTTTTTATAAATCCATTATATACAAGATTTAATTGAATGGTATAATCAATTCATAAAAAAAATTCACTAGTAGTACCACTGTTATTCTTGGAATCCATACTCTTAACCATTATCAGACCTTATTCACTTTACAATGATTCTATTCTAAAATTACACCATTCCTCTCCATAAAAAAGGATAAAAAAACCTCAGGATTATTCTTGGATAATAATACCCACACATTCCATGTCACATCATCATTAAATGTAACATAATAAATTATCAAACCTTGAGAATAATCCTAATCAAACCACAATACATCAGTATGGATAGAATCTGAGTTCCATTTTGTTAGTGTCTTTCTCACTATTTAGAAGGACACTATCTATTTCATTAAAAGGAAACAATCATTGAATATATTATACTCCATGGATCCAGTCATCATCTTCCCTTTAGTTTCCATGAAATTCATCCACTTATCAATTTTTTAGCATAGATATTTATTCCATAACTTTTGGGAGTTACTTTTTAATCATTTATTACACCTTCTAATACTCCATACATGTAAAAATAATCATCCTTCACTATTTGTTCCAATCCCAAGGACCTGTATTTAGTTTCCCACACTCTATCTGTGAATTTATTATTGAAACTTAAATCACTAAGCTACCAAATAGAAAATATGATCTCACATAACCTTGATATGTGTAACATGGACTATAACTCTAGAAAACATATATATACCTTGTCTAAAAAAATATATCACCCCTAATAAAATATTAATTGCTTTATCATCCACATGATGCACCCTTCCTCATCATTTTAATGTGAATTTCCATAAAATCTCTCTGTATATTAGGTGTTGAGTAAAATGATACATTAAATTATATCACTTAAGAATCAAGTGAGAGAGTGGAACATAAAATCAAAACTTATGTATCATTCAACAAATAATTAAAAGGACCCTTTCTATATGAATATTCCTTGGATTTAAATCTCCATTATTTGAAATCCCAATTCAACTGGCTGTCCTCAAAAAATTATAATGCAAGTTACCAACTTCCAACGAGCTACATGTAACACCCCATGATTCCACAGTATGCATCTCTTTGAATAATGCAATAGCTTGGGATGTACACATCTCAGAGTTTTAGCACACCATGACCAATCTAACTAGCTGTTTAAAAAGCAATTATGAATTTTAATACACATTTTTTGAAATTTTATAAAATTTATTTTTAAAAATGGTATTCATTTTTGTAATTGGAATATCAAAAATAGGTTTGGGTTAATTTTTGGTATTTTTCTAAAAAGTCACAATTTTTGATGAATAATGAAAACACTACGTTATTATTTAAAACCAACTTTTTATTTAAATAATTATTTTTATTAATTTAAATTTATTTTAAAGTCAAAATAGACACATAATGCTTATATTAGTCTAATTTAATTCATTGGACTCATTTTATAATAAAATTAGACATATAAAATTTTATTGAACTTTTTAACGTCTTTTACCCACCTTCTAGGCATATTTGCAAATTTGCATAAAAGGTAATTTTACCACTTATATGAATTGAATTACAAAAATATGATAGAAAAAAGTGTCATTAGTAAGTAAAATTTGGTTCAATAGGATGAAAATATTTTTTTTGTGAATAGTAACTTTTGAATTTTATTTACCACAATTAAAAGTAAATAGGATAATTAAAGGTAAAAATAACATTATGATAATATAAAATTATCCCAAAACTTGTCCTAATTATATTAGATAAGTGTTTTTAACCAAAATAAACCATATGACAAAAATAAGATCCTTTTTGATCCATTTGGGCTAGATTAATACATTTATTATATTTTATTTAAAGAATAGTTAAAAGTGTTAAATTAAAAGTTTAATGAATCTAATTTTTTAATATAGGATAATACATAATATAAATTTGACTATAAATATTCATTAGAAATATAGAAATATTTCCTACATCATAGTATTTAATTTATAATTTTTATACATTAAATAACTAAGTTTATTTATGACACAATGATAACAGAATAATTACCTTATTAATAAAAGATAACAATAATTGATTTTATAAGTATTAAAATAAATGTAAATTGAAAATTTTGATGATATAAATGAATTTTATTGGTGATTATGAAAAGTTATAGTTGATTATATATATTTTTTAAGTAATCATGTTGTTATGAATTTCATAGAAACCAAATACTAAATAGTGTCAAAATTGACATAAATGTATTTTTTAAAACAAAAACTATTTTATTAAATGATATAATATTCTTAAAAATCTAAGATTTGGCTAAAGGACTTAGATAATGTTATATATGTAATTAATGAAACACTTCATGTTTTACTGGAATTTTTAGTTATTATATTATCCAAATAGTATAAAAATACAAGAATACATGGTAAAAGTTAAACTATTTAACTAAGAGATAAATCCAAAAGATAATTTTAATATGGTGACATACACTTGTTTAAAACCTTTTTGTTGAGAAAATTGTGACCCATACCCACCTTATACTCGAAATAAATCCATTTTTAGATATTATAAACCCAAAATAATTTTATAATAAACTAATATTTCAAGCTTTTCTTAAAGTGCCCCTCACCTCTCTTATAAAACGGTACTTCCCCTTCTCTTAAATTCACACATCAAAAGCCATTTTCCTCGGCCAAAACCTACCCAAATATCCTCCAAACTACCCTGACTTCATCTTAGAGGAATTAATTTGATCATAAATCCAACCTAAAGATCTATTTTGTTCAAATCAAAAGGAAGCACCCAAAGAAGAGGTAATTATTTCATCACCTCTTAGAAAGTTCTTTTCTTCTCCCACTTCCACTTTCTTTGTTATTTCCATACCAAAATAATAAATCCAGTAAATTTTACATACTTTGATGTTATTATAAATATGGTACAATCATATTCATCATTCTATCCATCTAATGAATGAAAAAGTCACCATACGTGCGTACGTATGTCTTACCGTTTCCATGTTCTGGTGTAGTTTGTTATTCAACACTTCATTATTTGGGTGGGTATAATAATGAGTATAATTGATTTAAATAATAAATATGACATGTTAATTATTCTTTATATATAATATACCATCCAATTATATAAGATTTCACCATCAATAGAATGATATTGTTGCTTGTTCGTATGTACGACTTACCATCTCCACGACGCAATGAGATTTCATCCCCCATCGTTACCATTCAAGAATAATTTTCATTTTATGTCTAAAAAAATATTAAATAAATTAATATAATTATGTATATGAATCAAAAACATCCTTTCCATAACAAACATGACTTACGTAAGAAAAAATATAAAGGAAAACAAATCAGTTATCACCAAAAATGACGATACTACTGAAATATTATAAACAAAGATATATAAGAGGATCATATATGATATCATAATTATGAATGTGGTTGTTGTATAATTTAATAACTATTATTTAACCATTATAAAATACGTTAACATACCCTTTATTAAGTAAATTTATAAGGTAAGGGCTAATTTTACAATCTCTTTATTATCCTAGGTTGTTTATACATAAGTTTATACAAGGACTTTTTTTCATCGACATCCATGTTTCTTAAAAATGTATTTGAAACTATTTTTACTATTTTCTAGTATATTGTTTAAAGTCATTTATACCCTTGTTTGAAATTTTATAAATTTTTTTAAAGGAATCTTTTCATCATTTTCAAAATGAGGTCCTTTATGACCTTTTCGACAAATTAAGGATTTTTCTAACTTATAAGGTGGGTATAGTTATTTTTCACCATTATAACACCTTAGAAGTATAAATTAATATCTTTTAAGAAAATGTTCAAAATAAATGTTTTCTTTTTAAATTATGTGACTTTTAAATAATTTTGAAGTAGAAAGAGATATTTCTCCCAAATATTTCTTGGATTGATTTCATCTATGTCAAAATATATTATTGAATTTTATGTTTAATTGAAGTTGATTTATTGTGATACAATATTCTATATTGTATTGATAGTTTTATCATATCTATGATTGTGGATGTGCTATTTTTATGTCATTCACAGTTTATGGTTAAAGTATTAACATTTCGTATGCTAGTTTAATACGAATGTTTATGTTATATTTCACCCTTTTCATACGAGGAATGAATTGGATGTAGTAAGTGATGGGCGGGTCCCACTATAGCCTCTCGATGCATCGGTAGGTCTCATGATACAAAATCGTTTTTTGTATAAGGCCTTGATGATATTTTTATTTTTAGTCCTGGAAGGAGGCCTTGACTATGTGGTTATGATGTCCGACATTATGCAGTCCATCATTATGTGATTAGCTATTGATATTACATGTGATTATTCGACTAGTAGAATATCCATGTGATTAAGTAAATGAAATTATTTGATTTAAATTTATATTTTATGTAGATGTTTATGTTTAAAAGGCTTGTGTTTTAGTATTATACATTGCCTTAAATGTTTATGATTATTTACCATAGTTTCTGCTATATTGTTATCCTTACTGAGCATCTGAGATGACCCATTTATTATGTATTATTTTTCCTAGGATGAGAATAATTATTTCATGATTGACCTATAGGGATAGGCTAAGGGATATGGGTGTGTTCAAAGGAGACACAATGGTGTTACTTTTTCATTTCAGAATGTAATGTAAAACTTATGAATGTATCTAGTACTTCCAAGGCTTCTAAACTGATTGGTCTTTCAGGAATTTCTCTCCTACGATCAGGCCAATGTTATGTAATAATGCACCAACTCTGGGTAATTGGGGATGGGGAGTTACAATTGGTATTCGAGGATGTTTAGTACAAACCATGGAAACTAAATTTAGAAAAAACTCTGATTAGAGAACATTACCCTAAGATAGAATTTGAGGATTAGTATAGAAGAACATCCATTTTTTTTGGAAATATAGATATTATGTGGGTTTTCCAAGAAACACATCCCTATCTAGATACTACAAGTGGACATGGTTCTGGAACAAATGTACCTAGGAGGGAAACTCCGAAAATGAGTTTCGCGCTTGGCCTGGGGTATCCCGGTACACGAGGATGGGCCTTACTACGCACTTAGTTTGTCACTCATAGGGGATATGATTAGGATAATTAAAATTTTCTTTACAAACTATTATGAAAGATTTATGAGTAAATACTTCCCAAAGAAAACATTTTTATGATTATGGATTATATGCATAAACTGTTCAATTTATGTTAAGTATTTTATAAGTTTGGAATTATGCATTGAGATTCATAAACTAATCTACTGTATTCCACTATTTTGAAATGGAGCCTAGGGGAAGGAATTAAAACCATAACAATTCATGTAATCCTTGTAGGGATTTACCTCCTATTCAGGATAATTATAGTTGATATGGTGATGCAACTGGTGCTGCATAGCTTATAACTATACTTGGACAACTAACTCAGTATATGAATAATAACCTTACCCATATGGAGTACCCTGATCCACAACCTAGAAGATCAATGTAAGACTGCTTCTTGAGGAAACAACCACCAATATTCAATGAAACTAAATATCCATTTGTATCTGAGAAATGGATAAGTTCCTTAGATAAAATATTTCATGCTTTTGGGAGTAGCGAAAGGGAAAATGTTTTCATGGTATGTTATTGCCTCTCAGAATATACATATAAATAGTGGTCATTAATTCAAAACAAAAAAGAGGATAAAGAAGTTTAAAATTTGGAATGAAGGGAGTTTAAAGATATTTTCATAGAAAAATAATTTCCTCATGAACATCGAGCTAATATAGAAAGGGAATTTCTTAGTATGAGGAAAAAGGATGATGAGAATGTCCCAAAGTATGAGGCAAACTTTACAAGGATAGAAAGGAATGCTACAAATTATATAAGTAACCCATGATGTAATATTGATTGATTATTTTATGGGTTAAAACCATTTCTCTATCGAGCATTAGTCTCAAAATCTTTCTTATCGTACCAAGATAAAGTCTCATGTGCTATCAAGACAGAAAAGGAATTCTCCAAGTCTTATGAATTTAAAGTGATGCAATATAAGAAGAGATCTACTGAAAACTCTGAAAAAGTAAATAAGGGAAGAAGGGAAAAGTTTACTTTCTATTCTTTAGTAATTTTGGGAAGAAACACCCTAGTACATGCCTAATGGGGATGTGAGTTTGTTACAAGTGTGGAGAAAAAGGCCACCAAGCTTGTGATTACAAGGGGAAGAAAGTGGTTGTCAATGTTCAATGCTATAATTGTAAATTGATGGAGCATTATTCAAATGAATGTCCTAAGAGTCAAGGAAACATACCTCAGAAAAGGACAAGGGAGCAAGGCCAAGCTTTTGTGATCACAACAGCTGAGGTTGAAGTTCCGAATGAAGTGGTGGTAGGTACTTTAATAGTTTTCTCAAAATTAGCCACTGATTTATTGGATTATGGATCATAAAATTTTTCGATATCTTCCTAGTTTTCTAAGAAAATTAGATATTTCCAATTTGACTTAACAAGGAAGTTTCCAGTTCAAATTCCTAAGGGAATTATCACAGAAACAATGTTTTTCCAATCAGTTATAATTATGGCATATAAATGTTCTTTATCTACTGATATTATTGTCATATCCATGATTGAATTTTATATAATCCTCAGTATGGATTGGATTTTGAAACCTGATTCAAAAATTTATTGTAAGAAGATGGAGGTTACAATTTGTGATGATGATAAGGAATCACTTATCTTTAGATCAGAAACATCACCAACTGATTCACATCTTGATCCACCCCCATTATCTTTACTAAATTCAATTAATGGGGAGGTAGGGAGTGAAATTACTATGGGCAAGGAAATGAATGTTCAAATATAGGATGTATTTATTGTGCAATAAAATGTTGACGTGTTTCTAGAGGATTTACCTGAATATCCTCTAGAATCAGAAATTAAGTTTTCCATAGACATAATTCATGGTTCAAAGACAATATCGAAGACCCCTTATAGAATGACCAAAGTGGAATTAGTGTAACTAAAGAAACAACGAGATGAATTGAGTAACAAAGGATTTATTCTCCCTGATATTTCTCAATGGGGAGCCCCTATACTTTTTGTTAAGAAGAAAGATGGATCTATATGGGTTTTCATTGACTATATGCAGATCAATGCTATAACAATAAATAAAATGTATCCCTTACCTTATATTGATTATTTATTTGATCAACTTCATGGAGTTCATATTTTTCAAAGATTGACCTTAGATATGGATATCATCAGTTGTGCGTGAAAAAGGAAGACATTCCAAAGACAACATTTTAAACCAGGTATGTGCATTATGAGTTTAAAGTAATGAATTTTGGACTAACTAATAAACCCTTTATTTTCATGGATCTAATGAATATATTTTTCAAGGAATATCTTAATGACTTTTTAGTGGTATTTATTAACGATATCATGGTATAATCCAAAATCTGTGAAGATCATGAAAATCACATGCGTACTATTCTGAAAACTCTTAGAAGAAATGAATTGTATGGGAAGTTTAGAATTTATGAATTCTAGATTCATGAGATTTATTTTCTTGGCCATATTTTCTCTAATGATGGAATCTCTATTGATCCTTCAAAGATAAGGCAATCAAAAAATGTCTAGCACCGACGAGTATAAATAAGTTACATAGTTTTATTGTTTTAGCAGGTTACTATCAGAATTTTGTCCAGAATTTTGCCCGATTGTCTAACCCATTAACCAAGATCACACATAAAGGGGTTATATTTTTTTGGAAAAAAGAGTGTAAAGAATGTTATAAATAATTGATGAGAAAATTAGTCAATTTTCCTATCTTGAATCTACCATCAGGGAATGCTGGGTTTGTCATTTATAGTGATGGTTCAAAGAAAGTACGTGGATGTGTCTTTATGAAAAATGATAGAGTTATTGCCTATATATAATAATAGATAAAAATTCATGAAAAAACTATACTAATCATGATTTTGGGTTGGCAGTTGTAATCTTTACTCCGAAGAAATCGAGACACAATCTCTATGGTAAAAAATGTGAGATATATATGGATCCCAAGAGTTTGAAATATATTTTATCACAGAAATAACTCAACTTGTGGAAAAGGCGATTGCTTGAAATACTCAAGGATTATGATTGCACAATACCCTACCACCCGAGGAAGGAAAATACGGTGGAAGATACATTGAGTAGAAAGGATAATGGCGTTCTAAACCAGATGATAGTTGAAAGGGATCCTATGTTCATGGATCTAGTAAAGTTGGATATGGGAATAACCATGGAAGGTAAAACATAAATACTTTTTCAAATGGTTTCCAATCCGTCTTTACTAGAAAGGATAGAAAGTTCTCAGAATGATGATGGGGAGTTTCAAAAGAAAATTAAAGCTGTAAATGATGGGAGATTGACTGACTTCGTATATGAAGATAGAATTTTGAAATTTGGGAAGAGGTTTTGTGTTACGGATATACGTAATCTAAATATGGAATTTTTGGATGATTCTCATAGCTCCAATTTCTCTATACACCTTGGTTTCACTAATATGTATATTGATTTTATGGAACATTTTTGGCTGGACAACATGAAGAGGAGGATTTTTGATTATGTGTCAAGATGTATGGTTTTTCAATAGGTGAAGGCTGGAAGACAACATCGTCAAAGAGTCATGAAACCTCTTCCTATACCTATGTGGAAATGGGATGATATTACGTTGGACTTCGTATTGGGGATACCAAAGACTCCTAGAAGGAATGGTATAATATGGGTCATTATTGATCTTCTTACCAAGTCATCACATTTTATTGGTATAAGAAAAGATATACCACTTGAACCTTTAGCAAGACTATATATTAATTAATTTTTATGATTTCATGGTATACCCCTATCAATTTTTTCTAATCATGATCCCTTTTATACATCAAGATTCCGAAAAGGTATTTAGAAAGACTTAGATACTAAACATCATTTGAGAATTTCCTTCTACCCTTAAACTGAGGGACAATCAAAATAGACTATTCATAACTTAGAAGACATGTTGAGATCTTTATCACTTTACTTTAATGTTATGTGGGATCAATATTTAACTATGGAAGAATTTTCCTATAAGAATTGATCCCATTCAAGTATTTTGATGGTACCATATGAAGTGTTATATAGATATAGATGTCACACAACAACTTTTTGGGATGATTTTGGTAAAAGAAAACTTGTAGTACTAGAACTTGTTTAGGAAACAATAGAAAATGTGATGATTATCCAAACCCACATCAAAGCAGCTCAATGTTGAAAAAAGTTCTATGCTGATAACTGAAGGAAGGATTTGAAATTTCAAGTAGGAGATCATATTTTTTTGAAGGTATCTCTATGGAAGAATTTTATAAAATTTAGTAAGAAGGTAAAATTAAGTCATAGGTACATCGGACCTTTTGAAATTATAATACAAATTGGAGTTTTAGCTTACCGTTTGGTATTGCCGCCAAGTATCTCCAAAGTTCATGATGTGTTCCACATATCACTATTGAGAAAATACATTCCTGAACCAATGCATGTACTCACCTATGAAGAACTAGAACTGGAACTCGATATATCTTATTATGAAGAGCCTATAAGAAATCTTGATACTAGAGAACAAGTGTTGAGAAACCAGATGACTTGTCTGGTAAAATATATTTGAAGAAACCATAAAATGAAAGAGGCAACATGGGAACCTGAGGACCTTATAATGAAGAACAACCTGAATCTTTTTATGCAATAATATTGTATAATTTTTGAGGATGAAATTATTTGATGGAGGTAATAATTTAACACCATAAGCTTCCCTGGTATGCTACTCTTTGAATAACGCAATAGCTTGCAATGTACACATCTCTGAGTTCTAACAAACCACGACCAATCAAACTAGCCATTTAAAAAGTAGTTATAAATAGTAATACCCACTTTTTGAAATTTTATAAATTTTATTTCTCAAAATGGACTTCATTTTTGGATTTGGATTATCAAAATTAGTTAAGGGTGAATTTTAGTTATTTTTCTGAAAACATTCAATTTTTGATAAATAGTGAAAAACTATGCGTTATTATTTAAAATTAGCTTTTTATTTAAATAATTATTTTTTAAACATTTAAATATATTTTAAATTCAAATTAAAAACTTAATACTTATATTAGTCCAATTTAATTCATTATAGTCTTTTTTATAATTAGATTAGACATGTAAAATTTTATTGAACCTTTTAACATCTTTTACCTACCTTCTAGGCACATTTGTAAATTTGCATAAAACGTAATTTTACAGCTTCTGCGAATTGAATTTCAAAAATCCGATAGACACAATTGTCAGCACTAAGTCAAATGTGGTTCAATAAGATGAAAATAATTTTTGGTGAAAAGTAACTTTTGAATTTTATTTACCACGGTTAAAAGTAAATAGGTAATTAAAGGTAAAAATAATATTATAATAATATAAAATTACCCCAAAACATATCATAATTATACTGGATAAGTTTTTTTCGACCATAATAAACCATAGGAGAAAAATAAGATCCTTTTTTATCCATTTGTGTTAGATAAGGAATTTTATTATATTTTATTTTAGGAAGAGTTAAAAGTGTTAAATTCGAAGTTTAATAGCTAAACAATTTTTAATATAGGGTTATGTATGAGATAAATTAGATTATATATATTAATTTGAAAGATAAAAATATGTACTACATCATAGTGTTTTATTTATAATTTATATAGATTAAATAATTAAATTTATTTATGACACAATGATGATGCAGTAATTACCCTATTAGTGAAAGATTAAAATAATTTATATTATAAATATTAAAATAAATGTAAATTGAAACTTTTGAAGACATAAAATAAATTTCAAGGTGAAAATGACATTTTAGGGTTGATTCAATGTATTGTTTTTAAGTAATCATGTTTTTGTGACTTTCACCCAAAGCAAATACTAAATAGTGTCAAAATTGACATAAATGAGTTTTTTAAAACAAATACTATTTTATTAAATGATATAATATTCCTAAAAATATAATATTATGAAAAAGGACATCGATAATGTTATATATATCATTAATTAACCACTTGAGGTTCTCTTGGCATTTTTTAGTAACTATATTAACCATGTAGTATAAAAATACAAGAATACCTGGTAAAAGTTAAACTATTTAAATAAGAGTTAAATCTAAAAGATAATGTTAATATTGTGACCTAAACTTGTATAAAGCCGCTTGGTTGAGGGTATTTCGACCCATACCCACCTTATCCTCAAAATAAATCCATTTGAAGCTATTATAATCCGAAAATAATTTTATAATAAAATAATATTTCAAGATTTACCTAAAGTGCTCCTCACCTCTCTTATAAAAGGGTACTTCTCCTTCTCTTACATTCACACCTCCAAAGCCATTTGGATCAGCCAAAACCTTCCAAAATCTCTTCCAAACTACCCTAACTTCATCCCATATTCCTTACATTGATCATAAAGCCAACCTGAGGATCTCTTTTTTCAAATAAATATAAAGCTCCCAAAGAAGAGATAATTATTTCATCACCTCTTTCAAAGTTCTTTTCATCTTCCACTTCCTATTTCTTTGTTGTTTCCATACAAAATTAATAAATCCATTACCTTATAAATAATTTTATGTTATTATAAATATGATACAAGATTATTCATTATTCTATCCCTCCTATGAATGACAAAGTCACCATATGTGCATACATCCAGCTTACCCTCTCTACGCCGTGGTGTAGTTTGTTATTTAACCCTTCATTATTTGGATGAGTATAATAATGAGTATAATTGATGTAAATAATAAATATAACATGTTAATAATTATTTATATATATTATACCATACAATTATATACAATTTCACCATAAATAAAATGATATTGTCGCTCGTGCGTACGTACGATTTACCATCTCCACGATGCGATGAGATTTCATTCCCCATCGTGACCATTCAATAATAATTTTAATTTTATGATTACCAAAACAATTTTTAAGAACATAATATAATTATGGATATTAATTTAATACATCCTATCCATAATAAACATGACTTATGTAACAAAACATATAAACAAAAATGAATTAGTTAACACCCAAAACAATGATACTACTGAAATATTATTAACAAAGAAATATTAGAGGACTATATATGATATAAATTTTATGTATTTGGCTCTTGTATAATTTTATAACAATTATTTAACCATTATATTGGAGGTTAATGTACCCTTGACTAAGGAAAAGTACAAGGTAAGGGTTAATTTTACTATCTTCTTATTATCCGAGGTTGTTTGTACATAAGTATCTACTATGAATTCTTTATCATCAACATCGATGTTTCTTAAAATTGTATTTCAAACCCTTTTTACTATTTCATAGACTATGTGTTGAAGTAATTTATACACTTTTTTTAATTTTTATAAAATGTTTTGAAATGAATCTTTTTGTTGTTTTCGAAACAAGGTCATTTATGACCTTTTCAAAAAATTAAGGATAGAATGTTTTTTTAACTTATATAGTGGGAGTGGCTATTTTTCATTGTCATAACACCTTCTAAGTGTATATTACAAGATTATAAGGATATTTTCAAAATAAAATATTTCTTTTAAAATTATGCGACTTTTAGTTGATTTCGAAGTATGAAAGAGATATTCCTCCCAAATTGTTTTTGGATTGATTTCATATATGTAAACACATATTTTTAGATTTTATGTTTAATTGAAGTTGATTTATTATGATATAATATTCAATATTGTATTTATAGTTTTATGATATCTTTGACTATGAATGTTCTATTTTTATGTCATTCACTGTTTATAGTGAAAGTATTAACATTTCTTAAGATATTTTAATATGAATGTTTATGTTATGTTTCACCCTTTTAATATAAGGAATTCATTGGACGTATTAAGTTACAGTCAGGGCCTGCTATAGCCCCTAAATTAATTATTAGGTCTCATGAGACAAACTAGTGTCTTGGCACCTAGCCTTGAAAATATTTTTATTTGTAGTCTTAGCACAATGCCTTCACTATATGGTCATGATGTCTGGAATTATGCATTCCATAATTATGAGATTAGCTATTGATATTACATGTGATTGTTAGACTAGTAGAATATCCATGTGAATAAGTAAATAGAATTATTTTACTTATATTTTCCATATTATTCTGAAGTTTATGTTTAAAAATATTGTGTTTTAGTCTTATACATTGCCTAAAATGTTTATATTTATTTATTATAGTTTCTGCTATATTGTTATCCTAAATGAGCATCTGAGATCACCCCTTTATTATGTTTTATTTTTCCCAGGATGTGAATTAGTATTTTATGACTAACCTGTAGAGATATGCTAAGGGATATGAGTGTGTTCAAAGGAGAGATAATGATGTTACCTTTTAATTTAATAATGTAATATAAAACTTATGAATGTGTCTAGTACTTCCAATGCTACTATACTGATCAGTATTTTGGGACTAGGTCTCTTGCGATCATTCCAATGTTATGTAATAATGAACCGACTCTGGGTAACTGAGGTCTGGGTGTTACATACTCCTTCTTGGGCATCTCTTTCTTTTATACTTCATATAAATTTTTTATAGTGGATCATCAACTTATTTCCATGTAGTAGGAATTTATAATGGATCCATAAATCTATTTTTATGAATTTATTCATTCATTATCATGACCCAAATATCCATGTAAACTAGTTATATATTACCACCAAAATTTCCAAATATAGAAACCACAACATCCAATAAATCAGGAGGGAACAATTTATCAATAATGGTCACTCCAGATCTCTAATGTTTTACTTAAATTATTTCAAATCCCTTGTAATTATATTGATATAATTTATGTGATATTACATGATATATCCCACTAAAATCTCCATTCCATTAAAACTCCATAGGAGGAAAACTATGTCCATTATTAGCATCATCTTATTCATATCCGGGAGATTCATAAAATGTTATAAAGTAGTTTTTACTTCCCATATGATATAATCTACATTATGGGATAATAAAATCCATATCTACCCCATTTTTATCTTATCTAGATTCCCCAGTTATTCCATTTTCATTAATTTCATCTTAGTACATGTCAGTTCAAGATCATGATCCTTATATTTTATACAACCCAAAAACTATATATTCCAGAATTCGAAATCCTTCCTATAATTATTTTTCCACATAGAAAATATAGTAAAAAAATGGAATTTATTTTACAGAAAGTGAAATCCAACTAAATTGAATAATATTTAAAAGAGAAAAGAAACTAACTCCCAAAATTATTCAACAATGAAAATGGATAAATGATGTTGTTATACCATACTTTGAATCACCTTCTATATGGTCTATATGTCTGTATCACCTATCTTTATTCGAATACCTCCAATAAATTAATGATTTCCACTACTTCAACACTATCCTCTAACAAATATTTCTCTATTACGAAACACCCACTTCACCAAAGATAGATCCCTAATCAATATAGGACTCATTATTTCTTAATTTCAACCATTTTTATTAAATATTATGAAAGGATTTATTATCTTCTTTATTTTTTTAGATATTTATATTCTTTACATGAGCCCAATCATAAATCGTATTATTAAACCCTATTTATCATTATTATTCCTTATTTCCATCCTTGATGAAATTTATTTGACCATTATATAAGACCACATAAACCAATGATGGATTCACCTCGTTATTGTGCTTTCCCCCACTTTTTTCTCATTACTAACTGTTTACCAACAAACCATGCTTTGAAAATGAAGGGGTAGGTTAGAGTACAATATAAAATTCATATTCAGATTAGTTTCTTTAAAAATGATGCTATTAATTAATTTTCATGGATAGTGGTGAGATTTGTATTTCAGGTGACGACAATAGAGATTGTATGCTGATTCTCAACTTCTCAATTTCTTGAGAGGCATGGTGTAAAAGATTGATCATAATGGGTTCATTTTTTTAAAATTTATTTACCCTTGATGATTTCTGAACTACCATCCCATGATCCAGAACCCCTGTAATGAATTCATGTTGGAGAAGAAGTGGTGGTAGTATACAAGTGAAATGTGAAGAATTATTTAAATTCTTCAAATAACTACACATTATGTATCCCAGAAGAACAAATTTAGTGTACTACAGGTTTAGGTGGTGGCTATAGTTTTGGAATAGATAAGAATCACACACCGTGCGGTTGTCCCCACACACAGTGTGAACCTACTGGGTTAGATAAGCCATGTGCCAACTATAAATTCCCCAATACCACAGTTTGTAAGACATATTGTTTCACCATGAGGACATACCATGTTGTTATATAGGGCTAGCTGAGCTATGTTATAGGTGCACATGCCAAGGACCTAGTGTAGAAATACACTCCATGTTCCCTTGTAGACACGTCATGTGGTATGAAATGGGTTCCCTTATAGTGTATAGGGGAGAACACACCTAGTAAATGAGGTGAGATCACACGACATGTGAACCCATGCACTCACCATGTACTCCTCCAAGGATATTCTAACTTCCATATATTATTCTACGGATATCAGAAGATGGCCTGTGAGTAACATATCTTGAGTATTTTTCCAAATAGAATGTGATTCTACACTCATAGTAGAATTTGAGATATAACATGAGGTTTATCAAGTGTGACATGTCATTAGGAAATTCATGACCAATAATAGTAATCATGAATAATCATCATAGAGTCTTTAGAGATTGAAATTCCAATTTCACAAGGGTATGGTTTCCCTATTCTATATAAACAAGTTTATTGGAACCACCCTATATCACTAGGATATTCATTGCCAACCTATTTATTGGAACCCCATATCACACTAGGGAGAATGTCCTCTTCTTATAGTGTGGTACCCCCTTTCGCATTAGGGAACAAGTATTATATCAACTGAGTCTCACCCCAATTACAGGAGGGCATGAGTTCTCTATGAACTAAGTGTAACCACTAGCTCACTAATATGTGAGTGCTGTAGTGGATATTATTACCATCAATTGTGAAACACATTGGTGAGGTGCATGTCCTTTAAAATATTTCTTGTATAGAAACATGAGATGTTAGACATTTGAGATGGATCTTTAGAGCTCTAAGAAGAATTATCTTCCATGGATGGTATATCGATATGGAGATCATTTTTCTCACTTATCTAGTTTTATTTATGAAAAAATATATATCATGGTTTCTCCTCATTTTATGGGTTGAGATGATTTATTTTTTATCCGTCAATTTACCCATTTTTAGTTTTCACGGATTCATATTTGGTATATATATACTCTCCCTGATGTGGGATTCTCACACACGTCTCATGTCTTATATAGATGATAGGTAGATTGGTGGTGAAATTGGTGTAACAAAGTGATTCATTGGTACATTGACCACATTCAGTGGTCTAACATAAAGATATAGAGTTGAGAACTCTTTAGGATTAATGTTCCTAATTTTTTTTATGTTGGGACTTCATTTGTAGTGAAGAATGCATTTTACCCTATATGATTTGGTTTATATAACTTTATATAGATATATTCCATATATGTAATTATATGCATGGTTATAATGTAGATGTTGTTGTATTTTTTTATTACTCTGCACTATTTCCTTAAGATGGGTGTGTATGTGTGAATATATGTATATTAGGATATAAACACTGATAGCTATATTTCATGCATAAATTTTATAATATTTTTAAGGTATTTATTTTTATATTTTATTGAATAATCTTGACAATTTTTTGTGGATGGACTTGTTTTATGTTATATGGAAGGAAACAATGAATATATGTAAAAGGAGTGAAAAGGGGAAAAAATTTGAGGTAAAGGACCCTTCATTCCATGAGCTAAGAAAAGCGGTGAAACACCAAATTATTGAGGAAGCATGGATCTAGAAATTCTAGATCAAGGGAATTTACACATCATGTATTCCATTTACACGACATGAGTTTTTTTGGGATATTTTTTTGAAGCGATATGCCAAAATTCATGACTCTTGGATATTTTAAGATCACATTTCATGTAACATAATTACACATTTTGTAAGTGTTGGTAAGTAGAAAAATAAACACACCACGACTGAGGGTTTGAATAATAGGATTATAAAAATAATCCTTGAGTGCACCTTGAGAGACATCTAGGACCAGATGTAGCAGTGCGACCCTAAAAGATGACTTCCAGACAACAGAGTGATGATCTGAATCCCTACTTCACCACTGTTCTTTTCTAAAATTCCTCTTTGGGTACCCATTCTACTCATTCTCATAATTCCTAGCTTGAGTGAGTATTTTTATTTTTTACATGGTGATGTGATTTTAGGTGGTTGTACTATTAGGTATTATTTATGTTTCTCATTCTTGTTTTAGATTGATGAAAACCATTTATAAATTCCAATATTATTCCTTTTGTAATTTCATGACCATTTCGTGTGGTTTGAGGATGTTTATTTTATTGCATCAATTAATTGTAATGTTTTTTGTACAACCATTATGCATTTTAGATTAATTATTTTTAAATAGGGTTTTAAGTTTCTTAGTTATGTGATTGTGTTTAGTAGATAACCATTCCAAAAGTCTAATCATAGGATTAGTGAGATATAACCAAACTGGGGATCCTTGCTAACCCAATTCTAACACCAAACCTGAATAAATTCATTATCAATTTAATCCCTAGTGCACAAACATGAAAATCACTGAACCTCGCATGTATCTCTCTTAATTAAAAACCCAATATTAACTGCGGATATTTAATTTATTTTTCCAATCCCAAAAAATAATTCCAATTTCAATTTCATTAATTAATTTTGAACATATAGATTTTCCCTGTGGGTTCAACACTCGAAATTTCTAGATACTACATTTTTAGTTAGGTTGTATTAGTTTTATAATTTATGAAATTTTTGTATACCTCTAGGAATTAATGATGCCCTATAGTCTATCAACCACAAATTTTAGTTTATTATTTATAAAAACTTGTTTCTAGACCCTATCCCATTGAAGGTGGTATTTGGGTTTTCACACCATTCTTGCTTCTAGCCAGGTTGGCCTCGATGGGTTGGGAAATGAAAACTGAATATATTACTTAAAAAAGTAATCATTATAAACATTTAGATTTGAGAAAAGGTTTGTTTAATTTCAATACACCATAAATTGGAATAATTAGAGTATGAGTGTTATATTATTTTTTACCCTCTTTTCATCCATTTTAACAATATCCTCCTAATTTCATTTTGAAATTTATATGATTTATGATCATCCCTTCCACATTTAAATCACCTTCATGTTCTATTCAATAAATTCATTTTTTATTTCTTTCCATAGGTTTAGCATTTAGGTGACTGTAATTTATTAAATACATGTGATTATATTGAGTTTTAATGAGACACCATCTTTTATTTTTATCAAATGAATTAGATTTATACGAATCTACAATTTTTATTGGTAAATTGTGAGCACATCAATGTATTTATTTATAGAAAAAAAGGTCTCCAATAATTTTCACATTTTAAATACTTGGTATTAATCCATGAATAAATTAATCAATATTTCTTTTATACTGATTATTAAACCATAATCATACAAAAAATTTCTTTTAATATAGGCCTCATTGGTACTAATAGATTCATCATCCTTCTTCTTATGCTCATAGTGCCACTTCTCTATTTTTGTACATCAAATATGAAGGAAGTACATAATAAAAACATATCCATTTAAATTTACCCCATTATATGTATTCAATTTATTCATATTTCTTTTTATTCTTAATAAGATTCTACTATTGATCTTCCTCACCTTCCATTTGAAAAAACCCAAGATAAGATTTTTATGTTTTGAGTACTTGATAATAGAATTTTTTTATCAATGGTACTAGTCTATCACATAGCCACTAGTGGATTAGAGTAACCACGTAAATATATTATATTTTACCTTATTAAATATATAAGACTATAGTGTTCCCTTATTTTATCATTTGGATGATTATCATGTGTCATGATATAAGAAAGTTTTATGATCATAGTAAACCGATTTTTTATTCTAGATTCCAAGTAATTTTGTTTCTTAGGAGGAAAATAGATGTATCATCCATTATATTAATTTTTTACAAGATTAATTTTGTTTCTAACAATTTATTAAATATAAAACATTATTGTGTAAGAATTATTTTACAAAAATTTGTGTGAGAAATTTTGTTTTCTAGAAAATTATTTTTATGATGTCCAAAATACTGATTCCGTACATATTTATGACAATTAATGTTCATTATATATAATTTTATGTTAAACATTGGTTTTATTAGGTTCTTTGACCATATTAATCATAATGTAATCACAAAAAATAACTAACCCTTATTTTTATATAGTCTATATAAACCTGATAATAATATACATTGATATTACATATTTTTATAAAAATTCGATAGTTATCCCAAATAAGCTCTCCTAAAAATGAAAACAATTTTTTTTACATGGACCCTAGATATATAAATTTTTTATTTATCTTTAAAAAGCATCATATAAAATAACATTTTTTATATAAGGTATCCATCTATACTCATCGTAAATAGCACCCTTCATCACAATAGGGGGAAAATTAAAACAATAGTTGTGATGAGCTCAGATGGCCTGTAAGGGTAGAAAGGGTTATTTAAATTAATGATAAAATGTAATGATATTATGAATGTATGGTTATAATAACATATAAAAATCAATATAAATTTATACCATACAATTTAAGACCTCAATAATTATTCAAATCATAAAAAAAGCATGTCACAATAATGGAAAATGTGAAAAAATTAATCATGATCCATGAGTTTAAATAATAAGCTTATCAACATGTCATTAGAGTGTGGTACCATCAATATCATATAAAAATATCAAATTTAATGGTTAAATACTAATACCATCATATCATGCTGGATCAGACATCACCACTTCTTTTCTATATCATAATAGATCATGAATGTACACCCATTTCCCATATCAGAGTGAATCAAACACCCCTACCTATTTTCCATAGAGGATTGATCATATAAACACATTTCCCAAAATTATATCATGATATATAAGGAATTACCCAATTCATTATATAGATATAATGTACCCACCCTTTTCATAATAAAAACCATACATATGTGTGCCATAAAATCGTAAAACTTTTATCGTTTCATCATAGCATAACACATGGAAAAGAAACTAGATTCATAAAAATTTCATCATCACATAACCATAATCCATATAGATAAAGAACATGGATGGTATAATTAGGCCATATCTATAGTATTGTGTATGGTACATCATTTCTTTTGATTTAGATGAAAATACTTTTAAAAAATAGTTGAAAAAATTATTTGAAAACATGAGAAAATATACTTTTCTATTAACTAATAACAAATATAAATTCACATAACATTTTGAAAATTATTAAAATTGAAATTATCCATATAATCTTGTAAATGGATCTTAAAATAATTGAATGGTCATGATACTGTGAAAATCTTTTCATAACATTCCGATCATGCTTTTATAAAATTTCATGAAAATCTCTTGTTTGAAAAACATTAAGAATGATTAATTTTTTTAAAAAATTTTAAATAAAATAAAAGGTAGTTAAAATGACCTTTTAAGACTTTCCAATTCTATTTATTAAATTTTATGGAACTATTTTTAATATCATCGACTTGGTAGAAAATGTTCATTTACCAATGATGAAATACAGATGACTTTTCTATAAAAAACATTCATGGTCCTTTTATGTCAAAAAAATAAAAAAATGATAATAATAATAAACTTTAATAGGATTAAATATATTATTTTAAAATATTTGGGTTTTCAATGATAAGAATCATAAAATTTCCATCAATTTATATTTACCATAGTTAATCCCTTAAAAAGGATTTCAACAACAAGCCTAACATCAGTCTCATCTTACATTGTACCCATTCGATGATCCATACTAATAATTATTGATTTCTTATAAATTTATTCTTAAACCATACTCATATTTATCACATCATATTTGATTTATGTATAACATATTACAATTCATTTTTAAAAATTATTTATTAAAATCAATATTAAAGGCAAACACTAATTCATTCTTCATGCATGTTTTGGTTTGGAAGTATCATCCCTTATACAATGATTGTGGTTCCATACTCCCTATAATGTTAATTATTTTATTTTTATCATATCTACTCATTATATAATCATTTATAACAATTAAAATAAACCAGTACTAAAAATAGAATACAATCACTATGTGGAGACGGTAATCTGTACACATGCTTGAGTGATGTTTCAACTTTTTTATGGCTTTAATGAAAGAAAAGTAAATAATAATTCAAAATTACAGAATAATAATATTATAAATATTATTTAATTCAATAAATGCATTATAATAATAGTCAATTTTTTTAGGTTGATGAAAAATAAAATGTGTCACTTTATGGAGTTGATAATCTACAAGTACATATGATCACTTTTTTACATTCCTATACGATATAATATAGGTAGATAATCATATTTTGATCAAAATAAAAAATATTTAATTATATTTAATATAATTAATTTATTACTTTTAAGTTAATTCTATTTATTTAGAGGTTGTATAAGATGAAATAAAATTGAAATTACTCAATTTGGAGTTATATATTTTTGTTGAAAACACCTTTTTTATACATAATACACCATGAAAGGATGCAATTTTGGAATGAAAAAAATCTATAGGATACGGGAAAAGAATATATGATTGTATTAGGGAATGTCCTGGACAATTTATAACTCTATATTGTTGTTAATAAGAGAGAAGATAAAGTTACCTTTATATGTGAGTTTAGGGGTACCTTTGGGCTACCTAATGTTTTAAATTAATGTAAAATAATATTCCTGTTAATGTAGAAAAAATTGATATATTTCATAAATAGGGAGAGGATGTGTAAAAATTATCTCATAGAATATAATTTAGAGAATTTTTTGTTTTATATTTTCCCTTACCTCTATGTTTTAACACCCCTTGTTAACCCTTTCCATGATTACCATAATGTGGAAGTTTTTTAGTTATTGGGTCCATGAAATATATTAATAATGTAAAATTGATACATAAGTTTAAAATATTTGAAATGATAGACCATATACAAATAAATTAGTCAAATATAATATTGATATAAATTTCAAATCATTTAATAAAGTATTATTTTACATAATATACAATTAAATAGAAACTATTCACATTGTTTGAAATTAAAGGCAACAAGATTAAAATGTAATTAGAAATATAAACTTTAACACATCACTATTATTTTATATTTACCTTTAATTTTTTTATCCTTGTAATTTATCTAAATTTTATTATGCAATATTTTTAAATGATTTTCTAAATTTCCCTATTATGTAAACAGGTATCATGTCTGTGTTGCTTAAGAATTTAAGGTAATTATTCCATATTGAAAATCAAAAATAAATTTCAATGATAAATAAATCATTTATATTTAAGATAATATATTAGAATAATACAAATCCTCTTCTTTCCTAATAAAAAATATGATAGATATTAATATAGAGTGAAGTTTTGTAATTATTCATTATATGAATTAATATTATGGTCATTATCGAAGAAAAGAGAAAAGAAATCATTATAAAATAAAAATAATAGACTCCTAAAGTTGAAATTTTCCTAAAAAATAATTATACACATGTTTTTTGAATATTTATAGTATTTATTACATAGTTTTTACCTAGTTACATATATTTTTTCCTTACTACAGGGGAAAATATTTACCATAGATAATATTCATAGTGAATAAAAATAAATTTTTTCATATTTACTAAGTTTGGCCCTAAAAATTTAATATATAAAATACAAAATCCATGAATAAATTTATATAATTATTACAAATCAATTTTTAAATAAGTGTGTATAATGAAATGAAAATATATTTGTAGAAATATTATTTATAAACATTAAAATGGATTTATTATTTTTTTCATGCCTAGTATAAAATAACAGATGAATTTGAAAATATTTTACTAAACATAACATTTATAAATTTCAATAAAATCATTCAAAAAAAATTAATTTAAATTACTAATTTAAAACCAAATTTCATGCATAAAATTTGTTTTTTTGCATAATGAAATATATCGTTTTACTTGTAGATGATTTTATCAATTGGTAAATAGTGAATTCATTCTATAAATGTCTAAAAAATATTTTTTCTAAATTTATTTATCCCCACTCCAACGCTTAAATTTAGTTTCTAGGTGATAATTATAACTTCAGATAATATCTATTCAAATGTATATAATGGATCATTTAATCATTGTGTTTCATGAAAAGAAAACTACAAAATAATTTAAATTTATTTAAAAAGGAATATCTCATAAAATATTAGGCTATAATATACTTCTTCTTGAAAGTATTTTACCTTAATAAAAAAAGGTATACATAGGCCTTATAAAAAAATGGGTTCCCCTCGGGATAGTTGGGAATATTTAAGTTTGGGGATTGGTGAACCTTTTTATGACCAAAGTGTGAGGAAATATATTTATTGGTGAAAGAGTGAAATAGGCAAAGGGTTATGTTAATTTTAATTATATTAAGAATTTAAGATTTTATGAGAATTATTAGCAATAATTTTTTGGCTATAAAATGTTGTATAATTACCCCTTTGTCAAGGGAGATACCAAAGGGAAGAATGTATTAGCATTATCAATGTGGAATCATGAGTGAAACTCAACTACATTGATTTGTGAACCAATGTGATTATGATTTTCTTTGTGGGTGGTAATGATGTGTTTATTGTGATTTGTAATATGATATTCTATTTGTATTGATCATAGTACCAGTCCTTTAGTTATAACCATCACGCTCATGTTTTGTGTTAGTGAGGTGATAATTTGATATAGGATATTGTGGTGTAGAGAATAGAGATAGTATAAACCCTAGAGCGAGGTTTTTGGATGGATATATCATAAAGGTAGTAGAAATCCACATGACCATTAGTATTGTTTTGATAGTGTATTCTATGTAGTGTTATTATCATTTATTAAGGATAAGTAATATTCTATGGTGGGGAGATCATCATGTGATAATTTTGAGAATGACCAACTTTTCAGTCGTAATGTTGATAAATATTAGTTGTCATTTTGAAAATTTACCTAGCAAGTAGGGATTTTGGTTTTGTGTTTATATATTGTTGAAATTTTATGGGAATGTTTTCTTTAGTGGTGGATACTAATCTTTATGAAAGGATTATTGATCATAATAAGAATTCAGTAGATTTGGTTACTAAGTGATGTAAGTTTTATGTTAGAGTCTAGAAAGATAGAAATATATGTGTTTTAAGAAATGAATTTGAAGGGCGTCCATGTACATGGGATCCTATTAAATGAAAATAATATAATTATAAAAAAAGTGATGTGATAATTATATATATATATATATATATTATAATTTCACATGTGAATCTATGGGTTTTAGGACTGTACTCTTTGGAAGTGCTCGTGTGTATCACCATAATGGAAATGGGTATATTTAAAATAGAAATGATTACAGTTGGAGTACGATGTTGCTAAATTATAATTTCATTAGTTTAAATAGTGTCATGTAATAATTATTGAGTTTTTGGTTGGTGTCATTGTTTTTGAGTCTGGGTTGTTAGGCTTTTAAATAAGTCTGTGTAGGTTCATATTGGTAAGCGATTTTCACACATGATTGAGTGAAATGACCCATATATTTATTAAAATGAATCATTAACAGAATGAAAATTGTATTTTATAGAATATGTGTGAGTTTTATATATTTTTGGTACTTCTAGTAACAACCTAGGTACTGAGAGAATAATTTTTTTTCATATTTATTAGTTTTATTGAATTAAATATTAAAATTAATTATTAAAATTTTAAGTATGGAATAATTTCATTAACATCATTTCTTATAATGATATATTTAAAAGAATAATTTTAAAATTTTAAAATTTTAATTTTTTGAAACTATTTTCATATTTCATTTAGAATATCAAAATTTACTTAGCATGTGTTATTAATAATTTTCTGAAATAATTAATTTTTTTTGTGAATAGTGAAAAAATATAGTTTTTTTGTAAAGATGTCAATTATTTTCAATAAAAAATAAATTTAAATGTATTATTTTAATATGTTTTAAAGTAACATAATTATTATTTATTTATATTTCATAAACTTAAATTATTTTTAATCAACTTTCCAGTGTATTTTAGAATGCGTTTATTTCTGTTTTATAAAACAAGATTTTTCATAGAACTGGTTTGATGTACATAATGATACTCTTTTTAATTAATAAAAACAATCTTAAATCTGGAATTTTGTAAATGAAATTTATAGATTATATATCATTAAGTATTAATTTATTTTCATACAATGATAATTATTCCTTATATATTTAAGACAAAATCATCTTTAATTGAAAAATATTCTTCTTGAAACCCCACTTTTTCATAGTCACTCTAATTTTTGTTGTAAATATAAATTTTCAAATTTTCTGAATTTAATTATATTAAATGGGTTCAATATTTGGAATTAGAATTTAAAAATTAGGTATTATTTTCATTTTCATTTTTATACGTAAAAAAATTTACTATGGTAAAAAATGATTTACCGTAGTATAGGTAAAATAATTATACAAGTTAATGTTCAAATAAATAAAAAAAATTAAATGGGTGGTTTATGTGATTATAGTCCACAAAAATATTTTAAAAATTAATTATCCATCAATTTTTTTGTAATTAATTCCATAAAAATGTGGTTGTATTTAAATATAATATAGTCAATATTTAATCACTTTAAGCCACCCCTCCTAGTGTATAAGTACCACTCCTCACAAACACCATTCTCTTAAAAGCCTTTAATATATTCATATGTATACAAAACTATCTTATCCCTAATCTCCCCACATCAATTTTCTATTGGTATCACCGAAATTCCAACTCCAAGGTCATTAATAGGTCCTTAAAAGAGGTTATATTAAAGAGGTAACTTCATCAAAGAACCTCTATTAATTTCTTTTATTTTACTTTTTACCCACATCATTTAGGAATCATATCATAATAACTATAGTATAATTTATTTACTGAAATTTTATTTTTATAATGGAATATCTTATATCCATTCTTATTTTCATCTCCTCTTATTCAAAGAAATGAAACCATTGTCCAAATTATGGCGATTAACCATCTATGTGGATAATGTTTTTTAGTTTTCCATTACTACATTAAAGGATGGTCATAAAACACATATTATGTTTAAATAATATGTTAATAAGTATATTATAACTTATTTCATGTTTTTAAGCTAATATATAGGCATAATATTATGTGAAACCAAACTAGTTCCAAATGGTTAAAAAAACTACCAAAATAAGCCAAACATTTATCGATAAAATTTTATCAAATGAATCATCCTATTGTTAGAAAAATTATTTATGGAAAAATTTATACGTATACAGGTAAATTAATACAACTCAATTCCAATTGTGGATTATTATTACCATTTTACATGAAAATCCATAATTATACTTAAATGAACTAACCATGAAACAATGAAACGAACACACCAGAAACAATGAAAACAATGAAATAATATTAATGGATGGGTGGTAAGAAGTTATAAAAAGATCATATAAGGTATTATAAATATGAAAATAGTTACATAATAAATTAATAACATTCATTATACCATTATACGTGAGGTTTAAACATGATTTAAATATTTCAAAAACAAGGTAAGGGAATTCTTCACCCAATTTCCAAGCTTTGTGTTGAAATTAAAATTCATTGATAATGTATTCCTAGGATTATGTGTGAAATAAATTTTTATTTTTTATGTTGTATTTACACTTTTTTATGTTTATTTGAAGAGGATACACACAATTTATTTATTTGATTAATGCTCACCTCAATGATATGATATTTGTAAGGGAATTTCATTAAAAAAATATTATTTTCAAGTTTCTCTTTGCAAAAGTAAAATGGAATTTTTTTATACAAATATATAATAAAATGAATTCCCCACTTTTATGTCACCTTAATATTCTAAATCTGACTATACATTTTAATATAGTTACTTTCAATGAAAATTATTTCCATTGTACGCATGCAGTTTTTCAAAATGAGTAAATTTTAAGGCCATTATTGTAATAATGTAAATTCTAGTTTATAATGATTAGAATATGTAATGTTTAAGTCCAGGTCATTATATTTGGTATTATAGGATGGTTTAAATAATATTAGAGGTTAGGATAATGTTAATAAAGTACCCATAAATTATTTTTAATTTGAAATTATATAGCATTTGAGAATAAAATGTTGCTTAATTTAAGATATTTCTATTCACATTGATCTTCCTTAGAGGAAAGAAGGCATCTATGGTGAGATGGAATCAAGAGGAAACATCCTTCCAAATCAGCGTACAGAGATGGTTGGAATTATAATAGAACAAAATTTCACCGGGATGGATCATTTTAAAAAATTTATAAATGGTGGTGGTATCCATTCAAGGGAGTATTCAGATCAACCATAGAGAAATATGTCATCTCTGGATCATGTTTTGAGGCAATATCCTCCAGCTTTTAGTAGAACCTTAGATTCAGTGGTATCCAAATCATAGATTGTCACTCTAAAAAATTTATTCATTATCATGGGATTTTTATAATACCAAAATTTAACCCTAGCCATTTATTGTTTTGAAGGTGAAACTGATTGATGGTGGTCTCTAGGTAAGAATAACAGAGAGAAATATGATCAGGACGTTATGGAATGGGATTATTTTAAGAGTATTTTTATTGAAAAATATTTTACTAATATTTTTTGACATAAAATGGAGAAAAACAATCATAGTACTAAGGTAGAAGGATGAACATTATATACATGCATATGAAGAAAATTTTATAAAACTGTCCAAGTATGTACTGAATTTTTTTTGGACATTGATAGAAAAATTAATAGATTTTACTCTAGTATGAAAAAATTTTACAAAGATAATTGACTTCATGAGAGATTAAAATATATGTGAAACATATTAATTTCACTAAAAAGTTGAGGTGGAGTTTGATATCATGAATGTGCCTCATGATGAATGGAATAAGAAGTGGAAATATTGGTAGACATATGGGAATAATTCATCAAATAAATTTCAAGGTAATAAAAGGAACTTATAATCTTGTGAAAAGTTTGTAAAAAAGTACCGTGGGGAATGTTTCTCAAAATATGGTAAATGATTTCAATGTGGAAATATTGGTCACATGGATCATGACTATATGGAAAATTTGAAAACGAATAATTAAAACTTGAATGTAAGATATTTTTGTTGCAATGAGTTTGCACATTATGCTAACATGTGTATATAGTTAGTCACTCATTTGGGAAACCATCATGATCATAAATAGAATTAAATTTAGAAATATTTTTCTTATACTATGATTGATTTTGGGTCATCAAATTAATTTGAGAAAAGTATGTTACTTGTGTATTCAAATTATGCCAATACCCTGTTTGATTCTGGAACTTTAAATTTTTTCATTTTTTTGAAATTTTAAAGAATACTGGGAATATCACGTCAAAAATTCATGTAATAACTTTTGGTAAAAACCTTGGGTGGAAGTATTAATTACTCCGATATATATAGGAATTTTCATATTGTTATCAATGAAATGGCATTTCATACAAATATTGTTAAACTACTCATAGTTGAGTTTGTTATTATTTTGGGTATGGGTTGGATTTTAGTTTATCATGCTATGATAGATTTCAAACCTAATAACATCTTTTGAAATAATTTCATATGTTTATTAACCAACCAGAATGAAGATAGAAAAATTAGAAATAGAATTGAAAGTTACTTAGAATATGTCAATGAAAAAAAGGAACTCTTAATATTAGTGATGTTCTAATAGTGAATGAATACATGGAGGTTTGTTCTGATTAATTTAATAATGTTATTCTTGATTGATAGATTTAGTTTAATATTAACTTAGTCCCTCATGATATGTATATTTCAAAACCCACTAATCATATAAAACATATAGAACTTCTGGAATTAAAATAACAATTTATAGAGTTTCAAGATATTATTTTTATTCAACCTAGAACTTCAAAATGGGGTGATCCTATTTTGTTTATTAAAATGAAATATAGTTCTGTAAGGAATTGTATTGATTATTGAACTTTGAATCACTATAATGTTATGAACACATACCATATGAATCGTATCAATGACTTTTTGTTCATCTTTAAGGAGCGTAGTAATTTTCAAATATTGAACTCAGGTAGGCATACCTTCAGTTGAAATTGAAGCAGTTTTATTTTATAAATAATGAATTTTAAACTATATATGGGAATTATGTGTTTTTATTTATTACCTTTGGGTTTAAAAATTCCCCTACTATATTTATGGATCTTAGGAATATAGACTTCTCGGATTATTTTCAGAATATCATTATTATTTTTTTGATGTTTTTTTGGATTATTAAAAATGTTATGAGGATTATGAAAAACGTCTATGGATTTTTCTTCAAATACTTAATTAATATAAGTTATAAAACAAATTTAAAAAATTTGATTTTTGGTTAGAATAATTTTATTTTCTTGGGATAATTATATGAAAAGATGGAATTAAAATTGATCACACTAAAAAAAGCTATTGATTAACGGCCAAGACCCACGAATGTTACTAATATTCTAAGTTTTCTTGTATTATACTTCTATTACTAGTGTTTTGTTGAAAACATTGCATGATTATCTTTCCCACTAACTATTTTAACCTAAAATGAGTTAAATTTATCTATACAAAAGATTTTAATTATTGATTTTATGAACTAAATGGAAGAATGTTAAATGATCAAGTTCTAGACCAAACCTTGATAAATGGAAATGTTTTTAATAGTAGTGATGATTCCTTAAAGGGGCTTGGTTGAGTTATGATGTAGAATGATCTGGTAATTTTCTATGATTAAAAAAAATTATAATGTCATGTGAAAAATTATCCCATACATGATTTTGAATTAACAGGTGTGGTTTCTAAAATTTGGAGGAATCATTTATATGGATCAATGTGTGAAATATATACAGATCATAAATATTTAAAATATATACTCATAAAGGGTTGAACATGAGGAAGAGAAGATATATGTAACTAGTTAAGGATTATGATTACATGGTAAATTATCATCTTATAAAATAAAACAATGTGGCTGATGCCTTGATTTGAAATCATCATGAATCAATAGACATGATGAGTTTTGAATATGATAATTTTGTTAATGAATTGACGATTTTTGGGTTAGAATTGGCCGATGTAGGGACTTCCTATGTTTTGTTTTAGGTTTTAGTGAAATAAACTCTATTAGAACAAATTAAGAAAGATCAGAAAAGAAGACTACGAGTTACAGAAAAAAATAATTGGTTATAAAGGGTAGGTTTCTAGAATTTAATGATGAAAAAGAATCTCTTTTGAGATTTGCGAAGAGATTATGCGTGCCTTTAGATTTTTAGTTCAACAGGGAGTTGTTAAATGGAGATAATAGTTCCCAATTTTCCATTCATCATGGAATCAAAATGATGTATAGAGAACTTTGAGAGTATTGCTTGTGGGATAGAATGAAAAGATATATCAATGACATTACCATGAAATGTTTAAATTGTAATTTTTTTTTAATCAGAATGAAAATTACAAAAGGGGATTCTTCATAATTTTCCAGTTATAGAGTGGAAATGGTAAAATATTTCCATGTATTTCATAGTGGGACTACTAATGAATTGTCAAAGTAATAATATAATTTGGGTTATTGTAGATCGAATGAAAAAATATAGACATTTCCTTCCAATTCTAGACACTTTGTATTTAGATAGAAATTCTAATTTATATATTATGAAGATATATAGGTTACATAAAGTTCCTCCCTCTATTATGTCTAACCATAATCCCATGATCACTTATAATTTTCTTAAATTCCTTTAGAATTCATTTGAACTAAATTAATTTTCGGCACAAAATTTCATCCTCTTACTAATGGATAATTAGAATGAACAATTTAGACCAGGGAAGACATGATTCATGCTTTCTAAATGGATTACCAGGGATTTTGGGAACAACATCTCTCATTAGTAGAGTTTTCTTATAATAAATGTTTTTATTCTCGCAGACATAGGAGACCTTTAAATGAAATACATAGAAAGTGGTGTCGAACTATAACATTTTGGGATGAATTATGTGAAAGAGAGTTCTTGGGAAATGATTTATTTCTAGAAATATTTGAAAAGGTAAAAATGATTCATCAAAAATTAATTATAGATCATAGAATACATAAGATTTATGCAGATAATAGGAGAAATTATATATCATTCAAGATAGGAGATCATGTTTTTCATAAAACATCTCAATGGGAAAGTGTTATGTGTTTTGGTAGGAAGGTAAGGTTAAGTAAAATGTTAATTATAACATATGAAGTCTTGTAGAAATTTAGATCATTTTCCAACCAAGTATATTTTCTTCTGAGTTTATCCTAGGAGCATAATGTTTTTCATGATTGGATGTTAAGAAAGTATGTTCCCGATTCATCTCATATTATGATATCTTGAGTAATCCATTTAGAAGTGAACCATTCTTATGAGGAATATCTTGTTCATATTATTGATCATAGAGATCCTCTATTTCATAATAAGGTAATTCATAAGGATAAGGTTTAGTGAAAAAACTATATTGTTGAAGAAGAAACACATGAATATGAAAATGAATTAAGGTAAAAGTATCCCCACTTGTTTAGTAGGTGAATAAAATTAAGAGGATGAAATTTCCATAAGGGGGTAAAATATAACAACCCAATTACTAATAGAATATAAATATTTTAATATTTAGTATAATACTATAATTAAATAGTTAAATTCATTTAAAATATGTTTAGTAAGAAATAATTTTATTAAACTCATTTTTATATGGTTATATTGAAAATATTATTTTTGAAATTATATAATTTTCTTTTAAAAAAAATAATTTCATTTTTGGATTCTCCATCTAAAAATTATCTTAGGATGATTTTTGGAGGATTTTTTGAAAAAATAATTTTTTTCATTAAATAGTGGAAAATACCGATTTTTTAAATGATTTCATTTATTTTAAATAAATTAATAAATTTACTAGTACCTTTATGCATTGAATATGTTTTATAGTAAAATATGTATTATTTATTTTTATTTCATAAACTTCAATTCTTTTGAATCAAATTTATAATGTATTCTAGAATAGTATTTTTTTTTAGAAAAATAGGGATTTTTTTCTTCTGAAAATCATTTTAGAACACATAATGTTTTTACATTTTAATTAATTAAAATAATCCCTAAATGGGAATGTTTTAAATGATATATATATATATATTATTAAATATTAATTTTGTTTTATAAAATTATTATTATTAGTCATAGATTTAATATAAAATCATCTTTTTCTTGAAAACTAAACTTCTTGATAACTCACTTTTCCACTACATCTATGGGTTTTGTTTTAAATATAATTTTTTCAATTCAATGAAATTAATTTGGTAAAAAATATTTTATATTTTTAATCATAAGTTCATAATTATATATTAGGTTAATTTTATGTTTTAGTTTTAAAAAGTGTTACCACTGTAAAAAAGGTTTACCATTTTATAGGTAAAATAATGAAAAGGGTTAAATGTAAAAGGTAGAATCTTAAAAAACCTAAAAAATACAACAATAAATGTGTATTTAATGTTTTACATAACCATTAATATACATTAAAAAAGTAATTATGAATCTATTTCATTGTAATGAATTCCAAAAAAATGTTTTTCGATTTAAATACGAAGTAATCATTATTTAATCACATTAAATCACCCATCGTAAAGTAGAAATAAAACTCATCACCATCCACTTTATCATAAAGAGAATTTAATATTATTATATATATAAAAAACACTTCTCCCCACTCTCCCAACTTACATGTTCTACTGGTATCACTAAAATACCAATTATAATGTCCTTAAGGGGTCTTTCAAGGGGGTGATATTCAAGAGGTAACTTTCTCAAAGCACATCTCTTAATTTCTTTTCTTCTTCTACATTCTCATCATCTCATTCATCCTTAAAATCATAATAACTATAGTATCATGTATAAACTAAAATTTTATGTTTCTAATGGAATATCTTATAAACATTTCATTTCTCATCTCCTATTATTCAATGAAATGAAAACATTGTCGAAATTATCACGGCTAACCGTCTCCATGGATTATGTTTTTTCGTTTTCCATTACCGACATCAAGTCTGGTGATAAAACTATTATTATAGTTAAATAATATTTTAATTAGTATATTATAACTTATTTCATGTTCTATAACTTATATATGGGTATAATATAAATTAAAACAAAACTATATTGTGATGGTCTAAAAAACCTCCAAAATAAACAAAACATTTATCAATAACATTTTATCAAATGAATCATCATTGTATTAGAAAAAAATGATATATGTGGACATTTATACTTATTTAAGTGAATTGATAACATTTTATTACACATTTAGATTATTATTTTAAGGTTACTATAATATCCATAATTATAGACAAATGAACTGAGCATGAAACCATGAAATAAACGCACCCGAAACAATGAAAATAATGAAATATTATTAATTAATGGGTGGTGATATGTTATAAAAAGAAAATATAAGGTATTATAAATATGAATATAGTTATTTCATAAAGTAATACCATTATTTAAAACATTATATAGGATGATCAAACAAATTTTAAGGAAGTCAATCCTATGATAGGGGAATTCTTAACCCAATATTTATTATTTGGGTTAAACATCAAATTCATTGATAATTTATTGCTCTCATTATGTAATTTTTTTGGAATTAATTATGTTTTATTTAATATTTTATGTGTATTTATAGTGTATACACATAATCGATTCATTTTACTGGAACTCACATCAATGATATGATACTTGTAAGGGACATTCTTTTAAAATAAATTATTTTAATGTTTATTTTTACAATAGTCAAAACGAATGTATTTTACATAAATTTAATGAATGGAAATTCCCTATTTCATTTGACCTTAATATTTTTAAGCTTTATTTACAGGTTTCTATGGTTTATTTAATAGAAAATTTATTCCATTATACGTGTGTGGTTTCTCCAATGAGTGATTTCTAAATGGAAAATTTATTTTCTTTAAAGAGTAGTCTATGATGAAAGTTTTCATGATTTATGATTGATTTTATGGTTCATGGGCATTGTTTTTGATGATGGGTGGTTCCTTTATAAACCAATGACGAGTGGTGTAGTTAAAAAACAAGTATGGGTGTAATTCCTTGCTATTTTAGTAAAATTTGTTTCCTCAATAAATGTGTGTTATATAATAGTATACACATAAAAATATAGAGAAACTGTTATGACCACTCCCCCAGGGTCCATGTCGTGACTACCCCAAGCCTTCCTTCCAAAGGCTATGGGTTGGAAACTATCAATGAAGGAAAAATCCCTAAAACTGGGAGGGCATTTCCTTTATAACCTATAACACACACAACCAAGAACACAGAAAGATATGAACTCAAGTAAACTGAATAGTAAATAGAGTGAGTACAGTAAGTGAAAAGGGGACAGAATACAAGCACAACTAGAAATTACAAGGAAAAATGGAAAGTACAAGACAACTAAAAGTAAAAGTAACTGGAACAAATCCTGTGATCACCCTCCAAGGATCATACCTGAAGGGTAGATACAGCTCTCGATCAGTCGTCTCTGTGGAACGCCTTGTCTAGGTCTACCTCTGAGCTACCTCCAGTCCCGGTACCCTCATCCTCGGTCAGCACTGTCTGTCGTCTGCATCCAACACAACAAGGTGTGGGCATAGCCCGTGCAGGGGTGAGTATAACAATACTCAGTAGGGAACTCGAGACCCTCAAGGTCAAACAAAATACACCAAGGATAAACCAAAAAGTATGAAATCAATAGGTAACCCTACTTAGGTATATGCCCATACATATACCTAAGGTATCAATCAATCCAACTCAATCATATAGGAACAAAGAGGTTCTGACTCAGCTCACACCAGGTATATATTTAGGTATAGATGTACAAATGATTAAATTTAAATACTAAATCATCTTACTCAGTTAAAAGGATCAACTGCTAACCTGTACAGAATAGCTTGGAGCAGACCTGCACAAGATCGCTGAGAGCTGACCCACACAAGATCGTTCATAACTGACCAACACAAGATTTCTACGAGATGACCCACACATGATCTCTAGAGATGACCCACATAGGATATATAGGATATGACCCACACATGATCTCTAGGAGCTGACCCACACAGGATCGCTAGAAGCACTCTTCTCGTCATAAACAGCTTCTGGATTTCCTTACTAGGCTTGCTCGCCTCCGGGAGAGTCTGCTCTCCAAGCCAGTGGTCGATTCTCCAACTCCAAAGATTTTCCATGAAGATGTATCTCAATGTACCTCCACGTAATAATGGTTTCAACGCAACAGACAGCGCATCAACTGGATACCCGATCTGTGAGTTATTAGCATTTTAGTCCTCAGGCCCCGGTTGGATTCATGCTCGATCCAAACCGACCATTTCCCAACTTTATCCAAAACTCTAGTGGGGTATACTAAAGGGACTATCTCGCTCCAAGGTTTTCGGCCCCACCGACGGTTTGTTAAATGGACGTCCGTTGCCAATGTTATGACCCAAGTAAAGTATAGGGTCGTATCTTGTCCGGGTCTGGTCCGACCCGGCCTGGGTCGACCCGGTTCGGTTCGACCTGGCCCGACACACGCTGGGCGGCCCGACCTGCTGGGTAGTGGCCCATGAGGGGCCATGGGGGTCGCGGAGTCCGTGAGGGCACGAAGGCCACATGGGGGGGGGGTGCTAGAGTTCGCGGCGGTGTGGCTGTCCGCAAGGTGGATCAGCGAGGCCGCTTGGCCTGGGTGGCTCGGCGAGACCATGAGGCAGCTCGGCTTGGGCAGCGTGGCGAGGTTGTGGAGGCAGTTCAGCCGAGGTGGCACAGGGAGGCTGCGACGGCGGTTCAGACAGGGCGGCCACGGCGGCGGTTACGCCGGGGCAGCGCGGGTAGGCCGTGACGACAGTTCGGCCGGGGCGGCAGTTAATCCGGGGTGGCGCGGTGTGGCCACATCAGAGATGGTCATAGATTGGATTTATTACACCACCAACTTCTTCATGGCTGGTGGTGGGGCCGGCCTCCATCCTCGTTCCCCTTCGTGGTTGGTCGCCGTCCTCCTCCAATGCGAAGAACACCACAATTCATCACAAGAAATTACATAGAGGACGAGCCTTGTTAGTTTGGCCCACACTCTCTTCATTAGAGTGATAACAACTGGCTCAACAAGAACAATAATATCAAGAACGGCTAAAGAAGAAAAATAATCAAGCACCCTCCCTACAATCCTCATCAATCACTATTCCCAATCCCACAAAAGTATTAGAAGGGGAGAACATGGAAAGAGTTAATCATATTGTAGTAAACCCCTACCTCATTTGTTTATTTCCATCGATGAGTAAGGTATGATGGTCGTCGAAGAAGTCCTATGTTAGAGGATTTCCCGAGTAATAAGTCAAAGTCAGCATTCTTTGTTGGAGGAGTGTTCTTTGTTGGAGAAGTGTAGTCATCCCAATGTTTCTCCAAGCTTCTCCCTTTTTTCCAAGAGTTTCCCCCAATTCCACCATAAATGAGGATTTTCTAACTTAATAGATTAATTTAGCACAATTTTAATTTAGATTAATTAATTAATTGATGGGTGGAATAATAAATTAAGGGGTGGGATGGAATAATTAAGTGGAGAGCTCAAGAGGTTTCTCCCCACTTAATATGGAGTTCAAGGGATTTAAATCCTCGGGTGGTCCCCACCACCATAACCTCTCATGGGAGGTTAATTCCGGTGGTCCCCACCTGTGAAACTTCCACATGGGAGTTTGAAAAAAAAAAACAAAATGTTACACACTTTATTTTATTTTATTTTTTTCACAAAAAACCCAAAAATTAACTGTCACCCTTGACAAACAACCGTCGAGGTGAACGTCTTCTTAAGTGAATACCAGCACTGTGAGTTCAACGGTGCCCTCATTTTTCAATTCCGAGCACCAGTTCAAAAGTTAGAAAAACCCGCTCTCATGTTTACTAAATGTACCCGAAATAAAGTTTAGAAATTCATTCAGGGCACACTGGGCCTTGGAATCACACGCCGTTAGTTTTCGTGGACTCGTAAAATTCCCTTTTAATTAAAAAAAATTACAAGGAAATTCCGAGTCTTTATTGAAACCAACAAATACTTTGTTTCATTAAGAAATGATATTACATTAATAAAAAGTGAAACCAATTAAACTTCCAAACATTAAAATTGAACAATGAAATATAAAATGGAAAATAAAAAAATGGGAAATTAGGGATCCCGCCAATCTATTATAATCATCGCCCCCACTATAAACACTGTAAAAAAGTAACCAAATATTAATAAACAAAGAAACATTGTAAAAAATGGAAATATTTAACTTTTGGAGAAATTAAGTTGAATTTTTAGTGAAATAATATATTATTATATATAGGAGGAAATTTGAATGTTGGGATAGTAATATGACTGTTGTAATAGTAACACGACCCTTGGGAATAGTATCTAGACTATTTAAAATAGTAACCTGACCATTAGAATAGTAATTTTACATGAAAATAATAAATGTTGAAAAAATTAATATTTATCATGATTAATTTTTTATAAATGGAAATATTACAATTCCAAAAAATAAATATCATGATAAAAAACTCAAAGAAAATAGAAGCACATTTTTAATGAAGTGTACTTTAAAGTCTTTTTAAAAAACATTTTTTGAAATTAAAAATTACAAATAACTATTTTAGAAAATTATTTTGATAAAATTAATATAATTTTTTCAATCAACACATCGATGTTATCCATGGGATATTTTTAGGTAATTTTATGAAATATTTTAATTTTCGAGTGAATAGTAAAAATATAGTTTTTTTCACATAACACATGTATCTAAAATTACATAATTCACGATGTAGTAATTAAATAATAATTTATATAAATTTAGGTTCGGTCATGGTATATTTTATTTCATAAATGGTTCATTAAAATACAATACAATCAATTTCTATACCTAAAAAGTGATTTCCAAAACCTAAAGTCAAAAGTGATTCCTTAAAATAACAATTATTCTTCCTTTCCACATTCATTTTTAATTAACTAATGAATTATAATTATAAAAGTATTTTAAATTCTCAAACTCCTTATATTATATTAATATATGATTTATAATGTCAAAAATTCACTTTTAGAAGTTTTACCTTTGATATGTTATTTTATTCAATATTTAATTCTAAAAATACCCCTCTCCCCATGTATAAGTAACCCCTATCCCCCTTGGAAAAAAACTCTTACGACCCGTTACAAATCATATGACATAACAACCCAATGTTTTATCAATTGAAATTACCATATGATAACGATTTCATATGGGATAATCACATAAAATTACTTTAAGAACACAATAAAAACATTATAAATGATGAATGTATGAAATAAGAAGTATTTCTAGAAGTTAAGGAACATATACCAATGGAATAGTAACATGAACCTTATGTATAGAAAACATACAATTGAATATTAAACTCACCAATGAAAGTATAAATAAAATTTATCCATCTTATAAGTGACAATATGACATATTTATATCATAATATAAGTAAATAAATATTTGAAAACTTAAGTGTTGGTATTTTTGTAAGTTTAAAATATTTAATTATAATTTTATGATTAATTAAATAATTTATAAAAAGATGTATTTTCATAAAATTTATTCAAAAATTAATATTTTTTATGCATTATGATTATAATACAATTTTATGATACCTTAAGTAAATTTCCAAAGTGTTATAAAACCAGTTATAATTTTAAAATTTGTATTTTCCAATTAAATTATGAATTTAATTAAGAATTAAATATCTAATAATTAGAAAATTATTTTCATGAAATTTATTTCAATTTTTTTTTCTACACATCAAAAATCAGTGATGGTTATTTTTTTTGGATTTTTCTAGAATAGTTCAGTTTTTTGTGAATATTAAAATATGGCAATTTACGGTATTTATACATTAAAAGTTAAATACACTAATACTAACGTCATGAAATATGTAATAACCATTGGTTTAAACTCACATGTTATATTTAGTATTTTTAGTCTCAAGAATCAACACTATCACCTGTCTTGAATAGAATAATTAAATAATGAATAAAATAACGAGAAAACACCCTCCCCTCCACTATAAATACCACCCCTCACAACCCATCCTCCTCACACATCTCAAGCCTTGTTCCTGACCAAAGTTCTAATAAAATATCTTCCCAATACTCTTACACATAACCTTTAGACATTGGTGTTAAAAAAATACCCAAACTAAACCCCTAAGGAGGTTCTCAAGAGGAAGGAATCAAGAGGTAAAACCCACTTCCGTTTTCTTTTAATTTCATTTTCCTTTATTTTGTTTTCTATACTCACCACTCCTCATCCAAAAGGAATGTAATCTCTATTACCTTAAACATACTATAATTTTTTTATGCTAATATAATAATTCATCTTCATATCTTTTTCCCCCTCTTATATAAGAAATGAAAACACCATCTAATATGTGTTAACTTATAACAATCAAGGATGGAGATTTTTCAATTTCTATTATCATCTTGAATTATGACCATGAAACCATATTTATAGTTGAACCAAATTATTTTATATGTAATATATTATATTAAATGTTCTGGAATCATTTTTTAAAAATGGTATTAATTTATAAAACCAAATGAGTTTGTTGTGACCTAAAAACCGATAAATTAATCCAAGCGATTATCATTAATGTTTTATGTAATGATTAAACCTCCCCTAAAATAACCAAATAAATTATATGATCATTTAAGCTTATATATTAACATTAATAAATCATAACTTCAATTCCCATTTTACCTGAACTTCCATACTATTATATAAGTGAGTCGATCATGAAAACTAAGAAAACGAGCAGTCCCAAATGATAAAATTAAACACTATAAATCATATAAAAGGGCATTAATGAACTTAATAAAATTATAATAAATATATTAAATGTATAAAATATTCTGGAGTTATTAATTAATGAATCTAATTTTTTTATCCAAGATGTTAAGATCAAGTGAAGAACACCTTCAGACTTAAGGTAAGGGATTCTACCCAAACCTCCATTATTCCTTCGTATTATTCTTTCTCTATTTTTATCCAAGTGAAATTCACTTTTATTTTTATGTACATGTTATAAATAATTTTTATATGTTAAATATAGCTTTATAAAGATCCAATAATCCTTATTTTTAAATGATATACATTTTTTTAAAAGTTTCCCAACTCAATTCTTCTGGATAGGTATGCCTGATTTAACGGAACTTTCGGAATTCTTACCCATTTTCAAGTGCACTCCAAAATATATTTTTAGACATTATTTTTATAAAATAAATAATTTTATTATGAAAACCTTCTTGGTTCACTGATATTTTTATATAAAATTTTACGACCATTTCTTTTTTAAATTCTTCTTAGTATTTTCCATAAAACCGCTAAAAAATGTTTGAATTCTAAAGTTTCTTAAATACTCTTTTTACATGTTATCATTTATATTTGACATAACATATCCTGATATATGACTATTTCCCCTTATTAATGTCCATGTATGAAATAATTCATTTCATTCGTAGATACTTTTATGATATGGAAATTTATTATCCTTTATGACTTGATTATGATACCCATTTCTTTCAATGGGTACCCTTATGTTTATGTATGATTGGTTATATATGATTATTTATATGGAAAAAATATTCATGTACATGTTATGATGGGTGATACTAGATATATCTCCAATTAATTGGTGAAATTTTAGTCTCATAAGACCTTATGTGCAACGGTCTTGGTGGTTATCCTTGACTCGTGCTCTATATGCAACAATCTTAGTGGTAAGCCTTGACTCGTGATCCTCTATGTGAAAAAAGTCTCGACTCTTGATAAATTCATGTTTTATGTTGATTCCAAATTACTATGGTTCTATGATTATATGATCCCATTTTATATATGTTATTATTCATTATGTTTAATCATGGACCCTGCCTTTTTATATTTTTATGTTATGCCTTTTAACCCATGTACTAAGTAATATTCTTATGTTTATGCCCATACTGGTCTTTTAGAACATTCCTTTACTCATGTTCTCCCCAGTTTATCCTATTTCGATGTAATGGATCAAATTAATTTAGGAAATCTTTATGAATATTAATGTTTTTTTATTTACTCCCATGTATTTAGTTTTTTTGTACCTAGTCTTCCAAAACCTAGACCTTATGATCCTATCCTGTAATTTGATGTTTGATTATGCTTAAAATCATGTAATGATATGTGAAAAAGGATAGGTTCACTATATATGCTCTACTAAAATACCCCAATCAATCCCCTTAGAATACATAGGGATGTTATTGAGTAATCCAACTCTAATAACAAAGGTGTTATAATGTCGTAAAAGAGAAGCTACACTGATGATTAAGTATATTCCGATTCACTTCTATATATTTCTATTTCTTCTTCCTCTTTTATTTGTTTTTACATTAACCATTTCACATACAAAAACTTAATATATTTAGTTATATATTAAGTGAAAACTATATTAATTATTTTATCCGATTATAAGTATTATACTACAATATATATAATTGTTAAACTTCTTCTTCCTGCTCTCCTAATAATGTCCCGTCAAAGGTCAATTAACCACCTACAGAGACATCGCCATGTCGACACATATAACAATAATAAATAATTAATGTTACAATATATATAATTTATAAATATTTAATAATATAAACTATAATATTATGTAATTAATTATAATAATATATAAAATACATTTATGAAAATAGAGAATCTAAAGAAAAACATGAAGTTTTTAAATAAAACATGATATAAAAAAATTTCAATTTTATCCATAAAAATTAAGAAATATAATAAAATTAATATAATTTATAAATAATTGTATAATGTACTATAATAAACTTTGGGATCAATGTTTTAATAAATCTATGTTTATTATTCTGGAGGTACAAAAACAACAAAATTAACTAGGAATTAAGGTAAACAAATTATTAGAACCAACTCCTTTTCTTTAAGTTATTCCTTCTTCATGTAAAATTTTAGTATGGATATTATTTTAATATTCATCAAATATAATTTCATTGTCCTTACCTTTTCTTTTATAGGATATTCATGTTCCTAATATGATTTTATGACAAATAAAACCATTTTACAAAAGAACACTTCTTTCCAAAATAAATTTGGATTCTCTTGAGTCTTTTCTTCTACACTCAAGAATGATGAATCATATACTAGATGTTTTTTTCACTTTTCATTCAAGATTACCAAGTTTATTCATTATTTAAGAAATACTAATGAAAACCATTCATTTATATAGTTTACATTATGAATTTGATTGATATACATTCTACGTGGCCTCCATGATTATGTAAATGTTATAATGTGATGAGTGAACCATGAATTATATAGTGCTCCAATGCATTCTGAATCAGGAGAAACCAATCAAATAACCCATTTTATGGAAAATGAAATTATTTTTCTAATGACATCCCCAATTCCATGGGAGGTTGATTTCAAAACATTTTTGGCAATTCTTACCGAGTTATTTCAGGATATGAATAATAAACTGAATCACGTGGAACATCCTCCTTCACCCAAGAAGGATAAACTAGCCGTTGAGTCCTTTATGTGGAAAATACCACCAATTTTTATTGGAATTATCAATCTTCTTGTCATTTAACATTGGGTTAAATCAATGTGGAATATCTTTTATGTGATTTATTGTTTCGAGAAGGTGAAATTGACTCTTTTGGTTTATCCTTTAGATGAATAACACAATCAATGGCGGGTGTTGGTAAAGAATACCATGAAAAAGGATGAAATCGAAGATATGGAGTGGTAAGACTTTAAGAAAATATTTATTACATATTATTTCCCTTTGAAACATTGAACAAACATAGAGAGTGAATTTAGAGTTGAATAAAAATAAAGGTAATTCTATCATGAATTATAAGGAAAAATTCACAAGGATTTCAAGATATGACTCAAGTTTTATTATAAAAAATGATAGAAAAATTGATATATTATTTTGTGGTTCAAAACCAGACCTTTTAAAGGATCTATCTATATATTATTTTTAGAGTTATGAAGAATTGGTTTATTGTGCTCTGAACATAGAGATGAAGTTTAGAGAATGGTTCCATTTTTATAGAGATAAGAAGATACAAATGGAGTTTCAAACTTGTGGGTCAAATAAAAAAGGAGTAAAGAGGATCCAAATACCCACATGTTAAAAATTGGGGAATAATAATCATAGGAATTGTCTCAAATGGATGGGGAAATGAATAAAATGTGGTAGAGAAGGTCATCAAGCTCATCAATGTTGATGAGACAAAAATAATCCCACCAACATGATTGAGGAAAGGAGGTAATCTCATCATGTATGACCTATGGTTAAATGCTTCAACTCTAGGGATCAATGTCACTATGCAAGATAGTGCACTAAACCTCAAGTCATTATGGGTAACCAGTGTTAGAAGTGACCAAATCCAAAGGGGAAAAGGGAAATATTATGCCATCAATACTACTGATGTAGAGAAACAAAACATATTTGTACAAGGTACACCAACTATGAACTCAAGAATGGAAAGAGTATTATTTGATTCTAGTTATATGAATTCCTTTATAAGCTACAAGTTTTCTTTAAATATTGAATTGAAGCCCCGATATGATGTAGAAATATATGTAAAAACTTTTATTGGTGTAATCATTGCAAGCCAAGTGTTATAATCTTATCTCTCTAGAATATGTGGGAAGAATCTTCCATTTAATATCATAATTCTTCTCTTGGTGGAATTCAACACTATACTAGGCATGAATTGTCTCTAATTATATTGATTACACATCAACTATCAGGAAAAGTAAATATACATTCATATTCCAAACCATCCAATGATCCTCTACAAATGCAAGGAAGATCCTGGACCTCCTTTGGAAAATCCATCAATGATGTGGGTGTTGATACCTTGTGAAGGAGTATACATTGATCAAATGATTGAGTCAAAGGAATGTATAAAATTAGAGTAAATTCATTTTTATGGAATAAATAGATTTATTTTTTGAAGAGTTACTCGACTTCCCATAGATATTGAGGTGGAGTTCTCAATAGACCTCATACTTGGAGCCACTCCCATCTCAAAATTCCCCTACAGGATGACCCCAATCAAATTGGAAGAGTTAATGAAGAAACTGCTAGAGAATTTGAAAAAGGATTCATACTCCCTAATGCATCACCTTGAGGTGCACCAATGCTCTTTGTCATGAAGAAGGATGGATCAATGCAACTGTGTGACAATTTCTAAGAGATCAGCAAGATCAATGTAAAGAACAAGTATCCTCTACCATAGATTTATGACTTGTTTGATCAACTATGAGGAGATAAATACTTTCAAAGGTGTATCTTCATTCAGGGTATCCTAAACTAGACGTGAAGAAGGAAGATATTTAGAATACTTCTTCCTATATAAGGTATGGGTAGTATTAGTTCATAGTGATTCCATTTAGACTTACTAATTCCCCTGCAATCTTCATGGATTTGATGAATATAGTATTTAGATACTACATTGACAAAATTTTGATAGTTTTTATAATCAATATTCACATTTACTCCAAGATAATGTAGGAACATGAATAGAATCTAAGTATTGTGTTGTAGAAATTAAATAAGGATAAAATGTATGCTATTCTCATAAATCATAACTTATGGATACAACAAGTAACATTATTTTGGAAGATTATCTCATGTGAGTGAGTCTCTATAGATCCTTCAAAGACAAAGATAATTGAGGTATAGACTAGACCCATTAGTGTCATTAAAACCCATAGTTTTCTAGAATTGTATGGATCCTAACAACGTTTTGAGAGAAATTTCTCACTATTTTATAGCCTGATAATTAAGTTAACATGGAAATGGGTGAAGTATGTATAGATAGAAAAATCTTAAGAATTATTTAATGAACTCAAGAATATGTGAGTTCCTTCACATGTACTCACACTATGAAAATACGGAGAAGGTTTTGGGATATGTAGTGATTCTTAAAAGAAAGGCTTGGGTTACATACTCATTCATAATGATAAAGTGATATCCTATGCCTCAGGATAGTTGAAGATACATGAGAAGAATTACTCAACACATGATCAAGAGCTAGAAACTTTGATTTTTTCCATAGAAATTTGGTGACACTACCACTATGGAGAGATGTATGAAATATATATAGATCAAAAGAGATTAATTATATATTCCCACAGAGGTTATGAACACGCTTTAAAGGATATGGTTAGCCATAATCAAGGGTTACAATTTTTCTATTCACTACCATCCAGGAAAGATAAACAAGTTAACTGATGCTCTTAGTAGAAAATAACCTACTACTCTATCCATTATATAGATTGGGAGAGACCCTATCTTCAAGGAAATACAAAGGATAGATCTAGAAAACATAACATAAGGGAATACTTCCTACATTTCAAAAATGATTTACCAACCATCCATCTAATAGATTATCAAGGAGGCATAAAGGGATGATCTAGAGATACAAAATAAGGTGAATGAAGTAAAGAAAGATAAATTACATGTGTTACATATCAATTATGATGGTGTGATTTGGTTTGGAACAAGTCTTTGTGTTCCTAAACCACTTGAGATAAAGAAGAATCTATTGGATAAAACATATACATCATATTTATAAATCCATCATGGAAGCACCAAGATATATCATGATATATTCGAAAACTTCTAGTGGCATAACACGATGAAGAAGACTGTGGAGTATATCTCATGGTGTTTGGTGTGTTAGAAATTTAAATTACAGTGATAAAAGTCCAAAGGGTTGATTAAACCGTTGCCTATAACCATTTGGTAGTGGGAGAATGTCACTATGGAATTTTCCACTGGCCTCCCAAAAACATCTAATAGAAACCGTGTGATAAGGGTGGTTATGGATTGACTCACCAATACTACCCACTTTATCACTATTTAGGTATATTTATCACTTGAAAAAAATTCCAAGATATATGTGACGGAAGTGGTGAGGCTACATGGGGTACCAAATAAGATCATCTCTGATCCTGGTCCAAGGATCATCTCTAAATTCTGGACAAGTATTCAATATGCTTTGAGTACTGAATTGAATTTAAACATAGATTATCACCCCCAAATTGATGGCCAATCAGAAAGGACTATTCAAACACTTGGGAGTAGTGGCCTATCATATTTCACTTCCTCCATATATGGATATTATTCAGGATGTGTTCTATGTATCAATCCAAAGGAAGTACATACCTGATCCCTCACATATATTGAACCTAGAGGTAGTACAACTAGATAATTACCATAAAATCCCAACTTTTTATGGATATGTATCAGGTTTGTTTTTAGGTAATATTTTGAATAGTTTTCAGTAATTTACTTTTGTGTTAATATTTAGGGAGTTTTTGGGTGACTTTTAAGAATTTAGGAAGAAAAAAGTGTAGTGAACATCGGGCTTATGATTTTCCAAACCATGCATAACTGCCAAGCTAATCATCCAAATCCTGGTAGAGGGGAATCACACAGATGGTGCAGAGTTTGGGAAACCTTTCACCAAAATAGGAGAAACTATATAACCACCTAGAGGAGTCATATAATTAAATCAAGATCGCATTCTTCATAATTGTTCTACTGGATTTAGGGATTTCTGTTGGCGAGCGTTTATTGTCAATCTTGAGGTTGGTGGTTGATAATTCAAATCCCAAAGTCTTGATTGAAATTTAGTGTATGTAATCATAGGATTTATATTATATAATTAGAAATTGATTTATTTATTGAATTATTTAATTGAGGTAAATGTGAAATTGGGGGTACTGGGATATTGAATTGATTGAGTTGGAACAATTAATTGTTGAATTAATTGGGGATATTTAATTAATTGAGTAGGAATAATTAATTGATGAATTAACTGGGAGTATTAAATTGATTGAGATAGATTAATTAGTTAGGGAATTATTTGGGGACATTTAATTGATTGAGATATAATAATTAATTGATGAATTAATAAGAGTTATTGAATTGTTGAGTCAGAATAATTAATTGATGAATTAATTAAATTGAGTAATGTGATTATTTAATTATTGAATTAAATAATGGAATTTATGAGATTTATTAATTAATGATCTAATTAATGGAAGTAATTTGATTATTTAATTGTTTAATTAAATAATGGGATTTATGAGATTAATTAATTGAATAATCAATTAATAGAAGTAGTGTGATTATTTAATTGTCAAATTAAATAATGGGGTAGGTGGGATTGAATAATTAATTAATTAATTAATTTAGGGAATGTGATTATTTAATCATTGAATAAAATAATGGTATTGATGAGATTAATTAATTGATGAATCCATTAATGGATGTTATGGGAATATTTACTAATTGAATTAAATAATGAGATCGATGAGATTAATTAATTGATGAATTAATTAATAAATGTAATGTGATTATTCAGTTGTTAAATTAAATAACAGGATTGATGAGATTAGTTTGTTGAAGATTTAATTAATTGACGTAATGTGATTATTTAATTGTTGAATTAAATAATGGGATTGGTGGGATTAATTCATTAGATGAATTAATCAATGGATGTAATGTGATTATTAAATCATTTAATTAAATAATCAGATTAATGGGGGTAATTTATTGATGAATTAATTAATGGGAGTAATGTGATTATTTAATTATTGAATTAAATAATGGGATTGATGAGATATATTAATTATTGAATTAATTAATGAATGTAATGTGATTATTTAATATTTGAATTAAATAATGTGATTGATGGGATTAATTAATTGATAAATTAATTAATGGAAGTCATGTGATAATTTAATTGTTGAATTGAATAATGCGATTAAAGGGATTGAATGTGATTAATTAATTGTGGAATTAATTGATGAAATTGATGTGAACAATTAATTGATGAATTAATTGAAGGGATTAAATGTGATTAATGAATTATGGAATTGACATGAACAGTTAATTGGTGTATTAATTTAAGGGATTGAATGTGATTAATTAATTATGGAATCAATTAATGGTATTGATGTGAACAATTAATTGGTGAATGAATTATTGGAAAATAACTTTTGATTGCTGATTTGGATTTATTAATTGTTTAATTATTTAATAGATCATTGTGATTATAGAAATGAACAATTTGGGATAATTAATTATTAAATTAATTATTGAGATATTGTTGTTGTGTTATCAGAATAATTAATTGTCAAGTTAACTATGTGGATATTGGAATTATGGACTTTGGATAATCAATTATTGAATAAATTATGAGAGCTTGAGAATATTGATTTGAGATATTTAATTTTTGAATTAATTATAAGATATTGAGATTGTTGATTTGAGATAATTAATTATTTTATTAATTTTGAGATATTGAGATTTTTGATTTTGGTATAATTAATTATTGAATTAATTATGGGATAATAAGAATGAGAGCTGAATAATTAACTATTTAATTAATTATGGAATTGATACCCCCTTGGGAGTGGGGCTAGGACATGCCTTTCTTGCATGTCTTTGTTTCAATGTAATTGTACCACCGGGCACCAAATATAAATATTTGATTAATTGAGTTGATGTACTTAATAAATTGAAGAATTAATTAAAGGGATCAATATGATTAACTAATTATTGAATTAGTAATGGGAATGACAAGATTGATTAAGTGCTAAATTAATTAATTGGATGATGTGAATATCAAATTATTGAATTTGATTAATTAATTTGTTAAGTAATTAATGTATTGTTGTGATATATGTGAGTTGTGAAAATAAATGGTAACATGGAATTTCAAATGTGAATTGTGATTATGAATGGTAACAAGAAAATTCATATTAGTTATAGAACAATGAATGGTAAAAGTGGAATTCATGTGTTATTTGTGATTATGAATGGTAACATGAACATTCTTATAATATAAAACAGTGAATGGTAATAATGGAATTATAGTTTTAATTGTTATTATGAATGGTAACATGGATATTCATATGATATAGAAAAATGAATGGTAACAGTGGTATTCATGTGTAAATTGAGACAAAGAATGGTAACAATAACATTTTGACATATGATATCCCCTGCGTATAATTTGGGATCTAACATGAGCTAAAGTAGGTATTGATGTACGAGTGTCTATAGGAACCCAAGGATTTATGTGTTTATATAAAGATTAATTGATAATGTGTTAACTATTTACTTATGCATTGTAATTATTTTTTATACAACCACATACACTATTGTTTGACTCGATATTGTTTTATATGCCATTATTAGTAGCCTACTGAGTTGTACTCACACCCTACTCGGGCTTCATGATCAATACCCAAATTAATTTTATGATTTCAGGATATGATAAGTATAAACACTATGTGTTATATGGTTGATTTGGTATAGATCATGGCTAAGGGAACCATAAATGGTTTGAGACCCACTATGGGAGTTGTTAGTGTCTCTATTTTTGAGTCTCATTTTAGAAACTCGACATGTACATTGGAATAACATATTTTCTACTTTATTTTTGATTCTTTATTCCGAGTTTTAGTCATTTAGTTATACTAGTACTGTTCTTGTCATGTAATATTATCAATTGCTAATTATTGTTTATTTATTTCCACTACTGAATCACTCTATTAAAAGAGGTTATAGTCTCCCCAGGATTGATATGAGATCCTCTCATCGAGTCGGTATCCTCTCGTATATAGGGAGGCACACTTTGGGTTATGTGACAGACTAGATCAGGGCACTGATGTGTGGCACCCAAGTTGGGATGTTACAAAGTAGTATCAGAGGAGTTTTTGTCTTGTTATTTGGGAATGGTATACATGAGACTAGGAAGAGTCTAGCCTCAGTTATGAGCTCCTACATGGGATTAGCTGACCCATGTATGGGGGAGAACCCAATTACCCAGAGTGACATTGTTATTATTTCTTTATAATATTATAGTTGATGTTACTTAACCTTGGGTGGCACACTTATTGTGTGATGTGACTATTGTTTCAAGGATTTGTTAAGAATGACTCATGGCCTAGTATGACATGAGAGTTTAATTTCCATTTATTATTCTAGGCACTCATGATTAATATGACATGAATTATTTAAGGCATGCATGGGAAAATGGGTTATGGGTAAGCTTTTGTACTTGAACTATTTTTCCTTTCATATAAAATGAAATGGAAAATGGTGCCTATGTGAAATTGAGAATTGTAAAATGATAAAATATGGTAATAAATGGGCATCTAATGTAAGAAAAACTTGAATAATGAGAATGAATTTACCCTTTGTTAACCATGACCTTGGCATAAGATGGTTAAGGGTAGTGATAGAACCTCAGTTTTGACCATGTGGCAGGGTTTGGTGAAGGGGCACCTGGGGTGAGGGGTGGTAACTTGGTTGGGATTGTTGTATGAAAGGAATTTTTTATTTAGTGACAATCTTGGTGTACTTATATACTTGAGATAATAATTCCCTACACATTAATATCGACCTAGGTCCAATGAGAGAGCATTTGTTATACCCCAAGCTACTTAAGGAAACTGTCTAGTCAGAGAAAAAGAGACTTACTGAAGGTTTCATACTTAGATCAAGTTAAAGGTAAAACTGTGTGGTGGGTGGTGAGCCATCATCTGTATTCAATTGAGGGTCATATGGAGGTTTCATGTTGATATATTCTAAGGGTGTTGTTATTGGAATCTAGGAATGGGAGATGATTGATGTTACGATTTTGACACATGGTTGAGGATGAGACTGGAATTCCCACTTCTTGGGAACAATAAGGGAGGGGTAGTGAGCCGTTCTAGTTGGTAAATTATTAAGGAAAGTGATGAAAATAAATCACCTAGGGTGGGAAGTGATGTGTCAGTAATATATGTATCCTTTTAGGAGAATATGATACATGTGTTGGATTGTAGTGAGAAATAATTGATTGAAAAGAACACGATGATAATTTATGTATTGTGGAAACAAGGACATGTTTAAGATGAAACATGGGGGATAGGAGATAATGTGAGGGATCAATGGTCCAATATTTTTTGACTCAGAATCTTAGAGATGCATGGGAGTACAGCTCGAGGATGAGTTGTTATAAGACAAAGAGATTGTAAAACCCCAGCCTTTTCTTGAGATGTCTTGGTTATTTTTCAGGTACTCATTAGACTAGTTTTGATTACTTTATGGTTTGGTTAATTATTGGAGAGATTTTGGGTGAGTTTTGGGAATTTAGAAAGAAACAAGGGTAGTGTGTGATTGACACACAATATGCCCAAACTGTGCGCCACAACCCAGATAATTTTCCAAACCTATGCATTGGTGATTCACATTGTTGGTGCATGATTTGGGAAACCACTCACTCAAATAGGAGAAAGCATGACCTTCCCTTGAAGAGGCATACTGTTAAGGTCCACAGTTAGGGGAAATCATGCCCCACGAGCAGAAAACCATGCACACATTTTTAATAAACTCAAAAATAAGATTTTAAAATACCCAAAACCCTATTATTTAACAAATAATTTCCCCCTAATCATCCGATAATGGTTTCTATAAAATGTGGAGGCTCCCTAAAATTCCCTAGGGATCCTATCATTCATTCATAGTGAATCGAAGGGTGTATTGAAGATTTTCAGCTCCTTGGATAAGTGTTTTCTACCCATTTATATCCATATTTATCACCCAATCATCTTCATGGATAAAAGAGGGATGTTTTTACACTATTGGATCCAGATTTAGATCTCAGTTTATTAGATCTTGTTCAATTAAATCCTGGATGTAGGAATTGAATCAATATCTCACTCTTTATCATTGTTCCGCTGAATTTGGGGATTTCTATTGGCGGGCATTTATCATGAATCTTGAGGTAGGTGGTATAAAATTTAAATCCCAAAGTCTTGATTAAAATTATGTGTATATAACTTTAAAACTACTATTAGATGTTTAGATATTGATTTCTTGATCGAATTAATTAATTTGGTGAATTAATTAATTAGTAGAAATGTGAAATTGAGGATATTGGGATATTGAATTGATTAATTTAGAAAAATTAATTGATGGATTAATTGGGGATATTTAATTGATTGATTTGGAACAATTAATTGGGTTATTGAATTGATTGAGATAGAACAATTAATTGGGGATATTGAATGGATTGAGATGAAACAATTAATTGATTAATTAATTGGATTTATTGAATTGTTGAGATGGAATAAATGAATGATGAATTAATTAATAGGAGAAATGAGATTATTTAATTATTGAATTAAGTAATGGGATTTATGAGATTATATGATTAATGAATTAATTAATGGAAGTAATGTGATTATTAAATTTTCAAATTAAATAATGGGATTGACAAGATTAATTAATTGATTAAATAATTAATGAAAGCAATGCGATTACTTAGTTATTGAATTAAATAATGGTATTAGTGTGATTAATTGATTGATGAATTAATTAATAAAAGTAATGTGATTATTTAATCATTGAATTAAATAGTAGGAATGATGAGATTAATTAACTGATGAATTAATTAATGGATGTAATGAGATTATTAAATTTTTGAATTAAATAATGAGATTGATGAGAGTAATTAATTAATAAATTAATTAATGAACGTAATGTGATTATTTAACTGTTGAACTAAATAAAAGGATTTATGAGATTAATTTATTGATGAATTAATTAATGGATGTAATATGATTATTTAACTGTTAAATTAAATAATGGGGTTGGTGGGATTAATTATTTGATGGACTAATTAATGGAAGAAATGTTATTATTTAATCTTTGAATTAAAAAGTGGTATTGATGGGATTTATTAATTGATGAATTAATTAATGGTACTAATGTTATTATTTAATTATTAAATTAAATAATGGGATTGACGAGATTAATTAATTAATTAATTAATGTAAGTAATATTATTATTTAATTTTTTAATTAAATAATGAGATTGATTATATTAATTAATTAATTAATTAATTAATTAACGTAATGTGATTATTTATTATTTAATTAAATAATAAGATTCAAGGGATTGAATATGATTAATTAATTATGGAATTAATTAATGGAATTGACCTAAACAATTAATTGATAAATTAATTGAAATGATTGAATTTTATTAATTAATTGTTGAATTAATTAATGAAATTGATGTGAACAAGTAATTGATGAATTATTTGTCGGGAATGAATTTGATTAATTAATTTTGGAATTAATTAATAGAATTGATGTGAATAATTAATTGGTGAATCAATTGATGGATGAGATGTCTTGATTGTTGACTTAGATTAATTAATTGTTGAATTAATTAGTGGATAATTGTTATTATATAAATGGTGAATTTTGGATAGTTAATTATTGAATTATTTATCAAGATATTTTATTTATGAAACTAGAATAATTAATTTTTGAATTAATTATGGGGATATTTGGATTGTAGACTTTGGATAATTAATTATTGAATTAATTATAATAAGTTGAGATCACTGATTTGAGTAAGTAATTATTGAATTAATTATGAGATATTGAGATTGTTTATTTAAGATAATTAATTGTTTAACTAATTATGAGATATTTTGATTGTTGATTTGGGGGAAATTAATTATTGAATTAATTATGGGAAAATGAGAATGTGAATTGAAAAATTAATTGTTGATTTAATTATGGAATATTGAGTTTGTGAATATTCATTGATTAATTAGTGAGTGAATTAATGGTATTGACGTTCTTAATTAATTAGAGGATTGATTAAGGGGACTAATGTGATGAACTAATTATTGAATTAAAAATGGAAATGAAAAGATTAATTAATTTTTTAATTAATTAATGAGATGATGTGAATATCCAAATATTGAATTTGATTAATTAATTTGTGAATTAATTAATGTGTTGTTATGATATATGTGAATTTTGATAATGAATTGTAACATGGACATTCAAATGTAAATTGTGATTATGAATGGTAACATGGAAATTCATATGAGTTATAGAACAATGACTGGTAACAATGGAATTCATATGTTAATTGTTATTATTATTGGTATCATGGACCTTCATATGATATAGAATAATGAACAGTAACTGTGGAATTCATGTGTTAATTTAGAAAAAGTATGGTAAAAATGGCATTCTGACATATTATATCCCTCGAGGATACTTATGTGGAATAAGTTGAAGCAGGTATTGATGTACGAGTGTCTACGGGAACCCAAGGGGCCTACATGGTTAAATAATGAATAATTGATAATGCGTTAATTGTTTAATTATGCATCATAATTATTTATTTATAAAATTGAATACAATATTATTTGACTTAATATTGTTTTAGACAACATTTTTAGTGGCCTATTGAGTTGTACCCACACCCTACTCAGGACGCCTGATCGGTATTCGAATAGATTCCATGATTGCAGGATATGATAAGGGAAAAGTGTAGAGAACTATTTTTTTCTATTAAGACTTTGAAATTTTTTTAAATATTAATCCAGATCTAGGCGCTGTGTAAGCATGAAATTACGAGGCCTGGTGTGCCTGAAATTAGTTTTATAAAAATATGAAAGATATTTTATGTTACGCATGCATAGTTAATTAAAGAAAACATGATAACTATTAAACGATTGGTTGGATCTGAAATTCGAGACAATGGTTGGGTCCAAAATGCGATGTTTTTCCTAGGAACAACATAAGATGATTTGTTGTAGGATGTTGGGACCCCTCACTCTTTGGAGGTATGTTAAATGGGTGAATTAAATATTAAATTATTCATTTAATGGAACAAACCAAAATAACTCATGAAAGAGGACTTAGATGAGAAATCTAAGACCACCGTTGAGTTTATAATGTAAAATTTACTAATGGTGGGGTATAAACTTTGTCTAGGTTGGGAGTTAGCCTTATTTTCTATCATGGGGGACCAATTAAATAACTAAATATTTATTTATTTAATTATATGATTAATATATTAACCTAATTTAAAAGTTATAAATAGAACAAAAAGGGTTTTTTTCAAGGGTCAGCCTCATAGTTCGTATAATATAAAACTGAGAGCTTCCTTCACCCTTTAGATAATTCCTTTGAAGAACAACAATGAAGCCTTGGATCTAGGTATATCGATGTGCCATAAACACAAAAACTTTTCATGATCGTTACACAAGTTTGATCTTCATCAAAAAATGATCGATCTGATATGGGTAGGAATCTTTTTTTTGTGCTTTATAATTCTAATTAAATTTTGAGCATGTTGTCAATTTATTCTTCAAAATGTGCCCTCACACAATCCAAGATATTGGAGTTAAATTCATTTATTAATTTTCCAAAACCCAAATCACATGTTCTTGATCTGTTGTCCAAGAAAGTATTACCAATGATTCGAACCCTTTTTATGGTACATTCCTCCCTCGATTATTCTCTTTTATCACCGCAGAATCCCAAAGGATCCTGGTTCGACATTTTCTTGGAAACCCAATCCCATTAGAGTACCCAGATTCAAAGAAAATTAATGAAACATGGATGATTTACTGCAAATTTGGAAATATCACGAGATAAGGATGGCTGGTCAAGAGTTTATACATCAAGATCATGAAGAATGATTATTCAGTGGCACTTAGAAGGTGTAGCGGCTTTACAGGGTTTATTAGTGGGGAGATTGGACATGAATATGGTTCAATGTGGCTCCAGGGTGACAATCTGGTGAGGCAGGTGACCAAAAAGGTCATGCTGAGGTAGCAAGGAAACACGAGGCTAGTGGTCCAGCCATGAAGTAGTTGGTGTGACTTCTGGCAGTGAGTTGGTGTGAGAACAATAGGCTGGGGATATGTGGGATGGAAGACCACGAGGCAGCAACAGAGGTGTCTTTCACCAATGACATGGTTGAGCGGACAGAAGGCACAAAAGTGCGCATGATAGGAGGCGGAAGTGATAGTTCGAGGAGACGTGATAGGTGCGGAAGAACCCTACATCTAGGGTTAGATGGGGATGTAGAAAAAAATATCAAAACTAAAAAAGGAAATAAAAATTGAACAAAAAAAAATATTATTATTAATAATTAAACCTCTATAACTCTCACTTTGGGTGTCCAGTTGACGCGCTATCATTGGAAGATTAACCCCATTTACAATAAACTCGTTTTAAGACCGTTTTATAGAATTTACCCCAACCCAAAACCAAGGACCAAAAAACACCTGTGAATCATTAGATTTTATATTATTATTAAATCATTGACACCCCAAAGTTCCTACGTTTTATGTCAGATTGAATTTCCTTTAATGGGAACATGAACCAAACTTTAAGATGTTTGATTCAAGTCCAATGTTGGATATTAAATTTGGGTTCGTGGTTTGGGTCCATGAAACACCCAATAATAATGTTATTATTATTTTTGATTAATTTTTCATCTATCATAACTCTTCCATATGACATAAAATTGGAAGTCTATTAGTGGGGAGTGACCCTAGTATTTTGTAAAAATTTTCAATACAAATTTAGGGTGTTTAAACCACAGATTAGGTGTGGACCCCATGGGGATCGCTTCACACGTGTTGCGGTGAAATGAAAAATTTTCACTGGGTATCCGTTTTGAAAAAATTAGTAGTCTATCCTATGTGTTTTTCTATGAGGACTAAAATGTAATGTTCCAAAATTTTATTTTGGGACAGAGGCATGGCCCCCATGGTATTTCTTTCAATCATAGTGTGGTGTTACACATGTTTTTCATCTGATGACTGTTTTGAGCGAGTCAATAGTCTACCTCGCATGTATTTCTATAGGGATCACAATAGTTTGATATTTTTGGATGTGTGGTGCCTTATTCATGATCTCATTAATTATGTAAGAATAAAAGGAATGCTAGTGGAAGTCCCTTTTGATGTGTCCTGAGGTGATGCATCTTTAGGAGGTGTTCAATGATAGTAGTGATCCGGAGACATCCTTAGGGACTTCCAAGTGGAACCCTCCAACCGGGCTAGACATGGGTCCTCAATGATGCTAGAGTAGAACCCTAAAGCCCGGCCAAGCTTTGTCCCTTGACCACACTAGATTGGAACCCTCTAGAAGGGCTAGACATGGGTCCTCGACGACACTAGAGTGGAACCCTCCATCCCACATGGGCATGGATCTTCTATGAAACTAGAGTGAAACCCTCTAGCCGGGTTGAACATGGGTCCTCGATGACAGTAGAGTACAAACCTCCATACAAGCTGGGTATGGGTCCTCGATGACACCAATGTGAAACACTACCGTTGAGTTAGGCATGGGTCCACAACTTTGAGATGACCTCCTTACTACAAATCAGTGACATGACATACTTTGATGTTACCTTGGGATCATAAGTAATAGGGTCACTTTCCCCACTAAGATACATTCATGTAACACAATAAAAAACCACACAGGAAATTCAGTGCTACCAAAGCAGAAAGTATCAAGTTAAGGTGATTTGAGCCCCTTGTATTATGACTCCTGAGAAGAGGATGAGATGTTGGGAATCATAGATAGATTTACATGGAACTATCTTCTAAAAACTTACTTGGGCAGAGCTATTAGATGAAGATCCACTAACTCCAACATCTATATTTTTTTGACTAAGCCTATATATATATATATGTCTTGTTACGGTACCCACTCATTGGGTATTCGTTACTCTCCTTGTAGGAGAGAAGAAGTTGTGTGTCGTATGCCACATGCTTTCTATATATAGCATGTCATTGTTGGATGATTCTAATCTTCCGCTATAGGTAGAAAAGAATTGATGATGAGTACATCTTTACAAAATTTCAAGCTCCTAATGTTTGGATGAGTCTACTTTCACTCTATTATTGGGTTTAACTATACCCTTTCCATTCACTTTTACCATTAATTTTTCTTTCTACTTATTCTCTTCAGTGTATCTCTTACTCTTCCCCTTTCACCTTTTTGGGGCATTCTACTAGGTATGTATATACTCACCCCGATATGGGATTTTACTAATAGGTGTTTTGTCTTTTATAGATGATGTATTGGTCGATCATGATCTCAGAGGAGCTTAGGGATATGGGCTATGTGGGCCACGTAACGTGGTTAAAGTTGGGATATAGGAGTGGGGCTCTCTTAGCCATTTCTATTTTTTTGTTTCCTTCAGGTTAGGATAGGTTTCTGGTTTGTGCATGTTTTTTACCCTTTAATTTTTAGTATACACTAAAATACCTTTGTATTGTCTAGAGGTTCATGCATGTTTAATTTTATTTATAGTAGTTTCACTTTTCCTACTTTCCCTCTGTACTTTTGCATTGAGTTGGCTATGTATGTGAGTACATGTTCTTAGGAAAAGGACTACCTTTATTTTTTGTGCCTTCGACACTTGTCCCCAACCACTAGAAAATGGAGGTGGGCATGGGGTAGTTGTGGATTGAGCTCCATCTTGGGTTGGGTCATGATGAAAGGCCTTGTGTTAGATGACTGAGTTGGGATGGATAATGGCTAAGGGAACCATAGACGATTCGAGACCCTCCCGGGGGAGTTGTGAGTGTCTTTACTTAGGAGTTGCATTTTAGAAACTTGGAACATATGTTTTCATGACATATTTTCTACCATAGATTTGACTCTTTATTTTCATTTTTTGTCCTCTTATGATACCGGTACTATTTTGGTCTTGTTAAATTGTCATTTGGTTATTATATTTTATTTATTTTCGATGGTGTGTTACTCTGATAATAGATTGTATAGTCTAATCTAGATTGATATTAGATCCTTGTTACTAGTTGGAAGCCTATGGCATATGAGGAGAATCTCTTGAGGTCATGTGACCAACTATATTAGGGCACCGACATGTGGCACCCAGTTTGGGATGTCACAAAGACCAATCACTTGAAGTTAATTTTGTGAAAATCTTAGATTGTAGAGAAAAATTTCTACTCAAAAAGAAAAATCACCTTGTCAATGTTTCATGGAGGAACCATAAGTATGAAAAGGTTACTTGGGAACAAGAGGAAATAATTAAATAAAATCACCTTAACCAATTATCAATGGAAAATACAAGTTAAAATTTCATCAATGAAATTTCTAAAGATAGGATGGATGTAATGACACAATGTTTTTAGTAAAAAAAATTCCTAGATAAATTTGTGTTATATAATTTTATACACATAAAAAATTCAGAGAAATCAAAAAAGAATTTGATTCATTACTAAATACTATTACATTAATCAGCAATAAAACCAATTAAAATTTCAAAAATTTCAACTGTAAAAAAATATAAAATATAATATTTAAAATTGGAAAATAAGGATCACCCTAATCTACTATAATTATCACCCACACTATATAAACAATATAAAAGAAAAAAATATTAGTAAACCAAGAAAAGTTTTAGAAAATTGAAATATATAAACTCGAGAGGAATTCAACATAATATTCATAGAAAGAGTAGAATAATATATATAGGAGGTAATGTGACCTTTATAATAGTAATGTGAGCATTATAATAGTAACATGAATGTCGAGAATAGTATACTGACCGTTTGGAATAGTAACGTGACTGTTGGAATAATAATTTTACCAAAAAATAATAAATTTTGATATAAATAATATTTATCATGATTAATTTAAGTTAATAAAAATTTTACAATGCTAAAAAATAAATATCATCATTAAGAAACTCAAATAAAATATTAGTGCATTTCAAATAAACTATATTTTAATGTATTTTGTAGAAACCAATATTTTCATATTAAAAATTAAAAATAATTATTTTATAAATTTATTTTAATAAAATGAATATCATTTTTGAAATCATCACATCAAAATTATCCAAGGATGATTTTTTTGGTAATTTTATGATTTATTCCAATTTTCATGTGAATAGTAAAAATATTGTTCTTCACAAAACCAGTGTATCAAAAATTACATCATTCATGATGTAATAATGACATAATACTTTATAGAACTTTAGGTTCGGCCATGTAATATTTAATTTCATAAATTGTTCTTTAAAATACATTAAACATAATTTTTATACCTAAAGTAAAAATCAATTCCTTAAAATAACAATTTTCCTTTATTTCCACTTTCTCTTTTAATAAACTATTGAATTATAATTATAGAGGGGGTTTAAAATCTAAAATTTGTTATATTATATTAATATATGATTTATAATTTCAAAAATTCACAATAACAAGTTTTACCTTTGATATATTATTTTATTCAAATATTTTATTCTAAAAATACCCCTCTCCTCAAGTATAAAGAACCCCTATCTCTCCCCATGTAGAACCAATACTTCCACCAATTCCAAAGCCTATTTTCTACCCAAATTCTTCCTATAAACACCCTTATAATAATTAGGTACTTTTTTGGAATAATCTAAATCCAATCACAGAGGAGTTATAGTGTCGTATAAGAGAAGCTACACCGAGGATTAAGTAAGTTCTGATCGATTTCTCTCTCATTACATTTATTCTTCCACTTATCTTTATTTTTGAACCACCCCTTTAATTTGGAAATATTATTAGAATTAATTTTATAATATTAAAACATTATATTAATGATTTTAACTTACTGTAAGTATCATTCTACTATATATATAAATGTTAAACTTATTCAACTCGCTCTCCTGATAATTTCCCGTCAAAGGCCGATTAACAATATTTGAAGACATAACCATGTCAACACATATAACCATCATCAAAAATGGATATTGTAAACTATATATAATATATAAATATTTAATTATGTGAATTAAAATATTCTATAATTAATTATACTAATTTATAAATTACATTTAATAGAATAGTGAAATCCATGAAAAATGGGAAATCATTAAGTAAAACAAGATATCAAAATGATCCAATTTCATAAATAAAAATTAAGAAATATAATACAACGATTATAATTGAAAAATATTTATATAAAGGTTTATAATATAGTTCTAGATAAATGTTTTAACAAATTTATATTTATTATTCAAGAGGCACAAAAGCGAGAAAATTAACTGGGAATTAAGGTAAGGGTAATCTCGAACCTAAAAACTTTTCATTGGGTTATTCCTCTTTCATGACAAATTTCAGTGTGGATATTTTTTTTATATTACTCAAGTATAATTTCATTTCCCTTCCCTTTTATTTCCTTGGACATATACGTTTCCAATCTAATGTTTTGACAAATATAAAGATTTTCCAAAAGAACTCTTCTTTCCAAAAAACATTGTGACTTTTTTTGAGTTGTTTCTTCTTCTCTCAAGAATGATGAATATTATATTAGATATGTTTTTCCATTTTCATTTAAGAACCCCATGTTTGTTCATGATTGATGAAATCCTTATGAAACCCATTCATTTATATGGGTTACTTCATGACTTCAGTGTATATAAATTCTATATGGCATGCATGATTATGTAAAAGTTATGATGTGATGGGTGTGCCTGTAATTATATAGAATTCCAATTCATTGGGTAATTTGATGCATCTCATGAGATAATGTGAAATATTCATGAACATAATGCTGTATTTTTTCATAATGATATTGTTATTATTATTCACATATGTTATGTGTTAACATGATGCTAGCTTTATTCCCAAATATGTTTGGTATTTAACCTCTAGGACATGATGTTCCATTTTTATAAATTTCCACATTCCATGGATTTATCAATATTTTCTTTCAATATGTTGATTTTAATCGCATACTTATGTTATGATGATGATGGTTATTATGCTCACTCAGAATATATAGATTCATGTCCTTTATTAATCCTATTATTTGAATTTTAGATCACCCCTTTTGTTGATGCATATCCTCAGGTGATTTATTATACTAAGGAGAATGTGATAGAAACTAAGAATATTGAGAAGTAGGAATTAAATATTTCTTCTTCTTATTATTATTAATAGTTATATATAAGCCTAATTTTCCCAAGACATTGAATCGTTTGATTATGGATTTTTAATGATATTATGTTGTTAATCATTATAATGATGTAATTTTAATATAAGAAAATATATGGTCTCTATAATGGGTGATTATGTTATTAAACAATAAAATCTAGTTCTGTAATAAACAAACTCTACTAAAAATAAGCCTTTAATAACACTTAAAATTAACTATACCAGTTCTAGAGAAGTGCTGACTATCAGAGCTAGATTAAAAACCCAAGCCTTTTATTATCCCTAAAAAAGAGATGTTAAAGGGGTACTTTATCGGAGCTTTCCTAAGTGATTGTAAACGGATCGTTTATCTTCACTGATAACGGGGTCCTCAATTAGTGATTTTTTAAATGTACATAAAGTATAACTTTATTGATGCTTCTGAAAGAACTAATAAATAAATACTTTATCAACACTTCTAATATTGTTGATAAATGACCCATTTATCAGTTCTTATTATAGTGATGAAAGAGGACCCCTTTATCAATGCTTCTAATAGAGCTGATAAAGGGGCATTCCACAGTGTGCTATAACAGAACACCACAAAACCAATGTAGTGTTCTTTAACAACACACTACAATAGAAAAAATACCAAAAAATTAGAAAAATCAAGTATCGATATAGAATTTAAATGAAATAAAAAAAAACAAATAAAAAAAACACTATATTATAGGCATTACAAACTTTGGTTTATATGATTAAATAAGTAAAAATTATTACATTTATTCAAAATCATCAATATCTCTTTGTCTTTTAATCCTAACCCCTGCTTGAGAAAAAAATGTACATGTATAAGAAAACAATTCATATGTTAGTAATAATATAAAGAAATAAATTCACATAAAATGTTAATTTTAAACTAAATTTTGTGACATATAAGGAACACTACGTTTTAGATTGAGTTTTGGTTGATTCTTGTATGTCACACCATTTACTATTCATCTTCAAGATCTATCTTTATGAAAATTTACTGAATAAGTATAGGATAAAAATGTAAAGAAAATTAATTATATAACTGTAGATTTAATGATAAGAAAACAATCTGAGGTTATTTTCTTAGTTTTGGTGATGTGATACATTTTTTAAACTAAAATGGAACTTATATATTGAAAGGATTAACTTTGAGTCTTATCAGTCACAGAGTGCATAATATTGAGGATTAATTAATTACTACACATCTCAAAGACTTATAGATTATTTTCCTAAAGTGTAAAAACAATTAGAATGTATTTTCTTACTTTTGGGTATGTTGTTTTCCATTTTTACTAAAATGAAATTTTATGCTACAACCATGAACTTTGACTCTTATAAGTTACATCATGTTTCGGTTTGATGTGCGACTGATTCCTACAAATCAGAAATGACTTATAAAATGATGTCCTGAATTATCAAGAAACTCTAAATGAATTTTCTCATTTTTCAGTGAGTGACACTTTTCAAACTAAAATGTCAATTTTAAACTAATAATAGACATATTGAGTTATACCAGACACATCGTGTACTGGATTGAGGTTCATTGGATTCCTAAATGTTAAAAATGACTTATGGATCATTTTCCTAGTGTATTAAAACAATATGAATCTATTTTCTCAGTTTTGAGCGGGTCAGTTGTCCTTTTTACTAAAATTGATTTCAATTTTAAATAACAAGATGCACTTGGAGTTTCACGGGTCCTAATGTGAATCAGATTTAGGTGTAGCTGATTCTTACACATATCAAATGACTAATGGAAAATTTTCCTAAAGTATCCAAACAATCTGAATTCCTTTTCTCATTTTCAGCATGTCAGTTGTCTTTTTTACAAAAATGTCATTTTAAACATCAAACATGTACCATGACTCACACTGATCAGATCTTGTGTCATTTTGAATGAGACTAATCTATACACATCGAAAATTACTTATGAATATACTTCCCAAATTATTATTAAAATCCAAGAATGTTTTCTCATTTTTCAATGAGTGATACTTTTTGACCTACAATGTCGATTTTAAACTAATAATAAAAACTTTGAGTCATACCAAACACACCGTTTATCGTATTATGGTTTAGTTGATTTCTAAATGTCAAAAATGGATTATGGATTGTTTTCTTAAATTATTAAAAAAATCCTAATGCTTTTTCTCAATTTGAGTAGGTAAAATGTCATTTTTACTAAAATTGATGTCAATATTAAATAAGAAGACACACTTGGAGTCATACTGGTAACACCATGCATTAGATTTAGGTGAGCATGATTCTTACACATCTCAAATGACTTATGTATCATTTCCTAAAGTATATAAACAAGAAAAATTCATTTTCTCAGCTTTCAGTATGTCACTTCTCGTTATTACTAAAATGTGATTTTAAATTATAAACATGCACCTTGAATCATATAGGTCACATCGTGTGTCAATATTATGTGAGACTGATTCCCACATGTCAAAAATGAAATTTAAATTAATGTCTAATATTATCAAGAAAATCCATGTGTGTTTTCTCATTATTCAATGAGTGATACTTTTTGAACTAAACTGTCAATTTTAAACTAATAACAGACACTTTGAGTCATTATGAGAACATCATGTATTTTATTGAGGTGATACTTGTTCCTACATATCAATAATGAATTATAAATCATTCTCATAAAGTTTCAAAATAAAATGTATGTGTTTTCTCAGTTTTCAATAGGTCAGTTGCCCATTTTAGTAAAACCGATGTCAATTTAAAATAAGAAGACACCCTTTGGGTGATATTGGTCATATCGAGAGTCGTATTGAGATTAGGATTATTTATAAACACCTAAAATTACATTTGGATAATTTTCCTAAATTATCAAAATAATATGAATGTGTTTTATGAGTTTTTAGTATATCACTTTTCTTTTTTTATAAAATGTCATTATAAACTTAAAACATGCACTTTGACTCATTCCGATCACATCGTGCATCAATTTTATATGAGACTAATCCCTACACATAAGAAGTGTATTTTTAATATATATTTAAAATTATCGAGAAAATCTGAGTGCATTTACTTGGTTTTAAATAAGTGTTACTTCTTGAATTATAATATCAATTCTTAATTAATAACAAATACTTTGAGTCATACCGGGCATATAATTTTTAAGATTGAGGTTAATTTGATTCCTATGCATAAAAAATGACTTATCTATTTTTTTTAATAATGTATAAAAACAATATAAATTATTTTTCTTGATTTTGAGTAGGTTAGTTGTCCTTTTTCTAGAATTGATGTCAATTTTAAATAATAATAAGCACTTGGAGTCATACCTGTCACACTTTATGTCAAATTGAGGTGTGGCTAATTCCTAGACATCTAAAATGACTTATATATCTTTTTACTAATGTATCAAAACAATTAAAATTCATTTTCTTGGTTCTTAGTACGTCACTTGTCTATTTTTAAGAAAAATTCATTTTAAATAGAAAACAACTACTTTGACTCATAAAAATCACATAATGTGTCGATTTTATTTTAGGCCAATTCATACTCATCAAAAATGACTTTTTAATCTAAGTCCTAAACTATCAATAAAATACAAGTGCATTTTCTTGACATTCAACGAGTGATACATTTTGAACTAAAATGTTGATTTTAAACTGACAATGGAAACTTCGAGTCATATCGAGCACATAGGGTATTGTATTATTATGTGGATGATTTATACACCTAAAAAATGACTTATGGATGGTTTTGATAAAGTATAAAAACAGTACAAATTTGTTTTTTGAGTTTTCAGTAGGTCATTTTTCCTTTTGCCTAAAATTGATATAAAATTTAAATAATAGGAAGTACTTGGAGTCATACCTATCACACCGTGCATCATATTGAGGTGTGAATGATTCTAACATACTGAAAATTACCTAGGGATCATTTCAAAAAATTATCAAAAAAAAATATGAATAATTTTTTTGGGTTTCTTTATGTCTCTTGTATTTTTTACAAAAATGTAATTTTAAACTACAAAAAATGAACTTTAACTCATAATGATCACATTGTGAGTTGGTTTGAAATGAGACTAATTCCTCCACATCAAAAATTAATTATAAATCGATGTCAGAAATTATCAATAAAATCTGAGCGTGTTTCCTCATTTTTCTATGAGTGACATTTTTTAAACTAAAATGTCGATTTTAAACTGATAAGGGACACATTTAGTCACACTAGGAACATCGTGTATTATATTGAATTTAGGATAATTAATAGACATGAAAAATGAATTATATATCATTTTGTTAAATTATCAAAATAATCATTATCTATTTTCTTGATTTTGAGTATGTCAATTGTTTTTTTTAATAAAATTAATATCAATTTTAAATAAAAAGAAGCTCTTGGAGTCATAACAGTCACACTGATTATCAGATTAAGTAAATCAAGATTCCTATACACCCCAAAGTCTAAAAACAATCCAAATTTCCAATGTTACCATGATTTCAATTGCCTTTATTTGTCAAACTTCAAACACTCCATATTGGATTGATGTTATTAACCGAAAAACCCTTATCATTTATGAATTCCAGAAGATTAGAGGAATCTCATGTGACCATTATATAATGAGAAGTCACCATAATGAGCACCAAAATTTCCTCTACTCTTATATTTTTTGAACAGTTAGAAATATTTTTCTGTTAATAACATCGATTAAATATGGAGTGTTGGCAGTTCAAAAAAGAAAGGCAATGGTAATGGAAATCATGGTAACATTGGCAAAGAGAATTATTTTATCTCTTTTAAGACTTATTTTATATTGTTGAAAGAAAAAAATGTATTCACAAAAGAACTGTGAAAAAAATAAATAAGTATTAGATAAAAATGATAAATAAATTAACATAAAAGTATTAGATACAATGATGAAAAAATTAATTAAATAAATAGCAGGAATTCCATATTTCATGATTTTTGTATATATTCTTATTGTATTTACTTATTTTCATTATCTCAGTTGTAGGATTAATGTATAATGTCTAATGAGTATGAGAATCTTTGAATGAACCTCCCCAAATTTAATAAAATAAATCAAATGTATAAGAAAAAATTATTATACGAGTAGTACTAAAATGAAATAAATTAAACATAAATATGAAATAATACATTAATTCGATGGAAATATATTTTACTATGGAAACATCAATATTTCTGTTGTGATTGAGAAATATGGGTAACTTGAAGGACAATGATATATACAGACACTATAGGGGTGAAAAGGTTTTGAGGGAGAATGTGTTTTTGGATGTTTTTGTGTAGAAAGGTATAAAAGATAGAAAGATCACCCAAACTCGAACAAAATAATCCACCTATATTAGAAATCAATTCATATGTGAGTAATACTATAAATAAATAAATAAATTCATTTTTTCATTATATAATATTTTTTTAAAATAGAGAAAGTATATCATAACATTACCTTTATATATTCCCAAAGGGTTTCCTTCATTATAGTTTGTTCTTATGAGGGATTGGAAACACCATCATATAAAAAATACATTGTCTATAAGAGTAGTCAAACATTTAATTTATATCATGTTAATATATTAGAGAACATATAATATTATGTAAAAAACATAGTATATTAAAAAAAACTTTTACATTATCATTGAAATCTATTTAATTTTTTAAATGTTTTTGGGATTTGGTTCCTCTATCGAGAATCCAAATCCCATCTTTATGGTCCCCTCTAACATGGAATACATTTTATTCATTAGTACCGACATGAACTGATTGTGATCTCCTAGTGAAAGGGTTACCCTCTATGGAATTTTAAACTGAGCCGACATTTTTTTAGTCACCAACCGGATAATCGACTAATTCTTGTTTGATGGATCTGAGACATAAAATGCATACATTGATTGTGATTCCCTTATGAATAGATCATCATTTCCCCTTCCAGAGTTAAATTCACCCTTATGAAGCCCATTTAAAAAAGTTTCACTCCACTAATATTTTCAACCCCCTTGCAATAAAAAATCGACACATGAAATGTAATATAACTCAACTTTTATATCTGTTCCATAATGCCAAAATATGAAATATTTTTATAAATTGGATTTCTATTATTTTAAACAAGTATGTGCATCTATTTTTTGACAAGTATAACACCACTTTATTTCATCATAAATCAATCATCATTTTATTTTGTATATAACATATAACCATTGACTACAAAACTAGTGTAAGATATAAAATTTAAATTCAGTCCCCTGGTTGGCCAATTAAGTCGTTCGAAAATTTAATTTGAATTTTTAGATAAATCCTTATAAATTTGATATTGAATCATTACTATAAATTGTTGATTATGTGTATTTGATATCCATAATTTATCCCTTAATGTATTCAAATATATATGAATTTATTTGTGGGATTTAATGTATGGATAACTATATTCACTATTATGTAAAATGTAATGGTGTGATTGATCCCACTAGGTTAAGGTAATTTGAATAAAATCTCTTCCAGAAGTCCCTTTTCCCATAATGTGTCCACTATTATAAGATTTTGGGAGACCGATACTGTCAACAACTGATAGGTAATTGGTTTAGAATTCAATATCTTCTTCAAAAATATATTTATATACATTACAAAAATTTGGCCGACTTTGATTATTGACATACCCTTTCAAAATTTTTATATTCCATTCAATGGGGTCCATCCATTTGTAATGGAACAGACTATATAGTTTAACCTCTCTAAAAAAGTTAACCATCAGGTGAACCATTATATGAAATAATTATAGTGGAAAGAATATTTACAATTCACATAATTTGAGGACAACCTCCATATTCATGATTGAAAAATTCATTGGTCTATAACCTTATTACATATGGATTCGAAAAATAAGCAGATTCTGGTTAATTTCTGTCATATATTTTGAAGAAGAATACAATGGAATGAAACATGCATCAAATATTACATCGAAACATGAAAATCATGTGATTTTAGTCCTTGCAACTTCAAAATATTCATTTACATGACATTCTTGATATTATATGAATAACCATATGGAACATTTACACTATTAAGGAGAAGAGAAAATTTTAATTTTTCATACCAGGATAGAGTGTAACATACTGGAGGAAGAAATTTCCTCCCTTTACCCTTAATCACTAAAAACTCTTCCCTTATCCCTATGTTAATCATGTCCAACCTAGCCTTGATGCCATCTTTCATTTTTCAAGGAACATTTAGTAATGTGACAATAAATCTATAAAATAATTTTTTTCTACATGTATGACATCATGAAAATTTCTAACATACAAAAAATTAGAATACAATAATTCAATGAAAATTAATCTCTTCATCCAACCTGATTTTGGAAGTTTTTTTGAAAATGATTTAATGAAAACAGTGTCATTATCTTTTACATTATTTAACTATTGATAACCCATTAGTAGAGATGATGTTTTACCTTGTTTAATATTCCCATAGAATACTGTAGTCCAAGATTATTATTTCTGTCATCGAGGTAAAAATTCTGATGTCCTAAAAATAAATTCTTTGAGGAATCTTTCAAATGAACTGAGCATGTGTATTTTTCACAAATGGAACACCCCAATATTCCTTTAGTGTTATTTCCTGAAAAACTTTAAAAAATTGGGAAGTCATTTATTGTCCCATACAACATGGACCTCAATGTGAATTTATCACTTCTATAATCATCATAAATGGTAACACCTATATCCCACATCGATATCATATATTAAATCAATAGATCCAAATAGACATCATTATCATTAATAGGTTTTTTGGTCCAAATATAAGCAAAATAACATAATGTATTTGAAATTCATGTATAAACATGGAGGAAAGTTATAATTTACCAACATGAAGGGGCATGCACTATGAGTACTACTCAATATAACAAAAGGATTTATTCCATCTATAGATAACACTATATGAAAGTTTATCAACTCATTTCCAAATTTAGGATACTTGTAATCAATTTTCTTTCACTAAGGAGAATGTACTAGATGAGGTAGGTTCCCATCCTTAATATTTGTATATGCATGTTGTATCAATTTTCTCATAGTTTCTTGACATCCATATAATCTTATAAACCATGGAATGATTGAAAAGTACCACAAATATTTTTAAGGACTTGATTCATTTTTCTTGTATTGATCCACACCTTTTCTTAGTGATTCATGGTCCTTGTGAAAAAATATGCAATAATTTGGACAAAAATGTATTTTTTAGAGATTATTCCCATTACATGTAGGATTCAGTTAGTGTTATATATTTGAAATGGAAGTTCATTTCCTTTTAGTATCATATCATTCATAAGACCAAGTAGTTCTGTAAATCTGTTGTCACTCTATCCACAATTAGCTTTCAAATTATATAACTTTAATATAGCTAACAATGTTGTATACTCAGTACAACCAACATATAATGTTATCTTAGTAGAACTATTTAACTTCTAAAACAACTTTGGAGAATCAAAGAGTTTGTCTTCAATGTCCATTATCGTTTATTTTATGCAATCTTCATCATTATTTACAATGTTATTAAAATCAGACGATCCATAAACTATAATATCATCCAAATTGGTGTACACATTCAGTTTTCCACTTTTTTATTCGAAAATTTATATCTCTAATCTATTTTATGACAAATAAAATGTTTTTTTAACTCTTCTAGGAAAATGTTTTTTTAACTCTTCTAGGAAAATATTTTTTGAAGAACTAGAATGTATACATAGAAAAATGATTTGAGAAGGGTTGTATTAATGCTCTATTACAAACTTTATGGAATCTTTAACTCAATATGTATACTATTTTTTCAAAATAAGTAGCATGTATCAATTTTTGATTCCTATCCACCCTATTTGGTTTATTAAATATTAATTTATTACATTAAAAAATAAATACACATTATATATTCATTATCGAATGTGAAAGTTATAGAAAATTATAATAAGGGAAACCCTACATTTGATTGATTCAACGAAATTCAAAATTCATTGAATAAAAAGGGTAATTGAATTTAAGAAAATAACTATGCCACTATGATAGGTGTTATCATTGGAATTCTTTCAAAGGAGAAAGTTATAGACAAGAGTCACACTCATCAGCTCATATCCCGAGCATTTATCATTGCAATTTTTTATTGGACACATATCATCCATCTCTTGTGGAAATGCCCCTATGTTTCTTAAAATAAACAAAAAAGTATGCATCCATGGGAGGACTACTAATCAGAGTTGTAAAAGAAACATAAAAGTGGTTGGGGATGATTTTCATGCATTAAATTTCAATAACTATTCGATAAATGAAGGTAATAAGGATGACAATTATGTTGCATTGTGTTCTCTAAAAGGGGTAATGTATCTTATTTGTGATAATTTCACCATTGGAACTAGATTTAACTTTATCCTATTTAAGGTTAGATTAGTGGGCCTATCAAATCTTTGGGCCTCTATGAAATCTATATTTATAAGATAAATCCCACTTTTAATACTTTCAATAATCTAACTAAGACTAGTCCTACCTCTATTAAAATGATTTATCATGTCTTTTTTAATACCCTAAATAAATCAAAATATAATATATGTAACTATGGAGCAATACGAAACTCTAAAATGATAAACATAAATAATAAACTCTCATTAAATAAACTAGAAGATATAAAAATGTATTGATAAAACATTTTTATAAATAAATATTTATTTCATATACATGGATGGTAATAAAAAATTCCTAGGGGTGGAACCAATACATATAGACCTAAAATGATGAATACCTAAAAATAATTTCAAATAATTATTCCAACCTATATAGAATTTTATAACTTTTATTCATTTTTTTAGAACAAGTGATGTAAAAACCTAAGGATTTTTTACATTTAATATTAATGGTGTATCAAATATTTGAAAACATCTCAAAGTTATAGTTTCAATTAAAAATATCAATGTAAAGAAAAAAAATACATTCAAATAATTAGAGATTTAAATAGAAACTTAAAAATTGTGGTTTGAGACGTTTTCATGATTTCAAGGTAAAATTATTTGGTATTTTTTACTAATTAGAATAGGGAGGTTGTTAAAAAAAATAAATTTAAATCAAACAACCTTTAGGATTCCCCTAGTGATACTTCCACTTGAATATGCTCTATTAGGTGGCTACGAACATTTGATGCAACTAGAAATATTCAAATGTGAGTAATCTCTCAACATAATTGAAAGTTTTAATGGGAATATTTGTATGAGATATTGTCAGGTTCAATGAAATATCAGTATTCCCTTGAGTAATGTTTCCAATCTATATTTCCATTTCATTTATCTTGGGCCATCATCTTGCATAATCATTGGCTAGACATTCACACATAAAGGCACCACATTTCACATTAATGGAAGGAGGAATCTTGAGGGTGTCAATGATCCTCTCAATTTTCTACACCCAATCTTATATCTCTTAAGGGTCATATTCCCATGAAAATATAGACTCTTATGGTGAAGAAAATCATGATCAGGATCCTTATCTCAATCAAATGGTTAGTTAAATCGAAAGAAAATGGATACAAAAATTCATGTCACTCTATATAATATAGTTAATGTGCACGGTCGATGGAATAAATATAATGGAAAAAAAATAATTGGTAATTTTTTTTGCAACATCACTTGGAAACTCAAGTGAGCAGCCCAAGAGTTTTGGATAAACACTCCTTCACAACTATTACTCAAGCTTCAACAACCATATATCATTTCAACAAAACATTCCCAATAAATATCATAGACCACAGGGATAAACTAATAATAAATAAAGAATTATGATAAAAAAATAGATATCATCAAATAAGAAATCATCAAGCAAGGAGGAGTATAAAATAAGATACCTTAGATAGAGGCTGTGAATCATCTACTAGAATGGAGGAGAACATATGATACTTGGAAAATATTCAAGCCTTGGATTATTTTGACCCTTTAACTATTTGAGAAATATATTTGAGCCATTTAATTGTTCTATACTTGATTTGAGCTTCAATTCACCAAGGAGGAGCACGGAGAGAGTGTGGGTTCCACAATATTCTTCTATATCGTGAGGAGCTAGTGACTGGTTAGGGTTATTTAAAATAGATTTGGAGACATTTATCAGCGCTTCCAAAAAATGTTGGTAAAAGGAATCTTTATCAGTGCTAAAAAACACTCAAAAATATTTTTTTATCATCGCAAATTAATTTAGCACTGATAAAATTTTTTGTAATTATAATTATAAATATATTTTTTGTAAATAATGTTATATAATTATATATATATAATAAATATAAATATAAATATAAATATAAATATAGTTAATATTTTCCTTATTTAAATATATTTATTCTAATTCTATAATTATTTAAATATATAATTATTTATTTATAATTATATAAATACTTTTAAAAATAATAATATTTATATCATTATATATATTTATATATTTATATATATTTATATAAATATATATGTATATGTATATATAATTATAAGTATCATAAATTTATTCATTTTTTAGATAAATATGTTCTAATTTTAAATTTATTTAAATTTATATAATTATATATATATAATTAATTATTTATAGTTAAATAAATTATTTTTTAAAATAATGTTTATTTAATTATTATTAGAAATATATAAATGTATAGATATAGTAAATATACATTTATTAATACATTTGTTTATAAATATTTTTTACAAATATATATTTAACATTATTAATGAATATTTAATCTTAAGTGCATGCACGTTAAAAATGAGTGAAATTGAATAATATTAAAATGAGCAAACTTTAACAATATTGAAGAAATATATATATTTTTTAATTAAATATAAATTATTTTAAATATATGTATATATATAGAAATATATATGAATTCATATTGAAAATATTAAAACATTGTAAAAATATATTTAAAAAATAAATAATAAAAATTAATTAAATTCCCAAAAAAAGAAAAAAAAGAAAAAAATAAAACCCATTAAAAATGAATTAATATCTAACTGTAGTGAAATTTTTAAAAAATAAAATTTACTGTGATTAAAGACTTTTTATAAAAAATTTATCATGTTATAATGAAATTCTAAAATGAATACTAAAATTTGAATAAATTACATAAAAATTAGGTGTGTGTGTTTATATATAAGATTTTATTAGTTACGTAAATATTTCTATCTACGCGTTGTATATAAAAATGTGTTAATTTGGTATATGTAGATTTAATAATATTTCAAAATTTTTATATATAATAAATTGAAAAATTAAACAACATTCAATTATGTCCATTACTCAATGCAATTAGTCTATATTTTTTATTTCATATTAAATTTTTAATTATAAACCATTATTCACTAAAAATAGTACTATTTAATGTAAAACCTAAATATTTTTAATTATACAAAACCTTTTTATATAAATTCATATATATCTATATATTTAATATATACAATTTATTAAAATTATCAATAATTATTTAATTAATAAAATGTTTAATATTTTTCTCAATTTACTTATTTTTTATTTTTATTTATTAAATTTTCATTTTAAACAAAACTATATATTTTATACATACTATTTACTTGTATTTATAATTTATATATAGTATAAAAAAATTATTCATTTTTATCAATAATTATTTAATTAATAAAAATTTTAGTAATTTTTTTAATAGACCCATTTTTATTTTTTAGTTTCCAAAGTATTTTATTTTATTCAGACCTTTATCTACACTAAAAAACCCCTAATAAGGGATCAATTTATGGGTACTAAAAATAAAGTACGGATAAAGGTTTTCCTTTATCATTTCTAAAAAAACCGCTGACAACGGGTACCATTTATCAGCACCAAAAAAAGTGTTGATAACAGGTACCCTTTTTCAGTTCTAAAAAGCAGTTATAAATGGTAGAGTTTATCAGCACTATGAAAAGATATGTTAAAGTTTACCTTTATTATCGTTCAAAAAAGCCCTGATAAAGGTTACCTTTATCAGCCATAAAAAAAGGGTTGATAAAGGGTACCCTTTATCAGTGCTTGTTTTAGCACTGATAAAGGCAACATTTATCATCACTTTTTGATATTGTTGTTAAAGTCTAATGCTATTAAAGTCATGTTCTATACTAGTGAAAGGGCATGAAGTTACATTGTAACCTCTAATGCATTGGTTACTCTGGAGATAGAAGTTGAACATATTGGTTATTCCTTTTGCAAGTATGATATGGAAATAATTTCTTATGTTACGTACTTTACTCTTAAATTCTAGCTTTTGAGTTATCTTGAAAATTTTTTGATTTAAAAAAGGTATGATATTGATCTTTTTGAAATGAGGCTTATAATTTTTTTGGTAAAAAGGTATGATTTTGAGAAAATGCTCTTATGGATCTTGAAAAGAATAATGATTTCCTTTCTTTTATGTCCCTTACTGATATTTTATGCTTATCAAAAGTTTTAAAATATTCTTCATAGGGTTTTATATAACACCCCATTCTTTTTATGCATTATAAATGCTACAAATAAATAAGGATTCCAAATATAAAACAAGATAAACAACATTTTATTAATAATGTGGTGACTTCATTAGAGTACATGAGTTTGAAGTTAACTTAATAATCTTATTAAAATCATCAATAATACAATTAGAAGACCTCTAATCAAGGTAATAATACCCAAAATATAACCCATCTCTCTCAGATATTCTATTATTAGAAAGACACCAACAAGAAAAACAGATAAAATTTAGATAATTAGAGGAAAGTATAAAACCTTTTTTGGAGTAAGAAATTTTTCTTCATGGAATATTGTTTTATCTAAATACCATTAAGGAATGGGTATTTATAGAATTTTTTTATTATTACTGTTGTCAATTAACTATTGGAATTAGATTTAAAAATTATAAATATAGTGTTGAAAATAAAATGAAACAACTTAAATTTATTATAAGTTTTAGTTAAATTGTAATTTAATATAATAATCCTTAAGTGTTCATATTTTTTTATAATATAAAACAAATATTCTATTAAATTTTTAATTAGAGTGAAAACCAAATTTGAAAATTAAAAGTTTAAAATAAAATAAATATATAAAAATAATAACTTATCATTGGATTTTGATTTTATTGTTTATTTTAAAAAATTATTTACCCAATCAAAGGCATCAATGTGATGGTCAACTACTTCTTAGGTGGAACGAGTACACTTGGACAATCCCTTGATGGGATTCCACAGGTGCAGCAGGGCATTTTCAATTCCCACGGGTTTTGAGAAAAGATCTATATATGAATGTATGACCTAATGTGTAAAACATGGATCATGAATGGGTAGGGAATAATTCCAATCAGGTCTAAGTCTATGTTTTGTGTGAGAAGTGAACTATGAGTTCCAACCCCCATACTAGCTCAGACCAAATCTTCCATGAGTTTATTTGTTAAGAAAATTCCAAACCATCGCGTGTTTGATTTGTAACACCCCTGGAAAAGTGAGACTTAAAAGGCTAAATGTTACTACCCATTTCAACAAGGTGAACCTTCCTTTTCGAGAGCCTGTCTGATTAGAACTCCATTGTAAGTATGCTTGGCCTGGAGTAGTGATTAGGATGGGTGACATTCTGGAAAGTTTCCCAGGGTGTGTGTGAGTGAGAAAAAAGCACACTGGAAAGGACATGTGTTGGCCTGTGAGGACAATAATTAGTCATATGACCCATTTAGACATGTGGGTGGACCCTAGGGTGGGCCCCACATGTCTGTGGGGCAACTGGTGGTACCTGGTGGGCCAGGACCTGACGACCTTGTTAAGGCGGGGTGGTTGTGCTGTCACTAGGGCCCAGTTGTTACAAATGGTATCAGAGCCAATACCCAGCTGGAAGTGCTTAGGTACTGCCTGGGTTTGAGGCATGGGGTCCACAACGAGGGCGTTGTGCTTTAAAGGGTTGGATAATGTAACACCCTTGGAAAAGTGAGACTTAAAAGGCTAAATGTTACTACCCATGTCAACAAGGTGCACATTCCCTTTCGGGAGCCTGTCTGATTAGAACTCCATTGTTAAGGATGCTTGGCCTGGAGTAGTGATCAGGATAGGTGACCTTCTGGGAAGTATCTCAGGGTGTGTGTGAGTGAGGAAATAGCACACAGGAAAGTAAATGTGTTGGCCTATGGGGACAATCATTAGTCATATGACCTGTTCAGACACGTGGGTGGACCCTGGGGTGGGACCCACGTGTCTGCGGGGAAACTGGTGGTACCTAGTGGGCCAGGACCTGACATCCATGTTAAGGCGGGGTGGTTGTGCTGTCACCAGGGCCCAGTTGTTACAGATGTGGGACCTGTGTCATATTTAATGTTCATATATCCCTTATATATAATCATGGACATCTATATAATATAATCCAAGACATTATTCTTGTTCATTACTTCTCCTAATCACTAGGTTTGGCCAAATGAAATCTACGATAGCGATAAGTTCTTTTCCACTTTCACTGTGAATATGTTCGACCAACCATGGCCTAGCTCGACTTTATTTATGAACCAAAGTAGAATTTGAATTATGAATACTCATATGAATGAGAAATCAAATATAGTACTATCATTTTTTTAATTATCAATTTGGCAAAAAAATCACACATTTCTAGGTAATCCTCCATCCAATGCATCATCACCATTATATATAAAAAATTATATATTCATATCAACATTTAGTTAAATGGATTAGTTATTATATTGATATAATCTCAAATGTTCTTTATTAAATACATGATTATTTATAAATAAAATACGTGTCCTATATTTTGAATAAACATATCTTACCGGATTTTCATGTCCTATGTATTAAATGTCTGAATACACACTTAAAAATATAACTAAATCTATCATCCTTATTTCACTTGATTTTTTGTATCTATCATTCTCAAAACTCTTACTTCTTTCAGACTCAAAGTGTAGCCTAATATTAAAATATATTATATTATAAATCATGATATGATCCATGTTCTTAATTTTTTTTAAAATAAAGTTATGATGTGTCGATGTAAACCATTTGTTGCATAGAAAACTAATACATTTAAGAGATTTACTACACTTCTATCAAAATAAATACAAATTTCATTTCTCCAGACATTCTCCCTCTCATTTCTTAGTATATTCAATATAACAGGCGATACTTAGTTTTCAAATACTCTATGGGATATAAATTTCTATTTTCTTTCTAAACCTATTTTTATACATTGAAAAAGGAATTATTTTTCAAAAAATACTCAATGATTTATATTTTATAAACTCATAATTTAATTAAAATATTTTATTATTTTATGATTTTAAAAAACAACTAAACCTTGTTTTTTTAAATTAAATATCATTTTTAGAGCGTATTATTTTTATTTAAACATCTTTCTAAAATTTCATAATGGAAGCTATCATTTAATGTTTTAAAAGTTATTTTAATTCAATGATAGTCACATATATTTGTAGATATGGCCTTATTATATGTGTATATTAGAAATTTTATGAATTTTAATAAAACAATTTCAATTATAATTTGTATATGTTTATGTATTTTAAATAAAAGAAATAATTTTTGAAATATGTATTTATACTTTGTATTTTTTGAAAAATGATTTATCAATGATTATATTTTTTAAAATTATTGTATGATGTGAAAATAATTTAATTATATTTAAAAAAAATTAATGGGTTATTTATAAAAAAGATAGATCTTTATAAAAATATTTCAAAAAATTTAATACGGCACATGCATATCAAAGGAGATAATAAAGAACGAGGAGTGGACCCATGACCTCAATAGAACATTGTCCTATTAGAGAAACCCACACATGGCCACAAAGGTTTTATAAGATCTATTATGTATCATATTAATCCATAAAAGTGTTATTATTTCAAATTATTTTTAAGGACAAATCATAATGTTTTTAAAATAGTATTTTTTAAATGAAATATTAAAATGAAATGTATTTTTGAATGATTTTGAATAGTATTTTTCATAAAAAGCCTAGAATATTATTTTGAATATATATATATATATATAATATCGAATACATTGTATTTGATATAAAATGTTTTCAAAGGAATTTTCAATGAATCTTATACTTGTTTTAAACCCCTTAATGATCAATTTTATGCTCAACCCATGTATTAAAATATTTTTAATGTGTTTAGTAGAAATTCCAAGGTTTCTTGCTTCATATAACTCTGTAAGCACAAGAAGAATATGAGTTAGACCTTGTATAACTCTAATTAATTTTATCGTTTTGTATAATCATCCCAAACCTAGTTTGGAAAAGTTCCATGATTGTATTATGTACTATGTGCTTTCTTTCTATTTTTAATAAAAAATACAAAGAATGTTTTTACACTGAATCTAGAAATAAGGATTCGGGTTATTACATTTTGTATCAGAGGAAATTTTTAGATAATTTTTGAAATCATAACATTTCATTAGGTTAAGTATTCCTTCTTAGTAAAATCCTTTATTCGGTAATTTTCATACGGAGGAAGAAGAACAAAAAAACAATATTATCCATTCCAGATGAGTTACTTGTTAGGATTATTATAATATGATTCTTATCTGTGTTTGAGCCTTATCCTACCATTCTACTTGTAAATTAATTTATAAAATATCCCACCCCTCTGACATTGTATGATTCTTTAGGGTAAACAGATTTAGCTATTATGTAATCTTGGACACTCAAATTTCTTACTTTGTACACCAAATAAACTATCAAGCAGGTGTTTTAAAATATTTCAACTTATCCAACCAACATGAATCTATAACTTTTTTTTGAAGCTATGGAAGGGAAAAAACTCCATGAAGCATATATGTCTCAATTTTTAGGTTTTATTTGAAATGGAATAATTAAAAGAATAATCATTGAAGATTTAAATTTTTATGAAGATGTTTTAGTTAGAATATCTTATAAGAAGCAGTTTTAAATAGAAATTTCTAAGCTATATATGAATGATACATTTGTAAGAATATATTATCGATGTTTACATCATACCAAAATCATTTTACAAGTTCATTATGGGAAAGATAAGGGAAATAACTAGAATCCAATATACCGATCAATCTAATCAGATGAAAACTTCCAATCCATGAGAATCTCCAAGATTGGATACATCAGTAATGTTAAGAATAATTTGAAGAAAATTTGTTGAATTCAAATTTAGTAATAATAGTATAGTGGTTATAGGAAATAATTATTGAATCTTATAGGGTGTATTTATGAAAGTATTATGAGGGAACAATTCTTTTAAGGGGGAGAATGTAACACACCATGCTTTTGATGTATAATAGATGCTATAAATAAACCACACTTTAAACTTTTAAAAAACTACATTTTATTTATAATGCACTGAATATCTTTAGTTAACTTAATAAGATCATTAAAACAATCAATAATACAATTATAAAACCTTTGATCAACAGAACAATGAAAAAAGAACAACCCACCTCTCTTGGACCATCAATAATTTGAAAAAACCCAACAACAAAAATGTTTAAAATACATAGAATAATAGGAAAGTATTGAATCATTTATGGAGTAAAAAATGGACTATAAAGAATATTGGTTTATTAAATACCTTTAAGGGATGCGTATTTATTGGAGTTTTTAAGTTTGATCATTTTCAATTATCCATTTGAATTGGATTTAAATTTTATTAATATATCCATTGAATATAATATGAATCAATTTAAAATAATTATATTTTTTATTCAAATATTGGATAATGATAAATATTCACTTGTATTTTTATTTTATTCATTCATTTAAAAATTATTTACCCAACCAAAGGAAGATAATTGATGGTCAACCAATTTTTAGGTGGGGTTAGCACACTCAGTCATACCCTTGATGGGATTACATAGCTATAGTAGGGAATGTGCTATCCCTAGGGATTTTGATCAAAACTCTGGCTAAGATTGTACATGTTCATGTGTGATGATGGAATCGTGAATGGTTAGGGCTTCGTGCCTACTGGACTAAAGCCATTGTTAAGTGTGCGTAAAGGTAGATCAAGAATATGAATACTAATATGAGTGAGATATAAAATATAGTATTATAATTTATCATCATTATCAATTTTGAGACCAAATTACTTGTTTCCCGATATGAATTAATCCAATTCAACTCTGCTATTATATAAAGTTTTTTTATATTCATATCAAAATTTAATCGAATTAATTAATATTTCATTTGATAGAATGTCAGGTTTTATTTGATAAATACATGAGAATATATAAATAAAATACATAAATAATATTTTGAATAAGAATATATTCCCTGATTTTCATGTGATGTGTGTAAAATGTTTGAAAACACACTAAAACAAATAACTGAATATATCATACTTATTTCTTTTGATATTCTGTTTCTATCATTCTCCAAACTATTACATCTCCAGAACTCAAATTTCAGTGTGATATGAAAATATATTATATTATATATCATGATTTTACTCAGGTTCATAAATAATGTTTTTAAAAAAAGTTTTGATGTGTCCACCCAGACCATCTGTTTCTCACAAAACTACTCTATATAAGACATTTTCTACACTTCTACTTAAAAAAACAATATTCATTTATCTAAAATTTATCTCTCTCGCTTCTTAAATATTCAAGACACAAGTAGTTTTTTATACAAATACTATAAGCGATATGTATTTCTATTTTCTTTCTAAACCTATTTGTATACCTTTATAAAGGAATTACATTGCAACAATAAATCCATGATACATATTTATTAACTAATAATTTAAGTAAAGAGTCTTATTATTTTATGAATTAAAATAAAAACTAACATTGATTGTTTATTGTTAAAATTTAATTAACTTGTTTAAAGGGTATTAGAATTTATTTAAACATGTATATAAGATTTCATAATAGAAGCTATCATTTAATTCAGTAAAATTTATTTTAATTCAATGAATTCGTCTATATTAGAAGATACGGTCATATTATATGCGTATATTTTACATTTAATGTATTTTAATATATGCAATTGTTTTAATTATAATGTGTTTATGTTTATGTATTTTAAATATAAGAAATAATTTTTGATATCGGGATTTCTCCGACATATTTTCTGAAAAATTATTTATTAATGTTTTGAATTTTTTAAATTATTTTCTACTTTGAAAATAATTTGATTATATTTTTTTAAAAATTTAATAGGTTATTTATGAGAAAGATGAATCTTTAGAAAAATTATTTCATAAAATTTAATTTTCCACATTCATATCAAATGAGATAATGAGGAATATGAAGTGAACCCTTGAATTTAATGGGACATTGTCATTCTAGAGATACTGCTTAGTGGCCACAAGGGTTTTTTTAGATATTTCAAGTATCATATTAATGCTTAAAATTACTATTATTGTCAAATTATTTTGATGGATAAATCATTATGTTTTTCAATGGGTATTTTTGAAATGAATTTTCAAAATGATCAGTATTTTTAAAATCTTTTAAAAAGTAATTTTCATCAAAACTCTGGGTTATTATTTAAAAAATTTATTTATAATATAAAATATTTTTTATTTGATATAAAATGTTTTAAAAAAGAAGTTTAAAAGTATTTATCCCTAGTTTTAGAACCCCTTATAGGGAAATTTTATGCTCAACCAATGTTTTAAAATCATTTTCATAGGTTTAGTAGAAATTCCAAAGGTTCTTGCTTCATATAATAGGTTTTCACTTGTGAAGAAAATTAGTGATACGTTTTACAACTCTAGTTAATTGTATGGATTTTTCTAATCCTCCAAAACCAATAATGGAAACAATCATTGATTGTATAATGAACTATGTGTTTTGAGGATCCAGATGTGTTACTTGTTAGTATTCTTATAAAATTATGATCATATGAGTGTTAGACTTATTTCACGATTCAACATACCTATAAATGAATATAAAATTTCCAACACCTATAACATACTCTGATTCTTTTGAGGATCCAGATTTACCTTTTATGAAATATTACAGTCTCATATTTTTTACTATCTACACTAAGGAAATTATCAAGTGGGTCTTTTTAAAATGTTTCAACTTACACAACCAACATGAATCACATAAAAAACAATTTAAAGAAATACAGGTGTAAAACTCTACATAGTATATATGCATCAACTTATAAGATTTAGTTTATATAAAAGAATTAGAGGAAGAATCAATGAATATTTTGAAATATTCAAAGATGAGTGAGATGCACTATCTTATAGTAATCAAGTTCAAATAGAACATTCTCTTCTATATACTCATTATACATCTATAAGAACTTCTAATCGAGGTTTACATCAATATCACCCAAATTCAATAATTTTCCTATGATCAAGAGAAGTAGAAGAACTAGAGGCAACCTTGACGATCAATATAATTGGAAGAGACGTTCCATTTCACAACATTCACCAACATTAAATACTATGGTAAAAGTAATAATGAATTGAAGAATTTTTTTTGAATGAAAATGTAGTGATAACAGTACAATTTTTGTTATAGGGTCTAACGAATAAAGCTTGGAGGGTGTATGTATGAAGGAATAGTTATGGTATAATTGCATTAAGTGGGTATAACGTAACACCATAGGCTTTTGATGAATTATAAAATCTGTAAGTATATAACACTTTAGATGTTAAAACAAGATAGACAAAATTTTATTAAAAATTCACCGACATCATTATAGTATATGAGTTTATAGATAACTTAATAAGTTAATGAAAATAATTAGTAATACATATGGAACAAATATGATTAAACTAATAATAATAAAAGTATAACCCACCCCTCTTGGTTTTTCCATAGTTATAAAAACACATGTAAAAACAGTGAAAATAAAAAGAATAAGATGAAAGAAGAGAAGCATTTTTGTAGTAAGAAATTAGAAATTATGGAATGTGGTTTTATCTAAATACTTTTAATTTATGAGTATTTATTGGAGATTTTGATTTTTACCATTGTCAATTAACCATTGTAATTAGAATTAAATGTTATTAATATATCCAATGAAAATATAATGAATAAATTTAAAATAATTATAATTTTTAATTAAATGTTAATTTCATATAATAATCCTTAAGTTAGAATATTTTTATGTCATATAAAAAATATATTATGTTAAAGTTTTAATTATAGGGATAACCTATTTTGAAAATGAAATGATAAAAATAAAAATAAAGATATAAAAATGATAAGTATTCACTTGGATTTTGATTTTATTCTTTCATTTTAAAAAAATTACTTACCTAACTAAAAGAATCCAAGTAATGATCAACCACTGCTTAGGTGGGCCCAGTGCACTTAGAAAAACCCTTGACGAGATTCTTTAGGTGTAGCAGGGCATGTAAAAGTCCCATGGGTTTTGATAATAGCTATGGATATGTAAAAAATGCTTGTTTGTAAGGTCCAAATTAGTCATGGTCAGGGTGTATCACTCACTCGGACAAATCCCACATTTAGTGTGTGATGTGAATTGTGGGTGTCGACCCCTCTCCCAACTCAGACTGAAGAATCTCATGAGATTATTTATTAAGCACATCCCATTCAGTCATGTGTTCAATGCAAGATGGGGGTCATATTTACTGTTCATATATCCCTTAAAGATGCTGGATTGTATTATGGTCATCTGTATAATCTAATTCAATCCATCAATACTCTTCCTTATTCATATTCATCATCTAGTTCCTTAGAGGGAGACCCTTAACACTAATGAGTTCCTTTTCACTGTTACTATCAACATCTTTGAATAACCATGACCCAACTCGAATTTATTTCTCTACCAATAAAGAATCAGGATTATGAATATAGATATTAATGATAGAGAAATAGTGTTACGATTTTTCATCATTATTAATTTTGTTTCCAAATTAAACATTTCAACGTATGCCTCTATCCAATTCATTACCTCCATTATATACAAAACAATTATTTATTCATATCAATATTTAAAAAAATTTATTCATTTTCCTTTTGATAGACTCTTTGATCTTTAATTTGAAATACATTAGTATATATAAATTAAATACATGTCTTATCTTTTAAATAAGGCGATCTTCACTAAATTTCAGAAAAATGATTTCTTAGAAGATCAAAGAGCCTATCTTTTTGAAAGACTCTCTAATATTCTAAGATAAATACATTAGTATATACTCCTTATACTTCTGTAATGACTTCTTATCAAATTTTACATCAATATCACCCAAATTGAACATGTTTCTTATGGGAATGTGAAGCAGAAGAATTTGAAGCTGTCATGAGGATTAATATAATTGGGACAAAATTTCAATTCTATGATAATCCGAAAAATTGGAGACTTTGGTAATGATTGGAATGATTTGAAGAAATTTTTTTGAATTAAAATTTAGTGACAATAATACAGTTTTTGTTGTAGGAATTCAAGACTGAATCTTAGAGGGTGTATGTATGAATGAATTGTGAGTGGTAAATTCCACCAGGGGTGGGGGTGGGGGAGAATATAACACCCTAGAATTTTGATTTTTTATAAATTATAAAAAGTAATAAGACTCGATTAATTAAATAAATATATTTTTTTATTAATAACAGACTAAATTAAATATAGTATAGGAGTCTAGAGTTGAGTTAAAAAAAAAATTGCAAGCATCATTAATACAATTGGAACACATATCATCAACTTGATAAGGAAAAAATTATAACCCAACTCTCTCAAATCTTCCATAATTAGAAAAACAACAGTAAGAAAAAAAAGAAATAGATAATTAGGTGAATGTAGAGAACTATTTTTGGAGTAAGAAATTGCAATTCAAGGAATATTGGTTTTTCTGAATACCTTTAAGTGGTGGGTATTTTTTGGATATTTTTTTTATTTTGACCATTGGAAATTATCAATTTCAATTTTATTTAAATTTCATGATTACATCCATTGAAGATAAAATGAATTAAATTAAAATAATTATAAGTTTTAGTGAAATGGTAATTTAATACAATAATCCTTAAGTGGTATTATTGTTTTAGAATATAAAACATATATTATGATATAAATTTAATTATATTGATTTTTTAATATGAAATGTTAATAATAAAATAAATATAGAACAATGATAAAAATTAAATGGCAATTTGATTTTATTATTTTATTTAAAAAAATTATTTACCCAACCAATGGAAGCCAAGTGATGATAAGCCCATACATATGTGGGCCTAGTGCACTTAACCAAAAGCTTGGTGGGAGTGAATAGGTATATCATGGAATATGAAAGCCCCACTAGTTTTTATAATAGCTCTGGATTAGCACTTATGAAACCATGTGTAAGTCCCGAATCATACTAGGGTAGGGAATAATGCCCCCTAGTACGAAGTACATGTTTAGTGTGTAATATGAATTTTAATGATGGACCCCAATACCATCTCAGACCAAATATTCCACAATTTTCTTCATCAATCACCTCCAAAACAATCATGTGTTCGATATGAGGTGCATGATTAATTTACTATTCCTCCACCCCTTAAAAACCCTAGATGTAATCATTTTTATCCATATAAAACAATACAAGACTTCTGTCTTGTTCCTAGTTCATCTCCATCCTCAGATTAAACCAGAAGAAACCCCTAATGCTGAAGAGTTCCTCTCCACCACCACTATTTATATCTTCGACCAACCATGAACCATCTTAATATTATTTCTTATCCAAAGAAGAATTTAGATTATGAATACTAATATGTATGATAAATAATATATATTATTTTCATTTGTCATCATTATCAATTTTATGTCTAAATAAAATGTTTTTATCTATTCCTCCATCCATTTCATTGCCTATATTATATATAAAAATTTATCTATCCATATCAACATTTAAACAAATGGATTTTTTCCCTTTTGATACGCACATGGATCTTATTTGACAAATTAATGATTACATATTATTGAAATACATGTCAAATATTTTAAATAATAACATCTTCCCCAATTTTCTGGTCATGTTTATGAAATATTTGAATAAACACTAACAAAGATAACCAAATATATTATCCTTATTTCCTCATATTTTTTATTTCTATCAAACACCAAACCCATCCTTCTTTGGGACTCAAATTTCAGCATGATATGAAAATAAATTATATTACATATCATGAACTGATATAAGTTCTTAAATTTCTCAAAACATTCTCTCTATTTATTCATAGTATATTCAAGACACCAGTAGCTAGTTTCTCTAAAAATACTATAAGGAATATTCATATATTTTTTATTTATAAACCAATTGATATAACATTATAAAAGAATTATTTTGAAATAGTAAACACATGATTTACATTTTTTAAACTCATAATTTAAGTAATTTTTTTATTCTATTCTCTAAAATAATAACAAAACCTTATATTGTATTTATTTAAATTTAAATTTCGTATTTAAAAGGTATTTGGTTTTATTTAGACCACTATGTAAAATTTCATAATTAAAGTTATCATTTAATTTGGGAAATTTACTTTTGAATCAATGAAAGTAAAATATATTAGTAGATATGAACATATTCTATGTGTATATTTCTAATTTCATGCATTTTAATAAAATAATATTTTTTAATTATAATGTCTTTATGTTTATGTCTATTAAAAGAAATAAATAAATTTTGAAATATGGATTTATCCTAAGGATATTTGGGGAAACATTTCATAATGATTAGAAGTTTTTAAATTATTTTATTCTTTGAAATAATTTAAGTATATTTTAAAAATGATTTAATGGATTATTTATGAGAAAGATAGATCTTTAGATTTTTTTTAAAAAAATTTAAAATTTACACTTTCATATTAAATTATATATTGAGGAATGGAGAATGAACCCACAAAGTAAATGAGATTCTCTACAACCAAAGATACTACTAAGTGGAAAAAATGGTTTTATAAGATCTATGAATTATCATTTTAACCTAGAAAAGTATTATTACTTTCAAAAAAAATTAAGGAGAAATCATTATGTTTTTCAGAGAGTATTTTTCAAATGAAAATTCAAAATGATAATTTTTTTAAAATTTTTTTAAAATTATATTACATAAAAACAATAGTATATTATATTGAATATATATATAACATAAAATAATGTTTATAAGATTTAAAATTTTTTCAAGAATATTTTTAAATCAATTTTCACTGGTTTTAAAACATGTTACTAAGAAATTTTATAGTCAACACATGTTTTAAATTATTTTTCATAGGTTTAGTAAAATTCCAATGGTTTTTTCTGTATATAAGGAGTTATATATTTCAAATACATTTAGTTAAACCTTTTAAAACTATTATTAATTTTATAGGTTTTTCTAATCCTTTAATACCTAGACCGGAAAAGTTCCACAATTATATAATATACTATTTGTTTTCATTTAACATTTATTAAAAAATAAAAATCATATTTTTACATAAAACATAATGTGGTGCTATTGAATACAATTATACAAGAACATTTTTGTTTTGTTATAATGAAACATAATGTGGTGTTATTACCCTTTAAAATAATTTAGATGGAAAATATGATACACATCTTTAACATAATAAAATAAAATAATAATATATATAAGCTAAAATGGTTCTTCAAAATAATTACTACCAAGAATCATGGTAGTGGACTTAGGAAAACAAGGGATAGGAGGAGAAGGATCCATATACTATGAATTTAACAATATAGATATCCTTATATAGGGTAAAATATATTATACATTGTATAATTTTTTCTATTAGTGAGGACACAAAAGGGGAGAGTTAAGTGATATCTACTATACAAGGATTTACCAAGAAATAACCTAATCTCAATATGGGGAAACTAAATTATCTTCCACTAGGTTTACTATCCTCATAAACCTAACAAGGTACTTGTCTAAGGATCTATCTTTTTACCTAATGCTTCCTCAATGGTTATCTTGTGATCATTAGGTTTAAACTACCAAAACCATCTTGTATGAAAATATTCCATCATAACATCTCACAAACAATTTATAAAACTAAATAAGACATTTATTTCCAATAAAAAAGGTTAATAACTAAATGAATAATTATACTTTGAATAGAAAGTATAGAGTTTCAAAACACCACATTATACATGGAATATTTTATTATGAACGTATAAATAATTAATGATAAATTATAATATATCATTCAGTCAAAAAATACCAAAGTAAATAACAACAAAAAATTTATAATATTTTAACTAATACCTTATGTGTAGTATTGATATAAATCCAATTCTATAATATTAAAAATACCATTTCTAATAAATATAGGAAACTCATATGGGATAAAAATATTCAATTCTTGTTATTAAATATACAAAATATATTTTTAATATAAAATAAAACAAAATTTAAATTGACTTAGAATTCATAGTTCCTTTGATATATAATGATACATATAAGCACTTTCCTTTAAGGGCGTTTTAAGGATTTTTGATTATATTAATCCAATGATAAAAATATTATAGACTAATAGAAACATTTATGATAATTTTAAAACCCAAAAATATAATTTTTAGGAACTTTTATGATATCCCAAAATAGAAATTACAATATAAAATTAACAAATTAATTTTCTAAAATGGTTAAAGCCAAATCCTCATTTTTATTATTAAAGAAAAGAGAATACCTATTTTAACTAGGTAGAAGGAGACCCATTACATAGCCCAATGGCCCAGTGGGAAATGAGCCCATTATATAGCCCGTAAGCCCAAATTTTTGGCACAAGGCCCATTATGTGAATAACACTGCTACAGTACTAGCCAGCTACAGTACCACATAGTACCCACCGCTGATATAGTGCCCCTACCGCCGCTACAGAGCCCTGCCACCACTATAGTTCCCACCGTTGCTACAGTACCATCGCTATTACAGTACGCTATAGTACTACTACAGTTCCCCCCGCACCCAATGGGTTTTGAACCGCCATTTTTCATATAGGATCTCCCCCTAAAACTTTTCCGAAATTTATTAATTCACATAATAAAATGTTCAATGAAAAAAATCCAACTATTATTATTGAAATTAATTCTATATTTTACCTTGTGTTATGACATAATCATATTAACAAAATAGAAACAAATAATTTTTCAATAAACACTCAAAATTAAATTTTTATAAACTTTTGATTTATTAAAATATGGAACTACTATTCATTATATTGTACATATGTGTTTTGATTCAATATTAATTCATATACTCTAGAATTTATTATTGTGGAATGAATATTTTTTAGTTATTTTTTATTTTGTTTTATTTATGCTTTCCCACAAATTTGAAATTTTCCAATACCAAGGATTATGGATTTTTTATTTTAATTGAAATAAATATATTAAAATTAAAACCATTAATTCTATTAATTGATAAAAATTCATTTCCGATAATTTTTCTTAAAATAATGATAAATTATTATAAGAAATGTGTATGAAGATATGAGGAAAAAGCAATAAATATGAAGTACACCTTTATCTTGTCTTCAAACCCATACATCTAGATTCTTATTCAAATGTCCCATCATACTTGTGTCTTCTCTTAAACCTATTAACCTATCATTCTCTCCCTATACATTAAGAAAATTTAAAATATTTGAGGAGAAGACTATAAAAAATAATAAATAAAAAATACTTTCATAGATTTTGGGAAAAACGTCTCTGAACATTTTTACAATGAGATGGATATGAAAATAATGAAATTAAAATTACTATTTCTACAAATCCCATATGTATTTGAAATAAAGATTTTAAACATTTGTATAAGGGTCTAAAATAATAATTGAAATTTAATGAGAACGAATCACATTATTGACTAATAAGAATGGAAAAATTATCATTTTATTTATTGAAAGTGAAAATATAATGAGAAACTCAAGGAAAGATTATAATAAAAGTGGAAATAAGAATATATTAAATTAAATAGTTCAAATGAAGAAAATAATTCTCAATTTACCAAATTTGAATAGAATTTTGGAATATGTAATGTAATAAATTAAATATAAGAAAAATAAAACACCATAGATACTATGGTAACAAAATACATGGAGAAATAATCTAATAGAAAAATTAATAGTCACATTAAGATGTTTATTTTAAAAAACTAAAACAAAATACATTGAAATAAATATATATCAAATATATGTGGTAAAACCTTACCTCATTAATTATATTTTCTCGAAAATTAAAATGGAATATTAAAATGAAATCTAATATGTTATCATTAAATAATTGATAATATGTCTTTGAAATTACTTCCAATTGATATTTTTTCATTGAATTTGTTTTTCCATTTATCCTAAAAATATTTATAATAAATTAATGACATGTGGAATTTAAAAACCCATATCTTATTTTATTAAAAAATATGATGCGTATAATTCTATTCAAATAATTATTTTCTTTGATTCCATTATTAACACATCCTTATATGTTTCCATTAATTATTTTTTAGTTGAGATAACATAAATTTTGTGAACATTCATCTATTTTCTATTGAATATCCAATCCTATATTAATAACCTTAATGTTTTAATAGTTTTTAATTCATTTTTTTAATATCAAGTGTCTTCATTAGATTGTTTTTTATAATTTCTATATTTTAACATCATTATTTTCATTAATGGTAGAATTTCTTGTTTCCACATCCATAAATATTTTAGATTTCAATAATGTTAAATCATTATCAAGAAAAAATATTATAACAAATTTGACAATACATTAAAATAAATATATATTTATTCTAATTATGTTATAGGTTACAGGTGTCTATCCATTGATCTTTACATCACTGAATTAGGATCAAACATGTATCGATTATGAATTATGAAATGGTTTATGTCTTTTTCATCCCATTAGTGTATTATTATTTTATTGAGGAATACATAGAGTAAAATCATGTTTTCCCTATAAATAATCAATATATATATATAATACTGTGAGATTTATATTTTATTTTATGAATCAGATTCATCTGAAGCTAAATCTTTTAGAAGTTCATTCTCTTTATCTTATGACCATCATGTGGATTTACATGTGACTATACATAATTATATGTTAAATATATAATATAAATTGATCTTCATTGTCTCTATTGAATAATTTCATGATGATTTTTTAATAACATCTAACTCACATATTATATTAATTAATGATCCGATCAAATATTTTATATTAATAAAATCTATTATTAATTATCTTCCAACATTAATTGTTTTACTCTTATTAAAAAAAATAAAATAATCATATATTTCATAAGTGAGATATTTTAGAGGGTATCCTAGCCTCTGAAGTATATTTTCAATATATTTACTTTCAATGAATCTAAGAATACAAAATTTTTAGATTTCATGAATAGTTTATTGTGATGAAACTAATCTCCACACATGACTACTCATGTTATAAGTTAGAATATTATGAAAAATGTTTAGAAATGAAAATTATAAAAATCAAAAAAAATAATAATAATTTAATAATATCATATGATTATAATAGGGTTTATGAAATATATTTTAGTTGGGTAGGATGAAGTATACATGAAATTATTCTATGAGGTTATCCCAATATAAAAAAATATTTTTATATAATTAATGAAATAAAAAAGAAATTTGAAAATATTTTTTATATAGTGAAAGGGCTATAATGATTTAAAAAATGAGATAAAATTTTAAGAGTTAAGTGGATTATCTAAATACCAATATTTAATATATTTATGAGAATAAAAAACTACTTGTAAAATTTAATTGTGTATTATAAATTTATAATTATTAAGTGAGTAAAAAGTATAAGGATTTATTATGATGTGTTATTCCATGGATTTATAAGAATATTAACTACAATATGAATATTTAATATGAGGAAACTTGAATATCTAAATCAAATAATTATTTTGTAAGATTCATAGTTAAATAAATATATTAGAGAAAAATAAAAAAGTAAGAAATATCAAAGTAGAATAATAATAATATAATTTTATAGATAAATGATAATAAATAATTTTTAAGTTAATATTTTCCCAAGAAATGATATTTTGATAATTTAAACTATGTGTTACAATTGTGTAAGATTCATTTAAGAAATATATATATTTTATGATAAGGTAATAAATAATATGAATAATGAAATAAAATATAATAAATTTGGTGTCAATACTAGAGACTCACTCTCTGGTCGTGGTTATTATCAAGTAATTATATTTACTTTAATATAAACAAGACTATAAGGGAGTGTAAAAATTATAAGTAAATTTAGTAAAAGTTTTGAAATAATAAAAGAATGAAATGTTAATGAAAGTTATGACATTTAATCCCTACATCTCATATTTTTTGTACCATGTTTCTAACCCTTGAAATGAATTCTCTTTAGACCCAAAATCATAGAATGATCTTATAAAAAAATATTGAATACACTAAGTTCAATATGCAATGACATTTTAAAGGAAAAGAATTTTTCTCACAAAAAAATTTAAATAAGGACTATAATATAAAAACTCTATATCCTTAGAATTTCATTGATAAAAAATTAGCTATATAAAAACGTCCATACATGTTACTTCTTAATTCACTGGAAATAGAAGTCATAATTATAGAATAAATATATTAACTATGGTCCTTATTCTAATTTTATTTAAACATAATAAATGAATAATATAAGGTATAATGGATTGAAAATAAAGTCATAAAAACCAGGAATAAGAATTTTTCCAATTTTATTTGAAGTATTAATAATATGATTAAAGATATTATCAAAATGCACAAGATTTTTTTTACTAAAGTGTTCTAAATATTAAGAAATATAGTTATTAGAACTTGTTGTGGCCATAAATCTAATCATTAATAATTTTAAGATTATAGATAATATGGTACCTTCAATGTCTATTTGTTTACTATTATATTAGATATAGATCATCATGGAGATCATTGTTATATATTTATAGAGTTCACAGTTATTCATATATTGACTACTCAATATATATAAAATTACTATTTTAAGAAGATGATGAGTTGGGTTAAATATTATTCTTATAATTCCTTTAATAATCAGAAATTTATAAAATATAGTCTTCTAATAATCAATGATTTGATGGATTATAATTCATTATAAAATTATTGGTTTACCATTATTATTTTCATTAATTTTTTAATATTCTTATAATTATATTTGTAATTTCTTTCTTATACTGAAAAGTGATGTCTTGATGATGATGTTGATTCTATGGGGTCTATAACTTGAATTTTCTTCATATGTTTTTAAATATTTTTTTCTTGAATTTATAGGATTAAATGAATTTTAGGTGATATGTTTAATTCCAATGGATATATACCCTAGATTAATCAATAATTATTCACTATAACATGAATATTCCTTGATTTTTTATTTGATGGTTGATGTTGATGTCTCATAGGTCAAACATCTTCTAGCCAGAAGGTCCGATCCAAGCCAGCTTGGACCACAAAATTTATTAATAAAATAAAAGTACAGAGACAGCAGAAAGGAAAAGAGAGAGATTACATGTCAAAATATTCATCGTCACCACCCCCATACCTGATCGTGTCATCAGCATCAGCCGATTCCCATTCCGATTGAGTCTCATATTGTTTAAGAAACTTCTTATAAAACTTCTGTTTGTCCAGTTGCTCCTTCGATAGCTTCTCTATCTCCCTCTTGGCAGATGCCCTAGTGGTCACGGTCCTCGGAACTGTAGAGTAGTCCTTCCTTGGTTTCCTTGAAACAGGGACAGATCTGACAACCTCATTGTCAGAGCCTCTTTTTCAAACATCTTCTATATAAGTCTTTACATAACTTTTAATTCATCCTTTTATTGTTATATTTAGTTTTATTTAATTTCATTAAAAACATAGTATTATATGGTACGTTTTAGTATTTATACACTATTTATCAATAACCTCTAGTGTAATAATGTTTTTCTTATTACTGTTTATATTATACATTAACTAATTATAATTTCATTTACATAAATAAAATTTCATATTTGTTAGAAAAAAAATATGAGTGTATTTTGATCATTTAAATATATCATTTATAAGGTTGAGATTATCAGTATTTAATGAATAACCCAACATTTCTATGAAAAAGTGACACCCATAAAGGAGGATGAAGTAGAGTGTGGCACATTATTTTAAATTTTTCATTGAAGGCCAATGATCCCTCGTATTCAATTTTAGATATTTATCTCCTAATTTTAATGATAAAATTTAAATATATTTTATTATTTCTCATATTCCTTATACATAATTAATTTATAACTCACTAATACCAAAATATGTAAATATTTCATATGTTATTATTATAGTTCAACTAATGTGACCTACATCTCAAATGTGGTTAATAGTTCACTTCTACTCTCATGGATTAATACTAGCAAATAGTGATTATAAAGTTTAGGGATATTTCCCAGGCCTCATAACATATGAATGTACATATCACATTCACTAATAATGTGACTCATTATATTAATATATACATTAATATATGGAATGAAGGTATATTGTAAATTTCACCCTAAGAATTATACTCGATAGTTTAATAATATTATTACTCCTTTGGGTTAACATATTGATATATTTACCATATATTCAATGCACTAATACTTCTTCTTATCTACTCACTCATATAGTGTGTTAATTATTTAGGTAATGGAACATTAATTTCTCTATTTTTTAGTGTAGTTTTCATGAGTACTGTAGAGTATACCTTATCATATCTCTTTTTAACCAATATATCTCTATCACCATCATCTTAATTTAAATATCATTGGACAAAATTTATTATAATATGGTTATAAAATACTAAAAAAATATGTTTTTTTAATAGAGGTAACATATCAATGGTTTCAAAAACCATCATTAACCATTTATTTCGACCATTTTTAGTATCACTTTTCAAAATTTTCACTAAATCAATAATTAAGAAGTGGTTTTTATTAAAAATACCATTATATAAAATTTAGAGCTATTTTTATGAAAAAATAAGTATGTGTAATAAAAAATGAATCTCGACATTATTTTATCCCCCTATGAAATGAACCATGTAGATCACTATCCTATCTATGATTCTTTTCCATCACCATCCTTAACATATATATCGTTTCCCTTGCCTTAGTAGGCTCCACAATGTATCCATGTTCAACTATAATCCCAAAGACATCCATGATCTTACAATACAATAATTCCCATCAGATCTTTCGTATTATTTAATTTAATATTGTTTTTCTATTGAAGTCATTCTAGAGGTTTTGAGGGAACATTGGTTGATAATGTATATTTTTGGAGAAGGAAGGATAAGATAATGGTTGGCGCACAGTTAGTACTAACCATATTATAATAATACTGAATGAATCTATGTTTTCATAGATGTGTTCTTCATGGTTTGATAAAGGTTATTAAAACCATTTGTCTCACTAGGGAAGAATGTTCATGGTTTTGATATTGGTCTAAAGGGGTTTCATGATTTAAAGATACCATGTGACTGGTCCTGGGAAGCTATATGGAATGAGATACTAGCCACACATGATTTACACATGATTTTTCTAGAAATTGGTCCTAACCATGCTTTATTCTATGTGTAATGTCTCAGATTTTCTGTGTTTTATTTTTGGATATTATATTTATTAATTTTGAGACAAGGAGCTGAGACAGAGTGCAATTCCAAGGCCCAGTTTTCTCGAAATAAATGTTTGATTTTTTTTAAATATATTAAATATAACACTCAAATAGTTTTCTTCAAAATATGGAATACATTATAAACAGGTTCCCATATTAGGAATATGTGGTCACCATTGAGTTCCAAATACGAGGTTTATCCTGGACACAACTTTACATGAGTCAGTGCAGGTCATTTTTGGAAAAGTCGTTATGGGTGTGGAAATGAAAAAAATAATTGAATGAATTATCTTATTCCTATTTTGTTAATTAAGCAATTGGAAATAGTTAAATATATTATTAGGTCATAATTCTAGGTTTATCCACATAACCGTGGAGATTTTGAAGAACACTTGGAGATACTGTAGGAAAATTCTCTTAGGGAAATGGTGGCTGGATCATGGACTGATGTTCGACACTCAATGAAATCAAATGATACTGTAAATGAAAACAACACAAGATCATCCTTCATTAGTGATCAACCGGAATCAAGTTAGGTCATGTATTTTGATTTTATTCTTCCCCAATCTTGATTTCTATAATGAATGTGAGTCAATAAAAAAATATATTATTCCATAGTTGGATTTTCTTTTAGAATGGATATATTTGCGGGGTTTTGATGGGAGAATATTTTTATTAATATGGATTATTTCATATCCATTATAATGAAAATGAACTGAGATTGACATGAAAATCAATTGAGGTCCATTCCACTTGATTGATTATATTATTTTCTCCCCCGATTCACCATTTATCATGGGAATTCTTTGTTGGACCACAACTCAATGTTTTACTAAATGAATGATCTTTGGGCACCCGTTTCTGAGTATAACGATTCAGAATTGTAGATATAGGATTTAAATGATGGGAAAGTGGTTCTAGAAGTGCATCATATGATTTATATTCTTTATTTTCATGTTCTTCAAATAACAATAAAGAATGAAGAATGAAGAATGATTCTGTTTTCCAACCATATTTGATTGTCGAACTGCATTGATCATCAATATAAAGGCTTAGATGAGGTAGGTCCATGATTATGGGTCTGATTGAAGATAATATTTGAGGCGAAGATGGTGTGGGATCGTGTGGAAGGAAGAACAAGGAATTATGAAAAAACCTTATCAACATGGTGTGTAATCTAGGATTACACAGAGTGTGGGCCCCCTAAGTAGTATCTAGGGTTTTGGGTAGAACATAAGTACCAAACAACATGTGACTCAGCTGACATGACACATGGAACCTCCTCGGATACTCATCTTGTACTTTAGAATGTATGCAGACATGGGGTTGAGTACATGGGTTACCTACAGGATGTGTACTCCCCTATATGGACAAGGTTTGATGACATGGGATGTTTACACGAGAAAGACATAGGTTTAAGGGAAATATCATGTGACCCCTACTACACGCCTTGTACTCCTTTCGTCATGGATTTGAGCCCTTGTCCTCAGTGACTTGGATAACTTTCATTTGGGAGCTTTCCCCATATCCTTTCCATGATGGTTTTTATGGAATATTTTCCTACTCATAGAACACCAACCCCTTCAATAAAACTTCATGGACAGGGTCAATGGAATCCCTTCAAGAGGCCCAAGGTGATATCATGTATTTATCTTTATGAACAAGGTTGAGTTGTTGGTATCATTATGAGAAACAGTACATAGGTGTTGATCTTGTTATTATTGGGTTAATCTAGATCGATTTTGTTGGTATCACCCTATGGCCTATGTAGTGATCCCGATATATATATATATATATCTCATTCTATTCAGAATATTATAATGTTTTTATCATGATGATAGATGAACATCATCAGTGCTATTAGAATAAGGATTATGTTCTCTCAGATGATTTTTTTTTGTGAAATCATCGAGCTATAGTCATAGAGATATTATACTATGTTTGTGAATTTACTATAGACTATGTGTATTTGTTGAGTATATAAGAATTTTTATTATTATATTTTTTGTTGATATATACCTATGTAGAGATGACTGTAATATCCTTTTTGTATGCATTTTGGTTTCAAGGTGTCCTACTGATTGTTATTATACTCACCCCTTAATGGGATTTGATTTCACATGTCATGTCCTACATAGATGATAAAATTTTTAATAGAGTCCTATGAAGAACTAGACCGTATAGTTCTTAGTGAGACTAAACAAACCGAGGTTTGTTCCTATAACTTTATGATAGAGGTCCCATTACTTAATTTTAGGTAGGACTTGTTTTTTCAGTCTTATCATGGATGGATTATTTTTGGCCCTGTTTAATTTCCTTAACTTCATGTCACACTCTTGTTATGGGATTTATATGTATCAATTCATGGTTGTAAGATATTTTTATATTTATGCATTTTATGGTATTTGATATTTGTGCATGTGTATAGGTACTTAGGCTAAGGTTGCCCATGTCAGTGATATACCTACTTGGTGCTAGTCTCAAGACCCTCATCTATTGGAGGTGGGATTGGGGAGTCATATCATCGGTCCCATTGTGATAGTTCGTATCAGAGTGGTATCTAATGGGTTTGATTATAATTTATGACCAAGAGTTTGTGATATTGGTTTGTGGCATTAGTGTTAAGTGTTTCAAGTTCATATTTTAAGCCAGAGATTATAGTGTGGGTGTGGTGGTCAATATATCCATACACTAGGACTATGATAACATACTTTTCGACATGGTATATAAGAACACTGGTTGTAGGGAAAACAATGTTACATGCATTATATAGTAATGGGTTGTGGTTTCCATGTCCTTCTTGACTCATCTCTCCAGATATACTCATTAATCATGGTATATATTGTTTGCTTTAGGATGCCTCCACAATGTATGCCAGCTAGGATTCAGCATGATGATCATGAGGATAATCCCCTCAGTGATAAGGCGTTGATACATGGATGAGTTCTATACATGATACCTCTAGGTGGTGAACAAGCCATACCACATGCAGAGAAGAATGTGATACCTGCAGTACTAGAAGATGACGTAAGCAGGCTGAGAACGCTTCATGATTTTCAACCGTAGAGACTTATTTGGTTCCAAGGTGAGCCTTGACAATAGGCTGTTGAGGACTGGCTCAAGACGGTGACCTTAGTTTTTTTTCTATTCAAGGCACTCAATGATTTAATGTTGGTCCTGGTAGTGATCCATCTTCATGGATCATTAAGGCGATGGTTTGGTTTTGTTACACTATCTTATGATGAGGTGACTCGTTTTGGGATAGAGTTCAAGTGCCTCATAATAGAAGATTTCTCTCTACCTACGCTAAGGGATATACATATCAATGAGCTTCTGCAACTCCAGTACGAAAGCAAAATAGTAGCTGAGTATTTGTAGAGGTATAACAATCTCTCTATCTACTCAATAGATATGGTTCTTGATTATTTCTTCGGGGCTTAGAACTTCAAGTGAGGTATGTGTAGAGACATCCAAGACATCTTTATACCTCTATAAATTCCTACCAATTATTTGGTTCTAGAGTGATATCCTATGGTTAAGAGTTTCTTGGTCGAGTAGTTATAGCCAAAAGTTGTCAGTAGTGGAAAAAAAGAAGTAGAGACCTTGACAGCAGGGATCCAACGTCAGTCTCTAGGACCTGTACATGTGAGACATTTTATAAGGTGGTTTTAGGATATAAAATCTACAGTTTAGGGATCACAGGTGGGTCCAATTAGCTTAAAGAGGGGCAGTGCTACTCATGTGACATCATGGTACATCTTGCTTGATATTTCTTGACTCTCTGAAAAGATGACAGAGAGACCATGGATGGGCCACTGTGGTGGAGGCATCAGCTAGATCAGGTAGTTTCACAGGGTGACAGACATGTTAGAAAAGTTTATAGTGTAATAGGAGGTGATCTATGCTTTGATATGTTACCACAATGACCCCTAGGTGGTCCACAACAAGCTTATGGATCTAGAGGACAAGGGAACGGACAGGTGCAGATGGTGGAAGCTTGTGACCCTGAGGTTCTGAGAATTATTTGATATACAATCTATGTCTTTTCTACATTAGATGTGGCATTGATAGACATAGTTTCTTGTCATTACTTTATTTCCACATATCATGTTCGAGACATAGAGATTATGGTTGAGCAATTGGATTGACCCTTACACTCGAAGACTCTTATTGGAAAAGACTCTATGGCCATGCACTTGTGCTGAAAGTGTGGCCTAACTCTTAGAGGTGAGAGTTTCTATTGGAATATTTTGGTAGTATCATTGAGGCCATATGATTTCATTTTTTATATGGATTGGTTATAAACAATTCATTCCTATATTTATTTTCGTAGTAAAAGTGTGTAGTTTGTTCATAGTGATAGATCTAGGATTTCCTTTTTCAGTAAAAATTAAACCTTTGTAGTGTAGGATGGACTAATGTACAAGACAGTGAAGCCAGTTACTCATTATTTTGATTTTCTGACTCTTGGGTCATTGTACAATATGATTTCCTCGTTTCCTACAGTGGTAGAAAAGTACTAGGACATCTTCCTTGAAGATTCTCTAGGCTTACATCCCCGTCAATAGATAGACATCTAAATTGATCTTCACACTAGGATGAAACCAATATCTCCACCAGCAAATCTGATGGTTCCCGTATAGCTTTATGAGTTGGGGGTTTAATTGGAGGACTTGTAAATGAAGGGATTTCTTAAAACTATAGTTTCACTATTGGCAGCCCCAGTTTTATTTTCTAAAATGTAAGACAAGAGATTAAGGTTGTGTATGTATTACCATTGCTTGAACCACATGAACATGAAGAACAAGTATCAATTACCAAGTATTGATGGCTTATTTTATCATTTTAGAGTGGAAAATTATTTCTAAAAGGTTAACCTTAGGCCAAGATATCACTGACTATGAGTATAGAAAAAAGATATACCTAAGATGAAATTCAGATGTCGCTACAATGACTAGGAGTACCTGGTGATGCCCTTTGGTGTGAAGAATGCACCAGCAGTGTTCATGGGACTCCTGAACCTGATCTTCCAGCATTTCATAGACTGATTTTTGGTAGTCTTCGTCGATGATATCCTTGTGTACATATCATGCAAGGAAGAACACTTGATACACTTAGGGATGGTTCTAGATGTACTCTTAGAGTAACGAATTTAAGTAAAGCTCTATAAGTGGCAGTTCTGGATACATGAAGTACACTTTTGAGGACATATTATCTTAGCGGATGGATTGGAAGTGGATAAATCCATGTTTGAGGTAGTGTTTGCTTGTGAGCTACCCAAGAGTGTGACAGAGGTGCAGAGTTTCTCTGTGTTGGCCAGCTATTACCGAAGATTCCTACATAATTCTTACAGACTATAAACAAACATGGAAACATCAAATTGAAAGAGGTATACTTTTTGTAGAATGAGAAGTTACAATAATATTTTCAATAGTTGAGGAAAATTTTGAAGAGTACTCCCATCTTGAGATTTGTAGAGGAGGGTGTCTAGTCTGCAGTGTTCTATGATACATTAGGAACCAATCCTGGCTGTGTTTTGATGTAGAAGTAGATAGTGATTTCATAAGGTTCATACTAGTTGAGACCACATGAGCAGAACTATGTGACCCACTATCTTGAGATAGAATCATTATTCTTCTCTTTGAATATGCGTGACACTATCTTGTGGGTGAGCAGGTTATCATTTACTCTGATCACAAGAGTATCAACTATATCTTCTCTCACAAGTATCTCAACTTGTGATAGAGTAATAAGATAGAGTTCCTACAAGATTATCACTTCTAAATTGTATATAGTCTTGGGAAGGGGAAATGGTAGAATATACTCTCACAAAATGATCTTGTTTATAGTTGTTGAATGAGGTGTCAGAGCTGTTGGCCGTGTTGCAGTTATCCTTTGTGGATGGAAATAGTGTACATTACCTCTAGTTGATGGTTGTCACCCCTATGATCTTGTTGCAAGTCAGGGAGTCACAACTAGGGGATACTTTCTATATGACCCTACATATTCAAATATCCACTAGACATGTTCATGATGGATTTTATAAAGGTGAGGACCACATCAATGTTTTCAGAGGATGCACGATGGTACCAATGATGTTGTAGGAAGAGGTTCTGAGAGAGTTTCATACGCCACCTTTGGCAGTATGTACAGGTTTTTAAAATATGAACCATAACCTCTGATGTTAGTTTTTTTTTCAAGGATTAATAAATGGGTTATAGAGTTTTTCTCTCGATGCCTTACTTATCAGTAGGTTAAGGCTAAGAACAATGTTTCATCGGGTTTATCTCAACCCCTTGAGGTTCTATATTGGAATTGTGATGGGATATCTATGGACATTGTGATGGTCTTACCACATACATCCAAGGTACATGATTCCATCTGGGTGTTCATAGACTGACATAATAAGTCATCCCACATTCTAGATATGTGAGATAAGAGTTCATTAGAGATATTGGGAATCCTCTACGTGTAAGTGATAGTCTGAATCCATGGAGTTCCATTGAGGATTGTTCCTAACTAAGATACTCAATTTACATCTTGGTTGTAAAAGGAATTACAGGAGGAGTTTACAACTCAATTAAACTTGAGCATAGTATTCCACGCACAAACTGATGGCTAGATAGAGAAGACCATTCAGGTTCTAGAGGACAAGCAACGAGCATGCATGTTGGACTTTGGCTGTAGTTGGGAGGATCACCTACTTATGGATGAGTTTTTAAAAAAAACATATACACTTCCACCATCAGTATGGCACCATTTAAGGCTTTTCATGGGTGACCTTGATGGTCACCACTTTTCTAGACTAACCCAGTAGATTCTGCACTACTAAGACCATAGTTGGTGTGAGAAACTACCGAAAAGGTGAAGATCATAGAGGCACAAATATAGACCACACAAAGACATCCAAAGTCTTATACTAACAGGTGACAAAGGCATATGGAGTTTTATGAAGGAGGCTATGTGTTTTTATAGGTTTCACCTAGACATGGATTGTAAATATTTAGCCAGGGTGACAAGCTATCTTCGAGATTCATTGAACCTTTCGAAATACTACATAGAGTTGGAGATGTGGTGTACCACTAACTATTCCTTCACATTTAGAAAGGCTACATGATGTCTTCCCTGTGTCACAACTGAGGAAGTACGTGCATTTCCCATCACATGTTATTGACATGGGTGAGTTGGACATCGAGGATAGAGAAAGCTTTACCAATTACCCTATGAAGATCAAGGATATAAAGTAGTTGATCCTTTTTCGGTGATTGATTCGTATGGTTCATTTCTAGTGAAATCACATGAATGTTCAAGAGAGAACATTGTAGTCAAAGGCTCAAATTCATGCTCATGATCCATATGTTTTTGAGTAGCAATGATTTTTGTTTTTTGGGGATACAAATCCTCAATGTGTGGTGAATTTAATGTATCATATTTTCCAAATATTATTTTTGTATATTATATAGATTATTTTTTAGAACGAAGGTCGAGAATACATTCAATTTTGAGGTCGGGTGTGCCGAAAATAAATATTTGAAATATATTAAATATATTAAATACCACAAGAGTGTAGTTTTCTTGAAAAAGTTGAATAAATTATAAATGGGTTCCCAACTCAGAAAAATGTGGGTATTGTTGAGTTTAGAACATAAGGTTTATCCTTGGAAAGACTAAACATTAGTCAGCAAGGGTCGTTTGTTGGATAGTCATCACGAGCTCAGAAATGAATAAAATAATTGAATAAATTATTTTATTTTATTTTTATTGATGTAATGATTAATAATATTTAAATATATTATTATTTCATAATCCCACGGTTAGCTGCATAACCCTAGAGATGTTGTTGAATCATTAGAGAGCCAGTTGGAGAATTTTCTCAGGAAAATGGTGACTAGATCATAGATCGATGATCGATGCTCAATGAAATCAAAGGACATTGCCAATGATAATGATGCATGCTTGTTATTAATCAATTATTGAAATTAATCAATGTAAGTAATATGTTTTTATTTGATTCTTCCCTATTATTGATTTCCATAATGATCTCGAGTCAATCAATGAACAAATTGGTCCACAGTTTGATCATCTTATAAGATTGATATATTTTCTAGGTTTTGATGGGAGAATATTTTTATGATTGTTGATGCATTGATTATTATTCTAATGGACACAAAACTAGATCAAGAAGATCATCGATTGAGGTTCATTCCTTTTGATTGATTCTGTGCTTTTCTCCCCCGATTCACTATTCATCATGGGAATTCTTCATTGGCCAATGTTTCAATGTTTTACCAAACAATGGATTGTTGTGCATGCATTTCATGGAACAATGAACTGAAATCATAGATCTGGGGTTGAAACGATGTGAATGAGGTGAAATAGTGGTGGTGATAGCGGATCAGAAGGTGTAGATACCCAATTTTTATGTTCTTCATATCAGAATAAAAAATGACGATCGATTCCATTTTTGAGTCGATTAAATAGCCAAAGTGTGTGGTTCATCGATAGTAAAGCTTAACCGAGTTATATCCATGATTACAGGGATGATTGGGGATAATATTTGAGGCAGCGATAGTGAGAGATCCCGTGGAATGAATAATAAGGTTTTTTAGAGACACCAGATCAACGTAGCATGTAATCTGGGATTAGACGATGTGTGGGGTAACCCGAGTGGAAACTAGGGTTTCTGGTAGAAGATAAGTATCACACAACATGTAGATTAGGAAACACAGTGTGTGGTCCCTCCCCGGATACTATGCATATACTTTTTAAAGTACATAGAAATGGGATGGAGTACATGGGTTTCCTACATGATGTGTACTCCCCTATACAGAAACAATTTGATGAAAAAAACCATTTACATGGGAAGGACTCGAGCTAAGGTAGATGGAATGTAACCCATAATAAACACTCTGTAATCATTTCCAAAAGGATTAGAGCCCTTTTCCTCGGTGACTTGGAATTTTTTTGGGTATGTTCCCAATTTCCTTTCCTTGAAGGTTGGTATGGAATCATTTTCTAATCCAAGGACAATGATCCCTTCAACAGGACTTCCTAAATAGAGTCATTGGAATCCCTCCAAGAAGCCCAATGTGATATTCTATATTCATATTCATACCATATGTGTATTTATTAGTATATTAATGACCAAAAATACATGGGAATCGATCTTATATGTATTAGGTTAATCTGGATTGAGTTTTTTTGTATCACCCCATGACCTTGAGAGTGATCCTCATCTATGTATCATATTCTATTTAGACTATCAGCATGTTCTTTCTCATAAAGAGACCCAATGATCAATACCTCATAGAAGGATTTCAAAAATGCTTTCAGTATCATGAGTGTGTTCTCTTGTATTAGATCATTATGAAGTATTCAAGCTAGAATCCTATGGTTGTTATATTGGATTAGTGACTTTCCTTTAGATTGTGTGTCTTTGTTGAGTATATCTAGATATTTTTTTTATATATTTTGTAGACATATACCTATGTTGAGATGATTGTAATTTCTTTTGTTGTATTTTTTGGGTGTCCTAATATGTATTGTTATACTCTCCCTTGAATGGGATTTGGCCATACAAGTCATGTCTTGTGTAGATGATTGACCTTTTTACAGCATCCTTGGTAGACCTAGACCAGACAATGCTTAGTGAGACTAAAGATATTGAGATGTGTACTTGTAGCTTTCTGATAGTAATCCCAACATGCACATTCAAGTTGTACATGTGTTTTTATACTATTTGTGGTGAGCTTTTATCTGGACCTATTTACTTTTCTTTACATCCTATCATACTCTGGTTACGAGATTTAGATGTATATAATAATGGTTGTCAGTTTTATTTTTATTTTTCAGAATTGTATAGTCTTGGAGATGTCTGCATGTGTACATGTACAGAGGATAATTCCTCCCATGTTAGTGATATTCCTACTCAGAGCTAGTCTCCAGCCCATCTTTTATTGGAGGCGGGAATTGGGAGTCATAGAACAGGCCCCATTGGGATGGGTCGTGAAACTCTAAGCCTTTAAAAATGGTTTTTACACATCCACGCATGGTTTTTTATTACTAATCAACTGATAATGTCATTTTCATTCTACCTAATCCTTCCCCAGTTCTCTAGAGACTTCTTCCTTGGGATTTTTGGCCATTTCACTTTACTCTTGATGAATCTCATCTGGTTATGTAGAATTCTTGATCTAATTTTTCCTTTTATTCATATATCCTTTATAGATCTCTTATACTCTCATATCTTGGAACCAAAGGGGATTTTTATTCTTGATATACTAGGTTTTAAAGATAATTTATGTGTTCTTTATGGATTTATTATTATGAGGAACCGATCTACTCTTCCTCAATCTCTATTTTCAAAGTAGATTATTTCAACTTATATTCTTGATGTATGTGTCTCTATACTAAGGGTTAATTATATGAATTGCATAATTTTCCAGTAAATTCATTTTTCTTTTTCATTTAATTGATTTAATTTTTGAATAAAATGGGTTTTTTGAAAGAAAACGTTATTTTAGAAGGGATTTTCTGTAAGAATATTTTCTGTATTCCAAGTGATTGATAAAATGATTGAACAATGGGTTTGGTTTAAAAATTGGGTTTCAAGCACTATAGAGTATTTTGATTATTTTGACAATGTTTTATAAAATGTAATCATGCATTTTTAAATGTTTTTGGACAAAATTAGTTCATTGGGAAACCTTGGGTGAATCAGGCATAGACATTTCACTCATTGAGTGTGTAATTCCACTTGATGTTCTCTTTCACTTTAGTGTGTGTAACACCACTATATGTTATATTAGTTGGATAAACCATAGGAATAGACTAGGGAATTATTAATATGTGTAGTATGTATACTCATTGGTTAGATAAAAAAATATGGGCCTTTTCATTTATTATTGGTTTATCACAAGATGGATTGTATGAGGGTTATTTTGTCACAAGATTTCACATAATAGATTGTTTCATGATTATATTGAACAAATGGTTACCTTATAATGGAATAATATATTTTTATTTATTATGAACTAATTAGAATCATATTTACTTGTAATATTCCCCATCGTGTGAATATGAAAGTATTTTATGAAAACTAAAGGATGATTTAAATTGGTTTGGTTTATGAAAATTCTTTCTAAAACTGTATTTTAAAGTTAAAAATATTTCATTATTAATATTAAAATTTTCATAGAATCAGTGATGGAATCATAGTAGTAATTGTTTTTATACCCAAATTTTCTATTGGGTATTGGTAGAATTTTTTTTAGATTCAGGTAATGGGAAGATCATCAAGTATCACGCCGGCTTGTCTTGTTGTATTTTATTTTGTAGTGGGATGGCTTAGAGGTGACCATTGGTCACATGGAGACTTCATGGTCTTTCGGTGAAACATTTTTTGGGTGTATCTTGTTAGGATTAGATTGAATATATCTTGGATGTTTGATCTATTTTTTCTTTGTGTACTTTGGTCATTTTTCTTGTTTTGTTATATGTGAGACCTATTTCCATTATCTTGGTGAACATCACCAAATTATGATGGTCTAGTTCAGGTGGATTTTCTAGTTGACCCAATATGGTTCAATATATAATTGTTTCAAAAAGATTACCCAACCTAATGTGTAACAAAACTTTTTTGTTTTGGTTTTTTGTCTTTCAAAAATATGTGTTAGTACAATAGAGTTTCTGGTAGTAATTGTGGGGGGGGGGGGCTACATGGCCATGTCACTTATATATTTGAACTCGACTTACCAATGGTGGAGAGAAAATTTTATCCAAGTTTGAGACTCAATATTTTAGGTCATTAGACTGAAATAGAAATGGAGTTTATTTAAATAGATGTGTTCCTTTTTAATGTGTTATGTATCATCAGTAGAATTGGTATTACATTAAATTATCTTTGATTTATGGTATTGAAATGAATTCCTGATGTTGGTATAATGAATTGGGATTTTTATCTAAATCAGATTGGTTATTTTCTTAAGTTTATTAGATAATGAATCTTAGAAGATATATTTTAAATACATGAGAGTAAATCCTGAAAAAAACCCTATAAGAAAATCCATTGATAGACACTTCTATGGTTGAAGCTATAGTTCCCACAATTTATACTCTCAGTCAAGTGGTTATTGGGAACCCTAGACATATTGTGGATCATGAGTTAAAATTCACTAAGAAGAATCCACCCATCTTCTGAGGTGAAAAAGACTCATGTATGAGTGGATTGAGAGGATCATCAACTTCTTAAAGACTCATGAGAATTCTATGGTGGGTTTACCCATGTATTTTATCAAAGTATAAAGAATTAAATGGTGGGACTAAATTGTGAAGGCTTTGTTTCAGAAGATCCATCCTTGAAAATTTTGAAGAATATATTCAAACCATAGTTTTACCCTGATAGGTTATGTATGGAAAAGTCTTGGGAGTTTCTAACATAGAAGTAATAGGAGAATACCATTCTGAAGTATTCAACCCATTTTTCTGAGTTAGTACAGTTAACACCAAAAATATTCAACAATTTATGCCTAAACGAAAAAAGGTTTTATTTTGAATTGAGGGATAATATTCATTATATTTTTATTCTCAATACCCTTACATCCTTTATATAGGTTATTGAAAAATCTTCTTTGGTAGAGGTAGAATAAGTTAGAAATACTATATTGAGGGGAGTTTCAGTTGGTTTAGTTGTTAGCCAAGGTGTGTATTCTCTCTAGAAAATGAAGAGCAAGGGTGGCCTCTTTTATCCATCATTATTTTTTGAGGATTATTTAGGAAAGAACAAAGTTATATACTACCAATGTAGAATGAATTTTCATAATATGACTATCTTTAAAGAAACTCCTATAAGTAGTCATTACTTCTAACTAATACTTTATCTATGGTATTTTTGCGAAAGGATGTCCTAGGGAAGTAGGACTGGTTCCACTCTCACTAAAGAATCACAAGTTTGTACCAATTATATGAAGGTTGGATGGTATTTTCTTCAATAAAAGTTGGATGTTCATCTGGTTATGATATATTATGGTGGAGCTAAGACCTGAAATCATTATGTAGTGGAGTATATGTAAAAAGAATCTAGATCAGGAATATCTACTTTTATAGGTACGATGATTATTTCCTATTCTATGGATATATAATTGTTTGATACATCTTGTAATCATTATTTTATATCAGAAATGTTAGATTAAATTATGGGATTGTGTTCAGAGCATATAACTATCTTGTTGGAACTTTCCAAACCTTTGGGAAATATTTACAAACCCAATTTCAGGTGTCCCTCATGTCGGGTAATTATAGCTGCTTTCAAGATTGTGTAGGACTTTATAGTTATTCAACATGAAATATTCAAAATAACAAAGGACATGGATTGTGTGATATATGTTACATCCTAAATAGATTTTTTTATATTTATCAGGTTTAGTTTTTATCATCTGATGGGGTAACTCCTATTTTTTAGAGTGAGTGGGACTCTAGATTGGGAAGTTCTTGGAAAGTTGTTCTTCATGCTAGAGTATTATCCCGCCGGTTATCAAAGTTTTTTCTAGGTACATTTTACTATTGTTTTCTAGTACAATTAATCTAGTGGTGTGTGCATACCCCATGGTCATTCCATGCGATCTTTTAATATTATCACCATAGATACTGGTCTAGTTTAACATTGATCTTCTCTCACGTAACACACCAAGATTTTGTGAAATTATTTTTTCAAATAGAGACCCTCTTTTTTATATGTTTTCAAACATCAAACACTTTTTTAGATTGAATTATAAGTAATAATGAGTTTATATTAACTTATATGAAATATTATTCTTGTATTTTTTTACACATAATACCGAGTTTATCTTTCATTACACACTACACCGAGTTCAAAAAAAATGTTTCATGCAATTAAAATATTCTTATTTAATATGATAATTATCACCAAGATTTTGGAATATCAGATATGAATAAGATTAACTAAATTATAGAAACATTGTTTATAAATGAATATATAATTAATTTTTTGAGGATATATTAATTATAAATAAAAATAAAAACAATTTGAAAATAAAGAATTTTTTTTCCAAAAAAATATTTGTATGGAAATAAATGTATTATTACTTTGTAAAATAAACAAACTACATTTGTTAAATGATTTTAATGAAATTTATATAGTTTATATACATATATTCAATAAACTATTTAACATTCATAGTATTTTTCTATAGACAATAAATAAGAATAAAACAATTTTTCTACTTAAAAATATATTTCTATAAAAAGAAACTGTGTCTCCTTTTTATAGAGAAATTATTTTAAAATTAAATTTTACACCATTAGAAAATATATATGATAAAATAATCTTAATTTATAAATTTATAATTTCAAAATTATTTTAGGTTGAATTTTCATGATATTTCAGAAAAGTTTCATTTTTTTGAATGACATTGAAAAATATAGCATTTTAATTAAAAAATACCTTTTAATCTAATTTATTTATAAAATTATATTATATTATAAATTAGATTAAATGGTAAATTATTTAAATTTTACATAAATTAATTAAATTCAGTTTATTTGAATCAATTTAATATTGAAATTAGATATAAAAACATTATAAACATTTGATCATTTTCACTTGAAAAACCAGCTTTCTCATTACATCTGTTGGATTAATTTTAAATTAACTTTTAACACATATGTGATTTGAATTTGAATAAATGAATCAAAATTTTGGTATGATTTTAATTTATAATATATAATAATTTAAACATAATTTTTTTCAAAATTAATATATAATATTGTAAAATTTAATTTTTTAGTTAAGGTGAAAATGGGTTTAATAGGGGTTAATATAAGATTATTAGTGTAAAAATAACCAGTAAAATGACACCCCTATTATATATTCATAAAAAATTCAAACCTATTTGGTTTAAAAAAATATTTGACTAAATGATTTCCCAAATTCCCTAACCTCATTTCATAAGTCTTAGATTGGACATAAAGCTATCCTAGGTTGGGTATTAGTACAAACCTATGGAGGATACCCAAAAAATAGGTAACATACATCGATGAGTGTTTTTTGTTTTATTTCATTATACGTCCAATTTAATTGTTATTATACAATTAGAATATAATACAATAATTATATTACATATACTAGGATGTTTTTATATTAATTTTATGACCTAAAACGATCTTTACTTCTATCAAATGAGTTATGATATCATCATTCATGTGTATAGAGGACTTCCTCCTCATGAACTGAGGTTATTCGTTTTTCCATTATCACCCCTCAAGGTTTGAATTGATGGTGGATTTATTATTTTTATATGATATTAATTATTATTATTATTATTATTATTATTTAATTTTTATATCCAACATACCTTCATGTTTTATATTTTGTATGAATATGATAATATCACTGGTGTGTACGGCCGACTACCATTTCATGGAGCTATGTGATTCATTCATGATTTACATGGGATGTATTGAGGATGGGGTTGATAATAATATGTTATATATGTGAAATAAAAATTATTATGGAATGATAATATATATTATTTAATATATTTCTTTCTAACCAACAATAAAATGAATAGAAACAATGTTCATGTATACATAGGTCCACCGTCTCCATGAATGATGTATTTCATTTTCTATCAAAAAACCTTATAGATTTATACTAATAGATAATATATATATATATATGATATTTATATCTTGGTTATCATTATTGACATTATGAAAAAATTATAAAATTAGTAGAACGAAATATATAACAAATCAAAACATATATGGAATACAAATCAGTTATTACTTGAAACATAAATTTAACATAGAATTGTAAGTAAATAGGAAATAAAAGGTGATAATAAAATAATATATGGTATAATATATATTAATATGGTTATATAATATATTTATATTAAAATATATTTTTTATACAGTAGTTTTGAATGAGTACGATGGAAGTCAAGACTTCAGGTAAGGGATTTATAGTCTCTGTTTTATTTCTAGAAGACATAAGAAAATTCACCACTAATGTATTTTGTGTGGTGGGTATACAAGAAATTTGAAATTTTATATCATTATTACTATTTTTTTAATTATATTTAATGTTTCATTTGATTTTATATGTTTTTGGTTATTAGGATTTGAAATATTACTAATGTTGTAAGGGAGTTTTTTTCTTTATTTTCCTACTTTGAGACTTATGTTATGTTATTCACTAATATTCTTTAATGAGGTTTATATATATAGGATTTGAAATTTAGTATATTGAATTTATTTATCTGGATGATATTTTATGTTTCAATGAATTCAATTCCTTAATGGGTCTTAAAATTAATATTTACCAAAGTTATAAGAGTTTTATATTAAAATCTCATAGTTTATTGGTATTGTTTTTTTGTTATGGTTCCCATGATGAAATCTTTTGACTTATATCTCAATAAACTAATGAATTTTCTTTCCCTATTGATATGTCATGATAAAAAATGTTTTCCCTTTATTTTAATCTCATTTTGTACTAAAGGGTTCAAAAAGAACATATTTATGAAAAGTCACCTTTTTAGTCGAAATGCCTTTTTCTTCCAAAACTATGTTTTCTAAAAAACAATTTATTATTATTATGATAATTTTTAAGATTCATTTTTACCCATTTTTTATTTTTTAAAATATCTTTTAAACTAATTTTTGTGTCATTTGTAAAAAAAATCATGTTTGGATTTTAGTGGAAATATGAAAATAATATTTGTTTTTGTTTTTTATGATATGAAAAGTATTTATCACTATCATGAAGACCCAATAATTTCAAGAATCCTTTCCAAAATTTCAATGTTATTTTAAAATAAAATTATTTTTTTAATATTAAGGAAATATTTTATTTTAAATAAATTATTTTTGTGAAATGTATTTGAAAATGACTTATGTATTAAATAGAAATTTTAAGACCATAAATGATATATTTGTCATGAAAATTGCAAAATGATTTTTGAAAGAAACCTGTATAAATTTTCAAGGATATTTTCATTGAAAAGGATATTCATAATGTTTTATGTTTTAAAAATCAAATTTTAATGAAAATCTATTTTCTTTAATAAATTAACCAATTAGTCTTTCAAAATTAATTTCCATATAAGATGACATTATTTAAGGTTACTTATACTTTACTAGGGACATGATCCAATGATACAATTATTATTCATTATCTAAATGGTTTATGTTAAGGATGACATGATGTTCATTAAACCAGTTTCTCTTCCATGGGTTATATCATGAAAAAATCTTATGAGTCTTGATTCTTATTCCACAGGTTCTTATTTTATTAAATGATGAAATGATTATGAAACTTGTTTATCTTCCATAGGTTATGTTATAATGAAATGTTAATGAATCTCATTTCATTTCATGGGTTCTGATATGATGAATGTTTAATGATCGTATGTAATACATTTGTATGATATTCATTGTGTGATAGTCATTGAGTTATAACCAAGGATGGTGGATAAGTTATAACCAAAGAAAGGTGGGACCTATATCTCCCTCAAATGTATTGGGAAAAGAATTATATCTCATAAGAGATATAGGATTTGAATGGAGATTGAACCTAGTTCAGAAAGTGACTTTACCCACTATGATGGGATTCAAAGTGAACCTTGAGAACTATTATGTTATGCCTGGACATACATTTCATGTCCATAACGTCATGCATGAACCTGATTATATTTTCATAATGGTATACCTGAACTAGATTACATGTTTATTATGTTATTTTTAGACCTATCTTTCATGTCTATAATGAAATTAATTGACTTGGATGCATGCCCATAAGTTCATTTGAGGGAATAATTTCATGTCCCTAACATAATGAGAGATCTTGTTCCTATTTATATATTTTCACAATGTTATAAACTTTCTATAAAAAAATCTATGTTTGATGTGAATGGTATTCTATCATGGTTCACTTTCAATGATTACATTATGTTTCATGTCTTATGAAGTACAAATAACTATTCCATGACTCATTTTTTGGTCTATATAAGGTTGGTTATGAACTTACTAAGTTACATTCATTATCACATACCCTTATTCTTATCTTATCCTTTTTATGATCATATATTTACATCACTTATGTATTCACTTACTGAGCAACTGATCTCAGACTTTATTATTTTCCCATAGTTATGAAGAGTGGTTTTATGTGGGGTATTTCTATAAAGAGTATTAAATGCGAAGATATTTATGGTAAACATTAAATATCTTTCAGTATATTAGAATATTATTTTCCTTGTTTCCTTCTAGAACTAATCTATTACAGTCCTTAAGCATGTCTTTTTGTAATATAATGAATATTAATAAAAAAATAAGTAATATCATTAAATGAGAATACTTGATCACTATAGTACGTATTAGAGGAATGTTTTTGTTAACCATAAGAAACCAGGATTATAAGAATTTAGTGAGATTGATTTGGACATATTGAAGAATATTTCTACTGATGTATCTATTGATATGCTTAAGGATTAGTTAAATTTTAGTAAAACATCTTGTAATTTTGGAAATCATTATAGAATGTGGTTTCCATGAAATTAAATCCCCTTCAGAATACTATAATTAGATATGGATTTCGAATTAAGGTACCTAGGGGTGATAATTCTATAATGGGATCATTGAGTTGGAATCAATCATTACCCTTTTAATGGAAATACGAACTACTTTACACTTGTTGTCACACCCTAAGGATATATTCTTTGGAAATTAACCATATCCTTAAAAACCATCATGATGGATTTAAATAAATGATGACTATAAATAGACTTTTGTAAACTTAAGGTTTTAGAGATTAAAAATATTCTGTCATGATTTAGACATCATATAAATAGTTTTCATGGTTATTTAGATTCCAATTATTATTTCCACTATTCACAATATGAAATTTTTAGTCAATTTTATAAAAAATAAGGGATTGGGTTAACATTTTGTGCGATAGAGAGTTTTCTAATGAGCAGCCAAATGGGATGATAATTGCAGTGAAGGATATTTTGATTATTCCAAATCAGTATCACAAATCATGATTAATAATGTGAACCATAACCAACTTTTGGACTCACCAAAAAAGATATGGATAGAGTTCACTGAGATTTGAGGTAGTAGAGACCATGGAGGAATGAAAATTCTATTTCTTATATATAGAGAATATGGGAGGGGGAACTAAAGGGAATGTATCAAAGGAATGAGAATATGTTTTATGTATAGAATTGAATGGAATAGAGTACCAAATTACCAATGCAAAATGAAAAATTTAGTTAATGAAGGGGATGATAATATTTGTTTTCTTAATGTATTATCAATTTATGAATTATTTAATTGTGAAAATTATGGAAATTATGAAAATCCATGTCCTAGAGGGAATTATCATGAAGAAAAATAGCTGGGCAGTACAATTAATGGTTACCTGGATGATGATGAAGAGACTAAGAATGGCATATGAAAGGAAATACACATTAGGAAGTAGGATGAGTTAGCATAGTTAATGTCTCAAGCATAACGTGGAATAATATAAGTGTATTTTTGTTGGACTTAAAGAATTATGTTATATGAATATATATAAGGATTGATTTATAAAAATTTTACATTATGAATTTACAAGAATATTTTAAATGGTATTAATAAACTAAAAAATACTTTTATTGGAATGGTGATATTTATATTAATGTGAAATAAACCTTAATATATTTTGAATATTAAGATAATTTTTCTGGGATGGAGATATATTAGATAAGAATAAGTGATTTGGATAGTACATATTACCTTGGAACTAATTAGTTATTTGTTGAAAAAATGTTTTATGTTATCACTTATGGAGTTAAAAACATATTATTATTTAAGGCACAAATCCGGTAATCTTAGTTTTATTTCAGGATAAAGGAAGCATGGATGTTTTCAATAATGTTTTATGGATATTTAGGTTTTTAACATGTTTTTGGAGAATAAATGATGAATCTATTCACATGTTTGGAATGGGAAAATAAAGTACCACTTAATGGTATATGATAATTAATTATACGTTCATTGTGGAAATTCATTGACCATTATAATGTTTTGGATTTTATTAATTTGGAAGGGAAATAAGCTTAAAAATTTATAGAATAGTTTAAGTTGATGTTTGGAAAAGGCTCTAGATAATAATGAATTACCTCACCATATAAAGAATTATCCGTATTGGATAACCTATGCTAATCATTTTATTTTGATGATAAATAATGATAGAAAAAATGACCTATCATTCTATTTATGAATATAATGATTCAGTTGTGATTCAAGCACAAAATATTTAGCTTTATTTATATAATGACCCCGATTTTATCCAGTTTCAATTTTATAAATTAATTAAAATATTTCAAAACCAGGTACTAAGACGACATGAGATGTTGAGGCCTTGTGTGCCCGGAACAATTTAGAGAAAAATGTTTTGTTATTAATAAAGTGTGTGGGTGGGCTTTCATTAAAATGAGAATAAATTTTAAACAAGTTCCAAGTTCTAAAATCTAAGGTAATCGTTGCATTTAGAGCAATGACTTTACCTTATGCGGGGCATGAACTCGACTGACACAGGTTGGTAGTGAAATGTAGATTTCAGATGTTAAAATAAATAAAATAAATCAAGTTTAGTTTATTTAAAGTTACATAATGATGTTGGGGTGGTTTCCATTTCTAATAAGCCTTGTTAAGGGAATTTAGGGTTATGATCATAACCCTAGAATATTTCTAAGTAAAAGAGACGGAAACCTCTCCGACAAATGATAAAGAAATCCCACAGATCGAGGATTGATGATGAAGTTGACCTTTGTTCTTCATCAATGACTGATCTAATCATGATATATGAAGTTGATATATTTATGATTTCCTTATCCCCTCTTAGATTCAATGATGAACGTGGACCAACCCATAATTTGGTTGATCTGAGGTTTGATCATTCTTGTAGGATGGTGAATATATTGCATGGATTTTCAGGTGATAGATCTTAGCAATTATCCTCCCCCATTTCCCCTTCTAACAAGGATGAATCAAGTCTAACATTAATAAGGAACATATCCATTTTTCAGTCATTCTATGTTTTCTTCCTATCCCTGTTCTTAGTGTTCTTCACTGTTGGACCGTCATGGTCACTGTGCAATTTTTTAGGAGGCTCTAAAATAGATCAGGCCCCTGAAGTGCTAGAAATATTGATCAGAGTCCAAGGTAGTGAAGTTCGTGACCCGTGCATCATTGATGTGCCTCCATTTTGAAAAATGGAGCATCCGAGAAATGTGGGAGACATGCAGAACTTGGGTCGGTGGTGGTGTATGACAGTGCCCAGTGGTATATTGCGGCAATCGTTTGTGGGTATGGCGGTCACCTAGGATGGCATCCGGACCATGTGGAGATGCGACAGTAGGGGGCACAATAGGGATGGGGGTGGCAGGAGGCCGCAACCCTGATATGGGATGCGACTTAGAGCCACGTCGGAGGAACCCGTGATGGAAGGGTCACAAGGTGTGTGGAGAAGATGGGATGGCCACCTAAAATTCAGAACATCACAATGTTGACTGGGTGACATGGGTTTATCCATGTGGTCAGGGGAGACCACATGGACTAGGGGGCATGACCAATGTAGGCCGCATCCAGTGAGGCAAACCACCTCGCTTGGTCAATCAACTACAGTAGCCAATGTGGGTGGGAACCAGTGGCCCAATAAGCCTGGCTGGTTTGGGCTGGACTAGACATGACTCAAACCAGGCCGGGATGTGTCGGGTCAGACCCAGGTCATAATTTTTACAAAAACAATCATAACCATCAAACCGTGTCTCTGTTTAACAAGCCGTTTGTGGTGTTGGGACCCTTGAGATGAGGTGTTAATTTTGAGATCCTATAAGTGAGTTTATATAAAACTTATAATATGACCTAATTGCTTGAAATGTAGGTTCTCTTGGTACAGGCGCACAACGAGTAGAATCCTGCGGCTGGATCTGACTTGGTGAATACTTGTCTTGAGGGCTTATTGAATTAGTGACACTCCATGTTTTATCGACACTCTGTGTGTTATTGACACTTTGAGTGGTACCGAAATTCTGTGTGTTACTGACACTTTGTGTTTTACTGACACTTAATGTGATACTAACACTCCGTGTGTTACTGACACTCCGTGTGTTATCAACACTCCATGTGTTATGGAGACTATGACTCATAATCCTAATTTTCATGCTATAGACTTATAACTTTGTGATATAATTTCACTTCAAGTTTTTATTTTTGTTGTACATCATTTATTTCTTTGTGGTGTACTTCAGGTATTTCTTGTGGTATACTTCATTTGTTTCTTTGTGGCATTTATTTCGGGGTATCCTACTGAATATTGATTTACTCACCCCTCCACAGGATTTTCCCACACATGTTGTGTATTGTGTAGATGATCGATGCTTTGATGGATTTCTAGGTGGATTTGGACCTTGTGGTTCTTAAAGGAATCATAAGGATGTGTTCTTCTCCTATGACTTTAGGTATCTACCATACACCTACCCTTTTGGTAGGGTTTTCTACGGATGAGTTTCAAGAACTTGTGCTTTCACTTTTACATACACTTCCTTTTGGTGGGCTTTTATTATGAAACAATTTACTTTCCATTTTTTCCTATTGTCATAATTTGTGTTTGGAATCTTAGTGTATTCAAGATTTTTTTCCTTAATGTTTTTACATTTCATAATTTTGGGATTGAAGATGTGTGCATGTGTACAAGTACTTACGAAAATGCCTCCTATTTGTGGGATATGCCTACTCAGACCTAGTCTCTATCCCCTGGCCTATCGGATGATGTCTTCAGGTAGTCAAAACATGTGACCATATTGATTGGGTTATGATAGAGTGGTTTTATAGGTGGTCGTTTCTACTTAAGGATCGAGATTATGAGAGTTTGGTTTGGGGAAACAGTGTTGTGTGTTTCCAGATAGGATTTCAGGATAGGGAATACAATGTTTGGTGTAGAGGCCAATGTATCCATACACAAGGACTCTAAATTCTCTTTTCTGACTCAGTACATGTAAACCCTACTCGCAGGTAAATTAATGGTACATTCATCATATGGTATTTGGGTGTGTTCTCATGTCCTTCTTAAGTCAGCTCACCAGGTATACTCTTTTTATTGTTGTACATATTGACCTATTTCAGGATGCCTCTACATAGAGAGCCAGCCAGGATTCTATTGTGTGATAATAAGGATGATCATCCTAGTGATGAGGTGTCAGTATAGGGGCCTATTCTAGAGATACTCCCTACACCAAAAATAGAACCTCTGGGCAGCGTACCAGTGATACCACCACCTATTGAGTATCAGTTACTTTAGTTATACCAGTTGAGGATTCATGAAGGATTAGTGCATTGCATGTGTTCTAGAGGAAATTACCTCATAGGTTTAGGGGTGATCCAGATCCCCTGATATCTAAGGATTGGATTGAGGCATTTACATATGTCTTCCAACTTGTTAGGAATCATTCTGTCCAGATGGATGTTCTAGCCACATGCCTTCTTCAGGGATCAATGGGGAGATGGTAGAGCTCAGTGATCTAGACGCATGACGAGAAGACTCTATATTAGGTAGACATTGAGCAGATCTTCAGGGGGGAGTTCTTTCGGGTGACATTACACTTAGTTCTCATATATAAGATCGTGTATCTACAGCTGGGTAGTCAGACTATGGATGAGTACTCAATGAGGTTTACTCATCTTTTCACTAATCCACAGGTATGGTGCGAGACCTGTTCTTCAGGGATCTGTCCTTTGAGAAATGTTTACACTAGGATATTAGGGAATCCATGATATCCCTTATCATTCCTACATATGATGGGGTACTGAAGTGAGCCCTACTAGTGGTTAGATTTCTAGCAGAGCAGACGTTGGTAGTGGGAGCTACTAGCAGGCACCGGGTCGTAGAGTCTTCAGTAGTATGTAGCCGACAGTAGATGCACAGACCCAAGTGGGTAAAGAACTCCAAGGGACAACCCCAATATATAGGATCACCAGTTTAGGGATCCTAGTTTAGTGTGAGTATTCTAAAATATAGGTTGTGTTACTCGAGAAGCGGTCGTGGACACCTAGCTAGAGATTTCCTGACTCCCCAGATGGATGATCAACAAATGGTTGAGGGACTACCAAGGAAGATGAGGATGTAGGATAAGGGTGTTTCGTAGGTTGGTGGGCATGTAAGAGGAGAAGTTCAGGAAGTAAGAGGTGGGAAGAGGTTTTAGGTACTACCACCACTACCCCAAGGTGGACTACCACAGGATCAGAGAGCTGGTGGATATGGAAGAGGATAATAACATGTGATGGAGGCTTAAGACCCCAATTGTCTTAAGATTATTAGAGGTAAAATATATTTATTTTCCACCCTAGCTGATGTTCGGACAGACACAGGTGCCAGTCACACGTTTCTCACCATGACCCTTGTTTGAGACTTGAAAATTTCAGTGGAACTATTGACTCGATCTCAATGCTTAGAGAATTCTAAATGGGGAGATTAAATGATCACACACTAGTTCCAACAGTGTTCCATTACTCTAGAGGGTGAGATTTTCGGTTGGGATCTCCTAGAGGCAGTGTCGAGGCCTTATAGAATCATTCTTGGTATGGACTGGTTATCCATATTTCATGCATAGATTGACTTTTTAAGGCACAGAGTGTACTGTGTCTGTAGTGATGGGACCAAGTTTTCATTTTTTGGTGAAAAGGAAACTCATTCAGCATAGGATGGGCTCACACATAGGAGGGTGCAACTGATCACACATCAGTTGTTTGTCCTGACCCTCGATGTAGTAAATAAGATGAGTCCATGTTTTCCTACAGTGGAAGATGGGTACGAGGACATATTTACTGAGGATGTTCCAGGATTACCTCCTCATAATGAGGTATATTTATACATTAATCTATACCCTGGTACGAAAATGATATCTACCCCTTCATATTGGATGTCTCCCACAGAGCTTTGTGAGCGGAGGGTGCAGTTAGAGGATTTGAAGTGGAAGGGATTCATGATACCCAGTGTTTCACTCTTGGTGGGCCTAGTTTTTTACAAGGAAGACGAGAGATTGAGACTATGTGTGGACTTTAGGCACCGAAACCATGTGACCAGGAAGAATAAGTACCAACTACAAAGGATTTAATACCTTTCTATTAGCTTAAGGAAGCAATGTGGTTTTGAAGATAGACCTCATATTGGGCTATCAGCAGCTATGTGTACAAGATGAGGATGTACCGCTTACAACTTTCAAGGGTCGGTATAACCACTACAAGTACTTGGTTATTACATTTGGAATGATGAATTCTACAATAGTGTTCATGGAACTCATGAATAAGGTCTTACTGCTGTACTTAAACATATTTATTGTGGTCTTTATTGATGACATTCTGGTGTACTTAGCGTAGAAGGAGGATCATGCGATGCACTTGAGTATCGTACTGGACACACTCATGAAGCACCGGCTTTAGGGGAACCTCTCAAAGTGTTAGTTCAAGATTTTATATACCTAATTTTTGGGACATGTCATTTCAGAGGCTGTAGTTGTAGTGGATCCGGTGAATATTAAGGCAAGGCTTTCCTAGGGGCCACCCAATAGTGTTACCGAGGTGCAGAGTGTACTAGGTTAGTCTTGGTACTATAAGGGGGTTATAACAGACATTTATAGAGTATCATCGCCCTTTATAGGCTTTACATATAATGAGAAACCATTCATATGTAAAATTATGTGCCATAATTTTTTTCAATAGTTGAGGCAGAGATTGAAAAATGCTCCAATATTAAGACTACCAGAGGAGGGCGTCAACATATATAGTGTTCTGTGATCCATCTGAGGCCAGGATTGGTTATTTCTTAATTCCGGGGAAAGGAGTGATTGACTATGGGTTTCTCCAGTTGAGGTAACATTTAGCATAAATACCTGACCCATGATCTTGAGCTAGAAGTGGTGGTCTTTCCATGGAAGATTTGGAGACAGAACGTAATGGGAAAATATTTTACCATCTACTCTAACCACAAGAGTTCCCAGTATATCTTATCTTAGCAGGATATGAAATTGAGACTATGGAAATGGATAGAGTTCCTTCATGACTATGAATTTGAAAATTTTTATACTTATAGGAAGGGGAACATAGTGACATACACTCTTATCACGATATCCAACTTGCAGTTTCTATGTGCAGTGTTAGAGAAGTTATCCAGGTTGTACATATCCATTGTGGATGGAGATTGAGGAGATTACCTCTAGTCTATGGTTTTCACCCCTCCACTCTTATAGTGAGTCAGGGAGGAACAACTTGGGGATATTGACTATGAGATCCAACAAGATCAGTTATCCATGCGACATGCCCCTCATGGATATTCGATAGGTGGGGAACATGTCGTTCTTTTTAGAGGGAACACAATTATCCCAGTGACGTTGAAGTAAGAGGTTATGAGAGAGTTCCACCACCATATTTTGTGGTTCATATAGGTGTGGTGAAGATGTATGAGGACCTACGACATCTGTTCTAGTGGTCTAGTAAAAATTAGGAAGGGGAAGTGTTAATTTCTCGATACCTCACTCATTAGTAAGTGAAGGGTGAGCACTATTTTCCAGTGGGATTGATCGAAAAACTTAAGGTTCCAGAGTGGAAGTGGGATGGGATATCGATGGAATTCTTAATAGGTTTACCATGAACATCTTGGTGAAACAATAACATATGGTTTATCATTGATCATCTCACCATGTAATCTTACTTCCTACCAATCCATCAGTAGAGTTTAGTAGAGATCTTGTAACGTTTCTACATGAAAGAGATAGTTTAGCTTCACAGAGTTCCATCGACGATCATTTTAGGTTGTGAAGCTCATTTCACATACCAGATGTGGAAGGGATTCTAGGCGGTGTTTGGAACTAAATTTCCCTTAAGCATGGTGTTTCATCCTCATATGGATGGCCAAATAAAGATGACTATTCAGGTTCTTTAGGATATGCTACATTCTTGCTTCCTAGACTTTGACTGTAGTTGGTAGGATCACATACCTCTCGTGGATTTTGCGTACAACAATAGTTGCCACTCCACCATTGGTTTGGAACCATATGAGGCACTGTATGAGTGACCATGCATGTCACCACATTGCTGGACTAATCTAGGGGAGTCAGGACTCGTGGGTTTAGAGTTGGTGCAGAATACTATAGAGATAGTGTAGATCATCTAGGTGTGAATGAGGATTACAAAGATCCGAAAGAATTCGTAGGCTGATTGAATATTCAGGCCCATGGAGTTCAAGGTGGGAGACCATGTCTTCCTTTCGGTCTCTCCTCGATGAGGATTTTGGAGATTGGTCCTAGGTGACAGGTTATCTTTGAGATACATCAGCCCTTTTAGATTCTATGTAGAGTTTGTAAGGTGGCGTACCACATAGCTCAACCATTGCAGTTGCACTGGGTAAATGATGTCTTCCACATGTCGCAGTTGATGAGGTATATGCATGATCCATCACACATCATTGATTAGGGAAAGCTGAACATTGATAATGGGGTTACTTTTTTAGAGTACCCTATGGAGATTAAGGTTAGACATGAGTGAATCCTTCATGGGTAGTAGATTCCTTTAGTTATTGTTTGGTGGTAGCACAAGAATCTCTAGGAGAGAATATGGGAGTAGAAGGCTAAAATTCATTCTCAGTACCCTCATCTTTTTGTTCATTATCCCTTGTTTTGGTTTTCAGGGACACAAGGGCATAAGGTGGCGAGAATTTAAGGACTTAGATTTTATATGGTTTTTTTATAAATTAATTAGAAAAATTAAAAGACCAGAGAATAAGACAACGTGAGATTCTGAGGCCCGTTGTTCCGGAAACAATTTGTTGAAAATTGTTATGTTTCTAATAAACCTCATGGGTAATTTTTTTTATAATTGGAATAACTTATAAACAGGGGCATGCATTAGAAATATGATTTCACAATTTCTTTCATAGCATCAAATTTTCATTAGGCATGGCGTAACCTCAACCAGTGTGGGTAGAGGGTGAAATTTAGTTTCGTGACATTAAAAGAATTAAAATGAATCAATTTTATTTTATTTAATGTTACATAATTACATATCATAAGTTTCCTTTTCTAGTAATCATTTTCAATGAAATTTATGGTTGTCGTCATAAAACTATAATTCCTATAAGGCAAAGAGATAGAAACCTCACCTACGAATGACGAAGAACGTTAATGGATCATGGATCGACGATGAAACATACCTCCATTGTTCATCAATGAATAATACAATCTTGGGGTAGGATGTTGATATTTTTGTGATTTTCTATTCCACTCTTATATTCCATGGTGAACAAGAACCAACCCACAAACCGACGGGGAGAATGACCGTCGCAAAAAAAGGCTTTAGCGACGGGCCCGTCGCAAATAAGTGTAGTTGCGACGGGATGCCGTCGGAAATAGCCCGTCGCAAATACCTGTTTTTCTAGTAGTGGAAGGAAGGGCACCTAGCCACGATTTCTGGAAAGAAGAACCCGTTACTGTGATGGAGGAAAGGAATGATCTGATAGACCCTCAGCGATTTGTTCATTTCTACAACTACAATGAACCCTGACATTTCTCAAATCAACGCACTAAGACAAGGGTTTTTGAAGTCACCAACTACCTCAAAGGAAGAAAGAGAGATCTTTTTCCATCACTATCACTAAAATGAATCCTGAAAATGATGTGATGAAAATTACTCTAGTTATTCAAAAAATAATAGTGAAAGAACTTTTTTATTATAGTTCTACACACTCTTTTATATCTCAACTATTTTATAGAACAATCCAAACATCACCACAAATCATGGAAGTAGAGATGTCGGTAAAAACATAATATGGGGAAATTATAGCATCTCATGAATATAACTCCTCCCCTATAACAATTTTTCGATTGAACTTCCTGGAAAACCTCATCATACTTAACTTGGTCAAATTTGAAGCAATTATTGACATGGATTAACTTTCCCTATATAGAGACAACATAAATTTCCATGATAAGGAACTCACTCTCTGTATTACAAATCATCCACTGATTCTGTACAAATGCAAGGAGAGGGATAATTCTTCTCTAGAACCACCATCCCAAGCATGGATATTATTGTCATATGATCATGCGTATATTTCTCATATGATCAATTATAACGTAGGAACTATCCTCGAAGAAATGTCTATTGTGAGGGAATTTGCTGATGTGTTCCCTAAAGAATTTCATAGTCATCATCCTAGAAGAGATGTTGAATTATTGATTGATCTTATACCCAGAGCATTGACAATATCCAAGAATATTTATAGAATGGTTATTGTGGAACATGAAGAGATAAATTAATAGCTATAGAAGAATCTGGATAGAGTGTTTATATACCCAAGTTCTTCACCATGGGTTTTACTAGTCCTCTTCATCAATAATAAAGAGGGGTCAATGCAGCTTTTCATTGGTTGTCACGAGCTCAATAAAATCACGATAAAGAACAAGTATACTTTCCCATGAATTGGTGACTTGATTGATCAGTTAAATGGAGCAAAATATATCTCCATGGTGGATCTATGGTTGGGATATTACAAAGTAAGGGTGAATGAGGATATCCCCAATACTACTATTTCATTGAAGGTGCAATCATTATGAGGTCACAGTGATTCCATTCGGACTCACAAATGCACTAGAAATTTTCATAGACGTGGTGAATAGAATCTTTAGATATTACCTCAAAAAAATGTGGTAGTATTTATTGATGATATTCTAATATACTCCAAACTAAGAAGGTCCATGAGGAGAATTTATGTATTGTGCAAAATACCTTGAGAAAGGAAAATATTTATGCCAAGTATAGTGAATGTGACTTATGGTAAAAGTAATTAACTTTCTTAAGGAATATAATCACAAGAAATGGGATATCTATGGACCCTTCAAGTATTTATGCAATTGAAGGATGGATGAAGCCATCATGTTTGAAAGATTTACATAGTTTCCTAGGATTATTTAAGTATTATCATCGACTTGTGAGACATTTATCATGATTGTAAAACTCTATTACAATGATAACTCGAAAGGGAGTCAATTTTCCTTGGAATTATGAATGCGAAGAGAGATTCAATGATTTGAAAATGAGGCTTATCACTACGCCCATTCTCACACTACCCCCAAGTGGAGATATTTTCCTGGTATTCAGTGATTCTTTGAAGAATGGTCTGGGATGTGTGTTGATGAAAAATGACAAAGTCATTTCACATGCTTCATGTTAGTTGAATGTTAATAAAACCTATCCAACACATGATCTAGAGATGGCTACGGTGATATTTTCTTTGAAAATTTGGAATCATTAACTTTTTGGGGAGAAGTGTGAAATATGTATATGGATCACAAAATCCTAAAGTATATATTCACAAATATGGAGTTGACTATGCACCAAAAAATATGGATAAAGATGATCAAATACTATGACTACTAGATTCACTACCATCAAGGGAAAGTGAATAATGTGGTAGATGCTCTAAGTAGAAGGGTTCTTGAAGCTCTTTCATTTTTGATAATTGAGAAGGATATGATCCTCTTAGACTTTGAAAGGATGAAAATGGGATCATAAAGGAATACAAATCATAAATCCTTCCACAAATTATTGCTCAACCATATATTATGGATAGGTTAAAGGATAATAAAAAAGATGACATGAGAATTTAGAAAAAAGTAGAAACTATTAAAAAATGGAAATCCTCAAAGTTCAATGTTAATGAAGAATGTGTTGTAATATTTCAGTCAAGACTTTGTGTACCATCAAATATTGAGTTAATGGTGAAGCTGTTAGAGGATGCAAGAAGCTCAACCTTATCTACCCACCCTGGAAGCAAAAATATGTATCGAGTTATATGGAAACACCATTGTTGGGACAATATGAAGATGGATATCACATAATATAAATCAAGATGTCTCATATGTCCACAAGTGAATGCAAAAAAAGAAATAATCTAATGGGATGATGAAACTATTACTCATACCTACCTGGAAATGGGAAACCAACATGATGGACTTCATCATGAGGCTTCTTATGACATCTAGAGAAAACTATATTATTTGGGTTGTAGTGGATCATCTTCCAAGGACTACACTCTTCATTTAGATTCGAGAGTATTTATCACTAGATAATCTTGCACAGATATAAATTAGAGAAGTGGTGAGGAAGAATGGTATACCACTATCGATTGTATCCGATCGAGATCCAAGATTGGCCTCTATGTTTTGGAAGAGTCTCCAACATGATCTAAATAGTTATTGAAACTTAAGCATGACCTATCGCCCTCCAAATGATTTCCAATCAGAGTAAACTATCCAGACACTTAAGGAAACATTGAGAGAATTCTCAATGGACTTTAAAGGATGTTGGGATCAGTATATTCCTTTTGTTGAGTTTTCGTACAACAATAGTTTCCACTCAATCATCCAAATTTCTCCCAATTAAGCCCTTTGTGGGAAGAGGTGTAGAACACTTGAATGCTAGGATGAAGTTGGGAAAAAAACTATTAGGTCCTAAAATGGTCAAGGAAATGGTGGAGAAGGGTAATACCATTCAATATCACATCAAGGATGCTCAGAGTTGACAAAAACACTTTGCATAAAATCGTTGACAATAACTAGGGTTCGATGTTGGAGACATGGTATTCCTCCTCATATCTTCACAGAAGAGATTAATGAGATTTGGGAAGAAGGGAAAGCTTATTCCAAGGTACATCATCCCTTTTAATATCCTTGATCGCATCAGAGTGGTGGCCAACTGATTATCACTCCCACCTAACCTCTATCAAGTACATCATGTATTCCATATATTCTTCTTGAGAAAGTATATACCAAAGCCCTCTCATATACTAAATCTAGAGGTGATAACAATGAAGAATGACCTATATTATGAGGAGAATCCTGTGAAGATATTTGATCATAGAGACAATGTTCTACAGAATAAGACAATGCACCTGATCAAAGTGTTGTACAAAAACCACATGTTTGAAAAAGTTATGCGGGAACTAGAGGAGGCGATGAAACAAAGTTACCCCCATATATTTTAATGTAGGAAATGAAAATTTCTAGGGTGAAATTTCTTAAGGGGGAAGATTTTACTGACCCACACTGTTATAAGGTAAATTTCCCTTTAGATTTAACTAAATGTCTTATTTTGTAAAATGGATATAGAGAACACATGTACTCAATTTTTTTATTATATCCAATTGGATTTAAAGGGCCGTTATGTATCATTATCTTTGATGATATAGTTGTTGTAAAGTTATCACATGGCTAGTATAAATATAGGGTTTTAACAAATCCTTTCAACAAAGGGAAAAGAGGTGATGGCCTCAACCAGTAAGATCTTCCCTTACGAAGGCCATTTATCAGAGATTATTAGGGAGATATAATTTCTAGGCTTTTCCATACACCAATCCCAAGTCAAGATCCAACAACTTAAGCATCGGTTAAACCGTTTACGAGAGCACTTAAAGATCATCAAGATCACAACCCAAACCATGTTCACTAAACGATCCCATTAAAGCCCTGCCATTAAACACCTTACTCTTAGGGAATATTCTAGTGTAATAAAGGGATATGTATCAAAACCATATCATTACAATTATGTACATTATTTTTGTATAGAATAATGAGTATACTTTCATTTTATTATTGTTTTTAAAGTAAAAAATAGTATTTAGGGTTAATATTGAAATTGAATTAACAAATTTATTTTGATAAATTAATAAATAATATTTTAATAAAATAATAATATTAAACTAATTTATTAAATATAAATGATCATATAATTTTAATGAGGCCAAATGTAATTTCTATTAAGGTTTAAAAATTGATTCTCTCAAAACCCAAAAATTTTCAATAAATATTGTTTTTTATTGTAAAAGTTATAATTTACATATTTATAAAATTATTTGGATAAAATGAATATTAATTTTGGAATTAGGATGTTGAAATTATCCAATGGTAAAATTTTCATATTTTTTGAGACAATCAAATTTTTGGGTAAAAAATAAATACCATATAAATATATAGTGTTTTTTATGACATCATAATGGACCAATAGTGATGTAATAAAAAGTATAAATGGGAAATTAGTCCAATTATATGTTCTAACTTTAAAATAACGGGATAATATATATTTTTTTACTTATTTTATAAATCCTTAATGAATCCTCCAAAATGTATAACATATTTTATGATTTTAAGATCATTTCATTAATAATGTGACTCACCTACACATAAGCATGGCTAATATATTTATATATTTGGCCCATGTCATTATAAAATAATTTTTCTACTAATGTTTGGAAAAAACCATGGGATGGTTTTTCTTTTTGAATATTTAATTATATAGATTTCAAAAGTTATGTTTCTGAAAGATTAAAGAATTCCCATCTAATTTCCTATATACACCCACACAATATACCTCTTCTCATCACTAAAAATACTTTTAACACATCCTTACTCTATACTACCCTATATAAAATCCACCCAAGTCATCCCAAGCTCCAATGAAGCCCCTCTTCAAGCTTTTGAAGTCACACACTCATGTAAGGGTTCCTTCCATTCTCATTTTTTTTCCAAGTTTCCTTATATTGTTACACCCTACTATTTTCAATTAACAATGATGGGGTATGTTTTATAACCTCCCCAAAACATCCTTTATTATGTTTTAATGATTATATAACCCTTTATCACTCTTCATTCCCTGCCGCGTACATGTGTTACAATGCTGAAATTTCAAAGGAGTTTTTCCATTTCTCCCTTTCTTCATGTTTCATTACTATATTATGCCTTATATTTCAAAAATACTTATGTTGGGACATGTATTTATATGACCCTATTACATGTATTTATTCAACCAACCTTTGTCTAGGAATAAATAATGATAATGAATGAATCCATGATTTAAGATCTATGTGGCACATTTAAGAACGAGAATGAAATGAATGTGACAGGTGTGCCCAAAATTATACAGCACTCCAATGCATTGGGTAATGTTTAGTATCATGATACTTCATATAGAAATATGGATTTACTTAATCCATTTATGGGACTTTGTCCACTATGATGTATTGATAATTTATCCTTGACTTATGGTGTAATGTTTTAAGTTGTTTCCACATTTATATGTTATGATTATCATGCTATATCATGCCTTTATGTTCATGTTTCATTTATGCACAATTGATATGCCTATTGTCTAAAATGTATTGTCTTCCACATGTTATTTCTTGTTTATTCCCTTACTGGGCTATATCGCTCACCTCATTCTTTTGTATGTCCCCGAGATATCCCATTCAATGTTATGTATGAAGGAGTATTGTGGTCATGTAAAGGAAGTTTTAAATAATTATGTTTCATTTCATATTTTATATTGTTAGGTAATGTTTCTAATTTCCCAAGTATTGAGGATTAAAGATATTTAGGGATGTATTAAGTGTAATTTTATGTCATTAAATCCTGTAATAATGTAATAAAAAGAATAGGTTTTTTATACGGACCGCGTGGATAAGGGGGCGTGATTAGGGTGGGTCATGTCTGGCAGAGAAAACCAGCTTGTATGCAGCATGGCAAGCTAGGGTGGTCAGACCCCTCTAGTGGACTAGTAGCCCAATGGGCCGGTTTAAGAGGGCATGTCTAGTTCAGGAAGGACTACACCAGACCTGATCGGTTCAGGTTGGGTCGGACTCGAGCCGGACATGGGTCTGATTTTTTACCAAAAGCAGTGGTAACATTGAAACTACATGTACGTTTATTGATCTTTTTGTGGCATTGGGACCCTAAAAATGAAAAGGTACTTTTGAGATAATTTGAGTGAGTTTTTGTAGTATTTTTCATATGAACTAATGGATTGAGGTGTAGGTTCTCTAGGTACAAGCACGTTACAAGCAAAATTATGTGGCTCATTATGACTTGGTGACTATGTGGCTTGGGGGATGAATGAAATAGAGACACTCCATGTGTTATCGACACTTCGTGTGTTATAGAAACTCTCTTTTTTACTAAAACTCCAGGTGTTACCGATACTTCATGTGTTACCGACACTCCATGTGTTACCAACAATGTGTGTGTTACTAACACTCCATGTGTTACTGAAACTCTGTGTGTTACAGACACTCCATGTGTTAACCAAACTATGTGTATTATCGGCATTTCATGTGTTTTGTGGATTACAACTGATAATCTAGATTCTATTTATATAGACTTAAAACTATGTGAGATGACAATACTTCATTTAATTCTTTGTGGTGTACATCATGTATTTATTTTTTGGGTTACTCAGTGTATTTCTTTTGGCATAATTTGTGTGTTTCTTAGTGGTTTTCCTTTGCTGTTTCAGGGTATCATACTGAGTATTGTTTTACTCACCCCTCTATGGGATTTTCCTACATGTGTAAATGTCTTGTTTAAATGATCGTTGATTTGACAAGGTTCTAGGTGGACCTAGACTAGGTGGTTCTTATAGGGATCCAACAGACATGTTTTTCTCCTATGACTTCAGACAGCCTCCCTACACCTACCTTTTAGGATGGGTATTCTATGCACGAGTTTCAGGAACTTGGTCATTCACTTTGACAGACACTTCTTTTTGGTGGGCTTGTCTTCTGTCCAAGTTTACTTTCTTATTTTTCTTACTACCGTACTCTGTGGTTGGTATCTTAGTATTTCGAAGCCTTGTTTAGTTATTGTTTTTACCTCTATGTATTTTAGAATTAGAGATGTGTGTGTGTGTTATTACCTAGAAAATTTCCTCTCATTTGTTGTATATGCCTACTCGGTGATAGTCATTATCCCCTAGCCCATCGAAGGTGGGATTAGGGTAGTCACGACATGATCCCCTCTCGGACGGGTTGTGACAATTTCTTGGAGGAAGAGATAAAGTGGAAATTGATCAAGGTAGTGCAGATGGATGATATTGTGCTTATGAAATGGAACTAAATGAAGTAAGTTTTTCTTCTCATAAAAATTATTTTGTTCTAGTAAAAGGATCATGAAATAAAATATTTTCATGTTATCATTATTTTTAATGATATCAATGAAATTTATCAAGCCTCTTTGGTTTATGGTTTTTTGGTCAAGAAATTTCTTTGGAACACCCAATTTCTAATAATTGGTTATATATAAAAATATTTATAAATATTTACACTTTTACTTCCTTGTCCACATCTTAATTTCCCAAATGTTTTTTCTGGAATCTTAGTTATGAGTTATAATAGGTAACATTTATTTTACCAAGATCCCATTTTTAATAGAAGTTTTATTATTATTTTTTATAATTTGGATTTCTATGAATAAACATTCAAATGATAAACCTTTGATTACTGAGATGAATTTCATGGGAGAAATTAATTTTGAGGGGGGGGGGGGGGGTAGAATGTAACACCTTAAAATTTGGTGATATTTGTTTTAAAAATTGATTTCATATTTTCCATATTTTGTGTGAAATGAAGCACTGATTTTGGATTTCATTACAAGTAAAAATGGGTTTATATTTCAATATAAAAAAAATAATTTTTCATTGGGTGACACACAATACAATTTTTAGCTTGCGTTACACACAATACCGAGTTTAAACGAAACATGGCATATAAAAAAAATAATATTATTTAATATGATAGTAATAACCTATATATTGGAATAGAGGGTATGGATAGAATTATGTAAATTATTAATATATAAATTACATATATATATATATTTAATTAATTGGGGACTAATTAATTATAAATGAAACAATGTATTTGAAAATAATGGATTTTTTTCTTCTAAAAAATATTTTTTAATACAAAAAAATTTGTTCTTCCTTAATAAAAAACAAATACTTTTTTTGAATGGTTTTAATGAGATTAATATAATATATATATATATAATAAATAAAATATTTAAAATTTATCTTTTGTTTTTTCTATAATATAGATAAGAATAAATCCAATTATATGCTAGAAAACATTATTTTTATAAAAAAATAGTTTTATCACCTTTTTATGGAACAATTATTTTTAAAATAAATTTTTACAATTTTATTAAATTTTTTTTATAAAATTAAATCCTATTTAGAATTTATAATTTAAAAATTATCTTAGGGTGAATTTGTTTTCTTTTTTTGAAATGCTTCATTTTTTGCTGAATAAGGAATAATAATAAATTCTAATTGAAAACATCATTTCCTTATAATTTAGTTATAAATTTAAATTATATTTTAAAATGTTTTTAAATTTAATTTAGCTAAATAATACATTAATTAATCTAATTTGGTTCATTGTAATCAATTTAATAATGAAATTGGTCATATGATCATTGTGAACTTTTGAACAATTTTTCTCAAAAAACTTGCTTTCTCATCATGTATGTAGAACCAATTTTAAATTAAAATTTTCTTCCTCGGTGATTTGAATTTGAAAAATGGATTAAATATTTGCAATAGTCATTATTTATAATTTCTAATAAGTGAAACTTAGTTTTTGAGACAAATGAATAATAAATTTTTTAAAAATTTATTATCACGGTTAAAGAAAAAATGTGTATACCTGGGTGTTAATATAACAAGATAAGGGTACAAATAACCTATATCATTGTATAAAAACTAATTTTATGGATTTATTTAAACCATTAAATCTATAATGTTCTATAATTGTCAATTTTATCTACATTTTATATATGAAAAATTTCGGATCACTTACAAAGGGTTACCCACACCCCTCTCTTCCTCACATGTTCAAAACTCTTTGGTTTTCAAATGATATATAAAAATAACTTACCAACATACCTGTCCTCATAATATAATCCTTAGTTTTTATATAAATCCATCATAGGAATGATTGTAGGTAAATCTTTAGGATGGTTACATAAGAAGAGGTAATGTTTATCAACAAGCATTTTTTGTTTTATTTAACCGCAACACAAATTAATTAATAATATACCATTAAGATTTAAAAACCATATATATTTCATATATTTAATTTTTTTATAAGACTGTTAACTAAAACCGTATCCACTACAATCAAATAGGTTTTGGAATCATTGTTCGTGTGAATGGTCGAATACGTCCTCGTGAAGTGATCTCATTCATTTTACATTAATAACTCTCACAATTGTACTTAATGATATTTTATTATTATTATAGAATTTATATTTGATAAATACCATCATGATTTCCATTTTTATGCAATGTGATAAGGTCACTCGTGTGTATGGTGGATAACCACCTCATGAACATATTTCATTGCTTCACACTTTACATTAGATTCATTACGGATGGTTTTAATAAAAATATATTAGTTATTTTAAATAAAAATTATTCAAGAATGATAATATATATGATTATTTTTTTTACTTTAAAAAAAATGAAAAAACAGCATCCATGTGTATGTACGACTTAATGTCTCGACGAACTATATATTTCAATTTCTATCAATAAATTTTATGGATTAATATAAATTCATATAAAATAAATATATATGAAATTTATGTAATGGTTATTATATTGGAGGTGATGGAACCTTGTTAAATTTATTAAGACCAAATATATAAAAAATGGAAACATATATGAAAAAAGTAGTTATTACCCAAAACGCAACATTAACATGTAATTATTAATAAATGAGTAATAAAATGTAATAATAATATCTGAAATTTTGTGAAATTAATTATCATCATGTTATGTTATGTTTTATCTAATGTGATAACTTCACGGGGATTATGTTTCAATGTTACCAAAGTGGTAAGAGTTTTTTTTGTAACAATGTCTTCTTTTATCAAGATTGTTTATAATTATGCTTGAAATGATAAAATACTTTAATATATCTCTCAAGAAAATATTGAAGTTTACAATCCATCATTTATTTAATTAGAATACATATTTATCCGTTATTTTCTTCTCTTCATGTTCTCAGGAATTCAAAAATAATTTTTTTAATAAAACGTTTCTTTTTGGTCAAAAATCCTTTTTCTTCCCAAACCAAAATTTCTAAAACAATTTTAAAATTTTTATTTAATTTCATAATATTATTAAAAGAAATTTTAAACCATTTTTGAATTTATACAATTTTTTTGAAAGGAATCTTCTTTTAATTTTCCAAATAATTCTTATTTTGGATTTTACCAAAATTGTGGTAAAAATATTTGTTTTTATCATGCAACAAATGAATATTATTTCTTGATATCATGATCACTAAATGGTTTCAAGATTTATATATATGTTTTCAATGTTATTATTAATGAAAATGGAATCCTTAATAATTGAAAAAATTCATATTTTAAATAAATGATTTCAAAGCGTTTAATATTTTGAAAGTGTTTTATGTTTTAAATAGAAATTTTCTAAGAAGAAAGGATATTTTACTCAAGAAATATTTTAAATGTTTTTAAAATCTTACTTTATGTGTTTTCAAGGTTATTTTAAAATAAAAATATTTGATTAATGTTTTATGTTATAAAAATTGATTTTCAATAAAATTCTATTTTCCTCATGAAATTTCCCATTTTAGCATTAATAATTAATTTCCGTATAAGATGACATTATTTGAGGTTACATATATTGTACAGGGGATATGATCCAAGGATAAAATTATCATTATTTATCTAAATATTTTATATTTATTTTGTAAAGATATTTATGAATACTATTTATCTTCTATGCATTATACCATGATAAAATGATTACGAAACCTGTTTATTTTTCCACAGGTTGTGATTTGATGAATCGATGAAATAATTTGGAAACATATTCATTTTACATAGGATAAGTTATGATGAAATGTTTATAAATTCCATTCCGTTTCATTGGTTCTGATATGATGCATGTTTTATGATCTTGTGGAACACATATGAATGATTTTATTTATATGATGTTTGTTACGTTATAACCAAGGATAATGGTTACGTTATAACCAAGAATGGATGAGACCTATATATTCCTCTAATACATTGGGTAAAGAATTACATATCATGAGATATATTGGACTGGAATGTATAATGTTACCAGTTTACTAATGGACTCTATCTACTATAGTGGACTTGGGAGTGAACCTTTTCTACTATGATTCTATGCGTGGACCTATCTTTCATGTGAATAATGTTATGCATGAACCTGATTACATGTTCACATTATAATGCGGGAACCTAATTAATTGTTCATAATTTTATTTGTGGAAGTATCTTTCATATCCATAATTTTATCAGTGTATGTTGTTACGTATCCATATATTTATCTGAGGGCCTAATTTAATGGCCTATACTTAATAACAGAACCAATTTCTTTTTATAGATATTCACAATGTTGTAATCTGACATGTGTTCCAAAAATCAAATTTTTATATAGATTTTATACTCTAATGGATCATTTTATTTTAGGTTCAGGGCATAGAGGAAGTGTGTTGGTGGGTCGACCCAACATTAATTTTAGTGTTAACAATGATCAATCCAAGATCCGTCATGATGTAAAACGCCAGATCTTTAGAATATAACAAAGAAAGAAAAAAATAGGGAGTCCCGAAACCATAGAGATAGATCATCATATGTTGGTTATAATTAATTTAATTAATTGACCAGAATTACCATGATGGAATTCTTCCTTCGCTGATGTCTCCAGTCACGATCCGGTATGATCCGTATTTGCATTGTAGAATACAAGGGTAGGATTACTCTAGCGTGATCAACACATGATCTATGTATCTATAGACATCATCAAAGGGATCACTAGGTGCCAAAACGGAAGAACCTTCACTTGCGATGTTCACCTTCAATCGCCTTGATCCGGTGGTGGTGGTTCTCTCTCGGTCTTGAGAGCGTTCTTGAAGGAAAGAGTTCTATCGGCCTTGAGAGAAATATCCAGAATTTTTGTGACAACGTTTGGGGAAAAGTGTTGGGGTTGTGAGGATATTTATAATTGGGTTTGAGGTTATAGAGTTATGACAATAAATATATGTGTTACACATTTTATTTATTTCATTAACTCTTATTGAAAACCCCACATGTCAAATGATTAATTCCTTGACCTACGCCCACGCTGATTATAATAAATATAATTTAATAAAATGATATTATTTTCTCAAAATCCTAACTAGAAAAACTACACACCATGTAATCATTAATACACGGCGTGTACTCGTTTTCCATAAAACTATATGGTGTGTATATTCAATATGCACAACATGTACTTTTATTTTCCATTTTTCTTTATTTCCTCCACTACATTTATTAGAACCCGAGTAATGGATATTTATTTCATAAATAAATGTAACTACATTACTCGCTAATAAATATATATTATTTTGTCCACAATATATTCTCTCTAATAACTAGTGTCGAAATAAATGTGATTAGGCAACCTTAAATAATTTTTAAACCGGAGTCTGGAATAATATTTATTTAACTTGTTAAATTAATATTTAACAAAGATACATGGACACACTTAATGTGTGACCCTCTAGGACTATTTCTCATTGGCATTAGGTAGGCTTGCCTGAAGTCCAAGATTATTGTCTAGAAACAGGTCAAGGGACCCAAGATAAAGAAGTTGATTCCCCATTGATGTGTCACCTCATACGAATGCTTACCATGTAAAATAATCTCTTTGTCATGATATCTCGAATCAAGAGGGTTGCAATCTAGTTCCATCAACCCATGTGCTCTATTATTCTTTATTTGAATTTCCAAAATTTAACTTTATCATACCTTACCATGGACATGGATTTATTTAGGCTATATCAATTCAATCAAAGGGCCTGAGATATCAACTTTTGTTATGGAACAGAAGGGACAAATCCTTTCTCACATTTTTTGTTAATGCAGTATTACTCATGACACACCCAACATATCATACCTCATTGCGAATAGTGTGTCATCACAATTTTCTTTAATATATCTAAGTACGTGATTTTTAATACCCATCAATAATAATCTTAAAGTCTAAGGACCTATACACACTTTTGTGGATAGGAACATCCATTGACACTATGAAATGTGAATTTCATACTGGCGGGTCTCGTTCTCATAATATCCTCCTGGATATTACCAAGGGCGCACACCATGAGAAGGTGCCTCAATGTTTTATGAGTCCTCACCCCTAATGGCCTGTATTATTTGTGTCAGTCAAATAACATCATCCTGCCATAGAACATATATTCAATAATAGTGTTATGGAACTTTGAGGTTCTCATCATAGCAGGGATCTGCTATGACCCATTAATGCAATAGCTATATTTAGGATATTATCACATGCATTGTCACGTAGAAGAACAATCAAGATGTGATAAGGCTTTTATTAATGAATAAAGTACAATGTAGTTTGTTATAGGGAAACAACTCCAGCAGTTATTTGATTCCATTATGATTCATGTCTTATGAGCATATAGTATTTGTGCAATGACATAGGTTTCTGATCTATGATAGGTTGGATGTGAGATTAATTAGCTATGATCATTATCAAAAACCATTCTGATCATGTTATGATTTCATATGATCATATATTTATATCTATTATGTTTACCATTATTGTAAATATGATCTCACCATTTCTTATGTTTCCTCTCTTTATGTTAGGAATAATGGTTATATGTAGGGTATATCTATAAAGATTACTAAATTTGAAGATCATTTCATTAAACAATGAAGATCTTTTACCATATTAGAAAATTGTGATCAATGTTTCCCATGGAACCATATTGTTAAGGTCATCAGGAAAATGTTTATTTAAAGAAATGAATATTAATCAATTTTTTTTAATATCCTTGTATAAGAATCCTAGGTCTCTATATCCTAAGTATGATACCCATTTATATATCATCTCATCATATAGAACATCCTTTGTTGATATAAATTAGATTCCACATTTTGGAACTTGAGGCCAAGGGATTCATTATTCCTAGTATGTCACCATTGGAATATATAATTCTCTTTTTATGAAGGAATATGGGGGATGAAGAATTTGTGTGGATTATTGAAAGTTAAATCTGGTGAACATCCTGAAAAAATATCCCATACTCATGATTTATGTTCTATATGACTAGCTTAGGGGGAATTGTTGGTTATAAAAGGTAAAACTTCGATCATGTTACCAGTATTAGAAAGACCAGGATGAGGATATACCCATGTCATCATTTAATATCTGGTATATGAATTTATTATTTTTGGTTATTCCATTCATTCACACTAATGCTCCTATTATATTAATGGAGTGATCCAGATCATTCATCAGTTATTGAAATATTTTGTTATTGTGTTCATGGATGATATTTTTGTATAGATCACATTAATGGAGGAGAACATTGACCATTTGGATTTCATTATTAGAACCATGAGGAAAAAGTATCTTTAAATAAAATTTCAAAAATTTGTGTTTTGGATTCAATATGTAAAATCACCAGGGAATGTTATATCTGAGAGGGGTTTATTAGGGGTTCTAGAGAAGATATAGGTATTGATGTCTTAAGAGGATCCCATAAATGTGTTTGAGGTCTAGAGCATCTTGGTATTGGCTAGTTACTATAGATGGTTTGTTCATTATTTTTCCTATATCACATTTATGATGGAAATATTTACCCGTAAGGGTGTAATGTTTGAGTTTGATGAAAAATGAAATATATAATTTGAGGAACTAATGGTGAGGATGAAATTAGAACTATTTATTATTTGTCTAAAACCAATATTAGGTTATGACGTTTTATATGATGCTTCTAGTATTGGTTTTATATTTTTCTTTATATAGAGAAAATAGGTAGTAGCCCATGTCTCATGCTAGTTATGACCTCGTTAGGAAAACTACCCTACCCATGATCTTTTGTTAGAAAGATTATCCATGAACCAAAAAAAATTTCACTATATATTTGAAGATATGATTATAGTGTATTTTGATTATAATAGCCATAAATATATTTTTTTCTCAATGGGATCTGAATATGTGAAAGAGATGTTGGGTTTTGTATCATTATACATTTGATTTTTATATTACAGATACTTCCAGAAAAGTAAATTTCATCACTGATGCCTTAATAAGAAAATTTACCAGCCAAGCCTTTAAGGAATAAGTTGGTGATTGGTATTTGATGATTTTTTTTGCTAAGTTGATCCTAGGAGTGAGAGAGGTTGGTGGACTTGTATTCTTGGATTTGATGAAATCTAACAAATCTTTTAATGAATGAGTTTAGATCATGTAGCTGATAGATAATAAGTTATAATGATTTATTAAAATCATTCATGGTGGGGAGACTTTGGGTGAGTGGCCTCAGTCTCCATGTTAATAATTATGCTTCTATAGAAGGTTAGTTGTTTCAATTTCCATATGGTAAGAGTTTATGGACATTAGACTCTGGTCTTCTTGGTCTACGCACACTATGACTACCAAGTTTAATAAAGACTTCATATGTTAGTTTTAGAAGCTCATGATGAGGCAGACATTTATAGAACTTATATCATGGTGTCTCACTTTCTATAAAAATAAGGTGGAACACCAGAGACCTTTTATTTTGTTGAAATAATTACTAATTATAGTGTAGAAGTGGGATAATATTTTTTTTATAGTTCTTAATTAGTTTTATATGGAATCCTAATGGGAAATATTCAATTTAGGTGATCATTGATCGACCTATAAAATAATATCATTTCATTCATATTAAGGTGTTGGTCAATGTATAATAGCCTGAAGACTAGTATGTTTGAGAAATTGTGATAATTAATGGGGGTTCCATGATTATTGTTTATAACAAGGATCTTAGGTTCACATCCATATTCTAGAATGTTTTTAAATATGTGTAAGTTTCAAAGTTGAAATTTACCATTGAATATCATCTAAAGATGGATGGATAGATAGATAGAGTGATCCAGGTTCTTGAGGATATACTCTGGACTTGCATGTTGTGTTTTAGTGGATCCTGGGATAATGATTTTCATCTCTAATAATTATCCTCAAAAATTTTTTATCATTATTTGATAAATATGGAAACCATTGAAGAGTTTTATGTGTAGCCATTTAGAACTCCCTTATATTGGGAGGAGTTTGGAGATAAGTCCAACTGAGTCCCATTCAGAAGATGATGGAAACGATGCAATTGGTTGTAATGAGGTTGATTAAATCATAGAGTTAAAAATCCTATGAGGACCTCCATAATAAATTTATAGATTCTGATATGGGCGATTGGGGTTTTCTCATAGTTTAACCTAAAATGTTAAATCATCAATTTTATAAGAAGGGTATGTTAGAAATTATATTTTTATGACCATTTGAGATCACAGATAGGCTCGAAAAGGTGGGATATTTTTTTGAATTATCAATTAATAATAATTATATCCATTTAATGTTTCATATTTCCCAAATAATGGAGTTCAAACTAGATCCTTCTCATGTTATGGAAAGGGAGGATATTTCTCCTGATCCTAATACAATCATTGTTTCATGACAATTTCAGATTATGGATCATTGGTATATGGAACTTCATGGTAAAAAATTTCCTTTAGTTATAGTATCATGTAGATTTAGATAGGATAGACCTAAGACATGGGAGTGAGATTCAAAGATGAGGAAGCAATGAAATTCTCATTTTGTGTGCCGATGTTATGGACTTTTGGGGGACAAAATTATTCCATGGAGAAAAGAAATGTAAAACCCAACAGATCTCAGGTATTATATAATTTAATGTTGGTTTGTATTCAAATATTTTATAAAATATTTTGAGGAGCATTGGTTGGAAATAAGGATTTATGGAGGAGTAAGGTCATGAAAAAAGTCGTTGCACTGTTAATACAAACCAGACAATAATCACATTAGATAACTCTATGTTTTAATAGAGGTGTTTTTATTGGATTAAGCATTGTTATTGAAACCATGAAGCTCACCACAGAAGACCTTGTGGGGTATCAGTGTTTTTATAAGAGGGTATAATGGTTTTACTAAACCATTCATTTTATCCTAGGAATCCATGTGGTTTGATACAATAACCATGAATTCCTGACAAAAAAATTATCTAACCATGCGACCCACTCTGGGCCATTAAACATTTGGGGGTTTCCCATTTTTCCTTTGTCATTTTTTGGTAAAATAACATCTAATCACATTTTTCCTCGACCAAATGCTTCTACAGATAGAATTTTCCTTGGGAGTATTAGTGATTTCTCTTCATTCTTGAAGGATATATTCTAGGCATGTTTCATTATAGTTCAAATTTTTTCTTTTATTCATGTATCCTCACTATATATGTTCTCCTCATATATTTTGAAACCCAAGGTGGATATATATTCAAGATATAAGTGGGTTGATACTTGATTTATTTGTTTTTTATGGATCTACAAACTTAAGGACACATTAACTCTTCCCAATTCTACATTTTTGAAGGAAATTTTGTATACCTCAATTCTTGATGTTGGTATTTCTATAAAAGAGCTAATTATATAAATTTATTATTTTTATTGTAACTTCCTTAAGTTATTCATCAATTTGAATTTTTTTTGTCAAAATATGTTTTTTAAGGAAATCATGTTTTAAAGGGGGTTTTTGTTAAAAATTTTCTATTCTGTCTAACTGTTGGATAAAATTATTGAAAGGTGTTTTTGGTTTCAAAATGGGTTTTAAAGCACTGAAGTGGATTTTATTTACTTTGGAACTAATTTATAAAATGTTAGAATTAATTTTTGAATTTTTTTGGATAAACTTATCACATTTGGTAACCGCATGAGAATTAAGAATATCAATGTCACTTATTGTGTGTGTAATGCCACTAGGGGATCTCTTTCACTTTAGTGTCTATAATAGTACACATTTTTATACTAGTTAGATCTAGTGTATTCCTAGATTTGGGATTTATTTTTATGTCTAGTACATATACCCATAGGTTAGATCCCAACCAATGTACATTTCCATTTATGATTAGATAATCACATGATGTATTGTTTTATGGTTATTTTATCACATGTTTTCACAAGATAGATTTTGTCATGGTTATTTTCTCACATTATTTCACATTATATATTAGGTCATGGTTATATTTTATATATTCATATCTTACGGTGGAAAATTATATTGTGTTTATTATTATTTAATTCTTATCACTTTTAATTTTAAAATTCAATGTATTGTGAATATGAAATTCTTTTATAAAAACCAAAGAATGGTAAATAAATGGGTTTTACTTATGATAATTTTTTTTCAAAAACTATATCTGTTTTGAATCCATAAATTTTGTATTCGTGATATTTGAAATTGTATATGTTCCATTTTGGAATTTAACTTGTATTTTTTCTCCCACACTAATTTTTTCCTTTGGGTTGTTATATGCATTGTTTAGTAGGATTCAGGTGAAGGGAAGATCGTCAAGTAGCATACTATCGTTCCTTGTTGACTTTTCCAATATAATAGGATTGTTTGAAGGTGAAAGTTGGTCAACTGGAGTCATGTTGGTATTTTCCAAATTTCATTTTCTTTAGCCGATTTTTTTTGGATTTTATTCATCTTAGATGTTTGATCTCTACTTCCCCATTATATTATGGTAGTTTTTCTTATTTTTTATATACTATAATTGTTTCCATTATATAGTTTTACCTCGCCACATTATGAAAAACCAGTTTGGGTGAATTTTCTAGTTTATGCAATTTGGTTCGTTAAATCCCTAAACAATGTCTTCTCATCTATCACCACCCACTCCTCTCTCTACACTACATCCTCACCATCATCCATTCTTCGCTATATTCACAATTTCCAAGATTTAAGTAATTTTAATCATCTATATATGGTATTTTCTACTAATATATTATTATTAGTGTTATTTTTTATCTCTATTGAAGATAATAATAATAATAATACTTTCCCAAACATAGCATTCTTTATGGGTTCTACACTTAACAATGAAAAATTTTCATAAAAATTATATCAATGATTTTTTACCATCAAAGAATGATTTAGTTCAATCACAACAATATTTTTCACTAAGGTTTCATAATATCGAATAATTCATTTTATATCACAAAACCAAAATGGTTTTTTATATCACTAAATTTACTATTTGGATATCATAAAATATGCATTATATTTTTGTCTCAAAATAAAAATCATTAGACCTATAAATTTAATTCTATTTGATATCTTAAAAATAATAAATAAATCCTAAATGAAATTTTATTATAATTTAGGGTAACATAATATTTTGTGCGATAAAAAATTATTGATTATAATATATTTATTATAATAATTTCCATATGATACTCTTGTATTTCAATTAAAAAAGAAAAGGAATTTTTAATTCCTTTGAATGAAATTAATGTTTAAAAATTTATTTCTATAATACCATTATTAATGTATCTAGAGAATTAAATAACATATTTTATGTTAATCCACATGAAAAAAACCAATCACCAAAAAAGTTATTTTTATAATTATCAAATAAAACTCGGTGTTTTCTAGAATATGTTATATTAATTTATAATAGTTAATTTTTTAATATGGAATAATGCCCTCTTATAATATTAACCATTGATTAGTTTATAAAATTTAATTTTCATTCTTAAAAAAGATCATTATTGGAAAATAATCTAAAATTATAATGTGAGTTGAATATGGGAGTTTTGAATTTAAGATATTTTTTCTTTCTTGGATGCACTCTTTTTAATATCGTTAATTGTATAGTCCTAATTTCTACCCTATTCCTGTTGTTCATATTTTTATTTTAATAATTATTTTTCATTAATTTGTATTTTCACTTTTTAGATATATTTCATGGGTGAAATATTGAGGCATGTCATGTTATCCTAACTAAAATGATTCATTTTTCATATAAATCTATATAAATCATTTTTTATTTGAGAGTATATAAAATCAAGTATCTATGAATAAAAATTTAATTACAACACATCCAAACAAATATCATTATATTAATGTATAAGAGATGTTTTTGAATTTTTCACATGTAAATAGATCATTGTCTGGCTGAATAAAATGAAAATATCCTAAATATAATTTTAAACTGTGGTTTAAAAGAGATGAAGTATACAAGGACATAATATTGAAATCATTTCCTCTACAATATGTGTAGCTTAATTAGTCTAGAGAATTATAAATTATAGAATTCTAAAGTAGTAATTTATACCAAAAAATAAATAGTGTAATTCATTGATGGTGGATAATGAAATTAAACAATTGATAAGTGATGCATTCCACATAGTAGGGGAACAAAATCTAGATTTTAACGCATTATTTGATACATATATTGTTGTTTTAGATGTTAGTGTGGCTTCATGAACTACATGAAATCATGATCAAGATGATAACATATTAATTGAATATATTTTGGAGACTAATACATTAGAAAACATATAATAGAAAACAATTACTAATTTTCAATTATTCAAAGATAGAAAGAATTATTGTTGCCACCTTCTTGTTTTAATGCTGACCAACCATGATTACTATGTTTTAAATGAGATAAATGATTAATTATAGTATATTTTTTTAATCATTATTCTATTAAAATTGACCAAGTATAGAAATTTGATACCACAAGTACACATGTGATATCATTATTTCAAACTATGACAATGTGAGAATAATGCCACCATTAGTTAAATTTTTTTTACTAGTGGCATTATGCCACAATTAGAGTTACCCTAACACTTGATAAATATTACCACTAGTAATTTGACATTGTTAGGTGGGCCATATCCAGCCTCCTATAACCATCAAGTGTGCTAACACAAGAGTGGTTCTATCATCTGGAATCTGCTACACTAAGGAAACTACAACCGCCATGAATGAGATACTTCCAAACGTGATACCACCATAAATGATAATGTTAGTTCAACATTTATACCCCAATGTGTAACATTGGATTGTGCTACCAATGGTTGGTTCCACTTTCATCTTGCGACCACTGAAATTTTCTACCACTAGAGATGATCCATCATTAGCCTTTCTATCATTCATGCTCAACATTATTATAATTTAATGATTCTAACTAATAGTTTATAGGAGTTAATGTAGTTTGTTTATTTAATGATTATTTATAAATAATTCCCAGGATTAATTGAAGTTAAAGACAATGGTTTAGTACAAGGTCTTGTGAAATCATTATGATTGTTCTTTAATAGGTATTCTAAACTATGGTGATATATATTTTCTAGAGGACTCCCTCATCTAAAAAAAGAAAAAAATGATTTTGATATGTATACCTCATACACTAAACTCATACCAATACATTCAATTGTGAATGTGTAGAATATAGAAGATCAAGAACCTTTCCTAGAAAATATTTTTATGATCATCTTTATATTGTAAATAGAACACCATGACACACTTTTTTATAGGATCTTATAGAAAATATGAGTGATCTCCTCATGACACCATATCCTAGGATATTTGAGAATATAAAAAATTTCAATCCAAGAAAAACATAATTTTTATATCTTATCTTTCTTAATATTTTAATATTTTCTTTTCTTTTGATTAGTATGATTGATTTGATCTTTTTATTTACACACTCTCACTCTTGTGCTTGAACTGGATTGTATCATATATTCTCTCAAACCTTTTAATTTTTATAACCAATGCAACTATGGTAAATGTTCTATATAAAATATATTGTTTTTTCAACCCAAATATTTATATGGAAGAGGGTTTGATCCTGGGTAGCTTGTAATGTTGGTTGTATACATGAGCAAGGTTGTGAATCAAAATTTAGGTTACAATAATCTTCTTAGGAGTGGTTGATTTCCAAGTTATGGGGATTACGTATCATATTGTGTCTGAAAAACTTATTTATTCTATTGCGTGTTTATGTTTTTTCATTTTTTCAATAATTAAACTGCATTTTCATTTAATCTATAAGAAAAACATACTTTTGTAGTTAATCATAATTAGGGTATGTATATAATATTTAATTAGTTAAATTAATTTCAAAATATTATAGAATTTAAAATATTTTTCAAACTCAGTTTTAATCATGCTTTTATAAATCTTTTGAATTATAAAATTATATTAAACTACTATTTTGATTAATTAGGTTTTTTTATTTAAATACAATGATTTTTGTTATAATTTTTTTTAATAATTTTTTTGGGAACTCAATTCACCCCCACTTGAGTTTCTCACTCTGAACAAAATTTTATATAAAATGAATTTAAAAAAAAAATCAACAATGTTTTTGTTTTCTTTTAAATATCATAAATTTCTATTATTTCTAAATTAATTTTTTATAGATAATAGACAAGAGGGATATGATACCAATGTACCTTCTTATTTTGATATTAGTAATTATTCTTAGTGTAAATTTTAGATGAAAAATCATATTAAGAACAAGAGTTTTGAAATACGGACTTCTATTATAGAAAAATATGAAATACCTAAAACTGTTAGAAACACATGGGAAGATCCTACTAAATATTCTTATAATAATAAATATAATGTTATGAAGGCATTATACTATGACCTGGTTAATGTTGAATTTAATAAAATATATTCATGTACAATATCTTTGTAAATTTTAGATAATTTATCTACTATTCAAGAGGGATTATCTAAAGTCAATGAAATGTGATTAAATACCTATGATATTAAATTTGATACTTTAAATATGAAACATGATGAGAATATTTTTGAAATGTATTAAAGATTCAATGAGATATGGAATATAATATATTCATCAGGGTAACCAATTTATGATAAAGACCAATTGATGTTCCTATTAACGTGTCTACTAGATAGATGGAGGCGAACATCAAAGTCAATTAGAGAGTTGTGTGATGCAATAAAGTTACATATTATAAAGATGATATTAAAACTGATGATGTATGAGTAAAAACTCAATGTCAACAGATAAGTGGTGGATAAATCAAAGAAAAAATCAATACAATTAAATACTATTAATTAAAAAATAAAAGGATAAAATTAAAGCTAATAGTTCAAGTGATGAGGAGTCACATACTGATAGTGATGAAGAGATGGAACATCTTCTTGAATATTTAAAATGTTTTAAAAGAATAATTTTTTCTATAGGAAATCATGTTATAAAGGTAAATATGATAATATAGGAAACTGGTGAAATGATTGGAAGAAATATGATAAATAAAATAAAATAATATTTTTTGAGGGTAAAAGGAAAGGGCATGTGATAACTGATGGTCCCAATCTAAAATAAAAGAAGAAATATCATGATAAAGTTATGTGATATTTAAAATCCAAGAAATAAACCTGGAGAGATTTTGAAGACAACACGAGTGACTTAGACTCAAATTAAAAGGATAATCATGACTGAGCTAACATGTGTTTAATGCCAAACACATTTGAGGTATCAGATTTTTTCCTTGCTTCTCATGTTAATTTTTATAATAACTCTTGAGATGAAAACAATGATGAAAAAATCTCTAATAAAAATATTTTTGTAATCTATAATACGATGGAAGATAAATTTAATGAAATTATAGATAAATATAATATTTTAAAGGAATAACATGCTTTAACTACAAGTTTTATGTCTGACCTTACTGTTGAAAACGAGAAAAATGATCAATTTTTGAAAGAGAACAATGAAATAAAATTTTCTAATGAGAAAAAAAAATAATTCTAAATATTTACAAATTGGAGAAATGTTCTTACTCAGATTAATGGAAATTATACTTCTCCCAAGTTCACTACTAGTAAATGATATCGACCATGATATAAGAGAATTGTTAAAAATTGTATAATTCCAACTTCTCGTTATGATAACTATTTTTATTCATTTAAACCTAACACAATATTTATTTTTGAGAATTTGATAACTTTTTTTTAAGAAATCTATTAAGAAATTATAGGTTCTTAATGATTTTATAACTATCATTTCTGGACTAAATAATATTCTGGTATAAAAATCATTTTTTTAAAATTGTTTTTGTAGGAATCCAACTTGAAAAGATCTAGAAAAAAATGGTATATAGATAGTCAATCATCCCGAAACCTGATTGGATATTATTCTTGGTTCATAAATTTGATAAAATTAGATAGTGGATATTCCACTTTTTGTGACAATGATAAGTGGAAAATTATTGTCCTTGGTCAAATAAGTACTTATAATATTATTTTAATCTCAAATGTTTTATTTATTTATGGTGTAATGTAAAATATTCTAACATATCATAATTATGTGATGATTCTTTCCATTTTATTTATGAAAATAATGAAAATGATGTTTTTGATTTTAAAAATGATTTGGTTTTTACTACCTTGATAAATGATAATGTTTATGTTTTTAATATAAGAACTTTATTTTCTTAAAATGTTTTTTCCTGAGTTCCTTTCACAATGAATCTTTCCATTGGCACAAGTGGCTAGTCTATTTTAATATTCACTTACTTATTAATATACCTAATAATGTTTTAGTCAAAGATCTACCCTAACTAGAATTCCCAAATGAAAAAGTTTTTAACCCATGTCTAAAATCTAAACAACACAATATCTCTTTCAAATCAAAGAACAAATTTTCAACCTCTCAATACCTAGTGTTAGATCCCATGGAATTTTATGGACAATCTAAAGTTTTTAATTAAAATTGAAAGAATTATGATTATGTTTTGATATATTAATTTTCCAGGTATACTTGGGAATTTATTCTAGATCACAAAAGTGAAACCTATTCTTATTTAACCATGTATTTAAAATTTATAGAAAAATACTTGTGGACATTAGATTAAGAACATAAGAGATGACCATGAACATGATTTTGAAAATAAATACATTAAATAATTTCTATCACAAAATGGATATAATCAATACTTATATTCTCCTAGGTCCTTATAGTAGAATGGTGTTTTAGAAAGGTGAAATTGGACCCTTCATGAAATTTCTTGGACTATGTTCAATAAGTATGACATAACTCTTTATTTTTGGGAAGAGGATATGATTAAATCTTATTATATAATTAATAATGTATTAATTATACCTCATTTGAAGAAAAATACATATTAATTATGGAATAATAGAAAAAGTTTATTTACATTATAGTTCTTGGTTGCAAAGTCTATATTCTTAACACTATGGATAATCTTGAAAAAGTTTCTTCCAAGAGTGAGGAATGAATATTCATTTGCCATTAAATTTCAATTGAATCATATATGGTTTTTAATAAATTCACCAACACTATAGAATATCCTTTTCATATAAACTTTAATGAAATAAATCCACTTGACCGTAAGAACCCTTTATAAAATATTTAGAATGATCTTTAAATTCTAAAAATAAATGCCAAATCTTCTGAAAATTATTTGAAAAGGGTATAAAAATCATCTAGTTCTGAAGAAAGAACCCAACTTAGGCATTTAGAAGATAATTTTATTTTTATCCCTTATTTTAAAATAAATATCAAGACTCATAGATACAATCCTTTAGATTCGATAGTCGGATACCGAGATGGAGGTACATAATAAATAAATTTTCTTGGAAATATAGTTGAACATCAAGTATTATTGTCACATCTTTAACCTATGAACATTAATGATGTAATTAACAATGAATTCTGGGTAATGGATATTCAATATTTATATAATCAATTCGAAATAAATTGAGTTTGAGAACTGTTAGAGAGGCCCAAGGACACTCTATCTGTTGGTGAAATCTGGGTGATTAGAAAAAAAATTTACGAGTCTAGCACTATAGATATAAATAAACCCAAATTGGTTGCATAAGGACATAATAATGAATAGGGTATTGACTATAAAAAATCCTTTAAACTAGTGGATAAACATTAAGCCATTAGAATAATAATTTCGTATGAAACACAATTGGATATCAGACAATATAAAATGGATGTAAAAAGTGAATTATTAAATGGTTATATAATTTTGTATTTCTCCTTGAATTCTCCCATGGATTTAAATATACTCATTTTTAGAATCATTTTTCAAATTAAATACTGATTTAGTTTTTTTTAAAATATCGTAGAGATTGGTATGATAGGATTATAAATTTTCTAATTTCAAAAGGTTTTTTAAAGGCATAAATGATCGCACTCTTTCTATAAAAATATTTTCAAAAGATGTTTTCTTAGTAAAATTTTTTGTTTATGATAATATTTTCCGGTCATCTAAAAATTATTTAACTTATGATTTTCCAAAGATAACGCAAAGTGAATTTGAAATGAGTTTCATTTATAAGCATAAATTATTTTGTGTTTTTAAAAATTTTCATAATAAAGTTAGAACTATTTTAAATCAATGAAAGTATACTAAAGATATTATACAGTTTTTTGGTTTGGATGACACTAAAAGTAGTGATACTACCAACAATACCACTGCTAATATCAATCTTGATAATTCTTGAATGTCATTAGACCAAACCTACTATAGAGTTTTGATTGGAAGCTTTCTAGACATAATTAATAATTAATAATATATTATGTTTAGTGTGTGTATGCGTGCCTATTTTTAAGCCAATACCAAAGAGTCTCATTTAATTTATATTAAAATAATTTCCAAATACTAAAACTTTAAAACCAATTTAAGACTATTTTACCATATATAAGAATAATTTGACTTGTTATGTTGTTAAGATGCCGATTTTGATGGATAGAGGTTTGACAGAAAAAAACATATGGAAGATGTCATGTTTCGGGAAAGTCACTAGAATATCGCAATAGTGAAAATGGAATATGATTCCCCATAATTTTTGGTATGTATCTTCTAAAATAAACTCAATTTACTTGAAATATTATATTAAATTCAACACCAAGCTTTAATGAACTGTAATATACTATTAAATATTAACGTGACCGTTGGAATATTATTTTAAATGTTGGAAGATTAATGTGACCATTAATAACCTCACCTAAAAAGTATAAATAAAATTTAGTTATCTTAGAAATTAAAATATGATATATTTATATCATGTAATATGTAAATGAATTTTTCAAAAATGATAATTTAAGTGTTCAGATTTTGGTGAAATGTAAATGTTTATTTTCAATTTTATAATTAATACAATGATTTAAGAGAAATTTTATCTTAATAAAATATATTCATAAAATAATATTTTGTCTTCCTATGATTATAAGATAATTTTAAAATACCACAATTAATTTTTAAATGTTTTATAAAACCAGTTATAATTTTTAAATCGATATTTTGGGAATAAATGGTGATTTTAATTAAAAATTAAATTTCAAATATTTAGAAAATAATTTTCAAAAAATTGAGTCAATTTTTGAAATCTATACATAAAAAAATGTTTAGGGATTTTTTTGTATTTTTCTAAAATAATTGATTTTTTTTGGAATAGAGAAAAATGGTTATCTGGGGTATTAGCTAAATACGTGAATTATTGAGTCCTAGATGATGTATGGATGATGTAATCACTATTATTTTGAACTCACATGAACTGGTTGTTGTATGTTTTCACATTAATAATCACTATTTATAGACTTGATAAAAAATAAGAAAATGAATAAAATAATAAAACACCCCTCTCCTATACTAAAGATACTATCCCTAACCAATTATTTTCCTCACTCATTCTTAGCCTAAGACATTGCTAATATTATATTCAATTACTCACTCAAACCACTTCCACACATCTAGGTATTTCTAGTATGACAAAAATTACATTCCAAAGTTCCTTAAGGAGGTTCTCAATGAGACACTATTCAAGAGGTAAAATCCTCTTTCATTTTATTTTATTTTATTTTATTTTATTTTATTTTATTATCTTTTACTTAACTCATCTATCAAAACATGAATGAAAACTCCACTATATAATATATACTAAAATTTTATTATGCTAATGGAATATTGAACAAAAAAACCCTTCACATTTCCCTTTATTCTAAAAATGAAAACATCATCCAAGATGTGTTGATTTACCGCCATCATGGACTATGAATTTTCATTTTCTATTCCCACATTAAAGGATGGCCATAGAACCATTATTATGGATAAATCATATTTATTAAACATATTATAAGTTATATAATGTTCTATAACCAATATATAAACCTGATATCAAATAAAATTATATAAGTTCACCATGGTCGTAAAAGCCACCAAAATAAATTAAATAAATTTAATTAATGTTTTATCAAATAATTAATTCTTATAAAATATTACCAAATGATATATAAGATCATTTAAACTTATAAAATTTCATTAATAATATAAAATTTTAATTTTTGATAACTATTCCCATTTTATATGAACTTCCATACTCATATACAAGTAAACAGATGAAGACAAACCAAGTAAACGAACACCCTAGAAATGATGAAATTGAATCTTATAACTTATAAAAAAGGACATAGATTAACTTAACAAAATTATAACAAATAAAATTAATGTTGAAAATGTTTTAAATTAAGTAATTAATTAATCTAATTTTCTTAACCGTGACATTAATTACAAGTGTAGGATTTTTTTGACATAATGTATGGGGTTTCTCATCCCACTTTTATTTATATGAGATATGCCTTATTCAACAATTATTTTGTATGTGTGATTTATTTATATTGACCCTTTTTATTTATGATAACCATTCATTGAATATTTTATTAAATATCTATATTTCCTGTATCATGGATATGATTATTGTGTTAGCTGTATAAATTTTTTACATATGGTGTTTATTTTGAATGTTGTTTTAATAGGGGAAATATTAATAAATTAGTATCCTCCACTTAATATAGATATTTTGATAAGGAATATTTTTCATGAATTAAATATATGTACGAACAATTTTTTGGACTTATATTTATGGGTATGGCTTAATATTATATTACCCCAGATGGATCGACAAGTCTCATGAGACAAAAAAGCTTGCAAATAACCCATTGTGTTTGTTTCCAGGAAGAATCAAATGAGTTTCTACCCATAGACCTAAATCATCTTTTGAATGGTCTTGGTGGTAGTGGTTATTATTCGAGATATATGACGTTTAATAATTTAGAATTTACTTTATTTAGTATTCAATTATTAATTTCCATTAGATTTTTACTATGACAAAATCTATGGTTTCATTTTCATTCTTAGTTTATTGATGGCATGTGTTTTTCAGTTAATTACCATTTCATAATTATTATGTCATTTTGAATTTTCCTCAATTATTATTTATTCATGTAACCCTTATATAGAATTTTAACTCACACTTTTTACTTATTTTCAATTCCCATGTTTTGAAGATTAAATCATTAATTAAGTGTCAAAGAAGAAAATTTTATTCATTTTTTATGATTTATATTCAACTACCTATGTAATAAGCGAACAATGTTTATATCATATGTTTCAAGAGTACTAAACTAATCAATCCTTGGTGATGTGATCTCTTGTATCTATTCCATTGAAATAAAATAACCACTGACTCTCCGTTACTAGGTTCGGGGTTGTTACAAGAAATATTTTGTTCCACTATCTACTAATAAAGATGAATACATAAATGTAAGATGTTTTGTGATTTTTTTTTGAATAAAACACACATTTCTATATTATTAATATCAATTCAATAATGTACCACTAGCTTTTACAACACAAGTGTGATAAATATCTCTAAGAATCATATGTATCATTCTAGAACAAATCATATTGATGTAATATATCACTATTTTAGAGATCATTTCCAAAAGGGTAATATAATAACTAAATTGACAGGACCTAAACATCATATTTTTGATATTTTTACAAGTTTTATTAATTCTATGAGATAATGACACATAAAATATGAAACATGAATGATAAATTTTGGTTAGTCTTTAATAATGGGGGATCCACTATTGGTGATCCACCATTGATGATCCATAGTTGGTGATCCACCATCGAAAATAAACCACTAGAAATAAAAGATATTATAAAGTTCCACCATTGTAAAGATGCACCAATTGAAAGAGATACTATTAGAAAGAACCATTGTTGGAAGGATCTACCATTGGATAGAGCCAACATTGAGATGCTATTAGTATTTGTCTCTATTTTTTTCTATAAGTGGAATCTCTATTTTATACCCTTACTATTTTAAAGTGTTAATTTTATATTTGATTTAATAACTTATATTTTATTAAATTTTCTAATTCAATTCCTTAAATGATACATCTTACTGAAAATTAAAACTCGAGTCCCTCTCGCACTCAAACCCACCCCTTCGAACCGTTTATCCTTCCCCTTCTCTCTCAACCTTCAACCTAATCACAAAATTTATTTTTCATTTTTTTCTCTAATGGGGTGAGTAAAGAGTCCCACAAATTTATCTCCTATGATATCAAGGTCTACAATTAAATCAGGTGGAGAATCGATCTATTGTGTTTTCAATTCAAGAAACCTAGAGCTTGAAAACCATGTAGTTGTTGCTGAAAAATAATCAAACCAATAATGGTTTCTAATTATAAAATCATCAGTACTTAATTTTATCTTGTAAAAGGGATTGATTTATTAGTTCTAAAGAAATTATATACCTTTTTATCAAATGTTGGTTCATAAATTCTACCTATACATTGAGTACAATTTCAGAGAAAAGAAAGATTTCATTTGGTGTTTGGTAGATGGACATGAGGTCAATTTTCTTCTATAGAATGGAAAATGTATATAAATTTTCCATTAATAAGAGTTTAAAATTAGAATTGAGGTTTAATATCCTATGATAGTGTTTTTTTTGTATATGAGAAGGTGTTGTAGAAGCTGACTGAAGATGGTACTGTAAGATGGTCTACTTCTACTGAGTTAAATTGTGGATGTAGAATTCAATTTATATTTATTCTAATTATGTTGTGTCTTAAAAAATGGGATTTTAGAACTATGAGGAATCAATATGTTTATCATATATTCATTATAAAATGAGTGGATAAAATTAATCACTATAGAAATCTTATTGTTCACGTTATGGATATGTGTAGGACCTATTATAGGTCTAATTATTGTATTGACCCAAATTTTATTTCATCCGTGATATATTCTAATGACCTAGTTGATGAGGAGGAGGAATATAATGTGATGCGTGGTTGTTACTTTTTTATGAAAATATACCTATAAAAGAATAAACGCTAATAGAAATCCATAGATGAAGAAGTGGTTTGAATATAATGATAAACTCTATGAGGGTTCTAATCATATGGAAAATCATACTAGAACTAAAGATCATGTTGACCCTATCATGGATCTAGATTGTATTTTTGATTATTTAGGTCAAGAATAATATTTTGTTGTTGTTATATATGAATTAGAGGAAGTTTTTACTTTTGTTTGAGGAAGGAAGTGATTCAGATATTCCCAAGAGCCTCGTTATTTCATATAGATCTTATAGTCCACTTTATTTTCTACCTTCTAGGTAAATTCGTTTTATTGAAATAGATTATGAATAGATTGGTGTCACCTGATGATAATTGGTCAATATTTCTTCTATGGTTTCTAATGTTTTTACAGAGGTCTCATATGTGTTTCGAAATGATGAGGACGATAAATTTGATAATGAAAATTGGGATGATTATATTGTTGACTTATATCATGACTAGAGAGGACATGATGGTGATTATTTTGTTGTTGATGATGATGTTTAGGGGATTAATGACCATTTTTGTTCCCTTCTTGGTTCATTTTGATGTTCAAGTGTGGAGAAATATGTTTCTATCCAGCCGTTTGGTGATGCTTACTCTCCTATAGGTGACCTTAAGATATCTTTTGAGGGGGAGGAATTCCTAAGTATTTTCACGCAAAAATTTAATCCTATAGATCCTAATGATATGAATTATTCTATAGTTGATATGGCAGGACATGATGAGTGTGAGAAGTACCTAGGGAATGTACAACATGGACGAGACTACTCCAAGTTTAAATAAATTAATGGAGATGATGGAAATCATGGAGATTATTAGGATGGCTCTATCCTATATGTGTATTAGGTATAAACTAAGGGGGAGAATTCTCCTGGTTCAAAATAGTTCGGCATATCTTATTCTTACTTAGATGGAGATGATGGTAGTGACGAAGATCACATTAGTCCAACAAAATATAGTGTACCAGATATCTCAATTGGTGTTGGTATATATCCTAAGGGATCCTTAGGTGGGAAAATATATGATGATGAAGTGATTTATGCCTTTTAAAAAAATATAACTTCTAGATCAATTCCTATTGAGATAGTTTTCGCTAGTAATTATAGATATAATTTACTTTTTCTTGCTACCACCTTAGTGCATTTAGATTTTCTGACTAGATTTGGCTTGGATGGTTTTTGGGAAATATTGACTTTAGATTTCTAAAGACTATTGAGATCTCAAGCACCTCATATTACTCGACTTTCTTGTCACAATTTTTGGTTGATTCTTCCATATTAATCAAAAAGTTATTTTTAAGATTTAGTAACTTGAAATTGGAAATAGGATATTGGCTAGTTGGATGGAGGCTATAAGATATATTAAATAGGTAATGAGGATATAACATCCTAGGTAAATAAAGAAATAAAAAAATTTAATTTTAATTAGTATTTTTTGAATTAAATTTTAATTTTCCTTTAAAGGGATTTCTATATTCGGTGGCATACCAGATACACAACAATGAGTTTCTTTGAAATCTTACGTTGCATAATAATAATATAATATTATAATTTTAAATGGTATTTAATGCCTAGCTTTTGAATTGGACGGAATGAATAGAACTAACTACAATATGGTTATACATGTTTTTTAAATGTTTTTACATTTATCCAATAAAAGTTAGAGGCTTAAAATGTGAATGAATTTTAAGCATAATTTACTTTAAAAGGTTGATTTACTGCCTTTTAATGGTGACCCCTCTTTAAATCTAGTTATGGTCATATTTATATGTTATATTTGATAAAATAGAATTCTTATTTAGAATCAGGACATCAAAATTACCTTTGGTTAAAATTTAGGTATTTTTCATATAAAATTCATTTTTTGATGAATAGTGAAAAACACTGTATTTTAATTCAAAACTGAATTTTAATATAATTTATTTTTATGGTTAGATTAACTTTTTAGTTGATTTTAAAGTTTAATTAGATAATTTTTTTATAATTTAATCAAATTTTGGTCGTTACAAGTAGTTTCACCTAGAAATTGTACATAAATAAGTGTCAATCTTTTGATAGTTATTAGTTTTTAACAGCTCGCTTTTTGTTTTAACAACGGGAATTAATTTTAAATTAATTTACGGAACTTCTATGTTTTTAATTTTTAAAAATGGATTCCATATTTGGAATCAGGAGGTCCAAATTATGTAAATAGGCAACTTTTATTTTTAGACAATATGAATATTTACATCAGTAATAATTTTATTTACCATGGTTAAAAGGAAAATCTGATAAACAAAGGAAACAAAATATTATTATTTTAATATAAAATTACCCTATAATGTGTCCTAATACAATTGTTTAATACATTTCCAACCATGTACATCTTTTGGTCTATTTTATGACCCCATGGAGCCACTTAAGAGTGATAATAACACTTTATATTAATTTATTTAAAGTAAAGACAAAAATGACATAAACATATATCATTTAGTAAATCAATTTTTACCAGGGTCTATATACATTATATGTAACACCCCAAGCTTCTACGGTACGCTTCTCATTGAATAATGTGATAGCGTGTGTTGTACGCAACACCGAGTTCTAACACACCATAACCAATCAAACTAGCCGTTATGAATAGTAATACCTACTTTTTGAAATTATATATATTTTATATTTTAAAATGGACTTCATTTTTGGATTCGGAATATCGAATTTAGCCTAAGGTGAAATTTTGGTACTTTTCGGATAACTTTCATATTTTGATGAATAGTGAAAATTACTAAATTTTAATTAAAAAACTTTTTTTAATCAAAATAATTAATAGTGATAAATTATGAATTTGAGTGGTTTTAAAGTATATTTAGAATATATTTTTACCATTTAATATAATGTTGGTCATTGGACATAATTTTACAATTAAACCGAACATAAACAAGTGTCAATCTTTTGATAGTTATTATTTCTTAAAAACACGCTTTTTGTTTTGACAGCGGGAATTAATTTTAAATTAATTTCTGCCACTTCTGTGTTTTGAATTTAGAAAAATGGATTCCATATTTGGAATCAGGATGTTCAAATTGTGTAAACAGGTAACTTTTATATTTAGACATTTTGAATAATTACTGCGGTAAATATTTTATTTACCATGGTTAAGGGTAAATCCGGTAAATAAGGGTTAACAAATAATATTATAATAATACTAAATTACCCTAAAACGTGTCCTAGACTTATTGGTTGATACATGTTCGACCATAGGCATATTTGGGTCAATTTTGGGACCCCATGGTGCCACTTGTAGGTGATAGGGACACTTTTTTTTAATTAAGTTAAAATGAATACAAAAATGACACAAGCATATATCTTTTAGAAAAATTTTTTTTACATAGGGTTATATATGTTGGATTTTAGATTATAAATATCCATTAGAAATATAAAAAGATTTCATACATAATTATATTTTATTTATAATTTTTAGACATTAAATAATTTAATTTATTTATGACACAATGATGATGAATTAATTACTATAATAGTGAAAAATTAAAATAATTGATATTATAAATACCCAAATAAATATAATATGAAACTTTTAATGAATTAAACTAATTTTATAGGATAATATGATATATTATGATTGATTTAATTGACTTTTTTCGAAGTAATCAATCTGTTATGAGTTTCACAAAAATCAACTATTGAATAGTGTCAAAATTGACATAAAAGAGTTCTTAAAACAAATATTATATTATTAATTGAGATAAAATTCCTAAAAATACAAGGTTCGTCCAAGAGACTTATAACATGATAATTTCATCATTAATGGACCACTTGGGGGTCTCTTGGATGTATATAGTATGTTTATTAACCATATTATTTAAAAATACAAAGAGACATTGTAAAAGTGAAACTAATTAACTTAGAGTTAATACTTAAAGATAAGGTTAATATAAGTACCCAAACCTGTCTAAATTCTATTGGTTGAGTTTTTTTCGACCTATCCCCACCTTAACATTTAAATAATAAACTTTGGAGCCATTATAAACCGAATATGAATTTATTATAAACTAATATCTCTAGCTTTTCCAAAGGTGCCCCTCACCCCTATTATAAAAGGGCACTCCTCCTTCTCATTTATTCACACCTTCAAAGCATTTTGGTTCATCCAAACCCTGCCCAAATACTCTCCCAACTTCCCTTAATACAACCTAGAGGCCTTATTCTGATCATAAAGCCAACTTAAGGAGCACTTTTGATCAAATCAAAAGGAAGAACCCGAGGAAGAGGTAATGATTTCACCACCCTTTTCCAAGTTCCTTTCTTCTTCCACTTCTTCTTCCTTTTTTGTTACCATTCTAAAATAATAACTCCAGTATCATATATATACTGTGATGTTATTATAAATATGGTACAACCATATTCAGTATTCTATCCACCCTTTGAATAACATGTCACCATACGTGCGTACGTACGCCTTACCGTCTCCACGTCGTGGTGTAATTGTTATTCAATATAATATTATTTGGATTGGTATAATAATGATGTTTAACTCATGTAAATAATAAATATAACATGTTAATGATTCTGTATATATTATATAACATCCATTTATATATTATTTTAATATCAAAATAATGATATTGTCGCTCGTGCGTACGTACGGACTACCGTCTCCACGAACGCGATGAGATTCATTCTCCATCGTATCCATTCAAGTATAATTATCATTTGATGATTTTAAAAATGATGTTTAAGGACTTGATATCATTCTGTATATGAATAATATACAACCTATCCTTTACAAACATGTCTTACGTAATAAATCATATAAAATAAAACAAGTAAGTTAACACCCGAAACAACGATAATACTAAGATATTATTATCAAATCAATATTAAAAGATAATATATGATATCATATTAATGTATATTATTCTTTTATAATTTAATAACAATTATTTCACCATTATACATGAGGTTAACCTACCCCAACCAAGGAAAAGTACAAGGTAAGGGTTATTTCACAATCTCTTCATTATCCGAGGTTGTTTATATGTAATAATCTACTGGGATCTCTTTATCATCCACATCCATGTTTTCTTAAAAATGTATTTCAAAACATTTTTATTATTTAAAAGAATATGGGTTAAAGTCATCTATACCCTTGTATGACTTTTTATAAGAGGAATCTTTCTGTCATTTTCAAAACAAGGTCCTTTTAACCTTTTCGACAGGATTAAGGTAAGAATGTTTTTTTAACTTATACGGCGGGTGCGGTTATTTTCCACCGTTATAAAATCTTCAAAGCTTTCCTTACAACCTTGTAAGAATATTTTCAAAGAAAATGTTTTATTTTATATGGCTCTTAAATGATTTCAAAAATAGAAAGAGATATTTCTCTAAAAAGAGTTTTGATTTCATCTATGTCAACATCCTTTGATGGATTTTACGCTTATTTGAAGTTGATTTATTATGATAAAAAACTTCTATATTGTATTGAAGGTTTTGTGATATGTTTGACTGTGGATGTGCTATTTTTATACCATTCATAGTTTATGGTGAAATTATTGACATTTCTTATGCTAGTTTTAATACGAATGTTTATGTTATGTTTAAACCTTTTCATATGGGAATGCATTGGACTTAATATGTGACGGGTGGAGCCTGCTATAGCTCCTCGATGCATCGGTAGGTCTCATGAGACAAACTAGTGTCTTGGCACAAGGCCTTGGCAAAATCTTATTTGTAGTATTGGCACGAGGCCTTGGAAATGTGGATATGATAGTCTGGATTTATGCATTCCAACAATATAAAAGTGGTTATTGATATTGCATGTGATTATTCGATTAGTAGAATATCCATGTGAACAAGTAAATGGAATTATTTCATTTTACTTTTGCCATACTATGTTGAATTTAATGTTTAAAAGGATTTTGTTCTAGTAATGCATTGTCTTAAATGTTTATGCTAATTTTGAATGTTCCGCTATATTGTTATCCTTACTGGGCATTTGAGCTCACCCCTTTTCTATGTTTTATTTTTCCCAGGATGTGAAGAAGTGAGTTATGAATGACCTACAGGGATATTATGGGGGGATAATAGTGTGGACTGTGGAGACATTATGTTGTCGTAGTAGTTTTTCAATTTATGATGTAATGTAAAACTTATGAATGTATCTAGTGTTTCCAAGGCTACTAAACCAATCGGTCTTTCGAGATTTGATCTTTCTTGTGATCATGCCAATGTTATGTAATAATGCACCGACTCTGGGTAACTAGGGTCGGGGTGTTACAGTTGGTATCAAATGAAGTTTAGTACAAAACTTGGAAGCTATATTTAGATAAACTCTGATTAGAGCACGTAGACCTAAGATGAACTTTGAGGATTAGTATAGAAGAACTTCCTAGAATTTTGGTATTGTAGAGATTTTGTGAGTTTTCCAAGAAATACATCCCTGTCTGGACACGAGCAGGTAGAGGCGGCTCTGGCACAGATGTAGCTAGGGGTAAAACCCGAAAACACCGCTTTGAGCTAGACTCGAACGAGAACTGGTGCACGACAACGGGCCTTGCTGCACTCTTGGTTACGACACTCCTGGGGGATATGCTTAGGATAACTCTCATTTTCTTTACAAATCATTATGAAGGGTTTATGAGTATATACTTCCTCAAAGAAAACATTTTTATGATTATGTATTATATCCATAAATAGTTCAATTTATGTTAAGTGTTTTATAAGTATGGGATTATGTATTTTGATTCATAAACTGATCTAGTTTATGCCATTGTTTAGAAATGGCACCTAGTGGAAGAAATGGAAACCGTATCAATGCACACACTCCATGTAGGGATTGCCCTCCTGCTCAAGATAATTATAGTGGAGCTGGTGATGCAACTAGTGCCGATCAGCTAATCACCATACTGGGACAACTTACTCAGGTTATGAATAATAACGTTACCCGTATGGAGCACCCTGATCCACAACATGGAGGATCAATGTTAGATCGATTCATGAGGCAAAAACCACCAACGTTCAATGTGAGTACAAATCCCTCAGTAGCTGAGCAATGGATATTTTCCCTAGAGAAAATATTTCAGGCTTTGGGGAGTAATGAAAGGGAAAAAGTTATCATGGCAGTTTACTGCCTCACTGGAGATGCTGATCAATGGTGGTCATTGATTCAAAATACGAAGGAAGATGATGAAGTATCAAATATGGAATGGAGGGAGTTCAAAGATCTGTTTTTAGAAAAATACTTTCCTCGCGACCATCGAGCAGATATGGAAAGGCAATTTCTGAGTTTGAGACAGAAGGAGGATGAGAATGTCACAAAGTATGAGGCTAACTTTACAAGGTTAGCAAGTTATGCTAGAGATTATATATGTAACCCAAGAAGTAAGATTGATCGTTTCTTTGATGGTTTAAAACCATTTCTCCGTCGAGCATTAGTCTCACAATCCTTTTCATCGTACGAAGACATTGTCTCATGTGCTATCAAGACCGAAAAGGAATTCTCTAAGTCTTATGACTTTAAAGCAAAGAAAGAGAAGAAGAGGCCTGCTGATCAATCTGGGAATGGAAATAAGGGGAAGAAATTAAAGGTTGAATATCCATCCTGTGGTAAATGTGGGAAGAAACACCCCGGTACTTTCTTGAAGGGAATGGGAGTCTGTTACAAGTGTGGTGAAAAAGGCCACCAAGCTCGTGATTGCAAAGGGAAGAAGGAAGCCACCAACGTTCAGTGCTAAAATTGTAGGGAGATGGGACATTATTCAAATGAATGTCCTAAGCGTCAGGAGAACCTACCTCAGAAAAGGCCAAGGGATCAAGTCCAAGCTTATGCTATCACTACTGTTGAGGTTGAAGCTCCGAAAGACGTGGTGGAAGGTAATTTAATGGTTTCCTCAAGTTTAGCAAATGCATTATTTGATTCTGGATCATCGCATTGTTTCATATCTTCCCAGTTTGCTAAGAAAATTAGATATTTCCAATTTTATTTAACAAGGGATTTGTCAGTTAAAACTCCTAAGGGAAGTATCATTGCAACAAAGTTTTGTGAATCAGTCCCCATTAGAGTACATAAATGTTCGTTATCTGCTGATCTCATCGTTATACCTATGATTGAGTTTGATATAATCCTCGGTATGGACTGGCTTTCAGACTATGATGTGAAGATTTATTGAAAGAAGAAAGAGGTTATGATTCTTGATGATAATGATAAGGAACACCTTATTTTTAGAGCAGAATCGTCACCACCTAATTCTTATTTAGATCCACCCTCAATAGCTCAACTAAATTAAATTATTGGGGAGGAAGAGAATGAAATAACTGTGGGTGAGGAAAGGAATGTTCAAATAGAGTATGTACCTATTGTGAAAGAATTTGTAGATGTATTTCCGGAAGATTTACCTGGACATCCTCCAGAACGAGAAGTTGAGTTTTCCATTTATTTGATTCATGAATCAAGGCCTATATCGAAGACCCCTTATAGAATGGCCACTGTAGAATTAGTTGAACTAAATAAACAACTAGAGGAATTGAGTAATAAAGGATTTATTTGCCCTAGTGTTTCTCCATGGGGAGCCCCTGTTATTTTTGTTAAAAAGAAGGATGTATCTATGAGGTTATGTATCAACTACAAGGAGATCAATGCTATAACGATAAAGAACAAGTATCCCCTACCTCGCATTGATGATTTATTTGACCAACTGCATAGAGCTCAATACTTCTCAAAGATTGACCTTCGATCAAAATGCCATCAGTTGTGTGTGAAGAAGGAAGAAATACCGAAGACAGCATTTTGAACCAGGTACGGGCATTACGAGTTTACTGTAATGCCTTTTGGATTGACTAATGCACCCTCTGTATTCATGGATCTGATGAATAGAGTTTTCAAGGAGTATCTCGATGAATTTTTGGTGGTATTTATTGATGATATCTTGGTATACTCCAAAAGCTACGAAGATCATGAAAATCACTTGCGCATTATCCTGAAGACTCTGAGAAGACATGAATTATATGAAAAGTTTAGCAAGTGTGAATTCTGGCTTCATGAGATTTCTTTTCTTGGCCATATTGTCTCTAAAGATGGAATATCTGTTGATACTTCTAAGACCAAGGAAATCCAATAATGGCCAGCACCTATGAGTATAACTGAGGTACGTAGTTTTATTGGTTTGGCAGGTTATTATCGACGTTTCGAAGAACTGAAGAGAATATTAGTCAATGCTCCTATATTGACTCTACCATCGGGGAATGATGGGTTCGTTATTTATAGTGATGCATCAAAGAAAGGACTTGGTTGTGTCCTTATGCAGAATGATAGAGTTATTGCCTATGCATCACGACAGTTGAAAATTCATTAACAAAACTATCCTACTCATGACCTCGAGTTAGCAACTATGATCTTTGCTTTGAAGATATGGAGGCACTACCTCTATGGTGAAAAATGTGATATTTATACTGATCACAAGAGTTTGAAGTATATTTTCTCACAAAAAGAACTCAACATGAGGCAAAGGAGATGGCTTGAATTACTCAAGGATTATGATTGTATGATACACTACCACCCGGGGAAAGAAAACAAGGTGGCAGATGCTTTGAGTAGAAAATACCATGGAGTTTTGAACAATATGAGAATTTAAAGGGATCCAATTTTCATGGATCTAGTGAAGATGGACATGGGAATAACCAGGGAAGGTGAAACATCAATGATTTTTCAAATGGTTGCCAAACCATATTTACTAGAAAGGATTAAGAGTTCTCAGACCGATGATGAAGAATTTCAAATGAAGATTAATGCTGTGAATGATGGGAGATTGAGAGACTTTGTGTATGAAGATGGAATTTTGAAATTTGGGAAGAGACTTTGTGTTCCCGATATACCTGATCTAAAAAGGGAATTTCTGGATGATGCTCATAGTTCCAATTTCCCTATACACCCTGGGAGCACCAGAATGTATAGAGATTTGAAGGGAAATTTTTGGTGGGACAACATGAAGAGGGAGATTGCTGATTTTGTGTCAAGATGTATGGTTTGTCAGCAAGTGAAAGCTGGAAGGCAACAGCCTGGAGGAGTCATGCAACCTCTTCCCATACCAGAGTGTAAATGGGACAATATTATGATGGACTTTGTCATGGGGCTACCAAAGAATCCTAGAAGGAACGATGCAATATGGGTTATTGTTGATCGTCTTACCAAGTCAGCACATTTTCTTGTTATAAGAGAAGATCTACCCCTGGAACGTCTTGCAAGACTATATATTAATGAAGTTGTGAGACTTCATGGAGTACCCCTATCAATTGTTTCTGATCGTGATCCCCGTTTTACTTTAAGATTTTGGAAAAGTCTTCAGAAATCCCTGGATACTGAACTTCATTTGAGCACTGCTTACCACCCTTAGACAGATGGACAATCAGAACGGACTATTCAAACCCTAGAAGACATGTTGAGATCTTGCTCACTTGACTTTCAGGGTATGTGGGATCAATATTTACCTCTTGTAGAATTTTCATATAACAATAGCTTCCATTCGAGTATTCAGATGGCACCATATGAAGCGTTATACGGGAAGAGATGTTGTACACCAACCTGTTGGGATGACGTTGGTGAAAGAAAACTTGTAGGCCCAGAACTGGTGGAGGAAATGATGGAAAAGGTGAAGGTAATCCAAAATCAAATCAAAGCAGCTCAAAGTAGGCAGAATATCTATGCCGATATTCGAAGGAAGGATTTGGAATTTCAAGTCGGTGATCATGTTTTCCTGAAGGTATCTCCATGTAAGGGAGTCATACGTTTTGTTAAGAAAGGTAAATTGAGTCCCAGGTAAATCGGACCCTTCGAAAGTCTAGAACGAATTGGGGCTGTGGCTTACCGATTGGCAATGCCGTCAAGTCTCTCCAAAGTTCACGATGTGTTACACGTATCTCTATTAAGGAAATACATGCCTGACCCAATGCATGTACTCACCTACGAGGAATTAGAACTGGAACCTGATATGTCTTATTGATAAGAGCCCGTCAAGATTCTTGATACGAGAGAACAAGTGCTGAGAAACCGGACGACGCGTCTGGTAAAAGTTTTGTGGAGAAACCATAAGATGGAAGAGGCAATGTGGGAACCCGAGGAACTTATGATGAAGAACCACCCGAGTCTTTTCATGCGGTAGTATTATAGAAATTTCGAGGACAAAATTATTTGAAGGAGGGGAGAATGTAACACCCCAAGCTTCTATGGTACGCTTCTCATTGAATAATGTGATAGCGTGTGTTGTACGCAACACCGAGTTCTAACACACCATAACCAATCAAACTAGCCGTTATGAATAGTAATACCTACTTTTTGAAATTATATATATTTTATATTTTAAAATGGACTTCATTTTTGGATTCAGAAAATCGTATTTAGCCTAAGGTGAAATTTTGGTACTTTTCGGATAACTTTCATATTTTGATGAATAGTGAAAATTACTAAATTTTAATTAAAAAACTTTTTTTTAATCAAAATAATTAATAGTGATAAATTATGAATTTCAGTGGTTTTAAAGTATATTTAGAATATATTTTTACCATTTAATATAATTTTGGTCATTGGACATAATTTTACAATTAAACCGAACATAAACAAATGTCAATCTTTTGATAGTTATTATCTCTTAAAAACACGCTTTTTGTTTTGACAGCAGGAATTAATTTTAAATTAATTTATGCCACTTTTGTGTTTTGAATTTAGAAAAATGGATTCCATATTTGGAATCAGGATTTTCAAATTGTGTAAATAGGTAACTTTTATATTTAGACATTTTGAATAATTACTGCGGTAAATATTTTATTTACCATGGTTAAGGGTAAATCCGGTAAATAAGGGTTAAAAATAATATTATAATAATACTAAATTACCCTAAAACGTGTCCTAGCCTTATCGGTTGATAAATGTTCGACCATAGACATCTTTGGGTCGATTTTGGGACCCCATGGTGCCACTTGTAGGTGATAGGGACACTTTTTTTAATTAAGTTAAAATGAATAAAAAAATGACACAAGCATATATCTTTTAGAAAAACAATTTTTACATAGGGTTATATATGTTGGATTTTAGATTATAAATATTAATTATAAAGATAACAAGATTTCCTACATAATGATATTTTATTTATAATTTTTAGACATTAAATAATTTAATTTATTTATGACACAATGATGATGAATTAATTACTATAATAGTGAAAAATTAAAATAATTGATATTATAAATACCCAAATAAATATAATATGAAACTTTTAATGAATTAAACTAATTTTATAGGATAATATGATATATTAGGATTTATTTAATTGACTTTGTTCGAAGTAATCAATCTTTTATGAGTTTCACAAAAATCAACTATTGAATAGTGTCAAAATTGACATAAAAGAGTTCTTAAAACAAATATTATATTATTAATTGATATTAAATTCCTAAAAATCTAAGGTTCGGCCAAGAGGCTTATAAAATTATATGTTAATCATTAATGGACCACTTGGGGGTATCTTGGATGTATATAGTAAGTTTATTAACCATATTATATAAAAATACAAAGAGACATTGTAAAAGTGAAACTAATTAACTTAGAGTTAATACTTAAAGATAAGGTTAATATAAGTACCCAAACCTGTCTAAATTCTATTGGTTGAGTTTTTTTAGACCTATCCCCACCTTAAAATTTAAATAATAAACTTTGGAGCCATTAGAAACCGAATATGAATTTATTATAAACTAATATCTCTAGATTTTCCAAAGGTGCCCCTCACCCCTCTTATAAAAGGGCACTCGTCCTTCTCATTTCTTCACACCTTAAAAGACTTTTGGTTCGGCCAAACCCTGACCAAATACTCTCCCAACTTCCCTCACTACAACCGAGAGGCCTTATTTTGATCATAGAGACAACCTAAGGAGCCCTTTTGATCAAATCAAAAGGAAGAACCCGAAGAAGAGGTAATGATTTCACCACCCTTTTCCAAGTTCCTTTCTTCTTCCACTTCTTCTTCCTTTGTTGTTACCATTCTAAAATAATAACTCCAGTATCATATATATAGTGTGATGTTATTATAAATATGGTACAACCATATTCAGTATTCTATCCACCCTTTGAATAACATGTCACCATACGTGCGTACGTACGGCTTACCGTCTCCACGTCGTGGTGTAATTGTTATTCAATATAATATTATTTGGATGGGTATAATAATGATGTGTAACTCATGTAAATAATAAATATAACATGTTAATGATTATTTATATATGATATACCATCCATTTATATATTATTTTAATATCAAAATAATGATATTGTCGCTCGTGCGTACGTACGGACTACCGTCTCCACGAACGCGATGAGATTCATTCTCCATCGTATCCATTCAAGTATAATTATCATTTGATGATTTTAAAAATGATGTTTAAGGACTTGATATCATTCTGTATATGAATAATATACAACCTATCCTTTACAAACATGTCTTACGTAACAAAACATATAAAAGAATACAAGTAAGTTAACACCCGAAACAACGATAATACTAAGATATTATTATCAAATCAATATTAAAAGATAATATATGATATCATATTAATGTATATGATTCTTGTATAATTTAATAACAATTATTTCACCATTATACAGGAGGTTAACCTACCCCAACCAAGGAAAAGTACAAGGTAAGGGTTAATTCACAATCTCTTTATTATCCGAGGTTGTTTATATGTAATAATCTACTGGGATCTCTTTATCATCCACATCCATGTTTTCTTAAAAATGTATTTCAATTTTTTTTATTATTTACAAGAATATGGGTTAAAGTCATTTATACCCTTGTTTGACTTTTTATAAGAGGAATCTTTCCGTCGTTTTCAAAACAAGGTCTTTTTAACCTTTTCGACAGAATTAAGGTAAGAATGTTTTTTTAACTTATACGGCGGGTGAGGTTATTTTCCGCCGTTATAAAATATTCAAATATTTCCTTACAACCTTGTAAGAATATTTTCAAAGAAAATTTTTTATTTTATATGGCTCTTAAATGATTTCAAAAATAGAAAGAGATATTTCTCTAAAAAGAGTTTTGATTTCATCTATGTCAACATCCTTTGATGGATTTTCCGCTTATTTGAAGTTGATTTATTATGATACAAAACTTCTATATTGTATTGAAGGTTTTGTGATATGTTTGGCTGTGGATGTGCTATTTTTATACCATTCATAGTTTATGGTGAAATTATTGACATTTCTTATGCTAGTTTTAATACGAATGTTTATGTTATATTTAAACCTTTTCATATGGGAATACATTGGACTTAATATGTGACGGGTGGAGCCCGCTATAGCTCCTCGATGCATCGGTAGGTCTCATGAGACAAACTAGTGTCTTGGCACAAGGCCTTGGCAAAATATTATTTGTAGTCTTGGCACGAGGCCTTGGCTATGTGGTTATGAAAGTCTGGCATTATGCATTCCAACATTATGAAAGTGGTTATTGATATTGCATGTGATTATTCGATTAGTAGAATATCCATGTGAACAAGTAAATGGCATTATTTCATTTTACTTTTGCCATACTATGTTGAAGTTCAAGTTTAAAAGGCTTTTGTTTTAGTAATGCATTGCCTTAAATGTTTATGCTTATTTTGAATGTTCCGCTATATTGTTATCCTTACTGGGCATTTGAGCTCACCCCTTTTCTATGTTTTATTTTTCCCAGGATGTGAAAAAGTAAGTTATGAATGACCTGCAGGGATATTATGGGTGGATAATAGTGTGGACTGTGGAGACATTATGTTCTTGTAGTAGTTTTTCAATTTATGATGTAATGTAAAACTTATGAATATATCTAGTGTTTCCAAGGCTACTAAACCAATCGGTCTTTCGAGATTTGATCTTTCTTGTGATCATGACAGTGTTATGTAATAATGCACCGACTCTGGGTAACTAGGGTCAGGGCGTTACATTATATGTTTTACTATAAATATTATATGAAAATATAAATATATTTCCTACATCATGGTACATTTTTTATAATTTTTAGACATCAAATAAATTAAATTATTTATGACACAGTAATGATGTAGTGTTTACATCATAAATAAATGATTTAAATAAATATGGTTATAAAATTAAAATAAAATCTAAAACCTGTACAATTCTAATTTGATGATATTATTTATACCACTAGTCACCTTATATTTGACTTTAATGAGTTTTGGATCTTTAGAAACCGAAAATAATTATATAATAAAATAATATTTTCACACTTTCTTAAAGAGACCCTCCTCCCCCTTAAAAAAGGACACCACTTCTAACCCATTACTCACACCTCTCAAACCCCTTGTATAATCCAAACCTGAAACAAATAATCTCTTAATATCCCTCTATTCAACCTAGAAGCCTTACCTTAGGAATAAGGAAGTTCATGTAAACCTTTCTGTTCAATCTAATGGGAGATACCCAATTTAAAGGTAACGTCTTCTCTTAAGTCCTTTTGTTTTTTTACTTCTTCAACCCCCTAAACTCTTTTCATTCCCTTATTTTATAACAAAACCTGTATCCTCAATATAATATGTTGTTGTTATTAGAGGTCTTCTAACTACATTTAGTCACACCTCCATCTAATGGGTAAAGAATATACTGTTTCTATGGACAGTGAACTACTGCCTCACGAAACGATGATTGTTCAAATATCTCCTACCGCATCTCATGGTGGCCATATTTATGGAACTATATTTATATATGATATATAAATTATTTTTATGTTTTCTTTATTCTTCTATATTTTTTCATTTATAGCATACCTTTATGGTTTCCATTATGGGTAAACGTGATAATTTCATTTGAGGAAGTGCGGACTACCACCCCCTCAAAGTGATATGACTCGTTCATTCCATATCTGGGACATATAAAAGGAATGAGTTAATGAAATTGTATATTATTTTATACTTTAATTATAATATAACTATGTATCATTATTTATTCATTCAATTAAAATATGAAATAGAAATGAAAGTAGCATTCATGCGTATGTACGGCTTACCGTCTCCATGAACGGTGCATTTCATTTCTTATCTCCAAATTTTATGTACACTTATAAATACATATATATACTAGATATATATGATATATATGGTATATAAATATTGAATATAATTTCAGAGATAATGGACTCTTGACCACATGGACAACATGAAATTATAAGGTGTTCATTTTTGACTCAAGTACCAAATATCGACAAAACGACCATTATTAACTTAAATGATTACTTAATCTTTATAACCTGTTAATGAGTGATAGAAAAGGAATAATAAACTTGATAAAGGTTCTTAATCATGTATAAATTAACTTAAGTTTTTCATTCAGGAAGAACAAGGAACAAACAAGTCAAGTTAGACATGAGGTAAGGGGTTTCTTATCTCACTTTTAATTCCCTGAGATTTCCATTGTTCACCACTAATTTATTGAATCTGGTGTATTGTGTACTACCATTTGATATATATTATCATTATTCTCTTTATATTCTTGTCATTAATTGAATAATTTGGTGGTTATTAACTTTTGGTCATACAACTCGATTGATTACAACGAGTTAAGGGATTTTCATCTCACTTTTTATTCCCGTGAGATTCATGCTATATTTGACACTATTTCCTTTTGTGTGCTGTATGTACTACCAAATATTGTATTCATTATGTAATATACTTAAATTTGGGGTTATTTACATCTTCATTTTATGATCAATCTTTCATGTGTTATATGTTTCCTAAGTTACCAAATCGGTAAGGGAACCTTTTAACCCAATTTACATTCCTTGGGTTAATCTTCTAATTCTAAATTATGTAATGCTATGATTATGTGTGGAATCACTATTTATTTATGTTTTAATTTACACTCCCCTTTGGGTGGATATACTTTTTTATACACATAATCACTCCATTTATAAATTCTCATGTCATCGATATGAACTTGATAAGAGTAAATTTAACTCAATTTCCATTCATTGAGTTAAACATCAAAGTCATTGGGTTTGTCTTAAAAAGAACATGTGCGAATGTCCTATGATTTATTTACACTGAATATCTAATTATATTTAGTTTATTTATATTTTTCAAACATTATTACGTAATTTATTTATCCTTAATCTAAGGATACAGTTTTCTAAATGGCATTTCATCTCAATTTAAATTCCATTGTGACTTCACTGTCGTTATGCACCAACTCACTCTTATATGGTGTATATACTTCCCTTTTACATATTACATCATGAACCTCTTTATTCTCATGATATTATAATGTTCTGATTCAATGTTATTCCTCAATTATTTGCATTCAATATTCTTTCATTTTGTTAAAAACTCTTCAACTAAAATATCATTTTTAATATTTTAAAGATTTATTCTTCTAAATCATTATCATTAATGTTCATGTTTTAAAAATGGTTATAAGGATTTATTTATATGGAAATTAATGTTTTCAAATGATACTTTATTTAAAATTTTAAATTTGGTATGGGCCAATTTGATTCAAAAATCTCTTTATTAAATGTTTTAAATGGTTTTGAAAATGGTTGGATAAAGCATTGATTATGTCTATATATTGAAATGATAAGTTTTGATTTCAATGTGGAATTGTTATATTTATTTTATTATTGTTTTAAGTGTTATGAATATGTTATGGTTCTTGGGAATTGTTTACATATACGGGTGGTTATGTGATAAACCTAGGGCGGGTGAGCCCAAGATAGCTCTCCAGTGCATTGGGTAACATGATAGAGGTAAACGTTAATGTTTCTCCTAAGAGATTTAGAGAATATTATGTGATGGGTATTCCAAATGTAACTCCATGTGTAGCTTTGATAGCTAAAATTTATGTATGTTATGAATTCTGTAACGACCCAAAATTTTGAATAAATCTTGTTTCCTAATTTTGTGTGTTATTTTATTTTTGATACTCAACAAAACTGTTTCATTTGATAACATGAGTATAATTAAAATGAGACCGTTGGGTTTTGACTATTATATGACCATTGGTCAATATGACCACTGGAAACTAAATGTTTTGATTATCGTCTCTAAATACAAGTAATCTTGGTTAATTAATATAGAAATAAGATTTTATGGCCTCACCCAATAGTCTTGGATCGATCGAAGCCCATATAACAGAACATGGGAAGGAGGTAGAACCACTGGTCTTTGCTCTGGACCAAACCCAAGCCGAACTTCATCGTGTGAAGCTAGAACAGAATCACCTTCGTGAGAACTTCAAACTGATAGAAATTACTACTCGTGCGATGTTGGCCGAGCCTCCCTTGGATTCTCTCACCTTAGCGCACCTTACACTTAGTTCCTATGCTGTTGTGATAAGGGGCTATGTAAGGAGACCGTAACTGCCTTGTGTAATGCCTTGTTTTAAATAAAAATTGGGATTTCTTCTTATGATGAAGTTTATGAATTTTTAAATGACCGGATAAATATAGTATGCATATTTTTGATGAATTTTAGAAAAATGATATTTTAAATTTTTTTTATAAAAACCTAAAATAATTAAAAATGTGTAATGATTTTCAAAAAATGGTCTTCTACAATTATGTTCAGTACGAAATTTAGAGTCTAATAAGATCTAGTTGATTTTTGAAAAATAGTAAATTCTGAATAGTGATTTTATGATTAGGATTAGTAATGTGTCCAAAAGTTTTAGTAATATCACTTAAAGATAGTATTAATATAATCTAGGCACCTTGATTAAGTAATGTGATTCAATAAAATGGTTAAATAACGGTTTCATAAATTATTATTCAAGTATTAGTTTTTTTCTGGTGAATAGTGTTTTTTTAATAAAAAAATTAAATTAAAAATATTTAGAAAATTATTTTTATAAAATTGATTTCATTTTTGAACTAAGAGCACTGATATTATGTTAAGGTAATTTTTGGGGTTTTTTCTGAAAAAATGAATTTTCAGTCAATAGTAAAAATACAGTTTTAGGGTTTCAGTATGTTTAATGACATCATAACTGTGTCATGATGATTCCATGAGATATGTTAAGGTATGTTCGACAAAAGGTGATGAATTATTGTATGGGGGGACCCATGTGGCATAACTTCATGGGAAATATCATGGGATAGCCCATGATTTTGAGAAAACCACTTGTGAGGTGTCCCTTGGCCATTAATGCCTTGTCCCCTCACTTTCCCTATAAATACCAAGCCATCCTCTCACCCATTTCGACACCCCACTCTCCCCCAACGAATTTCGGGTCTCATTACCTCCCACTGAGTCCTCCCAAGGTTCCCCAAATCCCTCAAGGTCCCAACCTTTGAGTTTTAAGAGTTACATTTTAAGGTAAGGGATCCGACCCCTCTCTTTCTTTTCAAGTGATCTCTTTTATGTCATTTATTTTATGCTCCATGTTCTTATGTTGGAGGGTGTTATTTTATATTCATTATACTGTCCTTTTTATGTTAATATTATGAGATACCCCCTCTTTCTCTCATCATTTCATTTTAAGAATGTTAAAGTGGCGCCGTTAGACATCCGAATTTTTAAGGGATTCTTTCACCCTTCTCATTTTCAAGTTCTATTTTCTTGTCAAGTTTTTAAAGTTACTTTATGTTGGGGTATGATATCTATATCTATAATACTGATAATTTGTGTTCATATTATGAGAGACCCTTTTTTATCTCGTCAATTCATTTTTTTTAAGTTTAAGTGGCGCCGTTAGGCTGCCGAATTTTTAAGGGATTCGTTCACCTTTCTCATTTTTGAAAGTTCTATTTTCATGTCAAGTCTTTCAAGTTCTTTTTTATTATGTTGGGGTATGATATCTATATTTATCATACTGATATTTTATTATCATATGATGATATACCCCATTTTATCTCTTCAATTCATTATTTTTATGTTTTAAGTGGCGCCGTTAGGCTGCCGAATTTTTAAGTGGTTCTTTCACCCTTCTCATTTTTCGAAGTTCTAATTCCATGTCAAGTCTTGAAAGTTCCTTTTTATTATGTTGGGGTATGATATCTATACCTATCATACTGATATTTTATGATCATATGATGAGAGACCCTATTTGATCTCGTCAATTCATTTTTATCGAAGTTTAAGTGACGCCGTTAGGCTGCCGAATTTTCATAAGAGAAATCTAATTTGTCTTACTTCCATGTTTTTCATTTCAAATGGAATGTCCTTAAAATTTCATTACCATGACTCATATCATTTATATTATGTCCCTATACTATTTATATGGATCATTTATGATTGTTTGACCCATTTCCCCTCTTTTCAATGTTTTCTAAAACCCTGTAACATAGCCGTTATGCTGTAGAATTTTCGTCTCAAAATGTCTCTCTCTTTTTCTAAAAATTATTTTATGTTATTAAGTGAATAATAAAAACTAATTATTATAAAGGTGTATTAACATATATATCAAATTTTTCTATTTTAAATTCTGGGATTTACATACATGAAACCAGCTTTCCTTTTTCCGTGGGTTTAAAGTGACATAAAGATCATGTCTTAAAAGCAGTTTTTTAAAAGGTTATGATTATGAAATGAAACCCATTTATTTTATGCTATATGGGTTATTTATGAAATTTTGATGATGATATATGTGGCTCACATGATAATAAAGGAAAATTTAAGGGTGCGCCCTGATATCACTCCAATGCATTGGGTAATGATGTAACCACTAGAGATTACAATTTTCACGATATATTGGTGAATAACCTTGGTAATTTTCAAATGACACCTTGGGGATGGACCTTGGTGATATGTTCATGATTTTCTATGTTAAATTATGTAGCCACATATTAAAGTTATGAAAAATGTTATTTTTATTATGATATGCCACATGATTTCTCTCTCATGCCTTAAAGTTCTTTTTCATGACATAGTTGATGTATCTCAAGTTCAAATGTTAAATGTTTATCTTGTTTCTTTTACTGGGCCTTCTTCTCACCCTTTCTTTTGATGTATGTCCCCAGGTTATGAGATATCGTAATGAACCTAGGATGAACTTAAGTAGAATCCGTTGAAGTGTTTAAGAAGAATGTTTTATGTTGTTTTCATGTATTATGTTCCTGGTTTCCAAGACACAAACCTTAAAGATCCTCAGTTTTGTTTAATGTAATGAAATGTTTTTTTTATAAAAAGGCGGGATGCTATAGTTGATATCAAAGGATGGTTTAGTGATTTGTGGAAATTAGGATATAAAAACTTTAGGAATAAGCCTATAGAAAAGTTTATATATAGGAAATATTCCTGGTATTTTGGTGAGTATTGAGTAATGGGTTTCCAAACAAATACATCCTTGTCTGGATACGAGCAGATAGAGGTGGCTCTGGCACAAATGTACATAGGGGTAAAACCCGAAAACACTGCTTTGAGATAGACTCAAACGGGAACTGGTACATGACAACGGGCCTTGCTGCACTCTTGGTTACGACACTCCCAGGGGATATGCTTTGGTAAATTCATAAGCTTAGTATTAACCATTATTAAAGGAACAAAGATAAAATAAAATAACGATTCACATAAGAATATATGATGATGGATAACCTAGTTTGAAACCTAGGGGATTAGAAGTTATGGTATACTTTTCTTCTACAAGTTATCCTTATATGATTTAAGTTCCTTTTCATGATTATTGGCTAAGTATTTAAGCCCCTAATTATACTTTCTCTTCTTAGTTAATGGTGGGAAATGGAAGAACATGTCCCAATAACCAATGTGATAGGAAATGGGATGATTGCCGTATTAATATGACGGAGATGATTAGGGGATTAAAAGATGATTATTATTTTGGAATACGTTCACTATTTTGGGGACCCTAAATGATCGAGGTAAATAGATTACTACTGTATTTTCATTGAGGAGTAAGGTTGACTTATATTTTGATGAATCGATGAATTTAAGGTGGACTTATATTAATTTAGGTTACTTATGGTAATGATTAACCTATCTTGGGTAAAATATGTTTAGGTTAGCTACTTTTGTTATAAGATGTTAGGAGTGGCTGATGTTGTTTGGAGATGAACAATGAAGTTGATTTTAGAAGATTATGTTATCAAATCCTTCTTGTATTTCGGTTTCAATCTTAGTTTGGTTTATTTTGAGGAATTTTATGGACCGTTATTTTTGGAATGGTCTATGATGAACTTTGGGTAGTACCATGGAACTTTGAAGATTTAAAAGTAGTTTCCATTCCAATGGGATTCTTTCTTTTTGAAGAGTTGTTTTACCTTACCCTTTATGTTTTTGAGATAATGTTTAAAGATAGAAGAAATAGATAGTTAATATTTTGTGGATTATGTGATTCTCTAGAAGATGATTCTTGTGTTTTGATGAGACTAAGTAGTTTTGAATGCTCATCGTTTGGAGAAAAGATTAGTTTTGGTAGAAACTTATTAAAGGATGAAACTCTACATGAAGGTAGGTATATTTTTTTATGTTTTTGATCTATGTAGAAAATGAATTCCTCAAAATTATGAAAAGGAACGTAAAACAAAAATGTTGTTGGTTTACCTTTCCTACTAGGTAATCAAAGCCCGTTTACACAAATCATAAGTTTGGGATTTTCTTGTGGTAAAATTTCTCCAAATCATGTTTTCTATCACTCTCCCCCAGAACTTGACCCTTTGTTTTTTCTTCCATATCCATGTTTTCGTCCATGGAATCCTAGTATGGGTTAACTCGGGTGACCTTTGTACTTCCCTTTCTTTCTTTTAAAGTAATAGTGTTACTGACTCTTTTTCCGATGTGGGACTTTCAATGAAATTTGAAAACCCAATTTTAAAAAAATTGCGAGGATGCAATTTCTTAAGGGGGGAAGATTGTAATGACCCAAAATTTTGAATAAATCCTGTTTCCTAATTTTGTGTGTTATTTTATTTTTGATACTCAACAAAACTGTTTCATTTGATAACATGAGTATAATTAAAATGAGACCATTCAGTTTTGACTGTTATATGACCATTGGTCAATATGACCACTGGAAACTAAACGTTTTGATTATTGTCTCTAAATACAAGTAATCATGGTTAATTAATATAGAAAGAAGATTCGTTGGCCTCACCCAGTAGTCTTGGACTGATCGAAGCCCATCTAACAGAACTTGGAAAAGAGGTAGCACCACTGGGATTTGCTCTGGACCAAACCCAAGCCGAACTTTATCGTGTGAAGCTAGAATGGAACCGCCTTCGTGAGAAGTTCAAACTGATAGAAATTACTACTCATGCGATGTTGGCCGAGCCTCCCTCGTATTCTCTCACCTTAGCGCACCTTACACTTAGGTCCTATGCTGTTGTGATAAGGGGCTATGTAAGGAGACCGTAACAACCTTTTGTAATCTCTTGTTTTAAATAAAAATTGGGATTTCTTTTTATGATGATGTTTATGAATTTTTAAATGACCGGATAAATATAGTATGCATATTTTTGATGAATTTTAGAAAAATGATATTTTAAAAATGTTTATGTAAACCTTAAATAATTAAAAATGTGTAATTGTTTTCAAAAAATGTTCTTCGACAATTATGTTCAGTACGAAATTTAGAGTCTAATAAGATCAACTTGATTTTTGATGAATAGTAAATTATGAATAGTGAATTTATGATTAGGATTAGTAATGTGTCCAAATGGTTTATCAATCTCACTTAAAGAAAGTATTAATATAATCTAGGCACCTTGATTAATTAATGTGATTCAATAAAATGGTTAAATAACGGTTTCATAAATTATTATTCAAGTATTAGTTTTTTAGGTGAATAGTGTTTTTTTAATAAAAAAATTAAATTAAAAATATTTAGAAAATTATTTTTATACAATGGATTTCATTTTTGAACTAAGAGCATCAATATTATGTTAAGGTATTTTTTGGTGTTTTTTCTGAAAAAATGAATTTTCAGTGCATAGTAAAAATACAGTTTTAGGGTTTCGGTATGTTTAATGACATCATAACTGTGTCATGATGATGCCATGAGATATTTTAAGGTATTTTCGACCAAAGGAGATGAATTATTGTATGGGGGTCCCCATGTGGCCTAACTTCATGGGAAATATCATGGGAGAGCAGATGCTTTTGAGAAAACCACTTGTGAGGTGTCCCTTGACCATTAACGCCTTATCCCCTCACTTTCCCTATAAATACCAAGCCATAATCTCATCCATTTAGACTAACCACTCTCCCCCAACGAATTTATGGTCTCATTACCCCCCAAGGAGTCCTCCCAAGGTGCCCCCAAGCCCTCAAGGTCCCAACCTTTGAGTTTTAAGAGTTACGTTTTAAGGTAAGGGATTTACCCCTCTCTTTCTTTTCAAGTGATCTCTTTTATGTCATTTCTTTTATGATCCATGTTCTAATGTTGGAGAATGTTATTTTATATTCATTATACTGTCTTTTTTATGTTCATATTATGAGATACCCCCTCTTTCTCTCATCATTTCATTTTAAGAATGTTAAAGTGGCGCCGTTAGGCTCCCGAATTTTTAAGGGATTCTTTCACCCTTCTCATTTTTAAGTTCTATTTTCTTGTCAAGTATTTCAAGTTACTTTATGTTGGGGTATGATCTCTATATCTATCATACTGAAAAGATATTTTCATATGATGAGAGACCCTTTTTGATCTCATCAATTCATTTTTGTTGAAGTTTAAGTGGCACCGTTAGGCTGCCGAATTTTTAAGGGATTCGTTCACCTTTCTCATTTTTCAAAGTTCTATTTTCATGTCAAGTCTTTCAAGTTCCTCTTTAGTATGTTGTAGTATGATATCTATATTTATCATACTGATATTTTATGATAATATTATGAGAGAACCCATTTTATCTCTTCAATTCAGTATTTTGAAGTTTTAAGTGGCGCCGTTAGGCTGTCGAATTTTTAGGTGGTTCTTTCACCCTTCTCATTTTTCAAAGTTCTAATTCCATGTCAAGTCTTGAAAGTTCATTTTTATTATGTTGGGGTATGATCTCTATACCTATCATACTGATATTTTATGATCATATGATGAGAGACCCTATTTGATCTCGTCAATTCATTTTTATTGAAGTTTAAGTGACGCCGTTAGGCTGCCGAATTTTCATAAGAGAAATTTTATTTTGTCTTACTTCCATGTTTTTAATTTCAAATGGTATGTCCTTAAAATTTCATTACCATGACTCGTATCCTTTATATTCTGTCCCTCTACTATTTTTATGGATCATTTATATGCTATAGAATTTTCGTCTCAAAATGTATCTCTCTTTTTCTCAAATTTATTTTATGTTATTAAGTGAATACTCAAAGCTATTTATTCTACAGGTGTATTAACATATATATAAAAATGTTCTATTTTAAATTATGGGATTTACATACATAAAAACCTCTTTCCTTTTTCCGTGGGTTTAAAGTGACATAAAGATCATGTCTTAAAAGCAGTTTTTTTAAAAGGTTATGATTATGAAATGAAACCCATTTTTTTATGCTATATAGGTTATTTATGAAATGTTGATGATCATATATGTGTCTCACAAGATAATAAAGGCAAATTTGAGGGTTCTACCTGATAGCGCTCCAATGCATTGGGTAATGATGTAACCACTAGAGATTACAATTTTCGCGATATCTTGGTGAATAACCTTGGTAATTTTCAAATGACACCTTGGGGATGGACCTTGGTGATATGTTCATGATTGTCTATGTTAAATGAAGTAGCCACATATTAAAGTTATGAAAAATGTTATTTTTATTATGATATGCCACATGATTTCTCTCTCATTCCTTAAAGTTCTTTTTCATGACATAGTTGATGTATCTCAAGTTCACATGTTAAATGTTTCTCTTGTTTCCCTTACTGGGCCTTCTGCTCACCCTTTATTTTGATGTATGTCCCCAGGTTATGAGATGCAGTAATGAAAATAGTATGAAACTAAGGAGAAGCCTTTAAAGTGTTTAAGAAGAATGTTTTATGTTGTTTTCATGTATTATGTTCCTGGTTTCCAAGACACTAAACCTTAAAGATCCTTAGTTTTGTGTAATGTAATGAAAAGTTTATGTTATAAAAAGGAGGGATGCTATAAATTCCCTTTGTTACCTTTATGATTTATGATTTCTATGTGTTATTCATAAATCTTATGATTTCATGAGGTATGTTATGATAGAAATGTATGGTTTCATTTATTTGTATTTAGTAATGGGTTAATGTTTCCTTTCCTTATTTTTTAACCCTTACTGAGCTTTTTGTTTCACATCCTATGTTTTGGGAATTTTTTCCACAAGACATAATGATGAATTGGGTCAAGAATGGGATCAAGGAAAATTATTGTTGTCTATATCTTATAATTAGACATGTTTCTTTTCAAGAGTTTTTATATTATAAAAAAATAGATTTTGAGTAGTTGTGTATACATGTAATTTTCAGGTCAATATGTAATATTTATGGCCTAATTCTCTAAATCTCAAAACCTAAAAAGATCGTCAATGGAAATTATTCATTTATTTCAAGACTATGTGTTGTTTGAGGTCCTGTCCTTATAGTTAGTATCAGAGGTTAGTTTAGATAAATTTATAGGATAGGGTGTTCTTTAAACATAAGTGACATTACCATAACAGTTAGGATTTTAGAAAGATTCATAGTTATTTTAAAAAAGTGAATGAGTTTATGATAATATGAATAAGTATATCTTAGTATTTATGATCCTCATAATATATTATATGATGATTTTACTGATATAATCACAATTACCTTTTTGGTTTTAATAAATGAATGGATCTAGCATGCACCAAAGAAATAGTGGATGTGAAGAAAACTGTTACAGTTTTCTGAATTATAAACTAAATAAAATGGGAGCTGTAATGATAACTCTTGTGGTTATTCTCAACCAACTATCTAGAGTCGTGATTTACCACCAGAACCTTGCTGATTTTTATAAGTCATCATATATGCGAGAAAAAAATCCCTTCAGATGTTTAGGTAATAATTGTAAATGTAAGTATGGTCAAAAACCTATATTTCAAGGATGTGGAAATAAACACATAGGAAAATGTTTCGAAGGGATGGGAAGATGATATAGATGTTGAAGTGAAGGTCCTAAAGTAAGAACCTGCCATAGAAAAAGGAAGCATCTAGTTGACTCTAGGAAAGGGAAAGAAGTTCTTTCTAAGGGATCAATTGAATGTTCTAAATGCGGTGTGCATGGTCATTATAAAAACAGATGTCCTATGAAGAAGGTTCAAGAATGGTATCATTGAGATCATTTAAATATTTATTTACAAATACATAATTCCATTTGAATTTATGATGATGAAACTGACAACGACCAATGGAAGGTATGGATTATTTCTTAACTAATGTTTAGACATTATTCAATCTTAAGACATGATTCATGATTTTGTTTGTAGGAAATAATTATTTCAAAATAATTTGTAAAGGAATGGTTAATGGATCATGAAGAACATTTAATGAGTAAGAAGTCAACATATGAGGGTTTCCAGTGTTATGGTAGATTTTAGGATGGTTGAATGCTTATAAGTATTAAGGCCCTTTTAACGATGGATTAAATTAGAAGACCTTTTATAGTACGTGTTACCCTGAATTTTGATATATGAAAATTTTATTCAAGGACAAATTATATTTTCTTTTGTGGATATAGTATTAAATAACCATTTTTGTTTATATGATCCTTGAATTTGAGGCAATTACAGGCTAAACCATTTTGGGATGCAAAATGAAAGTTATTAGATAACCTTTGCGGTTAAAATATGTTACGGTTATTTTTTATGAATTTATCACTTTTTGGGAATGTTATAAAATTATATAGTTTTTAAAAAAGGAAAACACACAGACTACATGATAACCCATCATGTTGGACAGAGTTGGGAGAATCGAACACACAACCAAAGTGCAAGTGGGATTTATCACCTATCTCTAGACTACGTGAAGTCCATGGTTAGTATGAATAATTTTTTTAGTTAGATGGTTTTATGAATCAATAATAAGTTTATTTTTGGTTATTTAGGAAAATGATTAACCTATCATAGAGAATATGTGTTTATGTTAATTACACATCAGTGTGAGACTTTAAGAGTAGTTGATGCTTTTGGAGATAAATTTTAAGATTTTTGTGAAAGACTATGTGATCAAATCCTTTTAAATTTTGGGTTTAAATCTTAGTTTGGATTACTTTGAAGTATTTTAAGGATAGTTGTGTATTGAGTGGTCTTTGTTAAACTTTGGGTATTTTTTGACAAATTTTGGGGATTAAGAGTAGTTTTTCTATTTTTAAAAGATTATCTTTTTTGAGGATTATCTGATCTTCTACTAACCATTTTGGTTTTGGTTGATGTCAAAAGACAGGGGGAATATACAGTTCCTCTTTTGTGGATTATGTGATACTCTAGAAGTTGATTCTATCACTTTTAATGTGACTAAGTCAGTTTTAATACTCATCTTTTGGAGAAAAGATGAGTTTGTGGTAGAAATTTAGTAAAGTATTAAAGTCTACATGACAAGTAAGTACGTTTCCTTTTATTTTTAGTTAAGCTCATAAATAAATTCCTCAATGAAAAGTAACATGGAACAAAAAAAATTTCTATTAACTCTTCCTACTGGGGATTCAAAGACTATTTAACCCATCACCAATATGTGATTTTCTAGTGGTTAACTTTCTCATAATAATGTTTTCTATCACTCTCCATCAGAACATGATGGTTTGTTTTCTCCTCCATATCCACGTTTTCATGGAATCCTTGTGTCTATTGTTTTTGGTGACCTTTTTACTTCTCTTCCTCTATTTTAAAGTGATTGATTTATTGACTCATTTTCGGATATGAGACTTTCAAAGAAGTTTCCTAGCCTAATTTTAAAATTGCGAGGACCTAATTCCCAAAAGGGGAAAGGATGTAACATCCCAGGTAAATAAAGAAATAATAAATTTTCATTTTAATTAATATTTTGTGAATTAAAAATTAATTTCAATTTAAAGGGGTTGCTATATTCGATGGCGTACCCGATACGCAACAACGGGTTTCTTTGAAATCTTATGTTACAGAATAATAATATAATATTATTATTTTAAATGGTAGTTAACGCCTAGCAGTTTTATTGGAGGTAATGAATATAACTATCTACAATATGATTATACTTGTTTTTTAAATGTTTTTTCATTTATCCAATAAAAGTTAGGGGCTAGAAATGTGAATGAATATAATTTTAAGCATAAGTTACTTAAATTTTGATTTATAACCTTTTGGAAGAGAACCCTCGTTAAATCTATTTTTTGTCACCTTTATATGTTCTATTTCCAAAAATAAAATTATTATTTAGAATTGGGACATAAAAATTCACTTTGGGTTAAATTTTTTTATTTTTTTGATAAAATTCATTTTTTGATGAATAGTGAAAAATACTATATTTTAATTCAAAACTGCCTTTTAATCAAATTTACTTATATTATTAGATTATATTTTTAATTTATTTTAAAGTTTAATTATATTATTTTTTTACCATTTAATCTAACGTTGGTCCTTGTAAGTATTATCACTTTGAAACTGGTCATAAATAAGTGCCAATCTTTTGATAGCTATTATTTCTAAAAAACTCGCTTTCTATTTTGACAACAGGAATTAATTTTAAATTAATTTCTTCCACTTCTATATTTTGAATTTGTAATGCCTCGACCCTAGTTACCCAGAGTCAGTGCCTTATTATGTAACATTGGCATGATCACAAAAGATCAAATCTCGAATGATAGATTAGTTTAGTAGCCTTGGAAACACCAGATACATTCATAAATGTTACATTATATCATAAAGTGAAAAACTACAACAACATGGTCTCTAGAGTCCACACTAATATCCCCTTCAGACTGTCCTTGCAGGTCAGTCATAAAATATTTCTTCACATCCAGGAAAAAATAAAACATAGAAAGGGGTGATCTCAGATGCTCAGTAAGGATAACAATATATTGAAAACTTTCATAAATAAACATACACATTTAAGGCAATGTATAACAAAAACAAAGGCCTTTTAAACTTGAACTTCAGCATAATATGGCAAAAATAAAATTAAATAGTGCCATTTACTTATTCACATGGATATTCTAATAGTAAAATAATCACATGAAATATCAATAAACATTTTCATAATGATGGAATGCATAATTACAGACTATCATAACCACGTAGCCAAGGCCTCGTGCCAAGACTACAAATAAGATTTTGTCAAGGCGTCATGCCAAGAAACTAGTTTGTCTCATGAGAACTATCGATGCATCAAGGAGCTATAGTGGGCTCCACCCATCACTTATTAAGTCCAATGCATTCTTTATATGAAAAGGTTTAAACACATAATAAACCACAACATAATTGTATCACATAAAACATGCATAAAGGAAACATAAAATTTCCACATTTCAATCACAAGATATCAATACAACACATTGATATAATAAAAACATTATAAAATCCATTTTAAATACCAAAATAAAAGAAAATAAAAACATGGCATTTATTTTTCATTTAAAAAAAGTTATGGCTTGTAGAGGAAGCCGAAACTCAAATAATGGTCACGGCGGTGGAGAAGTCATTGTCGCCGCATACGTACGACAAAAAAAATTACTTTTTGAGGTAAAATTTCCATTATATCCAGAATTATATACATGATGTAGATATAATATAGATCATATATATTCAGTATATAAATTCATTTATAATATTACATAACATTTAGAGGTAAGGAATGAAATGCACCGTTCATGGAGACGGTAAGCCGTACGTAGGCATGAACGCTACTTTCATTTATATTTCATATTTAATTGAATGAAATAATAATTATATAAAGGTATAATATAATTCCATTATAATATAATGTATAATATCATTTACCCCATCCTTTATACGTCCCATATATGGCATTAACGATTCAAATCACTTTTAGGGGGCGGTAGTCTGCACTTTCTAAAATGAAATTATCGCATTTAACCATAATGGAAATCATAAAGGTATTCCATAAATGAAATATAAATAATTATAAGGAAAACATAAACATAATATATATCATATATAAATATAGTTACATCTTAATGGCCACCATGAGAGGTGTTAAGAGAAGATTGAACAATCATCGTTTCGTGAGGCAGTAATTCGTCACCCACGGAAACAGTATGTTCTTTAACCATTAGATGAAGGTGTGTGTAAGTGTAAAAAAAATCCTTCTCATAAAAACATCCTAGTATATTTAATATACTGGTATTGTTACAAAATATAGGATTAAAAAGAGTTTAAGGGGTTGGAGAAGCAAAATAAAATAAAAGAACATAAGAAAAGACATTACCTTAAAATCTGGTAACTCTTTTTTATTTGAGCCAAAGGATTCCTTGGGAAGACTTATGCCCAAAGTGAGGCTTTTAGGAGTAATATATGGAAGTTTAGAGAGTATTTGGGCAGAGTTTGGCCGAACCAAATGGCTTTAATGTTGTGAATAAGGTGGTAGAGGTGGGGGCCTTTTATAGGAGGAGAGGAGGGGCACACTTGGAAAGTCATGAAATGTTAATTTATTATGAAATTATTTTAGGATTTTAAAGGTCCCACAATGATATATTTTAAGGATAAGGTGATAAGGGTTCGAAATATACCCATCCAATAGGTTTTACAGAAGTGTAAGTCTTAGATTTTACCTTATCTTTTCATTTTATTTAAATTGTTCATTAATGAGGTTATCACTGCATCATCATGGTGTCATAAATAAATTTATTTATTTAACGCCTAAAAATTATAAAAAAATTAACATGATGTAGGAAATATTTTTATCTTTCCAATTAATATTTATAGTCGAGAATTTAACTTATATAACCTCATGTAATAATTTTTTTAGTAAAACCACACATGTTTGTGACAATTTTATTTTTACTTTAAATAAAAAGTTATTAATGTCATTTTCTTTCCCAAGTGGCTCCATGAGGTCCCCAAGTTGACCCATGGATTGTCGTGGTCGGACATGACTCATCCAATATGGGTAGGAAAAGTGTAAAGATAATTTCATATTGTTATAACATTATATTTACCTTAAATTACACTAATTACCTTTAATCGTGATTAATAAAACTTAAAAGGTACTATTCACCAAAAATTATTTTCATCCCATTGAACCACATTTTACTTAAAAATGAAAACCATGAATGTCGGATTTTTAAAATTCAATTCATAGAAGTGGTAATGTTTCATTTAAATGAAAAATTAGTTTTTTGACTACCACTTAGTGGTTTCATTATTCATCAAAATTGATGTTTTTCAGAAAATACCAAATATTCACCCTAAGCTATATTTGATATTCATAAATCAAAAATTATTTCTACTTTACAAAATTAAAAACATATAAGTTGAATTAATTAATCTAATAATTAATTCCCACTGTCACAACAAATAGCGTGTTTTTAAGAAACAATATATACCAAAAGATTGACAATTTTTTATGTCCAATTCCAAAGTGAAATTAATTCTAATGACCAACATTGGATAAAATGGTAAAAATATATTCTAATTATACTTTAAAACCACTCAAAAGTATGATTTATCACCATAAATTATTTGGATTAAAAAAGTTATTTTTAAGTATTTTTTTCCATTCATAGACTATTGAAAGTTATCAGAAAATTACAAAAAATTCAACTTAGGATAATTTCGATAATCCTAATACAAATATGAAGTCCATTTTGAAATATAAAATTTATATAATTTCAAAAAGTGGGTATTACTATTCATAACAGCTACTTTGATTGGTCATAGTGTGTTAGAACTCGAGGTTGCGTACAACACACGATGCTCAATTATTCAAAGATAAGCGTACCATGGAAGCTTGTGGTGTTACATTCTCCCCTACTTCAATAAATTGCATCCTCAAAATTTGAAATTTTTCTTTGAAAAAAAGGTTGAAAATAGAAAATACCTTTTGGAAAACCCATATTGGAAATAGGGTTAATAAAAATATAACATTAAAAAAAAGAAACAAAAGCACAAAGGTCACCCGAGATAGCCCATACTAGGATTATATGAAAACATGGATATAGAGGAGAAACAAATCATCAAGGTCTGATGGAGAGTTGTAGAAAACATTATTAGGAGAAAGTTAACTATAAGGAAATCACAAACTTGTGACTGGTTAAACGGTCATTGATTCCCGAGTTGGAAGAGTTAACCAACAACATTTTTGTTTTAAGTTACCTTTCATAAAGTTGAGGAAATTATTTAAGAGATTTACTAAGAGTATAAGGAAATATACTTGTCATGTAGACTTTCATTCTTTAATAATTTTTTACCACAAACCCATCATTCACTCCAAAAGGTAATAGAACTCAAAAATATTATATTTATCCTAATCGTACAAGGTTAAAAATAAAAACACATACCATTTAGATTAGGAAAACTATTTTGTAATAACCAGGGACTTCCTGTAGGCTAGTGGTAGGTAATATAGGCATGTCGCACTATGGTTGTGGGTTCGATTCCTACAGCTTTGTCCGACGCGATGGGTTATCCTTCGACCTACAGGTTGTCCTTTTCCTAAAACTATAGTATTATAATATTCCAAAAATAATATTCAGAAATGTTTTAACCATAAACAATACTATCCAAAGTTAAACTTAATTTATCCCAACCATTATAGTTATCCAAAATTCCTCTGTCCAGACTTTCTATAAAAGGTATCTAAATTCCAAAATCAATTCATCAGATTCCCCAAACAAAGTAAAGTTTCTCTTATTGTCACATACTAAAAATATGATTACCTTCATCATATTAAAACGTTAATGAATACAACAAGTACTGCAGTACAATCCTTATATATATATAACATTATTCTTATAACCATAATATAGTTCGTGAGTCCAAAAACACAAATACAATAGTTATTCAACTTCAATTATAGTAACAACATAAGATTGTCCTTTCTCCCTTGACCTTTTCTGAGGTAAGTTTCTTTGGCCCTTAGGTAATTCATTTGCATAATTCCCCATTTATCTAAAATTATAGAATTCAACATTGATAGCCTCTTTCTTTCCCTTGCAGTCACGAGCCTGGTGACCTTTTTCTCCACATTTATAACATACTCCCATTCCTTTTAGGCAAATACCAGGGTGATTCTTCCTAAAATTATCGCATAATGGAAAATCCTTCTTTCCCTTTTTCCCTTTATATGTCTCTTGTTCCATCATCCTCTTCTTCTCTTGCTTTACTTTAAAGTCGTAAGACTTAGAGAATTCCTTTTCCGTCTTAATAGCACATGAGACAATGTCTTCGTACATTGAGAAAGATTTTGATACTAAATCTCAACGGTGAAATGGTTTTAACCCATCAAAGAAACGATCAATATTACTTCTTGGGTTACGTATATAATCTGTAGCATGCCTCGCTAACCTTGTAATGTTAGACTCATACTTTGAGACATTCTCACCCTCCTTTTGTCTCAGACTCAGAATTTGCCTTTCCATATCTGCTCGATGGTCACGAAGAAACTATTTTTCTAAGAAACACTCTTTAAACTCACTCCATTCCATATTTTATACTTCATCATCTTCTTTTGTGTTTTGAATCAATGACCACCATTGATCAGCATCTCCAGTGAGGCGGTAAACTGCCATGATAACCTTTTCCCTTTCACTACTCCCCAAGGCATGGAATATTTTCTCTAAGGAATTTATCCATTGCTCACCTACTAAGGGATTTATACTCCCATTGAATGTTGGTGGTTTTTTCCTCATGAAGCGATCTAACATTAATCCTCCACGTTTCGGATCAGGGTGCTCCATACGAGTAAGGTTATTATTCATAACCTGAGTGAGTTGTCCCAGTATGGTGATAAGTTAATTAGCACCAGTTGTATCACCAACTCCACTATAATTATCTTGAGTTGGAGGGAAATCCCTACATGGAGTGTGTGAATTGATATGGTTTCCATTCCTTCCACTAGGTTCCATTTCTAAACAATGGAATAAACCAGATCAGTTTACAAATCAAAATACATAATTCCATACTTGTAAAACACTTATCATAAATTGAACAGTTTATGGATTTAATCCATAATAATAAAAAAAAATTCTTTGAGGAAGTATGTACTCATAATCCCTTCATAATGGTTTGTAAAGAAATAGTGAATTATCCTAAGCATATCCCCCGGGAGTGTTGTAACCAAGAGTGCAGCAAGGCGTGTTGTCGTGCAACAGTTCCCGTTTGAGTCTAGCTCAAAGCGGTGTTTTTGGTTTTTACCCCTAGGTACATCTGTGCCAGAGCTGACTCTACCTTCTCGTATCCAGACAATGATGTATTACTCAGAAAACTCACAAAATCTCTATAATACCAAAATTTTAGGAAGTTCATCTATACTAATCCTCAAAGTCTATCTTAGGGCTATGTGCTCTAATAAGAGTTTATCTAAATCTAGCTTCCAAGGTTAGTACTAAATTGACTATGATACCAATTGTAACGCCCCGACCCCAGTTACCTAGAGTCAGTGAATTATTACGTAACATTGGCATGATCACAAAAGATTAAGTCTCGAAAGACCGATTAGTTTAGTAGCCTTGGAAACACTAGATACATTCATAAATGTTACATTACATCATAAAGTGAAAAACTACAGTAACATAGTCTCCATAGTCCACACTCATATCCCCTTCAAACTGTCCCTGCAGGCCAGTCATAAAATATTTCTTCACATCCTGGGAAAAATAAAACATAGAAAGGGGTGATCTCAGATGCTCAGTAAGGATAACAATATAGCGTAAACTTTCATAAACAAATATAAACATTTAAGGCAATGTATAAATAAAACAAAAGACTTTTAAACATGAACTTCAGAATAATATGGAAAAAATAAAATGAAATAATTCCATTTACTTATTCACATGGATATTCTACTAGTCGAATAATCACATGCAATATCAATAACCATTTTCATAATGATGGAATGCATAATTCCAGACTATCATAACAACGTAGCCAAGGCCTCTTACCAAGACTAAAAATAATATTCTGTCAAGGCCTCGTGTCAAGACACTTGTTTGTCTCATGAGACCTACCGATGCATCAAGGAGATATAGCGGGCTCCACCCGTCACTTATTAAGTCCAATTCATTCTTTATATGAAAAGGTTTAAACATATAATAAACCATAACATAATTGTATCACATAAAACATGCATAAATGAATCATAACATTTCCACATTTCAATCAAAATATATCAATACAACACATTGATATAATAAAAAGATTATCAAAACCATTTTCAATACAAAAATAAAAGAAAAGTAAAACATGGTATTTAATTTTCATTTTAAAAAAGTTATGGCTTTTAGAGGAAGACGAAACTCAAATAATGGTCACAGCAGCGGAGAAGTCGTTGTTGCTGCATACGTATGACAAAAAAACATTCCTTTTTGTCATTTAGTAAAAATATTCTTATAAAAAGATTACTTTTGAATAAAATTAAAAGTCAAAGGGGTTTATGCACTGTATAAAAGAATGTTGTGTATAAAACAAAATATGCCTCAAGGAAAGGAGATTGAGACAAAGTCCCTTACCACGTGTCCGACTTGACTCGATCATTCTTTAATCTCCTAAATAATAAACTAGAGTTAATTTATACTTGCTTAAGAACCTTTTCAGGTTCATTATTCCTTTTTATATCCCTTATTACCATGGTATGAACATTATGTAATTATTTAAGTTAATAACGGTCGTTTTGTCGATCTTTGGTACTTGAGTCAAAAATAAACTTCTTATAATTACAATTTGTTCATGTGGTAAAATATACATTAAATCCAGAATTATATTCATGATTTAGATATCATATATATAATATATATTTAGTATATAAATGCATTTATAATATTATATAACATTTAGAGGTGAGAAATGAAATGCACCATTCATGGAGACGATAAGCCGTATGTACGCATGAATGCTACTTTCATTTCTATTTCATATTTAATGGAATGAAATAATAATTATATAAAGGTATATTATAATTCCTGTATAATATCATATATAATATCATTTACCCCATCCTTTATATGTCTCACATATGGTATTAACGATTCAAATCACTTTGAGGGGGCGGTAGTCCGCACTTTCTAAAATGAAATTATCACGTTTAACCGTAATGGAAATCATAAACGTATGCCATAAATGAAAAATACAGAAGTATAAAGAAAACATAAAAATGATATATATCATATATAAATATAGTGACATCTTAATGTCCACCATGAGAGGTGTTAAAAGAAGATTGAACAATCATCGTTTCGTGAGGCAGTAATTCGCCACCCACAGAAACAGTATGTTCTTTAACCATTAGATGAAGGTGTGTGTAAGTGTAAATAAAATAATTATCAAAAAAACATCCTAATATATTGAAGATAATGGTGTTGTTACAAAATAAAGCAATAAAAAGAGTTTAAGGGGTTGGAGAAGCAAAATAAAACAAAAGAACATAAGAGAAGACATTACCTAAAAATCGGGTAACTCTTTTTGATTTGAGCCAAAGGCTTCCTTGAGAATACTTCTTCCCAAAGTGAGGAATCTACGAGTAATAGAGGGAAGTTGATAGAGTATTTGGACAGAGGTTTACCGATAAAAATTTCTTTGAAGGTGTGAATAAGGTGGTAGAGGTGGGGGCCTTTTATAAGAGTAGAGGAGGGGCACTCTTGGAACGTCATGAAATGTTACTTTATTATGAAATGATTTTCAGATTTTAAAGGTCCCACAATAATATATTTCTAGTATTTGGTGATAAGGGTTCTAAATATACCCATACAATAGGTTTTATACAAGCGTAAGTCTTAGATTTTACCTTATCTTCTCATTTAATTTAAATTTTTCATTAATGAGGTAATCGCTGCATCATCATGGTGTCATAAATAAATGTATTTATTTAATGCCTAAAAATTATAAAAAATTACCATGATGTAGGAAATAATTTTATATTTCCAATGAATGTTTATAGTTGAGAAGTTAACTTATATAACCCAATGTAATAATTGTTTTAGTAAAACAACACATGTTTGTGACAATTTTATTTTTACTTTAAATAAAACGTTATTAGTGTCATTTTTTTACCCAAGTGGCTCCATGGGGTCCCCAAGTTGAGCCATGAATTTTCTTGGTTGGCCACGACTAATAAAATAAAGGTAGGACAAGTGTAAAGGTATTTTCATCTTATTATAACATTATATTTACCTTAAATTACACTAATTACCTTTAATAGTGATTAATAAAACATAAAAGTTAGAATTCACCAAAAATTATTTTCATCACATTAAACCACATTTTACTTACTAATGACAACCATGTATGTCGGATTTTTAAAATTCAATTCCCAGAAGTGGTAATGTTTCATTTAAATGAAAAATTAGTTTTTTAACTACCACTTAGTGGTTTCACTATTTATAAAAAATTGATGTTTTTCAGAAAAATACCAAAAATTCACCCTAAGATATTTTTTAAATTCCTAATTTAAAAATGATGTCTATTTTAAAAAATTAAAAACATATAATTTTAATTAATTAATTCAATAATTAATTCCCGCTCTCACAACAAATAGCGTGTTTTTAAGAAACAATATATACCAAAAGATTGACAATTGTTTATGTCCAATTTCAAATTGAAAATAATTATAATGACTACCATTGGATAAAATGGTAAAAATATATTCTAATTATACTTTAAAACAACTCAATAGTATAATTTATCACTATAAATTATTTTTATTAAAAAAGTTGTTTTTAACTATTTTTTTCCATTCATAGAAAATTGGAAGTTCTCAGAAAATTACAAAAAATTATACTTAGGACAATTTTGATACTCCGAATACAAATATAAAGTCCATTTTGAAATATTAAATTTATATAATTTAAAAAAGTGGGTATTACTATTCATAACTGCTACTTTGATTGGTCGCGGTGTGTTAGAACTCGAGGTTGCGTACAACACACGCTGCTCTATTATTCAAAGAGAAGCGTACCACGGAAGCTTGGGGTATTAAAGAATATGTAAAAATGGATTCAAAATTTGGAATCAGGATTTCCAAATTGTGTAAATATTTATCTTTTATTTTTAGACAATATGAATATTTACTTCAGTAAAAATTTTATTTACCATGGTTAAAGGGCAAATCTGGTAAATTAGAGTGACAAAATATTATTATAATAATATAAAATTACTATAAAATTTGTCCTAATCCTATTGGTTAATAAATTTACAACCATGTACATCCTTGGGTAGATTTTGGGACCCCATGGAGCCACTTAAGAGTGATAATGATACTTAATTTATTTAAAGTATAGACAAAAATGACATAAACAAATATCTTTTAGTAAATAAATTTTTACATGGGGTTATATAAGTTATCCTTTCGACTATAAATATTATTTGGAAAGATAAAACAATTTCCTAAATCATGGTTTTTTTAATAATTTTTAGTCATCAAATAATGTGAATTATTTATATTACAATAATGAGGCAGTGTTTACCTCATTAATAAATGATTTAAATAAATAAGTTTATAAAGATTAAAATAATATCAAAAACCTATGAAATTATTATTGGATGATTTTATTTAGAACATGAGTCATCTTATCTTATACTTTAATGAGTTTTGGATCTCTAGAATCTGAAAATCATTATATAATAAAATAATATTTTCACAGTTTCCTATAGAGGCCCTCCTCCCACTTATAAAAGGAAACCACTTCTAACCTATTCCTCACACATCTCAAGCTCCTTGGCTCATGCAGACCCTGGCCAAATAATCACTCAATATTCCTCTATTATAATTAGAAGCCTTACCTTAGGCATAAGGCACTTTAAGTAAATGTTTTTGTTCAATCCAAAGCGAGATATCCAATTTAAAGGTAACGTATTCTCTTAAGTACTTTTTTTTATTTTAATTCTCCAACAACATAAAATCTCTATATTCCATTATTTTATAGCAACACTAGTATCCAAAATATACTAGGTTTTTGTTCTGAGATTTATTCGAACTACACTTATACACACCTCCATCTGATGGGTAAAGAACATACTGTTTTTGTGGACGGCGAACTACTGCCTCACGAAATGATGATTGTTCAAATATCTTCTACCGCCTCTCATGGTGACCATTATGATATAAATGTATTTATATATGATATATATATATATATATTATTTTTATGTTTTATTTATTATTTTGTATTTTTTCATTTATAGCATACCTTTATGGTTTCCATTATGGGTTAACGCGATAATTTCATTTTAGGAAGTGCGGACAACCGCCCCCTCAAAGTGATATGACATGCCCATTCCATAAGTGGGACGTATAAAGGATGGAGTTAATGAAATTATATTTTATATTATATTGGAATTATATAACTATGTATCATTAAGTTTTCATTTAATTAAAATACGAAATAGATATAAAAGTAGCGCCCATGCGTACGTACGACTTACCATCTCCATGAACAGTGCATTTCATTTCTTATCTCCAAATATTACGTACTTTTATAAATATATATATTCTATATATATATATATGATATATATGATATATAAATCCTGAATATCATCTTGGAGATAATGGACTCTTTACCACATGGACAACTTTTAATTATATGGTGTTCATTTTTTACTCAATTACCAAATTTCGACAAAACGACCATTATCAACTTAAATGATTACATAATATTTATAATAAGGTAATAAGTGATTTAAAAGGAATAATAAACTTTAAAAATGTTCTCAATCAAGTATAAATTAACTTAAGTTTATTATTTAGGAAGAACAATGAACAAAGAAGTCTCTTCAGACACGAGGTAAGGGGTTTCTTATCTCACTTTTGATTCCAAGATATTTCCATTGTTCACCACTAATTTATTACATGTGGTGTATTGGGTACTTCCATTTGATATATATTATCATGATTATATTTATATTCATTTTATTCTATGAATCATTTGGTGGTTATTAACTTTTTGTCATACGAATCCATTGGTTACAACGTGGTACGACATTTTCATCTCACTTTTTATTCAAGTGAGATTCATGCTACATTTTCCCCTGTTTCCTTTTGTGTGTTGTATGTACTACCCAGGATTGTATTAATTTCATAATATAATTAAATTTATGGGTTTTTAAATATTCATTTTATGATCCTTCTTTCATGGGTTGTATGTTTCTTAAGCAACCAAATCCGGAAGGGAACTTTTTAACCCAATTTCCATTCGTTGGGTTAATTCTATAATTATTAATTACATCATGCTATGATTATTTTTGGAATCACTATTTATTTATTAATTTTTTAATTTCTACTCCACTTTGTTTGGATATACTTTGGATACACATAACCACTCTATTTATAAATTCTCAAGTCATCGATATAAACCTGATAAAAGTAATTTTAACTCAATTTCCATTCATTGAGTTAAACATCCATGTCATTGGTTTTGTCTTAAAAAGAACATGTGTGAATGTACTATGATTGATTTACCCTAAATATCCCATCATATTGAGTGTTTTATATTTTTCGCACATTATTATGTAATTGATTTATCCTTAATCTAAAGATACCGTTTTTTATAAGGGATTTCGTCGCAATTTACATTCCATTGAGACTTTATTGTCGTTATGCACCAATTCACTCTTATATGGTGTATATACTGCCATTTGACATATTAAATCATGAACCAATTTATTATCACAATATTATAAATTTCTGATTCATTGTTATTCCTCAATTATTTTTATTCAAGAGTCTCTCATTTTGTTAAAAACTCTTCAACTAAAATATCATTTAAATGTTTTAAATATTTATTCTTTTAAATATTTATAATTAATGTCCATGTTTTAAAAATGGTTTTAAGGATTTATTTATATGGACATTAATGTTTTCAAGTGATAATTTATTTAAAATTTTCAATGTGGTAAGGGACACTTGGATTCAACAATATCTTTATTAAATGTTATAAATGGGTTTGAAAATGGTTGGATAAAGCATTGATTATATCTATATATTGAAATGATATGTTGTGATTGCAACGTGTAAATGTTATATTTCTATTATTATTGTTTTAAGTGTTATGAATATGTTCCAGTTCTTGGGCATTATTTACGTATATGGGTGGTTACGTGATAAACCTAGGGTGGGTGAGCCCGAGATAGCTCTCCAATGCATTGGGTAATGTGATAGAGCTAAACGTTAATGTTTCTCCTAAGATATTTAGTGAATATACTATGATGGGTATTTCAAATGTGACTCCCAATGTAGCTGTTATAGCTACAATGTAAGTATATTATGAATTCCATAAGTTACCTTTATGATTTATAATTTCAATGTCTTATTCTTAAATCTTATGATTTCATAAGGTATGTTATGATCGAAATGTATGGTTTCATTTATTTGTATCTATTGATGGGTTAATGTTTCCTTACATTATTTTGTAACCCTTACTAAGATTTTTATGCTCATCCCATGTTTTTGAAATTTTTTCCACAGGACTTAATGATGAATATGGTCAATGATGGGATCAAGGAAAAGTCATGAGCTCTAAAACATAGAACTAGACATGTTTCCTTTTAAGAGTTTTTATTTTATTAAACAATGGATACTAAGTAGAAGTGTCTACATGTAATTTTCAAGTTGATATGTAATTATTATGGCCAAATTCTCTAAAACTCTAAACCTGAAAAGACCATCAATGAAAATTATTCATTTAATTAAATATTTTGTAATGTTTAAGACTGAGTCGTTATAGAGGACATCCTTTACTAATATACAGACATAAATGTTGGATTGGTTAGAGGGTTTTCCTTTTGTTGCATCTATAAAAAGTACTCCAATTCATTCATCCTCAATTTTTCTGATTTGATAAATTCTATAGTTAGATAGAAGATATAAGCCATTATGGGTGACATCTATACATATCCTCTGAATGATCTTTTCTAGATTCATCAACATGGGGAGAGTGTATATAAAATAGTTAGAGAGTGTTTGAATGAAGCCCAAAGTGATAGATAAACCAATCACCATGTCCATAAAATACCATCTTTCAAGGAAATATACAAATAATGAGTTGAATTCGCAATTAATTTTATTTGATGAAAACATAAGGATGAAACCTCATACTAGGGAATTCAAGGAACAAGTAGACTGAATCTAGGTTATGACCAAACTACTCATGTTATCCATGGATGAGAAGGACTTCTTTAGCGCTATGAAGAGTGGTAGAAAAAGTATCATGTATTTATGAACCACACGAAGTCTTTCTTGTATGTATCTAATACAGATGTTGTAACACCTAAGGAAATTACCTCATCCACCTTCATTGCTGCACCTTCCTTTAATACATTAACTCCTCAGTATCATCAGTTCAATTTGTATCTAGTTAAATACACTTGTAATATCATACTAGTGATCATCTGGGAGCTTCCTATCACTCACTCAACACCCTTATCCACTACTTCAACCCCCTTAGATTCTAAAATCATGCCTCCTACCTCTGGATAATGAAAAGTACCTACATATTTTACCTTTTTAACTAATATTGATTCAATTACACTATGTTTTTTAAAAGGGACCTAGTGTATACTCTATGTATTTCATTTTCGGAATATAATTTGGCATCGATTCTTTTATTATAGTTCATCTTTTAATCGATCATGTATTTAAAATAATATTTAATTTATTACCATTTGGGTAATCCTAAAAGTTGGAGAACACTTATTAGAATATGGATGAATGTTTTAAAATTGTTAGTTTGTTTTTTTAAGTTTATAACTGTGTAAATCTATTTCAAGAGCTTCTATTTGAGAAATTAATTTCAATCTCACATTTTTAATATGAAATCTTAAGAAATATGTATGTCTTCAGATTCATCATTTTATACTTATGTTTGTATTATATGTGGATTATTAAATTAGATTATTTTTTATCATCATATAGGGGGAGACTTTTTGGAACATATTTGTTTTAGATCTCACACATAATTATTCCTATGTCTGTAATGAGCTTAATGCTTTATTATATGATATTATTTTTGAAAATAATAATTGTAAGAAAATTTTATCTGTTTAAAAATGTGATATAATTAGTAAAAATGTGCTACTATTAATTAAAACTAATCCACTTATATACTCATGATACCATTTGTTAAAATTTTACGACTGATGGAATACTTCTACCATCAGATTCATGCTACCACTGGCGCCATGCCCCCACTTGGTATGTGCCACCATCGGTCATGCCATCACAAAACACTGACTACCATTGGGTGATCCACATCCACAGTGGTGCTTTAATCATGAATCTACTAATGCTAGGAATCTTATAACCATAGGAATGAGCTACCATCAAACATGCTATCACTATACCTACTACCATTAGTTAAAATTTGCTAATTCCATGTATTATACCATTGGAATTTTCTACTTCTTGGACATGACACTATTATGTTGATACCTAAAATCTTTTATTCTTCTAGAGATGATCCATTTTTTTGACTTTCTATAGGTATTTTTCTAGTCCAATTGAATTTAATGCTTCTAAAGTCTTGTTTATGGGAGTTAATGTAGTGGAATTATTTAATTGTCATTTCTAAATTATTACATGGATTCATTGAAGAAAAAGTAAGAGGTTTTATATGAGGATATGTGAAATAATTCTTATTATTCTTTTACACATATTCTAAATTTAATAATTTTATATTTTATAGAGGACTCCCTCATGAAAGACTATGAAAAAAAGGACTTACAAGTGTGTGGCTCACACACTGAACTAATACCCATACATTCGACTATAAAAGTGTTGAACATATAGATGATGAAGAACCTTTATGTTGAAAATATTTTTCAGAGCACCTTTATAAATAAAATATAACTCCATGACACTTTGTTTTATTACAACATTTGGAAAATCAGTTTGAGATCATCACCATGAAAAACATAAGGATATTTGAGAATTTGGAGAATTAAAGACATAGAAACACTTAATTTTTATATATTTTCTTAATTACTATATCTATTATTGATTTACATTCAAGTAGTCTGATTGTTTTTCTCTATTAAATTACACACACTAACTTCTATGCTTATACTAAATAATTACCTATATTTTCTAAAGCCTGTTTATTTTTATACCCGTGGGTGCTGTGGAAGGGGCCATGCATGGGATGTGCTATTTTTTTATCCCAAATATACATTTGGAAAAGGATTTGAGGCTAGATAGATTTTGTTTTTGGTTGTATACCTGATCAAAGATGTCGACCAGACTATTGGTTTTAGTAATCTTTTTAGCAGCTGTTTATTTCTATGTTGATGTGATTAGGTCTTGGATTAAGATTGATCTGATTTCTTATTCCATTAAGTATTTTTATGTTTTTTTATTTATTTAAAATATTAAACAAAATTTTATTTTAATCTCAAATCAAAAAATTACATTGATAGGTAATCCTAACTTGTGTAAATATAAAATAATTGATTAATTAAATTTATTTTAAAAGCAAAATAAATTTCAGACCATATTATAACTAATTTTTAATAATGATTTTATAAATATTTTGATATATGAAATTTATATTATACTGACACTTTGATTATATAGGATTTTTTATTTAAATTGTGGGATTTTTATTTTAACTTATTTTCAACAGAAATTTTATTGGGAACCCAATTCAGCACCCTCTTAAGTTACTCACTCTGACCAATTTTTTTATATGAAATGTGTTCCTTGTATTTAAAAAAATCTTTTTTACTGATGTTATACTACATGAGGTTCATATGTGGAATTTAAAATAACATAATGCCCATGATATTATAATTTTTTTATAATGCAATTACTCGAGCTAGACATTCAATTTAATTTGATGAGATGAAAAATGTATTTTTTTCATCGATGGAAATAGTAATATTATGATACAAGTATGACACATTTCTTGTATTTTACAATGGGTAAAAGATACTAAAATAATATAGTCTAAACGTTTTTATACATGAAGATGTATGTGAAAAATATAGTGATGCCTCTGAAAATCAATATAGTACCATGAGTAAAAATAAAAAGGAAAACAGATCAAAGGATTTACATTATATTCTATTAAAAATATTATTACACCTATTGATTATGTTATATGAAACATTTTAATATATAAGTTGAATGCATTTTGAAATAACAATAATGGGTTCATAAAGCATCAATGATACTCAAATTCATGGAATGAATCCAATTTGGGCCTACGTGTCTTAGTGACTTTGGGCCACCATTTTTGGCCTACAGTTATTAGGTCCTTCAGGCCACCAAATTCCTTCAATCCATAGGGACTTCGGTAAATAGGGCCTTTAGGCCATAGGGATTTTAGGATAGAAAAAAGATCAAAGGGAAGAACACATAATAGAAGACCTAAATGTGGATTCAGAGAAAAAATAGAAACCACCAGAGAAAATCTGAATATATTGGAAGAATGAGTGGGTATGTCAACTGGAATCGGGATGAGGCACCGTGTTGCTCTGCAAGGGGAAATTCTAGCTGACCAGCCATGTGAGGTGGGGTTTTAGGGGCCTTCAAGATGTAGATGTGCGGGAGGGACTGTTTTAAGTGTTTTAAGTCTTAGGCCTTTAGGTTCATGTATTGGGTCGTGTATGGGACTTGTTTCTTGGGCCTATAGGTTAGGTAATGGTTCCCCTTAAACCCTCAAAATGGGGATTATCCAAAAATAAAATAAAAAAGGACTTCAGACCATTTGGGGATGGAATACCTCTTATTCATTACCTCATAATTTCAATTCTAATAATATATTTGTTTTTTGGATTGGTAGATAGTGGATGTAATATTTTTTCTTCTTTAAAAATAAATTATAATATATGGATGTGTGTTTTGTTCCCATATAATTTACTTCATTAGATGTGTCTGAAATAAATCATACATAATATAGATGATTATTTTGGAAAATAAAATGATTTCAAAAAACCTTTATTTCCATATTTACAATCTTATAGATGAAATTCATGAGTTATGGAATGATGGAGCAATGATATAAATTGATTATATCATGAAAATGTTCTGAATTCACTCCACCCTTATTTGGAACTTGAGTGACCTTTCAAGACATGTGTATTTGTCAGATTAAAAGATTATCCCTTGACTGGGTTTTGAAAATTTTAACATTTATTTGGATCCTTAGAGTTATTCTTAAAGAAAAATGTTTTGTTTCATTTGTCATTTTTGATTCCATGATATTTATTGTCAACTTATGTTTAATAATTCAAAGTTCAAGAGAAACATTTTTCGATCTTCCAGAAAATTTATTATTTGTTTCAGAGATCTTACTAAAATTTTAAAATTATAATATATAGTTTAAAAAATTATGTTAGTTAAATGAATGAGGAAAAATTCATATAACTCCACTAGATATAAGTAAAACATAGTAATGGAACAAAATCAGTATATTTCTTTCATCTTTTATATAGAGAATTTAATTCTCCACAACTGAATTTTTACTATATTCACATTGAGATAAATGTGTACTAATTTTATTTATATAATGAATAATTTTGAGGGTAAATATAAGGATCTTATAAAAGATCATAATTATGTAAACTTATATAATATCATGTATAATTTATGGGAATAAATGAATAGCTAATTTCTAAGGGATTTTCAGCAATTAAAAATCAGAATAGTGATTTTTTCTTCAATGTTTGAAGAATATAAATGTTTTTATGGATATACAATAATGTTTTATCTTATGAATTGTAAATATAGATTATTTAGAAATAATAATTATAGTCTTAATTGACCTGTTCACTTTCTGTAAAAATCTTTATGGGATTCCCTTCATCCCAATTATGATATCTTAACAAAATTGAATATTTTTACAATCATTATGATATTAGGAAATGAACTTATCAATTTCCTTTTACACAATGATGATTCATGTTCATTCTATCATTTTAGATAATGTTGGGGGCCCATAAATAACTAATTGATGTATCCCATAGAGTGGTACAATATTTTAATATTCATCAGTATAATTAAAATGAGATATGTTTTAAAAAAAATTCATCTTTTCTTAAATTAAATGTTTGAATCTCACTCCACCTGAATCACCGAACAGTAATAGACCACAATGGTTTTTAAAAATAGATATTGACCAATTCATGGTAGTCGTCAAATAAGTGAGTAAAAATTGTAATAACCAACACATGGAATTCAGGTCATTTTTAATAATGTTCGAACATATATATCTATTGACCAAAAAAAATTACAAACATAAAATTTATTTAGTAATATAGTTATTTTAATGGGATGATATATTTATGATTAGAAATAATTTTAGAACACTAGTTAATATTAAACATGATTTTCTATAGAAATATATTTTTCACAAAAATTATTATTTTATTTTTATGTTTAATTTAAAAAATTTATAATGTGATGTTGAAAATTTTTATACATTTTTTTAACAAAACAATATAATATTTACATATAATTCTAAATATTTTTTTTATTTGACAAAAAATATTATGTTTTAGGGAAATATTTAAAAAAACCATTTTAAAAATAAAAATACTTTTATGACATTATTAGTATATTGGTATGATTTGTAAATACATAAAAACATTTTCCTAGAAAATACATGTATTTAATAAGTGAATTTTTTTTATAATTTTTCTTTTAAATTTATATAATTATATTTAATAATTTGGAACATAAGTTATATTTTCAAAAAACAAATTTAATATAATATACATTAAGTATATTGAAATTCATTTGTATCACATTGATAAAATTAATACAATAAATTCAAATTAAAATTTTAAATCATTTGGTACATATTATTTAATTATGGAATATTTATTATAATGTATAAAGGATAAATTTCTTTCATAAAAACAAGTTACAATGGTAAATGAAAAAATGGAAAAAGTTGAAATCAAAGAGTAAATGACCTCAAAATCTTTTGATAAATGCTAGGATTTTTTTTGATGAGTCCCTTATAAAACTTACCACTTATATTCTCTATTATTTCCCAATTTTGGTTTTATTTTAATTGATATTGACATCCCTTTATTGAATAATTTTGGGTATTTATAAATAATCTAATACTTTTCTTTTATTAATGGGGTACTCTAGTCCTCATATCCCCCCACACAACAACACAATCAGTTCATCACAAGCATTTTACATACCATTTCTAAATATGTATAGATAACTTCAAGAAGTTATAGTATGATTAGAAGACCATCACTCAAATTCTTAACTTCCTTTTGAAAGGATATGATATTTTTAGCAAGTAATAAATTTATAACATCTAACTTCTCATTTCAATGTCTATAGGTGAAATTATTTAACCTTAAATTATATTAAAAAACATAAAATCACAAAATCACTATAATTTGTATACTTTTATGTTATTTTGATTATTTTATAGAAATTAAACACATTTTCCTCTTTTATTAAGAAAAATGAAAATTTAAACCATACCAATGTGCAGACTATCATTTTTATGATGAAACATGATTTGTTTTCCATAACATCCTAACTTGGCAGGTAAAAAATATGAATTAAATATTAATTTATGATATATATATATATATATATCATATTTATTATTTTTAAATTATAATCCATGTTACATTATTCATCCTCCATTCAAATCAAGAAATCAATACCCATTTGTACATACATACTACCACTTCCATTAAACAATGCAACCTGTTTTTTGCTTCAAATTCTGTGGTTGGTTTTAGTTTATAATTAATGAGAATATATGATATATATATATGTAATATATATTTCTGATATAATTTTTATGTATAATACGAACCTTAATGATCGTTATAAGCTAATATGTCAGTATCGGGGAATAACAAGGAGATAATTAGTCATCATTTTCATCAACAAAAAATGAGACTAAATCTCCCATGGGATGGAATTATAACACTATAGGTCCTTATAAAAAAAATATTTTATTACAATTATAGTTTTAGAAATTAATAATATTGGAATAATAAAGAATATCAACACCTCTTTTTGGATCATTTTTCAGAATGGTCAAGATTATTAAGACCTGATTTTGAAAAGAGATTATAACGATCTACTACATAAAATGAATCACTATTAATAAAATGCAACACCCCGAGATTTTATGAGATATATTAATTTTAATTTCATTGATTTCTTATATTATACACTACACCAAGATTAGGTTTTACTATACAAAACACCGTATTATCTTGCAATATACGCAACACTATTCTTGGCTCGTGTTATACACAATTTTATGTTCGTTTTGTGGAAATTATTCTACACAACATTAAGTATTGATTTTGTTTAATGTATAAATGAAAAAAGTTTTTATTATGTTATACCCAACACCAAACTGAGCTTTCACTACACGCAACCCTGACTTGGCTTGCATTACACGCAATCAAGACCTTCTTTGATAGCGTGTGTAGTACGCAATACCAAGTTTCACTAAACAAGATATTATTATAATATTATTACGAACTAGCCTTTATGAATAGTAATAACCACTTTTTGAAATATTATAAATTTTATCTTTCAAAATGGACTTCATTTTTGGATTCGGAATATCGAAATTAGCCTAGGATGAATTTTTGGTATTTTTCTGAAAACTTTCAATTTTTGATGAATAGTGAAAACACTAGGTTACAATTTAAAAACCGACATTTTATTTAAATAAATATTTATTTTATTTAAATTTATTTTAGGTCAAAATTGATACATAATAACTATATAAGTTAAATTTAATTCATTTGAGTTATTTTATAATAATTTTAGATATATAAAAATTTTATTGAACTTTTCACCGTCTTTTACCCACCTCCTAGAGGAATTTAAAAATCTACATAAAACATAATTTTACCGCTTCTGTGAGGGGAATTTCTGAAATCCAAGAGACATGGTTAATATCAAGGAGTAAAATGTGGTTCAATAAGATAAAAATAATTTTTGGTGAATAGTAACTTTTTACTTTTATTTACCATGGTTAAAAGTAAATAGGGAAATTAAGGGTAAAAATGATATTATTATTACTCTAACAGATGTCCTAATTCTATTGGATAAGTTTAATTAGACCAAAAAAAACCTTTGGAATAAAATATTACCCTTTAGGTCCACTTGGATTAGATTAGGACACTTATTATTATTTTATATAAAGAGGAGTTAAAATAGTTAAAATCAATGTTTAATAACCAAAACATTTTTAATATAGGGTTATACATAAGATAAATTTGAATATAAATATTAATTAGAAAGATAAAAATATTTCCTAACTAATTGTAGTTTATTTAGAATATATAGATATTAAATAATTTAAGTTATTTATGACACAATGGTGATGCATTAATTACCTAAATAATGAAATATTAAAATAATTGATATTATACATACAAAAATAAATGTAATTTTCGACATTTTATGAATTAAACTAATTTTATAGGTTAATATGACATGTTAGTATTGATTTAATTAAAAAAATTCGAACTAATCATGCTTTTATGATTTTCACAAAAATCAATTACCAAATAGTGTCAAAATTGACATAAAATAGTTTTTAAAACAAATATTATATTATTAATTGTTATTATATTCTTAAAACTATGGTTTGGAAAAATGACTTAGATAAGGTTATATATATTAAAAATGAACCACTTGGGGTTCGTTTTTCTAGTTATAGTATGCTTATTAACCGTATAGTGTAAGAAAACAAGAAGACACGGTAAAAGTTAAATTATTTAACTTAGAGTTAAATCTAAAAGATAAGGTTCAAATAGTAACCTAAACTTGTCTAAAACCTATTGGTTGAGAGGATTTAGACCCATCCCAACTTTATATTCGAAATAAATCAATTTGGATCTATTATAAAACGAATATGACTTTATTATAAAATAAGATTTTAAGTTTTTCCAAAGGTGCCCCTCTCCTCCCTTACAAAAATAGAACCCCTTCCCTCTTCTCTTAACACCCTTTTGAGCATTGAATCTCAGAAAACCCCTGAAAATTCCTCTTATAAACCTATCTAGTTACATCATATAGGTTCTGGTATTCTCAAAAGACCAACTCTAGTGCCTTAAGAAGAAGTTTAAAGGAGGTGCGTTGAGGAAGAGGTAATCTCTTCTACCGACTCTTTCAAGTTATTTTCTTCTTCTTCTTCCTCTTCCTTAGTTTTTTAATTATAATTTAATAAAATAAATATTACTGATATACTGGTATATTATTATAAATATGAAACAACCCTATTTCACCTTCTATCCATCCTACGGAAAACTAAATCACCGCGCGTGCGTACGTACAGAATCCTGTCTCCACACCGTGGTGTAATCAGTTTTTCCACGACAACCTTACTTGGATGGGTATAATGGTGTAAAGAACAACTATATATAATTATTATAATATCATACTGATTATATGATATTATATCATCCACTCCAATACCATTCAATAAATATGGGAACGATATCATCACTCGTGCGTACATACGGATTACCGTCTCCACGACGTGATGAGATTCATTTTCCATGTTTACAATTCAAGAATGATTATAAAGTATATATAATAAGCAATCATGAAATATATTACATAATAATTCTATTGGATTTATATATATATATATATGTATGTCATCTACTTAATTATATTCAATTCAATAAGGAAATGAAAACAACATTTATGTGTCCGTACGACCTACCATCTCCATGAACGGTGTATTTCATTCCATTTATCGATCTGTCATATATATATATATATATATATGTATATTCTGAATATATATTATATATATAAATCATTTTTTACATTCTTGAATTATGTAAATCAGGATATAATTAATAATATCAAGAACAACAAGTCGAAACACGTACAATAAATGAAATGATTTTACCCAAAACGCTGCTTTAACATGGAATTTACAAATGAACGGGTAATATAAAGTCATAAATGAACCATATATGATATCATAATAATTAATATAATTCTTTAATAAGTCAATTAAATTATTTAAATCATTATACAGGAGTTTTGAATACATATGAAGCATATCAGACATAAGGTAAGGGATAATTATTCCAATCTCATTCTTATCAGAGATTGTTTATTCGTAAGTATTTACTGGGGTTATGTTTATTATCCATGTCCATATGTTATCAAAATGTTTAATTTTCTTCCATGTATGTTTAAAGTCATTTTTACCCTTTTTTACTTTAACCACATCGTATGGAAGGAATCTTTCTTTTGTTTACCATACGAGGTACTTTTTGACTTTTTCGGCAAAAGTACGAGAAGAATGTTTTTTTAACTTATACAGCATGAACATATTTTTATGGTTTTCATAATTCCTTATTTTCATGAATATTACTCTACAACATTTCATGAATATTTCCTAAAAAATATTTTCTTTTAAAATTGAATGGCATTTTGTGAAAAGAAAACGATTTTGAAGAAGAAAGGATATTTTCCTCAAGAATTCATTTCAAGTGTTTTATCAAAAATATTTTCCATCTAAGATGACATTATTTCATATGTTTATGTTTCAAGTATAATGTATCTATGATATACATGGTTTCAATTTTCTTATGATGAAATGATATCCATTTTTTTATATGGATTATGTGATGATGGGATGATGTTTATGAAACCCATTTCATTCTTTGGGTTATGATGAATGTTTTAAGTTTATTTTGTGGCACAAGTAAGAATGATTTCATTATGAGATAGTTGGGACCTATATCTCCCTCCAATTAATTGGGTAAAGATTTATATTTCATGAGATAGACATGGCTGGAATGGTATGTTAATCCGGTTCAGTGTTACAGGACTGGAATGAGGAGTGAACTCGATTCAGAAAGGGACTTTGTCCACTAAGATGGTCTTGGCAGCAATGCCTTGGATACTATAGAAATCATATCATGTGCTTAATGGTTTCCCACAATTACATGTTTTATTCCCATTCTATTATATAATGATTGATTTTAATTTATGATATATGCCATATGTACTTCCAAGATTTATGTCTTTTCTCAAGATTTTTATGTTTAGATTTTATGTTCAAGTTTTTTCATTGAAATGTTTATGGATTGTTTTATGTTCTCTATGATTTACCTTACGGAGCATTTGAGCTCACCCTTTTTATGTTTTCTTTTCCCCAGGATTTAATGAAATGTTTTAGGTAAGAAAACAAAAAGGGGAAGATCTTTATGGGAGATGTTGAAGATCTTTCACCACGATTAGAAGATTATATTTTGAGTTTCCAAAGACACTAAACTATTACGGTCCTTGTGTGTTGGTTTTTGTTATGTATTAAGTATTCCGCAAAAGTAATGTAATGTCCATGTATGCCAAGATTTGGGACTCTACAGTTGGTATTAGAGGAAAGTTTTATTTAACCTTTGGAAACTAGGATTTGAAAACTTTAGTGAGATCCCTGGATATATTTCTAAGGTATGTCTAGGGATGTCCCTAAGGTTTAGTATAACTATAGGTCACAATCCTAGAATTATTTTGATGATCATGAATAACCTAAGGTGAACCTAGGGTGTCATGGATTAAAGAATGTGTAATAAGTTATACATCCCATACGTGACTTTTTATGATTATGTGGTTTATTGTTATTTTAAAGGTTTCTTACACCATGGTTTTTGGTTTTAGTCAATGGAGGGAACCAGAAGGAATTGGGTCAACATTGAATCCAATGGACAAATTGGTGACTATGAGCAACAAAATTGCATAATTCCTAGAAAGAATGATTTTGTGATTATTCCAAATCAGTCATCATGATATATGATTAACAAGGTGAACTTTAGTGGTATTCCAAATTCATCAAATAAGAGGAAGATGGAATTTTATGCATATTCGCATAGTGAGGAGCATACAGAAAGGACGATTGAGATTTCTAAATAAGGGAAGAAGAACCTTGATAAATACATCAAATGGAGGGGAAAATGTTATCTGTGTGGAGAGAAGGGTCATAGAGTGACAGACTATTATGGAGTTCAATGTATTATCTGTGGAGAACATGGGCATTACCCAACTCAATGCCCTGAATTAAGAGGCTTCTTCTAAATCAAGAAAGGAATTATTCCATGAAAATCATTAAAGATGATGGATTGAAGTGTTTATGTATTGGTATTCAACAATAATGTTGTTGAGTTACTTTTATGGTATATTGGAATATCTATGTATTGGTCCATTGTGGTTTTCAATAATTTTATTGTACCAGTAACCATGAAAAGTGATTGAAATATTTTTGGAAAGCAGATGAAATGTGCATAATGAAGGTATAAGGAGAAAATAATATGTATGATAGTATTGATGAGCTCATGAATGATATGTGGACAAAGTGATATCTTGGTTTGAGTATATAGAAATTTTGGGATTTTGGTATGTGGAAAGATTTAACTTTTGACAGCATTCATGTTTTCACAAAGGTGTTATGGTAATTCATGTTTCAAAAGAATACATGAATAAGGTATTAACATTTTTAGAATGTGATCAACAAGATATATCTTATGATATATGGGGGAAAATGAAGGTATTCATGTGCTTATTATGTGACCTCTCCAGTAAACGTTTTCCTTATACTATGTGATTGGAGATATGTATTTTGGATAAGACTAAAGATTGGAATGGATTATTTTGAACATAAGATATAATTGTTTAATTCTAGAACTTTTTTCAATATTATTGCAGGAATGTTATAATAATGTAGTTTTAGAAAAAGGGACAACCTGCAGGACAAGTGACAACTCATCGCGTCAGACAAGGCTGTCGGAATCGAACCCACAACTGAAGTGCAATAGGCCTTTATCGTATACCACTGGCCTACAGGAAGTCCCTGGTTAGTAGAAACTAGTTTTATTATATTAAGCGGTATGATATATGAAGTGTAAGTCCATTTTAGGAACCATATACGATTAATCTCACTATAGATGGACTTATGTATATTTGATAACTTTTGTTAACCTTATGTTTGAGACTGATGGAATGACTTATCATTTTATCGCATGATCTTCTAACACTTCACGGAAGACAAAATCAACTTCATTTCTTTAATAGATGAAGTGGAAATTGTTCAAGGCACAAACAACAGTGAGATTGTACCAAATCAAGTAAGTATTTCTTTTAATTCAAAAAATATTCAACATCAGGGAAATGATCTTGAAAACCAAAAATGTCTTCTTAGTGCCCTCATATCTGATGAATCAGATGGTACCTTAGATCATCACAATTTTATGGCTTTGTGACTATTGGATTTTTCATATCCCTATTCTCTACCACTCTCCATCAAAACTTGACAGTTAGATTTCTCTTCCATATCCATATTTTCACCTATGATCTCCAATGTGGGAACACAAGTGATGAGTTACTTTGGGTCTTTATTTTGTTTCTAACGTTCATTTTTAAAAGTATGTTTTAGTATTCCTTTTTATGATGTGGGTTTCTATGAAAGAAACTCTCAAGTAATAAACCATTTATAACCCCAACGAATTTCTAGGGTGAAATTAATTTTAAGGGGGGTAGAATTTAACACCTTGAGATTTTATGTGATATATTACTTTTAATTTATTTGATTTCTTCTATTATACACTAAACCAAGATTAGATTGTATTATATGCAACACCATATTATCTTGAAGTATACACAACACTATTCTTGGCTTGTGTTATACACAATTTCAAGTTCGTTTTGTGGAAATTATTCTACACAACATTAAGTATAGATTTTTTTTAATGTATAAATTAAAAAAGGTTTGATTATCTTATACGTAACACCAAACAGAGCTTTCACTACATGCATCCCTGACTTGGCTTGCATTACATGCAATCAAGACCTTCTTCGATAGAATGTGTAGTACACAATACCAAGTTTCACTAAACAAGATATTATTATAATATTATTATGAACTAGCAGTTATGAATAGTAATACCCACTTTTTGAAATTTTATAAATTTTATCTTTCAATATGGACTTCCTTTTTGGATTCGGAATATCGAAATTATCCTAGGGTGAATTTTTGGTATTTTTTTGAAAACATTCAATTTTTGATGAATAGTGAAAACACAGGGTTACTATTTAAAAACCGACTTTTTATTTAAATAATTATTTATTTTATTTAAATTTATTTTAGGTTAATATTGATATATAATACCTATATAATTTCAATGTAATTCATTTGTGTCATTTTATAATAATTTTAGACATATAAAAATTTTATTGAACTTTTCAACGTCTTTTACCCACCTCCTAGGAGAATTTGAAAATCTACATAAAACATAATTTTACCGCTTCTGTGAGGGGAATTTTGAAAATCCAAGAGTCACGGTTAATATCAAGGAGTAAAATGTGGTTCAATAAGATAAAAATAATTTTTGGTGAATAGTAACTTTTTACTTTTATTTACCACGGTTAAAAGTAAATAGGGTAATTAAGGGTAAAAATGATATTATTATTACCCTAAAACATGTCATAATTCTATTGGATATGTGTAATTCGTCCAAAAACAACCTTAGGAATAAAATATTACCCTTTAGGTCCACTTGGATTAGATTAGGACACTTATTATTATTTTATATAAAGAAGAGTTAAAATAGTTAAAATCAAAGTTTAATAACTAAAACATTTTTAATATAGGGTTATACATAAGATAAATTCGACAATAAATATTCATTAGAAAGATAAAAATATTTCCTACCTAATTTTATTTTATTCATAATTTTTAGACTTTACATAATTTAAGATATTTATGACACAATGGGGATGCAGTAATTATCTAAATAATGAAATATTAAAATAATTGATATTATAAATACCCAAATAAATGTAATTTTAGACTTTTTATGAATTAAAATAATTTTATAGGTTAATATGAAATTTTAGTATTGATTTATTTAAATTTTTTCTAGCTAATAATGCTGTTATAATTTTCAAAAAAATCAATTACCAAATAGTGTCAAAATTGACATAAAATAGTTTTTAAAACAAATATTATATTATTAATTGTTATTATATTCCTAAAAATCTAAGGTTCAAAAAAATGACTCAGATAAGGTTATATATATTAATAATGAACCACTTGGGGTTAGTTTTTCTGGTTATAGTATGTTTATTAACCATATAGTGTAAGAAAACAAGAAGACACTGTAAAAGTTAAATTATTTAACTTAGAGTTAAATCTAAACGATAAGGTTACAGTAGTAACCTAAACTTGTCTAAAACCTATTGGTTGAGAGGATTTCGACCCATCCCCACTTTATCTTTGAAATAAATCAATTTGGAGGTATTATAAACTGAATATGACCTTATTATAAAATAATATTTTACGTTTTTCGAAAGGTGCCCCTCTCTTCCCTTATAAAAAGGGAACCCCTTCCCTCTTCTCTTCACACCATTTTGAGCATTGATGCTCGGACAAACCCTGAAAATTCCTCTTCAAAAACTCTCTAGTTACATCATTGTGGTTCTGGTCTTCTCAAAAGACCAAATCTAGTGCCCTAAGAAGAAGTTTAAAGGAGGTGCGTTGAGGGAGAGGTAATCTCTTCTACCGACTCATTCAAGTTTATTTCCTCTTCTACTTCCTCTTATTTAGTTGTTTAATTATAAAGTAACAACATCAGTATTAAATATATAATGATATGTTATTATAAATATTAAACAAACCTATTTTACCTTCTATCCATCCTATAGAAAACTAAATCACCGCGTGTGCGTACGTACGGAATACCGTCTCTACGCCGTGGTGTAATCAGTTTTTCCACCACCACCTTACTTGGATGGGTATAATGGTGTAAATAATAACTATATATAATTATTATAACATCATACTGATTATATGATATTATATCATCCACTCCAATACCATTCAATAAATATGGGAACAATGTCATCACTCGTGCATACGTATGGATTAACGTCTCCACGACGTGATGAGTTTCATTTCCCATGTTAACAATTCAAGAATGATTATAAAGTAAATATAATAAGTAATAATGAAATATATGACATAATAATGCTACTGGATTTATATAAATAGATATATATATGTATTTTATCTACTTAATTCCATTCAATTCAATAAGGAAACGAAAACAACATTCATGCGCGTACGGCCTACCGTCTACATGAATGGTGTATTTCAATCCATTTAACGATATATCATATATATATGTATATTGTGAATATATATTATATATATAAATCATGTTTTACATTCTGGAATTATTTAAGTCAGGATATAAGTAACAATATCAAGAACAACAAGTCGGAACACGTACGATAAATGAAATGATTTTACCCAAAACGCTGCTTTAACATGGAATTTACAAAAGAAAGGGTAATATAAAGTCATAAGTGAACCATATATGATATCATAACAATGAATATGATTCTATAATAAGTCAATGTTATTATTTAAATCATTATACAGGAGGTTCAGATACAAATGAATCATATCAGACATAAGGTAAGGGATAGTTATTCCAATCTCATTCTTATCCGAGATTGTTTATTCGTAAGTATTTACTGGGGTTATGTTTATTATCCATGTCCATATGTTCTCAAAATGTTTTCATAAAATGTTTACTTTTCTTCCATGTATGTTTAAAGTCATTTTTACCCTTTTTTACTTTAACCACATCGTATGGAAGGAATCTTTCTTTTGTTTACCATACGAGGTACTTTTTGACTTTTCTGGAAAAAGTACGACAAAAATGTTTTTTTAACTTATACGGCATGAACAGATTTTTATGGTTTTCATCACGCCATATTTTCATGAATATTACTCTAAAATATTTCATGAATATTTTCAAAAAATCATTTTCTTTTAAAATTTCATTGCATTTTGTGAGAATAAAATGATTTTGAAGAAGAAAGGATATTTTCCTCAAGAATTCATTTCAAGTGTTTTATCAAAACTGTTTTCCATCTAAGATGACATTATTTCATATCTATATGTTTCAAGTATAATTTCTCTATGATTTACATGGTTTTACTTTTCTTGTGATTAAATGACATCCTGTTTTTTATATGGATTATGTAATGATGGGATGATGTTTATGAAACCCATTTTATTCTTTGGGTTATAATGAATGTTTTACATTTATTTTGTGTCACAAGTAAGAATGATTTCATTATGAGATGGGTGTGACCTATATCTCCCTCCAATGAATTGGGTAAAGAATTATATCTCATGAGATAGACATGGATGGAATGGTAAGTTAATCCGGTTCAGTGTTACAGGACTGGAATGAGGAGTGAACTCGATTTAGAAAGGGACTTTGTCCACTAAGACGGTCTTGGCAGCAATGCCTTGGCTACCATAGAAATCATATCATGTTTTTAATGGTTTGACACAATTACATGTTTTATTACCATGCTATTTTATCATGATTTATGTTCATTTATGATATATGCCTTACGTACTTCCAAGATTTATGTCTTTGCTCAAGATTTTGATGTTTAGATTTTATGTTCAGGTTTTTGTATTCAAATGTTTATGGATTGTTTTATGTTATCTATGCTTTCCTTTACTGAGCATTTGAGCTCACCCTTTTTATGTTTTCTTTTCCACAGGATTTAAATAAATGTTTTAGGTATGAAAACAAAAAGGGGAAGATCTTTATGGGAGATGTTGAAGATCTTTCACCACGATTAGAAGATTATATTACGAGTTTCCAAAGACACTAAACTATTACAGTCCTTGTGTTTTGGTTTCTGTTATGTATTAAGTATTATGAAAAATTAATCTAATGCCCATGTATGCCAAGCTTTGGGTATCTACATAAAATGTATAAAAGAAAATTTAAATAAAGAAGATTCAGAAATAGGAAATTATGATTTATAAATTTATGATACAAGTGGTTAAGTAACATCCATGGAAATATCTGCAAAATGTAAAAGATTTGGTAACTCAAACTTATTTCTTTGAGTTATAAAATTTAATATTAAATTTTATTTTTCCCAAATATTCAATTATTATTGATGTTATATATTTCACCTCCAGGATAAAAAGTTTTTTCATCCAAAACAATTTACATCAATGGATTTATTTTCATACTTTTTAGAAAACAAAAGAGTTTATTTGTAATGGTACTTGTAAATATGGAATTTAAATTGATGAATAGATAATGATTTCATGAAATCCATTTTCTTGATTTAGTTTTAATTTTCTTATATATCTGAAAAATTATCATCCTCCAATATAGTGATGTTTAATTTTTTACCGTATATATTTAGTTTATTTTGTGAACTTTTTGGGTGATCATGTCTTTGGTATCAAATTATTAGCTTCATGATGTTATTTTAAAATATTTATATTTTTTTAGATTTTTTTATTCCCATAGGTTCTTTTTGAATTGTGAATGATATAAATTTTTATTTTTAGGTAAAATGTAATTAATTTCCATAGGTTATTTATGAATTTTTTATGATTTCCATTTTAATTTTTTATATAACCAATTTAATTTCCATGGGTTATTTATGAAAAGAGAATGATTTTAATTTGGAAGAAATATGTAACTCATTTAATTTCCATGGGTTTTTTATAATATAAATATTTAATGATTTTTATGTTGTGTACATAAGTATAAATAAATTATGGATGGGTCTTATATAAACCTAAATTTCATTGGTTAAGTGTTTATATCTCAATTGATAAATATTCATGGGAAATTATTATATCTTATATGTATGGTAACTCATGGTGTGGCTCAGGAATGCAATGTTTCCTTAATCTAATTTATGTGCCATAATTAAATGATGTTTTTCATTATTTTTTTATATTTTAATAAATCAATATTCATATTAAATTCCTATAATCTATGTTAAACCTTTTATGATTCTAGGTTGATATTCTATTCCATTAAGTTCTCCTACCAAATAATTTGAAGATCACTTTTCTGATATGATTATTACTCTTAATATCATGATATTTCCATCATTCTAATGTTATTCATTTATTTTTATGAACTTATCACTGATTAAAAATTATTCATCCCTTTATAAGAATTTTATCCAGACCCAATCTTATTTTTTAATTCCCTAGGTTGTTGGGATCAATCTTACTAATGATATATGTATGAGATAATCTAGTATAGTGCCTTTAATTAGAAATGACCTCAACTTTTTAAAAATTATATTTTTTTATATGTTGTCCCCCATAAATATTGACCAATAAATTATGAATATATTATTATTTTTGAATTTAAACCATTTAAATGATGGAATTTGTGTAGAATTAAGGTATGTTTACCATCAGTCACAATAGATTGTATCGATATTATGGTGTAGTAATTTTTGGAGATTAGTATAAAGAACCCTAGGGAAATTCCCCGTTATAAAGATAATGAATAATTATTTTTATTGGATAACATTTTGATGTTTCTTAATAATACATATTACTTGCTTCTGTATAAAATTACATTCACATTGGGATACTAGAATTTGATGTGGGATTTAACATAGATGCACATTGGGATAATATCCCCTAAAAATGGTGGATTGGTAGTTTACTCAGTCATAAATAGGTGTAATATTGACCACATCAAGGTTATATAAATCTTCTCTAATTTTCTTTTTTGGGAGGATACATTGTATAAATCTAATTCATCTAAACATGGATGAAATGGACATAATTTTTCATATGGTATTGAAATCCCTATATAGAACCCATATAATTTTTTAGGATAATTTTAAATCGTTACATATAAAAAATAATATTGTTCTCAACATTCATCATATAAATGTTCTCCCATTGGATGACAATTCTATAATATGTGTTATATTACATAGTAAGTATGGATTTGTTTCTAAAGTGATCTGAGTGGTAGTAAGTACTATTAAAATTCCTATTATATAGGTATATACTAATGTATTACTATATAAACTATTCAGTCTTCCCCTAGAGTGTAAGGATACTATTTTCGTAGGATTAATAGTTTGACCAATTATTATCTCAAGTATACCATATAGAATGTCTCCAACATAATTAGATAAATTAAATAAGTAGTTAGGAGAAAATTTAGAGAAAGGTTTTACCCACCCTAGTGATTTACCATTTGTTACACTAGTTTTTATTTACAAAGACAGGGATGGATCAATGTGACTTTTCATTTACTATCCTCAACTTAACATTACCTTGATTAACAATATGTATCTCCTACCATATATCACTGAATAATTCAATCGTCTCATATGATATAAATACTTTTCAAAGAATTATTTTAAATTTGGTTAGTATTAATTAAGTGTAAAAAGGGAGTATATTTCAAATCATGGTTTCTGATGAAATTATTGAGACTATGTGTTTTTTGTGATGCCATAATGATTGCCTAATTTTCCTTTCAAATTCATGGAAATCATGAATAGAGTCATTAGAGGCTACCTTGATTATTTTTTGTGGTATTTTTAGTTAATATACTAATTTATTATAATATTATAGAATACCATGACGATAATTTATGAATTGTGTGGATGAACTTATGAAAGGAGAAGTTGTGTTTATAATATATAAACTCTGAATTTCGGCTATAGAAGGTTTCATTCATTTGTCATGTTATAATTTCTAATTATATATATATATCCTTCTATGAAAAAAGTTATTAAAAAATTCCCCACCCTAGACATCATAAATAATATGTATAGCTTTCTCAGGATACCAAGTTACAATATATGGTTTTTGATAAATTTCTCATAACTATTGAATCCACTAACAATGTTAACATCGAAGGTTGTTCAGTTCCATTAAGTGGTGGAATGTGAATATTTTTTTTCAAACTATTCAAGAGGTTTTTTATAGTACATGCACTTAAATTCCTTATTAGTGGGTAATGGTTTATAATATATCGTGATTTCTTGAAGAATCAATTGGGATATTGCATGGGTTAAAATGAAAATTTATTTTCTTATGCCTTATGAAATTAAAAACTATTGATAAATGTTATATTATTCTTGATTTAGATATAACACTGGTGAACATTACATTATCAATTTTGTGGAATTATATTTTATGTATGATAATTATACTGACCAAAAGGGTTTTAAGAATATATTTACACAAAAATGTGATAAATATTTATTAATGGAGATGGTTAAAACTAATTAAAGACTTTGATTTCTCAATACATTACCACCCTAGAGAGTAAAAAATGATGGTTGATTCTTGGAGTAGAAAATATTATGAAACATTATATTTAATTAGGTTTAAAAGATACCACATACTCATAGATATACATAGGGTCTGTCTTTAGGTAAATGTGGGAGGAGAGAAATATTATCTTTGTCAAATAACATCTCAACCATCCATTCCTGTAAAGAATAATAAATACAATAATGACGATATAAAGCGATAAAAATAATTAGTGAATATTTCAAAGAGAAAAGTAGATAAATATGAAGTAATATGGTTTGAAATCTAGATATGTATCCAATAAAAACCAAAATATAAGAGGGAACGTTTAGACAATGCACATATCTCATCCATTATTATTTATCCATGATGAAAAATGTTGTATATGGACCTAATAACTGTTATAGTGGAATGGAATGAAGAGGGATATGTTTCATTATGTATCTCAATTCATGGTATTCCATTATTTTAAAAATAAGCTATAAAATTTTGATGTTATTTTTAAACCATTTCCCATACTATTATAGAAATGGTAAGAATCACCATGCATTTCATTGTAGGAATAAAAAAACTAAAGGCCCAAATAATATATTTGTATTATTCTTTCTCCTTACCAATTAAGGGCATTGTATTTTCATAATAGAATATTTCTCAATTGAATAACACACTATGATATAAATAACAAAATTAGTAAGGTTATATAGAGTGCCACTCTCCATATTATCTTGTTGAGATCCAAATTTTACCTCATGGTTATGGATAACTCTTCATAACGTGTAAGATATAGAGACAAGTTTTAGTACTAAATATATTTTATAGTTAATTTTTTTCCTGAGATGACCATAAAATATCTAGAGAATATATTGAGATATTATATAATAAATATTCTAGGATATTGGCATCAAAACCTCTCACTAGAAGAGTTCTCATATAAAAATATTTTTCATTCCTAAATTGAGATGGATCCACATGAGGATATATATGGGAAGAGATAAAGGATTCCTACATGTTGGGATAAAGTTGGAGATATAATGTTGATAGGGGATTACATTATTCAATAAACGATAATAAAATATTAACCAATTCAGTGGAGAATGAATGAGGAACAAAGTAAATAGAAGAGTTTTGTAGATAAGAATCAAAGATATATGTATTTTGATATTGGTGACAAGGTGTTACTAACGATATCTTCACGGAAGTTTATTATAAGGTACTGAAATAAAGTAAAGATGATCCCAAGGTATATAAGTCAATTAATGATCACTGATCATGTTGGGGTTGTATATTATTTATTAGCAAGACCTATAGATCAGTCCAATGTACATTATGTATTCTATGTATCATTTTTTAGAAATTAAATACCAAAAACTTCCCATGTGTTATGATTGAATGTTGTGAAATTAAAGTAGGGTATCTCATACGAGGAATAATTATTAGTGATCTAAGATCATAAAGACAAGGGGAAAGGTTAAAGGACCACTCATTTGGTAAAAGTTATATAGAATAATCATATGTTTTGGTATTCTATATGGGAACCAGATTATGTGTTAAGAGAAAAATAGAAAAACATGTTTTTTTACGTGTAATAAATTTTTGGGGATATATATATTTTATGTGGGTAGAATGTAATGAAAGGGGTTTCATTAAAATGTTCCTCTAAAATTAAATACTATATTCGATAACATTCTCCACATGTAACCAAAAACCCTAATGGGCCAAAAATATTTTTTATTAATATATATATATTGACCAATGTATGGTATTCCTTGAATATGTAGATAAAAATAGTTATAAAAACTATTGAAATAAAATACACTTTTAGTAGTATTCCCATATTTGCTTTAAAGCATCTAATAATATTTTTTATGATCAAAATTTATTTTATAAAGAGTATATTTTTTGGATTCAAAAAAATTTATGATTCAAAATAACAATATAAGAATAGTTGACATAAAAAATGAATATGTATAAAAAATAGATTTCCCTAAAACATTTTTATATAAAATTAAAGATAAATTTATAAATCTAATAATGTGAATATCACAAAATTAAATTTTGAAAATTTCATAACAATATTAATCAAGTATTAAATTTTTTTTTCTAAAATTATTAATATTTAATTGAATAGTTAAAAATATCATTTAATAGTTCACATGAAATTTATAACATTATTAGAATATATCTATAAATTGGCAATTCATGAACACTATTTATTAGGACAAATTTTTATTACATAATAAAACAAATATATTAAAAAAATTGTTTTAATTTACAAACACATATTTGAAATATTAGAACATAACTTGTATTATTTTTAAAATAAAATTTACAATTTAAATTTTAAATATTATATTTGAACTATTATAACTTTAATATAATAATATGTATTTAAAATTTAGAATCATTTAGTGCAAATTATTTAATAAGGACCAATTTTTTTTGATTAAAGCAGAAATAATTAATGATGAATATAAGTAGAAGTATACGTACAAATCCAAGAAGGGAAATTGTCCAACCATAGCGGGATGGAGTCGAAAGGGCCTGTGTCCGCAAGCTTAGGGGCCGCATTGTTTCCTTCCCTTTTTGTAAAGGATAAGGCGCAAGAAGATAATCAAAGATAGAGTGAGAGAATTCTCTTAATGATGATGCCAAATACTGAAGCCCACCATCATTGTGGTTAATAGAATCGATTATGATAAGGAAATCAGACTCAATAATAATATCACTTCATCCACATTCCAATGCATGTAAAAAACTAGCAAGGATGTCTAGGGGCTCAGCCACCGCCGGTTCCCAGAAAGCCTGATGTGGATCATATTTTGCAGCAAGGATTTTCCCCAAATGATTACGATCCTGAAGGCCTAGGGAAAAAAGACCATCATTTGGGAGAGACGAATCGACGTTAATTTTAAGAATCCCTTCCATTGGGGGATTCCAATGAGAGGGAGAGGTAAGGGTATCACCTAGCATAAAATGATCATTGTGGTCTTTCCATCCGTCAATCCAAGAAGAAGACCTTTGAATCCAGAATTCTGGGGGTTTATGAACTGGATGAAAAATAGAATCGTTAAGCCAGACCCAAATAATCAAGGCCAAAGTGCAAATAGAACTTGATAGAGCCGATGAAAGAGAGGATCACCAACACGTTAGAAGATCGGGGAGCTCAGAGGCCAATGCCAGTGAAGCGGTAGAGGCTGGGACCCATTTACTCCAAACATTCTTAGCTCCCGAGAAGTGAATGATGGCATTCAAAGGAGTTTCAATAGTTCTTGGGCAGAAAGGGAAAAAGGAAGAATTGGCCATATTCCAGTAAGCGAGAAGGCTCATGGTTGGGAGAGTACCTCTGCAAACCTGCCATCAAAATTGGTGAATTTTAGGGGGAACTTTGAGTGTCTAGATCGATTTCCATGGTCCCTCATCCCGGCCGACTAGGTGGTTTCCAAGGGCCAGTCTGTAGCCGGATCTCACTGTGTATTCACCCGAGATGTCATTGGTCCAGAAAAGATGGTCGGGACCAATGTTAGGGATCCAGGGAATGCTAAGGATGATTCTTTGGTCCCTTTTGTTAAATGTATAATATCTAAGACTAAATGACATAAAAAAATGTTTGATAAATGTTTATAAATGTTTTAATAAGGCCTTAATGTACATTATCACATCCCCACTTCATTACTTTTAAATTTTGGAATCAATTTCCTTGATAGATACTTCCCAGTATTGAAAGGATTTGGTTATTTACAAAAAATGCCCCCCATTTTTACAATTAATAGTGGAAGTCCATGCATCACTTCCCCTAAATCCATAACACAATTTCTTCAGTGAAAAATATTACAAAATAACATATAAAAATTCTTATCTACCATCATGCGTATTTAGTCTTCTCAATAGAACATCCCTATGTAACATCCCAACCTTAATCAGGTACAATTTTTTTAATTTATTATAGTCTAATTAATTAAGAAACATGGGGCGCACACCTACACACCTCATTGCAGGTCCCGGGAAGATTTTTGATTAATTTAAATAATTGTAGGCATTTAATGAAAAATGTTATGTCACGTATTAGCGTAGTGTTCTATATTTAAAATAATTAATTAAGGATTGAAAAGAGTAATGAGATATTTAAAGAAGACTTAAAATAAAGCAATAAAGGATAAAAAGAAATTTAGAAATAAAATAGAAAGGGGTTTACAGGAAAAATAAAAAAAATTAAAATGGGGGATTTCCATTTTTAATTATTTTTATCATTTTTCATTTCCATCTATTTATTTTATTTTATTATTTTCTTTTATTTTCATTTTTCCCTTATCTTTTATTTTTTGCTTATTTTTATTTTCTTTATTTTCTTTATTTTATTTTTTTCCTCTCCTATATTCCTCTCCCATTCCTCACATCACACCTCTCTACCCCCTAGGTGGTGTACCCCTCTCACCCCACTTCGGAAGGTCGTACCTCCTCTTTCCATCGTTCAATTTCTTCGCCGTTAGGTTTGCAGTAAAACTTAGGGAAATTCTAACCTTTCTCCAGTGGAATCATTCATTTTTGTTGTATATTATGCACATAGTTCATTGTGGAAGTTTTTTACCCAATTTTGGGGTTTTCCAAAATCTTTCGTTTTATTTCGTTTTAGGTCAAATAAAAGTCAACCACATATCTTAGAGTCATCTATGACTAAAAGGTAGGGTGCCTAATCACTTTCCCTTCGTTTCGTTGCGGTTTATAAAAACACACCATTGTGTCGTTAGTCGGTGCCTACCGACTTTATGCAATTTTACCCAATTTAATTTCATTAATTGATTTGCCTAATTATTGAAACCTTAATCATCTTAAATTATTTTATTTAATTTGTTTCAAAAATTTCATACCCCCCTTTTGGTGTTCTGACATGGTTGATGTATTTTTTCCGTTAGCAGGGTTTATAATTTAGTTATCTGCAAGTATAGTGCAACCCCTTTATATTATTTTTAAATTAAATAAATTGTTTTTTGAATTGTTTCAATAAGGTCGGACACCCCTTTGGGCATTCCGACAAGGTCGGTGTATTTTCCCATTGGCTAGGTTTATATATTGATTAATTGAAAGTGTTGTGAATCCCCTCTTTATTGTAATTAAATTAAATAAATAGTTTATTTTGAACACAAACATGAATTGTTGGATCATTGGTACATGTTTTATTGAACTATTTATTTATTTAAAAAGTACATTATCTGCTAATGTTGATACAGTATATTTCTTTATTAGGTTTCCATGTTGTAATGTTAAATTTATACCTTGTGATGCATGGGTGTATCTGGTTATTTTTCAAGCTGTGATTTTATATACTGATTATGTCATTTCTGCTTTTGTGAAAACTTTAATTAAATTTTGGGTGAGGAAAGGAGGCAGGTCCCATATTATGTACCATTATTAGACCCTCCATTCTTGACTGGTTACCTCTATATGTTGGGGGGTGGTGTCATTGGGTTTGCTGGACCGAGACTTCCATGAGATTTCTAATACTTATGGGTGATACTGGTTCCAAAAGGGCCCATTGGGATGGATCTGTTGGCTATGTGGTTGAGCCACCCTCAGGTGATACTCAACCCCTTTTTGTGAGATCTGGATGGACTCAGGGTAACGCCATGCCTAGAGCGATACTTGGTCTTTCGAAATATTTCCTTGGACAGAATCAGTGGTATTAGATAAATTTATGGATGTTCTGTAGCGATGCCTTTGGGATGGGCTCGGACTCTAACTCTCTACTTGAACCGTAATAATGATGAACTTAAAGTATATATTATTCCCATTTGAGTCTTTTCAGAATTGAGATATTCTTATGATATGTGGAAGTGAACCTGGTTGACACTTTACCTAGGCTCCAAGCTAAATCACATGCTTGGGGTATACATATTACTTATTTTACCAAGATTTCTTGGATATATATATATATATATATATGTTTACATGCATACTGCTAACAGGTACCCATTTCCGACTACCAGCTTAGGCTGAAGCAGGTGATTAGGCATGGGTTCCACTTGGAACCCGGGCCAAATTATTTATTTCATTACACTTAAATTAATTATTTGAAGTTGTTATGTAGTGGATAATTTCATTTTTATCATTGCATGAAATGGAAAGGTTTAGACACCATGGGTGCTAGCCTACTGGGATATTATCTCACACCCTTCTCAGACGTCATTGATAGCCGAGTAGATTATATGTTCATAGGTATTGACAAGGGGAAGCGTGCTGCTTCTGATGCTTGACTATTCATTACTACTTAGGATGGAGACTAGGGTAGAGGACCGTGCCTTTCTTGTGATGCAGTTGCTGCTTTCTGTATTTTCTCTTAGTTGACTGTGTGTTTGAGTTTTGTTTTCTGTACTTTCAGTTCGGACCTATATCATGGCCTGATATCTTTTTGTGAGCTTCCACACTTGATTATTATCTTTCAGTTGGATTATTTATATTGCTTCTGCTGCAGTATATTCATTCACATGCTTCCACTATTTACTATTTATTGTTGTTTACTTCCTCTGTGATATTATCTATTACCTATGAGGGAATAATCTCCCCCCACAAACACAAAAAGGGCCCTCGATACTAGTCGGCAACCTCTAGCATTTGTGGAGATGTGCTTGAGGTTATGTGACCCACCGATCTGGCCACTGTCTTAGAGGTGAGTTGGGTCGGGATGATACACCCTCAATGGCTTAAGCCCATTCAGAAAAAAGGTAATCAAAGTAGTGAGATATAAATTTCTACCAATGAGCCTATAGTTGAGTTTTATAAGATATTTAATTCAATCCAAGGGAAATGAGTTAAAATCTAGAAATGGGTGTATTTTCTTATTTATTATTTTAATGCAATACAATTTAGAGGTGAAATTACTATAATAATGGAACTATACAACCAAATTGGGCTAATAAGAAAATGATTTGGGACTTTTAGCCATAGGGTCATCAAAATACCAATATAAATATAACAAGAGGTCCTCAATGACACCAAATGACTTTGTAAGAAGTTATTTTATACCATACCACATGACCTATTTTCTGTGAGGAACTCTAGTTAGATGTCATAGGAGCATGCCCTAGGGGAGGAATGACCGCAAGTACCCGCCCCCAAAGTAGAGCTAAACAGATTGGGAATTATGAGAGGGAAATTAGAAACTACACCAATATGAATACGAACTATGAAAATCAAAATAGTTAAATTATAGTCGACCAACTATATTAGGTGAGGAGCTAACCGTTATCAATAAAGAAACTTCTAGGGAGGGGTAGTTCCAATATAGTTTAGTCATCGAGTCTTTAGGTCTTTAATTGGGACTCATTCATCTATGAATATGGTTAATGTAATTATATAATCCTAGAAATATTTTAATCCTTTCCTCTAAACCCACATTATAAATTATGGATTATCATAGAATAAAAATATGTAATTTTCAGTAAGTTGGGTATAAATTTGAAATATCTCATTTCTCATTTCTATGTCTTTATGTGCACATATTCTTACTAAAATTAATTTAATCTATATTAAATTTATATAATGAGTTTCATTAGTATAGCAATTTGTTATTATAATGATGGAATATTCATTAACCAATTTTCTCTATTTCTCAATGGAATGTGAAATCATGAATTCGTCATAAGTGTAGACTATCGGCTATATGAAAAAGCGTTTTTTCTTTTCTTTAACCGTATTAACTACAGGATCTAAAAGTGTAATTGACTAAATATTTATGATATATAAATATAAATATAAATATAAATATATATCATATTTATATTCCTAAAATTATTAACTATGTTACTTCCTCCTTTATCCCTTCAAAAAATGACATCAACATCCATGTGTACTTGTAGTCTACCATAACCACAGAACGGTGAATTCCAATTTTCACTATAAAATTCATAGATTTTTATGGTTTATATATCAAAAATAAATATGTTATATATATGTAATATATCTTAACCTTTATTTTTATATAAATTTTTATGAGTTATTTTTTGAAGATAAGGAGGGATGCTGACCAAATTTTTCAATTGGAACCAGTTTATATGTCATGTTGCGTGTTTGTGCATCATAGAGTTTACTATTGTATTATAGTCCTAGAAATGTGGAATTTTAGTTGGATTTTATTATTTTATATATTTTTATATTGTTTATTCATGGGTTCTTAGATTCGACATGGATTTTGGAAGTTGTATTTTGGGAATTTTTTTCAATTTTAAGATCACTACATCATGGAGCATTGGTTATAGGGAAGTTTCTATATGGGGGATCATAGGTTGTGACATTATGATACTCATTGTAATACATTACTCTACTTAGATTAGAGGATATATCTATTGAACAAGAAATTGATTATGGACATAGTTTTTTATAGACCCCACTAGGACATGTCCAACAACCTTCTATTATATTCCTTTTCAATTTTGTACACTTTATAATGTAACCCTATATGATGTGCGATAATGCATGTTTTTCAGAATGCCTATAAATATCATAGTTTACATAGAATAATTCTTCTATCCGACCATTATCTAAAATATTCAGCAACTCTAGGGACTCCCAAATATTTATTCCATTCCTAACACTCTTAGATACCTCTCATATGATTTCAGTTCAACTCTTGGTGATTATAATAGTTGTTCCATCTCAATCTACTTGGTTATTATCTTTTATCTTGGGTTAAATCACATATATATTACTATTTCACCATAATATTATTTATTTATTTACTAAAATCTCTTCTATAATGATTTTATATTGGTTATAAGGATCTAACTTTACGTTGGTTTGTTGGAATGATTTGGGAATAAAATCATAGAAAATAATAATTTTTACATCGATAAATATGAGGTAAGAATACCTTACCATCTTGAATAAATGTACAATGATTTCTTCCTTGATTTTCCTTGGATATGTTCCCTATTTTCTAACCCAATTATAATATGTTATTTTGGAATGAGTGGGTAGAATACGACACCATTTTTTGGAAACAAATCTAGAAAATGGACCAATCCCAACATCTCTATACCCACAGTTTTGAAAAACCAAGGGTATAGAGGTTCCTGTCCATTCATATACCAATGTTTTCTTCAATAAATATTGGTATAGACTTAAAAATATTGGAATCCCACTAGAGCTCCTCCTCATATACTCCTCATTTGAACATTACCACCTTTCATGTGTCCGATCACCCCCTCAATATACTTCAGCTAACATATTCCCTCCCCTATGGGGATTTCAGCCACCCCACTACCCTATAGAGGTGACTTCAGCCACCCCACTGCTCTCCTCATGTAATTTTGGACACCCCACTACCCTCCTAATGCGATTTTGGAATACCCACCCATCTAATGTTTTAATTCTCTGGAATGTTTTTTATGATCTTTGGGTGGTAACATTTTATTCCCTCCTCTTATTTCTTCTATATTGTTTTTAAATATTTGTTAAGTGTTTTATTGATGGGGAAATAATTTTGATGTTTGATGTTAGAATTTATGTTTCATTTACTTTTTCAAGCTTTAAAATGTTAATTTTTTTTCTAAGTTCGTATTTGGCCTAAATATTCATGGTTTGGATTATATATTGGGTCAATTTTCAATTATATTCATTTATTGTGACCATTTCTCATGTGGAAAATGTGTGGAATTTCCAAATTGAAATGATATATTGATGGGAAAGGGTTTTTTATAAACTATTTATGTTTGATAAAAATATATTGTTTTTATAATAAAACACACACGATTTTGGTATTATAAGTAAAAGGAGGCTTCCAAAGTGGTTTAATTTTTTGTGTTCAAAGAGGGATTTCATGTTTCAATGGTTTTTTTGGATTCCAAATTTGAACGAAGGTATCCTTATAATTGGGTGGTTATAATTGTGGGTGAATACATTTACTTTTGCAGGTTCATTTTCATGGAATGTTTTTTTTACAAAAATTTCTCAAATTCTATATGTTGTATTTATAAATGTAAAGGCCCAGTTGGCACCTTCTTATGAGTCGATCGTTGATGGTTCCTTTTTTGGTCCAAATTTCTTTTATTGATGTTGTTTAGTCCATTTGATGGATGATTGGTTACGTGATTTATGTCTTTCTTGTGTGTTGGGGGTCACATTAATGGTAATACAGATGTTGGGAAGGGCATGATAATGTTATTAGCCCAAAAAGCTTGTTATTATCTTGTGATGATGTTATTGTACATGGTCTACCTAAAATATTATTCCATGAGGAGATTGAGGCTTCTAAGGGGGTACTAGTGGGAAATTTCTAGGCTAGTAAAGGTTGCACATTGGCTAGACCCCCTTAGTTATATGTAAAACATTTAATTTGGTTTTTCACTAAGGAGACCGCGTAGAGTGGTTCAGTGGATAGATGTATTATTTTACCCTACTGACAACTCGGTCAATGTTTTAATGTCTTGTGTGGTCATGTTAGTCATTATGTTTTCACCAAATGATATGTATTTATGTTATGTATAATTAATTTATAGATTTTCATTTTTATTTTCTATTTCTTGTATGGCCTTTCTTGGTGAGTTGACCCTTTTGTGGATTAAACATATTTTAGTGTTATTCGATCCTGGTATTTATCATGTTTATACTTTATTTTTACCCTTAATTCCTTTTTTATCATTAGGTTCGTGTTTTTGTATTATTTTAATGAAAAAAATGAATTTCTTTTCAGTGAGACATTAGTATTATCGTTATTTTGAAATGTTTTAGACCATGTGTTGTTTTTATTTTGAAATATGAATATTTAAATAAATTTTTCCCTTGGAATTTTCATTGGTTTTAAATAGAACGAATTTAATGAAATGGGTTTATAACATGGGGATCTTTGATGAAGTGAATAACTTATCCCTTTTTTTCTCCCATTAATTTAAATTAAAAATGGAAACCTATTTTTCCAAACCTTGTCTTCAAATTTGGTTCTATAATAAAATGAACGAATGGCGATCATGGTGGTATCTTACTAGCTTCATCTCACACCCAATATACTCTTACTGGTAGGAATTTAGTCATCATGTCTTGTGAAGGTATTTATATATTTTGGAATTTTGGTTGGATACACTATTGGCTTTCCTTGAAAGTGGATGGTTATTTGGATTGTGTTGGTGACTTAATTTTCATTAGGGGATGGTGATCGGACCTTCAATTTGTAGAATTGGTTGGATAATTCTTTTTTATGAATTTTTGGTCATTCTTTTTGTCTCATTTAGCTTCTATTGTAGTTTAGAAACATTATAATATTTTTTAGTTTATTTCTACTACCATTTCTAGTGCTTCTTTCTTCTTATTTATGGTATTCCTTGTTTAGTAAGTTTGAATTGGTTTTTGAGTGTGAATCCATCCACAATGTTTATATATGACACCCTTTATACTTGTAATTAGGTCAAGTGGATCAGGGACACTCCTTTGGTATATGGAGGGCCATTATGTATAACAATTGTATCCCAATGTTATTATATTATTATTTGGAAACTATGTTATTATTGTTTACCCTTCTTTTGTGGGTTGAAATCATGTTTTCTAACTATGTTCTTCCTTATTATTTTTGTGTTGTTTACATAACTATGTTTTTAAGTGGGAATTACAAAAGTTTTAAAATAAATAAATAAATAATGTAATTATATAGATATTTGAAACTATTTTGTAAATGAATTTTATAGGGTGTGTTTTTTAAAGTGTAAAATGTTTTTTCAAAAATAATTTTGGAATAAATTTTATATAAATAATTTTTTGATTTTTAATTAAACTATGGGCATGTGTGGGTTTTATAAATAATGTTTTAGGCAAATGTTCTATGTTTTAACATAATTTTGATGCGTTTTCATTTCATTTCATAAAACCTTATGAAAAATGATTATTTTTTAACTTCAGTAGAATTTGTTGCACCTATTGATATTCCTAGGGAGATGTTTAGATAATTAGAATGATAGGGAATTCTTATATGTTAGGTATACCATCCTTAGTTATTTACAGGCATTTAATATAGAATATGTTATTTCTTTTATTATTTGTTTTTCTAGCTACTGGTATTCTTTGATAAATTTAATATTAAATTTGGTTACAGTTAATTTTTTAATTATGTTATACATTGTTGATGGGGAGATATTTTTTTCACTTGTAATATAACATAGAAAAGTTGGACGTATCATACTAATCTGATTTCAATAGAGTTTAAAAAGAATTTGTAAAAAATTCCAGATTTTTCATTTAACAATTCTTCAGATGGAGGTTGTGTACAATTTCCACAATATAATTGTTTTTGGAAGACCATGGTTAATCCAAGAAGAATTTAGGTACAATATACCAAAATATGTATTTCATAAAAACTATTTTGTTTGGTATCACCAAGGAGAGACAAAGAAACCTTCTGTTGTTCATGAAGGAAAAAAATAACTCGTATGAAGAATTTTTTATTATATTTGTTTCAATTATTTCATCATCAGGAGATACATAGTATTCCACTGCAAGAAGACAATGATTTCAATACACATGAGGAAAATAGTTCATATGATGATGTTGAGAGAGTGAAAATTTTCATGGATGATTCCAGAACTCCAGTATATCAAGAATGTACTAAAATGACCAACTTAGAAATTTTAATGTTGTTATATCGTGGAAGAACTATATATGGAATTTATAATACAACCATTGATTACATTATCAACTTTTTGAATTAATTTTTTCCTGATATTGAAGATATTCCCTCAAATAATTACCTTGAATGGATGTTAATTAAGCATCATGGATTTTCTACTAATTATGTTTATGCTTGTCTGAAATATTTCAGTTTATTTTGGGTGGAAATAGCTAATCATAATGACTATAAATAATTTGGTACATCTCAATGTATGGAAAATGTTTATGGAACACCATCTTGTGTGCCATAGAAATTCATGTGACACTTTCCATTGATTCCAAAACATCAAAAAGTTTTCATGTCTAATGAAATATCATCCAATGTGTGATGTCATGATGCTGAGAGAATTAGAGGAATTTATGAGTTGGTTCATCCTGAATTTGGACTAACATCAATAGAATTGGTTTTATAACATCTTAATTTTTCAGCTGAGGTAAGTAATGCCAGGTTGGGTCTATCCTGGGATAGTTTTAATACACTTGGCCAGATACATACTTCTCACAACACACGACTTGTTTTTATTCATGTTTATAATCTTACTACATGTATTTGTATAAAAAACCTTTCACTTTCTTGAGTATAATGATATATAGAACTTATGATCGCAGGAATGGTATAAATGTCTACCTTTTTCCTTTAATAAGAGAGTTGAAGCAACTTTGGGATATGAGTGGGTGGACATTTTATGACTCTTCAAAAAAAATATTTTAGATCCATAATACCCTTCTATGGACAATATATTATTTCCCTAATTATGTATTGATGTTTTCTTGTAGCATCAACGGAAAAATATCATATCATAGATGTATGAATAATTCACAATCGATAAGGCTTAAATATCATCACAGTTCATTTACATGTGGTATTAGAAATTCATACCAATGGATCCTTAATACTGGTATAATCAAAAGTGGTTCAATAATAATATTGACACAAACCAACCACCTCAATGTATGTATGGCAGTGATGTTCTTAATGAATTGATAGAATTAATTTTTCATTAGAGAAAGTTCATCTAAAATGTAAAAAGATGAAGAATTTTTTACACCGAAGACACTTAAAATTAGAAAAAGAGAGGTATATTTTTTTGAGTTTTCATATTGGTCTACCAACTTGTTATGTCATTTTATAGATCTAATGAAAATTGAGAAAAATATATGTAAAATGTTTCTTTCAATTTTTCTAAATATCAAGGGGAAGACCAATGATGACTTCAAATCTGGTCTAGACTTGTTAAATTGGGGTATTCGACTAGAAATGAAGCCTTTGTGTATTGGAAAAAACAAATGGAAAGTTTCTTATGCTTTTTATGTTATGACACTATAATAGAAAGATCAATTTTATGGAAATATTAGAGAATATCATGGTTCCTGGTGGATATTCGAGCAACATATATAAACAATTCAATAGAAGGGGTTTGAAAATAATATACCTAAAAACTCATCATTATCACATCATTATTAATTAACCGATTCCAATAGAAATTCACAATTTTCTACCCAATAATATAAGGGTGAAAATGATTTTCTTGTTCCATTTTTAGAGAGATTTATGATAAAAGTTTATCTAATTTATTCTAGATAAAAATGTAGTGGGAGGTGCCATTAATTTTATATGAGATGTGATTTTTTCCTCTATCATTTTTCACATGCATGATATATTTAACTTCCATCTTCCAACTAAAACACTTCTTGGGGGACCAATTTCTTTTCGGTGGATGTATCTTGCAGAGAGAAATATGTGCCCAATGATACCATATGTCCAAAAATGGAATTATCCAGAATGTTCGATTGTGAGTGGTTATCTGGATTTTGAATGTATGGATTTATGTTCAATGTATTTTTCAGATGTGAGAACAATACATAATTGGATAATGAAAAATGAAGATGACCAAAATGGGGAAGTGGAGCCCTTGTTTTCATATCTTCCCCAAGTAAGAGGATTTATTGGGTCTTATACATTGGTTACATTGATCGTTGAAGTGCGGGATATGGCACATCACGCAGTCTTATTTAACATTGGTTTGTTTTATGACTATATCGATTATTTAATTTTGATATTTATATGATATCTAATATTACGGAATTTCACATATAACTCAGAGTTTTATTATCATTTTTTATTGGAAACATTAAAAAAATTATAAGTAGAGTTTATCAATCTTTGCCTCTGAGAATGAGATAGGATTTGTATCGCCCAGAGTTTCTTTCTTGGTTAAAATAAATGGTATCCCCAGTACATTAATTATCTTAATATATATATATATCCATTTAATTGTATTATTCATATTTATTTTAGGTATTGAGTTTACCTGTTGAATCTATTTCTCAAGAAAATAGAGCATTGGATTTTGGTCCCAATTCATTGGTTCGTGAATGAGACTCTTTAAAAATCAATGGGTATAAATTTGTTAGAACTAATTGAGTATTGAAAATAATAACACCACATGATAGAGTTCTACTAACTACTCAAACTTATTGTTATTCCACATCATTATATAGGCATCCTGGATATGGATATGTGTTTTATTGTGGAATTATTCTGAAAATATTGTTACTGGATTACTACACTCAAGGTAGAGTCACTATAATGAAATGTAAATGGTTTGATTCAATGAAGTTACATGGTATATTTATTAATAACAATGGATTCAGAGTTATTGACATGATTCGATTCCTTCATACCATTGAACCATAAATTTTTCAATCATTAACAAAAGTGTTTTATGTGAAAGATCATTTGAGACCTAATTATGGTATCATTAATGAAGTAATCCCAAGAAATAATTTTCATCATACTGGTGATGAAATTTCCACCATTTCTTCCCCCATTTTGGTTGACACAAAAATTTCATTTGATGACTCAAATTTTTTCATTGTGAGAGTTGATATTGAACTTGAAGTAGTGGTGGGTGATATATAGAAGCCACCATATATGTCAACTATTCATTCAGTTTACCTTGATGTGAGTTTCTCTAGTTAGTTTTACTGTAATTACATTAATTTAGCTTTAGTTTGGCATGATATGTTTGTTTTAGAATTGTGCAGTTTCATTTAATTTAATTTCATTTATTTCTATTTAGAAAATTTTGTTTAAAATGGGATTTTAAAAATTGTATAACAAGGTTTTAAATTATTGTCACTAAATGATTTTATGACATTGCATATACCTTATTTTAAATATAAGTTTTATGCATGATTTTTGAAAACTATTTCTAAATAATGTACATTTCATTCTTATGGATATTATGAAAAATACTTCAAAACTTCGAAGGAGTCACTATTTGATCCTAATAAACAGGTGTGTGAGAATGAGTTGGATTTTTGATTTCCTCAATGAGTATAATAATTGAAATATTTTTCTTCCCTAATATATATAATGTTATTTTAATATTATTGATCAAAATTTTTAGACAAATTAAATTCCGCAAAAGTTGACTCCTCATCCTTCTAGAATGGGTCCGAGTGGGTTTTCTCGTACACTAAGATATGGAACTCATTATACCCATTCACACACCGACCCAATTTCAGACAACCCATATACCACACATTTACTTCTTCTACTTGAGTCTATAGGGATGTTCCCATACAAGCCGCCACAATTATCTCATTTAGATTCTTATTCACATACCATGTATGGTCAGTCTATAGGGATGTTCCCAATTATGCCTACACCATCTCATTTATCCTCTTCTTCCAATACCATGTATAGATTGCCTCCATGGATGTTCCCACCTATACTATATCCATATATAATGATGTATCCCTAATACTAATACCCATATTATACCATGTATATGCTACCTCCATTTCATACCATATATTCAGCATCTGATTAATCTATTCCTTTAGCTTCCTGTCCTGTGCATGAATACCACCCATATCATCCATTAAACGAGACACTTCTTTGAGAGGCTATTAATCTAAGAAAACCCATAGATCCATCATATCCTATTGAGTATCCAACATCATTTTTTCATTACTATGTGAAATTATATCACTTTATTTTTGTCTGTTTGTAACATGACTTAATTCTTCGTTTTCTCCTATATTCTAATTGAGTGGGATCTCCTGTTAGGCGACTTGGGTGCACTAGTATGAAGAAATCCTAGAATCTATAGGCATAAAGAATTGTGTATTACGATGAAGAAAAGTAGTTGATAGGTAAAAATTGAAGGCCATATAGATGTTTCAAGGACACTTTATCCATGTTTCACGATATCCTTCTGGTGGAACCCATCTTATGGAGACATATGTACAATGAAATCTAGGAAAAATCACATGAGAAGATATCAGTAAGAAAGTTTTATAAATTTATATTAGTATTATTATTTTATTAATAATAATTAACATTTTCATTGCAGAATTGGTTTAACTCTCCTGATGGTGAAGATGCTAAGATGATAAGGGTGTTGGATCTTGGAATGTTATGGTGATCATACAAGCATGATTTGTATCTTAGTTGGAAGAGAAGACTGGTTATGATTTAGAGGGTGTATCCATATTCCCTAACTATCAAAAAACACAATATCAAAAAATTATTTCATATTGTAAGGATTATGAGTTTATGGTATTCCCAATCTTTAATGGTTTGCATATATACTTAATTCATATTACCTATATTGAATTTTTTTAGTAAGTGTTTAGGAAAAAATAAAAAATATTTTATGTCATATCAATAAACATAGGGGTACACTATAATGCCCAAGCATGAGAAGCACAAGATACTTTATTCAGAATTAAAATAATTTCCTTATTTATATTGTTACTTAGTTAGCTTTTCATAATGAATTTTATGTTTTATTATCATTAATCCTGTTAATATATGGCTGAAAATACCCCTTTAAAATAGACATTAGGCATAGAGGCCAATTGGCCATTAGGCCTAATTTCCATTGGCCTATAGGCCTAATGGACAATTAGACTATAGTCCTAGTGTCCAATTATCCAATTAGGCATATAGGACAATTTTCCATAAGGCATATAGGCCGAAAATACTTTTTTTTATTTGTCTTAATTGAAAGATTGGCCATTACACCATCAACCAATTGACCATTTGGGTTATTTTCCAATTTTCGATTAGGCATAATGTCTAATTATAGTATTGGCCTAATGTATAATTGGCCTATAGGCCAAATGGAAAATTGTTTTATTGAACTAATGGCCAATTGAACAATTAGGCCTAATTTATAATTTTACTATAGGCCAATTAGCCATTATGCCTAATCAAATATTATGACTAATTTTCCATTAGTCCTATAATACAATTATACATTAGGACTATAGGACAACCAAACAATATTCTTAATGGAAAATTGGCCTATAGAACTACTTGGATAATTTTGCATTAGGTGTAATGACTAATTGTCCATTAGGCTGGTAGACCAATTGGCTATTAGGTCTCTAGGACAATTGACCATTAGGAATATAGTCCAAATGGACATTATGCCTATAATCCATTTGGACATTAGGCATAATTCCCAATTTTCCATTAGGCCTAATTGTCCATTAGGTCTATAGGACAATTGAACGTTAGTCCTATAGTCCAATTTCAAATTAGGACTAATTGTCCATTTGGTTTATAGGTCAATTGGACATTAGACCTATAAGCCAATTGGACATTAGACCTATAAGCCAATTGGACATTATGCCTAATAGAAAAATTTCCTTTAGGCCTATAATCCTATTGGGCATTAGGCCTATAGGTTAATTAGCCATTTGGCCTATAGGCCAACTGGCAATTTATCCTAATGTTCAATTGGTCAATAGGTCTAATATCCAATTGGCCTAAAGGAATAATGGCCAATTTGCCTATAGGCTAACGTCCAATTGTCCAATAGGCCAACTGGACCTTATTCCATTAATACTATAGGACAATAGGACATTAGGCCTATAGGCCAATTGGCCATTAGGCCTAATTGGCCAATTTTCCATTAAGCATAGAATCCAATAAAACTATAGGCCTATTTTTCAATTAGAACTAATGGACAATTGGCCTATAGGGGAAAGGGGAAATTTGAAATATAATGAATAATATGGATTTAATATTGTGAAATGAATATAAATAATTCATTTTCAAGAATATTTAATGTATAGAATGAGTAACTAAAATTAAAAGTAGTTGGGGTTTGGCTTAGTGGTAATAACCCCTTAATTCTACATGAAAAATGGGGGTTCAAAACCCATTGGGCACACGGTATTATAGGAGTACTGTAGTGTACTGTAGCAGTGGTGGAATTGTAGCAACAACTAGAATTGTAGTGGCGGCAGGTCACTAGAGCGACATCCGAGTACTATAGTAGTGGCGGGGTAGTGCACAGGACTGTAGCAGCGCATGTACTATAGCAATACTATTCACATAATGGGATTTGGGCAAAAAAAAATCAGCCTACAGGAAATGTAATGGGATAAATTCTCACTGGGCCTTCGGGCTATGTAATGGGTCTCCCCCTACCCAGTTAAAGAGGTCTTTGCTTTGCTTTAATAATAAATGAGGCTTCGGCCCAAACCTTTAAAAAAACTGAAATTACAATGTGTGTATGGTTAGATTTTACATATGAAACTATTATGAATTTTTATCACATCAATTGTGAATTTTTCATTCATCTAAAATTTATTTGATTTATATTATCATTCAAGACTATACAAAGTTTACATTATGAATATGATTGTACTAAAAAATATCAATTATATCAAGATGTGTTGGGCATTAAAGGTCTTGTACCTCGAGAAATGTTATTTTTCTCAAGTGGCAAGAAAAAAGATGGAAGTGCAGTGAATGCACAAACATAAGAAAATATTGTATGTTTTTTATTTATATTTAAGATATTTATATGAAATTCATAATTAAATAATTTTTTTATATTTTCAAAATAATTCATTGAATACCCTTTATGATAAATAAAATGGAACCTTTAGGCCGAACCATAAATTTAGTTAGGTATTAGGTGATGAGAACCAGTGCATTGTCCAATAACAAGGGAAAAAATCATACCTCTTGGTATTTTTACTCATTGGAACTTCTCAATCCCCTCATACCACTGAGCTGAAAATAATTCATGCATAAGCAACTGATGAAAATAATATATCTTTTATAGTAGCATGAGAGATGTAAATATGAGTGTGAAAGAAGTAAGATGATCACCGAAATATTATTGAAAGCTATGCCAGTTATCATTAAATCACTTCCATTATAGAATTATACTAATATTGATTCATATATGGAATTGATGTGTTCTATAAATGATACCCTGTGTGATTCCACTGAGGTTCCTTGTGGTGATCGAGCTAAAGGTGGTGGAAATGATACTGATGATGATGTTTATTCTCCAGATGATACTATTGGTGAGGATGTTGCTATTTTTGTTGTTTTTGATGATTATGATGATGGTTTTGAGTATGAGGATGTTTCTGATGAGGAATATATTGATCTTCTTCATTGTTGACATAGAAGGAAGGATACTTGTACAGTTTTGTAAAGAATTAAATTGATTTTTTATGGATATATATGCATAATTTAAAATTTATATGGTTTGAAATTTTTTAAAAGACATTGGTTGGATAGTAAATATATAAATTTTATACTTAATTCAATGTATATTGTTTGGTTTATATGATTTACATGTTTAGAAATGCATTTGGGGAAGAAGGTGGTGGTGATGATGCCAAATGAAGGCAGCAACCTATACCCACAGTTTTTAAAACTGTGGAGTATAGGTTCAATGATGAGGATACATATATCCATGGTTTCAAAACTATGGGTGTAGATATATTCCCAATTTTTTATTTAAACTGTTGGTATGGAAATATATAAGTGACTTGTACACACAATTCTATAGAAACCATGGATATAGGTCTATTCTGATGCCTTTATATGCCACAGTTTTGAGAACTGTGGGTATAACCTACATGGACGGTTCTTGGGTATATACCCACGATTTCAAACCATGAGTATAGGTTTCTTTTCCATTAGTAACATTCTATGATTTTATTTTATATGTAATTTATTATTTATATGATATTTCATATCCTATAAAATAATTTTTTAAGATACGTTGTTCCATGAAATGAAATTCCTTTTTTGTGGTTTGTGCATAGCTAGAGGAAATGTTGTTTTTCTGTCCATGTTGACTTTAATCCCTTATAGTCTTATATAACTTCATATAGGGGGAGCGTGGAGGAAATTTCTCATTTTTAATGGGTTTGTGTAAGACTGTTAGTTCCTTAGTGTGAAATTGAAAATGGGTATGCTATATTTCCTTTAGTAGAGTGTCCATATTTGCAAATATCATCTAGAAATTGGTAACATACATGTATATGAGTGATAGTCCATTGTTTGACCATTCCAATAATGTATAACATCATAGAGGAGAATATGTCAATGAGACATGGGTGTATAATCCCTTAATGGTGGGGTTGTAGTTTTTCATTAATTGTGGTTATAGTTATATTTTAAAAACAAACACGGTTGTTTGATAACATATGGAACACTTTAGATATAGTGCTAAAGTAGGTATGGTCAAAGTTCATGGATTATTGGTCAGTACATTTTCACTAATTTTATGATTGGTTGTGTGATTGTATGTTCATTTACCTTTACATTATATCATAAAATTATATTAAATATCAACTTATGTCGAGGACACATTGGTCGTGTGCAACATGTCTTATAATCACACCATGCACTGACATGTGCATGTAGACTTCATTATAACGAATATATTGAAGTTCAACACCCCTATAAAATATTGTTAATGTTAAAAGTGGCGGGATTCAGACAAGGAATCAAGATATAATCCATATTATTATAGCTATACTTTATTTATTATCATTTTCATTTGTAATATTATAATTGACGATCTACCACATTTGAGTTCTATCGATTACTATTGGAAAAAATCCTTCAAGTTTTCCTCTCGATATGCCTTGGGTGATATTGTTTTTGTTGACAAAGATAGATGGTCGTGAATATGTATGGTTATTTTTTGTTGAAAGTGGGGTTTTAAGATGGTACAATTTACTAGTGTTTGCAAAAAAGGTGGTCCCCAAAATTGAAAATTTGATTGTAGAAGAGGAAGGATTTAGGAGAAAGAGATCTCTATTCGTGGACCATTAAATATGGTACAAGGTCCATTAAGATTGGTTCATAGAACACCTATGAGAATTAGTTCATGGGGTAGAGATGGTAGGAAGAATGAAAAATGGTTCATTGGAAGGCTCGCAGTACAGAAAAGGCATGATGGTTCTTGGGATGGATTATCATCAGAATAATTGAGGTAGTGATTTGTAGTTCTGTGAAGGAAGAAAATTGGTACATGGAATTTTTAGAATAAACAGTTCTTTGTACGATTGTTGTTCGCGACAGGAGAAGAAATATGTGGTGAAGGTTGCATCATATCAAAGATTTGGTAAATCTTGGATTAGTGGATTATTTGGATTTATTTTCCTATATAATGAGCACTAATACCACCATTAATATATATATATATATATATGTATATTCATTAGAAAAAAAATTTTGCTTCAATAAAGAATTTGGCTAAGTATGAAAGAGTTCATGGAGAGTCCGCGAAGGAGAAGTGGTTCATGAGGGATGATTCAGTGATGTGAGGTGGCTCACTAGGAAGTGGTTCTGTGAAGGGTGAAACAGTTCACAAAATAAATTATATGAATGGGTTTTTCAAGGAACTAAATACTTAAAAGGAAGAAAGGGTATGGAAAATAATAGAGTCTGCAGGCAGTATGCATAAGTGAAGATGGTAAGTAGAATTTGGGACATTATGTAGAGGTATTTTGCAGAGGCAGTATAAGGAAGAAGAGAAGAAGCTGTCTGTTAAGGAGAGAAGTTCATATAAGTGGAAGTATTATGCAGAGAGATGGTCTGTGAGACATAACAAGTTCTCAGTTTGGGGATGAAGAAAGTTGGTTCAGGGATGATTAAAGGAAGCTTGTAAATTGACCAAAATAGTTTGTGAAAAAATTTACACAAACATAATAGTACACATAAAAGTGGATTTCATATACATGTAAAAAGAAACTTCAATAGATCATCTACCTATTGTTGAGGTTGTGTGATTTCATGAAAATAAAGGGACCTACAAGTTCATGAAGTGTGAGTGGATCCCTTCCAAGAGAAGTGGGTAAGGAAGAGGAGGATGGCGATCCTTCCCACCGGTAGTGATTTAGAGGAAGAGACATAAGGAGTGACCCTTGGGATCGTGGTGAGCATACCCTAAACCTTGTGAAGGCAGTGAGCCTCAGCATAGAAATGATCTCGCCCGAACCTTGTAAATAGAAGTGGGCTTTAGTAGATTTTTGTACATTAGCACAATACTATCGTATACTCATTGGACGTAGCCCAGTGAGAGTGAACCAAGTACAATAATTCTATCCTATGCATGCTTTCATTTCTATTCATATATTGCTATAGGAGAAAGTGAAAATAGTGTTTTGTTTAACTATGAAATAAGATCCAAAAAGGAAATAGTTTTAATATAACATACTATGATTCAGCCCCTCTCAGGGTATTCAGCCTAGTACACCTAACAATTACTAATGTGTGATTTGTTTTGACATTTATTGTAGAATTTATTGTCACTAATAATCATTTCTTCAATTAATTTGGATTATAGTATTATTTTACTAAACTATGATAGCTATGAGTATTATGGTATATTCCACAAATGTGACAACCCATATTATTTTTATACTATTAATCATGATTTTTTATTTAAATATACACACAATAAAATACAAAAATCACAATAGGACTAGTATGTTTGATTAATTACATATATATAACAATAACAAAAAATAATGATTAACCATAATTATTTTAAACTTCATAAAAACCATTTTTAATTCCATTTTTCTTATAAAATTTCATGGGATAACCTAGAGAAGTACATAAGAAAGGGGTTATTTGCAAAGTCTAGTTTGTGAATAGTCAAATCATATCCTGAATAATGTAAAAACATTGGTTGAATATGCTCAGTAAGGTGCTATAAAATGGTGATAAACATAAATTCTAACATAATAGAATTATATAAGGTGTTTATATCAAAGAAAATTAAGAATTGGGAGTCAATATAATACATGACATAATAATAGTAAGTCAATTATAACATGAAATAAATCATAACATACTCCTCTTAGAGTTACTACACATGCAACATACATTGTATATCTTGAGATTAAAACATTACCTAATGTATTGGATGGATATATAATCTGGGTCACACTCCTAACATTCATATTATGTATATGCATTTTTTTCTCAAAGAACACTAGAATTTATTTCATATCTTTTATTCTCATGATTACAGAGTGTTGTTTATATATATATATGTCCAAAATCAATTAAATATGGGTTCATATTGGTGAATACCCTTGTATGGAAATGGGGATGAGTATTTACAATACAAATGTTTTTCATTGAATCTTATGGAATAATTTCTAATATATAAAGGTTGTACATAAAGGTATAAGAAAGTGTTTAATGATAGACAATGTTTAACTCTCATTACCAAGAAATCATAAATAGTGTAAATGGATGGGTATAATGGTATAACAACTTGATTAATTGGAAATCAAAAAATATTAGTACGAATAACATACCTAAAAAAACAATTAGAGGAGGTAGCTTCATACTTTGAAAGGGTTCTTATAAAAATTTAGATAAACTTCCTAAGAACATAGGATATCTATGGGATAGAATTAGAGAGTTATGGGGATAAATATTACCTTCTCAATTATTTTTTAGTGATGTGTATTGCGAGTTTGGGTGGGTATTTTTAGAAAAAGATAGGTTACTTCTTTATTAATTTTTATACATTGGATTTAGAGTCTTTGTAATAAAATAATCAAAACCATCAATCATAAAAATAATTTCTGAAATGTTATCTAACAATGTTTAGTTGAATAAAATATTTTATTTGGATATGAGTAGATCTCATTAAATTAGAATTATTCATGATTTACAAGTGTGTCATGTTCATAAAGAATTGATCATAAAAAAATATAATATAATTTAAGTTCTAGTGGATTTATTAAGGGGTTTAAAAATTATTCAAACAACTTCAAAGGAAAATTAAATTAAAAGTGCAAAATATTTTCCATGTATACTATTTATAGTATTTATTACCTCACATTTGTTTTATTATGAAGTCATATTGAAAACCAAATATTTAATCCGTAACTAATTTTAACAAAAAAATCGATTGTTTTTTAAAACAATCAAAAATTAAACATTGGGAAATTTCAACATGATATTGAAAAAAATATTATTTATTTTACCAAAATAATTATAAATATATTATAAGTCACACCTTTAAATAAAAATAATTATTTACTAATGAATACATTTTTTTACTACAGTAACCACTTTATTACCCTAATAATTACATTTGACTTTATTAAATAATATTACCAATTATATTTATACAAATTTATATAATATGAATATTTTATGAAAATAATATTTATTGAATATTTATTAGTTTATTAAAATATTTTTTTATGGATACTATATACTTCCCCAAAACTCAATTATTATTTCTTCATATCAAAATCTAACTTTTATGAATATCATTTTTTAATCATATCTAAAGTAAAAAATGAAAGAAGTATAAATATATTCATTACTATTTAATAAATAAAATATAAAAATTAAATCTATTGTGGTATAAAAACATTACCCCACATTACATCAACATATGCCCAAAGGGTATGTTGTGAAATGGTGGTTCTTTCTTATGGCAGTTTGATGAACTTGACTTGGGAGATGGTCTCGATAAACTTGATCTTCTCCTATAAATAGTTTCAATAAAGTTCCATTTTCGAAATCTCATCTTTGGTTTCCTAAAAGGAAATACCAATGATGAAATCTCCCTTTGAAGCTCTGATATATGGTATTCTTGTGGTAAGATCCAACAGTATGAGGCCATTTCTTCTTCTATCTGTGTAAATTAGACTATTCTATATCCCTTAATATATAATAATCTTAACATTCACTAGAGAATAGATATATTATCAATAATTATGATTCTTAATGAACTTATAATCCCGATACATATATTATTTACATATTTTAAAATTGTCCAAAATAAATAAATGATATGTAATGTATGCATATTATATAATTATATTTCAAAATAATGCATTTATTCATTCAAAACTGAATTTCATTTACAAATTATTGGGTTATTATATTCTTCCACACAAAAAAGTTATCCATTAAAATTTCATTTTTTCACTAAAATAGTTAATACTAAATTTGTTTCATCCCATATTTAGGTTCATATGTACTATTCACAAACATGTGGGTCCACCATTTTTCATTGATGGAAAAATTACTTGTTTAATAAAACATTGCCTCCATTTTATAAAATCATAAATAGATTACACTCATATAAAATATTTTTTCCCAATGGTACCACCTATATATTTATTACATGTGAGGTTTCTGGTATGTACTACCTTAACAAGGGTACATGGAATATATCACGCACATCAGATATTTTAAGTGGGAGTTCTAGTTAATATTATAGTACTCTGATGTGATCAAGGATCCCAAAGGGACCAATTTATCTTGGAATAATATTTCCTTTATTACAAAATATTAGTACATTATTACAATATTATATAGGATTTAACACCATATCTCCAAATTCAAAACAGTGGACTCTTCAATGATTTTATTCATTTCATTTCAATGGTAATTCTATGGATCCCTTATAACATTGAATGGATTAAAAAATATCTATTATCTTATGGTTAAGGTAAGGTATCAGAAACATCCACTGTCTGACATTATCCCAACATTTTGGAGTCCAACACCTCTTCCCATAAAGTTCCTCATAAGTATCAATTCGAAATCTAGAATGAAAAATATATTTATATGAGAAATATTCAAGAGGAAGTTTTTGATACCATTATCAGTGGAAATCAATTGATGATGATCTCAATATATCCTCTAGAGTTTGAATGGTTCCCCTAGACTGACCATCTTTCCAATGGTGATAATCAAAAATAAAACTAAACTTTATGTAAAATTATTGATGAAGGATTCTTTATAAACTCAAAGAAAACTTTAGATCTCGATCTGATGCAATAGATGGGGGTATTAAATTCATTCTTACAACATCAATTAGGTATATAATGGTGTGTTGGTAATATTAGAAATTTTACTTGATCGAAATGAAATTTAGTGGAATTTAATGTCGATTGACTAATCCATCATGGAATTATTTCATATAGATATATTGGGTGGTCTTGTGATTAAATCCATGGTTATATTCATCAATTTGTATGTAGGTATGATAATGGTTTAATCGTACCATTGGACTTCTGTCTTTCATCCTTGACTTATTGTCATACAAAAAATCATGGTAAAAATTCTAAAATATCTCTCATTTTTTATCCCACAAAAAGTTTTACTTCAAATATATTTCCATCATTGTTATTACTGGATAAATAGGAATGTATGAGTTGTTCATTTTATCCATAAGTTCTATCTTTAATTTTTATTTTGATGCGACTCATAGCTGGGTCAGAAATATTATAACTTCATCATTAATAAATTTGAACTCCATATTTAGTACCATTTTCTTTATCTCCTTATCAAATTTTGGGCCTCCTTTATCCCCTCAATAATGGATAATTGAGAAGTTATTAAACTAATTTAGGATGATGTTACTATATTGATTCCCAAGAATATTCTTTTCATATCCAAATTTTTTAGATATCTTTGAATCCTTTTTATGGATTGGGTTGTGGAATCATTTTTAATTAGAGCATTTAATACTTTATTAAACATTATAGGATGCTTATGGATTGAAAACCCATAATCCTTCCTCCACTCTAGCCTCCTTAATTGGAACATAACAATTTTCTTATATTTGAATATATACTTGAGGATTTTAAAATTTTTATATATGTTACAATTATCATAATAGATATAATTTCACAAATTATTCACTATGAAGATCACTATATTCAATTCCAGATTACGGTTTCGGTTGTACACTTGGATCATTAATTATAATGTGTCCTAACCTATCACATTTTCATCTTACTTTAATACACAACCCAAACATTTTTTTAGATGTTTCACAATATATTAAAAATAATTAACCTTTAGTGTGTAATGTGAGAATATGTTTAGTTATTGGAATATTATTTAACATATTAATTATCTTCAAGAAATAATTATTCTAGAAAAAAGTCACTTCCATTCTATGTTGTATTTTTTAGTTGGCTTGGAAATCATGATAAGGTCATAATGAATTGATGATATTTCCCATATATTCCGAGGAACCTATAGATCTCTATCATAGATATTGGTTTGGGCCATTCTTAACTTGACTATATTTTCAATGGATCCTTATATAAAACTTTTCTAGTGATAACATTACCTATAAATGTTACATTCTCTACCAAAGACATACATTTTCATTACTTTCCATTTAACATTTCCTTCTGAAACATCATTAGTAGAACATTCTATTGGTCCTCAAGTCCTCCCCTACTTTTAGTGTTTTTAAAAATATATTATATAAATATTACCAAATATTTATCAGCATAATTCACAATACACTATTAATTATGTCCAGGAACATAGTTAGATATTTTTTTGTCCAAACGGAATCACTATGAACATTTAGTGAACATACCCTATACAAAAACAGTATTAGGGATATCCTCCTTTACCAACAATACATGATAATATCCAATCAACAGATCCATCATAGAGAACTAATGTACTCTATGTATCTAATCATAAAATTCATCAATCCATGGAAGATGATACATTTTATTTGTCTTGGTCTTTTTGAGCTCACAATAATCCATTCATAGGAACATTTACCCACACTTCTTCTTGAAGAAAATAATTGGGACACCCTATGGTTAAACACTTGGGTGTAAAAACTATTTATCCATATTATAATATAGTTTCTTCTTTTGATATTTAAGTTCCACAATGTCTATTCATTATGGAGCATTTGATGTAAGAAATGTTTAGGCTATATAATCAATTTAAAATTAATCCTATCAAATAGTGGGAATAAATGAGAATTATTTTCCAAACACATCATCATATTTTCATAAAGTGGACATGTTGTTGAGGATAAAATTTTATTAGTCTCAAACATTTGAACTAGATACAATTTCTTATTAGGAAATTGTATTCCTTCTCAACATGAATATTCCAAAAGAGATAAATCATCTTCCATAACGTTGTATAGAATCACAGGGTCATTCATTATACAAATATTGATTTAAATCCTTAAAAACATATGTTGCACTTATAAAAGGAAAGCAAATTAACAAATATAATGGTTTCAAATTCAAGTAAAAATATTATCATAAGGTTTTCTCTATTGTTATGGTCTCACATATTGATAGGGGTGAAGTTATATGTAGATGGGATTAAAATTAGTGGTAAGAACCACGTAATACTATATAAAAATGGGGGTTCAATACCCATGGGGCAGATATTGTTTTAGCAGCACTGTAGCGATACTGTAGCATAATTGTAGTAGTGGAGGGACTATAGCACATGAGAAACTATAGTGGTTACTTGCATTGTATTAGGAACTGTAGTGATATAGTACTATACTAGGTATTGTAGTAGCCCACGTACTATAGTTGTATTATTCACCAAAGGGACTTTAGGCAAAAAAAATTGTGCCTTCAAGGCCATGAAATGGGCTTAAATACCTACTAGGCCTATGGGAAATGTAATGGGTCTCCTCTACCTAGAAAAAGGGGGGGTTTTATTTCAATAAAATAGAGGATTATGACCCAACTTTAAAAAGAATTAGTGAAGTTATATACTTTGGATACTATAATTTCACTATTTTACATTTTCACTAATCATCCAAATTCTATTTTTTGATGTTCTTTTTAAATAGTTTTACTAATTTTACACAACATTAATTAATTCTATGAACTAAGTCACATGAGACATTTGAAGCTAAAAATGGATGATAATACATCATTTCAATATTTCTTATAGTTCCAATCATTTAATTCATCCTAAATACACATAGGGATCGAAATTTGAAAACTATTAGACATAGAAATAAGAAATGATGAGTTTTTAATGATTAACCAATACATTAAATATACTCCAAAACATATTATTTTTTAGGTTACAATCTATGTTATCCAATGCCTATTTGGTAAAATTAAATTTCTTAGTCATTTATTTTGTAAAAATTGGTTCGTGTAGGGATTTTGAATTTTCATAATGATATCCCTTTATAGTTCCATAAAAGGTGTGATGTAAGGCATCATTATCATGTACTATGTGAATATAGAATTACTAATAAATAAAACATTTTTGAGTTATTACCCATAGGTACAACTATGCCAAATCAACATACACTTGTAATATCTAGAGCATGATATTGTTTCACAAAAACCAATTTCTCTGTAATTTAATATAATTTAGTATTGTTTTCTTATAATTATTTTTATCCATATAAGATTAACTATGGGTTTCTAATTGAAAATCATAAAAATATCTAGTTAATTCTCTAATAAAAACTATGAAAACCCATATATTTTAAGAATATTATCTTATTATTTATTACATAATGATACAAATAATAATATCACCATAGATCAAGAGGCATATATTCATTTTTTGTTATATATATATCACAAAAAATACAAGTAGAATATAATGGCAATAAATAAAACTCAATGATAATCCCATGGAATTCAATTCATCTTCAAAAGTTTCATGGTATAACCTGGGGATGTCCATAAGAAATTGGTAAGCTATAAAGACCAGTTATGGAGTAATCAAATCATAAAATGAAAAAATTAAAACATGTGAGTCAATGGGAACATTAATGTGACATAAAAAGTTGAGGATCATTAACATTAACATCATAACATGACATAAGATGATGACATCATGGAAAAATAATGATAGAAACATAAAAAAAACCTGACATCCTAAGAATAATTCAGTGATAACCAATTAGAAATTATATTATAATGTTCTTTAGGTAACCATATTTTAACAATTAATGATACCTCATGAGATAAAAATATTAACAAATTAATTATAGGGATATATAATTCTGGTACCACCCATCACATTTATATTAGTTACATGCATTTGTGTGCCACATATGTCATACAACATAAGATGATCATTCATAAATTTTAATATCATGATTATAGAGTATTGTAACAAACATGGATGTCCCTAATAAATGAAGTGTTGGTATATCCAATAGAACATAGTAGATAAGAAATGATGATGGTTATTCAAAATACAAAATATTATCATAGAAAATTATGGGATACCTTAGGCATCATAATGCGTGTGAATAAAGGATTAGAAAAGGGAATAATGAGAGTTAAAAGTGGTCTCTTATTACATCGAAATCATGAGGACAATATATAGACTTGTAGAACCACCTTAAAATATGGGAAATTGGAATTCAAACATTCTAATTAAAAATAATGTACTTGAAAAAAGAAACATAAAATAATCCCTTATATTGAGAGTGTTATTTTAAAACCTTTGACGGAGCTTCTTATGAGCTTGAAAAAACCATGGTAGGGATTTAGAGAAGTAGTAGAAGATATATAGATAATTCAATCTCAATGGGATTAGGGTAAAGGTGAATTGGATGTTGTTGGGTATTTATAATAAAATAGATCATAATTTTTTATTAATTTATATACATAGATATTATTCTCTATGTGATAAAATAATAAAAACCAAAATCATTACCATGATGTTTTCTGGTGGTTTATACAAAATAAGTGTGGTTTTCAATTTTTATTTATCTTTGAACTGAACTCTTTAAAATAATTTCATACATATTTTTGAACAGTGTCATGTTCATAAAGAATTGATTTTCAAAAAATATAATATAATATTTTTTTGGAGTAATATTTTATTTTTGCATATTTATTCAAATAAATTAAACAAAAAATTATTTTGAATGTGAATTATATTTTGGAAATTTATTATATTTATCATAATTATAATTTCAATATTGATCTTGTATGATATCATAATACATATAATATATTTATATGATACTTAATTTTTAACAAAGCATTTCAATATTTTATAAATGTATAAAAATTCCACTGGTGGATAATTTCAAAGGTTTTTTTGAAACAAAATCCAGAGTAATTTTTTATATATGGAAATGTACAGATTTAATAAAAATAATTAGTTATTGTAAAATACTTTCTTTTCGGTTCCTAACTAGTTTTTAAACTTTATAAATATTGCACCATACATAATTGAATTATTTTTTCATTTTCATTTAAAGAATAATTATTTGAAAATAATATTTTTTGAAAATGTTATTTATATCAAAAAATAATTAATTTATCATAATGATTGATTTAATGGAAACAATATATTTTTCAAAAATATAATTTTTATTTTTCATATCAAAATTAGTTTTTATGAAACATTATATTTAGTCATATATGAGTTAATAAGGATAAATGATAAATATAATCATTATTTTATTAAAAATAAAATACAAAATTCATACTACTAGGATCTAGAAAAATAACCCTTTATTAAACTATTTTATTCCCAAAGGGAAAATTGTGAGATACTAGTTCCTTATTAGGGTGGTTTGAATAACATGGTTTGGATGATGATCTTGATTGCCCTGAATATCTCCCCTAAATAATATCTCTCATGTTTTAGTTACTGAATATTGTCTTGTGTTAGTTAAGGTAAAACCACAATGATTCCATCTCCATCAGAATATCTGATAAATGGGCTTCATATAGAATGGTCACACTTGTTGAAGTCAACGATTCTTACATATATGTTAATTATAATTTAACATAGATCATAATATATAATAATCTTAACAGTTACTAAAGAACATCTATATTATCAAAGTTTATGAGTCTTAATAGAAATTTATTCTCGATAAAAACAATTTTTTACATATTTCATAGTGGTCCAAAGTAACATAATAAAAGGTTGTGAATGTTATTTTTAAAAATAAAATTGTTAATAACGTATTATTAAATTTAAAAGGTAATTTCATTTATAAAAAAATTATTAAACCCCATGTCACTTTATACCCTCTATGACAATAATCAACCTCTTGTATACTGAGTGATGTGTGTCATGTTATATAGAACATATGAATAAACCCTATGATTTGGGTTGAGTTGTTACAAATTGTAATAAAAGGCCTAAGGATCCGTTTAATGTTTTTTGTATTCTGGTAGAAAGGAGAAAGGCTATGTGAAACTCATGTAGGGGAGTTTCCATGTGCCTAGCTAGAACATGTGTAATGGGAATCCAATTTATCACCGATGATGTGATTTATATAGTTCATGGTAATTTTTTGTGTTCTTAAATTAAGTGAGAGACAAAGGATCACTTATCATATATATACTTGTTTTTTGTTGCATGATAGGTCAAAAATTAAGATCATGGTTTTGTTCCAATAGATAGGTGATATAACTATGTTCCTTAATATTGTGATATATATTTAATATAATTAGTTAGATTATTTTTTATAAGATGAGTTGTTTTTTATATTTTTGATTGTGACTAAAATATAGTTATGGAGGACTACTCCATAGAGTTTTGTAGAATAAAGAGGGTTATACCTTATGTGGGAGTATCCTTTTGTATATAATTTCTCGTAGAAAACCCAAATATATTTTTTATAAATGATTAGGTTTTTCTTGGAGGAAAGTTGTTATATGAATTGTAAATATTCCATTAACATTTCAGAAAAAAATTCCGTAGTGGTTCCATATTGATCATGTTCAGAATGAAATTTCTGTTCCACAACATGCTATGTGGATGGATACACCAGACGAGGCTCCCACACCTTCTCTGGATATTTAACCGATAAAATCACCCTAGCATGGAGTCTTATAGATTTCATCTACTTTGGGAATAAGGGAATAATGTAGGATGGTGAAATATGCATAATATTTTCTTCTCTATTATCCATTACCATTCCTCATCACTGGTGGTCCTCATGATATTGAGGAATTAATTGATATCATTGGTGGAATATTTTACATGGTGGAGACTCTTGGGGATATGAAGTTGAATCTTTATACCATTATTAAATAAGGATACACCAAGAGGTATTGTGGTTTCATGGGATAACTTGATAGGTGTGAGTATTTTATTTGGGATGCATCCAATGAGATGTTCTAAAAGGAGTTATTTTATGAAAAAAATCTAAATATAAAAAAATATAAATATCTTATGAAGATTCAATAAGAGACAATGATAGTTTCCTATAACTTTAATCTCTTCACACAGTTGATAAGTTTTTATAATTCTTTTCTAAGAATGTATAATAAAAGGCTATGATGTTATAAGCATGCCTTGATGTAGGGATTTGACATCTATTTATGGTCTTTGAATTTAATAAAAGTTCCCATGAGCTTCACAATTTACTAAATATTGAGAAGGGTTTATAAGAGGACAATAATTTATGATTTAATCTAGCTTAGAGTTTGTGGAAAATTGGACTACCATGTGTGTTCACAACTACATATTCTGATAGTAAAAAGTGGATAAATAAAGAGGTTCATCAAGTAGGGATATAGGTGAACTGAATTAGGGATTCTTCCACTCCCTCTTCAAGAAGAGGTTTTACCATGTTCAATATTTATATATAGAAGGTACAATTTAGTAAATTGTGCTTCATGAAACCAATTAAATTTCACTAATATTGATTTATGGTTCACCTTTAGCACTTTATTTCTAGGAAATTGCATATATACCATATCAACAAACATAAGGGTGTCGGAAGTGTTCCTTATTAGAAATCCAATGAGCCATAGATATCAATGACTATGGTGAGTTGTATAATAGGGAAATGAAGTATTTATTTACTAGATAAGTTTTTAGCAACCAGTGGTGTGGGACCTTATTTGTTATAGGTATGTTCTGGATTACCTATAATCAATATAAATTTCTATTTTATATAGGAGCCTCCCATTGATTGATATATTATAAATTCATTGACATCCTAGAAATAATGATTATGTTATCTTATAGGTTACCCTGTCTTGAAATTCCATTTGAAAAAAAGTATAAAATCTATAAAATTGTACTAATTTTCACATAGTTGTAAATAGTTACAAGAACCTATGAGTATTCATTATTATTGATATCACTAGTCTTGATGTGATATTCATATTGGAATAGTTAAAAAGTTGTGTTGGTTGACGAGTTATTATAAAATTATCAACTACTACCGGAATCGTGTATCATTCACTAGGTCTATAAGAGAGATGTTGATATTTAATGGGGAAAGGTATATTGGAGAATGTGTTATAATACTTTAATTTGGATAGATTAGAGCTATCACAACATAATTAGAAATATTATCCCTCTAAAAAGAGTTATCAGTAGTTGCCTCTACCATCCCACAATTAGTGGATGATTATTAAGATGTCTTCCTAAATGAATTTTTAGTTCCTCCCCTAGATAGAGAAATTGGGTTTGAGGTTGGGCATGTTACGGAAGTGAAATCGATATCAACTACTCTTTAGAATTTGGAACCAACATTTTTGATAGAGTTAAATGTTTTTTGGTGATATTGAGGCCAAAGTATTTTCAAGGTCAAGGATATAACATTGGGGTGATCCCATGTTATTTTTCATAAATAAATAACGCATTTAATGAATTTTTTTATAATACAAGAGAAATAATATTTTAATAGTGAATAAGAAGTACAATTTACCAAGTATCGATGATTAATTTGACTAGTTAAATGGGATATGATGCTTCTGGAAGATAGATCTTCATCTATGGTATCATCGACTATTGGAAAGAGAAGTGGATATTCTAAAGAAATTGTTTAGTATTATTTTTTCACATTAAGAGTATCTTGTCAATCGTTTTGGGAAAAACAATTCTCTATCGGTGTTCAAATCTATAATGAATAGTATTTTCCATCCATATTTTAACTCTATCATCATTCTATTCAAGGATGATATTGTGATATAATCTATGACTTTTTATATGTATTCTACAAACAGGAATATTGTATTCAGTACACTTTTACGGTGGGATTTGGCCTCAGAGCGACATCTTCTCTCCCATTGCTACGCCTAGGGTTTTCCATCAGCTTCTTTCCCTTCCCCCTCTGGCCTACCTCGATTCTAAAGGTAGCTTCATCTGGTTTGGCTCGATGTTGGCATGGCCTAGCGTCGGTTTGGTGTAGTGGAGCTCCGGCGTTTCTGCTGCCTTTTACTGAACATGGATCGGTGGGAATCTGCCTCTCAGATCAGCGGGATTGCTATTTCGGTGATGTTGCAGCTCGACATGCCGCTCAGATTGGTTCGACGACATCAGTTGTAGTGGTCCCAGCTTCCCGATTCGGTCCAGCGTGACCAAGTGCCATTTCCGACTCATTCCTTTATAGCTCAGAGACAGAAGGAATTTCCAGAGGTGGAGGCATTTGTTTTTTCGATTCTTTGAGTTCTGTTTCGGTTTTTTATTTGATGATGTATGTGGTTGTTCGATTGGATAGATTTGGATTCTTTGGGTTTGCCGGTCGGACTATTGGATGGGTTCTGGTTGAGGTTTCTTTAGTTTCGGTGATCGATGTTGGCTTGATGATGGAGGAGCTTTTGATTGATGTGGAATTATTATGGTGTTAATTATGTGATTTCATGGTAGGTTTTGTGTTGGTTGAAATTGTGATTTGGTCGAATGGTTTTGTGGGGTTCTGTTTGAGTAGTGGTGCTTCGGTTCGTGGTTGATGGGGCAATGCATCCATTTCACTTCAAGGAACAATTCCAGAAGTGGTTCAGAGCAAGGAGCTTCCATTGATCATGGCTATCTAGATTTGGATGTTTGAGAGGGTATCACTTTTTCCCTTGGTACTATGCCCATGCATCATTGCACGAGACTGCTAGCCGATCAGCGATGAGAAGTTGGAAGCTCGTCTTAATGATTTTTATGCTGGGGAGGGGTCCTTCTTTGCAGTTTCAAATTGGTTTGTTTTTTTCTCTGGAACTTTGAACTGTGGGGTTGATTGTCGTTATGTCTTGGAAGTATGTTGGGTTTCCCTTTCCCATCAAAAGGGGATCTATCTTAATAAAAAATTATTTTTCAATCAATACACTTTCAGGGCATCAACATAATGCCAAAATGTGAAAGTGACACTTCTAAATATATAATGAATGTTTCACTGGGAATGTGAAATTTATGGATATCATCATAGTGATATAGAGAAGTTAGAGTTTGTGATGTCCCAGGTTAATCCTAGGAATACTTTCTATAACTATAGGTTACTTGCACTTGTGGGGAATAACTGATCCTTAACCATTGGAATATCTCATTTAGCTATGATGACTATAGAGATAACCAATAAGGTAATATTGTTTGTCTGTATTGATTAATGTAAGGAATTATTTTTTTAGACAATGAAAATATTACTGAAGGCCCCAATTTGGACCCTCTCAAAGCCTGATATTTGATAAACAAAATGATAATACACATTAGGTGTTGTGTTGATAGCTTTTTGGCATAAATTAATCTGGTATTCACTTATGGGTTATGAAGGTTGTGACCCCACTAGAGGAACTAACCATCATATGATTGGGAGTGGGAATCTACAGTTTTATCCCAAAAGTATTGATTGTATAACCTCTTTAATTAGAGTTTTTTCATCAATACAGACCGTAATATCACCTGATATAACTTCTATAATTAGGATCCCTATATGAAGTATTGGTATTGGGTAGAGTATCTAAATCCATTTTTCTTTGATATTTGCTATTATTATAGAATAATAATGTTTTTTCATATGATATTACTAAAAAGAAATCATATACATAAAATCTTAGTCTGTGGCCTTTACCAAAGGTATATTGTCTGATGAAATTGATGATTGAGTGGTATATCGATACGATAGAGGATCATGGTGTTATGACTTGTGAACCATTGGTTTTGATGTCTCTTTAGAAGACTGTGTGAATGGGATTTTAGAGTTATGTCATAAGTGAGTGATGATTTATGAATGATTAGGGGGAGATAACAAAATTCTTGGTTGTTTAATTAATGATTAGGACATAATCAATGTTCAGGGTACGTTAGTAAGACTAGCCAAATTTATAGAGGATCCAATTAAAGACAGTCATTCATTGAAGTGTGAAGTATATCAAGGCTAGGTGAAAGTGTTAAAAAATATCAAACATCATATTTAGTGTCCATGTATGAAGAGTTACATCAATGTTTTTTGATTGTGATCCATTTTTTAGAGGATTAAGTTTGAGATTTAGTGTCCTATTGGGTTTATCTTTCTATATATAGTGCCTAAGTAGAAGTGAGATGATGTGATGAAATATTTTATGATGGGGTTACCTACGATCTAGGGGAGTCAAAATTACCTCTTAGTGATAGTTTAATGGATGATAAATGTGTCTCATTTATTTTATCTTGGAGATCCTTTTACTGGATGAGTTGGGGAAAGTATACAAACAATATATTTTAACCCTATATAGAGCTCCAATGAGAATTGTATTACATGTAGATTTGTGTATCACATAATGGTTTTGGTAGATTTTATTGAAGTATTTGGGTATCCATCTTTGATTGAGTAAAAAATATAATCATAATACAAATAAAAAAGTCAAAGTATGATCTAGATATTCATGATATATTGTGAGATTTTATTCTGGACATCAGTGGAACTTGGAATGATCACTTACCCATATATCAGTTTTATTTACAATATAATATTCCTATATTTAATTGAAACAGAACCATATGATGATCTATATGGAATATCATGACACTATTCATTGTGTTGGAATGAGGCTAGTGAGGTTATAGTTGCTGGAAAAAAAGGTACAGGAAATATCAAAGGGAGTTTAGGTGATATGAAATCATTTATCCACTACTCAGGGAAGGTAGTGAACATATTATATCATTAAGAGATAACCCTTGGATTTCACTATATGAGATTGAGTTTTCTTGATGGAGACTCCCCATATATGGAATTGATAGTTGTAGAAGTAAGGGAAGCTAGCTTCATGATTTGTTGGACTATATTAGATTACTAGGAATATCAAAATAGTGGATTAAAAATTATATTTTTCTTTCTGATATCATTTGTTTTCATGATGTATTCTATTTTTCTCAGCTACTAATGTATATGTCCGATCCAGAACATATGATAGAATACCTAGGAATTTATATTGTTCTTTATGAATAATTTATATAGTACCTTTTGTGAATCATATATCTGATTGAGAACGTGTTTTGGGGGATGATGGTTCAATTTTTCAATGTTCATGGGCATGAACAAGAGGATACATGGGAGTGGTAGTGTTATATTTGGTCTTGATAAACAATTTTATTTGGGCATAAATCCTATAGTAACTTCTTGAGTACAATATGTCTTTAGTGGTGGATATTTTTAATGAAATCGATGTTTAATTAATTTCATAGGTTGTTTCCTTTTGAAAAAGAGGTATGTTCAATGGATTATGTAGTTGGAACATAGTTCTACAAAATGGTTCATGTTTCTCACCATGGACGTTATGGATACGTAATGGTTGGGGAACTACAAAAGTGCATTCATCTTTGATGGTTATTAATATTTTTATATTGTTGTGATGTAGAGTGTTAGTCATGAAATTAAGGTAGGAAATTAGAGTTGAGGTCATTTTTCTAATGTAGTAGTCACTAAAACATAGAGTTATGGATATAGTGTAGTGATTATTTAAGGGAACCTAGGATATGGAAAAGTGATGGACATTGCACTATGGTCATTTATTTGTTTTATAAGATACTTTTTTACCATGGTGTGGATTCCCAAAATTATTTTTAATATATAGTTCATTAGTGTGGATAAATCCCTTGGGTCTTAATCCTTATTGTTTTTTTATCCACAACTGAAAATCACCAAATTTTGAGCTATAACACCTATTTTTTGGAATACCTATAAATATGAAATTTCCCTCAAACCAATCCTTTACTCAAAACTTACTCTAAAATCATCGTTGACTCTAGGGAATTATCAATAGTTCATATTTCCCTAAAAATATCAGTTTCTTCTAGAAATCTGGAAGATCAATAGTTAGTGATCATATATGACATGTCGACATAGTATAAATGGTTTTCTAAATAATCTTGTGATAGATTTTAAATATATTCTTCTATCACCCTCTCATTCTCAAATCATGTTCAAAAATTAATTTTTTTATGATTTAATATTGGATCTTGGGATAAATGGTGTGCATGCATGATTTATTGATACAGAAATGTTATTTAGAAATCAAATCTTGGAATATAATTATGTTGATGTTTATGTACATTATGTAGGATTTCATTTACATTAGGATACTTTTAAAAAAGGTTTTATTCATTCTTGTTCATTAATATGTGACTAGTTTTGAGAGCCTTTAATAATATATAATTTTGGAGTTAGTGGGCAGCCCTTGAGACCGTTGTTTGTAAATTACATGTTATTATATTCTATATAATGTATTAGTTGTGTGATATTTCATATCATAATGAATACATTTTGAGATATTTTGTTCCTTTCTATATTGCAGTTTATATATGGGTTTTCCATAGCCAGTGGAATCTAAGTATTGGTGTCTAGGTTGAGAGGTGGCATAGATAGACTTTTAAAACTCTATGAGGGGTTTTTTAGATGACAAGCCTAATTATAGATAGATATTCATATCATTGTTAGTTTCATATAATGAAATACCCCTTGGGAACTCCATATTTCATTTTAATGAGTGACTATATATTCTAATATGATATTCCAATGGGGTCCATCCTTGATTATGAAAGAGAGTCCATTGTTTCAGAATGCCAAGGTTGTGTACCATACTAGAAGAGTAAGTGACCAAGGGACATGGTGAGACATTCCCTTATAGGTGGGTGATGATTTTATCCTTATAAGATGACACAATCACATAGAATGATCTATCATAAGTGGAATATTAAATATGAAACTCTTTCTGTATGGCATAAAAGAAGGTATGTGCTTAGATTTTAGTGACTTAATCATTGAATTTTAACTTACTATATTATTGGTTGTATTAATTTAGGTAAATTTACCTTTACATGAAGTCATATGCTTCAATATATATGTGACCTTATGTTAAGGATAATTTGGTGGTGTCTTATTGGGTTTAGACTTACACCCTGCATGGGAATCTAGATATGCATACAGACTTCCTGGATAGAGATATGAAAAAAGGAAAGGGACTTGTGATTGGTTAATGAGTAGTGAATAGTTGGGATATGTGTTTGTATTATAATATAATTTGGATTCATTCGACTTCACTTGTATTTATTTTAACTGGTAATTTTATTTTTATTAATATTGGTCTTCCACATTGGGGGCTAATTGATTATTTCTGTATGCCTTGAAATTAAATATACGATAGAATTTATTAATTATATTATTCAATTGTGATATTATTATGACTTATAGATAAGTTTTACTAACATGTGGAATCTATGATTACCAAGGGTATGGTCTCCTAATGTAACATTAGACCATCACTCTTAGTTAACAACCACTTGCATTCTATAAGGAATGCATGAGGTTTTGTGGAACTTCGTAATGTAAATAGTGATTTGGATTGATGTGTTACAAGATATATACCATGAATATTATTATTTATTTATAACATAAAATTCATTACCATTTTATGGTAATCAACCCATTTTAGGGAATAATGTAAAACTAGTTCATCATCATTCTCATCTTTGAAAAACATAGAAAAAATCCCTTATAATGGAATTATAAAAATATTAATATTCTTACAACATTAATTATAATATATTTTATAATTTTTTATTACTGATAATTGGGACTAGTTGTATGATCACTCCAACTTTTATGAACCCAGTTCAAAATGGTCATGATTATTAACACATGAGGTTGAAAAGAGATTATATTCATATGATATATTAATTGAATTATTATTAATGAAGATTATTTAACATGATATATATGTACTAGTTTATAAAAAACTAAATTTTGATGTTTATATTTATGATATAAAAGGTTAAAGAACTTACATGAAAATAAAAGTTAAATAAATGGTTTTGGAAACTCAAACTTTTTTATAATAGTTATATGATGTCTTATTGAACTCTACCTTTCCATCACAATATATTTTCAAAGATTTTATCTATTATAGTTCTAGAGAAAAATAATTTTTGATCAATATCCATTTCTATGAATGGTTTTATTTTCACATCTTTTTAAGAAAATGATAATTCGTGAAAATAGACTCATAACTATAGATTTTATATCGATGAATAAAAAATGTTTTCAAGAAATATATTTTCATGATTTTACTAATTTTCATCCCTATCATCAATATTATCTATGTACAATAGATATATTTTTCTTATTTCACCCTATATTTTTAATTTATTAGGTGTTTATGTTGGGTGATCATGTTTTTGGTATCAATAAATTTTTTTCATCATGTTATATTATTCCTTGATGACGTTTTAAGAAACCTATTTTATTTTCATGGTTTATTTGTGAAATTTCAATGAATTGTGTTTGGTTTTTTATGAAACCTATTTTATTCTCAGGGTTTATTTATGAAATGTGAATGGTTTACTTTTTGAATTTCTTGTAAAACCAACATCATTTACATGGGTTCCTTATAATGTGAAAATTGAATGATTTTTAAAATAACATCTAAGTGTGGAATAATGATGGTTGGGTTCGTATATTTTCCTTCAATGTATTGGTTGGTAATTTATATCTCAGGGGATATGTATTTACAAGTATAGTTTAGCTACTCATGGGAATGTCCACCGATGGAGAGGCACATTAATTTTTTTTTACCGTGACATTTGTTATGATACAATTAAAAGATATTATTGATTATAATATTTTTTCCCCATGATTGAAGGTTTTTTAGTGATTATAATATATTCTATATATTTTATACTTCCATGTCGGTCTTTTGGGGTATTAAGATCTTATTATATATGCACTAGAGCTCACATATGTCTAATTATTATTACTCGGATGTTATGATATTTATTTAATGATCATGTCCTTCATTTTTTCTTATGAACTCATATTTCATGAACTAATTCTTAATCCATTACCATGAATTTATACTCACTCCATTATTATGTTTCATTTATATAGGTTTTGATAATGATTTTTACTACTAATATGTTTATAATATGGTATAGTATGGTTTTTTAGAATAAATGATAATGAACTTTGTAAAATATGATTATTATATAGCTTGTGTCCTAATAAACTAAACATATCATATCTTAGGATATTTCTATTCATGTAATATAATGTTTTAATTATATACAATATGTAAAATAAAGTCATGTTTAGATTGTATCACTATATTAAGGAATTATAATAATCCATGTTAAAACATATAAAGTTAAATTATTAACTAATAACTTATTCATTAGGTATCTTGGTCAATTGAATACAAATGTGAACGATAAATTTCATCTACAATATTTTATTACTAGAGTATACCATGATTAAAATTTCATGAACCTCTATATGATATACTTGGATTTAATAGATATAAGACTCAATGAAGTATGACATGTTGAGAAAAATATAGCTAATTCATATGATGAAAATGTATCCACAATCATTGAATATTTAGTTCAATAAGATGGAAAAATGACATTTTAAATTTTTTTAGAAAGGATGAGTATGTTTATATTGATAATTTCTTTTGCGATATAATTTTTAAAATTGCATATTTATATTTTTAAAAAATTATTCCTGATAATCCCTTCATTAAAAAACCCTTCATTATGTAATTGAAATAGAAAATTATTTCTTATATATTCATTGATAATTTACTTTCATTTTTATTTCCTTATTAATAAATATTTTTTGAAAATGGTTGAATTGTTATTAAATTTCATTATGATTAATATCTATGGGTATAATGTTTAATTTCATTTAATCATAAATTTTATACACTCATATGTTTTTTTATTTTACAGACTTCATTTTTATCACATATAATTTAATTAAAAACTATTTAATAATGGTATCATTTATAATTGTCCTAAATATCTTATTTTTTGATAAATTTTATTTTTTTCAAATGCTCAAAATTTTATAATTTTATAATTATATGTTATTATTTTCTAATTTTTTACATATTTTTAGAATTTTTTAGTAAATAAATATAAAAACCCTTGGACAAGGCATAAGGGATTTCCCATAAAAAACATAGGGTGAAACTAAGGGACTGAACACATGGTCATCTGGTCATAGCCCATAGGTCATTTATATTCCTACAGACTAAGTGACTTCATGATTTCTTGGACTCGAGTATGTGAAATAGTGTGGGAATGTCAGGCCTAAGAGGTCTAGGAGTGTTTACAGGCATGTGCTAGTGCATATCCACTACTACGTGCTTGAGATTTTTGTGACAAATGTTTTCTCATTTTTAAGTGGATAGTTGATGTGAAAATTCAATGTGGGATCCAACCACATGGCTACACCATTCATATGAATTAATATATATTCAAAAAACACAACCTGATCGATCAAATAAATCTCTTCCATGTAATAGATCATGACCTTTTCTTATACAAAAGGAGTCTTCTTAAAAAATGCATCATTCTTCAATTGTGTTTATGATATTGAGTCAAAAATCTATAGAGTAACTAACTATTTCCACTCATCTTACTGAAGGATTGAGACAAGGATGATCAAACTAAATCCACGAATGAAACTTTTTCTTACATGAATGTTTATCATTTGAAGAAAAAAATTCACATGGATATTACCGGTATTTTTGGACACATCTAGTCTGGCGTTGACCTACAATAGTAGTTCAACAATTCATTTACAAAATAAGATGATCAATGTAATGTTCGATGGTAAATTCCATTGATGTTTTCTACACTTTATGATAGTATATGAACCCACCATTCGATGGAATATCACTCCTCATTCAAGAAAGCACCGCCATCTAACACTGATGGTTCCTCATCTCAAATAAAAACATCATTCAATTATAGTAGCAATAGTTTGTATTTAAACTCAATCAATGTATATATTTTTTAATATTTTTTCATAACACTATCTAACATTGTTCATTTGACAGTGTATAAACAATTTTTCAGGATAGATTATCTATTTTTGATAGTACCATGCTTATCTAACAGTAGCTTGTCTCATATATGTGGTAGTTCCACATCCATGTAGTAATAATAGTATCATATACTATTTGACATAGTGATAGTATCTATTCAGTTATAACAAATTTATAGATTAATCTTTTAAATGGTAGATCATACCTGATGGTAGCTTCGTTAGTGGTATCCCACATGATGGTAGCTAAACCATTGTAGAAACACCTCTATTCCTCCAATTATTATTCTATCTACCATAAGATAAATAATTTTTCTAAAAATATAATTTTTTTTATATTTTATTTTTTATATGAAATAAATAATTTAATTCTAATTTTTTTGTTTTTATTATAGCTAAAACATTACAAATTCTATTAAATATTTTGAGAAAAAAATTTCTCACTTATATAAATAAGGTATATATTATTTTAAACACCTTGTTTATGGGAGTTATTTACTATTGATAAAACACAAAATTAATTCAAAATATGATAATTTTTTTAAAAAATTTGAAATGTTATTTTTTTATAATCATAATGATTGAAGAATTATTATTTTATTTCACACAGAAAAAATTTTCATGTCAATTCATTAATATTCAACATGGTTTCCCCAATTATAGCTAATATTAATATCATGTTTTTTTGTTTTCTAACTCATGGGGTGTATTGATTGGTTGATTTGTTCCTCTAAGATAACCGTTTAATTAATGATGCAGTAGTGATGTTTTGAAAATGTGATCATGGTTGTAATAGAACTTCATGTATTTTATTCAAAAAAAAACATTCAAAGCTAATGTTTGATACATTTTATTAATTTATATTAATGGAAGAAACTCTCTAACATATGTTTCTCTACTGAGATCACGAAGTGACTCCAACTATACCATCCTATTATTTGGAGTTGACCATGTTAATCAAAAATTACCATCTTCGTCATTTTATCTTTCTAGAGGTTTTATTTTTAATTATTTCTCTTCATTTAATCTTATCTTTATCTATTTGAATTATGTTCATGTTAGTTTTTGATTTTCCCAATAAAAATAAGGAATTCATTTTGGTTAGTCTAACACATAAAATAAATATGTGTGTTGTTTCCAATGAAGATAATTTAGGTCTAGAAAATGATAAGACTCTTATAATGACTCGAGATTTTTCCACATGGTGATGTTAACGGAAGAGTATATAACTGGTTCTCAAAATATAAAAGTAAGTTTTTCCTAATGGGAACCAATATTCTTATTGAAAGTAGATTTTATTTTAGTGTACTAGTATATTAGTTGTCTGAAACACTACAAAAAGTTTGTTTTATTTGTAATAAGTTTCACTTCACCATATATCCTGAACACGACACTCACTGTTAATTCATATAATAAATTTCTATAATATATTTTTTTGTTAATTTTTAAACCACTAATAACCTATTATCTAGAATGTTTTTATTTTAATTATAATATAATATTTCACACAAATGTTTTCAAATAAATAGTAATATTTTCAATCAATGTATCAATAAATTCAATACATAAAAAAATACATCTTTAGAGTCAAAACCGAAATGATCCAAAGATAAAAAAGTAGTTCAAAAATAAATTATTTATTGGTTTTCATGTTTTTTTATTTGTAATAATTTTTTTAGTATAAATATATTTATATTTATCTAATGTAAGAAATAGTATTTTATGTCAAATTTTTATATGTAACAAATTCTGATAATCATGCTGAACATCATGAAATTGTGAATTATTTTTCTCAATGTCTTATAATGAATGATTATAATTTTAGACCATGATAATGGTTTTTTAAAAAAATTTACATGTATATATTCATATCAAGGTTACTATAGAAATTATGTTTTTATTATTTAACTAAAATATAATTCTATTTTTTTCCATTTATTAAAATGTATGTGGGTCAATATTAATTGTGTTATATGGAAATAATCAATATTTTTTATTTTTATAAATATATATTGTTTGATTTATATTTCTAAAAATAAATAACAGTGTTAACATATTCTTGGTGGAGAAGGAAAAGTATTATACTATGTTTATGATATAGTTGATTAAATGAGTAGTGTTTTTTTCAACAAGATACTAGAGTAATGTATTTTAGGGGTGGTGAATAAGTTTTTTATGGTGAAACAAGTCCATAAAAACCAATTGAAATATTTATCCCAGATGATATTTAAAATATTTTTCTTGTGATGAGTGTGAAAATATATATATGATGACGATGTAAATTTTATCATGAAAACCTGTAATAATATTAACAACCAAGAGGAAAATAATTGTCACATTCAATATGATTTTTATTTTATATTAAATTATATGAATATAAGTTTAATCAATTTTAATGGAATTTATAAGTTAATTGAATTATTTTTTTGGTTGATATTTATCATAGGAATTTTGTGGTCGAATAGGTTTTGAGATGGTAATTATTTTATGACATTAGAAAATCATTCTACAACTGCTTCCCAAAGTACACTAAGAGTATGAGAGTGAAAATCTATAATTATTTATTGGATCCAGTAACTTTATATGATATCCACTGTACTACTACTTACTAGAGTATACAATGAGTACAAGACCATCGATCTACCAACGCTACATAGGGTACTCATCATTATATACCTTTTATTCCTTTTGTTACTATAATTTATTTTTGAATTATATTTTCACTCACATGTATCTAAAATACTATAGATGTTTAGGAATAAATCATTTTGGACATGGATTTATTATTATTGAGAGACTATTAGAATTTCACTATTACTGGTATGTAATTAATGGTTAAAATATTAGTTTCCAAATCATATTGAGTAATTGGACAATTTTTATGCTGAAAAGATTAACAAAATAAAAAAAATTAAAAATAATAACAAATACTACATGTTTCTAATTTCATATGTGTAATGATATTTAGTCCATTTTATTCATATATGGTACACAATAAGGATGTTTTAGGTATTTAGGTTCAAAATAAAGGATATTTGGCATGTGATGTGAAATCCCACCATAATAGTTATTCATATTGGTGGAATATTCCATTATCATATAATAATTAGTTTTTTGTTAGTTATTTAAAGGTAAATCTGAATTATGTATTATTATATGTTTAAATTGAATACTATTTCTTAATTTGATTATAATATAATGATCTCAATGTATTTTATTTGATGATGTTATTTTACCTTGTTGTGTGTAATTCAATTTTACATCTAGGGATGATAAGAAACATAGGCATAAGAAAATATATTTTTACTGATTATAATGGATTGTATTTTATGATACATCCCTATTAGTTTTTATATTTTTATGCTAACATTCCTAAGGGATTGACTATTTACCAATTAATGTTTTTGTCCATATATTATCTTAAATCCCATCAGACATATTATTAATTTTCATTAGATTAATAAAATTATCTTATTTAAATTTTTATAATATTTATATTAAACTATTTTTTATGGGCTTGAATAGTAACGAGAATAGTTTTAAGAAGCAAGTAATTACCCACATAAATGGGCCGATGATATTTTCTCAGAAATTTTATATACTGATAACATTGGATTACTTATATTATATACCTATACCAATTGGTATAATAAAATTTTTATAAATGTATTTTTTTTTTATATTAGAAAAAAGAAAAATTGTCTAATTGGATAGACAATGATTTGGATTGAGGTCTATAAAAAATGTTGGATGATATTTGAATAACCCTATAATGAACATGAGTGTATTAAATTTTAATTACCAATTTTTTTTATTAAATTCCATTAAATTTTTATAATGTCATTTTATTTTTATATTAAAAATAATTGGTGCATTCCAACCTTTGCCTATCATATTCAATAGCATCAAAGGAAACTATTAATGAGTTTTAAGAATAATTCGTTTAAGTCAAGTGAAAAGGGATGGGCTGGGGGACATCTCTATTACTATTCTTTGGAAGTTTATATATATATATATATATTATTGACATAATTTATAGTATGGTTATATCTATTGGGGATCTTGAAAAAAGAGTAAAATGTATTCTATTAATAATATTGTTAATTATAATGAGTTTGTAATCAATAAACAGTGTGGTTAGTTTCCAAATTTGTAGTGTGGATATGTTTCAGAGGCTAATATATAGATTTCCTAAGTAAAACAGTAACACAAATAGGTGTTTAAAAACTAATATAATTTATAAAATCACATTTTATTAATACATTATTGCATTTTTAAATTGTTCAATATAGTATCATGATTCACTATAAAGTCATAAAAATAAAATAATAAAGCAAAAATATATTATTTGGTTCATTTTATTTAGGTTCTTATTAGTTCATCAAGGTCTAATTTCACTTTGTTTGTTTTTATTTTATTTGTTTACTTCTTTCCCAATTGGATCACTATGATTTCATTTGTTTATAATCCATTCAATTTATGTATATGTATTTAAATTCACATTAGTTTTTTTTATTATGAAATGAAAAGAAATATTGGATCAATTTGGTTTTATATAATTTAGTTTAAGTGAACTTATTTGGAATTAGAGGCTTGTGACTAAAAATTTGTTCCTATGAAAGCATCTCACCCTTTCATAATTATATATTATTTATGATTTATTTAGTGAAAAAATAGGTTCCCCTGTAATCATTGTTAATGTATCATAGTTAGTCAAGTCACTAAATATGTTGTAGTAATATATTGGAAAAATATTTTTTCCTTTTGAACTGAAAAAACATTGGGCATTAGTTTTTTCAGGGAATATATTTTTATTAGATAATTCTATAAATTTATTCTCAGGACATTCATGGACCAAGAAATACTTTTATCAACCAACCAAAAGTTTTAGGATCACATAATGATATATAAATTGGGAAAAAATATTTAGGTCATGATTCAATCAATCATTTATCAAACACAATTTTTTTATAATCACCACTACTCATTTTGTTATATATTCCCTCCACTATAATTGTCCCATTGTAAGTCTTCATTATGTGAATTGTGTAATTACTCATGGAATGTCTACATTATTAATATTTGTTATAGGATCTGTATACTATGATAATATAGTTGGTTTTTCTTTCTGGAGAAGGTCAATTCAATGGAAGCAGTCATAGTCAAAACGGTTAACATGATAATCATGGATACTGATGAAAACATAATAAATACGATATGGAATGTATTTTCTAAAATAATATTCATTATTCTAGAATATAATTGAATTATTACATTTCATTCACGGATATTAGCGATAAGTATTCTAGATCAACTTTTATCCTTTTTCCATAATGGAAGAATGATGATTATAATATTTATAAAGTGGAATATATTGTGTCAACTACTTACCTTTCTTAACATCTTGATTTATAAGATTATATTTTAGCATAGAAGATAATGTTTACACCAAACCCAATGGGTTTTAAACTATATTAACATTTCTCTCCATTAGTGAAAATATATTTTTTCACTAGTTTTTAGATCTTCCACCAATGATGTTAGAGGTTCTACCAAATCATATTAAATTTTAATTGTATTATCTATTAAAAAATAATGGAATTACTCTATAGACCATTAAAAAGTATAATAATATGTTTTCAGAGATTTATATTTCACGAAAAATTGATGGAATTAATTTCAAAGGACGAATAATTTAAAAAATATAGAGAAATATTCCATAACCAAACATAGGGAAATATCATATCCTTTTGCAGTTTTTTTTATTTTCATTGTATACCAACTCATGATTTACTTATTATATATTTTTTAAATTGATATAATATATATAATATATATTATTATTTTTAGGCATTACAATTAATAGAGATGTTTCTTTTTTGTAACTTATATAATAAAAGTTTTTAAGAATGAAAAATTATTCCTTAAATGCGGAAATTTATATTTTCAAAAATTATATTATATAGTTTAATAATTTTTAAAAAAATATTATAACTTACTTAAATTAATTATATAAATAAGTTTTTTTATAGTATATATATATATATTTTATTAAATAATTTTACAATACATAAAATATATTATTCAAATGTTAGAATACATATGTCTACTTTTTAAACCAAGAATGCATGTTAATTATTTATAAATTTAAGTGTCAAAATAATGAAAATAAATCTTAAAATTATTTTTATTCTCTATTTTTGTTAAATTATTTTTATAATAATAGATATACAACATTATTTTTCCAAATTCTTAAAGTTCAAGTGTTGTGTTAAAAATGTAAACTATTAAAAAATATACTTCAAACATTAAATCAACATTTTAATTCTTATGTTAAATATTATAATACATCACATCCTATGACAGTGTTCATGGAATCTTGATATAGGTTTTTGATTTCCATTACATAAGTTAGTTATATATGGGGTTCGGGGCCTTCTCTTAATTTATTATGTTATTTTTTTTGTTTTTCACTCATGATAATTAAATGGTAAATCATCAGTAAATGAAAAAACATATTAATTTCTTAAATACATAATAAGTTTAGCTAAATAGTTATAAATATCAGAATTTTTGTTTATTATTCTATTTGGAGTTATTTTTATAACATTTTTTCATTCAATTTGGGTTTTTTATAGAAATATTAAAAATAATATGTTTTTATGCATTTTATATAATCATGGGATAAATTGATGAGTTTATGACTGTATATAATGTAGGTGGATAGGTTATCACTTATCATACCTATGAAAATTTTTATACTCTATATGAAATTATTAGTAATGATAAGATCATCATGGAAATTTTTGTACATATAATTATCTGCAACACCCACACAAAGATATGTCAGCACCATTCAATGAGGTATATTTTTCTATGAAAAAGGAAATATAAATCTCTATCAATGCATATTCTATGTTCCTAATAGTAAATTAATAAAATATTACTCAATACAATAATTACAATAAATACTACAAATTTTCCTCAAATAAACTAAAAAATTAATAGTAATAATAAAAGTAATATAATATCATAAATATGATTCTAGTAAAATTGGTCAATTTTATAAATTACATGGTTTGGTATGTATGGGTAATATACCATAATTAAATTCATGTTAACCCTAAATAAATCAATTGAGTTAGTCTTATAGTCTCTTTGAAAAACTTATAGTACATAGAAAACTCATATTTTATGGTAATGAATGAATAATATGATATGATAGTGATGATGAATCATTAAAAATATTAAATTATTTCTAATATTATTTGAAAATATCACAGAATCAATGTTGGAGAATTCAATTCACCTTAAATTAATAAGTAAATAAAATAATAATAATTATCTTGGTATAGGGAATTATTTCATCCTATAAGAGGTTTATTATTCATATATTTTTCAATGGAACCTTCATTGCGATTTGAGAGTCAACTGATAAAAAACTTTTACTAGTGATCTAAATGTTCACCATTTATATCCAAATTTCATTATTGATAATCTGTGGGGTAGTGTGGAAATATTGGAAATATTACCTCACTCCATTAATAACTACCACAAACACTTAATATTTGAAGGAATGTATCTTAGTCTCTTAAACTTGAAAGGAGAGGGAATAATGTCACATATCTTATTCATGAGAAGAACCCTTGAGATATTCCACGTGGATATAAATCTATTAAGGTGAGAGGATGGATTTTTTGCATAGTAAAATCCCAAAGTATATGAAAATAACATTTTAGAGTATATATGGATTAAATATAGGGGTTTTATATTAATTAAATATAAAAAATCCATTAAAATTATATTAATACTATAATCAACACTATAATATGTAAAATAATATTACATTTATTTTATGTTATGAAGAGTTCTATCTCCTGAAATAATAAATATTATTTTATAGTTTGGTATAGAAATATTCATCAACATACCAAAAAATAGTCCTCGTGTATCCCTCTACAATTAATCAAGTCATAAAAAAATATTTTAAGAAAATATTATTCATTGGAATAATAAATAATTGTTTTTAATAATTAATATCTTAAAATAAATATTTTTAAAATGATTTATATAAATATTTTTGGAAAAATATTATTCTTTTATCTAAAAAATAATTTTTACTCTAGTAATTAAATTAAAATGGAATTTAATTGAGAGAAAAATATATTATTTTTGTGACCCTCTATTGTTCATCCTCAATAAAATTTGTTGGGTTCCTCTAAAGTCAATTGTAAGTATCTAGCAACCCATATAGACACTCAATAAGAATAAGATAATGTCGTAATGTCAACAAAAACATTTGAATTCATACATTATAATATAATCTCTTTTCTCAGATATCAAATCAAGAATGATTCATGATAATTTCATCAATCTGTATGTTTAATATGTATTTCATTTACATCAATAAATAAATCATTCCATTCATCATGAATAAAAAAATTTCATGGTAATTTAATTTCAATAATGGAAATATATATATTGTTCAATAAAGATTGTGAATCCAAATCCATCCTAATTTTATCCATAAATAACTTATCATTTTAGACACATTTAACTTACCCTACTTCCAAAAAACTAATCAAAACAACATCAGAGATGGAAAATCGATATATATGTGTCATTATATGTGTTAATAATAGTCAAATTTTCAAATGTTCATTAAACACTCACACAGATATAAATATTTTTCAATATATGAACATGTAAAATTCCTATGGGTGTGATTGTCCTTAAAATCATCCATCAGGGTGATTACAAAGTGTGATCTTCCAGAGATGGTGTATCATCCCATTATAAATACTCACACTGATTATTTACATATTCTATTTTCTCTCATACAATGTCATTTGGTTAGGGGAAAATGTTAAATAATATTTTCATTACACGTCATGGCTCTTATCATAGAGGAGAACTATTTATAGCCTTTGTAATGAGACAGATACTCGAGGACATTATCACATAGAATACACATAGAAGAAAAATAAATATGTGATAAGTTTTAAATTAATATTTACATCAGTGAATATGTATAGGTTATCTAAAGAATGAATTAGTTGTCCCTTGGACATCGAATCCAACAAAATTTCTTCATAAATAATCGAACATTATAAATAATATAACTCAAATAAAAATAAACAATAAAAATGTTACCATATTAAAATAAATAGTCATCATACATGTAACTAATATTTTTTGAGTTAAATTTATGGTTGTATATCTTTTATGATGATAATAATGATGATATTAACAAAATTGTATTATTGAAAAATAGAGATGAAATCCTACATTATTTAAATAATTTTGGTTTATATATATTTTTTATTTATATTCTGATCTTTGAGTAAAGTTTTTTAGGATTTTGTCTCTTATAGAAGCTTAATATATTTGGAATATTTTAATTAATAAAATTCAATTAATAACATTAAATACTATAGTAGAGGAATTAATTGGTCATAGAGTTAACAAGTATTGTGACCCATATGGGGAGATTGAAGGAAAGGTAGAGTGATGTTAGTGAAGACACACTAAATTTGTTTTTGCAACACCCTTAGATCTTAATATATGATTACTTTTAAATATATCAATGCGATCAATAGATTTCACCTTAAATAACATCATGATTAAATAAATCTATGATATATTTAAAAATATAAAAATATTTATGTGTGGCTTTTAAAATATTTTTATTGAATTATTTGTATTTAATAAGTGTAATAACTTTTTGAGATATATATATAATTAAAATAAAATAATGTTATATTATAAAATAAATTAAATTAGTTTACATAAAATGACAAATGATATCCATTATTATTTGGAAAAGAATTTTCTAAAAAATTTCCATATATGTGATATGAATTTCTGTTTTAGTAAGTAGATCATTAAATATGAATATTGAAATTACTTATTAATAATTGGTTAAAATAAATTTAGTTCATAAATGATATGAAATATGAATAATAACTACTATTATTTGAAAATGTAATTTTTAAATAGAGATGTGTTTTCAATATATCCCATCATTTTATAAAAAATATTAATATTAGTAATATCAAATTTTAAATATTCAAAATAGACACTAGTTGTTTGGATTTAGAGTTATAATATTATCATAAGAATAATTTCATATAATTTTCTAAAATAATTTGTTTATTATGGAATAGTGAAACAATAATATTGTTTCTAATAAAAACACTTATATATAACTTATAATTTTTTGGAAATGTTTTGGTATATAAAATTTTTATTTAAAAAGTAAAATAAATAATTTTAAAATAGTACGATTAAAATAAAAAATCCATGAGTATCATTATATAAAATCATGTAATATTTTACGAAAACTATTCTCAACTTTTTTATTAATTAAATGTTCACATGTGTAAATTTGGTTTTGGATTTATTTTAGTGTCTCATAACTATAATTTGAAAAATAATAATCTTAAAAATACAATTATAATTAATAAGATTAATAATTTTGTTTTATATATAACTATTATGCTTTAAAATAATCATCCTAAAATACTGGTATTTAATCATTCTAAGCGCAAAAATAAAGTTATTTGTAAAAATTATAGAAATTTAATTTAATAAAATAGATCTAATATTTTATCAAATAATTATACTATTATTAAATAATTAAAATTTCATCATTAGGAATAAAAGTTTAACTATGATGGTTAATACAAATAACCATATTCACAGTGAAAAGATTACTTTGAAATTATTTTAATGATGATGTGTACTTTTTAACTATGAATTTGTATTTATAGATTATAAATAAAAAGTTTAATTTTTTTTGATATATATATATCTATATTTACAATCATTTAATTTTTACTAAATAATAAATGTGATTAAGTACAATAAATGTTAAAATAACTATAATCTATAAAAATAATCTATCTATATATAACTTGTATTAGTTTGAATGAAAAATTTCTCTCATTTAGAAATTTATGGGATTAAATTGGTATTTAATCATTTTTCTCCACATAAAAATTTGATATGATGGGTTTCCTTCTATATTTTATAATTCAAAAAATTACATTGTTAAAAATTATTTTTTATAGAAAAGTTATTTTCTGTAAAAGATTAAATATAAGAATATAACACTTTAACAACACTTAAATTGTCTTAAAATGAATGGTTGGGAGAATTTTCATCCCTATATTATCCCAAACCCCATATTTTTTCACCTTAGATCTATTGAACCTTGAATAATCTCATAGAGTTTTTAACAAATTCTCAAAATTTCGAAAAGTTATATTTTTTTATCTCATTGAATGATACCACTTCCTTAATTTCAAAGTTACCCTTAACTGTATATTTACTCCATGAAACACTGAAATTCTTCTCCCACCATAACACAATCATGGTTATTAAGTACTAGAGTCTCACCATGTTATCTGAAGCTCTGAAATTTCAAGGATTATTTTAAGGAAATATCAAGTCTCCAATGTTAGTACTATCTCCATCATAAGTATTTCTATATAATATTAAAATTAAAAATAACTTATTATAATAATGATATAATCAATTTAGTATAATTAATACACTTATTTTTTAATATATTAATAGTATAATAATTAATTTAAAATTTATATCCAAATATTAAAATAACGGAACATTAATTATGCGTGTTTGTGGACTATCACATATACAAAGTATAGTTTTTCAACTAATATTTAGTTATTGTTTTTTAAAAAACTTGTAAAAATATGGTTCATCATCTTAAAAAAATAAAAAAATATCATTATGAATCATTTATTATTATATTATGTCAAAATAAAGACCTTCTTTTTGATACACTCAAACTGAATTAATGTGTTTTCTAGATTTGTTCTCTTTAACAACCTTTAGGAACGATTCTATAAAACCCTATGATGAAAGAATGTGTGAAAATAAATAAAAATAATAATATGATTTAACAATTAAATAATGACTTTTTTATGTTTTTTGAAGTATTATTTTATGTATTTTACTTAATAATAATGTATGATATTCATTCTATAAAATCTCCAAAATAGGCCATCACTAATTCCATTTTCAAATGGCATAACTAAAACACTTATGAATTGATATAGGAGATTTATATATAAATAAAATTTATAAGTATCCAAGATAATATATTTTAGATGAACTTATTATCAATGAATTGGTAACAATATCAATATTATAAATCATGCACTGATGAGGAAATTTATTTATACCTGATTATTGAAACAATATATAATGAAGCCATAAATCCATATTAAATATCTAAAAATTTGGGATAAAAAATTTAATATTGATGAAATATTTTATGAGATTTAAAATTAAGGTATATATTTTTTTGTAGGAATATATATTGACATCAATTTTGAAAAGTAATAATGTGATCTTTTTCATCTCAAATTCCTTCCATTAAGACATGTTTGGTACTATGAACTTAATTTCATTTGTGTGGGGTAGGTATTTCAAATTGGATATATCATATCAAGAATTGTATTTTGATAATGCTGTTTTTTATGTTCAAGTAAAATAACACTCATTCAAGGTGTATTAATTAAAAATATTCTAATGTCATAAGGTTTTTCTTGGTCTCAATTTTGATTCTTTATGATACAATACAAATTGTTTTCTATGTTTATATTATATATTGTATTAAAAACCTTTGAATATTATTTTCATATAAAATTTTAATATCATGTGAATTACATTTTAAATCATGTTCCCGTATTCAAGAGTCTATTGATTTAACGATTTACCAATGAGTAATGATTTTTTGTAGTTAATATTTACTTGATTTATAATCATTATCTTAAAATTAATTAAAATAATTTGGGTATATTATTCTAATTGATTATATTATATGATATTAACTAATCATTTAAAAATGTACCTCATAAAAATCATTTCAAAATTTTCATGCTTCAAGTATTATGTTTCTCAAAATGGAAATTGATAACTGAAATCTCTTTTCTTTGAGTTATGATGTTTCATATTGAACTTTTATTTTCTATAGTGAGGTTCTACGAGAATAATATTTTATCCTATTGTGTTTTATAATATTAATTTCTATAAATGAACTTTTAATAAAAATGTATTCTTTTTACTCTTTTTATATTATACTTTTTGTACAAAGGTATATTGATGATAATAAAAAGGGTATTCCCTTTATCATTCATATATTTTATCTTTCTCTCCACATTTATCCAATATAATACTTATATATTTTTAAAGCCTTATTATTGAATATTATTTATAGAATTTAATTGGTTTTAAAGTGTTTTAACTTTACTATCTAAAAAATACATTTTTTAATGACTAATATCATATTTTACATAAATGTTAAATTTTTTTCCTAAAATCTCTTTCATGCTTTCACAACAACTTCCTTTTTTTTCAAATAATTTACCCTAATTGGGTTTAAGTTTAAGCATTCATACTCAAATATATATCTATCAAATGGGGGAATGAACTAACTTTATATTGATGGGTTTGGAAAATTGTATCTCTTTTAGTGACATGGGGAAAATTATTTTCATTTCTTATATTATTATTCATAAATATAAAATTTTTTGTATGTAGACTATATATTTTTTTCCATGCACATTACTTCATTGGAAGGGTTATGATCATGTTATTCCTATTATTTTCATAAAGAAAATAATTTTCAAATTTTATATTGTTATTCAAAAAATGATATTGTTATAAATTTGACTATATAATGTTTGACTGTCCACCTATTTCCTTAGGATGGGTCATAATCATGTTATCGCTTTTACAGACATGGGAAAAGTATTTATATTCCTAATTATTATACTATTTTAGTGAATGTGGGTCATATATTGGTATTCTATATTATTAAATGTATGGATATTTTTGTTTTTACTCCCCTCGATACTACTTAGGGGATTGTATGAATGGTCTTATTCACTTATATGTTTAATGAATTAGAACTAATCGGTAGATGGTTAGGGATTATAATTAATTAGCCCCTTGATTCATTAAAGGGTAACATGAGACAAAAAACTTGATTTTTGGTCTATGAATCTCCCATATCTATATAGTGTCATTAAAAAAGTCTAGGAAAAATTGTCATTGATTTCCAAAATTATTCATTCCATTATTATAAAAGTAATATTATTGATATCCATATTATCATCTATTTTTATTGATATAAAATCTTCTTAGTTTCAGTTGATTATGGAATTTTTTAGATTATTTATTCCTTACATACTTTTAATACCATGATTGGGTTGTGATAGATATAATTGTAGGATTTTTTATTTTTCATTTTAGTTCAGCCCTTTCTTATGTTTGTAATCCATTGGGTATGAATAATAGTATAACATGTGACATGTTAAGAAGTATAAAATCTCAGAAATAATTTGGGGGAGATGTTCAAGACTCCTTATTAATTAGTAAATTATATATTTGAAAAAAATATGCATTGGTTTAGAGAGATATAGTTTTTGATAGTTTATGTTTTGACATAACTCTATCATGATCTAAATTTAAAAGTACATGGGAATTTAAATAATTACATCAAAAATTTACATCATGTAATAATGGGATTTTCTTGTTTGGGAATCTAATTTTGGTATCATATCATGTATTTATATTATGTGTTTATGGAATAAATCGTAGATTTCAGGTTGGGGGCATAACAACGTGTATAAATGCAGGGTTTGGATAAATATTGAGATTAACATATTTTTTTAGGTTAATTTACTATTTGATATGTTATTTTTTATTATAATTTCAAAGGAATTGGAAACCATATAGGATAGAATACGATTTATGTTTAAGGTAATAATGATAATTCAATTTCGAGATTATGATTAGAGAATATTATTTAAGACACTAGGAATTAGTCTATATGAGAATTTTAGGTTTAGGATAACATCCAATATAAATGTTAAAGTAGCGATTGTGTGTTTCTTTTAGAAAGTACATCAATGTCTGGATAATATATATTGATACAAAATCCATAAAAGATGTAATTAAGAGTAATAAACATTAAATATCCATATTGTGTATTATCTCGATCATCACTTAGTGAATGAAAAAGAGTCCTAACATTACATCTTATTTGACACTATCCAAGGATATTATAACATCCTGATATTTAAGGAAATTTTTAGCTAAAATTATATTTATATTTAAATTTCTTATGATATACACAACAATGATTTTAGATTGTGTTATATGAAATAAATATTTTCTATGATAGCGTGTATGAGATGTAACATTGAGCTTCATCAAACCATGAACAAATATTATTTTAAATATGACCATTATGGCATAACCATTAAATAGATGGGTATGAATAGTGTTAAAAACATTATGATATATATATATATTAATAAATTCTCTACAAAATATAATTTTATAAATCCTTATTATATAATGAATCTATTTTTAGTAGAGTAATTATATTTATCAAAAGTATTCTTTCTTCAAAAATGATTTTTATTTATTTTTATGAAAATTTCATATAATTAATTTATAGTGATTTCAAAAAAAATATTTTATTTTATGAAATGAATTTTTTGAATCATCTTATCAAAATAAACTTAGGGTGAAATTTTAGGATTTTCCAGAAAATACTAATTTTCCTATGAATAGTGGAAAATACTAATTTTTTTGTAAAAAAAAATTTATTTTCAATTAATTAAGTAATTTAAATTGCCTATTATTTTTAAAGAAAAATAAGTATGATTTATTTATATTTAACAGACTAAATTAATTTTGAATCATGTTTACATTGGATTTTAGTATAAATTTATTTATGAGTTTAAAAAAAAATTAATACTGTTTTAAAGTGAACAATGTTTCTCCATTTTAATAAATTAAAATAATTACTATTGAGGAATATTTTATTTAAATTTTATATATTAAAAATCATTAAATTTTAATTTATATTCATAATATGATTATTATTCCCATAGAGTTAATATAAAATAATATTTTTCTTAAAAAATACATATCTTAAAAATATGATTTTTTCATCATGTCTATGGGTTTTGTTTTTAAAATAATTATTTAAACTTTTAGATTGTTTTTTGGAAAAAATTAATTTTATAAATCATAATATTAATATTATATTAGGTTGAATTTTTTATAATTTTCTCGAATGATTAATTTTTTGATGAATAATTAAAAATATTGGATTTTAATTGAAAAATGTATTTCCTTTTAAATTATTTAAAATTATATATAATATTTTAAATAGTAATTACACTAAAATTATTACATATATTTTTTATTAATCCAAATCAGGTCATTTTCATAAATTTTATATTGAACTATTACTCACTTGTACGTTCTCACGACAATGCGGTTTAATGCTTATTTTCAAGAAGAAAAAACTATATTTAAATGTTTTTAAATAAAATTAATATAGAATATATTGAAAAAAATATTGATACTTAATATTGGAATACAATTGGACAAAATATAGAGACATCATTTTGATTGAAGATAAAATTTTGGATAAATACATTTGAAAACATATAAGAGAATGTGTAAGGAATAAAAAATTAATTTAATCTAGGAGAATTGAAGTACATAAATGAAAAGAACATTAAAATGAACATTTGAAATTAATAATATACAACATAAATATTAATGATTGTATTTGTAGAACTGTATCAATCCTTGAAAGTAAGTTTAATTTGTAGGATGTCACCCAAAAATTATGTCACACTATAAAAATATCCATCTTAAAAAACATGGAAGAAACGTTTTTTCATATAAAGAAATGTTTAAAATAAGAATACATAAATTTTTAGAATAAAAAAATGAATGTGAACATAAAAGAAATAATTATAAATAAAAAAAATAAGATAATTTCAACATTACATACACCATGATATTCATGTAAATTTTATGTTTTAATCTTTGAAAATAGAAGATGTGATTTTTCCTCATAAATCCATGATGGAATGGTCTATGATAGAATTGATCAGACCTGTGTTTTACCCCCATAACCTACTAAGTATAAGCATTATATACCATATTATACTACTTAATCATGAGAATTTTAACACTGTTATTAATTAAAATAGGTATTCCACATGTTATGAAGAAAATAGATCTTTCACATGTTATAAAGACACATGGGAGTACAATCCTGGAAAAAATTCAGTTATAGAGAAATTAAATTTCTATTGTAAATGAATTTTTTGATTCATATATAATAGATTGTGAGTATTTTTTCAAAAGTAGAAGATTTGTAAATTTAAAAACAATTAATATTATATAGAAAACTAAATATTTATATATGATGGCATATAATCTACATGATAAAGTGGTATCTCAAGTCATGTTGAGATGCTCTATGAAAATATAAATGGAGAAGCCTATTTAGGGATTAAAAAGGTGGTCAAAACCAAAAATGTTATTCAATTGATGGAAAAAATGATATAGATATAACTATCAAATGCATTCACAAAATGATAAAATATTTGAAAATTGATTTATACAATACTAATAAAAAGTAGTTGTTTTTTAAAGTAGAGTATGACACAAACTGAAAAATGAATAACATGTCATCAACAAACTTATATTTAAACATCACTTGTTGAAGTAGGAGAATCAAAATCAATTGCACATGGAGATGAACCTTCATCGAGAAAAAGTTAAAGCTATTAAATTAATCAAAAAATAAATAACATCATTAATATATAAATAATGATATTATTGGAAATTATTTATTTTAATATATGATAATGGAACATATGATTTTTGGCCCATAATTTGGAAAATGTTACCGTTAGAAACATTCCATCACTAAATTTCATGAAATTAAATGGAATATGTTTCTATCTTCTGACTCCTCATTATTATCATGACATACTTCATATACCTCCCCTTTATTCAGATCTTTGATGAGCTCCTTTATGATGTCATATTTTAGAACTACAATATACGTGTATTTCCATTAGTCAACCATACTGATTTTGACTTTAAATTAATTCTATTTAGGTCATGTAGATGATGATGGGGTACTTCATAACTAATTTGAATACACTAATAAGATGTGAACATGGTCTAGGCATGGCCTAAAATCACAAAATATTAACACCATAAAAAAACTCTGCATTATAGATATAAAAAAAAGGTTATCTTCATTTGAAAATGAAAAATCGAATCTTCATTATTTAATAACATGAAATTGTAAACATATTCTTTCATAGATTACCATATAAATATATTAAAAAATGTTACATGAGATGTTTTAAATGTTTCCTATATTTTCATTCATTTGATTGATCCATCAGATGATGTTAACCATGTAGCAGATTGTTGTGGCCCTATTTACAAAAAGAAGATAAGGAATTTTTGTTAGTCTGAAATGTAATGGATTCCTCTGGTAAATTTAAATTTAACATGCCATTAATAGAAAATGGTGATAATGGCATGAGTGTGACTCTCAATGTGATTCCATTTATTAAGTTAATCAACTTAATGTTACTATAATACACAACTTACAATTTTTTGTCATTACTTCATTATTAGTCTCCTTTAGAACCTTGTATCTCTATAGTTTGATGGGATGTGCAAATTTTTATTGGTTTTATTTATATTTAATTGTCATGGTGTGCAAGGAAACCATATTATGAAAAGTGTATAGAAAAATGAATGAAATATACACTGATAATTCAAACACTAAATTTGATTAAATTTCAATTTTATAGTTTTATACTATCATTAATGACAAATAAATGAATTTTAGAACATAGAAACACTGAATGATATGTATTAAATAAAATAAGATAAGTATACCCATGTTATTCAATCTGATGTCATGTAAAAGAAAGCTTTCAAATCTGCTATTAAACCAAAAGTAGTTCACTATTGTCACTAGAGTATCTGTATTGGAAATACAGTAACAGATTTATGGGTAGTGTAATTAGATAGTGATTCAAAAAATTTAGAGTAAATTGATAATTATCTAAGAATACTGGATTATTATGTAGACTAAATTAATGTCGAAATACATACCCATTTCAATCATTTGGAACAAATAGTCCAGTGTGATATCTTAGAATGGTGGATGTCCTAGAGAATTATAAGATACCTTTTAAACCAATGTTTCATGGGGAGGTCCTTGAAGCATGATTTATTGGAGACTGGTCCATATTCAACAATCTGATGTATAGGTGAATGTAATAGGAATGAAGAGGCTACCTAAGATTGAGTGAAAGCTAATGTCGACCTCAGTGTAGTTGAAAATGATGGAAGGAGTATCTCGGAGTTTGTAGTAGTGGGTGTGCATGGGGAATAGTTGTAAAAGATGAGGGATTATGGGAGTGGGGCTGCATAATGATAATAGGTAGGGTTACAAAAATCATTGAATGGAGATTCTGAAGGCAATGCATTTTCAGAGTAATACAACAATTGAAAGTGGATGTTAGGGGATTTTGGAGTTCAAGAAAAGTACAAGATAATGAATACCTCTAAGAATATTGGGAGTCTTAGTTGGAGGATAAAAGAAATTCGGAGTGAAGGATAAAGGAAATTGGGAGTGGAGGAAGAATGAAATTGGGAGGAATGGGATCATGAGGAATATGATTGGGAGGATGAAAGAAATCTATATTTGTAGCTAGAGATGTGATCTAGGTGAAGGAGGAATGAATAAAAAGATGCAGTCCTAACCATAGGTAGCTCAAAAGAACTCGAGTGGTGATAACATGTAATGGGAGGAGAGATGAAAGGCATTTCTTGGTTGTGAGATGTGGAAGTCTGAATGGGTGACATGTTTTTCTAGAGCTACCCTGATTTTTTATCTAGAATAGATTATTGATAGATGCATAAATTTGAAACAAAGAAATAGTGGAAGCTATGCATTGAATAAAATAAGATAGACATATCTATTTTGTATTATATGATGAAGTGTAAAAGAAAGATGGAAGTTCTTGATTTGGAAGCAGTTAAGAAAATATTTTGATTGTAGATCAAAGCTGTTGTATGAGTCACAATAGTGAAAATACAGTAGTAGCGGTATAGAAACTGAAATGAGATAGTTACTGATTAAGATAACTGTAGTTTAAAAACTGTCATGTAACAGTTGATTTAATGGTAGACTACCTCAATGCAGGAAGAGATACCTATTACAATAATATCTAACAAATAGGTGTATTTGAATTCTGATAATTGTGGATGTGCTAAAGAAGAAGATAATACCTTTTCAAGTAGAATGTGTAATGCAGGTCCTGAAAGCTGGAATCTATAGAAAGAGTATGAGCTTTTTGGAAACTCAAATGACATAGTTTCTAATTAAAATAACAGTAGTATCAAATAGTCCTATAATAGGAAACTGAAAAGTAGACTACCTCAATGCAGGGGGAAATATCTATAACAATAATGTCTAATTAAAAGGTGAGTGTGAATTCTGATAATAGTGGATATTTGAATACATGAATCAAGTGATGATTGAGATCCATGAAGATAAAAACCACCATTAATGAGTTATATAAACTCGAATTGTAAACTTCTTCTTTGATAAACATAGGATTAATGAACTAGTATTGCAATAAAATTGACTATTCTAGTTTTATACAGTATACAGAACATGTCATGAAACATCTCATCATCCATATAAATATTGAATGGTGACTAAATCATTTGGGTATTTAAATTTAAGGAAACACTACCTATATGACGAGATGTTTCATAAAGAATAATTGAATGCATACTGATATATTTGAGGGATGAATATCACCCAAGACATATGGGTTTTTTAAAAGAAGAAAAACAAATTACCCAAAAGATCATTGCAATAACTTGTTACCTATTTCTTTATGGCATAGTATAACAAATATTTACCATAGAAACATGAAATTTTATTATAAATGAATATTCTAGTATTGTACTCGATTCCAAACATAGAATTATAATTACTTGTGACATATTTCATCACTTTACAGTATAACAAAAATTTATCATTCAAACATAGTGTTGAAATAAAATGGATAGTTATGGGATTTTACAGTATACAGAAATAGAAAATGCAATTATAATAGGTAGAAAAGAGGAAATGAAAAATTATCCGTTATTGGACAAAAAAACATGTATTCTCCATAAACATGTATGTAAAATACCAAAATAATGGCCATAATACATTTTTAAATAAGTTTTGTGCACTCTGAATAATGTAACACACATTTTTCTACAGTCAAGAATTCAGAGAATAGATATGAAAACAATGTAAACAATCAACATGTATTAATACCATACATATATTAACAGGTGAGTGTGAATTCCTCCATTGTCATGTGTAATGAGTTGCACAGGTCCTGAAAGTTATAATATATAGAGCCAACTGTGTAATACAGGTTTAAATTTTTGTTTGAATGTAATATGAATTTTACCTGAACGTTAAGCTTAACCATTTTCAATATCTACCAGAACATAGATGCAAATAATGGGAGGATTCCATCTGATCTTGTAACACCGATTGAGAATGGGATATTATTGTAGTAGTTTTAGGTTTCCAGAATTAGATTATAGTTTTATAGTAGGTAGTGTTAACCGATGAGTATTTAGAGTGTAGTTTCATAATGAGTAGGATGTGGCTACCGTTAGAGGCAAACCACGAAGTAGTTGGTGAAAACCGTGAATTGTAGATGGAGGAGAAGTGAAAGTTAACTGGGAGTGGTAGACTACGGAGTAGTGGAAGTAAACAAGGAGTTGTAAGTGTTAGAGGTATGAGTACATGGTAAGGGTTTATTATTGAATTGAGAGAAGGAAAACAGAGTAATAGTGGAGACTGATGGAGGTTTTGATGGCTGGCGGTGGAAGATAAATGTTGGGGAGATGGAAGAAAAAGAGGGTACGTAACCCTAGGATCATCAGGGGGGCTCAGTGCGAATTGGAATTGATATAGGGATAGATAGATAGGGAATGAAGGAATAAGAGATGATGTGTGTGATTTTGTAAGTGACACTTAAGGCTAGAGGTACCCAATATTAGTATGTACAATAGATCTTCATTTAAAAACATTTCAATAGTTTGAATATTTTCTCTTTAACCTGCATTCTCATCGCATATGTTGGGTTAATTTTAAATTAATATTTTCAAATTATGTTAAGGAATTTTATGAAATGGATTAAAATTTTTTAATTAACGTAATTTATATTATATCATAAAGTCAAATTAATTTTTTACGAAAATTAATGGTAAAAATAGTAAAAATTATATACCACTATAAAGGTAAAAATGGTTTCACTATGGCTTAAACTAATAATATAAGGGTTAAAATTAAAAAAAAAATGTATGTAACCCATTTTTTATAATTATTTCAACCTAATCAATTCTAGGATCTGAAATGATCCATTATTCAATCCTCGAGTGATAAATAAAAATGTGTGTGGATAATTTATTCAAAAAAGTACAAGTGTGCCGCTCACCTAACTTATAAAAGACCATCTATTATCCTCTCCACTTCAAACCATAAAACCATTTCTTTCATTAATTAACTTCCAAAAACCTTCCAAATATACTCACATCTAACACTATAATACTTACTTTTGATAGAAATATAACCTAGTAAGTATTCAGTGAAATACTAATGAGGATACCTGAAAGAGAGGTAACATTCATCAATGAGCATTTTGGTTTTATTTATCCCTCCTCTAAATTAAATTATCATTATACCATTATGATATAGTAACCTCAGTATAATACATATAATTATTTATTTTTATGATAAGTAATGGCCAAAAACCATCTCCACTTCTATCAAATGGTTTATAAAATCATCATTCGTTTGTACGGAGAACTACCTCCTCATGAACTGATGTCATTAATTGTTCCATTAACACCTCTCATGGTATGAAGTTATTATGTATTTATTGTTTATATATGATATATATTATATTATTATTTTTATGGAATCATTACATCACACATACCTTCTTTCATTTCCTTTTTTTGGAAAACGATAATGTCTCTCATGTGTACGACATACTACCACCTCATAAAGTGATCTGATTAGTTAATATTTTACATGGAAGATAATAAGTATTTTCATAATGAAAATATTGTATATTTATTAGATTAAAATTTTTATGGAATCATAATATATCATTTTACTTTATTTCTTTTAATATGATTAGAAAATTAAAATGGAATTCATGTGTGTGTATGACCTACCGTCAATATGAACATTGTGATTCATTTTTTAGAAACAAAATTTTATGGTTTACTATAAACACATATATATTAAATATATATGATATTTATATCATCAATAAAATTATGAGGATTAGGAATTAATGATCAATGTAAGAGTATTGAAAATAACAAATCATGATTAATACGAAAAACAAATCAGTTATTACCCGAAACATGACATTAACATAAAATTGTTAATAATATTGTAATCAAAGGAAATATTGAAAAGAAATATTATATGATATATAAAAGTATATTTTATTAATATATTTGTAATAATATTATATTTATTAAGTACTATGTTTGAGCATGTAAGGTGAATTTCAAGACTTAAGGTAAGATATTTCTAGTCTCTTTTATTTCTGAGAGACATATGAAAAGTCACCACCTATTTATTTTATATGATATATATAATTCCCTTGAATGTACATTATAATGAATCCAATGATAATTAATAATATTTATACTTCCATTTTAGGATCTCTCTTTTGTAGGGTTTATAGTTCCAAACATACAAAATCATAAAGGTATTTTTTTCTGTATTTGCATCCTTTGTGACATTTTTTATGTAATGCACCTATATTATTTTATCACTTATATAGACAGAAACTTTAACATGTAATATCATGAATTAATTTATCTTTTTTATAATTTAATTTTTATTTACATATTTTACTTAATGGAAATTACATTTCAATGTTTCTAAAGAGGTAAATATTTTATGTTACAATCTCATCATTTATCAAGATTGTTTTGGATTATATTTCTAATCATTAAATTTTAGAATGAATTTATCAAGAAAATAAGGAATTTTTTATCCTATAGTAATTCATTATATTAATAGTATAATTTATCCACTCATTTTTTGTTAAAGTAATTGAGAAAATGTTTAAAAAAATATGACATTTTTTCTCTCTTCAGTGAAAAATGTGTTTTCTTCCAAAATCATGGTTCATAAAAATGTTTTGAAAAATATTTTATCATTTTCAAAATGAGTTATTAATGATATTTTTATCCATATTAAATTTTTTTGAAAAAAAAGTTTTCAAATCAATATTCATGTTATTTTTGAAAAGATTCCCATTTGGATTTTTCTGAATAGGTGAAAAGAATCATTATATTAAACATGAACAGAATGAATAATATTTCCCACTATCATAACCAATAAATGATTTAATGATTCAATTAAATGTTTTAAAATATATTTTCAATGAAATTTCTTCCTTAGTATTTAGGGAAATTTTAATAATTAAAATAAATGTTTTCAAAATAGTTTTCTATAAATAGTTTTCTTTTTTAAAAAATGTATTTTAAAGAAGAAATGATATTTTATTCTAGAAATGATTTCATTGATTTGTAAAAGTTTCCTTTATAATTTTGAATTATTATTTCTCAAGAAAATATTTTTAAAATGATTTATGTTTTAAAAATTTATTTTCAATGAAAGGTTATTTCCATTATAAAATGTTCTAAGTGATTTTTCAATATAATCATCCATCGTAGATGAAATATTTTTAAATTACATATGATTTATAGGGATTAGGATCCATAGATACTATTATTAATATATCTATAAATTTTTTATGTTTATGATGGTGTGAGGTTAATGAAATCCACTTCATATGCATGGGTTATACCATGATAATATTCTCTTGAATCCTGCTTAATTTTCCATGGGTTTTGTTATAATGAAAATTTGAAATTATTATGAAACTAGTCACTTTTACATAGGTTATGATATGATGAAATGTTAATGAATCCCATTTCATTTCATGGGTTATGATATGTTGAATGTTTTATGATCTTGAGGAACACATAAATATGATTTCTCATTACGAGAATTCTGGGACCTATATCTCCATCCAATGTATTGGGAAAAGAATCATATCCGATGAGATATACATGAATGGAATTTTTAGTGAACCTAATTTAGTAAGGGATTCTGCCCCATATAATGGTATTAGGAGTGAACCTCGACTATTATGATGGTTTGGGTATCTAAACTATTCCACTATGATTGCCTTGGAAGTGAAGCTTCACTAATATGGAAATGATTTTGAATGCTTACGTGTATGATAATATTCCCATTATTATGCCAATTCCATGCTCTCATGGATCATGTTTAGTGATTTCCATATGATAAATGTTTTATGAACTTCTAATATTTATTCCATGACCCATGATTATTATATTTTATATATAGGATGTGGTTTTCATATATTGGGATAATGTTCTCATACCATTATATCTACGTCATGCCTATGTGTCTCCCTTATCAACCCATACTGAGCATCTTCTATCATCCATTTTTTTCATGTTATCCAACAGATATGAAAAAAAAGAGTTATCTAGGGTATGTTTTAAAGAGTTTTAAATGGTATGATCATTGTGAAAGACATTTCATATCTTTCCCTTAATTAAGAATATTATGTTCCATGCTTCCAAAGGCACTAAACTATTAGGCTTCTCAAGAATGTATTTCTGTAATGTATTGGACATTCCTCTAAAAATATATAATATCCACATATTAAAATCTTGGTTCGCTATAGTTTGTATCAGAGGAATTATTTTTTGACCATTTAAAACTGCAACATGAAAACATTAATAAGAACCTCAGGGTAATTTATTAGGATATTTCATGGGATGTATCTAAGGATAAGTATAAAGATGAGTAAAAGTATAGGAAAATTTCTTGGAATTTTGGAAAAGGATAGAGCAAGTGGGTTCCCAAAAATCACATCCTTGTCTGGATAATATATGTGTATGTGGATATAGTAAAAATATAAATAGGGGTAATAATTTTTAAATTGGTGCATTGATTAAGAATCGATCATCACCTAGTGAACAAAAATGGACATTGATGCACTCTTAGTTTGACACTACCAGGGGATATGCATTCAAAATTGGAAAATAAATTGCATTACATCATGAAGTATTTAAATAGATAGTTACTATTAATGTTCTTAGATAGACCAATTATGCCATATTTTAAAAATAAGGTGTTATGATTTAGACATCACATAATTGTTTTTTAATGATCATGTGGGTCTTCACTATGATTTGTGTTTCTCAGACTGTGTTTTTTAGTTTAAGTCAATGTTGGGAACCAGAAAGAACGAGGTTAACATTGAATGTGATGGAAAATTTTCTAATTAATTGTCAAATGATATGATGAAAAGAGAAGTATGTTTTGATTACTCCTAATAAAAAATCATTAAAAATGATTAAAAAAAATGTGTACCTTAACATGATCTAAGATTTCCCAAATAAGGGAATGGAAGAGTTTACTAAGAGTTCAGGTATTGGATACCATAGAGGAAATAATATATAGTAACTTATATTTAAAAAAAATTGGATGAATTGTACAAGGGAATGTCTCAAAGGGATGAGAAGACATTATGGTTTATGAAAAGTATGACAAAAATAATGAAACCAAAAAGGTAAAATGAATAGTTTATCTAATGAAATTGATGATATTAGTGGTCACCCTAATATATCATTGATGGTTAAATGATTTAATTATGAAATTTATGTCCACTAGAAAAATTTATTTCCTAGTGGAAAAGATTGTAAATAAAATCATCATGGGTGGATAAGTAATGGATTTTCTATTGATGTTGAAGAGACTACGAATGATATATAAAAGAATTAATTTTTTATGGAATAAGATTATGAAGCCCAGTTCATGGATTAAAGATGAGGTTGAATAATTAATGTTCTTATATATTGGAATTAATTAATTATAAAATAAATAAAGACTTCTTAGTATATATATTTTGTTAAGGATTTTCAGAAATACATTAAATGGTATTGAAAGATAAGAAAAGTGTTTTAATGGAATAGTGATATTATGATTAATAAAATATAAACCTTAATTTTTTAGGGTTGTGAAATTAATGTTTTTGGGATAATGTGATTTTGGATATGAATAAATAAAATTTGATAGTACTGATGACCTTGTAACTGATTAATTATTTGATTAATGAGTATTTAATGCAATCATGGATTGATTTGAAAACATTTTTATATTTATGAAATATATCCAGTAATCTATGTTTTATGTAAGGAATAACAAAGAATGTATGTTTTCAATCTGGTTTTGTGGTAAATATGGTTATTACCATGGTTCAATAGATTACATGTTGAGAATATTCACATGTTTCATATGTTACAATCAAGAGACACTTTATAATATATGGGGGATTAATGTTAGGTAGATTTGAGTAATTTGGAGACTTGATTTATAATTTTTGAATTTTGGAAGGGATATAAGGAAAACAATTTAATGAATGGTTTATGTTTAATTTTGTATTTGGATTTAGATATTATAGTATTAATTCACCATATTAATATTTATGAATAACTTGTGCTAACAATTTTTTATGATAACTAATGATATATGGAAGGAATTATCAATTTATTTATGGATCATATGATCTATTAGAGCTTTAGGCTTAAAATAGTCACCATCATTTTATATAGTAAGAGATGAAATACAAATTGATCAAGGAAGGTACAAATGATGAAATCGTGCTTATGAAATATAAAGATATCATTTTAGTGAATTTATATATGTTATCATTCTAGATGGAAAATGAACTACCCAAAATTAAGAAAAGGTTCTTGAAAGAAATTATTTCCAATTATCATCATATTTATGATGCCAATGACCTTTTTTAAATCGTTGGGTTTATAGTTTTTTTAATTTTCTATGGATCACCCACTTTCTTGTTATCGATGATATTTATAACTTTATATAATTATTTTCAATTTTATTCCTTATAAATATATAAAATTACAATGTATTTTATCTTATATGTAAACCTGGTATGTGTTATTCTTAATTAATTTCATATAACCCTTTCTCATTTTTAAGAGTATGTTTTATTAAACCATGTTATGATGTGGGTTTCTGTGAAGGAATTTTCAAATGATAAACCTTTGATGACAGATACAAATATTGAGAATAAAATTTATTTTATTGTGGGTAGAATGTAACCTCCTGATATTAATTGAATTTATTTGAAACAAATATAACTTTTTTGATATCTTTAATTATACTCAACACTGATTTTAGATTATATTACACAAAATAACAAGTTTCTTCAACAGCGTGCATGATATGCAACACCAAGCTTCAAGCCTTAGTGAACCATGAAATAATGTTATTTTAAATTTGACCATTAAAACATAGATGTTAAGTAGAAAGGTATAAATAGTATAAAAACATTATGAAATATATATAGATGTTAATTCAAAATATCTTAGTATATAACAAATCAATTATTAGTAAATTAGTAGTCTTTATCAATTAATTTTATTTAAAAAACAAATGATAGATTTTTATGAGAAAATATTATAATTAATATATATTTATATTATAGAATTTATTTTATTAAGTGATGTTATTTTTGAAAATCATTATATCAAAATTAACTTATAGTGAAATTTTGGGATTTTTCAGAAAATATAATTTTTAGTGAATAAGAAAAAATGTTGATTTTATAAAACTATAATTTAATTTCAATACATTAACTAATATAAATTAACTATTATATTTTAATTTATTGTAATTATTCCTTATTTATATTAAACACACTGAATTGTTTTTTAAATAATTTGAATTGGATTTTAATATAAGTTTATTTTTGGGTTTAAAAAAGGTTTTTATAAAAATCGTTACAAAGTGCATAATGTTTCTATGTTTTAAAAAATTATAATAATCCCAAATGTGTAATTTATTAAATTATATTTACAGATTATATATCAATAATTTTTATCAAATATTATTACAATAATTATTTCAATACATGGAGTTAACATAAAATCATCTTATTTTTTGAAAAATATACTTCTTAAAAAGCCTCTTTTTTCATATCATCTATGGGTTTTGTTTTAAATTTAATTTTTGGAAACATTAGAAAATTTGGATTTGAAAATAGTAATAATTTTACATATAATAATTTCAATATTATATTTAGTTGAATTTTTTATAATTATCTATTATGATTAATTTTTTTGATAAATAGTGAAAAATATTAAATTTTATTTGAATAGTTCCATTTTGTTTAAATTCATTATAATTAAAGATTTTTTTTTTATTAAAGTAACATTAGTTCTATTATATATATTTTAATTCAAATTATTTTATTTTAATGTATTTGATATTAAATTTTCATATAAAAAGGTTTTATATATTGGAAGATTTTCTCCTTAAATTAAAATTTTTCCAATTTTATGTATTGAAATTTTTAAAATGAATTAAATATTTGGAATCATATCAATTTTTGTTATGTAATATTCTCAAAATAATTTTCTGCCCAAATGTATTGTAAATCATTAAAAAATTATTTACTATGGTTAACACAAAATTTTTTTTACCAGGGGCTAAACATAAAATAAAAGTGTAATAAATTACACAAAACATGTACAAAAACAATTTTATATCCATATATATTAATTATACCATATATTATTAAGAATTTCCAATCATTGGAGCCTCGTGACATGAAAAAAAGAGGGTAAAATTCTTTGGTTCAAAAAATTACATGTGCACCACTCACCTAATTAAAAAAGCCCACCCATTCTCTTCTCCTAATCATACCTTCAAAAACTTATTATTCAGAAAAAACCTAACAAAATAACTTCCAAAATTCCATAATATAATCATATAAGACTTCTTTTGGATATGAATCCATCCTAGGAAGTCTTTGGCTCAAATCTATGGAGGATACCTGAAGAAGTGGTAACATTCATCAACAAGCATTTTTGTTTTAATTATTCATAAAACTCATTAAATTATTATTATACCATAATAGTATAATAAATTAATTATACTACATTAGTTATATGTTTTTATTATAATGAAATCAGCTAAATCCATCTCCACTTCATAAAATTAGTTTGGAAATCATCATTCTTGTGTACGACGAACTACAGCCTCATGAACTGATGTCATTCATTTTTCCACCAACACTTATCACATTTGGAAATAATGATGAATATATATATATAATATTTATGATATTATAATGATTCTAAAATTATTATATCTCACATTCCTTAATGATTTCAATTTTCTTGGAATATGAAAACATCCCTGATGAGAACGATGGACTACCACCTCGTGAAGTGTTCTGATTAGTTAACTCTTTACAAGGAAGGTAATAAAGACGGTTTTAAAGAAAATAGATTATATATATGAAATAATATTTTACTTATAATTATAATATATCTTTTAACTTTCTTTCCTTCAGTATAACTAAAAAATGGAAACAACATTCTTGCGTATGTACGACATACCATCTCCATGAACAATGTATTTTATTTTTTATCTCAATATTTTATGGATTAATCTGAATTCATGTATAATTAATATAATTTAAATTTATATAATGGTTAAAATTATTTATATTATGGAACCTTGATCAAATTAAGAGGACCAAAAATAACAAATCAAGATATATACAAAATACAAAGCGATTATTACCAAGAACATACCTTTAATATGAAATTGTTAATAAATGTGTAAAAAAGGAAATAATTGAATCATATATGGTATCATATATATATTTATTATTCATTAATATATTTATAAAAATATTATATACATTTTAAATGCTGTTTGAATGTGTGTGACAGAATTTTGGACTTAAGGTAATTAATTTCTAGTCACTCTTTTATTTATGGGAGACATACAAAAATTCACCACCTATTTATTATACATGGTGGGTATATATCCCATGAATTATTATTATTATTATTATTAAACTAAAATTTATTGTGATTTAAATACACAATTTTTTATATATTTTTCTAGGGGTTTATGTTTCAAATGTTACTAAATTCATAAGGGATTATAGTATCAATTTTCCATATTTGAGACATACATTATGTTATGAAACTATCCTCATTAAAGATATGTTTAAATATATCCATTGAAATTTAATATCACAAATTCATATACATGTTCATAATATTATATGTTTCATTTAATTAGTTTTCTTTATGGTTCTTATGTTTTGATGTCTCCAAAGAGAAAATAAGTTTATGTTACAATCTCATCATTTATTAGGATTGTTTATGATTATGTTTCCAATTATAAAATATCATGATAAATATCTCATGAAAATCATGACTTTTAATCTCATATTGTTGTGAAAGATATTAATATTATAATTTTTACACAATATTTTACTAAAAATATTTGAGAAAATGTTTCAAGAAAATATGAATTTCTTCTCTCTTCAGTAAGAAATATGTTTTCATAAAAAACAATCATTTTTAAAAATATTTTTCTAATTTTTTTTGACATTATCCAATGGGTTTATTAAAGATTATTTTAACCTTTCTGGCATGTTTTTACAAAAAACGTTTTTAAATGAATCATCATATAATTTTCCAACCTATACCAATTTTGATTTTACTAAAAATGAGAAAATAAACATTTTTAGCATGCATGAAATTAATTATATTACCCCCCTTCATGAATTCTAAATTATTTCAAGAATCCCATAAACATTTTCAATGTTAATTTCAAATAAAATTATCACCTTTAATTTTTCTATAAATTTTTTAAATTTTTAAATAAATTATTTTAGATTAAAAATGATTTTAAAAAATGTTCCATTATTTAAATAATCACTTTTAACTATAAGAAGATATTTTCTTCAAGAAATGTCTTTAATTATTTTTAAAATATTACCTTAAAGGTTTTAATTGTTCTTTTCAATGAAATGGATTGTGAAAATATTTTATATTTTAAAAATTATTTTCAAAGAAAGGTTATTTCTCTTAAGAAAGGTTCTGAATGATCTTTCAAAACCATTATCCATCTAAGATAACTTATTTTTAGGCTATATATGATTTAATAGGGATATGATAGAGGGATAACATTATTACTATTTATTTGATTAGTTTATTTTTATTAATACATGAGGTTTATGAATCACACTTCTCTTCCAAAAAATATACCATGATAACATTCTTATGATACCCGCTTCTTTTCAAGGGTTATGAAATGTTGAAATGATTAAAGGCTTTTGAATCATGTATTTTTTTCATAGGATATGATATATTTAAAATTTTATAATGAAAATTCAATTTCATGGTTTATGTTATGATGAATTTTTTATGATCTTCTGGAACACATGAATATTATTTTCATTATTAAATGGGTGGGAACTATATATCCCTCCTATGAATTTGGTAATGATTTACTTCTCATGAGATAGGCATGACTAAAATGGGGAGTAAACCTATTTCAGTAATGTAATTTTGTAGCTATGATGGTCTTGCGAGTGAACCTTGATTACTATCATTGTTTAGGGGGTGAACTTATTCCACTATGATGAACTTGAAATTGATCCTCGATTACTATTGAAAATATTTTCTATACTTATTTTCATTCCATAATTCCATGTCATATGCCATTGTTATTCTCTCATTTCTCATGTTATTTGATTTCCTTATGATCCATGTCTTATGGTATACCAATATTTATGGCATTGATCAAGAATCTGATCTTTTATATTTAGTGTATTCTTTATAGGTTATTTCCATATTTTTATATTATTATGTTCATGTTATACTTATTTATCTACCTTGATTACCATTATTTAGCATCTAAGGTCACCCATTCTTTTTTTCCTTTCCCCAGGTTATCTAGATTGATTTAAGTGGGGTATGTTTCTAAAAAGTACTACAAGGGAAGATATTTGTGGGATACAATGAATATATTTTACCAAATTTAGAATATTGTATTCCAAGTTAGGAACAGAATTAAGCTATTATGATCTTTAAGAATGTGTGTCTATAATGTAAAAAATATTCATCTAAAAAGATGTAATATCCATGTATGAATATCCTGGGTTTTTATATTTTTTATTATAGGATAGGATTAGTTAACCATTGGAAAATATAATTAGAAAATTTTAGTGATATCCTTATATATGTTTCTATTGAAATGTAAAGATATGTCTCTAATGATGCGTCAAAGGATGAGTCAAATTATAAAAAATTATATTCAAATTTTGGAAAAAGATATATAATTTTTTTCAAGTAAATTACATCCTTGTCTATATATAACTATTGGATATGGATTTTGTAAAATGTGTATAGGGGTTATAACTTCAAAAATGGAATATTAAACAAGAATCATTTTTCACCTGGTGTTGGGAAATGGGCTTGGTCGTGAACATTGTTTGACGTTTCTTAGAGATATGATTTGAAAATTATTAAACAAATTGAAAACAATGATGAATAAATTAAATATATGGTGACAATGAATGAACTAGGATAATCCAACAAATTTTTTGATTAAAACTAATCTATCACGATTTAGAAACCACATAATTAGTTTTTAATGATTATGTTTTTTTCATGAATGATTAATGTTTCTCTTACTTTATTTTTTGGTTTTAGTCAATGGTGGGAACCATAAGGAACTATGTTAACAGTAAATGGGATGAGAAATTTGCTAATGAGCAGTCAAATGGGATGATTCTTAGGTTGGAGGATGTTGTGGTTATGCCTAATTTACTATAAAAAATGATTAACAATGTGCACAATAAAAAATTCTCAAACTCACTATATAAGAGAAGTAAATGGTTCGCTGCGAGTTTGGGTAGTCAAGACCATATAGGAAAGAAAATATTACTTCCTATATGTATATAATGTGGGAAAAATCACTCAAGGGAAAGTCTCAGAGGGAAGAGAACATGTTTTTAGTGTTGAAAAAGAGCATACAAATCATGTAACTGAAAATGTAAAATAAAATGTTTATAGTATTAAATAGATAAGAAAAATTGTCACCATATGTTATCATTGATAGTTAAATTTTTTAAGTGTTTAAATAATAGTAACTATGAAAATTAATGTCTTATGTAAAAATATCATAACGAGAATCAGCAAGGTTGAGTGAGTAATGTATTTTCTCTTGAAGATGAAGAGACTATGAATGAAAAATGAAATGAAAGTGAAATTAGATAATACTATTAGGATTCCAAGTTAATTTCTTAAGGATGAGGTGGAACAATTTATCTTTTTATGAATGAGAATAAAATAAATATACATTTATTTTTCATTATATGGTTTTTATTAAGGATTTGGAAAAATATGTTAAATGGTATTGATATAATATAAAATTGATATAATGGAATGGTGAAATTATCAAAAAAAATATTTCTTTTATTAATATAAATAGAAAAAAGTTACAAAAACAAAACAATAAATGGGTCTAAAATAATGGAAACTAGGGGAGTTCGTTCAGAAAAGATATATATATTTCGGGGGAAGGATGCTAATGCTAGTAAAAACAATCTGAGGCTGGAAATGTGAAATTGTGATTAAGGGAAGATAACCTTTAGTATGACATGGATGCTCAAATAATGATGTTGGGATAAAGAGATGTAGGATATGAATAAAGTATGTTGGAGAGTAGTGATTAATGTGGAAAATATTAATGATTTCTTGACAAAGTGGTTTATGCTATCATGGATAGAGTTTACAATGTTTTTTGATTTATGAATAATGTTATATAATCTATGAATTATGTATGTATTGATAAATAAAGTATGTTATCAATAATGTTTTATGGAAATTTAGGTTATTATTAGGTTTCAAGAGAAAACATGATGAAGGAATTCACATGTATGGTTTGTGAAAATCAAGTGACACTTCGTAATTTATGGGTGATTAATGTTAGGTATATTTTAGTAAATTTAAAGACCATATTTATAAATTTTGAATTTGGTAAGGGTTATAAGGTTTACAATTTATGGAATAGAATAGGTTTAATTTTGGATGAGGTTTTAATGATTAATGTATTATATCATTATTTGAATATTTATTCATAACTTGGGATTACCATTTTGTTTTGTTGATATAAAAAGATATACAAAATGACTTCTCATTCTATTCATGGGTATTATATTCAATTAGTGCTTCATGATTGAAAAATTTACCTTCATTTCTTTGATTAAGAGATGAAGTTTAAATTAATCAAGGCACAACCAAATGATGAAATAGTTATTATGAAATAGATATTTATCAAGTGGGTTTTCATATATTCTCAGTATATATAGAAAATTAATTCTCTAACATTATAAAAATGATATTGAAATAACTTCTTTCCTACTATTAAAATTTTTAATGACATCAACCACCTTTTTAACACGTCTTTGGTTTATTATTTTTTGGTCATCAACTAATATTGGATCACCGAATTTTGTATAATTAATATTCTTTATCAATATATTATTATTTACACTTCTTTTAAATGTATATATCTTTACATCCCATATATTTTCACCGATTTGGGAACCTAGTTTGGGTTTTTCTTCATGACTTTTTTATAACCCCTTATTATTTTTATGAGGATGTTCTATAAATACTTTTAGTGATTTGTGTTTATATAAATGAATTTTCAAATGTTAACCCTTTGATGACTGAGATGAGTTTCAAGGGAGAATTCATTTTTACTTAGGTGATTATATTCATCAGAAATATGTTTTCATCTAAATTGTTTTTATTAAAGTTAAAGATAAAATATTATAAATAATTTATAGATATTTTGGAAAAAATATTTTATTAAATGAACTTAATCTTGGGAATAATTATATTGAAATTTATTTATTGTTAAATTTTAGGATTTTTCAGAAAATATTGATTTATCAGTAAATAGTAAAAAATATCGATTTTTTAATATATATTTTTATTTTAATAAAAACTAGAACTAAAATTACCCATTATGGTTTAAATTGACATAATATTTCATTATATAAATTTAACCCATTTAATTACATTTTAATATACATTATATTGAATTTTAGTAAAAGATTATTTTTTAGTTTAAAATGGTTTTTTGAAATTTATTTTGAAGAGAATAATGTTTCCCCATTTTATTGAACTGAAATAATACCTAATGATAAGAATTAAAATTTAAATTTGTAGATTATATATTAGTAAATTTTATTTTTCATTCATTCAAATATTTTTATTATACATAGTGTTAATATTAAATTATCATTTTCTTGAAAAAATATACTTTTCTAAAACAAATTTTTTTATCATGTCTACTAGTTATGATTTAAATTTTATTTTTTCTACTAATTAAAAATTTATTTTTTAAAATATAATTAATTTTTTATATCTTAATTTCAAAATTATATTAGGGTTAAATTTCTATAACTTTATGGAAAGATTAATTGTTTAATGAATTGTGAAAAATTGTGGATTTTAATGGAAAAATTATTTATATTTATATACTATATTTTAAATTTGTTTTAAAATCAAATAAGTTCAATTATATATCTTTTAATTCAAATTACATGATTTTAATAAATTTTATATTTTATTTTCACATAAAAATATTTCAAAATTTTGAACATTTTATCTTTGAGAATCGAATTTCTCACTGCCTCTGAGGAATTAATTAAAAACTAAATTCAGCCACACCTGGGAATGGAATTTGGGGAAATTTATTCCTTATAGAGAAACATGATAATATATATATTATGTAATATGTTCAAAATAATTTTTTACCAAAATAAATGTAAAAAAAATTACTTACCGTCGTTAAGTTAAAAATGGTTTTACAATTTGGGGGGGGGGGGTAAAGTAACATTTTAATTGTAAAAAATAACCATAAACATGTCCCAAACACAATTTGTTTTCTTTTTATACCTTATAACTTCAATTATCAATAATATTTCATTTTTTGAGCTTTTTTTCTTGATAAAATAGCATGGAATTGCTTAATTCAAAAACATACTAGTATACTAGTAACCTCACATATAAGAGGCCACACATTATCCTATCATGTTCAGACCAAACAACCATTTGGATCTGACAATACATTCCCAAATCAATTATTAAATTCCATCATCTCATCTAATAATCTATAGTTTTGACAAAAATCCAAACTATGAATGCTTTGGGGTAAAAATAATAGGGATACCAAAAGAGGATGCAATGTTCCTCATTCAGATTTTTGGTTTCATTTCTTCCTCCACCACATTGAATTATTATTATACGATTACTATATAATAAAATTACTATTAAACATATATTTAGATAATTTTATGATATTTTCATAACCTAAAATGATCTCCATTTTTATCAGATGGGTTACAAAATCATCCTTTTTGTGTACTCTGTACTACTGCCAAAAGTACCAATGTCATTCTTTTTTTCATTAACACCTCTCATAGTTCAAAATAATGATTTATTTATTGTTTATATATAATATGTTTTATATTATTATGCTCTGAGATTTATTATATCACACATAACTCAATTAATTCCATTTGTTTTGGAATATTATAACGGCATATGTGTATGCAGAGAACTACCGACCGTGAAGCGATGTGATTATTTCATGATTTACATAGAAGGTAAAAAGGATGGTTTTAACTAAAAAAGTGATATATGTGAAATATGAATAATTATTTAATACTAATATATCATTTTCCATTATTTCATTCAATCTAATAAGAAAATTGATTCAACGAACATGCATAAGTATGACCTACCATCTCCAAGAATGGTGTGTCACATTTAAATATCACTAAATTTTATGGATTAATTTATATAAAAATAGAAATAATTAATTTTAGTTTTATATCATGTTTTGTGTTCTGGATATAAACAAAATATTATCAAAGTAATAGAATAAATAATAAAAAATCAATACATGTATAAAAAATGTGGTTATTTCCCCATATGTGACTTTAACATGAAATTGTCCATAAAAAAGTAAAAAAAATAAATAAGTAGATTATATTATCTAATATATATATATATATTTGTATAGTTTTTCAATAGATGTAGAATAAAATTACATTTATTTTATATAAAGGTTGAATGGTCATGACTATTTTTGATGAAAATTTTATTTCCCAATAGTTGATTTCGGGGGATTCAATGGTTTGACAATCATTCATGTTGTGGTTACCTCATTCAAAAAACATCTAATGGGTTTTTTTGGAGATAAAAACACCCAATGGTTTCTTTATTTGAGATTTTTCATGAACCTAATTTCCAAAGGTAGGTCTTTATGGGGTAATGGCTCTAATGACACTTAGGGACTCACATTAGTCAAGAGAATTGGCCATTAGTCTCATCACACCCATTTAGGGTGAATTATTTCCTTTTACAAGACTCTATTAATGGTTTAAGACATATTTACAAATCCTTATTTAACTCAAATGAATTAAATGGGTCTCCCTTAAATTAACAATCAATTATTATCATTTATCGATGGTAGAATCATTTATATGTATCAAGGGTTATTCATTTATGGAGACATCTATCTCAATAAAAGGTTCTCCACAATGGTACCCTTTTTTGAATGGATTGGAGATTATTTTCTAATTTATTATAATTATGATAGTTTTAATCCACATAGTAGGGAACTTTGGAATTTATCATCAGTTAGAGAAATATGAGGTTTGTTGATATTCAGATAGGGACTGTGAGATGGGATTCTTACATATCCTTGTTCAAGGAATCAGAACCCACATAGTTCAATTTCACATAATGGGAAACATATTACCCTTTATGTTCACGTAAGGAGGAAAACACCATGCAATTTAATTTCTTATGGAAAGGATATCTACGTGATATTTTTCTAGTAAATGGTTAGTGTGGGACTTATAACAAATAATTGAAGGGAACCTAAAAGGGATGTGGGCTCCATGATTGGTTGATACCCTATTAATAACGTGGAAAATATAGATTTATGGTTGATTTGAGGTGAGGGGTTTGATCCTCAAGGTGGAATCCTACACATCCTATTTGTAGGGGGATCAAAGATAACTAGTTTTGGATCCATGGGTCACACACCTATGTAGGAGTCCGTTGTTATAGTGGATATTGACCTTTGAGGTGGGTAAGTGTTTGGAGGACCCACACCTTTGAAAGTCCTCTATAGAGTTGTATCATATGTGATATGACCCTTAGAGATGGATGTATAAATTTTAGGACCCATTCCTATGGGGTCCCTCTAAAGGAAAGTGAGATCAAGAATCAGAATGGGGATCTCTACAAATACATTCACATGGTTGTGCAGATGTCATGATCATCACTAACCTCTAATCCTGCATACATTATTATCGGTGTCAGAAATTATATGAATTAGATAATCATAAAAACCCCACAGTCTCCATTTCTTGTTATGAGATGAGCCTAGGGATATGGGATAAAGAATTAATTTTTAGGGCCCCTCTTTCACTATTATTTGTATAACCAGGGTAGTCGATAGATAGGAGGGGTGTGACCTCTTACAAGAATTTTCGGGGGCCTACTCTATGAAGGATTCCCATTTCTTGGTTATAGGTAATAGAGGGGGATACGGCATTGATCCTTATCAATTGTAAAATCAAGAACCCCCCTCCTCACCATATAAAATGGGTGATCCCTAGTCTCAGAGATGAAAAGGGGAGAACATGTCCATATCCTACATGTCTAAAACGTGGAAGTCCCTTACATTACCTCCATATTTTGTTACCTCATTACCATGAGAATGTATAATTGAAAACACTATGATAATCCAAACTTTAAGGGAGGTTAAATTTAGGACCACCACTATCATATGAATTTATAATCAATATGACACACTAGCATTCCTTAAGATTTTATCATGCATATCTGGAGGCTTTAGGAGAGGTCTTGGATTGGTCCCTCTTAGACAAGGTATTCAAGGGAAGATATTCCCTGCACTTTTTTTGTGTAATAAAGGGCTTAATAGAAGATTGGGAGGGTATGTTCTAGGTGAGTAGAAGTAGGCTCGTATAGGTGAAGTTTGGGATATATAAAGGGGTCTTTCCCAAGGTAAACCTCATAGAGATGAAAATATATTCATGAAAGGTATTCCTATTCAATCTAGAGATAACTTTTAAATTATGTACAACCTATGAAATAATAGTGGGGTGAAGAATTTCTCATGGCTTCATGGGTTTCAATAGGTTTCCTTAGAGGGGCCTTATGTAGATCTGGGTTTTAGAGGATACCTTCACGCTAACACTTTATTATTATGGGGTAGGGGTTAATTGTTCATGTTATTTGTATTTGAAACAATATAGGAAAATTTATCCCAATATTTCCCACAATTCCATCTTCTCTATAGTTTTGGTGTGATATATGGATAGTCTCATGGGACTTAGTGAATGACTAGGGTGAGAAGTGCTTCAAGGACTCTTCATGTTTTTTCATCATTTTGGAACCATGAGGAGGATCTAAAATCATGGCAATTTTGAGTTTGTTTTGTTATTACACATAATATGATTCCCTTACTTCTATAACCATGAAGAGTATCTAAACTCTTGGTGATTTTGATGTTTGTATGGGGATTACACCTAAAAGGATGCTAATATTTCTATAACTAAGAGGAGTATCTCGACTCATGGTGATTTCAAATGATTTTTTGGGGCTTAAAATTATGATTATTCTGTTATTTATTTAACCATGTGTAGTATCTTAATTAATGGTGATTTTTAATGAGATGTGGTGTTATATGTGTTATAACCGAAAAAAGCCATCAAACGATCCTGGACAATTCATAGTGTGACTCTCCATTTTTCATCAGGGTATATGATGGTAGGGAAGGGATCATGGGGAATCTGGAAACCATAGCCAAAAAATAATCATGTGTTGGGATTCGAGGTAGCATCCCCCATGGTGTAGACCAACATGCTTGAAGGGTCACCAATGTGGGGTGACATGGGTAAAGTGTCACACAAATATGGACCTCCTATGTATGTGTCACCCAGGTATGGGACACCCAGTTATGGTTCACCATATATGGTTTTTTTAGGTATAGGTCCCATAGGTATGGGTCAACTAGGTGGTTCACCAAATTGGGTTCTTGGTCCTTGAGGAGGGATTGACATCATAGTTCACCAAAGTAGGGATGGACTTATTTGTTGAAGGAGCTGCATGATCAGAGGTCTCACGCTGCTTCATTTCCCATGATTTCATCCATCCTCTAAAAATTGGAGTTAGAGGGGTCTATTTGTAGATGGGGAGGTGAACCTATGCGAATTGACAAGCTTGAGTAGACATGTGAGAAGTTTCAAGGAAGATGGTGATTGAGTAAGAGACTTGCGCAAATTGCATTCATGATGAACTTGCGTGAATGCATACCATGAAGAATTTGTCTGGGAGATCAAATTATTTTATAAAATTTTCTTCTCTAACAACACCCATAACTATTTATTAATGAGTCCTTTTAGGGTTCAAAACCAGTCATATCAAATATGGAAAATTAAAATCCACTCTCAGGTTGTTTTTTGATGCTCAAAAGTTCTCATAAGAGACTCTAAAATGAATTTGAAATTATCAGCACCATTTTATCATAAACATTAGGAATCCATTGCCTACTCTAAGAGGGAGGTTATCACCACTATTCCATTGGGCTTTTAAATGACTTAATGGAATATATATCTCTTGTTGTGTGAGAATGCTGGTGGCATATGGAAATCCAATATGATCCTTGAGGTATAAAGACACATTTTTACTCATACTCAAATTTTTTTTCCTAATTGAAGACCACATAATTAGTTTAATAGAAAAGTGATTGGAAATAATTTTCTTGTGTCAAAAAAATATCTCCCAATAATTATATTTTTTCAAAATGAAATAAATCTATTTATACGGTAAATATAAGGCCCTTTGATGCATTACAAAATCATTTGTTGAGTTGGCAATCTATCTCAACTATGGGTGGATTATATAATTTTTTTTCCAAAGACATGGGGAATTATGAGAATAGTTCGACTATTTCTAGATTCATATTGAAGAAACTACAAACATTTTGTCTTTTTGGTCATCATCAGTTTTTTTGCAATTTCAAATATGAAAAACACTTATGGGTGAGACTTGAATTTTTCTTAGGCAACCCTTTTTGAGATTTCATCAGGACATGTTTTGTGCCACTTTATTTTAATTGATCAATATTTTTTATCCATACCATGTGGAGTACATGTCTAGAGATAAGAAACATGACTTTTACCCAAGGTTTCCTACTATGGGGTTTCAACCTGGTGAGGACAATGCCCATTTTGTGGGCTGTTTAGAGTCATAAAATCCAGACAAATGAAAATAGTATATTCGGCCGAACAACATTGACCATGAGTTGTGGAATGATGACCCAAGTAGGAATTTATGGAATATAACATTCCCTGGTTATTTAGATACCCATAAAGGGTGTTTTTTGAGTCATGATAATGGGATTTTCATATATAAAACATGATGTGAGAGAAGAATTAATATAATGAATATTGAACATATAAAAAACATTACCAACATGTCGTGTTTTTCCAGAATTATAGAGGTAGAATAGGTATCTCATGGGAATGAATGTGCCTTCTATTGATAGGCCTTTTTTCAAGGGACTCGAGTAAAGGAAAACTGAGGTATATCAACGCATGGTCAAAACAATGGTGTCCCCAATAGTCTCACATTCAATTATCAATGGTTAGGTAGTTTGTGATGATCTAGATTTTCTCAATAACAAGAATGGTTATTAGTTAAGGGAATGTGTCTATGAATGAAGAGAGCATATATTTTTGGTACTATCCATGAATGGGAAACCACTTATACAAAAATGTGGTCTATGTATAGGAGGGGTCATCTTATTCCAATCGTAAGGTTTAAAATGACGGGTCCTAGGAGAGATCTATAAATTCACACCCAGATCAGGGTTCTTTACATTATTGGAGGAGAAAACATGTTTTGGACATTGTTCCATCTTGTCCTAGAATAAAGGATCTTGGAATTACTATATGACTCCATAAAAAGAGAATCAAGTTGCTTATAGTTTTCTAGGTAGATATAGTGGATGAACATCATCATGTGGAAGGGATCCTCTATTATAGGGGTTGATTTATCATGTAGTATAATGTCATGAAAACATAGCATAGATGGTTCAGTTAAATATGTTATAGAAATGATATTAAGATATACAATTTAGGGTAATATAGCTTTTAATAAAAGATTATTGATTTTATATTTCATGGTAATATATTAGAGCATGTTACACCATCTTCATCCATGAAAGGGGATAATTTTTTATATTATAATCTGGGGGTTAATGGATCTAAAAAGTGTTATGAGACAAGTACTCTAGGAATGGATGTAGACCATGCTCAAAAATCAGTTTCCATTATAATATTTTTTTGGCCTATGGAGATAAAATAGGTGTCTCCTAAGAAAGACTGTTCCAATGGATAATAGAACCTTTTTTTAGAGACTTATGAAAATAAAATGTGGTTTATAAATACATAATCAAACAAAAACATCATCCAGTTTATGGTTCCTTTTTTTGGGTGACTTATTCAAATCCAAATTTTTCATATCAATTCATAGTCAAATTAAGGCTTCTTTAGGAATCCAAAATTCCACTACCAATGTCTAGGGAAATCTTACAGAGATCCACATTACCCCAGAAACATATTTTGGTTTGTGCATAGAAAGTTCCTAAGTATGGATTGATAATTTCTTATCAAAATTACCCAAGAATGTGAAATTAAATTCACCATGCTGGTCTAACCCATACATATAAATGAGAGTTTTTTATCTTTAATTATGTTTGGGGATAATACATAGGATTATGGATTATACACATATCTTGTCAAATAGAGAATCAAGACTCACATATTTCTTGACATATTCCCATCCATAATGGATTTTTTATGTGTTGATAGTAATGTTTTTGAATATGAGCTCATGAAGAGGATGAGAACCCATATTTGATTCCCTTATGAAGATCTAAATCATACATAGGGGTGGGGAAATTTATTTTATTGTGAATAGACTAGATTATAGGATCTGAGTGTCACTACGTATCTCATCAATGTGAGAATGAAGCCACACATAGTTCCTCAATTTGAATCTTGAAAGAGTTTCCAAACATGTAATTTAAATTCATTTGGTAAAGATATATCGTGTTTCTTTTAGGGCCTTGCATCTAGGGCCATGATAAACATGACATGAACTGATATTTCTTGATCATTTGGGGGATCATTTACCAAAACTCTTTATCCCTCTTGATCTATTCTTAATGTGAGAAATAAATATGGGAATAAGTTTCTTCCACCACACAGAGGTGATTAAAAGGAAGGACATGGAATACTGATATTATGGTGGATATGCCTGGATACATGATTTGAGTATCACTATGTATCTCATTGGAATGAGAATCAATCTATAAGTATTTCTAGAAACCATGTTTTTTTACATCATGTGGGGAGGAAGAAGGTTACTTGATATAAAGAATAATGAATGAATCCCTAAAAAGGTTTTATTGGGAATTCAACAAATAATATCATGAGAGGAATATCCTATTTTTTGACATGAGGCTTACTAGGATAGTTTACCATGTCATAATATTCTTCTTAGATAGGGTTCGACTATATTTTAATGTTATGTTCTAAAGGAATTATCGTACAATTTAATGTCATTTGACAAGAACCACATCCTATATTGTATTTTCTGTTGATATGAATAATGTAAAATATCATTGAAATTATTTGGGATATGAGTATTCCCAGGCCAAGGAAGTCCTAAATTACTTTGAATGTGTCAAGTGAATCATTAACCATAGCCTCAAAGATTCCCAGAATAGAAGGAGTGATATGGGAAAAGAACAAAAGTAATGACCATGGACCAAAGTTTGAAATGCGGGTTCCCAGAATATTGTTGTTTAGGCTTATAGAGATAGAATAGGTCTTTCCTGAGGAAAAATTTACCTCTAATTTATGTTCTCTTAGGGTGGGTGACTTATGAAAAGTCCTATTGAGGTGTATTAATGCATAGTGAAAAAATGAATCCTCATGAATCTGAAATTATAATTTTAATAGCCATGAAATGAATATGGGTATCCAAAATAGAAAGGAGTATAATGTTTAGAAGGGATGTGTTTGAGAAAAATGGGATAATTTTTACTGGCATTGTCCTTTAAGTGTGAATTCCCATGCATATATCATTTTTTCATGTAGGAGACATGGTATTTTCTTTACTTTGTGGTTGTTCCTATGACATAGGGTCTAGGTGCCACTACGTATCCCATTTTACAAAAGAATAAAACCACATAGAGTTCCTATACGAAGGATCACTATATGTGCATAACACATACATTGGGATGGGGACATTTCTATGTTGCAGTTGGACCCAGGATTAGATATCTAGGTGTCAGTATGTATCCTATAATGGTAGGAATCATGGAACACAATGTTCTTGATTGGAGGTATGGTGGGATACCAACACCCATGATTTTTATCCACTCAAGAATATACTGAAATTCTACATAGTTTTACATCATGCAAGGAGGATGTTGTCGTAAAATTTGAAGCCTTCTGAATATGACAATAGGCTATGTAGTTTAGATACATAAAATATAGACTATGGCGTCATGCAGTTTTTATTGCAATGACTAGGAAAATATGTTGGGAAATTTATGATTGTTTATATAGTGAAATGATTCTATGAAATATAACACCATGCATCAAAGATGAGAAAACCATGTATTTTAACATCACAAAACACAAAAAAATGTATCATGAAGTTTCTCATCTTACAATGTGGATGATGGTATCTTTATCACATGATTTATTTCATGGTTTAGGTCCATAACGATCTCTCAAACCATCAATGCCCAAGAATTTGTTCTATTAGAGCAGGCATTGTGTATTGAATAAGGTCCCTCACACTTTTCTAAAACCTTGGAAGTTTCATCCCTGGTATCATCAGGTTCCTTAGGTCTAGAACCAATTCTACTTATATGAACAAGTTGAGGAATACATTATTGTTAAAATCACATGCTATCTTACTTTGAGGGACCTCCATGTGATGCAAGATATACAGTCTTCTCTCATCATGCCTCTCCAATTCTTCCATTATTTTTTGGTATTTTTCAACTACAGATAGTTGATCATAGATGGAATGACCAGAATCAGGTAAATTTCACCTCAATGGGTAGGACTATTTCTGTCTCATATACAAGTGAATATGTGGTCCCCTATGTGGTTGTACATGTTCTGGTTTGGTATCCCCAAAGTCATATTATTTCTTGATAGCCCAAGACATTTTATCTTTATCCATAATCTTTTGGATAATGTTTTATAGGGTCTTGATGAAGGCCACTATATGTCCATTTTCATTTACATGATAGATGGACGAATGGTTGGATTTGATATTATACTCCTGATACTGCTTCTCAAACTCAAGTGAACAAAAATTAGTACCATTGTCTATTAGCATAGTATTATAGACGCCAAATATGTTAATTATGTTGGATTTTACAATGATGAATATGATTTTTGTCCCAACATTCCATAGGGGTAATACCTCAACCTATTTTGAGAATAAGTCTGTATCAGTGAGGATATATTTTTAATATATGTTTTAGGCTAGAGGATATGTCCCCAAAAAATCCATTCCACATACAATAAATTTTTAAGAGTATTTGTTTGTGTATATAAACTCTAAGGGTTGATGGATAAAGATGGTGTTTAGTTGGAAGTAATAACACTTCTTGAATATCATCAAAACCCATGTTATCTAACACAAGAATTATCCAAGACATCATATTTGATTGGAAATCCAGAAATTTGGATGGGGGTTTCACAAGATCTCATATGTAATTAATTCATGATAAAAATAGTCTCTTCTTTATCAATTCACCTAACAATGAATCCTTTGAATCCTTTTTTATAGAGGACAATATTGTGATTTGTTCCATCATAATGAGAGAGGTTTGTTTATCGCCCTCGAATTTTCTCTTTTCTGGCTCTATCTAACGAGAGTACTCCATTTTGGAGGTAGTACACAATGGGGATAATTCAACCAATAATAGGTCCATATGTATTTTTGGAAGGAATTAAACTCATTGGTTTCCTCCATGCAGACCTGAACAAAAGGCAATACCATTTAGTGATGTAGAATAATGATATTTGTCTCATCGAAGCTTAGATATGCTAAAGTTGGGGTAAAGTTCACCAATTAAGTAGCTTGGTCATTCTTTAATTGTGTGATGTGATTCAATGTACACAATTATATGAAATATCACATTATCCACTATACATAGTGAATCTTGGGGACTATCTCATCCATTTCTGATAACATATACCCCACTAATCTGTTTGATCACCAACTCTGGATTTTCTTTCACCTTCAAGTGGTCGAATGGAATTTGAAGTCAATGTTCTAGACCTACAATGAGTGATTGATATTCAAACTCATGTATTTTATATCCTTCTTCCAAGTAGGAAAGAATAATGTAAGTATTAATTTTCTAGAGATATGAGAACGACTCCCATTTCAACTTTATTGAGCTTGGGATAATAAATTCTCATCCTTGTTAGGCTACTAGATGTGCAGTCCAAATGAATTTCCCGTGTATGGGGGAAGTATTGAATAGAGAAGATCTATTCATCATAAAATTAAATATTTAAGGTTGTTTTTTATATAATCGATGTAATTTAAGGATGTATGCCAAAGTGTATACATTTACCACCTTCTGGGACATGAACTATATTTCATACTATTACTGGATAACTATCCACCACACCAATCATTCAGTCAACTTCGGAATATTGAGTATATATTTGAGTGGTGTTTTTTTCAATAGAATAAATAGACTTCGCGGTGTTTTAGGTAGTGCCTCATCTTCATAACTATTTAGATGAATTCAAGGAATGTCCTCTCAATATCTTAATAACAAGTATCAGTGTCGATCATGGATTTATTTATACAATACATGTTGTTTTCATTCCCTACATAATTATTATTTGAGAGAAAAGTACCCAAATATCATTCCAATGATTTCATGTAATAAATGATTGGTTTCCCCTGAAAATGTTTTATTAATACTAGTGAAATCAAGATATATCTCTTAAGACCTTCTAATTTTTCCTGGAAGTCCAAATTACACTAATATGTAACCTTATTTTCATCAAGTAGGATAAGGTAAAATACTTTCTTACAAGGTTTTTTATAAAGTGTCAAATATAGGAAATTTGTATAGGAAAGCCCCTAAACTCTTTGAGGTTCAAAATAGGTGACAAGTTAGGGATATCCATTTATATCTCAAGTTCAACTTTGATGCCATGAGGGTGTATGATGAAGCTTTGAATCATCCATGAGGTTTCACTGAAGGAACATTAAAATGTCTTCATCTTCACGATTTGGTGTCATAATTTGTTAAATATGATATGAAAATAATATAGGTGGTCATATCCCAATCAGTACATATACACTAAATAAATGATATATCATTCTACAAACATCCCTAGGAATGGTTTCATGATGTTATTCGTGGTATGTTAGTATGTAGCATAATAATTATTTAAGACAAAGGGAATTTCCTGATATCAAAATAATCCCTAGGTACTTGAAGGTAGTGTATTATTCATCTTCATAGTCCATTCAGGTTTCATTATACCCTGAATATCCATCTAGGAAGGAGGGGTGTTGATAGACCACCATTGCATCAATCAGTAGCTTCGTGATTGTTTTTGGGAAATCATCATTCAGATAGTTCTAGTTGAGAATACTAAAGTTGACGAAGGTCCCAATTTTACCATTATGTTTTTAAAGATAATATTTAGGCTTTCAATTTTAGATACTGAACTTAACTAATGAAATTGGATCTAATAAGTTTGTCAATTTCAGCCAAAATTTTGACAGCATGAGTTGAGTGTGTCCTTCTGGATACCTACTTGTATTCTGGATGGTTTTTTAGAATTCCTAAATTGTGATTGAACACTAATGGATTGAGGAATAAAATTTCTATGTATTATCAAGAAAAAATTCCCTAATTCATTTTTAAAAAGGAGGTATAAATCTCTTCTTCTTGAGAATACATGGACACACTAATCAGTGTTGGTCGAGAGCTATCCTCTATACCCATGTTTATTTTCCTGAGTTGATTAGTAGTCGTAGAGACGACTTCAAAAAATATTGGAGGGTAATACTGGATATAATACTCCTCTTCCTCTTCATCTTTTTCTTCTTCCATAATCTAATGGAAAGTAAGTGATGAAAGAAAATTAGGAGAGGAGACAACATTTTTACATCTAGATGATGAAATGGATTCATCCAACCTGAATGATGTTGTGTGGGACTCTTTACATATATCGAGTGGAGATGTGGGAAACACTATTAGAATCTTTAATATCTCATGGGGATATGAAAACCTATTCTAAATCATCTAAAAAAGAAGATGTCTATTGAGGAATAAGGGATAGAATAAGGGAATTTTCATCTGATTTGTTGCCACTTCCTCGAGAGTCAATGAACTTTTCAATGTTTCGGGCATAGTATTCATAGATAATGTACTGAATATTAATGAATATGCACCTATATTTGGGTCCATGAATTCAATATGATGTATGGTAATCACATATTATTAACTTATATTTTTGAAGGGATAGGTCAGGGTCATTTATAGACCATTCATGGTAGCTACTCAACTAAAAAAAACTTGTCATACATTTTTTCCCTTCCACATAATAGAATTTTGTGTCCATATACTATGTTTCATAGGATTTTAATGGGAATTTACCACCATTAACTATTCAAATTTTACAATTAATGAAATATTTGAGGCATTGGTTGTATTATGAGGGTATTTCTTCACTTTGATGCAACCAAGACCTTCCTAGAATGGCATGAAAATTCATATCATTTAGAACAACTAGAAATTATGAGTTGGAATCAAGCTCCCAAAACTGGTATTTTAAATTGATACTAAGAAAGGGATTTTATTCAATTTTGTCATTATATTGAATTTTTATAGTATAAGGGACAAGTTATCTTCACTATAACCCAATCTAAATTTTTTTTGGATAGTAATGAGGTTGACTCATGATCCATTGCCAATAAAATACCATCCAATATCAATGACATTTCTCCATCCGGACACCTACAAGGGTCTAATGTGTCTCAATATGAAAAAAAATTCATCTTGATCTATGAAATAGATGACTATGTGGAATTAATTAGGATTTATCATAGCATGATATATTTCATTAGTAGAAACATCAGCCTCAAATTCTAGAGGGATTGACAAAGCCTTTATGAGAGCTTTATGTAGGTCATTTAATTGATAAGAATCTTCATGGAATGACAACTTTGTTGTCACCAAGGCTAATTAGTTCAAGATGTCATGTTTATGAGAAAATTTTTAGAACTTCCCAGAGTGATGACTCTATTTTGTAAGAACCCTAAAAACTAAATTGATTGACATATATATAATGGTCCATATAATATGAGTTGATAATTCTCATATCCTTGGGTGGTTAGATTGACTAGGTGTTCTTGTGTACTAAGTTTTATTTGGAGAAAGTGTCCCATGTAGTCTATATTTTAATAATATCATTTTATGGTGACAGAAAGCATTTGTGGGGGAAGTTTCCTTCTCCTACGGATCCCATTGGAGGAATCTCCCATGAGTTTTTACTACATAGAAAATTCAAGAAGGGATTTGGCTGGTGTATTGATTTCTTTTGTCCATGTGTCTTTCACTTAATCCTACACACTTATAGCTTATTCTCCTTGTTACCCAATCTAGTGCATGCAAACTCATGTTCATGACCATATTCATCATTAGTGAAAGGATGAATTATGTAATTGATGTTAATGTAACTAAAGATAAATTCCTTTTCTAATGAGGACTTCATCTTGTAGTTTGACTCTTTTGGTGTCATTTGGAGAAGAAGTGTCTATTGTACAATTTGGAGGGTTGGTGCTTGTTCTTCTAATATTAAAGGAATGAACTCCAATAGAGTCAAATAAAACATTTTCTTTGGTAATGTTTCATCTTACTATGCTTATTTCCTTCCCTTCCGGACACATCATTTATTAGAAGATCTGATTTTGGGGGACTACAATGTCGATGGAGTTAGATGTGCCACAATGGAAGCAGCTAGGTTCATAGTTGATTGTGTTAACAATTTTAGGGGGGTCATTAGTCCATTTTATTGTTTTTGAGTCACCCAATCACTAAATTATGTTAACCATTTTTGGAAACCTCCTTCAATTCAACCTCTTTATATGGATTGGTAGTAGATCACATGCTACATGTGTAGGTGGTTTTCCCAACATCACTTTCCCAAAGACCACCCTGATTTATAGGGTGTATTTGAAAATGATGAATTCTTGAATCCTGTTCACCAATGTCTAGTGAAAGTGGAAATACTTTGAAAATCTCCTTGACCAACCTAACCAGGCCTCTAGGTATTGGGATACCTGAGCAAGTTGTTCTCTAAATCTAGGATAAAATAGCCTGGGAATTGATCATATTAGAACAAATAAACATTGTTCTTTAGTTCCTTGAACTTGTTTAACCTATTCTCCCTTATATTGTCTTTATGATGTGGGAATTTTTGATGAATCAATGGAGGGGTGCCACATGATATGTTGTAAGAATTATAGTTGGAGCTGGTGTAGGGGGTGGCTTATGCCTGGACAATAGAACAACTTATTTATCTATTATATTCCCTTGATCTTATAGAATTTCTCAAGGCATGGCATTGGTTTTCAAGATGGAATATTATAATATAAATTAAATTTTATAGATATCTTGTAACACTCTTTTATATTTCACATGGATAAGTTGTTTGTGCATCTTGTAAAAATGGAAAAAAAAATATTCTTAGGGAATCTGTAGGTTTAGGGATTTGTTCAACCCCTACCAATGAACAATAAATTCCAAGAATCACTTATTATTATAATATTTTCAATATTTGAGGTCGAGGACTATTTTATTATGCAAAGTTGTGCTGAATTGAAATAGAAACTCTCGATAGATATATTCACATATTTAGGTTTACCGGGATGGAAAACTAGTGTACCATATGAATGATATCCCTTGTTGTGTTTTTATAAATAACCTAAGATTCACTAGTTATTATTATGCATGGTTCCCAATAATGAAATCAAAGTGGGAAATTAAATAAATTAAATATTTTTCAAGATCCCCTAATCCAATTAAAATTTAGAACTTACGTTTCCAAAAAATTGGGGGGGGGGAGGGGTCAGATCATCCCATTCAGGGTAATGATTACTTTCTGGCTGCACTAGTGCATGCCATTATTACATAATGGTGATGATTACCCATGGGGTATTTTTTGTTGAATAAAATAATGAGATGAGCTAGTAATGGGTGTATCTCTTTATGGATGATCTATTTCTAAACATGGTGGGTATCTTATAAGGGATGGTCCATGGGGATGTGTCTGACCCAGCTAAGGGTTTGTACCCAAGGTAAGGAACACCTAATATTGTTCTATTATTAGGTCCAAGAACACTTTTTGTGGATATAACACATTGATTAGATGTTATGGCCCCATTTCTACCTCAAGGTAGAACCCGCGTTGGAAAGGTGCATCCTATAAGAGTTCCAATTGATGATATTCATGAAGAAATATCAAATATGGATCTTTCCTTCTAGTAATTATAGATTTAATTTCCCAAACATATTTTTCTCTTCCTCCCTTGAAGAAAATGATTCCTTGAGTGCATAGAGTTCAACCTGTTCGGGTGGCGGCTGATATACAGCCTTGATATTACCATTTTTCTTTAGCAGATGCTCTTAGTGGAGGTAGAAAAGAAATAGTCAAGTTAATTCACATATTGATTGAAATATTATTGTTTCAAGTATCCACACCATAATCAGCCATTTTATTGTGAACATATTTTGAATATAAAATTACTCCTCCAATTCTTATATACCAGCCTCGTGCTCTATAGCTTTTGTAGTTTTTCTATTAATGATGTTCACTGAGGAATAAGAAATTTTAGTAAATTTTATACATTATATGAGAGAATAATTTTCCCCCACCATTAGGATTCTTCATCTCCCTCCCTAGTCCCCTTGGGATCATCTAATAAATGGTGACTTTAGGGGAATATCTAGAAGTTTTTAACACACATTTTCTAAGAGAGGAAACCAAGTCATACAGAAGGATGATTTGAGAAAAGATACATTTTGTGGTGTTCCCCATAATATTGAGGGGTATTACTTCCACTAAGTAGGAGGTTCAGTTAACAAATCCACCAGTCTTTTGGGATGGGGCATTTCCTATTACATTCGCATAATGTTTCAAGCTTGGTTTTCTAATTGGAAAGGTTATGTAAATAATTTCCTAAGAGAGTTGAATGGGGTCTATCCTATATTTCCATGGACTATTCTTCAATGGGAGATTTTTTATTTTTCGAAACCATTATAGACCATGGGCTAAGTAAATTTTATGGTTTTAACTTGAGACATCTTATTCCAAAAGATATTGGTGATTATTGATTATTAGCCTCCCTTGGGTAGAGTCTTGCATAATATTTTGGAATGCATGATGCATGAGTTTTTTGTTGGATCACACTTTTTGTCCTAAATTTTTTTAGAGTTAGCCAAGGGAGATTTTAACTAATCATATTATCTATTGAGAATAGATCCTTTTTCTTAAATCTAGTTTAAGGATATGAATTCCCGTGATTTCAATATTAGTGTGCAATGTTGATTGGAGAGTATGATAAAATACAACGCATCAAGACATGCATGTTGAATGGATATTTGTTTTTTTAAAATTTAGGTGCAAGGTGGCCATGATATATGTCAAGTTAGTTTTGTAGTGTATCCCTTCAATTACCCTAATTTGGATCAAATATTTTTCAAAATCAAATATTTTTTATTTTATATAATGAAGAGTATTCCATAAGTTTAGGAAACTTTCATGAACAAAATATACAAAAATGCCCCCGAAATTTAGTATTGGGGGTTTCTAAATTCTAGAACATTACTAGAATACTGTCCTTGTCCAACTGTATCCTCTTTTTTCAACATGTATTCTTTATATTTCACTATACGCTTCTACATAATGTCTATACAAAGTGGAAATCCCCAACTATTTTATTGAAAACAACCGGATTGATAGGGATTTCCTATTTCATGTTAGATGGTCTGTGATCCAAGGGTGGTTCATATAGTGGTTATTATCATGGGATTTCATTTTGTTCGGAAATTATTTCACCTTTCAATGATGAAGAATTGGGAATGAATGACCTCATTTTCCCAAGTGCCAAATTATTGTATGGATTTGTCATAATTAAGTCGACATGGGGATGAAATTATTGTCTAAGTGAAATATCATTACAGGTAGGACCTGGTAGTGACTGCAATTATGGGTTAGATTACCATCATGGCATGAGGTCTAAATAAAAGGAGAATTTATATAGCATATACCCTAGGTAGGACCTTCAGGGTGGATGATAAAAAGGGGAAAACCTCTTTTCTATTTGATATTTTGTCCACATAGAGTGATATCATTGTAGTCATCAGGATATGGGCCCCTAATAGAAAATCGATTCTTGAAATTAAGTAAGACTTCGTGGTAAGATGTCCAGGGAAGACCTCTAGAACTGATTCTAGTGTTAACATAATTTTCTAATAGATGAGTAGGATCTTGATCCACCATTGATAAAAATTTCTGGGAATCAAGAACACTATCATTAATTAGAGAAGAATCATAGACCATGTCTTCATTTTCCAATTACCATTGGTGAAGGTTCTTTTCATATTTCTTCTTTCATGTGACTAGTGTCTCTTTTAAGGGATGAAAGATTTCTTATATGGAATCTTATATGATTATATACCTTATCACTGTTGTATTTTTTAATGGTTTTAGGAATTTAAGAATGGTTTTGGTCCTGACCTGTAATAGCCACAAGATTTTACCAAAAACCTATAATTGTAATAGGTGTCTATTAAAGTTCTGGTGGTATGTATATCATATAAGAATTTGGTCCACAACCCTTATAGTTGGTAGTAGTGATGCATGTTAGCTTTGGAGTGACCCTCTCTCTATGTTGGTGAGTCAACATTGTGGGGATGAAGTTTTTTTATCCCTCTACCAATTTCATTTCCAATATTGTGTATTGATAGGTTTGTAGGATGTGGTTAGGAATTTGAGACCTCTATTTCACCATTTTTATCATGTTCTTGGTAACTTCAGCGACTGTAATAGGGATATAGTTCCATCTTGTGGCTGGAGAAGGGGTGTGTTGCTTATTCTATCCATTATTTTTCTTATTATTATATAATGGAAATACTCAGGTGTGAGGGATTAGATATGGGTCTTAACACTATTATTTTATGGAATGTTTTTTCGGGTTTCATTGAATACTACAGAACCATGCTGTAGGGATTGGTAGATGAAAGTAGGATTGTGCCCCTGCTCACAGTTTTCCACTGAATTTGATTGGTTGTATTTTATGTGGCTGAAGGTGTGTATTATTTCCCATGGTTTTCCACTAAATATTATTTATGATATTCCCTCAATGTTTCTAAATTGTTCTTGCATGGTTATCTATTGTGGGTAGGTGTGTGTGGCTACATAGGTTGGAAAGATTATTTGGAGGGAACATAGGTGTGACCTTGATCCTTATTTTTTATTTTCATCCCTCAGTGGTCCGTCTTTCTTGTATGGGTCTGGTTGACTTAGGCCATACTCCTTATGGAAATACCCCCATAAAGCTAATGGTTTGTCATCACATGACATTGGCAGTGGTGGCTACTTGCTGGATCCCTTTTGAGGGACCCCTATGTCATCTAGATGAGGTCATCAGTGAAAAATTATTCATATCCCTTTAATATTGGGGGAGATGACTGTTTCAATCTAGGGATAGGATCATGAAAATATTTGATATGGAAACTGATTCTATATACTTATGGGATACCAACCATCATTGAGTGGATTGTTGGTGGGGCCTCATGGGATGAAGGGCTTATCAAGGGGGATCCAAGGTTGAGACAGTACCATTTAGGTGGTACTCCTGAACCAGTAAATTTTAAACACTATGTTGATGATGTTGGGTTGGTGATGGTGTCTTCTGATTAGTAGATGACCTAAATTTTACAATGGCTGAATCATATGTCTATTGTAACTCGTATTTATCCTTTTGGATCCATGCGAGATATAGTTGAGAGTATTTGAAATAAATTTCAGAACTAAAATAATGACACCAAATAAAATCAACATCTCAATCAATGAACATATGTCTAGTTTAAAATTTTTCCTTCATATTTGGCCTATGTTCATTTTGTGTGTCAAAGGGCTATGATATACGTGAAGAATAGTTATAATGGTTAAGGATTCACATCAGTTTTACCATTTTTTGTTTCTAAAATTTGTTTTACATCCTGGAAGATGATTTTGGGGGTTTGAATGGTGGAAGAATCATTAACATTTAGTTTACCACTTTCGAACTACTTTTAATAATATTTTTAGTGGAGATAGAAACTCCTCGTTGTTCCATTATTTATGATGTTTCTCAAACCATCTTTCCAAAGGCATGTGGCAATTGGGTAATGGCACTAATAATACATAGGGGCTTGTATTGGTCGGGAGGATGGGAGGTTTATCTCATCAAACCCTTTTTGGGGGGAATTATTTCCTACTATGAGACTTCTTTAATGATTTAAGACATATTCATGAATCCTTCATTTACTCCAAAGTATGATAGAGGTCACCGTAAAATTAATAATAATTTTAGTACCATGTATGGAATTTATAATTTTATGTATTAATCTATGTTTATTCATTGATAGATACATATGTATATATATATGAGGTTCTCCAATGATGTTACACTTTAGTGAGCATACTAGATATGCATTGGTCATTTATTATCACAGTGATTATTTTATGCCACACAGTGGGGTGCTATGGAATTTATCATCATCTAGAGAGAAAATAATCATTTAAATGTCATTATCAGGCTCATGAGATGGGATGGCTGAATATTCTTGTAAAAGGAATCAGAACACACATATTTGGCTGTTATATAATGGAACACATCACACCCTTTAAGGTTATGTGATGAAAAAAAGTGTAGTTTAACAACATGAGGTGAATACATCTGTGTGAAAGGATAATAGTCAATGTTTGGTGTGGGATTTATTCTGAAATATAACAAGGAACCTGGAAGGTATGTAGGATCACATTTTGGATGTGACCCTATGAGTAATGTGGCCCAAATATAATTATGGTTGATTTAGGGTGATGTATTTGAACCTGGTGGAGATTTCCTATATATATATATATATCATTTTTATGGTAATGAAATACCATGTAGTTCAGATTCATTGGGCTTATACATATGTAGGAGTCCATTTTGTCTCATAGGGGATATTTCTCTTTAATGTGGATCAGTGTTTGGAAGAACTACACCTACGGAGATCCTCTATAGATTTTTATTATAGGGTATATAGTCCTTTGATATGGATACATATCTTTGAAGACCCATTCATAAGTAGGAACACACAAGGAAGTCAATAAGATGACCTAGAAAGAAACTCTATTCTAGGACATATATCGGGTTGGGAAGATGTCTTTATCGTTAATAACCTCTATACAATGGGATTCATGCTTAGTGTGGGAGAGAAGAATAAGTATAATATAGGATAAAACAAACCATCTTAATCATCCATTGGTGGATGAGGAAAGAGATATGTGAGTGATAAATGGCCATGAGGTACCTGTACCCTCCCTTGTTTTTGTAACCAATGTAGGTGGAAGACATAAGGTCTATGATCTTCTTCAATAAATACTAGGGTATTACTCTATGAGGGATTCCTTTTTTTGGGTTCCAGGGAAGAGAGAATTATAAGACACCAAACATCACCAAAGGGAGAAGTAAGTGTTTTACCCCACCCCCCATTCACCATTGGAAACATGTGGTCCCTGGTCTTTGAGCCGTCATGGAGAGGACATGACCCTATTCCTTTTGTATGAAATTTTGAGGTCCCTAGAAAAACATCCAATGATGGGATCCCCATTACCATGGGAATTTATAATTGAAAATACTCCAAGTATCCCACCTAAAATAAACATTAAATTCAAGACCTCCATTACCATAAAGTTGTATAATCTCTAGGACCTACAGTTGTACCCTATGTACTCATCATACATATTTGGAGGCTATTGGAGAGGTCTCAAGGTTGTACCTCTTAGACGAGGAATCCAATTGAATATGCCCCGTTTAATTTGTGTCAAAAATTTGGGATCAATTGAAGTGTCTGTAGTTATGTGATGGGATATCAAAAGTGGGATCGTGTAGGTGATGGTTGAGTAAACTAAATGGGTCTCTCACATGGTAGACCTAGGAGAGATGGAATATACTTTATATCAGGTTCTTCTTCATGAGATAGTGATATCTTTTGGATGACAAAAAACCTGGGAAAACACTTTTCTAAGGCCTTTCACTAGGCTCAAAGGGTTTCCTTAGGTTTCCTTAGTGGGGTATCGTGTTGGTCCCAGGTTTGGGAGGAAACACTTTCGCTAGTATTTGTTGATTAGGGGGGAGTGGTTTCACACATGGGTGTTTTTTATTTCACACACTGGGGTATATTGATCCCACTATTATCCATAATTTAATCTTCTCTTAGGTTTTTTAGAGATACCTAGATGGTTATGAGGGTCTAGGAGAATGACTGGTGTGAGTAGAACATAGAGGCTTCTCTAGGTTTTTTTATCTTTAGTGAACAATGTAAAGGATATTTGCACCTAGTGATTTGGAGTTTTGGCTAGGGATTAAACATATAAGGATGCCAATATTTTGGGAACTATGAGGAGTATTTGGACTCATGGTGATTTGTATGTTTGGTTGGGGAATACACCTTCGAAGATGGTAATATTTCTATAACCCCAAGGAGTATGTTGAATCATGGGGATTTTAGAATTTTTATTGGTGAATACACCAATGGGGAAGTCCATGTTTATGGAACCATTATGAGTATCTCGAATCATGATTATTTGGAATGAGAGGTGGGATTGTATATATTTATACCGAAAGTTTCATAGACCCTTGACCAAAAATATCATAATGAGACACCATATTTTTCATGGGGGTTTGTAACAGTTTCAATGGGACCAAAGAGGAGGCCCGACACTTATCTCGAGTGGGGGTGCAGGGGTGGATTCTCGTAGTATGGACCAATAGGCATAGATGGTCACAAAAGTTGGGTGACCTGGAGGAAGGGTCACCCAATGATAGGTCTCCCATGTATGAGTCACCCAGGTATGGGTCACCTCGGTATTGTTCAACTGGGTATGGTTCTATCAGGAATGGGCCACCCAGATATGGGTCTCCCATATATGGGTTCTCAGGGATGGGTCACCAAGGTGGTTTACCTAGGTGGGGGCCTCTTCCACCTAGAGGGGTGTACATAATAGTTTTCACATATAGTGATAGACTAAATTATAGAAGGAGCTATTCAGCCATAGCTCTCACCCTGATTCATCATTTTGGGGTTCACCAATTCTCTTAAATGTGATGGTGGAGAGTTTTATTTATAGATATGATGGTGGACCTGTGCGAATGGACCAACATGAGTATACAAAAGAGAGGTGGCTTGAATGAAAGGGATTTCAGGGGGGGTACTGGTGTTAATGGATTGCATGTGTACCTTGCATGAATGTATTGCATGAGGACCCCATAAAGTAGCTCAAATTCCTTAAAATAATTCACGAGTTAAAGAAGCCATAACTTTCAACCTTTAAGACCATTTGGGGTCTTTTAACAATAAAATCAAATCCTATGAAATAAACTATGCTCTTAGGTTATTTTTTATATAAATAATATCTTGAAATACATGTAAAAATTCAATATAAGTTATTGAAACCTTTTTATTAGTGACCATAATAATCCATGACCTAATTGCATAGGAAGGCTCTTACCACTATGCCATTAGGTTGGGAAACATTTCTATGGAGTATTCATCCCTCTATGTGAGAAAAATATTGTGGAACATGAGAATCCAATATGATCCGTCCAACGTAGATACGATTTTTTACTCAAACTAAACATTTGTTGTCTATGTTAAGATCAAATCATGAATTCTATTGAAAAGAGTATGTAACACATTTTTTGGTGTCATCAATTAACAAAGTCAAGACTTAAGGTAAGGTATTTCTAGTGACTCTTTTATTTGTGGGATATATATGAAAATTCACCAACTATTTATTTTATATTGTGTGTATACTAACTATAAATTTATTTTATGTTGACTCTCATGAAAATTATTGTGTTTAGCATTTCCATTTGAGGATATCTCATACATGTGGATTACAGTTCAAAAGTTACCAAATTGGTATTAGATTTTTTCCATAATTATTCCCCTTTGAGAAATATATTATGCTCCGATGATATCTCCCCTTATCAGGTCTTTAAACATCCAATTTGACATTTAATATTGGGAATATATTTATCCCTATGATATTTTAAGTTTCATTCAATTATATTTCATCATGCTTTATATTTTTCATTTTTTCCATAGTATTGATTTTACATTACAATCTCATCATTTATTAGGATTTTTTTATTATGTTTCTAATGATAAAATAATATAATCCATTTTTGAAGAAAATCATGATGTTTTATATCCTATATTTATTCATGTTTTTAATAGTACCGTTTTCTACTCTTTTTTACTTAAAATAATGTTTAAAATGTTTAAAATAAAATATGAATTGTTTATTTATTTGGTTGGAAATAAATTGTCTTCCAAACACATTCTTTCTAAAAATGTTTTCAATAATTTTTTAATATTATCCATGTTATTTATTGAAGGAAATTTTACCCATTTTGGATCTATTTTTTAAAATAATAATGGAATATTTATGTCATTTCCCAACCATTACCCATTGGATTTTACCAAAAATGTTAAAATAATCCTTATTTTTAACATGCATAATACGAATAGTATTTCCCACTATCATGAAACCTCAATGATTACAATCTTCCTTTACAAGTTTTAAAATTAATTTTCAATAAAATATTTTCCTTACTATTTGGTGACATATTTAGATTTTAAATAAATAATATCAAAATGAAATGGAATTCAAAAACATTAATGTTTTAAAAAAGTTTATTTCAAATTAGAGAGGATATTTTATTAAGTAAATGTTTTAAATTATTTATATAATATTCCTTTATAATTTTAAAATATAACTTTAAAATAAAAGGAACTTGAAAAAGATTTCTATTTTAAAATGTTATTAAAAATGTAATACGTTTCCTTTATGATGTATTAATTTTGATCTTTCAAAATCCTTTTCCATCTAAGATCACATAAGTTGAGGATACATATGAATAACTAGGGATTTTATTAACGGATACCATTATTATTCTTTCCTTAACTTCTTTAAATGTTTGATTATGTTATGGTTATGAAACCCACATATCTTTTATGGGTTATAAGATTTTAAAATTCATATAACACCCAATTATTTTTCCGTGGGTTATGAAATGATGAAATGATTGTGAAATTGATCTCTTTTCAAATGGTTTTGTTATGATGAAATATTTATGAAGAACATTTACTTTCATGTGTTTATTATATTGTTAATGTTTTACGATCTTATGAAATATATAAATATTATTTTCATTATGAGATGGTTGAGACCTATATCTCCCTTAAATGATTTGGGTAAATATTTCTATCAAATGGTCTAGACATGGATGGAATGGGGAGTGAACCAAGTTTAATGAGAAACTATTTCCATTATGACGGTCTTTGGGGTAAACCATGACTACTATGATGATTTTGGAAGTGAACTCATTACAATATGACATCCATGGAAGTGATACTTGAGTACTATTTAAATGAATTTCTATTCTTATTCATATGATACAATTCCATGACTTATGCTGATGTTATGACCTCATGTCTTATCTTCTTTTATTTCCTTCTAATCAATGACTTATGAACTACTAATAATTATAACTTGAAACAAAATTATGATTGTTGATATGTAGGGTATTTTTTTAGAATTTATCCTCTTGTTCTCATACTCTTATGTTCATGTTATGCTTACACATATCCCTTGTTACCAATAATGAGCATCGGAGCTCCCCCTTTATTTGGTTTCCATTCAAATAGTTATAAAGGAAGGCCTATGTATTGAATTTTTTTTTAATATTTTTAATGGGGAATAAAGTTTTGGGAGACATTGATAATATTTTATGAAATTATGAAAATTATGTTCCATATTTTCACTGGAACTGAATTATTATGGTCTAAATGTGTCTATTTATATAATTTATTGAATATTATTCTACAAATATGTAATATCTATGTACAAAAATCCTAGGTCTCAATAGATATGTTACTGTTTATGAACATTGTTTATAGTGACCCATTATGATGTATTTGAATATTATGTTAAATATTAATGTGAAAGAAACTAATTGAACAAGGACTATTGATAACCATATACCAAACATAGAGTTTCAAAGGTTGATCCAAAATAATCAAATTTTAAAAAGAATGGTGTTATTGGGGAAAACATATTTGTATCAATGTTTTCATATTCATATTTGAGATATTATCATAACTATTTGAGTTTTAGTATTTGTATTAAACATGATCACAAAGATTATTCTTATAATGGTATATATATATAGACTATTGTTTCCTATATAATTATAATATAACACACATAAATATTTTATAATTATAGTATATTCCTATTACTATGGAAATTGTTAGTCTCCGAGTATTACTTGAGGTAGTGAGGGAGATATTTTAAAATAAATTGTGTATAGGTACTGTTAGATATTTTAATTATAGAGTTATATTTATCAATGATATTATACTATATTACAAATGTTTTGATTATTATGTGGAACATTTATATATTTTCCATTAATATTTCCATTTTAATTTCTTTAGAAACACATAATAAATTGTGTTAATACGATTGAAATATTATCTCTTAAAAAGGTAATATTTTTGGGTTATATATTAGATAATACATGAATAATTCTTGTATAACTGTTAAACATTAAATTCGATTCATGTTAAGGTAGCAAAAGGTTTTATGATTTTTTGATATGTGAGTTTAATAGCATTGAGAGCCTTAGATATGTTTATTTAATAAATTTAATAGTGATCAATTATTATTTGTGATGGTCATTCCATTTTTAGATTTATGATATTTATTGAATGGTGTGTGACCTTATTAACTATAGGTTAATACCATTTGTGTGTAAAATATATAGTTATTTATTAATCAAATATATCACATCATTGCGATTTTTCATCATTGATATTCACATTATTTTAGGAAAAGTGCCTTATTATTAAAATAGTGTAAGGGTATATACGTATATACTTATACAATTATATGATATTATAATGTTGTCTGAAGAAATATATGAAAGTTAAGTAAGGAAAATTTAGTACATTGGATTTCATGTTAGTGGTTATACCCTGAATGGTGAACTTGTTATGAATACGCTCTCCTAATTTCTTTAATGGGTAATAATTAAAATTTTGATGATTTGTTAAATTTAAGGATGATAAAATGATACAAAATGAGATTATAATATATGATTCATCTTAAATAATTCAATTATCTTGATATCATGACCCACATGGAACTAGTTCCAATATAAAAATTTAATAAGGGTAAGCCTTTAAAATTAAAAATTACAGCCTTATGTCATACTATTATTTCATAAAAATTATTTTATTAGATAATTATCAACCTTATATTTACCCACAACTAATATGTGTCCACTTTTTATCCATTTAACATTTTATAATGTTATGGTATTGTTTTGAAATTATTAGTGTTTCGAAATGTTCCCTTTTATTCTCTAAAATAATGAATCTACTTATAACTTTTCATAATTATACATAGACATTGAATTATACCTTGATAAACAAAACACTATCTCTAATAAAACCTTCTCCCACTTTCTAAAGATCATAGTCAGACAATTTTTTCCTAACCTAATCAATTATTAGGAGTGTTTCTTGGGTGGATTATGTCTTCAACATAAGTATTATCTGCTTGTTATGTTTTTATTCTTATTCTTTATATTTAAAACCCTTAAAACCATCATAATATGATTAAATAAGTATAATTAGTATAATATTATTTACATATATAGATTTTATAAACCTTATATATTCATTTCTAACTATATATAAAAACATGGGAACATCAACTATGTGTGTGAATATACTACTGCCTCCACGGTCAAACATTTTCCATTTTTCATGTAGATTTTCATAATCTGTCCAAAAAAAATTAATATCAATCTCTACAGAATAAAAACATTAAAATAATAATATTTTTATTCTCTTATAATTTTATTATATCCAAATAAACACCACTTTACCCATACTCATTAATTGAGTTAATTTGATTTCATGTTTGGGCCGGTTTAACCACCTTCATGATTGATGTTTTAAAATGATATCATGTATGAATATAGAACATGGATAGAAATATTATTATAATATAATGATTACGTTATTATTTTTATATGGTCACATGTATATTTTCTTAAAAAATTAAATTTTAATAATTGTATCATCTTCATTCTCTAAAATTGATGTAATAGAAAAAACTTATTCCAATTTTACATATAATTACTAAAACACAGAAGGAATTATACAAGAACATTATGAATTAAAAATTATATATATTAAATTATCATAAAATATATATTAATTTTTATCTTTTTATGATTGAATTGGAAATTACATTGACATTATAAAACATGCACAAGAGGTGAAAGTTATTAATTCATGATGGTTGAAATAATATATAAAAAACCAAATATACCCAAAATAAATAATCATAAATGAGGAATATAAAAGGTAATATATATTTATAAGGTTATTAAATTTATAATTTCTGTAGATAGGTTTTACAGGAGTCTAGAGTTTCATCAAAATTAAAGGGAACATGGTTAGTGTTTTCACCTTGAATTCCTATCATTGAGATATGTTTTGTATTATGAACCTAATTTAATTTAAATTATGTTTATGACACATATTTGAGATATAATACAATTATGTATTTTTTAAACATTATAATTTACATTCAATTATAATCACATTCATTAAAGGGGTTTTGAATCTAATTTTTATATGTCTGTAAGTGTTATATTGGCTAAAATTCTACTTCTTCGAGACATAATACATTATGTGTGACATGTTTTTTTATAGTGTATAAAATTCACATGGATATATTTTTATCATACTCTTTTTATTTAGTCGGATTTTATATCTCTCTAATTTTATCTTATTCATGTATATTTTGATTCAGTTCTTTTCCAAACAGTAAGGATATTTGATAACTCAACATTCATTCGTTATGTTATGATTTTCCTTTAGAGATTAATTAATATAAGTTTGGTAAATTCTATGAATTGATAATATTATTTTCTATGCCATAATTTTTTACATTTTTACCAAATAATACACTTTTTAAATGTTTCATTCTTCATGGAATATTTACCATATGGAATATTGATAACTTAAATCTATTTTCTTTGAGTTATAATTATTTGTCTTAAATGTTTCTTTTCCATGAATCAGTTCTCCCTCCCAAATATTACATCATATGTTATTTTATAATCATCTTTTGGAAGGATAATTTTAATATGATTGAATGTTTTTTACACTTCATACAATGTTTTATTGAATAATGGTATTTTGAAAATTATAAAAATGGGTTTTCCATTTCATTTTCACATGTTTTTTCTTAATCTCCACATTTCTCTAACATAAAAATTATGATTTTTCGAGGAATTATTATAAAACAATAATTTTAGAAAATTAGGGTTTACAAGGAGTTTAAATTTCAAATTTTGAAAATGAAATTTGGAAGTGACTTGAGACATCGTCTTTTACATCAAAGTAATTTTTTTCTAAAATCACTTTTATGTTTTCACTTCAATATCCATTTTCATTTTGTAAGGGATTTACCCTAATATGGTTTCTGTCTCAATATTTATAAAATATTATATATTTATGTTTTTGAGTAGTGAATTCATGGTGTAAAATAATTAATTTGTTTTATCCTTTCTTAGATGGTAACATTCTAGAATTCATTTTCAATGATAATTTTTAAACATGTTAACATATTTCTATATTAGATTAGTCATACTAGAGGTTATGTTATTTTGTGTAACATCCCAAGTAAGTAATGAATAATTGATATTTTTATCTATGTCTATTAATGAATTAGATAGTGTTTTAGAGGCTTAAAATGAAAATAAATCCAATCTTAAGCATGGAATACACTAATATTTTTTAAAAGATTGTTTTATTGCCTTTTGATGGAAAACCATTTTTAAATCTATATTTTGACAATTTTATAAGCTCTATTTTTCAAAATAAACATATTATTTATGATTGGGACATTGAAATTTACATTGGGTTAATTTTTGGTATTTTTCTGACAATGTTCATTTTTCAATGAATAGTGAAAAAAAACTGCATTTTACATCAAAACTGATTTTTCATATAATTTAATTATATGGTTATATTATCTTTTTAATTTGATTTAAATTGTAATTAGAATATATTTTTAAAATTTTATTCAATGATGGTCATTGGGATTAATTTCACTTTGTAATTAGGCACAAACAAGTGCCAAACTTTTCATAGATATTGTTTCAAAATAACCGGCTATTTGTTTTGACAACGGGAATTATTGTTAAATTAATTATTGAAATTTATGTGTTTGGAATTTGGTAAAATGAATCACATATTTGGAATCAGAATGTACAAATTATGTAATTAAGAATCTTATGTTTTTGGACATTATGAATAGTAACGACGGTAATTATCTTTAATTATCATGATTAATGAGTAATCGGGTAGTTAAAGATAATAAAATAATATAATAATAATAAAAAATGACCACAACATGTGTCTTAAGGCTACTGGTTGTCTCATGGCCGTACATGGGATGCCTTGTGCCAAACATGGGGGCCCATGGAATCACTTTTGTGAGAAAGTGACTTTTTATCTTTTTATTTTTAAAGAATGTTAAATGTAACAAAGAATGTATCACCTAAGTAAAATATTTTTAATTTTGTCTACATAAATGATCTTTTGGACTATAAATATTCATTAGAAATATAAAGATATTTCCTACATCATGATATTTGTTTTATAATTTTTAGACATTAAATTTATTAAATTATTTATGACAGTATGATGATGCAGCGATTACCTCATTAATAAACGATTTAAATAAAATGAAATGATAATGTGAAATATATGACCTACACATGTCCAAAACCTATTGGATGGGTGTATTTCGAACCCTTATCACCTTACCCTTGAAGTATATCAACGTGGGACCTTTTGAATCCGAAAATCATTTTCAAATAAAGTAACATTTCTTTAATTTCCAAGAGTGCCCCTCCACTCCTCTTATAAAAGGCCCCCACCTCTACCTCCTTACCCACACTCCCAAAGCCTTTGGCTCGGCCAACCCCTGCCCATTTTTTCTCTCCACATCCCTCTATTACTCCTTGAAGCCTCACTTTGGGAATAAGTCTTCCCAAGTAAGCCTTTGAGCTCAAACCAAAGGGAGTTACCTGATTTTAAGGTAATGTCTTCACTTGAGTCCTTTTGTTTTATTTTGCTTCTCCAACCCCTAAACTCTTTTTATTAACTTCTTTTGTAACAACTCCAGTATCTTCAATATACTAGGATGTTTTTATAAGAAGTATTATTTATACACTTACACACACCTACATCTAATGGTTAAAGGACATAATGTTTCCGTGGATGGTGAATTTATGCCTCCCGAAACGATGATTGTTCAACATTCTTTTAACACCTTCAAAGGTGGCCATTAAAATGTCACTATATTTATATATGATATATAATATGTTTATGTTTTCCTTAAGCTTCTGTATTTTTCATTTTGGGCATACCTTTATGGTTTCCATTATGGGTAAATGCGATATCTTCATTTAAGGAAGTGCGGACTATCGCCCCCTCAAAGTGATTTGATTCGTTAAATACCATATGTGGGACTTATAAAGGATGGAAATATGATATTATATATGATATTATATTGCAAGTATAATATACCTTTATATAATTATGATTCCATTCTATAAAATACGAAATAGAAATGAAAGTAGCATTCATGCGTACGTACGACTTACCGTCACCATGAATGGTGCATTTCATTTCTTACCTCTAAATGATTATGTAATATTATAAATGCATGTATATACTGGATATATATGATATATACATCATGATTATAATTCTGGATATGATGGATACATGAAAAACTTGTAATTATAAAGGGTTTATTTTTGACTCAAGTACCAATGATCGTTAAAACGACCGTTATTAGCTTAAATAATTACATAGTGTTCATGACATGGAAATAAGTGATATAAAAGGAATAATGAACATGAAAAAGGTTCTTAAGAAAGTATAAATTAACTCAAGTTTATTATTTAGGACATTAAAGAACGATCGAGTTAAGTCGGACCTGAGGTATGGGACTTCGTCTCAATCTCCTTTCATTGAGGCATATTTTGTTGTATACACAACCTTCTTTTATACGGTGTATAAAACCCTTTGACTTTTATGTTTATCCAAAAGGAATATTTTTTATACGTAGCGTTTTACTAAACAACAAAAGGGAATGTTTTGTCTTACGTATGCGATGACAACGACTTCTCCGCCGCTGTGACCGTTATTTGAGTTTCGGCTTCCTCTACAAGCCATACCTTTTTTTTAAAAGAAAAATAAATACCATGTTTTAATTTTCGTTTATTTTGGTATTGAAAATGGTCTTCAAAATTTTTTTATATCAATGTGTTGTATTGATATCTTGTGATTGAAAGGTGGAAATGTTATGTTTCCTTTATTCATGTTTTATGTGATATGATTATGTTGAGGTTCTTGGGCATTATTATGAAGACGGGTGGTTCCATGATAAACTAAGGGCGGGTGAGCCCGATATAGATCTCCAATGCATTGGGTAACGCGAAGGAGTGAAACGTTAAGGTTTCTCCGAAGAGATTTAGGGAATATACTGTGATGGGTATTCCAAACGTAACCAAGAGGGTTACTCCCTACGTAAGAATGTTATGAATGCCTCTAGTTACCTTTATGTCTTATGATTTCTATGATTTATTCATGATTTGATGAGGTATCTTAAAGTGATTAGGTTTTATGGGTAAAGTATGATTTCATTCTTATGTATATATGTACCCATGTTTCCTTTCCATATTTTTATATCCCTTTCTAATATTTTTATGCTCATCACAAGTTTTTTGAAATGTTTTTCACAGGTCAAGGGAAAGGTACATGATATGATGATAGTGTCAAGGAAGTGTCAAGAAAGAATCCATGTTTTATTTTAAATATGTTTCCATTGATGGGAAATAAGAATAATATCTTTATGTAACCACCTTATTAATATGTGGAATGTAATGAAAGTTTTATGATCTAATTCTCTAAAACTCTAAACCCGAAAAGATCCTCAATGTGTAATCTTGTAATAACTCAAGATTAAGTAAGGTTTAAGGCTGGGGCCTTATAGTTGGTATCAGAGGTCGGGTTAGATAACTTTATGAGTTATAATTCTACTAAATGATTATCCAAAAATATTTTTTTTAATGGTCAAATTGAAGTGATATAGTATTTAAAGATTACTATGTTTCTTCATCTAAGACATGTTTGTTCAGAATGGTTTTCTGTAGAGGAAATAGGGAAGCAGTGCTAGGAAGGAATGCAAAAGGAAATAACCTTCCGAATCAGCATCCTGAGATGGTCGGAATTGGAACTGAACAGTTTGTTGCAGTAATGGTGCAGTTTACTCAAGAGATAAATGGTGGTGGTATCCATGCATGAGATCAGCCAGATCAACCACAGAGAAACATGTCAGTGGTGGAACATTTCATGAGGCAACATCCCCCATCATTCAGAGGATCATCTGACCCTGTTCTAGCTGAAGGGTGGATTAAAGCACTGGAGATGATTTTTGATGTCGTGGGGTGTTCAGACAATCAAAAGGTTAGTCTTGCTATTTACCGTTTGGAGGGTGAAGCAGATCAGTGGTGGTCGATGGTTAAAAATATCAGGGACGCTGATGAGATTGATGCTCTCAACTGGGATGAATTCAAAGGTATGTTTCTTGAAAAGTATTTTCCTAAGGCTGTTCGACTTAGGTTGGAAAAACAATTCTTGTAATTGAGGCAAGAGGAAGACTCAGTGGCTACCTATGAAGAAATGTTCACTGGATTGGAAAGGTATGCTCCAAATTTTATCTGATACCTTGATAGTAAAATCAATATTTTTTAATCAGGATTAAAGCCAAAATATCGAAGGGCATTAGCTTCTCGTGAGTTTAAAAGTTATGAAAATCTTGTTCGATGTGCTGAGAAGGTGGAAATGGAGTTTGTCGATGATCAAGTGTTCTATAACAACCAGCAGAAGAAGAGACCGAGGTGGCAGGAGAAAGGGAATAATTCTTCAAAAAAGTCTGATAGTAAGAAATCTAAGTTTCCAGTTTGTGATAAATGTGGAAAAAGGCATGCTGGGGAATGTCTTCTGAATTCTGGAATGTTCTACCGATGTGGTATGATGGGACATAAGGCTCGTGATTTCACTGAAAAAGATCAAGGTGAAGGTAAGACCAAATTTGATTTATAGTTAGTGAAATGTTTTAAGTGCAATGAGATGGGTCACTATGCAAATGAGTGTTCGAAAAGGAGCTTCAGTGATGGGAAGCAGTTAGACTACAAGAAGAAAGGTGTGGTGAAATCCTTTGCAACTACTTTAGTAGATGTCGGGCCATCAAATGAAGTTGTATCAGGTACTTTGTTTTTTTTCATATTATGCCAGTGTGTTGTTTGATTCGGGGTCTACACATTCTTTCATCTCTGAAAAATTTTCTAGTAAAATGGGAATACCATCTCAAGAAATGACTCCCGAACTTTTGGTAAAAACACCTGGGGGAAATGTTGAGGGAAAAAGAATTTATAAGAATCTTTCTATCCTTATCTGTGGAAAGAACCTACTTGCAAACCTTATTGTTCTACCTCTAGTAGAGTTTGATGTTATCCTGGGTATGGATTGGCTCTCTATTTACCATGCTAAGATTGATTGTAGAGCTAAAGAAGTTTCTTTTTAGAAAGACTTTCAGTCTGTGTACAAGAATGAACCCTTACTGTTGATAACTTATTAAGAGGCCAAGAAACTTGTAAAAGATGGAAATGAATTTTACCTTGCACACATTGTTGAAAACAAGGGAACTGTTCAGATTAATTATGTGCCAATGGTAAATGAGTATCCTGATGTTTTTCCTGATGAGTTACCTGGAATAATACTAGATCGGGAAGTTGAGTTTACTGTTGACTTTGTTCCTGATGCTAAGCCAATTTCAAAACCCCCTTATCGAATGGCTCAAATTGAACTTTTAGAGTTGAAGGAGCAATTTCAAGATTTATTAGAGAAAGGTTTCATTCGACCTAGCACATCACCATGGGGTGCTCCTATTTTATTTGTTAAAAAGAAATATGGTTCAATGAGACTTTGCAATGATTATAGAGCCTTGAAAAACATCACTGTTAAGAACAAATATCCTTTGCCTCATATCGATGATTTGTTTGATCAGCTCTAGGGAGCTCAGTATTTTTCAAAGATTGACTTGAGATCAGGGTACCATCAGCTGAAGGTAAAGGAAGTAGATGTTCCGAAGACCACGTTACGTACAAGATATGGCCATTATGAATTTGTACTAATGCCTTTTGGGCTAACCAATGCACCTAATGTATTAATGGACTTAATGAATAGAATTTTCCATGAGTTCTTGGATAAGTTTGTGGTGGTTTTCATTGATGATATTTTGGTGTTTTCTAAAAGTAAATAGAAGCATGAAATACATTTAAGGGTTATCTTGCAAACCTTAAAAAACATAAATTGTATGGAAAAATCAGCAAGTGTGAGTTTTGGTCACAACAAATTTCTTTCCTTGGTTACATTGTTTCTAAAGATGGGATAACTGTTGATCCTGCAAAAACAAAAGTTGTGGAGGACTGGCCAAGACCCACAAATGTAACTGAGATTCATAGCATCCTTGTTTTGGCAGGCAATTACCGATGGTTTGTTAGAAATTTTTCACGGTTATCTAGTCCAATGACTAAGCTAACTCGGAAGGGTGTTAAGTTTATCTGGACAAAAGAATGTGATGACTGTTTTCAGGAATTGAAAAGAAGATTGGTGAATGATCCAGTTTTGGCACTACCTTCTAGGAATGGTGAGTTTGTTATATACAGTGATGCTTTATTGAAAGGACTTGGTTGCGTCCTAATGCAGAATGATCTGATAATTGCTTATGCTTCACGACAGTTGAAAACTCATGAGGTAAATTACCCTACACATGATTTGGAATTAGCTGTTGTTGTTTTCGCTTTAAAAATTTAGAGGAATCATTTGTATGGAGTGAAGTGTGAAATATATACTGCTCACAAAAGTTTAAAGTATATATTCACTCAGAAAGAGTTAATCATGAGACAGAGGAGATGGATGGAATTAATCAATGATTATGATTGTACAATTCATTACCATCCTGGAAAAGCAAATAAAGTGGTTGATGCTTTGAGTCGAAAAAGTAATGCTTCATTAGCAATGTTGCGTTTGGAACGAGATCCTTTGGTTAAGGATTTGATGAACTTTGGCATAGAAGTTGTTGGTGCAGGAAGTTCTTCTGTTTTGTTTCTGGTATCAGTGAAATCATCTCTATCAGATAGAATCAAGCAAGCACAGAAGCAAGATAGTGAGTTGCAGAAAAAGGTAGAGCTGGTTCAGAAAGGTAAGTTGCCTGAATTCAACATTGATAATTATTGCGTTTTGAGATTTGGGAGGATATTGTGTGTGCCTTGTGATTCATAGTTGGAGAGAGAGTTGTTATGGAAGCTCATAGTTCTCCGTTTTCAGTTCATCCTGGCAGTACTAAGATGTACATAGATTTGCGGGAGTATTATTGGTGGGATGGAATGAAAAGAGATATTGCTGATATTACTGTGAAGTGTTTGACATGTCAACAGGTTAAAGCAGAGTGGCAGTTACCGAAAGGGATGCTTCAGCCTTTACTAGTTCCTGAGTGGAAATGGGAGAATATATCCATGGAATTTGTTGTGGGATTACCGAAGACATCTCGAGGTAATAATGCAATCTGGGTTATTGTTGATCGCTTGACTAAATCTGCTCATTTCCTGGCTATACGAGATACTTTTTTCCCTAGATCAACTTTCCCGTTTGTATCTTAAAGATATAGTCAGGTTACATGGAGTTCCCCTATCAATTGTATCTTATCGTGATCCCAGGTTCACTTCTAACTTTTTGAAAGGCCTTCAGAAGTCGTTGCGTACTGAATTAAATTTTAGTACAACATTTCATCCTCAATAAGAAGGGCAGTCAGAATGAAAAATTCAGACCTTGGAGGATATGCTACGAGCTTGTTCGATTGATTATCAGGGAAGTTGGGACCAACATCTTTCTTTGGTTGAATTTTCATATAATAACAGTTTTCATTCCAGTATTCAGATGGAACCATTTCAGGCATTATATGGGAAGCAGTGTCGAACTCCAGCTTTCTGGGATGAAGTGGGTGAAAGGAAGTTGATGGGACCAGAATTGGTAGAAGAGATGGTAGAAAAAGTTCAGCTGATTCAGAAACACATGGGAACAGCTCAGAGTAGGCAGAAGAGTTATGTAGACAACAGGAGGAAGGATCTATCTTTTGAGGTAGGTGATCATGTTTTTCTCAAAGTATCACCATGGAAAAGTGTGATGAGATTTGGTAAGAAAGGAAAGCTGATTCCAAGGTTCATTGGACCATATGAAATTCTGGAGAGAGTTGGATCAGTAGCATACCGGGTGGCTTTACCTCCGAGATTACCTCAGGTACACAATGTTCTTCACGTTTCGATGTTGAGAAAGTATATGCCAGATCCATCTCATGTTTTGAGTCCAGAGGTAGTTCAGCTAGAAGAGAACCTATCTTATGAGGAACAACTGGTCCAGATTCTTGACCACAGGGAGCAAGTGTTACGAAATAAGGTGATTAATCAGGTAATGGTTTTGTGGAAAAACCACATGATGGAAGAGGCAACATGGGAATCTAAAAATGCAATGATGGATAAGCACCCCCATTTATTCGATAAGTAAATAAATTGCGGGGACGCAATTTTAAAGGGGGGAAGGATGTGACATCCCAAGTAAGTAATGAATAATAGATATTTTTATCTATGTCTATTAATGAATTAGATAGTGTTTTAGAGGCTTAAAATGAAAATAAATTCAATCTTAAGCATGGAATACACTAATATTTTTTAAAAGATTGTTTTACTCCCTTTTGATGGAAAACCATTTTTAAATCTATATTTTGACAATTTTATAAGCTCTATTTTTCAAAATAAACATATTATTTATGATTGGGACATTGAAATTTACCTTGGGTTAATTTTTGGTATTTTTCTGACAATGTTCATTTTTCAATGAATAGTGAAAAAAACTGCATTTTACATCAAAACTGCTTTTTCATATAATTCAATTATATGGTTATATTATCTTCTTAATTTTTTTTAAAGTGTAATTAGAATATATTTATACCATGTTATTCAATGATTTTCATTGGGATTAATTTCACTTTGAAATTAGGCACAAAAAAGTGCCAAACTTTTCATTGATATTGTTTCAAAAAAACCCGCTATTTGTTTTGACAACGGGAATTATTTTTAAATTAATTATTGCAATTTATGTTTTTGGAATTTGGTAAAATTAATCTCATATTTGGAATCAGAAGGTCCAAATTATGTAATTAAGAATCCTTTGTTTTTGGACATTATGAATAGTAACGACGGTAATTATCTTTAATTATATTGATTAATGAGTAATCGGGTAGTTAAAGATAATCAAATAATATCATAATAATAAAAAATTACCACAACATGTGTCATAAGGCTACTTGTTGTCTCATGGACGACCATGGGATGCCTTGTGCCAAACTTGGGGGCCCCATGTAATCACTTTTGTGAGAAAGTGACTTTTTATCTTTTTATTTTTAAAGAATGTTAGATGTAACAAAGAATGTATCAACTAAGTAAAATATTTTTAATTTTGTCTAAATAAATGATCTTTTGGACTATAAATAAACATTAGAAATCTAAAAATATTTCGTACATCATGATATTTTTTTTATAATTTTTAGACATTAAATTTATTAAATTATTTATGACATCATGATGATGCAGCGATTACCTCATTAAAAAAGGATTTAATTAAAATGAAATGATAATGTGAAATATATGACCTACATATGTCCAAAACCTATTGGATGGGTGTATTTAGAACCCTTATTACCTTACCCTCAAATTATATCAATTTGGGACCTTTTGAATCCGAAAATCATTTTCAAATAAAGTAACATTTCTTTACTTTCCAAGAGTGCCCCTCCTCTCCTCTTATAAAAGGCCCCCACCTCTACCTCCTTACCCACACTCCGAAAGCCTTTGGATCGGCCAAACCCTGCCCATTTTGTCTCTCCACATCCCTCTCTTACTCCTTGAAGCCTCACTTTGGGATGAAGTCTTCCCAAGGAAGCCTTTGAGCTCAAACCAAAGGGAGTTACCCGATTTTAAGGTAATGTCTTCACTTGAGTCCTTTTGTTTTATTTTGCTTCTCCAACACCCTAAACTCTTTTTATTCATTTCTTTTGTAAAAACTCCAATATCTTTAATATACTAGTATGTTGTTATAAGAAGGATTCGAGCTACACTTACACACACCTACATCTAATGGTTAAAGGACATACTGTTTCTGTGGATGGTGAATTTATGCCTCCCGAAACGATGATTGTTCAACATTATTTTAACACCTTCAAAGGTGGACATTAAGATGACACTATATTTATATATGATATATAATATGTTTATGTTTTCCTTAAGCTTATGTATTTTTCATTTTGGGCATACCTTTATTGTTTCCATTATGGGTAAACGTGATATCGTCATTTAAGGAAGTGCGGACTACCGCCCCCTCAGAGTGATTTGATTCGTTAAATACCATATGTGGGACGTATAAAGGATGGAACTATGATATTATATATGATATTATACTAGAATTATAATATACCTTTATATCATTATAATTCCATTCTATAAAATATGAAATAGAAATGAAAGTAGCATTCATGCGTACGTACAGCTTACCGTCTCCATGAACGGTGCATTTCATTTCTTACCTCTAAATGATTATGTAATGTTATAAATTCATGTATATACTGGATATATATGATATATACATCATGATTATAATTCTGGATATAATGGATACATGAACAACTTGTAATTATAAAGGGTTTATTTTTTACTCAAGTACCAATGATCGTTAAAACGACCGTTATTAACTTAAATAATTACATAGTGTTCATGACATGGAAATAAGTGATATAAAAGGAATAATGAACTTGAAAAATGTTCTTAAGAATGTATAAATTAACTCAATTTTATTATTCAGTACATTAAATAACGATCGAGTCAAGTCGGACCCGAGATATGGGACTTCGTCTCAATCTCCTTTCATTAAGGCATATTTTGTTTTACACACAACATTCTTTTATACGGTGTATAAACCCCTTTGACTTTTACGTTTATCCAAAAGGAATCCTTTTTATACGTAGCATTTTACTAAATGAAAAAAGGGAATGTTTTGTCCTACGTATGCGGCAACAATGACTTCTCCGCCGCCGTGACTGTTATTTGAGTTTCGGCTTCCTCTACAAGCCATACCTTTTTTAAAGAAAAATAAATACCATGTTTTAATTTTCTTTTATTTTGGTATTGAAAATGGTTTTCAAAATGTTTTTATATCAATGTGTTTTATTGATATCTTGTGATTGAAAGGTGGAAATGTTATGTTTCCTTTATGCATGTTTTATGTGATATGATTATGTTGAGGTTCTTGGGCATTATTATAAAGACAGGTGGTTCCGTGATAAACTAAGGGCGGGTGAGCCAATATAGCTCTCCAATGCATTGGGTAATGCGAAGGAGTGAAACGTTAAGGTTTTTCCGAAGAGATTTAGGGAATATACTGTGATGGGTATTCCAAACGTAACCAAGAGGGTTACTCCCTACGTAAGAATGTTATGAATGCCTCAAGTTACCTTTATGTCTTATGATTTCTATGATTTATTCATGATTTGATGAGGTTTGTTAAAGTGATTATGTTTTATGGGTAAAGTATGATTTCATTCTTATGTATATATGTACCCATGTTTCCTTTCAATATTTTTATATCCCTTACTGAGCTTTTTATGCTCATCCCAAGTTTTTTGAAATGTTTTTCACAGGTCAAGGGAAATGTACATGATATGATGATAGTGTCAAGGATGTGTCAAGAAAGAATCCATGTTTTATTTTAAATATGTTTCCATTGATGGGAAAGAAGAATAATATCTTTGTGTAACCACTTTGTTTATATGTGGAATGTAATGCAAGTTTTATGATCTAATTCTCTAAAACTATAAACCCGAAAAGATCCTCAATGTGTAATCTTATAATAACCCAAGATTAAGTAAGGTTTAAGGCTGGGGCCTTATAGTGGGTATCAGAGGTCGGTTTAGATAACTTTAGGAGTTAGAATTTTATTAAATGATTATCCAAAAATATTTTTTTAATGGTCAAATTGAAGTGATATAGTATTTGAAGATTACTATGTTTCTTCATTTAAGACATGTTTGTTGAGAATGGTTTTCCGCAGAGGAAACAGGGAAGCAGTGCTAGGAAGGAATACAGAAGGAAATAACCTTCCGAATCAGCATCCTGAGATGGTCGGAATTGGAACTGAACAGTTTGTTGCAGTAATGGTGCAGTTGACTCAAGCGATAAATGGTGGTGGTATCCATGCACGAGATCATCCAGATCAACCGCAGAGGAACATGTTAGTGGTGGAACATTTCATGAAGCAACATCCCCCATCATTCAGAGGATCATCTTACCCTGTTCTAGCTGAAGGATGGATTAAAGCACTGGAGATGATTTTTGATGTCATGGGGTGTTCAGACAATCAAAAGTTTAGTCTTTCTATTTACAGTTTGGAGGGTGAAGCAGATCAGTTGTGGTCGATGGTTAAAAAAATCAGGGACGCTGATGAGATTGATGCTCTCGACTGGGATGAATTCAAAGGTATGTTTCTTGAAAAGTATTTTCCTAAGGTTGTTCGACTTAGGATGGAAAAAAAATTCTTGGAATTGAGTCAAGAGGAAGAATCAGTGGCTACCTATGAATAAAGGTTCACTGGATTGGCAAGGTATGCTCCAAATTTTATCCGATACCTTGATAGTAAAATCAATTGTTTTTAATCAGGATTAAATCCAAAATATCGAAGGGCATTAGCTTCTCGTGAGTTTAAAAGCTATGAAAAGCTTGTTCGATGTGCTGAGAAGGTGGAAATGGAGTTTTCCGATGATCAAGTGTTCTATAACAACCAGCAGAAGAAGGGACCGAGGTGGCAAGAGAAAGGGAAGAATTCTTCAAAAAAATCTGATGGTAAGAAATCTAAGTTTCCAGTTTGTGATAAATGTGGAAAAAGGCATGCTGGGGAATGTCTTCTGAATTCTGGAAAGTTCTACCGATGTGGTAATATGGGACATAAGGCTCATGATTGCACTGAAAAAGATCAAGGTGAAGGTAAGACCAAATTTGATTTACAGTTAGTGAAATGTTTTAAGTGCAATGAGATGGGTCACTATACAAACGAGTGTTCGACAAGGAGCTTGAGTGATGGGAAGCAGTTATACTGCAAGTAGAAAGGGGTGGTGAAATCCTTTGCAACTACTTTAGCAGATTTCGGGCCATAAAATGAAGTTGTATCAGGTACATTGTTTTTTTTAGATTATGCCAGTGTGTTGTTTGATTCGGGGTCTACACATTCTTTCATCTCTGAAAACTTTTCTAGTAAAATGGGAATACCATCTCAAGAAATGACTCCTGAACATTTGGTAAAAACACCTGGGGGAAATGTTGAGGCAAAAAGAATTTATAAGAATCTTTCTATCCTTATCTGTGGAAAGAACCTACTTGCAAACCTTATTGTTCTACCTCTAGTAGAGTTTGATGTTATCCTGGGTATGGATTGACTCTCTATTTACCATGATAAGATTTACTGTAGAGCTAAAGAAGTTTCTTTTTAGAAAGACTTTCGGTTTGTGTACAAGAATGAACCCTTTCTGTTGATAACTTATCAAGAGGCCAAGAAACTTGTAAAAGATGGAAATGAATGTTACCTTGAACACATTGTTGAAAACAAGGGAACTGTTCAGATTAATGATGTGCTAGTGTTAAATGAGTATCCTGATGTTTTTCCTGATTAGTTGCCTAGAATAATACCAGATCGGGAAGTTGAGTTTACTATTGACTTAGTTCCTGATGCTAAGCCAATTTCAAAACCCCCTTCTCGAATGGATCAAATTGAACTTTTAGAGTTGAAGGAGCAATTGCAAGATTTATAAGAGAAAGGTTTCATTCGACCTAGCACATCACCATGGGGTGCTCCTGTTTTATTTGTTAAAAAGAAAGATGGTTCAATGAGACTTTGCATTGATTATAGAGCCTTGAAACACATCACTGTTAAGAACAAATATCCTTTGCCTCATATCGATGATTTGTTTGATCAGCTCCAGGGAGCTCAGTATTTTTCAAAGATTGAATTGAGATTGGGGTACCATCAGCTGAAGGTAAAGGAAGCAGATCTTCCGAAGACCACGTTCCGTACAAGATATGGACATTATGAATTTGTACTAATGCCTTTTGGGCTAACCAATGCACCTGTTGTATTCATGGACATAATGAATATAATTTTCCATGTGTTCTTGGATAAGTTTGTGGTGGTTTTCATTGATTATATTCTGGTGTTTTCTAAAAGTAAAGAGGAGCATGAAATACATTTAAGGGTTATCTTTCAAACCTTAAAAAAGAAACTGTATGGAAAATTCAGCAAATGTGAGTTTTGGTTGCAACAAATTTCTTTCCTTGGTTACATTGTTTCTAAAGATGGGATAACTGTTGATCCTAAAAAAACAAAAGTTGTGGAAGAATGGCCAAGACACAAAACTGTAACTGAGAATCGTAGCTTCCTTGTTTTGGCAGGATATTACCGATGGTTTGTTAGAAATTTTTCACGGTTATCTAGTCCAATGACTATGCTAACTCGGAAGGGTGTTAAGTTTATCTGGTCAAAAGAATGTGAGGATTGTTTTCAGGAATTGAAAAGAAGATTGGTGAATGCTCCAGTTTTGGAACTACCTTCCAGGAATGGTGAGTTTGTTATATACAGTGATGCTTCATTGAAAGGACTTGGTGGCATCCTAATGCAGAATGATTAGGTAATTGCTTATGCTTCACGACAGTTTAAAACTCATGAGGTAAATTACCCTACACATGATTTGGAATTAGCTGCTGTTGTTTTCTCTTTAAAAATTTGGAGGCATCATTTGTATGGAGTGAAGTGTGAAATATATACTGGTCACAAAAGTTTAAAGTATATATTCACTCAGAAAGAGTTAAACATGAGACAGAGGAGATGGCTGGAATTAATCAAGGATTATGATCGTACAATTCATTACCATCCGGGAAAAGCAAATAAAGTGGCTGATGCTTTGAGTCGAAAAAGTAATGCTTCATTAGCAATGTTGCGTTTGGAACGAGATCCTTTGGTTAAGGATTTGATGAAATTTGGCATAGAACTTGTTGGTGCAGGAAGTTATTCTGTTTTGTTTCAGGTATCAGTGAAATCATCTCTATCAGATAGAATCAAGCAAGCACAGAAGCAAGACAGTGAGTTGCAGAAAAAGGTAGAGCTAGTTCAGAAAGGTAAGTTTCCTGAATTCAACATTGATAATGATTGTGTTTTGAGATTTGGGAAGAGATTGTGTGTGCCTTGTGATTCACAGTTGGAGAGAGAGTTGTTATGTGAAGCTCATAGTTCTCCGTTTTCAGTTCATCCTGGCAGTACTAAGATGTACAGAGATCTGCGGGAGTATTACTGGTGGGATGGAATGAAAAGAGATATTGCTGATTTTACTGTGAAGTGTTTGACATGTCAACAGGTTAAAGCAGAACAGCAGTTACCGATAGGGATGCTTCAACCTTTACCAGTGCCATAGTGGAAATGGGAGAATATATCCATGGACTTTGATGAGGTATTACCGAAGACATCTCGAGGTAATAATGCAATCTGGGTTATTGTTGATCGCTTGACTAAATCTGCTCATTTCCTTGCTATACGAGATACTTTTTTCCCTAGATCAACTTTCCCGTTTGTATCTTAAAGAGATAGTCAGGTTACATGGAGTTCCCCTCTCCATTGTATCTGATCGTGATCCCAGGTTCACTTCTAACTTTTGGAAAGGCCTTCAGAAGTCATTGGGTACTGAATTAAATTTTAGTACAACATTTCATCCTCAATCAGATGGGCAGTCATAACGAAAAATTCAGACCCTGGAGGATATGCTACGAGCTTGTTCGATGGATTATCAGGTAAGTTGGGACCAACATCTTTCTTTGGTTGAATTTTCATATAATAACAGTTTTCATTCCAGTATAACGATGGAACCATTTCAGGCATTATATGGGAAGCGGTGTCGAACTCAAGCTTTCTGGGATGAAGTTGGTGAAAGGAAGTTGATGGGACCAGAATTGGTAGAAGAGATGGTAGAAAAAGTTCAGCTGATTCAGAATCACATGATAACAGCTCAGAGTAGGCAGAAGAGTTATGCAGACAACAGGAGGAAGGATCTATCTTTTGAGATAGGTGATCATGTTTTTCTCAAAGTCTCACCATGGAAAAGTGTGATGAGATTTGGTAAGAAAGGAAAGCCGAGTCCAAGGTTCATTGGACCATATGAAATTCTGGAGAGATTTGGATCAGTTGCATACCGGGTGGCTTTACCTCCGAGTTTATCTCAGGAACACAATGTTTTTCATGTTTCGATGTTGAGAAATTATATGCTAGATCCATCTCATGTTTTGAGTCCAGAGGTAGTTAAGCTAGAAGAGAACCTATCTTATGAGGAACAATCGGTCCAGATTCTTGACCACAGGGAGCAAGTGTTATGAAATAAGGTGATTAATCAGGTAAAGGTTTTGTGGAAAAACCACATGATGGAAGAGGCAACATGGAAATCTGAAAATGCAATGATGGATAAGCACCCCCATTTATTCGATAAGTAAATAAATTACGGGGACGCAATTTTCTAAAGGGGGTAAGGATGTAACATCCCAAGTAAGTAATGAATAATAGATATTTTTATCGATGTCTATTAATGAATTAGATAGTGTTTTAGATGCTTAAAATGAAAATAAATCCAATCTTAAGCATGGAATACACTAATATTTTTTAAAAGATTGTTTTACTGCCTTTTGATGGAAAACCATTTTTAAATCTATCTTTTTAAAATTTTATAAGCTCTATTTTTCAAAATAAACATATTATTTATGATTGGGACATTTAAATTTACCTTGGGTTAATTTTTGGTATTTTTCTGACAATGTTCATTTTTCAATGAATAGTGAAAAAAACTACATTTTACATCAAAACTACTTTTTCATATAATTTAATTATATGGTTATATTATCTTTTTAATTTGTTTTAAAGTGTAATTAGAATATATTTTTACCATGTTATTCAATTATTGTCATTGGGATTAATTTCACTTTGGAATTAGTCACAAATAAGTGCCAAACTTTTCATTGATATTGTTTCAAGAAAACCCGCTATTTGTTTTGACAACGGGAATTATTTTTAAATTAATTATTGCAATTTATGTGTTTTGAATTTGGTAAAATGAATCACATATTTGGAATCAGAAGGTCCAAATTATTTAATTAATAATCTTTGGTTTTTTGGACATTATGAATAGTAACGACGGTAATTATCTTTAATTATCTTGATTAATGAGTAATCGGGTAGTTAAAGATAATCAAATAATATCATAATAATAAAAAATGACCACAACATATGTCATAAGGCTACTGGTTGTCTCATGGACGACCATGGGATTCCTTGTGCCAAATTTGGGGGGCCCATGGAATCACTTTTGTGAGAAAGTGACTTTTTATCTTTTTATTTTTAAAGAATGTTAAATGTAACAAAGAATGTATCACCTAAGTAAAATATTTTTAATTTTGTCTAAATTAATAATATTTTGGACTATAAATATTCATTATAAATCTAAAATTATTTCCTATATCATGATATTTTTTTTATAATTTTTAGACATTAAATTTATTAAATTATTTATGACATCATGATGATGCAGCGATTACCTCATTAATAAAGGATTTAAATAAAATGAAATCATAATGTGAAATATATGACCTACACATGTCAAAAACCTATTGGATGGGTGTATTTAGAACCCTTATCACCTTAACCTCGAATTATATCAATTTGGGACCTTTTGAATCCGAAAATCATTTTCAAATAAAGTAACATTTCTTTACTTTACAAGAGTGCCCCTCCTCTCCTCTTATAAAAGGCCCCCACCTCTACCTCATTACCCAAACTCCCAAAGCCTTTGGATCGGCCAAACCATGCCTCTTTTGTCTCTCCACATCCCTATCTTACTACTTGAAGCCTCACTTTGGGCAGAAGTCTACCCAAGGAAGCCTTTGAGCTCAAACCAAAGGGAGTTACCCGATTTTAAGGTAATGTCTTCACCTGAGTCCTTTTGTTTTATTTTGCTTCTCCAACACCCTAAACTATTTTTATTCATTTCTTTTGTAACAACTCTAGTATCTTCAATATACTAGGATGTTTTTATAAGAAGTATTCGAGCTACACTTACACACGCCTACATCTAATGGTTAAAGGACATACTGTTTCCGTGGATGGTGAATTTATGCCTCCCGAAACGATGATTGTTCAACATTCTTTTAACACCTTCAAAGGTGGCCATTAATATGTAACTATATTTATATATGATATATAATATGTTTATGTTTTCCTTAAGATTCTGTATTTTTCATTTTGGGCATACCTTTATGGTTTCCATTATGGGTAAACGCGATATCTTCATTTAAGGAAGTGCGGACTACCGCCCCCTCAAAGTGATTTGATTCGTTAAATACCATATGTGGGACGTATAAAGGATGGAACTATGATATTATATATGATATTATACTGGAATTATAATATACCTTTATATCATTATGATTCCATTCTATAAAATATAAAATAGAAATGAAAGTAGCGTTCATGCATACGTACGGCTTACCGTCTCCATGAACGGTGAATTTCATTTCTTACCTCTAAATGATTATGTAATATTATAAATTTATGTATATACTAGATATATATGATATATACATCATGATTATAATTCTGGATATAATGGATACATGAACAACTTGTAATTATAAAGGGTTTATTTTTTACTCAAATACCAATGATTGTTAAAACGACCGTTATTAACTTAAATAATGACATAGTGTTCATGAAATAGAAATAAGTGATATAAAAGGAATAATGAACTTGAAAAAGGTTCTTAAGAAATTAGAAATTAACTCAGGTTTATTATTAAGGACATTAAAGAACGATCGAGTCAAGTCGGACCCGAGGTATGGGACTTCATCTCAATCTCCTTTCATTGAGGCATATTTTGTTTTATACACAACCTTCTTTTATACGGTGTATAAACCCCTTTGAATTTTACGTTTATCCAAATGGAATATTTTTTATACGTAGCATTTTACTAAACAAAAAAAGGGAATGTTTTGTCGTACATATGCGGTGACAATGACTTCTCCGCCACCATGACCGTTATTTTAGTTTCGGCTTCCTCTACAATCCATACCTTTTTTTAAAGAAAAATAAATACCATGTTTTAATTTTCTTTTATTTTGGTATTTAAAATGGTTTTCAAAATGCTTTTATATCAATGTGTTTTATTGATATCTTGTGATTGAAAGGTGGAAATGTTATGTTTCCTTTATGCATGTTTTATGTGATATGATTATGTTGAGGTTCTTGGGCATTATTATGAAGACGGGTGGTTCCGTGATAAACTAAGGGCGAGTGAGAAGATATAGCTCTCCAATGCATTAGGTAATGCGAAGGAGTGAAACGTTAAGGTTTCTCTGAAGAGATTTAGGAAATATACTGTGATGGGTATTCCAAACGTAACCAAGAGGGTTACTCCCTACGTAAGAATGTTATGAATGCCTCAAGTTACCTTTATGTCTTATGATTTCTATGATTTATTCATGATTTGATGAGGTATGTTAACGTGCTTATGTTTTATGGGTAAATTATGATTTCATTCTTATGTATATATGTACCCATGTTTCCTTTCTATATTTTTATATCCCTTACTGAGCTTTTTATGCTCATCCCAAGTTTTTTGAAATGTTTTTCACAGGTCAAGGGAAAGGTACATGATATGATGATAGTGTCAAGGAAGTTTCAAGAAAGAATCCATGTTTTATTTTAAATATGTTTCCATTGATGGGAAAGAAGAATACTGTCTTTATGTAACCGCTTTGTTTATATGTGGAATGTAATGAAAGTTTTATAATCTAATTCTCTAAAACTCTAAACCCGAAAAGATCCTCAATGTGTAATCTTGTAATAACTCATGATTAAGTAAGGTTTAAGGCTGGGGCCTTATATTTTGTGACTATCCAAAAAAAAAATTTGAATATATAATAACCTAGGTAATATAATGATTATCCATTCTCATTTATTATAAATATTTTTAATTATATTTTCTGGTTTTATAATGATTATATAAATTTTAGATATTTTTTCAGTAAAAATAAAAACCATTACTTTTAAGAAAATTATATTTTCACACATTATATATAAAATCCTAGGTAAAAAAAGAATATAAAATTTTCATATATTCCCGAATTAAATATTAATATTACTTTAAAAAAGATTCTATGTTCGATGGAGTACCCAATACACAACGATGAGTTTCTTTATCTTACGTTGCACACTAATAATATAATAATATTATTTTAAATGGTAGTTAACGCCTGGCCGTTGTAATGGCAGGAATTAACATAACTAACTAAAAAATTCTTATATATGTTTGTTAAATATTTTTACATTTATCCAAAAAATATTAGAGGCTTAAAATGCGAATGAATCCAATTTTAATCATAAATATTCTAATATTCTTTAAAAGGTCGATTAACCGCCTTTTGATGGAGAACCCTTTTTAAAAATACTTTTTGTCAATTTTATATATTATATTTAACAAAATAAAATCATTCTTTAGAATTGGGACATCAAAATTTACTTTGTGTTATTTTTTGTTATTTTTCTAATAAAGTTCATTTTTATGAATAATGAAAAATGTTGTATTTTAAGTAAAACCCTCCTTTTAATATAATTTATTTTTATGGTTATAGTATCTTTTTAATTGGTATTAAATTTTAATTAGAATATATTTTTACCATTTAATCCAATGTTGATCATTAAAATTAATTTTACTTCGAAAATGGACATAAACAAGTGTCAATCTTTTGATAGATATTGTTTCTTAAAAACACGCTATTTGTTTTGACAGCAAGAATTAACTATATAATTTATTAATGAAACTTATATGGTTTTAATTTGGTAAAATGGAAATAATTTTTTAATTTTTAATATCAAATATTGTTGGAACCAGGGACTTTAAAGCATGATTTGGCATATGGTTTGTGTTTGTTGTCAATCCTCAGTGGAAGTTCAGGATGTGTACCAACAAAGAGATCATACCGTTCAAGCAGAAAATAGTAGTGAAGGTGGCACCGTTTCCCAGTGTTTGGCAAATTTTTGGGCCTGAAAATCGGCCAATAATGTAAAGTGTTTTTGGCAAAGGGACTTGCGCGCCGAGCTCTTGGAGGATAAAAGACTTGCGCGCCATATGTTTTTGAGGATCATAACTTCAAAATTTGGCTAAGGAAATAAGGTCGCGCAAGTATTGGTTGGGTCGCGCAAGTGAGTTGCGCGACAGAGGTTACTGGAGACAAGACTTGCGCGCCGCTGAGGGACTTGCGCGCCTCCGCGCAGGGGGTCCAGTTTGCCTATAAATACAGGCCCACCCCTCCTCATTTCTAACGGAGTTCGAGACTTGGATATTGTTCGAGCTCTCGTCGCAGAGGTGGTTGAGCCGTGCAGGTAGTAGTTTGGTCGCGCAAGTAGAGCTTGTGTGCCGGTTGTCTGCTGAGCGCCCAAGGCGGTTTGGGAGAGAAAGGAAGTGGACCGCGCAAGTTTGTTGTCGGGGAAGGAAGCGTCGCGCAGGTGCGTTGGTGACACTTGCGCCCCAGTCTGGACTTGCGCGCCGTATTGGGACTTGCGAGTCCTTCTTGGAGAAGCGCGCCAGGTTTTGCTGAAGCCCGCCGGCCAGTTTGGAGCTGCACGAAAGCCTGGAGACTACCCGATACATTCGAGGAAAAGTGATATTCTGCTTCTGGTGAGAATCGGACTTCAATAGAGAATCTACATACAACAAAGGATGCATTCTTATGAAAATGATGAAGATACCTTCACGTCTATAAACTGAGTGAGACTTCACCAACAGCAGTGAGCTAGGGGGAGTCAACGGGAGTGACCCGAGGGACGCAGTGAGCTATCCCTGAACATTTGTAAAGGCAGTGAGACTGGGACAGAGTGTCTGTACCCGAACCTTTGTAATCTACAGCTAGTGAAGCATAGTGGATTTTGGTACGACCGACAGCCTGTCGGTGTATGCTCCTTGGATGTAGCCCTTAGTGGTGAACCAAGTAAAAAGGGTTGTGTCTCCTCTGTGCATGTGAATGTTTGCTTTCTAATCATAATCATCATATAGGTTCAACGAGTTCCTACCATTGTGGGAACAAGATCCATCACAATAAAAGAAAAAGTTGTCAAACTGATTCACCCCTCCCCTCTCAGGGTGTCCCGGGGTCCTTCAAGGGGTATCAGAGGGTAAAGGTTGTTGGTGTTGAATCTGACCCTTTTCGTCATGGAAAACGCGGTCAATATCAAGGGAGTCCCTCACTTCGATGGAAGCAATTTCCAGATCTGGAAGAACAGAATGAGATCTCATCTAAGATCTCTTGGAATGGAAGTTCTTTTTTCTACTATTCAAGGAATACAAGTCACTGATCCAACAGGCCTGGCTATGACTGAAACAGACAGGAAACTTCTTGATGTAGATGCTAAAGCACAGAATGCTCTCACTACAGCCCTTTCTGATCAGATCTACGTGAAGGTGATGAATTGAACCTCAGAAAAATCCATGTGGGATAAACTTGAGAATATTTATGAAGGAGATAGAAAAGTGAAGGAGGCGAAACTATAAGTGCTACACAATCAGTTTGATGATCTGAAGATGCATCCAGATGAGAATGCAGACTCTTTCTTCAATCGAATTACTGAAGTGGTTGGAGAAATTCGGGGTCTAGGCGAAGAAATCAAAGATATTGATATTGTAAAGAAAATATTAAGAAGAATTCCACCTCTTTATAATGTGAAGGTGTCATCCCTTGAGGAAAGAGATCTTTCCAAACTTTCTGTAGATGATCTACTGAGCATCTTGTTAGCATATGAAATGAGAGTCAAACCAGAAGATGCTACGACTCGGGTGAGCAAGTAAATGGAATTCAAGGCCATGGATAAATTTAAAATCTAAAAAGATAGTAGCGGTGATGATGACGAAGAGAAAGAAATTCTTTCTCTCATTGCAAAGAAGTTCCAGAAGGGGAAAGGGAAATTCAAAGGGAAGTTACCTCTCGCATGTTTCCGTTGTAAAAAAGTTGGGCACATTGCCTCTCAGTGCTTGAAGAATATCAATGATGATGAAAGTGAAGATGAAAAATTCAAGAAGCCTCAGAGAAGGTTCTTTAAAAAGGGAGACTTCAAATTTGGTAAGAAAATGCAAAGGAAGAGTTTTGTATGTGAATAGGAAGAAGATGATAATGAATTCTGTGATGAAAAAGAACCAGAATTCAAAACTGGGAACCATGCTTCTATGATGGACACTTTTGAAAAGTCAGAAGATACTGATGAAGAAAAACAACTGAGAACTTGTGTAGATCCTGAGGTGAAACTTAAGGATGTGGTTAGTAAGATTAAGATTAAATGTAAGAGCTGCAATAAGTGGAAATCAATTGTAGAAGAATCAACTGAATACGTTGATCAACTTGAAGCTTAAATTGAACGACTGGAAGAATTTGTGAAGGTACTGTCTAAAATAATTGAAAGTAATGATGATGTATTTGATCTGAAGCTGAGAATTGAAGAGCAGGCAAAGGTCATCAATGACCTCACATCCAGACTGGATGAAAAATCCAAGACTGCTGAGGGTATTGAGGAGGAAGTAGTTACTCTAATGAGTAAACTGGAGACTGAATCAGTTCCAAAAGAATCACGGAAGAAAATACAGTTTGGAAGATTCTTAGATGTAGAATTACTAGCAAGAGCCAAGTTTGGTTCAGATGAGGTTGGAAAAATCTTGAGTGATCAAAGACCCGCTTGCATGGGAAAGAGTGGAATTGGCTGTGAGGCTGAGACATCAACTGCTGGAAGTGAAAAGATCCAAAAGAAAGATAAGATGAAAGTTGAACATGTTGAAATGTTACCTAGAGTGCTGAAAAAGGAACCCTCAATCCAAACTAAAAGGAGACCTGAAAATTATCCTCAAACTTTCAAAAATGACAGAAAATCCTACTATTCTCCCAAGGACAAAGGAATAAGGAGAAATTCAAGTGAGAAGACATTTCCTCTCATGAAGTGTTCGTTCTGTGGCTATCTGGGCCATACCATGTCTTATTGTGAAGAGGCAAAAAGCTATCTGAATGGAGAAGATATATATTCTCAACAAAGGAGAACAATTTAATATCCTAATTCTTATAGAAGAAATAATTTCTATGGATATTGTTTTCGTTGTTCTAACTTTGGTCATAAGGCCGTTAATTGTAGGCAGAGAAGGGACATAGACACCTCATACCGAAGTTCAAGACAGGTCAAGTCTCATCAGCAAGACAATGTTGCTCTTTCAAACAGGTTCTCACCTCTCAAAAAAGACTTTGACTATGAAGAACCTGGGTATGCGGAAGAGATAGTGGAAAGGCCATCAGTTCTATATACTCAATCTAATGTCTCATAGAAGGAAAGGAAGAAGATTGAGAAATCGAACCTTGCAGAGGTAGCCCTCAAAGCTACAAAGAACAAGAGTACCTGGATTCTGGATAGCGTTTGTTCATCTCATATGATAGGTAATGCCGGTCTACTAACGAACATCATAAAAAATGTTGATGGTACAGTAAGATTTGGTAATGATGGGGCTCTGAAGATCAAAGGGAGTGGAAGTTCCAAATTAGCTAATGGAGAACTAAAGAAGACTGAAGTCCTTTACGTAGATGGCCTACGTCATAATCTCCTCAGCGTGAGTCAACTCTGTGACTCAGGACTTATAGTTACTTTTAATCAGAAAGGCTGCACTATCAAGGGAAAAACCGGAAATTCACTTATGAAGGGATGCAGAACAGAAGGCAACTTGTATCAGGTTGATAGTGAAGAAAATGTATGTTACATGACTGTTGAAGAAGAAAACAATTTGTGGCATCGGAGATTGGGACACATCAATCAACAAGACATGGAGAAAATATCAAAATTGAGAATTGTCATTGACATTCCCAACCTGAAGCGTGAGCGTGAAAAATCTTGTGATGCTTGTATTCGTGGGAAGCTGGTCTGCAGTTCATATCGGCCAAAGAAGAAAAGGGCGTCTCACCTTCTTGATCTGATTCATACAGATGTTTGTGGTCCAATAAACGTTGCTGGAACACATGGAGAAAGGTACTTTGTCCTTTTCATAGATGATTACAGTAGAATGGAATGTGTGATGGTCATTCACAGGAAACGACAAGTCCTTGAATGCATAAAAACATATCGGTGAATCGCCGAGAATGATACTGGACGAACAATCAAAGTGTTGTGATCTGACAATGGAGGAGAATACACGTCTATTGAATTTGAGAATTATCTAGAGAAGCATGGGATACATCATGAGGTAGCTGCTGTGAGAACTCCACAACAAAATGGAGTTGTTGAACGTAGGAATCGATCGGTGAACAACATGGCACGAACTATGCTGATTGAGAGTCCTATTCCACGACATTACTGGAAAGAGGCTGTTCAAGCTGTACTGTACATTCAGAATCGAACAAGACTTTATATGGGTGAGACGAAGACACCATATGAATTGTGGCATGGACGGAAGCCTTCTCTAAAATACTTTCGTGTCTTTGGAAGTAAATGCTTCATCAGGAACAAAGAAGGAAATCAAGGGAAATATGGCGACAATGCAGATGAAGGAATTTTCCTTGGTTACTCAATGAACAACAAAGACTACAAATGATTCAACAAGCGTTTGGGAAGAATTGTGGAAAGCAGTGATGTTAAGATAATTGAAGAGAAAACCACAAATTCTTCAAGGACGTCATATGCTGATGTGATAGAATGTTAGAAAGACTGTGAACGTGAAGAAAATACAAGTGCAGAAATAGATGAAGTTGTTCAAAAAACTCAGTAGTCACATCATGATGTTGACTTAGAAGAAGAATTTGAAGAAGAAACTATGGATGAAGAAAATGCTACTGAACCTCGCAGGAGAGTTCGAAGAGCTGAGATTGATCCATCCAACATAATTGGGGACAGGAGTGCACCCACTCAAACAAGGAGGATGAGGAATAACACGCAATCTGCATTTCTTTCTGTTGTGGAGCCATCCTCATTTGAAGAAGATGCAAAGGATGAATCCTGGGTAAAAGCCATGAATGAAGAGTTAGATCAAATTGAAAAGAATTGGACATGAGATCTTGTCTAGAGACCCGAAGGTCACAATGTGATTGGTACCAAATGGATCTTCAAAAATAAGTTTGATGAGAATGGAAGTGTCATCAGAAACAAGGCAAGAATGGTATGTAAAGGATACTCCTAGATTGAAGGGATTGATGTTGAAGAAACCTTTGCTTCAGTAGATAGACTGGAGTCAATCAGGCTTTTCCTTGCCATGGCACTCCAAAGAGGATATAAATTATATCAAATGGATGTCAAGACAACATTCTTGAATGGTGTACTCGAAGAGGAAGTCTATATTGAACAACCAGTGGGCTTTGTTTTGGATACTGATGAATCAAAGGTCTGCAAACTGAAGAAAGATCTTTATGGTTTAAAGTAGGCACCACGGGCGTGGTACTCACGGCTAGATTCTTATCTCAAGAAGTTGGAATTAAAAAGATGAGGAGTTGATCACAATCTCTATGTGAAGAATTATCCAAAATATCAATTCATGGTTCTTGTCTATGTTGATGATATCATATTTGGTGGCAATAGGCAGAAATCAGTGGATGAATTTTCCAACCACATGAAATCAGAATTTGAAATTCCTATGATTGGGGAGCTCACATATTTCTTGGGGCTGCAGGTGATTCAAAAGAAGGAATACACTTTCATTTCTCAGGAAAAATATGCAAGAGAGCTGCTGAAGAAGTTCAATATGCAAGACTCCAAACCAATGTCAACTCCAATTGCAGTTGGAACTAAACTTGGAAAGCATGAGGATGGGGAATCTGTTGATCCCACCATGTACAGGAGGATCATTGGAAGCCTACTGTATCTGACAGCGATAATTCCAGATATTGTCTTTTCCATATGCCTTGCAGCCCGCTTTCAGAGTAATCCAAAAGAGGAACATATGGCGGCAGTAAAAAGAATCATGAGGTACATTCAAGGTACACATAATTGCGGGTTATTTTTTGCTGCAGGCAGGGACAGTGAATTATCCGCATTTTCTGATGCTGACTGGGCTGGTGATGTGGTAGACAGAAAGTCCACTAGTGGTGGAGCTTTCTATATTGGGCATAAATGTGTTGGCTGGTCGAGCAAGAAACAAGAAAGTACTTATCTTAGTATTGCTGAAGCTGAGTATATCTCTGCCACAAAGGCATGCACTCAACTGCATTGGATGAAGCAGCAACTAACAGATATTGGTGATAAGGTGCAACAACCAATGGTGATTTACTGTGATAACAAAAGCGCAATTGATCTTACGAAGAATCCAATTCAGCATTCTCGTACAAAACATATTGAAATATGGTATCATTTTATCAAAGAAAAGGTTGAACAAGGTGTGATTAGAATGGATCATGTTGGAACTGAAGAGCAAGTGGCTGATATTCTGACCAAGCCATTGTCCACGGCTATGTTAGAGAAGCATCGGTTGAACCTCGGTGTTCAACCACCTCCTACTGCATAAGGAGGCTCCGGAAATCCCCTCTCTCTATTTGTTATAACTGTTTTTATCTGCTTATGGCTGTGATGAAGGTTTATGTGGGAGATACTATCCAGGGGGAGTATGGCTTAAGCTGAACATTGAACAACTTATCGGTCTTTGGTTTTATTGTCAGTGGGGGAGAAAGGAATAAATTCAAGGCAAGAAATTCTTCTGTGATGAGAAGTATAAGAAGGATACAATCGGGCGTCATGGAGAATTGCAGAACACCGGAACCCAATTCAATATTCCTCTCTTGTTTTCTACAACGAGCATTGCTCACGTAGACTTAGCGTGTTGGCTGAGTTGATTCTTGAGTTTTGGGTTTGCTCATGGTTGGAGATCTATTGAATTTATTCTGATTGCCAACAAACCCAAAGGGGGAGATTGTTGGAACCAGGGTCTTCAAAGCATGATCTGGCGTATGGTTTTTGTTTGTTTTCAATTCTCAGTGGAAGTTCAGGATGTGTACCAACAAAGAGATCATACCGTTCAAGCAGAAAACAGTAGTGAAGGTGGCGTCGTTTCCCAGTGTTTTCCAAATTTTTGGGCCTGAAAATCGGCCAATAAAGTAAAGTGTTTTTGGCAAAGGTACTTGCGCGCCGAGCTCTTGGAGGATAAAAGACTTGAATGCCATATGTTTTTGAGGATCAGAACTTCAAAATTTGGATAAGGAAAGATGGTCGTGCAAGTATTGGTTGGGTCGTGCAAGTGAGTTGCGCGACAGAGGTTACTGGAGAAAAGACTTGCGCGCCGCTGAGGGACTTGCGCGCCTCCGCACAGGGGGTCCAGTTTTCCTATAAATACTGGACCACCCCTCCTCATTTCTAACGGAGTTCGAGACATGGAGATTATTCGAGCTCTCGTCGCGCAGGTGGTAGTTTGGTCGCGCAAGTAGAGCTTGTGTGCCGGTTGTCTGCTGAGCGCCCAAGGCGGTTTGGGAGAGAAAGGAAGTGGACCACGCAATTTTGTTGTCGGGGAAGGAAGCATTGCGTAGGTGTGTTGGTGACACTTGCGTGCCAGTCTAGACTTGCGCGCTGTATTGGGACTTGCGCGTTCTGCTTGGAGAAGCGCGCCAGGTTTTGCTGAAGCCCACCGGCCAGTTTGGAGCTGCACGAAATCCTGGAGACTACCCGATACATTCGAGGAAAAGTGATATTCTGCTTTTGGTGAGAATCGGACTTCAATATAGCATCTACATACAACAAAGGATGCATTATTATGAAAATGATGAAGAGACCTTCACGTCTATAAACTGAGTGAGACTTCACCAATGGCATTGAGCTAGGGGGAGTCAACAGGAGTGACCCGAGGGACGCAGTGAGCTATCCCTTAACATTTTTAAAGGCAGTGAGCCTGGGACAGAGTTTCTGTACCTAAACCTTTGTAATCTACAGCTAGTGAAGCATAGTGGATTTTGGTACAACCGACAGCATGTCGGTGTATGCTCCTTGGACGTAGCCCTTAGTGGTGAACCAAGTAAAAAGGGTTGTGTCTCCTCTGTGCATGTGAATGTTTGCTTCCTAATCATAATCATCATACAGGTTCAATGAGTTCCTACCAACGTGGGAACAAGATCCATCACATTAAAAGAAAAAGTGGTCACCCTGATTCACCCCTCCCCTCTCAGGGTGTCCCGGGGTCCTTCAAGTGGTATCAGAGGGTAAAGGTTACTGGTGTTGAATCTGACCCTTTTCGTCATGGAAAATGCGGTCAATATCAGGGGAGTCCCTCACTTCGATGGAAGAAATTTCCAGATATGGAAGAAAAGAATGAGATCTCATCTAAGATCTCTTGGAATGGAAGTTCTTTTTTCTACTATGCAAGGAATACAAGTCACTGATCCAACAGGCCTGGATATTTCTGAAACAGACAGGAAACTTCTTGATGCAGATGCTAAAGCACAGAATGCTCTCACTGCAGCCCTTTCTGATCAGATCTATGTGAAGGTGATGAATTTCACCTAAGCAAAATCCATGTGGGATAAACTTGAGAATATTTATGAAGGATATAGCAAAGTGAAGGAGGTGAAACTATAAGTGCTACACAATCGGTTTGATGATCTGAAGATGCATCCAGATGAGAATGCATACCCTTTCTTCAATCGAATTACTGAAGTGGTTGGAGCAATTTGGGGTCTAGGCGAAGAAATCAAAGATATTGATATTGTAAAGAAAATATTAAGAAGACTTCCACCTCTTTATAATGCGAAGGTGTCAGCCCTTGAGGAAACAGATCTTTCCAAACTTTCTTTAGATGATCTACTGAGCAGCTTGTGAGCATATGAAATGAGAGTCAAACAAGAAGATGCTACGACTCGAGTGAGAAAGTAAATGGAATTCAAGGCCATGGATAAATTGAAAATCTCAAAGGATAGTAGCGGTGATGATGACGAAGAGAAAGAAATTCTTTCTCTCATTGCAAAGAAGTTCCAGAAGGGGAAAGGGAAATTCAAAGGGAAGTTACCTATCGCATGTTTCCGTTGTGGAAAAGTTGGGCACATTGCCTCTCAGTGCTTGAAGAATATCAATGATGATGACAGTGAAGATGAAAACTTCAAGAAGCCTCAGAGAAGGTTCTTCAAAAAGGGAGACTTCAAATCTGGTAAGAAAATGCAAAGGAAGAGTTTTGTATGTGAAGAGGAAGAAGATGATAATGAATTCTGTGATGAAGAAGAACCAGAATTCAAAACTGGGAACCATGCTTCTATGATGGACACTGTTGAAAAGTCAGAAGATACTGATGGAGAAAAACAACTGAGAACTTGTTTAGATCCTGAGGTGCAACTTAAGGATGCGTTTAGTAAGCTTAAGATTAAATGTAAGATCTGCAATAAGTGGAAATCAATTGTAGAAGAATCAACTGAATACGTTGATCAACTTGAAGCTGAAATTGAACGACTGGAAGAATTTGTGAAGGTACAGTCTAAAATAATTGAAAGTAATGATGATGTAGTTGATCTGAAGCTGAGAATTGAAGAGCAGGAAAAGGTCATCAATGACCTCACATCTAGACTGGATGAAAAATCCAAGACTGCTGAGGGTATTGAGGAGGAAGTAGTTACTCTAATGAGTAAACTGGAGACTGAATCAATTCTAAAAGAATCACGGAAGAAAATACAGTTTGGAAGATTCTTAGATGCAGAATTACTAGCAAGAGCCAAGTGTGGTTCAGATGAGGTTGGAAAAATCTTGGGTGATCAAAGACCCGCTTGCATGGGAAAGAGTGGAATTGGCTGTGAGGCTGAGACATCAACTGCTGGAAGTGAAAAGATCCAAAAGAAAGATAAGATGAAAGTTGAACATGTTGAAATGTTACCTAGAGTGATGAAAAAGGAACCCTCAATCCAAACTAAAAGGAGACCTGAAAATTATCCTCAAACTTTCAAAAATGACAGACAATCTTACCATTCTCCCAAGGAGAAAGGAATAAGGAGAAATTTCAGTGAGAAGACATTTCCTCTCATGAAGTGTCAGTTCTGTGGCTATCTGGGCCATACCATGTCTTATTGTGAAGAGGCAAGAAGCTATCGGAATGGAGAAGATATATATTCTCAACAAAGGAGAACAATTTAATATCCTAATTCTTATAGAAGAAATAATTTCTATGGATATTGTTTCATTGTTCTAACTTTGGTCATAAGGCCGTTAATTGCAGGCAGAGAAGGGACATAGACACCTCATACCGAAGTTCAAGACAGGTCAAGTATCATCAGCAAGACATTGTTGCTCTATCAAACAAGTTCTCACCTCTCAAAGAAGACTTTGACTATGAAGAACCTGGGTATGCGGAAGAGATAGTGGAATGTTCATCAGTTCTATATACTCAATCTAATGTCTCATAGAAGGAAAGGAAGAAGATTGAGAAATCGAACCTTGCAGAGGTAGCCCTCAAAGCTACAAAGAACAAGAGTACCTAGATTCTGGATAGCGGTTGTTCATCTCATATGATAGGTAATGCTGGTCTACTAACAAACATCATAAAAAATGTTGATGGTACAGTAATATTTGGTAATGATGGGGCTCTGAAGATCAAAGGGAGTGGAAGTTCCAAATTAGCTAATGGAGAACTAAAGAAGACTGAAGTCCTTTACGTAGATGGCCTACGTCATAATCTCTTCAGCTTGAGTCAACTATGTGACTCGGGACTTATAGTTACTTTTAACCAGAAAGGCTGCACTATCAAGGGAAAAACCGGCAATTCACTTATGAAGGGATGCAGAACAGAAGGCAACTTGTATCAGGTTGATAGTGAAGAAAATGTATGTTACATGACTGTTGAAGAAGAAAACAATTTGTGGCATCGGAGATTGGGACACATCAATCAACAAGACATGGAGAAAATATCAAAATTGAGAATTGTCATTGACATTCCCAACCTGAAGCATGAGCGTGAAAAATCTTGCGATGCTTGTATTCATGGGAAGCTGGTCTGCAGTTCATATCGGCCAAAGAAGAAAAGGGCGTCTCACCTTCTTGATCTGATTCATACAGATGTTTGTGGTCCAATAAATGTTGCTGGAACACATGGAGAAATGTACTTTGTCCTTTTCATAGATGATTACAGTAGAATGGCATGTGTGATGGTCATTCACAGGAAACGACAAGTCCTTGAATGCATGAAAACATATCGGCGAATCGCCGAGAATGATACTGGATGAACAATCAAAGTGTTGCGATCTGACAATGGAGGAGAATACACGTCTATTGAATTTGAGAATTATCTAGAGAAGCATGGGATACAACATGAGGTAGCTGCTGTGAGATCTCCACAACAAAATGGAGTTGTTAAACGTAGGAATCGATAGGTGAACAACATGGCACAGACTATGCTGATTGAGAGTCGTATTCCACGACATTACTGGAAAGAGGCTATTCAAGCTATAATTTACATTCAGAATCGAACATGACTTTATATGGGTGAGACGAAGACACCATATGAATTGTGGCATGGACGGAAGCCTTCTCTAAAATACTTTCGTGTATTTGGAAGTAAATGCTTCATCAGGAACAAAGAAGGAAATCAAGGGAAATATGGCGACAATGCAGATGAAAGAATTTTCCTTGGTTACTCAATGAACAACAAAGCCTTCAAATGATTCAACAAGCATTTGGGAAGAATTTTGGAAAGCAGTGATGTTAAGATAATTGAAGAGAAAACCACAAATGCTTCAAGGACGTCATATGCAAATGTGATAGAATGTCAGGAAGATTGTGAACGTGAAGAAAATACAAGTGCAGAAATAGATGAAGTTGTTCAAAAAACTCAGCAGTCACATCATGATGTTGACTCAGAAGAAGAATTTGAAGAAGAAACTATGGATGAAGAAAATGCTACTGAACCTCGCAGGAGAGTTCGAAGAGCTGAGATTGATCCATCCAACATAATTTGGTACATGAGTGCACCCACTCAAACAAGGAAGATGAGGAATAACACGCAATCTGCATTTCTTTCTATTGTGGAGCCATCCTCATTTGAAGAAGCTGCAAAGGATGAATCCTAGGTAAAAGCCATGAATGAAGAGTTAGATCAGATTGACAAGAATCGGACATGGGATCTTGTCTAGAGACCCGAAGGTCACAATGTGATTGGTACCAAATGGATCTTCAAAAATAAGTTTGATGAGAATGGAAGTGTCATCAGAAACAAGGCAATACTGGTATGTAAAGGATACTCCCAGATTAAAGGGATTGATGATGAAGAAACCTTTGCTTCAGTAGCTAGACTGGAGTCAATCAGGATTTTCCTTGCCATGGCACTCCAAATAGGATATAAAGTATATCAAATGGATGTCAAGACAACATTCTTGAATGGTGTACTCGAAGAGGAAGTCTATATTGAACAGCCAATGGGCTTTGTTTTGGATACTGATGAATCAAAGGTCTGCAAACTGAAGAAAGCTCTTTATGGTTTGAAGTAGGCACCACGGGCGTGGTACTCACGGCTAAATTCTTATCTCAAGAAGTTGGAATTCAAAAGAGGGGGAGTTGATCACAATCTCTATGTGAAGAATTCTCCAAAAGATCAATTCATGGCTCTTGTCTATGTTGATGATATCATATTTGGTGGCAATAGGCAGAAATCAGTGGATGAATTTTCCAACCACATGAAATCAGAATTTGAAATGCCTATGATTGGGGAGCTCACATATTTCTTAGGGCTGCAGGTGATTCAAAAGAAGGAATACACTTTCATTTCTCAGGAAAAATATGCAAGAGAGCTACTGAAGAAGTTCAATATGCAAGACTCCAAACCAATGTCAACTCCAATTTCAGTTGGAACTAAACTTGGAAAGCATGAGGATGGGGACTCTGTTGATCCCACCATGTACAGGAGGATCATTGGAAGCCTACTATATCTGACAGCGACAATGCCAGATATTTTCTTTTTCACATGCCTTGCAGCCCGCTTTCAGAGTAATCCAAAAGAGGAACATATGGCGGCAATAAAAAGAATCATGAGGTACATTCAAGGTACACATAATTGTGGGTTATTTTTTGCTGTAGGCAGGGAAAGTGAATTATCCGCATTTTCTGATGCTGACTGGGCTGGTGATGTGGTAGACAGAAAGTCCACTAGTGGTGGAGCTTTCTATATTGGGCATAAATGTGTTGGATGGTTGAGCAAGAAACAAGAAAGTACTTCTCTTAGTATTGCTGAAGCTGAGTATATCTCTTCCATAAAGGCATGCACTCAACTGCATTGGATTAAGCAGTAACTAACAGATATTGGTGATAAGGTGCAACAACCAATGGTGATTTACTGTGATAACAAAAGTGCAATTGATCTTACGAAGAATCCAGTTCAGCATTCTCGTACAAAACATATTGAAATATGGTATCATTTTATCAAAGAAAAGGTTGAACAAGGCGTGATTAGAATGGATCATGTTGGAACTGAAGAGCAAGTGGCTGATATTCTGACCAAGCCATTGTCCGCGGCTGTGTTTGAGAAGCATCAGTTGAACCTCGGTGTTCAACCACCTCCTACTACATAAGGAGGCTCCGGAAATCCCCTCTCCCTATTTGTTATAACTGTTTTTATCTGCTTATGGCTGTGATGCAGGTTTATGGGGGAGATACTATCCAGGGGGAGTATGGATTAAGCTGAACATTGAACAACTTATCGGTCTTTGGTTTTATTGTCAGTGGGGGAGAAAGGAATAAATTCAAGGCAAGAAATTCTTCTGTGATGAGAAGTATATGAAGGATACAATCGGGCATCATGGAGAATTTTAGAACACCGGAACCCAATTCAATCTTCCTCTCTTGTTTTCTAAAACGATCATTGCTCACGTAGACTTAGCGTGTTGGCTGAGTTGATTCTTGCGTTTTGGGTTTGCTCACGGTTGGAGATCTATTGAATTTATTCTGATTGCCAACAAACCCAAAGGGGGAGATTGTTGGAACCAGGGTCTTCAAAGCATGATTTGTCGTATGGTTTTTGTTTGTTTTCAATCCTCAGTGGAAGTTCAGGATGTGTACCAACAAAGAGATCATACCGTTCAAGCAGAAAACAGTAGTGAAGGTGGCGTCGTTTCCCAGTGTTTGCCAAATTTTTGGGCCTGAAAATCGGCTAATAAAGTAAAGTTTTTTTGGAAAAGGTACTTGCGCGCCGAGCTCTTGGAGGATAAAAGACTTGCGTGCCATATTTTTTTTGAGGATCAGAACTTCAAAATTTGGATAAGGAAAGAAGGTCGCGCAAGTATTGGTTGGGTCGCGCAAGTGAGTTGCGCGACAGAGGTTACTGGAGACAAGACTTGCGCGCCGCTGAGGGACTTGCGCGCCTCCGCACAGAGCGTCCAGTTTTCCTATAAATACTGGACCACCCCTCCTCATTTATAACGGAGTTCGAGACTTGGAGATTGTTCGAGCTCTCGTCGCGCAGGTGGTTGAGCCGCGCAGGTGTTAGTTTGGTCGCACAAGTAGATCTTGCGTGTCGGTTGTCTGCTGAGCGCCCAAGGCGGTTTGGAGAGAAAGGAAGTGGACTGCGAAAGTTTGTTGTCGGGGAAGGAAGCATCGCGCAGGTGCGTTGGTGACACTTGTGCGCCAGTATGGACTTGCGCTCCGTATTGGGACTTGCGCGTCCTGCTTGGAGAAGCGCGCAAGGTTTTGCTGAAGCCCGCCGTCCAGTTTGGAGCTGCACGAAAGCCTGGAGACTACCCGATACATTCGAGGAAAAGTGATATTCTGCTTCTGGTGAGAATCGGACTTCAATAGAGCATCTACATACAACAAAGGATGCATTCTTATGAAAATGATGAAGAGACTTTCACATCTATAAACTGAGTGAGACTTCACCAACGACAGTGAGCTAGGGGGAGTCAACGGGAGTGACCCGAGGGATGCAGTGAGCTATCCCTGAACATTTGTAAAGGCAGTGAGCCTGGGACAGAGTGTCTGTACCCGAACCTTTGTAATCTACATCTAGTGAAGCATAGTGAATTTTGGTACGACCGACAGCCTGTCGGCATATGCTCCTTGGACGTAGCCCTTAGTGGTGAACCAAGTAAAAAGGGTTGTGTCTCCTCTGTGAATGTGAATGTTTGCTTTCTAATCATAATCATCATACAGGTTCAACGAGTTCCTACCAACGTGGGAACAAGATCCATCACATTAAAAGAAAAAGTGGTCACCCCGATTCACCCCTACCCTCTCAGGGTGTCCCGGGGTCCTTCAAATATATCTTAGGGTGAATTATTGGTATTTTTCTCATAATGTTAATTTTTAAAGAATGGTGAAAAATACAACATATTAATTCAAAACTGCCATTTCATCCAATTTAATTATACAGTTATATTGTCATTTTAATTGGTTTTAAAGTGTAATTGAATTATTTTTTTATATCTTAATAAAATTTTGTTCATTGGAAGTAATTTCACTTTTTGAATTAGATGTAAAAACAAGTCAATCTTTTGATAAATTTTACTTCTTAAAAACCCATCTTTGGTTTTGACAACGGGAATTATTTTTAAATTAATTACTTCAATTTATGTGTTTGTAATTTGGTAAAATGGATTCCATATTTTTAATCATAAGATCCAAATTATGTAATTAAGACTCTTTTGTTTTTTGACATTATGAATAGTAATAACGACAATTATCTTTAATTATCGTGATTAATTAGTAACCAGGTAGTTAAGGGTAATAAAATAATATCATAATAATATAAAATGACCCCAACATGTGTCCAAATTCTCTTGTTTGAGTCATGTCCGACCATGGGAATCTTTTTACCGAAATTTAGGTCCCATGGAGTCACATGGGTGTAATAGTGACATTTATGACATTTTTTTAAAAAAAGAAGGGAAATATAACAAAGGTTTGTATATCCTAAGTAAAACAATTTTAATTTTCTTTACATAAATGATCTATTATACTATAAATATTCATTAGAAATCTAAAAATATATCTTACATCATTGTATTTTTTTATAATTTTTAGACATTAAATAAAAAAATTTATTTATGACACCATGGTGATGCAGTGATTACCTCATTAATGCAGGATTTAAATAAAATGAAAATATAATGTAAAATATAAAACATACACTTGTTTAAAACCTATTGTATGAGTGAATATATAACTATTATCACCTTATCTTAAAAATATATCATTGTGGGACCTTTAAAATCCGAAAATCATTTTATAATAAAGTAATATTTCAAGACTTTCCATAAGTGACCCTCCTCCTTTTATAAAAGGCCCCCACCTCTACCCCCTTACCCACACCTATCAAGCCCATGGATCATCCAACATATTCTCATATTATCTCTCCACATCCCTCTTTCACTACTAGAAGCCTCAATTTGGGCAGAAGTCTTTCCAAAGAATCATTTGGCTCAAATTAAAAAGAGTTACCCAATTTAGAGGTAATGTCTTCTCTCGAGTTTCTTTCTTTGATTTCCCTTATTCACACACCACTATCTTCTTATTATTTTATCCCATAATAACAAAAGTATTATAAATATACTAGGATTTTTTTATGATAAGGATTCTACCTACACTTACACACACCTTCGTCTAATGGTTAAAGAACATAATGTTTCTGTGGGTGGCGAATTACTGCCTCACAAAATGATGATTGTTCAATCTTCTTTTAACAAATCTCATGGTGGCCATCATGATGTAACTATATTTATATATGATATATATTATATTTATGTCCCCTGTAGGCTTCTGTATTTTATATTTAAAATATACATTTATGCTTTTCATGTTGTGCAAATGCGATAATTTCATATGAGGAAGTGCGGACAACCGCCCCCTCAAGTGATGTGACTCGTTAATGCCAAACATTGAATTTATAAATAATGTAATTATTGAACTTATTTTACCTATATAACATATATATTATACTGGAATCATAATATATCTATGTCTCATTTATTTTTAAATTCCATCAATATGACAAAAAAATGAAAGTAGCGTTCATGTGTACATACGACCCACCGTCTCCATGAACTGTACATTTCATTTCTTATCTACAAAAATTATGGAATATTATTAAATACATATATACTGGATATATATTATATTTAAATCATGAAGACCATTACAGAGATGATGTTCTTATAACTAAATGGACAATTCTCTTCAAACAAGTTCATTGTTGACCCATGCACCGAACATCGACAAAACGTATGATATGAACTCACATAATTAACTAATTATTATAACATGATAATATTTTATATGAATTGAATAATAAAATTTAAATTAATTCCTTAAGAAATTATAAATTGACAAATGTTTATTATTCAGGAATATAAAGAAACGAACAAGACAATTCAGACTTGAGGTAAGGGGATTTCTTATCTCACTTTTAATTCTGTGAGATTTACATTATTCGCCAATTATTTATTGCAGGTGGAGTATTGTGTACTTCCATTTGATACATATTATAATGATTCTATTTATATTCATTTTATTCTGAGATTCATTTGGTTTTTATTATCTTTTGTTAATACGACTCGATTTATTACGACAAGGTAAGGGTTTTATCTCACTTTTTATTCCCGTGAGATTCATGCTATATTTGTCAATATCTCCTTTGAGTGGTGTATGTACTGCCCATTATTCTACTCTTTTTGTAATTTAATTTCAGTCATGGTTATTTACATCAACATTGTATAGTCCTTCTTTCATGGGGTGTATGTTTTAAATGTTACCCAAATCGGTAAGGGAACCTTTCACCCTCATCTTTTTAAAAGACTTCTTTTTATTAGGTCTTTTAATTTGCATATTCTTAATGCTGGGGTATGTTCTTATATATCCTTTTTGCTGTAAATTTTATTTCCAAGTGATGAGATACCCTTTTTATCTCTCGTTAACTCATTTTCTGAATTTTAAAGTGACGTTGTTAGGCTATCGAATTTCTGTAAGGGAACTTCTTAACCCAATTTCAATTCTTTGGGTTAAAACTCTACTTCTTGGTTATGTCGTACTATGAATATGTGTGGATGACCTCTGATTGTTTTACACTTAATATCCACTTATATTGGGTGTATTTATTTAGGTCACACATAATTATGTAATTGATTTATCCTTAATCTAAGGATACCATCTTTGTATGAGACTTCATCTCAATCTCCTTTCATTAAGGACTCTTTTGATTTCTACACGACTTTATTTTATACAGTTTATAAAACCCTATTAAATTTTCATTTCATTCAAAAGGAATCTTTTTTACACGAAGCATATTAATAAATGACAAAAGGAATGGTTTTTTTCTTAAGTATTCCGCAACAATGACTTCTCCGCCGCCTTGACCATTATTTGAGTTTCAGCTTCCTCTACAAGCCATAACTTTTTTTAACGAAAAATAAATACCATGTTATACTTTTCTTTTATTTTGGTTTTGAAAATGGTTTTTATAATGTTTTGATTATATCAATGTGTTGTATTGATATCTTGTGATTGAAATGTGGAAATGTTATGTTTCCTTTATGCATGTTTTATGTGATATGATTATGTTATATTTCTTGGGCATTGTTTATAAATTCGGGTGGTTCTGTGATAATCTAAGGGTGGGTGAGCCTGACATAGCACTCCAATTCATTGGGTAATGTGAAGGAGTTAAACGCTAAGGTTTCTCTGAATATATTTAGGGAATATACTGTGATGGGTTTTCCAAACATATCCATGAGGGTTACTCCCTACGTAAGAATGTTATGAATGACTCAAGTTACCTTTATGTCTTGTAATTTATATGATTTATTCATAAATCTTATGATTTCATGAGGTATGTTTGAGTGATTATGTTTTATGAGTAAAGTATGATTTAATTAATTCTTATGTATACATGGACTAATATTTTCTTTCCATATTTTTATATCCCTTACTGAGCTTTTTATCTTTATCCCAAGTTCTTGAAATGTTTTTCACAGAACATAAAGTAGAATAGGGTCAAGGATGGGATCAAGGAAATTTCATGCTGTCTAAAACATGGAAATAGACATGAATCTTTTGTTCAAGTGTTTTATTTTGTGAAACAATGGAAACTAAGTAGATGTGTCTACTTTTTAATCATTGAGATGTAATAGTTATGTCCTAATTCTCTAAAAATATAAACCTGAAAAGATCCTCAATGTGAATTATTCATTTAATTCATGTTTATGTAATGTTTTAAGGTTGGGGCCTTATATTATATAGTTTCAAATAAAATAAATAATTTAAAAATATATAATTTTAATATGAAAAATGTACTTCATTTTTTAATTATTCATGTAAAAAATAAATTATGATTTTTATTGAATTTTCCAAAATGTTCAAATTTAAAATAAATATTGAAAAATATAGTTTTAATGAAAACTATTTTTTCATTTGATGATTTTTAAGACTTATTTTTAGATTATTTCAATGAAAAATTAATTAATTTATAATAATTATAATCATTTAAAGTTATTTAAAATGAATTTTATACTTGAATTTTAATAAAAACATAATTTTACATAGAAGGATTTTTTTGAGAACCAACTTATCGTCATGTTTTCAAGATTAAAGTTTCATTAAAATCCACAAATTATATGAATATAATAATATATGATGGATTCCATATTTTTATACACCCTATTTAATATTTGGTAATAAGAAAAAAATAGTCATAATTAATATTAAGAATAGTAGAAATATGTTACCATTGTTAATGAAAAAACTTGTTTAAACTGAGTTAAACTAAAGATATAAGGGTTAAATTTACCTAACCCTTGTATAATTTTTAATTTATAGTCATATTTATACCCAAAATAATATAATATTCATAAATGGTCCAATTTGGTGACATTTTATTTGAATTATACATTAATATATTTTATTCTTTTCTAAAATACCAACTATGTCCTCTCCCCAACTTATAAAGGGATGCCCCCTCTTATCTTTTATTCACACTTAAAGAGCATTTTTTATTAACCAAAACCTACCCAAAACTTATCCATACATTTATCCAAATGAAATTGAGTTTCTTATTTGATCATGAATCCATACTAGTAGGTCTTTTGGTATAATCCTAAAGAGGTTATCCAAAGAAGTGGTAAAATTCATAACCATGCGTTTTCATTTTATTTATTATTTATCAACTACTATTCATCCATGATGAATTAATAAAAATATTATCATACATATAATATAATGTTTTTATGTTCATGTAAATATCATATATCCATCTCCCCTTCAATCAAATGTTTATAGAAACCATCGTCCCTGTGTAAGGTTGCATGTTGCTTCACGAATCGATGTTATTGATTTTCAATCATAACATATCATTAATTTTTAAAATGATGGATTTATAATAAATATATGATATTTATGTAAAATTTATTATTCATGAAAATTAATAATTAATATATTTTATTACCTTTCAATTCATTGAAAAATGATAACTTTGTTCGTTCATATGTGTGGATTACCACCTCCACAAAGAGAGAAGATTCATTTTTCATAACCACAACAAATGGATGGTATATAAATGTGTACATAAATAATAAAATAGTAAATTTGAAATAATTATAATTTTAGAAATATAAAATAATACCTAACTTATTTCTATAATTATCATTGAAAAATGGAAATGTTACTCATGCGTTTGTACGTCCAACCATATCTATGATTATAAAATGGTTAATCTTTCATAAATAGTTCATGGTTGGTTTTATAAAGATAATTGATTTATTAAAATGATAAATATTTCAAGATTATTATTATATATATATTATTGAATAATTACCTCTTTGAATATATTCATCCTTCTAAAGTCATTATGGGAATATGTGTTGAATATCATCAAAACATCAAACACAAACTTAGTTATCTTAATAATTAAATATTAAATAGTAAAAAAAATAAATTTAAAAGGTGAATAAAAATTAAAAATTACCTTATAAATGTATATAATTATTACAAGTTCATTATTCACAAAGATTATGGAAATATGTGATGACTCACACTCAAGGGAAAGTAAACTTTATATTAATTTTATTTTTTAAATGTTTTAATGGTTTTTTATAAATCATTATCTAATAAATCAATTTTCATAAAATTATTTTATTGATTTATTTTAATTGAAATAAATAAATTTAAAGGACATATTAAGTCTATTTTGACTTTATTTAATTAGTTTTTCAAAAGGAATCCTTTTACTATTATTACATGGAATGTTTTTACTTTCTTTACAAGAGAAAAAGAATGTTTTGTGATAAAATGAATCAAATAATAATCTTTTTTCCTCCATCATATCCATTATTTGATAGTTTTATTCCTTTATATGTTTTAATTTTACTCCCTATAAAATCACATATTCCCTTTTTCTGGGTATTTAAGTTTTAATAATGGGTTTTTAAAATCAAAAGTTATATTGATATCTGAAATTGTTTTGAATGTGTTTTTAAATGAATTTTTTTGGGGTTTTATAATGAAAAGATTAAAGGTTAAGATTTTTTTATTCATGATATATTCCATAGAAATTTTTTTTAATTATGGGTGATACTAATATATCTCATTATTTACTTTTATCTAAATGTGGTTCCTTATAAATCCATATCCTTTGGTAATGGAGGATTGGCTTTAGTTAATGGTTCATGTCTTTTTTAATATTATAACCCTATCCAATTAGATGCTTGCACTTGAATACAATATTCTTCATAGTGAATCATGTTTTTAGTTGAGTGTGATCATGTAGACACATAATATTGTGATGCAACCATGCTGAAACATCCAACAGTTATTCCATGATGAGTACTACCCCATGAGCTTGTCCTCTATCATATTCAAGAGATATGTGGGATGTATTAAGGAAACATGTCTATTTCTTATTATTTTCTAAGTTTCACCTACCTAACATGATACTCACTTGATATGGTGTTAGATGTTTTATTTAGAGTATTATTGTTTAAGTATGGAATTTAAAGTGATATTTGTTCCAAAATTTTCTCTATATGGATGCAAACATGTGCTAGAGTGTTAGTGCTGGATTTGGTTATGTATAACTTTCTAGTAGAGGGATGGTGGTCTACTAGAATTTATAGTTGTCATCACGAGGGTTAGTCATCTGCAGTAGCTAGTAGGCATCAGTCCTTAGTGTAACAACCTGAGATTTGGGTGAAATAGTTTTTTCAATTAAATTTAATATTTTTTATTATTTGGGATCCAGAAAACACCGAGTTTAGCTTACACTACTTGAAACATTAATTCTTTCATTCATTATATGAAATAATGAATTTTTCATTTGTTACACACAAAACTAAGTTCAAATTGTGTAATATGTGTAATTCCATGACCCAAGAAGGCTGAAGTCGATGCCTTACTGTATTACATTAGCATGAATGTAATGAATAAACTCAAAAAGGAGTGATCATTTTAGTAGTTTTGGAAATCTTTATTATAGACATCATACTAGTTTTATATTGGGATAACAGAATAAAACATTATACATTAGAAATACGAATTAAATGCATCCTTGAAACTCATTCCAAAAATTTATCTTCCCAAACTGGGGAAATGAAACAAAATTGGGGTGAGCTCAAATGCTCCATAAGGGTATGTGTAAATCATGAATTAATGATAATAATAAATATGAAAATTAAAATAACTAAACACACATTCTATTTAAATAAATATTCATGGAATAATAAATATGTCTTGGTAAATAACTCAAATATATTTCATTTACTCATTAAACTAATAAATAAATGTATCCATAGATAATGTCAATGAAAAAAATATCATATATAAAAAAATGACTCTAATTAAGGGAAATCATTTATTATTTAATTTGATAATTCCTAGTTACATGGTAACATCAATATCTATACTCAAGATAGTTCAAACAACACAGATTTAGCAAACTGATTCATCTCATGAGAACCTATAGATGCATCAAGGGGTTATCTACAACCAAGACCCACCTATATCATAACATTCCTAAAAATTCCTCATGTATTGAATTATCAATTTGATTAATAAAAAATGTGATTTATCATAAAATATTTGTATTTGATAAATGATATATATTTGTTAATAATTCCCTAGTTAATCAAATAACTTTCAATGTAACCACCGTATATAAAAATTGAATAAAATTTTGGAAATAATAAAATAAATCATAGATGAATATGGATATTTAATATAAATATAATTTACAATGAAAAATTATTATAATAAATATATTCTTTCAGGAGAATATTATCAATCACAAAATAATTTGAGATTACAAAATTACATTTACCACTTGGTAATTTTTAAATTAAAATCCCTTTGATGAGATAATTCAAAGTAAAACCTAAAATATAATGGATTTAAAAAGATTCATTATGTTTTATATTAAAATGGAAATTATATAAACCATACAAAAGAATTAATTGGTTAATATGACATTTATTCCACATATGTAAAAAAGTTAGACGAAATCCCCTTACCAGACACTCTCTTTTTAATGAAATCTTTTTAACTCATATGTAATGGTATTAATAAAGTTATTAACATACAATAGAACAATTATAATATTTATAATACATTATATTATATTGTTAAAATATTTTACTACCTTTTTGTTACTTATATTTCATTATTTTCACTATTTTGGGTGTTAATTGCCTAGTTTTTTGAGTGTGCCTCTATTTGTTAATTTTTATTCCTATTATATAGATCATGATTTCAATATATCCAAAATTTAAACAATAATTTAAAATATATATATATATATAGTATATATTTTTTTAGAGTAATCCAAAATGTTTGGTTAAAGGAAATGTAATACACCATTCTTAGAGATGGTAGGTGGTACATACACATGAAAACTGATTCCATTTTATTGTCGTATTAAAAGAAATAAAATGATATGATATATTTATATATTATAATTCTAGCATAATAATAATTTCATATTTATAATATATTTTAATTAATAATATCTTTAATAAAATCCATGCAGTTCATGGACAAATCACATCACTTTGGGGAGGAAGTTATCCACACCTCCAGAAATGATGTCATTATATTCCCAAAAAATGGAAAACATGAAGTTATGTGTTATATAAAAAATAAAAACGAATAAAGAAATATTAAATATCTTATATATCATATATAAATTATAAATTAATCATTATTACAACCTTAATTGGTGGTAATGGAATAATTAATGACATTAGTTCGTGAGGCAGTAGTTCATCGTACACATGAATAGTGATTGTGTATCCCATTTTATGGAAGCGTGTGAAGGTGTAGGTCTTACCCTTAATATAAAAAAATATTAGTATATTGAGTATAATTACGTTATTATATAATCATGATCTAAAAAATTTGAAGGTGTAAAGAAAGAAATGAATCAAAAGTGATCATTGAAGAACATTACCTCTTATTCAGGTAACTCCTTTTGGTTTAAACAAAAATCCTTCCTTGATTTTATTTATAAAAAAATTGAGGATTATAGGATTATCATGGGGTTGTTGGGAGATTATTTTAGAATGGGTTTGATGAGAAAAATGGATTTAGATGTGTGAATTCATAGGGGAGGGTGTGTGCCTCTTTATATATGAGGGAGAGGACACAATTGGCATTTTTAAAAATAATTGTGTTCTCCCCACGTTTGTACCTACAAAGAGGGTTAAATAACACAAAAAAGTAGAGTAATTAAGAGTTTATTTCACAAAATTTATATAAAATTTGTGTTTGACATGTGTAGGGCTATTTCTATACCTTATTTTTAATTTTTAACCAAGAAGTAATATTTTTTCCTTAAATTAATCTAATTAATTTTAATCAAAATAAGTTATATTTTAAAAAAATGTAGAACTGATAATACATTAATATTGAATAAATTTTTCCAAATTAAAATAAAATAAGTGGCATAAATTAATTTGAAATATATCTCGCATACATGATGTCAATGCAGGTTTTTAAAGTGAATATTCTCTAAAGTTAGTTATGTTTTTAAATAAAATCTCAATATAAAATTGATTACAATTACCTAAATTGGTTTTTATGGTATAAAATTTAGATAATTAAATTTTAAAACCAAATAAAAATATATTTTAACTATATAAATAAATTTGATGAAAATTCAGTTGTCAATTAAGAATCTTTTTTTAGTATTAATCAAAATATGAAACTTGTGAGAAAAATAAAAAAAATTATAAAAATTTTAATTTTGATATTATTATTTTTTAAAAAATATAAATTCATATAAAAATTATAAAGGTTTTAAAATATATTTTTAAAATAGGTTTGTCATTAAAAGGCATAAAAAGTGGATTTATATAATTATTTCTTTTTATGCTTAATATTGAGTTTTTTGTTTTCTTATAAGTTTAAAATATATTTTATGAATGTCAAAAATATTTTATTTAATATTTGATATATACATAACATTAATATCATTCACTAATTTTAATTAATTTAATTTTTTAGGATAAAACGACTTTATGAGAAATGTTTTTATAAAAACATTATCTTTATATTAAATTTGTTATTATATTGATTTAAAATTAATTTATAAAAATGATTTCAAACTTATATTTTCAAAAGTTATTCTATATTTTTCGTAACCTCTAATTTTATGGATTGGTTATATATTATTATATTAATGAAAAATATTTTAATAAAATATTTTTATTTAGTAAAACTTGATCTTGCGTGTAACACAGACTCACTAAAGGTTATTCTTTAAAACTCAATATTAGTACATTTTGGATCATAAAGTGAAGTAATATATTAATATCTAAAACCTTATCCCAATATCAACTAAAAAAATTTCATAAATGGTTGAATTTTACAAGATATTATGATCTAACACTTTAGAAAGGTGGTCACTAAATTTCCAAAATTATAACAACATAAAGTTTCTATTAATCGTCACATACGAAAGATGTGAATATATTAATGGTTTATTCTCTTATAATTTGGTAATAAATTGAATTTCTATATAACCATATTGAAAACATGCATGATTACTATTTTACTTATGTAAAAAAAGGATATTAGATATATATATTAAATTCAAAAATGTTTTAGTTTCCATCAATGATATCACAACCACTTTTCCAATAAATCATTAATTAGTCAGAAGGTTATTAGAAATATAAAATTTACATTATACATATCTATTTATACAATTATCTCAACATCAAGAGCATATTAAGGGTTTTATGTCACTCAATAATGTTTTTTTCCAAAAATATTAACTGGATATTGAATCAATTTTCTTGGTAACATTCAATATATACTTCTAAGTCCTTAATAAAAAGTACTACACTATAATAAATATATGATTTATAACTCCCATTACCAATATCTTACTCAAATGAAATAATTATTGAATCCAAACACATGTATATTAATCAGTCTTCTTCATCTATTGTAGCAAAAAAATATTGACCATGATCCATCAGCCTCTTTTTGGGGTATATTCCTTTGACAACTGATAAATTGATTTTCTTTCTATCCCATCACCTTGTAGTTGAATAATTGTACATTGGAAACTTTTCCTTATCATTCCAATCACAAGAAATGATAAATTTATCTCTACACTTATTGAAAACTCCCATTCATTTTAAGATAGTACCAGAGTGATTATTTACACAATTATTACATGTGAAAAAATAATTATTTCCATTATTTGATTTATAAATTTTTTTACCATATTTACTATTGTTTTCATGATTCCTACAAATCCATAATACATACAAAATTCATCCTCTATATCATTATCACATGATACTATGTCCTCAAAAGATGATATTTCTTGGAATACTAGTTCCCTTTGAAATATTGGCTTAATACGATAAAATAAATGATCATTTTCACTATTTAGATCATTTAAATTATTAAGGTTCACATTAATTTTTCTGGAAACCATTTTTAAATGGTGATGTATACTTGATTATATTTTATCATATATAATCCAAAAATAGAGAAATAAATAAAATAAATTGGAAAATTTATGTGTATATAATCATATAATCATAAAAATGATTTCATTGGGATGTTCTTCTATACATATCTCCAAATTCTATCATATGGTTATATTTTATATTATATGTTTTCTTAAATCATGTTTCCAGAATTTCTATCAAACTTCTTCTCATAGAAACTGTAATGCCCCAACCCTAAAATCCAAGAGTTAGTGACTTCATTACATTGGAATTATTAAAAGGAATAAAATACCGAAGGACCAATCGGTTTAGTGATTTTGGAAAACAGTATTACATTAAAGATACCCATTTACATTGTTAAAAGAAAATAATACACAATACATAATAAGGATGAATAAACTACATCCTTGAAATTCATTCCAAGAATTAATCATCATATCCCGAGGAAAGGGGAAAAAATAAGGGTGACATAAAATGCTAAATAAGGGTAAGCATACAATTTAATAAATCATGAATCAATGAGAATAGTAAATATAGAAAGGTATATAAGTTAACACACTTTCCATTAATACAACTTGATATGGAATAATCAATATGGCTTGGAAAATAACTGAAACATGTGTCATTTAATCAATAAAATGATACTGAGATGCATCTATAGAGAATGTTGAAGTAAAATTTTTATAGATAAATAATAACTGAGTCTGAATTAAGGTAGTTCTAGATTATTTTATTCCATGTTTCCTTGGGAAATGATACCTTTACCATTATTATATATTTTTAAGACTGTTTAAACTACTTTGATTTAGCCAACTAATTCGTCTTATTAGAACCGACCGATGCATCAAGGGGATATCTATAACCCGGTAATAACCATTTTATACCATTAAAAATTACCCCTCATATATTGAATAAAATATTTAATTAATAAACAATAGGCCTTATCATCGAATATCAGTATTAAATAAATATTATAGATTTATCAATAATTCCCCAGTCAATCAAATAACTTTCAAAGTAAAAATCATGTGTGAAAATGAAATATGGTTTTGTAAATAATTATATCCATCAGAAAATAATATTGATATATAATATAAATATATTTTCCAATGAAAAATTATTACAATAATGTGATTATTTCAAATAAAGTTAACAATGACAAAACAAAGGGAGATTTCAAAAAAATACCACTTCTTAATATTCAAATTAACACCCCTTGGATGAAAAAATTAAAAGTAAAACCTTAAATAAAATTAAGATAAAATTATTAATGAAATAATTTGTCAAAATTAGTAGTAGATACACCAAAAAAAGATAGTTTTTAATATGACATTTATCTCACATATGTGGAAAGTGAGATGAAAACCCCTTACCTTACACTCTCTTTGGGTTGAAAGATATTGAAATACTATATAATGGTTTTAAGACTATCAATATAATTATAAATAACCAACATAATATTTAAAATACCATATATTATATTCTTATAATATCTTACAAACAGTTTGTTAATAATCATTCATTATTTTCACTATTTCATGTGTTAATTGCCAAGTTTTTCGAGTATGTCTCTATTTGTTATTTTTCATTCCTATTACATATATCACGTTTTAAGTATCTCCAGAATGTAAAAGATGATTTAAATATTATATTTATTTTTTATATATGTATTTAGATTAGTCTATAAAGGTTGAGGATAGGAAATTAAATACATCGTTGATGGAGATGGTAGGCCGAACGTACGTATGAACGTTGATTCCATCTTATTGTCGTATTAAAAGAAAAAAAGTAAATGATATAAATTTATATTATAATTATATTATTTTTTTAATTTCATTTTTATCACATATTATAATTAAAACCATCATCAATACCTTCCATGTAGTGCCCGAATGAATCATATCTCTTTTTGGAGGCGGTAGTTCACATGTCCACAAACGATGTTATCATATTACCACAAAATGGGAGGCATAAAGGTATGTGTTATATAAAAATTAATGAATCATAAAAAATCCTAAATATCATAAATATATTTTATAAAGTATAAATTCATTGTTATTCCAACCTTCAATGTTTGTAATGGAAGAACAAATGACATTAGTTTGTGAGACAGTAGTCTTCTGTACAGATCAATGATTATGGCGTATCCCATTTGATTGAATTGTGTGAAGGTATAGATAATACCATTAATATAAAAACATCTCAATATATTTAGAAGAATTATGTTATTATATAATCAATATATAAAAATAATTTAATGTTTGGATAAATAAATGAAATAAAAGTTATCATTAAAGAACGTTGCTTCTTATTTTTCAAACTCATTTTGGTTTATAAAAAAATACATCCTTAGTTTTATGTATTTAGAAAGTGAGACATTGAGGATTGTGGGAGGAATTTTGGGATATTATTTGGGGAGTTATTTTATGATATTAATGGCATGATAGGTGTAATGAAATGGGAGAGGGTTAGTGCCTTTTACATTGGGGGAAGATGATACACTTTTCATTTTTAAAAGATTAGTGGGATCCCCATGTTTTTATCTCATAAGAGGCTTTTATAACTCATGAAATTTCATATATTAAGCAGATAGGTCAAAATATGGATAAAAAATTGGTTTTGTGAAATTTTATGGTCATTTCTATAGCTTTTGTTTAAAGAATAACAACTAAGTAATCTTGTTTTTACCTTAATCATGACAAATAATTTTAACCACATTCAGTAATATTTTTGGTTAAAATTATGTTGAAATTATTAGATATGATAAAATATGTTGATTAAAAATACGTAATCCATTTTTTTCAAATTATAATCAAATATGAAGTAGGAATTAATTTAAAATTAATCCCCTAGACGAAATGATAAAGTGGGGTTTTAAAATAAATATGTCCAAAAGATTGATATGTTTTTATATACAATTTAAATTTTAAATTGATTAAAATGGACTAAATTTTATTAAATGATATAAAATTGGGAAAATTATACTTTAAATCAAAATAAAAACATATTTTTTTAAATAAATAAATTCGATGAAAATAAATTTTTCAATTAAAATTTATTATTTTTCCCTTTTCATAAAAATATTAAACTTCTACAAAAAAATAACACAAATTCACACTATGTTAATTTTGATATTATTATTTCAAAATTTATGTTTAATATTTCATATAAAATTTTAAAAATTTTCAAAATTTAGTTTTAAAATACGTTTTTTATTTAAAGGCGACAAAATTTCCTGTATAAAAATATATCTTCTATGCCTAATATTGGGGTTATCCTTATCTTATGCTTATAAAATCTATTGTATGAATGTAAAAAAGATTATTTTATTGAATATATAATATATATATTACATTAATATTTTTCACTAATTATAATTAATTTAATTTTTAGGATAAAAATACATTGTGAGCATAAAAATAATTTCTTTATAAAAACGTCCCCTTTATATTCTATTGGTTCTTATATTCATTTATAAATAATTTTTAAATAATTAATTCAACCATATATTTCATAAGTTATTCAATACTATTCATTGCCTCTAATTTAATGGCAAGGTTATGTATTATTATACAAATTAATAATATTTTAATAATATATTGTTGTCCGGTAAAACTTAGTATTGTGTGTAATGCTTCCTTACACAATGTTGTGTGTAGAATAAGATTAAATTGGTATAATGTATAAATAAATATTGAAAAAAAAAATTATTATATGATGAAAATATTATATTGTATTGGAGTGTTACAACATACAATGCTCAGAATAAATAAAATGGGTCTTACTATTAAAAAAATATTATTTAATATTATAGTAATTACATATCTCGATTGAATGGAGTTTGTGAATATGATTAAATAAATTTTGAAATTATATGGTATGGAAATTTTTATATAATTAATTCTTTGGTTACCTATTAATTATAAATGAAAATAAAAACTATTTGAAAATAAAAGAAATCATCTTTTGAAAAACTATTTTTATGCATACAAATGTGGTTTATATAAACAAATTAAAAAATCAATATTTTTGAATGATTTTATTATGATTTATATATTATATATTCATCTTGAAGTTAGAAATTCAATTTTTGTGTTTCTTAGAATAGAGATATGGATAAATCCTAATTTACTCTTAAAAGATATATTTTTCTAATGGTAGTCTTGTCACCTTTTGTACATATAATTTAAAAATAATTTTTAAAACATATAGAAATTATTTTTTGGGGAAAATGTATTCCATTTATCAAATAATCATTTCAAAATTATCACAGAATGATGTTCTGTTAATTTTCTTGGAAGATATATTTTTGGATGAATAATGGAAAATACTAAACTTTATTAATAATTTTCATTACTTTTAAATCATTTAAAAAAAAATATTTTTAATATGGTTTAAAAATAGAAATTAGTTCAATTATATATCTATGAATCTGATATTGGTCATCAGAATCATTTTAATATTGATTTTTTTTTAAAAAAACATTAAAATCTTTTGAAAATTTTATCTTTGATAACCCTCTTTCATGCCGCATTTGATGGAATAATTTTATATTAAATCAGGCCAAATATACGAATTTATTTTTTCAAAATAGGTTGAACATTTGTATTCATAATAATTTATATTATATAATAATTTCAAATTATTTTTTTTCTAAAATGAATAGTAAAAATATTAAAAATTTATTTATTGTGGTTAAGGTAAAAATGGGTTTACTGGTGGTCAAACTAAATTGATAATATTTAACAATGAAACAAAACTTGTTCGAAAATAATTTTATGAACATATTTAAATATTATCACATATATATTTTTTAATTTCTTATTTTTGGATAATTGTTTCATGTTAAAATTTTTGGTACACCTTTTACTTTTTAAAAATTATGAGTGCACCATTTACCTCACTTATAAAAATCCATCACTATCTCCTCCCCTTCATAATTTTATTGCCCTATGGTTCTTCAAATACCTATGAAAAATTATTTCTTATTTCACTCATCTAATACTATTATTCTTATTTTGTCATTTAGATGACCTCTGAAGGCTTTGGTTACAAATAAAAAAATTCCGATGAAGAGCTAATGATCCTAACCAAAAATTTTATTTTATGCCTCCCTAAACCTCCATCAATTATTATTAAAGAATATTTATATAATAAATTCGGTATAAAAAAATTAATTACATGTTTTCAGTATTAGGTATTGAAATATCACCATAACTACTTTCATTAAATTGTTTACAAAATCATCGTTCATGTGTGTGACAAATAACTGCCTCGCGAACTGATGTAATTCATTTTTCCATTACCACATATCATGACTGGATATAGTGATGTATTAAATGTTTATATATTATATTAAAACACTTATTTAATTGTTATAGCACATATACATTCTTATTTTGGATTTTATGGGAATATGATAACACCACTTGTGTGTTTGACGGACTGCCACCTTATGAAGTAATGTTATTCTTGCTTGCTTTAGATGGAAGGTTATACATATGGTTTTAACGAAATTATAAGGTATATATTACATAAAATTAATATTTTAATGATAATATATTATATAAATTTCTTTCATTCAACCCATCATGAAAATGGAAACAACATTCATGTTTATGTTCGGCCAACAGTCCCCATGAACAGTGCATTTCATTTTCTGTCTCTTAATTTTAGGGATCAATATAAATACACACAGACATATATATATATATAGTATATATATAGTATATATATAATATATATATATATATTTTTCTCATTTATTAGATTATTCAACCATGACCAATGTATGAGTAAAATAAATAATAAATCAACACATAAATGAAAAACAAATCATTTATTTCTTGAAACATGAATTTAAGATTGAATTGTTAACAAATAAGAAACAAAAAGGCATAATAAAAAAATATATTTATATATATATATATATCTTTATGTAATAAAATTATAATAAACTTATGTTTATTATACATGAGGTTTGAATGCGTATGAATGAAGTGAAGACAAAAGGTGACGGATTTTCATCTCACACTTTATTTCAATGAGACACATGCCATATTCACCACATATTTAGTTTATGTGTTTTATATAATTCTCATAAATATTATTTATGATTCATAAACTAAAAATTATATAAATTTACATATCCATCTTAGTATCTTTAATTCTTAGGGTATATGGTTCAAATGGTACTGAAGCGGTTATGGATCTTTGTCTCAAATTTCATTCTTTGGGACATGAGTTATGTTATTCACCTAAAATATAATATCATATGTATATAAATATCCTTTAACATGCTATATAAAAAAATTTATTATTTAAATTATATTAAAAGTTTCATTTGAAGTTGTTCTTTAATGAGACTTAAGATTCAAAAGATACAAAATTAGTAAAGGATTGATGGTACAATCACATTGTTTATTGGGATTTTTTATGACTATGATTTCAATGATAAAATATTATTAAACATATCTCATGAAACTATGTAATTTTTTATCCTATGTTTATATAATGAAAATAAATGTTTTCCCTTAATGTACACTTATTTATGTACTCAATAGTTCAAAGTAAATTTTTTAAGAACAATCGCCTTTATTTCTTCTTTAGTCAAAATAACTTTTTATTCCAAAACCATGTTCTATAAAAATGTATTATAAAATATCATAACTTTATCAAAAGGATTTATAAAATTATTTTTAATAATTTTTTTATTTATTGCAATATAATTAGAATGGAATCTTAATGTTATTTTCTGAACAAGTCTTATTTAGATCTTATAATTTTATTTAATGGAATAATTGTTTTGACGTGTAATACATTAATTGAATTTATGATAGTCATGAATGTTAACATATTTTATAATTATTTTATGTTTACTAAATTTTATTTATAGTGAAAATGGTTTCTATAACCATTAATGTTCTAAAAAAGTGTTTTTAAATGTGGAAAGGATATTTTCCAATTGAAAATTTTTAATGGGTCTCCCAATATAACATTTCAATTTTTATTTTATATGAAAATTATTTAAAAAATATATTATAATATATGGTATCAAAATCTTTTTTTTTTCAAATATAGTTTATATTCCTCAACAAACATTCCAAGTGATTTTTATCTCAACAAGAATTCTCCATGTATGATTAAATCCTTTTAGGTAACTTATTATTTATTGGGGATATGATCAAGTATACCACTATTATTATTTCTATGAATATTTTATGTTAATGATGAAATTACATTTAAGAAAAATGTTTCCCATCCATGGGTTATACCTTTACATAATTATGATGAAACCCACTTTTTATTCCATGGGTTATACCATTATTTAACTCTTATAAAGCCTAATTACTTTTACATAGGTCATACTATGGTATAACTCTTACGAAACCCACTTTTATTTAAATGGGTTATTCTATGATGTAATTATTATGAACCTATTTATTTTTAGTGGGTTATGTTTTGAGGAAATTTTTATGAAACCCATTTCATTTCATGGGATCTGATATGGTTAATTTCTTATGATATTCTGGAACACATGACCATTGTTTTCAATAGGTGATGGGTGGGAAATATATCTTCATCTACTACAATAGGAAATAATTAATGTTATACAAACTAAAAGGGTATATGATATATTATAACAAAACCTAAAGAGGGTGCATGGGAGGTTATCTCAATCCAAAATGACGGTATAAAGGTGGTTATCCCAAGCCTAAAAGAGTGTATATGGTAGGTTATCCTAAGCCTGAAGTAGGTACATGGGTGGTGAACCCAAGACTAACATGTCATGAAATAAATTTTGGGTATCTAGGAAAAATTATTTTCTATGGTTATGTATATTCCACAAATCAATTTATTATGACTATATTGTACTCCCATGGATCATGTTCATTGATTTCTTTATGACTCATGTCTTAAGAACATCCATTATTTAAATCATGACACATGATTTTAATCATTGATATATATGGGGTGGTTTTAAAATGTTATGCTCTTATATTCATACCCTTATTCTCAGGTTATAATTTTTAATATCCCTTGTTTATTCTTACTAATAATCTAAGATCACCCATTATTATGTTTCTTTTCTCTGGGTTATAAAGAAAAGTTTTACCTGGGGTATTTCATAGAAGATTAATTTTTTTATGATCATTATGGGTTATTTTAAAAATCATTCACCAAATTAGATGATTTTAAACCTAGTATCAGAATGATTTTTTCATCCTATGGATGATAGGATGACAAAACATTACGGATATCCCTCTGGACATGTCTACAGACAATTCCAAGGTTAAGACTAAGTATAGGAAAATAACCTAAGATTTTGTTAAAGGACAGAGGGAGTGGTTTTTCAAAAATTACTTTCCTTCCTTAATATTGCAGGTGGATATGGATCTTATAAAGAGGAAAATAAGGGAAATAACTCCCAAAATGGGAAAATTGATCTAGAATCTATCGTCACTTGGTGAAAGAAAACATCATATGCTACACACTAGGTTTGACACTCTAGAGGGTTTTGTATTTGATATTCCTAATCTCTTTATGAACCACAATGATGAATTTAAGTAGATGATGAATAGAATGATCTAGGACAACCCTAATGTGGTATATATTAAATATAGGGTTTCATGATTTAAACTTACTATAAGTGATTTTTCATGACTATGTGGTTCTCCACTATAATTTGTGTCACTCACAGTATGATTTTGGTTTTAGTTTATGGTCAGAACCCAAAGAAATAGTATTAATGATGAATGTGATGGAAAATTAAATGAATGTACACCTGAGTAACTTAATGTTATGGGAGGTATAATGAAAGAAATTATTTCTATGCTCACACAACTTTCTCATGATATGAGTCATGTGGGAAATCAGAATGAGATGAATATAGAACAACATTATTTTGATTTATTCATAAGAAAACACCCAACTTAATTTAGTAGTTCTTATGATCTACTCATTTATGAGTAATGCATTAACAAAAATGAAAGTATAATTTCTTCATTCAAGTGGTTCAATAGTGAGAATTTCATTTTGGTTTTCTAATATTTGGAAAGAGATGTAGATCGATTGGGGAATATTATCAAGAAAATGAGGGAAATTGATGAAATTTACTCCATGAATTGGGTGGGATGAGTTCAAGAACATATATTTCAATAATTATATTCCCCATAGTCTGTGTATGAATATAGAGGGGGTGTTCTTAAAGATAAGTCAAATGGATGATGAATTTGTGGGTAAATAAGAGGAAAAATTTACCAGACGTGTGAAGTATGCTCTACTATTATAATACAAACTAAATGTATGGATGACCAATTCATCTATGTCCTAAAAACAAGACTATAAAAGGTGTTATCTATAAGGGACATCTATAACTATAAATAAATATTTCATTGTTTAATCAAGGTTGAAATGAGGAATGGAGTGACCTATCAATATAATTATCTTGATAAGAAAGTACGGATATAGTTAAAGGGAAACTTTAAAAACCACATAAGGAAGAAGATGAGATTTACCTTATTCTTGATCTCTAGAAGAAAATATGGAGTAAATTTTCTTAAGGGGATAACTCTCTATTTTATGTGTGTAAGGGATGTTCATCAAGAAATAAAATTCCGAAACAATGGGTATAGGTTATATAATGATGAAAATAAAAGGAAAGTAACATATAATTCCCCAACCACACTCTAATGCCTCAAATTTAAGGAGTATGTGAATTATGTGAATTAATCCCCCAATCAAAGGACCATTGAAGATGATCAACCCCAACAACCTCGAAAGACAATGGGAAAAGAAAAAATTTTATTCAATCATGGTGGTTATGAAGAATCAGGATAATTTGGTCACAATTATCCTATACTCCCTAGTATAGAATTTAATGTTTTATTTTTTATGAATGAGACCAATGATAATATTATTGTACAAATTTTAGTTTAATTTCATACAATATTGATCATTTATTTTCCCCAAGTTTGATTATAGAATAAAAAACATTTTATATTTTTTCTTTATAAGGTTGATCCCAAACTTTTAGTGGAAGTGTTTTTTGTATTTTATAAAGGATTATTTATGGAATATTAGGGGAATTATATTTTAGAAGAATATATGTATCTTGGTATGAGTATATTAAGTGTTATGGATACCATCATTGGTTCATGAGTTTAAGTATGATCATATGATTAAATTCATCAACACCCATTTTGATGTTTTATGTGATGGGAGATTATCAAGATTGAAAACAACCCTATGTTGTTGTGTAGGATTTAGTGAAAATTTTATTTTAGGATGAATGAATTTATAGTTTTTGGAAATATGTTTAATGGTTTTGGTAACCTTTAGTTTTTATCATATCATTGATGTTTAGGTATTTCTGGATTGTAATTGATCCCCTGATGATGTTAGCACACTTCAATTCTATCAGAGAAGATTTATCTCTAGATCATATTTCTAGAATATATCTTAGGGATGTAGCATGGTTATATGTATTACCGCATTCAATTGTATCTGTCTAGGATCTAATGTTTACCTAAATGTTATAGTGATATCTTGATTAAGATTTTGATACATATTTTAGTTTCTAAACTGTGTATCGTCTTCAGATTGATGGTAACTCTGAGAGAATAATTCAAACCCTAGAGGATATTCTAAAAACCTATTATATAGATTTTAGAGGATGTTGGGATGTACAACTTTCACATGTTGAGTTTCCTTCAATAATAACTTCCACATCATCATTTAGATTTATCCTTATGAATCCATTTATTAAAAGATGTGTAGTACTCCAGTGTACTGGAATAAAGTTATAGAAGGAATGATATTAAAAACTGAGCATGCTGATAAAATGGATGGGAAGGTTATAGACATTAAAAAACACATAATTGAAGAATAATTTAAATACAAAGGTTATTCTATTATTCATTGATTTGATATAGAATTTGAAGTTGGTGAGGATGTGATTTTAGAAATTTCTGCATGACATAATGAAGGAAAACTATGACCTAAGTAGATCATTCCCTTTGAAATACATGATCATATATAGATAGTATATTATCATTTGGAACTTCAACCAAACCTCTTTTATGATTAAAATTTGTTCCATTTATTTCTCCCAAGGATATTAATACCTGATCAATCACATTTACCAAACTCTAAGGTTGTACCATGGGAGAATGATCATTCTTAGGAGTAATAATAGATGGAGATTTTGTATCATGTATAGAAAGTTCTATGAAACAATACCACAAACTTGGTCAATGTTATTTCATGAAACTAGAAACTTAATAAAGTTATGTGTGAAACTCATAATGTAATGGGGGAAATGAATCCTCATTTTTCGGTACCAATATGTTATATTTAAAGGGTGGAATTCAAGGGGTAGAATGTAACATCTTGAGATTTTGGGGAAATATTTTTCCTAAATAATATAATATTTTTGAAATTTTTATTACATGAAGGAGTGATTTTAGCTTGTGTAACATGAGACACTGAGTTTATCATGTGTCACACCAAACACCATGTCTAGCTTTAATTACACACAACACTAATTTTAGCAAACATTACATACAACACCAATTTTAAAGGAAACACGACTTATTAATGAGAAATTATTATTTAATATGATAGTTATCACCTATTACATTGGAATGGTAGTTATAAATAGTTTTATAAATTTTTTAAAATCTATGCTTTTATAATTTTATATATACAGAATTCTTTATTGACCAATTAATTGAAAATAAAAATAAAAACTATTTGAAAATAAATGTAATATTTTTTTGGAAACTTTTTTAATGAGAAACAAATGTGTTTTATGTAAATAAATTAAACAAATCACTTTAGTTGAATGGTTTAAACGAAAGTTATATATTTAAAATTCAATAAAATCTTTAGCATTCATCATATGGGTTTTCAAGATAAAAGATAAGAATAAATCAATTTTTATCCTTAAGAATTGTATTTTTCTAAGAAAAAGTTTTCTTTGGTTTCTTAAACATATTTTGAAACATTTTTTTGTACAATTATATAAATTGATTCTTTTAAAATAGTGTTCCTTTTTTAAATCATCATGTCAAAACGTTCTTATGGTGTTTGTTGAGAATTTTTTGAGATGATAAATTTTTTATGTATTGTGAATAATAATAGTTTTTATTAAAAATTATATTTTCTATAAATGATCATAAAAACATCAAAATTGTTTTAATATTTCTTTAAATGATAAATTATATCAATACTATATATATATATAAGTAAAATTTTGGTCATTCAAATCATTTTCATATTGAATTGTTATATAAAAACCTTTTAATTTGTTGAACATTGTTTCTTTGAAAACATGATTTATCTTCACCTCTAAAAGATTAATTTTTAAATAAATTTAACTTTTAGAATTTATAATGACCCATTTTGTTCATTTAAACATATGAGAATCATGGGTACTCCTTTTTCTTTTCAAAAATTTCAAGTGTGTTGATCACCTCACTTATAAAATGCCATCAACTGTCCTATCTTATTTAGACTTTAAAAACTCATTGGTTTGGACATGACCAAACTTAATAACATAAAAAATAACCTCCTATAATTCTATATGCCTCATTTAGGTAAGAAATATATCCTATGAATTATTATTTTTATCTAAAAGAGGTTTTTTGAAGAAGAGGTAACATCCTTAACTGAGAGTTTTATTTTATTTCTTTATCCACCTCCTTCAATTATTTTTAAATCTATATTATATAATATCCTAAATATATTAAATATAATTATACGTTTTTATGTTATGTTAATTACCTAAAGCCATAACTTGTTACACCAAATGGGTTATGAAATCACTATTTGTGTGTACGCCCTCGCTAACTGATGTCATTCATTTTCTCCACTGTCAGATCACACATATGGATATAGTGTTGGATAGATTTTTTAGATATGTTATTTATGATATTATTATACCTATGGAATTATGATATCACATACACCTTCTTACTTTCTATTTTTGGGGAATATGAAAATCTTTCTCATGTGTGCAGTAGACTACCGCATCGGGAAGTGATGTGATTCTTCAACACCTTACATAGAAGGTAATTAGGATGGTTTTAATGATTTTTTATATATTTAACATAATACATATTATGGAATGGTAATATATAATTTTAATCTATTTTTTAAACTAGTTGAGAAAATGGAGACAACGTTCATGCATACGTACTGTCTTCCGTTCGTATAAATGATGTATTTCATTTTCTATCTATAAATTTTTTGGATCAGTATAAATAAATATATTATTAATATACAGGATATATATAACATTTTTAACATTTTGTAGATGATTAAACCATGATCAAATTTAGAGGACCAAAAATAACAAATCGAAACATACACAAATAACAGTACAGTAACTACCTGAAACATGAATTTAACAATGAATTTAAAATAAATGGGTAAAAAGGGTCATATGAAAATAAAATATGGTAAGATAAGTATTTTTATAGTTTTTAATATATATATATAATAAAAATATATTTATTTTACTAGTATTTTGAATGTGTATGAAGGAACTCCAAACTCAAGGTAAGGTATTTCTCTTTCACTTTTTTACATCTGTGAGAAAAATTCCATATTCACCACATATATATTTTTTATGTTGTACATACTTAAAATTAATTTTTTTTATTAATATTCTCAGGAAAATTATTAATATTAAAATAATTTTTTTATGTCTCATTTATCGGTTTTATAGTTCAAAATTTACCAAAGCGGTAGTGGAATTTTTCTTCGAATTGCCTTCTTTAGTGAATATGTAATGTTGGGAACCTATATTATCCTATGAAATGTATATAACGACCCGTTGAAATTTTAAATAATATCCTTATTTTAATTATATTTAAATTTCCATTCTATTTTTTTCATTAATGGGTACAATGATTCAAAAGATTCTAATTTGGTTATGGTTTGATGTTAAAATCACATTGTTTATCTCGATTGTCTATCGTTGTGATTTAGATGATAAAATATAATAAAAAATTTATTAGGATACTCGTTAATTTTATTCTAATATGGTTATGTAACGAGAATAATTTTTTTTCTCTTCATTTTTTTCTCTTTATATAATCAATACTTCAAAATAATGTTTTTTAACAAAAATCACTTTTTTTTTCTCTCTTATGTGGGAAAACATTTTTCATCCAAATATATTTTTTAATAATTTTTTTAAACTGATAGAATTTATTAAATAATTTTTTACCGATGTTTTAATTTTTTTTCCATTTTTTAATATAATATCTATGTACATTTCTCAATAAGGCCTATTTTGATTTTACTCAAAATGTGAAAAGATGCATTATTTTATTTTGTATGGAATGAAAATAGATTACCACTAGCATGAAATTTATTTTATATGAAGACTAATATAAACTTCTTCATTGTTATTTTTAAATTAAATAATTTTGAAAATTATTTATGTCTAAAAATTTATTTTCCTTAGTAATAATGATATTTTCTTCAATAAATGTTTTAAATTATTTCTAAAACATTATTTACAATTTTTTAAATATTTTTTGATGAATAGTATTTCAAAAATATTTTATGAATTTTAGTTTTAAAAATTGATTTTCTATGAATGGATATTTTACTCATTAAAATTTTTAAGTTAATTGACTTTAAAAATTGTTCTCCATTTAAATTGACATCCTTTGAAATTTCTTATGCTTTAATAGGGTTAAGATTAAAGTATACCATTCTTATTACTAATCTGAATGGTTTAGGTTTATGATGAAATGATTTTTAGGATACATGTTTCCCTTCCACGATTTATACCATGATAAAATCCTTATGAATCCTAATTCTTTTTCCTTATATTATACCATGATAGACATCTTATGAAACCCAAGTTTTTCAATGGGTTATATCATGATATAATTCTTATGAAACCCACTTATTTTCCCAAGGTTTATTCTATTATGATATGATGAAATCATTATGATCCTATTTAATTTTCCAAGGTTATTATATGGTAAACTATTTATGAAACCAATTTTATTTAATGTGTTTTGGATATGATAAATGTCTTATGATCTTATGGCACACATGTGTATGATATTCATTCTGTGATGAGTGGGACCTTTATATAACCCAAATGAATTAGGTAATGATTAATGTTACATGATATCAAAGGGTATATAAGAGGTTATCCTATGCCAAAAATAGGGTATTTGAGAGGTTATCCAAAGCCAAAAATTAGGTAAATGGGTGAAAACCCTAATGCCAAAAGAGGGAACACTAATGTTTATGTCAATCCTGATGTAGGTGAATGAGTGTTCATCCCAATCCTAAAATGTTATGAATGAATTTGAAGGTATCCTTGAAATGATATTTTATTTGATTTTGTATATTCCCAAAATATATATCTAATGAAAATGATATGATCTCATTCCTCATGTTCTTTCATTTCCTTTTGATTAATGTATTATGAACAACAAATATTTACACCATGAATCTAGATTATAATATTTCATATGTAGGGTATGCTTCTAAAATGTTATTTTAATGTGAAAAGACCATTACTATCATGTTATTTGTACATATATGTCATGACCCCCTCCCACCAAAGATGCCCCTACTGAGCTAGCAATGGTGAAAGGGAGATAATGACCCCCGAGTCCAGCCTCCAGTAGGCCCCGGGGTGGAGACTAGCACCAAGGATATGAGTTTTCACAAATATGGGAGGCATTAGCCTTTTTATTATCTAATATCGGGAAATAGAACAAGTCAACCACCAAAAAGTAAAAGAACAAGTGTATAGAAATAAACCCAAACCAATCCCACATGCATGTTTAAATAGTTCTGAAACAAGGTACAAGTACAAGAAAGCTCAAAAGTAAAATACCAAAAGAAACAAAAGTACAACAACTGTAACAACTCCAACTGTCCTGAATAGTAGGGTCCCTCATGACCCTGTTAGTCCTCTTGGAAACCTGAAAGTAAACGTAGGGTGAGAATACAAGTATACTCAGTAGGGAAACCTAAAGTTCTCGTACACAGGTGGGGAGAAATCTAATATCCCATGAGAACAACAGAAGAAACCTAGCAAGGAATTCTATCCACCCAACCTCACCAGCCACACTCACCAAAAACACAATCACAATAGGTAGTAGTATATACGAACAAGAGTATTGGGTACCCCACACCATTTCCCATTAGTTAGCTGCTCATCCTAGCGGCGAACGTCCTGAAGCTACCACACTTTTCCCGCCCGCACACACCTGGGCCTCAAGAACCACATACCCCACCTGCACACACCTGGGCCTCACCACACATCCCGCCCGCACACACATAGGCCTCAAAACCACATATCCCGCCCGCACACACCTGGGCCTCACAACCACGTATCCCGCCCGCACACACTTGGGCCTCATCCCGAAGATTCTTGGGAAACAGTAAAACCTGAACAAAGAGTCTTGGGATAAAACCACCCAAATCGAAACCTACCCGAAGAGTCTTGGGTGTAAGGTCGCCTCAATTCATCACAGCCTATGGAAGAAGGAGTAGGATGGAGCTAGTAACTAAGGGGAAAACACCCTCTCCCATGAAATGGGAGTGTTCTACACTAAGTGCTCAACATGGGTGGGGTGAGATAAAAGATAAAGATATATATATATATATATATATATATATATATATATATATATACCAAACACACAACCCAACCTATGGCTTCTAAATAGATAAACTGAGCACATTCCTTGGCACTGCTACTACGAAGCATGCATAGAACAAACAACCCCAACACCATTTAGGTTTTCACTTTTCAGCAGAATTTTTTTATTTAGTTCCTTATCTATTGGGAAGACAACCACAACCAACCATATCAATCGTTTGTAAAACATATCCCTGCCATCCAAAAATCAAGTTAGGAAAACACAAGTAGCACAACAATTCCCTTCTTATTAGCCAAACCAACCATTGATTATTATTCCTGTTCCAGCACCATTCCCCACCATTCACTAACTCTTCCATTTATTATTGACAACCCATAGTTCCTTCACATTCAAACCCATCCCTGCAGCCCCGTTGCCGACCGCCATAACCACAACAACACCATACATCATCACCCGCTTGATACCATTTATCGCAGCCCCGCTGCCTATCACTAACATTGCATTCACACCAATCCACAACCAAGCCAACCGCAGCCCCACTGCTCACCCGATCCACATCAACCCACAAAACACCCCCATCACATGCCACGTATCCAAGCCAACACCCACATGTTCATTATTCCATTTTGTTCGACCGGGGTGATCACACAAGGGTTCCAGATTTTAAATCAGCCAACTTTACGTGATTAACCAAATTTCCACATTCAAAAAAGTTTCCATCCACCAAAATGGTCTACAAAGATAGGGCAACATTTAATTGCGCATGAAAAGGCCCCCAACGACCGTGATTTTTAGTAGGCATAAGCCTATTCAATTCACAACATAAAATCACAGGATAGAAAGATAAACATAACAAATTTCCCATCCCCGTTCTTTAACCAGTTATTATCTTCGCTTATTGGTTCAACCATTTCTCATGAAAACAAGTGGATACCCACCCCGCATGATTCACAAATTAGAGAGATGAAGGTAAGATCCCTACCTCAACAGGTTCTGATCACAACGCTCCCCCGGATCAACTTTAGAAGACGTCCGTCGGCGTCCATCACTTCTGTCGAAACCCGGAAAAACCTCCTCAGTTGGAAGTTGGAAAGGAAAAGCCGAAGGAAATACAACGGATCCAAGATCAGAAGTTCCGCCTCATCGTTATGATCCCGAAACCGCTGACAGATCGTAAATCGGATCTCGGAAGAAGAAGTTATGGAAGAAAAAGAGTCTTCGAGTCTCTTGGGAGAGCTCTGCTCAGAGGAATGGGGAGGAGAGGAGTGAGTTGAAAAGGAGGAGGGAACCCTCCCTTTATTAGAGAGAAAAACAAAATTACAAGGAGTGTAATTTATGGTACACAGTGTGTACTCGACCATTTCACACGGTCACCCCGCGGCTTCCAACACAGCCTTCAACACGGAACGTGGTCGTTGACTGGTCAACACATGGTTTGAAGGTAACACATACACAGGGAGGGACTACACGGCGTGTAGTATGGTCCACATGGTGTGTACTCATTTATTTCACATGGCAAGGACGCGGCTCCAACACGACACCTGACCGTTGACTGGTCAACACACGGTTTGAGGGTAACCCGTACGCGGGGAGGGACTACACAACATGTAGTTTAGGGTACACGGCGTGTACCCATTTATTTCACATTGCAAGGACACGACCTTCAACACAGGGTATACCCGGCGAGGGGGTACATGGCGTGTACTCACACTACACAGCGTGTAGTTTCAAAATTCTGAAAAGTGTGGGAAAAGTCCATTTTACCCTCCAGAACACTTCATGACCCTTTTTTTGACAAAGGAATGGGCCGGAGAGGTCCGATCCATTAAATCAGATACCACTTAAAAAATTCTCATCCCCAAGAATTCCAAATCCCAACCCAGAGGAACCCAACAAGATACCTCATAGGGCCCTCATTATACCATAAACACATCCAATAACCCTAATCATATGTGTTAAAAATTCCATCTCTTATGTCGAGATATTACCCGCTTTAGGTGGCACTGACTCGCCTGCACGGGTTTAATCGCATCCTCATTAATGCGTCTCGATTAAGAATTGGGTCTTCCCACTTTCATATATTAGGATTTTTTTCAACTTTCACTACCCCCAACACCACACAACCAACACACTGTACGAACATGTGGTTTGGGGAAATTCCTTCTCCTATGTCGAGATATTATCTGCTTTAGGCGACACTGACTCGCCCACACAGGTTCAATCTCATCCTCATTAATGCGTCACGATTAAGGATCAGGATTTTTTCCCTTTTCCACACACATCCGGCCATGCTACTCACTTACAGAGAGTAAGGAAACAAAAGATCTCATAACCGACAATCCAAGCATTCCATATATCAAAAGTACATAGTATAACATCAAAAAAAGCTCAGAAGAACAAAGAAAACACAAGTCAAAACAACTCCGGGTACTGACCGTGCATCTGGGCCTCCTGCTCCCATGTGCTCTCCTCAAGGCCGCAATGCCTCCACAACACACGAACCAACAGAATGGTTCTTCCACGGAGCACCATCTCTTTATGATCCTTGATTCTGACCAGTCGTTCCTCGAAGGTCGCATCATCTCCCATATCCAACTCTCCCCAATCGATAACGTGAGAGTCATTGTGTAAGTATCGACGTAGCTGGGAGATGTGGAAGACGTCATGAACCTTCTCCAATTGAGGTGACAGGGCTAGCTGATATGCCACCTCTCCGACTCACCTCAGCACCTCGAAAGGTCCGATGAACCTAGGGGAGAACTTACTACCTTTCCCAAACCTCTACTTCCCCCGTTGAGGGGAAACCTTCAAAAAACATGGTCTCCCACCTCGAACTCCAAGGGCCTCCTCCGATGATCAACATAAGACATCTTTCGGTCATGAGCCTCTTTCATCCTCTCACGCACAAGATGAAATTTCTTTATGGTGCTCTGTACTACCTCTATCCCAAGAGCACTTTTCCCACCAACCACTACCCAGCAAATGGGTGAACGACATGGTCTTCCATACAAAGCCTCAAATGGTGCCATGCCAATAGTAGAGTGGAAGTTGTTGTTGTAGGAAAACTCTACTAAAGGCAAGTGTCGTACCGATGACCCTCCGAAATCCAGAATGCATGCTCGCAGCATGTCCTCTAATGTTTGGATAGTCCGCTTTGTCTGCCCGTCGGTCGGGGGGTGTAAAGTAGTGCTAAGGCGTAGCTGGGTGCCAAAAGCATGATGTAACCCCCTCCAGACTCGTGAGGTAAACGGAGTATCCGGGTCTGAGATGATAGTCTTCGGAACTCCATGAAAACGCACCACCTCATCTATGTACCTCTATGATAAGGTACCCACCACACCTAAATCCTTAATTTCTAATAAGTGAGCTGATTTTTTCAGACGATCCACCACCACCCAGATAGCATCATAACCTACCTGAGCTCTGGGTAGTCCTGTGAAGAAGTCCGTCGAGATGTCATCCCACTTCCACTCGGGGACATATAAAGGATGCAACAAACCACTGGGAACATGGTGTTCAGCCTTCACTTGTTGACACACTAGGAATTTAGCCACAAAATCCGCCACTACCCGTTTCACCCAGAGCCACCAAAACTGTCCACTTAGGCCTCGGTACATTTTTGAAACTCCCAGATATACAGCCAAAGCTGAGCTATGGAACTCACGGAGAACTTCGTCACGCATCGCCTCCAGAACAAACAACCTTCCATGAAAAAGAATTCGATGTCAGCTATCCTCTGACCATCCTTCTGGAGCATTTCCCTGATCGACACGATCCCGCATTACTTCTGCCTCAGAGTCCCCCCTCTAAGACTCTTCCACCTATTGCAACAAGGAGTACTACACCGTCATCTGAAACAAACAGCCTCTAACACCTTCTACCCTTGCATCCAAGTGCAAGGAGGCCAACTATCCCCTCGCATTCCAAGCATCACTGGATTCCCAAACCACTTCCTTATGCGACTTCCTTCTCAGGGCATCAGCCACAACATTGCCCTTACCGTCAGTGTAAGAGATCTCAAAGTCATAGTCTTGGAGAAACTTGACCCATCTCCACTGCCACAAGTTCATGTCACATTGGGAGAAGATATAACGTAAGCTCTTGTGATCTGAGAAGACCACACAACGCTCCCCAAAGAGGTAATGTCGCCAAAAATTCAGTGTGAACACTACTGCTACAAGCTCCAGGTCATGGGTGGCATAGTTACGCTCGTGAGGGAGCAACTGCCTAGACCCATAACTGATCACACCCATCTTCTGCATCAGCACACACCCTAGACCAAGGCCAGAAGAATCAAAAAACACCTCATACAACAAATCTTCCTCTGGAAACCTATGTACGGGAGCACTGACCAACTTCTCCTTTAGGTAGTCGAAATCTTTCTGGCAATTCTCGCTCCATAAGAAGACTTGGTTCTTCCTATTTAAAGCTTTCAATGGAGCAGCAACTCGAGAGAAGTCCGAAACGAACCTCCGATAGTTACTTTCTAACCCCAGGAAACTACGAACTTCTTCCACGCTCTTGGGTGCTTCCCAAGAAACAACTACCTCCACCTTCGACAGGTCCACTGACACTCCATGCTGAGACATTACGTGCCCAAGGAATTGTACTTCTTGTGTAAGGAACATACACTTCGACAATTTCCCGTAAATCTGGTGGTGTCGAACGACTTCTAAGACTCCCTGAGATGCTCAAAATTCTCCTCCTCTGATCTTGAGTAGATCAGGATGTCATCGATAAATACAATGATGAACCGGTCTAGAAACTCTCGGAAGACAAAGTTTATAACTCCCATGAACACAGCCGGTGCATTCGTAACTCCAAATGGCATCACTACAAACTCGAAGTGCCCATACCTGCACCTGAAAGCTGTCTTCGAGATGTCACAGTCCTTTACCCTCACCTGATGATATCCAGATCGTAGATCAATCTTAGAAAACCAAATTTCTCCCCTCAGTTGGTTGAAGAGATCATCTATCCTTGGAAGGGGGTAACGGTTCTTCACCGTTACCTGGTTCAACCTTCGGTAGTATATGCGTAGCCTAAGACCACCATCTGTCTTCTTTATGAACAAAACTGGATCACCCCATGGTGATACGCTGGGTCGAACAAAACCCTTCTCCACCAGATCGTCAATCTGAACCTGCAACTCCCGCAACTCCGAAGGTGCCATCCGATATGGGGCCATCAAAATCGTTGGGGAGGTAGAGTCACAACCTCCTCGGGAAAAACATCGAGGAACACCCCAAAAACCTCTGAGATACCCATTATCTCTACATCAGCTGAAACCACTGATAACCCACCTAAAAATGAAAGGAGAGGCTTCACATGCCATCTTCCCACTTGATATCTCCTCTCGCCAAAAAAAGATACACGCTGCCCGTCCATATCAGAGAACACGACTCTTCTTTAAAAGCAGTCGATAACGGTACTAAGAGGAAACAACCAGTAAATGCCAAGGATGACATTGTACGGGTGCATCTATAGCAAAAGAAGATCCCCGCTAGATTGATGTGGTCCCAACGTTAGCCCACATCCCCAGAAAACACAATATACGATGGTCTGGCCTCCAACTAGTGTACTCAACACAAGCAGTACAGAAAGTCTCTCTATATCTAGACCCAAATCATGGGCTAGATCGGGTGCAACAAGGGAGAGCGATGCTCCTGAATCGAACAAAGAAAAAAATGAGAGTCCTGAACAAACAAATCGTACCTCGCACCACCTATGGTCCTGCCGGAGCTTCCAACTCTGTTGCGTGCAACTGTCCACGCCCAGCTCCTCTACCTCTCTGATGTCATCCTCCTCCACGACCAAACCCTGGTCGAGGTCCCTGAGGAGCACCCTAAGGTCGGCCTACTCCCACAATGTCTGCCCTTGGAGGAGCATGGTCCTGCTGTTGCTGGAAGGGCCTCGCCGGTAACTGGTGCTGCTGAGGTGGGCACTGAACCTGCCCACCTCCACCGTACTAAGCTAGGGTCAGGAACCAGCTCTGAATGTGTCCAAAACCTCCACAAGAAAAACACTTCGGTATTGGGCTCGTGAAAAAGGGATGAGGACCTGAAGATATGAACTACAACTGCTGGGGCCTACTACCAACTGGCCTGAACCTGGAAGGTCCCGTCACAAGAGACCTGCTGCTAACTGCATTCCCATTCGAAGAACCTGGCTAGATCCCCTCACGTGGTGCACCTCCCTGTGAGTGCATCCTCTCTACAACCTTTTCCTTCTTCTGTACTTCCATGTACGTCGGAAGGGTGAAGGGGGTGAAAACATACTGGAGCAAAGGACGAAGTGCCTCCTCCAATCATCTTGCCCGAGACTCCTCATCCGGAAAGAGATCTGGAGAAAAGCATAGGAGATCCTTGAACATGATCCCCAAATATCGTACTAACATACTTCCTTGATTGGGGGAGAGTAACTCCTGGAGCTTCTCCGCCTTGATCATGGAAGAAAGGAATTCATCTCGGAATTACTTCTCAAAGTCATCCCACAAAACTTCTGCCTCTATCCTCTCTCCAAGGTAGACCGTCCATCATTGTCATGCCGAACCTCTCAGCTGACTGACTGCTAGGGGAACCCAGTACTCCCTCAGAGCATGGATCAAGGTAAAAGTGATCCCTAGCTCCCCAATCCACCCCTCTGTCTCCGTATCCGAAGTACTACCCTTGTACATCTTGAGGGTTTGCCGTTGGAAAGAACGGAGAGTCTTCTGCCACTGGCTATCTTCCTCCTCTCGGTCAATCCTCAACTGATCGACCGCCTGAATCAGTTGGGCCTCGGCCGTCTGAGTCACCCGGGGATGACATCCAGGTTACCTAGCTGTACGGTAAACAATGATCTCCTAAGCCAAAATAGTAAGGAAATTTCTCAGGGTTTCATTTTATCATTTTATTTCAATTTCTTTCCCAGAACACCCAAATAAAGTAAAACACAATCATGATGATGCATGTACCTTCCCTAGGGTCTCTACCCTGCAATCAATGTAGTCTCACTTGGTCGTTTGGTAGGCTCAGAGTCCTTGCATCGGATCATGGGGGGGCCTTAAAATCCCGTGTCCTATCCGGTCTTCCCTGGCCTATGCCACGCACCAAGATTAACTAACACTATTGTCCTACCATCCCATGCAATCCTCACTGTTCCTAACTCCAGAATCCATCCTATCTCTCAACCATCAGCTTTGATATCATTCTGTCATGACCCCCTCCCACCAAAGATGCCCCTCCTGAGATGACAATGGTGAAAGGGAGATAATGACCCCGAGTCCCGCCTCCAGTAAGCCCCAGGGTGGCAACTAGCACCAAGGGTATGAGTTTTTACAAATATGGGAGGCATAACCCTTTTTATTATTTAAGATCGGGAAATAGGACAAGTCAACCACCAAAAAGGAAAAGAACAAGTGTATAGAAATAAACCCAATCCAATCCCACATGCATGTTTAAATAGTTCTGAACCAAGGTACAAGAACAAGAAATCTCAAAAATACAATACCAAAAGAAACAAAAGTACAAAAACTGCAACAACTCCATCTATCCCAACTAGTAGGGTCCCGCACGGCCCTGGTAGTCCTCCTGGAAACCTAAAAGTAAACGTAGGGTGAGCATACAAGTATACACAGTAGAGAAACCTAAAGCTCTCGTGCACAAGTGGGGAGACATCCTAATGTCCCGTGAGAACAACAGAAGAAACCTAGCAAGGAATTCTATCCACCCAACCTCACCAGCCACACTCACCAAAAACACAATCACAATAGGTATTAGTATATAAGAACAAGAGTATTGGGTACCCCGCACCATTCTCCATTAGTTATCTACTCTTCCTAATGGTGAATGTCCTGATGCTACCACACTCTTCCCGCCCGCAAACAACTGGGCCTCAAGAACCACATACCACGCCCGCACACACCTGGGCCTCACCACACATCCCACCCGCACACACCTGGGCCTCACAACCACGTATCCTTCCCGCACACACCTAGGCCTCACAACCACGTATCCCTCCTACACACACTTAGGCCTCATCCCGAAGATTCTTGGGAAACAGTAAAACTTGCCCGAAGAGTCTTGGGCTAAAACCGCCCCAATCGAAACCTACCCGAAGAGTCTTGTGTGTAAGGTTGCCTCATGCCATCACAGCCTATGGAAGAAGGAGTAGGAAGAGGTAGTAACTAAGGGGAAAACACCCTATCCCATGAAATGGGAGTGTTCGGCACTATGTCCTCAACATGGGAGGGGTGCGATAAAACACTATGATATAGATATATATATATACCAAACACACAGCCCAACCTATGGCTTCTAAACAGAGAAACTGAGAACGTGCCTTGACACTGCTACTACGAAGCATGCATACAACAAACAACCCCAACCCCATTTAGGTTTTCACATTTCAACAAAATTTGTTTATTTAGTTCCTTATCTACTGGGAAAACAACCATAACCAACCATATCAATCATTCGTAAAACATATCTCTTCCATCCACAAATCAAGTTAAGAAAACACAAGCAGCACAACAAGTCCCTTCTTATTAGCCAACCCAACCATTGATTATTATTCCAGTTCCACTAACATGACCCACCATTCATTAACTCTTCCATTTATTATTCACAAGCCATAGTTCGTTAACATTCAAACCCATCCCTACAGCCCATCTTCCAACCACCATAACCACAACCACACCGTACATCATCACCCCCTTAATACCATTTATCGCAGCCCTGCTGCCTATCACTAACATAGCATTCACACCAATCCACAAACCAGCCAGCTGCAGCCCCGCTGCTCACCCGATCCACAACAACCCACAAAACACCCCTATCACATGCCACATATCCAAGCCAACACCCACATGTTCATTATTCAATTTTGTTCAACTGGGGTGATCACACAAGGGCTCCAGATTTTAAATCAGCCAACTTTACGTGATTAAAAAAATTCCCACATTCAACAAAGTTTCCATCCACAAAAACGGTCTAGAAAGATAGGAAAACATTTAATTGCGCAAGCAAAGGCCCCCAACGACTGTGTTTTTAGTAGGCATAAGCCTATTCAATTCACAACATAAAATCACAGGATATAAAGATAAACATAACAACTTCCCCATCCTCGTTCTTTAACCAGTTATTATCGTCATTTATTGGTTCAACCGTTTCTCATGAAAAAAAGAGGATACCCACCCCGCATGATGTACAAATTAGTGAGACGGAGGTAATATCCCTACCTCAATAGGTTCTGATCACAACGCTTCCTCGGATCAACTTTAGAAGATGTCCGTCGGCATCTGTCACTTCTGTAGAAACCCAGAAAACCTCCTCAGGTGGAAGTTGGAAAGTAAATTCTAAAGAAAAGACAACGGATCCATGCTCAGAAGTTCCGTCTCATCGTTACAATCCCACAGCCGCTGACAGATTGTAAATCGGAGCTCGAATGAAGATGTTATGGAAGAAAAAGAGCCTTCGAGTCTCTTGGGAGAGCTCTGCTCAGAGGAATGGGGAGGAGAGAAGTGAGTTTAAAAGGATTAGGGACCCCTCATTTTGTAGGGGAGAAAAAAAAATTTACACTTCGTGTACTTTATGGTAAATGGTGTGTACTCGGACATTTCACACGGTCACCACACGGCTTCCAACACGGCCTTCAACGCGAAATGAGGCCGTTGACTGGTCAACACATGGTTTGAAGGTAACACATACGCGGGGAGGGACTATACGACATGAAGTATTGGCCACACGGCGTGTACTCATTTATTTCACACTGCAAGGACACGACTCCAACACGACACCCAACCATTGACTGGTTAACACACGGTTTGAGGGTAACGCGTACGCGGGGAGTGACTACACGACGTGTAGTTTAGGGTACACAGCGTGTACCCATTTATTTCACACGGCAAGGACAGGGCATTCAACATGGGGTATACCCGGAGAGGGGGTACACGACGTGTACTCACACTACACAGTGTGTAGTTTCAAAATTATGAAAAGTGTGGGAATTGTCTATTTTACCCTCCAGAACACTTCATGACCCTTTTTTTGACAATGGAATGGACCGGAGAGGTCAGGGCCATTACAATATCTTCCATGATTTACCTTACCAATAATCTGATCTAAGCCTTTTATCTATTTCCATTACCTATATTGTAAATAAATTTTTTATATGGGTATTTCAAAGAAGGGTACTATATGGGAGGATCGTTATTGGAGATGTTAAATACCTTTCACCAAATTAGATGATTGTGTACCTAGTCCCCCAAAACACTAAATTGTAATGGTCCTTAGGAATGTGTTTGTGTAATTTATTGAATATACATATAAAAAGGTATAATATATATGTTTGTGAAGAATGCATCATTACATTTAGGGTCTAGAAATTTGAAGAATACCCCTATCTGGACTCATACATGTAGATCAGTAGTGTAGTGGTTCCATAGGGGATCCAATCATACCATAGTGGGATGATTCTATGCTTGTGAAAGGTGAGGTCACATGTCTCATGAATTCCTCACCCGAAAATCTTTGGTGGGTAGGTATGTAGTGGATAAACCACCAATGAAGTGGTAGCATCACAAATAGGGATCTCCAAAGTGGGTTTGGGGTGGCATCTAGAGAGATGATGATGATGGAGGAGTAGGTGGATCTCTACTAGGATTTGATATGGGTGGAGTAAATTTATATGAGATAATACCACCATCACAAAAATGTGGCCCATTCTAGTAATAGGGGACTAGCAGTCGAGGCCAAAAGTATTTACAGACTATCTAGGGTTATGAAAAGGCAACACATGATACGATTCATGGTCCGATATATGTATTTTATTCTCCTTATCCAGTACCATTAAACACATAAATTAGTCATTACATTTTTTCTGTAAACATCATTCTTGAGTTAGAGCATTCCATAGATACTACGGCCCAATAGCACTGGCTAGAGGTTCCTAATTGGAGTAATTTTTTACTATCATACATCTACTGGTAGTGTGAGTTGGGACTCAATATAAAGAGTTTAATGTGTGGATTTTTAGTTATCAGGATGAAACCATATGTTTTCATCTATGACATGTACTAGTTATCATTTTTTGGGCCCGGATATACTATTATCGTAGGGGAGTTATATTGATTCTTGATGATGGGATGAGATTCTACTTTAGAGGTGATAGATATATTATTATATGTGAGGATCATAGGAAAGAATTTGGAAACCATCACCCATCATTTAATTAGATTAACCATTAGTTAAGTGGGCTATTTATAAATTTTTCTTCCATATAAGATGGATTATTATATGGACATCAGTCTAGTGGATGAATTGGGGATAAATTCAAGGTGGTACATAGAATCATGGAATATCTGCTATGAAATCTTGGATGGAACCCACCAAGCTTCATGATCTGATGATGTATTTGGAAGACATTCTTAAAACAGGTTTTATTAGACCAAGTGTGTCCCTGAGTCAACTCTACTTTTATTCTTTAAAAAAGGGGACATGAACATGAGCCTCTATGTTTCCAATCATCAAATAAATATTTTAATGATAAAAATAGGTACCCCTTTAGGAGTATTGATAACTTCTTCAACAAAATAAGAAGTAATAGATTGTTCGCAATGATTGATATCAGCTCTGGAAACCAACAATTTATGGTTTATGAGGATAAAATTTCAAAGACTGAGTTTTAATGTCACTATGGACAATATGTGTTCATGGTGTTTCCATTTGGTGTTACAAATTCCCCCATATTGTTCATTTCCATTATGAATCAGATATTCCATCCATACAAGGACCATTTAATAGTTGTATTTATTAATGTAATACTCATTTAATATGAATCTACTGAGGATAATGAATACCATTTAAGGCTGGACATAAACTTACTCTACAAGAAGCATATTTATGGAAAACTCTCAAAGTGTAATTTTTGGATCCATGCATTTCACTTTCTAGGGAATTTCATCTCTATGATTTTATTAGTTGGTGAACTAGTGAATATAGATGTTCCGATATCTCAAGAACCACCCAAGATCTTGATAAAGGTATGAAGTTTCCATTGTTTGGAATTTTACTATAGGTGGTTTTTGGCATTATTTTCTACGATAGCATCACCATTGACTGCCATGATATAGAATGGGATTCCATTTATCTAGATTGACCAGTGTAAAAGGGACTTTTTGGAGTTAATGATGAGGTTTAAAAATGGTCCTATGTTTAGACTACCAGTGGTCGTCATTGATATCTTGATGTATTGTGAAACAACTAGTGTATGGATCAGATTTATATTGATGAAGAGTTAGGTGATTATTGATTATGTGTTGATGTATTTGATACCCCATGAGAAGAACTATGTAACTCGTGAACATGAGTTAGTAGTGGTAGAATTCACTCTGATGAAGTGGAGGACCTATCTCCTATGATTTTATTTTGTTGTTTGCTAATACCATCAAAGTATTAGGTATATCATCACCAAGAGATATAATAATGACAGATAAAGGTGTTGGTTGGAGTTTTTATGAGACAATGACTTAGATATTTTCAATACTCTCATGAGGGAAAATGTGTAGTATATTCTATTAGAAATATATCTGAATAAAGATTTGTGGAGGAGATATCTAAGAATCTAGCTTCATTACAGCTGACCATGGAAAATGAGAGGGGTGTATTTTTTATTCATACGATATTGATTACTCCTATGATTCTTTTTCTTATGAGAGTGGCTCAATTAGGGGATATCACTAGTGAAGTTTAACATGAATTGATATCCACAAAAGATGAACCATATCAGTTTTATTAATTAGGGAGTGTGTTATAATTTTTTTGGGGATAGATGGTGGTTCTAATTAGGTCTTGTGAGGAGGTTATGGGTGAGTTTCACAATTCTCCATTAGTTTTACATCCAAACATGTAAAATATGTTGATGGATATTGAGAAGAAGTTTTGGTTGGTTGGAATGAGAAGTATGGTTTCCAAGTTTGTCAGATGGTTTCTGAAAATTTAGAAGGAAAAGGAAAAACATTTGCTACCAATAGGTTTTACTAAACCTCTGGATATCCAAGAATAAAACTAGGATGGAATAGTGATGAATATTTAGAATGTTTTACTTTGGAAAGTGACAGGCCATGAAGCTATCTAGGTAATTGTTGACCAAATCACCATGTTAACACAAATTATTTCCATTACTGTGTAGACATCGATTTATACTTTTGTGAGTAATATGTGTAAGATATTATAAATCTTCCTGTATTACCCATGATAGTATTCTCTGTTCAAAATGACCAATTTTCATCACAATTTTGGAAGGATCTTTAGGAGATTTCTGGGACCCAGTTGTGAATTTTTGTGACATTTCACACTCAGATAGATTGTAAAACTGAGAAAACCATAAAGTATTATAGGACATGTTGAGACCCTATCTATATGAAATTTTCCAGGTATAGGAGGAACAATATCTGTTTACAGAGTTCACATATATTAATGTCTATCACTTTACTAGTGAGAGGTAAAATTTTCATGCCCTATATGGGAGACCAAATATTTCACTCATATTCTAGACTGAGATGGGTGAACCATCCCATGGTGGGACATAGTTGGTGATGGTGATGTTATAAAAGTTTTTGGTGATCCATGAGTCTATTTAGATTTCCTAGAGCCAAAAAATCTTACATGAATCGACAACGTAGACCATTGTAGTTCAGTTAGGGAAACCATGAATTCTTGAGATTATCCCCACAATGAGTATTGTAAATATTTTTCAATGTCGGTGAATTATACATAAGGTTCATTTTACCATTCAAAAACTTATGGATAGTTTTAAAGGTTTCCAAAAATTTGTCCCCTCACCCATATTTAGATCGAGTTCATAATGAATTTCATGTTTTGCAGCACAAGATATACATCTATGAACCTTCACACATCCTCAACTAGTGTAATCTGGAAATTTATTATAGGGAAATCATTAGGGAGTATTATTTGGTGATCGTGGATCAATTAGAGAGGATACAATGTTGATGAGTAATCCCTTTTGTTTGAGTTATTTTGTAGCACAAAATCATGTATGAGAGATCCTAGGAAAAAGAGAGTTAGATTTAGACGTAGTGCCCTCACCATTTTGCATCACCAATTCTTTTCAGGATGAAAATCCATGAAAGAGGGGAGAATGTAATGAATCTTAATTTAACTTATGATTCCTTTAGTTATTTTAATATATCTCTTAGTATTTTTCCACGGAGTCAGTAGCCTTTTGGGTTGTTGAGGGACCACAGAATTAATATATCAATAATATTAATTTATATTAAAAAAAGAGAACACATATTTTCTGGAAAAAGGTTTCCCCATTATTTGTGACCTGGGATGGCAAATATGAGACTACAGTTGTTTCCAAGTTATAAGGTTTTCCATTGGCTCATCATAAGGTTGGTCGGTGTTGGGTGTTTAGTGGAATCCAATCATTGGTTGATGCGATAATTAATTGAACAAATTTATTTCATATAATTAAATAAAAGAGAGAAAATATCACTCCCCTCTATCATTTTAATTTCTATGTATGGAATTAATGAGGATTTCTATCATGAATGATTGAAACCCTGAGGAGGAGAAGTGGTTCCTCAATAATTTTTCCTTAAGAGCAATTAATCCCAAATCAAGGTGCAACTTCCAAGCATTTTTTGGACCCAAATCATCTCCATTTCTACACAAGTTATGTTGATTTTAATTTTTGACCCCTAATCCCAATTAATGGTTTTTTATTAGTTTTAAATTCACTTGTATGACTGTTAATGAATCCCAATAGTCAATCTATGTATACAGGGGAAATACACGGGTTTCTAGAGGATCATATGGTTTTTTATTCATGAGTATCGAACACATATTGTGTTGTTAAGGAGAAAATATCAGGTGTTCGTATCATTTGATGATGATATGGTTTTTGGAACTAGACACCATGAAGTTAGAGTACACACCATGTACTGAGACTTGTCTATGGGGTCAAGTACATGGATTGACACCACATGGTAAGACGTCTTGGTCATGTAGTAATGAATGGATATCCTTGATGTGTACTCAGTCATGGCGTTAAGTACATATAAACATGTCAATTTACACTGGCCCATGTAGGAGGATATAAACAAGGAGAAAATAGTCAAGACAAGTCATGTACTACATGTGCACACAATGTTTCTTCATAGTGTGAACTAGTCCACGTGCAAGTGTTCACATGCATAGGTGCCTATATGAGATCAAATTCCATGTGATACTAACTAGTCTTCATATACTATACTTTTTAACACTCAGTACCACAATGGGACATGGATAGGGGGAGACCTCAAGACCGACACCATTTACCCAAGGAGCGTAGACAGTGTACTCCACTCGGATACTTATACCTTTTCTATATTCTTCTATTCGACTTATATTTGAGCTTGTGAGTATCCTATCCTATGTGAATATAAATTCAAAACATGATGGAAGCCTTTTTTAGAAGCTTTACAACAATGACATGATGTTTTTTAAGTGTTAAAATTCATTTACTAATGATTTTTCAATGGAAGTGGTAAGGTAATATCACTACAAATATTTTAGGGTTGGTACTCCCCTATCTCACCAAGGTGCAAGCCCCCCTTATTATTTATATATGTTGTGTCAATCCTCCCCCATTCCACATATGGTGCATCTCCTATATCTAATCAGTGGAACTCCCAGATTTTCAGAATTTGGTGGGGAGAGGGTACTACATGGGATTTCTAACAACCTATTATTTTATAATATATTCCTATTTAAATTAATTTTTTTCATCAATTTACTCTGTTACACCCAACATTATGTTTAAACAAACCATGATATACTATCAAAATATTCTTTTTTTAATGTGACATTTATGAAATAACTGTTAAATTAGAGGGTATGAATATTACCAAGTAAAATTTGAGATGTATATGGTTTACACATTTTTTAAATGAAATAATTGATTTTCATTTAACTATAAATAGAAGAAAAATATTGTAATATAAACAAAATGTTATACTAGAAAATTGTTTATTTTCCATGAAATGTATTTTATCATAAGTAATTAAATTAATAAATGTTGGAGAATTATTTTAATGAAATAAATTATTATTTATTCAATCATATATTTAATAATTCATCTAATGTTTTTTCTATGAAATAGATAGTAAGAATTCAAGTTTTATGCTTTAAAGTATACTTTTCAAAAAAGAAATTTTTTTACATTTTGTGAACCAATTTTAAATTATATTTTAATTACAAGTATATAATTTATTTTACAAAATGATTTTAATTTTTTAAATTAAAATATAAAAAATACCTTAGATTTATTTTTTAGAAATTTCCTAAATGTAGTTTTTCATTATTAGTGAGAAAATATAGAATTTTTTAAAACCCAAATTTTCATTTAAGGAACTAAAAAATAAAAATTTAGATTTCAAATTGTTTTAAAATATGAATTTGTTAAATTATATTAAAATAAGTCTTTTTTAGGTCATTATAATTAAATATATTTTTTTTAAATAATTTTTTTTATAATTAAAAAAAAAATCCTTTGGATGATTATTTTTTCGACACATATGTGGGTCTAATTTTAAATTGAATTCTGTAACTTATATGGATTGAATATAGTAAAGTTAATTCCATATTTTTAATTGTCATAATTATTATTCATTATTATGTTCTCATAAATATTTTTTCACAATGGATATTAAAAATAGTAAAAATTATTTACCCTAATTATGGTTAAAATGGGTATACCAGGGGTTATTCTAAAAAGAAAAAAGGTTAAAATAAACTAAAAATATATATAATTTCTCTTATGTAGTAATATTTAGACATTTTATCTTGAATTATTTAATAATGGTCCATTTTTTGAGGCATTAGTTTTGTGTATAATGTGAAAATAATATTTAATTTAAATATTTAAATTTTGTTCTCGACCCCACTTATAAAATGACACACCATCTCCTCTACACTCAACACGTCGTGTGAAAATTTTTGGGATATCCACAACCAAATATGATATTTAAATCCATAAAAATTACATATTTCCCCTATTTTCATCATAAAACCATCCCATTGAGGATTTAGGTATAAACCTAAACAGTTTCTCCAATGAAAATGTATAGTTCTTTATCATGCATCTTTCTTTTATTTCTTCCTCTACCCCCACCAAATTTTATCCAAATATTCTAAATTATTAAAAACGTTTCATGAATATAATTAAATGTTATTTTATTGTTTAATAACCAATATCCATCTATTTTTTCCTTCAAATGGGTAATAAAACCATATATTGTGTGTGTGTCTATTAACGACCATATGAACTGATGTAACTTTTTTTCAATAACAGCCTCTCACTATTTTATTTAATTTATAAAAAATATAATCGGGAAATAATATTACTTTTGGAATTATAATATCACATTTTCCTTATTAACTACTAATTCGTTGGAAACTGATAACACTGATTCTACTTAGGTGTGGACTGCCACTTTCACAGAGTAATTTGATTCAATTATCATTTTATTTCACCATGGATGGTAATAAAGATATATTTTATGAAAATATCTGATTTATATGATATAATAATTATTTTTTAAAATTAAATTATTATTTATGTTTCTTTTTATTCATCCATTGAAAAATGGAAGAAACTTTCATGCCTACGAACTTCTAAAAGTTAACAAGAACGGTGTACCTCATTTTTCTACCACAAACATTTATGAACTATTATAAATAAATATATAATTAATATACATTTTATTAATATCATGGATATAAATATTTATATTATGGAACCATGATCAATGTAGACATACTAATTCTATCAATAAAAAACAAACAAGAAAAATAATACAGGTATTACCTGAAATAATGATTTTAACAATGAATTTGTAATAAACCAGTGGTAAAATATTATAAGTAAATAAGATAAGGTGTGGAATATATATAGTTTTGGTTCTTAAATATATTTAAAATAAATATTTATTTATTATATAAGAGGTTCAAACATGTATGAAGGAAGTCGTATGTGAGGTAAGGTTTTCTCATCTCACATTTATTCCATAATATATATGTCATATTCAACACTTATTTTTTTTGGGTACATATACTTACACTATTATATTTCATATCATTAATATATTTATATTCGTCATAATTAATGATTTATTTGATGTTAAGTGGTCTATGATTAAAAATTTACCAAAGCAATAATGGTTTATTTCAAAATATTATAATTATTCTAGATTGATTGTGTAAAAGTATAACTTGGGGGAAATATTTGGTATTTCTATAATAAACACAATATTAATTTCCTCTTATGGTTATTCATAAAATTTTAATAGAATAGTATTTTTTCATTTATTTTTAACATAAAATATCTTAGAAAAGGATTCTAAAGACCCGTATTGTTTCATGTAATTTTTTATTTAACGGGATTATTACGAGTCTAATAAAATTAGCAGTGCGTGATTTCGAGGTGTAGTGTGCCCGGAATGCAATTATGAACTTTTTTTGGGTTACATTCAGTAAACACATGAGTGTAATTCTATAACTTTTGAACCGTTTCTCGGAATTGAAATCTGGGGATACTGTTGAACTCGTCGCGCCGATATTCTCTTAAGAGAGACTTCACCTCGACCGCAGTAGGTTGAGGGTGGAAGTTGGTTTTTTGGTTCTTTGTGGGAGAGTTAAAATAATATATAATAAAATAAAACAATACCTTTTATTTTATTTATTTGAAAACTCTCATTTGAATTTTTGTGATTGGACCACCCTACCTTGAAACCTTTGTGACTCTTGGAATTCCCCAATTGATGTGCCAACATTAATTGGTCAATTAATTAATTCTTAAACTTAATCAAGTTGGTTTACCCCGTACTTCTTCCTGTGGGGGGGGGGGTGGAAAATGGCGAGAAAGCATTTTCTAGAGAACTCTTGAAGGAATAACATCCTCGAATGAAGAATATCTTCCAACGAAGAGCATCCTCCGAATGAGGAATGTGAAACCAACATTCGAGAATCGTCAACGCATCATCTTCCTCCTCATGCAACCTCCAACGAACGATCGAGGTAGGGAGTTTATTTTAAAGTTTGATAAACATCTATTTGTTAATTCTTCATAATATTGATTCTCAACAACGATGGACAAACAAACATGGAAATAGATCTGAACATATACCAAGATCTTTTCTATCTTGTTCTTCGCGCGTTCTTCATGCATTCTTTATTTCCAAATAATTATGCGCGCTAAAAATACAATGTTTCATTGAGAAATACATATGGAGATGGATGTCTAGACCCGATGATCATGAACATGCGGACGACACATTTTTTGATCTTAGAATAAACCTACGCTAGCCTGTGGAAGAAGGTGGCGGTCAGCACGCCAGCCAGCCGCGTGGAACAAGGAGGCATGCATCCGTAATGTTGGTAGGGGAGGATGTCGTGACTATTGAGTTGCGGCAGTGCACCAGGGCTGCCGGCACCTAACAGGTCATGAGAGGAGCTGTGGGGTGGCGCACGCCCACACCCCGTTGGAGGAGGATCCTGCAGCAACTGAGCCATCATGGTGCATCTGGAGGGCGGTCGGGACCCGACCAGCCGCCAGAGGAACAACGACACCGTCACACAGTTGGAAGGGGAGCCGGCCAGATTTCTGGCCAGCCGCATCACGCCAAGTGACACCACTTCGGTGGGTCCCGCATGCGAACAGTCAGTGTAACATGGCATCTCCATGATGGTCAAAGACGAACAATCAATTAGGTCATTTGGAATTCCGTGGGGTGCCTCCCAATCGGATAGCGGTTAGGGAGGCCCCCACCATGGCGGACCGCGCCCAGTTGAGCAGGCTGAGTCCCGTGGGCCACGCCGCACCCAGGATGTCGGGCCTCCACCTTTGCAGGTCGGGTCAGACCGCGACCCGGTGGGATGGGCCTGCCGCGGCCTAGCCCATCCGGGCCAAAACCAGGCCCATCTAGACCGAGATATGTCTTTTTGGCCATATCTTGAGAACTGGGCATCCGTTTGACAAACCATTACAACAATGGATTCCTTGGATAGATACGATCCTTTTGGTATACTCCACTTGAGTTTTGGATAAATTTGGAGTACGGTCGGGTTGGATCGAACCCAAATCCAACCGGGCCTTCGGAACGAAATCACTAATAACTTACAGACCGAGTGATTGATTGTTACACCGTCTATTGAAATGGAACCCTCATGATGTTTATGTACATTGAGATACTAATTCATGGGAGTTCGTGTCATTTGATGTATTGATCGATGGATTGAAGAGCGGATCCTCCCAGAATCAAGCATGCTAAGTGCAGGAACCCTGTGGCTGGTTGTACTTGATGAATCTACAAATCTTGTGTGGGTCATCTTCAGATCTTATTTGGGTCATCTTTAGATTCTGTGTGGGTTATATTTGGATCTTGTGTGGGTCATCATCTTCATATCCTGTGTGGGTCATCTTCATACCCTATGTGGGTCATCTATGATCCTATGTGGGTCAACAACAGAGCTTCTCGATGAAGTAAGATGATCTAGTGATACAGGTAATCATCTATACATCCGTACTTAAGATATACCTGGTGTGATATGAGTCTTTAACTTTTTGGTGCACTTATTTGTGGTGATACCTTCATGGTATTCTTCTATGTGGAAATACCTTTGTGGTAATTACCTTTGTGGTGTTACATGTGTTGTACTTCTATCATCTTGGTGTCACCTGTGTGGTACTTTCACCCTCTTGGTGTTAACTTTGTGGTATTCTTCCCTCACATGTGAGATAAGTATATATATCGATAACATAGGAATATGTATGGGAATATACCTAAGTAGCATTGATAACTATTTCTTTGTGCTTTGATATCGAGGTCTTGCATTGTGGATTATCCATTGTGAATTATGAGAGACCTTTGGGGGTCTCTGGGTCCCTACTGCGTATTGTTATACTCACCCCTGCATAGGCTACGCCCATACTTTGTTGTGTCATGTGCAGACAACGGACCACATTGATCAAGGCTAAGGGTACGAGGACTGGAAGCTGCTTGGAGATGGACCATTAGACGAGACGTACTGCAGAGACGACTGTTCGAGAGTTATACCAACCCTTAAGGTAGGATTATTGGTGGGTGTCCACATGATTCATTTTCAGTTTTACTTGTACTTTCTTGTTGGGCTTGTATTTTGACCCCATTACTTACTGCACTCACCCTTTTTACTATATAGTTTATTCTGTGCTTGTATCTTTCTGTGTGGTTGGATTGTGTGAGATTGCAAGATAAAAGGCAATGTCTCCTGGGTTTTAGGGATATGCCTTTACGATGCTAGTCGCCAGCCCCTGGCCTATGGAAGGTTGGTTTATGGTAATCGAGGCATGGGCCCTATGGGATCGGTTGTGAAAAATTGGTATTATAGGAGTCGGTTCTACCATAGAACTTGGACTTTGATCTTTCAATCATCAATAGTGTTTAGTGTTATTAGTGTGGTTATTAGTTTAGAGAATCCAGTGTTGGTGTGGAAGCCGACGTATCCATACACCAGGACCCTGACTTCGGATTTCTGACTTAGTGCACAAAAACACTGAATGTGTGTATGTATTTGAAAATTTATCTCAGTGATCTCTTTGAGTCAGGTCACTAGGTATAACTTATTGACTGTGGCACACCTGTTTCTTTCTAGGATGCCTTCACAGAGACAGTCAGCCAGAGTTCTAGGTAGAGTACACGATGATAGCCCACCGATCGATGAAGCTTCGGTGCAGGGCCCCCTTTCGGCAGTTGTACTATCATGTGGTGTACCAGCAGCACCACTACCCATTGGGAAGCCGATGCCACCATCCCTAATAGTAGAGGGTACTCACTGCTTGAGTGCGTTAAACGAGATTCAGTGCTAGAGGCCATGGAGGTTGTGGGGAGAGTCGAATCCACTGGCTACTGAGGACTGCATGGAGGTTGTGGTTAGAGTTTTTCTACTCGTAGGGACACCAGCTAATATCATGGCGATCCTTGCCATTAATCTTCATTAGGAATTAGTGGCCAGATGGTGGATCTTGACGCTTCAGGTTCATGACGAGGTAAATCTTATCTGGGTGGACTTCGGGAGTCTTTTTAGGGCAGAGTTAATCCTAGAAACCTTATGCTCTGTGCGTATACAGGAGCTCCTCCACTTGTAGTAGAGAAGTATGTTTGTGGCCCAGTATTTAGTGAGTTTCACCAACCTCTCACAGTTTTCCACTGACATGGTGTAGGATCCTTCCTTTAGGGACTGAACCATCGAGCAGGGGCTCAGACGGGAGATTAGAGCATTGATGATTTCCCTCAGTATCCCGATGCAGGCGAGGGTGTTAGAGCAAGCACTCTTAGTAGAGAGATTTCTTGTTGAGCAGTCACCATCAGCGAGACCCACCACCGGACGTCATCTAGAAGAGTCATCTGTAGCGGACAGTAGATTGATGAAGAAGAGGTCTAAGAGGGACAGACCTACAAGTTGACGACTACAGGATACAAAGTCGGTTATGCACGACTCTTGAGATAGAGCAGGACTGGAAAATTGCAGGTAGCGTTACTCGTGCGGCAGACATGGTCATATGGCTTGTTACTACCCAGACTGCCATACAGATGGCCAGCATATGGTCTAAGGACCACGTGGGATGAGGTGAAGATTTAATCTAGGAGGTCCTAATGAATCATGCAGATGTGGCAGAGGAGATGGTCGTGCAGCAGGCAGTGGGAGACGATTCGAGGTTTTATCGCCGCCACCTCCAGGTGCTCCACCCCAACCAAAGGGATAAGGTGGACATGGAGGAGCACAAATCTAGGCAGTTGAGGCCTATGACCACAGTGCTCTGAAGATTATTCGAGGTACGATCAGTGTTTAATCCACCTTAGCTATAGTACTTATAGACATATGTTCCATTCACTCTTTTATTTCCATGACCCTAGTTCAGAGCTCAAAGATTCTGGTGGAGTTGTTGGCTCGATCCTTAGAGCTACAGACACTTACATAGGAGGATTTAATGATTACACACTAGTTCCCATTGTGTGTGCTTACTCTAGTAGGTGAGTGCTTTGGGTGGGATCTTTTAGTAGGGGTGTCGAGGCCTTATATCATCATCTTGGTTATGGATTGGTTATCTACAGTTAATGCTCAGATCCACTGTATTAGGTGAAAAGTGCGATGTGTATGCTATTATGGGACCAATTTTTTCTTCACTAGAGATAAGGGAACATTTGCATTACAGGATTGTCTTACCCAGAGGAGGGTGTAGCCGATCACACATCAGTTGGCTATCCTTACCCTCAGAGCGCTTGATGTTGAGAGTCCGAGTTATCCTGTAGTGGTTCACTAGTACGAATATTTTTTCCATGATGATGTCTGAGGTCTAACTCCTTGCAGAGTGGTGGAATTTTTTATCAACTTGTACCTCAGGATGACACTGATATCTACACCAGCATATTATATGGCTCCTACAGATCTTCAAGAGCTGCAAGTACAGCTAAAGGGCTTTCAGATCAAGGGGTTCATTAGGCCCAGTGTTTTTCCTTGGGCATCCCTGATTTTTTTCTCCAAGAAGGAGGATGGGAGTTTGAGACTTGGTGTGGACTATCGCCACCAGAACTAGGAGATCATGAAAGCCAATAACCACTCACAAGGATTGACGATATCTTTGATCAGCTGAAGGGAGCACAATGGTTTTCAAAGATAGACCTCAGATCAAGCTATCACCAGCTCAGGTTATGAGATGAGGATGTGTAGAAGACGACCTTTGGATGTCGGTATTTCCACTATTAGTTCTTGGTTATTCCATTCAGTGTGACCAATGCACCATCAGTGTTCATGGGACTCACGAACAAGATCTTCTTGCCATACCTCGATCGCTTTGTGGTAGTCTTCATCGATGACATCATGATATAATTAGCTATAGACTAGGAGCATGCCTATCATCTGTAAATAGTTTTGGACACCCTATGAGAGCACCAGATTTATGGTAAACTCTTGAAGTGCCAATTCTATATATGAGAGGTCCACTTTATGGGACATGTCTTCTTGAGGCCAGAGTTTCGGTGGATCTAGTGAAGATTGAGGTTGTGCTTGCTTGGGAGCCACCTAGGAGTGTGATAGAGGTGCGGAGTTTCATGGGTTTGGCCAGTTACTACTAGAGGTTTGTGCCTGATTTTTCCAGATTTGTAGCACCATTATCAGCATTAACAAAGAAAGGGAATCCCTTCATGTGGTCAGAGAAATGCCAGTGAATTTTCCAGGAGCTGAGGAAAAGACTGACGAGTGCCCCTCTATTGAGGTTACCAGAGGAGGGCGTTGGGTACGTAGTCAACTGCAACACATCATGGACCTGTCTTGGATGTTTCTTAATGCTGGAGAAAGCGGTGATCACGTATGGTTCTTGACAGCAGAGACTACATGAGTAGAACAACGCTACCCATGGCATGGAGTTAGCAGCAGTGGTCTTCGCATTGAAGATGTGGCGACATTACATAATGGGTGATCATTTCAGAGTCTACACTAAGCACAAGAGTATCAGGTATATCTTCTCTCAGAAGGACCTGAACCCGAGACAACGGTGTTGGCTTGAGTTCCTCCTAGACTATGACTTCACTGCTATAAAAAAAGACTTTATCAGCTCTCAAAACGGGCTTTATCAGCACTAAAAAAGCATTGTAAATCTCATCTCTGATAAACGGTGGTCCCCATTATCAATGTTCAAAAAGCGCTGATAAAATGTACATTTATCATCCCTAAAAAAGTGCTGATAAAGGATCAGTTTACCAGGGCTAAAAGAGCGCTGATAAAATGATCCTTTATCAGTGCTTTCTTAGAGCTGATAAATGTACATTTTATCAGCGCTCTTTTAGCGCTGATAAAGGCTTCATTTATCAGCACTAAAAAATCACTGAAAAATGTGGATTTTATCAGATATTTTTAAGCACTGATAAATGCCTCTTTTATCAGTGCTAAAAAAGCGTTGGTAAATTCCCTGTCTGTTGCAAAAAAAAAAATCTGCAGCAGTACACCCAAACAGCACCTGTAAATAATTCAGCATCTCAATAAGTATACCCATACAAAATTAACACATAAATCATAAGCTAATTACACCATGTATACCCATACACCATTAACACATAATTCATAAGTTAATTAAATACATAAAGTGTTCTATTCAGAATTCAAGGGGTTGGGGGGGTAGGGGTGTCCGGGGGGATGGGGGTGTCCAGGGGGGTTGGTGGGTTGTCCAGGAGGTTGGGGCCGTCCAAAGAGGGAGGTGGTGTCCGGGGGGGGTGTCTATGTGGTGGGTTGTTGTCTAGGAGGGGGGGTGTCCAGGGGGTGTGGGCTGGTGTCTAGGGTGTCAGGGGGGATTTCCAAGGGGTGGGTGGGGTGTCCGAAAGGTGGGGGTGGTCTGAGGGTTTGTGGGGTTGTCCAAGGGGGTGGGGTGGCGTCCAGGAGGGTGGGATGGGGGTGTTTGGGGGATAGGGGTGTCTAGGGGTGGGGGTGTCCAGGGGTGGGGGCGGTCCAGGGGGTTGGTAGGGCTGTCCAAGGGGGTGGGGTGGTGTCTAAAGAGGGGGGTGTCCAGGTGGGGGGTGTCCAAGTGGGGGGGGGGGTGGCTTTCTATGGGGTGTCCATGGGGGTGGTATTGTGTCTAGGGTGTCAGGGGGGCTCTCTAGGTGGTGGGGGTGTGTAGTGGGGGGGTTCAGGGGGTTGGTGGGGCTTTCCAAGGGGGGGTGGGTTGGTGGGGGTGTCCAGGGGGTGGGTTTGTGTCCAGGGGGGTAGGGGCAGTCGAGGGGGGTGATGGGATTGACTATTACACGTCATAAAGGACCCATGGATCATTCTCATAAAGAATCAAGACAATCTGAATGCGTTTGGTTGGAGTTCCGTAGGTCAGTAGTTGTTTTCACTTAAAATTGTGTCCATTTTAAATAAAAGAGAGACCCTTTGAGTGATACCGGCCACACCATGCCTTATATTGAGGAGGGGATGACTCGTACAATTAATAAAGGACCCGTGGATTGTTATTATAAAGGATCAATACAATCCTAATGTGTTTGTTTGGATTCCCCTAGGTTAGTTGTTGTTTTCACTTATAATTGTGTCCTTTTTAAACAAAAGAGAGACCCTTTGAGTGATATTAGCCACACCGTGCCTCATATTGAGGTGGGGATAATTTGTACAAGTCCCAAAGGACCTGTGGATCGTTCTCCTAAAGGATAAACATAATATGAATGCATTTGGTCAGATTTCCCTAGGTTATTTGTTGTTTTCACTAAAAATTATGTCCATTTTAAAAAAAAGACACCCTTGAGTGATACAGGCCACACCGTGCCTCCTATTGAGGAGGGGATGACTCATTCATGTCCCCAATGCACTCGTGGATCATTCTATTAAAGAATCAACATAATATGAATGCATTTGGTTGGATTTCCATAGGTCAGTTGTTGTTTCCACTTAAAAATTTGTCCATTTGAAACATAAAAGAGAATCATTGAGTGGTATCAGCCACACCGTGCCTTGTATTGAGTCAGGGATGACTCTTACATGTCCCAAAGGACACTTGGATCGTTCTCCTGAAGGATCAACACAATCCAAATGCGTTTGGTCAGATTTCTGTTGGCTAGTTGTTGTTTTCACTTAAAATTGTGTCCATTTTAAACAAAAGAGAGACCATTTGAGTGCTACCAGCCACACCATGCCTTGTATTGAGGCAAGGATGACTCGTACATGTCAAAAAGGAAATTTGAATCATTATCCTAAAGGATCAACACAATCCGAATGCATTTGGTCATATTTCTGTAGGTTAGTTGTTGTTTTCACTTAAAAATGTGTCCATTGTAAACAAAAGAGAGACCCTTTGAGTGATACCGGCCACACCGTGCCTAGGATTGAGGCGGGGATGACTCTCCAATGTCACAAAGGACTCGTGTATCGTTCTCATAAATGATCAAGATAATAGGAATGTGTTTGGTCATATTTCCGTAGGTCCGTAGTAGTTTTCACTTAAAATTGTGTCCATTTTAAACAAAAGAGAGACCCTTTGGGTGCTACCGGCCACACCGTGCCTATTATTGAGGCAAGGATGACTCTCACACATTTCCAACGCACCCTTGGATCATTCTTTTAAAGTATCAACACAATCCTTATGTGTTTGGTCAGATTTCCATAGGTTAGTTGTTGTTTTCACTTAAATTTTTTCCATTTTAAACAAAAAAGAGACTATTTGAGTGGTACTGGACAGAATATGCCTTATATTGAGGTCGGGATGACTGGTACACATCAAAAATTACCCGTGTATCATTATCTTAAAGGATCAACACAATCAGAATGCATTTGGTCAGATTTCTGTAGGTCAGTTGTTGTTTTCACTTAAAATTCTGTCCATTTTAAACAAAAGAGAGACCCTTTGAGTACTATCGGCCACACTGAGCCTCTAATTGAGGCAGTGATGACTCTTACAAATCATAAAGGACCTTTGGATCGTTATCCTAAAGTATAAATACAATCTAAATGCATTTGGAAGTATTTCCGTAGGCCAGTTGTTGTTTTCACTTAAAATTGTGTCCATTTTAAACCAAAGAGAGAACCTTTGAGTGATAATGGCCACACCATGCCTCGGATTGAGGCGGGGATGACTCGTAAACGTAAAAAAGGACCCATGGATCGTTCTCATAAAGGATAAAGACAATGTGAATGAGTTTGGTTGGATTTCCGTAGGTCAGTAGTTGTTTTCACTTAAAATTGTGTCCATTTTAAACAAAACAGAGACCCTTTGAGTGATAATGGCCACACCATTCCTCCGATTGAGGAAAGAATGACTAGTACACATTACAAAGGTCCCGTGGATCATTATCATAAAGGATCAAGATAATCCGAATTCTTTTGGTCAGATTTACATAGGTCAGTAGTTGTTTTAACTTAAACTTTTGTCCATTTTAAACAAAAGAGAGACCCTTTGAGTGATACCGGCCTCACCATGCCTCGGATTGAGGTGGGGATGACTTTTACACATCAAAAAGGACCCATAGATAGTTATTCAAAAGGATCAGTACAATCTGAATGCGTTTGGTTGGATTTCCGTAGGTCAGTTGTTGTTTTCACTTAAAATTGTGTCCATTTTAAACGAAAGAGAGACCCTTTGAGTGATACTGGCCACACCATGCCTCATATTGAGGCGGGGATGCCTCTTAAACGTCCCCAATGCACCATTGGATTGTTATCTTAAAGTACTAGCACAATCTGAATGCATTTGGTCAGATTTCCGTAGGTCAGTTGTTGTTTTCACTTAAAAATTTTCCCATTTTAAACAAAAAAGAGACTCTTTGAGTGGTACCAGCCACACTGTGCCTCTAATAGAGGCAATGATGACTCATACATGTCACAATAGACCCTTGGATCGTTCTCCTAAAGTATAAACACAATCCTAATGCATTTGGTCAGATTTCCATAGGCCATTTGTTGTTTTCACTTAAAATTGTGTCCATTTTAAACAAAAGAGAGACCCTTAGAGTGGTACCGGCCACACCGTGCCTTGGATTGAGATAGGGATGAATCATACATGTCAAAAAAGACTTGTGGTTCATTATACTAAATTATCAATACAATATGAATGCATTTGGTCAGATTTCCCTAGGTCAGTTCTTGTTTTCACTTAAAATTGTGTCCATTTCAAAAAAAAGAGAGACCCATTGAGTGATATTGGCGACAACGTGCCTCGTATTGAGGCGGGAATGACTTTTACACATCAAAAAATACCTGTGGATAATTATCATAAAGGATCAATACAATCCGAATGCGTTTGTTTGGATTTCCCTTGGTCAGTTTTTGTTTTCAGTTAAAATTATGTCCATTTTATACAAAAGAAAGACCCTTTGAGTGATACCGGCCACAATGTGACTCATATTGAGGCTTGGATTACTCGTACACATCAAAAAGGACCTTTGTATTGTTATCCTAAAGGATAAACACAATATGAATGCGTTTGGTTGGATTTCCATAGGTCAGTTGTTGTTTTCACTTAAAATTATGTCCATTTTAAACAAAAGAGAGACCCTTTGAGTGCTACCGGCCACATTGTACCTTGGAATGAGGCAGGGATGACTCATACACGTTCCCATCACACCCTTGGATCTTTTTCATAAAGTATCAATACAATCCAAATGTGTTTGGTCAGATTTCTATAGGTTAGTTGTTGTTTTCACTTAAAAATTTGTCCATTTTAAATAAAAAAGAGACTCTTTGAGTGGTACCGGCCACACCGTGTCTTAGATTGAGGCAGGGATAACTCTTACACATCCAAAAAGGACCCATGGATTGTTCTCCTAAAGGATCAACACAATTAGAATATGTTTGGTCAGATTTCTGTAGGTCAGTTCTTGTTTTCACTTAAAATTGTGTCCATTTTAAACAAAAGAGAGACCCTTTGAGTGCTACCGGCCACACCGTGCCTTGTATTGAGGCGAGTATGACTCATAAAAATCCCCAACTCACCCTTGGATCGTTATCATAAAGGATTAACACAATCTGAATGCTTTTGGTTAGATTTCCATAGGTTAGTTGTTTTTTTCACTTAAAAATTTGTCTATTTTAAACAAAAAAGATATGCTTTGAGTGGTATCGGCCACACCATGCCTCGGATTGAGATAGTGATGACTCATACACATACCCAACGCACCCGTTGATCATTCTATTAATTTATCAACACAATAATAATGCATTTGGTCGGATTTCCATAGGTCGGTTGTTGTTTTCACTTAAAATTGTGTCCATTTTAAATAAAAGAGAGACCATTTGAGTGATATCGGCCACACCGTTCCTCGGATTGAGGTAGGGATGACTCGTACATGTACCCAATGCACCCATTTATCACTCTAATAAAGGATAAAAATAATATGAATTCATTTGGTTAGATTTTCATAGTTCAGTTGTTGTTTTCACTTAAAAATTTGTCCATTTTAAAGAAAAAAGAGACGCTTTGAGTGGTACCGGCCACACCATGCCTCAAATTGCGGCGGGGATGACTCTTACACTTCCCCAACGCACCCATGGATAGTTCTCTTAAATTATCCACAAAATACGAATGTGTTTGGTTTGATTTTCATAGGTCAGTTGTTGTTTTCACTTAATATTGTGTCCATTTTAAACAAAGGAGAGACCCTTTGAGTGCTACCGGCCACACCGTGCCTCAGATTGAGGCGGGGATGACTCATACACATCCCCAACACACTGTTGGATCATTATCTTAAAGTATAAACACAATCCAAATGTGTTTGGTCAGATTTCTGTAGGTTCGTTTTTGTTTTCACTTAAAAATTTGTCGATCTTAAACAAAAAAGAGACTCTTTAAGTGGTAACAGCCACACCATGCCTTGGATTGATGTGGGGAAGACTCATACACGTCACAAAGGACCCATGGATCATTCTCCTAATTGATCAACACAATCTGAATTCATTTGGTTGGATTTTCGTAGGTCAGTTGTTGTTTTCACTTAAAATTGTGTCCATTTTAAACAAAAGAGAGACCATTTGAGTGCTACCGGCCACAACGTGCCTCAAATTGAGGTGGGGTTAACTCATACAGGTCCCCAATGCACCCGTGGATCATTCTCTTAAAGTATCAACACAATCCGAATGCGTTTGGTCAGATTTCCGTAGTTTAGTTGTTGTTTTCACTTAAAAATCAGCCCATAAAAAAAGAGACCCTTTGAGTGGTTCATCATTCTTGCATGTTGTTGGTGCATATAATCTGTTAAAATGGGAAATTGACTCATTGGAGAAAGGATGATTTATTTAATAACAATTACAATATTCCTACGAACATTTACATACAACAATGTGTAATCTTTTGATCCCCTTAACCCCTCTCAAAAATGACCGCCAATTGTACACATCCCCAAGTCAGATCTTCATGTTATTTGTGTACAATCTGCCATTAGGTATGCGGCCCACTCATTTATGAACATATCTATATCATCTTGTGAGTATGAGGCTTTTCGGCAGTCGGAGTAGTACTGGAAAAATAATAATTACTAAATAAATTAAACAAACTAGTAGTTTTTTTTTGAAAATACCTCTTTAGGGATGCTTGTTTGTTGATGAAAAACGATCTATTTCAAAAATTTACAAACATAATAACCACAATCATTATCGTTTGTTTTTTTTCAACACTAAATAAAAAATTGATCATCAGGAGAATAAGTAACTTGTGTTGAGATGTGTTTGGATAGTGAAATTTTATTATATATACCCTGATATTTATCCATACGTAGTACTTTCTCACCTCATTATTCTTAGCCCCTGTACTCATTCCTTTTTTAGACAATAATGATACACCACCCTATCATAAGATAATCCTCATTAAAAGATAATATAAATTATATTACTTGATGTTTAGACCTAAAATATAGGATGTAGTGTCTTACAGATTCACAAAATCCATCATTTGTGGTCGGTTTGATGGATATCCTTGCTTTGAATCCAAAAAACAAATATTTGGAGTATCCTAGTTCACCGAAATTATCATCCAATGTTTCCTAAAAACACAAAAATGAATAAGTAATAAAAGAAGTCAAAATATAATTGATATGCTTTAATCATAGAGTTTTACCCCTGCATGGTTGGTATTAAGAAGATTCTCTTATCAGTAATCTTGCTTTCAAATGTTTTTAGAAAGCCGTTCACTATTTCATTCTTTTTTGATGGCTCTAATTTTGTTAGATGTGATGATGTGGTATGAGGACTAACGAGTCCAAATTTTGGGTCATGGGAAAATTACTTCAAATGTATTTCATATATACGTCTGTCAACAATATAAAATGCATTTAGTAATAATTTTCACATTATATCAGCTTTTAGAAAATCAATTCACGAAAACGTACCTCATATATATATTTAAAACTGTGATGCCTAGCCAACTGTTTTCAAGGATCTCATTTACATTTTCAGCAGCAATAAAATCTTGACTTTCCTTTCTATATATATTCTCTTTGAAAACCACTATATGATTACTACCACCTCTTACCTTCTTATCCACATGAGTCTTAAATTCTAGTAAATGTGGATAGAGAACAGGTGGTTTTATTGTTCTTTAAGTAGCTCCTTGAGATCGGTTAGTAAATCCTTTAGATTGTTTTGAGCCGATGTTTGTCACCCTCTTCCCTTTCTCTGTCTATAATAACATTTATTGGTTCAGACCCTTTTTTCATTAATTGTTAAAGGTTTATCTTGAAAAAAATGAAATAAATACCTCTTTGGCTACATGTGCTCTTACAAGTTGTTATGACCATGCAATGAATGTCCCAATAACCTTTTCGACTGTATGAATATCATCGTAATCAAGTGGAATAGGTAGCTCTGTATTTGGTTCATGAGCTACAGTAATCGTCACATTCAAATGATCTTTCGGAAGTGGTCTATTATGTAGCGTGTCATCTGGGATGTTGAACACTGTATCCCTCACTAAAAGGTGATAGGTGGGTGTTGATAGATATAAATCACAATAATTATCACCCTGTAGAATATAAGTACAAGAAAAGTATCGGTGTTTGTCTGATTCACATTTCATGGGAACACTTATTAGAAAATTTATTACCATGGTTAAGACAACTCTTTGAGGGGAATGGCTCGCCTCAAATCTGGTGGGGGGTGGGGCGGGATCTTCACACGCTGGTTGTTTCTAAGTTGTGTCTTCTCCTTGCTTCCCACCCATAAAAGTTTCTAGTAACTCTCCCTGCCAATGCAATAGTTCTTCAAGGGCTGCTAGTTTTTTTTTCATTTGTTTCAATGTTTCATCTCTATCATCCGTTTTTATTTTCTTCTCAAAATATACTTGGGGAGTCACCCCAAACCCCACACCTTTGACACGACCATATTTTTTTGGCTGCTTCAAATTCATCGATAATAGGTTTTCATCTGCTACAGGAGTGGCTGATTCCTGTGACTGTCAAATTTATGAAAATAACTAGTTATTTTTATGTAATATCAATTTAAAACAAATATTTTTATCATCATGTCATACTTACACAAATTTCTCACACTTTTTGTGTGTCCTCATCGACCAGTTTCCCTTCCTTATTCACATGTTCCTCCTTCCAAAGCACATGACGTGGGATAAAAATGTCTTTGGTTTTAGACTCATCATTCTACATATAAATATAGAAAGATAATTATGATGTTGTTTATTAACACCTAACAATATTAATTTAAATTTAAAATAGGTACCTTTTTCTTTTCTAGTGAAGCGTACCCCATCCATTCTCTATGATATGGGTATGTTGGTTTTGATGCACATTCCTTATTTTCAATACAGAGTTGTGGTTTCATAAATAAAATATTGAAAATCAAAGTGAGGAATAAATGTATCCTCAAACAACATATTATCACCCACAATGTACCTGAAACATATCATCCCCATAGCGGCCAATAAATGCATCCCATACTTCTTGGGATATCAGGTGAGCGTAGACAATGGGTGGGTGCGGGTTTATTTTACCTTCGGAATCTTTCAGTTGACATCTTGTTAAAATAGTGCAAAAACCATGTTGAATCCTTCCTGCAAGCCTTAGTACGTAATCCTTGTGTGAATTTTCAACTATAAATGTACTCTATAAGAGATTGAGAAGAGTAAGACATTTTTTCATTATTTTATTTTCTAGTAAATTATAGAAATAATTTCATAATGTTACCATAATTTCTTCCCAGATCGCAGCATTCAACCTGGACACAACATGGTTCCATGAATCTATGTCAATCGGCATGCGTTGTCGAGTGAAAACTCCAATGTAACTACTAAACATATCCTTGTTGGGATTCACATGTGGGCCTCATGAATTCCATCCGACATCAAAATTTATGCCTTTGCTTATCACCTTAAGAACTTTGGATAACACCGTCAAACTACAACGCACATGTGTTTTCTACGACGTCAGTCCTTCATTCCTGACCATTTCATCGATATCAACATCATCTATATGTTCATCTGAAATGGTATAAATGGCATGTGCTGATGGTTATTGGAACTCAACGCTAGGTGAAGCAAGAGTTGTAGCAGCAGCAACAACAACCACAATAGGAGCATCAGCAGCAGTAGGAGCCGTATTAGGGGTAGCAGTAAGAGCAGCAGTTGCCGCAGCAGGAGCAGCGACAGCCGCAGCAGGAGCAGCAGCAGCCGCAGCAGCAGCAGCTTGAAATACTTGTTCAGGCACAAGGTTAGGATCACCAAAATGTGCCGAAGTCATTATCAGAAAAAGTGGTTGAACAGTTAATTTAGATTACATAAATTCAGTAATGATAAGATAGTAACATGATATAACAAGATCTATATTACAAACAAAATATAACCTTTTTATTGAACTCTCTTTCTCTTCTTAAAAGTTGGAAGGGATTTGACACCTCTATCGATTATCTAAATACCTTGATTATGGTCTCCTATAACATACAAAACATCATCTACATTGGGACCACTCTGAAATGATTGCGATGTACCACTGAAAGGATCGCCCTCAATTAAATTTTCATTGGAACCTTCAGTAATTATGGATGATAACAGAACAATTGACCACTTTCAGTTTGGGGGATCTACAATATAAAAAACTTGTACTGCTTGTGATGCCATTATAAATTGTTCATATTTGTACCCTTCTTTACTAAAATCAACTTTCACAAATCCCCATTCATCTATTTTAACACCACTGTTGTTATAAACCCATTTTCATTGAAAAATTTGCAATTGGAATGTCTTATAATCCAACTCCCATATTAGTTTGATAATGCCAAAGTATGACATATTTTCATAAATTGGATTTATGTCCTTACTACTAGAAACAAACATCACTTCAGCCACTAATGTAACTCCACTATTTTGCGTGGTACTATCTTCATCATGTTTATCTGTATAGAATGTATAACCATTAATTACTTAAACACTGTAAGATACTACATACACACTTGGTCCAGCGGCTAACCATCGAAGTCATTATGAAATTGAATTTGGATTTTCATCCAACTTCTAAAAAATATGGTCCTAAAACCATCCTATAAACTGGTGATTATGTGTATTTGATAAACATTTTTCATCCCTTGATGGATTCAACTGCCTAATAATTTCTTTGTGAGTTTCAATATATGGAGAAACCTTCCAACTGTTATGCAAAACATAAAGGTGGGCCTGCTCCCAATCTATAATACTGATTGTCACAACATCTCTTCCAATCATTCCCTCACCCTCAATGTATCTGGTGTGACGTGATTTTGGGAGACCAATTCTTTCCACATCAGATAGGTATTCGGTACAAAATTCAATGGATTCCTCCACAATATATCACTCCACTATACAACCATTTGGATGACTTCAATTTTTGACATACCCTTTCAAAATCTTCAAATACCATTCAATAGGATACATCCATCTATAGTGAACAGGACCACAAAGTTGAATCTCTCTCACCAAGCGAATAATCAAATGAACCATCATATCAAAAAATGTTGGTGGGAAGAACATTTCTAATTCACATAATATGATGAAAATTTCTTTTTCCATAGCTGGAAATTTTTTCGGGTCTAAAACTTTGCTACATATAGCTTTGAAAATGAAACAAAGTTTGGTTAATGTATGATGAAAATTCTTGGAAAAAAAATGCAACGTAAAGCTATAAGAAATAGATCTTGCATCAAAACATGGCAGTCATGTGATTTAAAACCTTTTAACTTAAAATCAATCATTGACACAATTTTCTTGATATTTGATGAATACCCATCTGGAACCTTTACATCATTGAAGAAGTTGCAAAACTGATACCTCTCCTCTATAGAAAGAGTATAAGTAGCTAGAGGAAGAAACATTCGATTTTCACCCTTCATGGGAGCCAACTCTTCTCGTATTCCCAAGTCAACCATGTCCAACCTTGCCTTAATTCCATCCTTTGTTTTTTCAGGGGAATTTAGAAACATTCTGATAACACTGTCTCATACATTTTTTCCACATGAATCACATCAAGAAAAAGTTTGACGTACAAACAATTCGAGTATGGTAATTTTAAAAAAACTGATCTCTTTTTCCAACCGATTTTCGTAAGGTTTTTTCGAAAATAGTTTACCAAAAATAGTGTTCACATATTTTACTTTCTCAAATAGCTGATCACCTGTTAGTGGATATGGTGCCGCGTGTTGTTCTGAACATCCATTGAAAGATGTCGTCCAAGATCGGTACTTATGACGACGAGGTAGAAATCTTCGATGTCCTAGAAACACAGATTTCGAAGAATGTTTCAACCTAATTGATTCAGTATCTTCTTCTCACACAGGACACCCTTGAGTTATTTTAATTCTATATCCTGACAAATTTCTGTAAGCAGGGAAATCATTTATTTTCCCAAATAGCATTGCTTTTAATGTGAAGTATTAACTTTTATAAGAATCATACAACATAACACCTGAATCCCACAATAACTTCAAATCCTTGATCAAAGGAGCCAAATAAACATCAATATCACTACCTGGTTGTTTTGGTTCTGATATAAGCATAGATAACATGATCAATTTCTACATCATGCATAATTAGGGTGGAAAGTTATAATTTACCAACATAAAAGGCCATGTACTATAAGTGTTGGGTTGAAAACCAAAAGGATTTACTCCATCTATAGAAAATTCAAGACAAAGGTTTCTTAGATATTTTCCAAATTCAGGATACTCATTATCAATTTTCTTCCATTGAGGAGGGTCGACCACATGATGTAATTTCCCATATTTATTTCTTTTATCTGTATGCCCCAATAATTGTCTTGCAGTTTCTACACTTACATATAGATGCCTAAACCTTGGAATGATTGGAAATTAACATAAAACGTTCATAGGATTGGATTCATATTTCTAGTATCGAGAAGCACCACACTTTGGGCATTCTGTATGTGATTTGTTCTCCTTTTGAAACAATATACAGTCTTTTAGGCAGGAATGTATTCTTTAAGAAATCATACCCATAGAGCGTAGCATTCGTCTAGATTTATATGTTTGGATTGGGAGATCATTATCTTCAGGGAGCATGTCATTCAAGGGAGAAATTAGTTCCGTAAAACTGACATCACTCCATCCATTTCCTACTTTAAATTTATACAACTGAAGTACAACTAACAATGTTGTATACTTCATGAAACCAGCATACAATGGCGTCTTTTCACAACTCTTTAACGTCTCAAACAATTTAGGGCAATCATGGAGTTCATCTTCAATTGACTTTGTCATTTCCTCAATACGGTCTTTATCATCATTGACATCTGTAATCAAATCCTCTATATGGTCTTCTCTATTATCCATATTTGTATTCATATCTTTTGATCCATAAAACGCAGTTTTATCCCAGCCAGTAGCTACATTCGCTTTTTGTCTATGTTTATTCCAACATTTATAACTTTGATCTATTCCATGACATATTAAGTGTTCTTCCAACTCCTCTGGAGTAAGTAGTCTAGAATAAAAACTACGTAAACACGGACAAAGGATTTGAGAAGGGTACTTTGTGCGATCCTTTGCAAACTTGACGAACTCTTTCACTCCGTTCTCGTACTCTATTGTCAACCGATTAGCAGCCATCAATACTTTATTCATTTTCATCCTATTTGAATCTCAAATATTATTATTTATTGTTCAAGTACACAAAACAAGAGTTCCAAATACAGTAAAAGAGAACCACTTCCTTATAAAAATAGAGATTAATAGAGTGTTACCATTTCCAATAAAGATTTAGAAATCAACAGAAGCAAGATAGACCCCCCATCAAAATCAACACAGTTTCCAAACACAAAGGGGTTCACAGGGTTAATCACTTGTTTCATAGATGGTAAAACTCACACGACATCATCCTCTATGGATCATCCTCCTCTATCAGGTCAACCCTTCTATGGTCAACTTGTCCATCCTTTTATACCTCACCAACCTAAAATACATATGGATGAAAACCAGTAGCCAATAATATAAGTAATGAAAGGATTCTCATAATCTCTACAATATGGAATTCATTAAATATAATTACTTTAGATTCATTATAGTTTCCACGAATCACCCCAGTGCAAACAGAAGAATAATCAAGAATGATACATATACCACTCCTAGGTATCTGCCCTATATTCAATATCATCATGCCTAAATACCCATATATCCACACATACACATGTCACAAACACATAAAAAACCATATCCACATCAGAACCAAATTACCCATATGGATTTCAATTAGGTTACTCGACTCAAGTGGTGGTGTGTAAGAAATAATAAGAAAATATAATATGTATATATTCACACATAAATCTCAAACTGGTGTTAATAATCCAATAAACCCAAGGTATCATTCCATCTATCAGAATACACTAAAGGAGCCCATATACGACAGTAGTCCCAGGTGGTGAAGGTTCTTGAGGAGGAAGGGGTGAACACACACCTATTGGGGTTTGAGGTCAGGTCACTGAGGTTGATGGTGTCCTAATACTCATACAAGGGTTCATTCCATATTTCACAAACCATGTCCTAGTACCCTAGGATGTTAACCCACTACTGGTGGAAGTGAAACCATTCCTGATGATCATGCCAAGAAGAAATGGAAACCAAATGGGGGGAGTGCTTGAAAATACCTCAAGAAAGATAGAAAAACATGGTATTTGAGAATAGGTTAGTGGATTTCATGTTGGCTAGACACCTATCCAATAGACTCCACAAGCGGTGATGGCCCTTGTAGTTGTTTCACCAGGTGAAACTGTCACCTGACAAGCTGAGATCAATGAGGCCATTCCCATCTATGAACTAAACAAACTCCATGATGGCCTTCCTTTGGAATGGGCTTCTACCTTTCCTTTACTTTGGGTTGGAAATGACATTAAAGTCACCCCCAAAAAACAATGGATTGTGGCCAGGATCGAAGGTATGTTGTTCACTCTATAGAGATTCCCTTTGAAGAGGGTCATTGGTTCCAAAAACAAAAGTCATAAAGGATGTGTCACCGTTGGACACCTTAGTAGTGATGAATTTATTGAAATATTTAACAGTCTAAACACCATAGTTATTGTGTCAAAATACCCATTTGTGTCTGTTGGAGGGGTCAGAGTGTAAAAATCCATGCAACTTAATCTTCCAAGAGAATTCTATGATTATTATAGGGTTTTTTGTGTTATTTGACAACAACAACAACAATGAAATTATGCTTTTTGATTTATATGGTGAGGAAGTATTATTTAACGTGGGCACTAAGACCATGATCATTACATGTGAAGATAATAATGATGGGTAGGACATGGATCTGGCATTGGATCTAAAGCTAGTAGCCTTATTGAAGTGAAAGGATGATCTCTCATTGAGTTCCCTTGATTTTGAACATGTTCATAATCCCTTCTGGTTGGTAAGCTTCATATGAGTGGGATATGAGGATCCAAATGGGCAGGGGAAGGATGGGTAATGAAAATTGGGGGCTAGTGAGGGATTTCTCTCTGGATCCATAACTATTTGGAGTGGGATGATAGGCTCAGAGCCAAGGGAGATAGAAAAAACACTACTAGGAAGGGGCTTGTCCACTACAGAGAAGTATTCAGTAACCTCAGTGAGGGAGAAGGATAGATATGGAGGTAGGGGTGGGAAGGATAGAATTCTTGGTGGTCTGGGAATAATGTCATACAAGTGCACTGCCATAAAAAGTCACTTAGATAGCATGATGGAAAGAAGGGGGGAACCCCTCAAAGAAAATAGGTTTCAAGCATTGGATGACCTAGAAATGCATCAGAACCGAGTGGTTTTGTCCTTAAAGAAAAAGGTTATCCTTCATTCCTTAATTTACGGTGACATGGTGTTGGATCTAATGGAATCAATGGTACCTAGGAGGAATCTAGTGAAACTAGAATCCATGTGGGAAGGACCTTAAATTTTTCATAAACTTCACTCTAATAGTGTAAACTCATTGATCGCCATTGGTGATGAGCATATCAATCTTTCCAACAATACTAGGTTTATCAAGATATATTTCACATGAATAAACACTCCCTTTAGTTTGAGATATATGGATTTGAACTAAAAATCCAACATCCTAGTTATATGTTGTTTCGTGTGGTGTTGAGCAGCCACAAGCCCCTTCTCACATTAGGCCGTTATTCTTTCATGGAACGCCAAAAATTCTGGGACACACCATATTTGGTCCATGAATCATGAACATAAACCTTTTTCATCCTCTACCCATATTTCACATGGTGAAGGGACTCTATGGACGGAAAATTCACCTCAACTTCACTATATGTTCTAGTTGCATGATATGAAAATGTGTGACATTTTTGTAAAATATATTCAACCTTAAAATACATTATCATAATCCTAATCACAAGATATTAAAATGTGTGTCCTATGTTATCATTGCATGAAGTTCAAAAACATGGTTCATGTCCCTATTGTATGATATAAAACTTTGAAATGAATTTATCCTTCAACCGAGAGGGCTCCCTCTTTCTGATGCCGATCACTTACCGCACCATGTTGCAGAACTAAATAAGGATTGATTCCCATTAATATCATGGGATATCATGAGACTGAAAAATTATATATCATTGGCTCAGCTCACTTATTGAACTAACTCGACACTTTCATCGTTGAAAACAAGTTTTTCTCTCACTCACAGATGCACTCCATCTAGGTGTGTTCCGACATGTGGTGGAAGAAAACAAAGGGTGTTAAACCTTAACTCAAACATTTCACAAACTCAACTTCATGATGTAATAATACTTAAACTTAGGTTCTCATAATTCTAGAAGAGTATGTGTAATAGGGTAACAAAAAAACATTGCACACCTGGTCCGGAAATGCGAAGATTGAGGGCGGCGGAGGTCCGACAACGCAAAGATCGAGGATGGTGGAGGTCTGAAACGCAAAGATCGGGGGAGAAGGAGGTCCGGAAACGTGAAGCACAAGGGCGGTAGAGGTCCGACAACGCAAAGCTCGAGGGGCAGCAGAGGGGAGTCATAGGGTTATAGTATTGTGAGAACTTTAGGTCATGATAAAACAAGGGCACTGTGTGTCCAACTTTATAAAATATGGGACTAAGGTTTTATCATCACTAAAAAATCACTGATAAAGTTCCTCTTTATCAGTGCTAAAAAAGCGCTGATAAATCCTTCATGTATCAGTGCTAAAATATTAGCACTGATACATGGTATATTTATGAGGACTTTTCTAGCACTGATAAAGGGTCTCTTTATCAGTGCTTTTTAGCGCTGATAAAGGTTTCCCTATATCAGGGCTAAAATTTTAGTGCTGGTACAGGGATTCTTTATGAGTGTAAGAAAAGCGCTGATAAAGATACCCTGTATCAGCTCTAAAATTTTAGTGTCAATACAAGGTTTCCTTATCAGTGGTTTTTTCTTAGCACTGATAAAAGGTGGTGCTTCCCTTGCCCATGTTTGTAGTAGTGCTTCAAGATAGTCTACACTCTTGGTAAGGGGAATGTAGTATCATATACAATCAACAGGAGATTTGGTATATAGTTTCTGATTGGGGAGATAGAGCAGGTAGCCGGTTTACGGATATCCTACATGGATCGAGATAGAGCAGCTTATCTTCAGTCTCTGGCAGTCACTACCCCACTCCTTTAGCGAGTCAAGAAGGCACATCTTGGGGATACTGACTACAAGGCTTGACGTGCTCAGATATCCACAAGATAGGCCCCTGATGGATTTTATGAAGGTGGGGAGCACGTCATCCCCTTCAGAGGGAGTACTATGGTACCGATGGTGCTTCGAGAGGAAGTGTTGAGGGAGGTCCATACATACCCTCTAACGATAAATCCAGTTGTGGTGAAGATATAACAGGACCTTCGGTGTTAACACTGGTGGCCGAGAATGAAGGAGGCAGTGGCAGATTTTGTCTCACAGTGCCTCACTTGTCAGTAAGTGAAGGAAGTACATCCGGTTTCAGTAGGGATAGTTTAGCCACTAGAGGTGCCAGAGTAGAAGTGGGATGGAATTTACATGGAAATCGTGATAGGACTTCAACGCACAGCAAAGGGACATGATTCCATCTGGGTGATCATTGAACGACTCATAATGTTAACCTACTTCCATCTTATTAGGTAGAAAGGATCAGTAGAGACTTTAGGATGCCTCTATATGCAGGATATTTTACAGCTTCATGGAGTTCCCTCAATGATTATCTCCAATCATGATGGATGGTTTACTTCCCAGATATTAATAGGGTTGCAAGAGGCGTTTGGGAATCATGTTCGATTGAGCAACGCCTTTCATCCTCAGATAGATGGTCAGACAAAGCGGACCATTCAGAACCTTGAGGACATATTGCGTGCTTTCATACTTGATTTTGGCCGTAGCTAAGAGTATCACTTTCCCTTGGTGGAGTTCGTGTACAACAACAACTATCACTCCACCATTGGTATGACACCATGTGAGGCTTTTTACGGTCGGCTTTGCAGATCACCTCTATGTTGGACTGACCCTAGGGAGTCAGTACTCATGGGACTAAAGATGGTACGGGCTACTACAGAGAAGGTGCAGATCATCCAGGAGTGGATAAAGACTGCACAGAGCAGGAAGAAGACTTATGCTGACATGAGACAAAGACCACTAGAGTTCGAGGATGGTGACCATGTCTTTCTATGGATTTTCGCTGATTCGGTGAGGGAAACAAGTTATCTATGAGGTTCATCGGAACCTTTCAGGTCCTCAGCAGAGTTGGTGAGGTGGAATACCACTAATCTATTCCCCCTTATTTCCACCACATGCATGACGTTTTCCACGTATCCCATCTGGGGAGATACATAAATGATCCCTCGCACATCATTCACTGGGGCGAGCTGGACATCAACGATGGGGTGATGTTTTTGGAGATTCCAATATAGATTGAAGATCAACATGATGGAGTCCTACATGGGCAATATATGCCTTTGGTTTATGTACGTTGGAATCACAAGAACCCCCATGATAGAACATGGGAGTGGGAGGCTCAGATTCATGCTTAGTACCCCCACTTGTTTCTCTAGTTTGTGTTGTGTCTTTCAGGGAAGAAAATCCCTAAGGTGCGGAGAATGAAAAGACACATATATTTTCATGTATTTTTTTATTCAATTGGATTATTAAGAGTCTCTAAAAATTAGCGGCCCTTGATTCCGAGGTCCGGTGTGCTTGGAATTAAAATCTGAACATGTTTTCAGGTACGTTCAGTAAACACATGAGTGGCATTTTGTAACTTTTGAACTGGTGCTCAGAATTGAAATTTGAGGACATTGTTGAACTCTCCGCATCGATATTCATTTAAGGGAGCCATCACCTCGACCGTATTAGGTTGAGGGAGGAAGTTTGTTTTTCGGTTATTCATGGGAGAGTTAAAAAAATATATAATAAAACAAAATAATACCTTTTATTTTATTTATTTGAAACCTCTCATTTGAATTTTGGGTTCGGGGACCACCCAACCTTGAATCCTCTGTAGCTCTTGGAATTCCCCAAATTATGTGCCAACATTAATTGGCCAAGTAATTATTTCATAAACTTAATCAAGTTGGTTTCCCCCATTCTTCTCACATTGGAGGGGTTGGAAAACGGGGAGAAAACATTTGATAGAGAACTCTTGAATGAAGAAAATCCTCTAATGAAGAAGCTCCTCCAACGAAGAGCATCCTCTGAATGAGGAACAGGAAACCAAAAACGATGGCCAAACAAACACGGCCATCGATCGACACATATACCATGATATTTTCTATCTGTTTTTCACGTGTTCTACATTGAAAAATAATTAAGCATGCTAAAAATTCAATGTTTCATTGATCGCAACATATTGATGAAAGGATCTCAACCCGAGGATCACAAATATGCAGACGAAATATTTTTTGGGCTTAGAATGAATCTGCGCTCGCCCGCGGAAGAAGGTGGCGGCCGACACACTGGTCGGCCACATGGAAGAAGGTGGCGTGCATCCGCATTGCCGATATGGGAAGAGGTTGTGGCTGTCGAGTAGCGGCAGTGCACCAGGGTGGCTAGCACTTGGCCTTCCGCAGGAGGAGCAGTGGGGTGGCATGCGTCCACACTGCCAGTAGAGGAGGAGGTCACGACTGTTGAGCCGTGGCAGTGCACCCGGAGGGTAGTGGTAACCTGGATAGTCGTGGGAGGAATAACGACGCCATTTCACCGCTAGAAGGGGAGCTGGTCGGATTTTTGGCTGGCCGCATCACACCGAGAGGGACTTCTCGAGCAGGTCCCGCATGCCAATAGGCAGTGCCACATGGTGTCTCCAGGTTGGCCATAGAAAAATTGTGCGTTGGACTATTCATAATTATAGGAGTGCCTCCCCCCGAGTAGCGTCTAGGGGGGCCGCCACGGCTGACCGCAACCAGACAAGCGGGCTGAGCCCCACGGGCGACGCCCAGCAGGCAATGCCCAGTAGGCTACACTGAGAGAACTGCACCCAGCAGGCTACGCCTAGTGGGCTAGGATAGACCGAGGCCCATCGGGACAGGTTTGCCGCGGCCCAGACCCTGGTTGGGTCCGGTCAACCCGAACCGGGTCGGGCTGGGTCGGACCAGACCCAGGCCAAATTGAACCCAGATACACTTTTTTTGCCAAATCATGAGAACCAAGCGTTCTTTTGATGAACCATCTACGACACTAGATTCCTTGGATCGAGATGACCTTTTCTGTATAATCCAGTTGAGTTTTGGATAAAGTTGGAGTGCAGCTGGGTTGGATCAAACCTGAATCCAACCGGGCCCTCAGAATAGAAACAGAAATAACTTATAGACTGAGCGTCTGATTGACACGTCGTCTATTGAATTTGGACCCTTATGACATGGAGGTTCTTTGAGATACTTCTTAGTGGGACTTTGTGGTAGTTGAAGTATCAAACAGTGGATTTAGTAGTGGATCCTCCCGAAATCAAGCGTGCTTTGTGCGGGAAACCTGTGGCTGGTTTTACTTGATTAATCTACAAATATTGTGTGGGTAATCTTCAGATCCTGTGTGGGTCATCTTCAGATCCTATGTGGGTCATCTTTGGATGCTTTGTGGGTCACCATCTTTAGATTTTATGTGTTTCATCTTCAGATCCTGTGTGGTTCATCTCTGATCCTGTGTGGGTTAACAATAGAGCTTCTCGACGAAGTAAGATGATCTAGCAATACATCTAATCATATATACTTCCCTACTTAAGTTATACCTGGTGTGAGATGAGTCTTTACCTTTGTGGTAAACTTATTTGTGGTTATAACTTTGTGGTATTCTTCTATGTGGTGATACTTTGGTGGTACTTACCTTAGTGGTGTTACCTATGTGGTACTTCTATTTTCATGGTGTCACCTATGTGGTAGTTTTACTTTTTTGGTGTTACCTCTGTGGTATTCTTCCCTCACGTGTGAGATAAGTATATATATTGATACATTAGGTATATGTATTGGTATATAACTATGTAGTGTTGATGATTATTGCTCCGTGATTTGAGATTGAGGTCATACTTTGTGATTTATCCTTTGTGGATTCAGAGAGACTATTAGGGGTCTTGGGGTCCCAATTGAGTATTGTTATACTCACCCCTGCACGGGCTATGCCCATACCTTATTGTGTCTTGTGCAGAAAACATATAACATTGATCAAGGCTAAGGGTGCCTGGACTATAGCCTACTAGGAGGTGGACCATTAAATGAGACATACCACAGAGATGACCTTTCAAGAGTTGTACCTACTCTTCAGGTAGGATTCTTGGTATGTGTTCACATGAGTTGTTTTCAATTTTACTTGTACTTTCTAGTTGGGCTTGTATTCTGACCCCTTTACTTACTATACTCACCCTTTTTACTATATAGTATAATTTATACATATATCTTGTTGTGTGCTTGGATTGTGTGAGATTATAGGATAAAAGGCAATGCCTTCCCTGTTTTAGGGATATTCCTTTTCCGGTGCTAGTCATCAGCCCCTGACATATGGAAGGTGGGGTTGGGTTAGTCACGGCATGGGCCTCGGGGAACGGGTCATGAAACAAATTTTAAGAAAATATGACTTTATTTGTCTCTTTGAAAAAAACTCATTATTATTCCATCATCACGTTTTATAAAAATATATTCACTTTTTTTATGTTCAAACAACTGTTTTGAAGATATTTTTAACCATTTTTTAATTTTTCAATTTTTTTTGAATGAGATCATTTTTTCATATTTTGAATGTGGTGATATTTCTCATTTTTTAAGAATGTAATTGGAATGTTTTTTTACTTATACCTCATTTATATAATTACCAAATGTCAAGACTACACACTTAATTAATGAATAAATAAAAGTTTTATGAGGTTATTTTAAAAGAATTTTCCCTTAATTTTTGGGAAATATTTTAGACAATAAGTAAGTGATTTCTTTGTTAATAGTGTATTTTCTTAATGAAAATATCTAGTTATGTTTTCAATATATTTTCTTATAATTCAACATCCTGTGTAGAATTGATAAGTTTTTTATACACTAATGATACATTCCAACTTATTTCTTTGGATGGATTATGATCTGTTTGACTGGGGATGTAACATTTTAATCCTATTCACCATATTACTCTAGATGGTTTTTTATTATATTTATTTATTTTTGAAATTATTAATATTTCATATGCTAGTTTTTAAATATCAATTTTTATATTAATTATACATCACCCCTTTTATATGAGGGATGCATTAGTATTGGTAAGTGATTGGTGGGATTTTTAATAGATCATTACAATATTGGGATGTATCTTAAAAAACATGATTTGGTATTTGGTAGTCCGTAGAAATTTATATAAGATTTTTTAGCACAAGGAATTGACAAAATTTTTATATTGTCTTGAATAATTAATTCCATAATTATGGTATTAGTAATTTATTTCTATGTTATTATTTGGATAGTTATGATATCCTAGGATAATTTTCATGCTCATGTGATAAATTATATAGAATTATTCTGTCAACATTAATTTTTACCATATAATTTTTCATGATCAATTTTTTGAAAACACAACATGTGTTTTAGTTATTTACCATTCCATATTGATTATTCCATATTTCCTTATGATAGATTCCACTATATATAGCCCTTCTGAGCTTCTGAAATCAACCTATTTTTTCCATTACCTAATTTATGAAGAAGGAATATTTGAATGAGTTTAAGGGTGAAGAATATTTACTTCCACTATATTTCACTATAGGTTTTTTATATAATAATTAACTCAAGTATGTATCTTGTTTACCTATTCTATTATATTGTTTCTTCTTTTGGGATGTGATCGCTAGTATCTAAACCAAATGTTATAATGTCTCCACCAAATATGAGCTACTAGGGCCAGGTAATTTAATGTTATTATTAGATAAAGTTTAATAGAAACCCCGGGAAACGTATTTAAGAAAGAATAAAATTGGTAATATAACACCATTACTAATGTTGAGTAAAATTATATATATTTGATTACATCTAAATGTTTTCGTAAGGAATAAATTGTGTTGTCTTACTATAAATACATCCATATATAGAGAATAAAATTGGTTGTGTCACTAGAATAGGTATACCTAGAGGTAATCACTCTAGAAAGTGTGCATTACTCTTTATCTCAATCTTTATATGGTACATATAAAATGAAATTTCTAGACACAATGCTTGACACTCTTAGGGTATATTTCTGGTCTAATTCACACATTCATTTCAAACAATTATAAATTATTTTAAAATAATTTCAGGGTTTGAAAACACTCACAAACAAACCATGTTTATGATTTATAAGAAGTTATATGCATTGGTTTTTAAATTTATCTCATTTGTTTCAATAGTTTTGGAATTATACATTTTGTTTCATAATGTTATGATCTAATAAATTGTATAACATTAGTTATAAATGGTTCCATGTTAATGGAATGTAAAACATATCAATTAATCAAATATATGTTAGGATTTCACTACCAGAAAAGATAATAAATATGGATATTGAGCTATAGTTGAGCAGAAAAAAATTTAACAGTATTGGGGAAGCTATGTTAGATTATGACCAATAACATGGATAAGATTGAATTGTTCTTATTAAACAGAAGGATGTCATGTTAGTATATTTTTAAATATTTTTAATATATATTGTAAATGAATTACTCAACTCTTGGAAAATGATCTTTAATCCAAATTTGTATCCTATTACAATCATTTTTGATGAATTTATTTTATTTTCACAAATCAAATATTTAAGGGTGTTTATTTGTTAACTTTATCGTAAGCATTTTTCTATCATTCTCTATTTTTCCTTTGGAGTTATTTTCTCTCCTCCATGCCCATTTTTTCACTTTCTACTAATTTTTTCTTACTTATAAACCTAGTTATTTGTTATTATAGATTTCATTTTTTACTTCCCTTTCTCTTTTATGAAGAGAATTTTCTTATGAACACTTTTTATAATGTACATGCCAAAAAGGAAAGACTTTTGATGAATAAATAGAATTATGGGGGGGGGGAATTATTTATGGGTAGTAGAATGTAACAACATAAGAATTTATAATATATTCAAATTAAAATATATTTCATTTCATTAATATATTTCTCTATAGGAAACACCGTGTTTAAATGACCCTTGATATACTTTAAAAATATTATTATTAAATGAAATAGTTATCACTCAACCACTAAATTCATGAGCATGAATTGAACTAAGTAAACTATCAAAAAATTATGATTTAAACAAGAATTAAATAAATTCATTGGTTTTAAATTTGTTAGAAATTAAAATTAAAAACATTTGAATGCAAAATAACTATTTTTCCGAATAGATGTTTTTATGGAAAAAATCTGCTTCTCTTGATAAATTAAATTAAACTCCACAGGTGAATGATTTTAAAAAAAATGATGTATTATTTATTCATTCAAATATTTTTTCATCCTTATAATATTTTTTCTAAATTGAAAGAATAAATACACTTTTTTACTTAAAAACAATATTTTTATAGAAAGAGTTTCTATTATATTTTGTACACATATTATCCATTTTTTTCACTTAATCAAAAAAAAATTATGAAATTCATTTTTTAATTAAACATGTAAAAATTATCTTGGACCAAATTATTGAATTTGTTTTGAAACTACTATTTTTTAGGAATAGAAAAAAATACTCAATTTTAAATGGTATTGTCATTTATTACATTTAAAAAGTATCTTTTTATTTTGAAATTGTTTTAAAAGTAATAGTACTTACTTATATTATAATTAATCAAATTTTGGTCATTTTTTTGAAAATATATGTGTATTTTTTTTATAAATATCATTTTATAACGTAGAAAAATTTTCATTGGGAAACAATTTATTCTCACACAATTTGGAGTTTAATTTTAATTTATGTTTTTCAAATTATCTTAATTTAATTTGATAAAATTTATTACATATTTGGAATCCTCAAAAATAATAATGTTTAATATTTTCTCAATAGTTATTTTCTAAAGTTAATAGTAAAATCATTAAAAATTAAATTCAGTGTATAATGTAAAAAAGGGTTTACTAGTGTTAAAATAAAGAGATAAAGGTTAAAATAAACCCCATAACTTGTCTAATTTTTATTTTATATCTGTATTTAAAGCTTCTGACATTCAAATTTTTTTGGAATGGATAATTTTGGAGCCATTATGACTATGTAAAATGCTATTATTATTTTTTCCCATAAATTCTTAGTGCATCCTCTCCCAAACTTATAAATGAAAAAATGATATATACTACACTCTACACATCATGATACCTTTGGATCAGACAATACCTATACATATCCCTTCCATTCATCCCACCCCATTACCTCGAATACCAGTTTTGGTTAGAAAACAAACCATAAAGGCTTTAGTTAAAAACTTAAAGAGGTTCTTTAATGAAGAGGTATAGTTCTTAACTATGACTCTTCATTTTATTTACTCATTTACCCCTACTAATCCAATAAAACTATGATAAAATAATAAAAATAGAATATTTAATATTAGAATATTTTAATATTTCAATGGAATAACATATATCAAAATCATCTTCAATAAAATGTTAAATGGAACGGTCGATTCTTGGTATGGTGGACTACCACCTCACGAACCGATGTAATAAATTTTCCATCACCAAATATCACATGTATATATCATGATTGATTTACTGAATATTAATTATCTTTATTACATGATTATAATTCTTTAATTATAATATCATATATATATTCTTAAATAAATATATATTGGAAAACTATATGGTCGCTCATGTCTATGTGTGGACTATATTCTCCACAAAGTGATGAGGCTCATTTTTATTTTATATTGAAAAATATAGTAAAAAGGATGTATGTTTTGAACATATATGATTAATATCAAAAGATAATGATTATAGAATGGTGATTTTTTATTTCAATATGACGTTTTATATGTGTCAAAAAATGGAATTGATGTTCATGTGTACGTATGACCTACAGTCTTCATTAATAGTTTAACTCATTTTTTTGACTCAAAATTTTTATGGAAAATTATAAAAAATATATGAAAAATATATATGATATTTATATCATTGGTAGTAATCATGTTATTATGGAACCATTATCAATGTAAATGTATTGAATCTACAAAAGGAAAACATAATTGAAAAATGAATCAGTTATTACTAGAAAGAGTAATTTTTACAAAGAATTGTTAAAAAATTTGTGATAAAAAGATTATAAGTAAATGTTGAATAATGGGGGATATTATTAAAATGTAACTAAAATGGAAAGGGTTTATTTCACACTCTCATAATTATTCATATTTTTTTGTATTTTATCTCTAATGAATTAATTTTTTGATATTTTTATCTTGAATATAATTTATTTCATTCTCCAATAGTTACTCATGAAAAAATCCTGCTATTACTAAATTTTCATCTCTTTTTTACTAAAAATGATTAATAATTTATTTTTAAGAAAAGATGGTGTCATTTCTCTATTCAGTCAAAAATTACTTTTTCTCTCATATTCATGTTTTCAAAATATATTTTCAAAAATGTATTTGAAATTATCTAATTGATTTATTAAATAAATTTTTAACCAGGTATTAATTTTCAAAAAATGGTTTCAAAATAATTTTATTTTCATTTTCCAAATGATATAATTTTGACCATTTTACAACAATTTGAATGGAATGATGTTCATTAACATATACAACATGTACAATAATTACCCTTCATCATGAACACTCATTTATTTTATGCTTCCATTAAAATTATAAAAGGATACTATCAATGAAAATGTTTTCCTTAATATTTAGAAAATATTTTAGACTTCAAATAAATGATTTTGAAGGGAAAATGATACTTTCATCAAGAAAATTCATAGTGATCTTTTGAATGTATTTTCATCAATGTAAATATAAATTATTGAATCTTATGATGAGGATATACTCTAATGATGACATCCATATTATTTACCTCGTAATTTTATGATTGTTTTCACTAAGGATGTAGTATTTTTATACCATTCATCATATTACTCAGGATGGTTTGTGATTAATTTTATTTATTAGGGAAAGTATTAAAATTTCCCATGAATGTTTTTAAATATGAATGTTTATATTTATTATGATTAAAATTTTCAAATAAGGAATGAATATGACGTATTATGCGATGGTTGTGGCTCCATATAGCCCCTTTATTCATTTCTATGTCTCATGAGGAAAACTAGCTTGTCTATTTTTCTATGGCCTGACCCGTTTATATAATATTCGTTGGAATAACTCCATGATGGAATGTGTATGATGTTTGGAATTATTTATTCCATCATTATTAGATTATTTAATTATGTTAATGTGATTATTTGAATAATCATTATATCAAGTGATAAGTTTCAACATCATGTGATTAGTTATAAGGAATTTTTTTATCATCATTCATTCCTATCATATTATTCTTCAAGTTCAATTTATTGATCAAATGAAATGTGTTTAAGTTATTTCCCTTTCCATATGGATTATTAATTATTTATTTAATATATATTAAACTATATATAAAACTTACCGAACATCTGAGCTCAACCATATTTTGTTTCATTTCCCCTGCTTATGGAGAAGGATTCTTTAAATTAGTTCATGGATTTATATTCTTTACTTTCTATATGATGTTTTTTAGATTTTAAAATGTAAATATAAATTGATGTATGTATCTATTTTACCAGTACTACAATACTTTGTGGTAATTTTGTATTATGTTACCTGTTTCAAGTAAAAATTTAAAAAAGTAACCATCAACTCTATACTACTACGGTTGGGGTCTTTAATTGAGTTTGTGTCCTCTTGGTTTTTGAGCGCAGTACTGAGGAGAGGGAACCTCCATCCAATTTATTTTGAGGTTTTAGTTTTTGTATTGAGTCATAGATGGACCTTTATAGTTATAAGTTAAATAATCGTTCTATGTTGGGATATTGACATTGATATCCCCTTTTTTACTTTCTTTGGATTTTTTAGAATACCTTTCATGTTTTTATATACCCTCTTGCTTATGGGTCGATATGACTTTTGTATATTTTTGGTTCCACCTTTTTTGTTATGGGGGGTTCTGTGGATTGTGTATACTCTCACCCTTGCATAGGATTTTCCCACCCTTGTTATTTCCTATGTAGATGTTAGGGAAATAGAAAATTATATTGGGAGACCATGTTATAGTGAATCCTAATAGAACTTAGGAAAGGAAACATTCTTTGGATGGTATTATAGATTGTGAGTTAGGATATATATATAGTTTTCCCGCCACGAGTTATTGTCATTTTGGCACTCTATTTCTAGTTGGGTGTGTATTTTTCCTCTTTTTTACATTTATACCATGATTCAACTCTCTTATCTTTACTTATAGGTTATTATACGCATGATTTATACTCCAGAGGTTTATTATTTTAAAATATATATGCACTTATTCAGGGAGATTATGTTTTACATTGATGTATGAGAATATACTAAAAAATACCATTTCATTTGTGTCTACTACGTTCTTATCATCAGCCCAAGGCTTATTGAATGTATACATGGGCTATCACACTCAGCTTATCATCGACCAGTCAATCCTTAGTGGGTCTGGATGTGATAGTTGTAGTTTTTTCTTAGAAAATTTAGTGATATCATTTATGTGGTGTAAAATTGGGAAAGTATAGTGATATTTGTTTTGAATTATATATTTACTCATAAATTGTTAATAATGAGGTAGAGAAGAACACTATAAATGAGTAAGGATTATAACTGTATGATTCAATGACTTTGTTGAAAATAAATTATTGTAGTCGATGAATTGATGAGGAAAGATAATGATACATTAACCATGGTTCATTTGGAACATGAAAATTTGTTTAATGATTTGATTAATTTTTTTCATAGAAATTGTTCATGCAAGAACCTCCTAAATTTTTTAATTTATCAGTGCAATCAACCCAGTTTGAAAGTTTTTTGAGTGATCTTAAGGAATATAATATTTTATATGAAAATATAAGATCTATTAATGAGTTTTAAATTATAAATATTAATGTTGATTTAGAAGATTTTGTCATATTTTTAAAGAGATTATGTGTTTCCTTTGATTCCCAATTAATGATATAATTTTTGAGTGATGCTCATAATTTCATGTTTTGGTTTCACCCACACAGTAGAAAGACATATAGTGCTCTTGGGGATTATTGTAGGTGTGATGGAACGAAAATATATATTTATAAATTGAAAATTAAATATTTATGTTATAAATATGTTAAATAATAATGAAAATTAGTGAAGGGGTTTCATTTGACTTTCTTTATTCGAGAATTAATTTGAGAGAATATGTTCATGGATTTCATAGTTAGATTGGAAATGGAATCTCATTGTAATAACAATATATGGATCATTGTTTATTGATTAAATAAATATGACAATTTCCTCTATATTAGATAAAATATTTCTTTTGTTCATCTTTCTATACTATACATCAAAGAGATAATCAAGTTACACTGATTTCCTCTCTCACTCATAACTGACCATGATACTAGGTTTACTTTTAGTATTTTGTATGGACTTCTTAAATAATTGTGTATTATATTTAATCTTAGTATAGATTTTCATCATCAAACTGATGAAAAGTATGTGAAAATGATTAAGACCATTGAATATGTGCTTAATTCTTGTTTATAGAATTCATAGGGACATTGGGATCAAAATTCTAGATGAGTTGAGTTTTCTTATAATAAAATATATCCTTCTAGTATATAGATGGAACCTTTTGAGGCATTATATGAAAATCAGTGTTAGACTATGGAATTTTCTAATAAAGTAGAATAAATAATATTAGCAGTAATAGACATGGTAATAAAAATAGATGAGAATTTGAAGATAATTTAGTATCATATGAGGATTCCCCAAATCAGGAAGAATATTTTTACATATTATTAGAGAAAAGGTATTTCTATAGTGATAGGTGATTGTTTTTTCTCAAATTTTATCAATGGAAATATGTTATGCATAATAAAAAAATTAATTTTAAGACATTAGTTTATTATAATGTCTGAAATCATAGACAATTTTTGCTATGTTTCTTATCGAGTGGCCTTTCCTATGAGATTATCCAAAGTAAAAAATGTATTTCTTATTTCAATGTTAAGGAAATATGTTCCTGATTCTTATCATGTTTTGAGACCTTAAAAAGATTAGTTTGAAGATAAAATTTACTATGAGGAATAACATATTAATATTCATGACTCTGGAGTCATAATGTTATGGCATAAGGTTATTCACCCAGATGAGGTATTGTGGAAAACAAAATTGGTTGAAGAAGAAACACGGGAATATGAAAATTTTACGATGGAATGATATTCTAATTTGTTTAAATGGTGAATAAAATTTCAAGGAGGATGCTTTTAAAAGGGGAAAGAATGGAAAAAACCAAGTTATGTTACGATAAATCATTTTCATGTCTTATAAATATTCATTAATTATATTTTATAGATATATAATATTTATATAAGTATTCATTAATTGTTCAATAAATAAAATAAATTAACCTTATTTCTAATCAAATTGAATTTTCATGTATTATATGTTTTTATTAAAATTATTGATTTTAAAATTATATAATTATAATTCGAAACATTTATCAAATTTTTTGAATTTAACATGTCAAAAACTATCCTATGATGTTTTTTTTGAATTTTCTAGAAGGATTTATTTTTTATAGAATATTGAAAAATAATTATTCATTTAGAACACTCAATTTGTTTCATAAATTTAAAGACATAAATTTTGTTTTAAAATTATTTCAAAGAAAAAATAATTAAATAAAATTATCAATAATCCAATTATGGTCATTGAAAATAATTTTATACATTTATTTGTTATAAATAAATAAATAAATATATATATAATACATTTTTTTAAAATGTTGCTAAGTTTTTCATGAATAAATTTAAATTAAATTATGACACATCTGTGATTTGAATTTTTAAAAATTTATTCCATACTTATATTCAGAAAATTTAATATGAGAAAATATAGTTAGCATAATTTTGGGTTATACTTCATTCTAAAAAGAGTAAAAAATTGTTAACACATTTAATGTTAAAACTGATTTACATGGGAGGTTAAACCAAAGAGATAAGGGTTAAAATGAAAGGAAAAATTAACAAATTTATCTTATATGTACATATATCACACCTATATAATGAAATATTCCATTTAGGAGTCATTTTATGTGAATAAGACAACAATATATTTTATTCTTTTGAAAAATTACAAGTGTGTCCCCCCTAACCTATAAAAAGACCTCACCTCTCCTCTCCACTCCATACTTCCAGAGCCATTGGTATTGGCCAATGTATACACAAATAACATTCTTAAATATCTCCCCACCACATAGCATCCTTTGATTGATCAGAAAACCAACCTATGAAGGATTCAACAATAAACCTAACACTACGGGAAAAACTGCTTTTTTTTTGCGACGGACTATTTTCATTGTGAAAAAATCCCATCGCAAATAGTCCTTCGAAGAGGTTATTTGCGATGGGTCTTGGGGTCACGTTGCAAAAATTTATGCGCAGTTTGACGCGGTCTACGTGCCAAATCACGCAGAAGGGTTATTTGCGATGGTACTTGGGGTCCTGCTGCAAAAAGATACGCGTGGTTTGGCGCAGTTTCCGTGCCAAAACGCGCGGAAGGATATTTACGAGGGGGGAACTGTCATCGCAAATACCGGGAGGCGGTAAAGACTATTTGCGACGGGGAATTCCGCGTCGCAAATATTGCGTCCGCTAGAGTGTATTTGTGACGGGTCCCGTCGCAAATACCCGACGGGGGTAAATACTATTTGCGAAGGGATGTTGTCTTGTCGCGAATAGTGTCTCGAAATGTCACCTTTTATGACTGGACCTGTCACAAATACCCTTGTAACCGCTGACAGTAATTAATGCGGCTGAAGGTATTTGTGACAGGACCCAAAGGAAAAAAGCACTATTTGCGACAGGAATCCCATCACAAATATTTCAGTCGCAACTAATCTAAGCTATATATACTCCCCATCCGTTTTTCCTTCCTTCCCCTCATTTCTTACTTTCTCTGTCTCTCTAAACATTAATTATAGAGTGAAAATTTTTCAAAGATAGTTTTTTTAAGAAAAAGTTGTGAGGCCATCTAAAATTATAAGAGATCATGTTTAAATGCATTTATGTTTTATTTAATTTAATATTTATTTCATTTTTTTATATTAATTTTAATTATTGTTGATTAGTTATAGTTAAATTAGATTTAAATTGTTTTGTCACTAGAATTTGTTTGTAATAATAAATTGAAATTAATAGTATAAATTCTTAATTATTGCTAATAATTAATAATTATTGACGATATTCGGTAATATATATAAATAATTAGCGGTAATTTATAATTAGTAGGTGTAATTTGCAATAATTAATAGTAATTAACGCTAATTAGTTATAATTAGGAAAAATAGTAATAAATACTAATAATTTGTAATAAGTACTAATAATTAGTAATAAATACTAATAATTTTTAATAAATAATAATAATTAGTAATAAATGGTAATAATTAGTAATAAATGGTAAAAAATAGTAATAAATGCTAATAACTAGTAATAAATGCTAATATTTAGTAATAAATGCTAATAATTGTTAATAAATGATAATAATTAGAAATAAATGGAAATAATTAGTACTAAATGGTAATAATTAGTAATAAAGTGTAATAATTAGTAATAAATGGTTATAACTGGTAATAACTGGTAATAAATAGTAAAGAATGGTAATAATTAGTATTAAATATTAATAAATAGTAGTAAATAATAATAATTAGTAATAATTAGTAATAATAAGTAATAATTAGCAATAATAAGTAATAATTAGCAATAATTACTAATAATTAGCATCAATTAGTAATAATTAGCAATAATTAGTAATAATTAGCAATAATTAGTTTTAATTATGAATAATTAGTAATAATTAGTAATAAATGGTAATAATTCGTAATAAATACTAATAATTCATAATAATTTGTAATAAATACTAATAATTAGTAATAAATTGTAAGAATTAGTAATAATTAGTAATAATTAGGAATAAATAGTAATAAATAGTAATAAATAGTAATAAATAGCAATCAATTGTAATAAATAGGAATAATTAGTAATAATTAGTAATAATTAGTAATAAATGGTAATAAATGGCAATAATTCGTAATAAATTGTAATATATGGTACTATATTGTAATAAATGGTAATAAATGGTAATAAATGGTAATAAATAGTAATAAACAGTAATAAATAGTTATAATTTGTAATAAGTAGTAATAATTAGTAATAATTTATAATAATTAGTAATAATTAGTAATAATTAGTAATAATTAGTAATACTTAGGAAAAAATAGTAATAAATATTTTCAATTAGTCAAAAATATTTATAATTAGTAATAAATATTTATAATTAGTAATAACTAGTAATAATTAGTAATAATTAGTAATAATTAGTAATAATTAGTAATAATTTGGAAACAATAGTAATAAATATTTACAATTACAAATAATTTGTAATAATTTGTAATAATTAGAAATAATTAATAATAATTAGTAATGATTGGTAATAATTAGTAATAATTAGGAAAAAATAGTAATAAAAATTTACAATTAGTAATATATATTAACAATTATTAATAATTATTAACAATTAGCAACAATTAGTAACAATTAGTAATAATTAGTAATAATTAGGAAAAATAGTAATAAATATTTTCAATTAGAAATAAATAGTAATAAATAGTAATAATTAGTAATAATTTATAATAATTAGTAATAATTAGGAAAAAATAGTAATAAATATTTACAATTAGTAATAAATATTTTCAATTAGTAATAATTAGTAATAATTAGTACTAAATAGTAATAATTATTTACAATTAGTAATAATTAGTAATAAATAGTAATAAATAGTAATAATTAGGAAAAAATAGTAATAAATATTTTAAAATAGTAATAACTAATAATAATTAGTAATAATTAGCAATAATTTGTAATAATTAGTAACAATTAGGAAAAATGGTACTAAATATTTATAATTAGTAATTAATATTTACAATTAGTAATAATTAGTAATAATTAGTAATAAGTAGTAATAATAAGTAATAATTAGTAATAATCAGTAATAAATAGTAATAAATAGTCATAAATAGTAGTAAATTGTAATAAATAGTTATAAATTGTAATAATTATTAATAAATAGTAATTATTAGTATTAATTAAAAAAATAGTAATAAATATTTATAATTAGTAATAAATATTTACAATTAGTAATAAATATTTACAACTAGTAATAATTAGTAATAATTAGAAATAATTAGTAATAACTAGTTATAATTAGTAATAAATTGTAATAATTATGAAAAATAGACATAAATATTTACAACAAGTAGTAAATAGTAATAATTAGTGATAATTAGTAATAAATAGAAATAATTAGGAATAACTTGAATAATTATTCATAATTAGTAATAAATAGTAATAATTAGTATTAAATGGTAATAATTAGTAATAAATACTAATAATTAGTAATAAATGGTAATAATTTGTAATAATGGGTAATAATTTGTAATAATTTGAAATAATTGGGAATAATTTGGAATAATTAGGAATATTTCAGAATAATTAAAAATAATTAAGAATAATTAGGAATAATTAGAAATAATTAGTAATAATTAGGAATAATTTAGAATAAAATCAATAGTAACAAATCGTAATAAATTATAATAACAAGGCATAACTTCTAGTAGATTGGCAGCACTCCATTTGCTCGATGACTCTTCTACTTTCAACTCTCATCGACTTAAAAAATTATAGAAAGTATGATTCTACGTATGCATAACCAATCTTGTATGCATGATTTTGAGTATGCATTCATAGTACCACATTTTTTATAATACTTTCAGGCGGTGGCAGTTGCAAGAAGATGATTCATTGATCAAAAGTTGGCTCTTTTGTCTGATGGCTCATTTATTTTCATATTTATCACACTAAAATCACAAGGAAGAATCTTCTTGAAGGTACGCTTATGCATTATCGTATGCACGAGAATGGATATAAGTACCTTTGAGAAGATTCTTTATTGTGATTTTAGTGTGAGAAAGTTGCAAGTAAATGAGCCCTCAGACAGAAGAGTAGCCGTCAATCCACTAGAAATTGTGTCACTCATAATTAAAGGTAATTATTAAGAAGGAGTTGTTATTAATTATCTTTTTTTTGTTTAGTGTTTTTCCAAATTCAATTTATTAAAAAAATAATGATTTTATATTTTGTAGAAAATTATAGAACAAGGAAATCAATAACAGTCATTATTAGATGATCAAACTTGGATAAATCATAATAGAAATCCAAACGATTCTGGTTTACATCCTATATATATTGAGGCTGTCGAATCTTTCTAATCATTTGAATCATCAAAACTAGAATTTGTTTCAGAAGGCACAAATAAGTTTTCTTGTAAAAACTATGCTTTGAGAAAGTTTGATACATTTGACAAGATTGGGGACATCTATTGCATTTTGGTTTTTAACCAAATTATGTTTTTTGTATCAACATAGTGAAAATTGTTCCAGAGAAGATAATAATAACTTGATTCCAGATCCATCATGGTTTCAAAATTTAGTACACGATGTTGCAGGTCCATATGCACAACAAACTGGAACTCAGGATGATATTGATTTATCTCCAGAGTTGGCACCATCCAAATTTTATGAGTTGTTGTGGTCTGCTGAGGATGCATTATATCCTGGTTTCAAGATAATAAAACTTGAAGCTCTTGCAAAATATATGGAAATTAAATTAGATAATGCAATGTTAAACAACTTTTTTGATCAGATATTCTCTTTTCTTAAAACACTATTTCCTGAAATAAATGTGTTGCTTGAAAATTTCTATGAGATCAAGAGGGTAATTCGTAATACAAGACTTATTTATGACAAGATTCTTGCATTTTAAAATGATTGTGTCTTATATTCTGGTGAAGATGAGTTGTTGGATAGTTGTCCCACTTATGGAAAATTGAGGTATAAAGAAGCTCAACTAAGGAAGTCTGGATCAATTCCTTTAAAACATTTGAGATATTTCTCCCTTACACCTAGGTTTTAGTGTTTATTTACGTCTCAGAACATAGGGTCAATGATTTCATGGAACAAAACCAAGATATCAACTGTTAAAAGCTTGAATCATCCATATGATGAAGATTCATGGAAACATTTTGATCAACTGTATATGTTTTTTCCTTTAGAATCCCAATATGTTTTATTGGGTCTTTCTACTGACGGTTTTTGTTCGTTTGGTTCTTATGGTAGTCAGTATTCATTTTGATCTGTCTTTATTACTCCGTAAAATTTACCTCCATGGATGTTGATGATGGAGACCTATATTTTTTTGACCTTATTAATCCCAGGACATCTGAAAAATAATATTGATGTTTATTTAAAACCATTGATTTATTAGTTAAATTCATTGCAGAGTAATGATGTTAGTAAATATGATGTTGCAATGAAAAAAATCATTTTAAAAGCTGCACTGATATGAACTATTAGTGACTTCCCGACATATGACATGTTATATGGATGGAGTACAAATTTTTCAAAATCATGTACTTACTCTATGAAAGACAACAAATAATTTATTCTTGTTAATGGAAAAAACTTAATATTTTGACTGTCATCACAGATTTCTTCCAACCGACCATCCTTTTCGGAAGAAAAAATCTCATTTCAGAAAAGGAACAATTGAAATGAATGAACCTAAAAAATGATCCCAGGTACAGAGTTAAAATCAGTTGTATTTTTATTACCTCCCATCACATTTGGCCCAACATTAAACCAATAGATAATTAATGGTTTTGGGAAATAACATTATTGGATAAAATGAATCATTTTTTGGGATCTTCTATATTGGTCTGATTTGTTAGTCCACCAAATGTTTATTGTCATGCATATTGAGAAGAACTGTTTTGATAATGTATTTCATTCAGTTTTGGATACACCAGGTAAGACCAAAGATAATGTAAAGCATGATAAGATCTTGCCCAAATTTTCAGATGATCGGAACTTGAACTAATTCAAAATGTCATATCATAAAGGTTAATGAAGCCAAAAGCAGCTTATACGCTATCCAAAAAGAGTTTCTCATTATTTTTTATGTGGATTGTAGATTTGAGACTTTCAGATGGATGTGATTTTAATTTGGTTTGATGTTTTAAGAATGGTCATATTATCAGATTAAAAATTCATGATTGTCATGTTATAATGGAACGACTTATACTGATTGGATTCATAGGTTTGTTGAATTCTATGATTTGGGATTCGATAACAGAAATATCATATATTTTTTGAGACATTTGGGCAGCGACAACAGGCTATGACACACTAATAAAACTAGAAGAAGATGTTGTTCTCATTATATATAAACTAAAAAGAATCTTCCCACCATATTTCTTTGACTCAATGAAACATATGATATTACATTTTCCACATAAATCTAAATATGGAGGTATGGTATAGTTTAGATGGATGTACCCATTCGAGAGATACGCTGAGAAATTGAAGAAAAAGTACATAAAAATCATCATTTGATGGCTCAATTGATGATGCTTATTTGTAAGAGAAAATTATTTTTTTCTTCTCTTATTATTTTGAATATGAAAATCCATAATAACAAAATCATATGGGATGGAATGAGGGGAATGTTGATGATGAAATAGGAGATCAATTATCAGTTTTTAATCATCCAGATCTTGTCTTTGTTGAAGTTCATAAAAAATGGATTTTAGATGATGATCATCACATAGATCATACATAGGTTCTGATCAACTGTGAAGAAATGAAATCATTTGTACTGTGAGAGCTTCTATCACTTATTCTATAATTTATGTTACAGTATGTAATCTAATTTTATTTTAAGGTTATATGATAATCATATTAAGTTATAGCTTCCACATATTATAGCAACTGCTCTTGAAGAACACCGACAAATTTTTTCTCAATGTTTTAAAAAACCAGTAACATAAATTATTGATGGTTTAACATACCAATTCAGTTTATTATTTATTATATGGACAATTTTTTTTTACAAATTTTTAGGTGTCTCAACATGATAATAAAATTGATAAGTGACTATGTATATTGAGTAACCCACCATCCGAAATGGATAAATCTTATAATGCATATATGGTGAATAGTATTTGATTTCATACACGTTCATATGGGGAATAAAAAAACAAAGAATAGTGGAATTTCTTTGAAAGGATCTCATCATAGAGAAACCGAAGTAAACTTTCACGACATGCCGGATGAAATTATTGAACTGTGTTATCAAGGGAAAAATTACATAATTTTTATTAAATGTCGGTAGTTGGATACTAAGAGATGCTTACATGTTCGTCCTATTCATGGAATCATAAATATTAAATATAAAAGTCTTCTTGCAGTAAATGAACTATTTTTAATAAATCAATAGGGACATAAAAAATATTACACAAAGTACTATTCTACTTCAAGAGACCTGAGTGATTCTTGGAGCATAATATAAATGAAATCTCAGGAAATTCAGTTTACTCAAACTAAATGTTATTCTACTGAAGTAAAAGACATTGAAATTTTTTAAGAGACTACTCAACATCCATCTTTTTCAAAAAGAGACACTAATATCGATGGTGACACCCCACAATTTAGGGTCGTTGGTAACAATGATGTTAATGATGTTAAAAATGAATTTGAAATGGAAAGAGATGATGAAGCTGAAACTCATATGGATATTGATGATACTAAGGATGAATATGAAGACATTGACATTGTTATATATGACGATGATGATGGAGGTGAGCATTGACCTAGTAAAATGCCGGTTATAATCATAGTTAATATATATCTATATGTAATAGTTGTCTTCAACTATCTGCTGACAATAATAATTTTGTGTTTCTGATGGACCCTGATATACATCATGAGTTGCAGGAGGCTGATCTACCTTTGTATGTGGAGGATTTTATATCATCTGACTCTCAACCTACTGGCGGTTCAGGGTGTATGCGGAGGGGGCACAGTCTTGCGCGACTGATGATTCCAGACCATATCCTCCAGCAATGTTCACATGTTGGCTTCGATCTACGCAGGTACAGGTGTGGTATCCTTTGTATTTCAGTTAGATTTCATTAATTTATTTATATACAAATTGTTTGATTATTTATTCTTTTTTCACAGTTATGTGCTTGTAGTTGTTGGACTAGGGAGCACTATGTTACATAATTATTTTTCTCAACCATGGATAACATGGGAATAGATTCCCACTAATGCACATCTTGGAACATTCAATTATTGGTAGGTACATAGATAAATTATATTTATTTTGAAATTTATTTCATTAATAACTTGATATTATAAATTATTTGTAGGGTTTATGATATTCCGTCGATGATAGCGTGCATGGCGTTATCCACAAGGCATGGGGGTGTCTATGCGTGAGTGTTTCCATCAGTTTTTTTCACAATTTTAGAATGACGTCCATTAAGAAAGCAGGTGTGATAGTATTTGATGAGTCATGTAGAGCTCACTGACCAAATTACATTTCATCTCCCGTTTGGGATGGATTATGTTTACACTAGTTGACTGGTGGATTTCAGAGGAGATCTTCATTGGGCCGACAGAACCATGGGAGACAGGAGGTGAAACATCGAGTTGGTAGCCATATATTTAATATGCATAGAGAGAATCTGGTAAGTATCGTTATAAATATTTTATATAACATTAAATATAAAAAGTTAATTTTATATTCATATAGGTAGTTGAGCATCATAATTTTATGGAGTACGAAGTTTATCAGAGGATGTACAGTGAACCAGCCACTATAGAGATTAGAGGTGATCTCCAGTGTCAAATTGTGGCCAGTATTATTTCTTTTTCAATTTGAAAAGTAACTGAATATAATATTTTCCTTATTTTAAGTTTAAATTGGAAATAAATTAATCATGTGATGCCACGACCTCACATACAAAGGCATAGAATTAGGTTAGGATGGCTAATCAGACTAGTGCCTACCATTTTGATGAGACGGCATGGATGCAGGTGACTCCGTATGCCTTCGAGAAAGGCAGAATAGTTGGTATCAACTATCATTTGACTCCCAGGACTTATTAGGGTACTGTTGTGATGTCAACATCTTACTCAAGAGGAGCTTGTGGAGAGACATCATCTTCCAAATCACTATATCAGGAGTTGTTGTGAGTTCAGACTGAGCTTATAGAGAATTTGCAGAAGCAGTAGGAAGAGATGCGTCAGCATCAACACAAGTACAAAGAGAATATGTGTCGATGGTAACAGTAGGAGCAGTATCAATAGGAGGATATGCATCAATGGAAGCTACAACAACAAAAGTAGATGGAGTACATACGTTGTCTGACTCGTAGTTTAGGGATGGAGTTTCCTCCACCATCTTTTCTAGCTCCTCCCCCTCCTCTAGAAGACTATCCCCCAGTGATTTTTTTGTTATGTTAAAAACATTTGAATTCAAAATTTGTTGTAATATGAAATTTTTATAGTTTTTTTCTTTTATATTGGAAGTAATATTGCATAACTTAATTTCTTTATTTTATTCTTTTTAATATTTTAATATTTTTTTTATTTTTAATATTTTAAATTTCATTATATTTAATATTTTAATATTTTAATATTTTTAATATTTTAATATTTTAATATTTTAATATTTTTAATATTTTAATATTTTAATATTTATTATTAGTATTATATTTTTAAATGTTTGTTTATTTTACTAATAATAATAATAATAATTAATTATGATTTTTTATATTTTTTTGCGAATATTGTGAATTTTAATATTTTTTTATTTTTTATTTTATTCTAATAATATTAAAATATTTTTTCCAATAATCATAATTTTGTTAAATATTGTTTTATTTTATTCAGTATTTGCAATGGGACCTTTTGCGATGGGACCCTGTCAAAAAAATTTATAAATATATTTTTTTAAAAGGTATTTGTGACGGTAAAAGGACCTGTCACAAATATGTTTTGCGATGGGCCCATCGAAAAAGGATTAGATATATATAAAATATATAATTTGAGATCTATTTGAGACGGGATGGCGGACCATTCGCAAATACATTTTTTGACGGGCTCGTCGCTATAAATTTTTCTATATATAGTGTAAATAATCAGAGGTCTATTTGCGATGGGCCCATCGCTAAAATTCTAGTTGTGACGCCGTTTTCTAAAACTGACTATTTACAATGGAGCTCCATCGCAAAAGATCTTTTTCTACAGGATCCTTCCGCAAATAGCCCATAATTTAGTAGAGTAAAGAGGTTCTCTGAAGTACTTGTATAATTATTAACCATATGTTTTAATTTTATCTTTTATTCCACCCTTTTAAATTGTAATCTTCAATTATGAAATAATAACACCATTATATTACTTTAATAGATATTTTTCTATTAATTTAATTACACATATCAATCTCTTCATCCATAAAAATGGGAATGTAAAACATTATTAGTGTGTATGATGAACTACAACTTCACAAGCCTATGTAATTCATTTTCGTTGACCTCCTATCTCATCAATTTATTATGATGGATTTAATTAAAAAAGGGCATTAATTATATATTGATATTTTTTAAAAATATCATATATTTTAGGACATTTAAATTCATTTAAAAAAATTTAATGTCATTCGTGCGTACGTATGGATTTCATCCACCATGAATTGATACGATTTATTTTTAATCACCAATCCATATAGATGGTATATATAAATGAAATTAAAAAAGTAATAAATTATCTATGATAAGAAAATAATCCTTTTTTGGAAAAACAATACCTAATTTTTTTTAAAAAACATCACCGAGAAATGGAAATTTTAATCATGTTTACTTACGACCTACCGTCTCCATGATTTTAACTTAGTTCATTTATCAAACCAATATTTTATGGATCATTTTAAAATTATAATTTATTCATAATGAAATTTTATAATTTCATTATTATTATTCTCGAAATTATGTAATAACAAGATCTATCACCTTATTCAACCTACCAAAGTTATTTTGCACAAATTGGTTGAATGTTATCAAAACATCCAATGTGAACTCAATTTATTAAGTTATTAAATAAAAAAATGATAATAAATTAAATAAAAGGTATAATGAACTTGAAAAAGGTTCCAAAGATATTAAATAATTTGAATAAGTTTATTATTCATGAAGATAAATAATTTACACGATGAATCTGATTCAAGGTAAGGGTCCCTTTTCTTTAATAACATAGTTTTAAATGTTTTAATGATTATTTTTTAAATATTTATTTTCCATATTAATATTCAAAACGTAATTTAATTGATGTATTTATATGAAGATAAATAAATTATAAAATAAATTTTATGTCTCATTATACATTCTTTTATTGTATCATCAGAAGGAAAATTGTTTCATATTTTATTGGTAATTTGTTGACTTTCATTTTAGGAGACAAAAATAATGCTCTATTTTAACCTATACAACAATAATACATTTTCCTACCACTAAAATAATTATTTTGGATTTATATTCCAATATAATTTTCATTTGTATTTACCAAAAATACCCACCTTCCCTTATTTAATGAATTTATGTTTTAAAAATGGGATTGTAAAAGGAAAGGATATTTCGATATGCTAAAGTGCTTTGTATATGGGATTAAAATATATTTTCAATTTTTTAATGATGAAAATATGAAAAAATAAATTTTATTATTTGTGATATGTTTATTGAAAATTATTTATTTAATGAGTGATATATATATCTTGTGGTGATGGGTGAAACTGATATATCTCATTAAGAAGGTAAGACCGATAGATCTATCCAATGAATTGGGTAATTATTATGCTCTCCAGATATTTATATTGGAAGTCAACCATACGGTGATTCCAATTTTACATTTTATTTAAATGTGATATCTCTGGTAACCTCCATGAAATTTTAATAGTTTCTATTTTTTTTTCATGGAGACAATTTGATTTCAAATGTTAATCTATTAACCTTTTTAAAGGATACATTATTCCATTTTAGGATAAAAATGTACATTTTCTAAGATTTTTTTTTCATTGGTTCTAATGTATTCTAATATAAACTCATTACTATTATTTTTACTAATTTTTTTCTTACAAAGTGATCCATGAAAAACATTGTGATGTAAACCTTATTCCATGTTTATTTAAATGATTATTTGAGCTCAAAGTTTACTTTTGTTAAATGAAATATCATTTTATGATCTTATGATTTTAATATGGAACAGAAGGATCCTTTTTTAATTTTATATACCTTAAACATATTTTCATTTGATTCCCATGTTTTAAATTGTTTTTTTATGTGGATGAGGATGTGTAAGAAAAGAGAATAATTCATGTTAAATGTCATGAAGATATCTCCTGAAAAGAAAATGTGTTTCTTTTTAAAAGTTTTATATTGTGCAAAAAACGAATAGTTATTAGAAGTGTCTATATTATAATATATGAGTTTCAAATGTAAGAGTTAATTTATAATTATATTATTCTATAACCCTGAATAATTCACCCAAAATGAAATAATTTGAATTATTGATAAAAGAATTCATGATTAAGTAATGTTTTAATAGGTACCTATCTTATTAATTATGGTCTTGTTATCCATTTTATTAACATAGGAAAAGTATTGACTTATCATGTACTATTATTCCAATATAAATGATTATTGGAAAGTTTAATATCTATTTTTTTGACTATATACATCTTTTTCTAGATGTGTAATGATCTTTATATCCATTTTATTGATGTTGGGAATGTTATTAATGTATTATATAATAATATGCCAATATGAATAATTATTAGTGTAACACCATGAACTGAATGACCGGGTCTAAACTGGACTTACAAAGGACCTTAAGAAGGCCTCCTCATACACCAGAGGCTACTAAGTATAAGAAAGGGTCTTAAGAGAAGTTGTGGGGATAAAATACCCTCAATTAATGGGCACAATAATATATAAATAACCAATAATTTAACAAAATAAAATCTGAGTTTTTATAAATAAATAAATATACAATCATTAATGAATCAATATAGAGACAACCTAATTAATATTGAATACAAGGAATCTAATTTCACATCGTTCCTATCACATACACAAGATAGAAAAAAATAGTGGTACAATGAGGATATGAACCGAACTCCATGCCACACCACCTCTCGATATCTACACTCCTAGATAGATATCCCACACAACATCAATACTTGTGACTCAAAACAAATTAAAAAATACAAAAAGTGATGTTTTATTGAGATCCCAAGTTGAATGGTCTCTGGTGTAGGGTGAGTGTCATGTCCGAACCCACTAGGGTCTGTCTGGCCAATGATAAGTTGAGTGTGACTTCCCCAAGCCTAACTCTAATAGGTATGAGCAAGGTGACCAGCGTTGAGTAGGCATAAGACTCACATGGAAGACCTTAAACATATATACCTATATGAGCAAAAACATATCCAATCTCATACAATAAAAAATATAAAATAAAACTAATACCAATTTAATGGAGACATCCAAATCCCACAATAACTGTATGGTGACAAATACTGGATTGAAATAATGACGAAATCTAATCCCAAGAAAAATTATAAGGTATTCCATCCAGAATTTAACATGATTAAACAAATCAAATGTGACTGTAGGAATGAACCACAATCTATATAGCACAAATATATTTTTTGTCTTCTCCTAGTCTACTGGGAACACCAACTAAATCATCGGCCATCATCATAAAACACAGAATGTGCTGAAGAATCCTATGCATGGGTGAGTATAAAATTTCTCACTTGGACACCCCAAACTTACAATACATAAATCATAATTTTTATTCATATCAACATAATAAATGAAAAACATAATAGGAGATATATAATAATACATATAGAAAAACTCATGTTAGACAATATGTATCACGGTAAGATCACAAACATATTGCCAACTAAAGATTCGGCTCGAGAGTCCATAACCAGATTCTACAAGGAGAACTCACTTCGTGATTCTGATAGAACTAATGGAGTCCATATGATATTTCATTCTCATTGAGTCTCACTATAAAGAAGTACACAATATATGTCTGAAGAGATCGATACAGATATGGGAATCACAACTAGGGAGAAGATGTAAACCAACAACATAATATAGATTAACCTGTAATGTTGGGGTTTGATGCCCATGTATAGTTAGTCACATTGATTCATAGAACCATTTATAATAGATAATATGATAGGGGATCCCATCCTTGGTCTTAGGGAGTGATTCATACAACACGATATGAAACTAATTTCTTAGAGTGGATCACAATCCTATGCAAGGTACATAATGCCATACTATTCCATGATAAGGATGGATTGGGAGAATTCACCCCTAAGTAAACTAGTACTTTTTTAGGAGAATAGTTGTTCCATATCTTCTTTTAATAAGTAAATTATTTTTAGGTAGGTTACACTTCGTGTACCTCTAATCCCAACCTTTCTATGTTTGTGCTCATGTACCTCTAACCATGCGCATGTACATTTTTTCATGTATGTGTACTGAGGTTATTCCATGAACATGGTCGTGTCTGTGTATTTGTCCTTACTATGTATTGAACCCATGTCTATGTAATTGTCCATGTTCATACTCAGGTTTCCTCCAAGATACATGCTAATCCGCTATCCATGAGTTACATAGTGTGTGGTAGAGACCACATGGAATGTGGTAATACCTCTTCCATGGGAACCCTGATTCCAGAGTAAGGGTCCCAAATAGTGTGTATTCTAAAATTTAACACATTATTTCACATATTTTTTAATATTTGGTGTTTCCATCACATGTCTTCATCTCCTCATATTACCTCTGATCTTACCAAAAATAATGATGGTAAAATTTGATCTGGTCCAGCCGATCCTTGTCACCGATGCTCATCGGAATACATCAATCAAGTACACACTGGAAACTATCTCATTGAACCATCATGTCACTACATTCCAATTATTTCATGAAAATATCTAATCTGGTATGATCCTTTATTGTTTCCATCACATCATGATCAAATCATCAATCCAAACCTAGACCCAGTATATCAATATGTTACATTGAATAATTTTATAGTAATGATTGATTTTAAGGTATTTTTCAAAAATCCATAAAAAAAGGAATGGTACAGATGAAGGAACAAATATAGGTGGGAGAAAACCACAAAAAACAATCATGAGTTACAAAACACTTCCTTTATTTTCATTTTTCTTGTGATATGTAGTCGTAGATTTGAGATACAATGAGGATAATAATCAATCAACAATGAAAACAATAAATTAACCATATTTAAAAGAACTATCATTTCAAAAATCAATTATTTATTATAAAATTTATTCACGTTTGATATTGGATAAAAAAATATTAATAAACAAAATAAAAATGTCCTATAATGATTTCAAATTTGTTGTATACGAAGAATGATCCTGCATCGTAATCATTAGAAAGAACCAAGAACTCTGATATCATTGGTGATCCTTTCGATAATGTGTTGATCCTATGATCTAATTTCATTCTCCAATTCCTCTTCAAGAAATACTATATAGGTCTCTAGGGTTACGTGGCTAATACTATGACTCACCAAAAACTAGTTATTTATAGAGGACTCCTAGGTCACTTCTTCAAAAAAATAAAAAAATAAAAAAATAAAATTAGTTTAGTATTTGTGACCACAAAGCCTTTTTAGAGAACACACAATAATGAAAATAATTATTTTCTATATATGGTTATTTTTTTTTCAATCTCAATGATGGTTCAACATTTCCAATTTGAGACTACATTTAAGAGTGATTCTAGTTTTTTTTGAAAAAAATGCTCTATTGTGATATTGATATATTTATTAATTTTTAAATGTAAATTTTGGTCTCACTGGACCTTGGAATTTAACATCATTTCTCAAAATTGCTCCAAAAATGTAGTATATATATATATATATATCAAATCATAAAATGAAAAAATACTTAACATTAAATTCTCCCCACATTAGGTATTTTCTGTCTGAAATAAAAAATGGAATACTCAAAAGGATGTTGGTAATGAAATCGAATCTTGGTCTCTAACTCCCATACATTCTATTGAAGAGTCTCATCCTTCCATTGGACACACTTACACAAAATCAATTGATTACCAATAGAGGATCCTCACATGTAGATACTTGATCTTCATCAGGTACTATAAAAAGGTATCTTTGGGAATGATGTCTAGCTTGCACCAGTTGAGAACAGTCGATGGTTCATGAACATGTCATTTATACTACGACATGTGGAGTACATTGTGTATGTATTCTAACTATGGAAATATAGCTATGTGTTATTCAACCCTTCTGACATTTAAATGTATCTAGAAAGGTCAAATGAACCTAAGAGATAGTTTTCTTCCCCATACAAATCTTTGTAATCCGTGTCTAGATGATACCTTTAAGAACACATAGTCTCCCTCCTCAACCTCTAAAGGCCTCTATCATTAGTCTATATAGGACTTCTAATGGCTCTGTGTGGTCCTTATAGCCCCTGGATGATATGAACCTTCTTTTTCAAAGATCACCCCAACTCTAGGACCATGATTTCTGACATACCTGTATCAGTCCAAAAAGTGTTGACTTATAAGTTTACCCATACAGGGCCTCAAATTTTTCCATACCTATGGTGGAATGGTAGTTATTATTTTACGAAATTTTCACCATGGGTATATGATCCCCCAAACTATATCCAATGTCTGACAAATAAAACAAAAATATGACTAATATAACCTTATTTTTTTGATCTATCTGACCATCCATTTGCGGGTGAAAAGTCATGATCAAATGAAACTATTATAAGAGTTGGTGTCCTAGAACCAACTGGTTTTACTTTGATTACATGGATATTTAATGTATTATTACAGATTGTTCATTTTTTTGCCTGACTATGATGTAATAATGTCCTAGAGTATTTGTCCCATTAATAAGGTAATGGAAGTTCCCTACTATGATGAGAACCTTGAAATTATATAACAATATTCTTAAATATATTTCTATGCTTGGATGATATGCTATGATGGTACACATAGCATGCATACCGTCATGTGCGAGTACTCATAAGCAGATGAGACTTCCTCTCATGAAGTTCTCCCTTGGTAATCTCCATGATAAGATATTATGAGAATAGACCCGCTAGTAGGAATTCCACATGTCTGGGTGTCATCTGTTATTTCTATCTGCAAGAATGTGTAATGATACTTAGACTTTAATATTATCATTAATATGTGTCACGACTTACTCACTTTGTTTTACTGATGAAAACCATCACGCAGATAATTGGCGATAAGTAGGGTGCGTTTGGTTCATCATGAGTGGCATGCTATTAATGGATAAGGTGAGGAAGGATTTTTCCCTTCCATTTACAGAAGTTGATATCTTGGTCGTTTGATTGAAATAGAACCATCACATGAAATTTATTGTCCATGGTGTAACGATGATTTTATTTCATGTAGTCAAAGAATGATGTTTCAAGCATAAAAGTTGATGACACAATCATGAAAACTGCTTGATAAGATATTGCGATAAGGATATTATATTAAACAGTGAACGTTAATATGTGGATGTCATTGTTACAACTTTATGTTCATTTTATCGGGTGTCTCGACCCGTTTTTAGACAGTACTCTTGGACTTTAGGCAATCTCACATAATGCCAATGAGAAAGAATCCTAGAGGGTCACACACTAAGTGTTTTTTGTGGTCTCGGTAAAATTATATTTGAATTTAATTAATGAAATAAATATTATTCTCAAGACTGTGGAATAATTTTATTCAATTTACAATGATATCATAAAATAAAATAAATAAATAAATTTATTTTATTGAATATTTAATAAATATTTATTTTCTAGTTTGTAAATAAAATATTAATTTTAGAGAATAATTTATTTATTTATTTATTCGGGTGTTCAATAAATGGAAATGGAGTTTGAGCAGACCATGGCCGGTCTGATAGTAAAATAATTATTTGCAAGACTGTAAATAATAATTTTAACTAGTTGGCACAAATTAAAATAATGCTCCTATTTTTTTGTGATGCAGAATTTTATTTATAATTCCATTTTGTGCAAGTTAGCGCCCCATAAATAATGACACAATATTATTTTTAAATGTAGGGGTTTTCTATAAGTTCATGAATGTAAGTAATTGTTGCTATGAAATTAAATATGGTAACTTAAATTCCTTGTTTAGAAATAGGCAAGTACGCCTATTGTGCTAGACAACACACCACACGCCTGGTGAATTGAGAATTTTTGAGCCAACTAATTTCTCTCTTGAATAATCTTCTCTCCCCTCTCAAGAACAAGAGATGTTCTTCAAGGTTGAAGAACAAGAGATCAAGAATGATTGACACAAGACACTCACTTCACCGCGATAGCACCTGGAGAATGAGCAGCGTCAATCATAGGCTATCAGAGCATGTGTGGATCACAACGAGAGGGATTCTAGTTTGGATCCTTACAAGCCCAATGCGATAATTCAGAAGGGTCATTCCATATGATCAACATCATCAATGAATAAAAAATATCAAAGATACAAGTATTATTTTTCATTATCAAATTAATTAAATTAATTATAAACATGTTTTGCAAGATTCTCTCTAAGGCTTTAGGCCTCTTTCCTCTTTATCTAAATATTTGATTATATTCCATGGATATTGGCATTAATCATCGTATTGATTTTGAAATAATCATTGATCATGAAAAATCAAAGTTGGGTCTCGTCCCACCCACACTTCCACTGCGCCTGGAACCTTCAAGTGGTATCAGAGGGGTTACATTATAGTTTATAATTATTTAAATATTTTGATGATGAATTACCCATTTAATAATTTAGTTGTTTCAATTCAAGTTATTAGTTCTGCAAATTTGAATCTTGAGATCTATTCCTCTTCTTTCATTTCTCGTTCACCTTTCAGAAACGATCTTTTCTTTTAATTTTGATTAAAATAAAATAGAGGATCTCATTCGGAGGTGCCAAAGCTTCCTTGTCCTACAACACCAGAACACATGCCATGTATTCTACAGTACACGCTGTGTATTCAAGATTCAATGCATCAAACCGGTCCCCCAAACCAAGCCATATGTTGGAGTCTTTCTAAGTCTTAAATGACTCTGTGTGTTGACCAGGAAAAGGTGGCACATGGTTTCCAAATTACACGCCATGTGGCCCAATGGACACGACATGTAGTCCATTCGGGTTAGGGTTGGACCATGTACCCCGTACATGGCTTGCCCGGCCGGAGACCGTATAACAAGGAGCTACACAACATGTGGCTCAATGGACACACTGTGTACTCCGAATATTTATAAATTATACTCACACACCGTTTCCCAGGGTGTGTACTTCGGATAGACGGTGTAAAATAATACACATCGTATAGTTGGAACTACACGTTGGGTACTCATCCAAATAACACAGATTTATTAAAATTTATTATTATATTATACAAACCCTTGAGACGTGTACCATCATGAGGGAATAAATCTGAGGGACAACACATGATAGGTGTTTTTTATATGTGTGTTTAATTTAACATTTGCATAATGTTTATTTCTACTCATTGGGTAGTTATGAATAGGAATTCACTGGGTTGCCTCTAAGGTACAAGTTACGTACAAAGATAATTTTAAATGAATTTATTAGTTTAAAATTATAATTTTTGAGAATCTCAAGGAAATTCAAAAAAGGGTTTAAGAAAAAAGGATTGATTAATTAAAGATGATAATTAATTGATTCAAGAGTGATTTATCTAAAACAAGAATGATTAAAGCATTGATTCCTGGTTTTATTTATGCGTAAATATCATTGCATGTATGGATGATCATGAGCTAGACCAAGACCTTTGTATGTGGATGGTTTTATTTAATTTATTTATTTGAATTAAATTTGTTGGCCTGCAAGCCCTCTCTTCATTAATATGTAGGGCATGTGTGCCCAAAGATTTTTTTATGTAAAACCCCTTTTTACCCCTCACCTACATGTGAGTTGAAAAAAGCTATATGTAATGGATGGAACTCCCAAGATAGTGGATACGGTTCATGTTGGAGCCAAGAAGAAACCAATCCTAGGAGATACAGAGGTGGACAGGTGGAAGATGTAAACAAGAACCCGAAATGTTCAAGGTGTGTCTCCCCTAGGTCAGGGTTAGTTTATCAACTACTAGATAAACTAAACATTATAAAAGATCATGATCATGCAATTTACTTTATTTTATTTCTATCAGTTGCAAGGTTTATAATTATGGATGTGTTGTCACGATCACATAATTAATTAATTAAACAATCATGTAAGATGGAACTAAAATAAACTAGACTTATGCATAAATATTATCAAGAAATGGTTAATCACTTAAGTAAGTTCCACTTAATATTAACAAGCATGTGATAATGATAATAAGAATTTCACACATAAGAGATAATAAATCTCTCAAATAAAATATTATGTCAGAAAAAGCATTTTGTTACTTGATTAAGGTAAAAACTCTATAAAACTATGTGTTTGACCAACCCTTATTGGGACACTTACTTTTCTACAAGAATCCCTTATGAAAGATTTCAGGTTGACTTAACCATATTACATAAAGTGGAGTATACCTTTATAAACTTGGTGTAATATTGGAGGTAAGAGTTGATGAAATCCAAAGTCATGATTTCAGTATCGGGGAGTCCACTCAACATATCATGGAGCTACAAGCCTGTAGTTGGCAAAGACATGCCAACCTAAATACCTTCTAATAGCTGGGCTAACCCTTGTTGGGGTTATGCGAAGGGGTATATAAATCCTTTCAACTAGAATGTCATGGTAACTGGACATTCTGAGATCAAGGGTAAGTGATATTGGGAATTGATAAAATAGTGGGAGACTTAATAGAATTTATTATTTCTTATAAAATGTAATCAATAAAGTACTAATGATATTCTCTTTTAATTTTAGAATAAATATGACAAACTTGTCAACCGCACTATCTCTATGATCAATTTTGTTTAAAGACAAGATCCTCACTAGTAGTAACTTCTAGGAATGGTTTAGAAACCTTTGATTTATCCTATTCCATGAAGGGAAGTCTTACATGCTAGAGTCATCATTACCTGATCCGCCTGGAAAAGAGGCATGTGATGAGGATTTCTTGGTCTATGAGAAACATATGAATGACAAGGTCGATGTTCAATGTTTGATGCTATCATCAATGTCTAGTGAGCTCATGAAGTCTCATGAAAACATGGATACTTATATCATACTCGGTCCCCTCCATGGTATTTACCAGGAAAGATCAAGACAGGAAAAGTTTGAGATCTCTAATTCACTCTTTCAGAGTAAGCTTGGAGAAGGTCCCACATCTGGGCCTCATGTAGTCAAGATCAATGGCTACATTGAGCGCCTTGAGGTTCTAGGGTTTAAACTCCCTGAAGAAATATGAACTGATATCATTTTTGCATCACTTCCTCAAAGATTCTCTAAGTTTTTTGTCAATTTCAATATGAACAACATTGAGAAGTCTCTATCTGATATTTTTATCCTCATTCACCAAGTGGAAAAAGATATGAAGTGTCAAAAGCCTTCTGTACTTATGGTGGATAAGAGGAAAGAAAATGCGAAGAGATTTAATACCAAAGATTCTTCATTTCCTTCCATGAAAAGGAAGATCAAAGGGGAGGCAATGGAACATGGGTCTATTTGTTTCAGATGTGGCAAGAAGGGCCACTGGAAGAAGAACCGCACCCCGCCTAAGAAGAAAGGGGCAGAATTAGGTGCATTCGGTATCAAATGCAATCTATCTGTTTCTACAAATTGGGTATTAGATACATCTTTTGGTGCTTACATATGTATCCAAATATTGGAACCAAGTAGATTTAGGAAGGTTGATTAAGGGGAGGTAGATCTACGAGCATCCAATAGATCCATACTTGCTGGTGTAACTGTCGGGGACTACCACCTCACTTTGCTAACTGGGCCGATCTTGGTGTTAAAGGGTTGTTATTATGTTCCTTCTATTACTAAAAACATTATTTTTCTTTCTAGATTTGATAGAGATGGATTTTTTTCAATTTTGGAATTGAATGTTGCTTCTTTTACAATGATAGAATTTGTTATGGTAGGGCACATTTATACAATGAACATTACATGTTGGATTTCACAAACCAAGTAATGTAAATCGATAACAAAGATACTACACCTGACTCATACTACACCCAACATTGGCATCACCAGCTTGGTCATGCAAATGAGAAAATATTGAAAAAGTTACATCCAGATGGAAATTTAGATTCTATATAACTATAGACACTTGGCGTATGTCATTCATGTTTACAAGGAAAAATGACCAAATCCCCATTTAGTGTGAAAGGTGAAAGGTCTAAAGAACTTCTTGAATTGGTTCATAACAATGTGCGTGGACCATTTCCAATTGAAGCATGGGAAGGGTACTCATAATTCATAACTTTTACTGATTATTTTACTAGATATGGATATAACTTCATAATGAGGTTTAATTCAGATTCTTTTGATAATTTCAAAGAATAAAAGAATGAAGTTGAGAACCATCTTGGTAAGAAGATTAAGAAACTCCACTCAAACCAAGGTAGAGAATATCTTAATAAAGTCCCCAATTATTACTTACGGGAATTTGGGATCCTATCCCAACTCACTACTCTAAACACGCCCTAGTGGAATGGTGTGAGTGAAAGGAGAAACCGCGCCCTCTTGGACATGGTGAGATCAATGATGAGCCGTGCAAGTCTTCCATTATCCTTTTGGGGATATGTGTTTCAAACAGTGACACACATAACAAACCAAGTACCAAATAAATCGATAAATGGTATTCCATACAAGTTCTGGAGTGGAAGAAAAGCCATGTTATCAAATTTACATGTGTGGGGTAGTGAAGCATTTGTTGATGCCTCTTCAGGTAACAAACATGCACACTGAGGCACAAAGTGTAATTTTATTGGATACCCCAAGGAAACAAGGGGATATTACCTATACAACCCCTTAGGCAAAAAGGTTATAGTGGAAAGACAAGACATATTCCTTGAGAGGGATAGCATATTCAAAAGAGATAGTAGGAGCTAGATAGACATCGATGAAGTCGAGGCTCAAGGTACGCAAGGGTTGGTATGGGAACAGATTCCACAAATCCCCATGGAAGAAGAATTTGTTCTAGAGACACAAGTACTACGTAGGAGTATAGGAGAGGATAGAGAACTAGAACGGTACAGTTTCTTATTTATTGAGGATAGTGACTCCTTATTAGTTGATAATAATGATCCACTAACCTATAAGGAAGCATTAAGTTGCACAGATGTTTCCAAGTGGAAAAAAGCCCTGAATTCTGAAATGGATTCCATGTACAAAATAAAAGTATGGATTTTGGTAGATCCTCCAGTTGATGTAAAGCCTGTTGGTTGAAAATGGATATTCAAGAATAAAAATTGACACGGAAGGACAAGTCAGTGCCTATAAGGCATGACTAGTTGCAAAAGGTTTTAAATAGTATCAAGGAATTGACTATGACGAAACCTTCTCAGCAGTTGCAATGATGAAATCCATCATAATTCTAATTGATATTGCGGCTTAACATGACTATGATATTTGGAAAATGGAATTCAAAATAGCATTCTTTAATGGGAACCTTCTGGAAGATGTCTACATGACACCACGTGAAGGGTGTGTGACTACAAAGGATGCCAATAAGATATGCCAGTTGTAGAAATCCTTTTACGGATTAAATAAAGAATCCAGGTCATAGAACATTTTTCTAATGAAGCCATAAAATAAGTTGGTTTTATTAAGAATGAATGTGAGACTTGTGTGTACAAATGGTATAGTGGGAGTGAATTCATTTTTATAATACTATATTTTGATGACATATTTCTTATTGGAAACGAGATTCCATTCTTAAAGTCTGTTAAGGCATAGTTGGATCAATTCTTCTCCATGAAAGACTTTGGTGAGGCAGTGTATATTCTTGGGATCAAGATACATCATGATAGATCCAATAGATTGCAAGGCCTAAGTAAAAGTACATACATTGATAAGATACTGAAGAGATTCAGTATGGAAAAATCTAAGAGAACATTGTTTCTAGTGTCACATGGCATTCATCTTTCCAAGAAAATGTGTCCTCAAACACATGAGGAAAGAAAGATAATGGAAAGGACTGCATACACATTATAGATTCAGTCAGTCATGTAAGTCATGCTATGTACTAGGCTAGGTGTCGCCTACACATTGAGTGCAGTTGGCAGTTATCAAGATGACCCAGGTGACCGCCATTGGATGGCAGTCAAGACTATCCTAAATTATCTGAGGCATACTAAGGATATGTTCCAGGTTTATGGAAGAGATGAGGAACTAGTCATCAATGAATATTTAGATGCTAGTTTCTAGACTGATCAAGATGACATGAGGTCGCAAACGGGATACATCATCACTTTGAATGGAGATGTGGTGAGATGAAAGAGCTCAAAGCTGAGTGTGGTTGCAGATTCTACAGCAGAGTCTGAGTATATCGCAGCTTCTGAGGCAGTTAATCAAGTAGTTTGGATGCGAAGCTTCGTCTAGGATCCTGATGTGATACCTAGCAGTAAATATCTTATAACACTATACTTTGATAATACTACAGCGGTGGCTCTCCCAAAAGATCCAATGTCACGTCAGCAGATGAAGAACATACTTAGGAAGTTTAAACTCTTGAGGGATTTTTCTCAGAGAGGTGAAGTTGTAGTGAGCAGTATTTCCGTGAAAGATAATGTGGTAGACCCCTTGAATAAAGCCTTTACCAAGGAGAAACATGATCATCATGTGAGGTATAGAAAACTTAAAGTTGAAGGAAATTGGCTCTTGTTCAAGTGGGAGTTTGTAAGAGTTGGTATCCTAGAACCAACTCGTTTTACTTTGGCTACAAGGATATTTAATGTATTATTAGATTTTGTTCATTGTTCTGCATGACTATGATGTAATAATGTCCTACAGTATTTTTTTCATTGATAAGGTCATGAAAATTCCCCGTTATAATGAGAAACTTGAAATTCTATAACAATATTCTTAAATATAGTTCAGTGGTTGGATGACATGCTATTATGGGACACATAGCATGCAGACCGTCAGATACAAGTACTCATAAGTATATAAGACTTCCTCCCATGAAGTTTGCACTTGGTAATCTCCAATATATGAGATTATAGGAACAAACCCACTATTAAGAATTCCTTGTGTTTTTGTGTTATCAGATATTTCTATTTGTGAGCATGTGTAATGATCCTTGGACTTTAAGATTATCATTAATATGTGTCATGACATACGCACTTTGAATTTCTGACGAAAATTGTCATGAATATAGTTGGCGAGAAGTAGGGTACATTGCGTGTGTCATGAGTGGCATGTTTTTAATGGATAAGTAAAGGAAAGATTTGTCACTTCCATTTATGGAAGTGGATATCTCGGCCCTTTGATTAAAATAGAACTGTTGTGTGAAATTCCATGGCCATGGTGTAAAGACGAGTTTATTTCCAGTTGTCAAAGAATGACGTATCAAGCATAAAAGTTGATGACACAATCATGAAACTTTCTAGATGACATATTGAGATAAAGGGATTATATTACACAGTGAGGATTTGCATGTGGATGTCATTGTTTCTACTTTAGGTTATTTTTGTTGGGTGTCTTGACCTGTTTCTAGACAGTACTCTACGACTTTAGGCAATCCCGCCTAATGCCATTGTGAATGAATCCTAGAGGGTCACACACTAAGTGTTTTTGGTGGTCTTGGTTAAATTATATTTGAATTTAATTAACAAAATAAATATTATTCTCAAGACTATGGAATAATTTTATTCAAGTTAAAATGAACACAAAAATAATATAAAATATATTTATTTATTTTATTGAACATTTAATAAATATTAATTTACTAGTTTGTAAATAAAATATTTATTTTAGAGAATAAATTATTTATCTTTTTATTTGGGTGTTCAATAAATGGAAGTGGAGTTAAAGAGGACCAAGGTCGGTCTTGTAGTAAATTAATTATTTTCATGATGGTAAATAATTATTTAACTAGTTGGCACAAATTAAAATAACACTGCTATTATTTTATGATGCGGAATTTTATTTATAATTCTGTTTTGCACAACTTGGTGCACCATAAATAATGACGCTGTATTATTATTCAATTCATGGGTTTTCTCTCAGTTCATGAAGGTATTTAATTGTAGCTATTAAATTAAATATTGTAACTGAAATTCCATGTATATAAATTGACAAGTCCATCTATCGTGTCAAACTACATACCGCACACGTGGTGAATTGAGAATTGTTGAGCTAAAAAATTTCTCTCTTGAACCCTCTTATCTCCCCTCTCAAGAAAAAGACATGTTCTTCAAGACTGAAGAATAAGTGATCAAGAACGACCGACACAAGACACTCGCTTTGTCACGACCCATCCTCGGGGCCCGTTCCGTGACTACCCCAAGCCCGCCTTCCATAGGCCAGGGGCTGGTGACAAGCACCAAGGCGTAAATCCCAACAGAAAGGGAAGGCTTTGCCTTTGAAAAGTAATCAAGCACCACAGAGTAAGCAAGCGGAAAAGTAAACACTAAGTAAAAACTGTACAAGCTGTGCTGAAAGAAAAATGGGCCGGAAATACAAGCCCAACTGTAAAGTACAACTGAGAGGAAAAACAGCAACTGAAAAGGGAAAACTGCAGCGTCGAGCCGTCCTCCGGAAGTCCCACCTGAATGGTGGATACAGATAGCCTCCACTGCTCCTCGGGTCCACCTAACCGCTCCGAGTACGTCCCGCCCAGTGGTCCACCTCCAGGTACTGTCCTGCTCCGCACGCCTCCTCCACGATCAGCGTTGTCCGTCGTCTGCAACCAACACCACGAAGTGCGGGCATAGCCCGTGCAGGGGTGAGTATAAGCTACTCAGTAGGGACCCCGAGACCCCCGAAGGTCTCCCGAAATCCACAAAGGATAAGACGCGAAGGAGAGATACAATCACAAAGTAACATCTGACACGGCTTAGGTATATGCCCATACATATACCTAAGTCATCAATTCCCCGATCGGCTCCAACGTCCGAGCCCTAGCACAACCCAGTCCACACAGGAAAGCAAAACGCATACCCACGCTGGATAGAACAACACAATCCACAAAGGAGAGTAAACAGTAAATCCACACAGGATAGCTCAACACAATCCACAAAGGAGAGTAACACAAGATTCAGCTCACACAGGTATACTTCTTCGGATGACGATAAAGATGATCATTGAACCATCTAAGTCGTCGGACCCACGAAGGATCAATAGGTACTAACCTTGCAGTGACCCACACAGGATCGGGCCCACGCAGGACCTGTAGGAGTTGGCTCACACAGAACCGCTGAGAGATGACCCACACAGGATCAGACCCACACAGGATCGGGCCCACACAGGACCGGGCCCACGCAGGACCTGTAGGCGCTGGCTCACACAGAACCGCTGAGCGCTGACCCACGCAGGATCGGACCCACACAGGATCGGGCCCACACAGGACCGGGCCCACGCAGGACCTGAAGCACTGATCCACGTAGGATCACTGAGTGCAGGAGTCGTCGCAGTCCGCTGAGGATCTCTGCACAGTCGTCGCCGCAGTCCACTGAGGATCTCTGCACGGTCGTCGTCGGAGTCCACGGAGGATCTCTGCACAGTCGTCGCCGCAATCCACTGAGGAACTCTGCATGGTCGTCGCTGTCGAAGTAGCAGTCGCAGCCAGCACTAGGGTTCCCGCACACAGCAAGCTCGTTCGGGAGGGTCCGCTCCACGAGCCGAGAGGCTGATACATCAACTGACATGAAGTCCGAAGTTGATGTATCCAAAAGTTTCGTATCGTCAACAGGAACTCAACGTCGCAGACGGCGCGTCAATCGGACTCCCGGTCTGAGAGATATTGGCATTTTCGTCCCAGGGGCCCGGTTGGTTTTTAAGGCAAAACCAACCCGACCGCACTCCACCTGCGTCCAAACCTCGGGCGAAGTATGCCAAAAGATCCGTCTCACTTAGAGGAATTTAACAAAGATGACGACACGTCAATCGGACGTCCGTAGCTCAAGATATGAGCGTTTCCGCTCCGAGGGCCCGGTTGGTCTCGTGTACGAACCAACCCGGCCAGACTCAAAGTATTCCAAAACCTTGAGTACAATATACCGAAACGACCGTCTCGATCCAAGGATCGCTTCGCCGCTAACGGCGGGTCGTTTGGAGGAACGAAGCTCAAGTTACGGGCGTTTGAACGAAAACGTCCGAAGAAGGGGGGTACCGGCCCGGGCCGACCCGGGCCGACCCCCCCTGGGTCGGCCTGAACCGTGTCGACCCGACCCGGGTCCGACCCGGTTGGACCAGTCCGGCACGGCCAGGGTGCGGCCCGGCCGGTCGGACCGGCCTGGCTCGGCTCGGCCGAGCGGCCCAGCGCCAGGTGCCGCGGGCGTTGACCCGCGGCCTGAGGAAAGTCGCGGCCCGCGCTGGCGAACCGCGGATGCGGCTGAGCCGCGTCCCGCCTGGACGAACCGGAACCGCGCGGCCGCGGGTCCGTCGGCCGCCGCCGCTGAAGCCGCGGCGGGCTCGTCCGGCGGCGCGCCGGGGCACCGCCGCCTCCGGCTGCCGGCGTCGCTCCGGTGGCCCATTTTCCTTCCCGTCTGCGCCGTTGCTCCTTCCGAGATCCGTTCTTTACTGCGGGATCGTCAAACGTCCGTTGCGGCACGTTTCATCGTCGACCGTCAAATTAGCACAAAACGAAGAATGACGGAGGGTCGTCGGGCCGTGTTCGTTTGGCCCGCACCCTCCGCGTTAGAGATAAACAACCGGGAGAAAATTATTCCACACAGGAAACAACAATTTTTAATAAGATTAAAAATTGTTCACAAAAACGGTTCTTTAATTTCTTTAAGAAACATAGACGGGAATTAATTTAAAAGGGGGTAATTCCCATAATGAAATCCCTACCTTTATGATCGTCGCGCGCGGGCGTTCTTCGCGGATAAGATCGTCGCGGAAGAGAGGGATCGTCGCGTCGTCGCGGGGAGGCATCGCGTCGTCGCGGAATCCAGCGTTGAGTCGGCGAGCTCAACGTACCAAGAACAACAGATTTAAATTATAATTAATTAAATCTGTGTTTAAACCCAAAGAAAATAACCTTGAGCGGAAATCTGAAATCACTCACCTCAAATGGTCGGTGATCGGAGATCGGAAGAACGTCTCGGACGAAGGCGTCGTCGATTTCCGGGTTCGGCGTTCTTCGCGTTCTTCGCGTTCTTCACGTTCTTCGCGAGGGAGCTGAAGAAACAGGGATCCTCTCAAATCTTTTCAAAAGATTTTGGGTTGGTCTTATTTTATTAACATGCCAACACACGAAAACAGGTTAAGAAACGATTGAATTAATTCGTTGAATTAATTCAACGAAAGAAACAGGACATTTAATTCACGAAAGAAACAGCCCATTTAATTCATGAAAGAAACATCCCATTTAATGGTCTGTTAAGAATTTAAAAAAAAACGCGTCGGTTGACTTCATTAAGACGGGTTTTCACGGGTGCGTTTCTTAGCGGAAAGAAACGACGGGGCTCGTGCGGGCCCCACCTCACAAATATCCTACCAAGGGGGTAGGATATTTCTAGATAGCATCCTATCCAGTTCAACTCAGTTCAAGCCGCCTTTAAGTGGCTTCAAGTGGCTTCCATGTGGCTTAAGTGAAATAAAATAAAGTTGTCGCAAAATTATTTTATTTCTTAACTTTAAGCCCGAAAATTAAAAACCACACCCGAGCAAACGCAACTCCGGAAGAGGCATTTCTAAGCAAATACCGGCGCTGCGATTTCATCGGTGCCCTCAGAATTCGATTCCGGGCACCGGTTCAAAAGTTAGAAAAAACCCGCTCGTCTGTTCACTGAACGTACCCGAGCCAAACTTCGGAAAATGATTCCGGGCACACCGGGCCTCGGAATCAGGTGCCGTCAGAAACTGCGCTCTTATAAAATTCCAAAGAAAATAAAGAAAAAAAATTTCCTTGAAATTTACGGGTCTTTACATTACTCCCACCTCAGGACTTTACGTCCTCGTAAAGATACATCAAAAACTAGGGGAACAAATGTGGGTACTGAGCATGCATCTGAGCCTCCCGCTCCCAAGTGCTCTCCTGGAGGTTCCCGTGATGCCATCTGATGCGCACAAGAGGGATCGATCGTCTACGTAGGACCCACTCCTGTCAATCCTCTATCTCCACTGGGACCTCCATAAAAGTCGCCCCATCATCCACGTCTAGCTCCCTATAGTCGATGATGTGTGTCGGGTCGTGCACGTATCTCCTCAGCTAGGATACGTGGAAGACGTCGTGCACCCGGTGCAACTGAGGTGGCAGAGCCAGACGATAAGCCACCTCGCCAACCCTGCTGAGGACCTGGAAGGGTCCGATGAAGCGTGGAGACAACTTGCCGCCTCGGCCAAATCTCCTCAAACCACATCGAGGTGAGACCCGCAAGAAGACGTGGTCGCCATCCTCGAACTCTAGTGGCCTCCGCCTCCTATCAGCATATGACTTCTGCCGGCTCTGTGCTGTCCTCATCCGCTCCTGGATGACCTGGACCTTCTCTGTCGTGGCCCGGACCATCTCCGGTCCCACAAGTGCTGACTCTCCAGGGTCTGTCCAGCACAAAGGAGATCTGCAAGGCCTGCCGTACAACGCCTCGTAGGGTGCCATCCCGATGGTGGAGTGGTAGCTGTTGTTGTACGCAAAATCTACCCAGGGTAGGAGGTCCTCCCAGCTGCGACCAAAGTCGAGGACACATGCGCGGAGCATGTCCTCGAGAGTATGAATGGTCCTCTCCGTCTGACCATCCGTCTGAGGGTGAAAGGCGGTGCTCAGACGTAGTCGCGTCTCGAACGCCTCCTGCAACCCCTTCCAAAGCCGAGAAGTAAAACGAGCGTCCCGATCGGAGACGATAGTCGATGGCACACCGTGAGGTCGTACAATCTCCTGAACGTAGAGACGCCCCAAGCTCTCCACTGAACCCTGCTCTCGGATGGGTAAGAAGTGTGCCGACTTGGTGAGTCGGTCAACAATCACCCAAATGGAATTGTGACCTCTGGAAGTGTGTGGAAGTCCAGTCACAAAGTCCATAGATATCCCGTCCCACTTCCACTCCGGGACCTCCAAGGGCTGTACCAAACCTGCTGGTACCTGATGCTCTGCCTTCACCTGCTGGCAGGTGAGGCACCGTGAAACGAACTCTGCCACAACCTTCTTCATGCCTGGCCACCAGTGCTGTCGTCTGAGATCCTGGTACATCTTCGCCACTCCAGGATGTACCGCCAAAGGAGAAGTGTGAAACTCTCTCAGCACCTCCTCTCGTAAGGCGACTGGTACCAAGGTACGTCCTCTGAAAAGGACATCGTGCTCTGCTCCAAGGGAGAAACCATCAGGTGCCTGTCCCGAGGATATCTGTGCACGCCGTGTCTCACAGTCGACGTCCCCCCGCTGTGCCTCTCTGACCCACTGAAGAAGTGGGGGAGAGACTGTGAGAGACTGAAGGAAGGCTGCTCCGTCTCTATCCACAAAGGATATCTGCAAAGCGGCTAGCTGCTCTGTCGCCTCCTCAAGTAGCTGGATGCCCGTCCTCCTGCTGAGGGCATCAGCCACCACGTTCCCCTTCCCAGGAGTATAGACTATCTCAAAGTCATAGTCCTGGAGGAACTCGAGCCATCGCCGCTGTCTCAGGTTCAGGTCCTTCTGAGAGAAGATGTACCTGAGACTCTGGTGGTCAGAAAAGACTGTGAAGCGCTCGCCCATCAGATAGTGTCGCCATGTCTTCAGGGCAAAGACCACTGCTGCCAACTCTAAGTCATGGGTAGCGTAGTTCTGCTCATGAGGCCTCAACTGACGTGATCCGTAGGCAATCACGACCCGCTCCTGCATCAGGACACACCCGAGTCTGGTCCCTGATGCATCGCAGTAGACTACGTATCCAACTCCCTCCTCAGGCAACCTCAAGATAGGTGCGCTGGTCAACCTCTGCCTTAGCTCCTGGAAGCTCTGCTGACATCTGTCTGACCACACGAAGGGTTTCCCCTTCTTCGTCAACGCTGAGAGTGGGGCCAAAACTCTTGGGAAGTCCGGCACAAATATCCGATAGAATCCGGCTAGGCCCAAGAAACTCCGCACCTCTGTCACGCTCTTGGGTGGCTCCCAAGCTAGCACTGCCTCGATCTTCGCGGGATCCACTGCAACTCCCGCCTCAGAAATGACGTGCCCCAAGAAGTGGACCTCACGTAACCAGAACTGACACTTCGAGAGCTTTCCATAAAGCTGGTGCTCTCGGAGTGTGTCTAGTACAACACGCAGGTGGTAGGCGTGCTCCTCCTCCGTCGTCGAGTACACCAAAATGTCGTCGATGAAGACCACAACAAATCGATCGAGGTATGGCTGGAAGATCCTGTTCATGAGGCTCATGAACACTGCTGGAGCGTTGGTCACGCCGAAAGGCATAACCAAGAACTCATAGTGGCCATACCGACACCTGAAGGCTGTCTTCTGCACATCCTCGTCTCGAACTCTGAGCTGATGATAGCCTGACCTGAGGTCTATCTTCGACAACCACCGTGCCCCCTTGAGCTGGTCGAAGAGGTCATCAATCCTGGGTAGCGGATACTTGTTCCTCACTGTCACCTGATTCAGGCGACGATAATCGACACACAGTCGCAAGCTCCCGTCCGTCTTCTTGGCGAACAAAATCGGGGAAGCCCAGGGAGAAACACTGGGTCGGATGAACCCCTTGCCCTGCAAGTCCTCCAACTGTACCCGCAGCTCTCGAAGCTCAGCGGGGGCCATCCGATATGCTGGAGTGGATATCGGGGCTGTCCCGGGGTACAGGTCAATATAAAATTCTACCTCTCTGCGAGGAGGTAGTCCTGGACCGTCTTCGGGAAAGACGTCCGCGTACTGATCCACCACTGCAGGAAAACTGGGACTCCGCATGTCAACTGCTCCCAGGATGAGGCTTTCCAACTGATGAGTGATGGGCTGACCTCTCCTCTGCATGAGTCCATCCTGTGCTGCTAAGGCTCCCTTCTCGCCGGTGAAGGTGAACCTGCTCCCGTCGGTGCGCACACATCGCACCTTGCGCCTAATGCAGTCAATCTGAGCATGGACCGTAGATAACCAATCCATGCCCAAGATGACGTCGTAAGGCCTCGACGCCGCTACAAGAAGATCCCAGCCGAAGCTCTCGCCTCCTAGAGTAAGCTCACACTGCCGGCACCATTGCGTAATCGTCGAGTCTTCTCCCGTAGGAGACTCTAGCCGTAAGGATCGATCCAACAGCTCTGTCGGAATCTCCGAGCTCCGAACAAGGGCAGTGGCTATGAAAGAGTGACTCGCTCCTGTGTCTATGAGAACTGCAGCAAGGGTGGAATAGACACAGATCATACCTCGAATCATCTCTGGCGCACCGTGGTCGTAGGCCTCCGCTGCCTGGAGCTGAGCCTGTCTCTGCCCGCTAACTCCCTGTGGTCGGGGCGGGCCTCCTGGTTGTGGTGGTGGCAGAGCCTCAAAGCATCGCCCACCACCTGCTGCTCGGCCAGCTCCTCTGCCTCGTCCGCCTCCTCCCTGCGGACCGCCACGGTCGACCCTCTGCATCTGCCTGGGTGGTCCCTCCACCGTCTGCTGCCCCTCGGTACGACGGGTCGGGTAGTCACGAGCCATGTGGCCCTGCCCGCCGCACTCGTAGCACTGTCTGCCTCTCGGAAGGCTGGCTCCGCGTTGTGTGCCTCGCACTGCCGAGCCAGTGTCCCGAGGTCGTCTGCCGGAAGGACTGGTCCTCCTGGAACCCTGAGTCATCTGCCGGCTACCAGCTGCCGAAGACTCCGCTATCTCCCGCCCTGCGGCAGGTCTCGCTGTGGACTCATCCAGGAAGCTCTCGATCAGGAGGGATCGCTCTAGTACTCCTGCCTGGGTCGGCATGCTGAGGGAGATCAGCGATGCCCTGATCTCGTGTCTCAATCCCTACTCGAAGGTCCGGTCCCGGAAGAAGGGGTCCCGTACCATGTCTGTCGAGTACCGAGAAAGGTCGGTGAACCTTGCCGCGTACTGAGCGACCGTCAAGCTGCCCTGCCGCAGCTGAAGAAGCTCCTGGATGCGCACCGCTCGGAGGGTGGCCGGGACGAACTCTGAGCGGAAGAGGCTCTCGTAGTCCGTCCAGATGAGGGTGGCCTCATCGTGTACCTGGAGCATCTGGCTCCACCAGCGTCCGGCTGCTGCGTGCAGTAGGCTCGCCGCGAGGATCACCATGAGGTCTGCTGGCGTCCTCACTAGCCTGAAAACTCGGACGACCGCCTCCAGCCAGTCCTCGGCTGCCTGGGGGTCCGACTCCCCACGGAACCTGGGTGGTCGCTGGCACTGGAACTCGTGCAGAGCTCCAAGGCGTTGTGCGTCGTCAGCTGCCAGTGCTGGAAGCATCGGGGGATCGGCGGGTAAAGGTACCGCCGGTGCCTCTGCTGTCAACGGGCCCTGTACTGAGGCCTCGTCGCTCGGCGGGCTGTCGTCGCGCCCTACTCTGGGAACACTAGCTGGCTACTGTCGTCGTGCCATCCTGAAAAGGAAACAAGTATGCCACGGTCAGAACAGTATACCTGGTGAGTTGACACAAGTAATCACAAAGAAAACATGAAACACACATGCAATCAATGTTTTCGTGCATTAAGTCGGAAATCAGAAGTCAGGGTCCTGGTGTATGGATACGTCGGCCGCCGCACCAACACTGGATTCCCTGGACTGATAACCACACTCAATACGCTAAACACTATTGCTTCACATAGAAGAAAGATCAGAGTCTGCGGTAGAACCGACCCCTCTGATACCAATTGTCACGACCCGTCCTCGGGGCCCGTGCCGTGACTACCCCAAGCCCGCCTTCCATAGGCCAGGGGCTGGTGACTAGCACCAAGGCGTAAATCTCAACAGAAAGCGAAGGCTTTGCCTTTGAAAAGTAAACAAGCACCACAGAGTAAGGAAGAGGAAAAGTAAACACTAAGTAAAAACTATACAAGCTGTGCTGAAAGAAAAAGGGGCCGGAAATACAAGCCCAACTGTAAAGTACAACTGAAAGGAAAAACAGCAACTGAAAAGGGAAAACTGCAGCGTCGAGCCGTCCTCCGGAAGTCCCACCTGAAGGGTGGGTACAGATAGCCTCCACTGCTCCTCGGGTCCACCTAACCGCTCCGAGTACGTCCCGCCCAGTAGTTCACCTCCAGGTACTGTCCTGCTTCGCACGCCTCCTCCACGATCAGCGTTGTCCGTCGTCTGCAACCAACACCACGAAGTGCGGGCATAGCCCGTGCAGGGGTGAGTATAAGCTACTCAGTAGGGACACCAAGACCCCCGAAGGTCTCCCGAAATCCACAAAGGATAAGACACGAAGGAGAGATACAATCACGAAGTAACATCTGACACGGCTTAGGTATATGCCCATACATATACCTAAGTCACCAATTCCCCGATCGGCTCCAACGTCCGAGCCCTAGAACAACCCAGTCCACACAGGAAAGCAAAACGCATACCCACGGAGGATAGAACAACACAATCCACAAAGGAGAGTAAACAGTAAATCGACACAGGATAGCTCAACACAATCCACAAAGGAGAGTAACACAAGATTCAGCTCACACAGGTATACTTCTTCGGATGACGATAAAGATGATCATTGAACCATCTAAGTCGTCGGACCCACGAAGGATCGATAGGTACTAACCTTGCAGTGACCCACACAGGATCGGGCCCACGCAGGACCTGTAGGAGTTGGGTCACACAGAACCGCTGAGAGATGACCCACACAGGATCGGACCCACACAGGATCGGTCCCACACAGGACCGGGCCCACGCAGGACCTGTAGGCGCTGGCTCACATAGAACCGCTGAGCGCTGACCCACGCAAGATCGGACCCACACAGGATCGGGCCCACACAGGACCGGGCCCACGCAGGACCTGAAGCACTGATCCACGTAGGATCACTGAGTGCAGGAGTCGTCGCAGTCCGCTGAGGATCTCTGCACAATCGTCGCCGCAGTCCACTGAGGATCTCTGTACGGTCGTCGTCGGAGTCTACGGAGGATCTCTGCACAGTCGTCGCCGCATTCCACTAAGGATCTCTGCACGGTCGTCGCTGTCGAAGTAGCAGTCACAGCCAGCACTAGGGTTCCCGCACACAGCAAGCTCGTTCGGGAGGGTCCGCTCCATGAGCCGAGAGGCTGATACATCAACTGACACGAAGTCCGAAGTTGATGTATCCAAAAGTTCCGTATCGTCAACAGGAACTCAACGTCCCAGACGGCGCGTCAATCGGACGCCCGGTCTGAGAGATATTGGCATTTTCGTCACAGGGGCCCGGTTGGTTTTTAAGGCAAAACCAACCCGACCGCACTCCACCTGCATCCAATCCTCGGGCGGAGTATGCCAAAAGATCCGTCTCACTTAGAGGAATTCAACAAAGCTGACGGCACATCAATCGTACGTCCGTAGCTCAAGATATGAGCGTTTCCGCTCCAAGGGCCCGGTTGGTCTCGTGTACGAACCAACCCGGCCGGACTCAAAGTATTCCGAAACCTTGAGTGCGATATACCGAAACGACCGTCTCGATCCAAGGATCGCGTTTCCGCTGACGGCGGGTCGTTTGGAGGCAAGAAGCTCATGTTACGGGCGTTTGAATGAAAACGTCCGAAGAAGGGGGGTACGAGCCCGGGCCGACCCCCTGGGTCGGCCCGGCCAGGGCGCGGCCCGGCCGGTCGGACCGGCCTGGCTCGGCTCGGTCGAGCGGCCGAGCGCCAGGTGCCGCGGGCGTTGACCCACGACCTGAGGAAAGTCGTGGCCCGCGTGGGCCGCGCTGGCGAACCGCAGACGTGGCTGAGCCGCGTCCCGCCTGGACGAACCGGAACCGTGCGGCCGCGGGTCCGTCGGCCGCCGCCGCCGCGGCTGAAGCCGCGGCGGGCTCGTCCGGCGGCGCGCCGGGGTGCCGCCGACAACTTCCGCGGGCCGCCGGCGTCGCTCCGGTGGCCCGTTTTCCTTCCCGTCTGCGCCGTTGCTGCTCCCAGGATCCGTTCTTTACTGCGGGATCGTCAAACGTCTGCTGCGGCACGTTCCATCGTCGACCGTCAAATTCGCACAAAACGAAGAACGGCGGAGGGTCGTCGGGCCGTGTTCGTTTGGCCCGCACCCTCCGCGTTAGAGATAAACAACCGCGAGAAAATTATTCCACACAGGAAACAACAATTTTTAATAAGATTAAAAATTGTTCACAAAAACGGTTCTTTAATTTCTTTAAGAAACATAGACGGGAATTAATTTAAAAGGGGGTAATTCCCATAATGAAATCCCTACCTTGATGATCGTCGCGCGCGGGCGTTCTTCGCGGATAAGATCGTCGCGGAAGAGAGGGATCATCGCGTCGTCGCGGGGAGGCGTCACGTCGTCGCGGAATCCGGCGTTGAGTCGGCGAGCTCAACGTACCAAGAACAACAGATTTAAATTATAATTAATTAAATCTGTGTTTAAACCCAAAGAAAAGAACCTTGAGCGGATATCCGAAATCACTCACCTCAAATGGTCAGTGATCGGAGATCGGAGATCGGAAGAACGTCTCGGATGAAGGTGTCGTCGATTTCCGGGTTTGGCGTTCTTCGCGTTCTTCGCGTTCTTCGCGTTCTTCGCGAGGGAGCTGAAGAAACAGGGATCCTCTCAAATCTTTTCAAAAGATTTTGGGTTGGTCTTATTTTATTAACATGCCAACACACGAAAACAGGTTCAGAAACGATTGAATTAATTCGTTGAATTAATTCAACGAAAGAAACAGGCCATTTAATTCACTAAAGAAACAACCCATTTAATTCATGAAAGAAACAGCCCATTTAATGGTCTGTTAAGATTTTAAAAAAAAACGCGTCGGTTGACTTCATTAAGACGGGTTTTCACGGGTGCGTTTCTTAGCGGAAAGAAACGGCGGGGCTCGTGCGGGCCCAACTCACAAATATCCTACCAAGGGGGTAGGATATTTCTGGATAGCATCCTATCCAGTTCAACTTAGTTCAAGCCGCCTTTAAGTGGCTTCAAGTGGCTTCCAAGTGGCTTAAGTGAAATAAAATAAAGTTGTCGCAAAATTATTTTATTTATTAACTTTAAGCCCGAAAATTAAAAACCACACCCGAGAAAACGCAACTCCGGAAGAGGCGTTTCTAAGCGAATACCGGCGTTGCGATTTCATCGGTGCCCTCAGAATTCGATTCCGGGCACCGGTTCAAAAGTTAGAAAAAACCCGCTCGTCCGTTCACTGAACGTACCCGAGCCAAACTTCGGAAAATGATTCCATGCACACCGGGCCTCGGAATCAGGTGCCGTCAGAAACTGCGCTCTTGTAAAATTCCAAAGAAAATTAAGAAAAAAAATTTCCTTGAAATTTACGGGTCTTTACATGCTTCTCCACGCTAGCACTCAGAGAATGAGCGGTGTCGATCAGAGGCCATCAGAGCATGTGTGGATCACCGCTAGAGGGATTATAGTTTGGATCCTTACAAGTGAAAAGAGATAATCCAGAAGTTTCATTCCTGATGATCAACATCATGAATGATGAAAAAATACCAAAGATACAGGTATTTTTTTTATGTAATTAATTAAATTAATTATAAACATGATGTGAAAGATCCTCTCTAAGGGTTCATGCCTCTTTATTCTTTATCTAAATCATTGATTATATTCAATGGAGACTAAAATTAACCATCATATTGATCCCAAAATAATAATTGATCATGGTAAAAATCAATGTTGGGTCCCATCCCAACAATTCTTTTGATGCGCCCAGAACCTTCAACTTTGTCCAGAATGCCTCCTTTAACCCTCTCAATAATCAAAATTTAAAGTGATAATCATTGTCTAAAATGATTTTCAAAGGGACTCCTTGGATCTTTACTATCTCTTAGACGTTAAGTACTCAAAATATATCTACTGGACTCTCTTAAATAGCTAGGAAGTGGTTTTACTTAGTGAGTCAGTATATGATAACCCAGATATAATCATGTATTATACGTACATGATAACCCCGTCATTATGTCCATAGATATTCCATTCTAATTCCACTTTGTAACCTCAAGGATTTCAGACAACAAAATGGAACATGGTACTCATCCTTCACCTATTGACAGGTGAGGCATTGAGAGACAAACATAGCTACACACTTTTTTATTTATGGCCACCAAAACTAACATCAGTTTTCGTAGTAAAAATTTTCTACACATTCGTGTACCTACAAAGGGTATTTATAGAAATCCCTCATCACCACCTCTAAAAAAATTACTATTACCATCATATGTTCTCTTAAATGGATAAACTGCTCCCCAAATTCAAAAATTATATCAAGAGAAGGTATAGTGGACATCTAATTACGTTTGGTCTCATATTTTCTATCTCTATGTTGATCTTTTTATACATCCTATATAATCCATGGGGAAACAAACAGTAACTGAATATATAAATAATCATCCTTGTAAAATGAGGAAATCATTTACAACATTGACAACTCTAATTCCCCAGCCAAACACTGAGAATAATATCTTCTACAAGGAGAATCATCCACCACCTCCCCCTTCCCATTAGTAGATGCTATCTAAAATTCATATTCCTGGAGGAAATCTAGCCATCCCTTCTATCTCAAGTTAAGATCCTTCTAAGATAAGTTATATTTGAGACTCTAGTGATCATAGTAGATGATATACTAATCACAAATAAGGTAGTACCACCACATCTTCAGGGTTAATATTACCACTACCCACTCAATATCATGGGTAGCATAGTTCTACTCATGCAGTCTCATTTGTTGAGTCCCATATGAAATCACCTCCCACATCTTTATCACCAAACAACCATATCTAGTCCCTGAGGTATCACAAAAAACTACAAAATCAAATACCTCCTCCAAAAATCTAATTATGAGTGTGCTTATAAACCTGTTATGAGACTCCAAAATTCCTTATGGAACCATTCTTCCCACACAAAAGGCTCACCTTTTTATTTAAAAGTAGGAAAGGTGTTGATATCCATGAGACATTGGGAAGAAATATTAGGTAGTATCATGCAAACCCAAAAAATATCTACAACTCTGTCATACACTTGGGTGGATCAATTACTAACACTGTTTCAACTGTTATCTGGTAAATTATTACACTATCATTTGCAATATTATGTCATAGTAAGTGGACCTCCTAAATCTTAAACTAAAACATTTAGAGATTCCCATAAATTCGCTTCAGTAGGTGCGTTTTTAGAACCATACTCATGGGTATCAGGTGCTCCTCTTCATATGATGTGTAAATAAGGATATTGTCAATGAAGACCGCAAAAAACTGATCTAAGGAAGGATGAACGATCTAGATTATGAGTATTATGAACACTTTTGGTTAGATCATCACATTAAAGGGAATAACTGAGTACTCCATTGACCAAAACTAAATCTAAATTCTTTATTCGTGATATCCTCATCTCATACCTACAACTGGTGATTTCTTGATCTATGTTTAATTTAGAGAGCCATCAAAACCCGATCAAATGATCGTAGAGGTATTCAATAACTGATAATGAATAAATGTTCATAATATTCATCAGGTTCAAGAATACATAATACCCTAATAGCCTTATTCACTCGTCCTCCTTCTTGGTGAACAAAACTGGAGCTGACCATTGGGAAATACTGCCTCTCACAGAACCCTTAATCTGCAGATCCTCCAACTGCACCCTCATCTCGTAAATTTATGTGGAAAGAATCTAGTTTTCAGGAATATATATTAGGCCCATACATAGGTTTAATCCAATGAAATATTATTTCTCTCGGTGGTGAGGTGTTATTGGAACATCCCCAAAAGGATGTCCTCACACATATCCACCACATCGAGAAACTGATAACCCATATCATCAACTGATGCAAGAGTCATTATTGAAAACTGGTAAGTAATTGGTTGCACCCTCCTTAATATTAGTCCACCCTGCTTCTCCTGGGTCACCTTCTTACTTATAATGAAAAACCTCTTCCCATTAATGTGGAATCATGACATCCTTGAACTAAAATATCCAATCTATGCATGAATGGTATATTGTTAGTGCATACCTAAGATGACGTCATAAGATATAAACACTTATACAAGGTGATCTATTGGGAAAAATTTACTACAAGCATCAAATAACAATTTCATAAAGTGTTCATGATCTATTAGTCATATCATGTAGGAGTATCTAAGCATAAGGGTCGAGACATGGGCATAAACGAAATTTTTCAATCTCGAACTAGTGATGTAGTAAGAAAAGTGTGGATCATGTCAATGTTTATAAATACAACTACTAAGGATAAAAAAAATCCACCTCAAAAAATCCATGGAGCCTCTAGATCATAGGCCTATATACCATGTAGCTACCCTCACCCCTGTCTACCACCTCCCTAAGCCTGGCAGGTACCCCCTAGGGGTAGTGGTGGAAACACATCAAACTGTATGCCACATCTCACTACTATCCATAGTACTATTCCACATTCTTTGACCTATAGAAATTCCTACTCCTTCCACTACATCTTTCTTGGTGGCCTAACCATTGTCTCTTTATAATCTGTATAATGTGTCAGAAAATACTTCATGAAATTCCCATGATTGTCATAAGTCTAATACAAACTCTCCCTAGGATGACTAGACCCTTACTAAGTGATATGAACCATATAACATCAATCCACATACCACCTCTTGAAATGTATTTCACATCCCAATACCTACGAATATCATTAGTTAACTAGTTCCAAAGTCTCAGCCTATGTGTTCCCACTGCTGGCACCCACTACTAGTGTCGGCTCCACTTGAAAGATCTCTATCACCAAGACACTATCTCACACACCATCACAAGTAAGAATGAATATAGTTATCACATTGAACCATATTTATCTATGTAGTCCATGCATAATGGTAAGTATCTTAATGAACATATACCAAAAATATATATGTTGAGTATCATAATAGGTAGGAAAACCTTGAACAATACTTAGCCACAGTTATGTTATCACTCTATAGCTATAAAAGTTCATGTAAGCACACTACTAACATAATAGCTGGTGATTACTTCTCTCACCTCATCATATTGAAGAACCAAAAATATCCACCAATTACTTGTAGATCCATGAAGAAGGATCACTTCTAAGACCACCATCTAGTTATTGGGTGTCCAGATGAGATGAATGACTCACATACCCACCTTGAAAAAAGGCTCAGCTTCCTATGGTTCTAGATCACCCCTAAATCAAAGGGGATACTGAGAATGAAGCACAATAATAGAACTCAACATGAAAACCTTATATGATGGTATTGTAGTTTCTATTTATTTCTCGATGGGTGGGAGTCTGACTAGAAAACTCCCAAGATGAACTAACTCTTCAATTGGTCCATATATCTAAGCCTTGTAATCAAAAGGATCATCCTCATGATCTGGCTACTTATTATGATCTAGAAATAATTATGGAAGAATCCTAATATATACAAGATGTATCATAATGAGTTTTTATATTTGTGGATATAACATAAGAATGAAAAGGAAAGACAACTCATTCTAATATTATTCATTTACCATTTTTCAGGAAACCGATGTCATCATGTATCATGTTGAAATGAAGGTAATAAAAGACCTAGTTTATTGATATGTGTATCATAACACCAAAACTGGACCCCCTTACTAGAAAGACGAACTTAAAACATGTTACACTATTGAAATAAAATCTATAAAAATCTCACAACAAGACAAAACACTGAAAACTAGTTCTATGATTGAACATTAATTTGAAACCACTCTATTATGATCTAACCCACTAGGACCCCCTGGCCAATGATATGCTATGTGTGACTAACCCAAGCCTACCTTCAAAAGGCCAAGGGAGAGAAACCGAAACTGAGTATAAACAACACTCACATGTGAGTAATTATCCTAAAGAGCTTAAACAAAGACACATCTTCAAGAATATAAAATTTTGAAATTTAAAATGCAACCACTTATAAATTAAATCAGACATTTGATCCCAAAAGTTAGATCATGGTAAAAAATACTAGAATGGAATAAGTTCCAAATACAAGCCCACAAAAAACTATATAGAATTCCAAACATATAGTATGAGGGGACTACAATCAAATTGGACTCCCTAAATAAACCATGGTCAATATATACCAAATATAATATGTGTTTGGTTTTGGTTAACTGAGAACCCCATCAAACATTTGATCATATTCATAATACATGACAAGTGTGGTAATATCCCTTACAAGTGGTGAGTGTAATGATACCTAGTAGGACACCCCACGATCACTAAGAGAAAATAATAAAGAGTAGTCATATCATCAATGGACATGTAAAACATGATGGAAGACATAAAATGGAACATAAAAATATACTCATGGTAGAAATTAATTCTCAATGTATGATCACAACTCCTTTACCATCCTAATACATTGCTTGAGAGTCTGTATCCACACTCTCTGGGTATAACTCACATAGCAAGTCAGATAGAACTGATGGTATCCATATGAGATGTTATTATAACCAAGTCTTTCCATTGTGATGTATGCAATGGTATTCTGAAAAGGTCGATACATATATGGGGATAAAAACTAGTGTAAGATCCCATTTTTTTCCATGTATTCCCCTCCTTGAGTTTTTTATTTGATCCTTGGTTAGATGAGCCTTATTTGAATATAAAGAGCCTTTTTGGGGAAAATGGCATAAATTTAGGGATCTATGCTTGTTTTAATTAATGGAGTCCGGATATAAATGGGTTATGTTTATCATGGATTCGTGGTAAGTTGAGAATATTTAATAGAAGATCAGATTATTTAAAGTGAAATGGGATTAAAACCTATCTTCAAAACATTTACACATCATTCAAATGGATTACACATCATGTAATTGTTAGATTGTTTTAATAAAAATAAATATGATGTGACAATTTTTTTGGCGTATTCCATTAAAAATATTTACACGATGTGTAACTACATTACACTCCATGAAATTTCCCAACCTGCAGTTTTAAACATGTTTTTCGTATAAATTTTCAATCATATTACATAATCTCTTCTCCTCTTAACCTAGGAAAACCCTATGATCAATTTTGGACTCCCAACATCCATTCTGAACATCTTGTTTGTGTGAGAAATCCATGGTAGGTGGTTTTGGTCATGTTTTTTCTTATCTCATTTGGTTCTCAAACTATTGCGGTGAAATCCTTTGACCAACTACATTTTCAGTTTTGATCTTGATCTTTTTTGATCTAGGAACTTGTTTTCAATCATCTTCACCATCCTTCATGAGGTTATTTTTTATTGGATGCATTGTATTCTTCACCGGTTAAGGTATAAGTTCTAAATATTAATCCTATAATTTGATAATAAAAAATTATATGAAATATTATTATTCCACCAACATATTGGGAACTAAAATCAGTCCAATTAATGAATGGGATTATTATTGTAAGTTCTTTGTTTGCAATCGGATTCTTACATATCTTATGGCTACCCGTTGGGTGAGAAAATCATGAATAGAATTGAATTATCTAATGGATTAATGTGTGTTTAGCATGACATGAGTCCTTAGGTAGTTTCTTGATATAGAATCCCTAAGTTGTGTGTTATTTCTCATTGATATGGTTTTTAATCAATTATGACATAATAGAAAGTAGTATATGAATGATAAATGTAAATTCACTTAATTAACCATTGATATATATGATGTGATATTATGATATACATGTTGTATGATAGGGCGTGTGTTCCAAGATGAAAAGGTTATATATCATGTTTGAACTTGACAATTGTACACTTATATGTTGTAATGATGATTTTGAGTGGGCACCACCCAGTCCCATGTTGAAATTATTATAGAGAGTGGGATATTTTATTCCCATGTGGTAATACTTATAGAAATTTGACCCATATGTTATAATGATAATAGATATTTGACCCATATTGTTGTGACTATACCATGGCTATATGGTGGTGGTAGGCATGGTCTTAAGAAATTCTCCGAGATATTACAGCATGGTTCCAAAGTAGGTTATTTAACCTTGGTTCTATTGTTGTGGTGGGAATGGTGGTATGGAATGCTTAGTGATATTCCAGTGTGGAGATTATGCAGGTTTGTTGGATTTTATTAATTGATGAATTAATTAATACACCTATTTATCACATTATTTTATAAAATTATTATTAGACTAGTGATTTTAGACATAGTGGTCTCGACCTACTAGGTAATAATCACACCCTATTCAGGAAACCACTTGGTACCAGAGCAGATTATGTGGATGCAAGTTTTCATAAGAGAAAATGACCTTGCTATTTAATTTTTGTTTTCTAGATGGTCTTTGGTTTGGAGTTAGGTTAGATGTGGGGTTCAAGATTAGGGAATTTTGATACTTTAAATGAGTGTTCTAGTTTTTACATGTATTTTTTCTTGCATGAAATTTAGTTACATTCCCACACATCATTACATTATTTATTTATTATTTATTGGATTATTCAGTTTGATTTTATTGATTCCTTATGCTATGTATTTTCATTGATTTATTTTTATATAGTTTATTTTCTATAGGTATGACACTTCATAACAGGTTTTATTGGTTCCATATAATACATTTCACACACCTGATGCTTGTTAGTAGCCTCTAGCATTCAGGGAGGTCCTCTTGAGGTCTCATAACAAAACCTTTTTGACCATGTGAGAGAGAACCAGATCAGGTGACATTACAAAGTCATATCAAAGGAGAGGGTTTTATTTTCAATAAATTTACTACTTGGGAAATGTATAAAGGATAATATTATGTTCTATGATGTGGTAATGATATTGTTTATTAGAGTATCTAACCCATGTATGTGGGAAAATCAGAGTGACTAGGGATGGGATTGTTGTTTGTGTTTTATGATTGTTATCATTTCTATTATTTTACCTTGGGTGATTTAATTATTGTGTGACATTATTGTTTTATCATGTAACTATTTCTTGAGAATACATACATCATGATAGGAATATATATATTTTGAGGTGCATTTTTTTATGATAGGGACATATATATTTTTATGTGATATATGCCTACTTTTGAACTATGGTATGAGATATTTGTTTCATTAAATAAATGAATTGAGTTGATGTATCATGCTAAAACTATTGTAATCCATGTTTTGATAGACTTAGAGTCTGTGGTTATTTGCTGTATTCACATATAGATGTGACCGTGTGTATAGATAGTTCTCTAAGGTGTGTATTTTTCTTGAAGATAAAATGCACCGTCCTCTTCTTCAAATTGTGCATTTGGAGAGTAGAAATCAGTACACACCTAATGTAGATAAACCAGTGATTCCTATAGTTTCTAAAGAGAATATAGATTTTCATCTTCATGACAGCTTCATGAGGGTCATTTGATCGATCCATAGGGAGACTGTTTGTACCGTCCCTTCATTGTCTGTGCTGATAAAAGAGTTTTTGCTACAGAATCCCAAAATGTTTACAAGGGATGGGGGACCCCATTCAGTGAGGTTATGGATTGAATCAATCCCGAAAATATTCATGATATTTGAGACATCCATATATATATATGGGTGAAACCTTATGCATTTACGCTTTGTGGACTCTCCAATCATGGTGGAATATTCTAGAGGAAGTTGGGAAGTAGGTTGAGCTATCTTGGAAGGAATTCGAGACAATGTTCCTGAGCCTTTATTTCGCAAAACATTAAGGGAGGAAAATCTCATGATATCATGCATCTAATAAAAGAGGGCATGTTAGTGATGAACTGTGCTGGACATTTCACCGACAATAAACACTTTGTTCTATCATTGGTAGGTGATGACATCTTTCAGGAGAGACATTTTCAAAATGTTATTTATTATGAAATTAGGTTGTAGGTAATATTTTTCCATTTGAGTGCCTTTGAGTACATGATGAGCATATCACTCATCAAGGAAGGTAATATGGGAGCAGCCCCGTGCAGCAGACAAGTTGTTTCAGAAGGTTGATCATGGTGCTCTTCTTCGCGTGGAAGAAAAAAAGATACGACACTTTCTAGAAAGGTAGTAATGGTTAGAGCAATTAGGGAAGCAGAAAATAATCTCAAGACTGTGTTCCATTCCAATGTTATCAATGTGGAATGTTGGTGCACAAGCACCCACAGTGTACTTACCCCACAACTGCACTACAAAAAAATTATAATTTAGTGAGTTTTTTTAAAATAGTACCCAATTTAGTGATGATTCCTGAAAAAATGTCGCTAAATTTGTGATGATTCTTGAGAACTGTCGCTAATTTTGCATCATTTCTGGACATACATCATTAATTTAGTGATTCTTCTGGAAAACCATCCATAATTTAGCAACAGTTCCTGAAAAGGTTGCTAATTTGTTGACGATTTGTGTAAAACATTACAAATTTAGTGACATTTCCTAAAAACCGTTGATAATTTAGTGAATGTTCAGGAAAAATGTCACTAAATTAGTGAAAATTTCTAAAAAAAACATAACTAATTTATTGACACATCATGAAGACTGTTTCTAAATTTGTGACGCTTCTGAGAAAACATAGCTAAATTAAAAACACTTCCAAAAAAACATCCTCAATTTAGCGATGATTCCTGAAAAACATCCCTAAATAAGTAACGCTTCTGGAAAAATGTCACTAATTTAGCGAGATTTTGTGAAAAATGTCACCCAATATATATATATTTATATAGTTCATATCCCTCCATCGATGTAAATATATATTTAGATATATATATATATAAATTAATATATATAAACCTAGACAGATATATATACAAACACACAAAAAAATGTATATATATATATATAAACATATGTTTTTATATTTAGTTAGGTTTTTAGGAAAACATGTCTAATTATGTTTATATATATAATTATAATTATATATATGTATACATACACATATATAAACTTATATATATATGTATATAAACATATATATATAATATAAACATGTATATATATATATATATTAATATAAACATATGATATATATGAAATATAAAATACAATAATAAAATATAATCATATATAAATATAATATAAACCTAAAATATAAACATATATATATAAACATATATATATATAAACACACACACACACACATATAATAATATAAACACAACCATATATATATAATAAAAAATTTAAACATATATCTAATCTATAAACATATATATAATATAAACTTATATATATGTATATAAACATAAAATATAAAACATAAAATATAAACAATTAAACACAGACAGACAGACACACACACATATATATTAATATCTGTATATTACTATATAAAACTATATACATATTCTAAGGCTTTTTTAAATATTGAGACACATATATAAACATATATAAAGGAAAATACACACACACACAAACACACACACACACACACAGATATATATAAACACACACACACACAGACACATAAATACATATATTTATATATAAAAATATAAATTTTTTCACATTTTTTACATTTTTCAGAAAACTTTCTATTTTAGCGACATACAAGTCTTGTAAAAATTATTATATATATATATATATATAATTATAGTTATATATATATGTATACATAAACATATATATTTACACACACACACAATTATAAACCTTTATATATATATATATTCATATAAATAAAATACATACATACATATATTTGAACATATATATTTATATAATACAAACACACATATGTATAATTTAATATAAACATAAATATAAGTATATATAATATAAACACACACATAAACACATATATATATATGTATATATAATATAAACACATATATATAATATAAACATAAAATATAAACACACACACATAGATATATATATATATATATATAACATATACATATATAATTATATATATAATATAAATAGATATTTTACATTTAGTCATATTTTTAAGAAAACATGTCTATATTTGTGTGATTTTTACTAGTGTTTTAAAAAGTGACTAATTATACATACATATATATATATATATATACCTATCTTCACACTGATAGACATATATAAACATATAAAAATATATATTAACAAATATATATATATATAGACACAAACGCACACATATATATAATATAAAACATAAACATATATAATATATATATATATATATAATATATAATATAAATATATAATAAAAAAATACAACCACAAATATATATATATATATATATATATATATATTAATATATGCATGTTAATAGATAAATAAATATATTCAAATATTAATTTTGTATATACCATAATAAATTTATATATATAAATAAAATATAACATAATTAAATAATTAACAGTTTAATAGGCGAGTTGGTCCACTGTTATTGTTTCACCCTAGAAAGGGGTAGGGTTTGATTCTCATAATCTTCCCAATTTCAAGGGAGAAGGTGGGCAGGTTCCACAGGTGTGTACATGGGGCGGCTAGGGCGGGTGATGGGGCAGGCCATGGACATGACCAAGATGGGTAAGGTAAGCATGGTCGGTTCTATAGGGGATTGTTCAGGATAGGGTAACAGAGAGAAACTGGGTCGGTGAGGAGACGAGGCGGGTTCTTCAAGGGACCAGCTGGGACAGGAGCTGTAGGTCAGACAACGAGTTAATAAAGTGTAATAGAATATGTTATAAAAAAATTATGAGATTTTTAATTTTACAAAAATATAATAAATTTGAAAAAAATTACAAATATAAAAAAATACGAGTATCATTTACCGATTCTTCTAAGAAACCTCACTAATTTCAATGTCAGTAAATAGATATGTTTATAAGTGTCTTTATATTGCGATATTTTTGCGATGATTATTTACCAAAGTTGTAGGTCAGACGCCGAGTTAATAATGTGTAATAAAATATGTTTTAAAAAATTATGAGAATTTTCATTTTAAAAAAATATAATAAATTTGAAAAACATTACAAATATAAAGAAATATGAGTATCATTTACTGATGCTTCTAAGAAACCTCACTAATTTCAATGGCTGTAAATAGATATGTTTATAAGTGTTGTTATACGTCGACATTTTTGCGATGTTTATTTACCGAAGCTTCAAAAAAATGTTTGAAAATGAGGTATCGTGAATTAATGATGTTTGTTAACAGACATTTTTAGAAACATTGGGAAATCCAATGTTGCTAAATAGCGATGTTTATGAACATCGCTAAATTAAGGCAACCTCATTTAGGGATTTTTTTTGATACATCGGTAAATTAATTAGCGACATTTATAAATGATAGTATTGAAAAAAAGACTATATCCTCTATTAATGCCATATTTTTTCATTATGATGATGTTTTTGGGAAATCTATAGGTTGGGATAAATCCTCCATTGTCTTTAGAGATAGTTTATCGATTGGTAGACAAAATAGGATAACAAGAAGTTTTGGTGTTAAGACAAGTTCCCTCCCATTTTATTATCTTGGTGTACCTTTATTTTAAGGAAAAGTGAAAATGAATTGCTTGAAAGGAATATGATTAAGAATTTTTAAACAAATGTACAAGTTGAAGGGAAAAAGCCATGTCTCAGGCTGCATGAGTGTGTCTTGTTAGCTCTGTGATCACCTTTGAGTCTTTTCATTCTTTCTCACTGTATAGATGGCCTAGGAGTCTCATAAAGGAACTACATAGAATGTCCAGAAACATCATATGGACTAGATCAGTTTATGAAATGATGTTTTTTACTACTCCATAGAATGAGTGCATTAAACCCATCAAATTGGGAGGATTGGAATTAAAGACCTCAAGATCTTCAATGACGGCCTTATTGAAAAATTCACTTGGTTCCTAATCACATGTGATTATTCCCCTAAATTTAAATCAAATAGGTTCAAAGGTAGGATACTTAATGGTAATAAATATCATATTGAATCCTCTCTTCAGACTTCTTTAATGAATCCCTTCAAAAAAATTATTCAGGGCACAAAAGGGATTATGAGGAGGGGATCCAATCTCAACTGTTGGACTACTACATGGATGGATAACCCACTATAAGATACCAAAATCATTCAAACTATGAATTAACACATGTGAATTTATTATTTTTTTATAAAAAATATATAATTTCGAAAGATTTATTTATATACAAACTTGTCTAGAAATTCAGAGGAATGGTTTCATGGGTCTTGACACTCTTATACGGAATCAAAATCATATTGGAAACTTTATTGCCAAGGAATTCTATACACTAGATTGTGGTGGTTTCACCCGACCACCATGATGTCTAATTAAGTTCAAAACCATCTTCACTCAACCTTCTAAATTTCTCATATTGCGAAAAATATTGAAATATCGCCTGCCCAGTCTGGATGAAATCTATAGGTCTAGATATCAGTTGTCTTCTGATTGCACTATTTGTCTTTACGCAGGGAAGAATATGATCCATTGGTTTGTGGCATTTGGTTTTGCACAAGATTTATGGGAATACATAGGATCAATTTTTCTCTAGTGAATTGGAAGCAATATGCAGTGTTACAAGGTCCTAGAGGAAATATGCAATGCTGATTTCAGCGATCAAATATAGAACCTTTTATATGCAGTATTTGCGTCCATTTTTCATCTATATTTGGTGCTCGAATTTTTAAACAGTTTTTTAGAAAACAACCATATATTTATATGGTAATGATCACACTGTACAAGGATGTTTATGTGGAATCTCTGGTAAAAAAATAAAGTATGAACAATATTGTACATGACCTGAATATGTTCATATTATTGGGTTTTGTAGGTCTATCAAGGAATCCGAGAATAATCAAGTTCATTTAATGGATTCATTTAATTATTCCATGTGTTAATGTTAACATTTATGGGACTACTTTTATTATTCATTTAATGTTATTATTTCATATAAATTATGATTCAATGTTACCAAATTAGAATGAGTTTATTAATACAATCTAATCATTTATCTGTATTTTTATGCTTATTCTTCCATTAATGAAATAATATAATATATATCTCAATAACTATCATGACATTAATTATCCTATTTTTATTTGTAATATCATCATGTAATGTTACCATTTTCTACGCTTTGTCATTTAATATATATAAAATTTTTTTTATGAAAATCTCACATTATTTCTCTATTCAATTGGAAATATGTTTTATTCAAAAACCACGTTTTCTAAAAATGTTTTCAATTTTTTTAAAACACATTTTAATATCATATTCTTCAAAAATTATTTCTAAAAAGTTATATCTGTTAAAAAAATTAAAATGGATTTCAAATATTCCTTCATAATATTTCAATGTTATTTTGAAAGAAAATGGTTTTAAAAACATTTTTTGTTTTAAAAAACGTTTTTAAAGAAGCAAAGATATGTTCCTCGTTATTTTTTTAAATGATATTTCAAAAGTATTTTACATATAATATTACAACCATCGGTGTTAAATATTCCTTATTGGGATATAATACCTGAATACCGTTCATATGATTTCTCTCAATGTTTTATGTTTTTAAGGCACAATGTTTTTGAAACACATTTATGTTCCATGGGTCATACCAATATTAAATTATCATAAATCCCACATTTTTCATGGTTTATGCTTTTATAAAATGATTAAGAAACCTATCTATTTTCCATAAGTTATTATGTGTTGACATTTTTATGATACCCATTTCATTTCATGGATTATGATATGATGATTGTATATGATCTTATGGAACACACATGTATGATTTAATTATGTGATAGAGGGTCCTATATCTCACTCCAATGAATTGTCTAAAGATTTATATCTCATGAGATAATTATGGGAAATAGGTCTATGGTCTTGATCCACTATAGGAAGAAGGTGTAACAAAATCCATTATGGTATGAATTAGTTACTTTATCCACTATGGGAGGATTATGTAACCTAATCCACTATAAGGATAAGGGACTGAATGAGGATGGTGGTGTATCCCTCCAAATAGGTGTAGCCCCGTGAAGTTCACCGATATGTTTTGACAATGATCCATTACTTATAGGGAGATATTTTATGTTCTTATGTGTATGCCAAAATTCCAAGTATTTTTCCTATGTTTTATCTCATGACTCAGGTTCTTTGATTTATTTAGGATTAATTTCTTATGAACTAACAATATATATGTATTGACAAATGAATATGATACTTTATATATAGAGAACGATCGTTAAATGTTATTTTAAAGTTTCCATAACTTTATGTTCATGTTATTATAACATACCTACTTTATTTACCCTTAACGAGCATATAATCTCACCCTTTCTATTGTTACCTTTCACAAGGTTATGATGAAAAGATTTAACTGGGAGTTATAAAGGGTAATATATTTATGGGAGAAATTAGAGATCATTCACCAAGTTTTAAGATATTGAGTTTCAATTTTCCAAAGACACTAAACAATTATGTTCATCGAGCATGTACTTTTTTATTGTATAAAATATTAATCTAAAATGATTTAGTATCCATGTGTGCTAATATTGGCTCGCTATAGTTGATATCAAAGGAAAGGTTTAGTCGACCTTTGTAATCTAGGATGAGAAAACTTTATTTAGACCCCTATGGATATTTCCAAGGATATGTCTAGGGATTTCTCTATAGAAAAGTATAAGGATGATTTAATGTGTAATAAAATGTCATGAAATTTTGTTAAAGACCATAGTGAGGGGTTTACATGAAATAAATCAATTTATGGATACTACAAGTGGATGTGTCTCTAGAACATATGTACAAAGGGGTATGAACCCTAAAAACACTATTTTGAGCTAGACTTGATCGGGAACTAGTGTATAATATCCGACCTTTTTGCACACCAGGTTTGATACTCCCATGAGATATTATTTGGAAATTCACAAACTCTTTACAAACCATCATTAAGTATTTAAATTGGAGATGACTAGGAATTACCTAGGATAAACCTTATATGTCATATATTAAATAATTCGGTGTCGTGATTTACAAATATTGACAGTAATTTTTCCAAATTATATAGATTTCTACTATAATTAGTATTCCTCACACTATTCTTTTGGTTTTTTTCATGGATGTAAGAAGATTTAATTATGTTAGCATTTATTCTAATGGTCAATTTTTTTACTATGAGAAACCAAATTGGATGATGACTGGAGAGAAAGATATTTTGATTATTCTAAATTATATATCACAATATATGATTAACAATGTGAACATTGGTGATATTCCTAAAAGACTAAAAAGAGAAAGATGGAATTTTATGAATTTTAAAATTTTAATGAACATAGTGGAAATAAGATTAGGCATCCTAGAAGTCAAGATTAAGGGAATAAAAACCTGTAGCAATTCCTCAAATAGAGAGGAAGATGTTATCTATATGGAAAAAGGTTCATAGAGTGATGAATTATCGACGAGTTAAATGTTTTATATGTGGAGAACATGGGAACTACCCAACTCAATTCCTTGAACTAAAATTTTACTTTAAAACCAAGGAATAACATATTCCATTCCAATAATTAAAGTAAAAGGATTGAAGTATTTATGTATTTTGATTCAGTATTTATGAAATATATAAGGATTTTCAGTATAATATTTTCATTAAGTATATGAAGGAATATGTTGAGTGGTATAGAGTTACTAGAAAATTGATTAAATGAAAAGGTTATATTTCATGGAAACCATATAATTAAGGTAATAACACCCTTCATATATTCCTATAGTTGATAAAATGGTGTTTTGTTTGCATTAAGAGATGTTGGATAAGAATATAAAAAATTTGATCGCACCGACTACCTTGGAAATAAATTAATGATTTTATAAAAAAGTATTTAATGCCATAATAGATGGAGTTTCTAACATTATTGTATTTATGGAATATATCCAATAATCCTTAGAATAATAAATAAATCATGTTTTCAATAAGGATTTATGGTTCTTCTAGTTTTTACAAGGTTTTAAGTGAATACATGATGAAAATATTCACATGTTTGGTATATGAAATCTAATATATGAATTATGATTTATCAGGATCAATTCTAAGACGATTTTGAGAAATTTAGTGACATTCTTTTTAAAGTTTTTAATTTTCATCGTTTGGAAGGTTTACAAGTTAAACCACTTATGGAATGGTTTAAGTTAATCTTCAGATGTGGTTTTAGATATTAATGTATTATCTCCTCAAAAAAGGATATATACATATTGGAAAAGCACTTTTAACCATGCTGTTTTAATGATAACTAAATAAACATGGAATGACCTATCATTATAAATATGGATATTCAGAATGATATATTCACCTTCATTTCATAGAGTAAGAGATGATGTGGAAATTGATCAAGGAACAACCAAAGGCTGGGATTGTATATAAGAAATGGAATGAATGTATATAAGTATATATCCTTGTTAATATTCTTCAACATTAGTAAAAGGGTCATGAAATAAAATGGTTTCTAGTTATCATTATTTTTTATGATATCAATGACCGTTTGCAGGACTCATTGATTTATGGAATTATGATAGCTAACATTCTATATACCATGTTCTATATAACTATCCATCAATATTTGAGCATTAATTTTTTCTTACATGTCTATGTTTTCACTTCCAACTATGTGAAACTATGTGGAAACCTTGTTTTGAGTTTCTTTGGGTAACCATTATGTTTTTAAATTTAGTCTCTTAATATAATGTTATAGTAAATTTTTTAATGATGTGGATTTATATAAAATGAACTATCATGTATTATCCCTTTGATATCCCAAACTAATATTGATGGTGAAATTAATTTTAAGGGGGTAGAATGTAAAACCCCACATTTTCATGAATTGTTATTTTTCAAATAAAATAAATTTCATTATTAGATTTCATTTCACTCTACAAATAGTTATTATTTATTTATTTTCAATATATAGATTAGCTTACGGTACATGCAACACTGTTTTTTTATAGTGTTACACACAATGATGAGTTCCTTCAATAGATTCTGTTATATGAAATATTGAGTTTTACCATATTGAAAATAATATTATTTTCAAAATATTAATATTGTGACCACTTAGCAGTTGGAATGGAAAATACGAATAAGGTTAAAGAAATTAGTAACCTATGGTTTAAACATGATTATATAATGAATTAATTTGTAATTAAATAATTTTAAACTGAAAACCAATTGAATATAAATGATTTGTTTTTATGAAATACTATTTTTTTCCCATAAAGGCATTTTATCTTAATAAATAAAATTATTCACTTCTAGTGATAGATCTAAATGAATTTTATATATTATAATTTTATCCAAATGTTATGACTATCATAACCTGAACCATGCTAGGGCTATAACCTCAACTACCCCAAGCCCACCTCCACAATACATGGGTTGGAAACTAGTATTAAAGTAATATCTTACATGAGGATTCCTTTTCCTACATACCATTATTTACAAACACTACCTTATTGATGCAGAAGTCCCAAGGGAAAGAGTAAAATATAAAACACATCTATAATGTAAACCATGAATTCATAACCTATAGGGTGTTTAAGAGTAAGATGATGCAAACTAAAAAGTAAAGGGAAAAAATACACGCCCAACATGAAATATGTCCCAACCTATCAAAACTAGAAAAATAAACTACTAAGAGAGACTAACTTCTGATCTCTATAATATGCGCACCATATGAGGTCAAAAAAACCAATATCCCTAAGATATTTTAAAGTCAACATCGACATGTCCATATTCTGTATAAGACATGACATGTGTATGAAAATCCCATAAAGGTGTGAATATATACATACCTAGTAGGATGAAATAAAAGCTAAAGTGGAAGGTGCAGAAGAAACAATATGAAAGAAAGACAGTATAATAGTATATCAGATGCAAGATATAGTGAAAGAGAATAGATCAACCCAAACCAAGAGAGAGCAACCTCATCCAGGCACAGGGGGATCAACACAATGTGTAGATGAAACACACGTCAACTCTTTACCACCCCTAACGAGAGTGTAAACTCATCCAACCTCGAGAAACTAAACACAGAAAGTATGTGACATACCCCACACATAATCACACATCATGGAAGGAGAGTGGCCAAATCCATGGCATGGATATATATATATATATATACCTATCTCTGTGTGTGTGTTTGATCAGTCCAAAGAGGACCAAATGAGATAGTAAGGGGATATCCATCTCACAAATCATTCAAAGAAGAAGAGTCTCCAATAGTTCCAAAATTCCATCATTGATGCCCAACATCTCACACATCTACCAATAAGTATCCATGTGAAGGCTCATGCCTCGCCATTGTGCCTCACATATGAGTGGGGAACCAACTCAATGAAGAGGACCCACCCTCCATTGCGTCTATGGGGGAGAGGGGGTCCACTTTTTACATATTCACAGAGGACCCAAGAACAAGGATAATGATGGATTATACTGTGGTTTCACGAGGAAGTGCACCTTGTCCAATTAGGGATTACACTCAGAATGTATAGAACTCACTCCCATAATGATGGGGTGGGGGTCTAATATATAATTCAAATACCCACATTGTAGTGTGATAGGGGGTTCCACTCTGGTCCTCGAGGACCCATACCCTATATGATATAGGGGTTTCAATAAATAGGCATTGGACTCATGCCAAATATGGCGGGGGGGGGGGGGGGGGTCCACTATAGTGGTTGAGGACCCGTGACATGATGTGATAAGGGGTTACACTCTATTCATAGAGAACCCATACCATATCTAATAGGGGGTTCCACTTAATAAGAAGTCGTAGAGTACCCACACCCATACTGATGGGGGGGTTCCAATATAGTATATATGATGATCCTTCTCTCGATCACTACCACCGTTGAGTGTCATCTTAGTAAGATTCATTCTCGTAACATTTCAGATCATATTTAAAAATCTAAAAAAGAGGAAATCATCACCTCTTATGAAGAAAAAAACCTAGGATATGCTACTCGCGGGTGAAAATATGAGTCCAAATAAAGAATATATAAAACTATGAAGTTTCCTCAAAAGGATCAAATGGGTACATATCATTTGAGAAGACCCACATGGTGTGTGGTCCCTCTCCACCATCTGGTCATGTCCTTGGGAAACACATAGCTCTTAAACCATGGAGTAATACTCATTGTGTAGGTGGAATACATGGTGTGTCGAAGATAAGTAGGACCAGGCTATGTCCTTCCTCACATATCGATGTACATGACCTTGTTTCCATGTTTCATGGTATATGGAATGTTGCTTCACACAGGGTGCCTCCCATGTTTCCTGATCATGTCCGTGTACTTCTGTACATGTTCATGTGATTATCCATGTATTCCCATATATAGTCCCACCCGCGTGATCCATCACATGAATCGTCCTCTCAGGGACGAGTTACACAACATGTAGGGGGACTACATTTCATCCCAATCTTAATATTTCCCTAAACCCTATCTGCCACAAAAAAGGGGATACACATCGTGTGTTCATCCTTGTATATAGCGTGTAGTAGGGTTTTTCATAGGAATATATATTCCCTATATGTTATCCAAATCCATCCTCTCTACTTCACATCCTACTCTATTTGTTATACACAATAGAGGATCTAGAATCGTCCGACTGATTCGGACCCTCTGGTGGTCGAACACTCAAATCCGATAGATTTCATGTGAACCCGTATTTCACCAAATTACTTGTATAATCCACTATTCAATATCCATCCTAAGATCATTAAAATGATCATCCACAACCCATAATAATCCCAAATTGCGCTACATTCAATGATCGGTCCTTTTTTAGTGAAACAACTATGATTCTTGGGTTTTGATTGGGCTTGGTACCACCTAATAATGTCAAACCAGGACAACATGGTCCAACCAATGATGAACGTGAAGAAAAAGTGGTGAAAAATCTCAAGAGAAATTTTTTTAAACTATATTTGACAAGATTTCATAGCCAATGACCAAGAATGAGGCATCTAAGGTTTGAAAACAAGAATAATAAAATATGATTCTAGTACACGAGTGCATGATCAATATGAAATTTTCACAGATCCCAAAAATGTATCGATATTTTCAATAATTTTAAGAAAATGGTTATAATAAAAAAAATTAATGAGTCATACCAAGATAATGGATCATTGGTCATTGAATAATGTTCTTTAAATTGATTGATAGAAGTTGTTGCATCAGTGGAATGTAGATATTCTCTGATCTAGTGTTTTTTTCATCATCCAAGGTGATTCACCATTGAAGTATAAAGAAAAAACTCTATAATTAACCAAGGTATAATGAAAATAATAGTATAGAATTGTCCATGGATGTCTAGATATAGAAATATCATTGAATTAAAAAGAATAAATTAATTAATTTACATAAATAATTAATTCACTGAACATACCACCTATGAGAGAGGTTTCTAAATACCTTTCACTAATAACTTTTAGGATTCTACCAAGGTAATCAATGTAGTCTAGACTCAATTGTGGTCTCAGATATGGATCTGATCTTCCATTTGAGTGTTATCACATTTTCTTTAAGAAAATTTTTGCGTTCAATATAAAATATCTTTAATATTTTTATAAAATTAATTCTTAGAACACTAGTCCTCAGAATCAAATTAATTTTTAGATCCTAGATTTGGATATATTTATAGAAATATTTCAAAGTCTTATAAGAGACAAAATGTGTCTCTACATAATTCCCTCTTTCAATCCTTTCATCCCCAAAAAGATAAACTAGACAAAAATATCAGGATATAGATCCCGCATCTGGATCTCCCACTCCCAGGAATACTCCTACATATTCCCTTGCTGCCACAACATAAGAACCAAAGGGATGGTTCATAAATGTAGGTTATTCTGTTATCAATCCTCTATCACCATTGGGTGCTCCATAAAGGTAGTTTCGTCCTCAATTTCTAGATATCCTCAGTTGATGATGTGCATAGGGTCATGGATTTATCTTCTCAACTGTGACATGTGGAAGATTTCATGCACCTTATTCAGATATTGGGGTACAGTTTGGTGGAAAGAATCGTATCTAACCCACTACATGATCTCAAATATCACAATTAACCTTGGGGATAACTTGTCGCCCTGACCAAATCCTTGTAATTAGCATCTTGGGGATAAAATTATGAAAACACCGTCTCCCTGATCCAAATCCAAGGGCCTAAGATGTCGATATGTGTAAAATTTCTCTCTACTTTGGGCCATCCTCATCCACTCATGGATGAGATAGAATTTTTCCATTGTCACCTAGACCATCACTTGGCCCAAAAGAGATATACCCCTAATCTCTATCCAGCAAACGGGTGACAAATAAGGTCTCCCAAACAGGGCCTTAAAAGGTACCTTGTAAATGGTAGAGTTATAAATATTATTTTATGAAATCTCTACAAAGGGAAATTTATCCTCCTAGCTCCAGATAAAGTCTAACATGAAATCCCTCAACATATCCTCCAACACATGGATTGTGTGTTCAGTCTTCCCAATGGTCTAAGGGTGGTAGGATGTACTAATACTCATTTGGGTCTAGAATACCTCTTACAGGCCTCTTGACAATCATGATGTAAATGAAACATCTTGATTGGATACAATCATCAAGGGAATCCTATGATGTTGAGAAATCCCCCGTATATACAACTACTCCAAACATTCCACTAAACTATTCTCCCTTATAGAAAGGAAGTGGGTTGACATTGTGATTTGTTCAACTACCACCCCAATGGATTCATGGACCTTAGATATACATGGAAGCCTAGTAAAAAATTCCCTAGATATGTCATCCCATTTCCACTCTAAGATCTCATGGGGAAACAAAAAACCTGCCAAACATGGTGTCCAACCTTCACTTGTTCACAGATGAGGTTCCATGAGATAAAATCATTTATAAATCATCTCTTTACAGACCTCCCAAACATCCACAAATAGACTTTGTACATATTCCCCACACCAGAATGTATGGGTAGGGTAGAAGTGTGGCACTCACACATCATCTCCTCTTACCTCATGACCGGAACCACTTTCAATCCTTGGAATAAGATGACACAATTACCTCATTCAGAATATCAAAATGGTAAGTCTCATGTGGATATCTGATAATGTAAGACCTCAAAGTCGAAATCTCCCAAATAGGACACTCTCACATTCACAATAAGTGATCAAGTCAAGACCATTAACTGATAAAAATTTGTACCTTCCATCTCCACTAGGGTTAGCTACAGAGAGGGAAACTTCTTCAAATCCTCCTACAATAAGAGAGCCTAGGACTTCATGCTTTGGAAATATACTACAAGTTTTTTCCTTCCATAGAGTATAAACTATTATGAAGTCATTGTCCTAAAAGAACTCCAAAAAGTGCTACTATCTTAGGCTCATGTTTCTCTAGGAGAGGACATACTGAAGACTCTTATGGTCTCTATAAACAAAAAAAAACTCCCCTAGAAGGTAGTGTCTTTAAATCCTCAAATGGGAGACTACCACTGCTAGCCCTAGGTCTCAAGTCTTATATTTATTCTTGTGGGGTCTCAATAGCCATGAATCATATGTGATGACTCCCTATTGCTTAATCAAAATACAGATGTTTCTAGATCCTAAGGCATTGAAATACACTACATAATCCATGCCCTCCTTTGGAAGTCTCAACCCCAGAACACTCATTAACCTCAGACTCAACTCCTCAATGCTCCTATAGCACTAATAAGACAAGATATACATTTTACCTTTCCATGTCATGGTGGTAAAATGGGATAAAATTATAGAGAAATTTTCCACAAGACTCTTATAACACTAATCCAAGTTAAAAATTCTCCAAACCTATGATACACTCTTGGGTAGATCCCAAGAAAGCATTGCATAAATCTTCACTGGGTCCACAACTAAACTGTGCTTAGAAATGAAATACCCTAGAAAGTGTACCTCACATATCCAGAATTGGTACTACTAGAGCTTTCTATAAATACGGTTCTCTCAAAGAAAATCAAGAACTAGCCTCAAGTGCTCTGCATGCTCATCCTCAGATACAGAATAAACAATTTTCTCTTTGATTAAGTTGACTAAAAATGAGTCCAAGTACAACTGGGAGACTTGGTTCATCAAAACCATAATCACAAAAGGGTAATTCTTCAAACCATAGGGTATCACTAATAACTCATAGGGTATGTAGGAACATTAGAATTTCAATTTCTAAAATAAGCCTCAAGAACCATCAATTGTTGGAATCTAGACCAAAGATCGATCTTTGAAAATAGTCCTGCACATCAAAACTGGTCAAATATGTTGTCAATACTTAATAAGGGGTACATTCTTTTTTATCATAGCATGGTTTAGGTGATGATAATCCATGAAAATAAGTAAACAACCATCCTCATTTTTCAAGAACAACACAAGAGTTTCCTAGAGAGACACATTGGGTCTAATGAATCATTTATCATAAAGGTCCAACAACTAAAAAATCACATCCTATAGCTCAGTATGTATCATCTGATATGATATAGAAGATATCGAGGTTATCCTAAGATTTAAGTCAATGAAAAACTCCATCTCCTCACTCAGAGGTAGTCCCAGAACATCCTTGGGAAATATTCCCATTAAATACTCCACAATATAACTAATCTAGATGCCAGAAAATACTGATACACCATGTGCTATACTTTCTAACTGATGGGTGATGGGATGCAACCTCTTACTCTTAGAATCCACTCATCCCACAATGAGATATCTCTCACATATAACAAAGATCTTTTGTTTCTTATTGTATATCCACCGTATTGGGGAATACCCTTCCCACATCTGGGAGGTCGTTGATCATGGTGCTGCCTATGTTGTGGGAGTCTTTCATCTATCTTCTTATGATGAACAGCATGTCTGGTCAGGTCAGGAAGTCTCTCACAATGTGACCTAGACCCACACAAGAAAATATCCTCCCTTATAAGGGTTGTCCTATCCCTCTAAATGTCCCTTGACTACGTTCCTTGTTTTGTTCATGGGGAGGTATCCAATATTGATACCACATATCTTGGCCTCTACTAGCTATAACAGACAAATTAGCTCTATGGTTCCCACTACTAGATCCAACTATACACCTTCCAATATAAAGAAAGATCTTTGTCACTAGGTTCTACCCTAACACCTTTACATATGGGGGGATTCACAAGGGAAAAATACTAGCATATACATCTCTATAAAGACCATGATAAAACATCTGTGATCAGAATTATCCATCATGGATCATTGCATGGGAGTAACAGGCAACGTTTAAAACATTCACTGGGTACTAAGCCACTATCACCCCTCCCTGTCATTGCTCGAAAATCATCTGAATCCAAATCTAGTATAAAAAGGAGGGGTAGAACAACTCATAGTGAAAATTATAGAAGTCGAACAACGATAGCATTGACTCATTGTGAATATGTGTAAAAAGGATCTAATATTTCCCAGCTACTCCATGAAAAAGGCTAGTAGATAGTGCTACCACATGATCTATTAGTGTATGGTTGAGCCTGAAGACTTGGACCACCAAATCTAGACAATCCTCTACTACTTATAGATCTAGCTCACCATGGAACCCTAGAAACCTTTATCACTTTAACTCATGGAGCATGATAAACCTATGCGCTTCCTCAAACTACTTAGTTGGTACAATATGACACTCATCAGGTGGTGGTTATAATACCTAGCCATCTAAAGGAAGGATCTTTAGGGATAGACCATGAACCGAGGCTTCATCTCTTATCATATTAGAGTCATGATCTGTAACTAGTATCCTCGCTAGATTTTATTATAGATGATTCCTGAGATTTATCATGACATACAATTTTTAGAAGAACAAACACACAAACACACACACATACACAGAAAACAATAATGGGGAGATGACTAATATTGGAAAATCATAGATTCAATCCTATATGATTCACGTACCATTGTCCCTTCAACCAAGGTCTCAGTCTGCTGAGTTGATAAGAAGGAAGTCAAGGTCCTGGTGAATGGATACGTTGGCTATCTACACCATCACTAGACTCCATGGACTATGAGCCACACTTGAGACACTTTGAACTTATTTCACTAATCCCAACCAAATACTTGTAAGGGGGATACCATAGGCAACATCCCAAGGAATAAACATTCTCTAATACCAAAATTCCATGGCCTGGCCCATGATGGAGCTCAAGACAAAACTACCCCAAGCCTGCCTTTATTAGACAGGGGTGGAGAGTCATGCTAAACTTATATATAACATAGGGAGACCCTTTTCCAAAAACTTTTACACACACACACACACATCATTTTCGATGCATAAGTTCATAGAGAAATATTAAATGATGTAACACATTTAGAAATTAAACCAGTCATGCATAACCTCTAGGGTGTGCAATAGGAAAAACGATGGAAACTCAAAAGTATAGGGTAAAAAATCACGCCCAATTAGAAATATATTACAACCAATCAAAACTGAAAATATAAACTATTGAGAGAGCATAACTCTTTATCTTCATGCTACAACCAAAATACATGGTCCACGTAACCCAATATCACTAATCTCATCTGAATTCAATGTTGACTTTTCTTTCATCTTCATCAGACATGAAAATCATGTGAAAATCCCATATAGGGGTCAGTATATACATACCCACTAGGAAACCCAACAATATAAAGGGGAAGTTGTAATATATATAACATGAAGGAAAGATGGTAGAATAGTATACATAAAGAAAGATATTGTGAATGAGAGAAACTCAACCCAAACAAAGAGAGAGTAACCTCATCCATGAATTGGGGGCTCGAAATGGTGTGCAGATGAACCACATGTCGAGTATTTTCACCCCTAGTGGGAGAGTAAACTCATCCAAATGTGAGAAGCTAAACACAAATAGAACATGGAATATGCTATAAATATTCGCCAATCATGGAAAGTGAGTAACCAAAACCACAGAATCGTCATCAAATTCCCATTCTTATGCCTCAACTATGAGAATAGGAATCATGTAATATTCTTAGATGGAATTTTTAAATAATAGGATTACCCATAGGTAATTGATAAAAATAATGGTCATGGAATAACATCTAAACATTACACCACGACTCTTGAAGCTTCTCAAGATAGTCTCTATACTTTAAGGTTAAATATCCCACCTCATTAAGTGTGGTTAAAACCATATAGGTGGAACCCTTACCATATTAAACCAATTTATGAGTCTTTCCTCAGAATGAAAAATTTCAAAATTTTCATATATTATGGATTTATTAAGACACCATAGAAATATCGATTACAATGAAGTGAATGGAGGGCCCCCTAGTAGCCATTACTACCAACACCGAGTAGCCTCTAGTATATGACATCCTTTTTTAGAAATCATTCAATTAAAAAATAATCCCGATACATATGATATGGAATATTATAGGTATTTCCATTAGTTTTGGGATACCAAAACCATAGGGTGGGATCACTTTTGTATTACATTAGACCCGCAAAGTTAGCACACCCCAATTTCAATTGGGAGATAGAATATATAATACTTCCATATAATGGTGTCCATCCATATACTATTAGGGAATCCTTAAAGGTAACTTATATTTTGGTTCACATTGAAGGAGCTATCCCATGCAGGATTGAAACATAGGTGAAATAAAATATTACTAGTCCCCCATATCATGCTAGTCAGCATACCATGATAATAGAAGGAAGATAAATTTGGAATATATTCCCTTTTCAAAATAAATGATCTTACAGTATATCCTGGAAACATCAAATAATTAAAATCATATTGCTAGTTAAATTATCTATAAATAATGGAATATTATACTAGAAATAAATGAGATACATTAGTATATTTTGGGAACTATAAAGGGACAAGAGAATATCCGTACCCCCACCACCGAGAAGTTATTCCCCATGATCATGTTTCTACTATAGAGAAATCACATATCCTTGATCCCATTCATGAATTCCGTTATTAGATTCTAGTGAAGGATTGTAAATACAATTAAGCTCATATTCTAGTTTCAACTAAGTTTCAATAGATTAATATGAAAATTTCATAAGGAAAAGAGCTTATCCTAGTGAAAAATATATTAGTGAGACAATAAATTATTAAATATTTAAATCAATATCTGGATTACATCCCTTCAAATATCCCATGGGGTTCCATCACATTCGGGATATGCAAATGGGAAATGATTGTCAAAATACCATGGCGGAAAACATGAGTGTGTCCTATAATCATAGTTTTTCCAATAATAGAGAACATCATCACACTCGAAAAGAAATATATTAGGCAGTGAGTATTACTTATAATATTTTATTGGGATCATAGTATATTCTGGTGATGAATGACAATCAATATTGGTTTCATATTTTCATTCCAATTGGGGTTCATCAGAAAATTTAGGCAAAAACTTGAAGGATGACTGAAACCCCAATTGATTACTTTATAACTTACAGTAATATTTTTCTAGACACTCTATAGTAGGAATATACCCCTAAAAATACAAAAAAGGATCTTGGATTATTCTGATGGGATCCCATAGATCATCTTATAAGATCTTAATACAAGTGGATTCATAGTAAACATATATGACCTTAGTTGTCCAATGATAATTTTCTAATGAAATCCATTAGCATGAATCATATAATTATTTGGAGTAAGAAAATATTCATCCCATCAAAAACATATCATAATATTTAGAGAAAAGTACATTTTTTCCAATAATGTAGAGGAGTGTGAATTTGGTTATAAGGAAGACAATATATATATGTGGAGAGAACTAGTCGAGTATAATATTTTATTTATGTTTTTCACCACAACCAATTCCCAAAATGACGTTCATAATTATATAAGAGAAGAATAATTTTCTTATCTATGCATTAAATTTTGGATGACATGATGTAGCCTTAGATTGAAACATATGGACGTTAAGATATATTCCAACCCTCTTAAAAAGGTTGGAAATATTTGAAATAAGATTGAGTCACCCAATATTAATGAAGCTGAATACCTAATATAGAAAATAGAACATTATAATTTCGGGATTTTTATCCATGATGATAAAAGAAAAATTCAAAATATAATTGGTATTTATCTATAATATGTGTATATTTGAGGTTGGGGAAAATTTGGAGCATTATATTAAACTCTTTTCCTGGCCCAATAGATCACATTAATGTATTGTAACAATTATTTATTCCATTTAACCTTGTTTTGATCACATTTTTTTGAATCCTCCCTTGAGTTGTTTCCAGATTTATTTGAAGAAATTTTTAATCTCAAAGGGGATGTTCATGGTTGGTCCATGATTCAAGAATAAAATGTGGTTTGGACTAGTTAATAGTGTGACCTATTGTGAGCCACTAGAAGATGGATCATTATTATAAAAAATTGTTTACCCAACCCCTTCAAAGTGTTTTTTAGAAGAATTTGAGGCCTTACCCAGAAAAGCAAGGCCCCTAAATTAAGATAAAAAAGTCCAACTTAAAGAATTATAAACACAAGAGTTTTGTTCAAATCCCTTTTCAAAAGGGGTAAAAAATCAGCAGGGAGATTGTCATACCATGTGTAATTAGCATCTTCAATTCCTTTGTTATCCAAACCATCCGCAATAGAATTCACCTCCCGATAGACATGAGTAATAATGTGATTCAAAGTCCGAAGGGATTCCAAGAAATTTATCCAACGATTATGGAATTTCCAAGATAAGTGATAAGAGCATTCCCTAATGGAAAACACAATACCAGTCGAGTCACTTTCAAACCAAAGATTATTCCAATCGCGATTTTTAGCCTGCTCCACTGAAACAATAATACCCATCATCTCCGCTTCCAATGAGGAATCAAACCCACAAGAGCCATGAAAGCAACCTATTAAAAGAAACTGATCACATTAGCTGTAGGGGATAATGGTTATGGTGTACATTTTGTCTAATTGGGTATCCGTACCCGCAATATCATTCGTACGATAATTAATTCCCCCAAATTACTATTAAAATTCTAAAACCATCTATTTTAACCAAAAATCACATTATATAAACCCTAACTCATATTCTTGGTCCTTGAAAACTCCCAAGAGATGATTTTTAATCAATAATGACTACCATCGAAGTCGTGGTGGTTACCTTTGATCTTTTATAGGTAAGTGGATATCTTGTCATGTTGTTTGTCACATTCTATCTTTATCTTAACCATGTATATTGATGGATAATAATGATACTGATTGACTGCTAATCCTTTTTTGGGACCTTCATTATAGGTTGGTTTCCATGATCTCATTCACCTCATTTTTAATTGGTGTTTTTGTTGCAGTTGTTGTATTTGAATGTGTGATTAATGGTAGATGGTTCCATGAATGATCTTCCCTATTATTGAATAATTATATTTCATGATTTAATTTATTAGTGTTTTTAACAGTTTTTGAAAGTGCTAATTTTTAAGGATTTTATACTTTATTTGAAATAGCACGGTGATTGTGAAAATCATGAATTTTAATGGAATTGAGATATAGGGTTGATTTTGGGAAAATAATATATTGATTTGGAAATTGATATGATAAATTGTTTTTTTGTTAATATTTAAGTAAAATAGAATAAATTTATATATGATTTGTAATGTAATAAATTGATGAAAACCTCTATTTTTGTTTTGAAATGAAAAAGTCATGTTTGAAAGAAAGGAGAAATTTTAATATTAATTAATCTCAAATGTTTTATTTTCTAGTTTTTAATGACTGATTATTTAGATAATATATTATCATATGTAGTTATTTTTAACTAGAACAAGCACGTTATGGGATTGACTCCCTATAAATAGATTTATGATGAGAATAGTATCTAAATAATCATGGAGGGAACACCCAATATGGTTCCCTTTTAGGGGTGTATATAGACTATGATGGTCCCCCAATTATGGTGTAGATTTATTTTAGTGTGAAAACCTATCAGGAGATGATATCAATATTGAGATTTGTGAGGATCCTATTACCTAAACTAACATACTATGTGGTTATTTTACATGGTTTTATGATTTTTTGAATTGATTATACATGCCAATGATTATTAAACTGTTTTATTCATGCCAACTTCTTTCTATAAGTGTTTTATTTAAATGTTCATGTAATCTAGTTTTAATATATCATCCACATCATCTGATGTAAAATATTGTTATGGTTAAAAATATATAAATGTTATTCTTTTCCTTATTAATTTAAAATGAATCATAATTGGTTTAATTATTTTGGAATTTATTATAGAACACATGGTCAGACCCTAATACTATTTATAACTCACACTATAACTTTTTTTTTTGGGTGTTTGTAGATTTTTATATGTCATATCCAAGAAAAGGGAATGCCCCACTTGGAGGTGGTGGATGATCTTAACCCCTGAGAATGTGGATTGGTGATGGTGATTGGTGGATCTATTTTCCACTTTTTACAAAGGATTTTTGATAATTTTTTCTTCTTGAAATATTTTTTCCCCTTGGGATGTTTATATTTATATTCAGGTACTTTTTTGCCTATTTTTTTGGCACTAACTTACTTCTAATTATTAAGAACTACTGACATGCATCATTTATATTCAAAAATTTTGTGGATAAATAATTACCTATTTAATATTTTATGATTCCAAGTCTTAGTTAATAACCTATAGAGATCAAAAATTACTATCAGGCTATACTAGAGTTGTCTTAGGAATCTATGTACCCATATATCTTGGCTGGTTCATAAAAATGTTATATTAGAGGTATAGGATAATAATATTTCCCAAACCTCATTATGTAGGTGGGATATATTTAAGGGACATAAAAGGTAGTTAAAAGTGAGTTCCTTTCCGAATCTCACTATAATGAGCCTTAAGTCACAATGAGTGTTTGGTAGAACTGTCTTTGAGGAATAAATTGATCTAATTCTAGTATTTTCCCCACCTTTTCTTTGATATTATTGACATCCCAATCATATATTATTTTTGATGGAATTGATATTGTGGAATATCTTATAGATTTGAGTTTAGGGTATCCTTTATGACATCTTTAGTGTTGTATATTAATTTTGTGTAGTATCATGCCTCTAAGAAGACATGCGAATAATCCCTAGGATGATGTTTTTGGTGGAATATAGTGAGAAAATCATCCCACGGACAATAATCATGCCAATAGGGTGGTGAAGGATGCTAAGATCTAGGAAAAATACCTACAGTTCTCTTCATTAAGTCTCTGGTAGTGGAATATTTGAGGGATGAAACTCGTTATAATGATCAAGATATTATTTTCAAGAATCTATCTTATTTGAGTGGGTCTAATGATCCCCATGAGGATGAGGATTTTTTTGAATGGATTGTTCTATTTTTTTTTATAAAATACTAAACCTATTAAGGGGAAATGTGCAACCTCTATTAAAGAAGGGACCACAAAGAGATGGTGGGATTTTATGGAAACAGTGGAGAATCACAAGGGGTTGAAATTGATGGACAATTAGGATGTTATTACTGATCAATTATATCCAAAATATGTATATAATGTTTACACAATAGTAACTCATTATGAATAATACATTGATGAGATAGTTTAGTTTACTATTTACGGGGAAACTAGTGAGAATATAATGGAATAAAAATTTGATATGTTTCTTAGAAATGACATATGATAATAGGATTTCTTACTGAGTATAGATTCTTATGATGGTGTTTTGGATAGGGTGTTGGTTGTTGAGCTTGACCTGGCTAGAAATTCAAGGTTTATGGTTGATCCTTTTTCCCCTTGTGGTAGTTCTACGAGTTACATTAAAAGAATGAAAATAGTGAAGAGTCTCATGGTGGTTCTTGGGAGAAGGTGTATTTGAGACCCTTTGTGTTGACTGTAAGATTTCAATTGAAATTATTTTAGTACCACACGGATGTGTATTCAAGGAATGTTTGTATAGAGGCACAAAATATATGTAGTTTATATGGCCACATAATATATCTAATGACGTTCTAGAAATACTTTTCTACTCCATGTAGTGGAATAGACTATCCATCTCCAAAAAGTACAGTAGTGCACTTGGATGCTTAATGATAAAAGGGGTCCCTAAAATAGATATATAGAATGAAGATTATTCATGAATTGGATGTGTATCGAGAGAAAATTAATATTTTTCCAACAATAGTGAGAGGTACCAGTAAAATAGATTCAACATTAGTAACTACATTATTTGAGACTAGTGCATCTCACTCATTCATATTAATTAATATTATTTATTTTATAACAATTACTCTATAGAATTTTTCATATGTAATGGATATTTCTATTCTCCTACAAATGAATAGTGTGTAGGGTATCTATTATATTGATTGTGTTTTCTCTTTATCAGAGATTGTTCATAGCTATAAATTTTTGGTTCTCGACATAAGGCCTCATTATTTTATTTATAGTTGTATTGGATTATTAGTAAAAATGAATGAATCTATTTTAATATTTGATTAAAAATATTTAATTCACTTAATGAGGTGTGTCGTGTCATTATGGGAGAATGGTACCAAATGATTAGTAGAGTTTTACAATATTTTTAGGAGTTAGGTAGGGTAATACCGGTGTTAGGTTTTCAATTGGAGTGAAAATATTTGATTGACGATCACCCTCCAGTCATCATTGAGTTCCCTAAAGTGTTTCCCTCTAATTTCTCTTGTCTATCCCCACCAAAAGGGGAAAATCATATATTTATATAGTATCAGGTAGTTATCCAGCATATATTCCATCTTAAAACATGAAACCATCAGAGTAGAAAGAGTTAAAGTCTCAGTTGGATGATCTATTAGATAAATTATTTATACACATGAGTGTGTTAGCTTGGACAGAACCTATTATCGTTGTAAAGTAATTTGAAAGAACACATAACCACTATGTTGAATACCTAATTCTAAAAAATTTTATGTTAAAAAATAAGTACATGTTTCTTTGGATAGATGATTTTTTGATCATTTAAAATGATTGATGTGTTTTTTGATGATTGATCATCGATCTGGCTATCAATTGTTGAGAATAAAATAAAATGGTATTCAAAAGACCACCGTGAAGTGTTTTTATAAAAATTTTAAGTATTATTCCATGACATTTGGTCTAACAAAATATCCTATATTTTTAATGTATTTTATGGAAATTATTTTCCATGAGAACCTAAACTTGTTTTTAATATCATTTTTTAGATGAAATATTAGTATAATCCTGATAGCTTAGTCCACATGAGGGAAATTATTTAAACCATGGTCTCGAACTCATAGATTTGGTAAAAAATCTTATTTATAGGAAGTATTAACTTTTTATAGAATTTTTTAAAATTTATTCTAACCACAAAATCGTACTTTATACAAACTCTTAAAAATATTGAAACCTTTGATATAGGTTTCGAGTGGATCACCTACAGTCATTTAATTTCATCATTACCTAAAACCTAGTAAATGGAAAATTCATTGATGATTCATTAAGTAGTAATCATCTAAACACGGTAGTTAAATAATCATCATAAGCATGGAATATAATGGAATATTTTTTTAAGTTTAATTTAGAGGTCTGGGTTGAAGAGTCTTAATTTATCATGGAACGTGTTTAGTTGACGTTCTCTCATCCTTAGGTTATTATTTAGTAGAAACATATTGATGATAAATTCCAAATCATTAAGGAATCTCATTATAGTTAGAATACCATAAGAGAATGGTCCTTATCATCAAATGGAATTCTATTTTTTTGGAACCACACTGTTGTGCCTTCTCCCCCGAGAAAAGATAAAATTTGGGTATTTCATAGTTCCCATTTGGTAGTTCACCTTGTGAATTTTTTTTATATGATGTGATGTGATAATATTTGTGGATAGTTATGAGATGAGACCTTAAATATTTTTACAAAATTTTTATACTTTCCAACAGGTCAAAGTTGAGAAATAGAACCTCCTATGTTCACCTCATCCACTTTTAGTGTCGTCTTAAAAGTGGGATAATATTTCTATATACATTATGGTTGGGTTTCTGTATACCCCGTAGGTTAATAATGTGATATGGGTTGTTGTAGATCATAAAAAATAATTATCTCACCTCATACCAAATCCTGATACATCTGATGTTGGGGATTATATATTCCTCTATGTAAAGTATATTTTTATATTTCATGGTGTTTTCATTAATATTATTTATGATAAAGATCCTCAGTTAACTTCTTTTATTTGGAGAAGCCTCTAGGAGGATCTAGGTTCTTAGGTAAACTTGAGTACAACATATCATTAATATATGGATGGCGAAATAAATTGATACGTACATTTTCTTGAGGACAATTTTCAAACATTTACTCTAAAATATGGTGGTTCCATGGATGAACATATGAGAATACTTGAGTTAAACTATAATAAATGTTACCATTATTTTAACATAATGGATCTTTTTAATGCCTTTTATGGGTTTCCTTCTAAATATCTTTTATATTTCCTGGAGATTGGTCAATATTCTTAGGTTGGAGTGAGTTTTTTCCAAAAGATGATGGAAAATATTCAGTTTATTCTTATATATTTTTATTGAACTAGATTTGATATAAATACTATTCCTAATGTTGTATATGACCTTTGTAGTTTTCCATTTGTGACTATATATTTTTGATATTTTCACCTTTTCTAGTTAATCGATGGCTTATGAAACATGGGAATCTTCTACCATGGTTTGTGGTTCCTTTTGTAGTTTTTGATTAGTTGGGGAAAGTGATAGAAGATTTATCACTTCCACAATAGTTGAAATTTATACAAAGTCTGCTCTATATACCGCAGCTTTATAAGTATCTTTCTAACCTATATAATTTCATGATATGGGATGACCATGATGTTGATCCCTATTTATCCATGAATGAGCATCCAATCATGATATTTGATTCTAATTAAATTGTTCTCAATGGGAGGATGTTAGATTTGGTTCAGATTCTAAGGAATAGTGGTTATGATTCTTAAGGGATTTTTTATTTTGAAGAACTTTTTATGGAGTAGTGGCCTCATCCCTTTCTTATGAAGATTTGTTGTCAATATTTTGAGGGAAATATTTTTTTAAGGTAGGGAGTTTGTGTCATCACATTACCTCACTTCATGTATTCATTCACCATTGAATTCATATCGATTTAATTGGGTCTTATCATTGGTGTTTTTGGTGAAATTATGAGAATTTTTTAATCTCAAGGGGTTGTAAATTATTGGTTCATTATTAGGAAAAACCATGCCATTTGGTCCAACAAAATGTGACCTTATTGTGAGCCACCATAAGGGGGTGAAATATTTGGCTAAACTGTGTAGAAAACCCCTCAAAATCTTGAAACCTAAAATAGAGAGGGTTTTCCTGGTTATTTCATGATTAAAAAAACCATACCCCATCCTAGGAGAAAATGTGTATCCTATTAACAGGGGTGCGTAGTTAGGGAACATAGTCTTTTTAATCATGAGACGCTACCCAGAATACCATGAAAATTAATTTTAAAACCCCTAAAAGTATTATTAAAATATAAAAAACCCTTGGTTTAATCCTTAATAAACATATTTTTACCCAAACCCAAATCCTTATTCCTTGAAGGCTCTAAAGAGGTTATTTTGATCCTCTATAGTATTTTCTTGGGGGATAATTTCCCTTTGGTTTTTGTTCAATATCCTATGGGTAAGAGGGTACCCTCTCTTGTGGTTTTTAATTATACCATTTCACTCCTCCATATATACAGATGGATCATAATGATATTGATTGATATAAAATCCATATTTATGGATCATAATTTTAGGATGTGTTTTTTAAAGTCCCTATTCTCATTCTTCATTAATTATCCTATTGTGGGTGTTGTCTTTGTACATGTGATTAATGTTAGGTAGTTCCATGATTCTTTTCAATATTATTGAAACATTAAATTATTGAATTTAAATTAGTTTTTAATTGATTTGATGACCCTGATTTGAAAGGATTTGATGTTTGAATTGAAATGGATTAGGAGTTGTGAAATTCACAATTTTAATATAATTTAAATGTGGGAAAGACTTTTGGAAAATGAAGGATTTATTTTGATATTTATTTGATATACTGAATTTTTTTAACCTCTAGAAAAATGTCTCAAAAATAATTATGATTTTAAATTTCACGAATGGATGAAACCCACTTTTTTGGTATTTATAGGAGAAAAGGCATGATAAAAAATAAAAACTAAGAAATTATAATATGAATTAATTTTAAATTTATGTTTTTCCCCTGTTTTATTGATTGATTTTTAGAGAACTTGTTATCCTGGGTTAGTAGTGGTAACTGGTTCAATAATTCTTGGACTTCGACTCCCTAGTAATGAATTGATGATGACAACTACAACTAAAACATTATTTCATAAACCCCCAAGAGGGTTCCCCTTTGGGGTTGTAAATATCCCATTAGGGTTCCTTGATTGGTGTGCATATTAATTTTATTGTTCAAAACTATCTTTAGACGAGATAATTATCAATATGTGAGGGGATCCTATTTCCATAACTAACATACTATATGTCTTTTTTTCATTTTTCTATGATTATTTGACTTAATTATACATCCCAATGATAATTTAAATGTTTTATTCATGCCAAAATCTTTATATATATATATTTTATATAAATTTTCATTTTATTTAGTTTTTACATATATTCTATCTCAGCTAATGTGAAAGTATGTTTTGATTTAAAATATTTTAGTGGTATATAATGTCTTGTTCATTTAAAATCAAGAATAAATGAATTAATTGTTATGGAATTTGACATGGAAAACTTGATGAGACCTTACTGAGATTTATAGGTCACACACTACTATTGAATTAATCGATTTGTAGATTTTATTATTTCATGTATTAGAATTGGGAAATCACCACATAGAGTTGGTGGATGTTTTAGATTCAAGAGACCATGGAGTTGTGATAGTGACTAATAGTGTAACGAGCCAAACATTTATCAATAAAACTTCCTCATGATCTAATTAAATGTCTTATTAAGTGAAATTGTTGTGTAAAACATATCAAATTCCATGGTTGTATGCTTTTTGGAATTTAAAATACTGTTAATAATTGTTACCAATTATAATATAGCTTTTGAACAGTGATCACATGATTAGTATAAATATAGGTATTTAAAAAATCCAATTTATGCAGACAAAGGAAGCGATGACCTCATAAAGTAGAATTCCTCTATACGAAGCCCATTTTTCAGAGCTCATAAAGGAGACACAGTCTCGGGGTTTCTCTCTTAACCAATCCCAATATGATCTTCAACATGTTAATCTTGAATAGAACTACCTACGGGAGAAGTGGAAGTTAATAGAGATTACCACCCGAGCAATGTTATCTAAATCACCCTAAGATTCTATCACCATCACACACCATACCCTTAGGTCTTAGGCAGGTGTTATAATGTGTTATGTAACAAGAACCTAGCAATATGATTATGTGCATTGTGCTTCTATATAATAAGGAATTTACATTCATTTTATTATCTTTTACTTTGTAAATGGGTTTTATTAACATATAGTATTTTTAATTAATATTCAATTAAGAAATCTATTTTGAAGAATTAATGGATTTATTAATTAAAAAATAATATAATAAAATATTATTACTAAATTAATTTTTATTAAATATAAATGACGGTATAATATTTTCTGAATACAATTGAAATTTTTATTAAGGTTTAAAAACTGTTTTTGTCAAAACCCATAAATTTTCAATAAATGTCAGTTTTTATTTTAAAATTCTAAATTCACATATTTAGAAAATTATTTAGATAAAATGAATAACATTTTTAGATTCAGGATTTCGAAATTATATAATGGTGAATTTTTCTTAATTTTCTGAGACAATCGAATGTATTCGTAAATATTAAATACAATTTAAATATATAACGTGTTTTATGACATCAGAATGACCTAACAGTGATGTAATAAAATAATATAAAAATTATTTTCGTACAATATAGGTTTTATCTTTAAAATAATGTGATTTTATATATTTTTGATTAATTTTATTGTGCTTTGGTGGACCCTCCAAGACTTATAAAACATTTTATCTTTTTAAAATGATTTCCTTAATAGTGTGACACACTTCCACATAAGAAAGTATAATATTTTAATACATTTCAGAATTGGACTTATAAAATTATTTTTTCCACTCCACTTTGGAAAAAACCATGGGAAAAAACCATGGGATGGTTTTTGGTTTTCAATAGTTTAATGTGTTGTGTCCAGAACTAAATAATAAATAATTTATTCTCCTTTCCTATATAAACCCACTCAATCTCCAATTCCTCTTCACTCAAAACCATTGGATCTCATCCAAAATCTACCCCTAATTTCTTCATAATACTCCAATGCCTCCCCAATCTCCCTATAAGCCTCTCTCAATAATTTGGGATCACATTTCCAAGTAAGGGATCCTCACTCTCCATCCTTCCATTTTCAATTCCATGTTTCATTATATTATTATGCACTTTTATTTTCAATTAAAAATTCTTGGGTATGATTTCTCACCTCCCCTATATATCCATAATTATTTTTTAATGATGGTATAACCCTTTATCTCTCATTAATTCTTTCCTTTTATTCCTATTACCACGCCAAAAATCCATAAGGGATTTCTTCCTTTCTCATTTTTGTCAAAGTTTCTTTATACTGTTATCCCTTTGTATTTTCAATTATAAATGTTGGGGTATAATTTAGAACCCCCCCCCATGATTCCCTAATTATGTTTTAATGATGATAGACCTTATTTTCTCTCATTAATGCCTCCTATGTAAACCACTTACCATGCTAAAATTTCATAAGGAATTTCTATCTCCTCATTTACATTCAAAGAATTATTTTATATTATGCATATAAATTGACTTACATATGTTGGGATATTATTCTATATGACCCCTTAATGTCCATTTCATGTATAAATTATTATAGACACCTTTCCCTCTCATCGAACCATTTTACGATTCCTATTTAACACCATTATGCTGCCAAAGGTACAACGAATTTTCCATGCCAAAATCATCATGTAAGTGAATACCATACCCATTTCTTTATCAAGGGAATTGAAATTTACTCACATGTATATTTTTATTGAGTACATAAATTTTTTTATTGCACATGTTTTATTAGAGGAATATATTATGATGTTTAATGAATTCGTGTTGTATGATCCATGTGGCACACTATTGCATGAAATGAAATGTTTAAAAAAGGGTGCACTATCAAAGTGCTCTAATGCATTGGGTAAAGAATAGTATCATGATACACCATGTTCAATGAGGGTTTAATCATCCTAATTCAAGTAAAATTAGGGTTTACTCATGATAATTCAAGAGAAATTACGGTTTACTCATGCTCCATGTTTAATGATCTTTGGCTCATGCTAATACCCTGTTAAAAGTTGTTGCAACATTTCCATGTTATGATAAAAAATATATATCATGACTTTATGTTAAAGTTACTCTTGTTTTCCATTTATATGCCTATTTCCTAACATGTACTAGATTCTTCATTTTATGCCTTGTTTATATCTATATTGGGCATTATATCTCACCCTTTTCCTATGAATGTTCATTAGGTTATCCCATTCAATGCTATGTAAGAAGGAATGTTGTGGTCATGTAAATGAATTTTTCAATAAATATGTTATTTTTTCTGTTATAAGTTGTTATGTAATGTTCATAATTTCCCAAGACACTATACCTATCTATCCTTATTGTTGTCTTATGTGAATGTTTATGTAATAAATCATGTTTATGTGTGTAATAAATAGTAGGGTTTTTATAGTTGGTACCAGAGGATATGTTTAGTTATTTTTGGGATTAGGATTAGAAAACCCTAGTGAATGACTTAGGTATAAGACTAAGTATAATAAAAATATCCCAAAATTTTTGTGAGTATATAGTATGTGGTTGATCAAAGAAATACAACCCTGTTTGGATACGAAAAAGTATATGTTTCCTTGGAACAAATGTATCTTGGGGTAAAACCCAAAAAAACTTACTTTGAGTAAGACTCAAATGAGAACTGTGCACGAAAATGGGACTTGTTGTACTCTTGGTTATGACACTCCTAGGGGATATACTTTGGTACATTCATAAGCATAGTATGAACCATTATTAAGGTAATAAAAAATTCCCATAAGAGTATATGTTGGGAAGTAGATCATGGATAACACAGATTAAAGACTATAAATTCATATGTTAAGAAAATAAATGTAATTTATATGTCATCCCTTTTATTTATTGGGTTTCCCTTTATGTGTTACCCTTAACTTTACTTTTATTCTAGCCAATGGGAGGTAATATGAGGACTCAATCTAACAACCGATGCAAAGATCAATTTGACGATTTTTTTATTGAGATTCCCAATTTGATGGGAGCAAGAATCACAAACCTTTTCACGATACTCTCTCAGTTAACTCATGGTTTGAATAGAAACATGGGTCAAGAGGAACGTCCAACCCCCCTAATAAAGAACAATCCATAATTGAGAGCTTCATGAGACAATAGAATCCTACTTTTAATGGATCATATGATCCCTAAATAGCCAAAAAATGGATCAAATCCATTGAGAAGATCTTCTCCATCCTTCAATGTTTTGAACAAAAGAAGGTTCTTCTCGATGCTTATCATATAGAGGGTGAAGCTGATCAATGGGGGAAATAGATCAAAAATACAATGTATGAGGAAGAGATCTAGCCGTTGTAATTGAAGTATTTCCCAAATATTATTTTTGATAAATATTTTTCATGCACCCACCGACTTAATATGGAAAGTTACATCCTTGTCCTCAGGAAAAAAGATAAAGAATCCATCAAAGAATATGAGGAAACCTTCACAAGGCTTGTATGATATGCCTCCATATTGGTCATTACCCCCAAATACAAGGTTGACAACTTCTTTGGTGGGATAAAACCTATACTATGAAAGGCCATGGTGATCCGTGAATTTAATAGATATGAAGAAATTTAACAATGTTACCTAAAAGATGAAATACAGATCGATGAATCTCAGGGGAATCCTGGGGATAAGAAGCGTAAAGTGGAATTTACTTCTGGTGGTCTAATGGATAAATCCAATGGTGCTAATAAATTATAGCACCCCACTTTCCAATTGTGTGAAAATAAGCACCCTAGAAATTTCCTGAAGGGGACGAAGAAATTCTTTAGGTGTGGAAGATAAAGGAACTTGTACATTAAATGCTAACAACAAAAACATGCTGCTAAGACAATGAAGTTGAATGATTCTTTTGACCCTCAATGCATTATTTATCACTTCAACTATAATGAACCAGTGAACTTTGAAAACCAATGTCCTTATCTAAGGGTTTTGGAGGCAACCTCCAACCTCCAAGGTAGTAAGGGAGAGATTTTTCCATCACTACTACAGAAGAGAACCCTAGATACAATGTGGTGATAGTTACACTATTTATTCATTCAATAATAATGAACTTACTTTTTTATTTTGGTTCTACACATTATTTTATAACCCTAAAGTTTAGGAGAATAATCCCAACACCACCACAAATCATGGAAGTATAGATTTCAGCGAGAAAGGTAAATGGGTCATCATTAAATCCCATGAATATAACTACTCCCCAGTTACAATTTGTGGATTGAACTTCTAGGAGAACCACTTAATACTACCTCTAGTGGAATTTGATCAAATTCATTGCATGGATTGGCTTTATCTATAAAGAGCCAACATAAATTACCGTGGGAGGGAAATCAATCTCCATATGGAGAATCAACCCTCAATTCTGTACAAGTTTAAGGAGGAGGATGAATCTCCTTTAGCACCATCATCTCAAGTGTGGATATTACTTATCTATGAGCATGAGTATCTTGATTAGATGATTGAGTCTAAGTAAGAAACCATCCCTGAAGACATGCCGATTCTGAAGGAATTCACTGAAGTGTTTCCCAAGGAATTTCCAAGTCTTCCTATGATATGATATGTTAAATTATCGATTGTTCTTATACACGGGGATTTGCCAATATACAAGACTCTGAATAGAATGTCTATTGTAGAGATTGATGGGCTGAAAAAAAACTGCAGGAGAATCTGAATAAAGGTTTTATATGCCCAAGAGCATCACCATGGGGTGCACCAGTCCTCTCCAATAAGAAGAAGGATGGGTCAATGCACCTTTTCATTGACTATTGTGAGCTCAACAAAATCACAATAAATGACAAGTATCCTCTTCCATGAATTAATGACTTGTTCAATTAGCTACATGGAGTACAATACTTCTCTAAGGTGGATCCGCAGTCAGGATATTACCATGTAGGGTTGAAGAAGGAGGATATCCCTAGGACTACTTTTCGTACAAGATACAGTCACTATGAATTCATAGTAATGACTTTTGGACTCACTAATGCTGTATAAATATTCATGTAATTTATGAATAGAGTCTTTAGAGATTACCTTATCAATGTTTTGGTAGTAGTTATTGATGATGTTGTAATATAGTCCAAAACCAAGGAGGAGCATTAGGAGAATATATGATTATACTAGAGACCTTGAGAAAGGTTAAGCTCTATGAAATGTACAACAAGTGGGAGTTTTGGTTGAAGGAGTTATTATTCTTGGCTCATATCATCACATGCAGTTAGATATTTGTGGATCCCTCCACGACAACTATAATTGAATGATGAAAAAAATCCAACATCATTAATGGATATCCATAGATTCCTGGGGTTAGCTGGATATTATCACCAATTTGTGAGAAATTTATAATGATTGTCCAACCCTATTACCAAGATAACCCCGAAGGAAGTCAAGTTTTCTTGGAGTGATGAATGTGAAGATAGATTTAAGGTGTTGAAAATGATACTTATCAATACACCTGTGCTCACACTACCCACAAGTGGAGAACTTTTTGTGGAATTCAATGATGCTTTGAAGAAGGTAATGGGCCATGTATTGATGAAAAATGACAAAGTCATTGACTATGCTTAAAGAAATTGAATGTTCATGATAAAAACTATTCAAAAAAATATCTAGAGTTTGTTATAAAAAATCTTCTCTTTGAAAATTTGTCGACATTACCTCTTTGGGGAGAAGTGGGAAATATATACGGACCAAAAAAGCCTCAAGTATATATTTACATAGAAATAGTTGAATATAAGCCAACGAAGATGGTTAGAGATGATTAAAGACTATGAATTCTCCATCCATTAACACCTTGGGAACGCAAAAAAGGTGTTAGATGCTTGAAGTAGAAAAGATCCAACAACTCTTTCATTGATGATAATGGAAAAGGATCCAATCTACTTAGAATTGATGAAGATGTGAATGGGAATTATAAAGAAGGAAACATCACCAATCCTTTCACTAATGATTTCTCAAAAGTATCTTTTGGAAATGTTAAACAATACTGAAAAGGATGATTTGGGAAATAAAAAGAAAGTGGAAACTATAAGAAAAGGGAAATCATCATAGATCAAGGTTATTAAAGAAGGAATTATGAGATTTGGGTCATGAATATGTGTTCCATCAAATCCAGTATTAATGAATAAACTTTTGGATGATGCATTGAGTTAAAATTTCACCATTAACCCTGGAAACACAAACATATATTGATATATTCGAGAGCATTATTAGTGGATAACATGAAGAAGGATATCACTGAGTATACATCAATGTGCCTGGTATGTCAGAAAGTGAAGGATTAGAGGTAGAAGTTTAAGGGGATGATGCAACCATTACCCATAAAAACATGTAAATGGGAGAACATCACCATGGAATTTTTCACTGGACTTCTGAAGAAATCAAAATAAAACAATGTAATCTGAGTTTTTGTAAATCGTTATACAATGACAAAACACTTCATTACAATTTTAAAAGATTATTCATTTGGTCAAATAGAAAAGATATACATCAGATAAGTGGTAAGACTACTTGGATTTCCACTATTGATTGTATCCGATCGAGATCTAAGATTCACCTCTATGTTTTGGAAGAGTCTCCAACATGCTTTGAATACCAAGCTGAACTTTATTATGACTTATAATCATCAAACTGATGTCCAGTCTGAGTGGACTATCCAAACAAATGAGGACATGTTGAGATAACACTCAATGGACTTCAAATGAGGATGAGATCAACATATTCATTTGGCTGAGTTATCTTACAATAACAGTTTATACTCAAGAATCCAAATGGATCCTTTTGAAGCCCTTTATGGGAAGAGGTGCAGAACAATAACATGTTGGGATGATCTTGGGAAGAGAAAACTCCTAGGTCCAGAAATAGTCGACGAAATGGTGGAGAAGGTTAAGACCATCCAAGAGCACATTAAAGCTACTTAGAGTCTACAAAAGAGCTATGCTGATAATCATCAAGGAGACTGTGAGTTTGACGTTGGTGACATGGTATTACTCTGTATATCATCGTGGAAGAGATTTATGAGATTTGGCAAGAAGGGAAATCTTAGTCCAATGTACATCAGCCCTTTTGAGACCATTGATCACATTGGAGAAGTGTCTTATCGACTAACACTCCCACCAAACCTATCTCAAGTACATGATGTATTCTATTTATCACTCTTGAAGAATTACATACCCGACCCTTCACATGTACTCAATCCATAAGTATTACTATTGGATAATGACCTCTCTTATAAAGAGAAGCCGATGATGATCTTAGATTGTAAGGAAAAAGTTTGACGAAATAAGACAATGCCCCATGTAATAGTGTTGTAGAGATACCAAATGTTTGAAGAAGCATTGTGGGAATCAGAGGAAGTGATAAAGCATAGTTACCCTCATCTATTTTAGTGTTGGAAAAGGTAATTTTGAGGGAAAAATTTATTAAGGGGGGAAGATTTTAACGACCCAAACTTTTATTAATGAATAATTATCTTGATCTAATTAAATGTATTATTTTTTAAAATTGTTATGTAAAAAATATTAACATCCATGGTTTTATGTTTTTGGAATTTTAAACACCATTAAGAATTGTAACCATTGTTAATATATCCATTGAATAGTGATCACATGATTTCATAAATATAGGGATTTAACAAATCCAATTTACTTAGACAAAGGATGCGATGGCCTCATCTAGTATAATTGATCCATACGAAGCCCATTTTTTTGAGCTCAAAAAGGATTTAGAGTAACTGGGATTCGCTACTGACCATGCCCAAGCCAAGCTTCAACATGTTAATCTTGAACGGAACAACCTATGGGAGATGCAGAAGTTAATAGAGATTACCCCCGAGCGATGTTATTCGAGCCACCCTAAGATTCTGTCACCATTGCACACATTAACCTTAGGTATTATGCGGGTGTTATAAGGGGTTATATAACAAGACCCTATCACTATGATTATATGAATTATTTTTGTATATAATAAATAATGTTCATTTATTTTATTATTATTACTTTGTAAAATGCTTTTAAAGCATATATAGAATTTTTAGTTAATATTAAATTAAGAAATATATTTTTATGAATTAATGGATTTTCATACTAAATAATATTTTAATAAAATATTATTACTAAATTATTTTTTAATAAATTTAAATTACTGTATAATGTTTTATGAATACAATTGAAATTTCTATTAAGGTTTCAAAACTATTTTTATCAAAACCCATTAATTTTCAATAAATTTCAGTTTTTATTTGAAAATTAAAAATTCAAATATTTAGAAAATAATTTACATAAAATGAAAACCATTTGTTGATTCAGGGCATCAAAATTTTCTAACGGTGAATTTTACATAATTTTCTGAGCCAGTCGAATTTTTGGGTAAAAATTAAATATAGTTTAAATATAAAATGTGTTTTATGACATCATAATAAACTAATATTTTTTTAATAAAATAATATAAAAATGATTTTCTGACCATAAATGTTTTATCTTAAAAATAATGTGATTTTATATTTTTTTGATTAATTTTATGGTTCCTTATTGGACCCTCCCAGACATATTAAATATTTTAACTTTTTAAAATGATTTCCTTGATAGTGTGGATCACCTTCACATAATCATGCCTAATATTTTAATAATTTCAAAAAATTTCCTTATAAAACAATTTTTCCACTCCAATATGGAAAAAATGGGTAAAAACCTTGGTATGTTTTTTGGTTTTGATTAGTTTAATGTGTAGTGTCCAAAACATAAATAATAAAGAATTCCATCTCCTTTTCTATACAAACCCACTCAATATCTCATTCCTCTTCACTAAAAACCATTTTATCTCAACCAACCTCTGCCCTCCTCTCTCTATAATCCTCCCAAGGCATCCCAAGCTCCCTAGAAGTCTCTCACAAGCCTTTGGGATCACACTTTCAAGTAAGGGATCATCACTTACCTTCCTTAATTATTTTAGTCCAAGTTTCCTTATAATGTTATGCCCCATTAGTTTCAATTAAAAACATATGGGTATGATTTACAACCTCCCCTACACTTCCCACCTTATGTTTTTATGATGACATACCCCTTTATCTCTCATTAATTCCTCTCATGAACCCCAATTACCATACTGAAATTATGTAAGGGATTTATTCCTTTCTCATTTTTTTCTAGGTTTCTATATACGGTAATCCCCTTTTAGTTTCAATTATAAATGTTTGGTTATGATTTAACACCCCCCTATACTTTCCTACTCATGTTTTAATGATGATATAACTCTTTCTCTCTCATTAATTCCTCCCATGTACACCCATTACCATGCCGAAATTTTGTAAGGAATTTCTCTCTTCTCATTTACATTCAAGCTATTCTTTTATATTATGAATGTAAATTCTATTTCATATGTTGGGATATTAGGCTTCATAAACCCCTTACATTCCATTACATGTATAAATTATGAGATACCACTTTCACTCTCATCAAACCATTTTGTGATTTCTATTTGATGTCGTTATACTGCCAAAGTTAGACCAAAAGTTCCCATGCCAAAATCATCATGTAAGTGAATACCATACACATTTATCTATCAAGGGTATTCACCTTTACTCACATGTACTTTTGGATTTATCAGATACATTTATGTATTCTACATCTCTTATTCTTGGAATAAATTATGATTTTTAGTGAATCCATGCTTTATGATCTATGTGGAACTCTTATACATGAAATAAAATGTTTATAAAGGGTGCCTCCTGATAGTACTCCAATGAATTGGGTAAAGAATAGTATCATGATATTCCATGTGAAATGAGGGTTTACTCATTCTTATTCATGTGCAATTAGGGTTTAATCATGATGATTTAACTACAATTTGGGTTTACTAATACATCATGTGCCATGATCCTTGGCTCATTCTAATATCATATTAAATGTTATTACCACATTTCCATGTTATGATAATAATGCTATGTCATGCCACTATGTTCATGTTCCTCTTATGCTTCATTAAGATGAATATTACCTAAAATGTACAAAATTATTTTTTTATTCCTTATTTAATCCCTTACCAGGCTTTATAGATCACCCTTTTCTTATGCATGTTCCTCATGTTATCTCATGGAATTCTAAGTAAAAAGGAATGTTCTCGTCCTATAATAGATGTTTTCAACAAAAATGATGTATTTTAAGTTCTAAGTTGTTATGTAATGTTCCTAATTATCCACGACACTAGACCTCTTGATCCTCATAGTCATCTTAAGTAAAATTTTATGCAATAAATCATGTTTAAGTGTGTAATAAAGGGATGGGTTTCTATAAATGGAGTACTTGTCCTCTTGTTAGATAGGTTTTTTCAGAATTTATTTTTGTTGACATTTTTTCATTCTATCTGATGTTTCTCTTTCAATATGGGTTCTGTTATAGATTTTTGTCTCTAATAATTTCTCCCTTTGTATTGTTACAAATAGGAAATTGTATATGTTCTCTTTCCCTATTTGTAGAAAAATTATTCCCTCGTTTACATTTTATAATGATAAGTTCAAGTATCCAACCCATGGAGATTGGGAATTTTTTTGGGTTATTTAATTCTAGCTATGGTGTCAATGTACCATGGTATATTGGGTGTTTTGTGATAGTAAGGTAGAAACCAATAAAATATATTTATGCTAACTCATAGGTCCAAGTGGAATATGTGTTTACATTTTCATTAATCATAGTTATAATATTTTTAATTCTTAGATGAAATACACTATTTGAGAATGAACCTTCAGTAGAATGGTGCATTAAGACTCTAGAAAAATGAAAAGGCTTATCATTTTAGAGATGATGGTTACACAAACATGTAATACACCTAGGATTGTGGAATCTCACAATGTATGTTTCACCTAGCTAAAACCAGTGTAAGAACCTAAAAAAATCAAGGAATTCAACATTGTATCACCTTCAGTGGGAATGAAGGAACAATCCCATCCCATAAGGATAGAGGTATATTCTTCTTATTTGTTTTCACCAACACCAACTACATCATCAACACCCTAGTGAATACTATGATTTATGGCTTCAAGGATGATATAAATGCTACATGTAGGGATTGTGGGATTTTTTTCATTACCTATATCCCCACTAAGAATGTATGTATTGACCAGGTTGGAAGAAAAATCACAGAAATCATCACTAATTTGAAATTTATTTAAGGAAAATTCAATGTACTAGGTAAATTCTTGATAATTTTCATTGAAAAATCCTTATAGGATACTCTACATCATTCACTTCATGGAGCAGATGTTTGAAGCAATATCAAACACCAAAGAGGTCAAAATCCAAAATAACCATCCAAGAAAGATAAAGGATGGATAAAGGTTTAACTATCACTTGATGAATATTTTGGGGATGATGCAATAGTAAACAATTTGTATATAGGTTATTGTGTGGTTGTAGACATCCTATATACCTCAGTTAATTTCATGAGTTCCAATTTGGGATAAGAGAATACCAATTTGGTCATCCAATTCTAGGTGATGTTGGCTTGAACTTGTGTTATATGGATTGCCTTCTGGGATTTTGTGGCTATGGTGTTGGGGTGGAGGTTGACTAGGTCTATCTAGGATGATTGTTTGTTGGAAGTCTTTCTGGTTTTTATATTCTCTGAAAGGTGAATGAGTTTTATGAGGTCTGTTGGTACGATGATGAATACGGACTCGACCACATGGATCAGGCCCCAATGGAAGTTCTAGAGCTTGTGGTTCATCATTACAGAGCATTATGGATTGAGATGTTGAGAGGGTATGGCTTTTTCCATAGGATAGGGCCTATGATTTGACATAGGATACTTGCGTGCCGTTCAGCTCTGCACTGGTGGAGATCTTTTTCATGATCAATTTCTGGGGAGGGGTAGATCCATGTTGTCAGTTTGGGTTGTATTATTAAACATTCAGGTTGTGATTTGTCCTAAGTTGATGATGTCTATTTGGGGTTTCCCTCTTCTTCCCTTAGAAGGGGGTCTCGCTTTAAATCAAATAAAAAATTGAAGGCCTTCAGGCCATTGGATGGATAAGAAAAAAATCATGGTAAAATAAAAATGGGGAATCCACGTTGAGTTACATTATGGGATGGGTGTCCATACTCGAAACCATTGGAAAAATGAAAACATGGAACCCCAATGAAATCCCATTCCAACACAATTTATTGTTTCAAAAATAAAAATAAAAATGGGGGTAACACCATCCCATTCTTCTCTTAATGGAGATGATTAAACTAATTTAGAAGAGATATTGGTGTTATAGGAGGCTAAGATAGAGGAAATGTGATCACTTAATGCTGGTATTCCTTAAGTAAATACACTCAGGGAACATAATCATATTATGGGAACCAATGTATTCCCTTAAATGTGAACTATTTATCTAGAAAATACCTTTCAACTTGTTTTATATGGATATGCTCAAGTGGTCAATTTTCACCCAGACCATAAGTCTATATGGGTCATGAAATTTATGGATTATATTTATTTTCCCCCTCTCGATCCAAATGAATATTTGATTCATCATTTGGACCCAAAAATAGTGAGGTATTACAATAAAAATAGGTAATCGGGTTGTTTTAAGAATCACCCTCAACCAACAATCATGTTCTTCCTCAGTCAGTGATACCACTAGAGTTATTCAACCCCATAGTGGCCCTTATCACTCAAATTGAGGCAGTAAAGAGAGGAGGGACACATTACCATTAATGACAATGAACTTCCATGAATGGTTGGATGTAACCCTTCCTCCACCACACTTTTGGTTTCCAAATTTCCCAACAATTAATGTTTTCAAAACTCTAGAACAACATTTGATGCATATCATGTTGTGTTATGGACCTATGATGAGAATATTTGAGCAGCAAGTGTTTAAAATACTCAGGTGTTACAAAAAAATAGAAGGATCGAATTTTATTCCTTATTATAACCTATCAACTGGTCCATTGAAAACTGGGAAGATATAGGATGATAGTATATATTTCTATATATATATAATTCCACTGTTACTTTTGGTAGTGTTATAAATAAATAATATATTTTAGGATTTATAAACACCCCATATCCAATGTAAATTTCCTAGTGAAATCATAGAGTTGGATAAGATAACTTAATGGTTAGAAAGTAGTTTATAATGAAGCAGGAAAAACATTCAAGATATACTGACTAACTAAGTGAGGAGGAAAGTTAAGGCATATATAGTAACTTCCATTCTCAAGCAATATTTTTTTTCTAAACCTAGTGAAAAATCCCACAAAATATTTCATGACACCTCTCCCTGAACGACCATAACAATAGTAGCATCCTTGGTGGGAGGGGATAAGGGAGAATCTTCATCCATGTATTCATTATTGAATGTATAAAAATTATTCATTCATTAAGGGGTTGGTCCAATGATATTTTTTAGAATCCCTAAGATCAAATATATACAGATTACCCAAAATTAAGAAGCCATTGGTGGTTGGTCTTAATGATCATCCATATTATTCCCCACATCACATGACATTAGGGAATAATATTCTTGAATAATTTTTCTTAAAGGAAGTAATCATAAATATAGTTAATTCAAGGAAGTTAATTTTTTTAACCCTCATAATAGGTGCAATGCATCTCCATTGATCTAGTAGAGGAGTAATAATCATGTAATCAACTCATTGAAAAATAGGTATAGTTGTTTGATGGTTGAATGTCCTGAAAAAATATCAATAAAGGACACACCATTATCACAGAAAAATTTAATTAGAGAACTATGACCTTAATTCCCATAGTGATCACAAAATCACTTAACATAACCCTTTAATTATTCAATATAAAACATGCTCATAAGATCTTGAATCAGGATGTGGATATAAAATATAACGCTTGACCAATCTATTGGCTAGTTAAAACAATATATGATCTCATGACCACGACACTGTCATAATGACAACCACTTAAAAAAACCTTTTTAGATTATGAATCATTATATAATATAGTAAATGAAATTTATTTGAATAAAAATTTCTTCAACAGATAAAAAATAAAAGAATATGAGACTCAAATTCACATGAATAACCAAAGGGGAGGTTAAATAAGAAATATTCTTATGGGCCAATGGACCCATGGGTGAAAATCATGAAAAAATATATTGGAGAAGAGCTTCCGTAGAATCCATATATGTAGCTAAAAATCAGCAATAGGTACTCAAATGTGATTACTATGTGTATCAATCATCCCTCAAATCGTCTAGAGCATAGTTATTGTCTTTAAAATTTGAAGATCAGTTGGTATATTTACCTACTTATGATCCTATTTTTTAATATCTAAATGGATTGACACAATGTATTCCATTAACAAGGGATTATCTGATTGTTAGTAAGAATTCCTTAGTGCAACATATATTGAATTTTGGGAATCAACCCAATGAATAAATCCCTACTAAGAAACTTAGGACCCTTAATTATAAATGGGACATTCTGAAATAGTTTTCCACATACTATGTCAAAATAAAAATCATGTATACCCTTCCCCTCTTAGTGGGCCTTTGATGGAAATTGGTCAAACCAATTTGGATTCCATAGAAATTATATGCTGGTGTTTCTATTGTTGTTGTGTGTCAAACTAAGAATGAACATGATCAGGGTCACACAACTAACTCATTTTTTAAACAATTTTTAATGAAAATTGTTTATAAGAACATCCCCCCAATTTCCTAGCTAGTTAGATTAATGATGTTGGTTAGCATTGAGTTGTTAAAGATTATTGATATATAATTCGTAATATTTTTGATCAAAACCTTCATCACATTTTTTAATGATATGTATTTTTACACATCAATGTTAACCATTAATGGGTATCACAAAATTATACCAAATCCCCATGGTAAGATCATGCTAATGGACTAGTTTTGGAGTATTTCCTATTATCCTGATTTCATGGTCAACTAAAATGATATGATATTCTGTGTTCTTTTAGGAAGACCATGGATTCAAACAAAAGATAAAATTGTAGAACATGAAAATACATGATTAAAATATATTATTAATGTACATGTTAGAGTTTTACATAGTTATTTATCCCCATTAAATAGATTTGAGTCTCTTTATCCAATTTATTCTTATTAAAAAAGATAGGTAAGGCATTTAACAATAGAAGATTCCAACAATGGTATGATCCCGAATGGATTAGAGGCCTCTCCTCCAACCCCTATATTAATCTTGGTGATTAATACATACTACCATCCAACAACTTTAGGAACTATTTATAATGTAAGTAATATATGAATCCAAACAAAACCTAGATGACCATAGTATATATTTATTGCTTTTCAATATATCAATACTCAACTTTTGTGAGAGTGATGCTTCCAAAACATAAAAGGGAGAACACTGGAAAACATTTACTAGTATCACTATATTTGATAATTTTTACAATAGAGATTCCACCACATTGTGTATTAAATATTAGAATTCCATCCCACATTCCCCTTTAGGTGTTGAAAAGATACCCAATATATCTCTACTGGCACTCTCACCAGGATATCAGTGGGGATAGGGATTTGTAGATGAATAGGATATTGATAATACCCATACAAAAAATGAAGATGGTTCTTAACCATTATTTATGAGCTTAAATAGGTGAATATAATTTTTGATGAAGACATTCCGCCTACATTTATTTGTTTTTCTATGTCCCCAAATGAACAAGTGGAACATGTTTCATTTTTTAAAATTGCATCGTGATGTTTTTTTAAACTATATATGATGTATATGTAAGAAATTGAGGTAGTAATAATCCATTTTGGGATGATATATTACCAAAATGGTTATAAGAATGTTACAAGAAGAATTAATACAACCCTCACTTCCTGGGTTGAAGTCGATATTGGTAATCATATAAAGGAAATTTTTTTTACGGAAGTGAAATATATAAAGATGGTGGATAATAACATCCTAGTCAAGGAATTGAATAGGACGATATGGGTCTATATCAATTATAGATATGTCAACATGTGTTTCCAATTAATTATTTATCATTATTGAGAATGGAATAATTGATCAATATTACCACTGAATTATAGTAAATTTCATTCATATATGAAAGATCTACTAAAAATCAAATATATAAGGGCTAGGAAAACGAGGATACCACATATCTAACTGATTTTAATTGATATACTTAATTTTTTTAATTCAATTTAATTTAAAAAATTGGGACCACATACAATAACTTCATGAACATTTTTATGTACATTTTTGGAAATAAAGTGGAGTGCTATATTAATTATCTTGTTATAATGTCCGGAAAGTGTTATGACCACATTAGTGATCATGGAATGGTTTTTACAAGGATTAATTGACATGATTTGAACATACACCCCTTGAAATGTTCTTTCAGGGTAACATTAAGAAAATTCTTTAGTTTCATGGTTTAATATCATGGTATTGGGGTCCATCCCAAGAAAATAGTGGCAAACGTCAACATTCCCAACCTCTAAGATTCATAATGTTGAAGGAATTATAGGTACATCTCACCTGTATTGGATTATTTATTTCTATTTTGGATGAAAAATGTTCACCCTTCGAAATATTGATGATATAGGGGTCCCTTGTTAGTGTGATAAGGGATTTGAACAGGACTTCAATAACCTCAAGTAGTAACTCCAAGATGGAGAAGTCTTGATGAACCCCTTTAAATGGAAACATATAATATTCTATGTGGACTCTCATGAGTAATCATTTAGTATCATATGAACTTAAATGAAGGATGTAGGTAATGAAAAATTCTTGTACTATATTTTCATTATAATTCTTGATAGAAAGAAAATATATTATAAGAATTAAAATAATTTCCTTTGATTGGTATTTATGGTGAAAACATTCATGAATATTTATAGCACCATGAATTACACAAAGTGTCCCACACCATGCCTCTCAAATATATCCTAATTCTACAAATTATAATGGATGATTTACCCCAAGGGAAGTCATTGTATAATATTTTGACATTCATTTTATATCTCTTGATGTGGATAAAGGATAAGTGGATTAAGATAATATCACAAAACAATTAATATTTTATAAAACACAAATAGATTAAAAATCCATGGAGAAGAATTATATCTTATTTAGAATCACCACCTACAATTTGGGAGTTAAAATTGAATGAATTTATATAATACCCATTTGGAATGGACTGGATGACCTGATAAATGACCATATCAGTTTGGTTTCCGTGTTTATCTACCAAGTTAAGTATCCCAACCATATTACAGTATTTTTTTGGTATAATTCACTAATATAAGAGTAGAGTATCAGTCCCTTATTATCATATTAGATTTATCTTTTTATTTTTTAGTACCAAGGTTTCAATTTAATGTGGATCTAGGAAATGTGATCACTAAGGTTAATGGTGAATATAAAAATATAAAATTGTATTAAATAACATAGTATTATCATTTTTGTGAATTAATTAGTGAATTCCACTACGATCAAACATTAAACCATGTACCAGAATAGCAAATTGATTAGAAATATGATTTAGAATACACTAAAATAGTCTTTCAAGATCCTAACCATGATGAAAGTAATATCAACATCATGTATCATTGGGTCATCTTCATTGTAATTAGATATAACATGGAAGAAATTATTGAGATTATACCCATTATATAGCATGAGGAGTAAATGCAAAACTCATTTTATTGTTCCAATGAATAGATGTCACCCATAAAGAACTATATCACAATTGGGACCTTCCTTCCAGATTAGCTTTAGAAAAAATAGATATATTTCTTAGAAATAAATTTATTCCTCCCCGATAGGACCAATCCATAGTAAGTACTCTATAAATAAGGCATTGTGGTAGTCCTCTATGAATGCAATGAAAGAGATGAAATAATTGTCCCTATGCAAGAGGTTCACACAAAAGAATGTGACACCAATAAATTAGAAGCTAAAATCTCCTATAATATCAGAATTCAGGGATATTGATGACAAAAAATTACATGTGATTATATAAAATTTACTAAAAAATGTCTCACATGTTAGGTGAACATCAACATCATCGTTAGGTGAACATCAACATCATCCATCATACCCAAGAATTATTTCCTATCAGAAATTATTCATTGTCATTTTACACATGGTAAATGGATTTAATGGGGCCATATCACCCAATTATAACCTAGAATTTGAAATTCATTAATACTTCCATATAATAATTCTCTAAATGGTTCATGTTGATACGCTTAATAGTGGAGAAAATGATGATTTTTATAAGCTTTATAAGGGAAAATAATATCAAAATATTTGGTTCCTCTCACATGATATTGATAGAAACTAGAACTAAAATTTATTACTCCTACTTTAATTGATTATATAGGTAATATGAAATTAGGACCAAACATATCTTATATTATCATGTAGTATAAAATGTGTTGATAAATTCCATAAACAAAACTCTATATAACATTCTTTAGAAGATGTTGAATATAAATAAGAAGTCTTAGCTGGATAAACCTCTGCATGATTTATTTTCCTATGACGTCACAACCCAAACTAAACGGAATGAGACATCATATTTTCTATTATATCCGATAGATGAATTCATTCCCATAATAGACCATATTCCCTCATTGGGGACTAATATATAAAATGTGAAGATTGTGGATGGATAGTACCGAAATTAGTAGGATTTCCAATGACTTGATGGGAATATGTTTGATAGATTATATAACCTAGATATTTATCATAATTTATTCAAAAAAGACTTCAATAATATATTCTGACTCAATTTATTTCTCTAAGTACAAATCATGTTACCCCTTATTGACTATATGATACTAGGTAAGAATCATCCAAAACTGGATCCAAAATAGGAATGACCTTATATTTTGTATTAGTTTTACCCCAACAGGTACTATACCCATATTACTATAAATGGAAAGTTTCTAATACCCTCCACCAAGGTGATGTTCCATAAGAAAATATTTTTATGTTGTATCATACTCACTAAGACCATGTTTCAAGACTATAAGCTGCATAGAGTCATCATCATCATTTCATGATATTCAACTTCATAGAAATTGCCCTCACCACATGACATTAAAATGAATGGTTATAGTCTTTATCATATGGTGATAAAAATACTGACATATATTTCATCCTATAATACACTAAAATACTTGGAATGGGTTTTCCTATGAGACATGTCACCTACATTAGAACCAGATCTATGTGAGGGAATGTGGAACATTCCCCTATCTATAAAATTATTATAGGACTAAATGTTCTATCCACAAACCAGAATAGAGTATTAAAATTTCATTTCCTATATATGAACTCAATATACATAAGGGATCACTATCTGACTATAATTGAAATGATCATTTGGGAAATGAAAAAAAAATTATTTTTCGAGAAAATATGAGTTAGAAATCTATTTGGATCTACATAAGAACTTTTGTGTTTTAATTCCCATTATCATAGGATATATAGTGATGTCTTATATAACCTATTTAGGAACCAAAAATGGATTTTATTTGGTACCCAAATGATTTAACTTGGAAGAAGATCCAAATAAGGCTTTCTTATGTAAAATAAAATAGTCATAAAATTGCCCCTTTATTTCAATTTCTCCCCCATCATTCATCTTTTACTGATACGAGTGATTCCCTATTCATCTCTTCTTTCTATAACAGAGAAAGACTCTGGTGATCCTATATTTATTGGTGAATTACACTTCATGGTATCCATAACCTGAACCATAATCAATGGGTTATGCCTATCTAAATAGAGATAAAATGAAATGTGAAAGTCTATTTTTCATGATCATAAACTATACAGATTAACCCATCCCCAATTTTAACTTTCTCTTCTATATGAGATCTCGGTCTATATACAATTATCTGAAACAGAATTCACCTATATATTAGAACATTAATTACCATTCCACTAAATTTGACTCAAATATATATATGGAGTGCATATCCAAGAACCATGTGAGGATTTATTCCCACATTTTAGGATATAAAGTGACACAATGATATCTTATCCTTGGCCTAGCCATGATTCCCCTTGCTCAAAAATGACTTTTCTCATTTGTATGAGATTTATATTTTTAGTGGATACAGTGTAACATTATATCAATATATATATATATTACATATTATTAGATTAATATTCATTACAAAATAGAAAAATCCTTTTCAAATACTTTTGGGACTAGTGAATTTAAAAACATAGATAAATAAAAAAAACATTTTCATATGAGGTATACATAATCTCCCATAATGTTTTCAATAACTATAACCTTTCATATAAATAACATATATATAATATTCCTTCATATCCTATTTAAAAGGGAATATATAAAGGGGTGATCTCATATCCCCTTTAAGGATAATCTAGGGTGATGTTAATGATCACATAAGAATACCATGAGAATAGGGTATAATAATATGAGATTAAAAGTAGAATATCATACCCTTCAAAAAATAGTTTAAATTTTTTTTTAATGGAATATATATTGAAGTTTCATAAAACATTAATCATATAGAAATAAATCAACACAAGACATGAGATAATAACATTAGTATAATACATATATTTTCTTTGTATACATAAGCATAAAAGAATTCCTTATTAGTAAATGCTCACTACCATGACTATCATAGTGTATTTAGTTCACCATATATTCTATCATATCATTAAAATATTTATCCATAGACAATCATAGTGGATTTAGTCCCTTTCTGAACTAGTTTTACTCCACATTTTTACTCAGTTTATGTTATGAGCAACTATCTATACCCAATACATTGGATGGATAAATAATTCAATTAAAAATCACTATATAATGAAAATAACACATATTTGTGCCATAATATAATAAAATTTTCAACATATCATAACCTATGAAAAGGTAATGGTTTTGATAAAAAATTTATCCTAGAAAAACACATAGAAAAGAAATCGGTTTCACAAATATCTTATATTCATAGTCATAAACCATCACGAGAAAGCATAAGGATTATATAATTTGATTATATCCATAATAAAACATTAATAATGTCACCAGATGTAATCATATAATAAATCTACCTTTAAAAGATCACTTGGAACATTTTATAAGTAATATACAATTTCTTACTTGAAACTATTTATGTAAAATGTAATAATTTTGCAATTATTAAGGAAAAATATTTATTGAAAAGAACCAATAAAACATGTAAACGATGATTCCAATAATTGAGAGTCCATGGTGGTGGAAAAATTATTTTCACTTCATTCATGTTATAAGAAAATATTACCTTCTTGTATTTTTAAAAAAGGTAAAAAAGTTACCCATTCAGAAAATGAAATGGATATTAGATTTAAACCACTTTTTAAAAATTAAATCTTGATCAAAAATTAATTTTAACAACCATTAATCAATGTAAGGAATATTATTGAAAATATATATAGAAAACATGGACATTGAGGAGAATTGTTTTTTTATAAAGACAGAAAAAAATTTGGGTTTTCATATAATTTTTTTGGCCTCATGAATTCATAAATAAAAGATAATGGAAGTAAAAAATTTTATTTCTAGAAATAAATTGTAGAGAATAAAATTAATGAGTTTATTGAGAGTTTTAAACATTATATGATAATTAGAAATTAATCATAAAAAATCACATTAAATAATGATTATCTAACCTGAAACCATTTCCAATTTGATAATCTATATATAAAAACATGATAAAAGAGAGAAAATTATAAGGATATGTAATTGAAATAATTTTCTTGATCAGAATCATAAAATAAATTCCTATGAATTATAATAAATTTAAATTATTATAATTATATAATAGAGTCATTTATAATATTATAATATCATATAAAAATATCTAATAACATTTTATCACCCATTTATTAATAAATTCTTAATAAAACCATCCTCTTAGAGTCTTAACATGTTCGTTCTTCATGAGAATTTAATTTAGGAAGTTCGTATCCATTTAAAATAATCTTAGTTCTATAATATGAGGAATTTAAAAAAAAATTAAATATCATATATTTTAATTATACAAATATATTGGGTAATGCATAAAATATAAATTTAGAAAAATCAATTAGATCATTCATGGAAATGGTATGTTGTACGTATAGATTACTCTTGTTTTCACATCTTGATGAATTGAATGGAAGAATATTAAATAATAATTCAAATGTCTAAGATCGTTATTAAATCAGATATTGAATAAATATGTATTAAATCTATCATTATTTCAATCTAAGAAAAACATAGATGAAGAAAAAATCGTATTTCTTCACAGATGTGGTAGTCCACACATACACACAAGAAATATTGTCTTCGTCCATCATAATGGATGTTAAAAAGTTATATTAAAATTATAATTTCAGAATAGTGAATATGTTATAAATTATTTTTATAATTAATCCCATCATAATAACAATATATAAATGATTATTATGGAAAATGAATTGTATCAGCTTGTCGAGAAGGTAATATATATGTACACACAAACGATACTTTTAGTTTCCATTTGGGGGATATTAGATTGAATAAATGTTCTTTCATTATTGTACTAAAATTTTAGTATATTAGTGATAGATAAATTATTATTTTATGATGAATAACATAGATTAGGTTTTAGGGGAAGAAATAAATTAGAGGTTGTAAAGTAAGATGATTTCATCTTCTTTAGGTGACCTTTACTAGATCATTTATTTATAACCCTTAGAAATGATAATTAAGATTAAAAAAACCTAAAAATTATTTTTATGAAAGTTTAGAATTTTATTTCTAGTTTTATTTTATTCTAGATGGCATAAATTGGTCTAAATAAAAGAGATAAGGAGTTTCCCTTTATAAGGGAGGGAAATGACACGGATTGAATTTCATAAAATAAAAAAATATAACAATGTCATTTTAAAAGAAATGATTCCAAATGGACTTGAATTCAAATAAAAATAGTTTATGGTCAAAATAAAATCACGATATGTAATTCAGATTGTGTTTAGTCTCATTTTGAACCATACCTATTTTATTAACCCCACTGTTAACAACTTTTGGCCTGAACTAGGATAAAAAATATTTCAATATTAAAGGGATAGGAATGTAACCATAAATGATCAAGAGACTCATAAATAAAAATTTGTCGATATATTGACCCATATTCTATTCACATGGATTAATATAATTTTTTTATGAATTTGAAATCAATTGATAAAACATTCTGTATTATACAATATCATTATTTAAAATTTATGAACTCTTCATTTAATTTTACATTTTAGATAAAAATAAAAATGCATAGTTAAAATATAATATTTTTATACATCACTAATCAGTTTTATTAATTTAAAAACAATGGAACATAATAATTCATTCAAATTTTATTACATGAAATATTTTGGATAATCATTTACAATATTTTTCTTTTAATTTAATAAATAAGGTGTAAGTGTTTCATAAGTGTTTAAAATAGTTATTGAATAAAAAAAGTAAATTACTTAGAAATAAAATAATGTATATTGAATATAAATACTTGGGAACAAAATTATCCTCTTTTAATAATTATATAAAAACCATAGAGAATATTAATGTCCAGAGAGTAACATTTCCTATTTATTGTTTTTATAAATTAATATGAAGATCATAACCAAGGAAATATTTCAAAAAATGATCATGTAATATAGAAATTGATATATACTTCCAAAAACCAATCATCTAATGGGATATTGGAAGGTGTCAAGGAAATTGTGAAGCCTTATCAAAGAGTTTTAACCCTATTTTAACAGTAATACCCTTACTAATGTGAAAAAATTACTATGGTTACTATTCATAATGACAAAAAATAAAAGGTGCATATTTAAAAAAATTATCCTCATATTTAAAAACTTGGAATCTATTTTTCAATATTAATTTTCTATAAATGACCAAAATTCATTTTAAAAAAGTTAAAATGAGATGAAATCCACTTTTTCGATTATGAGACTATTATGTATAAAATATGATTTATTCTTACACCATTCCAAGAAAAATATTTAATTAATGTAAAGTAATTAAAATTAATATATAATATTTAAATTTAATTAAAATAACTAACCAATATAGACTAATCTAATTTATTATGAAAAAAATACATTTCGTTCATAAAAGTAATTTTCATAAAATATTCGGTTTTATTTTGAAATGATTTTAGGTTTCATTTTTAATTAATTTATAACAATGGAAATAATTTTAAAAATGTTTAGAGTATATATTTTTAATAATTTAATTTGTACTATTTGTTCTTCCCATTTTAATTGCTATGTTTTAATGGTTTACTATATTATAGTTCATTTCAACTATGTGTTGTGTGTATGACAAGCTATCAATAAACATTTTTAAAGATAAGTATACATTAAAGCCTTATGGTGATACATTATAACCACATTAAAATAAATTTCTCCCTTGAAATTATATCACTACAATAAAAAAATGAGGATATCTCTATTTCATTTCATCTCATTTTTCTCAAATAGCAACCTCAAATTTATAATTTATCAGGAGAAATTTAACTATGTTGGTTGTTTTTTTCATTTAAATTTATCTGTATGATCCATGATTTCTAGTAGATGTTCTTCATAAAAATGATCCTTCTCTAGTGGTACAACTTATGAGTTCTCTGCATGTGATGGATCAGTTATGAACTTCCTTAGGATAGATACATAGAACAAACTATGAACTTGAGAGAGGGTTTATGGAAGCACCATGCAATAAGATACCATCCCCAATCGATCAAGAATCTAGAAAAATAAAATATATAGAGGGTTCAACTTTCCATTTATTCCAAATACCACAAACTTATTCCATAGTGATATCATTAAGAACACCTAATCAAAATCTATAAATTCTATATTTCACTAATGATTTTCATCAAAAAATTTCTATTGAGTCTGTGTTTCCATGATGTGTTACTGAATGGATCAGAATTTCAATTCTATTTCTTCATATATCTTATGTTTAAATAAAATTAAGTCTCTATATTTATACAACCATTTTAGAGTTATAAGCTTTTTTTAAGTAAGGATATATAGTGGGTGATTTTAAATATCAAGTAAAATCTATTATTAAAAGACATATCAACTAGAGGAATTTGTTGACTTGACCAACCTTTGAAATCCATTGGATAATATATAAGAATATAATCTTGGGTATGAATGGTTCTCATAGATTTTTCATCTGTTTAATGGTGATAAGGGGTTCTAAAAAACAACTATATATTTATATCTTATTAGAGCCTTGTCTATAACATCGAGGTAATCCTTGGATCCTGATATAATACAATAAAATGTGGTAATCCATTGAACCATACAACTTCCTTAAGGTATATACTTGAAATCTTATAAAGATAAAAATTGTCCATGTTAGTAGTGAAGTGAGAAAATATTGAAAGCTGATTGACTACATCCCAAATATAATTATGTCATTTAGACATTTTGGGGAGTCTAATGATAAAATCCATGGCTATTTTTTATAAATTATATTCTTATATAAGTAATGGATGAAAAAACCCCATAGAAATATATTTATCACCCATAACTTGTTGACATACCAAGCACAAAGATATATACTCGGAAATATCTACATTAATGTTGTACCACTAGAAATACTAATTTATATATATTTACATATTCATACATAGAATATGAATATAGAATTATGAACTATGATATTTATCCAATAACTCATTATTTATGTCAAGAATGGATGTGACATGTACATGGTTTTGGAATCATATCATTCGAAAACAGTCACGGTTGTAAATATGAGTATTTATGACCTTCTTCTTCAGTTCCAAACATTCCTTTATTTCATACTAAATCCTCAATTGTATTGAATGTTGAATATTAATTTTTGAATGATAATATTTTTCATCTTAAATAATTTTAGATCCATTTTAAAAAAACACAAAAATAGTTGATATTTTTTTATCCTCATAGTAGATAATCTGGCATGATCCTTTATTATCAATGTATATATCACATTGTTTATTTTACTAGGGGGATGATATATTGAGGTTTCATAATCATTATTCAAGATTAACCATCTTCTATAGCACAGATTTTTATATTTTTATGGGAATATATACTATAATTATTTATGATCAGTATATATGTAAAGTCATTCTCCATAAAGAAAATACATACATTTCATTAATGAAATAATTTCTATAACCAACTCTAAATCGCGAGAAGGTTAATTTTTCATATGAACCTTAAATTTAATTGAATAATAATTTATAACCATATCATTATGAATGATAAAACATCCTAGACCCTTCTATGATGAGTCACTATAAATTACAAACCCTTCTCCACTATAGGGTAACATAAGAAATGGTGTGCTAACATAAATTATCTTAGGTTCAATTATTTTTTTAATTAAAATTAATCAATCCTAAGGAACATGAATAGTTTTAGAGTTTATATCATTAGTGTATTATATAGGCTTGAAAAATTCTCCACAATATATCAATTATATCCATCCAAACTAATAAAATTATGGATCATAGTGACAGTGAGTGGTCTATGAAATTTTTTAACAACATCCGTCATTTATGGATTCAATAAATATACCATCGATTGAGATTATATTACCCATAATTTAATGATTTTTTAGCCAAATGCACGAACTTTTAATTTTATACAAAAAATTTTCTTCCTTAAATTCCTTATAACAATCCTCAAATGATCTTCAAGGTCATCCATTATCTTCAATATGATAGTATATCTTTTATAAAGACTACAAAAACTAATCTAGGCAATCTCTGAGGATTTATTCAATAAATCAATGAATATAGTGGGGGAATTAGTAAGTCCAAATGGAATCACTATTTACTAATAGAGTCCATGAATTTTATGTAATGTTTTCATCGGTGTATCATACTTCATTATCCTCAATTTATGATATCTAGAATGAAGATAAATCATGGAAAAGTGTTTATCTCTATGTAGGTGATCAAATAAGTAATCAATATGCGGTAGATGAGACTGGTTACTTACTGTGATCTCGTTAACCAAACAGTAATAATTATAGCGTATAATTTATTCATTATTCTACTTAATAGAAATAATAGTTTTCCTCAAGGTGATTCATTTGATTGAATAAATCATTTTTCTTGACTCTCCTAGAGTTTATTCTACAATTTCTATAAATCAATCTGAACCATTCTATAAGGAACCATTAAAATAGGTGAAACACTTGGTATTAGTTCTATTGATAACTCATATTCACAGTTTGATGCATGACTAGAAAACTAATTGGGAATGACAAAAAAATGAACAATTGACACATCATAGATGTTGTGTTTTTCAATAAAATTACGAAATAAACACCCCTTATGAATAGGAATCAAGACCCAAATAATGAAATCCATTTCCATTGGAAGTTAATTTTTTTTATCTCACTAATATAGGATCAATGTTTGGTTTGAAATATCAAACGTTACTTCCCTTACTCATAAATTTATTTGAACATTATTTAAAGAAATCCAATCCATGGCAATGTTAACAACGAATTCAACTAGGGGAAGAATACATATATTTTCTGGGTGAATATTATGAGAAACACCAATCAATGAAGAATCATAGATATTAGATAATATCATTATGAGACTATGGTTATTCACTTCTATTCAATATATAATCATTTACGTTTTGTTGTTATACCCTTATAGAATTCATAAGATATCAACTGTTAGGTACTTCCATATTTAAAAAATGAATTACCAGTTCTAGTGGAGATGGAATGTGTAATTTTCACAATTTAGTTATCATAACCATCATAAGAAATAGTTATTGAATTACATTTCACTTTTTATTTGGTATTAATAGAATTCTGGCATTGATCATCATCATTAACCTATGATTTTGACCACTAGTTATCATAATTCCCATAGATCGTGCAATGGAAACAATGGTGTATGGGTGGTATATTATGTGGTTCTTTTCCACTATAAATGACTAACTTCATTCAGTCAAATCCTGTTTTGATTTCACAATGACCTTTCTTTACACACATAAAATAGTTACTAGTCCCATTAATACAATTTTGACATGTTTCCATCCAATGATTGAGCATAATAGAAATATCATTTTCTTGTCTCTATGATTTTTAGAATTTTATTTAAATCCTATCGTTAATTTATTTTTTCAGAACATTGATATCGATAGGTTACCCAAATCTTTATTTCCATTTTGATATAACATCAAACTATTTATTCATTACTGTTAAATCCTCTTATGACAAACATCCTTTATAGACATGTTTTTAAACAAATGATGAATCGACTGACCTACATTTGGGTTGGATGAAAATACCAAAATCATAACACGCATGTCATATAAATTTTTAATCATACATACTAATGGATTAATCATACTTATTCATCATATTAGGTAATAATATCTATACATTCATATAAAGAATTCAAGGAAGTTACTTAATAGAAAAAAATCTCTTAAACTCATGCAGCTATATGGAAAAATGTTTTACCCATCTTCCTCCAGTTCATGAAAAATTCCACCATTGATCTATTTCACCTTCTGATTGATAAACAACAAATATTTTTCCCATGTTCCAGAAACTATAGAATATAAAATAGTATTGTTTTTTTATTGATCCATTTTCTAGAAATGTCTGGATTTGAATTCCCACAATGTTACATCCCCTAATCTGACATTGTCCCATGTATCTAAATATGGCCAGTTATGAGACCTCAAGCGTGCCTCCCTATATAATGAAGAATGATGACTTGGAACATGGTTTTAATGGATATAGCTGGGTACATATACCCAATTTACAAAGTTAAAATACAATGGATGTAAAATATAATAACAAAATTTTGACTAATGGATACAACAGAAACAATATAATAAACAACTATAATGTAAAGGATGCACCTATAAATAAAATAATAAATAGTGTAAAGTTAGGTTGGATGTATCTATATATCAAACTGAATGTAATATATATAAAATGACACACTAACAGAAATAAACTCCAAGACCCCAGTCATAAACCCCATGTCGTTCCCATCTGTTATCCTCATGTCATCCAATAAAAAAATCAACTACAAGGTACCTTTGCCCTGTACAAACCTTCATCCATGTAATCCTCTTAGATACCAAATAGTGACCGAAATAGGGTGTGAGTAAAACTGATTAAGCCAACACCATTGTTCCTAAAAATAAACATTATGATATTAAGTGCATGAAGTAATATGAAAAATAGGTGTATTAATTACCCAATTAATACAATTCATAAATCAAAATTCTTTAGTACCTTGTGGGAATATCATATAGCATGTGAAAAAAGTATGCCAACCATAACTAAAAACCATGAAATCATAACATAACTGGGAAAATCCCTCCTAATAATCATTTTAGAATTTTGTACACGCCCATTATATAATAATTTCACTATCTGGTTTAGGAATTTGATATAATAAGATCAACATCAAACTAGGCCAACCAACTATATATGCATTATATAAAGAAATTTTTCCAGACCCGCTATATATGTATTAAGACATCAAACTGGGCCAAGTCCACTATAAAAACATTACAACCTCAAACTTGGCCAATTCCACCATATAATAATTATAGCATTAATCACCATAATTAATTATAATAAGGATATCATAGTATTGTATCATAAGACTCAACGGTTAATTCTGAAAATAACCATTTGTATTTCTATTACACATTCATTTATATTTCAGTTTATCACCAACCATTTCAATAAAAAATATTCAATTACTAAGGTGATTAAATGTCAATAATCACCTAAGGTCTCATGTCATGTTAAATGATACTTTAATAAATTATCCAATTCATTATTTTCAAGGGTTTTCTAACCCAATGAGTTTCCATAACCTAGTTGGAAACACTATTGGATCAAAAGGGATCTAATGAATAATCCAATCACAGGGTTTTCATCATTAATTATTAAATTAACTAATGCAATTGTTGTGTCTGTAGACTCAAAATAATGCACATACTTATCAATTACCTAGAAAATATGGTTAGGTATTAGACCATATTTTTTTCACAGATAATCAATACCACGCATGAAATGGGTAAGTCCAACATGAACGAAGGTACATAAGATAACAGTAAGAACTATATCACACAAGATTAAAATCAACACCTGTGTCCATATCTATCAAATGACTACACCATGATAATGAGGAATAAGAATAAGAGTACATGAAAAGAAATAAAACCCGCTCCCTAGGGATCAGATGCTTCATCGAGACATCTAGAATGGAAGAAGACACTCTAAAATAACTATGAAAATGCCTAAGGAATAATAGAGGAGAGGCTACACAGAGATGGAATGAAATTACATGGGCATTATGGCATTAAAAATATGGAGCTCAATATATAGAAGGCATTCAATTCCTGATTTATATTTTATATTGAAAATTTCATCACCTCATGTAAAAATTACCTTACTAGAATGTTACACATCATGTTTCAATTTTATGATATGTAACTGTTACATGTCCTGAACAATTTCACGATGTCTAACAAGTTACACTTATAAATCGTGATCTAGATTCTTCGATTGTTACATTTTCATGACCTAATCCATTCAAATACATCTTTTTAGAGATAGTTACATGTTAGGTATCATTTACACAACATGTAAATTCCATGTAGATATTTTTATTCCCATCTTTAAAAAAAGATCCCAAACCACCTACAATAAATTTTATAGTCAAAGATAAACTTTGTAATACCTTTATATGATTATATACCAAACTCTATTAGTTAAAAAATACATACATCTATCAACATTAGAACATTTTTCCAAAATAATTCTCACCCTCCTCAAAGGAAATTACCACCAATCATCACACCTAATGAGAAAAAGTTTTGATGAAAAAATCATAGAGGGACCACCCTAGAAAAAAACAAGATCTTACAACCTCCCCACCATATCATATCTTGTTCCCAAGAGGCTCTAATCATACTTATAAGGTATCAAAAAACATTTCTAGACACTATTATTTAATATCAAATTCCCTCTCCCAGGTCTCATCTTTAACACTACCATGATTCCACTACACTCGAACTAGAGACAAGGATTTTCCCTAGTTAAATTTCTAACTATGGTTTACAATCCATATTAAATGATATGAAAAGGATTAATATACACAAACCATTATTCCATAAATTTATAACACATGATAAGTGTTAAGACGATATATCTAATTCCAATAAAAGTTGGACACGTTGTTTAGGGAACTGTAGCATTGGGGAAGGGATAATCGACATTCCACTAGACTGCCCCTTTTCACAATCTAAAACAACCAAAATAACATAGGTGATCACTTTCCCTATTTACTAATATGACATTGTCCCAACATAGGTGACCCCTGAAGGAAAACAAAATTACCACATACAAACTCTAGAAGTCATATTCGATGGTTTGTGCCTGATTTATTCATCTGTATTTTGGTCACTAACCACCTACTAATCAACTGAATGTTCCTAGATGTCTCCGATGTTAGACTAGGTTCAACCAGAATGGAGTCACTTTACTTAAACCAATATATCAATGAATTAAATGAACATATATAAAAATACTAATAAGGTTCGATCAATAATAATGGATAGATTCTATTAATACAAAAAAATCCCTGATTTATATATCAATATCTTACAAAATACTGAAATTTAAAAAATATCATAAAATATTCTCCAGGAAAAGAATTTTCCACTCAGATTGGCCATTAGACAATGGATGGGAGGTTTTTCTTAGAAGAAACTATGACCCTAGAGAGTTTATAATACCATTCTAGAACTGATGCACGAAGTAAGGATCTCTATCTGAAATGATATTCCTTAGAAAACTATACAACCAATATATCCATCACATGCTAATACAACCATAATCATCAATAGTGAAGGTATCCTTGATTGGAAAGAAGTTGTATTCCTTCATTAGTTGATCTATAATCTCTCCCACTATATCATTCTTCTGTGTTTTATGGGGAAATAATATCATAAAACCTATAGGGACATCATCCCATTTCCACTCTGGAATGTTCATAGGATGAAATCTCCCAGCAGGCCTCTAGGGATCGGTACTCACATATTGAGAGGTGAAATAACTTTCCACAATTCCCTCTTCCTCCTTCATCATTCATGGAAATTAGTACTCTATATATAGATCAAGATACATAATTATATAACCATGATGTATTTCTAACATAAATCATGAAAATATCCCATAAACATCCTCTTTCTACATCATTCAGATAAAGGCATCAAAAATGATTTTTCCATTTATTGGTATATAAAGCAACTGTAATTCAACAGACTAAAGATACATGACCCATCTCCTCTATCAAAGGATTAAGTCTCAATATGAAAATATGTACCTGAGGATCCTTGTGTTCGTGTACACCCAAAACCCATCTTCCACATGATAACGTGTCTAATAGCTCAGGGAATGTACCACTTTAGAAATCTCTATATCAGTAGTTTTATAATTACTCACATGTAATCTTATATATCTAGAGCCATACACAACAACTTGATTCTCCTACATCAAAATCGATCAAAGTAAAAATCAAGATGCCTGAAAGTACAAGATAAATGCTTTACCTAAAATAGGTAATGTGAAGATAAGTGATGAATGCATCCTTCTCTTCAGCTCCTAAAAACATATCTTCTAAAATAATTCCAAAAAAATCTTCACCCATTTATTAATCATCTTGTATATCAGTGAACTAAATGGGAGAAGTATTCAATAATGAGATGAAAGTAACCTGAGAAACCCAAAAACTGTAAAAAATGAATACATTCTAGGGTCGTTCCCAAGATACAATGGTTGTATCCTTATATAGGTCTAATAACACACCATTATCATTGATTAAATGGCCCAACAAGTGGAAATTATAAATCTAGAAATAATATTTGGTTTTCTTGGAAAAAATAATATGATATCTTAATGTAATCCAAATGATGTCAATATGTTTGAAATGATCATCTGTGGAAATGGAGTACACTAAAATATTGTCCAAAATAAAAACTACCAAAAAATAGTCCATAAAAAATGAAATATATGATTCATCAGGGCTATAAATACAATTGGTGCATTTGTAAAACCATATGGAATCACTATAAACTCATAAAACCCATAAATAGTATAAAAAGTATTTTGAGGTATGTCTAATTGTATCACCCTCTACTAGTGGTATCCAGATCTCAAATGGATATTGGAGAAGGTATCATCACATATAAGTTTATCAAAGGGATTTTGAATATACAAAATGGGATACTGATTCATGACTGTAATATGGTTCAATCCCAAAAAATCCACACATATGTGAAAAGTCCCATCAGCCTGCTTAGGAAAATGAACTCAAGAAAACCATGAGAATGTACTAGGATGTATGAAACCTTTATCATCCAAATCATTAAATGGAAAATTCAAATCTAGAAGCTTTGATGTTTCCATTTTTCAAGGGGGGATAAAAATTGGCTCTGCTCCCGATACCTACTCGATCATTAACATGATCTCCCACTCGAGAGATTAGTTATAAAACTCACAAAGAAGAACATATTGAAAATGTTTTTCCACTAGTCGAAGTGTATCGTGTTGAATTTCCCAATTATCAAGAATATTTCTCCAAATATATATCATTAGAAAATTTAATTTTCACTGAATTGGTATTTCACGAAAAGCATGATGATCCCTCTCAGAAAGGTGAAAATAGTTTATTAATTCTGAAAATAAAGAGGAAACACTCCTATAGTAACAATTGATATGATCCTGGTATAGAACTATAAAATATATACCCTGAATGAAATGGAAATATATCATTTCTATCAAGAAAAGTTCCAAAAATAAATGGTAACCAATAATTTCTAAAAAAATGACTTACAAATACTGATCTTAGACCACACACTGAGAAACATGTCAATGGTCAAGAAACCATCCAATATTTCCATCACCAAGACAAAAATAATTTCAAAATGAGAATATATAAAATAATGTGATGCTCATGTATCAAGAAAACACAAGCAAGTTTATATGATACAAGAATCATACCTATGACGGTAAAAGGTTCCACATCCACTTTTGTTGTAGTTATCTTTATAGTGTGTAACTGGATTTCCCCTCTGCTATAGGATCCAATCTGATTCCCTTTCACTATTAAATATTCTTATTAATATCACTGATACCTTGGGACACCAAATACCCAACTTCAACCTAAATATCTTTTGGAACTCTAGCTACCTATCTGATTTGGGGTAACTAAGCGCTTTGAAGCCTCTTATACATTTCATAAACCCCAACCACAACCCTACTACTGGATTCCCCTACAATACCATTATTGTTGAATAATGTTATAACAAAAATGTACCTACAAATAAGTTTCTAGAGACTAAGTATTAATGTTGTTTTACATTCCAAAATAATATCACTCCAATAGAACACAATCCTCACATGTCTTCCTACTACTCTATTTGCCTTTTACATTTTTTTCCTAAGTGATGAATATCATTGTTGTACTTCTTGTCACTAAAATAAGATCTATAAGAACACCCTTCTAAAATAGTTAGGTTGCTTTTTAGGGCATCTCTCATCTTCATTTCTATTATGAGTTCCTAATTCATCACATAAAAAATTATAATCAAGCGAAGGACATTCACCTGTGACCAAATCTCATAATAATGCCCATCCTTGAAACATCTCTCCCAAGCTATCTCATTAGTATCTAAGGATACTAAAAAGAATTAAAAGTCAATGAATAATAAATTGTAGTCTGTCATTGAAATACTCTCATATGTCAGGTGTAAGAAATTTGGATTCTTCTCACCCTTCAATGTATTTGGATAATAGTGACACTGGAACAACTTCTAGAATCCCTTCCAAGATAACTCCACTTACTTACCAGATTTCTCCAGAATATCCCACCAATTCTATTTAGTTCCATAAAGCATATATTAATAAAGATTAAAAATATTATCTATGAGTTTCTCAAGATTTTTAATGATCCTATTGACTCACTTGACCCAAAACTCAACTACTAAAGTTATCCCTCCCAAGTGAACATAGGTGAATCTTGTAGCTGAAACTCTCTCATAAGCTCACAAAATGAAGTAAAACTGAGGAAAATCTCCCTTTAAATGGATTCCATGACCCTCGATAAGTTTTAACTAAGAAGGAAATCCATCTGAACATTTGATGATAGAGTAAGTTCTGGTTTAGCCATCTAAGGAGAATGCTTATTTCCACTCTCCTGATGCTCAACTTGAAGATGGAATGGAGGCATTTTATCTACACAAAAACAAAATCCATAGAAAACATTAAAGAATTTCAACCTCATTAGGTGATGAAAACATAGAACCATTGGTTTATGGTATCTTTAATAATGTATTTTATGTTTTTTAGCCTAAAAAATAGTTCTTTCATTTTTCATTTATCAGATATAATAGGTATCTCATTTCAAAATTTATACAAACAAATATATATATCGTGTGGTTATTATATCCCTACCATGAACAATGCATGTTAATATATATTCTTAGGTGACTATTAGGATTAATGAAAACCCATGTCATTCCATAACAAGAAAATAAAATAACTATCATGAACAATAACATTATACAATTTGTGAATCACCTATAGTAAAATAACATTAGACCGTAACAATGAACATTAGGAACAACAATCACGTGAATGCGAGCTTGAATATAAACATTTCATGTCTTAGATACTCCCATGAACAATACCATTATAATTTAATGACTTGTCCTATTCTCCTTTCTACCATTTCTAAATAAAAATTAAATAGAAAAGAAAATTATACTCTGATATCACTTTGTAATGTCCCATGATCCGACACTCTCTCACTTGGACAGATCGTGGTTGTTACACTACCTCATGTGCGACTCCTTATATATTAGAGGCCATCATCATGTAGTGGGGTTGTAAATCATATTTTTGGATTACTATACCCATTGATACACTATTTAAATATTTAAACACTAAACAATAATAACAAAAATCAGAGTAATGGATCTTAGAGAATCAATACTACTCAATATGATAATGTAAAATAAGAACCAATAAATCAAATAATAAAAAAATTAATGGTAATATAAATGTATCTAAATATAAAACTGAATATAATATTGATAAAAGAAATAACTAATAAATCTTAAAGACCCTTGTCCCAAAACAAATGTCGGTCCCACCTCTAATCTCCAATCCATACAGTAATAAATAATCAATTACGATGTCTTTTTCTCATGTCTAAACCGGTATCCATGTAATAATATTAGGAACCAAATGGAATTTCGTATAGGGTGTCTAAAAAAATTATTAGGATGAAAGAACCATTCCTAGAAAAATAGTTATGTAATATGTACATGCAATAAAGACACAAACATGTGTGTTAATTAACCAATTATTACGATACATAAATCAACATTCTTCACACCATTCAAAAATATCTATGATTAAGCATAAAAAACATGCAAACCATAACTAAAAACCATGGATTCATCACATAACTATGAAAATACTTCGGTATAAGTATTTCAGTATTTAATAAAATTCCTCTTTATAATCATTTCATCATTTGGGCTAGGCCCTCTATATAGTAATTTCAGGATCAAATATAGCCAAGAACGCTATATTAAAATTATATCATGAAACTGGGATAAACCCTCTATTACATCATTATATCACAAAAATAATAGAAACCCACTATATAAGTATTAAAACACAAAATTAGGACAATCCCATCTACATAAGAATTACAACCTGAATAACCAGAAGTTATAAATGAACGGATATAACAATAACATATCATAACTGTCAGTGGATAATCATTAATATTACCATTTTATTTCAATTAAAAATTAATTATTATATCAGTTTATCACTAGTTATTTCAATAAAAATTAATCTATTACCAATGAGATTCCATGCCTAAAAATCACATACTTTCTAATGTCATTATAACACATACATTAATACATTAGCTAATTAATTATTATTCATGGGTTTGATCACCAAATGGGTAGTGACAAGTTTGGTTGCAACAACATTTGATCCAAAGGGATCTAAATAATAATTCAATCACATCATTTTAATCCCTCATTATTCAATTAACTAATGAGATTTTTTTTTCAATTTAATCGTAATATTGTACATTATTTAAAATTAATTAGACCATAGCATTAGGTTTTAGACCAAATTGATTTAGCCATATGTTAATATAATAATTCAAATAGATAATTCTAACAATAATGAAGGAAACAAAGGTTAAAATGAGTAATGTATCACAACATGTTTTTTTGGATAGACTTATTTTGTTCTAATATATAGTATTTTTAATGTATTTTTGTGATTCAAAAAATCTATTTTTTATTCTCATGACATTATCAAAGTGTTTTAGTTTATAATTTTATCAAATGATTTAATGTTATGATGACTATATGTGATTATCTTATGTAGAGTATATTATTAAATCTAATAAAAATTATTTTATCATATTGGAACTGATGTTTGTAAGGAGAACCATTCATCTACTCAGAATCATAAAATTCTATGTTGGATGTTTAACTTACTAAGAAAAATATTTACTAATGAATATAATGGACTAGATACTCAATGTAAAAATATAGATAATTAATATTGAATGAAGTTATGAAAAGAACTTATCTTACAAAAAGGATATTCACAGTAGTTTTCTTCAGATTTTTAGAAGAATTTGTGGAAGTTATGTAACACATTACTGTTATATTTTTTTATAATGTTGAATAATAATCAAACATATTTTTGAATTAATTTTAACTTATTCAGAATATAATTAAAATATTAATTTATCAAAAAATGGATTGACTATTTATGGAAAGATCTAACTGTGTAATTTTGTTTATTTATAATAATATAATGCTTTAAAGAGCAAGATCTCAAACATCATTACTACAGAAGCATATTCCATATTTCGAAGGAATGAATGAATTCCATAAATAACCTCTCTTATGAAATTTTAAATGAATTATCAACTCCACTATTTTGATTATCTAACATGATTATGTTACAAATAAAATAGGATATATAAAAGGAAGAGTATGTTATTGCATGATATATATGAACATAATATAAATAGAAAAGTTCATATACTCGGATAAAAATAACAAAGAATTATTGTAAATAGAAAGGATCTTATAGAACAATCATGTGCTGAAATTTTAATCCTACAAGAGACATTGATGTTCATTCAGATATAGTCTTTCATTTTTATCAACTTCACAAGCGATATCATTATATACTATAATTCACTAGATGTTCCTTCTTACAACAGTTTGGTGAAATAGTTCTTAAAAAGTTTATTCATAACATTTTGTTTTCACTTTGTGTATGTTATTGCGTAACAGCTGAGGATAGGTCGTGTAAAGGGAGAAAATGGTTGAATTTCTTTATACCTTTTTAATAAGTAAATGGTTCTTGTACTAAGTTAAGATCCCCCAAAAAGGGGTATTCATTCTGAAAATCACTAAATTATGGGAGTAGAGTTTTGGTGGAGTGGACTAGGGTATTTCTATTCCTCGAACCACTATAAATCTCTTTTATTAAATATATTTATGTTAATGAATTATATTTTCATACCTTATTTTCATTAAGGAAATATATATGAACATGTAAACCTATAAGGGGGACATCTAACGTAAAGAAAATTTTAGGAACTCAATTCACTCCACTCATGAGTTTTTATCTAGCCATTCTATGGGACAATAATATCATGTTCAAAAAATGTTTCTATAGATATCCAAAGATTAAATCCTCTCCTCTATTATAACATGTACAAACTGTATAAAATCCCCATAGATAGATTTAACCCTAGATTCTGAAAATTTTCAGGATCCACCTCTGAAGTCATCCAAAATCATAAAAAACAGACATAATCTATTTCAAATATTAAACCCCAGACTCCATTAATTCAATCAAACTTACATCCCCAAACATTAAGATATTTTCCCTAGAAAAATATCTTCATCTTCAAAGAAGATAAAATTTCATGGTTCCAAAATAATGAAAAAACAATCCCACTAGATTAACAATAAAACTCAATGAGTGAAATAGCAAGAATAGGTTGGGATATTACACTCTAAAATTATGTGGGAAATTCCTCTTTATTTAATCAAATTTTCCCAACATTGTATGTTTTAAAACTAAGTTTGATACATATCTTGAAAAGGATTAATAATAATGACATTGACATTTTTCATTCATGATTCCATAAAATTTTGTACTCAGGAATACAATCATTTCATTTTCTATTGATATCAACATTAACATGATTCATTCAGGTTATAACCATTGAATAAAGTTAGAAAGTAGAATTTGAGAAATAATAATAATTGTGGGAAACCACATAATCATGATTTTATATATATATAAATAAATATATATTCACTTAAATCTATGAAACCTTAGGTTCAATCTATGTTATCCATTATAATTACAAAAAAATAGAATTTTATCCAACAATAAGGCATATAGATAGTGTTCTCACTAATGATATCCTAGTTATCAGAGGTAACTAACCCTTTCTCTAATAACAACTATATTGACCCATAATATTCATACATAGATATTACATACTATTATAGGAATTTTCATTACATAATTTCGTGATCCATTACAGAATTGTATATGTCTAGTGCCTTTTAAAACTATGAATACATAAACAGCTTGTTTATATGTGGTCTATAAAATATTCCACTATGTTATTCATATTTATAACCCTTTATAGAGATATCATACTCAAAATGATTCTTCATAACCCAAGGAAAAGAGAATAAAAGAAAGGGTCCCCTCAATTTCTATATAAGGGGAAACATGGGAGATATTAATGCTCATATAAGTATAATATGGGAATATGTTTATGATAAAGGAGATTAACATGTGAAAAATATACCCTTAAAATCACATGAACATAATAATGAGTCATGGAATAAATCTTCTAATTTGATAAGATATTAATCATTATAGAATAAAAGAATATAATCCACAAGATCATAATATTAGAGTAAGAGATAGATTTTGTCATACACATAAGAAATGAAAATTATTACCTTCATTTCCAGGGATCACTACTGAGATTATGATAGTGTATTGGGTATATTCTCAATTCCATCATAGTCATGAAGGTTCACACCCAAGACTATCATATTTGATAGAGTCCCTTACTGATTGGGTTCACACCCCCACCTAGTTCGGTATATCTTGTTAGAAACTTTTTATTACCTAGTGCATTAGAGGATATATAATTCTTGGACAACCAATAATATGATGAAAATAATACATAAATTTCTACAAAGTCAGAAAACATTCATCATATCACAACCCATGAAATGGAAATAGGTTTTACAAGCATTTTATCCTAGAATAACCCATGTAAATGAAAGGATTTTCAAAAAAATCATATAATAATAATAAACCATAAAGAGAATGTATAAGGATGGAATAATTGGAAGATATTTCCACTAATAATTAATTAACATCAAAAAAATTTATCATAGAAGAAAAATTATTTAAATGATAATTATGATCATTTTATGAGGAAAATATATTTTTTTCATCTGAAATAACTTATTTAAAATATATTTTTTCAAATATTTTAAGGAAAAAATTTCATTTGACAATACACTTAAATTATTGTAAAGGAAGATTAAACTAATTTATTAGTTTCCAAGGAGGCTATACCCATGTTGTAAAAGATCGTATTGGGAATCCAAACTATGTAGGATCAAATCCAGGTAGGGATGAATTTTTGGGTAATGTAGTAGCATTGTAGTAGGTCACTGTAGTAGTAATTTAGTAGCAGTAGAACTATAGAAGCATTGGCACTGTAGCTGTGGAGGTACTATTGTAGGAACTGTAGTGATGATGGTACTGTAGCAACATGAGTACTATAGTACTACTATTCACCAAAGGGCCCTTTGGGCCAAAAATGGGCTTTCAGGCCTTGTATTCAGACAACTTGCTCTTGGGCATTCATGATATTTAATGGGTGTCCCTCTACCTAGTTTTAGAGTGTTTTCTCTTTAAATAATAAACAAGGCTTTTACCCCATCCTTTAAAAAAATCGAGTTGTTATTATGGTGTGAGAATATCATATATTTAATATAGGTTATACTAAAACATTACATATGTAATTTCAATTTTTTCAAAAATTACATCATTCATAAAATAAAAAGATAATTTCTTAAAATAAATTTGTAAAAATTAAATTTTTTCTTGACATATATTCAATAATATTTCTTCATTGGAACTTAATTATAAACAATCCTCATAAACAATGAGATTGAAATGTTAAAAATTACATCTTTGGTAATATCTAAATAAAAACTTCATAAAAGTGAAAACCATATATGGATACATATTTCTCCATTATTTTCAAGATTATAATAATAAATTATATTTATGGGTATTATATAAACTAGATAAATGAATCAAGTGATGAAAATGGCATGTGTATCACCAAAATAAAAGTGAGATCAAAATCCCCTTCCTTGATATTTCCATTCCTCTAAAGTTCTCTAGAATCCTTTATTATAAATTAAATTTTTATATAATTATATAATAGTTTAATTTACATATTTTTAGTATCATATATTATCCAGTTAATACATTATAACACCAATTTATTAATTACTTCTTTTTAAAATCAATGTTTTTTTGGTGTCAACAGTTTTATTCTTGATGGGAATTTGAATTTTGTAGTTTTAGTCATGGTAATGTATTCATGTTTTCATATCCACCATTATTTCAAGAATTATATAAATATAATATATATATATAAAGTAACCCATAAAAGGTAGAGTTATAAAAATTAATTACACTTTTCTTGGAGACGGTATGTCGTACGTATGTGTGAATGTTGTTTTCACTTTTCAAACGATGGAATAAAATAATGGAAAATAAAAATTATCTTTTCTAGAATTATTATTATATCCTATATATCATATATATTCATTAAATATATCTTTATTTCCATCCATGTAAAATGGAAATGAAAAAACTATTCATATTGCTTCTTGGTGGTGGTGGAAAACACATACACATGAGCACCGTTAAAATTTTACAACGAAGTGGAGCATAATAAGGTAGATTTAATAATATAACTATATAATATTATTTATTTCATAAATATCATTTATAAACATTAAACCCATCAAAATACCAATCAATGAATGATAATGATTGATAATGAATTGTATTACTACATGGAGACGATGAATTGTACATATGTACGACTGATGCATTCTCACCCTATTTGATGGAGATTAAGGTTAATAAATGTGGTACATAATAATTATAATGATAAAATTTATGTACATTTATGATTATTACTTTTTAATTTTTTTAATGGATTCCATATATTTATAGGAGGTATAAAAAGAATTAAATTGAAAGAGGTTGGGTAAGTGATTATCTATTCTTTAAGAGATGTCATTTAGATACATTTTAATGACGACTAGAATTGTAATATGAGAATTTATAAACCAATAAATTATATATATGGATTTTATTAAGATATTTTGACAGGTTTTGGGGATGTGAGATTTTTCACTGTCGTATAAAGAAAAGAGAGAAATATTATCATTTTATAATGGAGGTAGATGACACACATACAATTTCATAAATGATTAAAATATAATAAATCCATTATCCTGAAAATTGATTCCATATAAAAATTATTTCAATTAAAAAGTGTATAGGGAAAAAATAAAATCATCCAATTGATGTTATATTGGCTTTGGTGGCATATTAAAACTTATTTTTTTATTAACACCTTCATTTAATATTTTGGGCTGTAATAATAGTAACAACTATTTCAATATTAAAGGTTTATGAGTCATATATTTAAATAAAAAGTGAATCATAAATTGATTTTGTTTTATATTTTCAACCATATTTAATTAACTTGGCTGAAGGTATGTTTTTGGTCAATTTGAAACTATTTAATAATATATTATTTACTTCAAAATTTAATAAAAGTAAACTTTGGAATTGTTCATTTAATTTGAAATTAAGGACAAAAAAAAAAATATACAATTTAAATAGAATCATTTTACAAAATAATATTATGATATATTTATTTACCAAATTCATGGAACACAATAATTCATCCAAATTGTTGTACATTTAAATTTTTATAAATCATTCATTTTATTTATCTAAGAATTAAATTAATAATACATTTAAGTTTAATAAGCCATTAAAGTAATTACTCAACCATGAAGAAATATAAATAAATAACTATGATAAAAATTAATTTACCCTTATTATAATATATTTGAACAAAAATTATCCTCCTTTTATTCTTATGTAAATTTTTTAGGTATATTAAATTTATGTGAGTTCCAATCATGATGTTATATGGTAGAATATTAAATTCTCTCACTATATCTATTTTACAAATTTGTTTAGAGTTCTTTGATTTTCATAACCCTTTTTGGATTTTGGTACTAGATATTCCATAATACACTAAAAACAACTTTTTGAATATGAATATATTCCCATATACTCCATTGAATATGTGACCTAATTTTTTCTAATCAACTGAAAGCATATCACCCTAAGGGAACATACCTGAAACACTAATATTCCCAAACAACATTATATTTTAACTCATCATCCCAATACAAATAGTTCCCATAATTCATGTTCATATCTTATTTCATCATCCCAAATATAATGACCTCAGTTGCTGGATTTTATTTTTATCTCCACACCTTATTACAGTGATATTGAGGTATCCGCATCCATGTTGTGAGATTATAATCCATCTCCACTATTTTCTATTCTTTAAAACCCTTGGTATATAAATATTTTTTTGGTCAAACATTTTTGACTATAATTAGAAACTATTATGGGGCCAGTTTCTATAACATTAAACTACTAGTGAAAGGGAAAATAATGTTTTTAAGATGAAAATACATAAAGGGGTTCTAGAGAAAAATTCAATTCACCACTTTAAATTCCTCTTATATTTATTTATTCGGTTAAATTTAGAGTAAACATTGGAAAATAGTGTTAAATAATATAGGTTCAATAATAGAAACCAAGAATAATCTTAAGTTTTTCTAATTGGATCTAGTGATCTATTGAATAGTTAGATTGAATATATTTATACATAATTTAACATGATAATATGTTTATTATAGGATGATGAAACATTAAGGCTTACCAATCCCATATCAAGAATCATCTTTCTATAACCAACATCATTTCTCGAGTGTTCAAGTATTCATAACCATCCATGGATTTTGGTGCCACATATGGCTAGTTGTAAGGGAGATTTGTTTTTTACTATGAATATATTCCCAATACATAATTATATATGTTAAGTCATTTTTTTCAACAAAAAGAATATTCTACTAAGTGATAGTACCTAAATCCCTCAAATTCCTTGAAAACTTACAACTTGACATGTCATCCCAATATAAATAGGGATCATTATTTATATAAGCTTCCCATTTTATTTTCCTTGGATAAAAATTATTCAAATATAATATTAATAACACATAATCCAACCATTCAAATGGATTCGGTATCCCAAACGTTACATCTATACACATTATACTGGTCGTGTTGTCATATACGTCAAATTAAATGTTTAATTTTAACAAGAATTTTGACAGTATAGAAGGAACCCTAAGACATCTCTTGATGGAGCCTTAAATAATTAATTTGTAAATAATTTTTTTTAATATGTAAATAATACTAGAATTTTATTTTATAACACTCAGGGTTTTTTGATTTATGATGAAACATATAAAAGAAATTGTTAAAAGAAAGAATAAATTGACAAATTTGATTAAGCATGATCAACCTGAGGAATTCTCAATATGATTGTCCTTAATTTATTCAAAAGAAAGGGTATATAAATTTTTATAAATGTTTTATATCACGTTGAACAATAATTTTACTTTTTTCATACTGGGATACCTCTAAGGGTTTAGTCGGAGAAACAAAATGATTTACCAACTACCGCCAATGGTCTGGTGACTTCTGTCCAACATCATAACCAAAACTCACTAAGTAAAAACCTGAATAACTCAATATCATTTCCATGTTTTTATGTTATTATAATTTTTTAATATGAAATAATTTTACATGGACATGATAGTTTTTATGATAGTTAAATTGACCAGTATAAACCTCACAAACATTGCAATTGAAAGGGGGAAGAAGAATTTGTAAATGGTGTGTGAAACATCACATGCATGGGAACCACCAAACATGATCTTATGAGTTTGAGAATGACATAATAGTAGATAAATAAATTAAATAAGAATATATGATGAATCAAAACAACATACATTCTTATAATAAAATGTATCAATCAAATATTAAAAACATAATGCTTGGGATTTACATCATGTTTGTCCCTTGGTGATGATTAGGAGTTCATAACTCCATGAGATGGGATGAATCCATATATGTTGAACCAGCACTTATTATAGCCTATAGAACTTTTATGAATGAGGATATGACTCCATTGGGTCTCCAAAATGGTATATATTTTCTTCCTGGCCAATCCCCTAAATTAGGGGCCTAAGGTTTCTTTTTTTTATATGAAAAATGGAATGTGGTTTTGGGGATATGGATTTCGTGATACCAAATGGACCATGGTTTTGATAAATTAAACTACCTTATCATGAATTTTACCAAAGAAAAATATTTTATTCCAACCAAGTCTCTATATAAATTAAGAATATTGTTCTAGATAATGTATTAAATGGGTGATTTACAAAATACAGAACCAAACTGTTGACTTAATACAGATTTGATTTCCTAGAAAGAGTGGTTCATTTGGTCCCCTTAATAGACACATTAGGATTTGGTATATTTAGAATATTTCTATACCACTTAATTTTGGATGGGTCCACAAAATTTCATCCAAATTGGATTCATATATTTTCTGTAGTGTGCTATTGAGTCCATTGGTGTTCTTGAAATCCTGCACACTTTGGCCCATTTTTCTTCAACTTCATCCTAGGCCCTCCATATCACATCCAACTACGTTGAAAAAATAAAAAAAAATTAATTATATATTTTTGAAATTGATAAAAATTATATTATATAGTTAAACTTGATGTGAAATTTCTTATAATAATTGGAATTTACAATAAAAAACCAGTTTAATAATGCGTTTTAGGGGTGAAATAAAATATTGAGTCATGGTGAAATCAACCCCCCACATGTAAACAGTTTCACTTTTATGAAAATTAGAATTTTCCAAAAAATTATTCATGTATAAATTTCTTTCATTATGAATATTAAACATGTAATAATTTTTTTTTTCATAAATTAATGTGATCAACGCACAAACCAGACCAATAATTTAGTCAATGTAATCATGGAAAAAGATGTCTTATAAATTATTATATTATAGACACGTATAATCATGTCAATATAGTATAGTAATGAAACATATTATATAAGGAAAAAATGCAAGGAATAATCATTTTATAAATATGTTAAATATAAACCTAACTTATATTTACCTTCTATTGGGTAATAATTATTCTCACATCATGGTTGAGTGCAAAGATGTGTAGAAATATCAGTGAAAACATTTCCCCATTAACTACTCACACAAAGGATATCATTCACCTCATTGGATTAATATATATACAACCGTTTATATCATATTCAAACACTCAATTTAATAAAAATCACACTACAATGAAAAATTTGTGAAAAAATTCACATTATATAATTGGTACAAATTTCCATTAAACGTTAAAAAAATCTAGAATTATGAATTTATTCATTAATTATTATTAATTTCAATTAGTTTTTTAGAATGATATGGGGGGGAGGAAAAATTCTATTCTACAAGCCAATAATAGAATAAATAATAATGTGGATGAAAATACCGATGAACTCAATTAGTTGGGGAAAAGTAAAAATGCTATTCAAAAAACCAAAAATAAAATAATGAATAATGTTGATAAAAATCCTAACAAACCCATAAATGTAACCACCCTCTCACACATAGAGTATATATTTTCCTGATTGTAATAAATGAGCATATGGGAAGGAAGGAGAAAACGTGGTCGGATTCACTAGTATGTTTCTTCTTGAAGGTATATTACCTCTAGAAGATGCTTTGGAAAATCTACATAAAAGTGTATAAGTAATTTCCCATTGATGGTAATATTTCAGGCACTCTACTCATGTAAAATATGAATTTCACCAAAAAGGTAAACATTAGTAATAGTCTAATGAGCAATCCATCAGTAAAAAAAACCTTGGGGGATCATTAGTCTAGAATTGTACATGGGGACCTTATCACCAATATGAAACTTCCACTGATGAATCATCCAATCATGGAAAGCCTTTTTCATCTCTTTATATATTATGTAGTTCTATAAGGGCCTAGCCTTAAACCTTACTTAATCTTGAGTTATTACAAGATTACACATTGAGGATCTTTTCAGGTTTAGAGTTTTAGAGAATTAGATCATAAAACTTTCATTACATTCCACATTTAAACAAAGTGGTTACATAAAAGATAGTATTCATTTTCCCATTAATGTAAACATATTTAATATAAAACATGGATTCTTTCTTGACACTTCTTTGACACTATCATCACATCATGTACCTTTCCCTTGACCTGTGAAAATCATTTCAAAAACTTGGGATGAGCATAAAAAGCTCAGTAAGGGATATGAAAATATGGAAAGGAAACATGAGTACATGTATACATAAGAATCAATGAAATCATACTTTACTCATAAAACATAAGCATTTTATCATACCTCATCAAATCATGAATAAATCATAGAAATCAGAAGACATAAAGGTAACTTGAGGCATTCATAACATTCTTACGTAGGGAGTAACCCTCTTGGTTATGTTTGGAATACCCATCACAGTAAATTCCCTAAATCTCTTCGGAGAAACCGTAATGTTTAACTCCTTCACGTTACCCAATGCATTGGAGAGATATATTGGGCTCACCCGCCCTTATTTTATCACGGAACCACCGGTCTTCATAATAATTTCCAAGAACCACAACATAATCGTATCACATAAAACATGAATAAAGGAAACATAACATTTCCACCTTTCAATCACATGATATCAATACAACCCATTGATATAAAAACATAATGAAAACCATTCTCAATACCAAAATAAATGAAAAGTAAAACATGGTATTTATTTTTCTTTAAAAAAAGGTATGGCCTGTAGAGGAAGCCGAAACTCAAATAATGGTCACGGCGGTGGAGAAGTCGTTGTCGCCGCATACGTATGGCAAAAACATTCCCTTTTGTCGTTTAGTAAAACAAGTCATATAAAAAATATTCCTTTTGGATAAACATAAAATTCAAAGGGGTTTATACACCATATAAAATAAGGTTGTGTATAAAACAAAATATGCCTCAATTAATCGAGATTTAGACGAAGTCCCTTACAAAGATAATTTTTTAAATAAAGTCGATATATTATGTGTATTCATTATAAGTACACATAATGAAATTACAAATACAAGATAGGACATAATAATATCATGACATAATTTCAAAGTAGGAGATTAACCCAAAGAATGGAAATTGGGTTAAGAAGTTCCCTTACCTCGGGTCCGACTTGACTCGATCGTTCTTTAATCTCCTGAATAAAAAATTTGAGTTAATATCTACTTTCTTAAGAACCTTCTTCAAGTTCATTGTTTCTTTTATATCACTTATTACTATGTCATGAACACTATGTTATTATTTAAGTTAATAACGGTCATTTTAACGATCATTGGTACTTGAGTAAAAAATAAACTCTTTATAATTACAAGTTGTTCATGTGGTAAAATATCCATTATATCTAGAATTTTATTAATTATTTAGATATCATATATATCATATATATACAGTATATTCATGTATTTATAATATTACATAACATTTTGAGGTAAGAAATTAAATGCACCGTTCATGGAGACGGTAAGGCGTTTGTACGCATGAACGCTACTTCCATTTCTATTTCATATTTAATGGAATTAAAACATAATGATACATAATAGTATTTTAATTCCAGTATGGTATCATATATAATATCATTAAATATATCCTTTATACTTACCACATATGGTATTAACAAATCAAATCCCTTTGAGGGGGCGGTAGTCCGCACTTCCAAAAATGATGATATCGCGTATACCCATAATGGAAGCCATAAAGGTATGCCATAAATGAAAAATACATAAGCTTAAGGAAAACATAATCATATTATATATCATCTATAAATATAGTGACATATTAATGGACACCTTTGAAGGTGTTAGAAGAATATTGAACATTCATCGTTTCGTGAGGTAGAAATTCGCCATCCACGGAAACAGTATGTTCTTTAACCATTAGATGTAGGTGTGTGTAAGTGTAGCTAGAATCCATATTATAAAAACATCCTAGTTTATGTAAGATACTGGTTTTGTTACAAAATAAATGAATAAAAATAGTTTAGGGGTTTGGAGAAGCAAAATAAAACATAATAATACAAGAGAAGACACTACCTTTATATCGGGTAACTCTTTTTGATTTGAGCTCAAAGGCTTCCTTGGGTAGACTTCTGCCCAAAGTGAGGCCTCTAGGAGTAAGAGAGGTATGTGGAGAGACAAAATGGGCAGGGGTTGGCCAAGCCAAAGGCTTGAGAAGTGTGGGTAAGGTGGTAGAGGTGGGGGCATTTTATAAGAGGAGAGGAGGGGCACTCTTAGAATGGTATAAAATGTTACATTATTTTCAAATGAGTTTCGGACATTAGAGATCCCACATTGATGTATTTTGAGGAAAATGTGACAAGGGTTCGAAATATACTCATCCAATAGGTTTTTGACATGTGTAGGTCGTAGATTTTACATTATCTTTTCATTTTATTTAAATCGTTAAATAATGAGGTAATCACTACATCATCATGATGTCATCAATAATTTAATTTATTTAATGTCTAAAAATTATGAAAAAATATTATGATGTAGGAAATATTTTTATATTTCCAATTAATATTTATAGTCCATAATATCATCTATGTAGACAAAATTAAAATTGTTTTACTCTGGTGATACATTCTTTGTTATATTTACTTTCTTTAAAAAATAAAAAGATAAAAAACCACTTTCACACAAAAGTGACTCCATGGGGTCCCCAAGTTTGGCACAAGGCATACAATGGTCGTCCATGAGACAACCAGTAACATTAGAACACATGTTGGTGTCATTTTGTATTATTATGATATTATTTTATTATCCTTAACTACCCGATTACTCATTAATCAAGATAATTAAAGATAATTACCGTCGTTACTATTCATAATGTCCAAAAACAAGAGTCTTCATTATATAATTTGGACCTTATGATTCCAAATATTCATTCTATTTTACCAAATTCCAAACACAGAAATTGCAATAATTAATTTAAAAATAATTCCTGTTGTCAAAAAAATAGCGGGTTTTTTGAAACAATATCTACGAAAAGTTTGGCAATAGTTTATGCCCAATTCCAAAGTGAAATTAATCCTAATGACCACCATTGGATTAAATGATAAAACTATATTCTATTTACACTTTAAAACCAATTAAAAAGATAATCTAAACATATAATTAAATTAGATGAAAAAGAAGTTTTGATGTATAATGCAGTATTTTTCACTATTCATTAAAAAATGAACATTGTCAGAAAAATACCAAAAAATTATCCATTGTAAATTTAAATGTCCCAATCATAAATAATATTTTTATTTTGACAAATAGATCTTATAAAATTGTCAAAAGTTTGATTTAAAAATGGTTTTCCATCAAAAGGTAGTAAACCAATCTTTTAAAAATATCAGTGTATTCTATGCTTAAGATTGGATTTATTCTCATTTTAAGCCTCTAAACACTATCTAATTCATAAATAGAGATAGATAAAAATATATATTATTCATTACTTACTTGGGATGTTACATCCTCACCCCTTTAGCAAATTGCGTCCCTGCAATTTATTTACTTAACGAATAAGTGGGGGTATTTATCCCTTATAGCATTTTCAGATTCCCATGTTGCCTCTTCAATCATGTGGTTTTTCCAAAAAACCTTTACATGATGAATCACCTTATTCCGTAACACATGCTCCCTATGGTCAAGAATCTGGACCGGTTGTTCCTCATAAGGTAGATTCTCTTCCAACTGAACTACCTCTAGAATCAAAACACGAGATGGATCTGGCATGTACTTCCTTAACATTGAAACATGAAAAACATTATGTACCTGAGATAAAATCGGAGGTAAAGACACTAGGTAAGAAACTGATCGAAATCTCTCCAGAATTTCATATGGCCCAATGAACCTTGGACTCATCTTTCCTTTCTTACCAAATTGCATCACACTTTTCCATGGTGAGACTTTGAAAAAAACATGATCACCTACCTCAAAAGAGAGATCCTTCCTCCTATTTTCCGTATAACTCTTCTTCCTGCTCTGAGCTGTTCTCATGTGTTTATGTATCAGCTGAACTTTTTCTGCCAACTCTTCTTCCAATTCTGGTCCCATCAGCTTCCTTTCACCCACTTCATCCCAGAAAGCTGAAGTTCGACACCGTTTACCATATAATTTCTCAAATGGAGCCATCTGTATACTGGAATGAAAATTGTTATTATATGAAAATTCATCCAAAGAAAGATGTTGGTCCCAACTTCCCTAATAATCCATCGAACAAGAACGTAGCATATCCTCCAATGTCCGAATTGTTCATTCTGACTGCCCATCTGATTGAGGATGAAAATCTATACTAAAATTTAATTCAGTACCCAACGACTTTTGAAGGCCTTTCGAAAAGTTAGAAGTGAACCTGAGATCACGGTCAGATACAATGGAGAGAGGAATTCCATGTAACCTGACTATCTCTTTATGATACAAAAGGGAAAGTTGATCTAGGGAAAAATTATCTTGTATAGCATGGAAATGAGAAGATTTTGTCAAGTGATCAACAATAACCCAGATTTCATTATTACCTCGAGGCGTCTTCATCAATCCCACAATGAAGTCCATGGATATATTCTCCCATTTCCATTCTGGTACTGGTAAAGGCTGAAGCATCCCTTTTGGTAACTGTCGCTCTATTTTAACTTGTTGACAAGTCAAACACTTCACTATAAAATTAGCAATATCTCTTTTCATTCCATCCCACCAGTAATACTCCCGCAGATCTCTGTACATCTTAGTACTACCAGGATGAACTGAAAATGGAGAACTATGAGCTTCACATAACAACTCTCTCTTCAACTGTGAATCACAAGGCACACACAATATCTTCCCAAATCTCAAAAAAAAAATCACTATCAATGTTGAATTCAGGAAACTTACCCTTCTGAACCAGCTCTACCTTTTTCTGCAACTCACTATCTTGCTTCTGTGCTTGCTTGATTCTGTCTAATAGAGAAGATTTCACTGATAGATGAAACAAAACAGAAGGACATCCTGCACCAAAAACTTCTATGACAAAGTTCATCAAATCCTTAAACAAAGGATCACGTTCCAAACACAACATTGTTAATGAAGCATTACTTTTTCGACTCAAAGCATCAGCCACTTTATTTGCTTTTCCTGGGTGGTAATGAATTGTATAATAATAATCCTTAATTAATTTCAGCCATCTCCTCTATCCCATGTTTAGTTCTTTTTGAGTGAATATATACTTTAAACTTTTGTGATCAATATATATTTCACACTTTACTCGATACAAATGATGCCTCCAAATTTTTAAAGCGAAAACAACAGTAGCTAATTCCAAATCATGTGTAGGGTAATTTACCTCATGAGTTTTCAACTGACGTGAAGCATAAGCAATTACCTGATCATTCTACATTAGGACACAACCAAGTCCTTTTAATGAAGCATCATTGTAGATAACAAACTCACCATTCGTGGATGGTAGTGCTAAAACTAGAGCATTCACCAATCTTCTTTTCAATTCCTGAAAATAATCATCACATTCTTTTGTCCAGATAAACTTAACACCCTTCCGAGTTAGCTTAGTCATTCGACTAGATAACCGTGAAAAATTTCTAACAAACCTTCGGTAATAGCCTTCCAAACCAAGGAAGCTATGAATCTCAGTTACATTTGTGGGTCTTTTCCATTCTTCAACAACCATTGTTTTTGCCGGATCAACAGTTTTCCTATCTTTAGAAACAATGTGACCAAGGAATGAAATTTGTTGTAGCCAAAACTCACACTTGCTGAATTTTCCATAAAACTTCTTTTCATTTAAGGTTTGCAAAATAACCCTTAAATGTATTTCATGCTCCTCTTTAATTTTAGAAAACACCAAAATATCATCAATGAAAACAACCAACATTTTTCACCTGAGTCAACTGAGTCATCACTGCAACAAACTTTTTAGTTCTGATTCTGGCCATCTCTAGTTGATGATTCGAAAGGTCATTATACTCTGTATGCCTTCCTAGAAAAGCTTCTCTATTTCCTCTATAGAAAACCATTATTATCATAGAAATATCTTAGGATAATCAACATGGTAATCTTTAAATTCTATATCATTTCAATCATACCATAAATTAATTTAAAATTTAACAATTTCCTAACTCCTAAAGTTGTCTAAACCGACATCTGATACCAACTATAAGGCCCCAGCCTTAAACCTTACTTAATCTTGAGTTATTACAAGATTACACATTGTGGATATTTTCAGGTTTAGAGTTTTGGAGTATTAGATCATAAAAATTTCATTACATTCCACATTTAAACAAAGTGGTTACATAAAAGATAGTATTCATTTTTCCCATCAATGGAAACATATTTAATATAAAACATGGATTCTTTCTTGACACTTCCTTGACACTATCATCACATCATGTACCTTTTCCTTGACCTGTGAAAATCATTTCAAAAACATGGGATGAGCATAAAAAGCTCGGTAAGGGATATGAAAATATGGAAAGGAAACATGAGTACATGTATACATAAGAATCAATGAAATCATACTTTACTCATAAAACATAAGCACTTTAACATACCTCATCAAATCATGAATAAATCATAGAAATCATACGATATAAAGGTAACTTGAGGCATTCATAACATTCTTACATAGGGAGTAACCCTCTTGGTTACGTTAGGAATACCCATCACTGTATATTTCCTAAATCTCTTCGGAGAAACCTTGTCTTTTAACTCCTTCGCATTACCCAATGCATTGGTGAGCTATATCGGGCTCAACCGCCCTTAGTTTATCACGGAAGCACCCATCTTCATAATAATTCCCAAGAACCACAACATAATCGTATCACATAAAACACGCATAAAGGAAACATAACATTTCCACCTTTCAATCACAAGATATCAATACAACACATTGATATACAAACATTATGAAAACTATTTTCAATACCAAAATAAAAGAAAAGTAAAACACGGTATTTATTTTTCTTTTAAAAAAATGTATGGCTTGTAGAGGAAGCCGAAACTCAAATAATGGTTATGGCGGCGGAGAAGTCGTTATCGCCGCATACATATGACAAAAACATTCCCTTTTGTCGTTTAGTAAAACACTTCATATAAAAAATATTTTTTTTGGATAAACGTAAAAGTTATAGGGGTTTATACACCGTATAAAAGAAGGGTGTGTATAAAACAAAATATGCCTCAATGAATGGAGATTGAGACGAAGTCCCTTACAAAGACAATTTTTTAAATAAAGTAGATCTATTATGTGTATTCACTATAAGTACACATAAAGAAAGTACAAATACAAGATAGGACATAATAATATCATGACATAATTTGAAAGTAGGATATTAACCCGATGAATGGAAATTGGGTTAAGAAGTTCCCTTACCTCGGGTCCGACTTGACTCGATCATTCTTTAATCTCCTGAATAATAAACATGAGTTAATTTCTACTTGATTAAAAACCTTTTTCAAGTTCATTATTCCTTTTATATCACTTATTACTATGTCATTAACACTATGTTATTATTTAAGTTAATAACGGTCATTTTAACGATTATTGGTACTTGAGTAAAAAATAAACACTTTATAATTTCAAGTTGTTCAAGTTGTAAAATATCCATTATATCCAGAATTGTATTTATTATTTAGATATAATATATATCATATATATTCAGTATATTCATGAATTTATAATATTACATAACATTTAGAGGTAAGAAATGAAATGCACCGTTCATGGAGACGGTAAGCCGTACGTACGCATGAACACTACTTCCATTTCTATTTCATATTTAATGGAATTAAAACATAATGATACATAATAGTATTTTAATTCCAGTATGGTATCATATATAATATCATTAAATATATCCTTTATACGTACCACATATGGTATTAAAGAATCAAATCACTTTGAGGGGGCGGTAGTCCGCACTTCCAAAAATGAAGATATCGCGTATACCCCTAATGGAAGCCATAAAAGCATTCCATAAACGAAAAATACAGAAGCTTAAGGAAAACATAATCATATTATATATCATATATAAATATAGTGACAGATTAATGACCACCTTTGAAGGTGTTAGAAGAATATTGAACAATCATCATTTCGTGAGGCCGAAATTTGCCATCCACGGAAACAGTATGTTCTTTAACCATTAGATGTAGGTGTGTGTAAGTGTAGCTCGAATCCTTATTATAAAAACATATTAGTATATGGAAGATACTAGTGTTGTTACAAAATAAATTAATAAAAAGAGTTTTGGGGGTTGGAGAAGCAAAATAAAACATAAGAACATAAGAGGAGACACTACCTTTATATCGGGTAACTCTTTTTGATTTGAGATCAAAGGCTTCCTTGGGAAGACTTATGCCCAAAGTGAGGCTTCCAAGAGTAAGATAGGGATGTGGAGAGACAAAATGGTCTGGGTTTGGCCAAGCCAAAGGCTTGAGAGGTGTGGGTAAGGTGGTATAGGTGGGGGCCTTTTATAAGAGGAGAGGAGGGGCACTCTTAGAATGGTATAAAATGTTACCTTATTTTCAAATGAGTTTCGGATTTTAGAGGTCCCACATTGATATATTTTGAGGATAAGGTGATAAGGGTTCTAAATATACTCATCCAATAGCTTTTTGACATGTGTAGGTCTTAGATTTTACATTATGTTTTCATTTTATTTAAATCGTTAAATAATGAGGTAATCGCTGCATCATCATGATGTCATCAATAATTTAATTATATAATGTCTAAAAATTATGAAAAAATAATATGATGTAGGAAATATTTTTAGATTTCCAATTAATATTTATAGTCCATAATATCATCTATGTATACAAAATTAATTTTTTTTTACTCAAGTGATACATTCTTTGTTATATTTACTTTCTTTAAAAAATAAAAACATAAAAATTCACTTTCACACAAAAGTGATTCCATGGGGTCCCCAAGTTTGGAAAAAAGCATAAATGGTCGGCCATGAGACAACCAGTAGCATTAGGACACATGTTGGTGTCATTTATTATTATTATTATATTATTTTATTATCCTTAACTACCCGATTACTCATTAATCAAGATAATTAAAGATAATTACCGTCGTTACTATTCATAATGTCCAAAAACAAAAGAGTCTTGATTACATAATTTTTACCTTATGATTACAAATATTTAATCCATTTTACCAAATTCCAAACACAGAAATTTCAATAATTAATTTAAAAATAATTCCCGTTGCCATAACAAATAGTGGGTTTTTTGAAACAATATCTACGAAAAGTTTGGCATTAGTTTATGCCCAATTCTAATGTGAAATTAATCCTAATGACCACCATTGGATTACATGGTAAAAATATATTCTATTTAAACTTTAAAACCAATTAAATATATAATCTAACAATATAATTAAATTAGATGAAAAATCAGTTTTGATGTAAAATGCAGTATTTTTCACTATTCATTAAAAAATGAACATTGTCAGAAAAATACCAAAAAATTATCCATTGTAAATTTCAATGTCCCAATAATAAATAAAAAGTTTATTTTTACAAATAGAGCTTATAAAATTGTCAAAAGTTTGATTTAAAAATGGTTTTCCATCAAAAGGCAGTAAAACAATCTTTTAAAAATATTAGTGTATTCCATGATTAAGATTGGATTTATTCTTATTTTAAGACTCTAAACACTATCTAATTCATAAATAGACATAGATAAAAATATCTATTATTCATTACTTACTTGGGATGTTACAAGTTCTCATATGCATCACACTGAATATCTTGCATATCTAGAATATAAAACTTCATATGCTTACTTTTATTTGAGAGATTAATATTGTATTGTTTAAAATCCCAATATGTACAATGTTTTACCTCCACTGGGAGGGGATAATCCATTCCAAACACAATCCTATATGGTGACATTATGATCTCGGTTTTGAAAGCTTTACGGTATACCCAAAGTGCATCATCCAAGCACAAACTCTAATATTTCCTATTGGGTTATACAATTTTTTTCAAAGATTCACATAACTTCTTGATTTTATATTTATGATTTTTCATTAGTTTTAGGTGATATGAATTGGAGAAATTATGAAAAAACCCATAATTAAAGAGATATTTTTTCATGTTATGATTGAAAAAATGTGAACCCTGTTCGTTAATGATGATTATTTTAGAAAACCAAACCTACTGAAAATCTGGGACCTCACAAAACAAAAAACCACTCAAAAGTCATAATTACAAGTGGCCTTCGCTTCTACGCATTTAGGGAAATAGTCAAAAACTATTAATATCTTCACAAATAAAAATGAATTTGGAAAATTTCTATGAAGTCAATGCCCCATTCATCGAAGATCTCACAAAATAAAATTGGATGTTGGGGAATATCATTCATCTTAGAGACATTCCCTATGAATTGACATTGAGTACATGAATTAAAAAACCAATGGGAACATTTATATAATGTTTTATAACAAATTATAGAGTCAAGCACCATTAGATCTCTACATTGAGTGCTAATGTTCCCCCCAATCTAAATAGTGGAATAAGGTCAAAATAGGCATGAACTCTTGGGCAAGGACCCACCGATGAAAAACATGGTCACTAAAAATTCTCCACAAGTAAGGGTTATCCCAAATATACTATCATGAATCATGTTTAAGTATATGAAATTATGTGGTGATAAAATATTTAGAGAAACCTGATTTTGTTAGAAAATTTAAAATTTATGCATGCAATCGGGTAAGGTCAAAAAAATCAAAAAGGATTTCATGGTTGAAGAAATATCCCATAGGGATGGATGAGTCAACATGATAGTGAAATGGTAGATAAATCCTACAAATATGGTTAGCTACCACATATTACACTCCTCCCTTATCTCGAATCTCAAGGTCAAACTCCAAGAGTAAGAACATCCACCAAATGAGGTGGGGCTTATCTCTTGGTTTTTTTTGGAGAAAATGAAGGGAAACATGATTGGAAGACACAATGACTTTGACCCAATAAGATACGAACAAAAATTTTCCATGTAAAACACAATTTAAAGATGTTAATTTTCAGTGATTGTGTAGTTTTCTTGGGAAGGGTCAAGGGTACATGATATATACACAATAAAATTAGGAGACTTATCAACCATTTTTGATAAAACTACCCCAACTGAAATGTTATAGGCACCAAGAATAAGTTAAAAGGGTAGATCCCACCTTGTTGGTTGGATGATGGTAGGTTATGTGAGACTTCTTTTTGGGAAATTTAAGGCATCCCCACAAATTTTATCAAAAAAAACTCAGAACCTTTTTTAAATAATCGGAGTAATAAAGGGAAATTATTACTAAATTTTTTAATGAATAAGAGGTAAAATATTGCATGACCCAAGAAAGATCACACATTGTGAACAAATTTTGTATATGGAAGTGGGAAATGAATTAAAATTCTGATTTATCCATGTGAATTACCTCATTTGAAATAAAATTCCCAAGATATATCCCCTTCTCAACCATGAAATGGAATTTATTTTAATTTAATTCATGATATTTTTCAATTAAATGGTGGAGGATAGATCCTAGGTGTTCAAAAAATTATCAAACGAAGAACAATAAATAATAAAATCATCCATAAAGACATTTAGGGAATTCTCAAGGTACTAATAAAAAATACTCATCAAACATTGCTGAAAATTACTTGGATCATTAAATAGACCAAAAGGAATCTTATAATATGAAAATTTTCTAAGAAGGATTGGTAAATATTTTCATTTCATGATCTTTAATGGCTATATGGATGTGGAAATAACCAAAATATTCATCATGGAAACAATAATGGGACTTACCAACAAATCATTATATAATTTGGTCAATGAATGGTAGAACAATGGGGTCGTTTAGTGTGGCTGGATTCAATCAAAGGTAGTCAATATAGAATCACCACTTGTGTTTCACAAATGATGGAACTAATTCATTCCATTATTTTGAAATATACTTTATTCCAGTTTGAGGCACAATTTGCACTTGGATAACCCATTTACTATCAGATATAGGATATATGATCCCTAAAGTAGGTATTTTTCTAACATCCATTTTTAAAACTTCAAGGAGGGTCAGATTTAATAGATTTATAGTCTTATTTATTTGTTTAGACTCATCATCTAAAATTATATGGTTCATAAAAATAGATGAGTTAATCCGAGGACAATCATCTAATGCCCATCCTATCACCTTTTTATGCTCACATAAATGTTCTAGAAGTTTAATTTCTTATTATAGAGATAGGTTATCAAAAATAATTATGGATAATTGGTCAATACACTAAATTTTTTTGTTTTTTAAATTAGATGGAAGTGTTTTAGGTGCAACACCAGTGACTTTTTCTGATTATGGAAGGGTATTTAGGGTTAGTGAAGTCCATGGAACTATCTATCCCCTCATATTTATTATATGAGGATAGATAATCAATGAAAACTAAATTTTCAGAGTCATTGAGGGTTATGGGTACCTCATAATGAACACACTCCTCAATTGAATAAAAAAATACAATTTTGTTTCAACCGAAACAAGACTAAAAATATGAATCAAAGCTCAAATAATCCAAGGTTTAAGAAGAAGAAAATGAATCCAAGTATGCGTCAAAGATAGTATTTTGTGTGTGTGTGTGTCATTAGAGAGAACTTCCTTTTAATAGAGATGAGGTGTGGAGTGGTATTCAGTGGAAAGTTTCACATCTTCAAGGATATTAAAACTTACCTTTTATCCACCGAACTTTATGGAGAATTTAACATTGTAAATTTCGATGACCATATTTGTTGTTTTAAGGAATTTCATCCAATTTATAATAGGGGAATGTCCTTCTATATAGGAATATTATATCTCAAGAATGCAGAAGTCTTAGAGGAAGTTTTGATTCTTCATTCTTATAAGGAAATCCTTGATCACTCTTGACCGGTGTGTGGTATTCCGATTAGAAAGTTACACAATGATACTCATTGGTTGTAGCTCTCAAACATATAGAAGAGTATACATGGAGTGATACATTTCATTAATATATGGAACCACAACTATAATTATATTAGAAAATAACTTCTCCCTAATGGTGAAATTAAAGTGAATGAATATTTTCACTTTGTTGGAATCAATGATTCAATCAAATCCAAGACAGTACATCCAAGGTCAAATCTATCATTCCCCTTGAATCTTTGTCTACGGGTGAAAATCCCTTTATGAATTTTGTTTTACCAAGGTATTTTATTAACTATATCCAATAAAAGAATTTTAACATGAACCCTTTTAAAAGTTTACATTATCTCTTTATCAATATCATTATCAAAAAAATTATCAGGTTTAGAGAGTCCTTAGGGTGAAGGAATAAAAATGGGGTTTTGCGAGGAATCCTATATTACAACTTGTTTCAACTTTTTGTTATATTTATATTCAATAAAATCTTTTTTGGGAAAATAAATAATGTTTTCATGTGGGAGACTTTCCTCATGTGTAGAATTAGTGGAATACAAAATTTATTTACCTTTATAAATTGTGATTTTACTAATATTACCTTTATCATTTGTTTTAGCAATATTTTGGGATAGTAGATTTCTAGAACCTTGGATCTTTGTCTCACATATGGTGCTTTCAAATTATCCAAGTTGTGTTTGTAGGTCTTGAATAACCAGTTGTGTGGTCTATTATAATTGGAGATTATAGGATTCCATCTACTTGACCATGTCCTCTAGTATTTGTTTAGGTTTGGGAGGAGGGGATTATTTTGATAAGTTAAAGGATAACATGTTTTCATACCTTGGACTTGTTGATACCAGTTCAATTAGGGGTAACTTGAGTTTCTTCATTGTGGGTACTATAGTTGTTCTCACCACCAATGGTTTTTATTTGGAATGAATGGTTCTTTATAAAAGGTTGATTCTTGTTAAAACATTCTCCTTGAAAATACTACTTCACAAGACTCAGATGAGTCCTAATGTTGTGGGAACTAGTAAGAAAAATGATTTTTATCATAATAAATACCACAATGAAATGGAATGGGAGGAGAGTTTTTATTACCTTGTGCTCGATCCAACTACCTTAGAATGGTATGTATCTCATCAGGTTTATTATTTACCTTTTGTAGGGATGAATGAATTTCCTCATGAACTCGTCAGGTTGGCGGTATTTCTCTTATACCAAAGTTTGGTGCATTTTGATCCATGTTGGATATTAATCCATGAGAGGTGCCATAAGTTTCATCGACTAGGGAACCACCAACTGAAATATCTATCATTCCATGATCCATAAGGACTAGTCCATCATAGAGGTATTTAATTATAAATTGCTGACTAATTTAGTAGTTGGGTAAACTTGAATCAAGACTTTTGAATCATTCCCAATATTCATGAAGGGTCTCTCCTTGTTATTTCCTAATGAGACATATTTTTTTTTCTAGTTGATGTAGTTCTGGTGGAATTGAATAAATTCTTTAGAAAGTATCTTTTCAGGTCATTCCATACCTCAATTATGGAAGGTAGATATTATTTTAGTATTTGGGTACATCATCAAGGTGGAAATGGAAGTACCTAAACATAATTTGGTCCTCAGACACATTATGAGATTTCATAGTCGAGAAAACTATGTGAAAATCCTAGAGATTTTTGTGAGGGTCCTCACCAAGAAGTCTATAAAATTTGGGAAGTAGGTGGATGAGGCCCGATCTCATGTCATATTTTACTGCTTCCTCAGGGTATAGGATGTGTACAGTTTGATACTCCAAATCCGGGGTGGTCATTTCATTTAAGGTACAATTATTTATATCCATGTTTTTTAGGATTTGAATTGGTTAACACATAGATTGATTGAATAACACTTGAGGTTACACAAGGGGTTCCTCAGGTTTACTTCATATTCCTACTCTAGATGGCCAAATTAGTGAGTGATGTGTATTTTCAATTTGTGGTTCAAATTCATGTTGTATTTATTTGTCGGATCACATCAAGCTATAATGATGAAGTCTAGTTTGATTGGCGGTCTGTTTACTATTTTCATTTTTTTAAATAGAGGATGAATAAAACAAAATTACATAATAATAATGAAATTATAAAAGAATATATATTTCAATATTATAGAATATTATTGAGAGATATATAGAGAGAGAATAATAGGGAGACAAGAAACAAAAAAATAAAAAAGAAAAAAGAAAACAAACAAAAACAATCCAAAGGGAAGAAGAAATTTTGAAAGGGTTAATAAATAAAAAAAAAACAGAATTGAAAAATGATAATAAATCCCAAGAAATGTTTCCAAAATTATATTTGATTGTTGAGAACATCAAATTAAATGTTTAATTTTTACTAGAATTTATGTAGTATAGAAGGAACAAAAAGTAATATCTCGATGGACCATTAGATTCTTATTTTTAAAATAAGGGATTATTGTGAAAATAACATGGGAACGAGATTTTATAAACCTTGTGGTATTTTTATTTAATATGAAACATATAAAATAATGTGATACATGAAAGAAGAAATTGATAGATTTGATTAGTTCTGATCAACCCATGGAATTTTCATGTTTCTCATCATTCATTGCATAAAGATAAAGTGTATATTTCATTTAATACAAGATTGTTAACACCTGTAACCATAATATTACAAATTTTATACTAGGATACCTACTCAAGTTCAATAAAAAACATAAAATGATTCACTAAATACCCCTGATGATAGTGTGATTTTTTTCCCACTTCAAAACCAAAACTCACTAAGTAATCACATGATTATCTCAAAATATTGTCCAGTTTTTTATGTTATTTAATTTTGATACCATGAAGTAAAATTTACATGGAAATGATCATGTTTTTGAGAGTCCAATTTACCAATATGAACCACACAAACAACAAGACTAAAATGGGGAAGAATAAGTTGTGAACAGTGTATGAAACAAATCATTAATGGGTACCACCAAACAAGATCATATGAGTTTGAGAATGACATTCCAATACATAAATAAATTAAATAATAATATATTGTTTAGAAAAAAATATAAAATCATGTAATTAAAATGACCGTTCAATAAATTCAAACATAAACATTGTGATTTACATGAGGTTCCTCCCCAGGTGATGACAAAGAGTTTAGAACTCCATGGGAGGAGGAAGCCATAAATGTTGAATTAGAACTTTCCAAAGCCTCTAGAACATCTAGAAATGAGAAGATGAATCCTTTGGGGCTCTAAAATAGTAGATTTTTTCTTCCTGGACAAACTCTTAAATGAGGTTTCAATGGTTCTTTTTACAGCCAAAATGAGAGGTGGTTTTGGGTACATAGATTTCATGATACTTCTTGGCCCATGGTTTTGGCAATGAAAAATAACTCATGATGAATTATTTAAAAAATAAATATATTATTTTTCTACCTCTTCTCTATTTCATAGTTAAATTTTGAAGATAGATAATTTATAAAATTAGACATATTTGAAAAATACAGATCCAAATGTTTGACTTCGTGCATATTTTTTCCCAATACAGATCAGTTTTTTGGGGATAATTAATGAATGATTTGGGTTCAGTATCTTTAGGGGATTTTTATTCCACACAATTTTTTACCATACCACAAAATTTCAGCCAAATAGGATTCATGTATTATCTAATTTGTGCGGTTGAGTCCAATAGTGTTCTTGGAATCTTTCACAGTTTTGCCAATTTTTCATAAACATGATCTTTGGCCCTCCAAATCATATATAACTACAATTAAAACGTCATAAAAACTGAAATATACCTTTTTAAGAGTAATAAAAATTAAAATATTTCATCTAAAATGGTTTTCAATTTGTTTTAATATTTTTAATTTTAAATAAAAATTCAGTTTAATACAGTAATGTATGGTGGAAAAAAAAATAAATTGTAGTGTGATCACATAATCGTCATTAGGGTAAGAATATGAAATGTCATTATTGAACCTTTTTATATTAATCACATTATTTTATTAAACATTATAATTTATACCAAATTAAACTATCATAATCTATTAATAAAATTGGCATAAGACTCATTGTTATGAAAACCCAAAATCGGTGACCTGAGTAAACACCATGTTCATAGACATTAATATTACATTAAATGATTCCAATTATAAATTTGTGGGGATAAAATAGAAAATAAAAAAAAACAAAAAGATATTTTGAGGTCCCCAATTTTAATTCCATATAATATGGTTTAAATAAATAATTTATGATGTTTTCTTAATGATTTTAGGTTGTTTAAATTTATGTTATTTAATATTTCATAGGTTATCCTTAAATGGTGGTTGGATAGTGAAATTTATCAAATGATTGAAAATATTTGAGAATAAATTCACTACATTAATGAGTAAAGGAATATACATCGAATGGATTCTATCTATCTAATAAAATATAAGATGAAAAATATTATCAATATATGTCTATATAAGATTAATTAGTTTTACAGCATTTCCAACATTACATCAAAGGCTTACATACTTACAAGAATTAACGTATTCATTATTATGAAGATTATATATTATAAAAGAAATAATATTCTTCCCTTTAGTATGGTTTCCCCATTTAATTGTTTGTTCTCAAGAACCTTCTCTTTTGTTGAGTCTAACTTAGAATGTAAATTAACCATCTAAAGGGATTCCTCAATGATTTCAAATTGATTTACAACCATCTCCACAAAATAATGGATTTCAACCTAAGATATAACATCCTTGATGTTATAAAATTACTTTGATAGTCTCTTCCTAATAAGGAGTTATTTCAACATCTTATCTTGTTCCTTCAATTGAAGGATTTCACGTAAATATGAATAGATGTATGGTTATAAAATATTGAATAACCAATTTTTGCAAATATATTTCACATATTATAAATTTTTGATGTAAAAACATATATAATATCCTATTTTACTAACCTGTAAATGTACTACTAGATGAAATTCCAGTAAATATCGAAATGATTTTACACCTCAAGATCTGATTTTGAGCCTATCAGAGGAAGGGGTTGTACTCTAGAACTAAAGTCAATAACAAAACCTACAACATTCAATTTGTTGTGTTGGAATATACTCATAATTTATATTTTGGGGAGCCACCTCATGGTCTTTAATAATCCATTCATAAATTAATTATATAAATATATAGATTACGTTAATGTCTTACATAGTGGAGAATCAGTTTCAAATTCTTTAACTTAATCTCACCCACTGAAACATTAAATTACGCAATAGTATTACTAGTGGGAATATCCCCTTAGAATAGTTATTCTATTGAAATTAGGGGATATATCACTATTGGGAATTTTATTAAATCATCCTACATACCTGAAGGAACATCATTCTTTACTATAGAAACAATATTGATATGAATTTATGATTCATACTTTCCAGGATTACCACTGTCAACAATTTCATTGGATGTTTGATTGGTGTATGCAATTTAGAACTTGAAGTAAAATTAAAAATGTGAATATCCAATGTTTTTGGGATATAAAACTTCTTTTAGAGACTAACAAACTATATCAATGAAGAAAATTTATTAATCAATCATGTCCTAAACATTCATGACATAGTTCCCCAACCCTTGATGTAAAGGGATAATAGACAAGGTGTTTGGATTAGAGTTTAACCACACCATCTCAGTAAATTATTGTATAAAATATAATACATTTATAGTATCTCTATATATAAGTACATATTAACAATGCAGTTCATGGGTATGAAATCATACATTGAGAGTTCTTGAGGTACCACTCTCTCATACAGGATAATACTTCTTGATGTTCGGAAATGATTTTAAAATTCACCCCCATAGATTCACCCATTGGCACCTATAAAAAATCCCACTATGGTAGGGAAATAATCAAGTAAGGTAGATAATATATTAGAGAAGATCAGTATTTAGAAATTTACTCCCCTTCTAATGGTTAGAAGTCATTTTCTAATGTAAATTTCCCTATCATGAAGGGTGCCTAGGGCATATCTAAAAAATTAACTCTCTAAGATAAAATAAATTGAAAAATCCAGTAAAATGATGAGAAAGTATATTACCAACTTGTATAACCTAAATAGAGATATCAAATTATATTCATATCCTTTATCCATTATTTATTCTCCAATATAAGAAATTCTGTAGAACGAATAGATGGTGGTGGTGGAGAAGTTGGTGATATTGATGTAACAATCAACACTTACCGGGTGAGCTATATTATACATGGAGAACCATTATCCACATTTTTCTCATTGAGGGTATCCTTCCCATGTTTTTTTCAATATTTATAATATTAATTTTAATTAATAAGAATTTTTTCATCCATATTGAGAGAATATTGATCTCTATAATGGAAAAAGGGAAAAAAATCTAAAATAAAAAAATGAGATGGATGTTATTTTCCATCTCCTCAGAATACACCACTTGATCCCTCAATGTAAACATATTTTTCATTTTATTTTTGGTGTAAACTTTCCCCTTATAAAATTGAAAATAAATATTAACATATTTTAGACATTTTCATGAATCATTGGTATTGTCATGGAATGATATATGGTTAAGAGAAGTTACATAACCAAATATTGATAGGCCAATTTCGTTAATTTGGAGTATATTCCAAGTATCATCAAAAGAATGGATTATACAATAATTATCCAATTTCATCCAAGAATATAGACATGATGTTCTATTAGGGATTAACAGTAATTTAGGCACTATAATGGATGAAGGAGTTGGTTGTAAATGCATTATTTTATTTATCGGCATCTCTGATACTAGAATCTTCATCGGGATGGGAAACTTTTAAAGTGTCTTCACCTTTGATGAGATCATTGTATATGACCCATCCTTATCTTCTAATACTAGTTTAGAAATACTCTCACTAGGATAAATTTTGATCTATTTCTCTAAATAATCTCATTTTATCCTAATGGTGTCATCCGGTTGTGGGATGATCACTAAAATACCTGTCTCCCCCCTAATCGGGATTAGATAGTACTAAAAAACTATCATAATATGTATTTCACTTTGAAAACCATTACAATGAACTGGAAATGTATTTGGATGTGTCTAAATTCCCGCTCAAATCATCATGGTGTATATCCCATATAGATTACATTCATATCTATCCATGTGTGAAAGATTCCTTCTCTATTCGATATTATATATGATCGTGCTTCTTGTTCACTATTCTCATCAACAATAATTCTATCAATTATAAAATCACAATTGATGAATATAAAAGAATGATTCCAATTCAACATGTTCTCTTTTCTTGAGTCTCCAAACATTAATACTAAAACTAAACTGATAATCGAGAAAAATAGACTTAACAAAGAAATCAAAATCTCTTGAACATTGAATAATTCATATCCACCCTTTTATGCTACCGTTCCATTCCCAAAAACGTAGAATAAACCAATAAGTATCATTGTATCTTGTCCATTTGAAATGTGGCTCAATGGGTGATACAACATTGTGATAAGTAGGGAAAAACCTAATTTTTCATTCACTATAGAGTTTTGAAACCATTAAGAACATATTTATTTTTTTACTTTAGTATTTTATTATCAAACTATATATAGATACCATCAATTGAATATTTTAGAAAATCATCTTAAAAATCCATGAGATCACATTTGGAGGTGACCTAAAATAGCTAAATTTCATACTTACCTTCATCTACAATCATCCAATAATAACCTTAGAGCTCAATATGATTTTCATGTAGGATAACATCGAGATGTTTTCATCCATTTCATATGCTCAGTTTTCTTAATAAAACCACCCACTAATAGTGCAAAGTGTATATTAATCCATGGGAAGAAACATATTCCTAGGAGATCACGATCTAACTCAAGAAGCAAATTAGAGATCATAGGGGTTCACTCAACATCATCCCACTCAGAGGCAAAAGGAAAAAATTCATTATAAATGTCCGATATTATCAGATCCCCGTTAATAATGTGAATTACGCAGTGTATCACCCAGCCTCTTCAAGCATGAAATGAAAAGTATTTTTTGGAATCCATATACTCATACTATCTTAGAAAAGGAATTTATTTTTCTAATAATGATTCTGTGATAAGTAGATAGCTTTTATTAGTCCACCTCCTTTAACTATGACTCAAATTAAAAAAAATATCACATAAAAAAAGTTCCTCCCCAATCATTGACTAAACCTCCTTAAATCCTTAATCCTTAGTTTAGTGAGAATACAAAATTATAATTGGTGGACGATTGGATCATGATGGATCTATATATATGAATATTAGGAATAGTTCAATTAATATATTATTCATGATTTAGTGGATTGTACTACATTCAAAATCCCTTTTTTCACCCATCTTCCGTGATTAGATATCCAGCTTGTGATATATTGGAATTGATAATTTTTTTATGATAAATGATAAAATGTGGTCAATGATTGCATTAACGAGTCCCATGTAATGTGAGGACATTCAGGATTATAAATCCTTTTAGGGGAAGAGAGTTTAAAAACATATAATCTTGGAAATTCATCCCTAATAGGTTAGAAGGGAAGTTATATTCCAATTGAATATTATCCCATTAACCAGAGGCTATGCTACATACCATCTCTATCAATATTCTAACCATCTCTCAACCTTCATGATTTAAAAAAATTATATATAAATTGTTTATATATTCAAAATATAAAAAATAGAAATGTATAAATCCCCATGTGATCCTTTTTAATCCCACAGTATCATTTTACAGAAGAAATAATATGGTTGGCATACTCAAACCTTTTGAGTTGGGAAAATTAACTTTTGAGTTATCTGGTTCAAATTATCCATTTTATGTCATGTGACTTTCATTATGAAATTGATCAAATGTGGATTAATTTAGGTGGATCAATCACTCAAATTCCATATATGGTTTATATCAAGTCTAAAAGTTTAAAATCCTGATATTTTAGCTAATTTTTAATGATAATTATGAGGGGAACCGGTCAAGATATTTATAGGGGTTACCTCCCTTGGACAATAAATACCCCACATTGGCTTAAAAATCATAGTAAAATGGATTATTATTTTGGTGATCAAACCCAATTTATGGGGGGGGGTTCGTTTTCAACTTTCATTGAAATTAAATGGAACAATTTCGATTTCATATTAAAAGTGACTTAAATTTTTTAAAAGGAAATATGATAGTTAATCAGAAGTGGACATGGGTTTTGTGCAACCATAATTGTAATCTTGAAAAGAATTACAATTCTTACATAGTTTTATTAAAATACCAATCTATGAAATATTGTCCACATGAATCTATTGTTACTCATTTTGAGACTCTGAGGTCTGATGGTCATGTATTTTTGTACCATGGTTCTCATTTAGCTTATCAAGAATGGGCCTCCTCTATAGTCAATCAAACCAATGCAATCAGATTATTCTCTATTAATCTTCCATGTTTCCAAACTATAAAATTAATAAGGGTTTTCTTTAAATACCCACTTCTAAATCATGTAAGAAGAGGAGAAAAACAAAAAATGTTATATAAACTAATAGACAAAGGTTTCTGATTTTGTAGAAAAAATCAAACCTTAGGTATGAAAAAAATAGTCTCAGATTTACTCAAGTGAATACAACAAGGTATCTATTAGCAAGAAAAATATAACATGAGAATCATTATATGTGAAGTATTTGGTGTTTTGAAGATTATAAAAGGAAATTCTCTTTGATTATAAAACCACACAACCTGTCATAGTCTCCCTTTTCAAGCCCATCCTTTATGGCGAGGTTTCCATAATGCTACACTTGTGGCCATATATTGTAGGCTCCCTATTTTTCGTGATATGTCATCACCTTCTAAGGGTATTATAGAACAACATAAACTTTAGTATCTAGGGTAAATGACATTAAAAATAATTATAAATTCCATATCCATGGGCACCATATCCACAAAATGATGGTATGGGGAACCCTAGTAAGACCCCTTTGATCAAGAATCCCTTGGGTAAAGGATATACCACACATAATCTCCCTAACATATGGGATCTTTAGGATGATTTTAACATTCAGTACCCTTGGTGATGAGGACCCCAATACTAGATTTATATGTTGGAAGCCTCTCATTTTAGTCAATGATACCTACAGATTGAATGAATCTATAAATGTGAAGTAAATTAGGACGCATCTATCCCTTCTATTTTCCAAAAAATAGAAGTGTATAACCAAATTCAGGGTCTTGAATCATAAAGAATATTTTAATTGGATTCCATCCCGAAAGAATCCCCTAGGCTTTCTTGTTGGTTATCTCCCATTGGACCTATCTCTATAATTAGTATGTGGGGTGGGGATTCCATTAGTGAATCTCTCTTATTATAATACCCTACCCTTTTATGAATGATACATATCCCTCAAACTGTCTGTATACCATCCCTCATCGATTAGTGGATAAGGAAAGAATTTTAATCTAGAGATTACACTCCAACTATAAGTACCATCTGAAACCAATTATGTAATGTTATTGATATTATAATGCCTTTTGTTTCATTAAATGATAATGAGTCAAGTTTTCTTATAGATCAGTGATGATCATACCATAGGAATAACATAAAATGTATCTTAATGGGACTCCAAGTATGTATAATCACAAAAATATCTTCTTTGGAAACTTCAATTCTTAATCCTTGCACTATACCCTATTATCATACCATTCAGGAAACAAAAATCACTACAAAACTTATTAATCATCATGGACAATATCCTAGTCACATGACATTAAAATATTGGACATTATACTTACTGTATGATATTATAATACATTTTATGATCCATTCATATGAACCTAAACTATGCTACTTGAACTTTGTGGGAACTGATTCCTATATCTAAAAGGATATATAGGATGCATTTTCAATTCCTAAACCCAATACCCACAAATTTGTATCATGTTATAAGCCCCCTATGCCATATTCCTATAATAACCTTATTATTTTGTTTGGATAAATTCCTGATGATATCATAACCCCATCTAGAGGGTCATATCACATTTATGTGTGATCATAGTTATTTTGTTAGGAAATATTATTAATGATATATTAATTCTTCTCAGTTGACCATATCCAAATAATTTTACCCCACCTATCCACATTGGACCATATTTCTCACCAAGGTAAGTTGAAATATATGCATAAACAAAAGTACCACACCAATAATTATTATTTACCTCTCAAATATTTTTCAATCCAATGTTAAATTAAATAGATTTTCGGTGTCCCTCCTCATAGGAATATTACAGGTATGTCATGTACCATTATGGAGAACCAAAATATGTAGGTTGTAATTATTTTTAAAAGGGTACACAAAAATACATCTAATATGTTCAATCCCAAAAATATGTTCCTACTATCTCTGTAGATGAAACAAAATTTTAAAGTATGCAGAAAATGAGGTTTTAAATCAAATAATAGTTATTGAAATGGTTCACTATCATTAATAACGGCAATATGGAGTGTTACTAAAATTTATAGGTATATTGAAATATTATGTTTTAAATCTATATGTGAGTCATGGAGTTTGATATAATCCCCCTCTAAAGGGTGTGTTAATCCCAACCACCCAAACTCTCAACTGAAAAAATATTAAAGTTGTCACTGGTAAGTCTTAGTCACCACATTACATTGGAAATAAGGACCATATAATTACAAGATACATCATTAGTAAGAATGTGGTTGAATCATGGATTTAAACCAATAAACCCCATAGGACTTCTGGGTTTAGAGTGACAGAAATGGGTGGTCATAAGTACTTTTTCCAACACTAAAAATTCTATAATAACATCTTTTAATCATGTCGATCAATTTTATCGAAACTACTCAATGAGTGTGCATGATCATTACAATTGATCATCTAGATAAAATCTATGAACCACCATACCTTTTTTTCTAAATCCTGAGTGTTTTTGTGAACATCAAAAAATATATCCAACTAGTGTGAACATTGAAAATTCCCTCAATGCTTGAACCTATGTAATATCAAAACCACCTCTTAAGGGGTTTTTTATTTAAATGTTTTAAAAAATATATAAGAATATATTCCATACACCACTTCATCTCATTTCATTAGGATCATAGGTTGGGTCATATAAAGTATGTATAATAATTTATAAAATATCACTATCAAGATCATAAAACCATACAACCAATTTTGGATCTTCAGTGACATCTAACCAAAACAATTCTAATCATAATATGCACGCTCCTAGAGAAAATATATTATCAGGGAATATAATAAGGTCTGTTATGTCATAACACAATGTTTCCCTCTACATGGGGTTCACTATGTCACTATGTAACATAAGAATCCTACTCAGTATACCTCATGATAAATTATGGAAAAGGTATCTTAAACGGGGTCTTTAATCACAACATGTTCCCTCTTAGTGTAAATATATCATTCTTATGCCTACTAGGATATCTTAGGTCATAACATAGAAACTATCCCCTACAAGAGGTTCTAAAGGTCACTACATAACATGATCATCCTTCTCTAGGAACCTATGGATTCACATGGAAATGGTTACCTAAATGTCGTCCTTAATCCAAATTTCATCCCATAGTGATACATTACTATGATAATGACATTACAAGTCACACATGTTCAATTCTTATATGAATTTTTTATTAAATGCAATGATTCCCCTATCTTATCTTCTATAAAATCATTTAGACCAAAGGATATAAGGTTTATCATGGGTTTTAAGGACTACATGGGCCAATCAATACAAAAAAATTCCACACCTCTTCCTAGATGTGTTTTTGGGTTCTAAGAAATGGGTCACTATGATTTTTTCAATTCATTGAATTCCATTAATGACCCTCAATAAGTTTGACCATCATAAAAAAATTATTTTCATTTCACATATTGTCCTTATGTTTTCTAGACATTAATAAAGAATGCTAGGATGTGATGGCCATATTACATTATTTTAATAAAAGGAATAAAATTTCTTAAATTCAATTACTTAATTACAAATTAAATAATTCATTCAACAAATCGTTGATCATATTTATTTTAAAATTAAAATTCCATAACTATAAGGGGTAGGACCACATGTCACCAGCCGATTATTAAGGAATATACCCTATGTAAATAATGAAAACCACCTACCTATTTAAGAATCCAAAACCATGAATATTACAACTCATGAATTCTTATTAGGATTTTCATGTATCGACCAATTCAATACTAACTTATCCAGACACTACTAGCCCACAAGAGACTATAACACACATCAAAAAAACCTATAAAAATTAATCAAAACCTTTATAATTAAATAAAGAACAAATCATAAGGAATACCAAAATAACAAAAACTCACCATTTGAACTCAAAATATTGAAAGAATGACTAGGAACCTATGCGAGATTCCCAACTCATCACCAATATCAAATTGTTCCTAATCCCTATTGAAAGCATAATAGAAAAGAAATTCTGTTAATTTTTTAAAAAATGTATTATAAAATAATTGTGACATAAAAACATTCCCAAATGGTACACAATAATATAGAGACATTGTCTCAGGATGTCCTCTAGATATATTTTCAATATACACCTTGATAATTAGAATTTTTCAGCACATATTATAGAATTTTTATCAATTTTAATAATTGTAAGACATATGAAATTAGAAATGATAGATGACATGGATATTTGGATTTAATCATATGTTTAGATATATCTTTATCCTCTATAAATTTCTTAATAAACACCCCAAAATAATTTGAGGTTTTATCAAGAAAAATGTGGGGTCGTGATGGTTCACACACACAATATTATGAGATAGAGATGGGATCCAACTCTTAAAACATGAGGGGTATATTTTATTTTACCTATAAAACCCCCCTGAACTGGATAATTTTTTGCAAATTCCTTATCCAATTGAATTATTAGAAAAAACATGCAACATTCTTAGCCACTAGCTAGATGTTGGATAAATTCATCTTCCACAGCCATAGGGCCTACCAGAAATACTATATGGATACTCCAAACCACAATCTGAGCTTCATTTCAAGACCAAAACACATTTTTAAGGCGTTCCATCTCATAGAATTATATTATAAACCTTGGCTTAAAATTTGACTACTCAACCATTCAAAAATTCAATTTTCTTATTAAATTCAAGACTTATACATACCTTGGTTCTTATAACATCCCACCAAAAAAATCACATCCTATAGAGGAATCTATAGTCCTCAAACCACATAACCCAAACAATTTTAGTTATAAATTTAATGTTTAATTTCCTCATTTCCAATTCTGAATTTATTGTGTTGAGTTTCACTGCTCAGACATAAGGATAAAAACTATTATATTTTTCATCAAAAGTTTAAAAGGATCCTAAAAATATAAACCCATGTCTAAAATATTGATCGCAATATTTTTTTCATCAAACTATGTCCTATAATATGAAATGACGTAAGTCCAGCCTCTTGGGGATAACCTTTCTCACAAATTCATAGCTTTAGCTACCAACACATATCTAGATCACCCAATCTTGTTATATTTACATCTAAAGGAACCCATGGATTTTTTAAATACACCTAATAAAATTCAATCCTAATATCAGGTTTAATTTTTGATGTTGAACATCATATCTTATAAAACCAGACTACGTGATCAGTCATACCATGAGTATTGAGCTTCTAATGAACTGACCATGTTCAGATCACCTCAATTCATCATGAGCTGGAAAATGACACACGAACACCATCAGATATCATAGATAAATATATACCTAACATTAATTAAGTAATAAAAAATAATTTATCTTAATTTTATGATTGGAATTAAAATTTCTTAACAATTATCAAACGATTGGTTGCACAAATATACATCCATTACATAAGGAGGATCACATCACCTATAACTAACAGGATATTCACAACCATGTGGGGTTTCCTTATCATCATACTCTAGATATAATCACCTACTATTACATCCATTGTATTGAATGTAATTGAATATAATTGTTGTGGCTAAGATTGATCTTAATCTAGTGATTGCAAGAAACATCAATTTATTTCTTATTCCATTCTCACAACAACATCAGCATTTAATGTCCACCAAAAACCCACCAAAAGTGATGGTAACACTCTAAAAAACACAATGGGTTCAACCTCATTAGGAATTATCATAATGAAAAAAATTCTTGATCGACCGGTTTCTTGATTGGTAGATCCCATAAAAATCAATTAGCCATCGGCTTACAGATGGAAAACACCAATTTATTTTTCAATTTGAACGATTCATAAACAATATGTGTTACCTTGAATGGATTGAAAACCTAGTGACTCAAAATATCCCATGACTAATTTAAAAAAAAATTTGATTCACATTCCATTGAAACCAGTTTTCCCCTATTCAACAATCAATCAATTTTATTTAGTCATTAGAACATATGAAACCCCTAATTAAAATGTGAACATCATGAGTTCTTAAATTAATCATATGACCAATGAAGACTAGTTTTTTCTCCATAAGAATAGTTTATACCCATTAACTTCCCATGATTCTAATGTTTATACTGATAAAGGTTTCTAGTATCCCAATTAGTCCCACCCTCAAAATCATGATTTACTAAAAAAATCACAACCACTCTTGGTTTGTTCAATGAGTAACAATGATGCATCACCATGGCTATACCATATACCCAATAGAAAATTTCATTTCTCAATTTAAATTTTATAGAATATGAAATTATTCACATGTATAAGGAAACTCAAAACCCATAGAAAACCCCTCTCATTTGTCACCCTTTCATGACAAAACCTACAGACTCAGAAATTTGATATTTTTGTTTCCTAAGGATAATATGGCCCTAACCAAGCCCAAATAATTAGTTCTTTGAAAAGGTCATAGGCCATGTTAAATAATATATGAACCCATCTAAAATAAACATCTAGAATCTGGAAGTCTAAATCACATAATCTATTCTGTAATAAACATAACTAGAATCATGTGACAAAACCTATGAAAACTCCTTGGTTACCCACCCTCTCTAAGAGTTCTTACTAAATGAATACTTCTTAGTGGTTAAAATATCATATATATATATATATATATAAAGATGTAATACATGATTTTCCATGTTTATTTAATCATACTTTTTATCTTAGTTAAGAAGAATAAAATTCTATGATATATGGGAAAACACCATATTGGTCATTACTGACACATTAATTTATAAATTGAGAATAAAATTGAAAAAAATGGGTTTAACATCATTGTATTAAATTTTCTCATTTCAAAAATAGGTATACATATACCCCTAATGTGTAGGGACTGTATTATCATTTATATTGATTATCTATTCATTAAATTCACATTTCAACACAGTAAAAATAAGTTCCTACACATGTTTTTCTGAATGAGTAGAATTCTACAATGAAAATATTTGGGAAAATATGGTATGAGTTATTTTTTATATTTAAATTTCTATTCCTCTATCATAATTAATAACAATCATACTTGTAGGTATACATGTCTTGTGAAACATTATGTGCTAAGAATGATGGATGTCGATTTCTCTTTCTACAACAGACAATGAGCTAAAATACATAATAAATTATTACCCCCATAACTCAAAGTACTTCATAGGAGATGAAATCATATAAATATAATAGATAACACCATGAATAGAAATTTTAATCCCTTAGTCATATAGAAATCTTACCAAAAAAATGGTGTTCATGAAACACGAGTCTGATATCCATCAGAAACTCTAACAAATTCCCATTTCATGTTCCCACCAGATCCCAAATATTAATAAAAATAAAAAAACTATGTTTATAAAAATTTATATTTACACCATCTTGGTACACTATTAAATGTAAAAAGACTAGATATATATGGGATATTCTTCATACCTCACTATATGCTAATGGTTTCTGACTAATAGTGGGGGTTTAGGGATGTACTTTTGGGAGACTATACCACACTATAAAAGTATCAAATTATAAAGAAATAACCAAAACATCCTTTATAATAATAAAACATCCAATGAGATACTGTTAATAAAAAAAAATATAATAAATAATTAGAATAAATTACTACAGATTACAATAGTCGTACATCAAGACTGATCATCCACCAGGACAATCACATATATAAAATACAATACAAGAACATGATAAATTTACCAGAGGCTCTAATACATCCCCAACTATCACCTCATTTTGATATCTTTTCTTATATGAGCTTTGATAATAATCTATTCTATCCCAGGCCTCTAGCCAATATATACCAAGAATCAGTGAGGGATTCTAAAGTACTAAAGTGGAATGGTCACCCAAGAAGGGTATGAGTACAAATATATAGGGAATATCTAGCATAGTGATATAGATAAGAAGTAAATTTTGTGTATGATCATATGACATCCTTAGAATAATAAACTCATTAAAGGACTTAAATAAATACACTATCATACATCAAGATACATAGTGGAAGAAGAGACTAGTTAGAAATACTTCATTATAACCCAAAACAATATGTTATCATTTATGATAATCACTTTTTATCCTTATGATAACATTCCTTATCTACTATACATACTTCAACCAATGTTTCAATGTCTCTAGGCACATCCCATAATTATTATATCTAGCATGAAAACCAATGGGGAAAGTGCAACACCATTATAAATAAGAGGAAAAGGATTTCTATATGGTTGTATGCTCATTTTGGACTCCCTTTCTTTGGGATACATAACAACCCCATGCCTGAACCAACAACATATCAAAATCACCTAAAACTGTTTATGTAGAAATCTGGACACGTTACTCAAAAATACATAATGGCTTAGATTCCATTACTCATATAATATCACATCCACTTATAAGGGTGTATCTAGGAACTATGATCTCTCTACCTCGTGCTGCATAACTCCCAGGGTGCTTGAACAAATATCATATCTACACTACCACACTAGGATATTTCCATTTATAATGGTAATTAAATTATAAGATTGTATACCATACACTACATCATGTAATATTGTTAGGAACGTAAGATAGATTTGAGGATGTTCATATCGGTATCCATATTATCTCATAATTAAGCATTATGGCCCACATGTTTGGTTTAGGGTATTGGATGACAACTGTAACCATAAATACTATTTAAAACATATACCATACCAGTGTCAAATTATCATTAGGAAGCCTACTAGGTTCATCATTGTTATAACATATAAAAGGAACCCAACACAATATTCTCTCTTTTCCCAATATAATATATGAGCTCTACTTAGGATCCCTTATTTTACATCATAGAAAAAGGTACATTTCAAGGTGTTCGTAATACTAATTTTTTCCTATAGTGTTGATTTAAAAACATCATATCCATATAGACTAGTCAAGGTCGATGACTACTAGCTTTCTTCAAATGATATCCTAATTCTTGTCTCTTATCTCAGCTCATCTCATTTATAAAAAATTTTTAAGGTTTTATATAATTCAATTAGGACTAGAAGTGCAAATAAATAATAAAACATCCTAAACTTCCACTCTAGGGTATTGGTGGATTTATGGACTGGGGGATCTATATTTTATTCAAATTGATCCAATTTAATCACAACACAAGATGGTTTTAAGTATCATAAAGAAATTATTTTTATATACTCTCTTACACATAAGTGGTTAAGACATCGAGCCAGTGTTCATGGAACTTAATGGAATTATTAATTTATTCTAATCAAAGCTATATCTTTTATTAAATTAAAAGAGTTAAATACTGATTAATTACTAAATTTATCTAATAATAATTTTTTAATTTTATATATAACGTTTTTCTAACATAATAGGTGGAATCATATATCAAATTCTACTAATAAATTCATGAAATATAAGTCTTGTATAAATTCAAACAACCTCTTTAATAATTCAAAAACCTGAATTTCATGACCCATTCGCTCCACCAATGCTCCCCAAGGATCAAAAAAATTGAATAAGTTCATCCAAATGAACCAGGAAAATAAAAACACAAGATATTCACTAACTCACATCTAAAAATCTCTAAAAATAAATTAATTTTTCTATTAACTAAACAACATGTTTTAGTAATGGTATAAATTGCCAAGACTTTATCAATGACAAAACTATGTTGACACTATGGCCAAACAACCACGAGAGCACCCCAATGTACCCATATCATCAAACAAATTGAATAAACTAGTAAAAACATAACAACATTTCCAGGTAATTTATTTTTAATCATAAAATAGAGGAAATTATATTTGGAGATAAACCCATTTAAATGGAATGTGATGACACAAATACATTTTTTCTGGATTTCCACTTTCGAGGATGAGGAAATTAACCAAGAGAATCAGAAAAATTCCACTATACACTAGTGTAATAATCTCTTGAAACATAAATATATAAATAAAAAACAAGATATATGAGAAGGGGGATACTAGTAGTTGTTAATTGAATATGATATATTCATTTAATAATAAAATTAAAAAAACCTTAAAAATAAAGAGATTTGTAGGAGGAAATAGTGGAGAGGGGTTGAAACATACACATAAATAGAAATGGTGAAGTAGTTTTTTATCCTTTTTATAGTTGATGGGGGGAAATAATATTTTTCAATAAAAAATAACCAATAACAAGAATATACTGGTCTTCTAGAAAGATTTTTGACCCAATTGGAAAGTAGAGACACTAACCTATCCTATGACTAGCCAATGGTGGCATACTTTACCCCTAACCATAGGGCCTATCGTTGATTATCTATGAATAAAATAGTCCACCCTATGAGATTAATTTTATGAAATAATACCCATTTTAGGTGTTTTTACATCCATAATTTTATTCTAAACCTCGGATTAAAATATGACCCATCAAAAAAAAATCAAATTTTCCATACAATTCAACGACTATATATTTTTAGGTTTTTAAACAAGTCCTCCTATTACAATTATAAAAAGATTCATTTTCTATCATTAATTTCAATTTTTTTTTACATGAAATATTTTTCCTATATATAAAAGAAGACCTTTTCAAATTTCCTTATTATAAAATTTCATGGATGTATTTAGTGAGATGTGATATTTATTGTGATTATTTGTTAAATTAGAGAGAGATGACCCAATTTATCATAATAAAAACTCTAAAAATATATGAATAACTTTATATTCCATTCATTATTAGAATTTATTAAAAAATTAAATAGTTATGTTAGTTTATATAATGGGAAGAAATTGACTATAATTATAAACTTGATAGGGGAGAAATATTGAAAAAAATAACAAACCACTTTTAATTAAAATTGCATCATAAATAAATATGTAATTGAAAAATAGTTAAGTATATACAATAAAACTAATGTTTCAAATGATAAAATTAAAATTAAAATAGTCATAGGAATGGGTATGAAAATTATTTTCTTGGAAAATATATGATAGATAGATTAATATATGACATAAAATTCATTAATTTTTTTTAACATAATTGTTTATATTATTATAAATTAATTTTGTTTGTTATATTAAATATATAAATGAAGGATAAGGGAAGAATACATTAGGCTCACTCATCAAACATGGTCATTATATATATTATTTATAAATAAATAATGTAATTCTATAATCCAAATTAATATAATTTATGAATTAAAAACAATAATGGGAAATGATATGTAATATAAATTATAGAGGTTTGGGATAAGAAATCACTAGGAATATTAATTCATATATATATACAAATATATAATTATCTTATAATATGAAAATTATTGGATTTTATCCAATAGAGAAAAAGGGTCTTATGAAAATATATGGAAATCAATATGAAAATGTAATTTTATTATTCAAATAAATTAACATGTCCATTTTTGTAAGGCTTATTTGATAAAATATTAGTAGAATAAAATCCTTAACCATGGGAAATAATTATTTTATAGGGGTGGAGAATGGTATGATTGATTAAATACAATGATGGGGGACTTATTAGTTTTACAATAAAAAATAGGAAAAATATAAACCACAAGGGATTAAATTGAAATATATAATATATTAGAAATAGATGCATTACCATATATGATATTCAACAAGAATAATAATTACATAGTTTGTTGTCATGGTTTATGACCTTTACATAGCTTTATGGAACACCCATATTATATATTTTTCCTATGTATCAATTCCTTTAAAATTCCATACCACTAATAATCTCATATAAGTATTATATATATATTTGAGTATAATTATTAAATTATTATTTAATTAGATGTAAAATTATTTATCATTTGATCATTTATTATTAACCTTTTTTAATAATTTTTTTTTCTATTCATATGTCTAACTATTATAGTAATCATAGATTCTCATGTTAATATTGATATTTCATTCCACTATATTAATTTGATGATTGTTTGGAAATTCATAGTATATTGAATTTGACTATTTAAAAGTGATGTTGAGGTAGGAAAAAAATATCCCTATTATAGATTATTATTTATCATCATGGTCATAATATATTTCCATCTTCAAGGAACTGTGTGAGTGTAAAGGTACATAGAATTATTACATAACCATTAATACATTTGTATATGTTCTAAGCTTGTTTTATTAATATTTCACCAAGGTATCTTAAAATAAGATGTTGATGTTTTTTCTCTAAAACTATTCCTTCACTATTAGCTTAATCAATTTATTTTTTCATTTGTATATTTTAATCTCCCTAGGAAAATATAGTTTTTTATTATGTTTATTCCATAGCAGTTATAAATTCACTTTTTCTTCAAATATTTGGTGCATTATAAAACTGCATGACATTAGAAAACAATTATATTTCTATAAAATGTTTCAATAATTATTTTTATCTTTTTTCATGTCATATTCTTCTAGTTTCTAATTATTTTACTTCTAAGAAATAGTAAATATATTTCATAAAATTAAAATTTTCTTACATTCATTAATGAATCTCATTGTATAGTAGGGGAATTGTGGAATCCAGATAATGTCCAAAAATCTCCCCATTTTTAAGATCATAAGATATGGAATGTTATTTCATTATCCAATTTATAAAAGGTTCATTAAGTTTGATTGGATATTTAATGAAATATTATAAACAACTGAAAATAAGATAAATTTTGATTGGAAAGTTATATTTGATGTTTGGTTTCAACACAACTATACCCCTTTGGGATAATTAAAAAGGAAAAGGGTTATATATATATATATTCTTATTCTCTCACCTTTTATTATACTCTCCACATTTGCGAATTACTATGAATTAAAATATAAACCTCATATTATATAATTTTTTTGAAAAATATCATGTTAATTTCATGTTTCTGAATTTTTGTTATTGATTTTGATTTTTAATTTTATGTTATGGTTTAAATTTTGGTTTTGAGGAGGGGTTTCAATTTTTTATTGGTAGGATAAACTCCCTCTCTGCTTTCTAATTGTCATTAAAAGTAAAAATGGTTCCTCGAATTTAATTTTAGGGTGGTGTAATTCATCTATATTTTGTATAACTACCACTAATCATAGTTTAAGGAGGATTTTAATTTTTTTATGTATTCCTTTTTTTCAAATTAGATTAATATATCCCCTCATTTACTCCTTGAACATCTAGTTAACTCCAAACATCTCCCTCACATATAAAACCTTGAATCCTTTCAATAATACATTTTTTCTTCAATTATTCATCTCCAAAGTGGGATATAAACATAAGTAGGTGACTTATATTATATCTTCTATTCATGTTCTTCCCTTTCTATTGAACTTTTATTCCACCCATTATAAATTGTATAATTGGGATTTGTGTTTCATTTATTTCATTAGATTTTTCCTTATTAATGATTTTGGTATCTTCATTATAATCTTTCCTTAGATCATTTTATTAAATAAATTCCTTCATTAATGAATTAATATATATTTTTTGTTTAATATTAAATGTTTAGTTATTTACTCAATAAACCGTAAGTTTTTGATTATTTTTTATGTTTATTCGATATTAATGGGAAGTGCTATTTTTTAATATTTGGATATGATAATTTATAATCTCTTTTATATTTGGCTTTTATAATACTTTTGAAAGAGGTTTATTTAAATGTACACATTGGGTTTTGAAATATATGATACAAAATTTTTTTTATATGAAATAAATCTTTTAAAATATTTATTAATCACTAGAAAATGTTTTATATAAATGTGTTATTATATATGAAAATGTATTTTTTCAAATTATTCTATAATTTAATTCAAATGATAGTACACTATTTGAAATAGTAAGATCTATCGTTTCATGATTACTTATGGGATTCCTTGTTTACTTTTGAGATCAAAAGATATGTTCCATGAAATAATTATAGGAATAACCAAAATAGTTTATGTTATCATATATAGCCCCACTGATCATTTTTAGTAAATTGTACAACTATAAAAAAATATAATTCATGATTGTCTCTTATGGATCATACTAGTGTATAAAGATTCATTATCATGTGGAATTTTTCACACATTTGGATGATTATATTTTAATATGGGGGTATTAGTTTTACCTGGAGCATGGTATTTATTTCATTCCAAGGTTGTCTGGTTGGATTTAAATCATACAATAATTTTGGAAATAATTTATATCACCACCTATTCTGTATTCCAATAATATTATGAAACTTATTTTATAGATATCATTATCTTAATTTTTATTTCCTAATACATTTGGTTTATTTTAAAATGAAATTATATGATTACAATTAGACTTCAATGTAAATTTTACAATATTATGAAATAAATAGTTCACATAGAAAATGTGGTGGAATCTGTCTAGACTGCTTATGCTCAGAAACTATATAAACCCTTTAGGTGCATGTATAATGTGTCAAATAATACTAGTAAAATAAAATCCCATATATGAAGTGTATGAATCAAGATTTATTTTGAAAAAGTTCTAAAATAGTTGATAATATGAGAGTTACCCATTTTTTAGATAGATATTTGTTGTGAAGCCTTTCATTATGGGTTAATTTTTCAGTAGATTGAATATAACCCTATCAGTTCTCCTTCAAATTCACACATCATATTCGTTCCCATGCTGGCATGATGCATAATTCAATGGATGCTATTTTTTATAATATAATTAAATTAGGTATGTTATAAAGAATTTATATTCAATGTTATGGATTTTTTATTCCATTTATTAAATGCATTGTAATTTATTAAATTTGAATATTTTTTCTTTGTTTCAATGATTAAATAATATATAGGGAGCCTTTATTGAATTTTTATAATTAATAATTTGAAAATTCTATAAATAAATAATAAAATTCATTATAAATTGATATAATTTGATGCATTTTCACTAGTTACAATCATACAACAATCTGGATGCTGCATCGTGCCACATGGATAGTTGACCAGGGTAATGATTGTAGCACCATGAGGTTTTTCGAAATGTAATTTTAAATTAAATTAATTATATTTGATATTTTATTTTACATGAAAACCAGGTTTATTTTTTGTTACAGGAAACAATGAGTTTAGTTTTTGTTACCCTCAACACTGAGTTTTTCTTGGGTTACATGCAACACCAAGTTTAAATAAAATGTGACATACTGTTGACATATTATTTTTTAAAATAACGGTAATATCCTATACATTATAACATATGGTATGAGTAGGATTAATTAATTTAGGTAAATACATAGTTTAAAAAATTATATGAAATGAATTATTTGTTGACCAATTAATTAGAAAAGAAAATAAATACTATTTTGAAATAAAAGAAACATGTTCCACAAAAAACTATTTTTATTTACAAATACTCAATTAACCTTAATGAATTAAAAAATTAATTTTAGTGGATGATTTAAATTAAATTTATATGTAATTTTTTTTCAAAATTTTGAAATTAATTTTATGTTTTTCTAGAAAATAGATAAATATATACAATTTTAGACTTAAAAAATATATTTTTCTTAAGATAAGAGTTTTTTACTTTTGGATAATAACTTTAAAATTAATTTTGTCTAGTTTTTGAAGTTTTGTTGAAGAAATAATATTAATTTTTTATATTATCTTTTAGAAATTAACATGTAGTTATTTTTTAGAATAATATTAAAAGATCTTTTTTAGATGAATAGTAAAAAATATTTTATTTTTAAAAATCGTCATCAATTTGAAACTATTTAAAAACATAAAATATATTTTAATATGGTATTAAAAGTTAAATTTGTTTAGTTATACATCTATTACAAAAATTATGGTCCTTGGAATCAATTTCATGCTGAAGTTTTCTATAAAACTATTTTACACAATTGGAAATTTTCTCTTTGGAAAACCATACATTTTTCAAGTCTATAGAATTAATTTTAATTTATATTTTTCTATTTCTGGGAATTTAATTTGAAAAAATGTATTCCATATTTAGAATGAGAATAATTTATAAGATATAATAAGTTAAAATTAATTTTTTTCTCATATTTATTATTAATAATATTTAAACTTAATTACTATGGTTATCACTAAAACGAGTATAAAGACCACTAAAATAAAAATTTAAGGGAAAATAGCTATAAACTTGTCAAAAACCACATTTATGGGAATATATTGAACTTATAACCTATAAGGATCTTGAATGGATAATTTTAGAACATTTCTTATTTTTAAAAAGTGGATACACATTTTTCTTATCGAAAAGTACAAGTGTGCCACTCACATCACTTATAAAATGTCACTTCCTATTGACTCCTTTTAGAACATCCAAAACCATTTTTTCTAGTAAAATTTCTTATAACATCATTTTTACCTCATATAAACCCAAAAAATAATTATTTCAGTATAAATAAAACCTAATAAGTCTATTCATGAAAACCAAGATAACCTATTTGAGTAAGTAGTAACACCCTTAAAAGTACATTTTATTTAATTTCTTCCACCAAATACTTAAATTATCACATAAAAAGTATGATAAAATTACCAAATTATATTAACAAATATGATATTTTTTTCTTATGTTAGTTACCAAAAAACATCTCCGCTTACCTAAAATGGGAAATGATACTGTTGATCATGTGTACGACGGGCTACTACCTCATAAACCAATGTAATTCATTTTCCATCACAGCTACTCATTCATTGAAATAATGAAATATATAATGATTATATATGATATTTATAACCTAATTATTTATATTTATTTATAATATCATATATAAATTCTTATAGAAAATTATATAGAGAAAATGATAACATTGTTCGTGTATACAACAAACTACTACCTCATGAAGCGATGTGATTCATTTTTCCTAAAAACATTTCATTGAAGGTAATTAGGTTAAATTAAATAATATATATGATAAATATATATGAAATAAAAATGGTTCAGGTAATGTATTAATTTATTTAACGGTCTTTAATTTCATCTATCTCAGATATGGAATGAACATTCATGCGTACACACAAAAAATCATTTATATAAGTTATGTGTTTTATTTTATATCTCAAACATTTATGGATTATTATTAATAACTATAAAAAATATATTATACATTTATAATTCAATAAAAAACATTATATTATGGACACTTGGTCAATTTAAGAGGATAAAATATATAAAATCAAAACATACAGAAAGAACAAAGTATTTTTTTTACTAAAACATGATTTTAAAAAATAATAAATAGGGTATAAAATGTCATAATTAAATAATATATGGTATAATATATATATAATTAAGGTTCTGTAACATAGTTACATTAAACTAATATTTATTATACATAATATTCTAATTTGTATGAAAGAAGTTGATACACGTAGTAAGGGATTATCATATCACATTTTTATTATGTGAGACATATTCCATATTTACCACCTATTTACTTTATGTGGTGTGTATTAATACCATGAATGTATTTTATTATTATTAACCTTGAAATTACTGGGATTTACATATCCATTTTAGTATCTCTCTTTCAAGTTGTGTACGGTTCAAAAGATAGAAAAGAAGAAAGGTATTTTCTCTTAGTTTTCCATATTTTGAGACATATCATATAATATGATCTAATATTCTTTTATGTAGAGTATAAAAATCAAAATTGACATGAAATATCATGAATTTATTTATTCTTAGGATATTACAAGTATTATTTAATATTATTCTTTTGTTGGTTATTAGGATTCATATTTACCAAAGTGGTATATATTTTATAACCCAATCTCATCGTTTGTTAGGAATGTTTTTTTTTTATTATTTTGAGGATGAAATATTATGAAATATAACTCAAGGAAATCATGAATTTTTTTATCCTATGGTAATTTATTACAAATATATGTTTTTTCATCATTTTTTTACTCATTATGTACACAATATTCAAAGAGAGCATTTTTATAAAGAGCTGATGTTATTTCTCCTTTTTCTTGAGAATAATTTTTTTCCAAAAACATTATTTTCATTTTCTTAAAACAAAATTCTCCAAATTATTTAAAAAATACATTTTTCCATTGTTTTATTTTTATAAAAATTAAGGAATCATTATGTATTTTTTAAAAAATTCCTGATTTTATTTTAAAAAATATATATAAATGGAATATTTTTTTAAACCATACCACATAAATATAATTTCCCACTATTGACACTAATTAATTTCATAATGATTTTTTGATATGTTACACTAGTTATTTTCAAGGAAATTGATTTTGAAATTTTTTTGTTGTCTATTTGTTTTTCAAATTGTAAAGGTTATTTTTCTTTAAAAAATTCTATAAATGATCTTTAAAATTACATTATAATTTTCGAAGATTATTTTCAAAGATTAGGATTTTTAAAAACGTTTTTGTCTTATTAAATTGGTTTCAAAGTGCGTAGGATTTTTTTATAGGGAAGCTTTCCGTGTAATATTTCAAAATATTTTTCCATATATGATGACATCCTTTGACGTTACGTATGAATTATTAGGGATGTGATCCAAGGATTCCATTCTTATTATTTATCTGAATGGTTTATTTTGATGATGCCATAATGTTTATGAAACTTGTTTCTCTTCTACGGGTTATAATATGATGAAATTACTATAAAATATCTTCATATTCCATGGGTTATTCTTTAATGAAATGATGAAATCATGATTAAACCTGTTTCTTTTCTACTGGTTATGTTATGATGAAATTATTATGAAACACATTTCTTTTCATGTGTTCCAATATGATGAATGTTTTTTGATATTGTGGAACAAATATATGTGATTTCCATTATGTGATGTTTGGAACATTTATATCCCAATAATTAATTTGGTAAATATTAATATCTTATGAGATGAAAAGGGATATAATTGTGAGTGAATCTAGTTCAGTAAAAGAATATGTCTATTATGATAGTATTGGGAGTGATCATTGGATAATATGATGGTTTTTGGTGTAATCCCACTCCACTATGATATTTTTGGAAACCGTCCTTAACAATTAACGAAATTATTTTTTATTAATTTGTGTATGAAAGAAATATATTACTAATGCCAATGTCATGTTCTCATGGTTCATTTTATTTGATTTCATTATGAATTATGTATTAATAACTACCAAGTTTTCTCCTGCGGCTTATGTTTATGATCTATGATATGTAGGGTCTGGTTTTTAAATTTTATTCTCATGTTCTTGTACCCTTATGATCATGATATTTTTTATATATCTCATGTTTAACATCAATGGAAATTTTCTTCCACCCACTCTTATGTTTCTATTACATAAGTTATAATGAATGTTAAATTGTATGATATCTATAAGATGATTTCTAATTATGAAGAACATAATGGGAGATAAAATATCTTACTTATGGACCAATTTATTATGTGTCCAAATTTCAAATTGCACTAGGAAAAAATGATTATATCATAAATTTTTATCTTATTTGATGGATATTCTTCTTTTAATATGTAATATTTGTGTATGAGAATTGTTAGTCCCTACAGTTTGTATAATAACAAAAAATACGTAATTGTTTTAAACTAGGATGATGAAACATTATTTAGATCTATAAGGACATTTCTAATTATATTTATATGTATACATATTAAGATAATTCTAATGATGATTCAAATTATAGTAAATTGTCATTGAATTTTTGAAAATGGATAAAGATAGTGGCTTCCATAATAATAAATCTCTGTTTAGATAGTTTAAGTGGTTTTTTCTATGGTATAGATGTACGTAGGGTTAATAACTCTTGAAGGTCCACATTGAGTGGGAATTTACTTGGATAATTCGCAAGTTCCCCAAACATAAGAAATCAGTCTACTAAATAAATTTTCACTCTATTGCCTTAATTTCAACAAAGATAATATCACAGATATATATTATGAGGTATTATGTGATGGGTGTTTATAAATATTAAAGATATTTTAAGAAAAAGCTATGGTAATACAACCCTTTATTATATATTTTTTACTGGGAAAAATTATTTTAGGAGGAACAACTTTAAATTTTATGGGAATATCATTAAAGGCATTAGTAAATAGTGGGGTTTATCTTTCCATTAATGTTAATGTAATTATAAGATTATGTAATTATTTAGTTTTTAGGAAATATGTTAATGTAGTTTTGGAAAAATTATAACCCTCATGTAAATACTAAATCCCCCCATATTACACCCTATAATGTGGAGGGAAAGGGTTGGTTAATAGACCTCAAGTGTTTCTCCCTATATGCTAGAAGCATCCAAATAGAAGTGTGGGTGGGAAATGTATAGTGGGGAGACTATACCCTCTAGTATGATGTGTCATAAAAGTATAAACGAATCATAATAAAATTAAAATAATGAATGTGAAGACATAGAATAATACAATAATAAAAACGAACTGAATATTTGACTAAGCAATGAAATAATAATGTAAGGACGTGTTGGAATGTGAATAAGTATTATATTAGAACAATACGAGAAAAATATTAGAACACACAAATAAAAGAAACCAATTCCTTGGTCCTAAATACTACATTAATCCCATATCCAAACTCTAGCCCATCCATAAACAAAAAATCAACAAAAAGTTATTTTTCCATTGTCTAAACATTTATTCACGAAATATGCTCGGGACAAAGCCCTACAAGCATTGAAACATCTAGGAAAATTCCCCATATGAATTACAAAATGGAACAAGGAATATCCTTATATCTATAAGTATTTCATCACGAGACCAAGTTGATTTCACAAAATACCAGCATTACAATACATATGTTTATTAAGTTCTAGGGATGAGCCTGATATATAAACATTACAACATGTAACATAATCCCTATCATACAGTGGGGATATCACAATATTACATCATAATTCTCAATTGTCAATTTTGGTAATTAACATTATTATTTCATACAAAAATGAAATTTAATTCATAATTGATTAAAAATTATATCAATAAACAATAATTGAAAAAATTAGGGATTCTATAATAAGAAATAAACCCTGGTCACATTTCATGCTAAAAATAATTTAAGTTATTTTTCAATTCAATTAAAATCATGGTTCTTCAACCCTATGTTAATACACTAGTAAGTTAACAAGACATTTAAAACCAAAAGACTTCACAGAATAATCCAATTTGGTTATTTAAATAATATGGGTTCACACAATGATGTTAAAATCACAATATTTCATAAACATAGAAACTATAAAACCATAAGGTTATGATTTAGACCTCTATCTTAACACAATATTCCAAAACTAATTCCAATGGCAAAAACCCATGAGGAAGAATGTGTAAATTATTACAAAGAGGTTACTAGATAAAAATTGATCAAGATCAACACCGACAACATAATTAGTCAAAGGATTTCATTGAAACTATTAGAGAAAAATGAAGAGAAGGATAAAACCTAACCGAAAAGACGTACCATGGATTTAGTCACCCAAACGGGATGTCTAGAAGAAATGTTGACACACCAAAATCACCTGGAGAAATCCATTAGATCAGAGGAGAATAGTTACAATTGAAAAATGAGAATTCAACCCCAAATCATGTTTAAATAGTAAGTTTATATTTACAGGGCCTATAATGTTATTTCACATCATGAAATTGTTCTTAAAGGAATATATAAGAAAAAATCATCTCATATTTTTTTTATTAACAGAATTATACAATTACATGATGTGTACATGTTATGATGTTTATTTTTAACCAATTTTTCTTTTAAACCTACCACACGTTTTTTATTGGTTCTCAACTCACCACGAATCCATAAAAATATTAACCCATTTATATCTGAACTCTATTAATTCAAACAAAATCCCATACCCAAATTTTTATTAATTTTTTACAAACAATTCTATCCTCACTGATAATCTCTAGTCCTTCTCCCGTTTCCCTGCAACCTAAAAATGTGTTAATTAAAATGACAGACCTTCATGATGAAAATGAAATAAAAATTAATGATTAATGAAAAACATATATAGAGACATACCTAAAAATATATGTGATCTTACTACCTCTTATCTTTATAATAGCCCTTCCTCAAGCTGCTCCAAGAATAATTGTAGGGTCTTATTGAACAAGTATAGCTAATGTGATCAAAAATAAGACTCCTTCTCCTGGGTCTCCTCCTAATGTTTCCCATGATGCCACTGTACCTGAACCAATGGTATAGTCCAACCGTGAAGTTATTTCTCACTATGATCCACAACCCGTATTAAAATATCCTCAAAGGATGCATTAACACAAAGCTCTACATCTACTACATATATTACATGGGAATGGTCTCGATGATATCTCTATAGGCGCGATAGATGGAACACATCGTGCATGGAATTGTATGTTGTGAAAGGGTTAAATAGTATTCCATTAGTCTGACCCTTTCCACTATTAAAAAAACCTGAAAAACATGGGTGCTTGTTTTACCTATTTTCTAAAATGGAATTTACCCAACCTTCGTGAAACCCAAAGGAAAACATGTTGTTTAACATCAAATTCTAGAGGTTATCTTTGATGGTTATCATATGATTTATTCCTGATTTGTGTGGTCAAAAACCACTTTCTGGTCAAATGATTTTATTCAACTATATCCTACATGAGACTAGTCCCAATAGGTGGAGAATCAACTGCCTCCAGATAATAAATATTTGAACGGAATAACATAACATTAAATCATCAAAATGTTTCATTTGGATTGATTCTGTGAAGCTATTATTTTATGAAAACTCCTTGAGTGCCATATGTTTCTCTCATGAACCACCAAAATATAAAAAGGCTCGTAACATATCCTCTAGATCCTAAGTTGTATGTTAATATTGAAAAACAATATTTGGATGATAGGATATGCTAAAAAGAACTCATGATCCCATGGAATTATAACAACCCTTCTCAAACACCATTGTGAAATGAGGATCTATATCTAAAATGATACTCCTGGGAACATTGTTAAACTGAACCACCTCATGCACACAAATATTTCCAATATCATCAACTGTAGAGGTTTTTTTCAAATTGGTAAGAAGTGGGATACCTTGGTTAGTTGATCCAATAAAACCCATAAAATGACATTTTAATTGGTCTTCCTACAAAATCCTATAGGACACCATCCCATTTCTATTCCAGAATGGGTAAATGCTACAAAATACCAACTGGTCGTTGATGATCAGCTTTCACCTACCCAAAAGTCAAGCATCGGGCCATGAATATATTCACCTATTTCATTCCTGACCACCATTATATATATATGGATATCATGATACATCATTGTTATAGTAGGATGCACCTCACATGTAGAAGTATGAAACTACCCCATCATATCCCCACACAAGCTTGTAATAACACATATATAGACACAAAAAATAAGTGAATTTACACTTTTGAGAGACCACATTGGTGGTGTCTCTCCACTATATAATTTTTTTATTAGAACTGAGACCTCTAGATGAAAAAATTCTTGTCCTTAAGACATCCCTTAATAATGTGTATAACAGATGTCGAGGTTAGAGCTACTGAACAACAAGATTACTTAACTTTTAGGTTCTTTTCTAAAAGGATGTACATTATCCGCTTCTTGTCAAAAGACACTCATACTACCTCTTTCTAGGTCTTCTAGATAAAATCAACAACAATTATGCTTCCCTTTCCTATTTTATCATACAATTAAACGTTTAATGACTATAGATACTCGATCCACCTCCTTTGCAGATGGTTCAAGTCTCAGTGAGAAAATATGTACTTGAGGATATTGTGATCATAGTAAACAATAAACCTCTCAGCCATAAGATAGTGTCTCCGACATCTTGGTAAATGTACCATTGTTGCTAACTCCAGATCATGTGTAGGAAAATTCCTCTCATGCAGTCTCAACATTTTAGATCCATAACTAACCACTTGATCCTCCTGAATGAGAACTACTCAAAATCCAACTCCTGATGTGTAATTATACACAATTTATGCTTTACCCAACATAGGTAAAGTGAGTATATGTATTGTGTCCAACCTAACATTTAGAGTCTGAAAATATCTCTTGCAAACATCAGACCAAAAAAATCATCACTTTCTTTTTCATCCCAGAAATTGGTGCTTCCATGTGGGAGAGATCTTGCATGAAATTCTGGTAATAACCATTGCATAAAAGAAAGCTCTAAATTTTGAAGATGTTCAAGTGATTATCCTAAGATACCATGGTTGTGACTTTATCTATGTCCAATGACACACATCCTTAGAGATTATATGGCCTAATAAATGCACTTTATTATTCCAGAAACTACATTTGGTTAGCTTGAGATAAATCCAATTCTCTCTCAGGGTACTCATTAAAACGTTATGTTGTTTGGAATGATCATATTCTCAATGGGAATACACCAAGACATCACAAATGAAACCCACCACAAAATGATCTAGAATATGATGAATAATCCTATTCATTAAGGCTATTAATAGCACATGTGCATTATTCAACCGAAATGATATCACTATAAATTTATACAATCCATACCTTCTTCTAAAACCGGACTAAGGTACATCTGATAGTATCACACATAACTGATAATATCCAAATCTCAATTCAATTTTTAGAATATCTTATAACCTCTCATATGATCGAAAAATCATCAATTCAGGTTAGATGAAACCCATTCTTGACCATCATCTGGTTCAACCTCCATGAATCCAAATATAAGTGAAAATATACACCGACGGTTTTGTTGAAGAGAACTAGAGAACCCTAAAGTGATGTACTTGTCAATATGAATCCTTTATATTCTAGATATTCTAACTCCACATTCAAATCCTAAAGTTCATGTTGTTCAATTTGGTAAGGTGGGGTAGAAACTCTCTCTACACCCAACACCAAATCTACCATGAACAAAATATATCTTTCAAGAGGTAATCTATAGAACTCAGGAGTAAAATAATCTTTAAAACAATATATCACTAAATAAAAAGAATCATGATAAATTACAACATTATCTAGAGCAAAACTGGCATGTGATCCATGAGAAAATCCCATTTGAACGGAATTGGTCACACATGACTACTCTGAAGTTTCCACTTACCCTTGTTATAATATATACTTCTTTATGGAGATATAGAAGTAAATATAATCTTGTAATAGATGATATGATCCTAGTAGGGAACTATCCAATTAGTATAAAGAATCAAATTAAAGAATGTCATTTGTAGAATGAACAGTTCCCAAAAGAAATTGTAACCACCAATATCTAGGGAACATGCCTTGAAATGTTTAATATTATTTGACCACACTCCCAAATATGTGTCAATAGTTAAAACACCATATGATATTCCCACATCCAAGCCTAAATAGTTTTCGAAAAGGTAATATAGAAAAGAATGTAATGGTCTTATATTAAACAAAACATAAGCTATGGCATATGATACAAGAATTGTACCTCTGATGGAAGACATTCCTACATCCATGTTAGCTAGAGTAGTCTTCATAACTTGAAACTAACTTGTCCCTCCTCCCCAGGCTCGAGTCTGAATACCTTGAGATGCATCCATTTATTGATACTATTACTTCTACTCTAGGGTACCGCGTCCCCTGCCTCACCCAGGATGGCATGTGGATCTCCATCCACCAGACTGGTGAGGGGTAGTTGATCCCCTTACCAACTTTGGTTCTTGTCCTGATCATCTACAATTAGTCTTCAATGTAAATTTCACAAAAAACCTTCAAATATGGACTAATATTCTTTATATAAAACACTCAACTATTGTGTAAGGGCACAGTGGGTGCTTGTGAAAAAACATTCCACATTGATAGCACTGAAATTGAACATGGTCTTGAGATGGTTTTCCACTTCCCTGAATACTATTACCCCTAAAGCAGTGGTAGAAACTATTATAACCAAGGTTCTTAGCACTCAATTAAGAACTACAATATTTCCATACAAAAATGGCATAGTTGTTTCTCATAGAATCTCTCAGATTTTCATATGTGATGAGTGTTTGAATCATCAAATATTCAATTATTCATAAACCCAAATTTTTTACCTATGACCTAATATAATGATGAAGTCCATCATGGAAATGTGTTTCCTTCGAGATCCCTTCTACTGCCAATGATTTACCAAAGAACTATAGGTCTTCAAAACGTCCAATATATCCTAGTACTAACAAGCCATCCTATGTCAGATGTATGAACTCATGAGACTATTAAACCCTTAGGGTCTTAGTATAGAAATGTCTCATGAAATTCTTATCTATTTCCTTGTAGATAGATCATCCTAAAATCAAGATTCTTACAAAATATCCCTCCTAAACTTACCAAGTCAATGAAGCATATATACATCAAGATTTACCCTCATATCCATGGGAGTATTAGGATACTTTAAGGTCATTTGGACAAACTCAATCCAGAGTTCACCTTCCTGGGTTCCCCCATCCCTAGTAAATATAGGAAGATACTATAGCTAAAACTGTTATGTCAGTCTAGACATCAAACAAATGGTATGAAATTCCTCCCTTTCCTAGGATCACATAACCCTTAGGAAGATATCACCAAGATGATCATCCTTATTTTCCTCATGAACAACATGAAGTTCTACTATAGCTATGTTTTGGAGAATACTGATTTCCACTCTCCTAACACTTGAGTTGAATAAGATAAAGATTCATTTCATCTACAATACAAAACCACACTGTATATAACTTTCTAGTAATAAGGTAATACCAATAGGTGAATAAAACAGAGAACTACAAATTCTTGTTCTTTCTAGACAAGGATTGTAATTATTTTTGAATGACACAACAACTCATTAAATTTATCCAGTGAAATAGCCATCTCATTTCATAGTTCTACATGCAAGAATATAACCCATGATGAAAATAGGAATGGACCTATCAAAAAAAATGCATGTCAATATATCCCTAAATTCCAATTATGATACATGTATTCTCATCTCATTCTATACTAGGCCACAAGTACAATTCTGAATAAATAGTAAGATCCTAGAACAATAACATCACACAACATGTCAATCACCCAAGTTAAAGTAACATAAACTATAACAAGAACACAACATAACAACATTCACATCCTAGGGAACTTGGATTTACCCCATACATGAGTTAGATACTTCAATGCAGAAGGTCATTACCATACCTCAAAAAATTCTATTCTACTTTAATCATTTATGAAATAGTAGAGCAAAATAATATATAATCTTCTCCTTTGATACTAATTTTTAACAATCCCAATATATAACTCTCTCACATGGCCAAAATGGGTGGATTAGTATACCTAAAACGTCCCTCCATGTATGTCAAAGGTTTCAAATTAGTAGAGGGGGTGTAAAATGTATATTGGTGAGACTACACCCCTTGGTATGAAGTGTCATACCTGAAGAAACCAATCATAATAAAATGGAAATAATAAAAGTAAATAAATTATATAATACACCAATAAATCCAACTAAACAACCCAATAAATAACATAGGAATAGTGTAATTATGTGATGGAATTTAATAAAATATCATACAAGAACAATAAAATAAAAATAATAGAAGACTCAAAAAATACTCAATGTGTTGGATCCTGAACCGCACACCCATCCCATCTCCAATTTCAGCCCATCCACAAACAAGAATTTGGCATCAAGGACATTTTCCCTTTTCCATACATGTATCCATGAAATCTGCATAGGTACCAAATGGTGGAACAAATACGGTGTGAGTATAACTCAGTAGGTTGTCACCACCACTTCAAAAAACAAAGGATTCCGATAAGAAGTAAATGATATAAGATGATAAACATGTAAATTAATTAATTAAATAATTGATAAAATAAAACAACAATATGCTTTGGATCCTTTTTAGAATATATCTGATGATGTCTTAGGACTATTGCAACCACCAACATAAAACCAAGGTAAAATAACATTCTTCATCCCCTTATAAGAATATATATGAGAAATTATTATGAAAATTTCATCCAAAACCATATAACCATGGTATAGTCACAACAATCTGGGTCAAATCCATATATGAATTTCAATATCTGATACAAATCCTATAAACATTATAGTAAGGGACTAGGCATATCGAACTCTCGATGATCATTATTGTATGGAAATAGGCAAAGCCCACTAAATATCAACATTAAAACATATATGTGTGCAAGTGGTAGGGACGAGACTGAAATACACAAAATATATAAGTAAACACAATCTCTGTCATACAACATCGATATCACAATATTACATCAAAATTCCCAATGGTGAATTATGAATATTACCAATCTTCCTTCATATTCCACTTGATATTTAATTCACAATTGATTAAAAATTATACTAATAAAAAAAATACATGATATATAGATTTTATAACAATAAAACACCCAAGGTAACTTGTCATGCTAAAAATACTTTAAACTATTTTCTAATTCAAATATAATCATGGTTCGCTCACCCTATGGGCACATATAATCTAGTTAAAAATCCATTTGAAACCAAATTATTTAAAGGAATAATCTCATTTTTTATTTAACTAATTTAGAAACATGAAACAATTACATAATTAAAGTATTGCATGAACATGGAAATTATAAAAGGGTATAATTAAGGATTAGAATACCTAACATTAATAAATGATCTATCAACATTTCCAATGGCCTACACTCATGTGGAAGAAGGAGAAGATGATCAAAAAGTGGTTCCAAGATCAAAACAGATAATTATAAAAATAAAAAACACAATTGGTCAGAGTATTTCACTAAAAATGATGGAGAAGAAGGAAGAAAAAGAAGAAACCTAACAGAAAAAACTTACCAGAGATTGACTCTAGAAATAGGATGTCCTGAAGGGAATTTGGCACCCCTATATCACATGGAGAAATCTCAAGGGTCAAGAGGAGTGGAGAAGCAGCCAAAACAAATGAAAATTCAAAAACATAATATGTTTAAAATAACAGGTCATGAATTTACATGATGTGTAATGATATTACAGGTTGTCTAAACATTTTTAATGAAATACGTTAAAAAACCGATCGCCTCATATTTATTTTATTACCACACTCAAACAATTATATATCATGTAATCCCTTTACATGCCATAGAATTTCAATTAGAACTTCCACCGAACCTCCCTCAGGATCATGATGTGTTCTTGGTATATCTCATGATTAGTTACATACCTTATCCATAACATGTATTGGATGTAGAGTTTGTACCATTGAAGCATTATAATTCCTTTAAGTAAAAACTAAAGGATATTTTGGATTGTATAGATAATTTTTAACAATATTAGAACACTCACATGTTAATTATTTTGGTATAACCACTATATTGAAGATGTTATGTGGGAACCTAAAGATGTAATGAGGCATTATAGTCCATAATTTGGTCTATAAAATTGATTAATTTGTAGTAAAAATTCTTTTCAAGGGTTAGAATGTTACTCCCTGGGATTTTTTGAATTATCTTTCATTGAATAAAACTAATCTTTTCAATATTTTTCATTACATGAAAAACAGAATTTTTTATGGGTTATAAGAAACTATTAATCTAGATCTCATTACATGAAATACTATGTTTAGATTTCATTACATGAAACTCCACATTTAAACGATTCATGATATAAGATTAAAATATTTTTATTTAGTATAATAGTTATCTCCTGGTTTTTGGAATGGAGGGTATGAAGAGTTTTAACTAAATTATAAATATAATAGTTTAATAATGTATAAAAAATAAAATATATTTTTACCAATTTATTATAAATTAAAATAAAATCTATTTGAAAGTAATTAAGGCATTTTTCTGAAAAATCATTTTTATGTAAAAAACTTGTTTTACTATAATAAATTAAAAAAAACTTTTTGTTAATTATATTAATGATATTTATAAATTACATATTCAATAAAATATTTAACATTAATCTTATTTTTATTAAATTGAATATATAAGTATAAAGAAAATTTTATACTTAAAAAGTACATTTTTTTTAAAATAATTTTTTTTTCTTTTGAACACTTATAATAAAAATATTTTTTTTCATCATTTAGATAATTTATTTGAAAAAAAACTTAATATTTTAATTCAATATTTTAAAATTTTCTTTGACCAATTTTTTTAGAATTTTTTAAAAGGTAAAATTTTAAATTTATTTTAAAAAATATAAGTTTTTACTAAAAAAATTCATTTATTTCATAGAATTTGAAAAAATAAAAATTATTTTAAGATGGATTTGAATGTAATTTTTTTCCAGATATATACCTATTAATAAAATTTTGTTTATTATAATTAATTTTATAATTAATTTTAATATATTAACATTTTACGCTTTTGAAACCTCTCTTTTTAAAAATTCCTTTCCATCATGTTTGGAGAATTACTTTTAAATTAAATTTTGTGGATTATTTGAATAGAATATGTAAAAATTAAATTCCATATTTTTAATTAGAGTATTTTATATTATTTAAAGAGGTCAAATTTCTTTTTGAAGATAGTTAATAGTAAAAATATTAAATGTTATTTACCATTGTTAAGGTTAAAACGAGCTTATTAGTGGGTTAAACTAAGATGATAAGGGGTAAATGACTAAAAAAATTTCCAAAATCCATTTTATGGACATATTGTTTACTTTATACCCAGGAGGCTGAATAATCATACATTTTTGTGCTTTGATTCATGAGAAAATGTGGGTAAAACTTTTTCTTTTCAACAATTACATGTGTGACACTCACCTCACTTATAAAATACCTCCCACTCTCATATTCACTTCAGACATTCAAAACCATTTTGTTTTAGTCAATACCTTCCCAAATAACTTTATTAATTCCCTCAAATTATATTTTCATTTTTATTTTGGTTATAAATCAATCATATGAAGGATTTATTTGAAAACCATAAGATGTTGTCCAAAGATAATGTGATGTCCCTAACCCGACATTTTATTATAAATATTCTCATACCTCCATCAATTATAATTAAACAATTATGATAAAATAAACAATGTATATTCAATATAATTATATTTTTTTGTTATCCTCATTTCCTATAACAATATAATACTCCAATTAATGGGAAATAAAACCATTGATCGTGTGTTTGGATGACTACCGCCTAGCGAACCTACATAAATTATTTTCCATCACCACTTCTTATGATTGGATATAATGATGTATATAATGTTTATAATTTATATTTATCATATAAGTATACTTAATAAATTATAATATCTTTTATATCTTCTTACATTCAATTCCATGTGGAATTCGATAACATCATTCTTATGTACGACTAGCCACAGTCTCATGAAACATTGTGATTTATTTTTCACTAACTCTTTGCATGAAAGGTAATTAGGGTAAATTTAATGAAAATATGTCATAAATATATATATTTAAAAAAATTATTATGAATAGGTAATATATTAATTCATATTTTTTCTTTTCATCCATTGAGGAAATAAAAATTATGTTCATGAGTACATAAAACCTTCAGTCTCCTTGAATGATGTATTTCATTTTCTGTTTATAACATTTTTGGATTACTCTTAATAATTATATTTGTACTATTTAAATCATGGTCAATATTATGTAGATGATGTGACCGTGATGAAATTTAGATGACTGGAATTAAAAAATCAAAACATACATGAAATACAAAGCATATATTTCCCGAAACATGATTTTATAAGATAATTTTAAATACATGGGTAACAAAATATCAGTACTATGTAATATATTATAATATATATATATATATATATATATATCTGTGTGTGTTTGTGTGTGTCTTTAATATATGTCTTATAAATTTAAATATATTATAATGGAGTATTTAACATGTATGAAGGAAGTAGAGAATAAAGGTAATGGATTTTGGTCTCACTTTTTATTTCTCTGAGACAAATGCCATATTCACCAATTATTTTATTTATGTGTAGTATATAAACCCCAAGAATTTATTTTTTTATGATTAAAATAAATATTGGTACTTACATATATATATTTTAGGATCACAATTTCTTGATGTTTACAAATCAAATAATACAAAAGCGGTAATGGATTATTGTCTCAAATTGCCTTCTATGAGATATATGTTATGTTACGTGCCTATATTCTTTTATATAAAATATATATAGTACAATTTAAATGTCAAATCATGAATTTATTAATTCTAAAGATATTTCATGTTTATTTCAATGACATTCATTCATTTTGACTTATGAATCATTGTTTCCAAAGAGGAAATGATTTTATAACACAATATAATCGTTTAACATGATCATTTATGTTTATGATTTTGATGTTGAAATATTACGAACAATATATCAAGAAACTGATGACTTTTATTCTAAATTGGTTATTCCCTATGAATAATTTTTTCCATTCATTTTAATATATTTATATACTTATGACTCATAAAAGATGGTTTTTATAAAAATAAACATTATTTCTCTCTTCGAATGAAAGTCCTTTTTCATCCAAAACAATGTTTCTTAAAAATGTTTTTGAACATTTTTTCATATATCATTAAATTATTTATTAATGAATTTTTTGACAATATTTACATTTTTAAAAAATATATCAAAAAATTTCATCATGATGTTTCAAAAAAATACATATTTGGATTCTACCAAAATGTGAATGGAATCATCCTTTTAACCTGCATGTCATAAAAATAATTTCCCAGTATCATAACTGATCAATGTTCTAATGATGTCTATATATGTTTTTAAAGATATTTTAAAGGATAATGAGTTTAATTGTTTTATTATTTTTTGAAATGTGATTTTAAAAGTGGACATAATAGTTTCTCATGATTTTTCTAAATGATATTTAAATATATTTTATTAGATTACAATGTTATTTTAAAAGGAAATTATTATGATTACTTCTCAAAATAAATAGTTTTCAATGTGGGAATCTTATTTCCCTCAAGAAATGTTCCATTTTATCTTTCAAAATAATTTTAACTCTAATATTACATCCTTTTATTTTACTTATTCTTTACTGAGGATAGAATCCAAGGACAACATTCTTATTATTTCTCTGAATGTTTTATGTTTATTGTGGTATAAATTTTATGAAACCCATTTATCTATCGTAGTTTATTCCATGAAAAAATTCTTATGAAACCGACTTCTGTTTTCATAGATTATGTTATAATGAATAATTAAATGAATACAAAATGTTCTTAATTTACACAATATATTCTAAGATGTAATGTTAATGAAACCCATTTCTTTTCACTAGTTCTGATATAATTAACATCTTATAATCATATGGAACTGATATGTATGATTTTAATTATTTTAGGGATGCGACCTCTATATTGATCAAATGAATTTAGTAATGATTAATATCTCATGAGAAAAATAGTACTTGAAAGAGGAGTATACCCAATTTAGTAATGTACTCTATCCACTGTGATAGTCTTGGGGGTGAACCATGACTAAATGATAGTTTGTTGAATGAACTCTATAAACTATGATAGTTTTGGAAAATATTCATGACTAGTAAGAAAATGATGTAATATTCTTATGTGTATTACAAAAATACAATATTTATGAATTTTTATTGTTTTCATGGTTCATGTTATCTGATTCCACTATGATTCATGTAATATGAAAACACTTGATTTATACAATGACTCAATTATATTATATATGATATGCATGGTATAGTTAGAAAATTTTATTCTCTTATTATCATAATATTATACTCATGATATGTCAATATCTCAATTTTTTACCATTACTATGAAACTATGCTCACCATTTCTTATGTTTCCTTTCTAAAAGTTATGGTGAAAGGTGTTATGTATAATATGTATAAGTAGGGTGATTGTTATAAAGAAAATAGTAAGAGATGATAGGGTTCACTTATTGACCAGTTTATTTTGTTCGATGATTACAATGGTACAATACCTAATCAATTATGGTTTTTATCATAATTTTATGTCATATATATTTTTCTTTCATGATGTAATATTTTTCTGTGAGATATTTGGGTCCCTATAATTATTAAATCTTAAATAATTTGGATTTTTAGAAAATTTTATTAAATAATGATTTTAGTTATTATATTTAGGATATTCAAGGTAGAATGGATATATATATTTCATAACTCAAGTGGTATGTTTCCATTATGTATATGACTAGCACATATAGTTTGGGAGTTCAGTTATAAGGGGTTTTTTGGATAGTGTTATTTTTTAATGGGTATGAAATATAGTTCATTATAATTATGTGTTAATTTAAAAGGGTTGGAACGAAGAATAACCGTGGGATAATCCATAGTATGAAAACCAAATAATTTTAGTGGATAATCAATAGCAAGAAAACCCACCTGTTTTTTTGGAACCACATTTATATGGTGATCTATTTGGTCCAATCTGAGGAACAGGAATAGTGAAAATTATTTATCTATATCTAGGGATATAAATAATTACTTTCTTAAAAATAACCCCATGACATTCAAAATTAGTAATGATACCCAAAATAGTTAATTGGTAGAATATTATAGAGAGAATCATTTAATTTTAGAAAACTCCCTTGGACTTGAATTATGAATGTTTTAGTTTTACACTTGAGGGAACAAGCTGAAAGTGATGTAAGAATATATTTCAATATAAATTTCATAAGAACATTAAATGAATGATTTATTAATTAATTTTATCATAAAAATCATATAATGAGATAATGTAGAAGCCTAAGAATAGTGTAAATGAACTATTATCAAATATACATACTAGTTCACAGAGATAGTTCGTTATTATTAGAAATGATCATTATTTAAACACTAGGATCTAACTTTTATTTAATGTCCTATCACATTGAAATATAGTAAACATATTTTATATTATAATTTCTATAAATGCGAAGGTTATTTATAAGTCTCTAATAATGTATATGGATCAATAAAGGTTGTTTCTTTATAGAAAAGAATATGAAAAGATATTAAAATCTAAAAGAATGTTGTGGTGAACTAAGGCCCCCAACCTAATTCCCATAATTATCCCACATGGATGATATTTCTCAAATATATCACTTCCTGGAAACATGGTAGATCATTAACCCATCTTATCATGAGGCTTCCATGGTGGTCCATTATTATTTTCATATTGGATATGTTCAAATATATTATTGATTAAATCATCCATGGGGAATTTTTTCTCGTTCATTACTACTATAGACATACTAAATTTTGAGTCATTATTCGAACAAATTTAGCATGACCCATACCCCAGGATAACATGGGGAATATAATATTTTCATATAGTGACCGATGTAATAAATATGATTATTATTAAATAATTTCGATAAATTGAAACTTACATGTCACAATATAATCTGAAAATCTGAATAATGGAAGGACTAGATTCTATGAGGACCACTAAAATATGAAACATATTTAATTTTTTTGAGCATTTATTCATAATTGATCTATAGTAGACCCCTTATAGACTAATCATATGTTATATTTTTCTTCATAACCATAGAAATTTAATCATAATAAATGGACGATTCCAAACACTTAATAAGTGAATAATCATTTTAAATAATGTAGGTGATGAAAAAATAATATTATATTCTAATTATATTATATCATAAAAATAATTATTTTCTTATAGAAAACATGGTATAAGGAATGGATATCATATGATCATGGAATCATACATGTTTCTTCAAAATTATAATATATAAAATCATATGTTTCGATCACTGATCACTACCAAGAAAAGTATTTTTAAATAGAAAGAGTCCCATTGATGATTAGGTCCAATCCACATTCCAATAAACGTAGTTGAAAGATTCCCAAAATTGATTATTTTAACCACCCATTTTCTTTCATACTACCTAATAAGATTTAATTCTTTAGAAAATTCATCTGAGGACTAAATTATTCTAGTCTCACCCAACACATAACATAGTGTTTCTAAAATAACTACTTGCGCACCATATGTTGTATATCATGAGCTAGTTTTATTCCCAAATACAATAGAGGGATATATAATTGTTTGGCCACCCATAACATAATTTTAATCATAATATGTTCATGTATACATGTAATAAATGGTAAAAATAATCTATACATAAAACATGAGTATGATAATGCCATGAGAATGAACATGGGATGAATAACTAAAGGTTGTGTCATAATGATTCCCAATATAAGATGGAATAATATATTATCTAATGTTAATATTTTAATATTTTAGAAAATTTCTTGAAAATTTTGTTCCATTGTTGAAAAAATATTTATAAGGTTTGAAAAGATAGTAACAAAAATGAATCGCATACGTGATTTTTTACGAATTGGTTAAAGGATATTTTAAAGAAGTAAATTTCTTAATATTTAAATTTAAACAATAATTGGACTAGAAGGGTTTTATATATAATAAATATGGTTTTAATAAAATCTTTACTATTATTATTATTTCATAGGGTGGTACGTTCAATGAAATATGAAATGGGAATGTTACCATAAATTAGGATTGGTTAAAAGAGCGAATCAGAATTTACCATAAAACATGTATTATGCATAAAAATAGAATTGAATATAAAATGGGTATAAATATATATATAAGGAATATATATATATATATATAATATTTATTAAATAAAAAAATACAAATATTGATGAAAAGGGGGAAAATTAAATAGAATGTGTAACCCAAAAGTAAAGATGGTGGTTTAGGATATCCCCTCCCATGGATCCAAATTCACTATAAACATACAATTAACTCCATGAAAAATTAAGTTATGTTTTTTTAATAAATTCCCCCGAACCATATTCCTTTAAATATTTATTTAGAAGGTCTATTTATTTAACTCCACAAAATGTTTATGTTTTTAAAGGTAGAATTCAACTACCCCTGAAAATAAGGCGAACATTTATTTTATGAAGAATATATGATTAAAACTCCACAGGTAAATATGATTAGAATTGTGTGGTAATCTGGATGGGTAATATAGTGACCCTTCCTTTTTCTTTCATTAATATTACATCATTATAAAGGTAAATAACATAATATTTTTATAACATGATGATACAAAGGTTTAGTGTCTTGTGAAAACTAGGACCATACATAACATTTACAACATCAAATATAAAAGTTTATTTAATTTATAGTTTTCTAGCTTCTTATTGGGAATTGACATATCCTTAGTACATGTAGCCACCTAAAGATATACATAAAATATGGGTGATCTAAAAGATCAGTAAGTGGGTATATTAGAACAATGTAACAATGGGAGAGCATAATCATAATATAGAAAAAAGATCATGGACATGAGAGGAATCATTAATAAAAAACATGAAATGTGGTAACGCATAAAAATGAAACATCATGTCTTAGTGGTAAACTACTATACATGCTTCTGAATAAAGCTATCATCTTTTTCAAACATCATTTCACTTTAACTCATGAGATTCGTGACTTTACCCAATGGATTGGAGTGTTGTACAATTCCGAACTGACCTGTCACATTCAAACATTCATATTGCGCTATATAATTCCAGGTGCACCCATCACATCACACCCGTCACACCCTAACATTTACATTATCATGAATTCCATATTAAAAGATGTAAAATTTGAACATAACATAACCCATGTAAAGAACGGGTTTTCCCAAAATAAATCATACTTTGATAAACATTTGTTCCCCCAAAGAAATAGGGAATATCATTCTTGACATAGAACCATTAACCATGAGTGAAGAGTGAAACAACAACGAAGAAGTAAAAAAGGGTGTGTTTATTTGAAAGAAGAGTTCTTTTGGAAAACATTGGGTTTTTCATAAAATCCATTAGATAACATTTATATAAAATAAATATTAATATAATTCTGAACAAATTATTTTTATTGTGTAAGCATACAAGAAATGGAGTTAAAGGGGGAGAAGCCGAAGAAAGAAAGTTGGGTTTGAGAATTTTCTCTTTACCTTGTATCCGAACACTTCCTTCTCTTTAATATCCTGTATAATGAAATTATATTCCTTAATTAGAAATTAAAATACATTTTCTACATTAATATTGTTTATTTTGGTTTCATTATGTAATTTTATGGGGCTTTGTATGATTAATAGAGTATAAATCCATTGTTTGAGAATGTTTGTTTTTATGGTTTCCTTGAACGTTTCACTAGTATTCATGGATGAGAATTTGTGTAGAGCATGGATAAACATCCAGAATTGATATCAAGTAACATTAATTTTATTCAAGGAGTTTAAATGATATTATAATGAATTATTTTATATACCATGTGGATGAATCATATCTAAGATTTAACTATGATCATTTTAGGTTAATTTAGGGGTTTTTTGGGATCACAACGAACATGTTTTAATTTATCAGTTAGTAATATGTACATAAGTTAGCTCTGGAACATTAAATAGGAAATAATACATTTAATATAATCTGGTTTAACCATAAAAATGGTTTCATTACCAGATTTTAAGGTGGAAAATGAAACTAAAAACATGTCGTTCTTGAAAGCGATAAATTAACACCACGCGAACAACATTTTCCTTTAAAAAATAAAAAGAAGAGGAGAAAGGGGTTGGATGACATAATATCCCATTAATGTCATAACATTATAGTATATTAATGGTAATGATTTTACCATACCATTTGGATGAATATAGGTCAGTACATATTAAGAAATGAACTTGAAAGTGAAAGGAATTTAATGGAAAGAGAGAGAGAGAGAGATTACCTCTTGAATACTCCTCTTGAGATCCACCTTGAGAAATCTAGGATTGGTCTTTTTATGAGACCAAAAGATATTGGATATGGGGGAGGGTCTTTGTAAGAGGTTTAGGTAGGGTTTTTACATGACTTGAAGCTTGAGAGGTGTAAGTAAATTAGGGTGTGAAGGGTGGTATTTATAGTGGATGAGAGAGGGGTTTCTCGATATAATATTCATTACTTTATTTCTCTAAAATACAAGTAATATTGAGTCATATATGATTAATTATAGTAATTTTATCATGTGAATTCAAACTAATTTGTCTTATATAAGAAGAACATAATACATGAATTTATAATTAATGTATTTATCTTATTTTGTAAAATATTGTATTTCACTATTCATAAAAAATCCAAGTATTTTAAAAAAATCCAAAATATTCACCCATACTTTTTTCTGACATGTAGAATCCAAAAATTATTTCCATTTTTGAAAATAATTTTCTAAATATGATTAAAATAATTTTTTATTAAAATCATAATTTACATGAAAAATATAGTTTTTAAAACATTTATTTACTTATTTCAAAACATAGGTGCATCATGCTTTCACTTAAATCCTATATATATACTATCATATGTTATGTTTCTATTCATAAGGGTATATCACTATTCATAAGGGAAACATTACTATTCATAATGCTATATTACTATTAAACAAAAATTAATTTTGTTCTATTAGACTCTAAAAATTACCATGAACTCAACCGTGTAGGACATATTTTCATAATTCAAAACATAAAAGTGGAAAAATTATGTTTAATGGTCACATATTATTTAGTATCATGATATTTCATTGTGATTTATACTGTTATTATACTATAAGGAATAATTATAAGAAGATATTTCCATTGACAAAACATTGGGTCGTTACATTCTCCCCCCATTATGAAATTTCACCCTTGAAATTTCATGTTACATAAACAGGTGGGGGTATTTCTCCTTCATCCCCTCTTCTAATTCCCAAATACCTTTTTCAAACTTATGGTTCCTCCCCAACACATTGAAAAGGTGGATTTTCATGTTGTGTATAACTATATCTCTCTAGTCCAGAATCTCTACTAGCAACTCCTCATAGCCGAGATCATCTTCTAGATGCACCACCTATGAGTTCAGTACATGTGAGGGATCTGGTATATAATTCCTCGGGAGTGATACGTGAAACACATCATGAACTTGATCCATATTTGGTAGAAGTGCACACCGATATTCCACGGATCCTATACAGTTAAGGATCTCAAAGTGGTCAATGTACCTTAGGATTAGCTGCCCTTACTTTCCAAACATCATAAATCTCTTCCATGGTGATATTCAATGGAAGACTTTATTCTCAACGTCGAACTCCAAGACCCTTCGATGGTTTTCAGCATGGCTTTTTTGCTAACTAAGAGCAGCTTTGATGTGTTTCTGGAAGGCTTGAACCTTCTCTGTCATCTCTTTCACAAGATCAAGTCCAAGTAGTTTTCATTCTCCAACTTCATCCCAACAGGTTAGAGTTCTACATCATTTTCCATACAAAGATTCATATGAAGCCATCTGAATACTTGATTGGAAGCTATTGTAGTATGATAACTCAACCAATGGGAGATGTTTATCTCATCCACATTTGAATTATAAAGAGAATGCTCTTAGAATTTCTTAAAGTGTCTGAATAGTCCTTTCAGATTGGCAATCAGTTTGGGGGTGATAGGTCGCACTGAAATTTAATTTAGTGCTCAAATAATAAGGAAGGATCCTCCAAAATTTAGATGTGAACATTAGATCATTTCTAGAGACAATTGAAAGTGGAACACCATGCAGTCTCACCACTTCCTTCACATATATCTTTGATGGTTATCCAAGTGATATATCTTCTTGAATAGAGATAAAATTGGATGTCCTGGAGAGTTGGTCAACCACAACCCATATCAAATTATTTCCCTTCGACATCTTTAGGAGACCCGTGAAAAAGTTCATTGTATCATTCTTTCATTTCCACATGGGTATAATCAATTTTTGCATAATCCCTTTGGACTTTTGTCACTCTACTTTATCTTTCTGACATACAAAGGAACTTGATATATATTCCACAATCTCCTTCTTCATGTTATCAGACCAGAAGTGTTCTCGAAGATCTCGACACATTTTGGTGCTACCAGGATGGATAGATAATGTTGAGCTACGTGGATTTCCCAATAGACCCTTCTTTGTCTTAGGTGATAAAGGCACACAAAGGCGTGTTTCGAAAGGAGTCACACCATACTCTCGATTATCCCTTTGTTCCTCCTTGATCTTCTCTTGGATAGATTGTTGTACAATCATTTGGGAAAGGTAGGATGTATCCCATACCCTTATGAATTTCAAATCCATCCTTTTAATATCCAATAAGATATGGTCTTTCTCAATCCACAGCATAGATAGAGCATTAGGTTATTTTTTTCTTAGAGCATCAACTACCTTGTTCACCTTTCCAGGATGATAGTGAATAGAGCAATCATAATCTTTGATCAGCTCTAACCATCTACTTTGATGCATGTTGATCTCCATTTTTGTGAATATATACTTTAGGCACTTGTGGTCGGTATATATGTCACACGTCTCACCATAAAGGTAGTGCTGCCATATTTTCAAAGAAAAAATAATGTCTTCCAACACTAGATCAAGTGTTCGGTTGTTATTCTCATGGATATACAATTGTCGTGATGTGTAGGCTATCACATTATCATTTTTCATGAGTACACAACCAAAACCTTTGTTTAAAGAAACACTGTATATTACAAAACTTTCTCCACTTCTCGGTTGTGTGAGTATAAGTGCTGTGATCAAACTTCTCTTTATCTCCTTGAAGATTCTATCATATTCTTTCTTCCAGACATACTTTACCCCTTTTCTTGTTAAATTAGTTATCAGGATTAAAAATTGCGAGAAACTTATCACAAAACATCGGTAGTACCAAGATAATTCACGAAAACTACGGATTATTGTGAAACTAGAAGGCCTCAACCATTCATCAATCATCTTTTTTTAAGGGTCCAAAAAAATTCCCACACTTGTGATCACATGTCCCAAGAATGTGACTTGCTTTATCCAAAAGTCCCACTTGCTAAATATGGCATACAACTTCTCTTTTTCAATGTCACTACACATGTCTTATATGTTCTTTATGTTCCCCGTTTCTCTTGGATTATATAAGAATATCATTGATAATCACTACCAAAAAATTTTCAAGGTAATTTCTAAGGACTCTATTCATAAAATCCATTAATAATGTAGGGGAATTAGTACGTCTGAATGCAATCACCAAAAATTCACAGTGCACATACCTTGTACAGAAGGCAGTCTTATACACATCTTCCTTCTTCACCTTTAATTGATGATATCCGGAATGAAGATCCACCTTTGAGAAGTATTGATCTCCCCCTAACTGATCGAACAAGTTGTAAATACTTGGAAGATGATACTTGTTCTTTATGGTGATATGGTTGAGTTCCTGATAACTAATACATAGTCGCATTGTTCCATCCTTTTTATTCACAAAGGGCACCAAAACACCCCAAGGTGATGTAGTAGGGTGTATGAACCCTTTGTCAAGATTCTCTTACAGTTTCTTCTTTAACTCCTCCAGTTTGAGAGGATCCATCCTATATGGACACGTTGAAATCGAATTAGCTCTGTGTATGAGTTCTATTGAGAAGTCTACCTCACGATCCTAGGAAATTCCGGGTAACTCTTTAGGAAATACGTCACCATATTCCTTCATGATGGTAATTTCTACATGGTTTAAAAATTCCTTTGACTCAAAAATTTGGGAGTGGAATTATTCTTCATAGGAAATCAAGACCCACATAGTTGAAGGATTTTTAAAAGTACATTCATGATCTTCCTTTCATTTGTAGAGGAGCATGGGATGGTTAAGAATATGAAAATTAATTTTCTTTTATAGATTGTTGCTATGTGCTATAAAAAACGAGAGAGAATCCATTCCCATTATATCATCAAATTACACCAAATAAAGTATTACAAGATTCGCTGGAAGAATCTTCCCACATACACCAATTGGAGAAGATTCAAAGACTTGGGTTAAAATGATTGCACCACTTGGTATTTTTACAAATATAATTACTTAAAGGTTTCGGGAATTCGATTATATAGTTCTAGAAAATATACAAGATATAATGGAATGTGTAGAACTAGAATCAAATAATACTTTTTCCATTCTTGAGTGAATTGGAAGTGTACCTTGTATGACTTCATTATCTTTCTCCACTTTCACAGTAGTGATGGTATAATCCTTCCCTTGTTCCTTCAGATTTGGTGGCTGCTGATGCTGATTACCCTCATGGACTTGAGGTTTAGTACCCTAGCTTGCATAGTTCCCTTGATCCCTATATTTGTATCATTGAACCATGGGTAGTTCTCTCCTTTATTACATTACATTCTCTTCCCTTTTCATGTCTTTTCAACACTCTTGTTCATGGTGCCCTTCTTTCCCACACTTGAAGTACTTAGCCATCCCTTTGAGGTGGTTCCCATTACGAAACATCCCAAATTTTTGTCATGTGGGTAATTGAGTTTTCATTCCACCTTTATCACTAGATACTCTAGCTTGAAACTCTATCTTTTGTTTCTTAACACCATAGCCATGGGATCATTCTCCAAACTCCATCTGAACTTTGAGAGCTCACTGAATAACTTCTTCCTAACTCCTAAAGTCTCAAATTTCAGGAGCCTTTCAAAGGTGTGGTTTTAATCCACTAAATAATATATAAATGTTTCTATCACTGTTGATAACACAACCCAAAGCATACCTTGGTTGCCTTGTGATATTTTCTTCATAGGTTGTGACAGATTCTCCTTCTTTTTTCTTGAGCTCTATTAATTCTATCTCCATATACGTATGAAGAGTTCTTGGGAAATACTTACTAAGAAAAATGAACTTAATGTCTTCCCATTCCATATCTTCAATTACCACCCATGGATTTTTGTTCTTAATCAATTACCACTATTGATTGGCCTCCCCATCCATATGATAATCAACAAGAGTCACCTTCTTTGTCTGAGAATAGTGGAGCACAGAAAAGATCTTATCTATGGAGTTTATGTAACATCCCGGGTAAATAATGAAAAATGAAATTTTCATATTTATTAATATTTGTGAATTATATATTAATTTTACTTTAATGGGGATGATATATTCGATGGCATGCCCGATACACAACAATTAGTTTCTTTGTAATCTTATATTGCACACAAATAATATAATATTATTATTTTAAATGGTAGTTAGTGCCTAGCCGTTGTATTGGTGGGAATGAAGAGAAATAACTAAAATATAATTATACATGTTTTTTAAATGTTTTTACATTTATCCAATAAAAATATAGATTTTTAAAATAAGAAAGAATCCAATTTTAAGCATAGATACTTTAATATTTTTTAAAAGGTAAATTTACCGCCTTTTAATGGTGAATCCTCATTAAATCTATTTTTGTTAAATTTTATTTTTTCAATTTGAAAAATTAAATTTTTTATCTATAATTGTAACATCATAATTCACTTTTGTTAAAATTTTGGTATTTTTATGATAAAATTCAAATTTTTAGGAATAATAAAAAATACTGTATTTTAATTCAAAACTGCCATTTAATCTAATCTATTTATATGGTTAGATTATATTTTTAATTTTTTTAAAGTGTAATTATATTATATTTTTACCATTTAATTAAATTTTTGTTATTTTAATTAATTTCACTTTTAAATTTAACATAAAAAAGTGTCAATCTTTTGATAGTTTTTATTTCTTAAAAACATGCTTTTTGTTTTGACAGTGGGAATTAGTTTTAAATTAATTTATGCCACTTAACTGTTTTGAATTTAAAAAAATGGATTCCATAGTTTTAATCAAGAGGTCAAAATTGTGTAAGTAGGTATCTTTTATTTTTAGACATTATGAATATTTACTTTAGTAAATATTTTATTTACCATGGTTAAAGTGTTAATCTGGTAAATAGGGGTAAACAAATATTACTATAATAATATAAAATTATAATAAAATATTTATTTGTACTATTGGTTGATAAAATTTCAACCATGAGCATCCTTGGGTCGATTTTGGGACCCCATGGGTCCACTTAGGAGTTATAATGACACTTTATTTTAATTAACTTAATGTAAAGACAAACATTACATAAACAAATATCTTTTAGTAAATTAATTTTTACATAGATTTATATAAGTTATATTTTGAAATATAAATATTTTTTGTATATCTAGAAAGATTTCATACATCAGGGTATTTTTTAATAATTTTTATAAATCAAATAAATTAAATTATTTTTGACACAATAATGATGCAGTATTTACCTCGTTAATAAAATATTTAAACAAATAAGATTATAAAAATTAAAATAATATCCAAAACCAGTAAAATTATAATTGGATGATTTTATTTCTACCACGAGTCATCTTATCTTATACTTTATAGGTTTTGGACATTTAGAAACAAAAAATCATTATGTAATAAAATAATATTTTCACACTTTCTTAAAGAGCCTCTCCTCCCCCATATAAAAAGCCCTCACCTCTAACCCATTCATCACACCTATAAAGACCCTTGTATTGTCCAAAATCAGCCCAATTAAGCTCCCTACATCCCTATACTCCTCCTATAATCCTTAACATAGGCATAAGGCACTTGAACAACCCCTTTTGGTTCAAACCAAACGGAGTTACCCGATTTAAAGGTAACGTCTTCTCTTTAGATATTTTGTTTTATTTTACTTATCCAACCACCTAAAATCATTTTATTAATTTCTTTTATAACAAAAACAGTATAATTAATATACTAGCATGTTTTTATGATATTTATTCGAACTAAACTTACTCACACCTCCATCTAATGGGTAAAGAACATAATGTTTCTCTAGATGGAAAACTAACGCCTCACGAAATGATGACTGTTCAATTATCTCATACTATCTCTCATGGTGGATATTATGATGGAATTGTATTCATATATGTTATATATTATGTTTATGTATTTTTATTCTTCTTTATTTTTCATTTATAGAATACCTTTGTGGTTTCCATTATGGGTATACGCGATAATTTCCTTTGAGGAAGTGCAGACTACCTTCCCCTCAAAGTGATACGACTCGTTAATTCCATATGTGGGACATATAAAGGAAGGATTTAATGATACTATATATGATATAATACTATAATTATAATATACCTGTGTATCATTATGTTTTAATTACATTAAAATAATAAATATAAATGAAAGTAGCGTTCATGCGTACGTACGAACTACCGTCTCCATGAACGGTGCATTTCATTTTTTATATCTAAATGTTATGTAATATTTTAAATACATACATATAATGGATATATATGATATATATGATATCTAAATAATGAACATAATTATGGATATAATGGATATTTGACCACATGAACAAATTATAATTATAAGAAGTTCATTTTTGACTCAAGTACCAAATATCGACAAAACGACCATTTTTAACTTTAATGATTACATAATGTTTATTACATTATTATAAGTGATATAAAAGGAATAATATACTTGAAAAAGAATCTTAAGAAAGTATAAATTAACTTTAGTTTATTATTCATGTGATTAAATAACAAACGGGTCAAATCAGACAGGAGGTAAGGGACTTCATCTCAATCTCCTTTCATTGAGGCATATTTTATTTAAATACACAACTTTATTTTATATAGTGTGTAAACAGCTTTGACATTTCATTTTATTCAAAATGAATTTTTTCTATGTGGCATTTTACTAAACAACAAAATTAATGTTTGTTTTTAACATACACGGAGACAACAACCTTTCCTCCGCGGTGAGTATTATTTGATCTTTGGTTTCCGTAACAAGTCGTAATGTTTTTAAAAGAAATATAAAGACCATATACAATTTTATGTATTTTGGTATTGAAACTAGTTTTTGGATTTATTATTTCAGTAACTTGTTCAATATCTTGAAAAGATATATTGTGATTGCAATTTGGGAATGTTATCTTTCCATTATGCTTATGTTATGAGTTATGATTATATTATGGTCCTTGAGTATCATTTAAGTATATGAGTGGTTCCATGATAAACCTAAGGAGAGTGAGCCTGAGATAGCTCTCCAATGCATTTAGTAAAGTGACGAAGGTAAACGTGAATGTTTCTCCTAAGAGACTTATAGAATATACTGTGATGGGTATTCCAAATGTAACTCCATACGTAGCTATTGTGGCTACAATGTAAGTATGATATGGATTCCACAAGTTAACTTTATGATTTATGATTTCGATGTGTTATTAATAAATAATTTTTTTCATGGGGTATGTTAAATAGATAATTTTATGTATGTAATGAGGAACTAATGTTTTCATTCATTGTTTTATAACCCATATTGAGCTTTTTTATGCTCATCCCAAGTTTTGAAATATTTTTCATAGGACATAATGATGAATAAGGTAAATGATGGGATCAAGGAATATTCATTATTTCTAAAACAAGGAATTATACATGACTCATTTTTTCAAGAGTTTTGTTATTTCTGAGAAAAAAATGGAAAATCAGTAGAATTGTCTACATTGTAATTTTTGAGATGTAATGTAACAGTTATGGCCTAATTATATAAAACTCTAAACCTAAAAGGATCCTCAATGTGAATTATTCATTTAATTCATGATTATGTAATGTTTTAAGGTTGGGTTCTTATAGTTGACCCATTATTCCGCAACAAGTGGATCCAAAGATCCGCAAATCATTGGTGGTTGTTGCTACATAAAAAAATCAACTGCCAGTTTCTCCCTCTTTGGGAAAGGAGGGTGTTCCCCATTATTAGGGTTATTTTTCATAACCTGGGATAGTTTATTAAGTATCTCCATGCATTTTTGAACTCCACCACCCAAATAATTAGGGATGATGTTCTAGAAATATTTATATTGGCCCTCACCCGAGCTGTTGACCTGGTTTCTCTTGCTTCCCGCTATTTTCTGAAATACTAAATTTTAGAAAACAAATATAATTAAAAATGTCATGAATAAATAAATTATTCATTTTTACTAAAAGAAAAACGTATGGTATCCCTATATAAAGCTTCTTGTGTGTATATTTGTACTTAGTCTCATACTATAGGATTTCTCTAGGGTTCACTAATCCTAATTCCAAAATTAACTAAACCTTTCCTCTAATACCAACTATAACTACCCGACATTTTCTTACATTACTATTACATCTTTATAAATATAAACAAACTAATAGTAATACACCATGAGGATCCATAGGTTTTGTTTCTTGGGAAAACTAGGACTATACATAACATTTACCACATCTAACATAAACATTTATTTAATTTATTCTTCTCTAGCTTCTTATTGGCACTTGACCTATCCATAGTACATGTAGTCACCTGAGGATATACATAAAAAAGTGGTGATATAAAAGCCCTGTAAGAGGGTAGATAAGAAAAACATAAAAAAGGGAACAAAAATAATAATATAGGGAAAAATTCATGGACATGAGAGGAATCATTAATAAAAAACATGAAATGTAGTAATGCATAAATATGAAACTTCATGTCTTAGTGGTTAAATACCACACATACTTGTAAAAAATTCTAGAATCTTTTTCACACATTATTTCACTTTAACTCATAATATTAATCAATTTACCCAATGCATTGTAGTGCTGAATAATTCCTATTTAACCTGTTACATTCAAACATTCAAAATTCGCTATATAATTTAGTGTGCACCCGTCACATCATAACATTTACATTATCATGAATTCCATATTAAAATATGTAAAAATGAATATAAAATAACTCATTTAAAATAATGGGTTTCATATAATAACGCATAATTTCATACACATTTTTCACCAAAATAAATATGTAATATTATTCTTGATAAAGAACCATTAACCCTGAGTAAAGAGTGAAATAATAATAAAGAAGTTAAAAATGGTGTGTTTATTTGAAAGAAGAGTTCTTTTGGAAAAAATTGGGTTTTTCAAAAAATCATTTAGATAACATGTATATCCCAAAAAAGGTAATATAATGATTAAAAAATAATTTTTAGGGAGTAACCATACCAAAAAATGGAGTGAAATAGGGGGAACCTGGAGAAAGAAATTCAGGTTCGGGAATTTTCCCCTTACCTTGTATCTGAACACTTCCTTCTCTTTAATTTCCTATATAATGACATTATATTCATTAATTTGAAATTACAGAACCATTTATACATGAATATGGTTAATTTTGGTTTCATTATGTAATTTAATGGGTATTTTTATGAGTTATAGAGGTTAAATCCATTGGTCGGGAATGTTCAATTTTATGGTTTCCTTGAACGTTCCACTTTTATTCATGAATGGAAGTTCATGTAGAACATGGATAAAAATACATAAATGATATCACATGTTATTAATGATATTAAAGAATTTTAAATGATCTTATAATGAATCAATTTATATACCATGTAGATGAATCCTTAGTAATGATATAATGATGATCATTTTAGGTTAATTTGGGTTGTTTTTGGATCACAACGAACATGATTTGATTTATCATTTTAGAATATATACATAATTTTTGTATAAAACTTTTTATAGGAAATAATACATATAATATAATCTAGTTTAACCATAAAAATTGTTACATGAAACGATTTGGTGGTGGAAAAGAAAATTGAAAACATGTCGTTCTTGAAGGTGATAAATTAACACCACACGAACAATGATTACCTTTTAAAAAATAAAAAGAAGAGGAGAAGGGGGTTGTTTGATATAATATCTCATTAGTATCATATCATTCCAGTATATGAATGATATTTTAGTTAACATACCATTTGGATGAATATAGGTTTCGATGGATTAACAAATGAACTTGAAAGTGAAATAAATTTAAAGGAAAGAGAGAGAGTGAGAGAAATTACCTCTTGAATCATCCTCTTAAGATCCTCCTTAAGAAAGATACACTTTGTATTTTTATGTTACCCGAAGCTCTTGGACATTGGGGAGGGTCTAGGGAAGATGTTTGGGTAGAGTATGGACAAGGATTAAATCTTGAGAGGTGTGAAGAAATGAGGGTGTAGATTGTGGTATTTACAATGGAGGAGATAGGGGTTTTCTCAATATAATTTCATTAATTTATTATTTCTACACAAGACAAGTAATAATGAGTCTTACATGAGTAATTATAGTAATTGTATCATGTTAATCTGAGCCAATTGGTCTTAAATCAGCATAAAATCAAACATGACTCTATAATTAGTTTATTAACTTATTTTATAAATTATGATATTTCACTATTCATCAAAAATCCAAGTATTTCAAAAAATACCCAAAATTCACCATAACCATTTTTGACTGTGAAGAATCCAAAAAATAATTCAATTTTTCAAAAATAATTTTCAAAATATGATGAATTTATTTTTCAATTAAAACCACAATTTACTTAAAAAATATAGTTTTAAAACATTTATTTACTTATTTCGATACATAGGTACATAATGCTTTCAATTAAATCATATATATATAATATCATAGGTTAGGTTAATGTTCATAAGGGTATTTAACTATTAATAAGGTTAACATTACTATTTATAAGGGTATTCTACTATTCACCAAAAATTAAGTTTGTTCTATTAGACTAAAAAAATCACCCTGAACACAACTGTGTATGTTAGATTTTCGAAATTCAAAACATAGAAGTGGAAAAGTAATGTTTTTTACCCTAGTATTTAGTATCATTATATTTAATTGCTCTTTCTAATGTGATTATACTATAAGGCATAATTATAATAAGGTATTTCCATTTACTAAACATTGGGTCGTTATAGGTAACCACCTAGGATTTTTCCATGGTTTCTCCTAGTAAGGAAAATGTCTTCTATAAATAACATGTGTTGGCCTATGGGGACAATATTTAGGCAGACGTCCATTTGGGCTTGTGGGTTGGACCCAAAGGTGGGGAAACATGAGTCAATGGGGAACCTAGAATGGATGAATACATTGGTATCAGAGGAGAAACCCAACTGAATGTGTGATGTCACTACATGTATGTTGTGATGTATGGTCCACAATGAAGAAATTGTTCACAAAAGTAGGTCTGAATGTAACACTCCACAATAATAAAGGATTCAACGACAAAACATTAAAACAGATGTCTTCTAGGTGAATCATTTTTTTCATGATCATACCCAATTATAACTCTACATTTAATGGCGTTTATGCAGGAGTAGTGATTAGCATGGGTGACCTACATGGAGGTTTTCCAGGGCATGTGTGAGTGAGGAAAAAGTTTATAAAAAATAACTTTGGTTGGTTTGTGGAGAAATTCATTAGAATACGGTATAATTCAGACATTTTGATGTGCCTTGGGTAGGGGTAAATGTATATATGAGGGAAAACCATGGTTCTTGTGGGTCCTAATTGTTACTATTTACATTAATTTGTTATTTAGTTTTTTAATATACTTATTACACACATTGGTCACTTCTGGTTTCTTAGTTAATCACTATGTATCCATTTTTATTTGCTGACTTTGGTGAAATTTGTTTTAGGTTAACTTCATAATATCCAAAATTTTATAGTATTATTTCATTATTTATTAAATTATCAAAATATTCAAATAGTTTAATAGGTTATACAGAAGTGGACAAAAATTATGAAATATGGCTTGATCTGTTCATTTAATGGGGTAAATGTTTCTATGAAAATTTCTTATAAGTCACACATATATGATGAAAAATATTATTCTTTCATAATATTAATTATTTTAGAAATATATTTCTTCTAGATTGAGTTTTAAAACCATCCATTTTTATGTTAATGGGAACAGTGAAATTCCACATTTTATAGAGGTAGTAGTCAACAAGTTCACCAAAGATACACTAATTATTCATATAACAGGATATGACTTGACTTTATGAAAATTATAATATTAGAATAATAATAATTTTTATATAATTATCTATCATAATTATGTAATTATTTTTTTATATTAAATTTATGTCTTTAGGAAAAATAGAACCCCCTGTAATGGAAATGAAATTTCATACAAGCACTAGGTTACATTTTCATTTTTCACAATGATTTTGGAGGAAGGTATAAATGTGGTATTAAATTTATTTAATAAAATATAATTATATAATCCATAATGATGTTATCATACATTAACTTATTGATGGTTCAAGTGTGAAGTATAAGAAGAAAAGTTCTAATAAATATTAGTTTATAAGTTTACCGCTCCCTTTGGATGTTCTTCCTTAGGTATCACATTAATTAACAATATCATTTTAATTTAATAAGGAAAAGTCTTATAATATGTGAGGAGTAAGTTTATTAGGTACTAGGGAAGCGTTTAAATTGAGATATATCATTGGAATCATAGGATAAATAGGGAGGATGTGATCACATTTAATAAGTAAAGCGAGTCAATTTTTTTGAAAAATATCTTTACATTTCACCAATGTGAATATGTTATTCAAAGAAACGTCTCCCTAAATGAAACAAAATGGAGTGGGGGAATGGATTTGGTTGAGAAATCCACCTCTATCCATTATCACACATTAAAAAAAAGTACTTTTTTAAGATTTTGAACATAATTTTAACCTGATATATCCTTACTATTATAACAGCATTATTACACTGGGTAAATAATTTTTCTATCAGTAATTAAAATGTAAATCAATTAATAATTTGAAATTTTCAATTTAAAATAAAAAAAATCTACAAAAAAATTATAATGGTTAAGAGAAATTAAAATTATTATCATCACACATAACACATTAAAATAATTATTTAGAATAAGTTCATTTTAATCATAAAAATTATGTGTGATATAATATTATTAATTAATTTTATCTTCATTAATGAAATTGTTTCATTACAAAAATAACAGTTTTGTTGGATTTATTGAATAACAATAATTGAATTTAAAGAAAAAAAATATTTAATTTAAAGATAAAATGAAAACTATTTTATTAATAGGAATAAGTATTATATGTTATCCCTATATTTTCTATCGTCAACATAATATTTTAAAAATAATAATTTTTACCTTAAATAAATAATTTTATCTTTTATAAAATTATAATTCAATATAATATTATCACAATTTCATAAAAATTCATATTTAGTAATATAGTATTTTTTACTAATTTATGTTAAAAAGTAACTATTTTTATAATATAAAAAAATTTATCCTAATAAATTTCTTTATTTAAAAATAAAAAATTATTTTCATTTTATTATATTAAAATTTAAAAATTAACTTTAGAATAAAAACAATAAAAACATAATGAAAAATATTTACATTAAAAATAACATTTCATCATTTTAAAAATTCTAATTACGATTTCTTATTAATTACTAATTAGATAGGTGCAGTGCTACTCATATAAAATATATATACTATTTCTAGTTACTTTAAATATATAACATAACTAATTTAAAAAAAATTATGAATTAAATGATATTGTTAAAATTGTTATCAGATTATTAAATAAACATTCGTTATAATTATGAGTATAAATAAAAAATATGTAAAATGCATGAGATATATAAATAGTTAAAATAATAGTTATATTTTTATATCATCAAAATATATAGTTAGATACACCTACAAGACCATCTCATACAATTTATGAATAAGATAATCTATTTTTCAAGTCATAGGTGATGAATTTGGTAGTATAGAACTCCATGGAAATTTCCATGAGTTTGAAATTTTGTCATATAAAATCTCTCTCATATCGTAATTATTATATTTAACATGGGATTAGTCAAACAAAAAACCAATGGAAGATTCTTCCTTTAAATTCTTAGATCAATGATCTTTACACGATAGACTTTTGATACCAGATTTCATTTCTTCCCTTTATAGATATCTTAATATTGTTAATTCCTGTTATATTTTTTGTATAATTTATATATTAAATTGGGAAAATTTAATAATTACATTTCAATGTATCATAGTTCCATTTTAGTTTCATCTTTCAGTGAGATAAATCTTTCAACATTTTGTTGGTTGGAAGGAAAATTATATAGTAAAATGTTGGGATGTAACATTATACCAAAATTATTTAAACTACATCCTTGTAATTTAAATTTCTACTAAATAATTAAAATTTTAAGGATATACTTATGATATATATGAGTACGGATTTGATTTATAATTGCAAACAAACCCCAATAACATGTGTATTTCTAGGAAACTCATTTAATACTTCATAATAGAAATATAAAAACAAAGGGATTCTTCTTAAACATTTAATATAAATATTTATCATGATAGAATAAATGACTATATATTATAATAAATTTTCATATAATATTCATCTTCATTCTTGTAGAGATAAATGAAAATATTTTGATTTTAGATATGAAATAAAATATCACTATTTAATTACCATGGTGTCAAAGTGGAGGAATATGATCAACATTAAAATTAAAATAAAAAACATCTAAAGGAATGATTATAATATTTTCACATGTCACATTCCCAAAAAAATAATCAAGGGATAAAAAAACCCTATAACTTGAAATTTTAATTCAAAATAAATATCTAGTAATCATAGTGATGATTTGATGTTCTTATAAAATATACTTAGTAAAATGGTTTTTTTGAACAACATAATAATATTAGACCCATAGTTCTTCTATAGATGATTAGTGTTTATCACTACCCATACTTCCGGGATATAAGATTAGTAGTTATGACTCAATAGGATTTTTATTGATCCTTTTCTCAAAGAAATTTAAACATCATATAACCCCTTTTAACCCATTGATTAATTCATAAATTTAGTTAATTCCCTTGATTCCAATATTTAATTCATTAAACTACTAGTGGTACATTAGGAACAAATATTTTAAACTTAACTATTTCCATTGAACCTTATATTTCCCCATTGTAATCAATTTTTATATCCCCTCATTTTCCCCAGATGAAAAAATTATATAGTTTATTTTTATCTTTCCCCTATGTTCCTCTCCCAATATTTTTTTTATAAAGAAATGGTTGAATATTATTTACATAATCATCTTCATCACTTAAAAATACATGATAATTTACCCTTAAATTCATTAGTTTTAGGAAAATCAACTAAGCCCACATTGATAATGAAAATTCTTAAAAGCTAGTTTGATATAATTATAATATTTCACACCACATCTCTTAATATATTTTGAAAATCATTGGGTAAATATCTAAATTTTTCATGTCATCCATTTATGTCTTGGTTACTTTGGTCATTATCCATTACTAAAACCAAAAGTTGAAAACATGTGTAATGGATTATTAACACTATAAATGATTTATATTAAAATATCATATGAAAATGTCAACCTCAAAATTATTTACACTTTAAAAACATTATATTAGCCTTAAGTTATATCTAAATCAGTCATGCATCAATATTTGTTTTATTATGTTGGGTTCTATCTATATTCATAATGTAATTACTTAACGTAATAAATTGTTAATAGTGTATTTAAATAGAATTTTATTGAAAAAATAATATCTCCATGGAGAAAATATCTATTTGTTTAGTCATAGATCCATTCCTTGTTCACTTTGTGAGGACTAAAATAATATTCATCTAGTATTTTTGGGGTACATCAATTCCAAACCCACATCCACATTCCAAAATTCATCATGGGATGAAATCACTATAAAACCACACAAGACCAAATTTACAAAAAAATAGGTTACTATTCTGCACATAGACTCATCCTTAGTTTTTCTCTTTGTTTCTCAAATACTATGTTTAATTAAATCTGAAATAATTCTAAAAATAAACTAAACCTATCCTAGAAAAAACTAAACCCAAATCATATATTTTCTATAGAAACCCATCAAAAAACATATTTATCAAACATAGTTTCCATACCTTAAATAGTAGGTATACCAAAATAATATCAAAATTTAAAGAATTGATGGTTTAATAATGTGGAGGGCTAGATTGTAACACCCCAAGATTTCATAGTACATTATCTCTTTAAAGTAATTCAATAGTTTGTGCTACAGGCAACACCAAGATCGAGCGCACCGTGACATACCAAACTAACCATTCAAAAGGTGGTTACGAATAGTATTAACCACATTTTGAATTTTATATATATCCTATATAATTTTAACATTTATTTTTTGTGTTTCATATACATAATATTGGAAAAATTCAACTTTTAAGATAAAAGAGGTATTTTTCAAAAAAATGATGTTTTTCCACCTTTTAATGGCGAACCCTTTTCAAATCCAATATTTTAATATTTTATAAATTAAATTTAGTGAAATTAAATTATTCATAGAATATAGACATAAAAGTTTAGTTTGCATAATTTTTTGGTACTTTTAGGAAAACTTTCAATTTTTAATGAATAGTGAAAAGTACTAAATTTTAACTAAAAACAACTTTTTTAATCAAAATAATTTAGAGCATTAAATTATATATTTGAGTGATTTAAAAGTGCCATTAGATTATACTTTTATAATTCAATATATATTTGGTTATTTTATGTAATTACACATTTAAACTGAAAATAAACAATTGTCAATCTTCTGATAGTTATTATTTCTTAAAAACACGCTTTTTGTTTTGACAATGAGAATTAATTTTAAATTAATTTCTACCACTTTAGTGTTTTGAAATTTGAAAAATGGATTCCATATTTGAAATTAGGAGGTCCAAATTTTGTAAATAAGTAACTTATATTTTTAGGCATTATGAATAATTACTTCAGTAAATATTTTATTTACCATGATTAAAGGCTAAATCCGGTAAATAAGGGTAACAAAATAATATTATAATAATATTAAATTACCCTAACATGTGTCCTATTTTTATTGGTTGATACATGTATGACCATGGATATCCATGGATCGATTTTGGGACCACGTGGATCCACATGAGAGTGATAATGACACGTTATATAAATTAATTTAAAGTAAAGACAAAAATGACATAAACATATATAATTTAGTAAAACAATTTTTACAAAGTTTTATATAAGTTATATTTTCAAAAATAAATACTAATTATAAAGATAAAAATATTTCCTAAATAATTTTATTTTATTTATAATTTTAATACATTATATATTTAAATTTATTTATGACAGAATGATGATGCAGTAATTACCTTATTAATGAAAGAATCAAATAAATGGTATTATAAATATTAAAATAAATATAATTTCAAAGTTTTTATGACATAAAAGAATTTTATAGGAGAATATGACATGTTATGGTTTATTCAATGTATTTGGTTTGAAGTAATCATATTGGGATGACTTTCACAAAAACCAAATAATAAATATTGTCAAAATTGACATAAATGAGCTTTGAAAACAAATAATATATTATTAAATTAGATAATATTCCTAAAAAACTAAGGTTCAGAAAAAGAACTTGTATAATAATAGTTATATAATTAATTAACCACTTGATGTTTTTTTGGCATTTTATAGTAATTTTATTAACCAATTATTATAATAAAACAAGAATACATGGTAAAAGTTTAAATATTTAACTAAGAGTTAAATCTAAAAGATTAGGTTAATATTGTGATCAAAACCTGTCCAAAACCAATTGGATGAGTGTGTTTCGACCCATACCCACCTTAACCTCTAAATAAATTATTTTGGAGCCATTTTAAACTAAAAATTATTTTATATAAAATAATATTTCAATATTTTCCTAAGGTTCCCCTCACCTCTCTAATAAAAGGGCCCTTCTCCTTCTCTCAAATTTACACCACCAAAGCCATTTGGATCAGTCAAAACCTGCCAAAATATCCTACCAACTATCCCCCCTTCATCCTAGTGGCATTTATTTGGTCAGAAATCCAACCAAAGGGTCCCTTTGGATCAAATCAAAATGAAGAACACGAAGAAAATGTAAATATTTCATCACATCTTTCAAGTTCTTTTCTTCTTCCAGTTCCTCTTCCTTTGTTGTTTCCACTATAAAACTATTACTCTAGTATGTTCTATATACTGTGATGTTATTATAAAAATTGTGCAACCATATTTATTATTCTATCCATCATATTAATGACAAAGTCCCCATACGTTCTTATGTATGGCTTACCGTCTTCACGTCGTGGTGTAGTTGTTATTCAATACATTATTTTTGGATGGGTTTTATAATGACGTATAATTGATTTAAATAATAAATATAACATGTTAAATATTCTGTATATATGATATACCATATATTAACAAACTATTTTAATATCAAAAGAATTATATTGTCGCCCGTGCGTACGTACGGATTATAGTCTCCATGACTATTGTTTATGTTATCTTCCAATAAATTGTTTACCCTTACTGAGCAACTGAGCTCAACCCTTTATTATGTTTTATTTTCTCAGAATTTCTAAGAAGTTTATTAGGACTGAACTGCAGGGATAGTCTAAGTTATATGAATATGGTCAATAGAGACAATGTTCTTTTTGTTTTTCATTTTATAATGTAATTTAACGTTCATGTATTTTATCTATTTACAAGACTACTAAACTGATCAGTCTTTCGGGACATGATTTCCTTGTATCATGCCAATGTATTAAAATAATGCACCGACTATGGGTAACTTGAGTTTGGTCATTACATAGATGTAGAGGAAAATTATTTTAAAACTAGTGAGAGAATTTTCCCATAATTCAGCCAGACTATAATCCTCTAATAATTCTCATATATTTGGAACATATTTATTACCTGGAAGATGGAAACATAAGAAATGAGAGAGGTAACATTCACTATAAAAAAATGTATCAAATTATGATGATGATGATAGAACACATAAATTTTTTGATGCACAAAAAGGTATCATAGTAATAATAACCATAAATACTTGAACAAGGTATACAAAAATTATTTCATATGATCATTTAATTATACCTATTTGTAAACAAAAGAAAAAATGTAATCATTTGAATATGTAAAGGGTTATCAAAAATGACATCATATCATTGTGGATAGATTCAAATAGTGAATTGGGTTCACTCCTCATTAATGTAGTAATTTTGATAAAGAGTCTTGGTGGATTAAATTCACTCACCATTCCTTATAATATGTTTGCATGAAGATGTGATGATTTATAAAATGCATTCATAGTCTATATATATCCATGCCCACATATTATATAACATAGTGTACATATGATAAAAACTCATTCACCCTACATCGTATCTCATTAGTTTATATCATTACCCAATTCATTGGAGGGATATATTATAATTAGTCCCACCCATCACATAATTGAAATTATAATGTGTATGATAATATATATACATGAACCAAATATAACATACATATTTTTAGATGAATAAACTATACATTTCATAATAATACACACCCTATAACTCAATTGGTTTAGTGTATTTTTAAATATGGATACCTAAATAATTTGAATATAAAATACGAGTTACATCTCCTATAAAGATCTTCTCACCTAGAAAAAATCTTACTCATACCCTACTCAATAACTTTATTTATAAACTAGGTAAAGGAAATATAATAATGTGTAAGTTTAGAATTTTTATAATGGTAAATAATGGATATGTCGGTAAATTATCATATTTAAGTGTATCATTATTATATAGGTATTAGAATATAATATGAACATTTAAACATTATACTAAGTTATTCATAGATCATAATTATGGAATAAGGTTTTAGAAGTTCATAATACATCAATCATCAAAGAATTAAACATATTGTGGTGTGTGATCATATCATAATAAATATAACATAAAATAATATAGTATCATAGTGTGTGTAATAATAATAATTATATAAATATTATGTCAAGGATACCCACTAAGTCATTTATCAAATGTTTGGCATGAGATAACCATCTGTGTACATGATTTTATCTTGGGACATCCAATCATGCACCCTATTTTTGGATTGGGATAACTCTTAGTGTATCAATTTAGATAATATAAATTAATCATTACCTAATGAATTTATGGGATTTAAATGACCCATCCATCAGAAAATCAAAATCCATTCATATGTATGCCACCAGATCAAAAAAAATCATCGTTTCATCATATCAAAACTTTTAGAATAGAAAATGGTGTTCATTAAGTTTTAAATATCATAAAAAATAAACATAATGTGAGAAATTAAGGATTATATCATTGGTTAATATTTTAGTTAATCCTATTTAACATTAATGATTGTTTTCATAGATGAGAATAACATTCAAATAATTATAAAAATTTCTTGATAAAAACAAACTTTTATAGTTGAAATTAAATATTTAAATTTTATAAATTTCTAATAAACAAAGGAAAATATTTCATTTGAAATAAAACATGGAACAATTTAAATTAATAATAAGAACAGATTATTCATTATGGAATGTAAGTCCTTTCATGAAATGTATGATTAAACAATAATTTTGTTTATAACATTGATAAAAAGTACCTCCATCAGAATATGTCAACAAGATTCATTTCATACCATTTTATAAAAATACAAAATAGTTCAAAAAAATAAAAATAAATTAATGAATATTATTTAAAACATTCTAGGAATAAATTTTAATTTATGATTGAAATGGAAGATAAAGAATTCTGATCGAATAAAAAAACCGGCATGTTTTTCTTGAAAATATAATTCAATATTTTTTAGTAAATAAAAATGAGGAAACAAGTGAAATTTTTTAAAGTTCATGAAATAAATATATTATAATAAAATACATAATAATTGGGAGAGATAAATCATATAATTTTACTATCAAAAAAATAATCATAAACTCTCATAGCAGAAGTTGATCTTCTAAAATAAAATCATTACTTCTTTGGTATCTTTGTAATCATAACACCAGTGAAACAGAAAAGTGTAAAATGAAAACATAAATAAAATTAATATAAATAATTTAATTTTATATAACATGAAGGGGAATATATAAACCACATGAATGCATCTTTTGGTGAATATGGCACTTATCTGACAGAAACAACAGTTACATGAGAAACTCTTACAACTATGGTAATTTTCAAATCAATACACCGTGGATGATACAATATGAATTATATCTATATTTAAAAAGAATTAGTTATACATACTATATAGCATGTCAAATGGGTAGTATTTCCAATTGATAAATATAAATAGTTTCATATAATCAGACATATCTAAATAAAATAATGTGTTTCAAGGAACGTATACCTTATGTCCAACATGATTCGTATGTTCTACAAATTCAATTATAAAAAATTGAAATTAGTTATAATACTTTAATTGAACCATTTAAAATATTATAATACCATATATAGTACACTAATAATATTTCAATTCATTTTATTTAAAATTTATTGAATAAAATCATCGTTTCTGGGTGTCAACTACTTTATTTTCTTAAGTGTTTCAACTTTGATGTTTCGGTTCTTGAAACATACTTATGTTTTGGTAATATATCGAATAATTATCATGATATAAATGTAATATATAAAAATTATATATATATTTATATTAATCCATACATTTTGGAGATATAAAAATGAATTATACAGTTCATGGACATGATATTCCTTACGTACACATGAACAATGATTTTAATTTATAACCAAAAGAATGAAAGAAATATAAATAATATTTCATCATTATAGAATAATTATTATACAATAAATATGATATAAATGTATATATTAAAACCATAATTATAAACATTCCTGTGATATGGTGATATAAAATGAATCACATGGCTTTTTAGAGGTGATAGACCACACATACCCACAAGCGGTACATTCATTTACCATTTGATGTAAATAAGGTGGGAAATGGTTGTACCATATTCATAATAACATCTAATTATATTAATTATACTAGATTAATAATCATAGTATAAATATAATATTTTCATAAGAAATAAAAGAATAAATATACATTGAAAGAGTCTAGTAAAATGATCAATTCTTATTTGAGATAACTATGTTGAATTTCCCCATAAGCCTTCTTAGGATGTTCATATGGTAAGACACAAAGCTCAAGAAAAAAACCTGAAATATAAAAAGTTTTTAGGCATGTTTTGTCTCTATTCATAAAGGTAAAATATTTTCAATGTGGTAGGACATGATGTTCACTTTTATTTGTGAGGAGAGGATATAGTAAGAATAATATAAAAGATATTAAAAAATTAAATTTATCTCCCAATTATAATTATTATAAATTACCATGAATTTGAATAAAATCTTGATATTATTTCAATATAGCTCAAATAAAATTTAAATAGGTTTTGGTGAAATTTTAAATAACATCTTTCTGTTTAACCAACAAGTTTTGAGTTTCTTGTCTTAACTGCACTAACACAGATTCCATATTTCTGCTTCGTTAATATACTAATATAGTGAAAAATGATTCCCAAATGGTCTATCCATAGAAATGTATACCATTTTTCAGTACACATTTTTTCTTTTATGATTTTTTTTAATTTTAAATCATCTAATAATACACTATTTAACATAAAATAACATTAAAAACATTTTGAAACTATTCATTTTATGCGATATTTACTTCATAAAGATAAAAATGGATATTGAATATATTTTAACTTGAAAAATAATTATTATTAACCATAAAATTAATTGGATAGAAAATTTAATCTAATAAATATTTATTTTAATTTTTATAAAATTAATTACAAGATATTCCTTACTATTTTAAAAAGTAATGAGTCAACATTGAAAAATAATTTATTATAATTATACCATAACCCTAATTTCTTAAAAAATTGACATCATAAATTATATTTATTTATATTTTAAATAAACATTCATATTATTCCAAAATTTATATTTATACCTATGTCTATATATATTAGAAATTACAATTACGAGTGTGGAATATTGAAAATTTTTTATAAAAATAGTATAAATGATATAATAAATGAAAAATTGAAATAAAGAAAATTATTATAATCTATAGGATTTATTTAGTAAATAAAAACATGTTTGATATGATAAATGAAATTTTTATTGGGAATTTAAAGCCTTACCCCGTAGTTTTTTCCTAGTTTAAATTTTTTTATCCTTATTAAGGTGAAAAATATTTATAATGTTCACTATCCATAGTGATCAGAAGAAAAAGTGGTATACTATAATTTTTTTTAACATTTAATTAAAAAATTTCAATACCCTTTCCAGGATTCAATTTCTTTATGCGGGGTAAACCATTTTAAATTGAAATGTGTAAAACTGAATAAAAAATACATTTTAGAAAAATACATTTATACCAAAAAAAGAACTTATAACACAATGAAATAAAATTCTAATTCCAATGTAACTGATTAAAACATTTATTGTTAAAGTAGAACTAATTTACTTTAATAAATTATAAAAACATAATGGGACTTCATAATTACATAAACCAAAAAAAATATTTCATAGTTTGAAAAAAATTGATATTTTTCACTAATAACATAAATATAATTTTTTTTATATACAATAATAATTACACTATGATAAAATTGGCATCCAAATTTCAAAATTTAAATTTACTTTTAGAAGTAAAATTCCTATAAATAGATAATTTTGTTTTTATTTTCCACGCACAAAATGTAATATGATTTTTTTTGAATAATCTAAAATTTTAATGTTTAAAATGAATTTAATAAAAAATTTGAATTATTTATTATATATTTAAAATATTTCGTTTTATAAACCCTTTATTCATAATTTCCATAATTTATACATTCTAATTCTTACTGCCAATTTAATAACTAGGTTATATCAATCCCATTTAAAGTATAAATTTATACTATATCATGGCTCACTTAAAAATCAGTATTGGATTTTAATAATTAAATAAACCAAATTAGTGAACTAAAACAAATTTTTATTTTGTTATACACGTTCAACATATTGAAATGAAACCATGCATAAATCAAAATAATGATGAAAACAATGATTAAAAAGATGTTCATTTAATCTCATCTAATTGAATTTTGGAAGGATATTTTAGAAGGACTTCAAAGAGAGGTGGGAATTATGATTTTTTGTTCAACATATTAAAATAAATAAAATATTTTACTCAATATAGAGTTATAATGTATAAATATTCGTGATATTTATTTGAATGGTATGATTAAAAATGAACAACTAAAGTGATTTATTATGAATTGGGACATGATTTTTTAACGAAATAAATATCTTACTATTTAATTTTATGCTATATTTTAAACCATATAGACATACATATAACAAATTGTATTTAAATAAACCATTCATTGTCAGAAAACATATTATATGGGTTATACGAGCCATGAAATATGTAATTGGGAAGTTCCCATAAATGTGGTTTACTTAAAAAAGAGAATCATGAAGGGAACTTAAAACATGGATTATACCCATCAAAGGAAGGTAATAAAAGCTAGATATATATTTATGGAACATAAGATAAGAATATATATTAAATATATTTGAATAAAATAGAGTAAAGGGAGAAAAATAATGATAATGTGTAACCAAAAAATTAAGAGGGTTGCTCAAAAGATCCTTTACCTTGGGTACTAATTACCTCTACAAATTTACTTATATGCATGTATAATTAAATAATGTTTAAAAAATAAATTCCTAATAACATTATTCATTTATATATAATTTTATATGGTACATTTATCATCGCTTATTATTTATTTGTATATTATTATTTATTTATTTTACTTGTGGTCGTTCATTTAATTAATATGTAACACCTATAGTTTTTTGAATATGATCAGAGGTGTTAAAAAATTACTTCATTATCAATATATATTTTGGTGTATTATTTAGTTTAATATTATATTATCACAATATTAAAAAAATTTCATAAGTTTTTCAAAAAATAGACCTAAATTAATAATTTTCCTTGACCAGATCATTTAACCATTTAAACGTACTACGATTGCTTCTTATGACTTGATCATATAAAATGAAAATTTATATTACTATAGAATATTTATGGTCTATGATACCTAATTTTTATACATTATATCTTCTTTTGAAACCATCCATTTTATGTGGTAATGAAAAAAAATTATATACCATTCCTTGGAGATGGTAGTCTGCATGTACATGTATAATTATCTCATTTGTGATATAGTTAGAGGGTATGAAAATAAAATAACTATAAATCAATAATGATAATAATTTTATAAAAATAATGTTTTTACAATAAATTAATCTTTAGGACTGTCAAGTAATGTATATTAAAAATACAACCATCCATTCAAGAGAAAGTGGTCCACACAAATGCATCATGATGTTTTCATTGTTGTCATAGATTTTTTGGGAAGGTCTAAAATTGATAATTTAATAGTATAACAACATTTGATAATTTTAACCCATATGATTTCATTATTCATTCAAGGATATATAGTACATTAGGGGGGATAATAAGAAAAATACTAAGAATGAATGTGTGGGATTTTAACATATCCCTATGGATGTTTAGCTTGATGTAAAACCTTAAGGGTCAAAATCATAGTCTTCTACAAATTCAATGACTCCTAGACAGTGGGGTGTATTTTATGATATAAAATGAATGTGTTATGGTTAAGCTATATATTTATATTTAGATTATAAATGGATAGGTAGTTATATCCTTTTATAAGTAAGAATAATAGTATTTTTTTAAAATCTCATTACATTTCAGTAATTTCATTAGATTATTAAATGATAATGGCTCCATGAAAGGAATGTAATTTAACAGGGAGGGCATAATTTCCACATTCCCTCCGTTATACATTATAAAAAATGTTTTTGATGTGTTTTACTCATTTTAACACGGTCAATTACCATTTTACACCACTAGAAAAAAGTACCTTTTCCATGGTTCAAACCCGCAGCAACAGGCCCCAAAACCGTGGTGCTAGGCTACATCCATGGTTTTTCCCAAATGTGGTTGCTATCATCATGGAAGTAGACCCCGACCTATTTCCATGGTTTTGAAAATCGTGGCAATTGGCCTCCAAATTTGACACCGTTGAGGTTGACATATATCCACAGTTTTAACCATGTCAATAACCTCAAGAAGCTGTGGCAATAGCCTAAATAAAAAATTTCTGTAGCGGGTTTCGATCCCTACACCTCCACTTTGCAATCTAGCACAATAACCACTAAATCTCACCACAATATATATATATATATATATATATATATATATATAAACTATGGGAATTTATTCAAAACTGTGGTAGTAGGGCTTCCAGCCAAATTTATGGCGGGAATTTTTGTTCCCGCGGAAGCACAGGAACACTATAGCCATGGTTTTGGAATACCCTGGCTATAGGGCATCAAAATAATTGGCCTATATACAAGGTATAATACCATGGCAATAGCCACCTATAGTCAAGGTTTTAGAACCGTGGCTATATGTTTGTGGCAGTAGCTACATTTTCTAGTTGTGCTACCCTTATTAATCCTTGCAATATTAACTCTCATTTCACCATAGGTAACTAATTTTAATGACCAAAACTGAAATTTACATTATTTAACAATTTTAACATGTTGATTTTAAATTTTAGAATAATTTTGTAATATAAAATTTCTAAGTGTTAGTGAAATTGAGTTTCAAACTATCACAGATAAAGTATAAAATGCTTTTTTTAGAAAATGTTCATTTAGAATTAAAATATATAAATTGGATATGATTATAAATTTGTTATTATCATGAAAAATGAATTTTTATAAACAAATAATTTTTTATGGAATTACAGAAAAAAATGAAGTTTAAAATAATAATAATTATTATATAAAAGAAAAGAAAAAAATAGTTTTTTTATTAGGATCAAATATTAATTAAGATCCTTAGGTTTTCTATGATCATCCATATAAGTTTAAATGGATATTTTTATTACATAAATATATTTCTAATATTTTATAAATTTCTCAGTCTTGTATATCTTATTACAATGAAAAATAAATTGGTTTTTTTGTAAAAAAAATAATTTCCACTATCCACCATAAATCAGTTATTTTAGAAATATTTAATAAATTAATAATATAATGAAAATTATTTTATAATTAAAAAATATTCTTAATTTTTTCTTAATATAATTATATAATTATATAATTTTAGAATTTATATTTTAATAAAAAATATAATGATATTTGATTTCAAAATAAAATTAATTTTTTAAAATTTAACCATCCATATTATTAGTTCCAAGGAATTTATAATTACATTTGTTTAATATTATTCATATAAAAAACATATATAAATTAATTTATATTTATAAATAATGTTCATGATTTTTTTTGAAATATGACATTTTAAGGAATAATGTGATCTCATTAATTTTATCAAAGAATTAGTAAATAATAATTTTCTTTTTCATTTAATGTGAAAATGGAAATTTTATAAAATAAATGTGATAAATAGAATATTTATTAAATTATTTCAGGTTTAAATGATACTTTTTTCTTCTAAGATACCCCTTTAATATCCTATTGGTTGATCTGGGTATAAGGTATTCTCTGGTGGTAATCTTGGTGGTGATTCTTCTAGCATAGATATCAATGAACTTTTAATTAATTTAGACTTACCTCACAAACAATTTCCATCAAACTCTATTTTTTTGAGTTTTTTTGTGATATTGTTATAAGGAAAACTAATGTGTAGCTACATGCTTTCTCTGCTCAGAAGTGTGAGTGACATAAAAGATAATTCTGCCACCTGATTCAATTTTACTCCTTCTTAGATATCATATTATGTTTAGATACTTCTATAAAGTTTTACATAATTTATAAACTGTAATAGAAATATTTAATAAATTTATTTTAAAATATTATAGTTTTATTTTAGTTTGGTATTGTGCGTGATGAAATCTACCATCACTATGTTTATTTTAAATAAAATGATAGAGTAAAATCCTAATCCGTTAAATTCCCCCCATTAAATAAATTTTTTCCTTTTCAATTTTAATTACTAGTCACTAATAAAAAAGTTATTAATGTTATTAAAATAGAAAAGTAATTGGATTTGATTTAAAAATATGTTTCATCTATACTAATTGGGGCAATTATGATAATGAAATCTATTCCATGGTAATAAAAGTATTACAATTTAGATTTTCCCCACCATTTAATTTAAATACTCCTCACAATTCGTGTTAAGCCCTATATAATAAAATATATTATCCTAGAATGTTATTTTTTTTAGAATTTACATTATAATAGATATTATATTAAATAATTATATGAAATATTATCTCTCTATTTCTTTATAATGGATTCTATTTACATATTTCTAATCAATTTCAAAATAAGAAAAAATGTATCTAAAGGAAAGATATATATATCTATATTCTTAAGGTTTATTCCCATTAAAATAAATATTGGGTAGAATAATCATACCACTATATATAATTTTTTTAAAAAAATAAACATATCATCAACTATGTGATGATTTTATGTTCATAATATAGATACAAGACACTATAAGGTGTATTAAACAATATGTAAACACACTAATCATAGTTCTTGACATTATGCTCCATATTCCTTAGTCCATATCATTTTAATCTCCCAATTTTGTTATTTTGGATGTATATAAATTCCAATATTTCACTTTTAGTGGATATTTATAATGTTTATCATCATTTTTAACCATTCTATTAGAGATTTTTTTGGGTAATTTTCAATATTCACAAATATAGAATATTGAACTGTTTGTGGTATTTGATAATGAACACATTTTAAATTCACTATGTTTAATATATTTAATCTTTTTTTAATGAAAATTAGTTTTTATATTCATTCATTAACCAGAAAAAGAATAACTTTTATTTCATGAATACATTCACCTTAGTTCATCATCTTATATTTCTAAAAAAAAGATTGATTCTTCATTTCGTCATTATCTTCATCACCTTATCCCCCATGATAATTCATACTTACCTTAATTGAGATTTTCTAAAATAAAATTAAGTGCAAATTAATGTTCTTAACTATTTATAACCTATTTGTAATAATCACATGATTTTAAACCCTATCTCTTATCCCATTAGATTTATCATTATGACAATCTCTGCATTGTCTGTGAATTCTAATGTTAATGATATTACTTTAGGATTCAATATTTACTAGAAATGTAAGGGGTCAATCTGAGTGAGGTATAGTTAAAGTAATAATAGAATCATCATAAAAAATCATATAAAAACAAGACATCAAAATATATTACACATTGAAACCATCACATTAGTTTTTAGTTTGTCCTACATTAATCTTGATTTAATCATAGTATCATTATATTGGGTTTGATCATACCATTCAAAAAGCCATTTGAATAAAAAACAATACAATTTCTTATAAATGGAATGTTATTGACCATAGAATATCCCATTTATGTTTCTAACCACTCATTATTCACCAAGTGAAGATCAATTTAATACTCAACCAACATTTTTCAAAGTGATTACCCCAATTATAATATGTTCCAAAGCCACATCGACTTTCTATTATCCAAAAATTTATATAATCTCTATGAAATAAAAAAATCTTAATGGTACCAAAAAACCATGATGTCGTATTAATAAATTTTCATAGGGTTTCTATTAATGTTCACTAATAAAAATTGTAAATTGTAACTAAACTAATACTAAAAAATAACTTAACTAATACTCAAATATTTCTAAAACCTAATCTATTAATATATATTTAGACTATATATTATTTTATCATGAATAATTTCTGAAATATAAATATTATTTCTCACAAAATAATTTCACAATTCCTCGAATGGTTTTCTCAGACCCTTTGATATCTAGTTACGTGGTAAACAAATTTTAAAAATGATCTAAACATTTAGCTAAAATTTCTTCAAACATGACTTCTACAATACATCACCTAATTTATTGTCATATTTATAACAAAATAAATGAAAATATGATAAGAGAGTGAGATGAAACTCATATCAAGGGAATAATAAGAGTAAATTGGGATGGAGAGATACTTTATATAAGTTATGAGGGATAAAATGATATCATTAATATACTGGTCATGATATTCAAAACCTATCATAAAGAAATGATATAATAAGATCCCAAAATAACAAATATTTTTAAATAATATAATTCATGAAATCATAATCATATATCTAGTATCATCACCATGAGTATTATATCACACTGGAAATATTCCCATTGGGGATGTTGTTCACTCTTTATTCGCATTAACCTAGTGGAATATTTCACATCATGTATTTGATTCCCCCCACATCCCTTTCATATTATATCATGAGATATAGTGATTTATTAAATTCATTATAGTACAATATAATTTCTAGAATACACCTCACATAACATAGTGTTCTTAATACTACTACCATTTCAGCATGCATTTTATCTCATAAGATAAATTAATTACCCAACGCATTGGAGGGTCATCTAATTTTGGACACACCAATCATATAATGAACACACACAGACACACACAGACACTAAAAAATAAAACATAAATATTCATTTTACTCCTTATTCTACAGGTTCTTATTATCCCTTGTGTTCTCTTTAGTACATGTAATCAACTGAGGATATACATAAAATGGGGAGAGATAAAACCCTAGAAAGAGTATAGATAAGAACATGAAATAATATATCATGGGCTGAGAATAATGATAACATCATAATCATATTCATGAGAGGAAGCATTGGATAAAGGAATGGAATATGGAAATTCTTCAAAATAAAACATCATGTCTTAGTGGTCATCTTCCACACATAGTTGTGAACAAAGATATCCTAATGATCATATATATTCCACTTTTCGCATGAGATAAATAACATTACCAGATGCAGTGTAGTTCTATATAATTATAGGTTCACCCATCACATAATAACATTTATATTACTCTATATAATTTTGGGCACACCCGCCACTTCATAAGATTTACATTATCATGATTGACACATAGAACGTATATCAATCAAGAAGATAAAACAACTCTTGTAAAGAATTTATTTAATTTCATAAATCATAATTTCAAAAAAATATTGTTTATAAAATGAAAGATGAAATAAAATAGTTGATGTAAAAATAATCAACCTTGAGTGACGAAGAAACAATCTTAATAAGTAAAAGGTTTTTTGTAAGAAGTGTTTTTTTTGGAAAAAAAATATATTTGTCATAAACTCATTTAAAATACTTTAATATCGAAGAGAAGTTAATATAATTATAGAAGAAATTTAATTTAAGTAATATCCATTCTGTAAAGGGTTGAAAGATGGAAAACCCAAAGAAAGAGAATTGGGTTCGAGAATTCCCCTTACCTAGGGTCCAAATGATTTATTCACATTAATATTCAATATAATCACATTATATTAGTGAATTAATTAAATACATAACCATTTATACTTGTATTTGGTTCATTATGGTTTTTTCAAGTTCATTTATAATCTTCTTGATGAGTTATAGAGTTTAATTTCATTATTTAGAGTTTCCATTTTCTTAATTTTTATGTTCAGTTCATGTGTAAACATGAATGGAAGTTCTTGTAAAATGTAGATAAATGTAAATAATTTTTATTAAATGTTATTAATTATATTATATAATTTTAAACGATCTTATAAGGAATTTTATATATGGTATGATGATTAATTATTATATAAAAGTTAATGATGATTTGTTAGGTTAATTTTGGAGGGTTTTCGATCACAACAAACACATTTTGTTTTATCATTTAGTATTATGTATATAAGTTAGTTTCAAAAAATAAAAAGGGTTATAACATAAACATTAATTTTTTTTCAACCATTAAATTTTTTTATTAACAGCCTTGAAGGCTTTATATGGAAATGATAGTGCATCGCCCATGATACTGGTAAATTGTCACACCACAGGTGAAAATTTTATTTTTAAAATAATAGTGAGGGAGGGAGGGGTTTAGTGATGTATATTTTGTTAAAATGATGTAATTATAGTGTATTTATTTCATTATAATAATCATTCCACATAGATGAATTTTGGAGGGGAGACAATAAAAAAACAATTGAAATTGAAAGGAAATTATAAGAAAAAGAAAGGATTTACCTCTTCAATTATCCTCTTGAGATATTTCACAAGGATATTAGGATTTGTGTTTTAATGAGAAAATATATCTTGGAATTTATGGAGGGGATTGGAAAGGGTATTGGGTAAAATATAGAAAATTCTCAAAGCTTGAGATGTGTGAGGAAAAGAAGTGGTGTGAGTTGGTATTTATAGTGGAGGTGATAGTTGTTTTCTCATTATTATATTAATTTGACTGATATTTTGGATCAAGAATATGAATAATTTTATAATTATCACATAATATATTAAAATAATTAAGGATAGTCCTATATTTTTGTCTTACATCAGCCATACATCATTATGACTCCATAATTCATCTATTTAGTTTTTATTGTAAATTAACATATTTTACCATTTAAAAAAATTTCCAGTATTTTATAAGAATCCTAAAGAATCACCAAAATAATTATTCAATGTGTATAATTAAAAAATGAACTCCATTTTGTGAAAAAAAAGTTCCTATATACGAGTAGTTGAATATTTAATTGAAATCATCATTTACTTGTAAAATATTGATTTTAAAATTATAATTGATTTTATAACATATAGAAAATTTAAATAAGGTCTCATAAAATTATCTTAAAATAATATGATATAAAATATTAATTTATTAATAATTTTTATGAAAATAAATTATCTTTTAAATTAATAAATTAATCACAATGTTGTAATTAAATAATTATGACTTTCAAAAATGAAAATACTTAATTAATAATTTCTAAAACATTTATATATATAAAAAATGTTATAATTATGTGATACTATAATGTATATGATGCCTAAATTTTATTTATACTTTCATGGGTTTGGTTACTATTCATTCAGATGGTTTATTATTCGTATGTGTCAAATTACTATTCCTAAGGTCAAGTTACTATTTAATCGGTATTGGCTCATTAACTTCTGGAAATACTTCTTATTTAACTTATTATTCATTTATATAGTTTTTATTGTGGTCTATAAGTTATTTTATGTGATTTTTAATATATTTAATCACTATATGAATGGAGAAATTTGGTTGATAAAAGTTTACGTTATTACATTCTTCTATCCATTTTAAATTTCACCCTCGAAATTACATTTCACATAAATAGGCAATTGTAGTTTTCCTTCATTTCATCCTCCAATTCCCTAGATTCTCCTTCATACTTAATGGTTCCTCCACAACTCATTGATAAGAGGGGATTATTTTCTGGCCCAGAATGTTATCTCTTTAATCCATAATTATTACTGGATTGATTCTCCTCATATGAGAGATCATCGTTTAGCCATACCACCTCTGTGTTCTGTACATATAAGAGATCTGTTATGTACTTATTCCAGTGTGATATGTGAAACACATCATGAACATAATCTATATTCGGTGGAATTGAAAGACTATAGCCCATGGCTCCCATGCGATCAAGGATCTCAAATAAGACAACGTATCTTGGTCTTAGCTTCCCTTTCTTTGCAAACTGCATGACTCTCTTCCATTGTTGTATTCAATGGAAGACTTTATCTCTATCATAAAACACCAATTCCCTTTGATGTTTGTCAACATAATTCCTTTTCTGACTCTACGTAGCTTTGATATGTTGGTTGATGGCTTGAACCTTTTCAGTCATCACTTTCAAAAGATCAAGTCCAAGTAGATTTCCTTCAAAAACTTCATCGGAATATTTTGTAGTTCTACATTGATTTCCATATAAGGATTCATATGGAGCCATCTTAATACCATAGTGGAATCTATTGTTGTATGAGAACTCAACCAATGGGAGATTTTGATACCATCTACAATTAAAGTCTACTGAGTAGGATATGAGAATATATTTTAGCATCTGAATAGACCTTTCATATTGGACCTCAATTCTTGGGTGATAGGCCGTGATGAAATTTAATTCATTACTCAAATCAAGTTGACGGCTCATTAAAAATTTAGGTGTGAACCCGAGATCAAGATCAGAGACAATCGAGAGTAGAACAATGTGCAGTTTCACCACTTCTTTCACATATGTCATTGCAAGTTGTTGAAGTGATAAATCTTCCCAAATAAAGATAAAGCGGGTAGTCATGGGGAGTCCGTCCATGATAACCCATATCATATTATTTTCTTCGGATGTATTCAAGAGACATGTTAAAAATCCTATAATGACATTCTACCATTTCCAAATGGGTATAGGTAATGATTTCATCATTAATTTATATTTATGTCACTCTACTTTAACTTTATGACATATCAAGAACCTTGAGATATATTTTTCAATATTCAAATTCTTATTATCCCAGCTGAAGTAATCTCATAGTTCATGGTACATATGGGTACTCACGACATGGATAGAGAATTTGGAGCTTTGTAAATTATCCAATAGATCCTTCTTTATCCAAGGTGATGATGGCACCCAAATCCTTTTTTGAAACCAAATCATACCATCACTATCGATATATAACTATTACAGCTTCCCTTCTTTTACATCATTCAACTTTTTTTGTAACTCCGAATAATCCAATTGTGCCACCTTAATCTTATCTTCGATAGATGGTTGGTAAATAATATGGGAAAGATAGGAAATATTCCCTATCATTATTATTTTAAAATACAAACTTTGTATATCCATGATGATTGGGTATTTAGGAACATGCAAAATGGATAGAGTATTTGGTTCATTTCTACTAAGAGTGTCAGCTACCTTGTCTTCCTTGCTAGGACGATAGTGAATAGAGTAATCGGATTCCTTGATTAGTTTCAACCATCTCCTTTGATGCATGTTGAACTCATTTTGATTGAATATATATATTAGGATTTTGTGATTAGTATATATGTCACACATCTCACCAAAGAGTTAATTACACTAGATTTTCAAGGAAAAAATCACACTTGCTAGATCCAGATCATGTGTCTCGTAGTTTTTATCATGGATATTCAACACCCATGAGGCATAGGCTATCATGTTATCATTTTTTCATGAGTTTAAAACCCAATACTTTATTTTAAACATCACTATCAATCAAAAAACATTCTCAACAGTATAGAAATATGAGTAAATGAGCAGTGATCGACCTTCTATTTAGCTCCTTGAAATTTTCCACGCATGCATCCTTCCATACATTCATTATCCATTTCCTTGTTAATGAGGTTATAGGGATAGATAATCATGAGAAATTACTCAAAAAACATAGACAGTACTATTCTAATACAAGAAAATTGCATATTTTTGTGACACTAGAGGGTCTGGACCATTCTTCAATTTCCTTTTTTTAAGTGTCCATAGAAATTCCATCACTTGTGATCACATGTCCAAATAAAGTGACTTATTTTATCCAAAATTCACACTGATTAACTTGGAGTAAAAATTACCTATCCTTAATGTCTCCAACACTATATTTATATGTTTTTCATATTCATACTTTCTCATGGAGTAGATGATAATATATTTGATACAAACCACAACAAATTTATTGAGGATATGTATAAAGAATCTATTCATCAAATCTATGAAGATTTTAGTGGTATCATTAAGTCCATATAGCGTTAATAGAAACTCATAGTGCTCATACCTTGTACGTTTGTTAGTCTTCTCAATATCTTCATTCTTCACCTTCAGATGATGATATCCAGAATAGAAATCCACCTTTCAGAAGTATTGAGCTCTTCGTAATAGGTCGAATGAGTCATAAATCATTGGGATATGATACTTGTTCTTTATAAGGATCAACTTTATCCCCCAATAATCGATACAAAAACTGCATTTATTCGCCTTGTTCTAGAAAAAGAGCACTGTATCACCCTAAGGTGACAAGCTAGGGCATATTAACCCTTTATCCAAATATACTTGCAGCTAGTTCATTAAATCCTTCAGTTCGAGAGGAGACATCCTATATGGACACTTTGAGATAATATTAGTTCTGGATATGAGGTATATTGATTAATTTACCTCCCAATATAGTTTTAGTCAAGGAAACTATTTAGAAAATACATCATGATATTCCCTCACAATGGGCATTTCCCCTAGGTTGATGACTTCTGTTGACTCAACCATTTGAGTGACAATGATTGTTCTTAGGGTATCAACATCAACACCATTGAAGTATTTTTTAAAAGAGATTCATAAACATCCTTTAATTTATAGAGGAGCATAAGATGGTTAATAATATAAAAATATATTTCCTTTTCTGGACAATTTATATCTGCTCTATTAAATGAGAGCCATTTCACTACCATTATAGTGTCATATTTCACTAATGAAAGCATCACATGATTTTCTGGAAGAATATTCCTGTATATTCCAATAGGATAAGAGTACATAAATTATCTTGTAATCATTTCACAACATATTGTTTTTACAGATATCTCTAATTACGATTTTTGAGGATTTGACTCAATATTTCTAGAAAACATGCAGTATAAAAATCAATGCGTAGAACCAGAATAAAATAAGGATTTTTTATTGTGAAGGGAATAAGAAGTGAAATTTTTATGACTTCATTTTATTGGTCCACTTTTTCAGTAGTGATTGAATATGTCTGGCCATGTTTCTTTGTCTTTATTAGCTAATTTTGCTGATTACCCATAAGGACTCGAGGGTTAGTGCACAAGATTGCATAGTGCCCTTTCTCTCTATAGTTATAAAATTAGAACATGGGTGGTTCCCCCTTTCCACAAACATATTGTCCAACTTCCTCATTTCTTTTCGATATTCATGATCTTTGTTTCCTTCTCTCCCACACTTGAATCATTTCCTCATCCCTTTGAGGCAGTACCCATGATGTGTTTTCCCACATTTTTTTTCGAGTGGTTGGTTATGTTTTCATTCCACCTTTCTTATTATATCCTCCACCTTGAAACATTATCGTTTATTTTTCATCACCATATTCATGAGGCTATTCTCCAAAATCCATCTCCACATTGAGTGTGCATCAAACAACTTTTTCATAACACCCATTGTATCAAATTCCTAGACCCTTTTGATGGTGTGGTTTTAATCCACTAAATAATATATCAATTTTTCTATCATTTATGATAACAAAACCCAAAGTGTACCATTAAATCCTTGTGAAATTTTATTCGTAGTCCATGACAGATTCACCATGCTTTTTCCCCAACTATATGAATTCACTCTCCATTATTGTATGAAGAATTCAAGGGAAATACATGTTAAAAAACATTATCATAAAGTCTTACCACTACATCTCATTAATTTTTCCTTTCAACCTGGTGTTCTTAATGAATTCCCACCATTGGTTGGAAACTCCATCTAGATGATAAATAGTATGAGTCCCCTTATCTATCTTAAAATATTGATACACAAAAAAGATATTCTCTATTAAGGTGAACCACTATTCTATTTCTAGTGGACCATAATACCCACTAAACGTCTATTGTCCTTGTCACATAAATCAATATATAGCTAGTTTCTCCATCATAGGTGAAGGAAAGAGTTCCACATTATCCAGGTCATTGTTCATAAACTGAGATAGCTAGGTAAGAATCACCATAAAATTTTGAACTCCACATCTAAAATAAGTGGGGATATTATTTGTTAAATCACTACATTGTACCTCATATTGTTTGTTGTCTTGGTTTCTCCTAGTTCCAACCATTTTCTATAATATAAATTATTATAACAAAAAATACATCAACATGTCATGAAGAAATAATTTTTTCCTTAGTGAAATTATATATAAATTCATATCTTGTGGAATTCATATGATTATAATTTGAAAAAATAGAGACTCATGGGTGCTTGATTATATTTAGTCTCATACTGACAGTTTTCACTTAGTTTCTCTAACACAAATAATAAAATTAAATAAACTAACCTAGGATACAAACTATAGATCCATGCTTTTTTATAAAAAAAATGTTAGGTAATTTTGAAGAAAACATGAAAAAATTCCATAATTAATATACAAAGGTGTAGTATATTGGTATAATTGGTCCCATACATAAAATTTACAAAATAAAACATTAAAATTTCTTTAATTCCTTCTTCTCTTCCTTCTTATTTTCCTTTGTATTTTCCTTAATACAAGTAATTTCCTGACAATATACATCAATAAGGTGTGGGATGATAGCCCATAAAGATGATAGATAAGATCATGAAATAGTGTAACATGGGGTGAACACAATCATACCATTATAATAAAAACCATGACAAGAATCATTGGAAAAAGACATGAAATGTAGCAATGCATAAAAATAAAACATTATCTCTTATCGGTAAACTTCCCCACATATTTGGGTAAAATATAACATCATGTTCACGTATATTTCAATTTTACCTTGATATAAATAACATTAACCAATGAATTGGAGCACTATATAATTCCAGGTTCACCTATCACATTATAACATTTATATTATGCTATATAATTCTGGGTGCACCCATCATATCCTAACATTTACATTATCATGCATGCCACATTAAACATATATCAGTATTGAATATAAAATAAACCATGGAAGGTAATGGTTTTAATTTCATATATAATTCATTCATAAATATTGGGTTCCCAAATAATTGAGGAAATAACATACTTGATATAAGAATCATCAACCTTGAGTGAAGACGAAATAATCTCAAGAAGTAAAAGGTGTGTTTTATTGAAAGACAGTTTCTTATAGAAACTATTATGTTTGTAATAAACTCAATTATAAAACATTTATATCCCATGAAAGGTATTATAATGACGAAGAAATTATATTTAAGGAATATCCATAATAAAAATGGGTTAAAAGAGGGAAAACGAAATGAAAGAGATTTGGGTTCGATAATTCCCCTTACCTTGTGTACAAATGCATATTTCACATTAATATCATTTATAATCACATTATATTCATTAATTAACAAATATGAAATATTTTATACATTTATTTGGTTCATTATGGTTTTATTAAGTTCATTTATGGGCTTTCAGATGAGTTATAAAGTTTAATTTTATCATTTGGGAGTGTTTATTTTCAAAGATTTCATGATCGGTTCACTTGTATACATGAGTGGAAGATCATGTAAAATGAAGAAAAATATACATAATTTTAATTAAATGTTATTAAGGATATTATAGAATATTAAATGATGTTATTTTGAATTTTTTTATATTTTATGAGGATGAATTATTAGATAATTGGTAGTGATGATCATTTTAGGTTAATTTTGGTTGTTTTTCGATCACAATGAAGTCGTTTTGTTTTTTAATTAGTATTATGTATATAAGTTAGTTTTAGAATATAAAATTATTATATTATACAATTTAAAATATTTTTTGAACCATTTAATGGTTTTATTGGAATCCTTGAATGTGTTAATGGGAAACGAAAGTGCATCTCCCACAATGTTGGTAAATTTACCCATAACGGGTAATGATTTATTTTTTAAAATAAATGAGATGGAGGGAGGAGTTTGATTACGGATATTATATTAAAATTATATAAATCTCATAGATGTAATTTATTTATGTTATCATTCCATTTTCATGAAGGAAGGTGAGTAGAGAATAAAAAAATAATTGACATTGAATGGAAATAAAAATAAAACGTGGGAGGATTCACTTATTGAATTCTCATCATGAGATCCTCTTAAAGGAACCTAGGATAGGTATTTTTATAATGAAAAGAGATCCTAAACATAGAGGAGTCTCTTGGAATTATTATTGTTCGGAACATGGTCAAGGATCAATGTTTAACAGGTGTGAGGAGAATAGGGGTTGAGGGTTGGTATTTATTGTGGAAGATATGGGTGTTTTCTCATTATTATATTCATTATTTTATTATTTTGGATCAACACCATAAATAGTTTTAGAATTATGACTGAATATATTAAAATAATGAAGTATAGTTCAACAATTTAGGCTTAAATCATCCATATATCATCTATTTCTCCATAAATCATATATTTAGCATTTATTCTAAATTATTGTACTTTACTATTCATGAAAAATTCAGGTTATTTAGAAAAATCCTAGAAATTCATCTTAACCATTTTTAAACATATAGAATTTCAAAATTTACTCTTTTTTTAATGAAAATAATTTTCTACATATGGGTAATTTATTTTTTATTTAAAATCACCAATTACATGGAAAATACAGATTTTAGAATTATATTTGATTTTATAACACTTTATAATTAAATATTTATGACTGACAAAAAATTCCACGACATAATTAATAACTATTAAAAAAATTATTTACTTATAATATGATATAATTACACCATACATTCATTTATAATATGCCAAAATTTTATTTACACTTTCATGGGTGATGTTACTATTCATTTGGTCGGATTACTGTCCATAAGGGTCATATTTCTATTTTTATGGTCAAGTTGTTATCTAATCAGTATTTGTTACTTAGCTTCTAGAAAAACTTATAATTTCATTAATTAATCATTTATATTGTTCTTATTATGATCAAAAAAGTCATTTTATATGATTTATACTATATAACATTACTATAAGAAATGAGAAATTCAATTGATAAATATTTGGGTTGTTACATTGTTCCATCCTTTTGAAATTTTACCCTCAAAATTTCATTTCACATAAATTGGCATGGGAACTTATCCTTAATCACCTCATCTAGTTCCTTTATTTATTATTCATACTTATGGTTCCACCACCACACATTGACTAGGTGGGTTGTATTTTTCTGTAGAACCATTTCTCCCAAATTTAGATTATTTACTGTGTATTCATTATAAGAGTGATCATATTCAATTTGAACTACCTCTGAGTTAATTACATGCGAGGGATATGGTATGTACTTTGTCAAGAGTGATATGTAAAACAAATCATGAACTTGAGCCATATTCGGAAAAAGTGTATACCAATAAACCACAACTCTTATGCAATCAAGGATATAAATGTTTCAAATTCACCTTGTGATTAGCTTCCCTTCCTTTTCAAACCACAATACTCTCAATCTAAATAATATTTGAAGGAAGGCATTGTCTCTAAATTTGAACTCTGTGTCCCTTTGACGGTTGTTAGCATAGCTCTTTTGGTGAGTCTGATCAGATTTGTTTTATTGTTGAATGTCTTGAACCTTCTTTGTCACCTCTTGCATAAGATTCAGTCAAAGTAGATTTATTTCTCCAACTTCATCCCAATAGGATGGATTTCTATATCACTTTCTATTTTTGAGCATCATATAGAGTCATCTGAAAAATCGAGTGGAAGCTATCTTTGTATAAGAACTCATCCAATGGGAGATAACGATCCCATACCCATTTTAATTTCAGTAATCCTTCTCTGAGCATATCTTTGAGCATCTGAATAGTCTTTTCAGATCAGTCATCAGTTTGGGGGTGATAGGCCATGCTGAAATTTAATTCATTACTCAAATCATGTTGAAGACTCCTCCAGAATGTATATGTGAACCATATATCACAATCTGAGACAATCGATAGTGGAACCCCATGCAGTCTCATAACTTCTTTCACCTATATCCTTTCAAGTTGTTCAACAGTGAGATCTTCTCGAATATGATAATGTGGGTAGTTTTGGTGAGTCAGTCCATCACAACCCTTATCACATTATTTCCCTTAGATTTCTTTAGGAGACCTATGAAAAAGTCCACAGTGACATTTTAACATTCCCATATTGGTATAAGGAATGGTTTCATCATCCTTTTTGACTTTTGTCACTCTATTTTAACTTTATAACATATGATGAAACTTGAGATATATTCTAAAATATCTTTCATTAGGTTATCCCACTTGAAGTGTTCTCAGAGGTCACAATACATGTTGGTACTCCCAAAATGGATAGAGAATGTTAAGATATTTGCATTACCCAATATCTCTTTATATATCCTAGATGATTAATGCACACCAATATTTATTCCAAACCAAATTACACCATCATCATCAATATGAAACTCTTTCAGTATCACTTATCTTATTAAATTCACCTTCATTTGTTACTTAGGATCTTCTCTTTTTTCCTCTTTAATATTCTATTCGATAGATGTTTGGGATATAATTTTAGAAAGATAGGATATATTCCCTTCCATTATGATTTCCAAATAAATCCTTTATATATCCATGAACATAAGTGCTTTCTGAATCTACAACCTGGATAGAGTAGTTGGTTTTTTTACTAATTGCATCAACTACCTTGTTCACCTTGCTTGGATGATAGTGAATATAGAAATCAGATTACTTGATTATCTCTAGCCATATCCTTTGATTCATTTGATATCCCTTTGTATGAATATATACTTTAGGCTCTTTTTATCGGAATATATGTCACACTAGTCACCATAGAGGTAGTTTCACCATATTTTCAAGTAAATAATCATAGCTTATATCACCATATCATGCATCGGGTTGTTCTTCTCATAGATCTTCCACTACAATGTGGAATAGGCTATCAAATTATCATTATTACTGAGTACAGAACCCAATACTTTATTTTAATCATCAATGGATATCACCAAACTTTCTCCACTTTTTTGGAATTGTGAGTGCATGTGCAGTAATCATCCTTCTCTTTAGCTCATTGAAGCATTCATCACATTCTTCCATCCATTCATAATTTAACCCCTTCCATGGTAACTTAGTTAGGGGTCTATAAAATGATGACATATTTATCAAAAAACATTGATAGTATCCTGATATGCCTAGAAAACCACATATTTATGTGGCACTAGAACATATAGGCTATACTTTCAATTGCATTTGTTTTTGAAGGGTCTATAGAAATTCCAACACTTGTGATCAATTGTCCAAAGAATGACACTTTCTAAATTCATAACTCACCTTTTCTGAACGTGGTGTACAACTTATCCATTCTTAATATCACAAACAAAATCCTTAGATATTATTTGTGTTTCTCCATGGTCTTGGTGTAGATGAGAATATCATCGATAAACACTACCACAAATTTTTTGAGGAAATGTATAAATACAATATTCATAAAATCCATGAATATTGTATGAGAATTAGTAAAAACAATGTAAATTACTATAAACTCATAGTGAACATACCTTGTACGAAAGGTAGTATTCTAAATACCTTCATTCTTCACATTAGCTAATGATATCCAGATTAGAGATCCACATTTGAGTAGTACTGAGCTTCACATTACTTCTCAAACAAGCCATCAATCCTTGGGATATGATACTTGTTCTTTATAGTGATCCTATTGAGTTCATGATAATCGATACACAACTACATTGATCCATCCTTATTCTTCACAAACAAAACTGGCCAACCCCAATGTGATGCACTATGGTGTCACTACAACAAATAGGGCTTATAATAGTGATAAAAACCACATTTAACAGTTCTAAAAAAGCACGGTTAATCTCGACGAAGATAAAGTGGGGTCCCCTTTATCAGATCAAAACATAGTGCTGATAAAGGGAAACCTTTATGAGCACTAAAAAATCGCTGATAAAGGTGGGCCTTTAACAGCGCCTGTTGAGTGCTGATAAAGGTAGTATTTATCAACGTTTTTTTCAGGGTTGAAAATAGCACTGATAAATACTACCTTTATAAGTTCTAATTTGGGTACTGATATATTACCCATTCATCGGCACTTAATTAGCGCTGATATATTATCCATTTATCAGAACTTAATTAACACTGATAAATGCCAAATTGCCTATGCAAACCCAGAACCTGCACATCACCTGGACACATCAAAACCTGCACAACACCTGCACACATATGAAAACACCTGCACACATCAGAAACAATATCCACACACAAATAACTGAAGAAAAAAAATGCTATAATCATATACTTGAAACCCTAAATAAAAAACAGCACACTTCTATACACATTTCAGAAAATGTTTAATTTGGTTACAATTACAATAATCCACCAAACAATAAAAAAACATTGATGTTTCATCCTTTTTGCATCCATGATCCGCTCTAGAAAATTTTCGTCCATGGAATTAGTTGCCGAACAATGTATTCGAACTTATGAAAAATATTTCACCTGTATAAGAAATCAAATATTATGTTAGTAATACAATAATGAAATAAATTAAACATTAATAGGAAAACATACATTAATAAATTATCAATTTTTACCTGTTACAACCTTTACACGTGTATCTACTATTTTGAGTGATTGAGGCCTTCAAGACTGTTGAAATATAAAAAATAATAATAGTGGATAGAAACACATTAATACACTGAAACCAGTTATGGAATGGTACACAACATCCCCCCTGCACAGCTTCCCCACCCACCTCCCCCTGCATGAGTCTGCACCACTGCACTAGCCTCCCCTGTATAGTTTCTCCCCTCCCCCATATAATAGCATCAACCCCCCACATCTACCCCCTCCCACTAGCCCCTCACCCTCCCACTAGCCCCCCCTGCACCATCTTGCACCCCTGCACCATCCTCCCCTTCCCCTACACATAGGTTCTCCCTTACATAGCTTTCGCCGCCCACCGGCACCAGCTTCCCCCCCCCCCCACTGCACAAGCCCCCCTACCAGTATCCCCATCTCCCACATGCACCAGCCCCCTCCCACTAGCACCCCCCCCCACAATCCCCCTCCCTTGCACTAGGCCCCTCTTCCTCACATTATCATGCACCCTTGCAGTAGCCTGCACTTCTCCCCCTGCACCATCCTACATCTTCACACATCCTCCCCCTACAGATCATCCCCATCCCCCTCCCACTAGCCCCCTGTCCCTGCACCAGCCCCTCCCCCTACTCTAGCCCCCTTTCCCCCTCCCACTAGTCCCCTCCCCCTCCCACCAGCCCCTCTCCCCCTCCCACCAGCCCCCCCTCCCACCAGCCCATGCCCCTGTTCTAGCCCCCTTTCCCCCTCCCACCAGTCCCCTCCCCCTCCCACCATCCCCTCTCCCCCTCCTGCCAACCCCCTCCCCCTCCCACCATCCCCCTCTCCCCCTACTCGCTTCTTATTACTCGATTTCACACCTCCCCCCCCCCCACTGCAATAGCCCCACTCCCACCAACCACTTTCGTCTTGCACCAGCCCCCTCCCACCAGCCCCATGTCCCTGCACCGGCCCCCTCCCCCCTACTCGAGCCCCCTTCCCCCGTCCCACCAGTCCTCTCCCCCTCCCACCAGCCCCCACTCCCCTCCCACCATCCCCCTCCCCTCCCACTAGCCTCCTGTCCCTGAACCATCCCCCCCCCCCCTCATCTAGCTCCCTTTCTCCCTTCCACCAGTCTCCTCCCCCTTCCACCAGCCCCATCCCCCCTCCCACCAGTCCCCTCCCCTCCCACTAGTCCCCTGTCCCTGCACCATCCCCCTACCCCCTGATTTACCCCCCTTTCCCCCTCCCACCAGTCCCCTCCCCCTCCCACTAGTCCCCTCTCCTCCTCCCACCAGCCCCCTCCCCTCCCACTAGCCCCTTGTCCCTAAACCAGCCCCTTGCCCATACTCTACCCCCTTTCCCCCTCCCACCAGCACCCTCCCCCTCCCACCGACCCCATATCCCCCTCCCCCTCCCACTATCCCCCTCTCCCCCTTCTCACTTCTTATGCCTCGATTTTTCACCCCCCCCACTACAATAGCCCCACTCCCACCATCCCCCTTTCACCTTGAAGTACCCCCTCCCCTCCCACGAGCCTCTTGTTCCTGCACCAGCCCCCTCCCCCTGCTCTAGCCCCCATTCCCCCTCCCCCTCCCATGAGCCCCCTCTTCCCCTCCCACCATCCCCCTCCCCTCCCACCAGCCCCCTGTCCCTGTACAAGCCCCCTCTCCCCTGCTCTAGCCCCCTTTCCCCATCCCACCATCCCCCACCCCCTCCCACTATCCCCCTCTCCCCTACCACCAGCCCCCTCACCTCCCACCATCCCCCATGTCCCTGTACCATCCCCCTCCCCCTGCTCTAGCCCCCTTTCCCCCTCCCACCAGTCCCTTCTCCCCTCCCACCAGCCCCCTCCCGCTCACACCAGCCCCTCTCCCCCTCCTCACTTCTTACACCTTGATTTCGCACCTCCTCCCTGACTTCATCGATCCTAAACTCCCCCTCTATGCACTGCCTCCCTCCTCAAATCCCTCCTGAACCCCTCTCAACACTTCCTCATTACTGACCCCCTTTCTTGACCCCCTCTCCTTCCATGTCTCACTTTATGTCGAACCACCGAGACCCTTACTGGATCGTAAGCGGATGACTCCATATCTCTTCAACATGAATCTTATCCTAAATTTGTAGAAATTATCAACCCTTTATCCATCTTGATTTATTTTATAGTAGAACATGATTTACTAATACATTCCTAGTATAAATATCTTATTCGAATACTCCAACTGCCCCTTTCATAATTCATCTGGGCCATTGTTTCTTCAATAATATTTATTATGATTATATTCCCCCATTTTTCAGGTCTATTCATTGAAAATATTTTGTTTTACATTTTTCCCATATATTCTAGGTGAACCTGGATAAAAATGATATTTTTCCTACGATTGGTATTAATTAATTCTCAACGATCAATCTTATGATATGTGTTAAATCTTTGTTTTTAAACTATGTAGTTTAACTTCATACTCAGTTTTACAGAAATGATGAAATCTATGGTGGTGGTTATATATCTAGAGGCTTCGCCTACCAGTGTTTGAAACATCAATTCATAACAGAGTTGTTGGGGCTTCAACAGATGGAATTCATCACAACGATGTTGTTTCTGTAATTATAGGTAGTGACTAAAATAATTTGAAATTTTTTTAACACTTTATTGCAATAGTTTGTACCACACATTTATGTTTTCAATATATTAATTATAATCAATATTCATGTAGGGTTTTGATCTTTCTTACAAGGTGACATGGTGGACTAACACTCGATTTTGGAGAAATACAACGTCATGGAAGGCTGGAGCAAAAAGGGAATATTTTCAAGCAGTGAGTCATTTTTTTGAGTTAATAGTTTCTTTTACTTGTATTAAATATGATATGTGATTCATTTTTTAGACTGAATATACTCATTGAACAGTGGATGCTGTATTTAATTTGAGAATTAAATATATTTTTTTGGCCTTTAGATCATGTATTTAATTTCAGTATAGAATCATGTTTTTTTATTGAGTAGTGGGTTATTTATTAGAGCCATACATTATATCACTATGCGAATGCACGAGAGAGTACTAGTTTCACATTAATCTAATATGAGAAAGGTAAATGATGCATATTTTGGGTCTTTATGACATTAAATAAGATATATTGGGCCTCAAATTGAACTGGAATACAATTCTTGGGCCTTTACATGGGCTTGGAATTGGTTTGCTTGGTTGGAACTTTTGATGCCTCACTAAAAACCCACTTCAGGCTACTCTATAAGTGATCTATCCATTGTATATTATCAGTATTGAATGGAATTGAAGGGATCTTTGTCCGGACACCCCATCTCTTCTGGACACACCCCCTCCCTCCCCTCCTAGACACTGCACTCATGGACACCACCATGGACACACACCCTCCCTCCCCTCATGGACACCCTCACACCTGGACACCCACTCCCTCTTGGACACACCCCCTCCTGGACACCCCCCCACTCCTGGACACGCCCTCCCTCCTAGACACACCCACCCACATATAAGGGAAACTAAAATTAGAAAATTGAAAATCCAAGTTATTGGTTCCCATAAAGATTTTAAGATGCTCATGAGTGGACTGAATGACTATGCATCAGTCGACTTCTATACTATAGACCAGTGTAGTCAAATGAGTTATGATTTACTAGAAAGACAAATAATTTCTAAAACCATTTTTTATAACCTAAGGATATAAAACATAATAAAGGGTGATCATATATGCTCAATAAGTGTGAACAAGGGATATATCAATGATCATATATGGATAAAATTAGTAGGAATTCACCTTCATCCAATTTGTGTACAATCTTCCATCAGGTATGTTGCCCATTAGTTTCTAAACACATCTATATCATCTTATGAATATGATTTTTTGTGATAGTCATGGTAGTACTAAAAAATATAAATACACAAAGGATGAATAAATATTTTAAAGGAACTCGTAATTATTTACAAAAATACCTCGTCAGGGATTCTAGTTTGTTGATGTGATATGATCTCATTCATAAATTTACAAACATAATAACCATAATCCTTTCCATTTGTTTGCATTGGAAACTGCAGAAACATCAACAACAATAAGTAATTTGTTTTGATATGTGTTTGGATAGTGCAATATTATTATATATACCAGGATACTTTTCCAGTTGTAGATCTTAGAGGGTTTCTCATCCTTATTCCCTGGATTAATTCCATGCATTATACGATATTGATGCACCACCCTATCATAACAGAATCCTCATTAAAAGATAACATAAATTATATAACTAGTTTTTTTGTTTCAAAATGTTGGATCTAGTGTATTAAAAATTAACAAACTCTATCATGCGTGGTCATTTTGTTGGATATCCCTGCGTTGAATCCAGAAAATAAATCTTTGGAGTATCCAAATTGACTGCAATAAGCATCCAATGCTGCCTAAAAATAAAAAAAGGAATAAGTAAAGAAAGAAATGAAAATTTAGTTGTTATGATTAAATTTTAGAGTTTTACCCTGGCAATGTTGGTATTAAAAAAAATCAGGTCATCCCTAATTTTGTTTTCAAATTATTTGAGTAGTGATGAGATTATTGAAGCCTCTTTATCAGAATCTATTTCTTCTTTTGAAGAGGTGGTGTGAGGAATAACGAGTCCAAATTTTTTTTCATGGGAAAATACCTTCAATTGTTTTTCATATATACACATGTGATAAATTTACAATGTATTTAGTCATAATTATCAGAGTATATGAGCTTCTGTAAAATGAAGTCATGAAAACATACCTCATGTATACATTTACAACAGAGGCACCTATCCATTCATGCTTAAGGATTTCATTTAAATTTTCAACAATAATGTAATATGATGTCCCCTATCCATACATATTTTTTTTCAAAATCAACTGTGTGAGCATTGTTTTCTATCAAATTTTTATCCACATGAGCCTGAAATGATATTAATTTTGGATATAGAATGGGCGGGGTAAAGGTGCTCCTAGTAGACTGTTTCAATCAATTGGTTGATCCTTGAGATAGTTTTGAGCTGATATTTTGTTTCACCCCCTTCTCATTGTCATTCTATAATAACATTCATCGGTTCAGACCATTTTTTATTAAATGTTAAAGGTCCAGCTTGAAAAATAAATTGGAAATGGATACATCCTTGTCGACATGTTTTTTTACAAGAATTGATGGCCATGCGATCAATGTTCCAACATCTTGTTCAACCGTATGAATGTCTTCATCGTCATTTGGAATATGTAGCTCGACACTCAGCTCATTAGCTATGTTAATTGACACTTTGAAATGATCCGTTGGAAGTTTTCACTTATGTAGCATGTCACTTTGCATATTTAACACCGTAGCCCTCGCTACAAGGCGAAAGGTGGGAGTTGATAGATATAAATCATAGTCATTTTCACCATATATAATATTAGTACATGAAAGGTATCCGTGTCTATGTGGATCACATTTCACATAAACAATTATTAAAACATTGATTACCTTAGAAATGTAAGGTTTTTTAGGGGAATGACTTGCCTGAAAGCTGGTGGGGGTGGGGAATGATCATCACTCATGGGTTGTTGTTGAGTTTTTTCTTCTATTTGCCCCTCCCCCATCAATGTTGCTATCATCTCTATCTGGTATTGTAATTATTCTTGAAAAATAGTTAATTTTTTCATTCAGATTTTCCATTTCTTCATTTTGTTCATCCGCTTGTTTTTGTTTTTGAAAATATGTTCGAGGTGTCACCCCAAAACCCGCACCTCTGACGTGGCCATACTGTTATGGATGCTTCAAGGCTACTGAAAGTATTTCTTCATTTGGTGCAGGCGTTCTTAATTCCTGTGACTATATCAAATAGAAAATATAGAAAAATAAGTAGTCATTATAATGTAATACCGATTTAAAACAAATCAAATTTATATTATATCATACTTTCACATGTCTCCCACACTTTTTGTGTGTTTTCATCTATCAGTATCTTCTCTTTATTTACATGATCCTCCTTCCATATCACATGGAGTGGGATGGATATGGATTTCGATTTCATTTCATCAATATGCATATAAACAGAGAAACATGGTTATAGTGTTTTTTTATGTCACATATAAGTAGTATGGTATATTTAAAAGACATACCAATTTTTTCTCAAGTGAAGCGTACCCCATCCTTGCTTTATGGCAAGGGTATGCTGGTTCTGTTGCGTGTTTTTTATTTTCAACACTTAGTAGCTATTTCATAAATAAAAAACATTCAATCAAAGTGATGAATACAAGAAATGTCAAAAAATGTATTACCCCACACAATGTACCTGAAAAGTATTCTCCCCACGACGATTTCTAAACGCATCCCACGCTCCTTGGGATATCAAGTGTGCATAAAAAGGAGGTGGGTGCGGCTTGATTTTCCCTTCAGTATCTTCAAGATGATATTTTGTTAAAATTGTGTGGAAACCTATATGAATCCTTCCTACAACTCTTAATACATATTCCTTGTGTGAGGAATCTACTATAAATGCACTATACAATGGATGATGAAGAGTAATTCAATGTTTTGGTATTTTATTTTAATAAATTAAAAAAATGATATCATAATGTTATCGTAATATCTTCCCATATTAGTGTTATAAGACCGGTGACAACATGGTTCCACGACTGTACAACAATCGACACGCGTTTCCAAGTGACGATTCAAATGTAGCTACTAAAGATGGCTTTGTTGGGGTTAACATGTTAGCCTCACTTATTCCATCCCACCTCAAATTTGATGGCTTTTTCTTTTGCCTTAAGGATTTGGGCTAACACTGTCAAACTACAACACTCTTGTTTTTTTGCACTTTCAGGTTTTCATTTACTACCATTTACTCATAAGTATCATCAATATGTTTCTCTAGAGCACTAACATCGGCACTGGGACCAACAAAAACAGGTTGAGAAACCTGTTGTACCACATCACTAAGACCAGTAACAATAGGTTGAGAAACATGTTGTTTCATTACACTGAGACCACCAGTAACTGGTTGAGAAACCTATTGTTGCTCTGCACTAGGACCACCAGCAGCTGGTTGAGAGACCTTTTGTGCCTCGGGATTGGGCACATCTGCAGGTGCAGAAGCCATTATCTATAGAAGTGGTTTAACATTAAATTTATATTACATAAAAGTAGCATCATACAGATAATAACATAACATAACACAATGTATATTACAATAAACAAATAACCTGATTATTATACTCTATTTTTTTCTTTAAAGCCTGAGGAGATTTTACTCCTCTATTGACTATGTAAATATCTTCATTGTGGTCTCCTCTGACATACAAAATGTCATCTACATTGGGACCACTACAAAATGATTGTGAAGTCCCTATAAAAGGGTCATCCTCCATTGAACTTTCATCTGACTCTTCAGTTGTTTTGGTCAACAACAGAACAATTGACCAATTTTGGTTTGTGGGGTCAGGAACATAAAATACTTGTACTGTATGTGATGCCATTATAAATGGTTCTTCCTTCTCCCCTTCCTTACTGAAATCAACTTTCACGAATCCTAATTCATCTATTTTAACAGCACTCCGGTTATCAACCCACTTTCATTAAAAAATAGGCACTTTGAATTTCGTATAATCCAACTCCCATATTCATTTGATGATCCCAAAGTATGACCTATTCACATAAATTTGATTTTTTTACTTAGCACTGTAAACATGCATCGCCTCAGCCACAAGTGTAACCAAACTATTCTGCATGGTATTGTCTTCATCATGTTCATTAGTATAGAATGTATAAACATTAAATACATAAGCATTGTAAGATAATACATACACACTAACTCCTTCAGATAACCATTGAAGTAATTCTGATATTGAGTCTAGATTTTCATCTAACTACTTCAAAATATGGTCCCAAAACCATCCTATAAACTGACGATTATGTTTATCTGATATCCATTTTTCAGCCTTGGATGGATTCAAATGCCTAAGATTTTCTTTTTGGGTTTGAACATATGGGACAACGTCGAAACTGTTATGGAAAACGTAAAGGTGAGCATGCTCCTGATCTATAGTATTTATTGTGACAACCTATCTTCCAAAAATTCCTTCACACTCAAACCACTCAGTGTGATGAGATTTTGGTAGGCCAACTTTTTACACACCAGAAAGGTATTCAGTATAAAATTCAATGACTTCCTCAACAATATATTTCTCTGCAATACAACCCTCTGGATGAATTCGATTTTTGACATACCCTTTCAAAATCTTCATATACCGTTCAATGGGGAACATCCATCTATATTGTACATGACCACATAGTTAAATCTCTTTCACCAAATGAACCATCAAAAGAACCATCATATCAAAAAATGTCGGTGGGAAGGACATTTCCTATTCACATAATATGATGGAAATTTCTCTTTCCATAGTAGGAAATTTTTCCTGGTCTATAACTTTGTTGTATATAGATTTTAAGAAGAAACAAAGATTTGTTAATGTATGGCAGACATTCTTGGGAAAAATTCAATGTAAACCTATATGAATTAGATCTTGCATCAAAACATGGCAGTCATGTGATTTCAGATCCTTTAATTTTAAATCTCTCATTAACACGATGTTCTTGATATTTGATAAATACCCCTTTGGAACCTTTACATCATTCATGAAGTTTCAAAACTAATATATCTCCTACCTGGAAATAGTGTAAGAAGTAGGAGGAAGAAATGTTCATTTTTCACCCTTCACTGGTGCCAACTCTTCTCGTATTCCCATCTCAACCACGTCCAATCTAGCCTTAATTCCATCCTTCTTATTGCCGGGTGCATTTAGCAACATGCTGATGACACTATCACATACATTTTTTTCAACATGCATAACAACAAGAAAATGTCTGACATACAGACAATTCCAATATGGTAATTTTAAAAATTGATATCTTTTTCCAACCAGTTTTCATAATTTTTTTGAGAACAATTTATCAAAAGTAGTGTCCAAATATTTTACTTTATCAAACAATTGATCACATGTTAGTGCATACAATGTTGTACATTCTTCTGAACTTTTTTCAAATGATGTCATCCAAGATCGGTACTTATGCCATCATGGTAGAAATCTGTGATGTTCTAAAAACACGGTTTTCGATGATTGTTTCAACCTAATTGATTGTGTACCTTGTTCACAAATTAGACACCCTTGAGTTCCTTTAATACTATATCCTGACAAATTTACATAAGTAGGAAAGTCATTTATCATCCCATACAACATGGCTTTCAGAGTGAAATATTATTTTTTGTAAGCATCATACAACGTAACACTTAAATCCCACAATATTTTCAAATCCTCGATCAATGGAGCCAAATAAAAATCAATATAATTACCTGGATGTTTTGGTCTTGATATAAGAATAGATAACATGATGTATTTTCATTTCATGCATAACCACAGTGGTAAGTTATAATTTAACAACATAACTGGCCATGTACTGTGACTGCTTCTTTGAAAACCAAAAGGATTCACCCCATCTTTAGATAACACCAGACGAAGGTTTTTCGGCTTGTTTCAAAATTCAGAATACTCATGATCAATTTTCTTCCACTGAGGAGAGTCTGCTGGGTGACGTAGTTTCTTATCTTAAATTCTTGTATATGCACACCATGTCAATTGTCTTGCAGTCTCCTCACTTCTATATAGGCGCCTAAACCTTGGAATGATTGGAAGGTACCATACAACATTCATAGGACTAGAATCATCTTTCTTGTATCGAGAAGCACCACACTTTGGGAAATCTTTAAGTTATTTTTGGTCTTTGTGAAATAACATACAGTCATTCGGGCAGGCGTGTATTCTTTCAGAGATCATACCCATCGATCGTAGCATTAGTTTGGCATTGTATGTTTGTCTTGGGAGTTCATTATCTTCTGGGATCATGTAATTCAGGAGATCATGTAGTTCAGGAGAGCATGTAGTTCCATAAAACTGGCGTCACTCCACCCGTTGCCTGATTTCAAATTATACAGCTTTAGTACGGCTGAAAATGCTGCATATTTAGTGAAACCGGCATACAATGAAATTTTTTCACAACCCTTTAACTTCTCGAACAATTTTGGGCAATCATGATGTTCATATTCAACTGTTCTTGTCATTTCCTCAATACAATCTTCATCATCATTCACATCTGTAATCACACCCTCCATACGATCATCTTTACTGTTCACGCTTGTAATCATATCAGATCTTCCATAAAACGTCGTGTTATCTGAGCCACTACCTATATTAGTTTTTTCCCGTGTTTATTCCAACATGTATAAATTCGATTTATTCCATTATAGATTAGGTGTTCTTCCAACTCCTCTGGACTAATTTTTCTTGAATAACAATAGTGTAAACACGGACAAAGGATTGGAAAAGGGTCACATGCATGATCTCCTACAAACTTGATAAACTCTTTCACGCCATCTTCATACTCTTTTTTCAACCGATTGGCATTCATCCATTCTTTATTCATATTCATCGTCTCTATGGGTTCGATCTCAAAATTTCCTAATATTATTTTTTAATTAATCAAGTATCATTGTTTGGGTTTTATAAAAAAAATCATGATACAAATGCCTCTATAATAATATAGAGGAACCTACCCCAAAACATGTGAATGTACTTGAACTCTATCTATATACGAGGGACTATTCCCTATATTTTGTATATCTCCATGGTGGATCATGTTCAATTTAACAATACTACATACCATGTATTTTAAAAATATATAGAATCTAAAAAACACCATCTTCACACCATAAAGTGTCTCATAGAGTCCTCTAGAAGTGGTTTTTTTGGATTCAGTGGAATTGCACTAGTAACAAAGTGGTGGTGCCATTGAAATGGGTAATTTTTGGACTAATATTCAATGGTGGATTAACTACAACATGGAAAACAAATGGCATATCAATCATTCCAATAACCACAACACCATAAAAAAACACAATCGTGCTCACAATCGCAACACCATACAAACCAAACAATCACAATTTTAGATTTTACAAAGCAACCCGTATTCAATTTTGTTTGTTAATTCATGGGTTATCATAGACGTTTTATCATCTTAGGACATTCATTCATAAGTCAAGTATACGTAAATTACCAATTTTTATATTCAAATGTTCAACAAGAACCAACTAACATACAATTCATTTATTGGGAAAACAAGGACCAGAAATAGTCACAATTTTAAGCAGGGCGTTTAGCCCATACATTTCACATTATAACCATCAATATAAAATGGTAATAACATGAGAACAAGAGGAAACCAATGATTAACAGGAGAAAACTCACCGCAAAGGTGTCGTTAAGCACATGGTAGTGGTGCGTTCGTGGCATAGGAGAGGCGCACAACAGAGGAGATTTCAAAACTGAAAAGAAAACATTAAATAAGGGAAACCTATGATAATAAAATAATCTAAAACTAAGTACACAATTTACCACATCCCACAAACCCCAAGAACCCAACAAAACCGAAATCAACCCACACCTTGGTTAAACACACCTTAAGATAACAAGAAGTTGTAGATCCCACCTTCGATAGAACGAGTTCAACAAAATTTTTAAAATATAAAAGATGAACATACAATGGGTAAGCCCTGACCAATAGGTCCTCTTTACAAGGTATAATCCCCATATTTATTCTAGATAGCATATCCCAAATGAGTAATCCCTGATCAATCCTCCATTATCACACCTTTCACGACACATACATCCTAATCGCATGACCTTAAACTTCATGGTATAATCTTTTCAAACAACCATAAACTATTTCCCTTATACTAAATGTTCCCAAGCTTCAATTTCTACCAAATCTACTACCCCCATGATCCAAAGGAATACATAACCTATTCGGAGAACTCAAAACTAGGTGGATGAAATGATGGTAAGGGGGTTCCACTAACATAGTATCATCCCTACTCTTGAAGTTTCATATGAGGGTCTTCACGTGTTGAAGCCTCACAACCTACTCCATTATAGGGAAACTATAATAAAGAAAGTGTCACCTACCAACACAATTAATTAATTCAAAATTATATCCCTAGATAATGATATTAATTTTATTCTTTATCTTAGGAAGGTGGATCAAGAAGTCATCCATGGCCTCAACTCAGTTCAAGGGTCCCCCAGTAGGGATCCTAACTATCGCCACTATCGCCAACATCATGTGACCACTAACCCTTATAAGTTTCTTGAGGGAACTACAATGTAGAACCCTTCTCTAGATCCAATAAGCTATGATATCTCTCTAGGAATTAAGATATATTGATCATAGGGAGAGGGTTCATATCCCCACTTCCCCATAATAAGTTTCCCAACACAACACGTGGTTTCTAGTGAGTAGGATCGTATCCCAAAACCAACTCAATGAGCCTACCCAAACATCTTGATAAAAATTGGGGGGAACACACATATTTCCAATGGGGAACCCCTGGTACTCTTTTCCAATCTTAACATCACACCATGCCAAAACTCACCACACGATCACCAGTTACCCAACATTATTCAAAAACCAAAGGAATATACCCATGCTTCATTACCCTAAACCCATCCATTTAGGTTCCATAGTGATGGTCACATTAAAACCATGCAATAAATCAATAGAGTTATGAATTAAAATGAAAATGTCCCTCAACACAGTCATAACACCAAAACTCAAGAATAGATAGTGCTTCCCTTATACAAATCCAAGGTATGACCATTCCTTCGATATTAATTTGATAACCACTAATGTGCATCAATCCCTCATGTCAAAGAATCTACCCTGGATTTATGTATCGAAGGTATTCATAACACCAAGATAACCCCACTCATTAGTCTCCCCCAACCACCAAAACTTACTGACTCGCTACCATCCTGAGTCACATGCTAACGACCACTGAGATCTCACACAAATCCCTTACATCAGTTCTTACACAATCCTTACGCCATGGGTGCCACTCTTATCCCCACCTCAATACACTCATAATCTATGGAACCAAACCAACAACTTACTATAGGTTCTCACACACCCATATAGTTATTATTATTGAGTACTATCTGCCCAGGGAACCAACTATGGGTATTACACATAACAATGTTTAAGTTCAATCAATCATACCCACTTTTGGGCCGGACATAGACCCAAAAGGGTCATAAGTAATGATATCTCAACATAACATATCATAACTATTTGTCTCACTACTCAACCTAAAAAAGTATCATGATAGCATCCCGTTATCTAAAACAACCTATAATACAAGGGTCTCACCACCTGGGCTCTCACTCTTTCCCCAACTTCCTATACATAGGTTCAAATCACTTATAAAAAAAATATAAGTCATCATAATCATTCAAGGATCATAATTTCTCATTTATATTATCCCAAGGGAAGGAAAAATACTCATACACTGACCAGCGGTGGTGGAGGCAGCAGTAGTCGCGGTGGAGGCAGTGTTGGTCACGGCGGAGGAGGAAAAACTAGCGGCGGCAGAGGCAGTGGCGGTCACGGTGGAGGAGGAAAACCCGGCGGGAGTGGAGGTAGCAGCGGTCATGGTGGAGGAGAAAACCCCAATGGCGGAGGTAGCAGCGATCATGATAGAGGAGAAAAACCCAAGAGTAGAGGCAGCGGCGGGCATGACGGAAAAGCAAAACCCAACGACGGAGGTAACGGTGGCGGAGGCAGCTGCAGTCACAGCGGAGGTGAAAAACCCAACAGCGGTGGTAGAGGAGGATGAGGAAGAGGATGACGAGGAGGAAAAGGACTAGGAGGAGGAGGAGGAGGAGGATAAGGACAAGAGGTCACAATGAAATAGGGCTCTGGTTCAGCATCCGCGAATGCTTGACCGCGTGCGAGAGAGGAGGTCTTGTTAGGGTTATTAAATAGAAACCACTAGAACCATTATCAGAACTCATTTAAAGTGCTGACAAAGGAATGTTTTAAGAGTGCTAAAATAAAAGCACTGATAAAACATAAATTTATCACTCCTTTTTCAGTGCGGATAAAGAGATACCTTTGTCAGTGCTAAAAAAGCGCGGATAATGGTATATCTTTATCCGTGCTGAAATAGCAGTGATAAATTTATGTTTTATCAGGGCTTTTATTTTAGCACTGATAAATATTATAATTTTATATAAATTAATAATAAAAACTTTTATCAGTGCTAAAATAAGCACTGATAAATGTAACCTTTTATCACTGCTAAAAAGTGCTGATAAAGGGTATACCTTTATCAGCCCTTATTTTAGCACTGATAAAGCTCAGATTTATCAGCGCTTTTAACTAGAACTAATAAATTCTTTCCCCTTTATCAGTGCTTTCTGTTTAGTGCTGATAAAGGGCAGCACTTCCCTTGCCCTGTTTTGTGGTAGTGTGTATAAATCTTATGTCCAAATGCTCTTGTATCTACTTGTTTAACTACTCCAGTTCTATATGAGTGATTCTCTAGTGACATGTTGAGATAATATTAGCTCTGAGTATGAGGTCTATTGATAAATCTTCCTTATGATTGGGGAGGAAGTCAGGGTAACTTATTACGAAATACATCATTGTATTCCCTTAAAATGGGCATTTCCCATAGGATGATACCTTCCTTTAACATAACCATTTAAGAAAGGTATGATTCTTCTTCGAGAATTAAAACACACACCATTAAAGGATTTTACAAAGGAGATTCATGATCTTATTTTCATTTGTGTTGGATCATGGGATGGTTCAAAATACAAAAATATATTTTCTTTTCCCAACAATTTGTATGTTCTCTATATAATAAGATCCAATGCCTTCCAATTATAGCATAAATTTCACCTTTATTTTTCTCCATCAATATGAATTCTCTCTATATATTTGTATTAATTTTTTGAGGTAAATAATTTTAAAAAAACATTATCATAATGTATTCCCACTCCATCACTTTAATTTATTCCCTCATCTTGGTGTTCTTAATCAACACCCACCGTTGGTCGGCCTCTCCATCAAGAAAATAGATTTCCAGTTTAACCATCTCTATATTAGAATATTGAATCATAGAAAATATCATATCAATTGAGTAAACCTAGTATTCCATAACTAGTAGATCATAATATCCACTAAACATTAATGGTTGTTTCCTCAGAAAACATTCGATACCCAGTTTCTCCCACTTTAGTGAAGGCATAAATTCAATATTATTCAGGTTATTGTTTACAAAAAGAGATATATGGGTAAGTATCGCCATGATATTTTGAACTCCACTACCCAAAGAATTGGGTATTTCATTTGGGAAATCACTTCATTGTCTCTGACATGGTTTTTTGTCCTATTTTCTCATAGTTTCCACCATTTTCAATAATAGAAATGGTTATAATAAATCAAATTTCAACAATTGATAAATATATCATTAATTTATTTTTGAAATCAATTATAAAATAATATATTGTAGGATCCCTATTATTAGAATTTTCTTAAACAATGCTTCCTGGGAGTTTACTTATGGATAGTCCCATTCTAAATGTTTTCACTTAGGTTATCTAATCCTAATTCCCATATTATCTATACCCTCTTATGCTACCAACTATATGGAGAATTATTTTTCTTAAATAACTTGTTAAATCTATTTAAGGACAACATAATGTCCTTACACGTTGAGGTTCCAAAGGTTCAGTGTCTTTGGGAAATGAAGAAAATAGATTACATTTAAAAAACTAGGCCTAAACAATTATTTATTTCATTCTCCAATATATTTTTATTGTCCCTCATGTTATACATAGTACATGTAATCACCAGAGGATATACATCAAAAAGGGGTGAGCTAAAATCCCAGTAGATGTATAGATAAGAACATGAATCAATCTAAAATTGGGTGAGCATAATCCTAACATCAACAACATATTCATGGTAGGAAATATTAGATGGAAGCATGGAATATAGAAATGTATAAAAATGAATCATAATGTCTTAGTGGTCAAATTACACACATAGTTGTGACCAAACAAAGAATCATGTTCATGTATATGTCACTTTTCTAATGAGATACATCACATTACTAAATTCATTGAAGTTCTATATAATTTTAGACACACTCGTCACATCATAACATTAACATTGAGCTATTTAATTCCGAGCACACCATTAACATCATAAAATTTACATTATAATGAATTCTAAGAAGACCATATAAATTCATGAACATAAAATAACCCATTTAAAGGAATTGGTTTCATTTCATAATGCATACATTAATAAAATTTGTGTTTCCAAATAAAATAATAAATAACATACATGATATAAGAATCATCAACTATGAGTGGTGAAGAAAAAATATCAAAAAATAAAAGGTATGTTTATTTGAAAGAATATTTCCTTTTGAAAAATTATGTTTGTCATAAAATCAATTATAAAATGGAGAAAAAGTGGGAAAACCCAATAAAATAGTGTTGGGTTTGAGAATTCCCCTTACCTTGTGTCCAAATGATTTCTTCACATTAATATCCTATATAATCACATTAAATTAATTAATTAATTAATAAAAAAATATTTATAAATTAATTTGATTCATTGTGGTTTTATTCTGTTCATTTATGGGCTTTTGGATGAGTTATATAGTTTTATTTCATTTCTCGGTGGTGACCATTGTTTTATTCATCATGATCTGTTCACTTGTATACATGAATGAATGTTTTTTTAAATACAGATAAAATATCCCTAACTATTGTTATATGTTATTAATGATTTTATAGATGTTAAAATTATCTTATAATGAATTTTTTATATGGTATAAAGATTAATTATTAGATAAATGCTAATGATGATCATTTAAGAAAAAATTTGGCGTTTTTTGATAACAATGAACACATTTTGTTTTATCATATAGTATTATTTATAAAAATTAGTTCTAGAACATAAAAAGGGTTATAAAATACACTCTAAAATCTAATTTCAACCAATTAATGGTTCTTTTAATATACATGAAGGAATTAATGGAAAATTAATGTGCATCGCCCGTTGATGTCAGTAAATTGAAACATCACATCAGTGATTTCATTTTTAAAATAAAAGGGATAGAATGATGATTTGAATGATGGATCTTCCATTAAAATTAAATAATTATAATATTTTTATGGTAGTGGTGTTATAATTCCATTTGTATGAAGGGAGGTGAGTAGGGAATAAGAAAATAAATGAAATTGAACAGAAATTAAAAGAAAAAAGAGTGAGGATTTACCTCTGGAATTCTTCTCTTGAGATCCTCCTCAAAGAACCTAGGCATGGTATTTTAATGAGACCAAGTGATCCTGGACATGGGGGAGGGTATTTGGAAGATTATTGTATATAACTTGTATAAGGATCAAAGCTTGAGAGACATGAGGAGAAGAAGGGATGAGGGGTGGTATTTATAGTGAAGGAGAGGGGTATTTTATCATTATTATATTCATTATTTTATTATTTTGTATCAAGAATATGAATAATTTAAGAATTATCCTCAAATATATTACAATAAATATGGAGATGTAGAGATTTTGATCTTACATCCACTATACATTATCCATTATTTCATAATTATGATATTTAGCTTTTATTGTAAATTATCATATTTTACTATTCAAAAAAATTCATTTATATTAGAAAACCCCCCCCCCCATAATCACCCTAACCATTTACTAATTTGGATAATAAAAAAATGAATTCCATTTTATGAAAATAATTTTCTAAATATGAGTAATTTAATTTTTAATTAAAATCGTCATTTACTTGGAAAATAAAAAAATTTAAAAATAGAATTGATTTTATAAAATGTTGAAAAATTACTTAGGGTATAAAAAAATTATCTTCAAATTAGAAGAAAGAAAATATTAATTTATTAATAAATTTTATTAAAATATTTTTTGTTTTAAACTATTAAATTAATCATTCAATTGAACATAAAAATTTATGACATATGAAAATTTCAACACTTGATTAATAATTTTTAAAACCTTTATCTTCATAGAATATGATATAATTTTGCCAAACCTTAATTTATAAGATTCCTATATTATATTTATACTTTCATGGGTAATGTAACTATTAATTTGGCTAGTCTACTATTCATATTGTTTATATTACTATTCCTAAGGTCAAGTTACTATTTCATCAGTATTCATTCGTTAAATTCTAGAAATACATATTATTTAATTAATTATTGTTTTATAAAGTTTTTATTATGGTCTATATGTGATTTTATGTAATTTATAATATATTAAATTACTATATGAAGGGATAAATTCAATTAAGAAAAGTTTGGGTCGTTGCATTCTCCCCTTATTTTGAAATTTCACCCTCAAAATTTCATTTCACATAAACAGGTGAGGGTACTTTTCCATCCTCACCTCCCCGAGTTCCCAAGTTTATTCATCATACTTATGGATCCTCTAAAACACTTTGACAAGGTTGGTTTTTTTAGAACCTTATCTCTCCATTCTAGAATCATTTTTGGATGCTCTTTATAAGAGAGATCATCTTCCAGCTGTACCACCTATGAGTTCAGTACATGGGAGGGATCTTGTACTTACTTGTTAAGGAGTGACATGTGAAACATGTAATGAACCTTTTCCATATTCAGTGTAACTGAAAGATGATTGGTCATCGATCCTATGTGATCGAGGATATGAAAGGGGACAATGTACTTTGGGATTAACATCTGTTTCATTCCAAACCACATGAATCTCTTCCATGGCGATATTCGATGGAATACTTTATATCCAATTTCTAACTCCAATTCCCTTTCAATGGTTGTTATCATAAGTCTTTTTATGACTCTGAGATAGTTTGATATGTCATTGGGTACCTTGAACCTTCTCTGTCATCTCTTGTGGAAGATTTGGTATAAGTAGATTTCATTCACCAACTTCATTCCAACTAGTTGGAGTTCTACATCACATTCCATATAGATCTTCATATGTAGCTATCTGAATACTCAAGTGGAAGATATTTTTGTATGAGAACTCAACCAATAGGATATGATGATCACATTATCTTTTTAATTCCAATGGGAAAGCTTTAGGCATATCATCCATCATCTAAATAGTCCTTTCAGATTGGCAATCAGTTTGTGGGTGACATGCAGTGATAAAATTTAACTATGTACTCAATTAATGTTGAAGACTCCCCCAAAATATAGATGTGAACCTATGATCACGATTAAGGAAAATCTAGAGTTGAACACCATGAATCATAACCACTTAATTTACAAATATATTTTCAAATTTATCAAGAAATAGATCATCTCGAATTGAGATAAAGTGGGATGTCTTGGTAAGTCTGTCCACCATAACTCATATTACATTATTTCATTTGGATGTCTTTGGGAGACCCATGATAAAAAAAATAGTTACATTTTCTATTTCGACATGGGTATAGGAAATGGTTTCATAATACCTTTAGACTTTTGTCACTCAACACTAACTTGCTGAGATATCATACAACTTGAGATGTATTCTTCAATCTCTTTCTTCATGTTATCCCACAAGAAGTGTTAGCAGAGGTCATGCTTCATCTTGGTACTCCTAGGATAAATAGATAAATTTAAGCTATATGAATGATCTAATATATCTTTATTTATCCTAGGTGATTAAGGAACCCAAAGCCTTATTCTAAACCAAATCACACTATCATCATATAAATGGAACTCTTGTAGCTTCCCTTATTTTAATTCATTCACCTTATTTTGTAACTTAAGATCATCCCTTTGTGACTCCTTAATCATAACTTAGATAGATGGGTGGGAAATTATTTTACAGAGATAAGACATATTCTTTGCCATTATTATTTCAAAATATATCCTTTTTCATATCCATAACGATAGGGTCTCTCTCAATCCACAATATGGATAGTGAATCAGGTTATACTCCACTAAGAGTGTTAGCTACCTAGTTCGCCTTTCCGGGATGATTGTGAATAGAGAAATTGTATTCTTTGATTTTATCTATCTTTCTCCTTTGGAACATGTTGAGATCCTTTTCTGTGGATATATAATTTAGGTTCTTGTGATTAGTATATATGTCACACTTCTCACCATAGAGGTAGTGTCACTAGATTTTGAAGGCAAATATCATAGTTTCTAGCACCAGATCTTGTATCGAGTAATTATGCCCATCGATCATCAACATTCATGAGGCATAGGATATCACATTAAATTTTTTAATGATTAAACAACCCATTCCTTTATTTGAATCATCACTATATACCACAAAATGTCCCACACATTTTAGTAACGTGAGTACTATTTTAGTGATCATTCATGTCTTTATCTCCTTCAAGATTTCCTCACATTTCTTCATCAAGAAATAATTTATCCCTTTCCATGTTAACATAGTTACAGGGCTATAAAATCATTATAATGTTTTCAAAAAATATCAATAGTACCTCTCTAATCCAAGGAAAAAATGTATTTTTGTGACACTAGAGGGTCTGTTCCATTCCTCAATTTTCTTTTTATTAAGTGTCCAGAAAAATTACATCACTTGTTATTACATGTCCCAAGAATGTGACTTTTGACATCAAAATGTCATTATTTATAAAGATATATTACAAATTATCCTTCCTAAATTTCCCCAAAACAAGCCTTATATGTTCTTCATGTTCTTCCTTTCTCTTTATGTTTATGAAAATATCATTGATAAATAATCCCACAAATGTTTTAAGGTAATCTCAAAAGACTCTATTCATCAAATCCATGAATATTATAGAGGAATTAGTAATTTTCATGGGAATTACTTGAAATTCCTAGTTCTCATACCTTGAATGTAAGGGTGTCCTCTGAATATATTCCTTCTTCACCATTATCTAACAATCTCCAGAATGAAGATCCACCATCGAGAAGTATTGAGCACCTCATAGCTGGTCAAAAAAAGTCATCAATAGTTGGGAGAAGATACATGTTATTTATGGTGATCGAGTTGAGTTATTGATAATTCATACAAAACCGCATTGATCAATCCTTATTCATAAAAAAGATCACTTGCGCACCCCAAGGATATGAATTAGGTCATATGAACCCTTAGTAAAAATGATCATATAGCTGCTTCTTTAACTCCTCCATTATTATAGGATACATCCTACATTGACACCCTGATATAGGAGTTTCTTCAGGTATGATTTATATTGAGAACTATACCTCATGATATGGGGATATTTTAGGTAACTCATTAGGAGATACATTATTGTATTCCCTCAAAATAGAAATTTCCACTTAGTGGATACCTTCCTTTGACTCATCTATTTTATCAAGTTATTGTTATTCATAGGGAATCAACACCCACACTGTTGAAAGATTTTCCCAAGGATATTCACGATCTTCCATTTTTTGTAGAGGAATATGGGATATTTCAGAATAATAAAAGATAATTCTTTTTCATGAAAGTTTATTTGATTTATAAAATGAGATCCAATCTATTCCCATTATAGGGTCAAATTCTACCAAGGTATGTATCATGAGATTCACTACAAGAATATTCCCACATATGATGATAAGAAAGGATTCCATCTCTTTGGATGCAATGATTTCACTACTTGGTGTTTTTATAGATATCACTACATTAAGGTTTTGGGGATTTGATTCAACTGTTATAAAAAGATTTCATGATATAAAGTAATGTGTAGAACTAGAATCAAATAAGACATTTTCCATTTTCGAGTGAATATGAAGTGTACCTTGAATGACTTCTTTTTATGGAACCAATTCTAGATTATTGATGGCATAAGCCTTATCTTGATCCTTTGGTTTTGGGGGATGATAACTCTGATTAACCTCAAGGACTCTTGGTTTGCTACAATATCTTTCATAGTTCCCTTACTACCTATAGTTGTATTATTGGACCATGGGTGGTGCTCTCCTTTCATCCACCACATTGTCCTCCAAACTCATATATTTTTGACATTAATGACCTTGGCCACCTTTTCTCCCATAGTTGAAGCATTTTCCTGTCCCTTTGAGGCAGTTTCCATGATGCTTATTCCCATATTTTGGACATGTGGGTGGTTGAATTTTCCTCCAAACATTCTCATTTGATCCTCTAAATTGAACTCCATCTTTAATTTCATATCATCATAAGCATGGAAACATTCTACAAACAACATCTCCACTTTGAGATCACATCGAATAACTTCTTCAAAAATACAAAAGTCTTGAATTTATATAGCCTTTTGAATTTATTGTTTTAATCCAATATATAATCTATCAATTTATCTATCATTGATGATAAAAAAACCCAAAGCATATAATGAAATCCATGTGAAATTTTATTCATAGTTTTTCATGGATTAAGATTATTTTTTCATCAGGTCGATGAATTTTCACTCCACCATCTTAAATTCTTCCCAATATATCTCTTCAATTTCGTCTCCCAACATGGTGTTCTTAATCAATGTCCTCCATTGTTAGTCCTCTCCATTTTGAAGATAAATATCCAGAGTCACCATATCCATCTCAGAAATGTGAAGAACAAAAAAGATCGTCTCTATTGAGTTGATGAAATGTTCCGCGACTAGAGGAAGAGGAGATCCAAAAAACCTTGGTGGTCATTGCCGCATAAATCATTCGATATACAGTTTCTTCTTTTTTTGGTGAGGGAATATGTTCCACATTATTTAGGTTATTGATCATAACCTAAGATGGATGGGTAATCATCGCCATGAAAATTTGAACTCCCCCTCCCAGATCATTGGGGATTTTGTTTGAGTAATCACTAAATTGTCCCTCATATGGGTTTATGGATTGGTATCTCATAGTTGAAACCATTTTATAAAATGTAAATTTCTTAGAAACAAACATAAGTAAAAAATCCCTTAATAAATAATTTATTCTTTTGTGAAATTAATTATGATGGAATAACTTATGGGATTCCTATAATTAAAATTTTATAAAATAACGATTCTTGGGTTTTTTCTTATTCTTAGTCTCATACTAAGGGTTTTAACTTAGGTTTACTAATACTTATTCCCAAATTAACTAATCCATCATTTGATACCAAATATAGAGACCTTTCTCTTTCTTATATAACTTGTTACATCATTTAAAAAAACATAAAATCATCACACTAAACGGGTCAAAAGGTTTAGTGTCATTGGAAAATTATTTCCACACTTAACATTTTCAAATTAAAACTTAATTATTTATTTAATTCCTTCTTATATAGATTCTCATTTCTATGAAGTTCTCCTTAGAACTAGTAATCACATGAAGATATATATCAAAAAGGGGTGAGCTAAAATCCCATTAAGACGATAGAAACAAACATGTGAAAATATAAATTGGGTTGAGGATAATCCAAACATCATCATTATAATCATGATTGGAGGCATTAAATATAGTCATGGAATGTGGAAATGAATAAAAATGAAACATAATGTCGTAGTGGTCAACTTACATAGATAGTTGTGAAAAAACCTTGCATCATGTTGATGAATACTTCACTTTTCTCATGAGATACATCACATTACACAATGAATTTGTGTGATCTATAATTTACAGGAACCCTTAACATCATAACATTTATATTTCACTATATAATATTGGGCACACCCGTCACATGATAATATTTACCTTATCTTGAATTCCACATAGAATTTATATCAATCTTGGATATAAAATAACCCTTGGAATGGAATGAGTTTCATTTCATAAATCATACATTCATAAAATTTGTGTTACCAAATAAAATACTAAATAACATTCTGGATATAAGAATCATGAACCTTGAGTGAAGAAGAAACAATCTCAAGAAGTAAAAGGTGTGTTTTTTTGAAGAAGTATTCGTGAGGGAATTTTTTTTGTGATAAACTCAATTATAAAACATTTTTATCCCATAAAATATTAGATAATGATGAATAAATAATATATAAGGAATATCAATAATAAATATGGGGTTAAAGAGGGAAACTCCAAAGAAAGAGAGTTAGTTTTGATAATTCCTCAGAAATTGTGTCCCATTTCATTCTTCTCTTTAATATCTTGTATAATCACATTAGATTAATTAATTAACAAATGTAGAACTATTTATACATTAATTGTTTTCTCTATGGTTTTACTAAGTTCATGTGGGAGTGTTTGGATGAGTAATATTGTTTAATTTCATCCTTTAGAAGTGTTAATTTTCATTCTTTTCAGGATCAGTTCACTTGTATATTATGGGATCCTTGTGAAAGTACATCTCCCACGATGTCGGTAAATTGACACATCATAGGTGATAATTTCATTTTTAAAATAAAAGAGTGGGGGGGTAATGATGGATATTCCATTAACATTTTATAATTTAATTATACATTAGGTACTGGAGTTATCATTCCATTTATATGAAGGGAGGTGAGGAGATAATAAGAAATTAAATGAAATTTAAAGGAAGTTAAAAGAAAAAGAGAGAATATTTACCTGTTGACTTATCCTATTGAGATCCTTCTCATGTCACCTAGGCTGGGTATTTTGATGAAACAGGTAGATCTTTTACATGGGGGAGGGTCTTGGGAAGAGTATTGGGTAAAAAATGGATAGGGATAAAAGCTTGACGGGTGTGGGGAGAATAGGGGTGAGGCGTCGTATTTATAGTGGAGGTGATGGGTGTTTTCTTATTATTATATTCATTAGTTTATTATTTTGGATTAATAATAATATTAGACTGAGAATTATCTATTAATATATTAAAATAATGGAAAAGAGTATGATATTTTGGGCTTACATTATCCATACATCATCTATAACCGCATAATTTATGTAGTAATCTTTTACTGTAAATTACTATATTTTACTATTCATAAAAAAATAAAGAATATTAGAAAATTCTATAAAATTAACCCTAACCATTTTTGTTGTTTAGATTTATAATATGAACTCTATTTTATGAAAATAATTTTCTAAACATGAGTAAATAATTTTTTTTATTAGAATCCCTATTTACATGGAAAATAAAAGTTTTAAAATTATATCTAATTTTATAACACATTGAAAAATTACATAATACCTCATGAAATTGTATTAAAATCACATGACATAAAAATATAAATTTATTAATACATTTCATTAAAACAAATTTTATTTAAAAATTTAAATCAATCATAAAATAATAATTAAATATTTATGACTTACAAAAACTCCAACACTTAACTAATAATTTTTAATACATTTATTTAATTAAACTATGATATAATTATACTGTACTTTCATTTATAATATTACTAAATTTTATTTGTTATTTCATGTGTGAGGTTACTTTTTATTTGGTCGGTATACTACTCCTACATGTCATATTACTATTCCCAAGGTCATATCTCTATTTCATTAGTATTGGTTCCTTAACATCTAGAAATAATTCTTATCCTGTTAATTCTTCATTTATAATATTTTTATTACGGTTAATAAGTGATTTTTTGTGATTTATAATTTTTTAAATTAATATAAAAAGGGATAAATTCCATTGATAAAAGTCTGGGTTCTACACACACATATTCCACATGAGGAAAACAAACCATACTTGGAGCATCGCCATAAAAAAAGAGACGATAGTGGGATATAAAAAATTGACTAAAAGAATAACCAAGGGATATGTCCTCATAGTTCTAAATAAAATAGGAAACTAAATATTTTTGGATGTTCATATTTTAATATTGAAGAAAATTCAGAAAATATGGAGTTCATATGTAGAAAAGTGTAGGTGTTCTATTGGGAAGGTAACAATAATAATTAACCACTTATGTGATTCTTTATTAATTTGGTAAAGGGTTATTTATAGAATGAAAATGCATGAAATTACCATAAAAATATAATTTATCATTGGTATATTTTAATACTACAAATAAATATTCCATAAGCAATATATATTTATTTTTTTGATAAGGGTTGTACTTTTCATGAAACAAAAAATGTAATGTTTATTTAAATCGATTTTCTTTGAAATCAATAATTTTGAATGGAACATAAAATATCTATTATCCCAAACAATAGAAGTTAATGTTTTCTACCAATATATGAAATAATCATATTGCATGAATATAATTGAAATATATGTGAATAATATTGAGAAAAAGAGTGGAGATGAGGAAGAACACTCAACCCAAACATAAAGAGGGTGGATTCTAAGATTGATATGTTGAAATTTTATATTAAATATGAGATTAATTAGTCAAAATGTATCCATAATTTAATCAAATTTTTTGTTATGTTTTGTTTAATTTTTAATCTAATTTGGTACACAAGAGAGTAAATAATGTAATGCTAAAAATTATGAAATGGAAAAAAATTATGATGGAAAAAAGTCTCTAAATAATATGTTGGGGAAACAAAATATTGACCATGTCTAATTCGTGAACACTATTTATGCTATGAAATTATAGGAAAATGAAACCCCATGAAAAGTATTGAATTTAAAATATGAATGGACCAGTCTCTGTCCTACTATCATCCTCCATAAATTCCTTGATGATCCAACAAACAAAACATGTGTTGTGAATCATGGGTCAAACTAGTCAAAAAATAACACGACCCTATCATTCATCATGAAAATTCTAGTTCATGACATAATTATATGGAAATATAATATTGTAGAAATAATTCTATACCCACTAATTATTTTAATTAATTTCACATTTTTTGGACTTATCTCAATGGGGCCTATTCCGTGACTCCCCCAGCCCACCTCTAATAGGCCAACGGCTCGAGACAAGCACCGAGTAGGTATATCACTGTCATGGGAGGCCTTAACCTATATACATTTTCACACACACACACACACACACACCTCCATTCCTATAACATACTGAAATGTTTAAAAATATAAACAACCAGGCATATATATATATAATTCCTATAACCATAATATAACCATAAAGTAAATGAATTCAAATAGAGGAAAATACAATCCCAAAACAACGAGTATAAATACAAATGTTCAACCTAAGAGTAATTACAGTGACTGATATTAGAAAGCCACCGGAACACACCTCGGCCAATTTGGTCTCACTATGCACCATCTGTTCCAGGTCCGCCTAGTACTCTGTCAAAGGGATGATCAGCTACACAAGACACAACACGTACGAGAAATAGTACGTCCAAGGGTGAGTATAACAACACTCAGTAAGGAAACCTGAAACCACAAAGAATAAACCATTATAAAGTACAATCATATATAAATTGGTGTATATCTACCACACATATAACAAGAATATCTAGATATTCACAACAAAGACACATGGTCTAAAGGTAAGTCACAACTGTAGTATACCAACTCAAATGTTTCACAAGAACCCATCTCGAAGAACTCATTTATAAGCCTATTAGAACTAATGATGTAAGATGGAGAGGTGAAACTAATTGGGTCTCATCATGAGAAGAAACATGCTGATGTCCAAAGAGATATGATACATAGATGAGGGTCACCCCCAAGGCCATGATGAGATACCAGAATACAAAATTTCGATTAATCAATGAAGTAGAGGATTAGCACCCACAAACTTTTGGCCCTGATGATGCCATGAAATCGACCAAGCTCGCGAAGATGAATAGATGATCTCACTTCAGGCCTCACAGATGGATTCCAATAACTATATCCATGATTTCCTACTAATGGGATCATTGTTTTGGGATTTTTAAATGATTCCATACCAACCTTTAGGGAAAGGATACAAGGAACACATCTTTATGAAACTTATCCACGTAACCAAAAAAATTGAAATAAGACATTTATAAAAGAGTAAAAATTGTGTAGAAGGGGTTACACACCATGTACCTTGACCCAGAGTCCTCTCCATGTTAAAGGAATGTGTCATCAAACTGTGTCTGTGTGGGGGAGTGCACGTTTGATACACATATAATGTACTCCACCCAGTTTCCATATACATTCCAAAGTACACGCTGAGTATCTGGGGGTGGACCACACACTTTTTAGGGTAAGACACGTCGTGTGATTCTAATCTCCCACCCAAAACCCTAAGCTCCACTTAGGGGGTCCATACACCATGTATTCTCGGATTTCATTCTCTGTTGATTAGTTTTTTTTTATAAAATATGAGATCATGTCCCACATTCGATCTGTAACCTTCGACCTTCGATCTGGTGATCATTTATCCAAATGATCATAGATCCCAACTCAACTAACCATCACCATCGATGAAGAATGTGTTATTCAATTAGATATTCTAGGAAAATAGATCAAATCATCACTCTATATTATTCATCGATGAATACAAAATTAGGTATCCATGTTCATTTGAATCACTCAATTTCTGTTTTTCACCCCCGTCATGCCATGATAATCCTTGATCTATGAAATATGATCATTATTCCAAGAAATAGGTGTGAACAAATTGATCGATCAGGATATATTAAGACATGATCCAAACAAATAAAACTAGTGATGAATGATGAACGGGGGGAGAAAACCCCAAGAATGGATTGGCGGAATGAAAATCGATTAATGATCATTTCGATTTTGATCCATCAATGTTAGAATTAAAATATAAATATTCAAAACAAAAATATATCCTCCCGTCAAAGCACCACAAAATAAACCCTTCCTGCACATCAATTAAATAACAGATCAATCTATTCGTGGATTGATAAACGTTCATCATAGAAATCAAGTACAGAGAGGAATCAAATCAAATCAAATTCCCTACCTTGATTTGGGTTGATTACTAATGATTAATGATGCAACATCATTTTAATTTATGAGATCCTTTAAATTTGTGGTGTGTCAATCATAAATCCATGGTCTCATCGTCGTTCTCCAAAGAGTGAATTATAGAAGCTCTCTCCAACAATCCTACAATAGTTCCAATGTTATGCTTCAAACCACAAGATTCTGTCATAATAGTATATTTAATGATATTCAATCTATGCATCAATAAAAATTAATCAAAATAATTTATTCAATTATTTTATTTATTTCAACACCCACAATGAATTTTCTACAAACAACCCATGCTCACTAATATTATGTCATGCCTAGGGTAAACCTCACATTTTGAACTCAAAGGTTCCTGCAGATCTCTGATCAGGGAACCCATTTATATGTTTTACCACTTATTCAGGAAAACCATGTGCATATTCTATTTAATATATGTAATATATTTGAATCATTTATTTTAAGTACATATGGCATCAAAATCGAACACTATCTCATCACTTGGTGTATTATCCCAAAATTTTATCAATCGACTTTATCCCTTGTTATAGTAATTCCATTTACTATAAATATCCTAAAATCACTTATATAAAAAAATAAAAACCATATAAATGAGTAATTATTGAAATAATAGGTATATCATTATGTTAAGAGATCAATAATGATGAAATAGTAACTTGACCATAGAAATAGTTATACGACCGTTATGAATAGTAAACCAACCAAATTAATAGTAACCCCACATATGAAGGTATACACAAAATTTTCGAATCTTATAAATAAAATAATTTTGTAATTATAAAAATTATAAAAAAATGAATGTTTTAAAAATTAATAATTATATTTTGGTATTTTTTTAAGTAATAAATATTTATTTACCATTATATGATTAATTTAATAATATAAAAAAAATTATTTTCATAAAATATATTCATAAATTAATATTATTATGTCTTATTATTTTAATATAATTTTACGATACCTTAGGTATATTATTAATGTGTTATAAAATCATTTATAATTTTAAAATTTTTATTTTCCAATTAAACGATGATTTTAATTAAAAATTAATCAAATATTATTGAGAAATTTATTTTTATAAAATGGTGTTCATTTTTAAATTATAAATGTCAAAATATTGATAGGGTGAATTTTTGTGATTTTTCTGAAATACATGATTTTTTTGTGAAAAGTAATATATGGTAATTTATTGTATATATACATTATAAGTTAAATATATTGTTCATTGAGTCATCACTAATATAAGAACCATAATCTGAAACTTCCCTTAATTATTTTAATATATTTTATGATAATTGTCAAACTATTCATAGTCTGGATCCCAAATAATAATCTAATGATTAAAATATTGAGAAAACACCCCTTTCCTTTACTAGAAATACCACCCCCACCCCTTCTTCTCTTCACACCTCAAAAGCTTATAAACATTAAAAAATTCTACCCAATAATATTCAATAGTCACTCCCCCACGTCCTAGAGCTATTGGTATCATCAATAGTCCAAACCCGTTTCCCTAAATAGGTTCTCAAGGTGGATAAATCCAAGAGGTAAAGTACTCTTCTTTTTTCTTTTAATTCATTTTAAGTTTCCTTTATTTTCTTCAATTATACTCACCTTCTCTTATAAAAATAGCATGATAACTCTTTCATGATTTATGTACTTTTATTAAATTATTTTAGTGTTATATCCATCATTAAACTCTTCACAATCTCTCTATTATTTTAACAAATGAAATCATCGCTTGTGATATGTCAATTTACAGACATTATGGGTGACACACATTCATTTTCCATAAACTCTTTCAAATATGTTAATAAAACCAATAAATGTTTTAATACTGATTTTAATGTGTATTATGAAACCCTATTTATGTTTGGGAAATTAAATTTATATGTAATACTAAGTGATAAAACAAAATGAGTTGATTGTGATCGAAAAACCGCCAAAATTAACATAAAATAGTATTCATTAACATTTATCAAACCAATCAACCACATGGTATATAAGATAATTATTTGTAATACCATTTTAACATTATCAATATAATAAATAACATATAATATCAATTCTATATATTTATTCTCATATTACATGGACATCCATTCATGTATACAAAGGAAGTGATCATAAAAACTGTGATAATGGACACTCCAGAACGATGAAATTAAACTCTATAACTCATCCAAAGGAATATAAAAGAGCTTAATAAAAATATAATGAATCATATTAATATGTGAAAAGGGTTTTTAATTTTTAATTAATGAATCTATCGTGATTATAATGACATTAATATGAATTAAGCTTTCGGGTAGAAGGTAAGGGGAATTGTCGAACCCAACTCTTTCTTTAGGTTATCCCACTTTCACCACATTTTACATATGGATATTCCTTAAATATAATTTATTAATCTTTATCATACCTCTTTTAGGATATGAATGTTTTTTACTTGATTTTATGACAAACACAATGTTTTCAAAAATAACTCTTCTTTTAAAAACAACTCTTCCTTTACTTGTCAAGATTGTTTCTTCTTCACTCAAAGTTGATGATTCTTATATCAAAAATTATATTCCCTATTTTATTTGGGAACCTTGTTTTTATGAATGTGTGCTTCATGAAATTAATCTCATTCCTTTCTAGGGGTTATATTATGTTCAATATTGATATATGTTGTAAGTGCCATGCATGATAATGTAAATATTAGGATGTGACAGGTGCATCTGGAAATATATAGTGAAATATAAATGTTAGGATGTGATGGGTGTTACAAGAATTATATTTCACTACAATTAATTGGTAAATGTGATTTATTTTATGAGTAACAAGAAATATTCATGAACATGATTCTATATTTGTTCCCAACTATGTGTGGTAATTCACCACTAAGACATGATGTTTCATTTTTATGCATTGAAAAATTCCATGCCATTATTTAATGCTTCCCCTCATGATTAATATGATTATGTTATGATTATCTTCACCCCATGTAATATTGTTTCATGTTCTTATCTATCCTATTACAGGGATTATCAATCACCTCTTTTTGATGTATACCCTCTAGTGACTACATGTACCAAGGAGAATTAAGGGCCCAATAAGAAGCTAGATATGGAGAAATTAAATAAAAGTTTATGATTTATTTTGTAAATGTTATGTATTATCCTAAATTTACAAATACACTAAACCATTGGATCCTCATTTTGGAATGATTTTATGTTGCCTATTTTTAAAGTGAAGTAATAGTAAAGTAAGAATATGTAGGGTCTCTATAGTTTGAATTAGAGGAAATTTTAGTTAATTTTGGAATTAAGATTAGAAAACCCTAGTGAAAACCCTTAGTCTAAGACTAAGTATAAGTAATAACCTAGGAATCTTTGTTTTAGAAAATTCTAAACATGGGGATACCACAAGATATGCCTTTATAATCAATTGAACAATGGAATAAATTATATATTTATAACTTATTGATTTATGTTTTGTTTAAACCTTTTCAATTTTTATAAAACAGTGGGACCCAGGAGAAACTAGGCCAATAACCCATGTGATGGACAACCTATCCTTTGCTCTAAATATATCCCCGATGATTTGGGATTTGGAGTTCAAATTTCATGCTGATTATTACCCATATATCTATAGTTATAAATAATAACCTGTATAATGTGGAACATCCTCCTTCACCAATGTGGGAAAAACATTCTATAGAGTGTTTTATGAGGAAACAACCACTGACATTTAGTGCATCTTCCAATCCACTAGTTGTGTAATTGTTGGTCAACTTGATAGAGAATATATTTTTTGCGCATCACTGTTATGAGAATGGAGAAGGTGACTCTGGCCATTTATCATCTAAATAGAGAGTCATACCAATGGTGGGTATTGATTAAAAACACAAAGATGAGGGACAAAATATAAGAGATGGAGTGGGAAGAATTTAAGATAATATTTCTTAATAAGTATTTCCACCCAACTCTTTGTACAAGGATAGAGATATAATTCATAGATCTTAAGAAAATGGAAGTATGAGTATGCCCAAGCCTATGAATAAATTATGAAGTATTGAAAGGTATGATTTTAGTTTATTTATCTACAATTATAGAAAAATTGATATATTTCTTAGTGGACTAAAACCACTCCTTTGAAAGGATGTTGCAATTCAATACATTAATAGTTGTCAAGAAGTTGTTAGATGTTCTCTCAAAGTAGAGATGGATTTTGGAGAATGGTTCCATGGATGTGGTGACAAGAAAAGAAAGAAAACGTTTCATGCCAAAGGATATATTGAGTAAGGTTGATAGAAAACTCAACCACCCTCAAATAAAAAATATAGGAAGAAACATCATTAGAATTGTCTTAAAGGGATGAAGAATTTCTTCAAATGTGGGAGAGAAGGACACCAATCTGAGGAATGTTAAAAAGATATGAGGAGGCAGTGTAATGTGGTGGAGGAAAGGAGAGCACCACACATTGTTCAGTCCTACAACTATATAGGGGAAGGGTACTATGCGAGCTAGTTCACTAAACCTGAATTCCTTGAGGGAAAGCTGCTTCATCATCCACCAATGAAAAAGGATTTAGGGAAGGATTATTCCATCACTACTACTGAATTGTAGCAAGAAAATGATGTTGTACAAGGTACACTTCATCTTCTATTAATATTGGAAAATGTTTTGTTTCATTTTTATCATACCCATTCTTTAGTATCTTGCATGTTATCTAGAACAATTGAATCAAAGCCCCAAAACATTTAAGAATAGATATTATTAAAAACACTAAGTTGTGTAATCATTGAAACCCAATTATTGGAATCTTCTCATATTGGTATATGTAGGATGATTCTTCTAGAAATTACTCTGATATGACCCTTTGTGGAATTTGACATTATAATGGGAATGGATTGGTTCTTGTTATATAGAGAACATATAAACTATTGGGAAAATGAAATATCTTTTCATATGCCAAGCCATACCATGATCCTATAAAAATAAATGGGAGAGAATGAATCTCCTTTGAAACATCATTCAATGGTGTGGGTGTTGATCCCTATGATTAAGCATAGATCTCACAAATGGTTGAGTGAAAGATGGTATCATCCTTGGGGAAATTCCCATTGTGGGGGAATACAATGATGTATATCCCAAGAGTTACCTAAAATTCCCCCAGATCGCGAGGTAGTGTTCCCAATAGAACTCATACCTAGAGATACTCCTATCTCAAGGTGTGTATATAGGGTGGCTCTTATAAAACTAGTGGAGTTAAAGAAGTAGTTGAAATATCATATAGACAATGGGTTTATACTCCCTAGTGCATCACCATGGGGTGTGTGAGTTCTTTATTCCAAGAAGAAGGATGTATCAATGTAGTTTTGCATCGATTGTCAATAACTCAATAATATAACCACAAAATATTATCCTATTAAATGTATTGATGAATTATTTGATCATTTATGAGGAGCTCAGTCCTCCATAAAGGTGGATCTTCATTGAAGGTATCATCAGATAGAGGTGATTAAGGAATATATTTATTAGACTTATTTCTAAACAATTTATGGTCACTATAATCTTTTGGTGATGCCCTTATGAATTACTAATGCCCCTATAATCCTTAGGAATTTCATGAATAGATTATTTAGACGTTACCATGAAATTTTATTTGGTAGTGTTTATTGATTATATTTTCATCTACTTCAAGATAAAGGAGGAACATGAAGAACATATAAGGATTGTGTTAGTGACATTAAGGAAGGTGGAGTTGTATTCCATGTTTATAAAGTGTGAATTTTGGAAGAAACAATTCATATTATTTGGAAAAGTGATCAAAAGTGAGGGAATTTTTTAAGAATCTTCAAAAACAAAGGTAATTGAGGAATGGCCCAGAACCTCTATTGTCAAAGAAATCCATATTTTTCATAGATTACATGGGTACTACTGACTTTTTGTGAGAAATGTATTACAATTTTCTAGCATGATAACTATGTTAACAAGTAAAGGGTTAAAGTATGTCTGGATGGATGGATTTGAGAAAGATTCAAGGACCTAATGAAGATGATGATCACCACACCAGTACTGACATTACCAAAGAGTGGAGAATGTTTTGTGATATATAATTATTCTAAACTAAAAGGATTTGGTTGTTTACTCATGAAAATTGATAATTTCATATTCTATTCCTCATGAAAGTTGATTATCCCTGACAAGAACTACCCGACACATGATCTAGAGCTAACAACTGTGATTTTTTCAATTAAAATCTGGCGGAACAACCTCTATGGTGGGAATTGTGCCATATATACTAATCACGAGAGCCTAAAGTATACATTCAAACAAATAGAGTTCAACATGTGTCAAAAGAGATAATTTTAGATAATCAAATACTATTACTTATATATTCACTATCATCAGGGAATGGAAAATAATGTAGCTGGTGCTCTTAGTAGAAGAGAACCTATTACTCTATCAATGTTTTCAGTTGGGAAAGAACCTATCTTCATGGACAAGAAAATGATGAATTTGTGAATTATAAGGGAATTTAATACATTCTACCTTTCCCAAATGTTCTCATAGTCATATATCCAAGAGAAGATTAACGAGGCATAAAGGGATAATTTGGAGTTGAAAATGAAGGTGAAATAATAAAAGAAGGGAATCTACCATAGTTCCATATCGATGATGATTGTGTGATTATGTTTGCAAAAAGAATTTGTATGACTTCATTAACTAAGATAGAGAGAGGGATATTTGAGAATGCACATAACTTACCATTCTCTATTCATCATGGGAGTGAAAAGATATATTGTGATCTCCGACAACACTTCTAGTGGGACAACACGAAGAAGGCGATTGCAGATTATATCTCAAAGTCCTTGAGATATCAGCAGGTTAAAGTAGAGAGATTGAAGTACAAAGGTATAATGAAACCATATCCTATACCCAAGTGGAAATAGGATAATGTCACTATGGACTTTTTGTTAGGTCTCCCAATGACATCCAAAGGAAATAATGTGATACGGGTTGTGGTGGACTGACTCACCAATACTTACCACTTTATCACTATTAGAGAAGATCTCTCACTTGAAAAACATTAAAAGACATATGTTAATGAAGTGGTGAGACTACATGGGGTTTGACTTACAATTGTCTCTGATCATGATCCCAAGTTCTTAACAAAATTCTAGAGGATTCTTTAACATGATTTTAGTACTGAATTAAATTTCATCATGGCCTATCACCCCAAACTTATGGCCAATTTGAAAAAACTATTATGATTCTCAAAGATATGATAAGAGACCTCTATTTAGAATCAAAAGGGTGATTGAATCAGGATATACCATGGGTGGATTTCTCATATAATAATATCTTCTACTCGAGTATTTAGATGGATCCATATGAAGCTCTATATGGAAGGAGGTGTCAAAAACCAACTTGTTGGGATAAAGATGGTGAAATAAATATACTTAGAACTGATCTTGTGTAAGATATTGAAGATAAGGTTCAATACATCCATCAATATATTAATGTTTCTCATATTTGGAAATATATCTTTGCTGAAAACCGTTAAAGGGACATATGGTTTGAAATTGGAGATAAATTCTCCCTTGAAATACAACCATGGAATAGAGTCTTTTGGTTTGGAGAGAAAGGGAAGCTCTTACCAAGTCACATTGGACCCTTTGAGATTCTTGTAGACATAGGAGCCATGGATAATAGTCTTGCACTTCCAAGGGATATGGTTCCTGTTCATGATGTTTTCCATGTATAAATCCAAAGGAAGTACATACTAGATACAACAGACATACTAAACCTAGATGTGGTGCAGTTGGAAAATGATCTCTCTTATGAGGAGAAGCTAGTAAAGATTACAGATTGGAGAGATAAGCTTCTACGCAACAAGACACCCCACCATTTCAATTTCTGATGGAGGAACCATAAGAATGAAGAAGCTGTATGGCATTTATAGGAAGTGATAAAGTATAAGTACCCTCACATGTTTATCTAAAATGAAATTTCGAGAGATAAAATTCAAAATCGGGATTAATGTAAGGACCCAAAAATTTATCAATACAATTTCACCCATATTATAATAATTTCATATACTATAAATCTCGAAAAATAACCTATAAACCATATTAAAAACATTATAAATCAAGAACTAATGAAATTATAAGTATTTTAGGATGCTAAAAACCCAAAACTGACAAAATAGGTACCTGGTATTAGGAATGGCTATATGTCCCTTATGAATAGTAAATTGGAAAATGAATAGAAACCTCTCCCATGAAATTATAAATAAAATTTTTATATAATATAAATAAAATAATGGTATAATTATATTAATGTTTGCGTAAAATATTTTTTCAAAAATTGTTAATTAAATATTGGTATTTTTATGATTCATAAATATTTCATTACAATTTTATGATTAATTTTATAATTCAACAGAAAATTTATTTTCAAAAAATATATTCATAAATTAATGTTTTGATTTATTATGATTTTATGATAATTTCATGGGGCCGTAATTACTTTTTTCAGAGTGTTATAAAATAGATTATAATTTTAAAAACAGTATTTTCCAAGTAAATAATGATTTTAATTAAAAATTAAAGTACTCTTATTTCGAAAATTATTTTTAAAAAATGGAGTTCATTTTTACATTATATACATAAAAAAACTGTGAGTGTAAATTTTTGGGTTTTTTATATAATACATTCTTTTTTTGTTAATAGTGAAATACAATAATTTACTGTATTTATACATTATAAGTTAAATACACTATTAAATGATTCATAGATAATTTGAGAACCTTAATAATAAACCTCCCTTAATTATTTGAATATATATTTATGATAATGGTCTAAATAATCATTTAATTGCGCCAAAATAATAAACAAATGATTAAATTATTGAGAAACCATTGTTCTGATCCACTATAAATATCACCCCTCACCCCTTCTTCCCCTCATACCTCTCAAGATTTGTGACTTGCCTAAATTCTTCCTAATACTCTTCCATACTACCTCCCCCAAACATAGGATCTCTTTTTTTCTCATCAAAATAACAATTTTTTTTTACCTAAATAGGTTTTCAAGAAGGATAAAACTAAGTTGTAAAATACTCTTCTTTTCTCACTTAATTGCTTTTAAATTTCATTTCTTTTCTTCTCTTATACTCAAATTATCTTATCCAAAAAGAAATAACTCCTGCATTATTGATATTAAGTTTTTAAATCATGTTAATTGAATTTACATCATTAAACTCCTCCATCCCTCTCTTTTATTTTTACAAATGAAACTGTTGCCCGTGATGTGTCAATTTTTCAAAATTGTAGGTGTTGCACTTCTATTTTCCTTAAACTCTACAAATAATATTAATAAAACTGTTAAATGGTTTAAAAAATAATTTTAAATTGTATTATACAACCACATTTATGTTTCTAAATTTAAATTTATACATAATACTAAGTGATAAAGTGAAACGGGTTCATTATGATTGAAAATCTGCCAAAATTGTCCAAAAAAGATCATAATTATCTTTTATCTAATGAATCATACTCATGGTATATAACCAAACTTTTTATAAGATTTTTTAAAATTATGTAATATAATTAATAACATATAATAAAAATTATGTATATTTATTTTTATTTTACAGGAACTTAAATTCATGTATTCAAGTGAACTGATCAGGAAAACTATGAAAACAAACACTCCTGAACAATGAAATTAAACTCTATTACTCATCCATAGGCCCATAAAAAACTCATTAAAAAATAATGAATTAGATTCATATAAAAAAGTAACTTTAATTTTCTATAAACTAATATTATGTGACTACACAACACGTTAAAGTGAAGGAAGCTTTCAAACACAAGGTAAGGGGAACTATCGAACCAAGTTCCCTTTCCTAGTGATTTCTTTCATTCACCACATTTTCTGTATAGATATTACTTAAATAAAATTTATTCATAATTACATTTATTTTTATGGGATAGAAAATGTTTCTACTCGAGTTAATGACAAACACAATGTTTTCCAAAGGAACAATTCTTTCAAAGACAACACATCTTTTACTTCTCATGATTGTTTGTTCTACACTCAAAGTTGATTATTCTTATATTATGTAAGTTATTCCCAATTTTATTTGAGAACCCAATGTTTATTAATGTATACTATATTAAATGGAACCCATTACTTTCCATGTGTTATTTTATGTTCACGATATATGTTCTATATGGAATGCATGATAATGTAAACGTTATGATGTGACAGATGCACTCAGAATTATATAGCTCCATGTAAATGATCTGATGTGACTGGTGTTCCAGGAATTATAAAGCACTCCAATGAATTATTTAATCTTTTTTATATCATGAGTAATGATAAATATTCCTTAGCATAATGCTATAATTGTTCACGACTATGTGGGGTAGTTTTCCACTAAGACCTGATGTTTCATTTTTAGGCATTTCCACATTCCATGCCTTTATCTAATGATTCCTCTCAGGATTATGATGATTTTTTTTATTTTGCTCACCCCATGTTATAATATTTCATGTTTTTATCTATCCTCTTATTGGGATTTTAGATCACCCCTTTTTGATGTATATCATCTAGTGACTACATGTACAAATGAGAATTAAAGGGACATTAAAAATCTAGAGAAAAAGGAATTAAATAAATGTTTATGTTTTATTTTATAAATGTTTTTTATGGTTGTAATTTTCCTAAAACACTAAACCATTGGATCCAATTTGTGTATTTATTAAATGTTTTTGTTTTTAAAATTATGTAATTGTAATACAAGAAAAAACATGATCTCTATACCTATTCTCAATAAAAACCATATAATATATAATAAAATACATGAATAATATGACACATTACATTGTTTCCCCCATGGGGCATTAAGTCCCTAAAAATAAAAAACAAGGGTGAACCCAAAAGATGTTGGTACTGGGCATGAATATTAGCCTCTCGCTTCCTTGTTCTCTCCTAAATATTCCTTTGTCACCACTTTTCACAAACCAATGTAATTGATTGACTATAGAGGATATACTCATGTAGATCCTCAATCGGTACTGGGAACATAGAAAATGTTGTTTCATCTTCAATGTCCAACCCACCCCAGTAAATAACATGTAATTGTTTATGCACATACCTCCTCTGCTACAAAATTTGGAATATGTCAGGAACCCGGTCTAACTATGGAGGTAGAGCTAAGTAGTATGACACCATTCAAACTCATCGTTGTATCTAAAAATGGCCAATGAAACTTAGAGATAACTTGCCACCCTGAAAAAATATCTTTAATTCTCATCGAGGTGACACCCATAGGAACACATGGTATCCTTCCTTGAACTCAAATGTCCTTATTCACCTTTCAATACAATACCTATGATGGATTTGTGTAGTATTCATACACTCCTAGATGATCTAAAATATCTTCATAGTTTCTTGCACCAACTTTGGGCCCATGAGAACTGAGTCTATTGGGTCAGTCCAGTATTGTGGTGACTAGTAGGGTTTCCCTTACAAATCATCAATTGGTTCCATACCAAGGATGGAATGATATATGTTCTTGTTTACAACATAACAATTTGAAGTTGATCCTACCAACTATGACCAAATTCAAACATGCAATCTCATACCATGTCCACTTTAACATGAATTATCCTCTTTTCTTGGATGCTAGTTTGGGGGTGGAATACTATTATCAAGCATAAATAAGTCCCAAAATACACCTATAATCCCTTCCACACCAGGAATTTGATGTAAGCATCATGACTTAAACTGATTGTCGTTGGATCTCCATGGATTCATACTATCTTCTGAACGTAGAGGTGTCCCATGCTCTGTAATAAACGATGATCCCAAATAGTTATTAACTGGTATGAATTGGTGATTCAGTATATGATCACCTAGATGAAATTGTGTTCTATGGATATAAGTTCTATTTACATCATGAATTCAATGTATAACCAATTACAATTCCTCTCTGTAACCTCCAGGGGTTGATCTAAAACTGATGGGACATAATGCTCAACCTTTACCTACTGACAAGTAATGCATTGAGAGAAAAACTATGTAACTTATTTCTTCATCTCTGGCCACTAAACTAATGTCATAGGTCTTGGTACATATGTTCTACAACTAGATATACCACTGAAATAGATATATAAATCACTCTTAGAACCTCCTCCAATAATACCACAAGTACCATTGTGCATATTAGGAAAAGAACGATGTCCTCCCTGCCTTTTGAATATCTACCATGATCCTTCCATATGGATATTTGAGCATGCATTGTCTCATAGTCGGTATCCCCATGTTTTGTCTCCCTGACTAATTGTAAGAGCACACAAGTAATAACCAGTGACTATCTCTATCCATAGAGGATAACTGAAATCAGGGCAACTACTCTGATTCCTCATTTAGCCACTGTGAACAATATAACATGATGATAGAATTTGCTAACATGTTCATATTTCTAGAAGTATAGACAATTTCAAAGTTATAATATTAGAGAAACTCCATCCATCACCTCTAACTCATGTTGATATCATTCTGAGAGGATATATACATTAGAATTTTTGTTTTTCAGAGTAGACGATAAACCACTCACCCATCAAGTAGTGTTGTCACATCATTAGTGTGAAGACTACTACTTCTAACTAAAGATTAAGGGTCACGTAGTTCATCTCATGTCGTCTCAATTAGTGTGAACCATAATAAATCATAGCCTAACTCTATATTAGAACAGAACCAATATTGGTTCTTAATTCAACACAGATAACTACGTACTTGAAACCCTCCTAAGATAATCACAAGATGGGTGTGCTTATCAAACTCTACCTCAACCACTAAAAATCCTATTGGCACTTCTCTTTCCACAAAAAATGCTACCACATTCAATTCATTTCTATCATGGATGTTGATATCCTATAGAAATCTAGTATGAATATTTTGAAATAGCTTTCAAACCCTTAGAACCTCCGTACCTCTATCATGCTCTTGGGTCTCTCCCAATATAACACTGCCTCAACATTGGTGGGGTCTACTTCCACTCCATCGAATAAGATAACATGTCCAAGAGAGTGGACCACATGTATCCAAAACTAGCACTTTGAGAGATTTTTGTAAAGGTTATTCTATCATGGCATGATTAGAGCCATCCTCAAGTGTCTCACATGATCCTCCTTGGACTTTGAGTTCAAAAGGACAAATTCGATGAAGACAAAAACATACCGGTCTAAAAAAGGCTAGAATATATGTTTAATGATTCCCATGGAAACTTATGGGGTGTTCATCACACCAATGGGCAGCACCATGTTCTCATAGTGACAATTGAAATATCTGAATGTTGTCTTCAATATATCCTTTTCCAGTACTTGTTGCTGCTGAAAGCCTGATCTGAGGTCAAGCTTTGAGAACCATTGATACCCTCTTGATCGATAAAAGATGTTATCAATCCCTGGTAGTGGATATTAGTTCCTCATAGTCACCATATTCATGTTTTGATAAACCACATATTACTTCAAGATTTGGTGTGCCTTTTTTGAAAACAAAACTTGGCCGCCCAGGGTGAAACACTAGGATTAAAAAAGCCCATCCTCTATAAAACTAAGGCCTCCCATGGTGTAGACAAATAAAAAATTCTATATCTTGGCTATGATGTAATATTGGGATGTCCTCAATAAATATTTCCTTATACTCCACCACTACTACAAGAAACAGGAAACCCATAACATATGTTGTACCAAGGGTCAGGCTATCTAATTAATGAAAAATTGTTTGCACCCTCTTATGCATGAGTCCAACTTGAACTGCCTAAGTTTCCTTTTCACTAAAAAAGCATTACCTAGTTTAGTAAATATGTACACACCAAACCCTTCTCCAAAAATAGTCAATCGAGGCATTTATAATTGATAAACAGTCTATAGCTATTATGGCATCATAAGGCCTCATTAATGCTACTAAGAGATCCAAAACAAATACTCACCTCTAATAATCATGTCACGCTGCTAGCATCAATGGGTGATCACTATATTGTCTCTAGTATAAGTCTCCATGTTTAAAGGTCAATCCAAGGGCTCAACAAGAATCTATATATCTCGACCAAGATACATGGTGATAATAGAATGACCATCACATATGTAAATAATTACGGTAGGTAAGGTAGAAAAGAAACAGATCATACCGTGAGTCATTCCTCAAGCCTCTGGGTGATAATATTTGACCTTCTGTAGTTGTACCCACCCCTATATTCTAGCTCTTTGATCCTAACATGGACCACCAGGTGGTGGTGGTGGAAACATGTCAAAACATTGACCACATCATGCTTCTCCCATAGATCCTCGGCTACCTCCATGCAGGCCTTCCTCCTCCAGCTATTGCCTCTACCCTGTTGGCTCATCCACAGTCTCTCTATTTGCTATACCACCAGTTGTAAAATATCATTCTAGATATCCTCTTCCATCACATGAGTAGAAACACCTGTCTCTAGACTAACTAGATCTACATTGTGAGCTTGAATCCCAGGCTCCATGTAACATCCTAAGTAAGTAATGAAAAATAGATATTCTTATATATGTCTATTTATAAATTAGATAGTGTTTTAGAGTTTAAAACGATAATAAATCCAATCTTAAGCATGGAATACACTAATATTTTTAAAAGATTGTTTTACAGCCTTTTGATGGAAACCCATTTATAAATCTATATTTTGAAAATTTTATAATCTGAATTTGTAAAAATAAACTTATTATTTATCATTGGGACATTGAAATTTACATTGTATAATTTTTTGGTATTTTTCTGACAATGTTCATTTTTTAATGAATAGTGAAAAATACTGCATTTTACATCAAAACTGCTTTTTCATATAATTTAATTATATGGATATGTTATCTTTTTAATTGGTTTTAAAGTTTAAATAGGATATATATTTACCATTTAATCTAATAGTGGTCATTATAATTAATTTCACTTTGGAATTGGGCATAAACTAATTCCAAACTTTTCATAGTTACTGTTTCTAAAAAACCCGCTATTTTTTTGACAACGAGAATTATTTTTAAATTAATTATTGAAATTTCTGTGTTTGGAATTTTGTAAAATGGATTAAATATTTGGAATCATTAGTTCCAAATTATGTAATCAAGACTCTTTTGTTTTTGGACATTATGAATAGTAACGACGGTAATTATCTTTAATTATCTTGATTAATTATTAATCGGGTAGTTAAGGATAATAAAATAATATCATAATAACAAAAAATGAAAACAACATATTTCCTAATACTATTGGTTGTGTCATTTCCGACCATGGGATTCCTTGTTCTATACTTGGGGACCCCATGGAATCACTTTTGTTGATAACGACTTTTTATCTTTTTATTTTTAAAGAAAGTTAAATATAACAAAGAATGTATCACCTGAGTAAAAAATTTTTAATTTTGTCTACATAAATGATATATTGGACTAAAAATACTCATTTTAAAGATAAAAATATTTCCTACATCATAGTATTTTTTTTCATTTTTAGACATTAAATAAATTAAATTATTTATGACATCATGATGATGCAACGATTACCTCATTAATGAACGATTTAAATAAAATGAAATGATAATGTAAAATCTAAGAAATGAACTTGTCAAATACCTATTGTATGAGTACATTTCTAACCCTTATCATCTTATCCTCGAAATACATCAATGTGGGACCTTTAAAATCCGAAACTCATTTGAAAATAAAGTAACATTTTATACCTTTCTAAGAGTGCCCCTCCTCTCCTATTATAAAAGGCCCCCACCTATACCTATTTTCCCACAATTATGAAGCCATTGTCTTGGCCAATATCTGCTCATCTTATCTCTCCAAATCTCTCTCTTCATCCTAGAAGCCTTACTTTAGGTAGAAATCTCTTCATGAAACCCTATTGGTTCTAACCAAGAGGAGTTACCCGATTTAAAGGTAAAGACTTCTTTAATGTTATTTTGTTTTATTTTTATTCTCCAACCCCCTAAACTCTTTTTATTCATTTAATTTGTGACGACACCAATATATAACATATACTAGGATTTTTTTATAAGAATTATTAGAGCTACACTTACACACACCTACATCTAATGGTTAATGAGCATACAGTTTCTGTGGATGGCAAATTTCTGCCTCATGAAACGATGATTGTTCAATATTTTTCTAACACCTTCAAAGGTATCCATTAAGATGTCACTATAACTATATATGATATATAATATGTTTATGTTTTACTTAATCTTCTGTATTTTTCATTTATGTCATACCTTTATGGATTCCATTATGGGTATACGCGATATCTTCATTTTAAGAAGTGCGGACTACCACCCCCTCAAAGTGATTTGATTCGTTAATTCCATATGTGGGATGTATAAAGGATGGAATTAATGATAATATATATGATATTATACTGTAATTATAATATACCTTCATATCATTATGATTCCATTAGATGAAATATGAAATAGAAATGAAAGTAGCGTTCATGCGTACGTACGACTTACCATCTCCATGAACGGTGCATTTCATTTCTTACCACTAAATGTTATGTAATATTTTAAATGCATGTATATAATGGATATATATGACATATATGATATCTAAATCATGAATATAATTCTGGATATAATGGATATTTTACCACATGAACAACTTGTAATTTTAAAGAGTTTATTTTTGACTCATGTACCAATGATCGACAAAACGACCATTGTTAACTTAAATAATTACATAGTGTTCATAACATGGTAATAAGTGATATAAAAGGAATAATGAACTTGAAAAAGGTTCTTATGAAGGTAGAAATTAACTCAAGTTTATTATTCAGGACATTAAAAAACGATCGAGGCAAGTCGGACCCCAGGTAAGGGACTTCGTCTCAATCTCCTTTCATTGAGGCATATTATATTTTATACACAACATTCTTTTATACGGTGTATAAACCCCTTTGGATTTTACATTTACTCAAAATGAATATTTTTTATACGAAGCTTTTACTAAACGACAAAAGGGAATGTTTTTTTTGTCGTACGTATGCGGCGACAATGACTTCTCCACCACCATGACCATTATTTGAGATTTGGCTTCCTCTACAAGCCATAAATTTTTTTAAAATGAAAAATAAATACCATGTTTTAATTTTATTTTATTTTGGTATTGAAAATGGTTTTCATAATGTTTTTATATCAATGTTTTGTATTAATAACTTGTGATTGAGAAGTGGAAATGTTATGTTCCTTTATGCATGTTTTATGTGATTTGATTATGTTATGGTTGTTGGGAATTGTTATGAAGATGGGTGGTTCTGGGATAAACTAAGGGAGGGTGATCCCGATATAGCTATCCAATGCATTGGGTAATGTGAAGGGGTTAAACGTTAAGGTTTCTCCGAAGAGATTTAAGGAATATACTAAGATGGGTATTCCAAACGTAACCATGAGGGTTACTCCATACGTAAGAATGTTATGAATGCCCCAAGTTACCTTTATGTCTTATGATTTCAAGGATTTATTCATGATTTGATGAGGTATGTTAAAATGCTTATGTTTTATGAGTAAAGTATGATTTCATACATGGACTAATGTTTTCATTTCTTACTTTTATATCCCTTACAGAGCTTTTTATGCTCATCTCAAGTTTTTGAAATGTTTTTCACAAGTCAAGGGAAAGGTACATGATGTGATGATAGTGTTAGGGATGTTTCAAGAAAGAATCTATGTTTTATTTTAAATATGATTCCGATGATGGGAAATATGAGTACTATCTTTTATGTAACCACTTTGTTTAAATGTGGAGCATAATGCATGATTTAGGATCTAATTCTCTAAAACTCTAAACCTGAAAAGATCCTCAATGTTTATTCTTAAAATAACTCAAGATTAAGTAATGTTTAAGACCGGGTCCTTATAGTTGGTATCATAGGTCAGTTTAGACAACTTTTGATGTTAGAATTCTATTAAATGATTATCAAAAAATATTTTTTTATTGTCAAATTGAAATGATATAGCATTTGGAGATTACCATGTTGCTTCATCTAATACTTGTTTGTTCCGAATGGTTTTCTGCAGAGGAAACAGGGAAGCAGTTCTAGGAAGGCATACAGAAGAAAATAACCTTCCAAGTCATCATCCTAATATGGTCGGAATTAGAATGGAAAAGTTTGTTTCAATAATGGTACATTTGACTAAAGTGATAAATGGTGGTGGTATCCATGCACGAGATCAGCTAGATCAACCACATAGGAACATGTCAGTGGTGGAACATTTCATGAGGCAACATCACCCATCATTCAAAGGATCATCTGACCATGTGCTAGCTGAAGGGTGGATTAAATCACTGGAGAAGATTTTCATTGTCATGGGGTGTTCATACAATCAAAAGGTTAGTATTGATATTTACCATTTGGAGGGTGAAGTAGATCAATGGTGGTCGATGGTTAAAAATATCAGGGACGCTGATGAGATTGATGCTCTCGACTTGGATGAATCCAAAGGTATGTTTCTTGAGAAGTATTTTCCTAAGGCTGTTTGACTTAGGATGGAAAAACAATTACTGTAATTGGGGCAAGAAGATGACTCAGTGGCTGCCTATGAAGAAAGGTTCACTCTATTGGCAAGGTATGCTCCAAATTTTATCAAAGACCTTGATAGTAAAATCAATCGTTTTTACTCAGGATTAAAACCAAAATATCAAAGGTCTTTAGCTTCTCGCGAGAACAAGAGTTATGAAAATATTGATTGATGTACTAAGAAGGTGGAAATGGAGTATGCCGATGATCAAGTTTTCTATAACAACCAGCAGAAGAAGAGACCGAGGTGGCAGGAGAAAAGAAAGAATTCTTCAAAAAAGTCTGACGGTAAGAAAACTAAGTTTCCAGTTTGTGATAAATGTGGTAAAAGGCATGATGGGGAATGTATTCTGAATTCTGGAAAGTGCTACTGATGCGGTAAGATAAGACATAAGGCTCTTGATTTCATGAAAAAAGATCAGGGTGATGGTAAGACCAAATTTGATTTACAGTTAGTGAAATTTTTTATGTGCAATGAGATGGGTCACTATGAAAACAAGTGTCCGACAAAGAGCTCGAGTGATGGGAAGCAGTTAGACTACAAGGAGAAAGGCGTGGTGAAATCATTTGCAGCTACTTCAGCAGATGTTGGGCCATCAAATGAAGTTGTATCAGGTACTTTTTTTGTTTTTTTAGATTATGCCAGTGTGTTGTTTGATTCGGTGTCTACACATTCTTTCATCTCTGAAAAATTTTCTAGTAAAATGGGAATACCATCTCAACAAATGAATTCTGAACTTGTGGTAAAAACACCTGGGGAAAATGTTGAGGCAAAAAGAATTTATAAGAATCTACCTGTCCTTATCCATGGGAAGAACCTACTTGCAAACCTTATTGTTTTACCTCTAGTAGAGTTTGATGTTATCCTGGGTATAGATTGGATCTCTTTTTACCATGATAAGATTGACTGTATAGCTAAAGAAGTTTCTATTCAGAAATACATTCAGTTTGTGTACAACAATGAACCCTTACTATTGATAACATATCAAGAGGCCGGGAAACATGTAAAAGAAGGAAATGAATGTTACCTTGCACATATCATTGAAAACAAGGGAACTATTCAGATTAATGATGTGCCAGTGGTAAATGAGTATCCTGATGTTTTTCCTGATGAGTTGCCTAGAATAATACCAGATCAGGAAGTTGAATTTTCCATTGACTTAGTTCCTGATGCTAAGCCAATTTCAAAACCCGCTTATCGAATGGCTCAAATTGAACTTTTATAGTTGAAGGAGAAATTGCAAGATTTATTAGACAAAGGTTTCATTCAACCTAGTACATCACCATGGGGTGCTCCTGTTTTATTTGTTAAAAAGAAAGATGGTTCTATGAGACTTTTCATTGATTATAGATCCTTGAATAACATCACTATTAATAAAAAATATCCTTTGCCTCATATCAATGATTTGTTTGATCATCTCTAGGGAGCTCAGTATTTTTCAAATATTGACCTAAGATCGGAGTACCATCAGTTGAAGGTAAAGGAAACAGATTTTCCGAAGACCGCGTTTCGTACAAGATATGGCCATTATGAATTTGTAGTAATGCCTTTTGGGCTAACCAATGCACCTGCTGTATTCATGGACCTTATGAATAGAATTTTCCATGAGTTCTTGGATAAGTTTGTAGTTGTTTTCATTAATGATATTTTGGTGTTTTCTAAAAGTAAAGAGGAGAATGAAAGACATTTAAGGGTTATTTTGTGAACCATAAAAGAAAAGAAATTGTTTGGGAAATTCAGCAAGTGTGAGTTTTGGTTGCAACAAATTTATTTTCTTGGTCACATTGTTTCTAAAGATAGGATAACTGTTGATTCTGCAAAAACAACTGTTGTTGAAGAATGGCCAAGACCCACAAATGTAACTATGATTTGTAGCTTCCTTGGTTTGGAAGGCTATTACTGAAGGTTTGTTTGAAATTTTTCACGGTTATCTAGTCCAATGACTAAGATAACTCGAAATGGTGTTAAGTTTATCTGGACAAAAGAATGTGATGATTTTTTTCAGGAATTAAAAAGAAGATTGGTGATGCTCCAGTTTTGGCACTACCTTCCAGGAATGGTGAGTTTGTTATCTACGGTGATGATTCATTGAAAGGAATTGGTTGCGTCTTAATGTAGAATGATCAGGTAATTGCTTATGCTTCACGTCAGTTGAAAACTCATGAGGTAAATTACCCTAAACATGATTTGGAATTAGCTTCTGTTGTTTTTTCTTTAAAAATTTGGAGGCATCATTTGTATGGAGTAAAGTGTGAAATATATACCGATCACAAAAGTTTAAAGTATATATTCACTCAGAAAGAATTGAACATGAGACAGAGGAGATGGCTAGAATTAATCATGGATTATGATTGTACGATTCATTACCATCCGGGAAAAACATATAAACTGGTTGATGATTTGATTCGAAAAAGTAATGATTCATTAACAATGTTGTGTTTGGAACGTGATCCTTTTGTTTAAGGATTTGATGAACTTTGGAATAGATGTTGTTGGTGCAGGATGTTCTTCTGTTTTGTTTTAGGTATCAGTGAAATCTTCTCTATCAGATAGAATTTATCAAGCATAGAAGCAAGACAACGATTTGCAGAAAAAGGTAGAGCTGGTTCAGAAGGGTAAGTTTCCTGAATTCAACATTGATAATGATTGTGTTTTGAGATTTTGGAGGAGATTTTGTGTGACGTGTGATTCACAGTTGAAGATAGAGTTGTTATGTGAAACTCATAGTTCTCTGTTTTCAGTTCATCCATGCAGTACTAGGATGTATAGAGATCTTCAGGAGTATTACGGGTGGGACGAAATGAAAAAAGATATTTCTGATTTTACTGTGAAGTGTTTGACTTGTCAATAGGTAAAAGCAGAGCAACAGTTACCGAAAGGGATGCTTCATCCTTTACCAGTGCCAGAATGGAAATGGGAGAATATATGCATGGTCATCGTTGTGGGATTGCCGAAGACACCTCGAGGTAATAATGCAATTTGGGTTATTGTTGATCGCTTGACTAAATCTGCTCATTTCCTTGCTATACGAGATACTTTTTCCCTAGATCAACTTTCCCGTTTGTATCTCAAAGAGATAGTCAGGGTACATGGAGTTCTTCTCTTTATTGTATCTGACTGTGATCCCAGGTTCACTTCTAACTTTTGGAAAGGCCTTCAGAAGTCATTGGGTACAGAATTAAATTTTAGTGTGACTTTTCATCCTCAATCAGATGGGCAGTCAGAACGAACAATTCAGACATTGTAGGATATGTTACGTTCTTGTTAGATGGATTATCAGGGAAGTTGGGACGAACATATTTCTTTGGTTGAGTTTTCTTATAATAATAGTTTTCATTCCAGTATACAGATGGTTCCATTTGAGGCATTATATGGGAAGCGGTGTCGATCTCTAGATTTTTGGGATGAAGTAAGTGAATGGAAGTTGATGGGACCAGAATTGTTAGAAGAGTTGGCAGAAAAAGTTCAGCTGATACAGAAACACATGAGAACAACTCAGAGTAGGCAGAAGAGTTATGCGAACAACAGGAGGAAGGGTCTCTCTTTTGAGGTGGGTGATCATGTTTTTCTCAAAATTTCACCATGGAAAAGTGTGATGCGATTTGGTAAGAAAGGAAAGATGAGTCCAAGGTTCATTGGACCATATGAAATTATGGAGATAGTTGGATCGGTTGCATACCGAGTGGCTTTACCTCCGAGTTTATCTCAGGTATACAATGTTTTTCATGTTTCCATGTTAAGGAAGTACATGCCAGATCCATCTCATGTTTTGAGTCCAGAGGTAGTTCAGCTGGAACAGAATCTATCTTATGAGGAACAACTGGTCCAGATTCTTGACCATAGGGAGCATGTTTTGAAGAATAAGATGATTCATCAAGAAAAGGTTTTGTGGAAAAACCACATGAGTGAAGAGGCAACATGAGAATCTGAAAATGCAATGAGGGATAAATGCCCCCACTTATTCGTTAAGTAAATAAAGTGCAGGGACTCAATTTTCTAAAGGGGGGAAGGATGTAACATCCCAAGTAATGAATAATAGATATGCTTATCCATGTCTATTTATGAATTAGATAGTGTTTTAGAGGCTTAAAATGAGAATAAATCCAATCTTAAGCATGCAGAACACTAATATTTTTAAATGACTGTTTTACTGCCTTTTGATGGAAAACCATTTTTAAATCTACCTTTTGAAAATTTTATAAGCTCTATTTTTCAAAATAAACTTAATATTTTTTATTGGGACATTGAAATTTACATTGGATAATTTTTTTGTATTTTTCTGACAATGTTCATTTTTTTAATGAATAGTGAAAAATACTGCATTTTACATCAAAACTGATTTTTCATATAATTTAATTATATGGATAGATTATATTTTTAATTGGGTTTAAAGTGTAAATAGAATATATTTTAACCATTTAATCCAATAGTGGTCATTATAATTAATTTCACTCTGGAATTGGGCATAAACTAATGCCAAACTTTTCATAGATATTGTTTCTAAAAATCCCGCTATTTGTTTTGACATCGGGAATTATTTTTAAATTAATTATTACAATTTCTGTGTTTGTAATTTGAAAAAATGGATTACATATTTGGAATAAGAAGGTTCAAATTATGTAATCAAGACTCTTTTTTTGGACATTATGAATAGTAATGACAATAATTATCTTTAATTATCTTGATTAATTAGTAATCAGGTAGTTAAGGATAATAAAATAATATCATAATAATAAAAAATGAAACCAACATTTGTCATAATACTACTGGTTGTGTCATGGACGACCATGGGATGCCTTGTTCCAAACTTGGGGACCCCATGGAATCACTTTTGTGTGATAATGACTTTTTATCTTTTTATTTTTAAAGAAAGTTAAATATAACAAAGAATGTATCACCTGAGTAAAACATTTGTAATTTTGTCTACATAAATGTTCTATTGGACTATAAATAGTAATTGTAAAGCTAAAAATATTTCCTACATCATAGTATTTTTTATCATTTTTATACATTAAATAAATTAAATTATTTATGACATCATGATGATGCAACGATTACCTCATTAATGAACGATTTAAATAAAATGAAAAGATAATGTAAACTCTAAGACTTAAACATTTCAAAGACCTATTGTATTAGTATATTTCGAAGCCTTATCACCTTATCCTAGAAATATATGAATGCGGGACCTATAAAATCCGAAACTCATTTGAAAATAAATAACATTTTATACCTGTCCAAGAGTGCCCCTCTTCTCCTCTTATAAAAGGCCCCCACCTATACCTCTTTACCCACACTTCTCAAGACATTGGATCGGCCAATATCTTCTCATTTTATCTATCCAAATCCATCTATTCATCTTATAAGCCTTACCTTAGGCATAAATCTCTTCAATAAACCCTTTTGGTTCTAACCAAGAGGAGTTACCCGATTTAAAGGTATAGACTTCTCTAATGTTATTTTGTTTTATTTTGCTTCTCCAACCCCCTAAAATCTTTTTATTACTTTATTTTGAAACAACAACACTATCTTCCATATACTAGGATGTTTTTATAAGAATTATTCGAGATACACTTACACAAACCTACATCTAATGGTTAATGAGCATACTATTTCCGTGGATGGCGAATTTCTACCTCACGAAATGATGATTGTTCAATATTATTCTAACACCTTAAAAGGTGGCCATTAAGATGTCAATATATTTATATATGATATATAATATTTTTATTTTTTACTTAATCTTCTGTATTTTTCATTTATGTCATACCTTTATGGCTTCCATTATGGGTATACACGATATCTTCATTTTAGGATGTGCGGACTACCACCCCCTCAAAGTGATTTGATTCGTTAATGTCATGTGTGGGACGTATAAAGGATGGAATTAATGATATTATATATGATATTATACTGGAATTATAATATAACTTTATATCATTATGATTCCATTCCATAAAATATGAAATAGAAATGAATGTAGAGTTCATGCGTACGTACGGCTTACCGTCTCCATGAACGGTGCATTTCATTTCTTACCTCTAAATGTTATGTAGTATTGAAAATGCATGTATATACTGGATATATATGACATATATGATATCTAAATCATGAATATAATTCTGGATATAATGGATATTTTACAACATGAACAACTTGTAATTATAAAGATTTTCTTTTTGACTCAAGTACCAAGGATCGACAAAACGACCATTATTAACTTAAATAATTACATAGTTTACATAACATGGTAATAAGTGATATAAAAGGAATAATTAACTTGAAAAAGGTTCTTAAGAAAGTAGAAATTAACTCAATTTTATTATTCAGGACATTAAAGAACGATCGAGTCAAGTCGGACATGTTGTAAGGGACTTCGTCTCAATCTCCTTTCATTGAGGCATATTATGTTTTATACACAACTTTCTTTTATAAAGTGTATAAACCCCCTTGACTTTTATGTTTACTCAAAAGGAATCTTTTTTATATGAATCATTTACTAAAAGACAAAAGGGAATGTTTTTTTGTCATACGTATGCGGCGACAACGACTTCTCCACCGCTGTGACCATTATTTGAGCTTCAGCTTCCTCTAAAAGCCATAATTTTTTTTTAAAATGAAAAATAAATACCATGTTTTACTTTTCTTTTATTTTGGTATTGAAAATGGTTTTCATAATGTTTTTATATCAATGTGTTGTATTGATATCTTGTGATTGAGAAGTGGAAATTTTATGTTCCTTTATGCTTGTTTTATTCGATATGATTATGTTATGGTTCTTGGGCCTTGTTATGAAGATGGGTGGTTCCATGATAAACTAAGGGTGGGTGAGCCCGATATAGCTCTCCAATGCATTGGGTAACGTGAAGGGGTTAAATTTTAAGGTTTCTCCAAAGAGATTTAGGGAATATACTGTGATGGGTATTCCAAACATAACCATGAGGGTTACTCCCTACGTAAGAATGTTATGAATGCCCCAAGATACCTTTATGTCTTATGATTTCTATGATTTATTCATGATTTGATGAGGTATGTTAAAATTCTTATGTTTTATGTGTAAAGTATGATTTCATACATGGAAAAATGTTTTCAATTCGTACTTTTATATCCCTTACTCATTTTTTTATGTTCATCCCATGTTTTTGAAATATTTTTCACAGGTCAAGGGAAAGGTACATGATGTGACGATAGTGTCAGGGAAGTGTCAAGAAAGAATCTATTTTTTATTTTAATTTTTTTTCCGATGATGGGAAAAATGAGTACTATCTTTTATGTAACCACTTTGTTTAAATGTGGAGTGTAATGCATGATTTATGATCTAATTGTCTAAAACTCTAAACCGGAAAAGATCCTCAACGTGTATTCTTGAAAAAACTCAAGATTAAGTAATGCTTAAGGCCTAGGCCTTATAATCCATGACCTATAACCTCTTTTAGAAATTTCAATTATGTGAAGGTCCCTATGAATAATGTTGACTCCCAATTTCCAAGGTCATTGCTCTTACATTCCCACTACCAACAAATTCCGGATGTGGCTGCTCAACCAATAAAATATCAGCCACCAAATCTCAATCTAGTATCCTAGTATAGGTAGAAATTAAAAGAGGGATTACAGTGAAATGTATGTATATACACAATAGTTGTTCGAGGGTCGATGTCTAGAATAATTGATCTAGAACCATATCCATCACGAACCTAGAGAGGTTAGTAAAACTCAATGAATACTCAACTACTGTCTTATTTCCCTACGGGAGCTACATAAGTCCATGAATACATACAAACCTCAACATAGATAGAGATAAATCATATATAAAGAGATACTCAATCTATGTGCACACAATAGTTTCCTCATCATAAGATTGGGTATATAAACCTACAAATCACCCTATTGAGTCATGAAGAAGGATCAATACTAGGAAGACCATATGATTTTTTGGTTTCCTAACGAGATATAAAAATCCATCAATCCATTCAACCTATCCCTCTGATGCTTCTGGGTCGGGATTCCCTTATAACATGAGAGGTCTCTACTTCTGAAACTCGTGAAGTACTCTCATCCTACGTACCTCATCATCTAGTACTATGGGTACCACATGCTCTACTAAAGGTGGTTGTATGGATGGTGTATCACTTGGAGGTGAAATATCGAGAACAAGTCCATGTATCGATGCCTCATCACTAAGTTGGTCATCCACATGATCATGCTGAATCATAGCTGACATATGTCACGGAGGAATCCCGAAACAAATAGGATGCACCACGGTAAGTGAGTATAGTAGGAGAGCCGACTCGGAAAGTACATGGAAATCACAACTCATTCCTATATGATGAATATACAGTTTTATCCCTAAATCTAATGTTCTTATATACCGATTCGAAAAGAGAGTGTTGAATGTCTTGGTGTATGGATATGTTGGTCACCACACCAACACTGAAGTCCCTAGTCATAAATATGAACTCGAAACACATAACACTATTTCTGAAAAATAGTCTCATAGTATTTCTGTACTAATGTAGAACCAACCACCAGTAGTACCTCTTTTCTACGACCTGTCATACTGGGTCCTATGCTGCAAATCCAAAATCCCACTTCCAATAGTCCAAGGTATGGAAACTAGAACTGATTAGGCATATCACTAACATGTAAGGCCTTGGACTAAGGGCATACACACACACACACACACACATCTCCAATCTTATACAATGCTGAAATGTAGAAAAAACTGGACAAACATACATAGATACATCTAAATCCCTTTACTAGATTACAATAGGAAGTAAAAGAAAGTAAATAAGGCCCAATACAATGATACCACAAATATTCTAAAAAAAGAAGTCCAACAAGAGAGTAACTATAAGTATTACTTTTATATTTTTAGTTTAACCAATAGTAAATATATTTTTAACTTATCCACAGTAAATAGTATTTACTATTATTACTATTCATTTTGGTAATAAATTATGTTGAAATTATTAGATATTATAAACTATATTGATTCAAAAGCTGGAATAAATTTATCTGAATACTGTTCACAAATATGAGAAAAACAGAATATAAAATTAATCAGGTAGATGTGATGAGAAAAAATGTTTTTAAAATGAAAATTTTCTATATTTTACAATGTTATTATATCAATATTCAAAATCAAACTGATTAAAATGACATTAATTGTATTAATGGATATATAATTGAACTAATTTTACCTTATAACCAATTTAAAATATAGTATAACATTATAAATTATTTCAAAAAAATGCAGTTCTCAATTAAAAATCAGTTTTTTAGTAATAATAAAAAATTGAAACTTTTAAGTGAATTCCCAAAAATTCACCAAAAGATAATAATAAAATTCTTACATAAAAACGTATTTTATCTGATCAAAGAAACATCCAAAAGTTATTAAAATTTATTTTTATTAATGTACATGTAATGAAATAGAAAATTCTTTTTTTGAGAAAATTGTATTTTGAAAAAATATAAAGACCTTAGAAAAAATTAAGTACTTTTCATATCATTGGGTTTCATGTATACTAACAAGAATAATAAATATTTAAAAATTAGTTATTAATATTAATATTTAATTTTTTAACCGATAGGTTATAATGGTTTCATTTAAATAAATATATTAAAATTATACCATGGGTTTATTAAAAATTAGTGTCATGTGTATTGAATATTAACCTAAGGATACTTTTTACGCAAGATACCATTGAAATTTTATTTATTTGAAAAAAATAATTAAAACATGGGGTATTACATGCCATTAGAGATTACCTTGATTATTTTTTTGGAAGGATTTATATATTATATAATTACATATTCTAAGAGAAATTGAGTGCATGGATAACCCTTTATCATTATACTAATGGCCGTATGTAAGATGAATATTTATAAAAAAATTATAATGTTACTAATTTGGATACAAAAAGGATTATTTTTTTGGAAAATATAATATCATATAATGGTATTTTTAATGATCCATCAAATGAAAAATAAAATGAAATATATTCCAACCCAACCATGGTAACTAAGATCTATATATATTTTTTGGTTTGGATAGATATTATCAAATCTTTGTCAAAAATATGTTATGACATTCTAATCCACTCTCCATGTACACTCAAAAGGAAGTTAAGATCATTTGGATATATTTATGTGATGAAAATGTCATGGAACTAAAGAGAATGTTTGTTTGTGCACATGTTTTCACACGATCCTATTCTAGATAATGGATTATGATCTGTTATAATGAATACACTACTGGAATGGGATTAATAATAAAAAATAATTATATTTTCATAACTTAATATTCAATCAAATTTAAGACCAATGAGGATAATTATCCAACTCAATACTAGATGTTAACAATGATAATCATTGAAATAAATATATAAAGGTAATATAAGTTGGGAGTTAGGAGTGACATTTATAAGGATCATAAAACTTTAATGTATATATTCACCTTAAATTATTTGAATATATAATATAAAATATTGATATATTTCATTATAGTCTATGATTTCTCGATACATTATGACTATTAAAAAAACAAGGGGGAAAATTATTTGAGCCAAAATTATAATTTTATCTTATCTGAGATATAGATCAGAAAGGATTCCATTTTTATATATTTATATAGGATGGACCATGATATAATGGAGGGGATAAATCTTATCTTTCCCATATAAGTGTTCACCCATATTTACTTTTTAAGATTATATAGGAATAAAAGGAAGATGTTAAGATACAAGTGTTGAAGAGAAATGTTTCTAAATATATAATTTATTATGATGGTATGATATAGTTTAGGAACCATTTATGTTTATTTTCAATACCGTATTTTAAGTATTTGTAGGATTATTTTCATAGTTCACCAATTTGTATTTATTTCAAATTTAGAAATATGTATGGATATATTAAACAGTATTTATGCTAAGATATCATGAAGATAGACACATAAAATTATGTACCTTAGGGATAGGTATGTCAGAAAGTGAATAAAAAGAGGCATAAGTCTAATGTAATTTCACAATAATTACTCATATAAAAATGAAAATTGGAAAATCACCATTGATTTCATATTTGAAATCCTAAAAACTACTACATTCCATAACATAATTATAGTTGTTATTGATCAACTAAAAATATCATCACAATTTGTATCTATCAAATATCATTTTTCTATTCATTTGATTAACATTATATAAATTAATTATGTGTTGATTTTTCAAGATGATACACATTCTATTTTATTTGATCAATATAAAAGTTTTACATCAATTTTTTGGATAATTATTCAAAAATATCTAGATATAATGTTTTATTTTAGTTCTTCTTATCATACATTTATATATAGTCAATTTTAGAGGACTATTCAAACCCTAAAGGGTATATTAATATCATGTTCTTTGGACATAATGGTAGTTGGGATCAACACCTTCCACCTTTTTTATTCTATTATAAACATATCAACCGCTCGAACATTCAGTTGGATCCATAAAGACACCCTAGTGTAGGTATGTTATAAACTCCATGTTTTGGTACACGTTTTGGAAATAAATCTATTAGGACTTGATCGAGCTAATTAATAGGAATAGAATTCATGTTCTATTCAGAAACACATAAATTTTTCATATAGTTAATTAAAATGTTGTTCAGTAAATTATATATTTAACCAATAATTATATGTTAGTGAAAACATGTTCATGTAAATTTCTCTATTTAAGATGGTTATTATATTTTGAATGAAGTGATTTTTATCCCTAGGTATAGAAACCCCTTTTATATTATTGATTATTTAGTAAAAATATATTATCACATCACACTTCCATGAAACCACTCCCTAGATCATGAGGTGGTCCATGTATCTCTACTAGGAGATTACATACTTGATCAATCAAATACAACAACCTTATAGGTGGTCCTAAAGGCTCATGATATATCCTATTAAGAATAACCAATAAAAATCTTTGATCGTAGAGATAAATTTCAATGAAATAAGACTAGTTACCTGGTTAAAGATCACTATAGGAATAATAATTTAAAATAATATACCTGGGAACTGAAGGATGTTAGAAAATTTAGATATGCTCAATTTTTTATTATTGAGTGATACATTTTTTGGGATAAATGCATTTTAATGGTGGAAAAATGTAATAGCCAAATATTTTATATGTATTTACGTTGAAATTAACATGAAGTATTTGATAGATTGTTTTACACACAACCCATCATCTAAAGACTCGAGATATTGTATACCTTTATAAGCTATGTGTTGCCTTTATGAATATAAATAGGAATAAAAAAAATAATATTTTTATGTTTTTTTAATAATAATTATTGATTAATTTACAATAAATAATTACTCAATTTTTAGTGATATCACATTATACTTCATAATTTTTTTTTCATAAAAACCGTTTTTATTGAATTTTGTTCATGGATATTATATTATTTTAAAACAATAGAGAAAATTAATTATATAGAAATGATACCACTTGGAAATAATCATATATAAATTATGTTATTTTTATTTTTTGTGATTTTTATGAAATGATTAATTTATCAGTTAAATTTAAAAAAAGATTTTATAGAAAACATTCATTCCCATTAAAGTATAAAAAACCCTTGTTTTGAATTAATTTTTAAATTTAATTTATTTATATTAACTAAACATAATCCAATAATTATAATCATAATATTGATTATGCTTAATTATTGAATTAAAGCATTTTTTACATAAAACCATTTTTTCTAGAAATCGTTTTTCAACAAGATTTGGGGTTTATATTAAAAGTAATTTCATATAAATATAGTTAATGAATTATGTAAATTATAATCCATATATTGAATCTAAAAAATACTTTAATTTGGTAACTTAAACCTAATTTTTAGTTATTATGAATAGTAAATAATGTAAAATTTTGTTAGCAAAGTTAATGTTTAAAGTGGTTTTTTGGTTGTTAAACTAATATATGAGGTTAATATTTCGATATAAAGATTTATAAATATTAATTTATGATGATATTTATTCCAAATATCATCACATGTTTTATATGTTTCATTTTGAATAATTTTTCTTGATTATGACATTATTATATTTTAATGCTTTGAAATATTCCAACTGTGTGTTCTACCACCCTTATAAATGGGCACCCCTCCTATCTATTCATTAGACCACCATGAACAAGATAACTCAACCAAACCCTATAAAAATATGTTATAAATGTATAGATACATGATTTATAGGTTATTTTCATCTGAAAAACTATTTTGTGTATCCTTGAATACTGATTTAAATGTGATCTATAGAAGAAGAAGTGATTATCAAACCCAACCAATTTCATTATATTTAGTCTTATACATCATTTATATCTACCGTATTTATCATCAAATAAGAAATTATGTATAAAAAATAAACTAATATATTATTATGATTATTTAACCAACATTATCATTACTATTTTTTATCAAATTGGAAATTAAATTGTCAATCAAGAATATTTGTGGATATTGCTAGTACAGAGTCATATAAAATATTTACCATAACCATTAGTCATATTTTGTTACATTGATATAGTTAATTTTTATATATGATATTTATGATATAGTTATTGTAAGTATGTCAGATCTCACACGTCATAAAGGTATGTTTCTATTTAATTTTTTTAGATCCATTGAATTTGGGTAATTAATTATCTCCAAGTTACCATTATCTTTCAATTCTTGGCCATTTGGAGAACTCATTGGTCCTAATCAAAGCTTCATGTCTTTCTATAACTTTTCATTTTTATATTTTATGGATTAGAGATTATATATTGGGTAATCTTCATTGGAATCCTTAAAAACAACTTTTTTCTAGTATATTCTATGTTAATGCTTCAATGTGTGCTTGATTGTAGATTTAAGGATAAGCTTAAGGTTGCGTTCACCTTAATATTTAAGGTAGATGGTCAACATGTTAAATCCCATAATCATTTAGTGGATTTATATATGTGTGGTTTTGTTATTATTTCTCCATTGTTGTGAAATTTATTCTTTTAGTGAGATTCTATAAAATTGTTTTCAAAATGGTGATTTTAATCCCTCGTGAACCACATAGGATGATTAGAGGATGACTAGATCAAATAGATCCACCCATGGGGTGCCCCAATGATTCTGAACATGGAAAATGACAATGTTATGCCAAGAATTTTGTTCATGTTGATGTAGATCCCAAGATGAACGTGTTCGTATGTTATATTGAATAAAAAAGGGAAAATTAATGGTTATTTCAAGATCTTGAATGGATTAAGGGATTGTTGGGAATGCCTTGAAATTGAAACAAAGGATTAATGTTAATATACCAAATGGATGATAGATATTTAATGGAAATGAATATATAAATTAAGTCACATGAATTGTTGAAATGTGTTAAATAGGCCAATGTATGATAATAAATGATTATAGATAATGGAATAATACTTGAGGATAGACATTGGGTTAAATATGCTATGAAATGTAAATGATAATGTGCTAATGGGTTAATTATTAATGATGATTTACATGTGAAATGATTTTTTTTTGAAATCTGAATGTAATGTGTATGGTTTTTGAGAAGGTAAGTTTGGTAAATGGATGAATAATCTTGTGAACTCGGATTGATGGTGTATAATAATGTACTGAGGATCGTCCCTCAGGCCGGTTTGGGTTGATTCTCTATCCCACCCCTTAAATGCATGATTTAGGGTTCCAGAATGTTGCTCAAGGCCCTAATGGTTACATATAATAAAAATAGCCTAATCGATGCTCTAATGTTAGTGTGATGTAAATGGTTGTGAAATGGTTTTTACTAGTGAGAGAGGGAACACATATTCTTCCTTATACTTATTAATTTATTGTATTGGGATATTTTGTAAATGATGTTAATGCATACCACATTAAAAAAATAAAGAAATCAGCATAAGTAGATATTATTCACTGAAGGATCTCGAGTTGTCTTTTTTTTTTATCATGTATAATTTTTTCTACTTTCATGCACTCTCTAACAAGAATGGTTATTTTTTGACATCATTGATGGTGGCCTACTAGGTTGTACTCAGAACCTGCTGAGCTGCAATTCAGGTACCTGAGAATATTTCATCATTGTAGGTTAGGACAAGTGAAATGTCTATATGATATGGAGTAATGTTAGGCAAAGGATGTGCATGGATAAGTCTCCAGATATAGATTCTAGACCTTTTTTGGATTTTGGATGTTGTCTTTATTTATAGGTTTCCTTTACAATTGGTTCAATAGCATGACATTAAATATTTATAGTTTTAGTTATGAGCTGTACTCTATTTGGGTAATGTTTAGTAATGCATGTTTCAATTTTAATGTTTTATATTTTCATTGTTTGATATGTTATATTTGGTGGATTACTCTAGTAATAAATATATAGTCTCTTAATATGATCTATTAGACCATCACTACTAGTCGGAAACCACTAGTGTATGGGGATATGTGCTTTAGGTCTTGTGGAGACCAAGATAATGAAAACGATCTAGTGGTGTTAGGTTTGGGGTCATTACAAAGTGGTATTAGAGGCCTTATTTGTTCTATATTTTAATTTGGAGATGATAGTTGTGAGATTTGGAAGTGTTGGGCCTCGACAATGAGCTCATGCATGGGTGTAGCTAACCCATATGTGAGTAAAAACAGAAGTACCCAGGAGGTGGGTTGGTTTTTCATGTTGTGTGTTATATCCATTGACTGATATTTCACTATTGGGTGATGCACTTGATGTGTGATGTGACTATTTTATGATATTTTATTTGTGGACAGAATGGAATGAGGGTGTGAATTATTGAATCATTATAGGATCCTAGGAATATGGTTGGGATTAATCATCATTGGCACACACTAGATGGGTTTGTAGGACATGAAGGGTAGGATTAATTTTTCATTACTCAAAAATGTAAAAAAATATTGTCTAATAAAGATGAATAAAATGGAAAAATGTAAGTAGTGTTAAAAAATGATCCAATAATTTTTCTCGATGAATGGTTCTAAATGTGTCATGAATTATGGTTTTAACAAGTTGTAGTATTTTAAATGTTTCTAAAAATGAAATATTTACATTATGAATGTGGAAATTTATTAAAAGGGGTGCCCAATGGAAGGATTGAGACTATATTTGTAGGTTTACCCCAAGTTAGCGATGAACCGTAGTTTAGATGGTTGTGGGTAGTGTTCTAAGGGTTACAATTTACTCAAGGATAATGTATGTGAAATTGGATACTTATGGATATTGGGGAGCTTCCATTTTTAAAATTATGGATTCTTGTTTTATGTGTTTTGAGATGTGTTCTTAGAATTGTAGGAACATTATACCATGATATCCTATAATGGTTGGATGACAGTAAGTCCTCACTAAGAATGATCCTCCAGAAATGGAGCACAGAAACCCAGTTATCCTGGATGATTGAGGGAAAGATATGTTACATGATAACGTAGCTTGTTTTATGTAGATATAGAAAGGGACCCAGAGATGGTTATGTCGAGTATGATTGAGCTGACTAAGGATTTTTAGCTGCAACACCATCAAACTTTTGTAGGATATGGTGGACTTGATGCAGCCAAATTTTAGATTTAGTTAATTTAGAAAATTATTGAACACATAGATACTCCTCCTGATAAGGGAGTAAAGCAGGTGGATTACATGTTGTGGGGTTAGGCAAAGTTTTGGTGGGACGTTTGGGACTACACTCAAAAGGTTGATGGTATAACATGGAATTACTTCAAGGAATTGTTTTTGGGGAACTTTTATTTGGATACATGGAATCATGAGAAGGATATGTAATAAATGAGGTTTTACTAGGGATTTATTTTAGTGATGGATTATATTAGCTGCTTTGTCGACTTGCGATGCATTGTTTTGGCATTGTTGGGAATTTGTACAACCATGGTTAGATTTTTCTATGATGATTTCAAACAATATATCTAGTCATAGGTAATAATCATCTATTTAAAGAGTGTTTCTAATGAAGTATATAATGCCATTTTTATAAAGGAGCCTCAAAGAAGATTCTAGTGGCATACATGCAGTCCCAATTGGGAAACCTAGTGGTGAGGTTTTTTATGGTAAAAAACACCACTGTGAAAGCCTGCACTGGGGTGGTAGTAGATAGGGATGTCATAGAATGGAACCAGTCTCTCAGGGTAGTGACCAAGGAAACTACAATTAATTAGGTAGGTCATAGAATATACAAGGTCAGTGTCCCCAATCACCAATTAATTGTCGAGCATTCAGAAGAATGGGACATGTACAGAGGTTTAGTAAGAATCCATGAGGATGAGAATAGACGGAGGGAAGACATAGATTTTTAGTGTAGACATGGGTTTGTTTACCCCATATAAGGTAGTAATATTGAGCTCAACTGGTTGTGCTAGTCAAGGAGGTGGATGTGGTACACCATGGGGGAGCATCCTCGTGATCAGAGTAGTGTTGTGTCGGGAACATAGACCAAAACCTAGGGAATAGGGGTAGGTCGGCTTCATCCAGTTCAGTCTACACCTTGAAATGGTGAGTCATGACCATCAATTTTTCGTAGAATTATCCTTGCATAATATATGCTTTCTACTTACTTATATGATATAGTTTAATCACGTTATTTTATTTCTTCTAAGTTTGTAGTTTTTTTGGGTCCAGTAGTGGGACATTTATGTTGAGTTATGTCGATTGATACTCTGCTATGAATGTGAACCTAAAATAACCAGAACTATAAGGATTGTACACTCAAGGTTGGTGGGTGAAAATTTTTGTGGGATATTTTTCAAGATTGAGAAATATAATTTTGGTTTTATTTGGGGCATGGGCTAGTTAGTGTTGTACCTGTGTCACAGCGATGGTGGCCATCATAGGATAACATTCAGTCCTCATCAGTTAGATTCTTAGGTCCATCATGGTGAAAGGAATGTTAGAGAAATCCATGTAGTGAAAATATGTCAGCAGTTGGGTGAAATCACAAACCAACAATATTTTATTATGTTTGATTATGGGGGAGTATATCCACATCTATTTCCTCATATGGTGGATCAGTTTCAGGATGTATTTCCAAAGGATTTCTCAAGGCTGCCGCTTAAGAGAGATGTTGAGTTCACAATACAGTTTCTACCATGAGTAGAAATAGTTACCATTATGTCATATAGAATGGCACAAGTAAAATTCTATGAACATGAATAAATGTTTGAGGTTTTGGAGAACAAAGGGTTCATTCATCCTAGTACGTCACCTTGGGGATCTCCATTGTTATTTTACATTTAGGTTGACAGATCAGTGTGGTTGTGTGCAGATTAAAAGAACCTAAATCAGATGATAGTTTAGAACAAATTAACTTTTACCTGATTTGATGATATATTTGAAAACATATTGGGTTGTACTATTTTCTAGAAGATTGATTTGAGATCTGGGAATCATCATCTGATAATGACACCTTTTGATGTACCACAGACTACCTTTAAGAGCAGGTATGGTTTGTATGCTTTTTTTATGCCATTTGGATTTTCCAATTCATAAGAAGTGTTTATGGCCTTAATAAATCAAATCTTTCACCCATATCTAGACCATTTTGTATTTTTATTTGTTCATGACATTATGGTTTACTATAAAAATCATGACAATCATTACAAACATCTATAAATCCTCTTGAGCACACTAAAAGAGAATAGGTTATAAGCCATGAAATCCATGTGTATTTTTCTGATTGGAAATGTGTATTTTTTAGAGATATTTATCTTAAAATATGATGTATATGTAGATCCAAATAAAGTTCAAGCAGTTGTATATTAGAAAAAACTGAATAATGATTCTAATTACAGATGTTTTATAGGAGTGGTTTTCATTTAATGAAGGATTATTAAAGACATATCCAATATAGAAGATCCACATTTGGACATAACAATAGAAATAATTAAGATTGAATGTTCTAGAGCATGTTAGAATGCCTTCCATAATTCAAATAAGTAGGTTAAAACAACATTTATTTTAATCTTACCTAATCCAAGTATGGGGTATACATTGTTCTTTGATGAATATGGTGGTTGGATCAGGGCGATATTAATGAAGGATGATCAGGTGGTTGCATAAAGTTCATGGAATTTTAGGATTCATTAAAAAAATTATCCAACACATGATCTCAAACTAGCTGTATAGGTTTATTCCGTAGAGTGTTAGCAACACAATTCGTTAGAATATGGGTTTACCTTGTATAAAAACAATAAAATCATTATGTAAATATTCTACCATCGTGACCTAAATCATTGGGAGTAATGAATTGTCCAGTACAAGAAATATTTTTATTTTGAAATGATTTACACACCATGAATGGGAAACTATATTGAAGATGCTTTGGTCAAGAAAACTTAAAAACAAGTAATTAATGAATCTACATCCAAGTAGAATATGATAGAATTGTTTGCAGAGATGCACATTCCGGTGAATGATGGAAAAGGGTTGATAACCATTGAATCTTGTATAATTGATTTTCTGCTTCTAAACCAAGTTAGGGAGAGTCATCATGAGGATTCATAATTTCTAGATTTAAGGGAAATTTTTAAATATTATAATTAATTCATAGTTTAATCATTTGAATTTAATGGGTTTCTTATGTTTGTGGTTGTGTTGTGGTGCCAAAATGTTGGTCGGAAGAGTTGATGCATGTTTTTCAGGAACCGATGTGGTAAGGGCATCCAGGATTGACTGAATTGTATCATGATCTATGTAGGAAGTATTGGTTTCCAATAATTATGAAATAGGTTAAAGGTTTTATGGCATGATTCCCTACTTGTCAGTGGGTGGAGGTCGAGTATTAGCAGACAGGTTATTGGTTATAGGTATTTACCATTCTGAAATATAAATGGGATGATGAGATGATAAATCTAGTGGTATTTTTCTGAGGATTCATGGAAATAATGATATGATATGGGTAGTTATTGACTACATGACTATAGTTTCTCATTTCTTACCAATTCGAGAGACTTTCACCATGGATCAATTGGGAAAGTTATATGTTCATGAAACATTTCGGTTATAAGGGGTGCTATAATATATAGTTTTGGGTCATGATTCGAATTTTACAACATGATTTTGAAAGGTATTACTATTTAAACATGATAATTAGGTGTAATTGAGTACAAATAGCATCTAGTATATGGACATGTTATCAGATCATACCATTTAGTTACTAGAGGAAATGTTGAGGGCTTGTATCCAAAATTATGTAGGATCATGGGAAAATAATTTTTTCCGTTTTGGTTTTATCTAAAAAATATCTTTGAGGATATGATTGAGGTGTCACCGTATGAGGCACTCTATGCTATGTTGTTTCTATCTCTAGTGTGTCGGATGTAGACTAGAGAATCAGAGTTATTGGGATTGAGTCTCGTGTAGAAGATGTCATAACATATTCAGTTGATTTAGAAACATATAGTTGTGGCTCAGAGAAGAAAAAATGTCATATACCAATTCCATTCATTGACCTCTTGAGTTTAAAGTAGGAGATCTTGTGTTTATTTTGGTGTCTCCATCGTTGGTTCACCATCAGATTTCAAAACTAGGAATGTTGGTGCCTAGGTAAATGGGGTCATTAATGATTTTGGAGAGGATCATAATGATGGCATAATGACTTGATATTCCATAGAGGTATCATAATATGAAGGGTATTTTTCATGTGTCACAATGTAAATAGTATTACCCTAACCCATCTCATGTTTTTGATGTTGAATATATTGAGCTTGACGTTGATGCAACCATTGAGGAGCATCTTCTTTATATTGTGGAACATAGTGACAATGATGTGCAAGGTAAGACATTGAATTTTTTTTTTTCGTTTTGTGGAGGCATGGGGAATTTCAATAGGATACTTTGGAGGGGGGTTAGATATGCATTCCCAATGGCCAGATCACTTTGCTTTAGCAACTCGGTGGTGCTTGGAAGTGTGGATCTTGGATGATTTGTTATAATGTTGGGAGGTTCTAAGATCCATCCTTTCATGAAAGTATGTTCCTATTTATATTTTGGATTCAATCCCTTTATCATGTATAATTAATTGATTACCAGGAGCCTGGGTAATCTTTGGTGTGTTCCAAGGTCCAGGATAAGAAATTAAAGGAAATTGGGCCATTTTGGGCATGTTTTACAGTTTGCGCATGGTTTATGGAAACCGTGTGATGGGATGTTCCAATATATGTCCCTATGGACCGATGCATATCACACAGTTGGTGAATGGTTTTCCAAAACTATGTAAGGTTCCAATGTAATCATGCGACTTGGACACCTTTCCGGAAAAGGCAGCTGCATGGTTTGGAAAACTGTATAGACAAAGCATGCAACCTTTAAAAACTAAGAATGTAATAAACTGCCACATCATGATTTTATGTTTCTTGCACAATTTATTTCTTATTTATTCATTTCCCAACCCTTTTGATGAACTATTTCAAACCAAACATCCAAGAGACTATTCTTTATTGATTCTAGTCCATTTGGAGAGTGGTTGAGTGTAGATTGAATATCTAGGTAAGTCTATCACCCATATTTCTTCTCTCTTTTTGAATTAGGGAATGTATCCTGGGTTAACGTCTTCTGAATACCTAAAACCCTCTTTTTGTGGAGGATTCTAGAATAATGTTGAAAGCATGATTGAATCGGGATCTCTGTATATGTTTATTGTCTGTACACCTTCTTATTTTAGGTAGGCGGTATTCAAGTTATATCACATAGTCATTGTGTTTAGTTATGAATGTGTGGTTGTGTTATTCTTTATCCCCTATTGGGAAATTAATTATGTTACTGATATTTTTTAAAATTGTTTTTTAAATGGTGAATCTAATCCTGGAAAGTCTCCATGGGATGTGTTGAGGTTTACTAGACCAAATTTGGCTTCCCATGGGGTGAACAAAAGATCCCAAACATGGAGAATGACAATGTTAAGAGTTGAATGTGGTTTTTGATGATGTATAATCCATGATGAACATGTTGGTATGTTTTTTTGAACAGAATTTAAAAAATTAATTGTTATGTCTAGATCATGAATGGATTTATGGATTCTTGGGCATGGCCTGAAAATGACCAAAAGGGATTAATTTAAATATGTAAAATGGATTATGGATATGTAATGAAGATAGATGGATGAATTAAGACATATAAAATGTTTAAATGGGTTAAATAGGCCAATGTATGATAGTTGTTATTTATGATTAATGGGATAAGGTATGAGGTAGGAAAATTGATCAAACTAGCTATGCAATGTAAATGACATGTCTGCTAATGGGTTAATTCTTATTGATAATTTACATGTTAAATTATTATTATTTTGATATTTTAATTTTATGTGTATTGATTTTTTATGGTGTGTAAGATGGTAAATGTTGTAAATGTGTGAATAAGAATGTTTACATGGATTGGCGGTGGGGGATAAATGACCTAGGCCCATCCCATTTCTTAGGATAGACTGATGCTCTATCCCACCCCTAGAATGAATAGAATTGGGTGACATATTAATGCTCTAGTCCCTAATGATTTCATTAGATGAAACTAACGGGACTAATTCTCCATGGTTAGCATGATGTAAATTGTGACGCCCCAGGTTTTATGAACTAGTCCATGTGAACAATGTTATGCTTTTAGTGATGTATCTTGTTTTATTTGTTGTGTTTTGTGTGCTAATAAATAATTTGAAACGAAATAAAACATGTAGAATAAGGTAAACTGATATATAATAAAATTTTACATTGCAACAAGATCCAACTAATTGAAAATACCATGCACAAGACCTAACACATCCACAACGAGACTACTACGAATCACAACTCGAGTAATCAGATAGTCGTCGTCTACAGAGTCCATCAGTGTGAAAAATATAACAGCCAGAGCCATGGCACACATACTCAACACGAAAGGTATGAGGAGAACCATCCTTCCTATCTCAAGTGTTTTGATTTTGAGAAACACCCTACCCCCACTTCTTTTTAATTTCCCTTAGAGATATGACTGTTAAATATATATAGCCGTTGGATTTTCAAAACGACCTTTGGGTTTCTGTTGATAAATTTTATCTTTATATGAAAACTTGTTTTAAATTCCCTTATAATTTTATGATATTTCTAATATTTCAATATTTCTAAAATATTTTTTTTACAAGAGAATCACAGTTTTAAAATAAAAAGAGTATTCTTGGAAATAAATCGTTTTGTTTCTACAAAAATTCCGATAGATACCTATATAGTTAAAAACTTAGTATTATTTTTATAAAAGATAGGTTTAAAGGGAATCTATAATAATTATATCTTTTGATATCTAAAATTATGTATTTTTGAATTAACTTGTGGTCTTTTAGAATTTTTATGAAATGGATGGTGGTGTATTTTAAAGATCCTAATAATTATAATGGTATTGTATGTAAAATAAGAAAGGTATAACTTTTAAAAGATTTATATATGAAAAATTTTACATAAGCTAGTAAAGGGATTTAGATTTTAAGTTAAAACTATTTGTTGTTATGGTATATTAACTCATTTTTGTGCAACTATTTATATTTTGAACTAACTATACTTAAACTAGTTTTCTTTGGGAAATATAAATAATTTTTTTATAAAAATTATGCTGGGGCCCGGCCAAGCCGAGGGAATCCCTTAGGGGACAAGCCCTCTAGGCCGAGACCAAGCCCCAGGGACCCGAGGTACTGACCATTGGGGTCCCAGTTATGCATAATGTCAACCAGGCCCGAGCCTGAGCCGAGTATGGGGCCGTCCAGTCGCATGTGGGCCCGTGTGTAAGGCCCACGGTGCACGTTGCATAGGGGTGGGCTGAAGCCCGCATGGGGTCCATGTGTAAGACCCCTGTGTGTGTGTGTTCATGTTATTACTCCAGTTTTTGCGTGCTTTGTATTATAAACCTCTCCCCAACCGCTTTTTGTTTCGATGTGGGATGTACTCCGCGTGATCCGGACCGTCCAATCGACTTCCACGTCGATCTCATCCATCCAACTCTTTTAGCCGCATGATCGCCCCCACCTACTCCCATGACCGTCTGATCTCTCGCGAGATCTAATCTTGTCCATTGGTTTCTTTTAAAATGATCAACCTGACTCTCGCGCTCCTAGCTGTCCGATCGCGCCTGGTTTTAATCAGCACCGTTCATTCCCTTCCACGTCGACCCTTCATTATCTTCTTCCTCGCACCGGGGTCCTGACCAGTAGGCCTACACCGAGGATGCCTTGGCTTCTCCTCCGCATTGCTCTTCTTGACCTCCGAACACCCATTCCTAGATCACTATTCCTTCATCTTTCCCACGTTGGTCTAACCTCTTGGGTTGAGTCACCAATGAACACTAAGGCCTATATAAACACTTCCTGGCTCATGAAACCAGGGCAGTTCCTCTTCCTCCTTCCCTCCTACAAACTCCCAGCAAGACCAGCGACGTACCTCCGGTCCAAGTTTTCTCCTTAAGCAATGTAAGGGTCCTTGCATGCCTGCCTTCTTTTGGAGAAAATATTCATTTTATACTCCCTGTAGATACAGTTTATATAGGCCTATATATATATATATACTTAATGTAAACCCCTTGGTTTGTATTTCCTTCAAGGAGTTTTGACCTTCGTGTTTTCTGTAGGGTGCATATGTATGGGTGCTTATATACCATGTTTTCATTTTGAGAAACCTGTGCACGGAATATACAGTTTATATATGTATATTTACATAATACAACTCCATATGTTTGTACATTGTGTATATACAGTTTCATATACATATAGATGGTATATACAGTTTATATATGTACATTTACACAATACAAATCCCTCGGGTTGTGTATTGTTTTTACATACGGTATATATACAGTTTTATTATACAGTTTTACAAAACCTAAAATTTATATTTAATGTTTATGGTGTATATATAAAGTTTCTTGAATGTTTTCTTATGACCTAACCCGACCTATTTTGGGTATCAATCTTTAAATAAATTTTTAATATATATATATATATATATATATATATATGCAAACTATGTTTTTTGGTTTAAGTGGAGTTATGTTTGTAAAAATTTAATTTTTTATACATATGGTTACATTTATAACAAACCTTATATGGATTTTGTTTTCAACCATGTAAGTGATTTATGGTTGGAAACCTTCAGTACCGAAGGAATTTAATAGACTTTATTTTTAAATTGTGTAAAACCCATATATACAGTTCGGGTATATATGGGTATGTGTATATGTATTTATAGGGATAATTTCCAAACCCCATTATATTCTTATATAAATAACAGGACTTAATTTATTCTTTGATGCAGGTAATACTTTATTAAGGTATGATTTGTGTGACTGCTAAACCAACATGTTTTTAAAATACACACAAATGGGCATGTTTTATTAAAGGAGTTTATCTAACATTTCCCCCGATGCCTTTTATGATAAAGTATGTACTTTGGTTTGATGTAAATATATTAGAGGATTTATGATTTAATGGGTCATGATATCATGTTATGTACACTTATTACCTAAATACAAAATGAACCTACTTTGGTGAATGCATTAATTAATCAAGTTATGGTTTAACTTATTTACAAGTTCAAGGGCCTATTTATCACCATAACTAATTTCAAGTGTTTTCTTTAAGCACTCCATTTCCGTGGAATAATAATTTCAACGATTCATCAGTTATTATATAATCATTTTATATGATTTATGTAATTAGATTATGTGAAAAAAATGTTTTACTAAGCTATGTATTCCTTTTTTTAGTTATTTCCATATTTTCCAATGTTAACTATCATACCATGTATTAGAAAAATTTGTGATGGTTCATTTTTTTTATTTTTATAATGCATGCTTTACATATCACAAAATAAATTAAGAAATTAGATTGCCCAATGTGGGATGGTAAACCTTGGGTAATATTAAAATGAATGAGTTATTCAAGGTGGTATGTGACATCTTGAATATGCAAATAGTTTAAGTAAAGCATGAATGATGTGGCTCACATGATGATAAAGACAAATTTAAGGGTGCTCCCTGATAGCGCTCCAATGCATTGGCTAAAGACTTAATCTCTAGAGAGGACCAATTTAATGACGCATTGGGGATAGACCTTGGTAATGTTTTCAAATGACACCTTAGGGATGGACCTTGGTGATACAAAAATTATTGTCTAAATTAAATGTTGATGCCACATGATTCAAGTTATGTCACAAGTTGTTTTCAAGATAAAGTGCCCATTCATTCATGACCATTGCCTTTATGCTTTCATAATGTTCTTATTTCACTGGTTTAAGTTGGAGCGTGATTTGTGATTATCATTTAGTAAAATAGTAACCAGTATATGAGGATTTAAGTTGATTCCTTTATGTGAAACTCAGATTATGCATTACTATTAACTGTTTAATTTATGCTTAAGTAAATCACATGTCGTACTTGTTCATGATAACCATTATTAATCTTTTGAGAATTGACATAATTGTTTCATGTTCTTCTTGAAAACCTTGATTGAGCATTTTTATGTTATGTGTTACAATTTTCCTTTGGTGAATATTCAATTTCATTTAAAAGAATGTTTTCAAATGTTACCCTATTTTCATTTCATTCATTTAAAAACCCCTTACTGAGTATTTCAATGCTCACCCTACGTTTTGATTTAAAATTTTCAGGTATCAGCTTTTAAAAGATGAATCATTCAGAAGTTTTCGGTTTCCCAGAACCCAAACCGCACACAATCCTCTGTATGGGGCATCATGTGTAGTTTACCAGTGCATGTTTTATTTTAATGCAACACATCATGTTCAGAAGGCACCGACTCCTGGGTTTCTGGGGTCGGGGTCTCTACAGTTGGTATCAGAGGTTCAGTTTGGATAACTCTGGAAAGCCAAAAAACTGAAACAAATATATATATATATATATACTCTAGTTTTACTAAAAAATGGGTTTTCATAAATTTCTAATGGAAAACAAAGGTACAAATATGTTATCTCTCCCCACTGAGACCCTAGAGACCATTGTGTCTTTAGATAGCCGTGATGATTTTCTAAACTATTCCCATATCCACATGACATGCAAACACCTTTACAATGTATCCAATTCACCACGGGTGCTTCAGTTACACCATGGGGTAAGAATAGATTACCTCCTAATGATGATAACCTAGTTTCCCTCCTATGTACATCGGGGAGGGTACTATGAGGGACTTTTCCAAATTTTCACGAAGGGTGAGAGCTTTGGCACTATGATTGATAACCCTTTCCAAGAAGCTACTGCTGACGGAGACCTCTGAGCGGGCTACCTTTTTCGGATTTTTAACTACGGATTCTGGGGTCAGTTATTGGACTTCGGAAGGTTAGAAGACGAGACCACCCGACTGTCTTGCAGACAACAGGTGTATGTTGATGTCTCCCAAATTCATACCCCTCATTCTAGACTCATAGGACGTCATAGGTGCCCCCATGAGTTTTTCCCTGAATGCTCGACCTGTGTTTTTTTTGAGGAGTTAGGGAGTTCTGCTTCTCTGTGTGGAGTTCGTTTAGTCGGTAGTTAATTGAAACTCAAGCCCTAATGCTTAATAATAAACATTTGTTTATTGAAATGTTGTCTTTCCCCTTCCTTGTCATTACAATGTGTATACCTTTGAATGGTTTTCACGTAATTGAATTCCCGTCTTAAAACATTCAGATGGAAGGAAAAACCCACATGTTATCTCTTCCCACTGAGATTCTGGAAAACATTGCAATCAAAACATGTGAGGACGACTACGACCCCTTCGCAAATTTTCGAAAAACGTGCAAGTAGTGGTTTGAGGTAACAAACGGTCCGAAGATTCTCCACACCTGCCAGGGGAATGCCTCCATCTATTACCACATTGGATCTGCATAGCTAGCCAGACGTGAACAACGAGGAAGATACCACGAAGGGATCTTTTTGTGTTTTACCCTAGGCCAGAACTACACGGCCACAATGAAATTTCAGGAGGCTTCTTTAGAGGGAAATCTTTAAGCGGCTTATATGCTCCAACTTCTCAGCTTTAGCCTGTTTGACCGCATCTATGGCTTCAATGTCCTCGACCGAGATATAATTCAGTGAATCCTTCGTATGTTGGTCTGCAAAGACATTTCAGAACTTTGTACTGTTCGAGCTTCCCTCTGGAAGCCTGAAGGCCCGAACCATAAGTGCAACCCCTCCTGTCTTTGGTGTATCTGGGTTAGGGAACTGGAAGAGGTGAGCATCGCTATAGGGATCCCTCTAAATGCACCTGTTGACCCTATACATTGGTGGAGGTGGTAAGAGCATTGCAGAACCTTGTAGTGTTGTGAAATAAATTTAGAGGACGCAATTTTCTAAAGGGGGGGATAATGTGATGACCCACGTTTTATGATCTGGTCCAAGTGAGCAATGTTATGCTTTTAGTTATGTATCTTGTTTTATTTGTTGTGTTTTGTGTGCTAATAAAAAAATTTTAAACGAAATAAAACATGGAGAATAATGTAAACTAATATATATTAAAATATTACATTGCAACAAGATCCAACTAATTGAAAATACCATGCAAAAGACTTAAAATAGAAACAACGATACTACTAAGAATCAAAACTTGAGTAATCAGATAGTCGTCGTCTTTAGAGTCCATTAGTTTGAAAAATATAAAATCCAGAGCCACGGCACACAGACTCAATGCAAAAGGTATTAGGAGAACCATCCTTCTTTTCTTAAGTGTTTTGATTTTGAGAAACACCATACACCCCCTACTTTTATAATGGTCCTTAAATATATGACCGTTAAATATATACAGTCGTGGTATTTTCAAAATGACCTTTGGGTTTCCGTTGAAAAAGTTTATCTTTATATGAAAAAAGTGTTTTTAATTCCCTTATAATTTTCTGATATTTCAAATATTACAATATGTCTAAAATATTTTTTTTACAAGAGAATCATAGTTTTAAAATAAAAAGAGTATTCTTGGGAATAAATTTTTTTGTTTCTACAAAAATTCTGATAGATACCTATATAGTTAAAAACATAGTATTGTTTTTATAAAAGATATGTTTAAAGGGTATCTATAATAATTATATCTTTTGATCTCTAAAATTATGTATTTTTGAATTAACTTCTGGCCTTTTAGAATTTTTACGAAACAGATGGTGGCGTATTTTAAAGATCCTAATAATTATAATGGTTTTGTATGTAAAATAAGAAAGGTATATATTTTAAAAGACTTATATATGAAATTTTTTAAATAATCTAGTAAAGGGATTTAGATTTTAAGTTAAAACTATTTGTTGTTTTGGTATATTAACTCATTTTGGTGAAAATATTTATATTTTTAACTAAGTACACTTAAACTAGTTTTTTTGGAAAATCTAAATAATTTTTTTATAAAAATTATGCTCGGGCCCGGCCAAGCCGAGGGAATCTCTTATGGGACAAGCCCTCTAGGCCGAGACCAAGCCCCAGGGACCCGAGGTACTGACCATCGGGGTCTCAGTTATGCATAGTGTGAACCAGGCCTGAGCCCGAGCCGAGTATGGGTTCGTCTAGTCGCACACATGCCCATGTGTAAGGCCCGCGGTGCGCGTTGCGTAGGGGTGATCCAAAGCCCACATGGGGTCCGTTTGTAAGACCCATGTGTGTGTGCGTTCGTGTTATTGCTCCAGTTGATGCGCGCTTTGTACTATAAACCTATCCCCAACCGTATTTCGTTTCAATGTGGGACGCACTCCGCACGATCCGGACTGTCTGATCGACTTCTGTATCGATCTTCTCTATCCATCACTTTTAGCCACACGATCGCCCCCACCTACTCCCATGACCGTCCGATCTCTCACGAGATATAATCCCGGCCATTGGTTTCTTTTAAAATGATCAACCAGACTCCAGCGCTCTTAGTCGTCCAATCACGCCTGGTTATAATTAGCACCATTAGTTCCCTTCCGTGTTGACCCTTCAATATCTTCTTCCTTGCGCTGGGGTCCCGACCAATAGGCATGCACTGAGGACGCCTCGACTTCTCCTCCACACTGCTCCTCTTGACCTCCGAACACCCCCCTCCTAGCTCACTATTCCTTCGTCTTTTCCACGTCAGTCTAACATCTTGGGTCGATTCACCAATGAACACTAAGGACTATATAAACGCATCTTGCCTCATGAAACCGGAGCGGTTCCTCCTCCCCCTTCCCTCCCACGAACTCCCAGCAAAACCAGCGACGTACCACCGATCTAATTTTTCTCCTCAAGCCATGTAAGGGTCCTTTCATGCTTTCCTTATTTTGGAAGAAAACATCATTTTATACTCCTAGTAAATATTGTTTATATAGGCCTATATATATATACTTAATGTAAACCCCTTGGTTTGTATTGCGTTCAAGGAGTTTTGGCCTTCTTTTTTTCCATAGGGTGCATATGTATGGGTGCTTATATACCCTGTTTTCAATTTGAGAAACCTGTGCACGGAATATACTGTTTATATATGTATATTTACATAATACAACTCCATCGGTATGTACATTGTGTATATACAATTTCATATACATATAGATGGTATATACAGTTTATATATGTACATTTACACAATACAAATCCCTCGGGTTGTGTATTGTTTTTACATACGATATATATACAGTTTTATTATACGGGCTTCCAAAACCTAAAATTTATATTTAATGTTTATGGTGTATATATACAGTTTCCTGAATGTTTTTTTATGACCTAGCCTGGCCTATTTTGGGTATCAATCTTTAAATAAATTTTATATATACATATATCCAAACTATGTTTTTTGGTTTAAGAGGAGTTATGTTTGTAAAAAATTAATTATTTATACATATGGTTACATTTATAACAAACCTTATATGGATTTAGTTTTCAACCATGTAAGTGATTTATGGTTGGAAACCTTCATTACCTAAGGAATTTAATAGACTTTGATTTTGAATTGTGTAAAACCCATAAATACACTTCGGGTATATATGGGTATGTGTATATGTATTTATAGGAATATTTTCCAGACCCCATTATATTCTTTTATCAATAACATGAATTAATTTATTCTTTGATGTAGGTAAGACTTTATTAAGATATGATTTTTGTGATTGCTAAACCAACATGTTTTTAAAATACACACAATTGGGCATGTTTTATTAAAGGAGTTTATCTGACATTGCCCCTGATGCGTTTTATGATAGAGTATGTATTTGGGTTTGATTTAAATATATTAGAGGATTTAAGATTTAATGGGTCATGATATCATGTTATTTACATTTATTACCTAAATACAAAATGAACCTACTTTGGTGAATGCATTCATTAATGAAGTTATGGTTTAATTTAGTTACAAGTTCAAGGGATTATTTATCACCATAACTGATTTCAAGTGTTTTCTTTAAGCACTCCATTTCCGTGGAATAACAATTTCAACGATTCATCATTTATTATATCATCATTTTATATGGTTTAATTAATTTTCTTATGTGAAAAGAATGTTTTACTAAGCTATGTATGCCTTTTATTAGTTATTGACATATTTTGCAAAGTTAACTATCATACCATGTATTACCCAAATTTGTGATGGTTCATTTTATTTTATTTTTATAATGAATGCTTGACATATCACAAAATAAACTAAGAAATTATATTACCCAAAGTGGTACGGGACACCTTGGGTAATATTAAAATGAATGAGTTATTCAAGGTGGTATGAGACATCTTGAATATGCAAATGGTTTAAGTAAAGAATGAACGATGTGGCTCACATGATGATAAAGACAAATTTATGGGTGCACCCTGATAGCACTCCAATGCATTGGGTAAAGACTTAATCTCTTGAGATTACCAATTTAATGATGCCTTGGGGATGGACCTTGGTAATGTTTTCAAAAGACACCTTGGTGATGGACCTTGTTGATACAGAAATAATTGTCTAAATTAAATGTTGATGCCACATGATTCAAGTTATGTCACAAGTTGTTTTCAAGATAATGTGCCCATTATTTCATGACCATTGCCTTTATGCTTTCATAAAGTTCTTATTTCACAGGTTTAAGTTGGAGCATGATTTGTGATTGTCATTTAGTAAAATAGTAACAGCATATGAGAATTTAAGTTGTTTCCTTTATGCGCAACTCTGATTATGCATGACTCTTAACTGTTTAATTTTTGCTTAAGTAAATCACATGTCATACTTGTTCATGATAACCATTATTACTCCTTAGAGAATTGACATAATTGTTTCATGTTCTTATTGAAAACCTTGATTTAGTATTTTTATGTTATGTGTTACAATTTTCCTTTGGTGAATGTTCAATTTCTTTTAAAAGAATTTTTTTAAATGTTACACTGTTTTCATTTCTTTCTTTTAAAAACCCCTTAATGAGTATTTCAATATTCACCCTACGTTTTGATTTAAAATTTTCAGGTATCGGCTTTTAAAAGATGAATCGTTTAGAAGTTGCCGGTTTCCCAGAACCCGAACTGCACACGATCCTCTGTATGGGGCATGATGTGTAGTTTACCAGTGCATGTTTTATTTTAAAACAACACATCATTTTCAAAAGGCACTGGTTCCTAGGTTTCTGGGGTCGAGGTCTCTACATAAATGATTTGGAAATGTATTTCCCAAGTGATATAATGAACCCATATTATTCATTATGCCTGGTAATTTATTAGCTTAACCAGTTATGTAAATGATGTAAATGTCTAACCCATGAAACACATGGTGAAATCCTTTAATATAGATATCATTATCTAATGGATACCAAGTTTTATTTTGTTTATCATGTCATATTTTACTAATTTCATGCACTATCTTCCTAGAATTGATATTTTTTAGACAACATTGGTGGTGGACTACTAATTTTTACTCACACCCTACTCGGGCTGCCAATCGGGTACTCAAGCAGATTTCATGGTTGCAGGTTAGGACAAGGGAATGATCCCTCTTATAGAGAGTGGATTTGGGCTTAGTATGTGCACAAATGAGGATACAGACATTGTGTCATGACCCATTTTGGGATTTGTTTGTTGTCTTTATTTTTTTTTCTTCATTTACGATTGGTTTAGTTAGCACAACATTGCATACTTATTGTTTTGGTTGTGATTTGTGACATATTGGAGGAATGTTTAGTAGTGTAGGTTTTGAATTTTTTTGACTCACTTATTTCATTTTTATCTGATTTTTCTTATTATGGTAATGAGGGTTTAATGTCTCTAAGTGATCTATTAGACCCTCACTACTTGTTGGAAACCTCTACTGTACGGGGAGATGCATTTGAGGTCATGTGGTGTCCTGGATCAGGGAACCGGTATTGTAGCATCTAGGTCGGGGATGTTACAAATTAAGGGATAAAACACTATAAGTATTTTTTTTGTATATATTCATTATAAAATGAAAATAGCATTCATCCGTACTTATGAACTACTCTCTCCATGAATAGTGTAATAATTTTTATATATCTACATTGTATGGATAATTATATTTATTTATATAATGAATATATATAAATATATATTTAAATGGTGATTTTTTTTGAGATAATGGGGCCATGATCAATGTATAAGGATCATAACTTTGAAAACAAATGTTTTATGAAAAATGAAATAACTAACTCCTGAAATAGTGACTTTAAAAATAAATTATTACTAAGTTGGTGTTGAAATGTAATAGGTAGATTATATATGATATTATAAGTATATGAATGATTATATTATATAATTATAATAATTTTATATTTTTTATATTTTAGGTTATATATATTACCAAGTAATTAGAAAATGACAAACGAAATATATGCTATAATCTCAATTTTGTTGAGACTATTTATGAGTAAATTTATGATTATGAAATTATATGATATTTATCTCTAAAATAAATATAATCTTATTCACCAATTTTTATTTATATATATTTAATAATTTTCTTCCTTTTTCCTCTCTATGTACTTCGGAGACCGAAAGAATGATTTTGTGAGGAAATTGACTTTATTTCCCACATTGGCCAGGAATATTTCCTTCCATGTCCACGTTATCATAAAATGTGAATGACTGTTTTTATATTAATTTATTATAATTTTAAATACATATTTTCCAATTTTTAAATTTTAGTGATAAAATTTGATATTAATTCTTTTATAATTTTCATAAAATAGGCACTTCTAACTTTTTTAAAAAAATTGAATGGAATCATTGTTTTAATAATCTCTATATGAATGAAATTTTCCATTTTATAATCACTAAATGATTTGATGAATCATTTATATTCTTTTACGGTTCATTTCAATCAAAATAATTTCCTTACTAATTTTCAAATTATTATATTTCAAATAATTAATATTAAAATGAAAATGGTATTTCTCAAAGACAAATTTTATAGTGATATTTTGAAATCCGTCTCATATATGATTGCATCCTTTGATGTAATTTATGATTTTAAATGGATATGTTTTAATGATATCATTATTATTATTTATTTGTATGGTTGGTTATTATGATGATGGTATTTTTACAACATGTTTTGATTTATTTTGGGTTATTCTATAAAGATATGGTCAATGTTTCATGATATTTTGGAATATATATTATTTTATTTATGATTATGTAATGGTTGGACACAAAATTATATTTCCTTCAATGAATTATAAAAATATTAATGTTTTATAATCCCAATTGAGGGTTCATGGGAGGTTATCCCTTTCTTGAAAAAGGTTACACCTATGGTTATCCTTATCCAAAAAATGAAACATTGGAGGTTATACCAAGCCTGAACTAGTTACAGGAGAAGTAATTCCAAGAATAACTATGACAAATTTTTGTTAGGTATCCTCAAAATTTTACTTCTTTTATTATGAATTTCCACACATTATGATATTATTTTATGATATTATTTTATAATAATTTTATACTCTCATGAGACATTTTCCTTGATACCATTATGATATTAATCTTATGAAATACCTAGTATTAGGCCCCAAACCGTGGATATGGTCAGGAAATTTTATAATTTGGTTTTTTTAGATTACTAAAATTTTCACATACCCTTATGATCATGTTACAATATAATGAATAATGATATCTCCTTTGTTTACCATTAATGAGCATATTAATTCACCCTTAATTTTTTCCCTCCTCTCTAGGATTTTGAGAATGGATTAAGTGTGACTTGTATCATATGGGTTATAGTATTGAATAACATAATGGTAGATGATGTAGATATTGTGTGTACCAATTTTATCTATCCATGTTTCAAAAGTCAATAATCCTTTCAGGTTCTAGTGTGGGTCGTAATGATATTTATTGAATATTCCTATAATATGTTATAATATTTATATATCAGAATTATTGGTTCAAATAAATAAAATATAGTAAAATGTATATTAGATTTTTAATTGGGATAATTAATATAATGTAATAAGGTCTACATTATTTTTTTCATAATGAATATTAAAAATAAAAAAAATGTGTTACAATGGTCAAAGTTTAAAAGATTTTATCATGGGGTTATAAAATATTTGATAATGGTGGGAATGTCACATAATGATTTTCAATTATTATTGATCTTTGATATTTCAACATTATATTGTCACAACATCTAATATAATCTTATTTAGATCCACCATTACATGAATTTGACTAATTATTATTGAAATAATTTTTTAAATTCCTTGTGTATTCCTCCAATCACATATAAAAGGGAGCCCCTTACCATTAATTATTCACAGAATTTGATAATTATATCTTGTCCAATCAAAATTCTAAAACCATCCTATCTTAATTTTTTTAATCCAATTTATTTCTTTATTCTCATAATACCTATATTTCAAGGTTTATTATGTGAAACAATTAATGTATCTTGAAGAAGAGGTATCAATAGTACAAGATATAATTCAAGTTTATATCTTCCTCAACCTTAATTAAACATGTTATATCAGTAAAAAATGATTAATAAATTACCATCAATATACTAATATTTTAGGACAATTTTATATCTCTTTACATCCATTTTTCTATCAAATAGGAAATGTAAGTATCACTCATGCATACATGTGGACTATCACCTCTATATAAAAATATAATTAAATTTCCATCACTATATGTTAGGGAATTTTATTATTATGATTTTAATATTTATATATTATATTTATAAAGTAATTATATTTCAATAATTATGATATATTACATAAACTCTTATCTTATGATCCATTGGAAAATGAAAGCATCACCCGAGCATATGTATTGACAACCACCTCTATGAAGAAATGTGATTATTTTTTTCATTTTCAATTAACATGTTTTCTAATGAGAATAGATTTTATTAATATATATGATATATATGAATTTATAATGATTTTTAATTGGAAATTTTATTTTACCTTCCTTTTATTCCACACATGATGATGTTGAAACATCACGTGCACGTACATACATATTACCATCTCTATGAAGTGATGAAATTCATTTTACATCACCAAAATATATGAATGGTAATAAATTAAATTTTATTATTAAAAATATAAACTATTAATTTATTAATACTATTGAGATTATGGAACCATGATCAATGTTTGAGGACAATAATTTCCAAAAAAACCAACTGGGAAGACAAAATAGCTAACACCCAGAAACAATGACTTTAGTAATGAGTTAATAATAAAAGGTTGATGAAATCTTATATTTTTATCATATATGATATTATAGTTATATATATTGTCATTTAATATAATTATAATTAATCTATATATTTTAGTTATGCATTTTTCGAGTGGTTACTATTCATGACAAGCATAAGGTATGGGTTTCTTGTCTGACAATAATTTCATTGTGACACCCACTATATTAACCATTTTTTCCATTATTTGGTTTGTATAATTACCTGGAAATTATTTAATGACTATTTTAATTAAAATTAAAATTATTTACACATCCATATGTTGATCAATCTTTTATTTTCAATCTATTTTGATATTATAATGTTGTAAGGGTTTTGTAACTCAATATTATTTTATTCAGACACATTTGATGTTGTGAAACAATTTTTAGTTTATGAGGTGTATCTAAATTTCCATTTTCATGTTATATCAACTTTATTTCATAATTTATTGTATAAAACATAGTAATAAATTTATTACACTCATTGGGTTTTGATTTGAACATTACCGAAGTGGTAATATTTTATCATCTCAAATTGCCTTCATTGCGCCATATGTTTTATTATTACCAAATATTCATTTATGAGGTGTAATGAATTAAAATTTTGTATTTTTTATAATTAATATCTTTATGTTCAAGTTATTTAATGATTTACTATTAATTTTATCTCATTAAAGGAGTTCTTTTGGTAAATATTACAAAAAATAGTTAGAGGCTTATGTTACAAAATCATTTTCATTGGGATTGTGTATTCCTAAATTTGATGAAATGAAATTATATGATAAAAAAATAAAAAACTATTATTTATTTTATTCTCTTATAATTATTTATGTTTATTATTGGGTTTTAATTCATTTTATAATATTTTTGTACTCAAGAAATTAAAATAATATCTGTAAGGAAAATCTAATTTAATTATCTATTTAGTCAATAAAAACCATATTAATTTAGATATTTTATTAAAAATGTTTTAAAATTTTTTATTTACATTTTCCAATGATTATATATATATCTTTTCCAATATTTTATGTTTTAAAAAAAAATATTTAAATGAAATCATCTTATCATTTTCTGACTTAGGTAGTTTTGATTTTTTGCGAACAAAGTGAAATAAATCATTGTTTTAATATACAATAAATTAATTGTTTTTCCCACCTCAAGTACTAGTATTTACATAGAATATTTATTTTAATTTTTCCGTTGTTCTTTTAGAATAAAAAATTTTCCTAAAATTATTTGTTATTTTTATATTTTATGTATGTTATATCAAAATGAAAATGGTATATTACCCAAGAATTGTTCCACTGATAATAAATAGGTGTTCTTCAACTACAACAAAATCATTTTATATTTTTTATACTTGAATAGGGATATAATCAAATTTTAAAATCATTATTCTTTACTGTATTATTTATAATTATGATAATGAAATTTTTATGAAACTCATTTTAATTAAATTGTTTAAGATATTATAAAATTATTAATTTTTTAAATGGAACTCAATTTTATGGATTGTGATTACATGATAGGTCAGCCTGATATAGCTCATCATGATTAGGGGGATGTTATCTCCCTCCAATATATTTTGTAATGATGATGTATTTCTGAATATCTTAATGGATTATGGAGTAAGTATACTCTTATGACATGATAAATTTAACTAGATGGATGTTACTCTAAAGAGGATGTTTGAAATGCTTGTGTAGGAATTTTTATTATGGGATGATGTTCACAATGATTGTCTTTGGAATGAAACATAACTAAGGATATTATTTTCTATACCTATGTGTTTTCTAAAAATAATTTAATGATGTCGTTTTATTCTTGATCATGAATTATTATTGATTATTATCCACAATTATAAATTATTTATATTATTTTTAAAAATACTTATTCAATGAATTTTTTAATGGTATTTGACTAATAGGGTAGGATTATTGTATTTTTTGGTCGTGTTATCCTACCATTATAGTTATATTATAATCCTTTATGATCAATTATTGATATATATTGTGTTTACATTTTGTATAAATCTGATATATCCCTTTTATATTTTCTTTTCCTAGATTGTGAAGAATTTTTTTAAGCAAGACTTTTCTAAGAAGGGTTATTGTTTTGATCATATTGAATATAAATTATGTGCTTATTTATTTAAAAGTTGTTTAGGTAAACATGTTTCCCAAAGAAACTAAACCATTAGGGATTTATTTTGGATCATAATTATAAATAATTAATATTCATATTAAAATATTCAATATTTAAATATATATTATTTTTGTTAGTGTATTTTTCCATACATTAGTTTATAATTTCAGAAAATAATAGATTGATAAATCCTCATTAATAGTGATGAAGTGAGAGGTCCTTATATTTTGGTACAAAAAATCAATATTTAATTATATCATTTGGATGACTCTTTATGTCATGGAAAAAATTCATTTTTATTTTAAATCATTTTCATATTGGTATGTGTGATAGTTACACAATTAATAAATATATTTTTCATTCATCCTTTACTTGATTAAATACCAATCTATTTGATGTATATTATTCAGTCTCTTACATTATATTATCCTATAAAATTTATCTTTAGTATATATATATATATATATAAATTAACATCTTTATTACCCATTGGGGATTCATAATCTCAGCATATTTTCATATTTGAATCGGTCCTTCCATATCTAAATCTTTGGTTGTACAAAAAGTCATGTTCTGAATCACACAACTCCATCATTATTAAAATTTAACAATGAGAAATTATACATTATTATAGAATCAATATTCTTTTTTGTCTTCATATCATCATGCTGAGAATCCTTAAACATATCTAGAATGGATTGTTGAGAAATATTTTCAAAATGGTTGGATTTTTTCAATTTCATTATGATTCCCATGTTATCCCAATCCATGTATAAGTTGTTTGGATAATTTTCAATCCTCCTCAGGGATAATATCATAAAATTATTTATATTAATATTATATTATATTTTTATCCCCATCATATAATAGTACTAGATTGAGAAATTATACTCATTTATCTTCTCTAACCACCATAATTGGTGTCACTTAATCTCCTACTGTGTGAAAATATACTTGAGGCTCCTATTATCTATTTATTTTTTACATGTAATCTCATTTAGATAATGACTCAAAATATTTAGTGAGAAGATTTTTATAATTAACTCAAGATCATTTATTAGTTAGTTCTTCCCATAGATCATTAATTGTTAAGTATCATAAGCTACTCACCATTATTTTCAATCATTATCAAACTCAATTCATTATTGAAGATTGAATATTGGACATGAAGCCTTCTACAATTGATAATTGCGTGAGTAACGCTTTACTAGTTATCCCATTCTTTAACTTTATAACCCTCTCCCCGAATTCAAAACTACAAATATACTCCACTAAATTGTTATTTATATTGTTTAGTAGGTTTTAAAATAACGAGTACATCATTCAAAATTTTCAATTTTACAAACCAAATCTAAGGAATATACATATCAATATTACATATTTTATTCTTTGTGATTACATAATCATATTTAGAATTTAAGGATGTAAAAATATTCCAACTTTAATGATAACATTACCAAATAATATTATCTGATCCATCAAAAATTAACCTATATAGTACATTTCATATGAAATCTCATTTATCATATTTATAATTGTTATTGAGAAATAATACTCTTATTAATAATTTAATTTATGTTATATGGGAATATAATTTATAAAAAAACAAAAATATTTTTATATAATCCCTAATGTATATATTTAGTAAATCCCTGAAAGTCACTAAAGTGTTTTGGAGCCTTATTGGAATCACTAAGAACTCATAGTTTCCATCTTTTAAACAAATGGAATTCTTGAGAATATCAATCTTTATAACATTCAACAAATGATATCCATACCAAAGATCCATAGAAGAGAAATAATAATCCCCTATTAGTTATTGAGAATTAAATAAATTTCTAGTAGGGGATATATATTATTTATTTTTATCTGTTTGTGTTTATGTTGATCACTATAGAGATGAACTCTCCCATCCATCATCTTGAAAAAAGGATGGATATACGTCATGTTGAAGTAGGTTGTTTTATGAGTAACATGAAAATATTTTCTTAAAGTTTATTTTTTAGTTATTCTTGTTCAGGGGTATCTATTTTATAAGAATGGTTGGATACATGTATATATTTAAATAAAATATCAATTTAGTGATCAATATCTCAATAAGTTGGAATGTAATAGAATTCGTTGGGAATTGGAATATCATATTCCCATATAATGATAATTCCATCTAGGATGATTATTTCCTTTGTCTAAAACTTATTTATTGTAAATAAATACCCCCATTTATATGTTATTTTCTATATGCAACTCACAATTTTCTATTAATTTGTACATGCATGTAGGATTGTTTAGGATATGGAACAAAATTTCATTTTCTTTTTTTATACGATATATATTTAAGGATATCTAATCCATGAACTATAAATTTTATCATTCTAATAATATAAATATTCTTATATTTAATAGAATAATATACCCTAAAATTTGAAATATAGATGATCAACCTTAAAGTTGTGATGATTTCACCACTTTGTATTTTTTGATATTTCAACATCATGGAATCAGGTATGTGACTCAATTGTACTAGAAAACTATTTGGATATAATGAAATTCATATAACCTATATGAAATTAATATTTAAAACATATATACTAAATAAATATTATACCCTAAAAAAGATCATTTTATTAGTCAACTTCAGTATTGTTGATGGAATAATCTTTCCCTTTCTCTATGCTTTACTTGATTGCTGATGTTGAATACCCTTAGAGACTATTTGCTTTGTTCAATGTCATAAAATGTGCCCATTTTCCTTAAATTTTATTCATTGGATTATAGGTACATCATTCAGTAGGATCAACCATTACACCATTATATTTCAGGGATTTTTTTCTTTTTTATATTCCTTATCTTAATAAAAAAATTATCTACAAATGAACAATCTCAATCTTCTATTAATGCAGTTTTACTGATATTTATTCCAACACATATGAAATTATTGAATTTATATTATAATATATCCATGAGATTTATCTATCATACCTCTATAAAATAACTTCATTATCAAATTTCTTCTTTGGCCCGAGGAGGCCATTGGGAATTAATAATATATATCATAACTTTAAGGAACATAAAACTATTTATTTACAGTTTTAAACATGTTGAATTAATAATTCATTTCACTGATTCACCTATACTCCACAAAATAATGTTTCCAAAAAAAGTTATGGGTCAATACAAACTCCAAAGTCATACTGTGAATTCCTTGTGATTTTTATATCATGTGAAATGATTGATTATTCTTCATTATTCTTGACTCTAAGGAACACAACATCGATTTTAATATAGTGTGTGGAACATATTTGTATAATATATTATCTAAATCCATATCATTACAATTATTTGTTGTCTTCATTTGGTTTATAGTTATTTATCAGGGACTACAACTAATTAACTTCTCCCTCTAAGAAAGAAACATCCATTATGAATTTCAATTTCTATGACCATTAGGGGAAAAATAAAATTCTTTCAATTAAATTAACACACTTTTCAATGAATAGTTGATCAAATGATCTACTAAAAGTTTTAGTACTTTTTTACAAGAATAAATAAACCCCAAAATCTTCATTTAATTGAATTTGGAAAAATTTTAGATGATTCATTTTTTTATTCGTGATAAATTATAGTTTTGTGACTACTGTTATGAGGTTCTTAGAAATTGATCTCATTATATTAGAAATACAAATTGGGATATAATTACTCTTCAAATTAAGGATTCTTTATTTGGTAAATCTTTTAATATAAATTTATTAAAATTATGGAAAATTAGGGATACGAATACCTGAATTAATATGCATATAAACATGAAGATAATGAAACTATAAATAATAACTAATAAATGACATGATATTCCTTATTTCTAAATTCTAGGGCTTGAATATAGATGATTCAATAATTATATTCATTTAGGATCTCTAAACTAATACATAATAATAACTATAAATTTATCTCATATTAACTAGAGTACCCCAAGTCTTATACATATATTAATATATAATTCTTAAAATAAAAAATTATAAAAAACCCAAAAATAAATAGTCCTAGTATCTTTACAAGTTTACAAATTCAATACATCATGTTGAATATAAAAAATAGGTTTTTTTAAAATATTTATAATGTTCTCTTAAATTTTATTGATATTAATTTAAAACATAGGAAATCATGGGGAAATATTTAATGATGAGGACTGAGATATAAAGAATTGTATAGAAGTAAGCATGATGTGTAAAAACAATTTAATATGTGTAGTGTGATATTAGAAAAGAGGCTAGTAACATAGAAACATGGTATACTGTAACATACATCATATAAAAACGGTATCATTCGAATGTGGAAAAAATAAAATCTTACATCAAAATCGGATTTCATTGATTAATGGAAACACCAGCAAACAGATTGTGATAGGATAATAGCCCATGTGTCGTATATGATATATCATTAAATGATGAAACAAAAAATACAATGGTGGATGTATAAATTTTGTACCATCCACAAATTCATAATATTTACATGAATATTCATTCAATATAATTAAAGTAAATCACACATTTAAAAATAAAAATTATGAATCCCATGATAATTAAATGCGTAACATATTCTTTCTACCAAGAAACAATAAACTGAATATAATAAAATATTCCAAAAAAGGATATAATTAATGATATTTGGATATTTATATGTTAATAAAGGATAATAGATACTAATTATGGAGATAAATGGATGAAAATTTAGAATTTTACATTGGAGAAATATATATTGAACTCCGGACCACCATGCCATGCGTTGTAACATCAGTCGTTTACACAAGACCGAACATGTGTAGGAGAATCCCATATAGGGGTGAGTATAACAAATCAGTATAGACACAGAGACCCCCGAAGGACTCTTCGAAATCCACAAGGGATAATACCATAAAGTAAATACTATAAAAAAATATATCAAATACACAGGACAAAGTAAAAGACATATCACAATTGGTATAAATTAAGTACAAAAGTAAAGATGATTAGTCATAAGTCAAAATAATCTTATACTGTTGTGAGGCCCTACTGCTGATCCATGAAGGGTCACTCTAATAATCCATAATGGTTCACTATACTGCTGATCCATGATGGGTTTCTTTGTGGATTATTCATGATGGGTCGCACTACTACTGATCCACAGAGGGTCACCCTCATGTTGATCCACTAGGGGTTGCTCCGTTGCTAATCCACAAATAGTCACTCTTCATTCTTCACATCGCAAATAGCTACTGGTTTCCCGCACTTAACACTCTTGATTCTAGGAGACTCTGATCATCAGGCCATCTACCATACTTCAAAATCGAGGAAGTCCCACATAGATTTACCTGAATGACCATCTCGTCGTAAGGGTCCCAATGTAACTGACGGCGCGTCAAACGGACCTCAAGTCTGTAAGATATGGGTATTTTTGTAATAAGGGCCTTGTTGGATTCGAGTATGATCCATCCCAACCATATTCAAACCACTGCTAAAACTCATGTAGAGTATCTGAGAAAGAACGCCTCATGGAAAGGCTCTTCATGAAGTAAAAGGTGCGTCAATCGTATGCCTAATCTATTAGTTACAAGTGTTTTAGTAAAACAGGGCTGATTGGGTCCAGGACCAGTCTAACCTGGGCCCGACTAGAGTAAGTCGGTCCTATATTTCTAGGTTGAGGGTCTTGATCATGGTTAATTATGCTCACCTGGTGGGATGCGGCCCACACGTAGAAACCCGGCCCAGTAAGATGGTTTGGCTTCTCTAGACCGAACGTGGCTTAACCGTGTTCGGTTCGTCAGCTAGTAGCACCTACTAGCACCGACTCCCCCTACAACTGGTCCGCATAGAAGATTGGTTTGGTCAGAGGATGTGACTCTGCAATTTCTGTTGACTCCAGCTTGACTGACCATTCCACCTTCTTGTGGTCGATGGACCACATGCTGCTAGCTTTCCCCAGTGGCCTGGACGTGGGCTGCAACCTCCACACGACACCGGTCAGAGCCACACCTCCATCCCTATAACGACCCATACTTTACATACATTGTTAATAATTCAAAATTGAAGCATACTTATTACAACATATAACAAAACCACGAAAGGACCGTATAGGTATAGTGTCTTTAGAAACTAGGAAACATAAACAACTGGTTCATAAAGCGTCTACACTGTCTCTAATTTATTTCATCATATCTATAGTCCCTTTTGGAATATCATACATAATAACCTTCTTCTTGACCTGGGGAAAGAAAACATACAAAAGGGTGAGCTCAAATGCTCAGTAAGGGTAAAAAAAGAAATATCAATCACATCATATTCATAAGAACATAACTTTTGGAAATCTTAACCTGCAAAAGAGAGCATAATTTCATAACATTAGATAAATCATAGTAGTGAAATGGAATCCCAATAATCATAACATAAAACATAAAAATTTGTGGCATACACACATAATCATATAGAATAATTTCTTATTAGTCAAGAATCATTTCCAAGACTATCTTAGTGGACTAAGTCCATTTCTGAACCGAGTTCACTCCTCGTTTCAGTCCTGTTTCACTGAACCGGTATAACCTACCGTTCCAGCCATGTCTATCTCATGAGATATAAAATCTTTACCCAATGCATTGTAGGGAGATATAGGTCCCACCCATCTCATAATAATACCATTCTTATGTGTGCCACAAAATCATAAATCATACATCATTGCATAACCCATATAATAAAAATGGAAATCTTAAACATCGGGACATCATAAAACAATTCATATAAGATAAAAGAATTCATAAAAATATTTCCATCACAAAATAATCAAATCAATGTAATAATAGGGATAGAAATAGAATGCTTTATTATCTTAGATGGAAAATAATTTTGATAAAACACTTGAACTCCATTCTTGAGAAAAATATCCTTTCTACTTCAAAAACAATTTTCCTTTCTTAACATGCCATACAATTCTAAACTAAAAGAAGTTGATTAAAAATAAACTTGAAAAATTTTAAAGGAAGATTCTTGGAAATATTTTTTTAAAATCAATTCATGCCGTATAATTTAAAAAAAACATTCTTCTCGTACTTTTGTCAGAAAAGTCAAAAAGTACCTCGTACAAAAAATGACAAAAGATTCCTTTCATATCTTTTACTAAAAACTCAACGAAGGGTAAAATTGGATATAAACTATTTTATAAGGATATAAATATTACATATTGAGGAAACATGGATGTGGATGATAAAATAACCACAGTAAATTCCAAAGTATAAACAATCTCGGATAAAAATGAGATTGTGATATTTCCCTTACCTTAGGTCCGATTTGCTTCGTAAGTGTCTGAACCTCCTCTTCTTTGAAGTGCTTCTTTGAGACCTCCTTTTAGGGCACTAAAACGGGTCTTTGAAGAAGACCAAAACCTCTAGGATGTTTCTAGGGAAGTGGAGAGGATAAATTTTCAGGGGTTTTCCCAGCTTGAAGGCTCAAAGTGGTGTGAGGAAGAGGGGGATGAGGTGACCTTTTATAAGGGAGGAGAGGGGCACCTTTGAAAAAACTAAAAATATTATAATATTATAAAGTCAAATTCGGTTTTAAATAGCTCCAAATTGATATATATCGAAGATAAGTTGGGTAGGGGTCGAAATCCTCTCATCCAATAGAATTTAGACAAGTTTAGGTATCAATTTTAACCTTATCATTTAGATTTAACTTTAAGTTAGATAATTTAACTTTTACCGTGTCTTCATGTTTTCTTACACTATAAGGTTAATAAACTTACTATATCAAGCCAAACGAACCCCAAGTTGTTTATTATTAAAATATATAACCTTATATAAGTCATTTGGCTGGACCTTTGATTTTTAGGAATAAAATAACAATTAATAATATAATATTTGTTTTAAAAACTATTTTATGTCAATTTTGACACTATTTAGTAATTGATTTTTGTGAAACTTCTAACAGAATGATTAGTTCAAACCAAGTTACTTAAATCAATACTAATATGTCACATAACCTATAAAATTAGTGTAATTCATGAAAAGTCTCAAATTACATTTATTTGGGTATTTATAACATCAATTATGTCAATATTTCATTAATAATATAATTACTGCATCATCTTTGTGTCATAAATAAATTAACTTATATAAAGTCTAAAAATTAAAAATAAAATATAATTTTGTAGGAAATCTTTTTAGATTTCTAATGAATATTTATAGTCGAATTTATCTTATGTATAACCCCATATTAAAAATGATTTACTTATTAAACTTTTATTTTAACTATTTTAACCTTTCTTTAAATAAATTAATAATAAATGTCCTAATCTAATTAAAATGGGACTAAATGGTCATATTTTATTCCTAAGGTTGTTTCTAATCGAATTACACTTGTCCAATAGAATTAGGACATGTGTTAGGGTAATAATAATATCATTTTTACCCTTAATTACCCTATTTACTTTTAACCGTGGTAAAAAAAGTAAAAAGTTACTATTCACCAAAAAATTATTTTCATCTCATTGAACCACATTTTACTTACTGACATCAACCGTGTGTCTTGGATTTTTGAAATTCCACTCACAGAAGCGGTAAAATTAAGTTTTATGAAAATTTCAGTTTTTCAACTACAACTTTAGTTTCACTATTCATCAAAAATTGAATGTTTTCAAAAAAATACCAAAATTTTACCCTAGGCTAATTTCGATATTCCAAATCCAAAAATGAAGTCTATTTTGAAAAATAAAATTTATACAATTTCAAAAGGTGGTTATTACTATTCATAACGGCTAGTTTTAATAATATTTTAATAGCATATCATTGTTTAGTGAAACTCGGTATTGCGTACGACACAAGCTATCGAGGAAGGCCGCGGTTGCGTGTAAAGCAAGCCAAGATAGTGTTGTGTGTAGTGAAATATTCCTTTGATGATTTATATAAAATAATAACAAAATATTTCACATAAAAGTATCGGGTGTTACATTCTACCCCCCTTAAAATGAATTTCACCCTCGAAATTCGTCACTTTGTAACAAACAGACGAGGATACCTCTCCATCATCATATCCTCATGCTCCCATGTAGCTTCTTCTAATTGGTGGTTCCTCCATAAAACTTTCACCAAGCGAGTGGTCTTGTTTCGTAGGACTCTTTCGCTACGATCCAGAATCTCTATCGGCTGTTCTTCATAAGAAAGATCTTGATCCAGTGGTACAACTTCTGAGCTGAGTACATGTGAAGGATCTGGTATGTACTTTCTCAGGAGAGATACATGGAACACATCGTGTACTTGAGAGAGATTCGGTGGAAGTGCCAATCGGTAAGCTACCTTCCCGACACGATCCAGTATTTCGAAAGGAACGATATATCTAGGGCTCAACTTCCCCATCTTTCCAAATCTCATGACTCTCTTCCAGGGAGATATTCGTAAGAACACATTATCACCCACTTCAAACTCTAGGTCTTTTCTTCGGTTTTCGGCATAACTATTCTGTCGACTCTAAGATGCTCTTATGTGTTGTTGAATAGATCTGACCTTTTCTGCCATTTCATCAACGAGATCAGGTCCTAATAGATTTCTTTCCCCAACTTCATCCCAGCAAGTTGGAGTGCTGCATTTCTTTCCATAGAGAGCCTCATAAGGAGCCATCTGAATACTGGAGTGAAAGCTATTATTATAAGAAAATTCTACCAATGGTAGGTGTTGATCCCAACCACCTTTGAAATCCATAGAGCAAGCTCTCAACATATCTTCTGGAGTTTGAATTGTTCTCTCAGACTGACCGTCTGTCTGAGGATGATAAGCATTGCTGAAACTCAACTCTGTATCCAGAGTATGCTGAAGACTTCTCCAGAACATAGAGGTAAATCTCAGATCCCGATCAGATATAATAGAGAGTGGTACTCTATGCAATCTTACCACTTCCTTTACATATATCCTGGCAAGCTGATCCAGAGAGAAATCCTCTCTAATAGCAATGAAGTGTGCAAACTTGGTAAGACGATCAACTATGACCCAGATAACATTATTGACTTTGGATGGTTTAGGAAGCCCTGTGAAAAAGTCCATAGTGACGTTTTCTAATTTCCATTCGGGTATGGGTAATGGTTGTAACATCCCCTTAGACTTCTGTCTCTCAGCTTTAACTTGCTGACAAACCAAGCATCGAGAGATATATTCAACAACATCTCTTTTCATGCCATCCCACCAGAAGTACTTTTTCAGGTCCCTATACATCTTCGTGCTTCTAGGATGAATTGAGAATGAAGAACTATGAGCCTCATCCAGCAGCTCCTTCTTTAATTCCGGGATGGGAGGAACACAAACCCGATTCCTGAACTTTATTATCCCATCACAATCAAGGTTCAATTCAGGAACATTTCTCACCTTCTTTTGTAACTGGACATCTTCTTTATGTGCCTCTTTAATCTTCACATGTATAGATGGTTGAACATTTATTTGAGAAAGATAAGATTTTTCCCTTTCCATTATAATTCCAAGATCCATCCTTTGTAAATCCATAAATATTGGATCTTTTGTGATCCTCATCATGGATAAACTGGCATGGTCTTGTCGACTTAATGCATCTGCCACCTTGTTTTCTTTCCCAGGGTGGTAATGGATTGAGCAGTCATAATCCTTAATCAGCTCCAACCATCTTCTTTTACGAATATTCAGCTCCTTTTGTGTGAAAATATACTTTAAACTTTTATGATCAGTATAAATGTCACACCTTTCTCCATAAAGATAATGCCTCTAAATATTTAATACAAAGATTACCGCAGCTAACTCCAAATCATGTGTTGGGTAATTTTTCTCAGGTATTTTCAACTGTCGTGAGACATAAGCTATCACCATATTATTTTTCATAAGAAAACACCCCAATCCCTTCTTGGATGCATCACTATAGATCACAAACCTTTCTCCACTACAAGGCAGTGTGAGCACAGGTGCACTAGATAACCTTCTTTTCAACTCCTTGAAATTCTCTTCACATTTTTCCGTCCAAACAAACTTAACTCCTTTCCGAGTCAACTTGGTGATTGGATTAGATAATCGTGGAAAATATTTCACAAAACGTCGATAATATCTAGCCAAACCAAGAAAACTTCGGATCTCATTCACTGTTTTTGGTCTCGACCATCTTTCGATAACCTCTGTTTTTGCTGGATCCACAGATATCCCCTCTTTTGAGATTATGTTACCAAAAAATGAAACTTTTTGAAGCCAAAATTCACACTTGGTAAATTTGGCATAAAGCTTCTCCTTTCTCAGGGTCTTCAATATAATTCTTAAGTGATCTTCATGTTCTTACTTGCTCTTTGAATAGACAAGAATAGCGTCTATAAAGACTACCATAAATTGATCAAGATAGTCTCTAAAGACTCTATTCATCAGATCCATGAAGATATCAGGGGCATTAGTAAGACCAAATGGCATCACTATAAATTCATAGTGTCCATACCTTGTACGAAAAGCCATCTTTGGTATATCCTCCCTTTTGACACTTAATTGATGATACCCTGAATGAAGATCAATCTTTGAAAAGTATTGAGCTCCGCGTAGTTGGTCAAATAAGTCATCAATGCGTGGGAGAGGATATTTGTTCTTGATAATGATCTTGTTAAGTTCTCGATAATCAATACAGAGTCTCATTGATCCATATTTCCTCTTAACAAATAGAACAGGTGCTCCCCAAGGTGACGGACTAGGGCGTATGAATCCCTTATCAAGATTCTCTTGGAGTTGCTTCTTCAATTCCTGCAACTCAATTGGGGCCATTCTATAAGGTGTCTTTGAAATAGGCAAGGCACCCGGTACGAGTTCTATTGAAAACTCAACTTCACGATTTGGTGGAAGACCCGGTAATTCCTCCGGAAAGACATCATCAAACTCCCGTACAATGGAATATTATTAATCCTGAGTTTCTCACCAACCATTTGAGATAAATAACCTTCATTTAGTGGAATCAAGACCCATAATGTAGAAGTAATTTCCACTGGAAGGTTATGTTCATCCTTGCATTGATAGACGATCATATATTGGTCTGGAATATAAAATGTGACTTCCCTTCTTTGGAAATTGATATGAGTTCCATATAAAGAAAGCCAATCCATGCCAATAATCACATCAAATTACACTATAGAAAGGATCACAAGATTTGCAGGAAGCACTTTCCCACAAACTTTGATCGAAGAAGAATTATAAACTTTTGATGTGACTGTTGTGCCATTAGTTGTTGTCACAACTAACTCAACATCTAATTGTTGAGGTAATATGGTGATACCCTTAGAAAATTCTTCATAAATAAAAGAGTGGGTGGATCCAGAATCAAATAAAACATTTTCTACTTTCGAGTGGATGTTAAGTGTACCTTTCACCACGTCGTTATCGTACTCCACATCGCTGATAGAAATTGCATGTGCCTTTCCTTTTTCTTTAGCCTTAAGAGTTTGTTGAACTCAACCATCATCATCAACCCTTGGATTAGGTCATTTATTGGCATAATGTCCCATCTCCTTGCACTTGAAACATTGAAGTGTAGTAGGTTCATTCTGTGTATCCCTTCCTTTGTTTGCATCATTAGACATCTTCTTCCTATCATCGTGGCATTCAAATGCATGATGACCTTCCTTTCCACAATTGAAAAATTTACTTGTCCCTTTAAGACAACTCCCTCCATGTTTCTTTCCACACTTTGAGCATAAGGGAAAGATCATCTTCTTTTCAGTGTGCTCTTTAGATTTTCCTTTGAATTCCATTTTCCTCTTCTTATCAAACCAATATGACTGATGGGTTACACCAATCTCCATCTCAACTTTGAGAGCACATAGAACAATTTCATCGTAGCTATTGAAGTCCCTTATGGCTAAGGCCCTTCGAAGACTTGGTTTTAATCCACTAAAGAATCGATCGATCTTACTCTCAGGTTGGATAATAATACCAAAAGCGTACCTTGCAAGTCTTGTAAAATTTGATTCATATGTACCAACAGATTCATCATCCTTTTGCTTCAGTTCAAGAAACTCTTTCTCCATCTTTGTTCGGAGAATACGAGGGAAGTACTTGTTGAAAAATAAGTTCTTGAACTTGTCCAATTCCATGGACTCAATTTCATCCCTTTGCCTCGTATTCTTAATAATATTCCACCATTGATCAACATCACCTTCCAAACGATACACTGCTAAGATGACTTTATCATGCTCAGAACATTGAAGAACTGAAAATATATTTTCAATAGTACTAATCCATTGTTCAGCAACAAATGGATCAGTAGATCCGTTGAATGAAGGTGGACGCTGTCTCATGAAGGATTCAACAGAATGTTGCTCCTTCCTTTGCTCGTTTGGAAGTCCTGCACGATTCATAGCTTGAGAAAGTTGTGTGATCATGGATACAATATTTTTCATTCCATCTCCCATAACGTTTGGTTGCTCAGGGGGACAATCATTGCATTGCCCGTCGCATTCCGCATTAACACGGTTCCTTCGGGTTCCAGCCGTTGACTAAAACCATGAAGAATAGTGTGAGAAACACTAATTATAATAGGAAAACCACATAATCAAGAATAAAATATCACACTTAAGGTCTTATACTAGGTTATTCATGGCCATCTCTAAAACCCTAAGATTGTGTTCTATGCTTAGACTTATCCTTAAGGTTCTTACTAAGGCTTTCACATCCTAGTTTCCAAAGGTTGACTATAACTTTCCTCTGATACCAACTATAACGACCCATACTTTACATAAATTGTTAATACTTCAAAATTGAAGCATACTTATTAAAAAATATAACAAAACCACGAAAGGACCGTATAGGTATAATGTCTTTAGAAACTGGGAAACATAAACAACTGGTTCATAAATCGTCTACACTGTCTCCCATTTATTTTATCATATCTATAGTCCCTTTTGGAATATCTTACTTAATAACCTTCTTCCTGACCTAGGGAAAGAAAAAATACAAAAGGGTGAGCTCAAATTCTCAGTAAGGGTAATCAAAAGAAATATCAATCACATCGTATTCATAAGAACATAACTTTTGGAAATCTTAACCTGCAAAAGAGAGCATAATTTCATAACTTGGGATAAATCATAGTAGTGAAATGAAATCCCAATAATCATAACACAAAACATGAAAATTTGTGGCATACACACATAATCATAGAGAATCATTTCTTATTAGTCAAGACTCATTGCCAAGACTACCTTAGTGGAAAAAGTCCATTTTTGAACTGAGTTCACTCCTCGTTTCAGTCCTGTTTCACTGAACCGGTATAACCTACCATTCTAGCCATGTCCATCTCATGAGATATAAAATCTTTACCCAATGCATTGGAGGGAGATATAGGTCCCACCCATCTCATAATGATACCATTCTTATGTGTTCCACAAAATAATTAATCATACATCATTGAATAACCCATGTAATTAAAATGGGAATCTTAAACATCGGGACATCATAAAACAATTCATATAAGATAAATGAATTCATAAAAATATTTCCATCACAACATAATCAAATCAATGTAATAATAAGGATAGAAACAGAACCCTTTATTTTCTTAGATGGAAAATAATTTTGACAAAACACTTGAACTCAATTCTTGAGGAAAATATCCTTTCTACTTCAAAAACAATTTTCCTTTCTTAACATATCATACAATTCTAAACTAAAAGAAGTTGATTAGAAATAAACTTGAAAAATTTTAAAGGAAGATTCTTGGAACTATTTTTTTAAAATCCATTCATTCCGTCTATGTTAATAAAACATTCTTCTCGTACTTTTTTCGGAAACGTCAAAAAGTACCTCGTATGAAAAACGACAAAAGATTCCTTTCATATCTTTTACTAAAAACGCACGGAAGGGTAAAATTAGATATAAACTATTTTAGAAGGATATAAATATTACATATTGAGGAAACATGGATGTGGATGATAAAATACACCCCAGTAAATTCCAAATTATAAACAATCTCGGATAAAAATGAGTTTGTGATATTTCCCTTACATTAGGTCTGATTTGCTTCGTAAGTGCCCGAACCTCCTCTTCTTTGAAGTGCTTCTTTGAGACCTCCTTTTAGGGTACTAAAATAGGTCTTTGAAGAAGACCAGAACCTCTAGGATGTTTTTAGGGAAGTGGAGAGGAGAAATTGGCAGGGTTTGGCCCATCTTGAAGGCTCAAAGTGGTGTGAGGAAGAGGGGGAGGAGGTGCCCTTTTATAAGGGAGGAGAGGGGCACCTTTGGAATAACTAAAAATATTATTTTATTATAAAGTCAAATTCGGTTTTTAATAGATCAAAATTGATATATTTCAAAGATAAGGTGGGTAGGGGTCGAAAACTTCTCATCCAATAGAATTTATACAAGTTTAGGTATCAATTTTAACCTTATCATTTAGATTTAACTTTAAGTTAGACAATTTATCTTTTCTCGTGTCTTCTTGTTTTCTTACACTATAAGGTTAATAAACATACTATATCAAGCCAAAAGAACCCCAAGTTGTTTATTATTAAAATATATAACCTTATCTAAGTCAATTGGCCGAACCATAGATTTTTAGGAATAAAGTAACAATTAATAATATAATATTTGGTATAAAAACTATTTTATGTCAATTTTGACACTATTTAGTAATTGATTTTTGTGAAAATCATAACAGAATGATTAGTTCGAACCAAGTTACTTAAATCAATACTAACATGTCATATTAACCTAGAAAATTAGTTTAATTCATAAAAAGTCTCAAATTACATTTATTTGGGTATTTATAACATCAATTATGTCAATATTTCATTAATAAGATAATTACTAAATCATCTTTGTGTCATAAATAAATTAACTTATTTAAAGTCTAAAAATTAAAAATAAATTATCATTATGTAGGAAATATTTTTAGATTTCTAATGAATATTTATAGCCTAATTTATCTTATGTATAACCCCATATTAAAAATTATTTCCTTATTAAACTATGATTTTAACTATTTTAACCCTTCTTTAAATAAATTAATAATAAATGTCCTAATCTAATCCATGTGGGACTAAATGTTCATATTTTATTCCTAAGGTTGTTTTTGGACGAATTACACTTGTCCAATAGAATTAGGACATGTGTTAGGGTAATAATAATATCATTTTTACCCTTAATTACCCTATTTACTTTTAACCGTGGTAAAAAAAGTAAAAAGTTACTATTCACCAAAAAATTATTTTCATCTCATTGAACCACATTTTACTTACTGACATCAACCGTGTCTCTCCGATTTTCGAAATTCCACTCAGAGAAGTGGTAAAATTATGTTTTATGAAAAATTCAGTTTTTAACTACCAGTTAGTGGTTTCACTATTCATCAAAAATTGAAAGTTTTCAGAAAAATAAAAAAATTTCACCCTAGGCTAATTTCGATATTCCGAATCCAAAAATAAAGTCCATTTTGAAAAATAAAATTTATACAATTTCAAAAGGTGGTTTTTACTATTCATAACGGCTAGTTTTAAAAATATTTTAATAACATATCATTGTTTAGTGAATCTCGGTATTGCGTACGACACAAGCTATCGAGGAAGGCCACGGTTGCGTGTAAAGCAATCCAAGATAGTGCTGTGTGTAGTGAAATATTCCTTTGATGATTTATATAACATAAAAACAAAATATTTCACATAAAATTCTCGGGTGTTACAATGCCACCGTGTCAAGCTGTTTGGGGCTGTCTACTACCGTGGTAGTCCAAGGGGTATGCCACCTCTCTCCTCCCACGGCTGCCAGTGCACCAACCTTTTCTTCTATGAGAAACTGGAGTTGCTCTAGTGGTCCATTTCTCGAAACGCATGCAGCTACGATCTTTGTAGTGTTTCACAATTACCATGAATCCCTCAAAACCACATTTCTACCAACTTGATCATTCGGCCACAAAGAACACCCAAGAAAAATCCACGGCTAAGGGAGCCATGCCTTGTTCGTGTGGCCCCACACCCTCCACATTAGAGTTTAAAAATTGGGGAAAATATTAATAACCACACGACATATTAAATCAGCATTTTAAATCCTTCATTATAACCCTCTTGTAAGAATGATAGGATCGCACATCAACCTGTTTGTGGTTTGGTATGTGTTCATCGTTAACCTCAAGAATGGATAAAGAAAAATAAATCAAAAATAATTCCAAAGCCCCTACCTGGAATGTTGGATATACTACTGATAATGGATGAGATCTGCATTGTCCTCGTCGATCTGTGAATCATTAGTCTTCATCCTCATTCATCGGTTTTCCAATCCGATCCATTCTCTAGGTGTGTTTTCACCATGTTTGTAATCTCCTTCGTACGTTGATGGTGGAGGTTTCCTTTGATATTTAAAAATAGAAATTATAGCATTTATTTTCAACCTTGAATCCTTGATTAACTAATAAATAAAATGCATTGACCATTGTAGTGTATCTACATTGTTCCAATTAATGAGTGTCATAAATAAATGCAGTATCACCTCATCGCTGCTTCACAACATTGGAGAATCATCACTCAATGGAAAGAAATGAAAAAAATAATATTATGTTTATTATTTTTCATCTTTATGTCATAAAAATTAACATTTCTAGTCGACCCGCACCTGTTGATGATAGGCCCCACCTAAGATAATCTTGATGCTGCAAGTCCAAAGGTATCCTCAGATTTCTGATCTGAGCACCGATTCAAATGATTGGAAAACCCTCTTGCACGTTCACATAAGTTAACTTAAAATAAGTTCAAAATTACAAAATGGGAACCATAGACCTTAGAATCATTTGTCGTCTCAGTTCCTGGTCTTGAAATAATTCCAATAAACTACGAAAAAATTATGGAAATATCTTGGTTATTACATTCTCCTCACCTTAGGGCTTTACATCTCCAAAATCCAAAACAAGGGCTAAAAAATAGATGGGAGAAATGAGCACAAATATGAGCCTCCCACTCCCATGTTCTCTCCTGTAGATTACTATGCTTCCAAAAAAATATGCACAAGAGGAATCGACAGTGAATGAAGGATCCTCTCATGTCGATCATCTTTCTCTATTGGGTACTCATCAAATGTCACCCCATTGTCAATCTCCGACTCTTTATGGTGGATGATGCGAGGAGGTTCATGCACGTATCTTCGTAGGTGTGATAAGTGGAAGAAATCATTCACCTTCTATAACTATGGTGGTAGAGTAAAGTGGTATGCCACCTCGCACACTCTCCAAAGAATAAGAAATGTTCTGATGAACCTCAAAGATAGCTTGCCGCCTCAGCTAAATATATGTATTCCTCAACTAGGGGAGACCCATAGGAATATGTGGAGCCTGCTTAAAACTATGAATTTTTCACTTTCCTATCTACATAGGACTTCTGCATGATATGTGCAGTCTTCATCCACTCCAAGATGACATGCACCTTCTCTGTGGTATCTTGTACCATCATGGGACCTACAAGTTCTGATTCCCTTCGATCTTTCTAGAACAAATGTTATTTTTATGGTCATCCGTACAGTGCCTAAAATGGTTTTCATACTAATGGTGTAGTGGTAGCTGTTGTTGTATAAAAGAACCCCCAATGGTTGGTGGTCCTCCCAACTGAGACCAAAATATAGGACATAAACATGAAGCATGTCCTCAAAGGTCTATATGGTCTGCTCTGTCTGACCATTAGTCTGTGGGTGAAAGTCTATGCTAAAGCGTAGATGATTCGTGAAAACATCCTAAAATCCCTTCCACAATCCAGATGTAAAGAGTGTGTCATGATCTGAGAATATAGTAAAAGTAACCCTATGAAGATTTATAACTTATTGAACTTAGAGGTGTCCCAAGCTCTCTACTAAACACTTCTCTCAAATATAGAGGGAGTGGGCCAATTTGGTGAGTCGATCAACAATCACCCAGATTGTATCATGTCCTATAGATGTTGGTGGTAATCCCATCACGAAGTCCATCAATATCCCATCCCACTTCCACTCTGGTTTCTCGAGGGGTAGGGGAAAACACGCTGGTACTTTTTGCTCAGACATCACTTCCTAGAAGGAGAGGCACCTAGAAAAAAATCTAATAATTCCTTCTTCATCCCCATCCACCATTACCAATTTCTGTGGTCATGGTATATCCTTATCTCTTCTGGATGTACTGCAAAGGGGGATGTATACAACTGCCACAACACAACCTCTTCTAATTCCCTTGTTATAATAGTTTTCTCTCCAAAAAGGATGATGCACCCCCAACCTTCATAATATACATCATGTATATGTCATGTGTATATTTGGGCACGTGTAGTCTTGTAGTTGTTATCTTTGAGTTTCACCTCCCAGACTCGCTGTAAGAGTGGAGAGGGAACTACCATCAACTAAAGGAAAACTGTCTCATCTCTATCCATGAAGGATATCTGAAGTGAGGTGAACTACTTTGAGGCCTCATTCAGTAAAAATTAACTCCCTCTCTAACTAAGAGTATATTCTACCACGTTCCCCATTCCAGTATTATAAAATATCTTGATGTCATAGTCCTGGATGAACTCTAGCCAACACCACTATATGAGGTTCAGATCCATCTGTGAAAATTCATACCTAAGGATCTTATGGTCTGAGTAGATGATGATCAACTTTCCCAAAAGGTAGTGTTTCCACATTCTCAATGCGAAGACCACTGCTTCTAAATCGAAGTCATTATTCGCATAGTTCTAGTCGTGTTGTCTCAGCTATCGTGATTCATAAGCAATCAATTTATCACCATGTATTAGGGAAAAACATAGTATGGTTCCTGAGGCGTCATAGTATACCACATTTTCTATGACCTCCTCTAGAAACATCAATATGGAAGCATTGTTCAAGCTCTGCCTTAGCTACTCGGACCTCTGCTGGCATTCCTCTATCTACATGAATGGTTTTCCCTTATTCATCAAAGTTTTCATTGGTTCTGCTACTGGAGAAGTCGGGTATGAGACTTCGATAGAAGCCTTACTACCTAAGGAAACTTCATACCTATTTAACACTCTTGTGTGGTTCCCAAGCTTGAACTGCCTTAATCTTCGCTTGATCCACTACAAATCTGTCCTCCGAGATGACATGTCCTATGAACTGACACTTCTATACCTAGAACTCACACATCAAGTGATTTCCAAAAATTTGGTGCTCTCGGAGTGGGTCTAGAACTATCCTCAAGTGTAAAACATGCTCCTACTCTGACGCCGAGTACACTAAGATATAATCAATGAAGAATACTACAAACCAGTCCAAGTAAGATTGGAAGATCCTATTCATGAGTCCCATGAACAATGTTGGGGCATTTGTCACACCGAACGATTTCACTAAGTACTCATAGTGTATGTATTGACATCTGAAGGTCGTCTTTGGGATGTTCTCATCTTGTACATGAAGCTGGTGATAACCTTATCTGAGTTCTATATTTTTGAACCACTTCGCTCCCTTAACATGATCAAAGAGGTCATCAATTATCGGTAGTGGATACTAGTTCTTCACGGTCACTAGTTTTAGGTGTCATAAGTCCACGCCTAGCCTCAAGAACATGTCTTACTTCTTGGAAAACAATAGTAGGGATGCCCATGGAGAAAAATTAGGTCTTAAAAACCCTTCTTCTTCCATTCCACCAACTGTACTCTCAGCTCTCGAAGATCTGTAGGATCCATCTGATATGAATGTATAGATATCGATGTAGTCACTAAGCATATGTCAATGCATAAGTCTACCTCTCTGCGAGGAGGTAGTCTAGGGTAATCTTCTAGAAAGATTTCCACCACTATAGGAAACTATAGAATCACTTCATCCATTATATAAAAGGTCATACTGGCCAATAGATGAGTGATTGGCCATTCCCTCATAAGTTTGTGTCCATATCATGCTGCCCTATTTTCTTTCTCACCTCCAAAGGGAAACTGGTCTCTATCCTTGCGTGTAAACCACACTGTATGTCAGAACCAGTTTATCTAATCATTAACTATTGATTTCCATTCCATGCCCAGAATGACATTGTAGGGCCAAAAAGATGCTACTAGGAAGTAGCATTTGAAACTCTCTCTTCTGAAAGTAAGGACTCACTATCGGTACCAGCGTGTGACCGCTAAATAACTTTATGTGTGAGTCTCCAATCATAAATATTGAGCCAATGGCTCGGTCAGAATCTCCATATTCTAAACAAGATCTACGTCAAGGAATTAATGGTACCCGTCTTTATAAGAACTGAAGCTAAAGTCGAGAAGATGCAGACCGTACTACATATCATCTCAGGAAGGTCTGGTCGTAGGCCTATGCTACCTAAAGCTTGTCTTGCCCCATCCACCTACTCCTGGAGCCCGTGGTGGATCACTAGGGGTGGTGGTAGTAGTACCACAAACCTTTGTCCACCTCCTATCACTCATCCCACTCCCCTACCACATTTCCTACATGTATGAAAGCAATTATCTTGCCTATATCACTGTCTTGGCGGTCCCTTTACCATCTGTTGATCATCCATGTGGGGAGTCGGATAGTCGCGAGCTATGTAACCTTATCTGCCGCAGGAGTAACAAACTCTAGACTTCATCTAACCTCCTCTACCTCGTATGCTCTGAACCTCCGTCCTTGTGTCCTAGGGTCATCCTATTGAAGTTATGGACCATTTTGGCCTCTGCGTCGTCTGCCTACTCCCAGCTACATATGACTTTGCCACCTTTCATCCAGTAGTGGATTTCTCCATCGGTGCCTGCTTGAATAGAAAGATCTCCACTAGTAGAGCTCGCTCATGCACTCCATCCTACACCAGGATGGTGAGAGATATCCGTGACACCTTGATCTCCCATCGAATTCCCTTCTCAAATGTCTATCACATGAATAAAGGGTATCATACCATGTCAGTGGAGTAGTGGAAAAGGACGGAAAACCTTGCCGAGTACTGGACCGTAGTGAATTTTCCTTATTGTAGGTGTAGTAGCTTCTGAATACACAATAAGAATAGTTTCACTAGTATTAACTTGTCCCTAAAGAGGATCTTGAAGTCCCACAGGCAAGGGTCACCACCTCATGTGTCAGGATCTTCAAGATCCACCATCTCCCAATCATTCCATGAAAAAGTCTAACCTCTAGGACCAAGATCTGGTCTGTAGGTATCTCTACCTGGAAAAAACCCCATGTAACTGCCTTAAGACAGTCTTCACCTAACTGAGGATCTTTCTCGCATGAAAACCTTGAAGGACAATATCTCTAGAACTCGTGTAGCGTGCACAGTCGATGTGCACTGTCCAATGATGGGGCTGGTAGCAAATATTGCGCTATGGATGTTGGTGCTTCTGGAACACCACCTGATGGTGCTATCCCTGCACTAACACATCATCACTCGGTGGACCATCATCATGATCCCTCACTGGAATCATGGTTTTCTTCCTTCATGGAGGCATCCTGTAGTGAAACAATTGTGACACAGTCAATAAGTTGTACATGGTGAGATGACTCAAAATATATCGTGGGAAATACATTTCCAAAACACATGAAATAAGTGTTTTTCTATACCGTGATGGAAAATAGAATTTAGGGTCGTGGTTTATGGATACGTCAGCCACTACACTAAAACTCCACTCTTTGGAATAAAAGCAAAACTGAAGACATTTATCACTATTTCCCCTATCGAAAATATAGACTCTTTGTTATTTTGGTAGACACAACTACCTTCTAATAACACTTTTTCATGACATGTTCCCTAAGGCCCAAGCCGTGACTACCCTAAGCCCACCTTCCATAGGCCATGGTATGGTGAAAAAAACTAGAAAGACAAATTCCAAAAAGGAAAGGCATTGACTTTATACCTGCACACACACAGTCATGGAATACTATATAATGAAACCCACTAAGGAATAAAAGTACAAAAATCAAAAATTACCACAACTAAGAGTAAAAGGTGTAAAATGAATGTAAAGGGGTCAGAATACATGCCCAAGAACTCACAATGTAAATCGTACTATAGAATTTCACCCATAAGTCTCTACCTGTATGGTATGGGTAGTAAAGCAAAAATCTATAGAAGTATGCCTCATCTCCTCTTGCTTCACTGATCTCCATTGAGTCCTGGACCACCAAGGTCTGTGTCGTAGCATCATTCATCTGCACAAGACACAACATGTGTGGTCGAAGCCCATTTAGGGGTGATTACGACAACTCATTTGGGATTTCAAGACATCTAAAGGTCTCTCAAAAATCCATAATGGAAAATACCTAAAAAACACCCCAAAGGAAATAACACCAAGAAAGATCTCAAATAAATAGAACAAAGTAAAATCCATCTGACTCCATGTATTACTATTGTATAGAAGTAAAGATTTTTTGTCGTAAGAAGAGATCATATTATTCGGTTGAGCGGATATCCTGCTGATCTATGAAGGGTCGATCTGCAGATAATCCACAAAGGGTTTCACTACTGCTGATCTATGATAGGTTTTTTATAGATGATCCATGATGGGTCACACTATTAATGATCCCTAGAGGGATAATCTCATGATGATATATAAATGTTGGCCTTGAATCTCATCCATAAAGGGTTTCTCTATTGCAGATCCATGAAGGGTCTCTCTTCATTCTTCACATCAAAACCTATAACTGGATTCCCGCACTATGAAAGGTTGATTCCAGGAGGATCTACTCCTATATCCTTTGATCATACATAAACCTTAATAAATTCCCACATAGAGTAACCTAAAATACTGTCTCATCATAAGGGTCCCAACTCGACCAAAAGCGTTTCGAATGGACGCACGATCAACAAGATATGATCAGTTCAGTTAAAAGGTCCAGATTGGATTTGAGTCTAATCCAACCCATCAATATTCTAACCTCATCCAAAACACACATAGAGTATATGATAAGTAACGCCTAGTCACAGGGTTCCTCGTTTCATAGACAACACATCAATCAGATGGCCTGTCTATTAGTTACAACCGTTTTAGCGAAATAAGGGTTGGTGGGTCTTAGCCTGGTCCAACCTAGGCTAGATCCGATTGGTTCTGGGCCGGCCCATGTTTCGGAAAGGTCTCCTGGTGGGATGTGGCCCACCCACAGAAACCTAGACCACTAAACCAGACCTCTTCTCCAGCCCGGACGTGGATTATCCAAGTCCGGTTCAAAATGCGGCGATGCCAGCAAGCACCACCTCCCCCCGTAACTTGTCCATGTAGCAAACCCGTTTGGCCAGTTAGACGCGGCTCTACTTCATCCTTTGAGTCTAGCATAGCTAGCCGGTCCAGCTGTAACTGGTCAACAGAGCACATTCTACCAACTCACATAGGTGGCCCGAATACGGTTTGCCCCCTCCACACGGCATCAGGCGGCGCCACACCACCATGCCGCTGCGACCAACATGTCTGGGCCCTCTACTGTTGTGGTTCCCTGACAGACACACCACCACCAGTGCACCATCAGTTTCTTTTGAGAGCCACCAGAGAATCTTTGGTGGTCCATTTCTCGAACCGCCTGTGCCTTTGTGTTTTCTGTGGTGTCTCCATTACTGTGATGCCCTCAAAATCGCATTTCTACTAATTAGATCATTCGACCCCAAATAATGCAGAATAAACATCCAATATGGTGGGACCCAAGACTTGTTTGTGTTAGCCTATACCATCCACATTATATTTTAATCATGGGGGAAAAATAATAACAACCACTTATTGTATTAAATTCCCATTTCAATCCCTCATTATAACAACCCCGCAAGAACGATCGGACCGAGGATCAACCCTTATCTGGGTTTATCCGCATTCTTGGTTATCCTCATGAATGAGGAAATAATCATCAATAACAAAGAAGCACAAACCCCTACCTAGATTGTTTGATCTGTTGTTGTCTATGGATGAGATCCATGTCCTAGTCTTCAATCTGTGAATCATTGGCATTCTTCACCATTCATGGGTCATCGGATCTGATCTGTTCTCCAGGTGTGTCATCACCATGTTTGTAATCTTTTTCAACCTTCTATGGTGGTGGTTACCTTTGGTTTTTAATCCATGAAATTCTATGGTTGTTTTTCAAACCATAATTCTTGATAAACTGATAAAAAAATAGGTTGACCATTGTAGCATTGCCATATTTTTTCATTAATTAGTGTCATTAATGAATACATTATCGCATTGTCGATGTGTTGCATCATTGAAGAATAATCTCTCAATGGAATGAAAAGAATAATAACAATTATAAGTTTATTGTTTTTCTTCTTTAAGTCCGAAAAAATATCTTTTTCGGTCGATCCACACCAGTCGATGTTAGGCCTTGCCTAGGAGAATATCAGCACTGTGAGTCCAACAGTGCCATCAGATTTATCATCCAAGAAACAGTTCAAAATATAGGAAAACATGATCACACGTTCACTTAAGTGAACTTAAAATATGTTCAAAATTACATTCCTGGAACCCAGAGCCTTGTAATCAGGTTTCGTCTCAGCGCTTGGTCTTGTAATAATTCCAATAAATTGTGAAACAAATTATTAAAAAATCAAAGTTTTTACATTACTAAATATATGATTCAATAATAATTTTCATGTATATATATATTTAATTTTTTTGTTATCTTTTTAAGATTACCATCTACTTCTATCCAATGGTTCGATGTTTTTTATCGTATGGTTTCGTGTTCCCATTTTTTTCTTGGTAATTATTTATGTTCTTTTTAAAATTTTCATTACCAATAAAATAGGAATGGTATATAGTTCATATTTTTTTCAAATTTCAAAAATGTATTAGATTACTATAATTCTTTTAAAATAATCTTAATTTATAAAGTATAAAAATTTACATTTAATGTTTATTTTGTATAAGTATTTCTTCTAACCATGTTGAAAATTTTCTATTTCCAATAATATTAATTTTTATATACTAACTCTATAATAATTAGGGAAACAAATATACTTACTTTCACCATATTTAACCATTGAAGAATTCTTATAAGTATCCATAATTGTTTCATGGGAAAAATTATATTTCTTCTCTATAGGTGATGAATCAACATTAATATGGGAGACATTAACATATTATAATATATAAGAAGATGAAGATATTGGTTATTATATTAACAGGATAAATAAATATATTTTTTATACTCATTTAAATATAATATAATGGATATAATAAATAGAAAAGTATAATAAGTCGATTGAAATAGAAAATATTTTTTAAGAATTCATACCTTACCACTTTGAGAGAATAGTTTGTGAATTTAATTATCTCTTAACAATATAGTCTTATAATGATAACAAAATCTCAAAGATATGTATAATACATTAAACATAGTATTTTAGTATATTTTTTTCAGTCTAAGAAGATTACAGAGTGAGAAGAATTGGGGTGATAATATGTGGTATTTATAAGGGGAGGAGTGGAGTGTTTTGAATAAAATATTCACTAGTTTGTTATTATTTCCCAAGACAAATAATAGTGATTATTCATTGTATAAAAAATATAATTTGTTCATTTTATGTTGATGTAATTTTTATTTACATCATCCATGATGTAATTATTCATATATCTACCTTGTAATCTCTACTTTATATTTTATCTAAGGGGAATGTATTTTCACCAAAATACTCTATAATTCATATTTACATTGATGCTCACAAATAACCTTGTTGGTTTTAATAATTATATTAATTTAAGTACTTTTCAAGAAATTTATATTCTTTATATTTCATATTATGTAATACATTCAATATTGTTATTCGTCTGGAATATTCATCAAAGTGTTCTCAATGTTTCTAATAGTATTCTGGAAACGTTGTTCATACCATATGTTGATGAAAATTAAAATAAAGAACAAAACTAATGTTTGTATTATAACTTATGATAAAATATCTAAACGTATGGTTAATCAACCCTACTTTTACAAAAAAAATATATGGTCAAAGAACCCTACGTTTGGATGAAACCTTATGTTTGACAAAAGAAAAAATCATGGTTAAAGAACCCCATGTAATTTGAAAAGACAAAATTTACCCATTCCTATGTAAATTTGTATACTCCAACATAACAACTGGTATCGGAAGAGAGATTTTGGAAAAGGGTATAACAAGAAAAAACTATAAGGTCTATACAAAGATGGGAATGACAGACCATAGAGAAGGAATTTCAATGGCTCGTGCTCGTTATTTCAATGGTGTAAACTATGGATACTAGAAATCATGTATGATTATATATTTTATTAATATGGGATTCAATTTATACTCTATCATCATTACCCCTTATAATATTCTTAAAAATCCTGCAAATTGGGATGCTGCTATAGAGGCTGACTATGACCCGAATTCTAATGCTATGAACACTATTATTTGGGGCTTTGGACCAGATTACTTCACCCGTGTCTCACAATTTCCTACTGATTATGAAATATTGAAAAAATTGAAGTTTCTTATGAAGGAAAATTTAATGTATGAAAAATGAGGTATGCAATAGAAAAACTAAAATATGATACAATTTGAATGCTTGATGGTGAACGTATCACTCAGATGAATAGAAGGCTTGTAAAGATTATAATTAATATTAAGAACTCAGGTGATCCTATCAAACTAGCATATTAAGCTTTAAAAGTACTATGATTACCACCTACAACGTGGAATGGTAAATCAACTTCAATTCGACAATGATCACCTATCAAAAAATTGACATTGAGAGAAATGATTGGGACACTGATTATGTATGAACCTAAAATGGAAGATGAAGCTGAATATTATAATGTCTTGGTGAAAAGGATAATACTTCTCTAAAGGAAACCTCTTTGAAGAAAAGAAAAAGTATAAAGTAAGAATTAAGAGAAGAAAGGAATTCTGATAAATCTAATTTTGAAATGGAATTGGATAAATTATCCACAAAGTTTAGCACGTTTTATAAGAAGAAAAAAGGATTCAGAAAGACTTTCAATGGGGATGAAAAATACACTAGGGAATTTAGATGCTATGAATAGAAGAAATTAAGACAAATAAGACCTGATTGTCCCCAATAAAAAATTGAGAAGAGAAATATAGAAAAGGAATATCATAAAAACGATAACTATGAACATAAAGGAAAACTAGAAATGAATTTAAATAGGAGTGTCTCTAAGGAATCATGCTGCTCAACAAAATTTGATTCAAAAAATAAAGAATCACATCTAAGAGAAAATATGTGCTTCATAGAAGAAGAAGATATGGTACGATCCTATTATTATTATTTTAATTCTAATTGTGATTCAAATTATTCAAATAATAAATTAGAAGCCTACATTAAAATTTTAAAAAGAAAATATAATTCCTTATTAAAGAAAAGAATCCTCAATAAATATTCACAATTATATTTTAAGATAAAGAGATTCCTTACTTAAACAACATCAACAGGTAATTGAAAAATTTAACTAATCGACCAAAAACTACGTTGTTCTAAAAAAACATGATTAAATAATTACATGATGAAGTAAGAACATACAAAAGTGATGCACTCTACTTTAAAAAAGGAGAAAATATTCTAAATGAAATTCTCAGTAAAAATTTCATAAGAATGATAAGATTTCATATAGGAAGTAATGGTGAATAATCTAAACTACATAAGAATTATTTTTTTCCCAACTCAAAAATGGTTATCTGACATTTTTGTGGAACAAAAGGAAATATAACAACAAAAAATTATTTAAGAAATCCTAAAATAAGTTGAATTAAAAAGCCTTTTATTTCAAATCGCTTATCTAAATTAAATATGAGTTATGAAAAAATAATCAAATCCTAATTCCCAAATCATTTCTAGCTAACATTGCTGGACTGAAAATCATATGGGTAACAAAACAAACTGTTGTTTAAATTGCCACTGCAGAAAACATGTTTGATAAAATAGAAATTATATATCGTATAAGGATAGTGTATTCTACAAGAATATGAGTGGAAACTCATTAAACCTCAATAAAATGACTCAAATAGATGGAGGTCTAGTAAATTTTGGTGATAATTCAAAAGGAAAGATAGTTGGACTTGGAACTACTGGAGATAAAAAAATAGTCTCAATACAGAAATTACTATATGTATAAGGAATGAAGCATAACCTGATAAGTATCTCTCAACTATATGATCATGGATATTATGTTGATTTTTATAACAATTCATGTTATTGGATTAGAGACAAACTACTTATGTTTAGAGAACCTTGAATTGACAATGTTTATACATTGGATCTAAATTACATGTGTAAACAGAAAGTGACTTTTTTAACTACTAAGATAAATGAGTCTTGGATATGGCTTAAAAGGTTTGGTCATTTTAATATTTATTCTCTAAATAAATTATCAAATAGATAGTCAGTTTTTTATTCACCTACTCTTAAGTTTGATAGTGAAATGTTTTTTCATACATTCCAAATTAGAATGCAACACAAATCATCCTTCAAATTTATTAATATAATTTCTATATCAAATCCTATAGAGCGTATCCACATGGATATATTTGGATTATCAAGAGTATAATGTTTTTCTTGAAAATTATGTATATATGTTTTAATTGGTGATTACTCAAGATTTATTTAGATTTATTTTCTAAAACATAGAAGTGGATCATTTATTGTTTTTTAATGTTTCTGTAAACTTGTTCAAAATGAAAATAGTTTTAAAATTATTTCATTAAGATGTGATCATGGTAATAAATTTCATAATCAAGAATTCAATTCCCTTTAATAAAATACAGGTATTAAACAAGCACTTTCTTCTTCAAGAACACCTCAAGAAAATGGAATTGTTGAAATAAGAAAAAAAATCAAGAAATTGCTAGGACTATGAGGAATGAATATAGTATACCTACCCACTTCTGGGCAGAAGCTATAAGGAAAACATTCTATATCATTAACTGAGTTTCAATTCAGCCTATTTTCAAAAGGAAGGATTATGAACTATGGAACAACACAAAACCTATTGTAATGTACTCTAATGTTTTTGGAATTAAGGTGTATATCTTGAACACCAATGATAGTCATGGTAAGTTAGATCCAAAAGACGAATAGTGAATATTTTTAGGATATTATACTACCTTTAAATCCTATAGATTGTTTTACAAAAAGTCAAGGATTTTTAAAGAATCAGTTCACGTGAATTTTAATGAAACTGAACCCTTTATTAAATAGAATGAACAAACTGATGAAACTACTGACCCCTCTAAAAACATTGGACTTTAAAACATGATAAAATATTTTAAAAATAACTTATATAAAATTTAATCTAGTACAGATGGACAAGATACTGATAAACCTATAAGTGTTTGACCTATATAGTCTAGAAGCATAAATAATCATCCTTTTGAAACTGTAATTAGAGACCTTGACATAGGAATAAGAACTAGAAGAAATACAAGAATCCATGTTGAATTCATTGACATTCTATCTCAATTAGGACATAAATCTTTTGAAAAGTCCTTAGAGGATGATAGTTGGATGTTAGAAATGCAAGATGAGTTAAACCAACTAAAAAGGAATGAATTTTTTAATTAGTTTAAAGACCGTCACTTTATCCAGTAATAGGAACAAAGTGGGTCTTTAGAAATAAACTAGTTGATCAAAGGATTATAACTAGAAATAAAGATAGATTAATAGTTAAATGATATAATTAGTAAGAAGGAATAGATTATGATAAAAAAATTCCCCTATTACTAGATTAGAAAAAATTAGAATTCTTTTAGCTTATGCAACTCATATGAACATTAAATTATATCAGATCAATGTTAAATCTGCCTTTTTTATATGGATATTTAATGGAGGATGTTTTTTTTGAACAACCTCATAGTTTTGAAAACTATCAAAAACTAGATTCTATTTTTAAAGATACTAAAGCTCTCTATGTCCATAAACAATAACCTAGTGCTTGGTATGAATGATTAAGTTCTTATCTTTTAAAAAATAGATTTACTATTAGAATGGATGATCTAAATATTTTTAAGAAAACTATTGGTTCTAATATATAATTAGTTAAAATCTATGTTGATGGTGTTATTTTTTTACTTCAACCAATGAAAAACATTTTAATGATTTTTCAAAACTGATGAAAAAAGAATTTAAAATGAGAATGATTAGATAATTGAACATATTTTTGAACATAAAATTTATCAAAAATATTATGGAAATATTTTGAAGGAAGGTAAATATATTACAGATTTATTGAAAAGGTTTGGTCTTGAGAATAAAAAGACATATACAACTCCCATGTGTACCCATATAAAACATGATTTGGATGAAACTGCAAAACTAGTGGACAAAAAGTTATATAGAGGTATGATTGGTAGTTTATTATATATTTCTAATAGAAGACTTGATATTAGGTTTTTAGTATATTTATGTTCTGTATTCCAAAAAAATCTTAAATAATCTCATCTTATTTCTCTCATAATTATTTTTAAAATTTAATGGGATCTGTTTTTCAATCTATTCATTATCCAAAAACTTCTAATTTTAATTTAATATAATATTTTGATGCTGATTTTTGAGGTTGTATTTTAGATAGAAAAAAACCTTAGGAACCTATCATTTTTAGAAAAATCTTTAGGATCTTGGTCATGTAATAAACAACACTCATTTTCCCTATCAATATCGAGGTAGAATAAGTATCTTCAAGCAGTTGATGTGCACATGTATTGAGGATCAAAAACCAACTAATGGACTTAAGACTGAATTTTAAAAGTACCCCTATTTTTTGTTATCATAAAAGTGCTATAAATATTTCAGAAAATTAAAAAAGTCATTCTAGAAATAATAATATTGATATTATATATCATTTTCTTTGAGATCATATTCTCAAAAAGGATAAATATTTATAATTTTTAAATACTTAATATCAACTAACTGACATTTTTACTAAACCACTTCCAACTATAAATTTTTATTTTATTAAGGGGGAGTTTAGTTTATTTAATTTTTAAAATGTTAAGCCTTTTAATCTTATTAATTTTAAATTATTATCTTATTTTAATTATTCCAATTTATTTATATTAAAATTATTTACTGATTACTTTAAATATAATTTTATTTAATATATTCTTTTCACTGTACATTTCAATTAATTTATTTTAATCTTATATTTATTCACACCGTAATATTTAAATATTTTTAATGATTATCTTATGTAATGACATGATAAACAAGGGATTTTCATAGATGTTTCGAATTCCAAACCCTTTAAACTCTAAAACCCTTTTCAAATACCGAAACCCTCATTTACCCTCATCTACACTATCTTACCTCTATATTTCTATAAATACCCTAAAAACCTGAAAAGCTCATATATTTCATTTTTATGAAATGATAAAAACTAATAGAACTGAATAGGGTGATATCAGTGACCCAAAGCATCAAAAAGATTATAGATGAATGATTTTGTAGGGTAATGTAGTTGATTTTTAATGGCACTATTAGACAAATTTACATATAAAGAATGTGATAGCCTTTCATGAATTGTAATTTGTCTTTAATGAGGTGAAATATGAATTTCTTGATGAGGTAGAATTGAAGTCTTTCTATAACAGTGTTCAGTTTAGGTTTTCTGATTCTGAATATATAGTTTCTACAAGAATAGAAGATAAGAAATTTTTAGTTTCTATGACTAATATTTCTTAAATTCTAAACTATCCTCGCGAGGGAGTGTATCATTTCAATATATGGCCTATCACAGATAATGTATCTAAACATGAATACCCTGTGTAATTTTTGTTTTCCTCAAAAAATGTTAGAAAAATGTTTTTCAAGGATATTGAGGAAGACCATAAAAGTATCTTTAACTTTATTCAAACAAGAATTTCTCCTAGAATGGTTGAGATGGAGAAGATTCTATATCCTGAAATGTATATCATTTTTCTATTTTTAGTGCAATAAAGATGAATATTCCAATGGATATATTCAGATATTTAAATTACTAATGTCAACCAGATATTAAGATGAATTTTTATCCTTATTGAAGGATAATTTCTCAAATTTTGTTTAAGGAATGATTCGATTAATAGATAACCAAATAAAATGTCATCAAAACAACATGCATAATGCGGGAAACTTGCGTATGTTAGTTTTTTACTAGATTATTGTTAAAATAAAACTATTAATAGTTGGCGAAGATAACCAAAAAAATATTAAGAACTTTTTCTTAGTGGGATGAAAGTGCAATTGGGAATGAAGGGATTGGTGTAACCCATGAAGAAGGACCTTACCTACCAACTGAAATAAAATTAATTCTTGTTGAAAATGAAGAAGAAGTGGAAGAAGAGGGTGGGAAATAATAATTGGTTGTAAAATCATGAAAATGTGTAGATATACCTATTGTTGAACTAGTGATGGGCTTGGGTGAGGGTACGAGGCCCCTACATTAAGAAGAGTCTTTTCTTGAGGAAAATCAATAGGTTGAATATCAGATAAAAGAACTGTATTCTATTGATTTACCAGTTGTTCAAGAGGAAGAACCAGCTGTTCAGAGAGTGAAATAGTTAATCAGAGCTGCAAATATGGATACAAAAATTTATGATAATTTACTTTTCAGTATTTATGATCATGTTGATGAAATTAATCATTCTTCAACTCAAGACAAAACTGATGTTCTTGATAGTTTTTCTTATTCAAGTGAAAAATCAATTGAAAAACTAGTAGTGAAGTCTACGGAAAAATCTCCATCAAAATCTCAATAAATTTTGGTAGTTGGTCAATCACAACATCAAGATGAAGGTACATTTGATTCCCTATCAAATCAGTTTGAGAAGCTTGTTAAAAAGTTAAATAGGTCTCAAGGGGAGTATTATAATATTAAAAAAGAGCAGGAATTTGGAAAGAAGAAGTTATAGGATCTTCATGAAAATTTAGTTTCCAAGAATGAATTTTATGATTTCAAGGGAGAGATATTAAATGATGTTGAGAAGATAAAATATGAAGTTGTTTATAAGAATGATTTTGCTGATATAAAGTGGTATGTGGGGAGTTTGTTTGATTCGATCAAGAGTATTGTTGGTATGACCAGTAAATCTACCTATACTCCTTCTCCCAGTCTAGATTTGATTCTAATATTTCAGGCCATCTCTTCTATCATGGTTGACATGAATTATTGTATTCAAAATCTTTAGTGTAATAGTTCCCTTCTGTCAGTTCTGTTGGAAAATTATAAATATCTAGTCGACCAACTGACACTAAGTGAACCAGGTATAATATTTATTCTAAAAAAATTCACAAAAAAGTTAGATCGTTTTATTCCATAAGAAGAGAGTTTTCATGACTTTTTGGAAGTCAATCTTGTTTAGAATTTTCATATTAGTCAATATTCTTTAATTTTAATTATGATATTGGAAGATAGTCTGATGAAAAAGTTCCAATTATAGGTGGATGAGTTGAAAGATATGTTTGAAGCTTCGCAAAATCCTTTAAACCTTAACTGTGCCAACTACTACCCAATATTTTTTACGGAATCCATTCTAGTGAACTAAACTTGTTTCCCAGTCAAACTAATTATATTATTTATAAAAATTTAGATAAATAAAATATCATTATTTATTTTTTTGTTTACATTATTATACTCTTATGCTTATTTCTAGAATCCAAAAATCCGTCCTTGTTTTTTTACATAGATTATAATAACATTCACTTATAGATCTATGAATTGTTAACTATGTTTTATTCACTTTAACACATTCTTTTTGATCTCACAAAAAAGAGGGGAAATTTGGATAACTAAAGATTATTTTCAGTTCTTTTTATCAAAATAATTCAATAAATTTTAATTATGAATTGTTTTATTTAATTTTTTTTTAAAAAAAATTCTAAATTCAATTATTAATTTTATGGGTTTTTAATCATTAAATGGGGGAGATTATGGGAATTTTTGTCTCAATATTACTCAATAAATCATATTTATTTTGATTCTCACAAATTCCCTTGTTTATTTTACTAATGATATTTATTTAAGTATATTTTAGGAAATATATATTATTTATATTCCTTAATTTGGAAATATATTAAACCTTATTATTTTTATTGAATGTTCTTAAAAGTGTTGATATCATTATTAATTGTATTCTAGAAACACTGTTCATATCGTACATTGAAGAAATGAAATGTATGGAAAAAACCCTACATTTTTATTATACCTTATGCTGAAAGATCATCACATATAGTTAATCAACCCTAACTTGATAGAAATATTTTGAAAAAGAACCCAACGATTTGATGAAACCTTACATTTGACAATGAAAAAGGTATGGTTAAAGAACTATATGTATGTATAGAACCATGCATTTGAGAAAAAACATATAGATCATAACCCTTACTTTTGTTATAAAACTTACCTTGTCAACCTTACATTCATAGAAGGAACACTTTTTATTTGAACCCTATAATTTTTTTTTTCATTTAGTGAAGGAACCTTACATGTGAATTCTCATCATTGGAGATTTGAATTTATAAATTTATCAGAGTTTCATCCAGTAGTATTTATGGAATATCAAGTTGATTTAAAGCTCATTTTCGAACGATTAAATGATTGTTATTTTTAATTCTAAGAATCAAATTATTTGGAGAAATTATATCCTATTCGTAAGGAATGTTATGACTACATGGATCTATCTCATGAATTTGAATTCATATGTTTTATTAGTTGATTTTCAGGGATCTTTAATTAAATGACAAGCTCTCTATTTTACTTATACCAGTGTATTGGTTCTATATATATGGGTATATGATTGAAAGAATAAAATATATTGATATATATATTGATCCATACATTGTGACACATATTCATTATCAAAACTACATTCTTGTGAAGACCTTTTTGAGATATACTATAACAATAGATCAAAATTAATTTTTCTAAAGAAGAGGCCACAGTGAAAATATACATATTAAAAATTTAGTCTTTTCTATAAGTATGCTACTTCTATTCCATACTGTTTTTATTTAATAGATATTTTGCAACTAGATCCCTTCGAAACTGCTCTTTCCATAAAAAACAACTTTATGAAGAAGAAGATTCATCATTCATCAATTTCTGTTCAAATGTAATGTTCAACTAGAATCCTTTATAATCAATATCTTTTTATTGAGAGTTTAAATTGATCATACTCAGTTGTGGTGGAGTATCACCTTCTCAGTCTATGTTTTGGTTTATCAGTTCTCTATTATAGTACCAGATAACTCTCTTTTACTCTTATTTTTATAGGTGTCACCTGCCTGTATTCAATTGTTGATTGGTCTTATGAAATGAGGACCTGACTAGTAAAATTTACCAAAATCATAGAGAGACTAATTAGTGGAGTGGGCTCGGGGATAATTATGCCTCGAACCACTATAAACACTTGTGTTCAATATTTACACATTTATCCACTGCTCATAATTTCATACAGAAGATATACATTGCTCACCCACATAATAATCAGTCGACATCAAGAGGCAGAATTAAAAAGGAATTTGAAAAGAAAAAATCCACCCCTCTTGTGTATATTTGTATATTCTGACCTAACAGTATCATATTACTTTATTTTTAAAAATTTTAATTTTATCTGAAAAATTTGGAAAAATTATCCCCCCATATATTATATGTGAGGAATTAATGAATTATTTTAATTTCATTTGAGTTATTTTTTAATTATGATAATGTTAGTTTTTAAAATAAAATCATTAATGAAAATATCAATTGTTATGGTATCACCAATTATCAGATCCATATGAAAATTATTAATGATTTCATAAAATAATTTTATTATTTATATAAGAAAAATTTAGAAAAAAAATTTAAAAAAAAATATATTATTTGAAGTGATTTAAAATTATTAAGAAATTATTTCAATGATAATAAACCACATATATTTTCTGAAAAATTAAATAATGGTATTTTAATAAATTATTTGTTTTATAATATTTTATAATTTTGTGTAATAGTGTTATGAAATAAATATCATATATATTTATTGCATATGATACAATAATTTTATTTTACTATTCCAACTGTCTTATTATTTTAGTAGCTAGGTTTTTATTCACAATAGTCAAGTTATTATTCCATTGGTAATATATAAAACAAGCATAATGTTTTTCAATGTCTTATAAATTTCTCAATTTTCCTTTATTCATCATTCATATTGGTTTACTGTGATATTATATTACTTATTTTCAAAAAATGGTGATTATATTTATATATTTTACCCACATTAACATGTTTTTGTAAGTGTTATTATTATAGGGGAACAGAGTTATCCAAATTATACATTTATACTTAATTTATTTTTTTGTATATATTTTCCCATTGAATTATTATAAATTTTATTCATTATAATTATCCTCTAGATATAATTTTAAAAATTAATATAGAAACATGTTGTTCATTTTTATTACGTTATTCATCATTTTAACATGAATCATTACTAAATATTACATATTTTTATTTAAAATGAAAATTACATAAATAAAATTTATGGTTCAATACAGAAATAGTGGAATGTGACCTAGAAATTGATTTTGTGGGACTTAAACATGAGAAACACATTTCTGTTCAACTTTTTTATTAAGAAATAAAGAAGATATTGTATGGTTGGGGCTTACACCTAGTAAGAGGATTATAATGGTTACCCACCACCAAAATTTTGGTGACTAGACGATGAAAGATTTCTAAAATGATTAGGGGTTAAGCACAATATATGTTACATTTATGGTGGTCAACCTCTAAATATATTGGTAACTAGGAAATGAAGGAAGGCTAAATTTTTTGGTTTTTATAACTATTATGAGGCCCATATATTGTGGTTTATGATTTTTCAAATGGTAACATGATATGGAATGGAGACTAAAATGGTTGGGGCTTAAACACAGTTATAGACATAATATTTGGTAGAAAACCCTATATATACTAGAAATTATATGAGAAAGTGAGAATATAATGGTTAGGTATTACACCCAATAGGGGGTACAAATATGGTTTTCCACCTCTTCTCTATCGATAAAAAAATATTGAAGAATGACTATTATTACTAGCTATATTTAACAGTGAGGGTGAAAAATAGATGAAAAATTGTATGGGTACGAGACATGTTCTGATTGGGGATTACATATAGTAGGAGGCCCAAATGTTGTGAGGTTGGGGATGATAGAGAGTATGTGTCCCAAATTGGCTAACATTGATACTTGAACATAATATGTCACCCATATGTGGTGAGATTAGGTGTTAAACCCAGTGGGAGGCCCATATGTGGACTGTTTGGGGAGTGAACCTATTAGGATGCCCACTTATGGTGAGGATATGACTCACAATTAGTAGTTGGACCACATGTCTGGAGTTTTGGGCTTACACATAGTTGGAGACACATATTTCTTTGCTACATATAGAATAAAATGGTGTCTAATGGGATTCTTGAGTACAAAAATTTCCTATATATGGTGGCTAATATGACCAATGTAAGATAGGTGAATCTTCCTTGACATCCAAATAATGGGATCCCATGTTATGAAGGGAATATGTGATTTTTGTCCCCCTGAGGTTCATAGAATTAATAGAGATTTCTATGATGTGGTTCCCTTATGGGATGAAAAATCCATGTTATCAATAGAATACATGATTGAAGATGACCCTATCATTTATGGATTCAAGATAATATTTGTCTAAAAAATTACACTAATTCCTTGTCAGAGAGAGATTTTTGGGGCTATGACCTTATATAAAGGGATCCATTAAGTTAATTTTTATTGATATCACCTATGTTGATGACTTATGTGGGAAAAACAATATGAAGGTGTCCGTATTACACATAGTTAGATTCCATCGTGATGTGACCATCCCTAGATCAAGTAAATTATAGTCACTAATCATTAAAAAGATTCAAGTTTATTATTTATGTACCATAATTTTCTGAGAGTATTAATATATAATCCATATTTATATGGTTCATTATAAGGAATAGTATTTAAGGATTGAATGTACATGAAGTCGGTATGTAAATGGGAGAACACGAAGAAGCTTCATAGGAGTCCTTAACGATTGTGCTTCATGTGACTCCCTTATAAATGAGGTTAATATAAGTCCTCCATGAGTGAGATGTACATGATACCTCTCTAATAAAGCATCATAATAATTATACATGAAAGATCCTAAATGGGTTAGGTTATTTCCATGAAAATAATATGTTGTTCTATTCCTCTATTCGAACATCAAAATAGTTACATAGTGGGAGATTTTTATAGATTCCCATAGAGAACACATTAATATAAATAATGATATTTTCCTCCTCCAGTGTTCACGCCACTGAAGATTCCTTCTCCCATGTAAAGGTAATGTATTTATATGAAACTTCCTTTGTCAACCATTCCAACATTTTTAGACACATAAGAGACTCATGGATATACATGAATTATTTTGTTTTAATGGATGCGTAATTTGGTAGCACAATACATTTTCAATCTATAAATGTGGTGGACAACCATAAAGGGTCTATGTTAAAGTATTGTAAAATAATTTGAGTTAATTCACTTTTACATACCAGTGGAGCATCAACATTTTTATACCAAACATCGGTGGTAATAGTTGATGTTTTTTCATTATCATGAGGAATCATTGTCATTGCTTCAAATAAAATGCATCATCATAAAGGATCCAATGTCTTTAAAGAAACTCTAAGTTCATAAAATATTTATTTATGGAAAATATTTCCAATATATAACTATGGTTTCTTATAAATGTTTTTTATTCCTTCATGATAAATTATATATTTCACTAATAATTAATCCCATCATAAAAAATAATGTTTTAATCGATCCATAATTTTTTTACCCACAAGAAGTCAAATCAGATACTGAAAATTATCAATAGATTTCACCTATGATAGGTGATTTTAGGGGACAAAATAGGAAACTAAATCCTCAGAAATGTTTTCTATAGTTTTGAAATCACTATACACCATCAATGGATAAAATACATGTCCTAATCCAAGTGATATATTCTCACCACCATGTCATCGAACAAAAAAATATTTTTAGGAATATTAATCGCATAGTGTGTGAGAAATCATACAACACATGGATATATCATTTCAATTTTGATTATATTGACTGATTCATTTTTTCATCACTTAACTTGTGTAATCAGAGTGAGTAACATCTCGTATATTTAGAAACAATGTATGTGGAACAATTTTTATAGTTTTATAAATTTATGCTTTGTGGTTTCCCCATATTTTATGATCATAGAAATGTTTTTTGATAATGCGTAAAGAAAAAAATTATAAGAATTACCTGTCTAACAATAAAATTAATGACTCCATGGATATAATATAGCTAACTTGTAATAAAATTGAAAATTTTAGTGTCTATTGTTGTTCTCGACCACTTAAATTCTATACCATCCCTAAAACCCACCTTAATTAAAAAAGGAAACAAAATTACTGAATAAATTATAAACCCATTATCATTGTATCTTTATCATTCAGGAATTTTCCAAGGTCATACACTAATTCTAAATGCACAAAAAGCACAAAAATAATTTCAAATGAATGAAATTACTCACACCGTTAAGATATATATATGAACTAATCTAGGTAGGGACATTCCTTAGTCGATTTAAGGAAAACTAATATACTTTATTAGAAGGATAAATTAGGGAGAAATAACTCCCAAAAAATAATTTTTTAAAAAACTTCCTAATTGAAAAAGAGATGTTTTTTCATTAAAAATATTAAAAAATAGTTTCACACCTAAGTATCCCCCATATTCATGTATATAAAAGTAATAAAATCCCCAATAGTATCTTTCATTCTGTTCTCTGACTCCCACCACCTTCTAATTATTATTTTCCACCACAACATCAACCATTGAAATGATGAACTGGCAGGTTTGAACATGATGAACATATCCTTTTAGAATAAAATAAAATATATCTAGAACTTATCCTTTAACATTATAGAATCCACTATCCATTATCAATTTTTTTCATATAATTCAATTCAATATTAATTTAATACATAGCATCCTTCTTATAATTTAATTAAAAAAGATAAATTTACAATTCATGAAAAAAACCTATAGCTTTCATCTCTCTAATGTCCAATTTGAATCCAACTTTTAATGATTCCCAAATACCTTTTCATATTCTAGACATATATTCATCTCATCATCCACTATTGAATATATAATCTTGGGGAGATATCGATTATCATACTCACTGTTGACGCTCCTTTCGTCACAGAATCTAAAGATCAGAAAAGGGAATATCTGAGCTCAAAGTGATTCAACCTTTGAAGAAAACATCAAAAATCGATAAAGGCATGAACAAAGGATCGACATCAACTGCACCGTGCAAGTTTTATAACTGTCGCGCAAGTACACTTGCGCGACACCCTTGGTCGCGCAGGTGACTTGCGTGACCTAAGTGATAACCGCCCAGTAACTGCCCGGGGTCTTCTCCTGCCTATAAATAGACCCTGTGGGCCCCCCATTCGAGGAGGATTTTTTTTCCAGAAACTCGGATTGAAGCTCCCGACACCCAAGTCTCTTATCAAAGCTTCCGGAACACTTCTAAGGTAATTTCTTACCTAGAATGGAAGATCTAAAGAGAAGAAGGAAGGCCTAAGTGTTGAAACTTATCAAACACTTGCGCGCCGATTTATTTCCTTCAATATAACTTGCACATCCCTTTTCTGGAAGAACCTCAAGAGGATTCTAAAGGGTTTACAAAAGAGTCGCTCAAATATTTCTATGCTGGTTGAAAATCGCGCAAGTACACCATGTGTCGCGCAGATATACCTGCGCGACCAAAACTTGCGCGCCCACGGAAGACTTGCGCGCCTTTCAAGACTTGCGCACCCCTACCTTTTTGGGTGCCCATCTTGCCCATTTTACCCCTCTTAAGCCATTACACCTTTCCTTTTCAAGATTCAGTCTTCAAGACACTCTTCAAAGCCATTTATGGCATGATTTCTTGATTTGACTTCCTTATCTGAAAGGAATTCTGTGGAATATCTCTCAAAACCTAGTGATTTAAATATCTTTATGTCACTAAATATAGAGAGTTCATTCATTCAACCTCATCCTTTAAGATGAGAGAATATTTAACTTGGTCATCCTTCTTTAGGAGTAAGCCCCAAATTCTTAAGGTTCCCAAACTTGGTCATCCTCCTCAGGAGTAAGCCCCAACCTCAAATATGGGCATCCTCCTCAGGAGTAAGCCCCAAACCTTAATCCCTAACCTGGGTCTCCTTTTCAGGAATAAGACTCAGTCATAATCTTGGGCTTCCTTTTTAGGAGTAAGCCCCAAGTCCCCTAACCTGGGTCTCCCTTTTAGGAATAAGACTCAGTCATAACCTGGGCCTACTTTTTTAGGAGTAAGTCCCAATCATAACCTTGGGTTTCCTTTTCAGGAGTGAACCCCAAGCCCCCTTAAAATTTCTCTTAACCAGTCCTAATTTACCCTTGATTTGGGTTTCTTTTTCAAGAGTAAAACCCAATCATAAGTCTCCTCCTAATTTGGGCATCCTCCTTAGGAGTAAGCCCCAAGATTAGAGTATTCAAATCTCCATAAAGCACATATACCTTTATGGACCCTGTTCCTGGATTTTCTCCCTAAAAGTAAATCCTAAACCTTCATCTATTTGGGCAGTCATACATACATAAGCCCCAAACAATTTCTTATGATTGCATCTTTCATGGAACAATTGTCTAATTTTTACCAATACCTCTTGTTTCTCACACCGAGCATGACTCACGTGAGCTTAGAGTGTAAAAGTAATTATGACATTCTTCTTTGAGCCATCAATCATAAATAGCATAATCCATTACTCGAACTACGTGGGTTCTGATTCCTTTTCCAAAACAAAGGATACGTAGGTAGCCCATTTATGGGTTCGATCCCAACTTTAAAATAATCCCTATCCTTCTGAATGACGATAAACTTCAAGTGCCCCACTGAGTGGCTTTAAAACCAGTCTGGTCATCATAATGACCAAGAGACTTTTATATAAATGTTTTTGAAGGATACCATTGACCAAGAATCTCTAAACAGATATAGATGATTCTCTATTTGATGAAGAACCTCGAATACATATAAAATATTCTCTAAATTTCTTTCATATTTAATCATTGATTGTTAAAACTAAAGGAAAGAACATTTTATACTTGGTAATGTAATAAGGATTCACGAACATAACTTAAATATATAAAGAGAGTCCCGAAGTAGACAATAATTCCCCTCAAAAGGTGTGATGAGTCCTACCTCCCATCCTCTCGACCAATGCAAATTCCTAAGCCTCATTAGTCCACAAGATAATGAGCGCCTACCTTTGGAAAGTGGGTCCAAACGGATGTGGAATCATTGGATGTTTCCGGTTCTACGAACAAACCCGCTAGAAACCAATCGGAACGTTTGAATCTCCCGTCCAGAAGGTCATCCCCGAAATCCGTGCGAAACAAAAATGTTGAACCCGACGTGAATCCTTAACCAAGTTAAAGTGATATTCTTCTTATTTGTTAGGCCCCTTGGGCCAACAAAGCAATCATTGACATGTGCTCATCCAAAAGATGCAGTGGCCGGATTCATCTTGATTATGTCTGTTATATGGAACAGGCACTCTTTTCTCAAGATCTTCTGCAAAATGGCTTTCCTTAAATTCACCTCTTTGAATACTTCTACTGTGACCACCTCTACTGTGAGGTCTGCTACTGTGAAAACCAATGCTACTACTCCTGCTGGAACGTCGTCCACTCTGAGGATGACATCACCAACTCAGCATCTTCAACGCTGGGTTTCTAATGCACTGGTTAAGGAGTACCGTCGCAATGGTACTATCCCAACTTTGGAGGCCGCTCGTCAAGCCCTCCAAATTAACAACTCTACCTGGTCGTCCGGACAACGGCGGCCAGTGATCAAGAAGTAGGCAGTGCTGACTACCGTCTCCAACCGTTTCGGGTCGTTATCCCCGGAACACAATTTCCATTCACTCCCTTACTCTGAGGAAGTGAATGAGCAGGTCCCGCAGGAACTTAATTCGAAAAGACAGGAGTCCTTCTCAAGGGCTCCCATCAACAATCGCCACCAGACTCGTGCGGTAGTGTGCCCTCAACATGATGAGGGGACCGACTCCAGGCATTCAGCTCAGGTTCCTCGAACCCGAGCAGGCAAGATGAACCGCCAGAGATGGAATCCGGTTAACAATAGACAGGTTGTCATCCCTGCCATCTCCGGAGAATTCCACCAACCTAACTTGGTGGCAAACAACGAGCAGGCACAATCACCTGTCCGTTTTAATTCCGCTGTCCAGCAGACTCGTCTGGCAGCATCAAGTCGATCCCGCCAGGCAATTCCGGCGGAGTACCATAGGCAGGAATATACACCTGCTTATACATCACCAGTTAGTCAGCAGGCTCGTCTGACTACATATGATGGATATCGTCAACCATGTTTGGTGAAGTGTAATCAGCAGGCATATACACCTGCTAATACTAATCAAGCCTACCAACAGTCTCGCTTGGTAGTGCACGGAGAAGTCAGTCGGAAAGTCCCGACGACAAACAGGAGGCATACTCAACTCTCTGCCTCCACACTTGAGTACTGTCAGGATTCACTGACAGGAAAAGGAGGACAGGAGCAGGCACATACACCTACTCCAAGCCCGGAATGGACGTATATCCCCGTTCCGGCGGCTGAAGTCACCAAACATATTTTGTCAATGGTGAAAGAGCAGAAGCAAATTCCTGCTCATATTCTGGATGCTTTCCAGGATATCATAACAGCTTCAGCATCATCACAGGGACAGACACATAAATCTATCCCTAGAAGTGGAGTGACACATCAACGATTCACTCCGGAACAGACACACACATCTGTTCCAGTCCAAGAGGGTTATGGGGCATACTCCCCCATATCATACGGACAACCAAGTCAGGAACATACACCTGATTTGAGTGGAGATCGTCAGCCTAACCTGACCATCTTTCCTGATCAGGCACATACACCTGCTCAGAGCAATCACTTTCATCATCAAGTGGTTTCTAAAGCGAGTAAGAAGGCATCTAAGAAAAAGATCCGCCCAGCACAGTCAGGAGATCAAAGGACAATCTGTAACCAAGCCTTGCTCGATGCTGGAGTTCTTGAAGCCCTCAGACATTTATCTGTCGGAATTCAAGATTCTACTCCCTCAATTCCCAATAACAGGAACATTAATTCTGAAGGTCTTCAACAGACACATCCTCATGAAGACTTGCTTCATGAAAATTCGGTCAATCTTGAAGTTTCTTCTTCAGATGAAAGCCACAGGAACCCTCTGTGTGGTCAGAAGACCAAGGATCAAGAGATTTCATCTTTTGCTGTAACCCATCATGACGATCCTCCTCATGGTGATGAACTTCGCTGCGAAAGTCCTCTCCGCAGTAGTGATTCACGTTGTCTCGAAAATTCTTCAGAAGGCAATGTAGTGACGAGAAAGCCCTCCTATCTCGAGGCACTTGCAAACGTAAAACCAGTCATGTCTGATGCTTTACTATCAGCAGGTAAAACTCTTTCTCCATCAGAAGATAGCCCGGGGTTCAGGTTATTCTCCGAACCATCCCTGGGTCATTCATCTTCCAGCATGAATAGTGATCTCTCTACCAATCTTGTTGAATCCGATGAAGCAACAAGGAAACACCAACTCTGGTCAAAACAGGTAGAAGAATCTTCATTTATTGATAAAGAGGAAATGCTGAACATGAGGAAAAAACTGGAAAAAGGTGAAGTACCAGTCATGTTTTGGCCTTTGGCTGACTCCCAGTACGACGTTCCAAAGATATTGATGGATGATGGAATCCATGATATTCATCTCAACATATGGAAAACTCTTTGTCAATTAAAGAAGAAGGTATTATCTTACGATGAATATGAAAATCATCTTAAGATAATAGAAGGGTTACAATGTCAGATTGATTTGGCATCTCTATCAGTCTCTCGGTATCCGAAGGCTGAAAAGCAACAGAGAACCCTTCAACGTTCATGCCTTGGCGCACTAAGAAGATTGCGTCAGTTAATTGCCAATTCTCCATCTGATGTTTATATCAGAGGATGGGGTGTTCACGGAGCACTACATTTCACAGTGCTTTCCAGTCAGCAAAGCCCGCCAAAAATGGTCTCATGCAATGTTATTGCCCATGGCTGGCCACAGTCAATGGGTTTTGTTCATAATCAAAAGCTTTCTCAAGAACAGGCTTCAACTAGTTCCTCTCAAAATCAAGTATATAGAGAACAAGTTGTTGAATTGCTCCTACATTAAGTAGGCGAGAATATTGCACAAGCCTCTCGTCTGGAGCAAACACGTCATCAAATGACAGAAGTTTTGGAAATCATCCAACGGTCTGTTGAACCAGGTGATAAAAGTGGATACAGGTTAATGCATCCAGCTAATTTCCGAACTAAGATTCGCAAGATCAAGAGATATTTTAAGAAGATCTCAGACATAGCATGTCAAGAGACACCCCATCTTTCCAGACTGGGGACTTCTCTAACCCAACCCTCAGAGTCAACAAATGGGATTCGAGGAGTTGAGCGGAAGTAGCAGGAACATCCCCAGTCCACTGGACTGGGGACTTTTTCAAATCCTCAATCCCTCCCTTAGAGAAAGTCAGTATTCTCTCGATTAGGGAATAATCCTCAAGAGGAACGAAGAGCCAAGCTATCAGGAGATTCTCTCCAAGTGATGGTTCTCCAAGAAGTTCCTGAGGGATCAAGTCAATGGAATGCCATGTCTCATCATGGACATAGAAGAAGACAATATCACAGAAATGCTGATAGAAATGATTCCATTTAATATGCATCCATTAATGTCATCAATGCCGTTGCTGCTGATTGACCAGATGAGGCTCAATCAGAGGGATCAGATGAAGAGGTTCCTTCTCAAGAAGTTGCGCACACAGACCTAAATGAAGAAGGTGTGCGCACACGTAATCAAAGGCTTACCCAAAATCTGGGTATTCCTTCAAGTAACCCACTTCCCCCTCTCCGAAAAGGATCCAATAAGGGGAAAGGAAAGAATCAGGTTACTTCTCACCCTTCCTCTGAAGGAGGTCAATCGCTCTCATTAGAGAAAAGGTTTGCACAACAGGAGGAAGAAATGAAAGAATTAATAAGGTTGAATGCAGAACTACTTCAGAGTAGTCTTCTTCTTAAGAATGCTGAAGTCCGACAGCCAAAGGAATTTTTTGTAACTACTGAGATGGATCAGGAATATACTCCTTTATCAGTACACCCTCAGAGGTCTAATCCTACGGGTCAAACGCAACAACGGTTGGCAGCACTACCATCAGTTACAGCACCAACCACCACGTCTGTCCAAGCTCCATTCATTGCACCTACCCAAAACCAAGTTCAACCTGACGTTTCTCAAAAGTTAATAACTACTATTGAGTCATTAAAAGCTCGGTTAGAAACTATGGAAGGGAAACGGGTGCAAGTTCAACCTGAAAACAAAGTTTACCCTGAATGGGTAGATTCAATTTCTCCTCCATTCAGTATTGGAAACCCTGTTTTCCCCACTTTCAATGGATCAGGCGACCCTGAACAACATTTGACGCATTACGTGTCTTGTTGTGATCCTATGATGGGAACTCCAGAGCAGCAAGAAGCATTAAAACTCAGATGCTTCGTGAGAACCTTGCAAGGACCAGCTTTTGTCTGGTATACAAGCTTGCAATCCCGGTCAGTCATCGGATGGGAGGATCTTCGTCAAAAATTCCTTCTTCAGTTTAGCTCAACTTTTGCAAAAACGACAGTTTTCGATCTTACAAACTGCAAGCAAAGGGAGAATGAAGGAGTCTCTGATTTTATTGCACGTTGGAAGGGATTAACGTATTCCTTGAGTTTAGCACTCCCTCAGTAGGAATTGTTGCCAATCTGTGTGGAAAATTTGCGTGACGAATTACGCACGCCATTGATCCCTGTGAAATACATAGGAGGGTTTCGAGACCTTACTTCAAACGCTCAACAGATTGAAGATTCCCTTATAAAGGCTAAGGTTAAATCTCGTGTAATTCCATCAGCTCCAGGAAGAAGAATGGGTAAAGCAGAAACTGCTACAGTTATGCTTAAACAAGAACCTGTACCTATTTCTACTTCAAAACCTTCATCTTCTCGAAGGGCTCCACCTCCTGAACGCCAACAACAAAGGCTGTTTTGTCCAAATGATCAAAAAGATCAACGACAAAAACAATTTGAGGATATGAAGAGTAAAACTTACTCTTTCCGAAGTGAGCAAGTTCCTGGTTACTTCATTTCATCTCTAGAAAATAATTTGGTTCAATTACCAGTGCCGAAGAGGCCAAACAAGGAAGGAGATGAAGACCGTCCCAATTATTGTCCCTTTAATCAAATGTTGGGGAATCCCATCCCGGAGTGTTTTGTCTTTAAAGACCTCCTGCAAAAGATGGTCGACTTGGGACAAGTCAAATTGAAGGGTTCTTCAGCTCATGTAGCGTGTATTACCGCTACAGATCCAGAGGAAGGAGGTGAGCGGCAGGAAGTCAAAAGCAAAACTGCGAAAAAATATGATGATTAGATGGTCAGAAAGACAATCAATTGGACCCATTCCATTTTGCGAACACAATTTAAGAAGCCAATTGTGTCTCCTACAAAAGCTGCAGTAAAGCCTCCATCAAAAGATAAATCCTCAAAAGGGCAGCGCAATTCAAAGAAGAAAGAGGAATCAGGAGAAGATGAGTATGTATCAAAGCCTAAATTGTCTTTGACTCTGGAAGATTTCATGCCATCTACTTCAAAGCCACGGGCACCGCCCCATCAAACGGCACAGCCTAAACAGGCTAACCAGGCAGAGTCTTTATCAGACGAAGAGTTAATCTTTGGTTCTGTTAATATGATTCAATTAACAGATTCATATTCCAGTCTTGATGAGCCTGAATTCCCTGTATCAAATAAGGGAATCCGAAGAGGTTCTAGAGGTTCAGGATATAGGGGAAGACGTGGATCTTTCCAAAGCCACTACTCTAATTTTACCCCTGCTAGCACTGTATATGCAGTAGAAACTCGTGGTAAAGCCCTTCAGCGAGCTCAAAAAGAACAAGAAAGTTCTTCTGCCAATGGCCAACTCAGTTTTGGCACAGTTATTTTGGAAGACCGATTAAAGGTTCCATCTTCTTTATCTCAGCAAGTAAATGGATCTAATCAGTCTAATCTTCCAAAACCAAGGATGTTGCCAACTTCAATACAAGATGCATTAGCTTCCAAAGCATCTGCTTCCAAGGTACCTGCTAAACCACATATTCCTATTGGGAAACGTAGACCTCTAGATCAAAAGTATGATATATTGAAACACTTGGCCCATGTACCATCCAAGTTATCAATTTTGGATGCTTTGAATCTGTCAAAAGATCTTCGGGAAGCACTCATCGAAGCTTTGTCAAGTCCTCCGGAGTTTGAAGCTGAAATTGCTGCAGCTGAAATCTATCACATAGAGAATAATCCTGCAGAATGCCATGCAGTGATATCTTTTACTGATAAAGATGAAAATGATGTTGTGCATGGGCACATAAAAACTTTGTACTTATCTGGCAAAGTCAATGGTATAGATGTTCGAAGAGCTTTCATTGACAATGGTTCAGGAGTCAACCTCATGCCCATTCGTACACTTCGTCGATTGGGCCTCACAGAATCTGATTTATCTCCTTCTACCATGATGTTGCAAGGATATGATAAAAATGAACAAGAACCACTGGGAGAAGTTACACTCAGAACTCAGTTTGGAGATCTTGTTTCCAATTCGGATTTCATGATTGTTGATCAGGACTCAGCTTTCAATATCTTGCTTGGAAGACCTTGGCTACATCAGCATGCAGCTATTCCTTCATCATACCATCAATGTCTCAAATACTGTTTCGATGGTCAAGTTGGAACATTGTATGGTGATAAGGCCCCATTCAAGACATGTGAGTCTCAATAAATTGAGGCGGAGATTTATCACATGAAGGGAAGAGAAAAATCTACAATGAAGGAAATTACCAAAGTTAATGCTCCATATGGTTTGGAGAAAATTCCAATAAATCCATTTTCACATGTGAGTACAGATTATGTATTACCTATCAGTCAAATTGACAAAATAGGCCCAAATCAAAATACTCTTATGGAAAGATCCATAATGTCAATTACGGCGATCGAGCCAGACAACATGGGAGAAATTGGTAACCTACCAAGGAGTGATGAAATCATAAGTGGTGATGTTTTCATTTCATCTGCTGAAGTCCAACAGGTCTATACTTCGCTAATCAGACCAGAAGAAGTTATAGCAACACCAGAGGTGAATAACGATGTCGATTCTTGATCCATCATCTCCTCTTTATTATCCAAATAATACCCTTTACCATCAATAGGGTCGGAAATGGAAGCTTCTTCTTCAAAATGTGAAAATTTTGGCATCTCTTATGATCATGAGAATTTCGTTTTTTTCATCTATATTGCAAGTAGAAACGGAAGAAATAACACATGATGAAGAGGAAGAGGAAGATCTTAGAGATGCTCCTCCAGTATTTGAAGAGGGTATCTCTACCACTGTGGATGAACTCAGAGAAGTAAATCTGGGTACAGAGAAAGATCCACGCCCCACTTTAATTAGTGCGGCCATGACCCTTGAAGAGCAAGAGATGTATATTTCTTTTCTAAAGAAAAATAAAGATATTTTTTCTTGGAATTATACAGAGATGCATGGCCTTGATCCTGATGTTTCCACCCATCATTTGGGTTTGCCAAAAGAACATCGAGGATTCAAGCAAGCCGCGAGAAGAACACACCCAACCTATGCTTCCAAAATTGAGGCTGAAGTGGATAAGCTTATCAAAGCTAACTTCCTCAGAGAAGTTCAATATCCCAAGTGGTTGGCTAATATTGTCCCTGTAAAGAAGAAGAACGGACAAATTAGTGTTTACATCGATTTCAGATATCTTAATCGGTATTGTCCTAAAGATGATTTCCCAGTTCCGATTACAGAACTCTTAATTGATGCGATGGCTGGCTATGAAGTACTTTCTTTCATGGATGGATATTTTGGATATAATCAGATCCGAATGGCCCCAGAAGATGAGGAATATACAGCCTTCATAGCTCCTCAAGGATTGTTTTGTTACCGGGTGATGCCCTTTGGTTTAAAGAATGCAGGTGCAACATATCAACGCGCCATGCATCGTATCTTCAAACCTCTTTTAGGGAAGTTTGTTGAATTCTATGTAGATGATTTGGTGGTTAAATCCAAACAACGTTCTAATCACTTGGCTGATTTGGAAGTCATATTCCACAAGCTTCGACAACATAATTTGAAGATGAACCCCTTAAAATGTGCTTTTGGGGTAACCTCAGGAAAATTCCTCGGCTTTGTTGTACGCCATCGCAGTATTGAAGTCGATCCTGAGAAGACCAAATCAATCCTTGGTATGTCACCTCCTCGGAATTTGAAAGAATTAAGAGGACTTCAAGGACACTTAGCCTATATTCGGCGTTTCATCGCCAATTTGGTAGGCAAATGTTTACCCTTTACCAAATTATTGAAGAAAGGAGTCACTTACCAGTGGACTGAAGAATGTCAAGAAGCATTTGATGTTCTCAAGAAATACCTCTTGAGTCCACCAGTACTCATGCCACCTGTTGAGGGTAGACCTCTTATCCTCTATGTGACAGCTTTAGAGCGATCATTGGGTGCCTTTCTCGCTCAAAAGAATGATGCTGGGAATGAAAATAGTCTCTACTATCTCAGTAGAACTATGCTTGAAGCAGAAACCCGATATTCAAGTATTGAAAAGTGCTGCCTAGCATTAATATTTGTAGTTCATAAACTGAGACACTACCTGCAACATCATGAGGTCCAATTGGTATCTCGTAATAATCCGCTCAAATTCATCCTTAGTCGTCCAATGCTTACAGGACGTCTAGCAAGGTGGGCGGTTATTCTACAGCAGTTCGACATTCAGTATGTGTCTCAAAAGGCAATTAAGGGCCAAGCTCTGGCTGATTTCCTGGCTGAACATCCTTCAGTGGAAGACACGTATTCAGATATCGAACTCCCTGATGAGGAAGTTTTCTCTATTCAAGAGAGTCTTCAAACATGGGAAATGTATTTTGATGGTGCTTCTAGAAGTCCAACAGGGAAGAAAATAGAAAATCCTAAATTCAACAATGTTGGTTTAGGAATTGTGCTCATTTCTCCAGATAAGGCAGTGTTACCTTATTCCTTTTTGTTGTGGGAAGGTGGTACCAATAATGAAGCTGAATACCAAGCTCTCATTACAGGCTTGGAATTATCGCTTCAAGCACAAGTGAATCACTTAAAAGTGAAAGGTGATTCAGACCTGGTAATCAAACAAGTCAATGGGGATTATTCCATCAGAAAAGAAGAATTAATCCCTTTGTATGATTACGTCAGAGAGTTAATGTCGTAATTCCCTTCAGAACCGACATTTTCTTATGTCCCAAGATCACAAATTGCTCAAGCTGATGCACTGGCTAATATAGCCACAGCTTTAGCAGATCCAAATCGGGACGAGACAACCATCTGTATTGCTCACCGTCGTGCAATTTCACCTTATGTTCAAGTCAGAACAGAGGAAATTAATGAAATTAGTCCCATTCCTGAACCATATGGTCATACTACAGGATGGATGTCACCTATCAGGGAATACCTTCAAAATGGAACACTTCCACCTGATAGATCCGAGAAAGAACAAATTCGGCGACGTGTGGTCAATTTTACTCTTTATGATAGCCCAAACCACCTCGAGAAAATTCCCTACAAATGTGGTTTTGATGGATTTCTCTTCAGATGTATTGATGGTGAAGAGACAATGGCTGTCATAAAAGAAGTGCATGCAGGAGTCTGTGGTGCCCACCAGTCTGGACATAGACTGTCTGATCAAATTCGAAGGCTTGGATACTTTTGTCCTTCAATGATACAAGATTGTGTTAAATTCACAAAGAAGTGTCATTCATACCAAGTATATGCCAACTTCATTCATAAACCTCCAGAGTTGCTTCATACAGCTAAATACTCATGGCCATTTTCCACATGGGGAATGGATGTGGTGGGACCTTACCCTTCAGCTACGGTCAAGCTGTTTAAGTACATTCTTACTACTACTGATTTCTTTTCCAAATGGGCATAGGCAGTACCTCTCAAAGAAGTCAATTCTAAATGCATTTTTAGCTTCATCAAGTCTAACATCATTACTAGATTTGGTGTCCCTCATACCATATTGACGGACAACGGCACCAACTTCTGTTCTTCTGAGGTAAAGAAATTGTATCAAGAATACAACATTAAGTCCAACCATTCATCTCGATATCATGCAGCGGCTAATGGCCAGATAGAGGCCTTCAACAACACTCTTTCAAATATACTGCAAAAGATGGTGGATAAAGATAAGAAGTCATGGCCTGATAAACTCTTTCATGCTTTATGGGCTTATCGGACTACCACTCGCAATGCAACACGATCAACTCCATATTCATTGGTATATGGAACAGAAGCAGTCTTTCCAATTGAAGTTCAATTTCCCTCACTCAGAATAGCCATTTGTGATCAGTTATCTACAGATGAGCAATCCCAAAAGCGGTTGAATGAATTGGAACAGTTAGATGATAAAATATTGTGCACTTTTCACCACTTGGAAATCTATCAGAATCGAATAGCACGAGCTTTTAATAAAAAAGTTCGTCTTTGTTCATTCATTCAGGGAGATTTAGTATTGGTTCTCAGAGCACCAATGATACCAGGAAAGAAGCCTCCCAAGCTTGAACCAAAATGGGAAGGACCTTATTCAATACATAAGGTCTACTCCAATGGAGCATATTCTCTAATCTCAATGGATGGAGAACACATCACGACTCCAACTAATGCCAGATTTCTGAAGAAGTATTTTTTATAAACACAAAATATTGTTCCCATATCCAAAAACAATCACATTGGTTCATATTTTGTCCTACATGACACTAAACTGTATTATGTCCTATCTACATGACGTTAAACTGTACAGAAGTTCCTATATTTTGTCCGAGATGACATTAAACTATATTGTGTCCTAGCAACATAACATTAAACTGTGTGGCACTTTCATCGTCCAGCATGACGTTAAACTGTAAAAAGTCCCCAGAACTGATATCCTCATATTGGTTCACCTTAGTCCTAGCTACATGACTTTAAACTGTACAGCACCAGTTCGTCCTTTCTATATGACGTTAAACTATACAGCAATGGTCCAGTATGAATTTAAACTGCAACTTCATCCCACACGACATTAAACTATGAAAAAGTTCCCTAAACCGTCCAGCATGACCTTAAACTGCATCATCCCTGGTCCATGTATATGACCATAAACTATTTGAAAATCCTTTATGTCCAGCAAGACGTTAAACTGTGACATCCTAACTACATGACGCTAAACTGTATAAAATTCCCTCACGTCCGGAAAGACGTTAAACTATATAATCTCAAAAGTCCAGTATGACATTAAACTGCACCATTCACGGTCCATGCATATGACCTTAAACTATTCGCACTTTCGTCCGACATGACGTTAAAATGGTACACTCTTTTGTCCTTACTGCATGACATTAAACTGCATAGTCCCCCTTTCGTCCAATATGACGTTAAACTGTATTGTCCCCATCGTCCTAACTACATGACGCTAAACTGTACAGAAAGTCCTTGATATGTCCTACATGACATTAAACTGTTATTTTGTCCCTGCTACATGACACTAAACTGTGCAGCACCAATAGTCCTAACTGCAAGACTTTAAACTGCATAGTCCCTTTTTTATGTCCTACATGACATTAAACTGTGCATCGTTAAGGTTGTTATTACCTCTTGTTTCTAACACTGAGTATGACTCACGTGAGCTTAGAGCGAACATCAACCATAACACTCCCTTTGGGCCACTAACCATGTGTAAGTCCCAACAACATTTTTTATTAGATCATTTTCCACAAGAACAACTTGATCATTAATTCATTCTTTAATTGAACTACACAGACTTTGATCCTTGCCCTCCAGGCTGGGTATGTAGGCAACCTCCCAGGGTTCAATCCCAAAAAAAATCTCTTCACATCGGTTCACCACCATCTCATATGATGTTGATTCGTGAAACCGCCCCTGGAATCAATATTTTTACATTGATTCACTTTCGTCCTTGTTATATGACGTTAAACTATACAACACTTTTGTCCGGTACGACAATAAACTACAATATTCTTTGATTTCCTCATTTGAGAGAGAACTATTATTGACATTGATTTTTCAATCATGGTTTTCATTTTTAAAAGACTACATGGTAATGCCTAAACTTTTTATCTTAGGTTAAACCATCATTGCACTAAAGTCCCCTTTCACCCTTCGCATGTACGAACCAAATTTGTACAAAGGGTAGTTCTAGAACTACGTGGACTTGATTCCCATCCTTATGGGATACGTAGGAACATTTGAGTGTCCCTCGAATCCAGTCCCAAGTCTTTTGGGCCTAACCCCAAATTTCACTTTCAGTCCCTTGGCTGAAAAGTCCTCATGAAAACACACACTGTGTATTCATTATTATGGTCTGAATTCTATGACCCTAAACTAAGATCACTCATACTTTCGTCCTGCACGACGTTAAACTGCATTTCAAGAACTACGTATGGCTTGATTCTCATTCTTATGAGATACGTAGTGAAGTCCAAAATTTCAATTCAGGACCCATCCACAACATGATTATGGTTTTCATTGACATATGTATCTCTATATACATTGGACAATAACCATCTTTATGTGTTATAATCCTAACCTTAAAATATTTTCAGATCTTCATAACCCTTTTCATGACTTCTAGTCACAAAAATGTCAAACTTCTGAGAATTCTTTTTTCCTGACTATGCAGCACGTGCCCATAGGTGGCCTTGCATAAACAGTCCACATAACAGACTTGTCATCCAAAAGATGCTATTTATTTGACCATGCAGCCAATGCCCTTAGGTGGACCTGCATATTTCAACCCCCTAACGGGTTTTGTTAAATAATGGTAACTTCATTCTTGGGAAGAATGACTCTTTTGTCCTTATTTGTCTTAAAAGACAGTATGTAGGGATCCGCAAAAAAATAGCAATCCTTAACATATTTTTCCCATATCCTTTTTCATGATCTGAAAGTATTCAAGTCTTTGGTTTATTCTCCTTCCCTACGTTTGGGTCAGACCTTCGTAGGAGTGATATTCATCCAGTTCTTCGATATTCTTGTTCTGAAATATCTTATCCATGTTCAAGTACCTCTTTCCATACAACAAACTCTATACTTTAGAAAATTTGAATCTCCATAAACTTTCACTGGCTTTTAGCACTAGGAAAGTAAATTTCTGGGAGTTCTTTTGCCTGACTATGCAGCACGTTCCCATAGGTGGCCTTGCATAAACAGTCCACATAACAGACTTGTCAGCCAAAAGATGCTATTTATTTGACCATGCAGCCAATGCCCATAGGTGGCCCTGCATATTTCAACCCCCTAACGGGTTTTGTTAAATAATAGTAACTTCATTCTTGGAAACTACTTCTTCTAATGACTTTTAGCTCTTTTTCATATCATTCCTCAGATTCAAATATTCTTAAGCCATAGTTTACATTTTTTTTTCTCTCTCATACTTGAGTATGGTAATATGTTTTCAGATAAATTGTCAAGGAATTGAATCAATTTTAATCCATTTTTTGGTCAAAGCTATTTCGACCTTAAACATTAGCCCCTTTATGTCCGGCATGCATGACTTTAAACTGCCCACAAAAGACAAAGGAACTCTGAATAAAAGTCAAGTTCCAGCTCACTAAATATACATTTATGTGTAATTTAGGTAATATTGAGCGATTAAAAAGTTCAATGTTTGTAGGATTATTTGTAATAATCCTAGTAAAAATCAAACTATGCTTATTAGGCCCATTGGCTTAAGTAAATTTGATGCAGGTAATGAAAGAATGCAGGTACAAATGATTGAAGACAAAAGTTTTTTTCATTGATACACAAGAGTTATAAGGACATCCATAGACTGGAGTCTCTTCACTTTTTTCAAGAATTACAAGTGGATTTCAACAGAACACTTCATTTGATTTACGGCATCCCGAGCTTCATCAGCAACCACCTGGAATTCATTCATTCAACTGGATACAATAAGATTAGCAGTGATACCAGCTCTTCTTGAAACAATTGTAAAAGGATGTTCTTGAGTGCGGTTTGAGAAAATTTTCTGCTGATCAAAGAGTGACTCTATTTCTGTCCAAGAGACTTGGAAGATGGATACATGGATTTGAGAATGGAGCATTGGAAGTAAAGAGCCATTTGGAGAGAGTACTCTTTTCAGATATTTCTCTAATACCATGTTTGTCTTCTCTCCACCAACTGGTAGTGGAAAACATTTCATCCCATGGGTTTTCCATTTTCATATCTGCAAGGAAATGACATGGAAGAAGAATTTGAAAGTTCACACCATTTTTGTTGCTCTTAATGCACAACATAACCGAAATAGAGGAGTGGTAGTGTAGCTGCATCTCAGGTGTATAAATGTTTGCATTTGGAACATTGACTCCTTGCAGATGACCATGACCACACAAAGGCAGATGAATGCTCTGTGGAAAATTAGGATGATAGTTCTTCAAATACTTAGCCAAATCTGGGAGAGTGATGTTGCAGATATCATAGTAATCATGGCCAATAATGTTCGTCATGTCATCAATCCGCTTGCTAGCCAGTTCATCAGCCGTTCCAATTCCCATAGGAACCATTGAATCTGCACAAAAGTTGGACAAATTAAACTCTTAAATGGGTTTATTTTTCATAAAATTTGTGAAAGAATTCAGAAAAAATGGCCAAGTCATTAAGTCGCGCAAGTCTAAACAATGGCGTGCAAGTATTTTGTGTGCCGTGCTAGTTTTTGATGCGCAAGTCTAAACCGCGCAAGTACGAATACCTTTACAGGAGCGTGATAGCGAGGGAACAGTGGAAAAGAGACTTGCGCGGCTTAGGTGACCTGCGCGGCGAGAGCTCGAGAAGAAATGAAGTCCGGAAATCCGGATACTTGTACGGAGGTGGGGGCCGTGTATTTATAGGCCAGGAGGCCTATCTGCGCGCCGCACCCAGAGCGCTTAAGGCCTGTGCGACGGAAACTTGCGCGCCTCCCTCTGTGCAATGAAGACTTGCGCGCATCCCTTTTCCTTTGGAGGGATTCGATTTCCTCAGAGTCAAATCCTCATTTCTCTCGGGATCCAACTCTGAGGGGGGACTTTTGTTGATGCTCCTTTCGTCACAGAATCTAAAGATCGGAAAAGGAAATATCTGAGCTCAAAGTGATTCAACCTTTGAAGAAAACATCAAAAATCGACAAAGGCATGAACAAAGGATCGACAGCAACTGCACCGCGCAAGTTTTATAACTGTCGCGCAAGTACACTTGCGCGACACCCTTGGTCGCGCAGGTGACTTGCGTGACCTAAGTGATAACCGCCCGGTAACCGCCCGAGGTCTTCTCATTCCTATAAATAGACCCTGTGGGCCCCCCATTCGAGGAGGATTTTTTTCCAGAAACTCGGATTGAAGCTCCCGATGCCCAAGTCTCTTCTCAAAGCTTCTGGAACACTTCTAAGGTAATTTCTTACCTAGAACGGATGATCTAAAGAGAAGAAGGAAGGCCTACGTGTTGAAACTTATCAAACACTTGCGCGCCGATTTATTTCCTTCAATATAAATTGTGCGTCCCTTTTCTGGAAGAACCTCAAGAGGATTCTAAAGGGTTTAAAAAAGAGTCGCTCAAATATTTCTATGCTGGTTGAATATCGCGCAAGTACACCATGTGTCGCGTAGGTATACCTGCGCGACCAAAACTTGTGCGCCCACGGAAGACTTGCGCGCCTTTCAAGACTTGCGCGCCCCTACCTTTTTGGGTGCCCATCTTGCCCATTTTACCCCTCTTAAGCCATTACACCTTTCCTTTTCAAGATTCAGTCTTCAAGACACTCTTCAAAGCCATTTATGGAATGATTTCTTGATTTTACTTCCTTATCTGAAAGGAATTCTGTGGAATATCTCTCAAAACCTAGTGATTTAAATATCCTTATGTCACTAAATATAGAGAGTTCATTCATTCAACCTCATCCTTTAAGATGAGAGAATCTTTAACTTGGGCATCCTTCTTTAGGAGTAAGCCCCAAATTCTTAAAGTTCCCAAACTTGGGCATCCTCATCAGGAGTAAGCCCCAACCTCAAATATGGGCATCCTCCTCAGGAGTAAGCCCTAAACCTTAATCCCTAACCTGGGTCTCCTTTTCAGGAATAAGACTCAGTCATAATCATGGGCTTCCTTTTTAGGAGTAAGCCCCCAGTCCCCTAACCTGGGTCCCCCTTTTAGGAATAAGACTCAGTCATAACCTGGGCCTCCTTTTTTAGGAGTAAGTCCCAGTCATAACCTTGGGTTTCCTTTTCAGGAGTGAACCCCAAGCCCCCTTAAAATTTCTCTTAACCAGTCCTAATTTACCCTTGATTTGGGTTTCTTTTTCAGGAGTAAAACCCAATCATAAGTCTCCTCCTAATTTGGGCATCCTCCTTAGGAGTAATCCCCAAGATTAGAGTATTCAAATCTCCATAAAGCACATATACCATTATGGACCCTGTTCATGGATTTTCTCCCTAAAAGTAAATCCTAAACCTTCATCTATTTGGGCAGTCATACATACATAAGCCCCAAACAATTTCTTATGATTGCATCTTTCATGGCACAATTGTCTAATTTTTACCAATACCTCTTGTTTCTCACACCGAGCATGACTCACGTGATCTTAGAGTGTAAAAGTAATTATGACATTCTTTTTTGAGCCATCAATCATAAATATCATACTCCATTACTCGAACTACGTGGGTTCTGATTCCTTTTCCAAAACAAAGGATACGTAGGTAGCCCATTTATGGGTTCGATCCCAACTTTAAAATAATCCATGTCCTTCTGAATGACGATAAACTTCAAGTGCCCCACTGAGTGGCTTTAAAACCAGCCTGGTCATCATAATAACCAAGAGACTTTTATATAAATGTTTTTGAAGGATACCATTGACCAAGAATCTCTAAACAGATATAGATGATTCTCTATTTGATGAAGAACCTCGAATACATATAAAAGATTCTCTAAATTTCTTGCATATTTAATCATTGATTGTTAAAACTAAAGGAAAGCACATTTTATACTTGGTAATGTAATAAGGATTCACGAACATAACATAAATCTATAAAGAGAGTCCCGAAGTAGACAATAATTTCCCTCAAAAAGGTGTGATGAGTTTGACCTCCCATCCTCTCGACCAATGCAAATTCCTAAGCCTCATTAGTCCACAAGCTAATGAGCGCCTACCTTTGGAAAGTGGGTCCAAACGGATGTGGAATCATTGGATGTTTTTGGTTCTACGAACAAACCCGCTAGAAACCGATCGGAACGTTTGAATCTCCCGTCCAGGAGGTCATCCCCGAAATCCGTGCGAAACACTCACCCAACAATGGTATTGAACGAAATGATATTTTCTAGATCTTTTAATTTTTTCTACATATATGATGGATTCTTATCTCTATATATCAATTTTATCTCTAAAAATATTCCTTGTTGAAGAAACCAATTAAAGTGGTGCTTCAATGGAATAGTATTCTTTTGTTGAATGAAATAGAAAAAATATTTTTCTATATATATTTTGTTTTTGTTTTCATAAAAAAATATTTTGTATCCTCCCTCCTAAAATACATCATAAAAACATCAAAAATTTCAACCCCATACTTACATAAAAACCCACCACATACTCTACATTTAATGTTTATAATACAACCACAGTAGTATCCTACATATATTTATAACATCTCTCCATCCCAAAATGATAATAAATCATGTGTTACTTATTCAATATAATCTATATTTTCTATATCCAAAAAACATTAATGGATAACCTATTATATAATAGATAGATAAGATATAAGTACAATGAAGATATGTAGGTCTTCATGTTGTTGTATACTAATGTTCTATTCCAAGATTCAATAATATTACACTGGAGACTCCCACACATAAATCAACATTCACCAATATACTGTTAGGTCCACTAGGCTGGATACCCTGAGAGGGGGGGTGAATCAGGGTATGACTAATTAAAAATTAATGCCCGTTCTGATCTTGTTTCACTGTTAAGCAAAACACTCTTCTCTCTTTTCCCTGTTGCACGATATAAACAGAATGTAAAGCAAGCACAGGACACAGCAATTTTACTTGGTTCACTGCTAAGGGCTACGTCCAAGGAGCATACGCCGACAGGTTGTCGGTCGTACCAAATTCCACTAATCTTCACTAGCTGTGGATTACAAGGTTCGGGCTAGATCACTTCTATGCCCAGGCTCACTGCCTTTACAATGTTTAGGGCCAGCTCACTGCTTTCCCAAGGGTCACTCCCTGTTTCTCTCTCTATGGCTCACTGCCGGTGGAGAGGATCACCTTCTTCCTCTTTCTGAGCTCACTGCTCTTGGATGGAATCCACTCACAGTTTATAGACCTGTAGGTCTCTTCATTTTCCTGAAAGAATGCATCTTCTCTTGTATGTAGATGCTCTGTTGAAGTTTAACTTTCACCCATTGATGAATATCTCTTTGCACCGAAGGTATCGGGCAAACTTCCAGCTTCCACACAGTCTGAAAATCACTGCGGGAACAAAACCTTACTTGGCGCGCAAGTCAACCTCGGCGCGCAAGTATCGGCGCGCAAGTCACAATGGGCGCGCAAGTCCTCCTCTGACACTTGCGCGACACAAGCTTCCTCAACTCCAAACTTGCGCGACTCTCTTCCCTTTACTCCCAAACCACCATCGGTGCACAACTGCAAACCGGCGCGCAACTTCTAACACCGGCGCACAACTTCAACCACTGGCGCGCAACTCCCACCTGCGCGACCACACACACCACTTGCGCGACCACCACACCTGCGCGACGGGAGCTCTCGTCTTGAACTCCGGTGAGAAATGAGGAGGGGTGGTCCGGTATTTATAGGCAATCTGACCACCCTGCGCGATGGCGCGCAAGTCACCTGCGCGACCCAATTTTGGCGCGCAAGTCTCCTCTCCTTTAGACACTTGCGCGACCAACTCCCAAACTTGCGCGAACCTATTTCCTTAGCCATATTTTGATCTTCTGATCTTGAAAAACATGTGGCGCGCAAGTTTCCTATACTCCAAGTCCACGGCGCGCAAGTCCCTTTGCCAAAAACACTTTTCTTCATTTGCCGATTTTCAGGCCCAAAAATTTGGCAAACACTGGAAAACGGCGTCACCTTGTATCTGTTCTTTTGTACCGCCTCCAGATCTTCCATTCCTTTTATCGACGTTCTTGAATCAAACATGGATCGTTGACCTCAGCTCTTGAACTCGACATTCCATCATGAAATCCTCTTTGTCAACAATCACAACTCAGATGTCCACTTTGTCAACAAACACAATTACCTCAAAAAGGCTTCAATGATACCTTGAGGGATTTTTTCCCAACAATCTCCCCCTTTAGGTTTGTTGACAACTCTTCCAAACAAAGATACGTCATTGATTCTTCAACCTCCATTCGCCGCATTGCGATTCTGATAGCGACCAAGGATTTACTCAACACATAATCTAAGCCCACATGAGCAATGCTCGGCGTGAGAAACAAGAGTAAATGAAAAGTTCATCAATGAATCACTTTGTCTCTAACATCCATTGTTGACACCAAACACTGTCCAACACCACTCTTCTGCTTTTATCACGATCCTCAGCTGTCGTGATATCTATTCTTTGATCGATCACTTCTAGCATCGTCAGATGTAATACGCTCCCCCTTTCTGCTCACAGCTTCAACACCTCTTTAGCCATATTTCCTGTGTTGTCCAAGCTAAGCTCTGGCTAAGCACGTTCAACTAGCTTCAACTCCCCCTATCTGGCTGCTCCACCTGTCAGCGTCTCCCCATATCATTCATGATTTATCAAATCTCCGCACTGTCTCCCCCTTGAACAACCACTATTTTCTCCCCCTTTGTCAACGAACCCAAAGGTCACGCCTTTGTAGTCTGTAACATAGTAGAGAACACATTAGCACAGTAGGGAAAACACAGCATACCTCGGGGAGAGGGGGGGGGGGGTCCCGCGTCCACACTATTTCAAGTGCGGGGAATCGACTGAACTCCCAGAGCTAGTCGATGCCTCTCAAAAGCTTCCTTGGGTAAGGCCTTTGTCAGAATGTCTGCAACTTGTAGCTCTGTAGGCACATACTCCAACTTCACGATGCCCTGCTCAACCTTCTCCTTGATGAAATGATACTTGATCTCAATGTGCTTTGTCCTGGAATGATGGACAGGATTTTTGCTAAGATTTATAGCACTTGAGTTGTCACACTGGATTCCGATCGGAGACTTTACTTCAACTCCCATATCCTCAAGCTGCTGCTTCATCCACAATAACTGTGTGCATGCTTGAGTGGCCGCAATATACTCAGCTTCTGCGATGCTCAATGAAATGCAATCTTGTTTCTTGATTAACCAAGAAATACACAATCCACTAAGATAGAATGCACCACCAGACGTTGATTTTCTATCATCTGCTGAACCGGCCCAGTCTGCATCAGTATATCCCAATAACTCTGTCTGAGATTTGTCATTGTATGTCAAGCCGAAGTCCACCGTGCCCTTGATATAACGAAGTATTCTTTTCACTGCAAGCATGTGACTTTCCTTGGGATTACTCTGATATCTCACTGCTTGGCATGTGGAGAAAACAATATCAGGCCTTGTTGCGGTTAAGTACAACAGACTTCCAATGATTTGCCTGTATTCTGTGATATTAACTGCCTTGCCATCCTCATCTTTTGATAATTTCATCCGGGTAGCAACCGGAGTCTTCATTTCCTTGGAATTATCCATTCCAAATATTCTTAGAACCTCCTTGGCATATTTGATTGAGAAATGAAAGTTCCATTCCTTCCTTGTGTCACCTGTAGACCAAGGAAAAACGTTAGCTCTCCAATCATTGACATTTCAAACTCATTTTTCATGAATTCGGAAAACTGTCTGCACTGAGCTTCATCTGATCCGCCAAAAATTATGTCATCGACATACACTAGCACCATCATCCTTTGATTACTGTCATTGCTGAAATAGAGGTTGTAGTCAACTCCTCCCCGCTGGAAACCAAGATTCTTCAAGTACTGATCAAGCCTTGAGTACCATGCCCTTGGTGCTTGTTTCAGCCCATACAACGCCTTCTTCAGCCTGCAAACTTTGCTCTCATCCTCATGAATGAGAAAACCATCTGGCTGCTCAATATACACCTCTTCTTCCAAGACCCCATTCAAGAATGCGGATTTGACATCCATCTGGAACACTTTGAAGTTTCTTTGCACTGCTATGGCCAAAAATAATCTGATTGTCTCCAGCCTTGCAACCGGTGCAAATGTCTCATCAACATCTATTCCCTCTATCTGGGAGTATCCCTTGCACACTAGTCGTGCTTTGTTCCGAATCACTATTCCATCTTCATTCATCTTGTTGCGATAGACCCATTTAGTCCCGATGACATTCTTGTCTGCTGGCCTCGAAACAATCTCCCATGTCTGGTTCTTCTCAATCTGATCAAGCTCTTCATTCATGGCCTGAACCCAGTTTTCATCTTCAGCTGCATCAGAAAAACATTTCGGCTCCACTTGAGACAAAAACGATGCTTGTTGCGATGATTTCATTCTTCAAGTCTGAACTGGAGCTGTTTGATCACCAATGATATTCTGCCTATCAATTTCAGCTCGACTCTTTGGCTTTCTCACAGACACCGAATTGACACTTTCCTCTTCATTGTCAGTATCTTCTTCTGAGTCAGCTTCTGCCACTTCTGCTCCCCCTGGGTTGCTTACCTCATCATCAATTTCATCCAGGAACTGTTCACTGGATCGTTGAGTATTCTGCTCATTTTCAACTATAGTGACATCATTGCTTTCAATGATTTTTCCCAGCCTTTTGTTGAAACATTTATACGCTTTGCTTTTCCTGGAATAGCCAAGGAATATCCCTTCATCTCCTCGTGCCTCAAACATCCTATGATGTTCTTTGTTGAGAATGAAACACTTACTTCCAAATATTCGAAAGTACTTCAACGTTGGATTCTTTCCGTACCACAGTTCATATGGAGTCTTCCCTTGCTTCGGACATAACAGGGACCTGTTTGAAACATAGACCGATGTCAGAACTGCTTCCTTCCAAAATTTCTCTGGCAGGTCCTTATCAATAAGCATTGTTCTGTCCATGTTGTTGATGATCCGATTTCTCCTTTCAACTACTCCATTCTGTTGGGAAGTTCTTACTGATGAAACTTGATGCCTTATCCCATGTTTCTCGAGATAGTTTTCAACCTGACTATTTGTAAATTCCGTACCGTTATCAGTACAAAACTTCAGAATTTTCTGCCCAAGCATCTTTTCTGATTCCCTCATGTACTGCTTTATGCAACTGAATACCTCTGTCTTATGGGTTATGATGAATACCCAGGCCATTCTGCTATAGTCATCAATGAAAAGTACATAGTACCTTTGCCCATTTATAGCTCGTGGTGAGATAGGTCCACATACATCAGCATGCACCAGTTCGAGCACTCTAGTTGATTTCTGTTCCTTTGGCATGTATGTCTTTCTGATGATTTTCCCTTGTTGACAAGCATCACACGTATGAGTTCGATCACGTGATAGTTTGGGAAGGTCTCTAGCAGCATCACATTTAACGAGATCCTCCATAGATGGTTGGCATAGATGACCAAGTCGCTTATGCCACAGCTGGTTTTCTTCCTCTCTGGATAAAAGACAAGTATCTTCTTCCCCACTTACAAGATAGAGATTTCCCTTTGACCTTTTTCCCTGCAGAACATTTGCTCCATCTTTTCCTTTCACAACACACATCTTCTTGGTAAATTGGATAGAGTGCCCAGAGTCACATAGTTGACTGACACTGAGTAGATTATGACTGAGACCCTCTACTACCAAGAAATCAGCACGTCTCATCTCTTTGCCCCCAAACTTGGCTTTCCCTGAGCCAACAATCTTCAGTCCTTCATCATTTCCAAATTTGACAACTCCTTCTTTGTCATATTTGATGCCTGTAACAAGATCCTTATTACCCGTCATGTGGGATGTGCAACCACTATCAAGGATCCAAACACCAGATCGATCTGATGCTTTAAGGGCAATCTCCGCCACCACAGCCTTCTCATTTTTCTTTTTCTTGGTCCATACTTTTTCTTTCACACTCGGCATGGATTGAGGCTTCTGTTCTTTCTCAGAGTATGATGGACCACCCTCATCTTGCAGAGCTACAAATCTGTTCTGAACTTTTAACTCACTTGTTGGTTTATTGATCTGCTGCTTGCGAACATTTTGATTATTCTTTGACACATTTCTCTGAATGATTGATGTGCAATACCTAGCCATGTGTCCAAATCCTCCGCACCAAAAACAGTGTCCTTCAAAATGTGTTCTGGAAAACCGTTCTCTGTTTGGCTGCCGTCTCTGCTCATGTTCCCTTCTGTATCTCTTGGCTATGGAACACACAAACTGTGAATGTCCCATTCTCCCACAGCAATAACACCTGATATAGGATGCATTCCCTCGTGATATTTCAGCACTGTGATTTCCCCTTTGGGATCTCTGAATATTCTGATTCTGTTTTGTTCCCAAATCAACCTTCACTTTCGGGATGAGTGCTTGCGGTCTGACTGCAATTGTCGCCAATTTTTGTTCTTGACTAAGCCCAGAAACGACCTTAACATCTGAGCTCAATTGCTGTTTCTTTCCTACTGAACTGCTAGGCTCCGCTTTCATCTTCTCTGTCTTCTGAATAGCCTGCTTTTCAGATATCACATTGGGGGTCAAGAGTTTATCTTGATCCTTGAGTTTTTGTCGCAGACTGACCACTTCTTCTTCAAGCTCTTTGATACATCTAACCTGCTCCTTTCCTGTGTTTGTCAGACACTCAATTTCCTTCTTTTGTTCCTCAATTTTAAGCTTATACTCAACAATATTTTCTGAGCTCTCTGGTGTTGAGGATTTTAGTCTTTCAATTTCTTCTAACAGCTCAGACTTTTCTTCATCCTGTTGTTGCATGTAGAGTTTGGCATCACAAACCACTTTATTGGCTTTCTTCGTTTTGGCTCTCCAAACATCTATCTCCTCAAGAGCTGCTTCCAATTCGGCTTCCATATCAATTCTCCCTTCAATTTCTTCTTCTTCTTTAGCATCAGCTTCTTCTCCCTTTTGAGAACTACCAACAATTGCCACCAAGGCATTTACCCCACGATCTCTGCAATTTTCTATTTCCTCAACTTCTTCATCCTCAGACTCATCTGAACTTTCAAATTCTTTTGAGAGAAGATTCTTTTTCTTGAAGAAATTTCTCTTGAATTGTTTCTTCCCTTTCACAAAAGCTGAAGACTTCTTTTTGGGAATTTCAGCGTCATCATCATCATCATCATCTTGAAACTTCTTGGGGCATCTTGCCGCAAGATGACCAACCTTTCCACATCTAAAGCATGCTAGTGGAAGTTTACCTTTAAACTTTCCTCTTCCTCTTTGTAGATTCGAAGAAAGGAATGACATCACCTCATCTGTCTCTTCTTCTTCATTAGAATCTTCAATGGTGAGCTTATTCATGGCCTTAAATGCCACCTCTTTAGACTTCCCCTTTTCCACAACTTCATTATCATCATTCCTCATTTCATATGCAACCAAGGTACTGTGCAAATTGTCCAATGTCAGCTCTTTTGGATCATTATCTTCTAGTACTGAAACTTTCGGATTGAACCGAGGTGGAAGTTTCCTCAAGATGCGCTTTACAATCTTTATGTCTTCAATGACTTCTCCAAGACCTCGCATATCTTCCACAACAATGTTTACCCTATCAAAGAATGCGTCAACAGACTCATTCGGGTTCATTTTCAGATCTTCATATTTGTTCCACAACACCTGCAGCTTTGCCTCTCTGACTTTTGTGTCCCCTTCATATATATTCAACAGCTTTTCCCACATGGAATGTGACGTTTTGCATGACATCACCTTTGTGTAGATGGGATTGGAAAGGGCTCCCACTAATGCATTGATTGCTTTGGAATCAGCATCCAACTCTCTATGCTCAGCTTCTGATAAGGCACCACTATTAATATCAGCTGTGATACCATGCATAGCTGCTGAAAACACATCCATTCCCAAGGATCGGAAATAGTGTTGCATCCGATTCTTCCATATCTAAAAATTATATCCGTCGAAGATCGGAATCCCTTTATGATTGGTTACCTCCATTGAGAGAAGAACAACTTTCAACCTCGCTCTGATACCACTTGTTAGGTCCACTAGGCTGGATACCCTGAGAGGGGGGGTGAATCATGGTATGACTAATTATAAATTAATGCCCGTTCTGATCTTGTATCGCTGTTAAGAAAAACACTCCTCTCTCTTTTCCCTGTTGCACGATATAAACAGAATGTAAAGCAAGCACAGGACACAGCAATTTTACTTGGTTCACCGCTAAGGGCTACGTCCAAGGAGCATACGTCGACAGGTTGCCGGTCGTACCAAATTCCACAAATCTTCACTAGCTGTGGATTACAAGGTTTGGGCTAGATCACTTCTATGCCCAGGCTCACTGCCTTTACAATGTTTAGGGTCAGCTCACTGCTTTCCCAAGGGTCACTCCCTGTTTCTCTCTCTCTGGCTCATTGCCGGTGGAGAGGATCACCTTCTTCCTCTTCCTGAGCTCACTGCTCTTGGATGGAATCCACTCACAGTTTATAGACCTGTAGGTCTCTTCATTTTCCTGAAAGAATGCATCTTCTCTTGTATGTAGATGCTCTGTTAAGTTTAACTTTCACCCGTTGATGAATATCTCTTTGCACCGAAGGTATCGGGCAAACTTCCAGCTTCCACACAGTCTGAAAATCACTGCGGGAACAAAACCTTACTTGGCGCGCAAGTCAACCTCGGCGCGCAAGTATCGGCGCACAAGTCACAACGGGCGCGCAAGTCCTCCTCTGACACTTGCGCGACACAAGCTTCCTCAACTCCAAACTTGCGCGACTCTCTTCCCTTTACTCCCAAACCACCATCGGTGCACAACTGCAAACCGGCGCGCAACTTCTAACACCGGCGCACAACTTCAACCACTGGCGCGCAAGTCCCACCTGCGCGACCACACACACCACTTGCGCGACCACCACACCTGCGCGACGGGAGCTCTCGTCTGGAACTCTGGTGAGAAATGAGGAGGGGTGGTCCGGTATTTATAGGCAATCTGACCACCCTGCGCGACGGCGCACAAGTCACCTGTGCGACCCAATTTCGGTGCGCAAGTCTCCTCTCCTTTAGACACTTGCGCGACCAACTCCCAAACTTGCGCGAACCTATTTCCTTAGCCATATTTTGATCTTCTGATCTGGAAAAACATGTGGCGCGCAAGTTTCCTATACTCCAAGTCCACGGCGCGCAAGTCCCTTTGCCAAAAACACTTTTCTTCATTTGCCGATTTTCAGGCCCAAAAATTTGGCAAACACTGGAAAACGGCGTCACCTTGTATCTGTTCTTTTGTACCGCCTCCAGATCTTCCATTCCTTTTATCGACGTTCTTGAATCAAACATGTATCGTTGACCTCAACTCTTGAACTCGACATTCCATCATGAAATCCTCTTTGTCAACAATCACAACTCAGATGTCCACTTTGTCAACAAACACAATTACCTCAAAAAGGCTTCAATGATACCTTGAGGGATTTTTGCCCAACATATACCAACCATGGAATTAAATATTATTTTTACAAGAAAGGGAAGGTGAATGTTCAGTATATTCAAAATATATTATTTGGTTATAATTTTTATCATTTTATAAATTTTAATTTTTCCAATTTTTTTTTTCCAAGAGTTATATATAGGAAATTAAAATCCTTCAATAACCTTTTCTAAATATTCATATAGTGAAAAAATTATAGTTTCTATTTCTAGTCTCCAACAATCCTCATCCCAATATCTTCCATGATTCATAGTGAACCATCATCATAAACATCCTATATAATTAATATTTTATACTTTCTATATATTTCTCTTTTGAATATTATAAGATCATATAATCAACGTACAAGAGACGAATATTAAAACTCCCATCATCAAAATCTTTTGGAAACAAAAATGTTCCACATTTCTCTAGAAAATCCCTTCTCTTCCATGAAGGCATTGAACTTCTAATTCCACTATCAAGTTAATTACATTATCCCATATTCACACTAGTTGAGATTTCAAACTATATCAATCCATCCAATATATATTAAACCTATCTATTTCACCAAGAGATTTTCATACATGAAATCCCAAGGAATTAATTTTCTCAACATATATAATTTCTAAAGATATAGGAACTCCACTATAAGAATTATAAGAACTACATGAATATTATTTCACTTAAAAATAAGAGAAAATATCTCACAACAATTAGAACCTTCAATTTTTTGTATTCCTTAGACAACCAACATTTTCTTATATCATTTGATATCATTCAATAAACCATTTAATCAATGTAATATTTTTTTTTAAAAATTTATTTAGCATATTACACATTATGTTGTACCAATTTTTTTATTGACATCAAATCAGTAACACCCCTTATTTTTGTATCCCACTATGTCGTGTAATTGAGAACTTAGATCTATTCACATCTTTGTGTTTCCCCTCTTTCTATACAATGAAAATATTTAATTTAAACACCATATATTCATATTATTCGTCTTCCCATGGTATATTAATCAAAGGATATTATCCTTATAAAATTTATCACTTCAAATCCCTACAATGATCATCCTAAATTATTAAGCATTCTGATATATATATAACCTCATAAATAACTACTAAAAAGTAGTATTCCATGAACTAACAATATATTAGAGGAATATATTTATATCAACACTGGAATAATTTATTAATATATTTTTCCCAACTATAACTTTTATCATGATATCTCCTTTCTATAGAATAAATTTACTAAATTATAAATTTCAATTAATGATTACCTTCTATTTATTATTTTACCTTAGTATAAAACTAATGTTTCCATTCTCATACAACATTAAAAAAATTTCTTGGGTTCATCATATATCTTTTTCATTTATATGTCATCAACATGAACATTGGAGATTCTTTTAAAAAATAGGATTGTCCATTTTTCTAATTCTCATTAAATATTTCTTCCATAATAGTTTATCCTATCAATGCTGATGTACTCTAATTTTCATGATAAGCCTCATAGTGAATTTCCCCTTTGAAAAAAACATTTGGAAAAAATGAGTATAACCCCATGATATTATTTACCTATTTCCTTGCCGTTTTCATCTATCCGAATACACCATTTTGATATAGTTTCCTATGTATTGTATACTAAAATAAGAATCATTTTATAATATAAATTTTTTGGAATTTTTTTCTTATATACTCACCACAATTATCTTAACATTATTATTTCAACATTATCCTAATCCAATTTTCCATTATGTCCCTTCATCAGATGAATGTTCTAAAAACAATCAACATTATTTTCATGAAAAACACTCCTACCATTCAGCATGAATCATTGAAAAAGGTAAAATTTTATGGTCCAAATATATTAAATCGTACTTTGGAGAGACCATGTACAATGATATAAATGAACTCATGATTATGAATCATATAATAATTTTCTCAAATATATAAAAGAATTACTTCTTCTATTTTCTATGTATATTGTTTCTAAATTCTCAATACCATATATATTTGATTTTTAATAATTCATTTATATCATTTAAATTCATTCATTTCTCACACATGTGAATAATATGACCAAGCCACAGATTCATGGTTCTAGTGGCAGATAAACCCATTAACATTATTCTTTATAAATTCATTATTAGTTAGAGTGTTTTATATTTAATAAATTTTTTCAAAACATAAATTAATGTTTGAAAATACCTGTGACATATGAAACTCTCACCCATAAACACACATCATCCAACTATCCTATTAAAATTTGGTCTTCTATAACCTAGGTATGTGTTAAAATCTACATAATATCCTGAAATCATTAATTATATTATTGTCATATTTACATAAACTCTTCCAAAAAACCTCAATATATTCATCATGATATATCTAAACCTTTTCTAAATTTTATGGTTCATATTTTTACATGCGTCATGTCTCGGATGTTGAGGTTTATAATGACCTTGTCTCAATGATAGATGACTATAATAGAATGGTGACAGTTATTAAAAATTTTATGTAATCGTTAGCAACTATATTTGAATATTACATATATAGGTGAACCTTATTGAATTAAATCTTCAGTCCTTGTCATCCTTTATGTGATATTTTTTCACAAATGCCAGTAAAATGGTCCTAGGGAAACCAATTTCTCACTTCTCCTTTATCTTTATCAATTTAATTTTTTTTATCATTTCAATTGAGTGGAAAAACCTCTAGAATATTTACCTAATGCTATTCTAGTAGTTGTTTATACATTATTCCACTAATTATCATCTATAAAAATGAGATCATCGATATCCTCAAACAATAAGACATCCATATCGCTTTTGTTTCTATCCCTAATAAACATCAAATCTAATAAATAATGTAATAATGATTGAATAATAAATTCCAACACTATTCCCCTTAATATTACATCCACTGACTCAAAATGAATTTGCATCATTTTTAAATTGTTTTTAAGATCTTCAATATACATTACTTATACCATCATAGGAAATTGGAGTCTCTCTTATAGAAACACATTGATTTTTGATATTTTTTATTATAAATTTTGATGAATATGAAAATGAAATTGGTAGTTTAATTGAACTATATGGTGGGTAAGTCTTGTTTCCATTAAAAAATAAACTACAAAACACCAATTTACCTTTATTCAGTCTTTCCCAATTTGATATTTTCATCACCTCTTGTTTGAATACCAACAATCTAAGATGAATATATCTCTTTAATTGATATTCATTGATCAATATCCTCCATAATCATATATCATACACAACAATATTTGAAATTCTAATGTTTTTTATTCTAATGATATATATTCAAAATAATACTTCTACTAAATGATAAAACAATATTCCTTAATAATAATCCCCAATGATACCCTGATAAAATATTTATGCACAACTCATTCAATTAGATACCGTAACTATAAACCCTCTTGGTGGAAAACATATTTATATTCTATGAAATGAATCAAAATCTATTTTTAGTTTCTCTTAACTATAAATCCATGATCTATATTCATACACATAATCACCTCATCCAAAAAATAAAGAAATAGTATAAAAAATTGAATAACTAATTCAAACTACTAGAAGATAGAAAATAATTAACATGGCATGAATATTTTCATAATTTACCTAATAAATAATGTATACATTTATTAATAATAAATAATTTAAAATGATCCATGAGATACAAGAAATAAACAACCAAACTATTCTGGAGAAGTAAAAAAGAAAAATTTTCTTTCAGAATAGTAATATATAGAAATTTGCATGAGTGAACCACTTTTCCAATTACAGATAATTCATTCCAAACCATTGGAATGATTTAAAATCAGTTTATAAATTCCACTTCAACTCAAATATTCTGCACCACTACAAAATGTGACAGTGAACAATTCTTCTTCTAAATGAAATACCAAATGAATATATCCTTATACAATCAAATACACTACTAATTATTCTCCTAAATCCATGTTATAAACATAGTGATCTATGATTATAGGTCATTTCATCTATCAATTTAAAATTTCCATGTTGTTTATTATATTTCTAGAAAATTTCATTAAAAATTGATAACATACCATTCTATAAAATATTCCTCACATCTTCCAACCATATATAAAAAATACCTTACAATTCAATTTCCATTTTATTAATACTGTAGAAGAAATTGGATAAATTAAAACCCATGATCTCCTATGATTGAATCCATAAAATTATATATATATATATATATATGGAATAATAATAATGTGTACCTAGCACCATCAATCCTTTGAAATGGTATTATATAACATTCATGATAAGGATCATTTAGATGCGTCCATATGACACCCTTCACTATTTTGTATCCAATAGATAAAATGGAATAACACATTATAAAAAACAGAGTCTCCTACCATCCATGACCTACTTCTATTTTGATGGAAATGAATGGTTGATATGATAGATTTAAGAGAACCAGAGAACTATATAAGAACATAGTATTGACAATAAAACATATATTGAACATTGGAATGAGTCCTTATATAGTCGTTTTCTATATTAAATGAGTTAAATCATACATTAAATTTGAATTTGTTAATGACTTATGGTTACAAAATTTATAACCATTATTCATTCATTCATTTTTCATATAAATGTGATTTTAATTCAACAAAATGTATCAAATTTCTAAAGATATTAATTAATGATATATAATAAAAGGATGATACAAAAATGATAACACATATCATTCAGTTTTAAAAGGTAGTATAATTCTATCAATTCAATATGACTTAAGATATTATTTTAATCTATATATATGATATGTCTTATATCAGTGCATTTCAGACAATAACATATTATTTTATATTGAATTATGAAAAAAACATACCCCAAAATATCTATATATTCTTATGGGTGTATCTCTTTCAATGTCCTACCTATAAGAAATCATAAGAGGAATATCTTTTTTACAATATATTGTATCATATATATTTTCATGTGAAACTATGCCAAATAATCATTTTAGGAATTTCTAAAATACTTTTTTAATATAATCATAAACATCAACCAGTATTATGCTATATGAATTATCTTATGAATACAAGTATAAAACCCAATTGGATAATCTCTAAGATGTATTTTATGAAATGCTCTAAGTCCAAATAAATCACCATTTATTAAACCATATTGAATGATCCAACCTTCCTTTTTTCCATTGAAAATAAATATATATCTTTAAATTCAAATATGCAACCAATGAGGGACCACAATAAAATAATTATCTCAACATATGAAATAAAGGGATTTTATGAAATATCCATTAAACATTTAAATCTCTATACCTATGTACATGCATAATTCATTTATATCCATGAATTTTCATATGATAACATTTTATAAGACAATGAGAAACTACATTACATGAAATATTTAAATACAATAAAATTATCATACATAATAAATTAACTAAGTATATAATTACTCATTTGATGTAAAAAAAATTCATTCATATTTTTTTGATTTCTGTATCACATGCCCCCACCAAAACCCAAAATATAACAATTCATATATGTTATTTAAGAAAATCATACCATTACTTTGACTATATAAATCAATTATTTAGATAATATATTCATCATATGAGATGGAAATTTAATATTTATTATGAACCCAGTGATGACTTGGTCAGTAATACACTCAACCAATCCCTTATTAGTAAGTCTACAAGGCCTTCGTAAGGAAGCTATAAAATAATAAATGTAACAACCCTTGATTTTAGTAAAATATATATTTTTCATATAATTATACACTTTTTGATATTTGGGTCTAAATGTGACACAATATTTAGTTGTGGTTATAGGAATCCCTATGGTTATATTTTTTTACAAACAAAAATGATTTTATGTTGGATTTAATGGACCATTGAGTTAAGCTTCCCTTCCACACAACACCGTGTTTAAAATGAATATGATTTACTGTTATGAAATTATTATTTGATATCATAGTTATCAAATATGATGTTGGAATGGATTTTATTAATAGTATTTACTAAATTTTGAATATAAATGGTTCAAAATTGTATATATAATTTATTCTTTAGTGACCAATTTATTATAATTTAAAATATAACCTATTTAAAAATAATGGAAATCTTTTTCAGAGAAAATTATTTGTATGTCCACAAATGTATTTTAGATCAATAAACAGAAAAAAATCAATTGTGTGAATGATTTAACATAAATTTATATATTATATATTAAATTAAATGGTTGAAATTCATATTATGTTTTTTTAGATAATCTCTAAGAATAAATCAAATTTTACATTTAAGAACTATATATGTTTTTAAAAAATTAATTTTTTCACGTTTTGTATACTTATTTTAAAATAAATTTTGACATACTTAGTGAATTTTTGGACATAATAATGTTCAATTTTTAAATTATCTTTTCAAAACCATCTTTGGGTGGAGTTATTATAATTTTATGTGAACATAAAATTGTTATTGAATGTGAAAAATATGAGTTTTTATTTAGATTGTTATTTCTTATAAAGATTTTATAAAAATCCAATTTTTTAAAGATGGTTTTAAAAGAATTAGTTCAATTATATATCTAATAATAAAATTTACGTAATTGGAATCATTTTCATGTTGAATTTTTATATAATAACTTTTCTAACTTTTGAACAGTTTGTCATTAAAGACATGTTTTCTCATCATGCATCTAGGATTTATTTTATGTTAAATATTTCCTCTTATTTTAATGGATTTTTTTAAAAAATATTTCTTACTTTTAATAATAAAAATTCATATTATCTAATAATATCATCTCAAATTTTTACCAAAATTAAAATTAAAAACATAAAAAATTATTTACCATGGTTACGATAAAAATGTGTTTAACGATGAATAAACTAAAAATAGAAGTGTTAAAAAAGACCCAAAACATTTCCAACACACATTGTTAGGCCATATATCAAAATTAAATATTTTATGATCTATAGGGGACATTATTTAATAGTCCATACGATATCCACTAGTCTTAAAACTTTAAAAATAGATTAGTTCAGCCATATCCCGTATAAATCAGTTCATTACATACATCCTATAATCCTATATGACTTATTTTTTGTGATAGAACTATCATAAAAGGGATTTTAGTGCAAACCAGATGTATTTTTATAAATAATGGGTGGTATTAATGTTTATGAAAGAATTCATGACTTAATGTAATGAATTTTCCCCTCTCCTTTTTAACTTATTGAAGATTCATTACATATTCACCATCTATTTCTTTGATGTGGTATATTTACATACAATGAACGTATTTTATGATTATTATGCTAAAAATAATTGGCATTTACATATCCATTTTATGATCTATATATCATTTTATTTACAATTAAAAAGTTACCGAATACAAATTTCTCTATTTGGGATATAAATTATATTGTATACTTATCTTATTCTATGAGGTGGATATACTTTCCATTTTACATGTTATTGAATGAATATATTTATTTTCAATATATTAAAATTTTCATTTGTATTTTCTATTTAAAGGGCCTATGATTAAAAACATACAAATTTGTTAAAGGATTGATGTTTAAATTACATTATTTATCAAGATTTTTTATTATTATTATTTGAATGATTAAATCATATGATCCGTGACTCAATAAAATATTTAGTTTTCTTATCCTATCGTTATTTAATGATAATACATATTCCCTTTCATTTTCATCTCTTTATGTGCTCAAAATTATTGAATAATGTTTTCAAGAAAAATTGTGATTATTTATCTCTTTGGACAAAAATACTTTTTCTTCTAAAACCCTATTATTTAAAAATTTATAAAATTTTTACAAAGGATTGATTAATGAAATTTTTATCCACTATTGAATTTTAAATAAATGTTTTGAAAATAATATTTATTCCATTTTCCAAATAACGCCACTCTATATTTTTCCAAAATTATGAAAGGAATCCTTAATTTTTCATGTACAACATGAATGGAATTTACTATTTTAATTACTATTATGTTATTTAAAGACAAATATAAATGTTTGAAATTTTATTTTCAATTAAACATATTTTGAATTTTTTTATGTTTTTAAAAATTTTTCTTTATAGTGTAAAGAATATTTTTCATCGAAAATGTTTTAAATGATTCTCAATTCATCAATTTTCTGTTTTTAATTTTAATTTTATAGGAAATGGATTTTCATAATATTTTTCTAATTTTATTTTTAAAAATTTATTTTCAAGGAAATGATATGTTCCTCTAAAAACATTCTAGTATCTTTGTTTTTACTAAATCATTATCCAAATAAGAGAAAATTATTTTGGGTTACTTATGATTTATTAGGGATAAGATACATGGATACCATTACTATTAATTCTCTATATTGTTTCTATTTATGATGAAATGGATTTTATGAAACTCATTTCCCATCTATGGTTTATACAATGATATAATTTTCAAGAATCCCACTTCTTTTCCCATGGGTTATACCATGATTTAATTCTTATGAAACATGTATCTTTTTGCGTGGTTTACCCCATGATGGAACTATTTGAAATCCAACTTTATTATTGATGGGATATTCTATAATGAAATGATGAAATTTTTATAAACCCATTTCTATTGAAAAGGTTATTCTATGATGAAATTTTTATGAATGCTATTTCTTTTCCTATGTTCTGATATGATGAATATTTTTTTGATCATGTAGGACACATGTACATGATTTTCATAATGTGATGAGTGGGACCTATATCTCCATTAAATTAATTGGATATTATTAATGTTGTGTGATTTGAAAGGGTACATTATAGGTCATTCCAATCATGAAAGAGGTTAAATAGAAGGTATCCTAAGCTTGAAGCTCATAAACATGTGGTTATCCCATGCCTAATATGTTATGAATGTCTTGTTGGGTAGAATTGACATAAGATTTTATATGATTAGTTATATTCCAAAAATCAATGTTATATGAAAATAATATGTTCTCATAGATAATGTAACTTGATTTTATAATGATTCTTAACTTTTGAAAATAAAATATTTACACCAAGACTCAATATTATGATCTTTGATAAGAAGTGTTTGAAATTAAAATGATATGGTCATGTTCCCATACAGTTCTTCTCTTTTTTTTCTTACTTATCTCCCTTTATTTTTCCATTAATAAGAATTTTATCACACAAATTCTTATGTATTCTTTATCATGGTTATGAAATATATTTTTAAGTAGTGTATTTGTAAGAATAGTAGTATGTGTGATGACATTTGTGGGATATTTTGAATATCATTAACCTTGTTAGGAGATTGTGTACCCAGTCTCCAAAGACCCTATACTATTATCGTACCTTGAAATGTGTCTATGTAATGTATTGTCTAACAACCTAAAAAGATACAATATCTATGTATGATAATCATTGTTAATTAGAGTTGATATCAGAGAAAAGTTTTTACTAAAATTTGGAAACTATTATGATAAATCTTTTGTGAAATCCCAAAGGGCATGTCTAATGATAAGTATAAGGTTGAGGAAAAGTTTCCGAAAATGTACTTGAATTTTGGTAATCGATAGAGTGAGTTTTTTACAAGAAATTAAATTCCTTCATGGAAACTACTAGAGGATATGGATCTATAATATAGTTACCTAGTAGTAATGACATGGAAAAGGATACATAGATCTAGACTTGATCATCACTCAATAATTTACAATATGTTTTGTTACACACATGGACTGAAACTCATATGTGGTATTAATTGAATATTCAAAATAAATTTATGAACAATTATAAAGGATTTAAATTTATAATGTCAATGAATGGAATGGATAAACCAAATGTTGAATATATTTAATAGAAGTTTTCAAGATTTAGACAACCTATTAGTGATTTTTAATGATTTTGTGGTGACCTGTGATGATTAGTGTTACTCATAATAAGATTTTGGTTTTAATATATTGATGGAACCCAAAGAAATAATGTTTAAGATGAATGCATTTGAAAATGAAATTATTATCCCTTTTATAATCTACATTTCATGGGATATTGAATGAAAAATATTGGTTCTACAAACACACAACTTTCTCATGATATATATCATATAAGAATTATAAATGATAAAATGTGGGAACAACATTATGTTGAGTAATTACTGAGGCATCATCCACCTTCAACCAGTGGGTCTTTGTGTCAACTAGTTTATAAGTAATGGATCAAAATCACTAAAATTATATGTCCTTTCCTATAATGATTGGTTCATGAGAAATTCATTTTGGTTATATACTGTTTGGAAGGTGAATCATATCAACAGTGTAATCTTATAAAAAATATATGGAAATTGATGAAATTGACTCCATGGATTCAGTCGAGATCAGGAACATATTATTCAATATTCAATATCGATGTATTCTTTATATGAGTATGGATGAGTATTTTCTTGATTTAAATAAAAGTATGATGAAAATTTTTGTAACATTGAGTTAAATTTTACATGATATGTGACATATGATTCTGGTAATATCATCCAACCAAAAATAGAGGTTGATGGATTCATTAGTGTAATTAAAAGAGTTATCGTATGTGAATTATTCATAATAGAAATTGGTAGCTATAAAGAAATAATTTTTCATACTATCATGGTGGAAATGGATTTTGGAATGACCCATTAATCACATGGTTTGGATAAGTAATAATGTATATAATTCAATGGAAACTCTAAAATCATAGATTGAGGCATATGAAAATTTTCTTATTCTTGAATAATAGAAGGAAACATAGAGGAAATTTTATTAGGGTAATGATTAAATGTTTTATTTGTGGAATGGAAGGTCATCAAGAAATAAAATTATGAGGTGATGGGATGAAGTTAGGTAAGGATTAAAATATATGGAAAGATGATAAAAATTACCACTAACACTCTAGTGTTTTAAATGAAATAAGTTTGGACATTATGAAAATAAATTCCCAATATAGTGGATATTTAGGATTAGAGGCCACAACATCCTATAAAGACAATTGAAAAAGGGAAATATTATGAAATAATGGCCGATGGAGTGAATCATGATAGTTAGAGAACACTTACCCTCTACCCCCTAGTATAGATTTTTATGGTTTCTTTTGTATGAGTAATTCTAATGAAAATATTGTTGTTCATCATTTAGTTAAATTTCTATTGATGTTATGAATTGATTATCACCCTCTATATGTATCATGGAACAATGAAATCACCTAAAATTTTCTATCAGTACAAGGTTGATCCCAGACATTCAATGGAAATTCTTTTTAATAAGATAAATCATATTTAACAATAAAAATGGTAAATTATCTTTTTGAAGCCTATATGTCTCTCAGTATTATTAAATTAAGAGTTATGTATACCAGTATGTGTTTATGGTATTAAGTTTGATCATATTTTCAATGTCATTAACACCCCATTTTAGGCTTTATGTGATGGTGGTTTATCAACAATAAGGATATTTCAAGAGACAATTATTGAATAACAAGTCTTTGGATTTGTATATGTCATAGTAACAATGTTATTGTTGGTGGAATTATTTTATGAATTTTTGAAATATAATTAAATTTACTAGTAACCTTTATTGTTTATCTTAATTTTTAATTTTAGTTAATTATGGTTATAGTCGTTCATCTTATGAAGTCATCACACGTTGTTACAATCATAAATGATTTCTCTTCGGATTTTCATTCTGGAATGTATAGTAAATAAAGAGTAAGGTTACATGGAGTACCAAATTAAACTATAACAGATTAGGATACATGAATTACATTGATTTTTTTGATTAATTAGTCAAACATACATTGAAAAAAAATTGATTTTCAACATTTCATATCATCCGTAGATAGTTGGTCAGTCTGAGAGAATAATTCAAGCCCTAAAAGATGTTATATAATATTGTTCTATGGATTTAAATGGTGGTTGGGATAAAAACCTTTCACATGTTGATTTTCGTTAAAAAAACATCTTTTAATTGAGCATTATGATGCTTCTTTATAAATCCCTTAATAGAATGAAGTGTATAAATCTATGGTACTAGAATGAAGTTTCCGAAGGAAAGCTATTGGGACCTGAGCTATCTACTGAAATGGATGAGAAGGTTATATCTATTAAACAACATATAATAGTGAATGTATTCAATAGATATGTTATAATGATATGATTTTATTTGATCATATATTTAATGCTAGAAATATAGTGTTTTGATGAGTTTCTCTACGGAAAAAGAGAATTGAAAATAAATACCTAGGAAGATCGGTCCATTTTCAATACATGATCATACCGGGATAGTAATTTATCAATTGGAACATCCAATAAACCTAGTTTACATTCAACATGTATTTAGGGTATCTTCCTATAGGATTTACAAACCCGATCCATCACATGTACTGAACTCATAGTTCATACCACTGGAGCATGATCTTTCTTATGAGGAACCACTGGTGAAGATTCTGAATCATATAGATATTGTTCAATGAAACGGGACCACCCACTGAGTATTTTTTTGGGCGAAACCACCAGCTTGAGAATGTAATGTGTGAACCTAAGGTTGTAATTAGTAATAGGAATCTATATCTATTGGTACAAAATCGATAAATTTTAGGGGAAAATTCATTTTAATGGTTGTAGAATATAAGACCCTGGTATTTTAGTTAAATATATTTTTCAAATAAATTTAATACACAAGATATTTTATGTTATAGGAAAAAAATTCTAGGATTATATTATGCACAACACAGGGAGTACATTATGTCTCGTTGTTGACGCTCCTTTCGTCACATAATCTAAAAATCGGAAAAGGAGAATATCTGAGCTCAAAGTGATTCAACCTTTGAAGAAAATATCAAAAAGTGACAAAGGCATTAACAAAGGATAAAAAACACTTGTTCTGTGCAAGTTCTATCACTGTCGTGCAAGTCCATTTGCAAGACGCCCTGGTCGCGCAAGTGACTTGCGCGACCTAAGTGATAACCGGCCGGTAACCGCCCAGGGTCTTCTCCTACCTATAAATAGACCCTGTGGCCCCCCCATAAGGGAGGATCTTTTTTTTTCAGAAACTCGGATTGAAGCTCACGATGCCCAAGTCTCTTCTCAAAGCATCTGGAACACTTCTAAGGTAATTTCATACCTATAACGGAAGATCTAAAGAGAGGGAGGAAGGCCTAAGTGTTGAAATTCATCAACACTTGCGCGTCTGAGTGGCCAGCCCTTAATGGAAGTGGCCACACTTGCGCGTCCCTTTGCTGGAAGAACCTCAAGAGGATTCTAAAGGCTTTAATAAAGATCCGATCAAGTATTTCAATGCTGGTTGAATATCGTTCAAGTACCCACCATGTCGCGCAGGTATACCTGCGTGACCAATACTTGCGCGCCCCCGCAATACTTGCGCGCCTTCCAAGACTTGCGCGCCCCTTCTTTTTTGGGTGCCTTTCTTTCCCATTTCACCCCTCTTAAGCCATTACACCTTTCCTTTTCAAGATTCAGTCTTCAAGACATTCTTCAAATCCATTTATGGCATGATTTCTTGATTTGACTTCCTTATCTGAAAGGAATTTTGTGGAATATCTCTCAAAACCTAGTGATTTAAATTTCTTTATGTCACTAAATATGGAGTGTTCATTCATTCAACCTCATCCTTTAAGATGAGAGAATCCTTAACTAGGGTCTCCTTTTTAGGAATAATCCCCAGTCATAAGTCCTCTAATATGGGCATCCTCTTTAGGAGTAAGCCCCAAGTCCCTTAATTTTTGGGCATCCTTCTTAGGAGTAAGCCCCAGATCCTCTAATTTGGGCTTCCTTTTCAGGAGTAAGCCCCAGTCTCAAATATGGGAATCCTCTTAAGGAGTAAGCCCTAATCCTTAATCATTAACCTGGGCTTCCTTTTCAGGAATAAGTCCCAGTCATAAATCCCTTAACCTGGGCCTCCATTTCAAGAGTAAGTCCCAGTCATAAATCTTGGGCTTCCTTTTCAGGAATAAGACCCAAGTCCCTTAAATTCTCTTTAACCAGTCCTAATTTACGTTTAATCTGGGATTCCGTATTAGGAGTAAAACCCAATTATTAATCCTCTCCTAATTTGGGTTTCCTTTTCAAGAATAAGTCCCAAGTTAGAGTATTCAAATCTCCATAAAGCACATATACCTTTATGGACCATGTTCCTGGATTTTCTCCCTAAAGTAAATCCTAAAATTTATCTGGGCAGTCATACATACATAAACCCCACATTATTTCTTATGATTGCATCTTTCATGGCACAATTGTCTAATTTTTTACCAATACCTCTTGTTTCTCACACCGAGCATGACTCACGTGAGCTTAGAGTGTAAAAGTAATCGTGACATCCTTCTTTGAGCCATCAATCATAAACATCATACTCCCTTGCTCGATCTACGTGGTTTCTGATTCCTTTTCCAAAACAAAGGATACGTAGGTAGCCCATCTATGGGTTCGATCCCAACTCTGAAATAATTCATGTCCTTCTGAATGACAATAAACATCAAGTGCCCCACTGAGTGGCTTTAAAACCAGCCTGGTCATCATAATGACCAAGAGAATTTTATATAAATATTTTGAAGGATACCATTGACCAAGAATCTCTAAATATATATAGATGATTCTCTATTGATGAAGAACCTCGAATACATATAAAAGATTCTCTAAATTTCTTACATATTTAATCATTGATTGTTAAACTGAAGGAAAGCTCATTTTATACTTGGAAATATAATAAGGATTCATGAACATAACTTAAATCTATAAAGAGAGTCCCGGAATAGACAATAATTCCCCTAAAAAAGGTGTGTTGAGTCCGACCTCCCATCCTCTCGACCAATGCAAATTCTGAAGCCTCATTAGTTCACAAACTATTGAAGCGCCTACCTTTGAAAAGTAGGTCCAAGTGGATGTGGAATCATTGGATGTTTACGGTTCTACGAACAAACCCGTTAGAAACCGATCGGAACGTTTGAATCTCCCATCCAAGAGGTCATCCCCGAATTCCGAGGGAAACAAAAATGGTGAACCCGACGTGAATCCTTAACCATGTTAAAATGGTGTTTTACCTATTTGTTAAGCCCCTATTTAAAACTCAATAAGAGGGATAACAAAAACAATCATTGACATGTGTTCTCATCCAAAGGATGAAGTGGCTGAATTTTATCTTGATTACGTCTGTTATATCAAACAGGCACTCTTTTCCAAGATCTTCTGTATTTCCATAATGGCTACTCTCAAATTCACATCTGTGGATTTTGCTGCTGCAAATACCACTGCTGCTATTCATACTGGATCGTCATCCGCTCTGAGGATGACATCACCTACTCAGCGTCTTCAACGCTGGGTATCAAATGCACTGGTTAAGGAGTACCGTCAACATGGTACCATCCCAACTCTGGAGGCTGCCTGACAGGCCCTCCAAGTGAACAACTCACACAGGTAGTCCGGACAACGACGACCAGTGATCAAGAGGCAGGCGGTGCTTACTACCATCTCCAACTGTTTCGGGTCATTATCCCCGGAACGCAATTTCCATTCACTCCCTTACTCTGAGGAAGTGAATGAGAAGGTCCCTTAGGGCCTTAATTCAAAAAGACAGGAGTCCTTCCTGAGGGCTCCCATCAACAATCGCCGCCATACTCGTGCGGCAGTGCGCCCTCAACATGATGAGGGTACCGACTCCAGGCATTCGGCTCAGGTTCCTCGAACCCAAGCAGGCAAGACGAACCGCCAGAGACAGAATCCGGTTAACAATGGGCAGGTTTTCATCCCTTCCATCTCTGGAGAAGTCCACCAACCTAACTTGGTGGCAAACAACGAGCAGTCACACACACCTGTCCGTTTTAATTCTGCTGTCTAGCAGATTCATCTGGCAGCACCACGCCAATCCCGCCAGGCAATTCCGGCAGAGTACTATAGGCAGGAACAAACACCTGCTTATACATCACCAGTTAGTCAGCAGGCTCGCCTGACTACATACGATGGATCTCGTCAACCACGTTTGGAGAAGTGTAATCAGCAGGCACATACACCTGCTAGAACTAATCAAGACTACCAACAGTCTCGCTTGGTAGCACACAGAGAAGTCAGTCGGAAAGCTTCGATGACAAATAGGAGACAGACTCAACTCTCTGCCTCCACACTTGAGTACTCTCAGGATTCACTGATAGGAAAAGGAGGACAGGAGCAGGCACATACACCTACTCCAAGCCCGGAATGGACGTATATCCCCGTTCCGGCAGCTAAATTCACCAAGCATATTTTGTCAATGGTGAAAGAGAAGAAGAAAATTCCTGCTCATATTCTGGATGCTTTCCAGGATATCATAACAGCTTCAGCATCATCTCAGGGAAAGACACATAAATCTATCCCTAGCAGTGGAGTGACACATCAACGATTCACTCCGGAACAGACACACACATCTATTCCAGTCCAAGAGGGTTATGGCGCATACTCCCCCATATCATACGGACAACCAATTCAGGCACATACACCTGATTTGAGTGGAGATCGTCAGCCTAACCTGACCATCTTTCCTGATCAGGCACATACACCTGCTCAGAGAAACCACTTTCGTCAACAAGTGGTTTCTAAAGCAAGTAAGAAGGAATCTAAAAAAAAGATCTGCCCAACACAGTCAGGAGATCAAAGGCCAATCGGTAACTAGGCCTTGCTTGATGATGGAGTTCTTGAAGCCCTCAGAAATTTATCTGTTGGAATTCAAGATTCTACTCCCTCAGTTCCCTATAACGCGAAAATTAATTCTAAAGGTCTTCAACAGACACTTTCTCATGAAGGCTTGCTTCGTGACAATTCGGTCAATCGTGAAGTTTAATCTTCAGTTGAGAGCCACAGGAACCCTCTGTGTGGTCAGAAGACCAAGGAGTAAGAGATCTCATCTTTTGTTGTAACCCATTATGGTGGTCCTCCCCATGATGATGAATTTCACTGTGCAAGTCCTCTCCACAGTAGTGATTCACATTTCCTGGAAAATACTCCAGTGGAAAATGTAGTTCCGAGATAGCCCCCTTATCTTGAAGCACTTGCAAATGCGAAACCAGTCATGTCTGATGCTTTATCGCTAGAAAGTGAAATATTTTCTCAATCAGAAGATAGCCCAGGGTGTAGGTCATTTTTCGAACCACCCCTAAGTCATGCATCTTCTAGTTTGATCAATGATCTCTCTACCAATCTTGTTGAATCCGATGAAGCAACAAGGAAACACCAACTCTGGTCAAAACAGGTAGAAGAATATTCATTTAATGATGAAGAGGAAATGTTGAACATGAGGAAAAAACGGGCGAAAAGTGAGGTACCAGCCATGTTTTGGCCTTTGGCTGACTCCCAGTATGACATTCCAAAGATGTTGACAGAAGATGGGGTCCATGATATTCATCTCAACATATGGAAAACTATTTGTCAATTGAAGAAGAAGGTATTATCTTATGATGAATATGAAAATCATCTTAAGATAATAGAAGGGCTACAATGACAGATTGATATGGCATCTCTATCAGTCTCTCGGTATCTGAAGGCTGAAAAGCAACAGAGAACCCTTCAATGTTCATGCCTTGGCGCACTAAGAAAATTGCATCCGTTAATTACCAATGCTCCATCTGGTGTTCATATCAGAGGATGGGGTGTTCACGGAGCACTACATTTCACAGTGATTTCCAGTCAGCAAAGCCCGCCGGAAATGGTCTCATGCAATGTTATTGCCCATGGCCGGCCACAGTCAATGGGCTTTGTTCATAATCAAAAGCTTTCTCAAGAACAGGCTTCAACTAGTTCCTCTCAAAATCAAGCATATAGAGAACAAGTTGTTGAATTTCTCCTACATCAAGCAGGAGAGAATATTTCACAAGCCTCTCGTATGGAGCAAACACATCATCAAATGGCAGATGTTTCGGAAATCATCCAACGGTCTGTTGAACCAGGTGGTAAAAGTGGATACAGGCTAATGCATCCAGCTAATTTCCGAACTAAGATTCACAAGATCAAGAGAGATTTTAAGAAGGTCTCAGACCTAGCATGTCAAGAGCCACCCCAGCTTGTCAGACTGGGGACTCCTTTAACCCAACCCTCAGAGTCAACAAATAGGATTCAAGGAGTTGAGCGGAAGCTGCAAGAACATCCCCAGTTCACGAGATTGGGGACTCTTTCAAATCATCAATCCCCTTCTCAGAGATTGTCGGTCTTTTCTAGATTAGGGAAGAAGCCCCAAGATGAATGAAGATCCAAATTATCAGGAGATTCCTTCCAGTTATAGCTCTTCAGGAAGTTCCTAAAGGATTGAATCAACAAAAGGTAATGTCTCATCAAAGACATGAAAGAAGACAATATCACAGAAATGTTAATAGAAGGGGTGCGATGCATTATGCATCAATCAATGTCATCAATGCCATTGTTGCTAATCCACCAGAGGAGGCTCACTCAGGGGACTCAGATGAAGAGCGTCCTGCTCAAGAAAATGTACGCACTGATACAAATGAAGAAGGTGTGCGTACACGAAGTCAAAGGATTACTCATAACCTAGGTAATCCACTTCCCTCTCTCCAAAAAGTATCCAACAAAGGGAGGGGAAGGAATCAGGTTACATATCCTTCCTCTAGAGAAGTTCAATCGCTCTCATTAGAGCAAAGGTTTGCACAACAGGAGGAGGAAATGAAAGAATTAAGAAGGTTGAATGCAGAACTACTTCAGAGTAGTATTCTTCTTAAGAATGATAAAGTCCGACAATCGAAGGAATTTTTTGCAGTTACTGAGATGGATCAAGAATATACTCCTTTATCAGTACACCCTCAGAGGTCTAATCCTGCGGGTCAAGCGCAACAACGGTTGTCAGTTCTACCATCATTTGCAGCACCAACCACCACATCTGTCCAAGCTACATTCATTGAACCTACTCAAGACCAAATTTAACCTGATGTTTCTCAAAAGTTAATAACTATTATTGAGTCATTAACAGCTCGGTTAGAAACTATGGAAGGGAAACGGGCACAAGTTCAACCAGAAAAGAAAGTTTACCCTGAATGGGTAGATTCAATTTCTCCTCCATCCAGTTTTGGAAACCCTTTTTTTCTTACTTTCAATGGATCAGTCGACCCTGAACAACATTTGACACATTACGTGTCTTATTGTGATCCTATGATGGGAACTCCAGAGCAGCAAGAAGCAGTGAAACTCAGATGCTTCATGCGAACCTTGCAAGGACCAGCTTTTTTCTGGTATACAAGCTTGCAATCCCGATCAATCATCGGATGGGAGGATCATCGCCAAAAATTCCCTGTTCAGTTCTGCTCAACTTTTCCAAAAACAACAGTTTTTGATCTTACAAACTGCAAGAAAAGGGAGAATGAAAGAGTCTCTAATTTCATTGGTCGCTGGAAGGGATTAACATATTCCCTGAGTTTAGCACTCCCTTAGGAGGAGCTGTTGCCAATCTGTGTGTCAAATTTTCGTGACGAATTACACACGCCATTGATCCCTGTGAAATACAGAGGAGGGTTTAGAGACCTTACTTCAATCGCTCAGCAGATTGAAGATTCCCTTATACAGGCTAAGGTTAAAACTCGTGTAATTCCATCAGCTCCAGGAAGGAGAATGGGTAAAGCGGAAACGGCTACAGTTATGCTTAAACAAGTGCCTGTACCTATTTCTACTTCAAAACCATCATCTTCTCGAAGGGCTCCACCTCCTGAACGCCAACAACAAAGGCCATTTCATCCAATTGATCAAAGAGATCAATGACAAAAACAATTTGAGGATTTGAAGAGTAAAACATACTCTTTGGAAAATGAGAAAGTTCCTGGTTACTTCATTTCATCTCTAGAAAATAATTTGGTTCAATTACCAGTGCCCAAGAGGCCAAACAAGGAAGGAGATGAAGACCGTCCCAATTATTTTCCCTTTCATAAAATGTTAGGGCATCCCATCCATGAGTGTTTTGTCTTCAAAGACCTCCTGCAAAAGATGGTCGACTTGGGACAAGTCAAGTTGAAAGGTTCTTCGACTCAGGTAGCATGTGTTACTGCTACATTTCCAGAGTAGGAAGGTGAATGGCAAGAAGTAAAAAGAAGAAATGAACAGAAGTATGATGATTGGATGGTCAGAAAGACAATCAATCGGACTCATGCCATTTTGCGAACACAATTAAAGAAACCAATTGTGTCTTCTGCCATGAATATTGTGGTAAAACCCCCTTCATCAGAGGGAAAGTCCTCAAAGAAACGGTTTGATTCAAAGAAAGAAAATGAATCAGAAGAAGATGAGTATGTGTCAAATCCTAAATTGTCTTTGACTCTGGCAGACTTTATGCCATCTACTTTAAAACCACGGGCACCGCCCCATCAAACGGCACAGCCTAAACAGGCTAGTTAGGAAGAGTCTTTATTAGATGAAGAGTTAATCTTCGGTTCTGTTAATATGATTCAATTAACAGATCCGTATTCCAGTCGTAATTTCAATTTTGATGAGCCTGAATTCCCTATATCAAATAAGGGAATCCGAGGAAGTTCCAGAGGTTCAGGATACAGGGGAATACGTGGATCTTTCCGAAGCCACTACTCCAATTCTACCCCTTCTAGCACTGTGTATGCAGCAGAAACTCATGGTAGAGCCCTTCAGTGAGCTCAAAAAGAACAAGCAAGTTCTTCTTCCAATAGTCAACTCAGTCTTGGAACAATTATTTTGGAAGGCCGATTGAAAATTCCATCTTCTTTATCTCAGCAAGTAAATGGATCTAATCGGTCTAATCTTCCAAAACTAAGGATTTTACAAACTTCTATCCCAATACAAGATGCATCAGCTTCGAAAGCATCTACTTCCTAGGTACCTGCTAAACCGCATATTCATGTTGGGAAACACAGACCTTTATATCACAAGTATGATATATTGAAACACTTGGCCCAAGTACCAGCCAAGTTATAAATTTTGGATGCTTTGAATCTGTCAAAAGATCTTCGGGAAGCACTCATCGAAGCTTTGTCAAGTCCTCAGGAGTTTGAAGCTGAAATTGCTGCAGCTGAAGTCTATCATAGAGAGAATAATCCTGCATAATGCCATGCAGTGATATATTTTACTGATAAAGATGAAGATGATGTTGTGCATGGGCACATAAAACCTCTGTACTTATCTGGCAAAGTCAATGGTGTAGATATCCTAAGAGATTTCATTGACAATGGTTCAGGAGTCAACCTCATGCCCATTCGTACACTTCGTCGATTTGGACTCACAGAATCTGATTTATCTCCTTCTACCATGATGTTACAAGGATATGATAAAAATGAAAAAGAACCACTAGGCGAAGTTACACTCAGAACTCAGTTTGGAGATCTTGTATCCAATTCGTATTTCATGATTGTTGATCAAGAATCATCTTTCAACGTCTTGCTTGGAAGACCCTGGCTACATCAGCATGCGGCTATCCCTTCATCATACCATCAATGTCTCAAATACTGTTACAATGGTCATGCTGGAACATTGTATGGTGATAAGACCCCGTTCAAGACATGTGAGTCTCATTATATTGAGGCGGAATTTTATCACATGAAGGGAAGAGAGAAATCTTCAATGAAAGAAATTACCAAAATTAATGCTCCATATGGTTTGGAGAAGATTCCAATAAATCCATTTACACATGTGAGTACAGATTATGTGTTACCTATCAGTCAAATTGAAAAAATAGGCCCAAATCAAAATACTCTTATGGAAAGATCCATAATGTCAATTACGGAAATCGAGCCAGACAACATGGGAGAAATTGGTCACCTACCAAACAATGATGAAAGCACAAGTGGTGACGTTTTCATTTCATCTGTTAAAATCCAACAAGTCTATACTTCTCCAATCAGGCTAAAAGAAGTTATAGCAACATCAGAGGTGAATAATGATGTTAATTCTCAATCCATCATCTCCTCTTTATTTCCCAAAGAAGCCCATTTATCATCAATAGGGTCGGAAATGGAAGATTCTTCTTCAATATGTGCAAATTTTGACATCTTTTCTGATCATGAAAATTTCGTTTTGTCATCTAGTATGCAAGTAGAAAGGGGAATAAATAGCACATGATGAAGAGGAAGAGTAAGATCTTAGAGATGCTCCTCCAGCATTTGAAGAGGGTATCTGTACCATTGTAGATGAACTCAGAGAAATAAATCTGGGTACAGAGAAAGATCCACGCCCCACTTTAATTAGTGCGGCCATGACCCTTGAAGAGAAAGATATGTATATTTCTTTTTTAAAGAAAAATAAAGATATTTTTGCTTGGAACTATACAAAAATGTCTGGTCTTGATCCTGATGTTGCTACTCATCATTTGGGTTTACCAAAAGAATATCGAGGATTTAAGCAAGCCGCGAGAAGAACACACCCAACTTATGCTTCCAAAATTAAAGCTGATGTGGATAAGCAGATCAAATCTAACTTCGTCAGAGAAGTTCAGTATCCCAAGTGGTTGGCTAATATTGTCCCTATAAAGAAGAAGAATGGACAAATTAGGGTTTGCATCGATTTCAGAGATCTTAATCGGTATTGTCCTAAAGATGATTTCCCAGTTCCGATTACAGAACTCTTAATTGATGCGACGACTGGTTATAAGGTACTTTCCTTCATGGATGGATATTCCGGATATAATCAGATCCGAATGGCCCCAGAAGATGCGGAATCGACAGCCTTCAGAGCCCCTCAAGGTGTGTTTTGTTACCGGGTGATGCCCTTTGGTTTAAAGAATGCAGGTGCAACATATCAACGCGCCATGCATTGTATCTTCAAACCTTTCTTAGGGAAGTTTGTTGAATTCTATGTAGAAGATTTGGTGGTTAAATCCAAACAATGTTATAATCACTTGGCTGATTTGGAAGTCATATTCCACAAGTTTCGACAACATAATTTGAAGATGAATCCCTTAAAATGTGCTTTTGGGGTAACCACAGGAAAATTCCTCGGCTTTGTTGTATGCCATCATGGTATTGAATTCGATCCTGAGAAGACCAAGTCAATCCTTGGTATGTCACCTCCTCAGAATTTGAATGAATTAAGAGGACTTCAAGAACACTTAGCCTATATTCGGCGTTTCATCACCAATTTGGCAGGAAAAAGTTTACCCTTTACCAAATTATTGAAAAAAGGAGTCACTTACCAGTGGACTGAAGAATGTCAAGAAGCGTTTGATGTTCTCAAGAAATACCTCTTGAGTCCACCAGTACTCATGCCACCTGTTGAAGGAAGACCACTTATCCTCTATGTGACAGCTCTAGAGCGATCATTGGGGGCCTTTCTTGCTCAAAAGAATGATGCTGGGAATGAAAATAGCCTCTACTATCTCAGTAGAACTATGCTTGAAGCAGAAACCCAGTATTCAAGTATTGAGAAGTGCTGCCTGGCATTAATCATTGCAGTACAGAAACCGAGACACTACCTGCAACATCACGAGGTCCAATTGGTATCCCGCAATAATCCGCTCAAATTCATCCTTAGTCATCCAATGCTTACATGACGTCTAGCAAGGTGGACAGTTATTTTGCAGCAGTTTGACATTCAGTATGTATCTCAAAAGGCAATAAAGGTCCAAGATCTGGCTGATTTCCTGGCTGGACATCCTTCAGTGGAAGACACGTCTTCAGATATTGAACTCCCTAATGAGGAAGTTTTCTCTATTCAAGGGTGTCCTCAAACATGGGAAATTAATTTTGATGGTGCTTCCAGAAGTCCAACAGGGAAGAAAATGGAAAATCCTAAATTCAACAAAGTGGGTTTAGGAATTGTACTCATTTCTCCAGATAAGGCATTTTTACCTTATTCCTTTTTATTGTGGGAAAGTAGTCTTAATAATGAAGCCGAATACCATGCTCTTATCACAGGCTTGGAGTTAGCGCTTCAAGTACAAGTGAATCACTTAAAGGTGAAAGGTGATTCAGACCTGGTAATCAAACAAGTCAATGGGGATTATGCCATCAGAAAAGAAGAATTAATCCCTTTGTATGATTACGTCAGAGAGTTAATGGCGGAATTCTCTTTAGAACCGACATTTTCTTATGTCCCAAGATCACAAAATGCTCAAGCTGATGCGCTGGCTAATATAGCCACAACTCTAGAAGATCCAAATCGGGACAAGACAACCATCAGTATTGCCCACCGTCGTGCAATTTCTTCTTATGTTCAAGCCATAACCGAGGAAATTAATGAAATTAGTCCCATTCCTGAACCATATGGTCATACTACAGGATGGATGTCACCTATCAGGGAATACCTTCAAAATGGAACACTTCCAACTGATAGAGCCGAGAAAGAACAAATCCGGCGACGTGTGGTCAATTTTACTCTTTATGATAGCCCAAACAACTTCGAGAAAATTCTCTACAAACGTGGTTTTAATGGAGTTCTCTTTAGATGCATTGATGGTGAAGAGACAATGGTTATCATGAAAGAAGTGCATGCAGGAGTCTGTGGTGCCCACCAGTCTGGACATAGATTGTCTGATCAAATTTGAAGGCTTGGATACTTTTGGCCTTCAATGATACAAGATTGTGTTAATTTCACAAAGAAGTGTCATTCATGCCAAGTACATGCCAACTTCATTCATCAACCTCCAGAGTAGCTTCATACAACTAAATACTTGTGGCCATTTTCCACATGGGGAATGGATGTGGTAGGACCTTACCCTTCAGCTGCGGCCAAGAAGTTTAAGTACATTCTTACTACTACTAATTTCTTTTCCAAATGGGCAGAGGCAGTACCTCTTAAAGAAGTCAGTTCTAAATGCATTGTTAGCTTCATCAAGTCTAACATCATTACTATATTTGGTGTCCCTCATACCATATTGATGGACAACAGCACCAACTTCTGTTCTTCTGAGGTGAAGAAATTGTATCAAGAATATAACATTAAATCCAACCATTCATCTCGGTATCATGCGGCGGCCAATGGCCAAATAAAAGCCTTTAACAAGACTCTTTCAAATATACTGCAAGAGATGTTGGATAAAGATAAGAGGTGATGGCCTGATAAACTCTTTCATGCTTTATGGGCTTATCAAACTACCACCCGCAATGCAACGTGGTCAACTCCATATTCGTTGGTATATGGAACAGAAGAAGTCTTGCCAATTGAAGTTCAATTTCCCTCACTCAGAGTAGCCATTTGTGATCAGTTATCTACAGATGAGCAATCCCAAAAGCGATTGAATGAATTGGAACGGTTATATGAGAAAAGATTGTGCACTTTGCACCATTTGGAAATCCATCAGAATCGAATAGCACGAGCTTTTAACAAAAAAGTTCGTCTTCGCTCATTCATTCAGGGAGAATTGGTATTAGTTCTCAAAACTCCAATGATACCAGGAAAGAAACCTCCCAAGCTTGAGCCAAAATGGGAAGGACCTTATTCAATACATAGGGTCTACTCCAATGGAGCTTATTCATTAATTTTGATGGATGGAGAACTCATTACTACTCCAACTAATGCCAGATTTTTGAAGAAGTACTTTGTATAAACTACAAAGTATGTACATTGTCCCTGCAACATGACACTAAACTGTGCGGCACCAGTTCTTCCTTGCTATATGACATTAAACTATACATCAATGGTCTAAGCATATGACCCTAAACTATTTGCACATACGTCCAACATGACGTTAAACTGTGTCACCTTCATTTTCCCCGCAACATGACACTAAACTGTGTGGCACCAGTTCGTCCTTGCTATATGACGTTAAACTATACAGCAATGGTCCAGTATGACCTTAATCCGCAACTTCATCCCACACGACGTTAAAACTGTGAAAACGTTCCCTAAAAAGTCCTGTATGACCTTAAACTACACCATGGTCCTGTATGACGTTAAACTGCACCATCCATTGTCCATGCATATGACCCTAAACTATTTAAAAGTCCCTTACGTCTGGAAAGACGTTAAACTACAAAATCATCAAAGGTCCAGTATGGCCTTAAAACAACAACACCGTCCAGTAAGACATTAAACTACACCATCCACGGTCCATTTATATGACCTTAAACTATTCGCCCTTTTGTCCAACATGACACTAAACTGTAGAAAAAATCCCCAATGCATTCAACATGACGTAAATGGTGTGTTATTTTGTCCTTACTGCATGACATTAAACTACACAGTCCCCCTTTTTTTGTCCAACATGACGTTAAACTGTATTGTCCCCACCGTCCTAACTACATGACGCTAAACTGTACAGAAAGTCCTTGATATATCATACATGACATTAAATTGTATTTTTTCCCTGCTACATGACACTAAACTGTGCAGCACCAATAGTCCTAACTGCAAGACTTTAAACTGCATAGTCCCTTTATATGTCCTATATGACATTAAACTATGCATCGTTAAGGTTGTTGTTACCTCTTGTTTCTCACACACCGTATGACTCATGTGAGATTAGAGAAAACCTCAACCGTAACACTCTCTTTGGGCCGTTAACCATGTATAAGTCCCAACAACATTTTTTTAGGTCGTTGTCCCCAAGAACAACTTTATCATTAATTCATTCTTTAATTGAACTATACGGACTTTGATCCTTGCCTTCCAGGCTGGGTACGTAGGCAACCTCCCAAGGTTGAAGCCCAAAAACAATCTCTTCACTTCGGTTCACCTTCATCTCATACGATGTTGATTTGTGAAACCGCCTTTAGAATCAATATCTTTACATTTGATTCACTTTCGTCCTTGTTATACGACGTTAAACTACACAACACTTTTGTCCGGTATGACAATAAACTACAATACTCTTTGATTTCCTCATTTGAGAGGGAACCATTATTTACATTGATTTTTCAATCATGATTCATTTCAAAATACTACGTGCATACATGGTAATGCCTAAACTTTTTATCTCAGGTTAAACCATCATTGTACTAAAGTCCCCTTTCACCCTTCACATGTACAAACCAAATTTGTACAAAGGGTAGTTCTAGAACTACATGGGATTGATTCACATCCTTATGGGATACGTAGGAACATTCGAGTGTCCCTCGACTCCAGTCCCAAGTCTTTTGGGCCTAACCCCAAATGTCACTTTCAGTTCCTTGGCTGAAAAGTCCTCATGAAAACACACACTGTGTATTCATTATTATGGTCTGAACTCTATGACCCTAAACTAAGATCTATCATACTTTCGTCCTGCACGATGTTAAACTGCATTTCAAGAACTACGGATGGCTTGATTCTCATTCTTATGAGATACGTAGTGAAGTCCAAAATTTCAATTCAGGACCCAGCCACAACATGATTATGGTTATCATTGACCTATGTATCTCTATATACATTGGACAATACCCATCTTTATGTGTTATAATCCTAACCTTAAATATTTTCAGATCTTCATAACCCTTTTCAAGACTTCTACTCACAAAAATGTCAAACTTTTGAGAATTCTTTTGCCTGACTATGCAGTACGTGCCCATAGGTGGCCTTGCATAAATAGTCCACATAACAGACTTGTCAGCCGAAAGATACTATTTATTTGACTATGCAGCCAATGCCCTTAGGTGGCCCTACATAATTCAACCCCCTAACGGGTTTGTTGGATAATGGTAACTTCATTCTTGGGAAGAATGCCTCTTTTGTCCTTATTTGTCATAAATAACGGTATGTAGGGATCGGCAAAAAAATAGCCATCCTTAACATATTTGTCCCATGTACTTTTTCATGATATGAAAGTATTCAAGTCTATGGTTTATACTCTCCATATTCTCTTTCCCTACGTTTGGGTCATACCTTCATAGGAGTGATATTTATTCAATTCTTCGATATTCTTGTTCGGAAATATCTTCTCCATATTCAAGTACCTCTTTGCATACAACAAACTCTATACTTTAGAAAATTTGAATCTCCATAATCTTTCACTGGCTTTTAGCACTAGGAAAGTAAATTTCTGAGAGTTCTTTTGCCTAACTACGCAGCACGTGCCCATAGGTGGGCTTGCATAAACAGTCCACATAACAGACTTTTCAGCCGAAAGATGCTTTTTATTTGACCATGCAGCCAATGCCCTTAGGTGGCCCTGCATAATTCAACCCCCTAACGGGTTTTGTTAAATAATAGTAACTTCATTCTTGGAAACCACTTCTTCTAATACCTTTTAGCTCTCTTTCATATCATTCCTCAGATTGAAATATTCTTAAGTCATAGCTTACATATTTTCCCTCATACTTGAGTATGGTACTATGTTTTCAGATGAGTTGTCAAGGAATTGAGTCAATTCTAATCCATTTCGGTCAAAGCTATTTCGACCTTAAACATTAGCCTTTGTATGTCCGACATGCATGACTTTAAACTGCCAGATTTCTTGTTTTTTCTTTTCACCTCAGAGTCAAATCCTCTTTTCTCTCCAGATCCAACTCTGAGGGGGGACTTTTGTTGACGCTCCTTCCCGTCACAGAGTCTAACGACTGAAAAAAGGGAAATACCTTAGTCCAAAGTGATTCATCCTTTGAAGAAACATCAAAAATCGACAAAGGGATGAACAAGGAGAACATTTCCCATAAGCCACGCAAGTTCCCTTATGGTCGCGCAAGTACACTTGCGCGCCGCCTAGTGGTCGTGCAAGTCTACTTGCGCGACGCCTTATGGTCGTGCAAGTGACTTGCGCGACCTAAGTGATAACCGCCCGGTAACCGCCCAAGGTCTTCTCCTGCCTATAAATAGACCCTGTGGGCCCCCCATTTCGAGAGGATCTTTTTTTCCAGAAACTCGGATTGAAGCTCCCGATGCCCAAGTCTCTTCTCAAAGCTTCCGGAACACTTATAAGGTAATTTCTTACCTAGAACAGAAGATCTAAAGAGAGGGAGGAAGGCCTAAGTGTTGAAATTAATCAACACTTGCACGTCTGAGTGCCAGCCCTTAAGGGAAGTGGCCACACTTGCGCGCCACCTTACTTCTTCGATAGAACTTGCACGCCCCTTTGCTGGAAGAATCTCAAGAGGATCATAAAGGCTTTAATAAAGAGCCGCTCAAGTATTTCAATGCTGGTTGAATATCGCGCAAGTACCCACCATGTCGCGCAGGTATACCTGCGCGACCAATACTTGCGCGCATCCGCAATACTTGCACGCCTTCCAAGACTTGCGCGCCCCTTCATTTTTGGGTGCCTTTATTGCCCATTTCACCCCTCTTAAGCCATTACACCTTTCCTTTTTAAGATTTAGTCTTCAAGACACTCTTAAAATCCATTTATGTCATGATTTCTTGATTTTAATTCCTTATCTGAAAGGAATTCTGTGGAATATCTCTCAAAACCTAGTTATTTAAATATCTTTATGTCACTAAATATGGAGAGTTCATTCATTCAACCTCATCCTTTAAGATGAGAGAATCCTTAACCCGGGTCTCCTTTTCAGGAATAATCCCCAGTCATAATCTTGGGCATCCTCTTTAGAAGTAAGCCCCAAGTCCCTTAATTTTTGGGCATCCTTTTTAAGAGTAAGCCCCAGATCCTCTAATTTGGGCTTCCTTTTCAGGAGTAAGCCCCAGTCTCAAATATGGGCATCCTCCTCAGGAGTAAGCCCCAAACCTTAATCCTTAACCTGGGATTCCTTTTCAGGAATAAGTTCCAGTCATAAATCCCTTAACCTGGGCCTCCTTTTCAAGAGTAAGTCCCAGTCATAAATCTTGGGCTTCCTTTTTCAAGAATAATCCCCAAGTCCCTTAAATTCTCTTTAACCAATCCTAATTTACGTTTAATCTGGGATTCCTTCTCAGGAGTAAAACCCAATTATTAAACCTCTCCTAATTTGGGTTTTCTTTTCAGGAATAAGTCCCACGTTAGAGTATTCAAATCTCCATAAAGAACATATACCTTTATGGACCTTGTTCCTGGATTTTCTCCCTAAAGTAAATCCTAAAATTTATCTGGGCAGTCATACATACATAAGCCCCACATTATTTCTTATGATTGCATCTTTCATGGCACAATTGTCTAATTTTTTACCAATACCTCTTGTTTCTCACACCGAGCATGACTCACGTGAGCTTAGAGTGTAAAAGTAATTGTGACATCTTTCTTTGAGCCATCAATCATAAACATCATACTCCCTTACTCGAACTACGTGGGTTCTGATTCCTTTTCCAAAACAAAGGATACGTAGGTAGCCCATCTATGGGTTCGATCCCAACTCTGAAATAATTCTTGTCCTTCTAAATGACAATAAACTTCAAGTGCCCCACTGAGTGGCTTTAAAACCAGCCTGGTCATCATAATGACCAAGAGACTTTTTTATAAATATTTAGAAGGATACCATTGACCAAGAATCTCTAAATAGATATAGATGATTTCATATTGATGAAGAACCTCGAATACATATAAAAGATTCTCTAAATTTCTTACATATTTAATAATTGATTGTTAAACGGAAGGAAAGATCATTTTATACTTGGTAATATAATAAGGATTCACAAACATAACTTAAATCTATAAAGAGAGTCCCAGAATAGAAAATAATTCACCTCAAAAAGGTGTGATGAGTCTGACCTCCCATCCTCTCGACCAATGCAAATTCCTAATCCTCATCAGTTCACAGACTAATGAAGCTCCTACCTTTGGAAAGTAGGTCCAAGTGGATGTGGAATCATTGGATGTTTCCGGTTCTACGAACAAACACGTTAGAAACCGATCAGAACGTTTGAATCTCCCATCCAGGAGGTCATCCCCGAATTCCAAGGAAAACACTCGTGAAACACCTATTTTAGCAAGAGTTACACACAACACTAATTTTATCTTTCATTAAATGTCAGGTTGAGTTTAAATGAAAGGTGATTTACCATTGAGATATTTTTTCATTAATACGATAGTTATCACCTATGTCATTGGGATGTTGGATATGAATATAATCAACCGAATTATTAAGATATATGGTTTAAAAATGTATATACACTGAATTCCTTGGTGACCAATTAATTATAATTGAAAATATAAACTATTTCAATCTAAAGGAATTTTTTTATGAAAGACTATTTTTATACACACAAATGTCTTTTATGTCAATAGATTAAAGAAATAACATTATTTGAATTATTTATAAGAATTTTATGTATTATAATTTCAATAATAGGTTTAACATTGATATTATGTGTTTTGAAGAAAAGAGAACAGAATAAATCCAATTTTATACAAAAAAATATATTTTTCTAAAATGATTTTTTGGAAATTATCTATGAAATAAATTTAAATTTTTAAATAAAAATTTCAAAATCATAGTTTGGTTATTAAATTATAATTTTTGATAATATTATTTTTTTCAATGAATAATTCAAAATATTTGTTTTTATAAAGAATTTTCAGTGATTTTAATGGTTTTAAAAACATAAAAATAAATTATGGTGGTTTAAAATAAAATTTAGTAAAATTATATATCTATTAATAAAATTTTAATAATTATAATAATTTTTCAAATTTAATATTGATCTAAAAACTTTTTGAACTTTTAAACATTTTCTGTTCAAAATCCCAATCTTATATCACGTTTTTGGAATTTATTTTAAATTAAAATTTTCCACATATGGAAATTTATATTTTCAAAATTGATTTCGTTTTTGAAATAAATGTAGTTTATATTTTATAATAAGGGGATGCTATTTTTAAAAAAAATTAATAGTAAAAGAATAAAAATTATTTACGACAATTAAGGTAAAATTGGGTTTACTAGGTGGTCAAACTAAAAAGAAAGGTGTTAAAAATACCCAAAACCTGTCCAACACCCATTAGATGGAAATATCTCCAAAATATATATTATTGGATCTATAATGGACTATTTAGGAGACTTTTTTCACTTGAAAAATTTGGGTTCCACCATTTCTATTCAAAATTACAATTGTTCCACCCACCACACTTATAAATGGACTCTCCCTCTCTTATACTCTTCACACTTCCAAAACCTAGTTTTTTAACACAAATACCTTCCCAAATCACTTAATTACTTCCATAATCTCATAATAGAAGCCTTATTTAGGTCACAATGCCATCCGAGGAAGGATTTGGGGAAACCAGAAGAAGTTGTCTAAAGTAGAGGATGTTTGAAGATGATAGAAGTAAGTCAATGCAAAAGGTAACTGATTTTAATCTCACTTTTTAATTCTGTGTGACCCATTCCATATTAACCACCAATTTATTTTTTATTTTTTATAAACATTAATGAATTTATTTAATGATTATTTTATTAAAAATTATCGATATTTTCATATCCATTTGAGTATCACTCTTCTATAGAGTTTACAGTTCAAAATTTACCATTTCTCTTAGGTACTTTTGTCTCAAATAGTCTTTTTTGGGATATAAGTTATTTTATGAACCTATATTATTATATTATGTTAAAATAATATCCCTATTACATATTATATCATTAATATAATTAATTTCAATATTTTAAATGTCTTACTTTATGTTGTTTTTAATGGGGCCTACAATAGAAATGATACCAAAGTGGTAATGATTGGTTCTAATGATTACATTATTTATCATGATATTTTATGATTATTATTTAGACAATTAATACTTATGAATATTCTCTCATGAAACACTTAACATTTATTTGACATTTTTAATCTAATTTAAATACATGTATTCTATTTATTTCACTCTTTCTATGTACTCAAGAGTTAAAAAAACGTTTCTAAGAAAATTCATCTTTATTTATCTCCATTGATAAAGAAACTTTTCCATTAAAAACATAATTCTCTAAAAATTATTTATTTTTTTTTAAATATTCTATAATGGTTATGAAAGAAATATTTTTAAAATTTTTTTTACCAAAAAATATTGAAGGGGATTAACATATTGTTTTCTAAACAATCCTCATTTGGATTTTAAAATAAATGTGGAAGGAATATATATTGTTACATGTACAGAATGAATGGAAATTAAAAATTTTATGAATATTAGTTTTATTGAATATTTATTTATAAATTTTAAATTATTTTTTTAAATAAAATAAATTTGACATTTTTTTATCTTTTTAAAATGTTCTTTTCAATGTTAAAATCATATTTTGATCATGGAATTTTTTAAATGAATTTCAAATATTTATTTATATATTTACTATTATTATTTTCTTGGAATTTTCCTTCAATTGTTTTAAATAGTTTAGTTTTAAAATGTTATTTTCAAAGAATGGTTATGTTCCTCATGAAATGTTCCAATGAATGTTTCCTTCAAAATAATTCTATTTTTTTATGAAAGACTTTAACATTACTTATGATTTACATGGTACATGATCCAAGAATTGCATTATTAGTATTTCTACTTATGGATTATGATTATAATGATATGATGTTTATAAAACTTGTTTCCCTTAATTTGGTTATTGCATTTTATAATTCTTATGAAACCCACTTCTTTTTATAAAAGATATATCATGATATAATTGTTATGAAAACAACTTATTTTACCATGGGTTATACCATGATATAATTCTTATGAAACCCTCTTCATTTTATATGTTTTATGCCATGATTAAATGATGAAAATATTCTGAACCTTTTTCTTTTCTATTGGGTATTCTATGATGAAATGTTTAGGAAACACATTTTATTTCATGGGTTATGATATGATGAATTTATTATGATCTCAAGGCCCACATTTATAGGATTTTCACTATATGATTAGTGGGACCTATATCTACCTCTAATGAATTAGTTGATAATTAATTTTATATGTGCTCAAAGGATACATGCGTGTTTATCCCAATATTGAAATATGGAACACATGAAGTTATCCCATTCCCAAAACAAGGTTCATGGTAGGAAATACAAAGCCCAAATGAGGGTGCACCGAAGGTTATCCCAAGGTTGTAGTAGAAACATGGGTGGATAGCCATAATCTATCAAGTAATAACTATCTTGGTAATTAGCCTTGACCTAAGAGTATCTATTGTTATGTATATTCCATAGGTTTATGTCTTATGAAAATGTAATTCTCTCAAAGACCATTTTCTTTATTCCCTTTGTATTCTTGTGCACTGAGATACATATATTTTTTCCATGACTCAAGATTATTATCTTATATATACATGAAATGGTTTTAAAATGTTATTCATACATTATCTTTCCCTTATGGTCATGTTATTCTTATGTATCTCCCTTAATTACCCTTATTGAGTAACATATCTCACCCATTTTTATGTTTCCATTCTTTAAGTTATGATGAATATTATAATGTAGGGTATGTCCAAGTAGAGTAAAATGTGGGAAGTTATTAATCGGTGGTGATCATGATCTTTCAAAAAATTATATTATTGTGTACCATGTATCCAATGACACAAAGCTACTATGGTCTACAAGTATATGTTCGTGTAATGTAGTTAATATCCATCTAAAACGATGTATTATCTTAGTATGATAACCCTAAGTCATTATAATAATGGTTTTTGTGTTATGTATCTCTCAATCCTGATATATGTGGGACCTAAATAAAAACTATTAAACCCTATTATATAAAATACATAACGTATGATACACCAAGTCTTATACAATGTAAAAACTCACACATTGATGTTTGTGAAATATAGATGCATTTAGATTTCAATGGTTTTACTTGATGGTATGTTCTATGAAATAAGAAATAAAAATAGGGTTTTTATTGTTTGAACATTCCATGAATGTATTTTTAGATAGGGTTCACGTATTAAGTGATTACCTAGGGGTCCAACAAGCTATCAGATGTATGTTCATCAGATCGAGACTATTTTAATGTAAAGTTTCATCTTATTGATATCTTGAATTGGGTATTCATGATATGAGGTGGGTTCATTGGGTTTGAAGTGTTATTTTATTTTTTTAAAATGGGTCTAGGAGTTAAATAAATAAAAATCAAAGAGTTACATATACCATTAAGCTTTAGCATATGATTTTTAGGCTTTAGAGAGTGTGTTATAGAAAAATATCATGAATCAAAACAAGTTTTCACATTTTGAACTAGTCTTAGATTGTTTTTTGCTTGTTTAAATTTGATTGGATTGATTTATAAAACTCATATATCATTCCCTTAAATCCACTAAGAGTGATGGGAAAAGATATACATTAATATTTTTTCTTCACCTGTCGATGTGTATTTTATTTTGATAAACCCCTCTTGAAAACTCTATATCCCTTTAATCGTTTGATGCCACATTTTATTTGTAATCCTATTGATTATTTATTATTTTTTATAACAAAAATTAGATAATAATTTAATAATATATTGAATATAATTGTTATATAATGATGAGACTTTGGATCACATGGAAGGATGGTGTGATATGATAATGACAATATGTCGTTAATGAGAGTTTTGATTAAGGTGAGTCCCTTTGTGATCTTTTCTCTCTTTTTGTACTATTTAGATGAATTTTCCATTTAAACATGGAATTTATTTAGGTATTTTTTTCTTATATCACATGGATTTTATTTGGGGTGGTTTTAACAATGTTGTGAGACATTTGGGAAAGGGTATGTCAATGGGTCGTTTCGTTAGTAATTTCCTGTAAAATTATATTAAATTATTTTATGTAATTTTTCATGATAAATTCTTTTTTCTAGAATAACATTGGAATCATGAGACATACATTTTCTATGTTTTTGGTTGTAGTTATATATAGGCTGTAAAATTGGGTGGTCATGTCAAAAAGTGTGTATTTGAACATTAGTTTTGAGGGTTACTATAAGACTTTTATTAATTATAATTTTTTTTCAATTATTAGAAAATCATATGCATGTGTAGAACCTCATGGTGATTGTTAAAGGTCAATTTAACATGGAAAGAAATATTTCTAGCTATTCTTGGATGGTATTTTTCTCCCTTTCTGAGTCATTATTCGATATACAAGACCCTATGATATTATTTATTGATTATTATATTGTAATATGAGGTTCACTACCTTAGTTTCAAAATCAAATGTTCATAGCATTAACATTAATGAAATGCATTATATTTTAAATTTTTAGCATATTCAATTAAAATAATGTACCTGATTCCATATTTATTTATTTAATAAATTACCTGCCTTGACTAATTAAATGAATATTCATAACAAACCAAATAGATCACAAGGTCCATATTCTAGGTTTTGTGTTTTTTTATCACTACCTATGACTAATGAATTATTTGGTTTACATGTATAGCTCGTGAGTCCAATTATAATGTTTGATCTCCTGGTGTAGCTGTGTAACTTATGAGCCCTATGTTTGATATTTGATCATAAGTTATATATGTGTAGCCATGTTGAAAATTCTTGATGTTTCATATATATGAATTATTGTGAATATGATTCTTGATTAAATGTTGTGATGTTTAAAATACCATTTTAATCCAATATTTTATCTATTATATTATATCAACTGTAGTTGATTGGGTATATTGAGTTTCACATACATATTATTATATGTATGTGTTATGTTTGGAGTAAGCATGTATTGAACTATCACATAAAAAGGGATCTTTCAACCATATCGCAAATGACACTCTAAGGGGTGTGTTTCACTCATAAGGGTGGTGTTTCTTCTTACATTGATCCAAATAAAAAATGTTTGGGGTTCTTTGTGTCATGTTGAGATCAAACATACTCAAGATAGGGGTGTTTTCATTTTATTTTTTCATTAGTGTTTATTTTATATTCCTGAAAAATTTATGGGTTTCCAGTTAACTTTCTACTGAACTTATCAAGTGAACTTAATGTTTATATACTGATTGTCTATGAAACCTTGTTGGTATTATCCAACTAATGTGTACTCATACTATAATTATGAATGCATCTCATTTGGTTAAATGAGTAGACATAACATATGAAAAAAATAGGTTTCTATCTGTCCATTGTTAGATTATTGAGTGGTATATCATGCTAAAAATCTAGAAACAGAGATGTAGTGTGGGTGGTGTCGTGAATCTTCTTTTAATTTCGGTCATCTCTTTATTTTTATATGAGATTGGCATTGTTGGGGATCGAATATTTCATTTGTAAGAATATTGAGTAAGTATATTTTTTCTTCCACATTCATTTATAAATATGGAATATCATTAATTTTTCTCTTACTCTAATTATATAATATTTAGATGTTTGGTTATTTATTTACAATTTTTTAAACACCAATTAATGGTATTGTCCTCCCGTGAATTTTCATAGAGCCTCACTGCTTGTTAAAAGCATTCATAAAACCATGTGACTTTCCTAAGAATATGATGTATTATTGGAAAAATCCATTATTTCATGTATGTGTATTACCAAATGTTATCATAGCTAATTATATTTGGATTTAAAATGTTTAAGATTTTTTAGATAGGTGATAAAGGAATGTGTCAGATCTTGTCAAGAAACATGGTCTTGTACATCGATAACACAACTACTGAGGGATGTTCAGGTCACTAAGGCTTTAGATTTTTGTTCATGGTTTATGATGTTATGGTTCTTTATTATATAACCTCATATAGTGCACATGGTTTTTTATGCTTGTGATATAATATTAATTATACTATTATTTATTTCAACATGTGGTATCACATGTATCACATTTTTTATGTAGGGTTTTACATGAAATGTATTCTTCTAGTCTGTGATTTCACTAACGATGGAGGTATTTTATACCTGGTTCCAATAAATTGTAAAGTGTTTGTGCATGGGATTTATCAATTGAATCATTTCAGCTAAACACCTATGAATGTACAACTGATATATCAGTTAATACAATACAATGGTGTGGTTCACCTGGATAATGAAGATGACGGAAATAGGGATTCATATGTTGTCTTCTTATATTCCTATGTGGTGATGTATACCATGTTAAAACATTGTAGGGAATTAATTTCCTTAAGTAACAATCTCATGTGAGTAGCCAATTTGTTGGTTTGTTTAATTAATTTTCCTACTATACTCTATGTGAATTGGTACTTAAGGAACCTAGTGGAATCTAATTTAATTGAACCATGTATCATTAAATATGATTACGATTAGTATAATAGTTAATACAACTTTTCATGTTAGGAGATAGGTATATTGGTTAATTATTATGGGATTGTACCCTTAATGAAATAATTTCTAGGTATTGTGAAAGTAATTATATCCATTGAATGTATCTACAGTTTTTAGTGATTTGGTGTCTCATCCTATATGAATTTATATTGAGTAATGATATTACCTATGTAATTAAATTCATGTTTAATTCATTATGTTATGTTTTTGATGATAGAATATACAATATGTGTTTGAGTAACCTTTGAATGGCTAAAACGAAAGTAATGGAAGTTTCCTTGTAACCAATGATTATTAAGAACGTTGAGTGCTATTACTCATGGTACAAGGTTTTAATTTAGTGTTATTAGATGTTTGTAGAATCGTGGTTAGGACTAGGGGATTTCCCCATGTTTTGGAATGTAAATTTTATTGAATACCTTGGGAATATACTAAGGGGTCAAATCTATGAGGTTTAGAGTGGTGTTCAAAACTAAATATCATGAACTAAGACTCGTGTGATGGTAAATGAATTCTAAATATTGGAATTAGGTAGTTTCATTCTCAAAAAATGTTCTCTAAGAGTTATTGAGTTTGGTACAGTTGATACCTTCTATTGTGTGAACAATTAAAAAGGTGATTGATTATAGGATTAGAGATTCATGACTCATAGAAAATCACTCAATTAGTGTACATAATGTTATTTTACATTCATTGATTGGGGATCCTTAAGAAATCAGAATTCAGGTTGTAGTCATCCATGATGTCAGTTGAATCAGTGGAATCAGGGTGTTGAGTGGACTGTTATCAATATCTTAGGTTATATGGATAAACATGATTGAGGTAGTGATTCTTTGGAACTTATGTTTTAGATTTTGGGTCTCTATTGGTGTTATAAATCAATGATTTTTGCATGAATCGTCTAGGTCCTCATGGTCCATATTTTATTTTGTGAAGAGTTCTTTCTAGGGTAAAATAGAACATAGTAAATATAATGTGGTATAGTTGTGCAGTCTACCTAATCATTTCATTTAGGTTAGAGTGTATCATTTATGTAGTGTTAGTCATTCAATAATTCAATTGGGATAATCCTTCTGTATGATAATAATGGTAGATCGGGAGACATGTTCTTCATACTACCATAACATCATGACGATGAGAATAACTATGGTGGGGATATTGTAATGACATGTGCTATTATGGTGGTCAAATCATGAAGTATCGTGTTTGATTTATTTTCATAGGAAGATATTTTTTGAGAACCAGTAAATATTAACAATTTTTTGATAGCTTGAAGATTCCATGATATTGTTTTTGGAATGGGTTCAAGGATTTGTTGATGACCATAGTGTTAATACCCCAACCCTGATATCATAGAGTCAGTTCCTACCTTTATTACATTGGTACTAAGTACAATAGATCACATTCCAAAGGGTGGAATAGTTTAGTAGATTTTGAAAACAAGATACAAACATATGTACAACATTACAACTTGAAATGAAATAAAACATAGTAAATCCATTGGAAACAACACTATTCTCTTAGACTATCCCAACATGTCACGGATAATATACATCTTGGAATCATGGGGAAAAATAAAACATGAGAAAGGGGTCATCTTAGATACTCACTAACGATATACAAAAAGTGGAATCCATCATAAATAACAATATACAAAAAGGATTTGTGAAATTAATTAAATAATAATCTTGAAAATAATATGTAAATAATAAAAAATAATTAAATAATTAAATATTTTTATTTTTATTTGAGTGAATATTTATAGTAAATATTATACTTTTTGAAAAATGTAAGATCTTAGATCATCATTTCAGGTATGGATCATTATTTTGGGTTGTTTTTTAGGAAAATGGAGGAAATTGGAACTTTTCAAAGTACACACCATGTACTTTTGAGTACATGTCATGTACCTGATTCTAACCTGTAGTCGTGTACTGGATGTGTAATGGCCGAGTACATGGTCGTGTGAGTGACCTGACAAACCACCTAATGTGGGGGTCGACTGAGGCTAGTACATTGTGTGTACATTTAATGAAACACAATGGACTTTTATTTTTATTGATTAACCGAAGTGATGTCGCATCTCATCTCCATGAATACTTTCTTCTTCCCTCTGTTCATACTAGAGAGAGAAAAACAATCAAGAAGCTTCCTGCTTCTTCCGGTTCTCTATCTGAGCTCTGATTGAGATGTGGTTGGGTGCGTTGGATTCCCAACGGTGAGTTCTCTCTTTCCATATATCCTCTCTTCACGATTCATCTTCTCTCATGGGTTATTGAATTTTGAACTATTTTATTGTTTTTATAGATCTATGTCATTTAGGCTGATTCAAGGGCCAAAGTTCAAGAGTGTTCATCATACAACATCAAGGTAGGTGGTTTGTGCCTTTCTTTGGTTGTCTTGGATTACATGCTAAATGTCTCGAATACCCATGTTTAGGGTGTTGCGTGTTTTGAAATTTAAGACTTTTTAAGACATGTTGTAGCCTGTTTATTTGAGAAATGGTTATTGATAATGCATAAGGTTTTATGCCTTGATTATGTGTGTGTCTCCGATGTTTAATTGATTATGGTCATTTAGTCTAGAATGCCTGTAAGGCTTTCTTTATTTTCCTTGCCTCATGTTGTTAGGATAGAGTTACCATTTATTTGAGATGAATGTGTTTTGCATTGTGAAATTATGACCCATGGGAATTTCATTTTGAGAGCTTCCTGAGGTTAGTTCATTTGTGTACAATATGTAGTTAGATTGGCCCAAATGTATTGATTGTCAGAGCTGTTGGGAATTCATAATCCAGAGGGGTTATATCATGAAAGCTACCAAGAGGGTCACTATCAAATGAATGTTGGACATTTGGGGATTGACTGTGAGAGTTTCCAGCTAGTCCTTATATTTTATTGTTGCTAAGAAGACCCGGGGTATTGACTGTTAGAACTACCCATGTGGTTGTTTGTAGATGTTTAGTGCTATTTGGGACCAAAAGGGTTAGACTGTGTGAGATTTCCTAAAGGTTCATTATTTATTGAATTGATGATATGTTAAAAAAGAGGGGTTAGATGGTGATAACTTTCCTAGAGGGTTGATATTGAATGTTTGAAGAATGTAAAGAGCCTACCAAGAAAAATCCCAAACTTAGACTCGGTCGTACTTGTATGTTAGATGATATTTTGAGAAATCTGTTTGGCTTTTACACAGGGGATATAGATAATAGGCTAGATCCTAAGATTTCATTAATCAGAATATTGAATAATTAATGAATGTAATTTAATGTAATTGAATACTATAGAATTGTTTACTTTTGAGTACTTCATAGTTTATTTCAACATTTTTGCACATTAGATGCTATAAATATTCACTGACAGTTACAAATAGTTCTTTTGGAGGTTTCCTTCATGGATTCATCTCCCGCCCTATTTTGGTCATGCTTTTGGGACTAAACTGATTATATGGTTGTAGGTATAAATAAGGTAAAGCACCCTTATTAATTAGGTACTTGATTACTATTAGAGCTGGAGAGCATGGGACCAAGAAGAGGCATGTGATGCTGTTGGGGTTTACTAATTTCTGAAAATTGTTTTCAGTATTGTATTTCCTAAATTATTACATGTTTGGATTCATTCACAGATACATATGGCACACATAATATATTTATATATATATATAATGTTTTAGTTGTTTTAAACTACCAGTCTTCTTCTGTTTACTTCTATTGTATCATATTAATGCTTCTGATACAATTAACTATTATTTATTCTGATGTGTATAATCTACCAATGAGGGAATTGTTTCCCCATTATGAGACCATGGTTCTCTCTTCAAGTTGGTAGCCTCTGGCGTTTGGGGAAATGCGCTTGAGTTTATGTGACCAACCGGGTTTGGGGCACCTTTGGTCGGTACCCGGATTAGGGACATCACAAAGTGGTATCAAATGAGTTTCTTTTCTACATTGTATTACTATTTTGTGTATATAGATATGGATAGGAAGTAATAGGTTGTTGGTAATAACATATTACTAAGAGTAGCTAACCCATGTATAGGGAAAATCCAAGTTACCTCGATTATTTCAATTTTTCTGTTTTTTCAATTTGTTATAGTTGATTTGGTTTCACTGGTGGGTTATTAATTTGTTTTTTGATATTATCACAGATATTATTGAGGTTTTGTTTCTGTTGCAACCCAATGAGATGAGGGTATTAAATATCAAGAATCATATAGGTACTTACGAGATATCACATGTCATGCATTATAGTCTTGCCATTTTGGGTGCATTACGAATTACATGCAGTTGGGATAGATGATGTTCTAGATATGCATGTTGTTTTGATTTATGCTATGATAGAAACCCAGATATTTTTATAGGGTATTGGAATATTTATTTTGTTATTTGAATGGACACCAAAATTTGGTTCCTATGGTGTTATGGGCCCTCTTGGATCGGAATTTATTGGATCATGTTTTAACATTAATTTAATTTCATAATGTGATGAGATAAATTTAGATTCCAAACATAAATTAGTGGTAATATGGGATCTTACAGGTTTAAATTTGTCACGGCATAGAAAAAAGTTTAGTTTTTAAGGGGTTTGGATAAGTTTCAAAGGCTTACTATCTAGAAACCTAGAAAATGCAACCTGTGGTGTTATGAACACACACCATGTGTTCTTCTATTCTGGAAGAAATGACTATTCATAAGTACACATCATTTACTGGGATTACACTCCATGTAGTGCATGACTATGGGACTTACTATGTGAGAAAATACATGGGGTTGTGGATCTTCTGGAAAAACATGATGGGTCTGTATTGTACACGTCATGTAGAACAGAACCGTGTTTCCGGCTGTGTGACCAACAACATGGGTGGATGAAACATAGGTTTTACACATCTTGTCCCATTTATGCACACCGTGTAGAATTGACCGTGTATCCATCAGTGTGACTAACTTTATGACCAGTTACAAATTAATTAATACACTTCATGTCTAGAGTGAACACGCCATGTAGTGTTTTTAAGATAGAACCTTGTAGTTCTATCCATGTAGAGGAACCTGTGTAGGAGTGAAAATTAAAATAAATGTCATGTCTCAGGAAGAACACTGCATGTTTATGGGTGTCACACAAACAGGTTTGGCAAAGGTACATGCCATGTTAAAAGCTTAAGTAAACACACCAGGGAGGGGTTATATAAGCCGTGTAACCCTATTCTGTAAAACATGAATTGTTCTCCTTATGTTTCCTTCTTACACTTCTATGTTTTTTTCCGTGATAATATTGAATTAAGGTGTTCTCTTGACATTTCTGAGTCATTCCACCTTCATGTCTTGTGGTTGTACGCTTGATACAGGGCAATGATATGACATCGGGAAAGGTAGATCCGGGATTTCCTACAGATCCTCATGTCATTCCCATTTTGGAAGCAGCTGTTACACCGGATGCAATGGCTAAGGCACAGTTCTGTGAAGGACTTTTGAGGATGTTACATAAATTTCAAGGAGCAAGACACCCTTCCCCGACTATGAAAGAGTTGATGAGGGTGTTCTAGTAGCATCATCCTCCCAAATTCTTAGGGGATGTTGGACCACAAGCTGCGAAATCATGGATGGTGGTCATGATTCCTATCTTCAAGAATATGGATGTTATTTTAGAGATGATGGTGAAGCTTTCAATGTACATGCAACGTGGTTCCACCAAGATATGTTGGGATATTATCTCACAGGAAGGCTGTCATGATGATAGGTCTTGGTAATAGTTTTAGAGGACCTTATTTGATTACTTCTATCCTAAGATGTTGATGGAAAATCAATCCCAAGAGTTTATGCATTTAGAGATGGACACTCTTTTAGTGATGGATAACTCATCAAGTATTACAAAGATTCTATGCTTCACACATATTATGGGTGGTGACGAGTTATCTATGGATAAGAGGTTTGAGGATGGTCTCATGTATGACATCTGATTGCATGTGAATGTCTTCAGACTAACTTCGGGGACTGTTATAGTGAATTTGGTGTTGATTACTGAGTGCAATCTAAGGGAGTTAGGAGCTGTTAGCATGGGCAGTTCAGTATCTAGGGTTATTACTCCTTCGACATATATCATTAAGCATTATAGGGAGCATTCACATTATGTTTCTTCTGGTAGGCAGGTGGTATGCAACCAGTGTGGGAAGAGTGGGTATATGAGACCACATTTCCCGAAGGACCTAGTCGAGTAATGATCCTATGGAAATATGGGTCACTTTTAATGTTTTTTTGAGATTTCCTCACCAACAATGGGTGATAGGGGTTCTGTTATGACTCCACGTTCATGAGAAGTACCACCAGTTTCTCATCAGTTAGAGAACTGGATTTCATCAGGCCATTCAGGCCGAGGAGGAGGACATTTTCATGGTATCCAAACAGCATGTTTTCAGTGTCAACAGGATGGATCACCTCATGGTACTCAGAAAGGGTTACAAGTCCACAGTACATGTTAGACTTTTGTAGTGGAGAAGACCCATAAGGATCAAGATCTTGAACCCTTTACAGTTAGAGGTACAATTCTAGTTTCCTTAGTTTTAGCTTTTTCACTTTTGGATATAGAGGCTTCCCATAGAATTGTATATTCTTCTATTATGGAGATCCTTAGTCTCTGTATCTTTACTTTTGAGGATGCTATGACCCTAGACACTCAGTTGGGGATTTTGATGGCTAGTTTATGTCAATTCAATGAGTTCCCTCTTTAGGATGGTGGGTGTCACTTCTTATGGGACCTCATTGTATTAGAGACGATAGGCTTCAATGTCATTCTTGGAATTCACGGGTTGGTCTCCATTCAGGAATTTGTTGACTTCTATCACCATAGAGCGAGTTTCATATCACAAGAGGTATGTATTTTCTACACAAGGGAAAATGGAATGTCTAGGTGAGAAGAGCAGGACCCAAGCATCATGGGTTGGAGGGAATTACAATCCATATTGATAGTTTATATCTGGATGACTGGGGGACTTCAATGATATACTTTCCTCCCGTGGTGGATCATTTCTGGGATGTATTTCACTAATGACTTTTCATGTTTACCTCTAGAGAGAAAGGTTGATTTCTCTACTGAGATTAGGATAGATGATGCACTTGTGTACATTCCTCAATATTGGATGGATACACCAGAGTTATCGGAGCTCAAGAGTAGTTATAGGAGTTTAATAGGGTTTCATCAGACCTAGTACTTATCCTTAGGGTTCGCCGGTACTTTTTGGGAAGAAGGTGGATGATACCCTCAGAATTTCTGTGGATTGTCAAAAGATAAACCATTTGACAGTTAAGAACCAATATCCCTTTCTGAGGATCAAAGATCTCTTTGATAAACTTCAAGGATCCCAGGTGCTCTCAAAGATTTAATTGAGATTCAGTTATCATATGTTGCATGTTAGACCATCAGACATACCTCTTATAGACTTTCAGAGCAGTTATAGTCTCTATGAGTATTTGGTTTTGCTGTTTGGTGTCGTGAAAGCACCGAAAATTTTTATGGCACTGATAAACTGAGTATTCTATTCTTACATGGATTCATTTGTGGTAATCAATTGGAACAATATCTTGTTGTACTCTCAAAATGGACATGTCCATGCCATCTATCTTTATATTGTATTGAGTACACTGAGAGAGAATAAGTTATATGCTAAGATCTAAAAATTACACTTTTTAATGGATGAGATTCACTTCCGGGGTCATGTTACCTCTGAGAAAGGAGTATCAATAGACCAAGAGAATGTGAGAGCAGTAGTTTTCTAGGAGAAATTGGAGAACGTGAGAAAGTGAGAGCGGTATTTTTCTGGTGCTATATGGTTACTATAAGCACTTTATATAAGAATTTTTATACATAGAAGTGCCACTGAAGGGCTTGACTAAGAAGCGAGAAAAGTACACATGGAAAAATTCATGTGATTCATCATTTCAAGAGATTAAAGGGATATGTAATTCACCCTAATACTGATTTTTCTAAAGCTGGGAAAGGGTTACACTATTTACTATTATGTGTTAGGTATCTAGATGGGAGCAATGCTTATGAAGGAGGAAGGAGTCGTTACGTATGAGTCTCAGCAGTTGAGCCCACCTGAGAAGATCTACCTGACAAATGATCCTGATTAGGCTGCAGTTGTTCATGATTTATATTACACGAGTCATTATCTTTAGGGAGATCATTATGTGGAATTCACTAGCCACAAAAGTTTCAAGTATATCATTACTCTACGTGATCTGAATTTGAAATATTATACGTTAGTCGAGTACCATAAGTCCTTTTACTGTGATCATTCCTACACTCATGGGAATGGATACACAGTGGATGATTTTATGAGAAAGATGACTTAGAAACATGCAGTTCAGGAGTCCAATAGTGAATGGAATCTTATGGATATATTCTCTAAGATGCATTTGTAGGTGCATGATAGAGATGGGAGGATGTTTCTTTCTTGTATAGATATTACCAATACTCTTCAAGATCAAGTGGGAATGGAGAAGCTATCAGATTCTGAAGGCCCAGTCCTACAATAGAGTGTGTTAGGATATAAATCTACTCCAAGGTGAACCATAGGAGATGATGAGATATTTTATTTTCAAGGATGCATGTGGGTGTCATCAGACATATGTTAGGAGTTGATGTGAGATTTTCATTCCTCAGTTTGGGTATTTAATCCTAGTGTCACCAAGATGTATTGAGGAGTACACTATCAGTATTGGTGGATAGGTATGAAGAGGTATGTTTATGGTTTTGTTATGAGATGTTCCACCTTTCAGTAGGTGAATATCAAGCATTAGCGACCAACATGGCTTTTATAACAGTTATCCATTATTGAGTGGAAATGCAATGATGTCTCGATGGATTTCGTAATGGGTTTACCTATGTCGCCTCAAGGATATGATGCAGTCGGTGTTATTGCAGACAAACTCATGAAGGTTTCACATTTCTTGCCGATCAAGGAAGCATTCATTGTTGATGATCTTGGAAGGTTTTATATCCAAGAGATAGTACATTTTCATGGTGTTCTACACTCTATTGTTTTAGAAATAGTCACTCGGTTTACATCATGTGTCTGGAATGGACAACAAAGGGCTTTGGATACATAGGTACTTATTAGTACAACTTACCATCCCCAGACAGATGGCTAGTCTGAGTGAACGATTTTGGTTTTGGAGGACATGATTCGATCATGCATCCTAGATTTTAGGGGATCTTCGGAGAGACATATATCCCTAGTGCTGTTTTCCCACAATAACAATTTTCAGGCTCTAATTCAGATGTAACCTTATGAGGATTTTATGATAGGCCATACCGATCACCCCTATGTTTGTTGGAGGTAGGAGGGGAAGCTATGCTGGGACCTCGACTTGTCCCAGAAACCACTGAGCCAGTAGAGATGATTCAGAAGATGATGGATACTACACAGCCTTGACAGAAATCTTATGCTGATCGACGTAGATGGCCTCTAGAGTTCGAGGTCAGAGATCCAGTTTTCTTAGGTGTCATAGTGATGTTGAGAAATAAGAGGACTAGGAGACAAGGGAAGATTTCACTGAGATACATCAGACTGATTGAGGTTTTAGAAAGAGTTGGTCAGGTTTCTTATCAGTTGAAGTTAAGTCATACGTATCGGGCTATGCATGATGTATTTCATGTTTCTTAGCTACTGTGTCACTTTTCATACCCATATCAAGTTTTTCAACCTGAGGAGGTTGAGTTGGAGGTGGATGCATCTTAATAGGATAAAACTATTCCGATTGCGGATCATAGCAAGAAGGTTATCCATGGATGGTCTATCCCTCTGGTATAGGTTCTATGGAAGCACATGTATGTACATGGAAAGACTTGGGAAAGGGAGATCGACGTATGATCATAGTTGCTAGATTTGTTTGAGGTTTCTTCTTTTCCACCATAGGAAGACAAATTTAGGGATGATTTTCATTAAAGGGGGAATTTTTATAACCCGGATCTTTATATTAGTTAAGGATATTTATTTTAGGTTGTTCTTTTAGGAGAAATGAGGAAATGAGAAATTTTCCATGTTCTCTCCGTGTAATTTTGATATGCACCGTGTACCCGGTTTCCGCGTGTAGTCATGTACTAGTCATGTAACAGCTAAGTATATAGCCATGTGGGTATCTTAGAAGACTGCCTAAAGTGGGAGTCGATTGAGGACAGTAAACGGTGTGTACATTAAATGAAAATGCAATGTACTTTTATTTTTAATTGATTAATCAGGGTGAGGTAAAATTTCATCTCTAGAAATACTTTTTTCTTCCCCCGGTTCATATATGAGAGCAATGAATTGATGAGAAACATTGATATCATATGAGTTCTCCATCCAAGCTCCGATTGAGACACGTCTATGTGCGTCGGATTCCAACCAGTGAGCTCTCTCTTTGAATAGAGCATCTCTTTTTAATTCCTCTTCTCTCTTGGGTTATTCAAGGTTGAATGATTTTAATTTTTTTGCAGATCTACGTCATTATACGCTGACTTAAGGGCCAACATTCAAGAGTGTTCATTGTACAACATCAAGGTAGGCGGTTTATGACATTATTTTGTTTTCTTTGGATTATATGATAAATCTTTTGAATACCCATGTCTAGGGTATTGAGTGGTTTAGAATTTAACTATGTTTAGGACCTGTTATTGTGTGTTTGTTTTAGAAAGGGTTATTGATTATACATAAGGTTTTATGACTTGATTAACGGTGTGTTTCCCATGTTTGATTGATTATGGATATTTTTTCTAGAATGCTTATTAGTCCAGCTGTTTTTCATTTCCTCGTGTTGTTAGGATGGAGTAGTTGTTTATTTTATATGCATGAGTTTCACATTGTGAATGTATGGACAAGGGATATTTTCCTATGAGTGCTTCCCAAGGTAGGGTCATTTATGTATAATTTGTAGTTATGTTGACTGATAGGTATTGACTATGATACTTGTCAGGTTGACCTAAAGGGTCATAATTAAATGACTATTGGAAATTAGGGAATTGAATGTGAGAGATTCTAGGTGGTCATTATAATTTATTGTTGTTAAGAAGACCAAAGGTTATTGACCATGAGATATATCAGTTAGTTTTCTGTAGATGTTTAGTGCTCTATGGGACCAAAGGATTTAGACTTTGTGAGATTTACCAGAGGGTCATTATTTATTGAATTGATAATATTATAAATCAAATGGTTTAGATTGTGATAACTTTACTATATGGTTTCTTTTTAATGTTGGATGAATGTGATGGGCCTGCCATGCCAAAGCACAATCTTGGACTCAATTTTACTTGTTTGTTACATGGTCTTTTGAGACATCTATTTTTTTATTACATAGGGGATACAGATCTTAGCCAAGATCTTGAGATTTCATTATTCAATTGATTTAATAATTAACGATTGAAAATTAACGTAATTTAAAACTGTAATATTGTTTACTTTTAAGTACATCTTAGTTTATTGCTTATTTTCGATATTACTAGGAATATATATTCAATGAAAATTAGCCATAGATAATTTGGTGGTTTCTTATTGGGAATCTTCTCACACTCTATTTGGGTCTTGCTTTTGAGGCCAAGCAGATTATATGGTTTCTTGTACCCATAAGGGCAAGAACCCGTCTTCATTAGGTACTTCATTGCTATTGGAGTTGGAGAGCATGAGACCCGGATGAGTCTTGCAATGCTTTTGGACTTTACTGCTTTCGGTACTTTGGTTTCAATATGGTATTTCCATCATTTTTACTTGTTTGGATGCTTTCCTAGATACATATGACATGCATCATTTATTTATATATATAATGTTGTAGTTGTTTTATAGTATCAGCCTTCTACTGTTTACTTCTGTTGTATCATATTACTACTTCCGCTATGGTTTACTATTTTTTATTTCATTGTGTATACTCTGCCAATGAGAGAATATTTTTCCCAATATCATACCATATCCCTCACTACTATTAGGTAGCCTCTAGCATTTGGGAAATTGGGCTTGAGGTCATGTAACGAACTGGGATCGGGGCACCTTTGTTCGGCACCCAGATCTAGGATGTTACAAAAAATGACATGGATTATAAATAACTATTCAAATTATAATTGAATACATACTATAGAAAAATATAAACATACTATCAAGGATTTATCCAGGACACCATACATAATCGGGTAAGACATAAATGTATTCGAAAACTAATTTGCCTATCCAGACCAATCAATGCATCGTGGGGATTTAGAAATCCCTGGCCATCACAATATATGTCCAATTCATTCATTACAAGAATGGTGTAAAAAATTATAAACATTTAAATTCATATTGAATATATAATATGAAATGTTAATAATTTTTCCCAAACAATAAACATAATCATAAACCATTAGGTGTAATATGATAAATGGTATCAAAATATTATATCCATAGTCATTATGATCATAAAAAATTCATTAAAATATTTTAGATGGTATATAAATAAATCGAAATCAATTAACCATAAGATCCAAAAAAGGGTGTTGGAATAGATTTAAATTCTCACATAAAATCATTGGTAAATTCATTAGAGAAATATCACTTTTCTTTGAAATAATTTATTTAAAAATATGAACAATTTTAAATGACTGAATTTATATTGAACCTTTAATTTTAAACATTTAATGGATTCCTCAAGACATTAATGAATCATGAAATCAGTTAAACTATCTCATTTTGTATAAGTTAAAAAATCATTTTATAATTTAAAAAAACATTTAAAAGATTATTTCTAAAATATTTGTTAATCCTTAATGAAATGAAATGAATATATTTATTAGAAATTAATACACATATAATAAGTGTAAATTATATATAATTTAATCAAAACACTTTTCACACATATTCTTATAATGAAATAATCATTGGAGTTGAAGTTTGACCTAAAATATAGTAAATTGAGTTAAGAATTCTCTCACCACTTTATAATCATTCAAACCGTAAAACCCATAAAATAATGATAAAATAATAAAACATTTCACTCTATAAAGACAAATAGATTCATAATATGATATATTAAAGGGGGTTTTGTAGACCACATAGAATAAATTATGGTTGAATAAGGAATATATCTCACATAAGTGAAAGTGAGATGAGAAACCCTTACTTTTATCACAAAGAATTCTTCACTGGTACATAATTTCATAGAAAATAGAATTGGATATATTAATTACTTAATTAAAAAAATATTGAATATTTTTTTTATTATAATATTATTTTGTTTAGTTTTTCCATTTAAATTAGTTATAATGCTTAGGTTCGATGTTCTGGGAGCATACATTTCAGGGTTTTATGGTCGGTCATCTTGAAAATAAATGTTGGAGTTCCTTTAAAATGGGAATAAATTCTCAAAAAGTGGAATTATATAGCTTTAATGAACATTAATATGTTTAAATGGTCTCATATAAAATTTGGATATATAGTATGAGGATGATTCATTTGATTACATGTTTATGAAAATGTCTTAATTTATTTAGGCGGTTTCTATGACTGTCACAAACTTCTGTCATTTTATTCAATATTGTGTTTATTTATATTAGTTCAAGAAGATGATATAATTTATAATATGTATATTAAAATCGTATTTAACATTAATAATGGTATTATAACCATACTTGACGGCAGTAATGGAAAATGAAAACTTGGTGCCCATGATGGAGGTGAATCAACACATCATGGATGTTTTTCAATTTTTAAAACAATATGAGTGGAGAAGGGATATGGTGATGATCAATGAATTTCAAAAATAAAACTCTTTTATATACATTATTCTTTAGTTACCATAAACATTGGATATGTGATGTTATTAGATGATAAGAAAAGAAAATAAATTAAAAGAGACAGTATGAGGATCTTATCTCATGAATATCATCTCCTTGGTAACATTATTAATACACATGGATTTCTCCATTTAGTAATACCAGATGATCCTAGATTTTGGGAAGAGAACTCGGAAGGTAATTGAGAAGTTTTTAGATAATCATCAAGTCTTATATGGTGTGACTAGAAGAGGTGGTGAGGGATGGTATTTATATGGTAGGATATGTTTTTTTTTATTTTATTAAATTTATTTATCATTTTAGATTTAGACTACCAATGGTGATCATTCTTATGAGTATTTAGATTTAATAATGGGTGTGAGTTATAGATAATGGAATATTTCATCATTAATGACACAAAAATTCATGTATTCATCTTATAAGGTAAATTATCGTAAATTAATATATTTCACTATTTATAAAAAATCAATTATTTTATAAAAATCCCTAAAAATCATCGTAACCATTTTTAAATGTTTCTATTTCAAAAATGGAGTCTGTTTTATTTAAATTACGTTCAAAATATGAGACATTAATTTTTTTTAAAATAATCATTAATTAAAATTGTACAAATTTTTATATTATAACTGATATTATGAGACTTTGATAAGTTAATTATGGTATCAAAAAATTGTCATATAATTATAATGAAAAAAATTTCAATGTGTTAATAAATTTTATGATCATAAATTTTATACTGTATCATTTTATTAATTAATAATTTCTATATAGACATTTGTGTTTCACAAAAATACCAACACTTAGTTTATCATTTGTGAAAAATTTATTTATTTATTCTATGATATAATCATATCATATTTTGATTTATGAGATACCAATATTTAACTTATAATTTCATAGGTGATGTTACTATTATAATGAACATATTACTATTACTAACTATCACAATACTATTCCTATGGTCATGTTAATGGTGAATTGTATAACATGTTTTTTTAAGCTTAGTGTTTCATGCAATGTAAGCTATCGAATAAATTGAATTTTTATAAGAAGATAAAAAATGGAAAATTTTGGGGTGTTATATTCTTTCCTCCTTCGAAGAAATTATTCCATAATTGTTTCATGGCTATTGAATCCTAAACAGATTTCTATGGTTCTTCGTCATTGCATTCTCATGTTCCCATGTTGCTTCTTCCATTTTATTGTTTTTCTAATGAAATTTTACAAATCATGTTGTCTAACATTTCAATACTATCTCTCTAGTGTCAATAATCAAGATATGATCATTATAGTAAGAAAAATATCATTCTAGTTCTGTTATTTAGTAGGCAAGACCATGAGTTTTGTTAGGTACATAATTTCATAATAATAATATATAGAACACATCATGTAATTTTGAATGGATAGGTGGCATCAACAAAAGTAAATCCAAAATTCCAATTTGTTCTAGAATTTTAAATGATTTGATGTACTTGGAGATGAGTTTCCACATCTTACTGGACCTTATGACACCCTTGTATGGAGATAATTTCATAAATTCATGATCACCCAATTGAAACTCCAAATCCTTTCTTCGATGTTTGCACCACTCTTATTTCTACATTTAGCTGATTTAATATGATCCTAAATTGTCATTACCATTTTCATTGTATCCTTAATAATATATGGTCCAATAAGTTTCCTCTCACCAACATCATCCCAAAAAGTTGTAGTATGGAATCTATTTTAATATAATTATTTATATGGATCCATATGAATAATATAATAGAAACTATTATTGTAAGGAAACTACACAAAATAAAAAATTTGATCCCACATACCTTGAAATTGATGTTAACATGATATCAATAGGAATTACAATATTTGAATAGTCTATTTAGACTGTCCATGAGTTTGAGGGTGATAAACAATACTCATATGAAGCGTAATATCCAAATCCTTCGGAAGAATCTTCAAAAGTTTTGATGTAAAATGGGAATATCGATCAGGAATAACAAAGAGAAGTGCCCCATAAAGTCTTATAAATTCATTTATATTGATTCATGAAATGAGATCTATAGAAAATTCATCCCTTATAGTGAGGAAAATTATATATTTGGTAAATTGGTAATCAATTACCAATATTGCATCATTATTTCATAGATTATTTTCTAATTAAGTTATAAACTATACAGTAGTGAAATCCCATTTATATGTAGGAAAAGATAGTTTTTTCATGACTACTATAGGATATTGTTTTTTAGCCTTCATCGGTTTACAAACTAAATATCTTAATACATAACCATAAATTTACAACTTCATACTATCCCACCAAAAAAATTCTTTCAAATGTCTGAACATCTTAGTTATAATAGCATGTATAGAAAAATTCGGTCTCTTAGAAACATCCAATAATTATCCTTTTAACTATATAATAAAGGGGAAAAAATAATATTCCAAAATTTTAAATTTCCATCTTCATATATGATGTCTTACCAGTTTCCCATCATTCACATATTTTATTTTAATTTGAAAATTAACATCATCAAACTGAGAACTTATTGTCTTTTCCAATAAAAATGGTTTGAAAACCATTTGGAATATAAATTATGTTTCAAATTACATGATAATTTTCTTATCCATCATTACTAGATCCATGTACATAGGATCTCTATCAATCCTCATTTTGTTCAAAACACCAAGATCATTCCTGCTAAATACATCTTCTACCATATTTTCATTATCGGGGTGGTAGTGTATTGAAAAATCATAATCATTGTGTACCTCAATCCAACACCTTTTCTTCATGTTGATTTTTTTATGAGAAATGATATTTCAAAATATTATGGTTTTTATATATCAAATATCATTCACCATAAAGATATTGTATCCATATCTTTAGAGAAAATTTTAAATCTACTAACTACGATCAAGAGTTCGATAGTTTTGTTCATGAGATTTTTACCTCATTTATGAATATTAAATAAGTCTATCATTCTGCATTAAGACATGACTATATCAACTCTTCGATGCATCACTATAAATTACAAAACCATCATTTCCTGATAGTAGAGTCCAGATTGAATAATTAGCCAAAATTCCCTTAATTTCTTAAAAATATTCTTTACATTCTTATGTCCATACGAACTTAGCCTCTTTATATACGAGCTTGGTTAAAGGGTTAGCTAATTGAGAAAAACATTGATAAAACACTGAAAGTAACCTTCTTAACCAATGAAACTACATACCTCATCTATGATTGTTGGTGTAGGCTATTCTTGGAATTCCATTGTCTTCATAGGATGAAATGAGATTCCATCCTTGGAGAAAATATATCCTTAAAAAGAAACTATTAAATTCAATATTTCACAATTTCTAAAATTACCATATAAATCTTAACTTATAAGAGTCTCTGGAATAATCAATATGTAGTTCTCATAGACCTCATAGGATTTTGAGTATCCAATATATCATCAATAAATAACAAAATAAAATTATTAACGTGTAACATAAATACTCTATTAATTAGATCCATATTAGTAGAGGGTGTATTATCCAGTCCAAATGGAATTATCATGAACTCATAATGTTCAGAAATTTCTCAAAATACAATATTTGGTATATTTTAATTATTTACATGCAATTAACAATATCTAGAAAAATGATCTTTCTTTGAAAAATATTGATCTTTGTGAAGTTGTCCAAATCTATCATCAATGTGAGGTAAAAGATATTTTTACTTTATCATAATACCATTGATCTCTCTATATTCAATGCATTGCCCGATAGATCCATGTTTATTCTTTAAAAAATAATCTGATCTCTCCATGTTGAAATTTTAGAGTGGATAATCCATTACCAATCAATTCATCTTGTTTTTAATAACTCTTTTAACTCCACCGTGGTCATTCTATAGGGAGTTTTTGATATAAGACATAAATCCGAGATTAAATCAAAATAAGTCTAACCTTACCATACTTGAGGATGTCTATGTAATTTATTAAGAAATACATAAATGTATTCATATACAATAGGTAGAACCTCAATTTTAAAATCATGTTTTTCACTAGTAGGATTAATATTCTCTTCTTCTACAAGAATAAATTTAAGAGAAATACTATATGTGAATCCAAATATTTCATAGATGATGAAGTCTCCCCTATAATTATTAGAATTTAATTATTTTCATCACAAATCATAATTTATTTCTATTTTGAATAAAAATTTGTATTATATTTTGAAATCTAGTCCATAGAAATTACTACATCAAAATATACTATATGTATGATAATAAAATTATAAATTTGACCATGTCCATGTTTTATAATATAACTTCTTGACACATATTACTTACAATAAGGATTCCACTATGAGATTTGATTGAAAACTACCATTCTAATGTGAATTAGGAATATCTAATTTTTATAGAAAACTGGGATGATATAAACGAATATGATGATCTGGAATTAAATAAATCTTTTTCAAAAATTGAATAGATGATTAAGGTACATACCAACACATTATAAGAAACTACAACCTCATTTTTTGTGACCACATATTCTTGGGCTTGTTCTGTTCACATTTTTGTGAAATTTTGTTTGATTAATAGGACAATAATGTTTATAGGGTCCAAAGTACTTAAATTTGAAGCATTTTACATTGTCTAATTATTTATTTCTATTGTTATAACGGGCATAGTGGCCTTTTTATCCACTCTTATGACAAAACCCCCATTCCAAATATTCATGTTCCATGATGTTTATTTGAACATTTATTGATAGTTGAAAATTGCATTCTTCCCTTTTCCCTTTTTCTTTCTTTCCCTTTCCAAAGTAATCATCATCCCTATTCTTATATTTCATACATTTGAAGCCATATATCTTGGAAAAATCATTCTTAATCTGAATAGAACATGATACTATTTCATTATATGATGAATTTTTTTGGTAGTATAGTGGCCTTTATCTAATTCAATCAATACTATCAATGAAAAGTTCAATCATTGTATTTGGATTATGCATGTTGTCTGATACATTCCTTGTTAACCATGTAAAGTTAGATTCATACATATAAATGTTTACATTATATTTTTTTGAGACTCATGAATTTTCCCTCCTTAACCAAACTATTTTCACAAGGGAAATAATTTTCTAATAAAGTTTTCTTACTATCCATCAATTAAATAGTTGAAATTACTTTCCCCACTTTTTCTTGAATTATTGAACACCATTAATCTGCATTTCCCAGGATAAGATAAAATGCCTTGATAAAATTCTCTCTTTCATTTCTTCCCAAGGATGGAAATATTTTATCTTCATATCTTATAAATTTATTAGTTATAAATGGGGTTTTATTCACATTTAATGATGTAGGATGTTTTTACATGAAGTGGTATATCTTTGGTACACCATAGTAAGGATCAGGTTGATCCATGAGAGTAAGGTTATTTGTAATAAGATGAGCCAGTTTTCTATGTATAGTTTTATGTTTTTCATTTATAGTGGTATCTCAAACAAAAACATCATTATCTTTCATAGAAGGGAAATCAATACATAGAATACAATAATTAATAATGATTTCATTCCTTTAACATAGTCCATTTATAAATAATAGAATATACTCTATTATATTATAAAATTTTAAAACTAGTGAATAAAATAAACCAAATTATTTTTAATCAATATAAAAATCATAATCATGGTTAACTTTTGAATATTATTTAAGTCAGTTATAGGGATATATTTCCCAAATCCAATTTTTCTTAATTCTTGTTAGTAAAGTTTCTACTAACCTTTCTCTAATACCAACTATAATAACTCCAAGCCGAGTAGCACAAAGCTAGTGCCTCACTTTTTTTACATTTGTACTATGCGAAAGTGATCACATCCAAAATGTCACTATAGATTAGTATCATTGGAAAAATAGATATAAAGAAATGTTTTAAATTACATCATGAAATGAAATAAAATATAGTAACTCTATTGGAAACACCCCTATTATCATACATTAACCCTGCATGTCAATCATAATATACATCTTATCATCCTAGAAAAAATAAAACATAAGAAATGGGTGACATCAGATGATTAGTATGGGTATGAATATAGAATAATATGTCATAGATAAACATTAAAATATGGCAAGTCGAATGCCATTAAAACATAATCATGACTGTAATATGGAAGGAATTAAAGCTGATCAAATAATTCCATATAAATAAACACATCACAATAAATATTTACCATGAATATTACAATAATAAAATAATCCCATGGATTATCAATAACTAAAATCAAATTATGGAACTGAAAATTTGGGACAAAATAAACATACCGTCAAGGAATCATTTTAAGACACCATAAATAATCAGGAAAGACCTTAGCCAATACCAAAACAATTTTCTCTCTTGGGACCTACTAATTCATCGAGGGCATCTAGAGGGCCTCATTAATAACATAATATGTCTAATTCATTACTCATATTAGATGGGGGAAAACATAATGAACATATAAATTCATATTGAAACTAGAAAATTTAATTATAATTACTTTCTACAAATAAATAAACAAAATCATAAAACATCCAGTCTAATATGATGAATGGTATAAAAAATAGAACATCCATAGCCAAACTAATAAAAAAATTCTAATAAAATTGGTTATGTGGTATCATATGAGATGAAAGCAAATTAAATGTTTGGCCAACAAATGGTTTTGACATAGACGAGAATACTCAAATAACATCATTGAGTAATTCTTGAGTGAAATAACACTTTTCTTTGAAATCATTTATTTAAGAGGCTGCACAATAATAAAAGAAAACTTTTCATTTGAATATAACATTGAAATAATGTAAATTATTCACCAAGAAATTAATAATTAATGAAACTAAGATAATATGCTGATGCCACATAAGATTAAAAAACATTCTTTTTCGATTTGTTAAAGGAAACATTCAAATGAGTATTTTTAAAAGAATGTTCGAGTGTTGACTAAATGAATTGATTATGTGTATAAACTATAAGTAAAAATAAAATAAGTGTAAATACGACATAATATAATAAAAATTAATTTATTCATATTTTTAGAATTAAATAAACAAAGGAGTAGATGTTTAAGCTATAAAAGTGAAATTATGTTACAAATTCTCTTATCGCTTCATAATCAGTTGAACCATATAACCCCTAAATTAATGATCATAAAATGAAACAATGAATTCCATTAAAAGAGATAGGTTAACCATATGATATATTAATGTGTATCATGCACACCACAAATTATAAATAAGGGTTGAATAATGAATTTATCTAACAAAAGTAAAAGTTATATGAGAAACCCTTACGTTATATATGAAATCATTGTTGAATTTTACTTAATGTCATGTATAATTAAATTATATTAATTAAATTAATAATTAATAACTTCTTAATAATATATTTGACTAATTAAAATTTAATTTATTCTATTTACATACATATATATGGGTTATAATTCTTGAATTTTTTGTTCAAGGGGCATTCATTTCCTTGTTTTATAGTCAGTTCCCTTTAGTATGAAAATGGGATTTATTTTCAAATATGAATTACATCTCCAGGAATGAAATTATATAGTTTTAATGAAATTGTATTTTTTATATGCTCTCATATACTGTTTTTTATATCGAATGCAGATGATTTATAATATATATTTTTTTTGAAAATTTCTTAATTTATTTTGAAGGTTATTATGAAGATTGTGAAGTTGTGTCATTTTATTTAATATTATTTCAATTTATATTGGTTATAGAACATTATTTGAATTATAATATTTATATAGAAATCTTATTTAAAAATAATAATGGTTTTATTAATAAATGTGAAAGCTATAATGGAATATGAAACTTCTCGTACACAATGGTGGTGAATCAACACATCACGAACGACATTTAAATTTTATAACAAAAGGAGAGAATAAGAGATTTTATGATTGATAATCCATTAACATAATAAAATTATAGAATATATATATGATACTTGAGTTACCATGCCACTTTGGATAGTGGAGGTGAGTAGAGAATTAAAAAAAATTAAAATACAAATAAGTAGGATTTTACCTATTGAAAATTGTCTCCTTGTGAATAAACTTAAGACACATGGAGATAGTGATTTGGTATGGCTAGTAGGACTTGGATGTTGGGAAGGGGATTGGTAATTTTATTAGGAATAATTTATATAAGCTTTGTGTCTTAGATGGTGTGAGAAGAATTGGTGGTGAGGGGTGGTATTTATAGAGGAGGAGAGGGGTGTTTTTTATTATTTTAATCATTAATTTATTATTTTGGCTAAACACTATCAATAGTGTTCATAATTTTGACTGTTTATAGTAACTAGTGCATGTGATTTCAATCTAATTTGACGTGACATTAGAAATGACTTAGAAATTCATTTATTCGACTTATAGATTTAAATAACACAAATTACCGTATTTCATTAGTTAAGAAAAATTCAACAATTTTAAAAAATACCAAAAATTGCCCTTTACATTTATCAATGTGTTTTTTGATAAAATTTATAGTATTTAATCAAAATAATTTTTTAAATACATGAAATTTAATTTTGAAATAAAATCATCATTTATTCAAAAATACTGATTTTAATATTATAACTAATTTTACGACACTTCGAAAAATTAATTATGGTCTCATAAAATTAAATTATAATTAAAATGAAATTTTTTAATTAATGAATATATTTTTTGAAAATACATTTTCTTGAATAATTATATTAATTATAAAATTTTAAATAAACATTATCATTTCAAAAATATACTAACACATAATTTTTCATTTAAAAAAATATATATATTTACCTATTACATTATATAAATATATCATATATTCATTTATGATATAACTAATTTTTATTTATACATTCATAGGTGAGTTTATTATTTTAATGGACATGTTATTGTTCTTAATGGATATAATACTATTCCAGTGCTCAGGCTAGTATTTAAAATTATATCACTAAACATTTAATATCAGTGTTTCATGAAACGTAAGATCTCTAATAAATTGAATTTATTTACATAGAAACATTCCATAAAATAATGTAGTGTTATACTAAGGGTCCCAGAGGTCATCAGAGGTGTGTATAGGAAAAATGGTGTAATGAAATGTTAAACATTATCAAATTCACATCATTAATGGGGTATTCACGATGTGTGGTGGTTTCAAGGGGTGTTTAGAGGAGTTATAGGATGTGAAAATTGGATTACGATGAGAATCTTAGAAAATCACAACATGATATATATCATAACTCTATGACATTTGTTGGGAAGGCTCTTGAGAGGGTTTCTCCTAAAATATCACTATATAAAACATGGTTTTACATCTTTAACTACTCATATATTTTTTATGTGAATAACAATGTTCAGAGGATCATTCTAGAACCTTCATACTCTATTCCCTCGAATCCTATAAATGAATTATACTAAGATTTGTTGTTTTGGACTCTGAGGTTCCTCATTATTATTTATTCCCAATTTAGTTATTTATTTTTTATGATGGATATATATTTTTATGTATTCATTCTTGAAATCCCATGATATTTACTTCTCCATTAATTCCTATTGAACTTATCTTATTTTTTATTAGCTAAATTAGATGTAAATTCCATTGGATATTGGATGGAATTGTTTGAGAACAAAGAGAATTTGGGTTGCATGGAATGTGTATATACGATGAATAGGAATGCATATATTTATTTTAGATTTTTTATAAATATATGTTCGTTGGTGATATCATGTTTGGTTTTTGGGGTATTGCGAGGAATTGACTATCCAAACGTGGAATTTATTAGGGGATTTTTCTCATTCGAGAACCAGGAGTACATCTGGTGTGGCTTGAATATGTTGGTTATTTTGTAGCTAAGATAGTGATAAAAAACAATTATATTGGAGATTTCATTGATTATAATTGATATAATTTCCTCAGATTATTGTAACTATGAACTTTTATATAATATTTGGGATTAGATCATTCATATGAAAATTTGATGAAAATTACTATTTTACAATTTAAAAATTCACTACATTATATCAAACATAAATAATTTTATTTTAATAATTTGAACATAATATTTTTTAAATTCATTCAATATATAATTTTCTAAGTCGTTTATTCAGGACATTTGAATCATATCATGCATTTGGTTGGGGAAATGGGCTATAAAGTCAACGTTGGGATGGACTCACTAGATTGGACATTGATACAATATTTGGGCCATAAAATCATCATCTGTATTTGGATTAGGCCCAAATTTTGATAGGAGCTTGAGGAATCATGTTTTAACAAATAATAATTTTGAAGAATAGTAGTTTCATGCATTTTGGTAGGCAAACAGGCGGTGCAATTTGGATTAATTTATTTGGATGAATTTCCCCATTCACACTTTAATCCTCTTTAAACGCAGCCTCCCCACCACTCAATAAATTAGTGTTTTCTCATTTCCAGGGGTTGGAACATGAATTAGGTATTTTATGTAAGAGGATAATTTATTTAACTCCCATTACCCAAGTAACTCGCTAAGGTTATCTCTTGAAGCAATGATCTCTTTGTCGAAGCCTTCTACTTATTCACACTGTATTGTTTGTCTTTGTATAATATATTTCTTATTTACACTTTAATATATTATATTTTCTTCAAATTTTTTATATAAACTTATTTTTTAATCATCACAATTGGGATGAAACTCATGAGTTGAAACGATATAGGGTTCTATCCTTTCTAAACCATTGCAAATGTAATTCGTTTCTACGATGTCTACATCACCCATGGAAGAGTAGTTTTCTTAGTAATCGATCAACCTCTTACCTTATTCATTCATTTATTTTGAATAAATGAGATACTTTAATTCAATTAATTTGATCCACTAATTGTATTTTTAAATTTTAGTTAACTAAGTAAGATATTGATAAATTAAAACAATGAAACGTGAGGTCGAGAATTTGTGTAAATTGTGAGAGTGCAAACATAATTGGTAAAATAATACCATAATGGATAAATTTTTCATGTTCAAATATAATCCCAAAGCTAAATTCATCGTCATTTTTAGATTGGGTATTTGCCCTAATTTACCACTAATCATATTCTATATTTAGAATGACAATCAAAGTAGGGTGTTATGATTGCATGTTCCAAAGCAAGCCTTGGGTTTAACTCTTTTCATATTTGTGGTTAAGATAACTCCTGTAGGTTTTGAGCGTTGGAAAATTCAGGGATTATAATTAATTGGTTATTACTAAGTAAATGAATAAGTAGAGTTATGTATAATACTCTTACTAATATATTTACTAAAAAACAATTTTATTGTTGTTTTTTTAATCAAACATCATTTCAATAATAAAAACAAAAAAATGAAATATTATTCTAGAAAAAATCATATATTATTATAAATGATAAAAACACCCTATCCTTTCATGTAGTGTGTTTTTGTTATTTAATTTTATTTTCAAAATACCTTCAATATGTTGTCTTAAATTACATCCTCCTTTGAGACACGACCTTGGTCATCGACTCTACTGCACCTAAATAACACGAAATCAAATAACATTTGAGAGCACCCATGACAACACCTTTCAAATTGGTGTCGTTTCTGGGGAATCAAGTTGTTATTTCAACCAATTAGAAGTAATCCTTTTATTTTACATTTCATTCCTCTTTTCTCTTATTTCTTCCTTCTTTACCCAACCTAAATTTTTCTTATTCTTCTTATTTTTTTATCACCAACTCAAACTTCTCATTTTTTTACTATGGTCAACTTTTCATATCCTTTTTACTTGATATATGACATGAACTAGTCCCGAAACACTCTTAGATCTTGAACCTGAGATTGAACGTAGCCTTATGGCTCAAATCAAACATTCTCAGTCAACGAGAAGTTTCAACATTCAATTAGTTAGATAATTTATTCATTTTGGGATTACAGATATTGAAAACACTTCTAAATTAATATTGAATCAAGAACCAATGCCTGCAAATATAATGATTAAATTAATAGAACCATTCAACAATTGGTGGTAATAGACATTAATTTTCATCCAAATTTTATTACATACTGAAATCTCGAATTATAATTTGAACTGAAATTGGGGTTAATTCACCTTCATCTAAAGATTCATGGATTATCTGATGAGAAACCAAACAAACATCTTAAATAATTTAATGTGATTTTATCAACCCTTAAACCAAGGAATGTATCTAAGGATGAAATAAAACTAAGATCATTCCCATTTTTGACATGATGGAGCTGTAAAGGATTTGATGTATTATTTAAAACATAAGGATGTAACATTTTCGATTGATTTGAAATGTAATTTTATGTAGAGATTATTTCCCACAACAAGGACCGCTTCCATTTGTATGTATATCTCAGGGATCGTGAAAGCATAATGGGAGTCAATGTATGAGTACTAGGAGTAATTCAAGAATTTGTATGCAAGCTGTCCACATCACCAAATCAGTGAGAAACTACACATATAGTAATTCTATAAAGGAATCACACCTATAGATAGGATCATGGTGGATTCTATAGCTAGAGGAGACTTGGTGGATAAACACCATTAGCTATATGTGCGTTGAATGAAAAGATGAGACAAAACTCGCAACAATTTGGTGACCGAGGTACACCAAATGTTAAAGGATTACATTAGGTAAGACCTTACTATCTTGAAAATATTTTAATTGATACTATGTTGGAAGAATATACCACAATGGTGAGGTAGATTACATGAGCTCAAATGACATCCCAACACACACTTATGAGGCCATGTGGCATTCACACTGAAACAGACCACTCAACTGACTGTTTCCCCCAATTACAAGAGTCAGAGGATTATGTAGCAATATTCATTGGGAGACCATATCAACAGAAACAACAACCACACCCCCAATATATGTATGATTTCTTTTCACCAACATTCATCCAAGGGTGGAAGGAGTAATAATACTTGAGTTGTGGCTCTCGGAAACAAAAAAGTCCCCATTTTCAACAGAATTTTCGGCAGCCTCCTACTTACCAAAATGCTTTCCAAAAACCCCAAAGGAGATTTTAATCCCAAATTCAACAAGCCAAAAATAAGGGAATCCTCCACCCAAGGTAGATTCAAACACTGATGTCCTTTTGAAACAAATTGTTCTTAATCAACAAAATGAGATAAAGGTTGAAGGTTCTGAGCTGATGGAGTTGAAGACTTAAATGAGCTTGATTTCCATTTCCCTCCATAAATTGGTATGTATGAATTCTGGAAATATACCATCCCAACATACTTCTATTCCCAAGGGAAAAATTAGTGTCATTATATTGAAAAGTTGGAAGAAAACAACTAATATATCTTCACCAGTCTATCCATTGGGATTCACCTCAGCTCCAAAAAAATCAATATTTCATACCAACTGATGATAAACCCATGGATAAATCTAAAGGTGAGAAATAGATTGATTATTTACCTCCTAAATCCCTTCCATTTCCAAACGGAGTTGTAAAGAACAGAAAGATGGCTGAAGAGGTGATGCAAAAAATATACTTTGGAAAAATTGTGGCATGTTGAGATCAACATCCCTCTAGATGAAAAAATAAAACAATTACCAAGGTATGCCAAATTTTTAAAAGAACATTGTACCAGTCAAAGAGGGATCATTGGAAATGAGAGGATCAATCTTGGAAGAAATGTTCCAAAACTAATTACAACATCTCTATCAATTTTAAGAAAGTGCAAGGATATAGGGCCATTCACCGTCCCATGAATCATAGGGGAGTTTCACATTTTTATTCTTGTTGGTATTTGGGAGATTTCATAAATGTGATTCCTCACTTTGTATTATATTATTTATAGGTTGGTGAGTTGAATAAGACAATATTAGTGGTGAAGTTGGCATAAAAAGACACATTTTATCTAGTTAGAGTCCTTGAAGATGTAATTGTTAGTGTAAGAGACATGATCTTTCCACATATTTCTATGTTCCTCAAATGGAGGCCAATCAGGTAAGTTCTCATGCTCCCAGTATCATAGGTAGGAACATCCTCAAAACTGAATAAAAAATCATAAATGTTCATGGGGTTACACTTTCCATAAATTTTTGGAGATGCATTTTTTATATTTAATGTTATGGGCTCCATGTATATACCACTTTGGGGACCATCCTTCTTTTTTGATATCCCATTTTAACCACAAAATAAAAACCCCATAGAATTTGACTATCCTATTCTTAGATATATTATGAGTATTAGTTCTATTTTGATGCCTAAGAGAACATCCACATCTATTTATAATGCAAAACAACTCTCTTAAATTTAATTTTTAAATGGATTAATATTCTAATTTTGATCATGAAAACATTGATTATGACATGACTATTGAGTATGATGATGAATATGATGAATTATTCTTTGATTTGGAGGAATTTTATTTTGATAATGATGTTATTTGTGCACATATTTTAGTCACATCAATGTCTCCATCCATACATAACCCCCATTCATTAGAGCTTAGGCCATTTCCACCAAATCTAAAATACTCATGCTTGTTAAGTAGAGGGAGATTACCTATTATAATTTCTAATAATATTCCTTTTGAACATGAAAAAAAACCCTTGAATATTTTTAGGGAGAACATTAAGGTAATTGGGTGGACCTTGGCTGAAATATTTGGTATTAGACCACCCGTTTTAATTCATCGGACCTTTTTGGAATATGGGACTTAACTGGTGACGTAGCCACAAAGGAGACAAAATCCAATCAATCTAGAAGTTGTTAAAAAAGGGCATGATAAATTTCTCGATAAAGGTATAATAAATCCCATTTTATATTCAAAATGGGTAATTACTCTTCACGATATTCCTAATAAAAGTTTTGTTACTGTTGTTATAAATAAAAAAGATGAGTTATTTTCAATCAGTCTGAAAAAATATTGGTGAGTGTGTATTGATTATAGGAAACTAAATCAATCCACCTGCATGTACCATTTCCTCATCTAACTTATTGATCAAATTTTTGAGAAACTAGTTGGGAAGACAAATTATTGTTTCTTGGATGGATTTTATGGATATTTTCATGTCCCCGTCACGATGGATGATCAGTGGAAGTCAATATTCACTTGTCCATTTGGTATGTTTGCCTTCCTAAGGATGCCATTTGAACATTGCAATTCCCTAGGGACATTCCATAGATACATAGAGAGTATTATTTTCTGATTGTTTTAAGACTAGGATGGAGGTATTTATGGATAATTTTAAATTGTATGGGTCTTCATTCGATGATTTTATCTCTAGTTTGGAAAAGTTTTTCAATCATTGAATTCAGAAAAATCTGCACTTGAACTTTGAAAAGTGTCATTTCATGTAGACCATGCGATTGTTTTAGGGATTGTAGGGTTAAAACATGGGATAGAGGTTGATATATCTAATATAGATATTATTTATTCCATACCCAATCCTTCATCTGTGCATGATGTTAGATCATTCCTAGGGCATTTACAATTTTATTAGAACTTTTTAAAAAATTATAGTAAGATTTATCTTTCTATGTTGCGATTACATTAGAAGGATTCTGATTTTTTGTTTGATGATTCTTATAGTAATTCCTCTGATGAGATAAATTATTATCAGACAACTTCACCGATCATACATCCCATAGTGTGAGAGATTGCTTTGGAGCTTATGAGTGATGCCTTCAACTTTGCTGATGGAGCCGTCTTATCTCAGATGGTGGATGAACACTCACATGTGCTTTCCTATGCATCACAGACATTGGTTTTAGCCCAATAAAATGATAAAACCACAAAAGAAATATTTTATTACCATCATATTTTCTTTAGATAAATTTTTTTTATATTTATTAGGCAATAAAGTAGTTGTTTTTTCTTACCATGAAACATTGAGGTACTTCTTGAAGAAGCCTGATGAAAAGACTAGACTTATCTGATGGATGCTCATTCTTAAAGAGTTTGAAATTGAGATAAAGGACAATAAGGGGTTAAATAACCTAGTGGTGGACCACATGAGTTGGCATACAAACATAGTATATTTTTACACCTTGAACTAGGTAACCCTTTGGAAAACTTTTCTAAAGAAAGATATTTATTACATATCAGGTATGCATCCTTGGTATGATGGTTTAGTGAACAACCTTGTTGCATATGAAATATCTGAAAATTCAAAGAAACATCATGTCCAAAAGATGAATATTGAGTAAAGATTTTATGTTTGGGATTATCCATACCTCTTTTTCATGTGTAGTGATCATTTTATTAGGAGGTGTGTCCCTGATCGTGATTTAGAGTTTGTTCTTCATTTCTGCCAAACACTCTCATGTGGAGGACACATTGGACCCCACCGTACATCTAGGAATGTATATGAATCTGGATTTTATTTTCCTTGCTTATTCCATGATGGTCATGTGTTTTGTAAGTCATACTCACATTTCCAACACACAAGGAACGTATCTAGGAATCCCAAGATTCGCATAAAACCCATATTATTCAGTGGGTTTTTTGATGTATGGGGTATATATTTTATGGTTCATTTTCCTAGTTCATTTAGTTTTTTGTATTTTTTTTCTATTGCTTTTTTAGTAAATGGGTAGAGGCTAAGACCACCAGGATGGATGATTCTCAGGTTGCAGTGGAATTTCTCAAGGCATAATTTTTTTTTAGATTTTCAGTACCAAAGGCCATCAGCAGTGACCATGGGACACACTTCTACAATCATAATTTTTATTACCTCTTTCAGATGTTTGGAGGGACACACAAAATATAAATACTATACCACCCCAAAATAAATGTCCAATCTGAGGTTTCAAATCAAGTGTTGATTTTTTTTGAGAAAGTCGTGCATCCGAATCGGAAGGATTTGATCAAGTAATTAGATGATGAATTATGGGATTCTAGTATATCCTTGAAAAAAACCATTAGTATTTCCCCATTTCAGATTGTTTTTGGGAAAGCCTGTGATCTTACTGTGGAAGTCGAACATCAGGCATATTGGGTAATAAGGAAATGCTACGTAGATTTGGTCATTGGTGGAATTCAACGAAAGCTATAAATTGAAAAGCTTGAGGAGATTCTATTGTTATCATATGATAACTCAAGGCTATACAAGTAATTATAAAAATAATCTCCTAACATAATGATCCAACAATGTGAGTTTCATGTTGGAGATAAATTCCCACCCTACAGTTCACTAATGAAGCTGATTCATGGTATGTTACATTATAGATGTTAGGTCCATATATTGTATATAATATTTTTCTTTATGGTGTAGTGTAGAACTCAGAAGATGAAATTTTAAGTATCTTTAGAGTCAAATACCAATGTTTGAGGAAATGCATTGAGGGACTTTCTACTGATGCGGTGGATTTCATTAGACTACATAACCCCATCATCACATGAGAATATCCACATATTCCTAACCCTTTCAATTTTATATTATTTGTCCTATTTAAAATTATATATTTCATGAGAAAATATCATATCATGGGTTAACATTTGAGATAATTAAATATTTATATATAGTGGAGAGAACCTTTTAGTTTAGTAATTTCAATTATTTTTCTATTTTTCAAAAAAACAGTGTTTTTTGGTTTTTAATTTTTGTTTTTTTCTGAGACTTTTGAGAAAAATTATTCTCATAACCATTTTGAAATCAATATAAATTATTGAAAAAATGTATCAAATTAAATAGACAATAAATTAATGTTGAAAATGACTTTGTTTCAAGTTCAAATCTTTAGTAATTTCATGAAATGTACTCTGAATTTGAATCACATGACACATCTCACTGTCTTTATATTTGAAATCATTTTCTTATGAGGCTTCTCAACCATTGTTTTCTAATTTTTTACATCTACCTTACATCCTAAGAGACCCAAACCATGATTGATTTAACCAGAGGTAGATTTATTCATATTAAAACATGAGGTTTTGAGGTACTTGCCTTTTAAATGAATGAGGCATTTGTTTGGTATAAAATCTCATATTTCAAAGAATCCTTTTTATAATTTCCCACCATGAACATATAATTCTCATAGACCTTATAATACATGAAAATTCTATTAGGTTAGCCACATTATAAAAAAAATTTCCACATCCAACCAACTCTTGATGTAAAATTGCATAACCTAGTTGAATAGAAGTATTGGGGAAGTTGTCTTGTGTTGTGCTATCACATTATGTGATACTTTTATTGGGAAATTAAATTCGGAAGAGATCAGTTTTCGGATGAAAAAAAATCATTCTGTTGAAAGTTGTGCCTTTCTGGATATTTTATGATAAAAGAAGTTATGCCTTTCTAGAGCTTCCAATGAAGAAATAAAGTTCTTCCAATATTGAGCTTCCACGAAAAAACTATATTTGACAAGATTAATATTTTGGTTTCTGAAATGATGAATGGGGTAAAATTTCAATGGGTTCTCATAATTATGGAATTTAATTGATTCAAAGAAGAATGAGGGGGAGAACATACATGAATGAAAATTAGAATAATGCAATTTGGCTTCAAAAAGAGTCAATCCCCCTCATTCAGCGTCATATTTTTTCACATCTAAATCTAACCAACCGAAATCTACAGAATAACTATGAAAAGTACAAATGATTTAAATATGTAATTGAATAACATCGGGTAGATATATGGGAATTTATCAAGCCTATGGCGACCCTTGTATGAGTTTGGATGAAAATGATATTTCTAAAAAATTGACATTTGGGTGATAAGTGAAAATTCAAGTGAGGTAAGTGTTGTATACACATGGGAGGATGCATTAAGTGGAAATATGTTGAATTATATAAATGAATAACATGAAATAATGGTTTTTTATGAGACATGATAGTTTTTTTCTTGTTGTGGAATTTTTGGTTCTCAAGGATACGTTTTTTAAATGATATTTTGGTTTCATATTGATGTTTACTTGTCACCATTTTTTTGAATACATGATATGAGGTTTTTGTTGGGAGTAAAAAAGGGTAAGTGTGGGGGAGTTGATAGAACAAAATATTTAGGAATATTTTATGGATAATAAATGAGATAATTTCCTCACATTGTGTAACTATGTTCAATTATAGAATAATTAGGATTAGATCATTCATTTGAAATTTTGATGAAAGTTTCAGTTATAACCTTTAAAATTCACAATTTTATATCAATCATTAATATATTTTATAATTATTTTGATTTAATATTTTGTAAATGTGTTCCTAAATTCACTGTATACAACTTTTATTTTAAGAAATCTGAGTTAAATCATCCATTTGGATGGTGCAAATGGGGCATGAAGTCAAAGTTGGGATGGACTTTCCAGATTAGACATTAGTTATGTATTAGAGCCATAAAATATACATATGTGCTTGGAGTAGTCCCAAATTTATAGAGTAGACCGAGGAAGAATTTTCCCACAAATCATACTTCTGAAGGGAAAGATGTTTCACACGATTTGGTGGACAAATAGGTGGTGAAATATTGATATATTTATTTGGACGAATTTCCCCATTCACACTTGAAACCTCTTTAATCCTAGACTCCTCTCCATTATAAATTTTTTTTTGTCATTTGGAGTTGTTGGTACATTCATTAGGAATATTAGGTGATAGGAGAAGTGGTTTATCTCAAATTATCCAATCAATTTATTAAGGGTACCACTTGAAACAAGGATCCCTTCGTTGAAGCCTTTTTCTTATTCTTCTCGTTGTAATTTATGTGTTTGTGTAATATACTTCTTATTTCCAAATTAATTTGTTATATTTTTTTTCTATTTTGGTCAATTCATTTATTCTATAATATTTCTCTTTGTTCTGGAATTCATGACTAGAAAAAATATTGGGTTATACCCTCTCTAAACCATTGCAAATGAAATTTGTTTCTACGATGACTACACCACCCATGTAAGGGTAGTTTTATTTGTAATTGATCTACATATTACCTTATTCAATTATTTAATTTGAATAAATGTGATAATTTTATTAAATTAATATGATCCAGGAATTTATTTTTTAAATTTGAATAAACTATGTAATGAATTTTAAAAATAACACCGAATACAAGTGAAGTTGAGAATTTGTGTAAATTGTGAGAGCGCAAACTTAATCCATAAAATAAGAAAACACATGATAAATTTATAGAGTTAAAATAAAATCCCTTACCTCAATTTATCCTCACTTCTAGACTGGGTATGTGCCTTAATTAACCACTAACCATAAGCTATCCTTAGAATGACAATCAAAGTATGGTGATGTGATTGCTTGTTCCAAAGATAGCCTAGGGTTTAACTCTTTTGATCTTTGTGTTTAAGATAACTCCCATAGGGTTCGAGGGTTATCAAATTATGGGATTATAATTAATTTGGGATTAATTTAAATCATTATTATAAATATGTTTGTGAATAGGTGTAGTTAGATCAATTAATAATATTAAAATATTTTTCAGAAAAAACATTTTTTTGTTGTGTATTTTTAATCAATCTTGATTTCAAAATTTAAAAAAAATCATTCTTCTTCCAGAAAACATCTTATAGTTTTATAAACTATAAAAAAACCCCCATATACTTTCAATTAGTTTGTTTAAGTTATGCAATTTTTTTAAAATACCTTCAATATTTTTTCTTAAATTAATTCCTCCATTGAGAGGCGACCTAGGTCATCCACTCTGGTGCACATAAATAACCCGAAACTAAATATCATTTTAGAGCACCCACCACAGTACCATTCAGGCACAAAATTGGGTTTATTTATTCAATATAATAAGTTTTAATTATATTTATTTGGGTTATGTTTGGTTTCAACATTAAATAATTTTTTAAAAAAATAATTTGAGAATCATGAGACAGACCTTCATTGGGTGGTATGGTATGGTTCTGGATAAGTGTTGATACCGAGTAAGTATATTATAATGTTTTTGTTTCATTATTTTTTGTGATACAGATTATTATAATTTAATTAATTTTAAATTTTTTATTGTTAATTATTTTCAATTTATGGGAACAAGTTAAAACTAATAGTGGTCAATGGTAGCATACTAGAAGTAGACAGCTTTTATAATGTTTTGTACATTCATATATGGAAATATACACCATTTAAGGTATGAGGTTCTATATAGAATAATATATGGTATTATTTATAATTTATTATCATTTTATATTTGTTTCAACACATTATAAAAATTATCCTTAGTTCATAACCATGATATTAAAGAAATTTAATATATTTTCATTGATTGTCCTAATCAATTAATATAAGAGAATTAGTTACATGTTTAATATTTAATTTAATGACTTGTATTAATTAATTAAATTAATATTCTGAATAAAATTAAAAGTGCATATGTTCCATGTTGGTCCTTTTGTATTGTATTTTTGACTTTCTTATGATAGATTAGACTTCAAATGGTGTGCATTTGTATCATGTGAGACATATATTGAGGTTGGATCACACAGTGTGTGTGTGTGTGTGTGTGTGTGTCTAGGCCATGAGAACTATGTTTTATTATTGATCCCAATTTTTGTGAGTGTATCCCAATTGAAATAATATTGATGATTCATACATGTGTATTTTTCTGATTATGATTTTTCATTTCTTCCCATGGTGTTCGATCTATCATTTTTATCATATATTTTATTTACTATCTCTATCAAATATATGGGTGCATGAAAATTGATCTGGGTAGGGATCACCTTAGAGGGCTGTGTTGGTAATGATTTTGGAATGAATTGGACTATACCTTTAAGAGGAATGTGTCATTGAGTTTTTAGTCTATTTCTCTAAGGAGCTTGTACTTGTTTTCTTGAATTTTTTTCTTTTATCATGGAGCTGAAGTAGGTGTATTTGGGGTTCATTCTATCTTATTGAGGGAATGGTCACTTGACACATGGGTGTTTAGAATATTACTTGTTCGTCATTTTCTTATATACATGATAATTTTATGTATTTCATGTTTACTTTCTACTCATTTTATCACATACAATTACACTGTATATATAATCTTGGGTACCCAAGCATCCCTCACTTATAGTAGGTACTGGTATAGATATGGTTCATGTTTTATCATTAAGATGGATTTATTTCTATGATTTAGTGGATAAGGATATGGTGAGGTTAGTGTTATAGAGCCATTCATTCATTATTTTTATTCTCTTTATCTATATATAAAATGATCAAAGTGGGTGATCTACTATTGTATTTGTATTAATATTATTTTTCATACTTTTCATTCCACAATCATTAATTCAAATTTTATTTTATTGGGTTTCTAATTTTTCTCATTATATATACCTTACATGTTTTGTTATTTATATACATTTTTTCTTCACTCTGATTAATAGTACATTGTTTCCATAACATTATATTGAACCTCATTGCATGTTAGCTTCCACTAGTATACTAGAAAGGGATTCTCAGTTCATGTGGAATTATTTTTCATACCTAATGATTCTGGTCAGGGTTTTACATACAAATTGGGTTAACCAGTGCACATAATAGATTTTGTTCCTTAAAACTACATTCTATTAGATAACATAATAATTTGACACTTTTGTGTATAAAATTTAATAAAAACCCACAACGCTCTATTATGAACATTATCTTAGTATTACTCAATAGGCATCTAGGAAATGTAAATTTTAATTTTACATAAAAAACATTATATATATATATATATATTAATCCATTGTAAATGAGTAATAAATATTATATTTCTTTTAGTATAAAAAGATACATTCATATTCTCAATCTTCGTTATTAGTTTTCCAAAATAATTCATAAAAACCTATTTAAAAATCAAATATGATAGACTTCCATATCAACCTTCTATTTTAAACACTTTCAAATATTTTTCTATACACATAACTTATTTGTGTAATTATTCCCACATCATTGTATGACTACATGATAAAACCATCTGAGTAAAATATTTTTAATGTAAAATAAATTAAGTATGATTTTTGGAATACTAAGATTCATAAAAATCATATTTCAAATCTTATACTCCCCAAATAGGTATTGAATTTTGTTTCTAAAATAATCTTATTTCCTTACATGGGAATATTTTACAAACAACTATTGTTTCTATTTAATTTACCACATTTACATGTTTGGGAGGATGTTTATAAATGAAATTTCATTCTTCGAAATACTATATGAATGTCGGTTGTTGGTCGGAGTGGATACTCAAGAGGGAGGTGAATTGAGTTCCCATTACAAATTTCTGTTAAAATCAGTATATTAAAACCAACAATTTAAAAACAAGTTAAACTGTAGTGAATTTGTAAATCTATAAAGGTTCAATTAGATTCTCAAAAGATTAATTAGGTCTCAGTTAATATAATCATAGGATTTAATTCTCTTTTGAAGCTAATCTACTGATTTACAAAAGCTACAAACACTTTCTAATTTAACTATTAGTGTAACATTAAAATAGATTTGTATTTAAAAGTAAATAGAAATAGAATAAAAAATATATAAAATATACTTTAAACATAATCTAAGATGCACAATAGATATAACCAAGAGGTTCAGTCTCAAGCTGTGACTTAATCCTCTCAAAAAATTTATATAAATTTGATCCACACCCTGGATCTGGGAAAAACAAAAGTATAGAGACTGTTCAATCCCTAAGACATCTACCACAATTCTTAGTGGGAAAAACAAAATCAATAGCTCATAGGTAGTCCAAGTCACACTTGACCTCTTCCACAACTCACAGTGGGAGACAAGAAGGTATATAGAGTTTTGTGTGAGGATTTAATATTCTCCAGTTTAGCTCAGGAGAAAATGTGTATCTAGAGTAGACAGATGTACACACACACTACTCAGAATGTTAAGCAAAGGGATAAAACATAGTAATAAAATAGAGTTTAGAATGCTCTGTGTATTTTCAGACATACTCTGGACTCATTTTGTTGTTGTAGATGGAAGTCAAGTCCTTTATGGTGAGGATGACCCAAACAGATTATCGTTGTTCTTCTCAACTACAACTATTTAGACTTGTGCATATGATTTTCAGTAAGACACAACTACTATTCTTTGTGTTTGTTCTAGGTGAAGGAGCTACTTCAGGCTCTCTTATTTTTATAGGTGTTCTTCATGTTCTTCTTATGTTTCGCGGGACTTCATACACGTGCTCCTTATTTCATGTATATTTCATTCTTTTCGATTAGCTCTTCCTTTTTACTACAGATCTTCCTTTTTATTCCTTGAGATCTAGAAAAAATATTGAATCCCTTTTTTAGGTATGAGGTACGGTTTTCTGACATCCAACAACCAACAATAATTAATCGTTGATGCATTTAACTAATAAAATGTGATCGTTGGAATTAAAAAGGGTTAGTAGAATGATCAAACAGTTTTCATGACTATTGGCGAGTCATGAGATCGGTAAGTCATTTTAAATTTTCATCGGTTTCGGTAGGTCATTTGATCAGCGTCGGTTTTGGTAGTTCATTTGATCAGCATCAGTTTTTATAGGTCATTTGATGAGCATCGGTTTCGGTAGGTCATTTGATCAGCATCAGTTTCGGTAGGTTATTTGATCCGCATCAGTTTGGGTAGGTCATTTGATCAGCATCGGTTTTGGTAGGTATCATCAGTGCCACCTTTGTCATCGATGCGACCATTATTCATCGGTGCAACCATTTTCATCGGTGTAACCGTTCATCATTGGTGCAACAGTTGTCATCGGCGCGACCATTATCATCGGTGCGACTGTTCTCATCGGTGTGATTGTTCTCATCGGTGCGACTGTTCTTCTTCAATGCGATTGTTCTCATCGGCGTGACCATTATCATTGATTCGACCGTTCTCATTGGTGTGACCGTTCTCATCGGTGCGACCGTTCTCCTTCAGTGACTGATAAAGATAACTAACTGTGAGTCAAAAACATGAAATATGCACCAAGTTTCTTTTCAAACCATAAGACTTCCAGGACAATAGAAAAACATAAATAATCATATATAAACATATGTAAACATGATTAAACATATATAAACACATTTAGAACAGAATTGATAGTTGACTAGATTTACTTATAAATAGAACTAACAATGATTTGGGATTATTAAAATTACCATTTCATAGAGGGTTCAACAATCTCCCCCTTTTTGATAATCACAAATCTATGGCATAAAAGAAAGGAGTGGAAATGATGTAACATTCAGTATGCTCCCCCTATGTTAAAAAAATATATAACCAAAGATATAAATATCATTAGAGAATGCACCAGATCATAAAAAAGTGAGAGTATATCAACATAGTAGTAGTCATCATTTAAGAAGTCATTATTTCTCCCCTTTACTTCATATAGTCTGACTATGTGCTTGTTCTCCCCCTTTGAGATTATCAAAATGAAAAAGAGAGCAGAGAGAGAAAACAAAATAATGTTCCATTGAAATAACCACTAAAAACAAAGTTACAAGAAAATAAATCACATAAAAGACACCCTATAAAAATAACAGGCATGGATACATCTTGGGATGCAGAGGAGATTTTCCTTTAGTAGATGGAGGAATGGATGGGCCAGAGGGTGGCATGGTGGAGGGTTGTTCTGGATGGATGGAGTGAGATGGTAGGACAACTCTGGGTGGAAGCAGAGTGGGTGCTAAAGTCCCTTGTGGGTGAGTAGAAGATCTTGTTGAAGGAGGCTGCTGAATGACTGGCCAAATATTAAAGAGAGCATTTGAAACTAATAACTAACCAGGAGAAACAATGGATGGACTGAGAGGTTCATTAGTAGGAAAAACAATTGCCTTAGTTTGCACATGATGATAGGGTTTGAGAAGATTGAGAAAATCTTGAATGACTTCACCACCATATTTCTTGGCCTTCTCAAAATCATCTTTGTTCTGCATGAAGCTCTAAAGTAGGAGTAAAATCTTTCAACTATTGTACCTGAGACTTAAAATCTTGAGTGACTGGAGGAAGCCCCAAATTTTCATCCATGACTTTAAACATATGATTCAACTCATGCTTGTTATAGATATAGAGAAATAGTGATCTACTTTTTCTTTGATCTCTCTCTGATCCTTTGTAGCATCATCCGAATAAAGGTTCACCATCTTGTGAATATGATCACTATTTTCTTTCATATTTGTCAATGAGTCCCAATCCAAAATATGTCCAAGTATAGGTAAATTTTCTTTTATAACATCCTTCAATGAATTGATCTCATGACAAGTAATCTTGGTCACTTTGGAGGAGCTAGCTTGAGTAACAACCTGAGTTATCTCAGCCTTAAACTTTCTCAAATCCGATTTCTTCAGATGTTCTATCAAATTTCTCAGAACTTCCATCATACCAGATATAGTTGATCTAAATTATCCTGATAGAGAAACTAATCATGGCCTAAATCTATGAGTGTTTGATTTTAAGAGGTAATGTGCCTGCCAATCAATTCACTAGTATTTCATAAGTCTAGCTTGATAATACTTACTACACTTTGAGTTATAGCATTCATAGCATCCTTAGATAAATTCACAGGAGCAGGGGCATGAGCATGAAATAATTCCACTTTCATTGTCTGTCTAACTGCATGGAGTAACTCATCTTTAAATCTGTTTAAATCCAACCAAGAAACTGATAGACCAGGTCTTTCTGCTATCACTTGCACATTCTCAGAAACTAGTCTAGCCCTAACTGAGAGGCTTTCCCTTTCTCTGTGCACCACATATCCTTATTCTTCCTCTGAATAATCCAAACCAAGAGCAGGAAAACATGGGTGTTCTTTTTATGAATCTTTACAAGAGGTATACTAGGGCTTTAAAAAATAATCTTTTCCAGAATTTTCATGTGATCTTTCTTCACCTACATCAATCTCTGTCTGCATGGATGTTTCAGCCTCAGGAACAGCTTCTTCTTCAACTTGTTGTGGTTGTGGATCATCTTTGATCATATTATGACCATATACTGGTCGAGTAGCAGTAGCATCACCACCACCATCATCATTATTTCCATCATAATCATTGTCATCATCATCATCATCACTATTTTAATTTCCATTATTATTTACTGAAGTCTCTTCAGTACTGTCTTTTCTACTCGATTCATACTCCTCGGAATTTGATTCATTAGTTTCAACTTCTTCTTCATCACCTAGAAGAGGTTCTAACTCTGGTAAGTTGAGAGGTGGACTAGCTAGTCCAAATTCCATTATTCTTTTCTTAGGACTTACTGTATCAGGATCACTTCTGTCATCGGGAGTTAACTCAGGTTCCTTTTCAGTATCCACATCATCATCAGCCTCAGCTTTCCCTATTCCTTTCTTACTTGACTCTCCAGTTTCATTTGGAAATTCTGTCTCCTATTCCTCATTAGAATAAACAACATCTTCATCAGGTTTTAAAACAAGATCTCTTACCCCCTTTGGTATCTTACAATGATCAGAAGGATTAAAGGAGTCATAAAACTTATCTTCATCAACAACCCATGCCTTATTCCATGGATTCCAGTTGATTTTAATTCTTTTTCAGATATCCATGTTCATATAAAAACTACTACTGGATGAGATACACTCATATACATCTTCAACACAGCCCAAAAACATTAACATAACAGGAATTTTCTTAGAGTAGAACAAGGTTGTATCTTTCTTGGATGGCTTCACCATCTCGTCAATATAGACAGTAAAATATATACACAAATTGATATTCTCACCATTTAGCAATAAAAACAATAGGAAAACTTCCTAATACTTCACAGCACCAAAATCACCTTTTCTGGGACAGATTTGGTGCTGAATAAACATAAACAAAATTCTACTTCCACCATCTAACTCAGCAGCCGTTATTCTTCTAGATTCATAATTTCCAGTCATCATCTCCAGAGCATCTTCATATGAAAATTATTCAGTGTTCGGAGGAATGTTACCATAATAATCTTCATATCTACCTTAATGATGTAATTCCAATCACTCATCCCGTTTCTTTGAAGAAAAAGTAATCTTTTTCCCTTTGACTACTGAAGATAGTCGTGCAGCTTCTGCTCTATCCAATAGAATAGTTAAGTTCAGATAAAACTCATGAACAAGCTTTGACTAGTAGGCTCAGTCATTATTACAAAACTAGTCTTTCCATCCTTGCATCTCTAATACTCTCAGAAGATAAGACTTAATATTTAACACCCATTCGTAACTCACATCCTTTTCCGCAGGGACCACCCAAGTTTCCAACTCCGGGTTCACTAACCTTTGAGTCGTGTTGGTCGATTCTCCTTCATTGGAATTTCACAGGAGAGGAAACTTCCTATTCCTTGCATTGTCGCTTTTTCTTTTCCATTTGGTGGTTTGAGAGGTCTGAAAGGTTTGAAGGATTTAAAAAGTTTCGAGAGGTTCAAGAGTTTCAAGTATAAAAAAATGTAAGGTTCGGTGGGAGATGAAGAGTCAAAGTTCTTAAGAAAAGAAATAGCCGCGGGTCATTAAATTTATCATTTAGGGTTACAATATTAAATATAATATTGATTAAGTAAAACAACGTTGTTTTGATAAACACTAAAAGTGTTAAACATTGTAAGACACAAATGGTAGTAAAGATCTGTTTCACTGATTGGTTTCACTGATCGGTTTCACTTATCGATTTCACTAATCGATCATACCCAACTCTTGCTTAATAAAATATAACCATCCAGAGCTCAATGTTTTGGTGAAGATATCATCTAATTGATGTTCGGATTAAATACATTCTAGAAAAATATCACTCTTTTGATAATGATCTCTCAAAAAGTGATGTCTGACATCAATGTGTTTGGTCCTAGAGTGAGACACATGATTCTTAGAGATTCTAATTGCACTAGTGTTATCAAAATTTATAGACACATGTGTAAATTTATATCCATAGTCCAATAAAGTGTGTTCCATCCATAGAATCTGTGCACAACAACTACCAGCAGCAATGAATATTTCTTTAGCATTAGACAATTCAACAGAGTTCTTTTTCTTACTACACCAAGATATCAGGGACTTTTCCAAAAGATGACATGTTCCAGATGTGCTCTTCCTATCTAACATGCAATCGGCGAAGCCAGCATCTGAATAACTCATTAAGTCAAAGGACTGTCCTTTTGGATAAAACAAACCTAAATTGGTTGTATGCTTAAGATATTTGAAAATCCTTTTAACAACAAGTAAATGATATTCTTTAGGATTAGAATGAAATCATTCACACATACATACACTAAACATGATATCTCGTCGACTAGCAGTAAGGTAAAGTTTTCTTCCAATCATACCTCTATAATTGGTTTGATCAACTCATTTTCCAGTTTCATCATCATCCAACTTACAGGTGGTACTCATAGGTGTGTCACTTCCCTTATTACTATCCAAACCAAAACGTTTCAAAAGATTTTTTTGCATATTTACTTTGATTTAAAGTAATAACATCTTTCATTTGAAAAATTTGAAAACCAAGAAAATACTTGAGTTCTCCCATTAAACTCATTTCAAATTAATTTTGCATAATTTTTTAAAAATCAGTACATAAAGAATTTTTAAGAGATCCAAAATTAATATCATCAACATAGATTTGTACAATCAAAATATACTCAGAAATTCTTTTAATAAAAAGAGTGGAATCAGCAATTCATTTAGTAAAACCTTTAGAAATAAGAAAATTTGTATGTCTATCATACCAAGCTCTCGGAGCCTGTTTTAAACCATACAAATCTTTAGAATGCTTGAAAACATGATTTTGAAAATGGGGGTTTGTAAATCCCGGTGGTTTTTCAAAAAATACATCTTCAATTATAAAACCATTTAGAAAAGAACTTTTGACATCCATTTGATATAACTTGAAATTCAGATGAGCAAAAAAGGCAAGTAAGATCCTAATGGCTTCTAATCTAGCTACAGTTGCAAAGGTTTCTTTATAGTCTATTCCTTCCTCTTGACTATACCCTTGTGTAACTAGCCTTGCTTTGTTTCTAACTATATTTCCTGATTCATCAACCTTTTTTCTAAAACATCATTTACTGTCTATGGTCTAGGTTTCCTTAGGTCTTTCTACTAATTCCCAGACTTTGTTTCTTTCGAATTGATTTAACTCTTCTTGCATAACCATTACCCAAAATTCATTATTGATTGAATCATTGAAATTTTTGGGTTCTATATGTGAATGAAAATCTTGATTTCAACCTAATTTCTTAGAGAATATCTAGTCTGTGTCCCCTATCAAGATTACCAAAAACAGAATCTAAAAGATGTTTATTCAGAATCCTTATTGATCTAGTAAAGGTGGGACTAGAAATTTCAGGTTCTTATCTAGGTTTGAATTTATCCGAAGCAGGTTCTAAAACATTTCCAGAGCGGGTTGTCATTACAACATGGTCACTATTTTTTTCATTAAGTTTTAGAACAGATAAGTCTTCTTCAGGATTTTCAATAGAAGGTTTAGGTTCATGTGGATCAGTTTCATCAAATTTGATGTGAACAGATTCTTCCACACACTTGGTTCACTTATTAAAGACTCTATAGGCTTTGTTATTAATTGAATATCCTAAAAATATTCCTTCATCACTCTTGGATGAAAATTTGTCTAGATTATCCTTAGTATTAAGAATAAATACGTTGCAACCAAAAACTCTGAAGTAATTAACCTTGGTTTTTCTATTATTCAACAATTCATAAGGGGTATTCTTAAGAGAAGGTCTACTCAAGAATCTATTGATAATATAACAAGCTATATTTACAACTTCAGCCCAAAAATAAATAGGCAGGTTATATTCATTAAGCATAGTTCTTGCAATCTCTTGAAGGGATCTATTTTTTCTTTCTACTACACCATTCTACTGAGGTGTTATAGGGTAAGAAAAGTTGTGATTATTTATATTGTGTGAGAAATAAGATTCAAACTCGTGATTTTCAAACTCAAAACCATGATCACTTATCAGGGTCTTAATCTTAAGTCCAATATGGTATTCTATAGACTTGGAAGATTTAACAAAATAAGAACAAGCTTCACTTTTGTGAGATAAAAAGTATACCCAAGTATATCTAGAAAAGTCATATACTAAGACATAGACATAGTGCTTCCCATTTAATCTAGATACTCTAGAAGGTCTAAACAAGTCCATATGAACCAACTAGAGAGGTTGAAAAGTTGAAACTTCTTTCTTTAATTTGAACGAAACATTATGTTGCTTTCCCTTTTGACAGGGATTACAAACATTTTCAGTTGAGAATTCAAGTTTAGGTAGGTCTCTAACTAGGTTTTTTCTAGTCAGTTTTCTATGTGAATAAATGTTGCAATGTCCTAATCTTCTATTTCATAGCCAAGGCTCTTTATGAAAATCATTTAAGTAAGTAATGTTCTATTTAGAAAAAGAATTCAAATCAACATTATAAATATTTTCATTTCTCATCACAAAAAATACTAAAACATTTTCATAATTAAAAACCTTTCCGGAATCATTTTCAAATTTAACATTGAAATGATGATCACTAAAGTGAGAAATACATAACAGGTTATATTTAATTCCATCAACAAATAAGACTTTGGAAATTAAACCTGAATCAGTGTTACCAATTTGGCCTAAGCCGATGATTTTTCCTTTTGAATTATCACCAATGGTGACATAGCCTCCATCAACTTTGATTAAACTCTTGAAGAATGAGTAATATCCAGTCATATGCCTTAAACTTCCACTATCAAAGTACCATACCTTCTTATGGGAACTTTTCAAGAATGTTTCCTAGAAAACAGGATTAAACAGAAAATGATATTGGTACCCAGATTTTCTTGGGTCTTGACAGATTAGCAATCAAAGCATTAGGTACCCATATATGACTTATGGGTCTCAAATAGTTTACAGAATCGATATATTTTGAAAGATAAACATTATTTGATCTATAAACAATTGAATAACTAGATCAAACATAGGAATTTCCATAACTTGAACTAGCAGCATTCTGTCCATATTTAGGAATAAATCTAGTTTTAATAATCTGTCTCTTTCCAGCCTGATAGCCTATACCAGTGGTATATTTTGGTGCCACTTGTTTTCCTAACATTTGTTTAAGAGTATCCTTTACATTTGTGAATTTTTCTAAGTCCTTCCTTAATTTCTCATTAGACAATTTCAGTTTAATATTTTCCTTAAGTAATTGAGAATTATTTTCTTTCTCTATATCAAGGGAAGATTTAACAGAGCTGGTCAAAGCATATTGTTTCTTCAAGGTCTTATACTTGTCCTTAATCTCATTACAGGTTTCTTTTAGCATATTACAGTATTCAAATAACTCTTAAGTAGACATTTTTTCAGATTCAGAATCAGAATCAACTCCCGAATAATATGAATTTAAAGTAGGAGTGTCCAGTGTTACCTCATATGTGTTTGTCATAAAAAACATGTTAGATTTTTGATATTTTTCATCATGAATAGAATCAGAATAACTTGAACTATCTTCTGAGGCACTCCAAGTTGCTTTCATATATTTCTTGTACTTATTTTCCTTATAGTCATATTTATTTTTGAACTTTAACTTTGGACATTCTTCTTTTACATGTCCTTTCTTTTAGCACTCATAGCAGACAATCTCATCACTCTTATCAGACTTCTTCAAATCATTCTTCCAGTGACCTTTATTGTCATATTTACCTTTGTAGTTTTATTTTCTGAAGAATTTATTCTTCCTGTATAAATTCTTGAATCTTCTGTCTATTTGAGCCATCTCAGCATCACTGTCAGAATCTGAACTTTCACTTGTTGAGATTTCAGTAGGTATGTGAACTTTCTCCTTGTCTTTTCCTTTTTGAGGTAGTAGACTTAAATTCCACTGACTTCCTTTTTGGTTCATCATCATCTTCCTTATTTACCTTAAGTTATTATTCATACATCATAATCTTACCAATTAATTCCTTAACAAGTAAAGCACCAATATCATAGGATTCTCTAATTGAAACAGAAGTGCCTCTCCATTTGTCTGGTAAACATCTTAATATCCTCATGATCTCTTCTTTTGGAGGAACAAATTTTCCAAGTGAGCTCATAGTGTTGAAAATCTCATTTAACCTGAGATACATGTCAAAGATAGGTTCAAAAAGCTTCATTTTAAAATTATCATATTTAATAGTGTAAGTGTTTAATATCATTTCTTTAACATTGGTTGTTCTCTCGTGAGAAACTCCCAAGGTATCCCAAATTTCATACGCAGTTTTTCAAGAAGATATTCGATTAAATTCTTCATCACCTAAAGCACAGTACAAGGCATTCATATATTTATAATTATTATTATAAGCTGTTTTAGTAGGTTCATCCCAAGTAGTTATCTTAATGTTTGGAATCTTATATTGAGTTTCTATAGCTGTCCACATATCAAATCCCATACTCTCTAAGTGAATTTACATTTTAAGTTTCCATTGGGCATAATTTTTACCTTTGAAGAAAGGTGGAATGTTGGTATCAACACCTTCTAGTCTATTATCCATAACTAGTATTTATTTAAAGAGATAAAATTTAGAACTAAAAGAAATTTAAGATCATTGAGATACAACTAAAATCACAGTTGAAAAATAGAGTTTTTGAAAGCCTTTAAAAACAAACAACCTTTGATACCAAATGTTGGTCATAGTGGATACCCAAGAGGAGGGTGAATTGAGTTCCTATTAAAAATTTATGTTAAAATATTTCTATTAAAACCCCCAATTTAAAAACAAGTTAAAAATTAGTGAAATTGTAAATCTGTAAAGGTTCAATTTGATTCTGAAAAGATTGATTAGGTATTAGTTAATTTAATCAAAGGATTAAATTAAATTTTAAGCTAATCTACTGATTTACAAAAGTTACAAACAATTCCTAATTTAACTATCAGAGTAACATTAAAATAGATTTGTATTTAAAAGTAAATATCAGCGGAATACAAAATATATAAAATATACTTTAATCTTAATCTAATATGCACAGAAGATATAACCAAGAGGTTCAGTCTTAAGCCGAGACTTAATCCTCTCAAACAATTTATATAAATTTGATCCACACCCAGGATCGGGAAAAAACAACAGTACAGAGACTGTTCAAGTCCTAAGACTTCTACTATAGTTTTTAGTAGTAAAAACAAAAGCAACAGCTCTCAGGCTATCCAGGTCACACTTGACCTCTTCCACAACTCACAGTGGGATACAAGAAGTTATACAGAGTTTGGTGTGAGGATTTAATATCCTCCAGTTCAGCTCAGAACATAATGTGTATCTAGAGTAGACAAATGTACACACACACTGCTCATAATGTTAAGCAAAGGGATACAACATAAGAAAAAAATAGAGTTTAGAAAGCTCTGTGTATTTGCAGATATGCTCTGGATTCGTTTTGATGTTGTAGATGGAAGTCAAGTCCTTTCTGGTGGGGATGACTCAAAAGAGAGTATCTTTATTCTTCTTAGCTACATATATTTAGACTTGTGCATATGATTTTCAGTAAGACACAACTACTAGTCTTTGTGTTTATTCCAGTTGAAGGATCTACTTCAGGCTATATGATTTTTAAAGGTGTTCTTCAAGTTCTTCTTATGTTCCGTGGGACTTCATACACGTGCACCTTATTTCGTGTTTATTTCTTTCTTTTCGATCATCTCTTACTTTTTAGTGCAGATATTACTTTTTATTCCTTGAGATTTTGAAAAAATAAGGATTACATTTTTACAGATCCGAGGTACGGTTTCCTGACTTCCAACAACCAACATTAATTAATAGTAGGTGAATTTAACTAAGAAAATGTGATCGTTGGAATTTAAAAGTTTTAGTAGAATGTTCACACAATTTTCATGACTATCAGTGAGTCATGAGAACGGTATGTCATTTTGAATTTGCATCGATTTAAATAGGTCATTTGATCCGCATCTGTTTCGGTAGGTCATTTGATCAGCATCGGTTTCGGTTGGTCATTTGATCAGCATCGGTTTTGGTCGGTCATTTGATCAGCATCGGTTTCGGTAGGTCATTTGATCAGCATCAGTTTTGGTAGGTCATTTGATCAGCATGCATTTCTGTAGGTCATTTGATCACCATCGGTTTCGGTAGGTATCATTAGTGCCACCATTGTCATCAGTGTGACCATTCTTCATCGGTGCAACCATTGTCATCGGTGCGACCATTCTTCATCGGTGCAACCATTGTCATCGGCGTGACCGTTATCATTGGTGCGACCGTTCTCATCAGTGTGACCCTTCTTCATCGGTGCGACCGTTCTCATCGGTGTGACCGTTATCATCGGTGCAACCATTCTCATTGGTGCGACAGTTCTCATCGGTGTGATCGTTCTCCATCGGTGACTCAAAAAGATAACTAACTGTGTGTCAAAAACATGAAATACACACCATGTGTCTGTTCAAAGAATAACACTCCCAGGACAATAGAAATAAATAAATAATCATAGATAAACGTTTGTAAACATGATTAAACATATATAAACACATTTAGAACAGAATGAATAGTTTACTATATTTACATATAAAAAGAACTAAAAAATTATTTGGGATTATTAAAATAACCATTTCACAGAGGGTTCAACATCGGTGATATAATATCTCATGTATTTAAAAAACGAAGTATAAAAACTCTTCCATTATTCTAATCAATATCTTATTTAGGCAATAGAGTTTGATTAATCATAACCCTCATGTTTTCACTATATAGTCATTTTGTTAAAAAAATACCTTGATTAATAAACTATTTCTCATATCATATAAGAGGAATAAAACAACCGTACATGACATTTTTTAAGGTCCATTTGGAAATGATAATACTTTTCATAAAATCCTTGATTAAGAAACACCTTATTTCATCGTTTTAATGTAAACTGCAATCTACATCAACTCTAATCATGATATTTAATAGTTTTATACTTACAACAATTATAAATTACATAAATTATATATTATAAAATTAAATATAATTAAATTTATTTTTATTACATCATTTACTATCATGAACATTCAATGTAGTTCCTTAATAACCTATAGGTAACATGGAAAAATATTTTCATATAAAAATAGTATCCTCCTTTTAGAACATGATTTTGGTTTTAAGGGCAATCACTAGATACTTAAATGAACATTCATGGTCTTTCCAACTAAATTTTAATCATTAAACATAAACATTTTCCAAAATTTATTATAAATACAACCATAAAAAATATACATCATATACCCAAGTATATCTATTATCAACCCCTTTAGAATTTTGGGAATGTTTTCTTACTCACATTCCCATTTTATGAATATTTCCATTATTAAAAATTGAATAAATCCAATAACCATAACAGTATTTGAAGAAAAAATTAATGAACACATCTATGATTCAAATATATGTTTAGATCCACTTGATGAACTAATTTAATAGTTGGTTAGTCAAGAAGGGATAATCAAATACATAGAATATTTTTTCCTTAACCTAAATTCATATGTTTTCGCATTTTATGTTACTATTTACATAATGATTCCCATTTTAATGATTGATCTAAAAATAATATATTATGGCGATAATTTTATTTTTCTATAACAAAATCTTGTATTTGATGAGTATTATAAGTTATAATAATTGAATAATGAATTTTATTAAATGTTATCCTATTAAAATGATAACCCCTTTTGATCTTATTATATCCATTAGTAGGCTAAGATCTATTTTCCATCATGGATTACACTATATATCATGTAAATAAACCAATAATATTTTTTAGACTATAATTTTTGTCATATCGTATACAACATAATGATATTTTATTGAATATATCATTTTAAATAAATATATGGATAATTAGAACATGATTCACCTAGTATGATAATTTCAAGAGTTCCCTATATATGTCTACTCAAAAGATAATCTAGGGGAACATATATTTTTTAAGCCTTTGTAGTCGAATGATTGAGTTATTGAAAAAAATATCTCTTAAATGGATTTAGCACTTACTACTTTATATGGGATACAATATCCCCATATTAATTCATCTATTTAATTTTTATGTATATATTATTCTAATAATTTTATCTTTAATCATATTCTTTACAAAAAATGGATATGTTAAAATCATATTGTTGCAAAATTCCTTAAACTACTCATAACATCTAAAACTAACATAGATTAAATACCATCATTATTCATGCATATCTAAATGCATCCCACAAATAAGAAACATGAAAAGCATATATTTAATGGTTTATAATCATATAAAAATTAATAATCTTTAAATGATTAATCTTATAGAAATAGATAGTCATCCCCATATTTTCTGGACAAGGAATATCACTCCAGACTAGTTTGTAGTATAACATAATGTCCCTAAGACATAGGATACTATAGTCTAGAGAGACCAAAATTCCATAATAATTATAAACCCTAATAAATGTCAATAATAATTTACCACATAACTGATATAGAAATTTTATTTTAATCCATGGTCAAGGTTGATGTAAACTAAATCTGTTATGATGTAGAGCATGTAACACCGTAGATGCATGAATAATAATTTATAATATCCATTTAACACTTCAAACTAAAGAATACATAAAAAATTCATAATGTAACAATAATAATCATGAATATTTTTCTGAATAAATAAAACCCATGAAAAAAATTAAAAATATAATCATTGGATTAAATATAGATAAACTAATCAAAAATGAAACAATTGTAAACACTTCATTGTTAAACCGATCATTATAAATGGTCTATAATAAACATAAAAATTATATTTTTATTCCAAATATGTGATATGTAATATTATTGATTGTATCACCTTAAATATAATTATATATGTTTATTTATAAAATATCAAAATTTGTAGATTAATTTTATTGGCTAAAGGATTTAAATAATCAAAATATAACATATATAGTATTATTTTAACCTTGATCAAATGAATTATCAAACTGTATTGATATTTTCTTAAATAATTTATATATAAGTCCTTTCTCTTGAATAATTCAAATTAATTACTGATGAAAAATTTATAATTATAAAAAGACACTAATTTATAAATACCATTTATAATTTATAAGGATTTTATAAACTACACATTATGATTTCCATATAAATGATTTGTTTCTTTGTCATAACCCATTTTATATAATTTGGAAATGTACTTCAATTATAATATTTAATATTATGTATATGTAATTATTTAATGTTTTATAAAAATTTAATAATTAATTATAAATATTTTATAAATAATAAATTTATAAAAACTTTATATTTAAATAAATTTAGAAACATATCTTTTAATATGATTTCTTAATAATTTTGCAAAAAAATAAAATCAATTTTTAATATAAAATAAGAAGAGTCAAATTTTTCATCTCTATCATCTGAAACAATAACTGAATATCACATTTAATCATAAAAATACCATATTGAACAAAACCATGTTATATATTACAAATAATAATTAATTATTGATAATTATTCTCATGTGAAATAAAATAATATTAGGTGAACTATGTAGGATTAACCACATGGTGTTGGCTATCAAGACATATACAATGCCTCTAGTATAACATTAAAACCACACTTGTTTACAAATTTAGTGTTAAAACTATTTATACAACCATTCCACACACTAATATAAAACTTATGTAAAAATATATTAATACTTATCAGGAATATCACATAACATAAGGCATTATAATCCACATATTATTAACCATATTATTTTTGTGCTATTTTCTACAATTGGGATCAATATAATCATCATGATATGATTTTGTGTTTTTTATACTCTGATCAAAGATTTTTTTATATGATTCCCCAATATAACATCATTGGATATATTATTGATAAATAATTTTCAATTGATCATTTGATATGATATAATTCATCATAAAATGTTGTCCAATCATATAAAAAAATATCAAATATTTTTTATCTAGTTTCAATTGAAAAAGTAGAATTTATTTATCCTATGAAATATATATATCAATATTAATCATTTATTGAATGTTTTCATAAATCAAGGAACACGTAAAATACTTGTTACCAATAATATATTTTAAAATATCAATGAACAGATTATCAATGTAGTGAAATTATTAGAAAACACAAAACCCAATACATACAATGCTTCAAACTGAACCATGTAATATATATAAATTGAAAAATAATCTTCTACAATGTGAATCACTGATCCTTTACAATAATATTCTATAATCATTTTATTAAATATCACTCAATGTTATAGATTTTACTATTTCCTTTATGGCATGTCCATGTTTTGAAACTAAATAAGTTTTTTCATTGATTAGACTATCCTCCCTTCCTTTACATATAAATATATCATTAGAAAAGGAAGGTGAAGACAAGTTCTTATGAAGAGTATGATAATAATCTAACAACTTATCATGAATAATCTCACACAAAACCTCATTAGGACGTCCTCATTATATATAGAGGCCATATTTGAAGTATTAACTGAAACATTTATAATTTTTGAGTTAATGACTTTTAGTTACCACTTTCATATCCAATGTCCAGAAAATAATTTTTAATATACATGTTTTTTATATTCTTATAACACTTCATCTTATCAAACATTAATATTATATTAAATCCAATTAAGGGATGATACATGAATTATAACACTTATCAATCAACACTCAAAGATATAAACATTTTAATGACATAATTATATAGATATTCATTAAATACATACATTTCAACCCTTTTTATGTAATTTTATCATATTATATGATATTTATAGTATAACATCACATGAATATGGGATTTAATTAATCTTTAATTCAAATAAAAAAATATTAAATGTCATATATATGTTATTTTCATTACTCATGTGACGATTTTCTATTATGTTTCAGCCTGTGGTAATCAAAAAAATTTGTAATTTGTGAAGTTTCATGTGTTCATATCTATTTAAATTCACCAAAAAATTTTGTTTAGTAATGAGTAGCATGATATTTCACTAATCATGTTATAGGATTCAATTAATCAAAATATACTTTTTCATCCATGTGATTATTTATTTCATGGTGACCATATCATGGTTGTTAAATGTAATCAAATTATATAATATGTGTTTGGTAAAATAATCAAATAGAAAAATAGATTATGTATGTGATTCTCACATTATATATGTTTCATAATTAATCATAGTGTAAAGGAAATGTGATATTTTTAAATTCAAAAGTAGTGGATTAAATTACACCTACTCGTTTTTAATATTCACACCTAGAATATGTTATTAGATCCCAATTTTATATTTTAAAAATGAATGACAGTTATATTTTCTCCCTACACATCAATGGGCCATTAATGTGTCATGTAAGATAATGATAATTAATGTTTTTTGACTAATATTATTAGTTAATATGTAAAAAAGTATTTATTATAAATAATGGGATTTGTTTTTAATGTTTTTAAAATAATTAATAAGTAATTTTTAATTAATTATAAAATTATATCAGTTATTATAAAATAAATGAGGATAAATTTGTGGTAATTATACATAAATATGGAGATATTTCACTATCCAAATGGGAATTGTTATTATGCTTTAATTCTCTAAATGACTATTAGATGAAATTTATTTAAGATATATTGAATTTATATAAATTTTTCATATTAAGGGGATATTGAATGAACATTTTTCTATAAGTATAAAGGACGAGAAATGTATATTTCATCTACTTATGAAATGAATAGTTGGTTCTCATAGTTATCTAGTTCTATTTTTTTGTAGTCTTCTTCATCTAAGAGTCTATTTATCATCATTAATTTTCATTCTCAATTACTATACCTTAGATAAATTATAGGAATCCCCTGTTTGGAAGTGGAATGGCATTATGATGTTGGTGATTAACATTGTTGATTATTACCTACAAATATTTGAATTCTTCAATTCATGTTGAATCTAAATATTTTGGAACCATTTAACATATTTTTTTATTTCATCATTTTTTAATATTTTATTTTCATTTAATCATTAGGATCCCAAATTTTGTTTAATATTAATTGTATTATATACCAAATGAATGTAATTTCATTATAACTAAAAAGACGTATTGGATTCTCTCATGATAAATGAGAAATACATAAACTAATTATTAGAATCTTATATAACAATATAATATGTTATTACAATATAAAAGTCATTTGAACCTTATATGAATCATTGATGAGAATTTTTATTTTCTTATCACTTTACTTAATATAATTTCATGGTAAGGGGTTTATGCTCAAAACCCATGTGAAATATAACATGTCTTGTCATCATGTTCACCAAAATCCTAGAAAATACTAGATTTTTTCATCATAATAAAATCAATATGGAGATATAGATTTTTTTTATTTGAAATGAAAAACGTCATGAACATGGTATAAGATAATAAATAAAATTAATTATGTAATTAATTTGAAAAATGATATATTGAGTATGTATATGATACATTTTATCACGTTACTATGAATATAACATTTTATGGTATGTATATGATATATAAAATGGTAATGATATCATATTGGTGATGAGAGGCGTGATGTTGAACATATTAATTATCTAAAATTGGGAAATTCATTGTTCACTAAAAATATAAGAGTTTTAATTGATGTTGATAATAAGGGGTTGTTTCATATGTGTGCACAGATTGATAGAATATATTTTCTAAGTTAATACATGTGTAAATATTGATATTTTTCCATAATATATATAGAAATTAAGGTTTTTATTATATTGGGATCATATTCCAAAAAAATTCCATATTGAATAATGAAACACATGATACTGATAATGGTGTAGAATTTGTTATAGATGTTCATGAAGTTAAATGAAGAAATAAATTTATCAAAGATATTATTCATTAAGAAGGAATATTTTTAATGGTAATAATTTAATAAAATAGAATTATAATTTATGAAATTATCAAAAATAATATTAGAAATTATATATTCTAGAAAAAGTGACATCATATAAGAAATTTTATTCTACAATAAAGGGGGAAATATTTATTCAAAATTATAAAATGTATGCAAATTTTATAATATTTTATATGTTATCAACCATGATTTTTATTATTCCACTATTATATGAAGAAATAAAATCATTAAATTACGTTTAATAGATTAAAACATAATTACAAAATCATAGGTGTGAAGAAATATATGTTACATATATTTATTCTATTAACTATAAATCATGGTTTTTAGATATCTTTTATGAATAATATATTTATAGTATTGGTAAAAATAACAATGTATATTGAAAATTGAGTAAGGGTGATGTAGTCTTGTTTGTTTGGAATGAAGAAACAATTTTTACATTATTTGGATTGAAAAAAATATATTTTCCTTTCAAGCGGATTTTCATTATTCCTAGAACTCTCTTTTGATATATAATTTTTTTATAAAAAATTTGAGATATGTATCTTTTATATATTTGGAATATATTTCATTTATAATATAGAAAATATATTTTACTATTAATTGAATAAAACATTTTCTACTTTTTCTTCATAGTTAATTGATTATTTACATTTTATATTTATAATTAAATATATAATTTAAATAATAATAATATCAAATTTAATGATCTAAATTCCAATTAACCTTATTAGTTTCATTATGTTCATTAAAATTTAAATCACATCCAATTATATATAATGATATATTAGTTTATCAAAATTAATTGGAATATTTTTATGTATATTAATTTTCATTAATATGTAAAATAAATTAATGTAATCACTAATGGAAACATGCATAATTATTAATTAGAACTCTTATGTAATAATATATATGTTCCACTAATTAAGTAGCTCATGGTTGATTTCAATACCTCAAATCATTATCGATGACTTAAATAGTATGTTTATCATAATCATATGAAGCAAAAGTATGAAACTTATTAAATTATTAATTTTTTCATCACCCGACCAACTTGTGTCCTTCATGGGATAGAAATTAACTAAAGGGGACAAACCATGCCTTCCTTCAATAAGACATCAGCTAGAAAGAATAATTGAGTATGAAGAACACAAAAATGGGAGGTCACATCCTAATGTACCAATACTCACATGTACACACAGAACTCTGAAAAATTCTCAAGATATAATTGACTAAAACATCTAGAGTGTAATCAATGAATAAAACAACATCTAAGAAATACAACAAAGTGATGAAAGTTAATACATGATTATTATTTAAAACATACATTCCTAAATTGAAAAGAAGTACCAACATTAAATAATTATAAAAATAAAATACTGAATATATCCTAGCTCCCGATATCCATGAATAAACACAAAAAATGGTGTCTGCATCCATGAACAACTATGCTCAACTAAAACCTGGTCCACCTAGGTCACCATAGACCATCCTCTCTATGTATATAAAATGACCCTCTAGGGAATATCCAACACCAATGTTCACATAAAAATACACATTAAGATAGAATAAAACAAAAGTGGGAAGAAATCGAATAAAAAAGTAATCTCAGCTGATGGATAATTTGAAAATAAAACCATCATGAATGAATCCTGAAATAATATATAAAGGGGACCTCCATCATAAAAAATAATTAAAAATGATTGTGAGTATAAATTTAAATAAAAAATCCCCATATATTATGTAATTCACCTTGTGTATCCTCATAATATTTAGAGTGGAGGGATCAATCCACAAAACCATGCTCCATAATTGAGGAAAAAACTAACTCCAATGGAGGAGTCCCTCTCCACCGAAACATGATGATGGTGGTGTACCACTCCATATATAGAGGGTTCATTTCCTATATAATTTAGTGGAGTTTTGACTATAAAATTATGAAGTTTATAGAGGAATAATATCCTAGAATGACTGGGGGTTACTGACCCTGTCATATCTCATATGATCATACATAATCTCTTCCATTGGAAAAACTTTGTTTGTAGAGTTTTATCACTCATAACACCTCAAATCATATAACTAATAAAAAATGTAACACATTATATCTTTCATGGAAAATACTCAGTATATGATGCTCATGAGCCCAAATATATGTCTTTTTTGAGGATACACACAAGGTATATATTTTACGAAAATGTATAATGTGTGTACATTGGGTCACACAGAATGTGACATCACCTGTAACCTCAGAAAAGTCTTCTCATTGAAACACATTTAGTATATATGTCTCTATACACAACAATATCTTATATGAAAATGTCATATAAGTTAAATTACAATCGTGGGAGTGTTCCCCTCACACATAAATTAACTATCCATGTATCTCCACATCATTTGTCTATAAGGGAACATGACTTGTCTATTTATCCTGAGTCGTGAATATGTGTCCTCATCACATATCTCGACTACTCATGGGTTTTCACATGCTGTGTGGGCCTGGACACATTAAATGCCATACATTTGTCTTATGAAACCCTATATACTATATGAATCATATATTCAAGGTGTGAGTTCCTTCATATTACATAGTGTGTAATCAGGTATTATAGTCTAACTGAAATCGTATATTCATATGGATTCTAGATCCCTGATTCTCACTTCCCATCACACCATTTTACACACAAAAATATTAATACATCAATTGAATTTGTCTCTAATATTCTTTTATGGTCCTCTCGTGGATGGAAATTTGAATTACATTCACCTAAGAGGTTACTTTCATTCATCCAGTTGATAAATGTGGTCGAAATCCTTGAACCAGACACTTTTATACTTCTAATTCACTTAAAACTATCTGAAATAATTTGATGCATTTGTATTTAATGTATCTTTAATATATATGGGGGTTTTATCATGCTTGAATAGTCTAAATAGTGATGATTTTCCATTCCCATGGGACAATCAGAAAGAAAATGAAGAATGGTGGTGTGAAAACCACTAGAATGGAATGACATCATCATTGGATGTTCCAATACATGACAATAATTAAAATCATGAAAATTCAAGTGGGTAATACATAGGCAAAAAAAATATCAATGTCAATTTAGAGAAATATCATGTAAATATCAGAATTTGTGGATATTATGAAGATAATAATCCGTTCATATCAATTAAACCAAAATCGATTAAATTAATAAAACAAAAAACCCTATATCAAAATTGGATCAATAATTGATAAAGAATAAATTATATAATGATTAAAATGAATATCCTACTACATTTGGTGTTATTTCATGCATCCCATTGATCGATCGTTGTTTATCCATTTTCCCAAGTCCGTTGATGCCAACTATGGCACTCATCCTCCTCCACTAATCTACCAGTGTAAATAGGATAAACTGGAAGGTATTACATAACCATTTATATGTAGAATAGATATCTATTTTAAAATTTTAATAAAATAATTTGAATTAATTTTTAATTTATTTAATGAACCCACCAACAAATACCTTTTAATGAATGTATGAAGCTGACTAACCTCATGTTGTACTGAGTATGAGACCCCAATATACAAAACAATTGTTTGTGTATTGAGACTTAATCTGGATCTCATAATCCCTAGATATCACAAACATACTCTCATGATCCCAAATAATCCAAACCCAAGGAATTGTTCATCCATACAGGGTTTTCTCTGGTTGATTCTCAATCACCCCAGGTAATCTAAAAGAGAGGATCTACCCTCAATGTAAATATCCCCCATTAAATAGTGCATGTCAAGTCATGCATGCATCATAATGGATGTGAATCTTGAAAGATATTACACTTTGGGTATAACTGTAGGGTAATGTCATGATCTATCCCAGTGGGGCCCATATCCGGACTCCCCATGCTTTCATTCAATAGTCCAGGGGATTAAGACTAGAGATGAGAAGGAATTTCTCAAACATGGGAGAAAATATCCTAAGTCTTTGTACACAAGAACACATCTCCAAGCCTATACAATGCTGAAATGTAAAAAAAAAATGAACATCTATGATTTGTTACAACTAAATCTCACAACAAGAGAACAAAAATAATTAGACAAAGTAAACATGGAAAAACTACAAGACCACAAAAAAGGGTCTAAATATATTACTACCTAAAAGTAAAGGGGCTGTTGTATGAATATATCAGAAACACAAATCGGTTTGTCAATTCCCACTAAGCACTATATGGTATTGGTATGTCAAAGAATATATCGAATGGTCAGTCATCTGCACAAGACACAACATGTATGGGAAAATGCACTGAAGGTGTGAGTATAACAATACTTAGTTGGAACCCCCAAAAGAAAAAAATAATACAACAAATGAAATAAAGTCTTATCTAAAAAGGTATATGTCTACAACACATATAAAAAGCATTTCCAAATGTACTCAATAAAGGCACATTGTCTAATGGTATGTCACAACCATAGTATACCAACTTTGGATTACAGTTTGAAGATTCCATAAATCACTCATCAGGTAGAACACATTCATGAGTAGTATAAATAATGAGGTATGAAGAGATATGAAAAATAAATAAGGTTCATTCCCAAGGCCATTGGGTGATACAATCATCTCAATCAGGATTAAACTACTATGTAGAGGATCGAAACCCTCATTTTGTTGGTCACAACGATACTAATAACTATAGCAAGGGAAAGAAGATGAATAGAGGATCTCACTCCTGGACTCACTAAGGGATTACAAAACTCAATCCAAAAAGTCCTATTAGAGGGATCACTATCCTAGGAGTAGAATACAATTTCTTACTAACCTCTACGGAAAGGCTATATAGAACATACCCTAACAAATATTACCCATGATATAGATAAAAATTGTTCCAAGACATGTATAAAAGAGTACACCATGTGAATTAGCTGTTAAAATCCATGTCTATTGTCCTTAGGTTATTCCCATGTAAACAGATCATGTCATCTAACTGTGTCTGTGTAGAAGTAGATAATGTGTTTTATTCTTGGGAACTTGACTTATGTACCAGTACATGGATTATCTCATGTAGTCTAGTCTAGGATGTCTTAGTTTGGGGGAGTACATGACTTTCTCCAACCCGGGTACTACAACCCATCTTTATGTACCCTACAAGGTACATGCTGGGTCATTTGAGAGAGGCCATGAACCATGTGATAGGGGTTACACACGGTGTGATACTTAACATTTTCACAACACCCTAGGAACCTCAAAGGGGGCCCACATGGCATGTAGATCAAGATTATATTATGTAAGTCACAAAAATTTCCAAAAACACAAGGTTGCGATCTAGTCATATTTTCCATTTGTACGACCTCTAATCTGGCCACTCCTTGACAAAAAACATAAGGAACTGCCTCTTCTAAGCCTTTCGTAGAAAAAAATCAATTTCCTTCCATAAAATATTCTCAAAAATCAATTTAAGAATCTTTCTTCATTATTCACTAAGGAATCTAAAATCGATTATCCACCATGGGCTGATTTTTCACTACTTCCATGGTCACATTAGTATCATTTCTTGTCGATCATAGATCAACAATATAAAATTGTTCCACATAGAAATATGGGTGAAATGATTGATTGATCAGGAAATGTAGAATCATGAAAAAAATGAATAATTCTCATGATGAAGAAAGAACCATGGAGAAAAGAACAAGAAACAATGAGAGGAACTAACATCAATCAATGTTCCTTTTAATCTTGATTCATTCTAATGAGATTAATAATGAATAAATTATTAAATCAAAGTAATTCTCCAAAATTCACAATGCAATAAACCCATCCGGTAAATACACGCAATCAACTGATCAATACCTTGGTTGATTGATTTTTTTCCTCATAGTAATGATGAATGGGGAAATAAGAGATATCAAGAAATCTACCTACCTCAATTTGGATCAACTTCAGGTGATGAAAAAAGATGAATCATGTTTGTTGGTGATATCCTTCTATTTCTGTTGCGTGTTGATCGTTGATCAATGATCCAGTCATTGATCTCCTAAGAAGAATCCAAAAAATCTCACTCCAATAAATTTGTTACAGTTCCAAGGCTATGCATAAAAAAATGGTATTTCGGTATAATTGTATATTTAAATAGTAACTAATCACTACGTCAAGAATTAGAAATATAATTTTTTATTTAAATATTTTTTTCATTTTTCATACCTACGATAATATTTCTCTAACGACCCACACTGAACGAGGTTATGTCACGCCGAGGGTAAAAACCTCATTCTAAACTCAATGGTGCTCTCATCTTTCAGATCTAGGTAACCTTTTATACATTTTTTCATTTTTCCTTAAAAACAGTGTGAAAATGATATTAAATATATTTACTATATTTCAAAAATTTATTCCATGATAACTCTGCCTCAAAATCTAACTCCATCTTGACACATATTCTAAAAAATAATACATAAAATATCCATTAAATAATATATAAAAAATGTGAGTCACTACAATCTCCCAAAATTAGATATTTACATCTCTAAAAGCCAAAACAAAGTATATATAAATATATTTGGGTACTTAGCATGAATATGAGTCTCCTACTCTCATGTTCTCTTCTATAGATTCACATGCTACCACTGGACACACACTAAAGGAATCTATCACCCATGAACGATCCTCTCATATGGGTCCTCGATCTCTCTTAGGTACTTAGAAAAGGTAGCTCCATCCTCTTTGTTCAGCTTTCCCCTTTCAATAACGTGTGATGGTTCATGCATGTACCTCCTCAGTTGATACATGTAGAATATTTTGTGTACTTGGTATAATTAATGAGGTTGACATAAGCTGTATTCCCCCTTGAAAAATGAAGAAAACATCTAAAAATGGCTAAAAAATCATTGAGATAGCTTTCCACCATGACCAAATCTCGGTAATCTATATTGTGGTAAAACCCCTAGGAACACATGGTATCCTTCCTCAAAACTCCAAAATCTGCCATTATCTATTTACATAAGACATTTTTTAGAAATGTTCAGTTTTCATCTACTCCTGGAAGATCCCCACCATATTGTTAGTTTATCTCACTAATGTTGGGTCCATTAGTGCTGACTCTCCGAGGTTAGTCAAGAAGGGTGGTGACCTATAATGACCCATGTACAAAGCCTATAATGGTTCCATATAGATGGTGGAATGGTAATTATTGCTATAAAAAACTCCAAAATAGGTAACCGGTATTCCCAACCATGAAGAAATTCCAACAATCATGCTCATATCATTTCCTCTATAACCTAAATGGTCTACTTAGTCTTACCATCAGTTTGGGGGTGGAACACTATTCTCATGTGAAAATTAGTTCCAAATCCTCATGTAATCCCCTCAATAATCATGACATGATACAAGAATCATGGTCTGAAAAGATCATTGATGGAAATCCATGGAGTTGAACTATACTTTGAACAAAAAGGTATCCCAAGCTCTCTACTGTACTTTACTCTATAATTGCATATATGTTTGTTGACATGCTGATTTTTTCTGTAATCAAACAGATGTAATCGGTCCCCAAGACTTATATGGTAATCCCATCATAGTGTCCATGAATATCCCATCCCACTTCCACTAAGGCACTTCATTGTGTTGAACTAAACTAGCTTGAACTTCGTTCTCAACCTTCAAATGATGACAAATAAGGCTTCGAGAGATAAACTATACAACTTCTTTCCTCATCCCTAGCCACCAAAACTCATGTCAAAGGTTCTGGTACATCTTTTCCACACATGGATGTACTAAAAAGGAAATCTATTAAAATATTTCACTAAATCATACCATCACAAGACTATAACTGTGTTTCATCCTTGGAAAAGAAAGACATTATCCCCACCTTTATAAAATCCATTTGGAAGATTCTAGTAGATATATGACCAATTAGGGTCTCATAGTAAACACCCCCAATATACACATCCCTTACTCTCTACAAAATTAAAGGGGTAACAACCATCGACTTATGGAAATATTCTCCATCTCCATATACAAAGGATAAATACAATGAGTCCAAATCATCAAAATCCTCCTTCAGCAACAATGAATAATATCTCAAACAAAGATCATCTGCATTCATATTCCACTTCTTTGATGTAAAAAAATAATTAATTCATAATCCTAGAGGTACTTTAGCCTTCACAACTTCCACATGTTATGATCCTTCTAGGATATGATGTACATGAGGATTTTATGATCAGAATAGACTATAACTGCTCACCCATCAGGTACTGTTAGACTATCATTAGGCTAATGTCTAACATTGCAAACTCATGATCATGGGTTGTGTATTTTTACTCATGTGGTCTCAACTATTGTGAATCGTGGGGAATCACCGCAAGCCACTACATCAAAACACACCCAAGACCTATTCCTAATGCATCACATAACACTACATTCTCAATAACCTACTATGGAAATATCAGTATTTGTGTGATCATAAAACTCTAACTTAATTACTGAAAATATTACTAGCACCTCTCCGTCCACATAAAAGGATACCCCCTTTCAGTCAAAACTTTCATGGGTGCAGATATGCTAGAAAATTAATATATGAATTTTCATTTGTAGACTTCCAACATAAGGAATATCAAACCCTCCATAACTCTCTTGGATGGATCCCAAGCTAACCCCACCCCAACTATGGAAGGGTCCAATAACACTCCATATACTGATATAGCGTGTCCCATAAAGTGGACTGCCTAAATATAGAAAATTCACATTGAGATCATTTTGTAAAGTTGGTGCTCTTAGAGTATGTTCAGAACTATACCCAAGTTTGTAATGTGATCCTATATGGTTTTCGATTACATAAGGAAATTTTCAATGAAGACAACCATGAACTGGTCTAATAAAGGCTAAAAGATCTGGTTCATGATTCCCATGAACATTTCTATGGAATTTTTCTTGCTAATGGTAATCACCATGAAATCATTTTGAATGTAGTGACATTTTAATTCTATCTTGGTTATATCCCCATCCCATTCTCATAACTGGTGATGTCCTATCCTGAGGTCATCCTTTGAGAACCATCGTGCCCTTATCAACTAATCAAAGAGGTCATCGATCCTTGGTAGTGTATACGTTTTCATCATGGTCACCTAATTCATGCACCGATAGTCTACACAAAACCTTAATCACCAATGCACCTTCTTAAAAAAAACTTGTGTTTCTTAGGGAGAGACACTAGGTTTAAGAAAGAACATCCTTTTTCAAGTCTTCCAAATACACACTCAACTCACATAGCTCTACGAGAGTCATCAGATATGATAGAGTAAATATATGTGTCATCCATGGGTGTAGATCAAAGAATAATTATATATCTCAGTGTGGAGGTAATCCTCAAACATTCTCATGGAAGACGCCCTCATTATCTGGCCCCACTACACGAATCTGGAAACTCATAACATCCACTGCACCAAGGGTAATTCTAGACAACTAATTATTAATTGGTTCCACCCTCATATGCATGAGTATATCCTACACTACCTAGGCTTCCTTATCACTAGAAAAGGAGAAGCTAGTTATGTCATTGTTTACACACCATATCATTTTCCTAAAACAGTTGAGTGTGGAATGGATTTTCTATAACCAGTTCGTCCCATGAATGGAATCATAAGGTCATGATGCTACTACTAAGAGATTCTAATAAAAACTCTGAACTCTATGATTCAAGTCACACTATTGGAACAAGTGTGTGATCACTGATCCTTCTCCAGTAGAAATCTACATGTTTAATGGTCAATCATAGGGATCAACTAGAATCATTATGTCTCAAACAAGATAGGTGGAATGAAAATAATGACTAGAACTTATGTCTATCAGTACTAAAAATAATTTATAAGAGACAAATATTTCCCCTCAAATCATTTCTGGTTCCTCTGGGTCATAATATTTGACTGTCTACAACTGTCCCTTACTTTGTTATCAAGCTCCATGATCCTGACATCAACCAACTAGGGGTGGTGGTGGTAATAGGTCAAAGAACCTAACAACTCATGCTGCTCCCCCTCCTCATATTCTACATCTACATCCCTATAAGATTTCCCACTCCAATCTAATCCTCTATATCGGAATCCCATCTATAGTTTCCCTATCAGTGGTATGGTAGGATAGAAATCTCATGCAATATATCCCCTACTCTTATAAGAGTTTAACTACCTCAATCTAGGCTGACTGGACCCACCTTACGAGTTGTGAACCACATATCCTACATATTCAGACCAAATCCTAAAATGCCTCACATATCTAGGTCCATGAGACTAATATGTAATCCCTAATAATAGTCTCTCTGCTCTTGTTTCCTCGCTACTGGAAATTACTGGTTGTATCTACTTTGACAAGAAACTCTCAACCACCAATGTTCACTCGAGCACCATCTCATAGGCAGGAATTCAAGGAGGGATAAAACGAGACCAAATGTCTCTATGAAGAACTAGATCAATGGTTCGAGCCTTAAATATCTTTCCATGAATTATATTCATTGAATATTGGGAGCGGTTGGAAAATATTAATGAATACTCATATATTGTCCTACTACCCCATTGAAGCTACAAAAGATTCTAGATATGTATATCACTTGTTACATCTAGAGAGAATTCCTCTATGAAGATATGATTAAACTCTAACCAAAATTGATTAACCTATTTATACTTTTGAGACAGTAAACCCTACTATGTCCCTACTAATACAGGATGAAAGCTCACTCCTAGGACCACCACATGCTCTGCTTGGGTCCTGTATGGATGGAAAACTGAGGAAATTACCTCAAACTAGTCCTTATATGCTTGTGGACTAGGCTCACTTTGAATCCTAATGGGTCTCTATCATAGAATCCTGTGATTTTTTCTTATCCTGTGCACCCTTATACTGGTACTTTTGGTACCTATTTCTATTCTACAGGTGGCGGTATAGCTAATGAAAAACCTGGAGGTAACACCATAGAAACATGTCACTGTATCAATTCCTCGTAACTGAGCATATCAACCTCGTAATCATGATGCTGAATCCTAGCTAGAAAAAATCAATATGGAATACTAAAATAAACAAGATATACCTTATCCAATGAGTATATCATTGGTGGTGACTCAAGAAGGAAATGGAAACAACAACTCATTAGTATGTGAGGAATATTTAATTTGTTTCCTTACAACTAGTGTCCTCATGTACCGAGTCAAAAATCAGTGGATCAGGGTCCTGGTGTATGGATACGTCAGCCACCACACTAACACTGAAGTCCTTGTCCTAAAAGAATAACTCAAAATAATTAATACTCTTTCCCTAAAACAATATCACAAAATCTCAATCCTATGGATGAATTGACTCCTTTGATACCACTCTCTCACGATCGGTCCTAATGGGGCCTATTCCATGATTCCCCAAGCCCACCTCCAATAGGCTAGGTGTGGGAGACTAGAACTGAGAAGGAATATCACTATCATGGGATGCCTTTTCCAATGTACCTAAAACATTCACACATATCTAAGCCTAAAAATGAAATAATTAAAAAAATTGGGTATGAATACATATAAATTTCTCAACATGAGTACGAAGGGATATAAAGGAAAGTAAACAAGACCAAATACAAGATAACCATCAAGAGTTTGAAACAAGCCCAATTTGAAAGTAAATTGACTATTGTCTGAATATCACATGAATACAAACTTATCTATCCAGTCTCACTAAGAACCATCTTGTCCTCGTTCATTAAGGACTTCGTAGAAAGGTCAGTCATCTACAAGTGGTTTCGACGGGATCCCGTGGGGCGCTGCGCCGTTCTTCAGTTCTGGAGGGGGGAGGTTTTTTAATCATGCTGTTGTGTGTTTTCTGCAAGGTTTATGCTTGATTTCTTCTGGTTGTGATGTTGGTTTTTTGGTTTGGATTTGGATATGGATTTTTCGTTTACGTTTTGATTGTTTCGGCGTTGCGATGGAGGCGTGTTCCAAAAATGGTGGAGCGTGATGGATGGTTGTATGGGTTTGAAGGAGTATTCTTGAAGAGACAAGAGGAGAAATGGTGGAGTTTAAGAGGAGTCTGTACTGGATTTTTCTGATCCAGTGGTTGATGATGAATTTTTCTATTGAGTTGAGTTGCTGAAGGCACAGTTGAAGAGGCACCGTTGAAGAAGGGACTGGTTGGTCTATGTCTGATGTTGGTTTGATTCCTATGATATGTAATTGTCTGATTTTGGTTGCGACTACTTGTTGGGTTTGGGAATGATGTTTTCCCTCACCCATTTCATTGTTTACTGTACTTTTTATTTTCTTTAATAAATGGTCAGAGGTTTTTCCTCTGACTGACTTTCCTGGTAAATGACATGTGGGGGTAAAGCCCTTTCTTGGGTGAGTAAAAGAATACCCAGTAGGAAACCCAGAAACCACAAAGCATACAAAAAGGTAAAAAAACAATCATCTCTACTTAGGTATAGTTCTATAACACATATAAAAATAATATCCATATATAATAAAAAAAGACATATATTCATAAGGTATGTAACAACCATATCCTACCATTATAGGATTCTAGCTCAACGATTGGAAAAAGCACTTGTCTAGGTAGACACACTCCTAAGTCTAATAACACTGATGACATCTTACGAGATACAATACATTGATGAGGATAAATCCAAAGGCCAAGGGGATATACCAACAAAATAATATCGATTAACTTGATATGTAAGGTATTTATTCCTATGTACTTTTCATCACAACAATACCATGAACTCTACCTTGGGTACACAGATGAATAAAGGATCTCGCTACAGGATTCACGAAGGGATTCTGATGAATATTTCCAATAATTCCTAATGAAGTTATCATTATCATTGGATTAGGAGATGATTCCATTCCATCCTTATGGATGATAGGAACATACCCTAATGAAAAAAATCCCAATTTATTGTGGAAAATGGTTCCAATACTTTTATAACATGACGTGAAGTAGGGGTCACATGCTAAGTCCTTTGCCCTCGGGTCCTGCCTGTGTAAACAAACCATGTCATCAGCCATGTCCATAGAGAAGTACATGACATGTTGTCTGCCCATGTAATTTACCTTTGTGCTAGTACTTGGCTTAGCCTGCATACTCTAGTTTCGGAAGTGTCTGTGTGGGTTAATACACGACGTGCTTCTACTCGTGTACTTCAACACATGTTTTTGTACCCTCTAAGGTACATTCTGAGTCTCCTAAGAGATACCACATTTCATATGATAGGGGAAACATGCATTGTGATACTTAACATTCTTCTAAAATTCTAGGAACATTAATAGGGGGCCCACACGATGTGTAGATCTAGATTACACACCGTGTATCATGGAAAGAAACATAGATACGTGATCCGATAATATTCTCCATTTAATAGGCCTCTAATCTAGCCATTCCATTCTAGAAAACTCAACGAACTACCTCTTTCAAGACATAACATAAAAATATAATGTTTTTTCCATAATTTTTTTCAAGGAAAATGGATCTGAGCATCAATCTTCATTGTGCACTAAATAATACTGAAAAAAGGGAAATCATACATCCACCATAGAATGATTCATCCCCTCTTCCACCATTACACCACCTACGTATTGTGCTGATAGAAAATCTATGATATTAGGTCATTCTCTAACGAACCTATGTGTAATGATCAGCTGATTGGGATATGTCAAACCGTGTGCCAAATTAAGAACACCCATGATGAATGAAGAACGGGGGGATAAACGAAAAATAACAAATGGGTGTAATGGAATTCTTTCAATGTTTATTTCTATCTCAAATTTATTCCTTTATAATAACATTTAAAAATCATCGAATCAATGTTACTCTCCCAAACACACTCCATAATAATCCCATCCCAGAAATCAATACTTTAGTCAATTAATACATTCTTTTGATATGAATAAGGAATATGGAATGATAAAATAATAAACCAACTACCCTTCCTTCATCTGGATCAATTGCTGAAAAAGAATGAGGTTGCATCACATTCATTGGTGATATCTTTAGATTTAGTTGTGTGTTGATCATCAATCCATGGTCTGGTCACCATTCTATTGAGAAGAACCCTCTAACACTCTCTCTAATGGATTTACAATAGCAACATGTATATACAACTACCAATTCTATTTTTCAAGAAAATTTTAATTGAAGACAAAATAATCAGTTCTATAGTAGCTTAGTTTTTACATTGTATTATTTTTACATTATATGGATTAATTTGAAGATCAAGCACTATGACGGTGTGTGATTTTGAGACTTGGTGTGCCCAGAACAATTTTTTGAAAAATGTTAAACCATTAACAATTCAAAAAAATAGTTTTCTTGAAAAAATGGAACAACACTTAAATGGGTCCCAAATCAAAAATATGAGGAAACCATTTAGTTAAGGGAAGTGGTTTTACCATAGATGTGACATAAATTTTTTCAGCCTGGTTTGCAGATAAAAAATGTTTGGGAGGACCTAATTGGAAATACAATTATTTTGTGAAATTTATTTTTGATGCAACAACTCTTCTTTTTATTAATGATTTTTCATTAATTCAGGTTTAGCCTTGTAAACCTAAGTTTTTTTTACCCATGGAGAGAGATCCTTGGGAGAATCCATTGGTGGATGATGATAGATCGATCAAACGATGCACATCAGATTTGAAAAAATATTCCAATGATTACATTGAATCTTAGATCTTCATCAGCAATTGAAAAAAATTCAGCTATGGTGGTTTTTTATTTATGGTTTCCCCATTCTTGATTTTCATGATGAACATGGGTCAATCCACAAACATTTTGATCTATTGTTTTCATTCAAGTGTGTTTTATAATTATAGGGATTATTTTTGGATTTTTCTTTATTTCTTTCATCATTATTCATTCTAAAAAGAACTATTTGATGTCGATGTGAACAATGGTCGAAATTCATTGCTCAATGTGTTCTTTGTGCTTTTCTCTCCCCAATTTTACTTAGTCATTTCTATTTGATCCCTCTGGCCATATCTCAACATTCTGGGTGGCTCCAAATGTCATCGAACCCCTAAAATCGAGGAAAATTGACAAAAGAGGTCTGGTCAATGTTGATTGGGACCCGAGGATCACTCATCTATGAACATTTAAAATATTGTGAATCAAAGGTGGCTTGGTTTTCTAAGAAAGGGACCACCAATATAGGTCCAACAAAATTAGGCGACGACGCTGGTTGCTAGGGGTGCTTGCGACCAGAGGCACCGTCGATCGGAGGAGGCGACATTAGCAGATAGAAACCATTTGTTCCTTCAAGTTTCACCTTGATGGGGGGTTAAACATATTTTCCCTAGATGGAAATATATCATTGAGGTTCATAAACCATTTCCAAATACTATGTTTAGTTGGTGAGGTGTCACACTTTTTGGTTCTATAGCTATAGTTAGATTGGGTACATGATGTCTTCCACATGTCACAACTGAGGTGGTACCTGCATGACCCATCACACGATGCCAACGGGGGGGGGGGAGGTGGACATTGATGATGGGGAGAATTTTGATGATTACTCAGTGGATATTGAGGATCATAAGAAGATGACACTTTATGGATGATCTTTTCCATTTGTATGTGTCTGTTGGAAACAAGAGAATCTCTAGGAGGGCACACGGGAGTAGGAGGTTCAGATTCATGCATAGTACCCTATATTGTTTGTGTAGTGTTTTTTGACTTTTGGGGATGCCAATCACCTAAGTGGGGAGAATGTAACATCTCATATTTTTATATTTAGTATTTTTAAATATTATATGTATTAATGTCTAGAGTTGGTGCTATGAAATTATGTGTTTCCATGATTTGGTGTTCTCAGAACAATTTTTTTAAGGGGTACCCATATCATAAATATTATGGCACTATTGAGTTTAGGGCAGTGGCTTTACCCTAGGTGTGACATAACTTTTTTCAGGGAGGGTCATTTGTAGAAAATTTCTTGGAGGATGTAACTATAAATAAAATAATTTTATAAAAATTATTATTGACATCGTGACTCTCCATTTAATTAAGGATTTTTTAGAAACATAGGGTTAACTGTATAACCCATAAATTTACCTAGATAGATGGAGATAAAACCTATAGTGAAACTGTTGGCAGACAATGATGGATCGATCGAACGATGCACCTCAGATTTGATGAACCCTTCCAATGATGACATTGATGCTTCGATCTTCATCAGTAATCAAACTTAGTTGATTTAGGGAATATGTTTCATCATAGTTTCTCTATTATTTATTTTCACTATGAATGAGGGTCAATGCATGATCATATTGATCCATGGTTAAATCATTATGTGGTGGTTTATAGTTATAGAGACTGTTTTTTGAGTTTTCTTGATTTAGTTCGTCGTTCTTCATTCTAACGGGAAATAATTGAGGCCAATATGAACAATGAACGAGGATCATGAATCCTGGTTCTCATTGTGATTTTCTCTCCCCCTTTCTTCGCATTCTTCGTAATTGGATCCCCGTGGTCACGTCTTAAATTTTCAGGTGGCACCGAAAGCGATCAGACGCTAAAAAAAGAGGTAAATCGATAATGGAGGTTGGTTTTGTGTAGAAAAATACCCAAGTAGTGTAGTTTTATGACAGTATCAAATTTCAAGCATCGATGTTGGCTCAGTTGTCCATATAAGGGATCATCAGTGCTGGCCCATCGCGGCAGTCCGACGTGGCGAGGTTTCGGTGTTGACAAACTAGGGTGGTGGTGACTACAGGTCGTGGTTAATGGAGGTAGAGTATTTGGTAGTGTGGAGCATGGAGGGTGGCCACTGACACTACCAGGTGGTCCACATGTGGCAGATGAGGTGGAACTTGGGTGAGAGGGAAAAATCATGCGAGATGTATGGGACCAGAATATTGGGGTGGGGCCATGCAGAGTAGGGTGGGTATGTTGGGTTGTTCCTAGGTGGTTTGGGGGTCAACTGTGTTGGACCCAGGTTGATCTATGGGTGATCAGTATGGAGTCGAGCCATGGAAAATTACGGCAGTCGACCATGATCCATGGTAGCTATAGCTATCGCATGACAGTGACATATGGAGGGTAGACTGCGGCGGTCGACCATGGTAGCCACAAGGCTGTCAGTCCTGGTGGTCCTCAATGGTATTCAACTGCAGCGGCCGAACAACACAGTCAGCGAATTGACCATGCAGTTGGTCCATAACCCGACTAAGCCCCCCCTTTGAAACATCAAATTTCTATAACATTCAAATGGTACATCCATTTGATGAGCCGTCTAGGAAATTGGGATGCAAGTGATGAGAAATATGTTTTGGGATGAGTGGATAGTTTTTAGTTTTCCCAGGTGTAGTTTGAGATAATTTCCATTGGACTTTTACTCAAGGATACAACACGACATTACATCCACATCATCAGATTGTAATAACCTCTATAGGCCAAGTCCTAGACAGAAAATAGTACCCCAATGTGGGAATGGAGCGTGATCCTATATCACCCCTAGTGGATTTTTTTTGGAATCAATGTAACCACTAAGATATGGGAATTGGTCCTATATCAGGTGAGCCACATCAGTTGGGTTAATGGTATTTCATAGTGTGTCTGGACGGGGTCCTATACGTTTCAGGTTGATCAAGATTGGGTATCTGGTATTAACTAGTGTGTCTGGATAGGATTCCCTCTATGTGTATAACAATATTCCTTGACTAATACATTCCCATTTGGGTCAATCCCAAATTATCTCCACCTCATTGTGAGTTTATCTTCTGATATGATGGATTGCGGAGTGAGTTCTCCTAGAACGTGCATGCTTCCAGCAGAATCCTTTGGATGGTAATTGGTTGTGTATTACATCTAGATTGTGTATCCTAGTTTTAGTATAAGTTGATATTATTATTATATGTTTTGTAGACATCTACATGTGTAGAGATGATTGTACCTTCCTCTCTGGTATTACTTTATCATATTCCTTTGTGGTGTTTATTTATGGTATTATGTTATGTTATTTATTTAGTGTATTCCCTTGTGGTATTCCATTATGGTATTCTTATGTGGTATTTCTTTGTGGAATTCCTTGGGGTATTCCATTGTGTTATACTCACCCATGTAATAGATTTCCCTGCACCTGTCATGGCTAGTGAAGATGACCCTCATTTCAAAAATGTCCTAGGTGGAGCAAGACTAGATGATTCTTAGTGATACTAGATAGAACGAAGTGTGTTCCAATGTTATTAGATAGCAGTCCTCGTAACTCTACACCAGTTTGGAAATGTTTTATAGACTCTGGGTGGTGGGATTGTATTTTTTTTGGTTTATATTCCAGTACATTTACTATCATACTCTATTGTGAGATCTTAGGGGTATGAAATCATTTTTTACTTAGTGGTTTTTATAATTCATCATTTTTTCTCTAGGATATTGTATGCATGTATACATGTATTTTGGTTAATGCCACCCATTTGGGGGAAATTCTTACTCGGTGCTAGTCACAAAACCCTGACCTATTGGATATGGGCTTGGGGTAGTCATGTCTTGGGCCCCTTTGAGAAGGTTCATGACAACTGCATAAAGAATTAAATATAATATAATTTATTAAATTATTTTATTCATTTTAATACCCATGATTAATTTTCCAGAAACAACATGCACCAACCATTGTTTAGTCACATATAGGGTAAAACCCACATTATGAACAAAATGGTTCCATTAAATTCTTGATCAGAGAGATTGTTTAGATGTTATTCAACTTTTTTAGGACATCTATGTGTGTGTGTCTGCTATTAAGTATATTTAATATACTTCAAACATTTATTTTTGGAACAATGGGCCTCAAAATCACGTGATGACTTAGATCTTGGTCTCTAAAATAATCCATACAATATCCATGCATAATACATCATAAATACATGCAAATAAAAGTAAGTCTAGGTATTGAGTGACCTCACCAACCCCTTATGAGATCAGAAGTATCCCAATGAGCCTTAGGAATATCTAGCTTCCCCAGCCAAATCTCTTCAATCATCAACAAGTGGAGGCTCATAAGAATACATGGTCTCTCTTCTTGAGATTCAATTTACTATGAAATCAGTCCATGTATTATTTCATTTTCCTATGGTCTATCCAGATACACCCACAAATAACATGAACCTTCTCAATCATTACATTCCCCAGTTCTAGAATTGTGAGAGATGTATCACAAATCATAGTTCATCACAATTGTGACGTAAAAGGCCTCCTATATAATGAATAAAAAGGTGTAATACTAATAGTGTAGTGACATTTTTATTATATGTTAAATCCATTGAAAAAAGTGATCCTACCATATCATAAATTTTACTGCACATATCCTCCTAATATATCCTTCAAAAATGGATGGCCCTTTAAATCTAATAATTTATCTTGTTGTGAAATATAGTGTTAATATATCACTATCCATGAAATACACATAATGTCCTCTCCAAATCTATGATAGGAACTGAAAATTTTGTTCATATTTTGTCTTCATGAGGACCCCAATAAGTCAAAAAATCTTCTATATATATAGACACCCTAGACTAGGAACTGGAATCCTCTCCAAAATTGTACAAAATTTGGCTAAAATGGTAAGGTGGTGGATAATATAATCAATTGAAAAATTTGAAAACACTACCTATAGATTCCCCCATTATTAAACCCATCGATATTCTATCCCACATTCACTTTTTGAGATATGAGAATTCTATTCAAATCTGTTGCAACCTAATGTTATACAATTTCTACATAACATGTGAGGCATTGTGAAACATATTTGGAAGCATCCCGCCTCAATCAATCACATAAAAACTAATATTGAATATTCTTATACATATTTTTCGATCTTAGATATACATCGGGGGGTTTGAAACTCCCTAAACACATCAACATGAAACAAAAATGGAATTATTTTTCATCAAATGAAAAGGATATTGTTATACCCACCTTTAGAAAGATCATCTACTGCATCTCATATAGTTAACATATCACAAAACATATCACAATCAACATCTAAAAACCGAACCACTCTCACAAGTTGAATAAGTTGTGTAGTTGCCTCCATATAATAAAAGTTATGTTCAAACCCTCTATTAATCTATGGTAAAATATAATGTGACCATCTACTCATATTCCTCATCCCCTAAGAAAGAATAATATTTCCTACAAAGATAATCTTACACAACATTTTCCTTACCTAGATTGGGTACTATCATGATGTTGTAGTCTTGTAAGAAATAAAATCATTTCCACTATCTCAGCTTGGGATCTCTTTGTGTCAATATATAACTAAGAATATGGTGTTCATTCCAAATAATAAAATTCTTTCCCAAAATATAGTGCCTCCACATAATCAAGGCGATTACTACAGATATATACTCCAACACTTTGGTCAGTTAATTCTTCTCATGTATTCTAAATTCACACAAACCCATAACTAATCACTACCTCCCTTTTCATTAACATGAATCTAATCCTAGATCGAAATTCAATTCAATACACCTTGTGCTCGACACCCTCTATTAGAAGTCTAAATACATGGTTTCTAGTAAAACTATACCTTAACTAGTCAAATTCACCATGAATATTATCATGCTAAGAGAATGGATGCCCTTTACACATTATGGTAGTCTAAGAGGATGATATCTTAGAAGTATCCTCCATGAACCACTAATAGTAACCTATCAATCGATGAAAATTAAAAAACAATGAAATGATCTAGTGTGTTTCCTAGTTAATCAAAACATCAATCTTTTATTGATCCATAGTATCAACATTCTCAGAGATAACATGCCTCAATATGTATGCCAATAAAATCCAAAATTGAAACATTTATATCATACCATATAATTTGTTATCCTGAAGTAACCCCGGAATAATCACCAAGTTCTCTTTACTGATCTCTTTATAGATGGATTACATGAAAATTTCATCGATGAAAAAAAACTATTAAACAATCTATGTATGGATAGATAATCTGGTTCTTATATTCCATGAACAAAGTGGGGGATTTAATGACATCAAATGGAAACATCCATAACTCATAATTCTTATAAAAACAATGAAATGATTTCTTTGGAATGTATAAATTTTGATCTATCATATAATCATATCTAGAACAGATATCAACATTCTAAAACCAACACACTCCTTTTAAATGGTTTAAAAGTTCATCCATTTTTGGTATGGGGTTCTTGTTCTTGACCATCACATGATTGATGTGGTAATAATATTCATAATTTCTCAATATATCATCCTTCTTTTTCATAAACATAGAAGAGCCCCCCAAGGGGATACACTAGGTTTGATAAATCCTTCTCTAAAAGGTATTCTTATTGAACACTCATTACATGGGGCTCGATAAATTCAATATAATATGGAAAACAAGATATATGTGATGTCATGGGAAGAATTTTGAAGTAGAAATAAATCTCCCATCTTGGATGTAGTCCCAAGGCATTTTCAAGATAGATGTCCATATAATCCTCTACTACCATTATACCCCATATTCATGTGGTTCCCACTACACTAAGGTCTAAAAATTCTCATTAATAAGAGATAGATTGTGGATACATATCTTAGGATCCTCACATATATCAACCATAAGGTTTCTCTAACCTATGCTGTATAATCTCATACCAAATATACATAATCTTCTAACATTATTGTAAGGAAATTTTTTCTAATAACACATCGTGGAAAACTGTTCTATACTAGAATGACTTCATAAGGATTCATTGGAGTGACCAAGTTATCTCATTAAAAACACTCCCCACTGAGCATCATAGCATACTACTATAATATGTGTTCTATAGATGAATCAATCTTAGTGGGAACCTATTCTTACATATAATGACTTGAATATTCTATTTGAAGCGATATCTTTCACACAAGGGATATTGATATGGATGAATGACTTGTTCTTGTGCCTATAAGTACTAGAGATAATGTATAGAATACATATATCAAAATTGCAACCATCCCATGTGAAACATGTGTTTATCCCACCATGGACAAGAACTAATCACAACATCGATTTTTATCCCTATAATCTATGGGATAGACACTTGATGGTGGTAGTGAGACTAGCTCATAGTTTCGTTCTCCTCTTGCATCTCCTATTACATCTCCTCTCTCTGATGCTCCACCTGAACCTTTCTCAGTATGGCCTCCCTAGGGGATATCATGATCAATATTGGAAGTTAACTACTAATGAAACTCTATCATGAATGACTATCCACCTCTTATCAATAATATTCTAAATGAATATTCATTAAATGAATACTGAGGGGACTACACCCATCACAAGAAAAATATATTTAATATTTAGTTACCAACTTTTTTCTTTTTCTCTTCTCTCTTTCTTTTTCCACCTTTATTTGGGTTCATGTTGGGACTTCCAAAGATGGAGTGAATTTTCTAGGGGAAATGAACTACAAATCAAGGACTTATGTTTTTTTAATTAATTTACAGGGGGTATAAAATTTTTAAAGGTGTTGTCGGGTTCTCTTCTAGTAATAAGAACACCGAAGTGTTTTAGATATTTTTTTTCTCTCCTGGATAAATACACACTATGTGATTTGATTACATGCAATGTATTGATCATCAGGAAAATTATGTGGATCGATATAGGGAGTGGGAAGTTTACACAAATGGTAATGAGTTTTCATAATGTGTAATGGGTGCCTATAAGAATTCATGGAGTGATTTAAAGAATAATGGTTACACACCATGAATGTGTATGAAAAACATTGTACTGGTAAAAACTAGTTTTATTAAAGTGTTTATAAGTGTTTTGGCGTACTTGGATTTTGAGGAAGACATGACATAAAAGGGGATTTCACACCATGTAAGTCTCACGAGTTGAGATTTTAGGGGATCATTCATGTGATTATTCTTTCAGTCTTCCTTAGGATTATTCCTTCTCAGCCTAGAGTCTCTTAGGGATGATATTGGGTTCCTATAATCCTTCCTGATATTTTTTTCATGTGATTGATCATCATTGTCGTTCCGGTGAATTTCACCAAGTGAGTATTCTTTATATTTTTTCATTGCTTATAATCATAGTATCCATATTTCAATATGCCTATAGATCATTTGATCATTCTGGATTATTCTTCTTATTTCTTTATAGATATATTTTCATATGATTTTCTAGATTCTTACCCTAGTGTTGTCTATGTTGCGGAATGTGAGTTTCTATGAGTTATGTTGTGATTGGTGCTATTTACCAACCCTTTATCTAAATTGAATAAATAGTGATATGTGAGGGCCTTTTTGAGGGCCTCCATTATCATTGTTGCGTTCTTACATATTGATGTATTGTGTTTATGGATTGTATATCCCTTTATTGAGGTAGGAGATTCCATTTGTAGCTGACATAGGATGAATTTTATTGCTTTGATTTTTGATAAATTGTTTTCTAAATGAAATGAAATGATTTATTGATCGGTTTCTTCATGATGAATGGTTTTTCGATAAAATATGGGGTTTCTTTTTTATTGGTAAAAGGAAAATCTATTTTAAAATAATTACGAATTGTATTTATTAAATGGTTTACAAATAATGGTTATAATGAAATTGTTTTATTAATAACGTTCATGGGAAGCCTTGGGAATGTCGGTGGAATGTTTAGCTTAAGCCCATCATCCATATATTATCAGCGGTCCAACCATGGGGTTTTTTATTACAGAATCCAATTTTCTATAGAGAATAGGTATTGAAATTGTTTGGGGATTCAAACATGGGGAGTTTTTTTCTCATTAGGATGGTGTTCAAAGGAATTTATTATGAACTAGTCATTGATTTTTGTATGATTTGTCTTTTATCATGGCCTATTTTTATCCTTAGTGTGATGATACTAGTACTCAAATTGATATAGTATTTGATGTTATATGTGACACAATATTCTATTTAATATGAATTATTTGATATATATATATATATATATATATATATTTGGGTGTGTATGGGTATGTGTGAAATTCATTGAGGCTATTTTACCAAGATTTATTTGGAAATATGAAAAAATGGAAAATTAAATGTTTATTCTATTCATTTAATGAAAAAGAGATTTAACTATTTATCATGTATTTTTACCATTTAATACTAGTGTGTTCTAATTATTATAAAGTGAAATGTTATGGAACATATGGGTGGTGTAACTTCTTGACCTTTTTCGAAGGCACATGTCATTACTTTTTTTAAAATTCCTTAAAATGACCCTTATAATGATTCCTAATTAAGTCAATGTTTTCCGAAGTGTGTGTGGGGCTCGTTCAAAGCCTATATCACAAATATGGGATTAAAATACTAGGATGCATGGTGAGTAGATACTTTTTGGCCCTACCTTCATGGTTAGAAGAAACTATGCTTCCCAGACTGCATGGTTTACCTTAACCATGTGGTTTAAAATTGTTGGGACTTGGGTCCCTCATGTTTTTCCTAGAACCATGTGACTTAAGGTGCATGGACTCATGATGTTGTTGTGTTTTTGGATAGATATGTTTTCATAAATAGCACATGGTTAGAAAAACAATGACCCAAATAGTGTAAGGTGTCCCTTTAAAGCAGCACCTTGGTGCATGATTGGCGAATGGTTTAGCCAACCATGTGGACAGACCATGCTCCCATATATTTTTTGGGAATTTTAAAAACCACCCTTGATGGATGTTTTATTCCTTTCATATTCTTTATTTCTTTCTTTCTCTCCAATAGTTTTCTCATCCTCCCTCACATATGAAGCCCACCTCTCATACCAAGATAGGCCTCAATCCTCATCTATAATTCATTATCCAATTATATCTCCTTTTGATCCTTTTGGAATCTAGAGCTATAGACTTTAATCATATACTATCAATTTAATGATCTTCATCCCATATATTGTGCTATCCCAATGTAAGCTCATTTCCCCCATTTTCAGGGCATTTGGCAGTTTTTTCTTTTTATTCCAAACAAGCTAAAATCCAAGGCCTAGACAAGATGATGGATGTTCTAGAAGTATAAGGTAGGAGATCTAGGCAATTTCACCTCATTTCATTTCATTCTATAAAATGAATCGTTGTGCCCCTAGATGGACCCTTCTCGCATCACCTCTATTTATCAAATTTAACTTAAATTGGAATCCTTTCCATGCATTTGTAGACTTAAGCTAGTGGAAAATCATTCCCCTTGGTTTACCAGCTTGACCCATGCAGCCTAATTTGGTGTAACTACCCTTTAGGTTCATCTTTACTTTTCCTTAGGTTGTATAAACACCCCTAAATGAGTTTTCTTATAAAATAATTCCTTGAAACAATATTTTAAATTTAAATGACATATGATCCCTGAGTTAGCTTTCAAATATTATTCTATAAGTGTTTTACATAATTGAATGACATGGACGAATTGTTAAAACATGTTACAACTGCATTTTCCAAGGGACTAGGCAATGTGCCTTATAGAAAATCCCAAGTCCTTATGCCATAAATGTTTTTCCCAATGTAATTCGTTGACCATTATGATTATTACCAGATAATGGACAAAATTAAATGTATTAGAAATTAATTTATACTTTATATATATATATGTCATTATTATTTAATTTATTTCAACTTAGTGTCAAGGGTGGAAAAATGGGTTCTGAGTTATAGACCTCTTAGACATACTCTTTTTCCTTCATATTAGAATTGTAAATGCATTGTAAACACATAGGGGGAACACCAGTTATGCCTTGGATGGGATCTATGAGTATCATCTATTTTCACATCGTGCCTATAGTAACATCATGGACATCATTCTTGGGTCATCATTGATGGAATCATTAGCCTATGGTGTTCGGGGAGGTGTACTTGAGGTCTTGTGTCCCATAGTCTTGGAGAACCATTATGTGGCATCTGTGGTGGGATGTTACAAAGTGGTATTAGATCCTCTTTCACTTTTTTCATATTAATTGGTATTAGACACGTGACTAGGATATAATAATTTTGTTACGAGAATGTGTCTGGTAGTATCTAACCCATGTACATAGGAATCCCAAATTATATGGGATGCATAAATGTAGTTATAAATTGCACTGTTTCCATTTCATGGATTTCATTGTTGGGTGAAAAAATTTCTTTAAGCTATTAATTTTACTGACATTATGTACATGGTTTATTTGGACTTGGACCAATGATATAAGGGAATATTAGAATCATGAATGACATTAGGAACCTTAGGATTAAAATTTTCTACATCATTATTTTCCATATTTGAAACACCCTGGACTAGGATGCCAATAAATTTTCCCCATCCATGGTGGGTCACAATGCCCCAATAGAATCTCCCCAAATACCATAGGATTCCAAATAGTATCAAGGTCCTAGTTGTTGTCTTTAGGGAGACTATTCCATCATTATTAGATTATAACATAGTTGAATAAAAATAAAAACCAATAATATAAAAAGATACAAAAAAGTATAAAATTGATAAATTAAAAAGACATCAATATATAATTAAAAAAGATGTTTCATGTATACAATGAAGAAGATATATGTATCTATAAATCAAAAAAAATTGGTAAAAAGAAATATAGTATAGTATATGTATCCAGAATTCTAAAATGACCCAAATGTTCTACCTTTAAATAGCATCATGAGACTCATCTCGATCACATGCTCCCCAGATCCTAAGCTTGGCACAAAATCAACCATCGAATAGTGGAAACATTTCCTGGTCCCTACTTGCATCCTAATAGGATGCTTCAGGTATCCCAAGGTAACCCACACAAGGCGTGATACATAATAACTATAGAAAATCATCCAAGGATCTATTCATGTTCGGGATGCGATATATAAAAAGCTAAATAATGTGCAGGTAAATAGTTATATAATAATAAATGTTTTGTTCCAATGGATTATCTACTACTGAACAACTATCTCTGAAATAATATATCAAGGATCCTAGGAAAATATGGTGAATATCCTCTTATAATCTAACTTCAAGAAACTCATAAATAACCATCATGTTCTTGACATTCATCCAAACAATTCATGTGAACCCCGACCTTTTTTACCACCTAATGTGTCAAAAAAACATGAACAAGATGTTAACCCAAGAATATTACATGTTTCCTACGATTTTTCTATATACTGATGTTTCATACAATGAAGTGTCATGTCAATTGTGTAGAGGAACAATGCATCCTTTTCACGTCCCAGGATAATCTTGATGGAAACACAGCTATACACTATTTGGAGTCCTAGGAGCATGTCATACCAAACATGTTTGACATGAGTCCAACAAAGACAAATCCAAGGGGTAGTAGGACCTATGTAAACCCATAAAATCAAGACTCAAGTATCATAATCAGTCCAAGGAGTCCACTACCATGTTTAATATCAAAGGAGAATTTTCCAAGGAATCTATTAATTCATTCACCATTTTATACCATTTATCATTTTATACCATATGATTCTACCCACTCACATAACCATTCACATTAAATTCAATCTCATGAGTATACACACTCGTATATCACAATTCAAATTCAATGGAAAGTAAAGAGTATACCAACGAACAATTTACAATTCACATTTAAACATATCACATGATTATACAAACTCATTTTAACATTTTCCCAGCAACCAATTTATCAATTTCAGTGAAATAGAAATCATCTAATCAAGAATCACATGTATGGGGAGGAAAAATCTCATAATAATCAATTTTTTTCATTTAATTTATTTACAGGTTTCCAGTTACTAGGAAAACGCAAGAACACACCCCTTGGGTGTTTCATAAATGGGGAAATAAAATGTGAATACATGGAACCCCTCATGGGCGTTCATTGTATGGGGAAACAACCACTGTTACATCAGAATGTAACCTTAAGGCATCCCAAACATGCTAAATCATAATTAATTTAATTTAACATTTCAATTTCAGGGGTTTAGTGAAATGTCCAAAAGGTGTCCCAATGATATATTGGTCAAGAATGAAATAAAACCAATGGGAGAAGTATAGAACACCTACCATAGCTCAGTAGTATACTGATCACCCAATATCAACTCCTTAATTGATTTAAATCAGGAGACAAATGAAGAAAAAAATGAAGAACAAAAAATTTGGGGAAATTATTTTGCAGCTATATAACATCATTTATAGGAAGAAGAACAAAAAACTAATAAAAATGAATTGATTACTCCCTGATGCTGATCTAATATGTAATTCCATGCATCAACCAGATATTATATATTTGAGATCCTTTAATTCCAACATTATTCATCAAAATTGAGTTCAAAATGAATCCCCTACAATGCAATAGGAGGAAATGATACATAGGATAAGATATATTTTTATTTAAAAAAAAATTATAAATTTATTGAAATAAAAAGGGGTCTCATGGTTTAAGTGAAAAGTTAGGCAAACAATGTGCCAAATATAAATAGTCAGCTATAGGGAAGGGCATGCACAAATTTTCCTCCCATGTTTTTACTAACCGTTCAAAAACCGTGAAAAAAAAGCCTCTATTAAAATTGCAGACGTTATTGCATGGTTGAATCACCCAAAAATCATGGTTTGGCCTAACTATGCTTCTTCATCCTTCTATCTCCCCATTCCTTGCTTGGATTTTTAGAATATGTGTCCTACCCCTCATGGATTAAACTAATCATGTTCCTATCCATTTTCAACCCAAAACATGTGTTCTGGGCTCTGAATAAGACCCAAACACCCTCAATACCATTATGTCCTCAATGGTAATCCAAATTTGGACATATATAAACATTGTAACTAAAAAATAATTGATCTATACATCATATGAAAATATGGTTACATAAAATATCCCCCTTGAAACAATTCAACCCTAAATTTCCCTCTGAAGTGTTGTCAAGATTTTTTTGAGAACAAATTTGGCCATTGAGCACATACAACAGCTTCATGCTCTCATGTCTCATCCTATAAACATTGTGATTCCTTTGCACCCATACTAGATAAAATGACTAACCTCTGAGGAAATTCTTGTTCTGTCAATGATATGAATAGAATCCTCCTCGTTTGACACATCTTCTTGTAACTAAATCTCTCCGAGCTACAAATCGAGATATGGGTTTGAATGATAATGACGTTTCTGAGATATGTGGATGACTTCATTCATGGCTTGGTACCTATAAGGAAACTAAAACTGATAGGATACTAACCCAAATATCACTAGAATCTCAAATGACCCAACATATCATGGTGAAAGCCTACCCTATCTCCTGATCTGTCTATGTCCTTGCCTCAATGATAAATGTGAAAAGTCCAAATCCCAAAAATGAACTCTAGAGGTCATCTGCGATGATCTAAATATTATTTCCAATGAGAATGTGTTGTAACTATCCACTTGAAAATAAACTTCACATACTCTATGGTTTTTTGAACATGAAAAGGTCTAATAATAACAACCGCTCTTGCCTATAACCAACACAGGGGTGATCGGTATGAACTACAATACAAAGCCTTATAAGGATTTATCTGAATAGTATTTTGAAATCTATTTTTGTAGGCCAAATCAACCAGGGTTATATGAATACACCATGAGCCCCCAAATCTAGGGTGTATGATCTCATAATTTCCTCAAGAACCTATATCATATGCTCTAACTGGCCATCAGTCCGAGGGTGGTATGTTGTGCTCACAAGAACCTGTGTAGCCATCACCATTTTCAAACTCCATACAAAATGATACATAAGACACATTTATCAATCTAAAATGATTGTGCAGGGGATCTCATGAATTCATACTATCTTACAAATATAGAACCTTCCAAGTTCATCCACATTGGAATGTCTTCTTTGTTGGAAAGAAAAAGATCAATCTGCATGAACCCATAAAAGAACTACCTATACACTATACGTACCTTGATGGGACATCAGTAAACAAGCCACAAAATATATTGTATCATAATCCCATTTCCACGTGGGGATATGTAGATACTATAAAAGTATATCTGGTTGTGAGTGTTCTGTCTTCAATTGTTGACTTGTGGAATATCACTAAACTAAACTAACAACACCTCTTTTCCTACCTGGAAAGATGTACTGGGGACCTCATTTACCTGGAGACACGATCTCATTGTATTCTATTAAAAAATCTAGTCGATGAAGATCCCAACCAAAAATTTATCACAAAAATTGGCCAATACCAAACCATGGTACATACACCATTATAATTTCGTACAAAGAAAATAACTAAGTGTTCTAGCATTGATCTAAGCTAGACATCATTAACTAAGAGAACCCGACCACATCTGAGGTCATATCAGGGACCTCACCATAATAGAATAGTTGTATCTCAATTGACCAAAAATAAACAGGTCACAAAAGATTTCCAAAAATCAACCGCTGACATTTTCACCACACCTACCTTAACCTGGTGATGTGTTCAAACTAGTTCCTTATGACTGTATCATTGAAAAAAGCATAAAAAGAAGTACCACCATAGACTAATATTCATTAAATTCTAGGAAAATATGGAATAAAGATTACAAATATAATGGATGCATCTTCTTTCATGGAATATTTCATTTCCCGTTAACACATCCACTGAAGTCCATACCCAATTCCCTATGACATTCCTTTGTCAAACCTTCATCCTAAAATATAATCTATCATGCCTAAACTCATAAAAAGAGGTAACCTAGATACATACCACTTGAACTGTCACATCTATTTTAAACATCACCTCTGGGCCCGATATAAGTTCATAGTAATATTAGATTCATTTAATTGGAGCTAGGTAACTAACTCCAGGTAGTGCATAATCCATATATACAAGTGAGGTATTTGTACTGGGCTAATATATCCACATCAATGCATGAAACGAGTCCAATGAGGCATCCGCCTGGTGGCCATGTCAGAAAAAATGGCTAGTTCCAAAGATTTCATCTAATTAATTCTTATTTGGGAACCCATGTATCACTAAGGACATACTATGCCCTGATAAGAACCATGGACCAGTTTAGAACACTGATAAAACCACTGAGAGAAGCCAAAAAGCTTTTAAAACTTTACCACATCATAATAGAGACACTCTATTAGTGCATTAGGGATGCCGTAAAGATAGAGGAAATGTTCTTCACTAAACCACATCACACTAGGAGTATAATGAGTATTTCCAAGAAGATCTGTTGAACCATTACTGGATGAATTCTCTTGAATGAAGCTCGGCTTCACCTACCAATGCACTGCCTTTAACCAATAATACTTCTTTACCACCTGATGGATCTCATGGTCATTTAAGCCTTTCCACCAAATTCTTTACACGACTAATGGTTCCCACTATGTTTTGAATACCCATTCAATCACATTAATGTTTTTCTTTCAAGAAACAAATGACACACATTAGAAACTATGAGAGTCTCCACACCCTAGGTGTGTCCTATTATTCAAAAGAAGAGACAGATTAACTGCTGATAATTACCCTAGATCAAATTTAGAATAAAAACATGTGTCACCCCTCTGAGTAAAACTCATAACATCAATACATGAGGAATGAAAACCAAAACCAACCTGACCAGCATGTCAAAACACCCAATTCCCTAGAAAGTCATCTTTAGCATCAGGATGAGCTTGATTTCCATAATACCCATGTCACACTACTCTATAGATGAACCAGGTACATATATAAAAACACAAAGATCATTGATTTCACCAAAATCAGCATGTTCTATATATCATTAAAGAACTGTGAAGGTAGAATGTATATAAAAGAAAAGTACTATGATGTTCAAAAAACTTGATGACCATCCTCAATACTATCCATAGATATTCCACCCAATTCACCATGGTATCAGGTATTCCATGTAATAGATTTTACCAAGATTCATATTTCATTATTCCTCTATTATCCTAGATGTTTACATTCCAAGTCATCCATCACTACATAATTGAAAAGGGTCATGAGAGCTTCAAATCAGCTTACTATTCCGTAGGCATGTATAACCACTTGAAATCAAGCATTACCGGATGCTCACACCCATAAAAAGGGTCATGGATACCATGGAAACCCATCAAATAAAGGGTTTCTTTAAAAATATATGTCTCATACTATGAAAAATGGAACCCAAATGATACCAAATGATAGAAACTCATAGCATCTTACAATGTACATATGCTCAAAGGTGATTGGTATGTTAGCAAGTTAAAAAAGGGTGACAAAAGTCCAAAGGGATTATGCAACCATTACCTATACCCATGTGGAAATGGGAGAATGTTACTATGGAATTTTTCATGGGTCCCTCAAAGAATTCCAATGGAAATAATTCAATATCTTTTGTGGCTGGCCGACTCACCAAGATTTCCCATTTTATCGCAATTCAGTAAGATATCTCACTTGAACAACTTGCAAAGATATATGTGAAGAATTTTGTGAGACTACATGGTGTTCCAATCTTGATTATCTATAACCATGATCTAAGGTTCACATCTAAAATTTGGAGAAGTCATCAACATGCTTTGAGTGCTGAATTAACTTTCAGCATGACCTATCACCCCCAAACAGATGGACAATCTAAAAGAACTATTCAGACGCTTGAATATTTGCTAAGAGAATGATCTCTAGAATTAATAGGTGGATGGGATAAGTATATCCTATTGGTTAAGGTCTCGTATTATAGTATCTTTCAATCGAGTATTCAGATGGCTCTATATATTGTTTTATATGGAATGCGATGTAGAACTCCTACCTGTTGGGATGAAGTAGTATAAAGAAAGCTACTTGGAACCAATCTTGTGCAAGAGATGATAGAGAAGGTTCATGTCATCCAGAAATATATCAAAGCTTTTCAGATTCCGAAAAATGTCAATATTGAAAACCATCAAAGGGACTTGGAATTCTACATTGGAGATAATGTCTTCCTTCGAATATTACCATGGAAGAGAGTCATGTGGTATGAAAAGAAAGGGATTCTAAGCCCATGTTACATTGTGCCCTTTGAGATCCCTGACCGCATATCAGTCATGGATTATTGGCCTGCAATTCCAGTGAACATGGTTCATGTTCAGGATGTTTTTCACATATCACTCCTAAGTAAGTACATACTAGATCCCTCACATGTACTGAACTCAAAGGTGGTACAGTTGGAAGATGATCCCTCTTATGAGGAGTAACTAGTAAAGATTCTGGATAGGAGAGATAAGGTCCTATGAAAAAAAGACAACCCATCTTGTTAAATTGTTGTGATGGAACCATATGTTTGAAAAATCTATTTGGGAACCCAAAGAGGCATTGAAGGAGAAGTACCCTCACCTGTTTCTGTAAAAAAAAATATTGAGGGAGAAATTTCATAATGGGGGAAGAATGTAACGACCCAAAGTTTTATCAAGGTAATTACCTTCATATAATTATTCATTATAGTATAATCAAATTATGATGCAAAATTACATATCATGATACTAAAAACAATGTGATCAATAAACATAATTTTTCCACTTCTATATTTAGAATTTTGAAAATCTGACATACACTGTGGCGTTCAGGGTGATTTTTGGAGTGTAATGGAACAAAGATAATTTTTGGTGAATAGTAACCTACCATTAAGAATAGTAGCCAACCCTTTTGAATAGTAATATGACCATTATGAATAGTAAATCATCCAAAATAACTGTATCCTCACTCTTGAATGATTAAATAAAATTTAGGAATTTTATAACTGATAATATGACCATAGTAAAAGTATTGGTATTTTTGTAAGTCATAGATAAATAAATATAATTAATTAAATAATTTAAAAGAAAATTTGTTTTCCTAAAATGATTTTATAAAATAACTATTATATTCATTATTGTTTTAATATAAATTTTTAAAAACTTTTTTAATTTTTGAAAGCATTATGAAATCAGTTTAAATTTTCAAAATCTGTATTTTTCATGTAAATTATGATATTAATTAAAAATTAAATTAATCATATTTAAAAAATTATGTTTTAAAAATGGAGTTCATTTTTGGTTTCTACATATCAAAAATTTTTAGGGTAAATTTTTCGGATTTCTATGAAATTATTGAATATTGGATGATTAGTGAAACACTATAATTTACAAAATAAGATAAATCCACAAACTATAGAGTCATGTATGATGTTCTGATGATATAATAACAATTGGTTAAAAATCACAAGAAATTATTACTCTTATTTTTCATGGAATCATCACTATTACATTTCATGCAGAGAAATAATAAATTAATAAATATAATATTGAAAATACCCCTCTCCCCTCCACTATAAATACCACCCCTCACACCCTCATTTATTCACACCTATCATGCTTAAATGATTCTATAAAATATTCCCAAAAATCATACCTAGACCCTCCCCCATGTCGAACAGCTTCTGGTCTCATCAATTGATTAATCCATGGTTCCTTAAAGAGGATTCAACAAGTAATTCCCCTCTCTCATTTTTTCCATTAATTTCCTTTCAACTTCAAGTTCTTTTCGTAATGTCCCTCTACCAATACTCATCCACATTGTATGGTATCTCTAGTATCATACATATAATATAATTTTTTGATGCTAGTGTGATAATATATCATCCAATCCCCTTCCCCTATTATATTTATTTTTTAAAGGAAAACGTTGTTCTCGAGGTGTTAATTTATCACTTTCAAGAACAACATATTTTTGTTTTCTTTTAACGCATCCACATATGGTCATGAAACCTTTTTTATGGATTAAATAGATTATGTTATATGTATTATATCATATTTAATTTTCTGGAACTAACTTTTGTACAAATTACTAAATGATTAAACCAAATAAATTAGTTGTGGTCGAAAAACCACCCGAATTAACCCAAATGATCATCATAAAATTCTTATCTAATGATTCATTCTCATGGTATATAAAAAAATTATTTATAATATATTTTGAAGTTATGGGTCATCATAAATAACTTCTAATTACCATTCTAGATGTTTATCGACATTTTTATGAACTTTCTTTCGTGAATACAGGTGAACCATTCAAGAAAACTATAAAACCCAACATTCCCAAACAATGAATTTAATCTTTATAACTCATATAAAGGCCAATAAAGTAACTTAATGAAACCATAATGAAACATATTCATGTATAAAAGGTTCTATAATTTCTAATTAATGAATATAGTGTCATTAAACATGACATTAAAGTGAATAAAGCGTTCAGATACAAGGTAAGAGAAAATTCTTGAACGAAACATTCTTTCTTCAGGTTCTCCATAATTCACTCCATTTTTTGTATGGTTACTCCTTAAAAATCATATTATCATAATTATATTACAATTAATAGGATATAAATGTATTCTACTTATGTTCACGACAAACCCAATGTTTTCCAAAAGAACACTTCTCTCAAATAAACACACTCTCAATAATTGTTTCTTCCTCACTCATTTTTGATTGTTCTATGTCAAGAATGTTATTCCATTTATATTTTGGGAACATAATGTTTATAAATGTATTCCTTGTGATTTAAAACCCATTCATTTATATTTATTATTTTATGTTCAGGTTTGACATATTCTCTTTGTGGAATTCATGATAATGTAAATATTATGGTGTGACGGGTGCACTAAGAATTATACAATGCAATATGAATGTTATGGTGTGATAGGGACACATAGAATTATATAGTAATCTAATTCATTGGGTAAAATGATGAATCTCATGAGAAAAATGGAAATTATGTGTGATCATGATGCCCTAATTTTTCACAACTATTTTTGGTTGTTGACCTCTAAGACATGATGTTTCATTTCAATGCATTTCCACATTTCAAGTCTTTTATTAATTCTTCTTATCATGTTCATGATCCATTGACTATGTTATTATTGGGATCACCCATTATTATATTGTTCATATCTATCCTATTTCTGATATTTTATAACTCCCATTATGATGTATATCCTGAGGTTATTATGTGTACTAAAGAGTTTTCGAGGGAAAATTTGAAGCTAGAGAAGAATGGATTAAATAAATGTTCATGTTTTATATTGTAAATGTTATGGATGGTCCTGGTTTTCCCAAGACACTAATCCTTTGTATCCTTATTTTTTAATACTATTAGGTGGATTATATTTATAATGATCAAATTGTATTTTAATGTATGTTTGGTTCGCTATAGTTGGTATCAGTGTCAAGGTTTTTTAAAATTGGGAAGTAGGATTATTGAACCCTTGAGAAAACATTTAGTGTGAGACAAAGTACAAATATGAACACAAGAAGCTCTAAATTAGGATACCATATGTGATTATTTTACTGAATACTGTACAAATTAATAAGATATTTTTTCATGTCTTGTTAACTTATGTTTTCTTCTAACCTTTTTTGTTTTAGAAAATGGTGTGAACTAGGAGAAATCAGGCAAACAACCCATGTGAGGGCCAATGCAATGATTTCCCAAATTACATCTGCAATTCTTTGGGAGGTATAGTTAAAAACATCATTGAGATTCTTACCCAAATCTATTAGGTTATGAACAATAACCACAATAATGGGGAAAATACACTTTCACCTAAGAGGGAGAAACTTGTTGTCAAGTGCTTTATATGATAATTACCACTGACATTTATTGGGTCTTCTGATCCACTTATTGCGGAAGAGTCGGTAAACTGTTTGGAGAATATCTTTTATGTGCTTCAATATTTTGAAATAGATAATTTGACTTTGGAAATTTATCATTTATATGGAGTGTCAAATCAATGGTAGGATTTGACTAAGAACACCAATCTAGGTGATGAAATAGAAGAGATGGAACAGGAAACCATTATGATCTTTTATAGTAAGGAGTATTTCCCACGAACACTTCACACGATAAAGGAGAAATAATTCATTTAGCTCAATCAAAAGGAAGGAGAATCTTTCATGAACTACAAAGATAATTTCACAAGGCTTTCAAGGTATTATTTGGGTTTTGTTATCATCAATGATAACAAAATTGATATATTTTTTAGTAGATTAAAACCACAACTTCTAAAGGCCCTTGTAATTCAAGGCATTGGGAGTTACAAAGAATTTTTTAGATTTTCTCTAATTGTGGATATGGTGTTTGGATAATGGTACAATGTCTATGGTGATAATAAATGTAATATGAGGTTTCAATATGGAGGATCTAATGATAATGGTGGGAAGAAATCTCAACGACCCACAAGCCAGAAATGTGGGAAGTTGCATCATGGGAACAACCTCAAATGGATGGGGAAGTTCTTCATGTTTGGGAAAGAAGGCCACCATTATCAAGAGTGTCAAAAAGACATGAGATTAAAGGATAATGTAGTGGAAGAAAAGGGACCCCCAACCACGGATCAATGGTACAAATAATGGGATAAAGGGAACTATGAAAGCCATTTCCCTAAACCTCAAGTCCTTGAGGGTAATCAATTGCAACACCATCCAAATACAAAGGAACATGTGAAGGCTTATGCCATCACTACTATGGAAGTGGATTATTATAATTTAGTCATACACGACACTCTTCTTATTAAATCAAGAATAGAAAAAGTATTATTTGATTATAGTACTACACATTATTTTATATCTTGCAATTTTTCTAGAACTATAGAATCGTAGCCCCAAAACCTTGAAGTAGATATATCTATAAAAAAACAATGTTGAGAAATTATTACAACCAAAGTGATTGACTCTTATCCAGTTGGAGTATGTGGGAAGATTCCACTCTTATTTTCCTATATTTTTATCTTTTTCTTTTAAATGTACCTTTCTAACTCTTCTACCCTATTGTAAAATTACAAACCCTTTATTGTGGAGTTTATTTTATAGAGTCTTATGCTTTAATTTTATACATAGATTATTTTCCTAGTGTTTTTGTTTTTTTAAATTATATTCCATGTCAGTGTTTCACTTCCCCTTTCTTTTTCTAGTTTAGTTTTTTATTTACTTTCCTATTTATCTTATTGTTTTTTTCTTATTTTTTCATATAGTTTCATCCTCAGTTTTGTGTTATTTTTTCCCTCCATATTGCTTACTATTAACTACATTCATGTTGTTCTAACTAACATTTGTTTCCCATGGTAGTGAGTTGTAAATTGGTTTGAGTTTTAGAAATCATTTTTATAAGTTTTATATTATATTTTGTTTTGTATTTCAGTAGATAGACTAAGAAATAATGCTATATGTATAACATTAAACCACTAGGGAGAAATAATAATAATGGTGGGTGAACTCATAGATGATTCATGCTGTCCAATTTCTTCAACTACTTCTAGAATAATGCTTCCAGAAATCTATTGAGAAAATTTCCTATGAATAATCATGGATTCTCAACCTAATTCACTATTTGAGCCCCAATTTGTGAAACTTCTATCCTTTACTCAAATCCTTGAGATTTAGATAAGGATGATAAAAATTATCACTATGAAATTAATTTTTTATACTTCTATTTATTTATAATTTTTTCTAAACTCATTAAAATATTTTCATAAATTATTTGTTTTTTTAGTTTATTGTGATTTAGATATTGGAGCTCAGGGGTTTAACATGAATGTGACTTGAGGTTTCTCACTATTATTAGAGTTGGTTAAATTTTATTCTTAACAGTAAAAAAGTTTTCTCATTTTTTGTTTGATATTTGATTTTGTGAGGTAGAGATCATGGAGATGAAGGCTGTGGTATAATAGTTACACGAGGTTTCTCACTTGGGATAGGGATGCGGTTGGGGCTGGATTAATGGTCCATGGGCATGGATGGGTCACTGGCATTGTTGTGTTAAAGGATGTGGTATATCTGTTGCTAGATCCTGGGTCCTAGGGCAAGGATGGGTCATCGCTGTTGGAGATGGCTCGTTAGTACTAGGTCATGGATATGTCACTTGTACTTTGTTGGTGGGGGTGATAGATCCTATTAGGGGATGGATCCTATGTTTTTGTGTTTAATTTTGAATTGAATTTCATTATTAATAAAATTAATTTATATCCTAAGTATGAACATTCATGTAAATCAAATTAATTTTATTAATTCAAATAGTTGAACTATATATAATAAATTTCTAAATATAAAATGAAATATTAATAGAAATAAAAAAAATTAATTTTTATTAAAATGTAATTTATAAATAGATTTTTATAAGTTGGTTATTTTATTAACAAAAAAATCATAATAATCTATTTTTAAACACTTTTACCAACATATATATTATATATCAGTATTATTATAATTGATAGATAAAAATTCTATCTCTCGCAAAAACATTTAGTGATAGTGTTTATACCGAAAATTTAGATATAGAGACATATGTTTTATAAATATGTTTTACCAATAGAAAATTTAACTTTACTAATATATATTTCCCTCTTGGAAAAGGTTAAATATTTTTTAGTGATTATTGTCGATTGAACTATCTTATGGTGAAGAACCACAATCCACTTCCTCATGTAGGTGACCTCTTCAACCACATATGAGTAGAAAAAATCATTTCTAATATTAATTTTAGGTCAATATACCATTTATTCTAAGTGAGGAAATCAAACGTACCATGTACAATGTTCCAAAGTTGTTATATCAGGTTAGAGTATCTGTTTATGCTTTTCACCCTGACGAAAGCACTAAAATTATTCATATATATAATGAATCATGTTTTCCACTCGTATTCTGATCTTATTGGGGTAGTATTCATTGATGAAATCCTAGTGTATTCACGTAGAATGCATGACCATTCCATCTATCTAGAGATGGGGTATAATAAACTAAGAGAGAAAAAACTATATGTGAAGATCATTAACTGAAAAATTTGGACCCAAAAGGTTCATTTCTTGTGTCATATCATATTTGATGTGGGCATGTCCGTTGACCCAAAGAAGGTGAGCATTGTGGTTTCCTGGGAGAAACACAATAAAGTGTCTGATATATATAGATTATTATGGATTACATGATATTACAAGCATTTCAACTAGAAAATTTAATGTCTGTCAGTACCAATTATGGGCTTGACAAAGAATGGCGTGAAATTTGACTCGACTAATGCTTGTGATATAGCTTTTAAGGAGTTAGTGGGAAGACCGACATCAACATTGTTCATGTTTCTACCTAAGCGAGGCAAAATATATATATTTTATTATGAATCTTCATGTATAGTGTTGGGTGCATTTCTGAGGAAAAGCAGTCTGGTAGTGGAAAATGGGTCCCACCAACTAAGACATCATGAGAGGAATAATCATATGATTGACCTCTAACTAGTAGTTGTGGTTGTGGTTCATGATAAATTCTTTTGAAGGAGATATATATTTGGAGAGTTTTTTTACATGGACCATAAAGCTCTCAAATACATCAACACATAGTAAGAAATAAATTTGAGGAAGAACGGGTAGTTGTATTACCATCAATCGTTTGATTTTGATCTTGTATACACACCTGGAAAAGGAAATATAGTAATAGACACATTGACATAGAAGTCTCAAAAGCAAGCCATCAAGGAGGCCAACATTGAGTGGGAATTGACATCTTTGGTCTATGAGATGCATATTGTGGTTTAGTAACAACACAGTAGACTAGTTATAGTATCTCTAGTAATGACATACTCTTTTTTAGAGAATTTCTATTTGATGTTGTTTTCTAATAATAATGGTCGCGCCCTAAGAGTTAGCATCATATAGGTGAACCCACCTCTTTGTTGTACTTTATACATGAGTTAGTACATTATCTTCCTCGGGTGTGAATGGGTTCATTTTGGTATACGAGAAGAGATGATGTGGGAATATCAATGTTATGTTTGGGAAGATTATCCTGGTCTTACCGAGATGTATTAAGAAATCCATTTTCAGTATTGGTTTCTAATTATGAAGATGCATATATAATAATTTATCACGCATACATGTCAGCAGGTGAAGGTTGAGAATCAGTGACCTTCTAGAATTATACTATATTTATCTACTTCTGAGTGGTAATAAAATGGCATCCCCATTAATTTTTGGGACTTTATCTTTCTGAAATTCCCTCAAAGAAGTGATGTAATAGGGGTGATTATTTACCGGTTTACAACAGTTTCACACTTCCTATGGATCTGGGAGACCATATATGATGATGATATAGTATTGATTTACATCTATTAGATATCGTGAATTCATGGTATTTCCCATCTTATCATTTCATATAGAGACACTCAATTAACTTCATGGTTCCGGAAAAGGGTTGAAAATGGAACTTAGTTTAAATGTTTTCTTGAGTGAAACACATCACAATAAAAATGATTGGAAGTATGAGAAGACCATATGGGTGTAAGAGGATATTCTATAGGCCTTTATTATTGATTTTGGATGTTCATGGGAAAATCATATTCCTATGGGTGAGTTTTCCTATGACAATTGTTTTTAGAGAATTATTTATACGGCTCTGTATGATGTTGTCTACTGTAGACTATGTCGTTAATCTACATCCTAGCTAAATGTGGGTGATGCATCTCTAATAGGTCCTCCTATTTTTAGGAATACATAAAAGCATGTCCATCTTATTCATAAGTAGTTGGATACAGATCAGTATAGGAACAAGTCTTATATAGATCGTCACCATCAACATCTAGAGTTCGAGGTGGGACATCAGGTATTTTACATTTATCACCCAGATTGTGTTATAGAATAATAAAGAGATAGTGAAAGTTATCACCTTGATATGTCGGGATATTAGAGATAGTGTAGATAGTCATAATGGTATCCCATTGGTTGTTTTTACCTCATATCTACCATGACATGTCTGACATCTTCTACATTTCTCACCTTTTAAAGTTTAATCATGACCTTTTTCATTCATTTGAACCCTAGGAGATTGGGCTAGATGTGGATGTGTACATTGAGTAGCATCTGATATGTATTAATAAATGGAGGATGAAGACCCTCCATGGAATTTTTATTTTTCTAGTGTGAGTTTTATGGTAGGAAGAACACATGTAGTATCTAACCAAGGAGTGGGAAGGTGATTCATGTGTGTACTGGTCAGAACATTTCTAAGGCATCATCGTACGACCCTCAGAAGGGAAACTAAGGGATGGGTTGATTTAAGGAGAGGATGTCACGTCCTATATTTTTTCAAAGGTAAAAACCATATTATATTTAAATTACTTAAAAAAACCTCATAACTATTCTTAATGATGTGAAGGTGGTCCTAGGTGTGTCTGGGGCTCATTCGGAGACTATAGCACTGAAAAGTGATGAAAATACTAGGCCACATGGTTTATAGAAATTGTGTTGTTCAACCCATGTGGTTTCCTAAAGCCATGAATTATTATAAAGGTGGGACTTAGGGGACGCATGATTTGGATGTAATTGTACGACCCCAAACACATGACTCTGTGGTACAACATAGGTTTGGGACAGAGCCGTTTCACATTGTTTTTTAGAAAATAGGAAAACCGTGCGCTTTACCATGAAATGTTCCCCCATAAAGATGTCACTTGGGAAATGGTTGGAATATGGTTTGACCAACTAGGTAACTAAACCGTGCCCCCATATATTTGAGGTTGAATTTATAAAAACATTCGTTAATTAATGTTTTAATCCTTTCTTATTCTTTCTTTGTTTCCATCTAGTTGTTTTCTCCACCTACCTTGTGTACGAAGCCCTCCTCTCCTTCCAAGATATGGATCAAGCCACCTCCCCTATTTTTCATCAAATAATTAGGAAGCAGTATTAATTTGGAATCTATAGGTTATATATTCAATTCAATCCCTTCTACTTATTGTTCTCCATCAAATATTTTTCACTATATCAGCGCAAGATCATTTTCACCCTTTTCAGGGCATTTGACGGTTTCCTCATTTTCTTCCAACCTAGCTAAAATCAAAGGCTAAGACTGGATTAAGTATTCTCTATCTTGAAAAGGTATGTGGTCTAGTCACTTCCCTTTATTTAATTTAATTCTATAAAACTCACTATTGTGCTGCAGGCCAGACCCTTCAGGTTTCTCCTCGTTTTTTCAAGTTTAATTAAATTGGGAGCCTTTCCATGACTTTGGAGACCTTAGATGTTTGTGAATCAACCCCTTATGTTGATATACATGACATATTCCACCCAATTGTGTCTTCCAATACATTATTCTCAAGTTTAAATTTCTTTAGGAGGTATAAACACCCCTTGAGTTGTTTTTGTTAATAATTTTTCCCATAACACTTAATTTAAATTATGATTAGCGATGACAAATGAGGTAGGATCCAAATATTATACCATAAGTGCTTTACCTAAATTAATTCCATGTCAGACTTATAAAAACATGTTAAAAATGAATTGGTCATGATACTCATCAATGTGACATATTTTAGCTTCCCTATTCTTTATTCCATAATTTTTATTCCCAATGTATTCAGTTAACCATTATTATTTTTGACACATAATGGATCAAAATAAATGTAATGGAATTTATGTTATATATTTTTGTGTGTATCTTTTTTTTTCTACATTCACTTTAGTTTCAAGTGTGAAATAATAGGTTCCGACTTCAGTACCCCATGGATGGACTCTTGTGCCTACCTGTTAGAATTGTAAATGCTTTATAAACACACTAAGAACGAAACTAGATATTCCCGGGATGGGATCACCATGTTTTATCTATTTTCACCACCATATGAGTGAAAATGGTTCAATAGGAGGTACACCTAGATGGTCACGATGGCATGTTGGTTGAACCATTACTGAAGATAGACTCTCCCCCTATATGTGGTACCATGTACATACATGAATGTTAGTTTTTGACATTCATCACACCATTCCTAGATTGGCACATGGGACTTCAATATTAGGTCACCTTGGATGGAATCTTTTTCCTAGGAATTTTTCTGACCCTCTAGAGTGATACATGGAATCTTTCTAAGATAGCCATGCATGGGCACATGGTTACACACTTTGAATTATAAATTGGTTTTTCTTAACTTGAAATAAAAGGTGAATAAATTTTTTCAAATGATAATTATAATTTTTTTAAAAATGTTGTGATGTGTTTTCCATGCCCAATCACATGCTTGGATATATTCCATACTTGGAAACATTATACCACTTTCATAACCTATACATGGATAAATTGGTTCAGACTCACCAACTTAAGCCGAATCTAAAAAATTGGGTGGGTGTCCCCATGGAACCCAGTCCATTATTTATTATTCATTTTTTTGTATTTTAATAAAATAAGACATATTTTATTTTATATTACATGAAATGGATTTTCATAGACACCATTGGTGTGGGCCTATTGAAATTGTATCTCACACCCATCTTAGGATTCCCTTGGGACCTAAGAAGACATTATTGATGTAGTTAACGATAATGGGAAGAATCCAGCATCCAATGCATGATTTCCATCTTTAAGATTGAGTTGGGGGAAGAGGATAGATCCTATGCTCAAGAATCTAGTTGTATTATCTTTTGGCACTATTTTATATTTATATTTCATTTTTTATGTGTCTATTTGCCTTTCCCCTTGATTAGTCATTTTTATAGCCACATGACATGTAATCATCACTACTTGTATATAGTTATAGTTTATCTTCCACTCATTGTGTTACATTTCATCCAAGATTATTTAACTATTATTGATACTATCAATATATTGTGATTTATTATGATGATGATTATTATTTTATATATAATTTTTTGTTGTACTATGATATATGTTAGAATATAATCCCCACTAACAGATTCAAGGCCCTCACTGGTAGTTGGAAGCCTCTAGCATTTGCAGAGGCGTGTTGGAGGTCTTGTATACCCCCATCTTTTGGCATTGTTCTGTGACAACTCAGGTGGGAAAATATAAGTGGTATCTTAATATAGTGGTTACCTCACTGTAACACCCCAAGCTTCTACGGTACGTTTCCCTTCGAATAATGCGATAGCGTGTGTTGTACGCAACCTCGAGTTCTAACACACACCACAACTAATTAAACTAGCCGTTGTGAATAGTAATACCTACTTTTTGAAATCATATATATTCTATATTTCAAAATGGACTTCATTTTTGGATTCGGAATATCAAAATTAGCCTAGGGTGAAATTTTGGTACATTTCGGATAACTTTCATATTTTGATGAATAGTGAAAATTTCTAAATTTTAATTAAAAACAACTTTTTTAATCAAAATAATTAATAGTGATAAATTATGAATTTGAGTGGTTTTAAAGTATATTTAGAATATATTTTTACCATTCAATTTAATTTTTATCATTGGACATAATTTTACAATTAAACCGAACATAAACAAGTGTCAATCTTTTGATAGTTATTATCTCTTAAAAACACGCTTTTTGTTTTGACAGCGGGAATTAATTTTAAATTAATTTCTGCCACTTCTGTGTTTTGAATTTAGGAAAATGGATTCCATATTTGTAATCAGGATGTTCAAATTGTGTAAATAGGTAACTTTTATTTTTACACATTTTGAATAATTACTGCGGTAAATATTTTATTTACCATGGTTAAAGGGTAAATCCGGTAAATAAGGGTTAAAAAATAATATTATAATAATACTAAATTACCCTAAAACGTGTCCTAACCATATTGGTGGACACATACCCGACCATGGGCATCCTTGGGTCAATTTGGGGACCCCTTGGAGCCACTTGTATGTGGTAGGGACACATTATATTAATAAAGTTAAAATAAAAATAAAAATGGCATAAGCTTACATCTTTTAGAAGAACAATTTTTACATAGGGTTATACATGTTGGATTTTCGATTATAAATATTCATTAGAAATATAAAAAGATTTACTACATGATGATATTTTATTTATAATTTTTAGACATTAACTAATTTATTTTATTTATGACACAATGATGATTCAGTAATTACTAAAATAGTAAACAATTAACATAATTGATATTATAAATACGCAAATAAATATAATATGAAACTTTTAATGAATTACACTAATTTTCTAGGATAATATGATATATTAGGATTGATTTAATTGACTTTGTTCGAAGTAATCAATCTGTTATGAGTTTCACAAAAATCAACTATTGAATAGTGTCAAAATTGACATAAAAGAGTTCTTAAAACAAATATTATATTATTAATTGATATTAAATTCCTAAAAATCTAAGGTTCGGCCAATAGACTTATATCATGATAGGTTCATCATTAATGTACCACTTGGGGGTCTCTTGGATGTATATAGTAAGTTTATTAACCATATTATATAAAAATACAAAGAGACATTGTAAAAGTGAAACTAATTAACTTAGAGTTAATACTTAAAGATAAGGTTAATATAAGTACCCAAACCTGTCTAAATTCTATTGGTTGAGTGGTTTTAGACTTATACCCACCTTAGCCTTTGAATAATAAGCTTTGGAGCCATTATAAACCGAATATGAATTTATTATAAATTAATATTTCTAACTTTTCCAAAGGTGCCCCTCACCCCTCTTATAAAAGGGAACTTCTCCTTCTCATTTCTTCACACCTTCAAAGCCTTTTGGTTCGGCCAAACTCTGCCCAAATACTCTCCCAACATCCCTAACTACAACCTAGGGGCCTTAGTTTGATCAGAAATCCAACCTAAGGAGCCCTTTTGATCAAATCAAAAGGAAGAACCCGAAGAAGAGGTAATGATTTCACCACCCTTTTCTAAGTTCATTTCTTCTTCCACTTATTCTTCCTTTGTTCTTACCATTCTAAAATAATAACTCCAGTATCTAACATATACTGTGATGTTATTATAAATATGGTACAACCATATTCATTATCCTATCCACCCTTTGAATAACATGTCACCATACGTGCGTACGTACGGCTTACCGTCTCCACGTCGTGGTGTAATTGTTATTCAATATAATATTATTTGGATGGGTATAATAATGATGTGTAACTCATGTAAATAATAAATATAAAATGTTAATGATTCTGTATATATGTTATACCATTCATTTATATATTATTTTAATATCAAAAGAATGATATTGTCGCTCGTGCGTACGTACGGACTACCGTCTCCACGAACGCGATGTGATTCATTCTCCATCGTATCCATTCAAGTATAATTATCATTTTATGATTTAAAAATGATGTTTAAGGACTTGATAGCATTCTGGATATGAATAAGATACAACAAACATGGCTTATGTAACAAAACATATAAAAGAAAATGAGTAAGTTAACACCCGAAACGATGATAATTCTAAGATATTATTAATAAATCAATGTTAAAAGATCATATATGATATCATATTAATATATATGATTCTTGTATAATTTAATAACAATTATTTCACCATTATACAGGAGGTTAACCTACCCCAACCAAGGAAAAGTACAAGGTAAGGGTTATTTCACAATCTCTTCATTATCCGAGGTTGTTTATACGTAATAATCTACTGGGATATCTTTATCATCCACATCCATGTTTCTTAAAAATGTATTTCAAAACATTTTTTATGGGTTAAAGTCATTTATACCCTTGTTTGAATTTTTATAAGAGGTTTATAAAGGAATCTTTCCGTCATTTTCAAAACAAGGTCCTTTTTAACCTTTTCGATAGAATTGAGGTAAGAATGTTTTTTTAACTTATACGGCGGGTGCGGTTATTTTACGCCGTTATAAAATCTTCAAAGATTTCCTTACAAGCTTATAAGAATATTTTCAAAGAAAATGTTTTATTTTATATGGATCTTAAATGGTTTCAAAATGAAAGGAGATATTTCTTTAAAAAGAATTTTGATTTCATCTATGTCAACATCCTTTGATGGATTTTAAGATTATTTGAAGTTGATTTATTATGATACAAAACTTCTATATTGTATTGAAGGTTTTGTGATATGTTTGACTATGGATGTGCTATTTTTATACCATTCATAGTTTATGGTGAAATTATTGACATTTCGTATGCTAGTTTTAATACGAATGTTTATGTTATGTTTAAACCTTTTCATATGGGAATGCATTGGACTTAATAAGTGACGGGTGGAGCCCGCTATAGCTCCTCGATGCATCAGTAGGTCTCATGAGACAAACTAGTGTCTTGGCACAAGGGCTTGACAAAATCTTATTTGTAGTCTTGGCACGAGGCCTTGGCTATGTGGTTATGATAGTCTGGCATTATGCATTCCAACATTATGAAAGTGGTTATTGATTTTTGCATGTGATTATTCGTTTAGTAGAATATCCATGTGAATAAGTAAATGGCATTATTTCATTTTATTTATGCCATACCATGTTGAAAGTTCATATTTAAAAGGCTTTTGTTTTAGTTATACATGGCCTTAAATGTTTATTCTTATTTATGAAAGTTTCCGCTTTATTATTATCCTTACTGGGCATTTGAGCTCACCCCTTTTCTATGTTTTATTTTTCCCAGGATGTGAAGAAGTAAGTTATGAATGACCTGCAGGGATTTTTATGAGGGGTTAATAGTGTGGATATGAAGACTTTGTTGTTGTAGTAGTTTTTCACTTTGAAATGTAATGTAAAACTTTATGATTATATCTAGTGTTTCCAAGGCTACTAAACCAATCGGTCTTTCGGGATTTGATCTTTCTTGTGATCATGCCAATGTTATGTAATAATGCACCGACTCTAGGTAGCTGGGGTCGGGGCGTTACAGTTGGTATCAGAGGGAGGTTTAGTACAAACCTTGGAAACTAGATTTAGATAAACTCTGATTAGAGCACATAGACCTAAGATGAACTTTGAGGATTAGTATAGAAGAACTTCCTAGAATTTTGGTATTGTAGAGACTTTGTGAGTTTTCCGAGCAATACATCCCTGTCTGGATACGAGCAGGTAGAGGCGGCTCTGGCACAGATGTACCTAGGGGTAAAACCCGAAAACACCGCTTTGAGCTAGACTCGAACGGGAACTGGTGCACGACAATGGGCCTTGCTGCACTCTTGGTTACGACACTCCCGGGGGATATGCTTAGGATAACTCTCACATTCTTTACAAATCATTATGAAGGGTTTATGAGTATATACTTCCTCAAAGAAAACATATTTATGATTATGGATTATATCCATAGATAGTTCAATTTATGTTTAGTGTTTTATAAGTATGGGATTATGTATTTTGATTCATAAACTGATCTAGTTTATGACATTGTTTAGAAATGGCGCCTAGTGGAAGAAATGGAAACCGTATCAATGCACGCACTCCATGTAGGGATTGCCCTCCTGCTCAAGATAATTATAGTGGGGCTGGTGATGCAACTGGTGCTGATCAGCTAATCACCGTACTGGGACAACTTACTCAGGTTATGAATAATAACCTTACCCGTATGGAGCACCCTGATCCGCAGCGTGGAGGATCAATGTTAGATCGATTCATGAGACAACAACCACCAACGTTCAATGGGAGTACAAATCCCTTAGTAGCTGAGCAATGGATATTTTCCCTAGAGAAAATATTTCAGGCTTTGGGGTGTAGTGAAAGGGAAAATGTTACCATGGCAGTTTACCGCCTCACTGGAGATGCTGATCAATGGTGGTCATTGATTCAAAACATGAAGGAAGATGATGAAGTATCAAACATGGAATGGATGGAGTTCAAAGATCTGTTTTTAGAAAAATACTTTCCTCGCGACCATCGAGCAGATATGGAAAGACAATTTCTGAGTCTGAGACAAAAGGAGGATGAGAATGTCACAAAGTATGAGGCTAACTTTACAAGGTTAGCGAGGTACGCTGGTGATTATATTCGCAACCCAAGAAGTAAGATTGATCGTTTCTTTGATGGGTTAAAACCATTTCTCCGTCGAGCATTAGTCTCACAATCCTTTTCATCGTACGAAGACATTGTCTCATGTGCTATCAAGACCGAAAAGGAATTCTCTAAGTCTTATGACTTTAAAGCAAAGCAAGAGAAGAAGAGACCTGCTGATCAATCTGGGAATGGAAATAAGGGGAAGAAGGGAAAGGTTGAATATCCATCTTGTGGTAAGTGCGGGAAGAAACACCCCGGTGCTTGCCTGAAGGGAATGGGAGTCTGTTACAAGTGTGGTGAAAAAGGCCACCAAGCTCATGATTGCAAGGGGAAGAAGGAAGCTACCAACGTTCAGTGCTACAATTGCAGGGAGATGGGGCATTATGCAAATGCATGTCCTAAGCGTCAGGAGAACTTACCTCAGAAAAGGCCAAGGGATCAAGGCCAGGCTTATGCTATCACTACTGCTGAGGTAGAAGCACCGAAAGACGTGGTGGCAGGTAATTTAATGGTTTCCTCAAGTTTAGCAAATGCATTATTTGATTCTGGATCATCGCATTGTTTCATATCTTCCCAGTTTGCTAAGAAAATTAGATATTTCCAATTTGATTTAATAAGGGAGTTGTCAGTTAAAACTCCTAAGGGAAGTATCGTTGCAACAAAGTTTTGTGAATCAGTCCCCATTAGAGCACATAAATTTTCTTTATCTGCTGATTTCATCGTCATACCTATGATTGAGTTTGACATAATCCTCGGTATGGACTGGCTTTCGGACTATGATGCGAAGATTTATTGTAAGAAGAAAGAGGTTACGATTCTTGATGATAATGATAAGGAGCACCTTATTTTTAGAGCAGAATCGTCACCACCTAATTCTTATTTAGATCCACCCCCTGTAGCTCAACTTAATTCAATTATCGGGGAGGAAGAGAATGAAATAACTGTCGGTGAGGAAAGGAATGTTCAAATAGAGGATGTACCTATTGTGAAAGAGTTTGTAGATGTATTTCCAGAAGATTTACCTGGACATCCTCCAGAACGAGAAGTAGAGTTTTCTATTGATTTGATTCCTGGATCAAGGCCTATATCGAAGACCCCTTATAGAATGGCTACTGTAGAGTTAGTCGAACTAAAGAAACAACTAGAGGAATTGAGTAATAAGGGATTTATTCGCCCTAGTGTTTCTCCATGGGGAGCCCCTGTTCTTTTTGTTAAAAAGAAAGATGGATCTATGAGGTTATGTATCGACTACAGGGAGATCAATGCTATAACGATAAAGAACAAGTATCCCCTACCTCGTATTGATGATTTATTTGACCAACTGCATGGAGCTCAATACTTTTCAAAGATTTACCTTCGATCTGGATACCATCAGTTGTGTGTAAAGAAGGAAGACATTCCGAAAACAGCATTTCGAACCAGGTACGGGCATTACGAGTTTACTGTAATGCCGTTTGGATTGACTAATGCACCCTCTGTATTCATGGATCTGATGAATAGAGTTTTCAAGGAGTATCTCGATGAATTTGTGGTGGTATTTATTGATGATATATTGGTATACTCCAAAACCTATGAAGATCATGAAAATCACTTGCGCATTATCTTGAAGACTCTGAGGAGGCATGAATTATATGGAAAGTTTAGCAAGTGTGAATTCTGGCTTCAGGAGATTTCTTTTCTTGGCCATATTATCTCTAAAGATGGAATCTCTATTGATCCTTCTAAGACCAAGGCAATCCAAGAATGGCCAGCACCTACGAGTATAACTGAGGTACGTAGTTTTATTGGTTTGGCAGGTTATTATCGACGTTTCGTCCAGAATTTTGCCCGATTGGCTAACCCATTAACGAAGCTCACACGTAAAGGGGTTAAATTTGTTTGGACAAAAGAGTGTGAAGAATGTTTCGAAGAACTGAAGAGAAGATTAGTCAATGCTCCTATATTGACTCTACCATCGGGGAATGATGGGTTCGTTATTTATAGTGATGCATCAAAGAAAGGACTTGGTTGTGTCCTTATGCAGAATGATAGAGTTATTGCCTATGCATCACGACAGTTGAAAATTCATGAACAAAACTATCCTACTCATGATCTCGAGTTAGCAGCAGTGATCTTTGCTTTGAAAATATGGAGGCACTACCTCTATGGTGAAAAATGTGAGATTTATACTGATCACAAGAGTTTGAAGTATATTTTCTCACAAAAAGAACTCAACATGAGGCAAAGGAGATGGCTTGAATTACTCAAGGATTATGATTGTACGATACACTACCACCCGGGGAAGGCAAACAAGGTGGCAGATGCTTTGAGTAGAAAAGACCATGGAGTTTTGAATAATATGAGAATTGAAAGGGATCCAATTTTCATGGATCTAGTGAAAATGGACATGGGAATAACCAGGGAAGGTGAAACATCAATGCTTTTTCAAATGGTTGCCAAACCATCTTTACTAGAAAGGATTAAGAGTTCTCAGACCGATGATGACGAATTCCAAAAGAAGATTAAAGCTGTGAATGATGGGAGATTGAGAGACTTTGTGTATGAAGATGGAATTTTGAAATTCGGGAAGAGACTTTGTGTTCCCAATATACCTGATCTAAAAAGGGAATTGCTGGATGATGCTCATAGTTCCAATTTCTCTATACACCCTGGGAGCACCAAAATGTATAGAGATTTGAAGGAACATTTTTGGTGGGAAAACATGAAGAGGGAGATTGCTGATTTTGTGTCAAGATGTATGGTTTGTCAACAAGTGAAAGCTGGAAGGCAACAGCCTGGAGGAGTCATGCAACCTCTTCCCATACCGGAGTGGAAATGGGACAATATTACAATGGACTTTGTCATGGGGCTACCAAAGACTCCTAGAAGGAACGATGCAATATGGGTTATTGTTGATCGTCTTACCAAGTCAGCACATTTTCTTGCTATAAGAGAAGATCTACCCCTGGAACGTCTAGCAAGACTATACATTAATGAAGTTGTGAGACTTCATGGAGTACCCCTATCGATTGTTTCTGATCGTGATCCCCGTTTTACTTCAAGATTTTGGAAAAGTCTTCAGAAATCCCTGGATACTGAACTTCATTTGAGCACTGCTTACCACCCTCAGACAGACGGACAACCAGAACGGACTATTCAAACCTTAGAAGACATGTTGAGATCTTGCTCACTTGACTTTCAGGGTATGTGGGATCAATATTTACCACTGGTAGAATTTTCCTATAACAATAGCTTCCATTCGAGTATACAGATGGCACCATATGAAGCGTTATACGGAAAGAGATGTCGTACACCAACATGTTGGGATGACGTTGGTGAAAGAAAACTTGTAGGCCCAGAGCTGGTGGAGGAAACGGTGGAAAAGGTGAAAGTAATCCAAAATCACATCAAAGCAGCTCAAAGTAGGCAGAAGAGCTATGCCGATAATCGAAGGAAGGATTTGGAATTTCAAGTCGGTGATCATGTTTTTCTGAAGGTATCTCCGTGGAAGGGAGTCATACGTTTTGGTAAGAAAGGTAAATTGAGTCCCAGGTACATCGGACCTTTCGAAATTCTAGAACGAATTGGGGTTGTAGCTTACCGATTGGCAATGCCGCCAAGTCTCTCCAAAGTTCACGATGTGTTCCACGTATCTCTATTGAGGAAATACATGCCTGATCCGACGCATGTACTCACCTATGAGGAATTAGAACTGGAACCCGATCTGTCTTATTGCGAAGAGCCCGTCAGGATTCTTGATACAAGAGAACAAGTACTGAGAAACCGGACGACGCGTTTGGTAAAAGTTTTGTGGAGAAATCATAAGATGGAAGAGGCAACGTGGGAACCCGAGGAACTTATGATGAAGAACCACCCGAGTCTTTTTATGCAGTAATACCCTAGAAATTGCGAGGACGCAATTATTTGAAGGAGGGGAGAATGTAACACCCCAAGCTTCTACGGTACATTTCCCTTCGAATAATGCGATAGCGTGTGTTGTACGCAACCTCGAGTTCTAACACACACCACAACTAATTAAACTAGCCGTTGTGAATAGTAATACCTACTTTTTGAAATCATATATATTCTATATTTCAAAATGGACTTCATTTTTGGATTCGGAATATCAAAATTAGCCTAGGGTGAAATTTTGGTACATTTCGGATAACTTTCATATTTTGATGAATAGTGAAAATTTCTAAATTTTAATTAAAAACAACTTTTTTAATCAAAATAATTAATAGTGATAAATTATGAATTTGAGTGGTTTTAAAGTATATTTAGAATATATTTTTACCATTCAATTTAATGTTTATCATTGGACATAATTTTACAATTAAACCGAACATAAACAAGTGTCAATCTTTTGATAGTTATTATCTCTTAAAAACACGCTTTTTGTTTTGACAGCGGGAATTAATTTTAAATTAATTTCTGCCACTTCTGAGTTTTGAATTTAGGAAAATGGATTCCATATTTGGAATCAGGATGTTCAAATTGTGTAAATAGGTAACTTTTATTTTTACACATTTTGAATAATTACTGCGGTAAATATTTTATTTACCATGGTTAAAGGGTAAATCCGGTAAATAAGGGTTAAAAAATAATATTATAATAATACTAAATTACCCTAAAACGTGTCCTAACCATATTGGTGGACACATACCCGACCATGGGCATCCTTGGGTCAATTTGGGGACCCCTTGGAGCCACTTGTATGTGGTAGGGACACATTATATTAATAAAGTTAAAATAAAAATAAAAATGGCATAAGCTTACATCTTTTAGAAGAACAATTTTTACATAGGGTTATACATGTTGGATTTTCGATTATAAATATTCATTAGAAAGATAAAGAGATTTCCTACATGATTATATTTTATTTATAATTTTTAGACATTAACTAATTTATTTTATTTATGACACAATGATGATTCAGTAATTACTAAAATAGTAAAAAATTAACATAATTGATATTATAAATACCCAAATAAATATAATATGAAACTTTTAATGAATTACACTAATTTTCTAGGATAATATAATATATTAGGATTGATTTAATTGACTTTGTTCGAAGTAATCAATCTGTTATGAGTTTCACAAAAATCAACTATTGAATAGTGTCAAAATTGACATAAAAGAGTTCTTAAAACAAATATTATATTATTAATTGATATTAAATTCCTAAAAATCTACGGTTCGGCCAAGAAACTTATATCATGATAGGTTCATCATTAATGTACCACTTGGGGGTCGCTTGGATGTATATAGTAAGTTTATTAACCATATTATATAAAAATACAAAGAGACATTGTAAAAGTGAAACTAATTAACTTAGAGTTAATACTTAAAGATAAGGTTAATATAAGTACCCAAACCTGTCTAAATTATATTGGTTGAGTGGTTTTCGACTTATACCCACCTTAGCCTTTGAATAATAAGCTTTGGAGCCATTAGAAACCGAATATGAATTTATTATAAATTAATATTTCTAACTTTTCCAAAGGTGCCCCTCACCCCTCTTATAAAAGGGCACTTCTCCTTCTCATTTCTTCACACCTTCAAAGCCTTTTGGTTCGGACAAACTCTGCCCAAATACTCTCCCAACATCCCTCACTACAACCTAGGGGCCTTAGTTTGATCAGAAAGCCAACCTAAGGAGCCCTTTTGATCAAATCAAAAGGAAGAACCCGAAGAAGAGGTAATGATTTCACCACCCTTTTCTAAGTTCATTTCTTCTTCCACTTCTTCTTCCTTTGTTCTTACCATTCTAAAATAATAACTCCAGTATCTCACATATACTGTGATGTTATTATAAATATGGTACAACCATATTCATTATCCTATCCACCCTTTGAATAACATGTCACCATACGTGCGTACGTACGGCTTACCGTCTCCACGTCGTGGTGTAATTGTTATTCAATATAATATTATTTGGATGGGTATAATAATGATGTTTAACTCATGTAAATAATAAATATAACATGTTAAGGATTCTGTATATATATGTTATACCATTCATTTATATATTATTTTAATATCAAAAGAATGATATTGTCGCTCGTGCGTACGTACGGACTACCGTCTCCACGAACGCGATGAGATTCATTCTCCATCGTATCCATTCAAGTATAATTATCATTTTATGATTTAAAAATGATGTTTAAGGACTTGATATCATTCTGGATATGAATAAGATACAACAAACATGGCTTATGTAACAAAACATATAAAAGAAAATGAGTAAGTTAACACCCGAAACGATGATAATTCTAAGATATTATTAATAAATCAATGTTAAAAGATCATATATGATATCATATTAATATATATGATTCTTTTATAATTTAATAACAATTATTTCACCATTATACAGGAGTTTAACCTACCCCAACAAAGGAAAAGTACAAGGTAAGGGTTATTTCACAATCTCTTCATTATCCGAGGTTGTTTATACGTAATAATCTACTGGGATATCTTTATCATTCACATCCATGTTTCTTAAAAATGTATTTCAAAACATTTTTTATGGGTTAAAGTCATTTATACCCTTGTTTGAATTTTTATAAGAGGTTTATAAAGGAATCTTTCCGTCGTTTTCAAAACAAGGTCCTTTTTAACCTTTTCGATAGAATTGAGGTAAGAATGTTTTTTTAACTTATACGGCGGGTGCGGTTATTTTACGCCGTTATAAAATCTTCAAAGATTTCCTTACAAGCTTATAAGAATATATTCAAAGAAAATGTTTTATTTTATATGGATCTTAAATGGTTTCAAAATGAAAGGAGATATTTCTTTAAAAAGAATTTTGATTTCATCTATGTCAACATCCTTTGATGGATTTTAAGATTATTTGAAGTTGATTTATTATGATACAAAACTTCTATATTGTATTGAAGGTTTTGTGATATGTTTGACTATGGATGTTCTATTTTTATACCATTCATAGTTTATGGTGAAATTATTGACATTTCTTATGCTAGTTTTAATACGAATGTTTATGTTATGTTTAAACCTTTTCATATGGGAATGCATTGGACTTAATAAGTGACGGGTGGAGCCCGCTATAGCTCCTCGATGCATCGGTAGGTCTCATGAGACAAACTAGTGTCTTGGCACAAGGCCTTGACAAAATCTTATTTGTAGTCTTGGCACGAGGCCTTGGCTATGTGGTTATGATAGTCTGGCATTATGCATTCCAACATTATGAAAGTGGTTATTGATTTTTGCATGTGATTATTCGTTTAGTAGAATATCCATGTGAATAAGTAAATGGCATTATTTCATTTTATTTATGCCATACCATGTTGAAAGTTCATATTTAAAAGGATTTTGTTTTAGTTATACATGGCCTTAAATGTTTATTCTTATTTATGAAAGTTTCCGCTTTATTATTATCCTTACTGGGCATTTGAGCTCACCCCTTTTCTATGTTTTATTTTTCCCAGGATGTGAAGAAGTAAGTTATGAATGACCTGCAGGGATTTTTATGAGGGGTTAATAGTGTGGATATGAAGACTTTGTTGTTGTTGTAGTTTTTCACTTTGAAATGTAATGTAAAACTTTATGATTATATCTAGTGTTTCCAAGGCTACTAAACCAATCGGTCTTTCGGGATTTGATCTTTCTTGTGATCATGCCAATGTTATGTAATAATGCACCGACTCTAGGTAGCTGGGGTCGGGGCGTTACACTCACACCCTTCATCCCCTTTGTTGATGCATAGTCCATTGTAGGTGTTTCAATTTAGGGAAATTCAACTCAACAAAGTGAGGTAGAGAGGATTCTTTTAGCGGTGTTTGGGTTGTTGGTGGTTAGATGGTGGGATTTTTTCCTTGATATCACAATGAGTTATTAGTTTCTTTTTTTTATTTGTCTTTTTAGGATTGAACTTTCACTTTATGATAAAAATAATCATTTTGTTGTACGATTCCACTATCTTTTTTATTTTGGGAATATATTTATCTATTATGTTATTTCTCTCTATTATATATGTCATACATGTTGTTTCTTGAGCTTTTGAAAAAACCTTGCATCTTGTTTTTTTGGATAAATGTGAGGTAGTTTCCATCTTGAGGTGATTCTTAATTCCATTTGGATATGAGAAAATTTGGGATGGGTTCCAATTTGAGAGGGTATCCTGGACAGGTTCTTCACAGGTTGGTTTTAAAGGTGTTCTATACCCAATATCCCTTATCGTGGAACATCTAGTTAAATGAAGGTAAGATTTTTTGGACATGAAATATAGGTTGCAGTGAGTTCTTGGTACCCTCTTTCAATGATGATACACATGTTACCATGGTATGTTGGGATGTGCTTCTCATGTTTTATGTTCTTAATCATAATATCAGTTTTTTATTATTGTTTTCTAGTTTGAATAGATATTATTATACTGTGTAATCATTTTGTCAATATTATAGTACATCTGCATATCTTAGAGATGACATCCATGCATTCCTTGGGAGGGTGCAATGGATGCACCTTAAGGGAATTAGAATATAGGTTAGAATATTGTCAAGGTTATTACACAAAAAGGTTTTGTTAGTGAGTAATATACCAATAGTCTAAAACATAATATTTGAGAAACAACCTAAATCTAGTCAAGAAATGGATATTCCAAGGGTGTTATTACATTAGATGCCTCCATAATTTATAGGTAAAAATGATCATTTAAAGGAAGAAGATCAGTAGAAAAATATCAATCAGATATTTAAAGATACACCTGAGAATCTCAATGTGAAGTGTGCATGGAACGTACATCACAACACATGAAAATCTGAAATATTTATTATCCTAAAAACTACTGTAGAAGTGGCGAATAGGGTCGAACCACAGAGAGAATGTGAGTAGACACTAGAAATGTCTTTTAGGAGGAATGTTCAGGAAGATGGGATTTAATTGTGTGATTAACAACTAGGTTCTAAAAACTAAATGACTATTTTAAAAATAATTATTTAAATTGACTAAAATTATCTAAGTGAATTAATATATGAATGAAATTGGTGGAGATGGATGTGTCAAAGTTGTGACCTCCATTTAAGTTCATGCAATGTCAATTATTTAATTCCCACATTTGAATATTTATTTATTCAATTATCACCGATTAAAAATTTAATCAAAATACTATCTGGTCTCATTCTCTGATGTTAGAAAATATTTTAATGATTACACAAATTATCCGTCATTTCATTCTCTATCCTGAAAAATAATTTGCGCATCATTATAACACTGAATCACATGGTGAAATTCGATGACCCGTTTCTCACAAAGTCAAAGTATCTACCTACATTGAGTTCTCTCACATGAGATCACTTATTCAGTTTCACTCACATATGTTTGAGGAAGCGCACACACAAAATATTAATTTTCCAATTAATATATTTATTTATTTAGAATTCGATCACAGGCTTGATCGAATTATGAATAAATAAATTATCTGATGAACTCCCGTTCATGATAACTTATTAGGTATCACACGAATGGGTACAAAATCATGTGTGAAGAGTCCAAATAACAATGAATTTCAACACAAATATAATTAATTAAATAAACATCCAATTAAGATTAATTCAAAAGGCAATTAAATATAGGAATAAATTAAAGACATTCATTAACCGCCAGATTTTTCACAAATCCAACACAAATGAAATTATCCAACCATCGTGACGACACAACACATAAAATAATAAATAGATGATACCACCATGCACGTGTCATTATTGTGGTCACTAAAAGATGCCATCAATGATCCGAAAATAATAACCATCACTTTGCTCCGTGCAGTCGCTGACGCCACATACAAATCAAACCACCGCACTGTTGAAAATAAGATCTGATATGTTCTCTCTCTCGCTGTGTGACGTGAATCTCTGGAAGCCAAGCAAACATCAATGATGTGTCCAAACCTCCGCTGTGCTCCTGGTGGTGGTTTTCTGCTGGTTGATTCTTGATGAAATGGCCGAGAGAGGAGTGGGGTTGAGGCGGCTGGTAAGTGGAGGGGTGACCAGGTATGGAGGAGAGGATGGGGCGGCCAGGGCTGGGTTCTGAAGTGGGGAGGGGAATGGGGGTAGTGGGTAGGCGGGATGGGGAATGGAGGCGGCAGGGGAAGGGAGTAGGAATGGGGGAAGTGGGAAGGCGGGGTGTGTGGTTCTGGGTGATTAAGGGGGTCGGCGTGCGATTAGGTGAGTGAGAATAGGGAGGACGGGATGGGGCGACATGTGAAATGGGGTGAGGAAGGCGGCTGGGATTATGGAGAGGGAGAGGGAGAGGTTGTGTGGGGATAATGGGGAGGGTGGATGGGTGGTGCGGGTTATTTGTGTCATGATTGGGGGGGGATTGGAGAGAGGTAGGGGGATAAGGTATTGGGGGGATTGGGGGGATTAGAGAGGGAGAAATGGAGAAAAATGGTGAGGGGTGACGTGGGTAGTTAGGGGGAGTGGGGGTGTGGGAATAGGGAGGGGTGGAGAGAAGGTCAAGTGGGGAAATAAAGAAAAATAAAAAATTTAAATTCAAATTAAATTAAAAAATAATTATTATCTAATTATGTTAAATAATAATAATAATATTAATATTAAAAATAATAATACTAATACTAATAAGAATAGTAGTAATACTAATAATAAGTATAATTATATATATATATATATATATTATATTTATAAGTTAAATTAATAAACTAATAATAATAATAATAACTGATATTAATCAAACTGAAAAAATATAATATGAAAAGTTAATAAAGTAATAATTAATAAAAACTAAAAAATAAAAATAAATAACAAATATAAAAATAACTAAAAACTATAAAAACAACTAAAATATTAAAAACTACATAAAGAAACTAAAAACAGAATAAGAGGTTAACAAATTAATTAAAACTAAATAAAAAATTTATAAAAATGTTAGTAAAATCCATGTACATCAAATCCCCCACACTAAAACTTTTGCACTCTTGGGAAAAACAATCACAAATAAAACACAAGTGACCTGTAGAAAAATCATAACATCAAAATTACAAGTTCAATATTTTTCAAGAACTTTTAATCATAAAATATCAGGCTTCATATAAAACATCAATGTTCAAGAACAATTTTTCTTCCACTTTCATTCTTTTCAAAACAAGTACATGCACTCATTTATAATGTTACCTACCTTTCCATCACTCCCATTGCTCAAAAAATATTTGTTCAAAGTCATGCTCAATTCTCGTACACATGAATGCTTACTATAGGCTTTCCATGAATTTCACATCTCTACTATTGGAAATCAAAAGAATGCACCAATCTCAAGGAAATTACATGAGGTTCAAATTTCCCTGAGGTTGCGGGATAGTGGGTAAAAAAATGACATCTTTTTGGTAAGAAGGAGGGTTGAATCTTGAAATAAATGCATGATATATGTCAATCCAAATGCCTCCCTCAAATTTCTCCATCAAACTCTCGCTCCCCCACACATAAAACATTACTTGTCCCCAAGAATATGATAATCCAATGTTTCTATTTTTTTATTTTTCTTTTTTTCCTTTTTTTAAGACACAACTCACCCAAATAATATGGTCAGGAAAAATAGTTGAGTGTCAACTATAAAACCCCATGAAATAAATGTCATACAATAATCCCAAAGAATGGTACACAAGTAGCATGTATACTGTAACATATCAGTGAAAGTAGGTCATATAGAAAACTTCCTAGCTCATGGAGTAATGAATCATCACTTTTATAGGTATCCCCAAAGGTGAGGGTTACCGCGTAATGACCACCAATGTACTCATTATTGGGATCAAAATAATTCTATATTCCCATATCAAAATACATGCAATGAATGTGGCTACTGTGAAATATAACTCATATGATCAGGATGAGAGAATGTCAATCCATGTACATCAAATGACTCACTGCCCCTCGAAGAACCCTCTCCATGAGTAAATCTCTCCCGCACACTTAGATTGAAAATTATCTTGCATAAATTCAAGAAATGGGTAAGGAAGGGTATCAGTTATGGGCTTATCCTAAAAGGATTCTTCATGGATTATAAGGGCTACAGTATGGAGAAAATGTATGGGTGGCTCATTGGGTCAATGGGGCAAAAATATCAAACAAATGCCTCGATCATTTTAGTGCAACCTTCAAAACACTTATTGCTTTGATAGAAAAACAAGGAATGTTCTAGAAGACATAACATGGTTGATATTACCTCAAGAAAAAGATAAATAAGAGATGATTTAAAATGGCTCAGATTCCCCATGGGTATGGAAATAAAATGTTCGAGATCACAGATGATCATGAGTGCAAATAAGTGTTTCAAAAATATAAATGTTTTTGAAATAAATTTTCGGAGCATAAAATAATACCAGCAATCATCTAAGTCATGAGATCATGGGTCAAAGAATTACGAACAAGAATCAGGTGCTCAAACTGCCTAGGGAAACAAGTGGTATGTTCTCGACTGTGTTGTGAAAAATATACAACATCTTTTATGTGGGTTCATCAATGACCAAAATGTTAGTTTTTTTCAAAATTTTCCCTTTTTTTCTTAGTTTACATAGTGTTTTTGGAAGCCTAAAATATGGAAAAAATAAAACACTTCCCTTTGTAAGTGCATATTGATGTAGAGAGGCTGTTTGTATCCAACGAAGCTCTTGAAATGGAATACCTATAAAACCTACACATTGACAACACATACTCTCATCATATCAAATAAGTCACACCATAATCAAAATCATGTGGATGATTAAAATATTTATGATGAATTTAAATCCACTAAAGTTCTAGGAGAAAAAATATTGTGGTAAATGAAACCCTTTTCATTTTATTTTATTTTTAAAGAAAACTAAATGAAATGAAATTAAATTAAGTGAAAAGAAAAAAAACTGACAATGGGTTGCCTCCCATTGATCCCTAAGTTTACTTCGTATTCTACGAGACATTATTGAAACTCCACCAGGGTCAAACGGAAATGTTAACCATGCAACCTTTCCTTTTTTAGTAGACGTGTGGAATCCATTCATTGAAGATGAATTTATCCTGTATGCTGCACAAAATCTCAATGGGATCTTGTTAGAAAAATGAATGTGTGGAATGAAATGAAAATAGGCCAACTCACAAGGGAACGAATATACCTCGCATGTAGAAAGACTCATCGAATAATTGCATTTTGGGAAAAGGTCGTCAATGGAAGGATCAAGAAGATTACCTCTTTGAATGTGCACAGTTGAAAAAATGCCTTTACCAGACTCCTTAAGTGGTTGTCTTATATCCATCACATCCTTGAATGTAGTATTCGGGGTAACAGTGTATCCCAATTCATTTTTACCACTAACCACCAGCACAAGGAAATCCACTAGTTTCCAACTCAAAACATGCTCGATGGTTTCATTAATTGTGCCAAGTTCAAAAATATTGTTAGCATATGTGGGTAATTCAAGTGAAGTGTTTTTAACCTCAATGCATGGAGCAAGTGGCACAGGATCAATTGGAGAAGATGACTCTATTGTGTCAAGAATTATATATTTTTCAATATTTTATTCTATACCACCCTCATCATATTTACCCGTTGTTATATGATTCACTAAAAACTCAAGATCCTCCGTGCAATCCCATTCATCCATTTTTTCTAGAAAATTATTAGTGTTCTCTACCACCAATGCTGATTGATTCTCCGACTCCAAAAAAGTTTCATATCTCTCCATTTTAGAAAAATTTTCAGACTCACAAAGATTTTCAGAAAGAGGTTATTCGATGTCATTTAAAGTTATGTCCTCTTGAGTGTGGAAATCCACTATCTCTTGGTTCAATTCTGAATTTATCATGGAAAATAATGGTCCTAGTTCAATTTCGTCTTCATCCTCACAAGGTGTAATTTTATAGACATTGAATGTGTCCTTTTCCACTTTGGGATGACTAGGTTGTGAATTCACAGAAGGACAAGAAACCACATTTTCCTAGGAACCATTATGTTCAATAGGGCGGAAGACCGAGCTCTCATATTCTTGAAATGGGATTAGATTGGAAGAATTATTCGATAATGGAGGGGAGTCATCAATTGTATGATACGAAGGCCTATCAATCTCATTATCAGACTCGGGACATGGATGTTGCTCAAATGGAGCCTCTATTGCACTGTCCTCAAAATAATTATTCAGAATTGGATCGTCATGTTGCAGTGAAGCGAATAGTTGAACAATTTGAGTCATTTGATTTCCTAAATTTTTCATTTGATTTTATAATTATTTCATTGAATTTTCTAAAACATTCTTTTATTATGTGAATCTTTTGTTGAAGAAAGTAACATTGCATTACGTTCATCTTGAAGTTCAAACATTTTATCTATCTCAGTGATAGCAGATTGCAACATGTGCTCAATTATTAAATCATTTGTTTGACATGAATTGTCATGTTTTAAATTTTCATGAAGGCATTGACTTTGAAAATGATCAATAGATGTATAAGGAAATGTTTAATAGCATGGAGAAATATTCTCATATGGATCATAGCATGTACTTGAACAAATATCATTTAAATAAATGGGATTACCTATATAGCTCATGTGAGGTAAATTATTATACGTCATACGTTGAGTCAAGCCTGCATAGAGAGAATGCTAGTTGTAATTCTATGGTGCGGCTCATGTCATTTTGAACTTCTGGGTGCCTTGAAAATCCCTGTAATGAAAAATTCCCAGTGTAGTAAACTGATTTTTTTGTTTAGTTTTTTTGGACCTAAATCACTCTTTTAAAGGAACTCCTAATGCTACTATTCACCCTGGAAACAGTACCATAAATTTGGCACGTGCATCGCAAAGCATGAAAATTTGCAATATTTATAATCCTGCCAACTACTGTAGAAGTGGCGGGCATGGTCGAACCATAGAGAGAATGTGAGTAGACACTAGAAATGTTCTTTTGGAAGAATTTTCAGGAAGATGTGATTTAATTGTGTGATTAACAACTAAGTTATAAAAACTAAATGACTATTTTAAAAATGATTATTTAAATTGACTAAAATTATCTAAGTGAATTAAGCTCTAAATAAAATTGGCGGAGATGGAAGTCTCAGAGTCGCGACATTCATTCAAGTGCTTGAAATGTCAATTATTTAATTCCCATATTTGATTATTAATTTATTCAATTATAACTGATTCCAAATTTAATCAAAATACAATCTGGTCTTGTTCTCTAATGATAGACAGTATTTTAATTTTTACAAAAATTATCCTTCATTTCATTCTCTATCCTGATGAATAATTTGCATGAAATTATAGCACTGAATCAATTGGTGAAATACGACGACCCGTTTCTCACAAAGTCAGAGTATCTACTTGGGTCAGGTTCACTAACATGAGATCACTTATTCAGTATCACTCACCCAAGATTGAAGAAGTAGACACACAAAATATTAATTTTTCAATTATTATATTTATTTATTCCGAATTCGCTCGCTCACTTGATCGAATTCCGAAAAAATAAATTATCTGATGAACTCCCGTTTGTGATTACTTATTAGGTATCACACGAACGGGTACCAAAGCATGTGTGCAGAGCCCAAATGACAATCAATTTCAATGAAGATATAATTAACTAAATAAATATCCAATTAAAATTAATTCAAAAGGAAATCCAACATAGGAATAAATTAAATACATGCAGTCACTGTCACATTTGTCACAACTCCAACATAATTGAAATTAGCCAACCATCGCGATGAAACACCACATAAAATAAAAAATAAAACATATCACCATGCTCGTTTTGTTGTTGTGGTCACCGCAAGACACCGTCAACGATCACAAAATAATAATCATCACTCTGCTCCATACAGTCGTTGACGCCACATCCGAATCAAACCACTGCACTGTTGAAAATAAGATCTGATTTGCGCCCGCTCTCACTATACAACGTGAATATCAAGAAGCCAAGCGAACGTCGATGATGTGTCTGAACCTCCACTATGATCCAGGTGATGGTTTGTCATTGGTTGATGTGTGCTGAAATATCCAAGAGAGGAGTGGGGTTGAGGCGGCTGGTAAGTGGAGGGGCGTCCGGGTAAGGAGGAGAGGATGGGGCGGTCGAGGATGGGTTCCAAAGTGGGGAGGGGAATATGGGTTGTGGGTAGGTGGTATGGGGAGGGGAGGTGGCAGGGGAAGGGAGTAGGAAAGGGGGCGGTGGGTAGGCAGGGTGTGTGGTGCTGGGTGATTAATGGGGGTGGCGTGGGATTAGGTGAGTGAGAATAGTGGGGACGGGATGGGGCAGCAGGTGAAATGGGGTGAGGAGGGCAGCTGGGATTGGGGAGAGGGAGAGGGAGAGGTTGTGTGGGGATAATGGGGAGGGTGGATGGGTGGGACGGGTTATTTGGGGCGTGAGCGGGGGAGAGGATTGGAGAGAGGTAGGGGGATACATGATTGGGGGATTGGAGAGAGTAAAATGGAGAAAATGGGGAGGGGTGATGTGGGTAGTTAGGGGCGGAGTGGGAGCGTGGGAATAGGGAGGGGTGGAGAGTATGTCAAGGGGGAAAATAACGAAAAATAAAAAAGTTAAATTCAAATTAAATTTTAAAAAACTAATTATCTAATTATGTTAAATAATTATTATAATAATAATTATACTAATAAGAATAATAGTAATACTAATAATAAGTATTATTATATATATATATTATTTACAAGTTAAATTAAAAAACTAATAATAATAATAATAATAACTAATATTAATTAAAATAAAATAAATTAATTTGAAAAGTTAATAATGTAAAAATTAATAAATACTAAAAAATGAAAATTAATTACTAATATAAAATTACCTAAAAACTATAAATACTACTAAAATATTAAAAACTACAAAAAGAAACTAAAAACACAAGAAGCAGTTAACAAATTAATTATAAATATATAAAAAAACTATAAAAATATTAGTGGAATCCATGTACGTCAGCGTATCATTCATACTTGAGCCTCATAACATGAAATGGAAGGATTCTATGGTATAGACACGTATTCATGTTTTCTTAGAATGTAATTTTTCAATACCCTCTTCATTAATTAGTTTAATCCACAGTTTTAGATGATGGTGAATTCACATGAGTTAATCTCTTTTAATAAGAAGATTTCATGGTATTAGCATACACCCAACAGTTTGATGATCTATATCATATTTCTCTAAAGGTGGTAAATAATTACTAGATGAAGGATCATGAGAACATGATGGGTATTTGATTGGATATCATATTTAATGTTTTAATGTTGTATATTTTCTCTTATCTAGAGAAAGTAGAAAGTATGATGATGGAATAGATAAATATAGAATGAAATTTTGGTTATTACATCACTTATCTTCCACCTAGGAGAAACATAGGTGGCTTGCATTGGAAAATGAGGAAGTAAAAAAGGTCACCATGATTGTTTTGAAGGTTTTTCATAGTATAAAGAGTCCTTGATTCCATCAATTACAACTGGAAGTGTTCCTCTGAATTTTTATTTGGGAATAAAGGCCAGTCACACTCAGTGTGCTTGTCACTAACCTATAAGGATGTTTAACAATTGGGGATGTTATAGTTATATAAATAAATTTTTTCACTATACATATACATCTTGATATGGCTAGGTATTACAAGATCCTAGGGATAGGGATTCACATTAAAATACATTAATGAGTAGACAGATCCATCCACATGAATCTGTAGTAACGAACCTTCACACAATATATGAGTTTCTAGTGGTGGTAGATATAGGTCCATTGATAGAAAATGATCCATCATTATTGAATCTTATGTAGAGATATTTACTTATGAAACCAGTTCTTCCCACTCAATTAAATCATAATATCTTGTTGAGAGGATTAATCTTGAAATGGAACTCATTTCCTTTATTATGGATTAAGAGACACCTCTCAAATAGAAGACATGAAAGGGCTTACAGTGTCCTTATTTTCTATCAATAGTTGATGAAGAGTTAGTATGGTTTTTTACTTATTCATGTCCTGGAGAAGTTTAAATTAATTATTGGGATTGTTTTTTTATATCAATCATCATGTTGAGGTTGATTAATATCATTTTCATATATCATTTATTATGATTGATGAGAGATCAAGGGAGTTCTTGGGAGAGTGTAATTTGTCTTCTGGTCCTGCATGACCTACTTCATAGATATCAAGAGTTTCTTTATTACACTTACTATTCAAATTGATGGTGTTTCTTCCATTTTTCATCTTTCAACTATTTTTTACGACATTACGGACCTTTTCCCAGACTCTTTCTCGAGTCCTCCTCAAAATGGAGAGGTAGATTTTTCAATTTACTTGGTTAAACTTATAAATCCAATTTTGATACCTTCTTATTTTATGGAACTGGTAGAGCTAATGAATCTTATGATTTGATTGGATAATCTAATGGAAAAGTGTTTTTACCCTAGTGTTTTTCTTTGTGAATCTCTTTACCATTTGACAAGAAGGAAAATGGTTCATTCATATTGTGTGTGGACTATAAAAAGTAGAACCGAGTAATGGTTAATATCATGTATTCTTTACATTTTTCAAATAAGTTTTTTGATAAATTATGGGGGAGTGGTTTTCAATTATTGATATTCAGATGGTGTATCATCTATTCAAAGTTCAAGATTATTATATACCACTGAGGTTTTTTAGGAGTAGATATAACCGAATGGAACATCTCATGATTTTATTTAGTATAAATGTCATATTATTTGTATGGAATTGATGAATCAGATATTCAACCAGTATCTCTACAATTTTGAGTTATTTTTTAGGGATGAAGTTTTGGATTATTCATGAAACCCTTTGAAGTTGGTAAACTTTTTCTAGTTAGTCACTCTCTTAGGATGGTATAATCTATTTTCATGAATGGTTTGTCATGCAATCATCTGTGAGGAGTTTATTTCTGTTTGATTTATATAGTTATTCATCTAAAACTTTTCATGAGACTATTAATATGTATTATGAAATTTGATGTTAATTTTTGTGGTGCGTTAAGAAGAATCACATTTTGAATTATGTGTCCCTTTGTTACACATTCCAACAGATAAAAGAAGATCCTTTCAAACCTTACGGTTTGGTTTAGCCTCTTCCAATGCATATTTGTAAATGGGATGATGTAACCAAAGAAACTTTTGTTACATTACCATGGGTTCCCCGATGGAAGAATAATATTTTGGTGGTTATTTATGAAATGATAAATTCATCAAATTTCATTTTTATCATGGACACAAATAATTTTGAAGATCTATGTGTGCTATATGTGGAGGAGATCATGAGGTTACATGCATTTACATCATCAATAGTTTCTAATAGGTACCCATGATTTCCATTGAGGTTCTGTACATGTCACTAGGGTTTGATTTGGGCTTAGACCATGTTGAGCATAGAATACCATCCATAGAAAGATTGTAAAAAAAGGAACGTGTTATTCTATTCTTAGAGGATATGCTCTATACCTATGTCTTGAATTTTTGTGGATTGTGGGATATGAATATGGGAAATTTGAGTTCTCTATTAATAATAATTATCAATCATTAGTTTGAATGGATCATTTTAAGGATATTTATGACCCCCATGAACATCAAATCATTATTGGTAATAAGTGGGAGAAGCCTCTTTAGTGGGACTATGTCATGTTTATGAGACATTAGAAAAGTTTTTGGGAATACATTAGTCTATGGTTATAATTTAAGGATAACAAATATCTTATGTGGATCATTATTTTCATCCATTTTAGTTTTTCATTGGTGATTGGGTTATATTTAAATTTTATCCTCAGTTGGTAAACTATCACCCTAGAATGTCAGAAATGTTCGCTCTAGGATATGTTGGATATTTTGAGGCTACTGATTATCTTGCGAATGATTCTTATCAATTTTCATTTCTATTTCATTTTATGGGCATTCATGATGATTTCCACATATCAAAACTCATGTAATACCATCCTGATACCTCTCACATTCTGAGTTAGTAAGATATTGAGTTAGAGTTTGACAAGTTGTTTTTGGAGAGACTAGTGGAGGTCATTGAATCCCATGTGAAATTATAACATGGAATGTTGATTGTTTTGGACCATGTTTTATGGAGAAAAAGATAATATTCTATTGAGACTTGGGATATGGAGTCATTTGTATAGGAGAAATGGCCTCACCTTTTTTCTAGACATCATACTTACACATGATTTCTCTGTGATGGAATGAATTATGGTGGGGTTTCTTTAACTTCTTGTTACCAACATTTCGGTATTTCTCTTCTCTCTTATCATTTACCTCTTTATTCGGGTGTGTGTGGGGACATTCAAGGATACAAAGTATTTTATGTATAAAATGACGTAACATTCTAGAATTTATATTTATTTGAATTAATGGAGTTTGTTTTTAAATGCGTTGAAGGTTTTTAGTATTTTTCCCATGTTTGGAGAACACTAGAGTTGTTTTGGATCTTTTCTAAGTCATCCGGATAATTAAAAACATTATAATGTCAATACTAGTTGTGTATTGATTGAAGAGAAGATTCATTGACTTTTAAAGTTAAGGGGATGTTTACGTGTCATGTAATTATTTTACACACCATGTAATGGGTTCTGGGAAGAATCTTTGAACTGGAAAAAGGCATGAATATTACACGCATCGAATGTGCATAACACTATATGTAATTAAAACAAATTAAGATTTTAATAATAAGGTGATGTGTTTTCTAGTGTAAATGGTTTTCGTGGAATTCCCAACATGATCAGGGATTCCACACCATGTATGTGTCACAATTTTTTATTTTAGGTTTCTATATGAGTGATGATTCATACATTCTACTTCAGGGTTTTTTCCTCTCAACCTAGAGGACCTTTGCTGTGATTTTGGAGGTCGTTGATCCTTCTCGTTCTTTTATTTCAATGATTTATCACTTTTGTGGTTGTGGTGTGTTCCTATAGGTGATTATTCCTCTTGTTTCATTGTTTACATCATTCATGGTTATCACATTGTGCTATAATTTTATATATGTTGATCTATAATGTTGATACATCTATTTTATTTCTAGATCTGTCATGATATCTATCTATAAAGGCCACACCTAGTGTTGGTTGTCATTTAACATGTGATTTTCACTGAGGTTTTTCATGATCTATCATCATTTTCAAACCTTTTTCTAAATTGGATCAATTCTGAGATTTGAGGGTCGATTCAAGAGACTTGGTTGTCATCATTGTGTTTTTCCTTGGAGGTGGATTTTGTTTTAGGTGTTAGCAACCCAAGATTGAGGTTGGTGGTTCTGTCTCTAGCCTATGTCTGATGAACTTCATTCACATGTATTTTAAAAAAATTCATTAAAAAAAATGACATGATTGATTGATGGATTTGTGTGTGTGGAATGAGTTTTTGGTAAAATATTTCTTTTCACTTATTTTGGTAAAACTAAAATGTATTTTCAATTAATTTAAAACAGATTTTGGAAATTGATTTCATAGAAAGGTTTTGTGGAAATGGTTTAGGAAATATATAACAATTGAAGCCATGGGTTCTTAGGATGAAGCCTTTTCCTAGGGCTAAGATCCATGTATTACTAGGGTTATTCAGTTATGGGGTGTTCCTCTATCCACGGGGACTGTTGATATGGAGAATTTGTATTGAAATTGTAGATAGATTCCCATATGGGATGTTTATACAAACCTTATTCCAATGTTCCATGGGCTAGATTGTGCAGTAGTTTAGCAAGTTTGGTATAAGTAATCTGCTAGCCTAACCTATAGTGATCCCTGGTAGGATGATACCTATGTTTTATTGGTATTTTATTTTATGTAATATGTGACACCTTATTTGATTAGATAAGAATACATATTTATATATAAATAATTATTTGTACCATTTTTACGAGTGTTTGTTTTTAAATGTGGAATAATTGAAAATTATATTTTTTTCCATGCAGTTTATATAAAAAATGGAAAACATTCAATCCTGATTTTTTCTTTAACAATGAACATTTCCATTTTTTTATATAGAGTCCTATTATGAGACACCTAGTTGGGATCCTACTGAGTAAGTTTTCTCACACACGATACATTCCTTAATTAGAATGTTGAACACTGTATGTCTTTCAATTCACGAGAAGCGATGGTACCATACTGAGGGGTGAGGTTTTGGTCAGCTATTTCATGGTAGCTTGTGGTGATATGGTGGATGTTTTTTCACACTGACATTTGGTGTATATGGTTTCCTATTTTAGATTCCCTTTGATAATTGGACTTATACTTAGGGTTTTTTTCTTATTTGAGTTGAATAATTCCACTTTCTTCTTTGATATACAATATATGTTCATATCTATCAATATTAACCTCTTATATATATATATATAATGTTTTTTCTTCGACATGGTAATATTAATTCAGTCTCATTTTTTTTTATGATCATATTCTAGTCTCCATATCATGGGGATCATGAATGGACTTCATGCTTGTGATAATTCTAATGGGGTACTAGTCTGAAAGGTCACCCAGGTCAGGTGCCTCATAACATCAACCATCTCTTGGATGACTGGATTCCTTGTGTGAATCATAAACTATAGATCCTTCTGTCTGAGTCCAAGAATGAGTATGTATTCTTCACAATGTACTTAATAAATGATTTCAACTATCTGTTTTAGCTAACTCAATGCCATGATGTCCACTAATGACTTAGCTTCCCAACATCCCTATTTTAAAAAATTAATCATAACCATGGTCTGATCTAGAAATCCAACTTATGTGGGAATGAATAAAGAGAACATTCTAGCACAGATTTCCCTATGTACTCCCCACTTAAACATCCACTCTATGATGTATTAATATCGCACTATATCAAGTATAAATCACATGAGTTTAGTATACCTCAAGACATATTAAGTGATAAAAAATTCCCTTTACAAACAAGAGAATCTCAGGGATCTATATAGAGAATATGTTCTGGGGGAATAAATAAACAATTTCTTATAGTATTTCCATGAGAGATTCATTTCATATTAGATTATAGTGATAATAAACCACTGGTTCCCTACTTTTACATGAGTAATAAAAGTCACAAATACAACCCTCTAATCAGTTGGTTATATACAAGATGAAGAACATAGACCACTACCTCTAGCCAATCCTTCACAGTATGGTGGTCTTCCTCATAATAAATCCAAAATAGTTTCTTTCAGTCAAATTTCTGACAACATGGGAGAATGATAAGGAACATGATAAATGGTTTTGATAAATGAGGAAGTTGACATGATATCATCATTGGATGATTCCATCCTAGAAAACCATTAATATCATTGAAATAAATGTTGGTGAAATATTGTCACAATATAAAAAAATAATTTGAATCTCAATGTGGATTTCTAGTGGAATCCTAAAAATAACAGGATTCATGGAAATTAAGTACATACTAATACAGTATCATAAATTAAATTAAAAGTGAGTAAATATAAAAAATAATGATAACATACTAAATAAAAGATTGATAATTGTTTATTAACACATACCCTATCTATGGTGATGAAGATCCTATTAAATTGATCATTCGTCTCACAAATATCCTTGATCGATCTCTTTTGATACATGTTCTCAATATTTTATATTACAATGGTGGCTATCCTCCACTTACTCTAACATATATGTATTGTACAAATATCTGAAGACATTTTCAATAATAGTGTATTAATGGAGGTGGGGACTTTGTTAAATTTTAAATTATTTAAATTAAATTAATATTTGATTTATTTATCACACCCCTCAATGACTGACTTCCACTAAACTTCTAACACTGACCAACATTATGCCATGCCTAAGGAAAACCCCATGTTTTATAAATACACATCATCTCATATATTCTATCAGATGTCCCAATCTATTATAAATCTATTAATTCTTAAAAGATGCACCTATGTGACTTATTATAAATGTTGATATTTTTAATATATTAATCCTACAACCATGTGACATATAAAAACCAACACCAACTATGAGGACCAATCTAGAGTTATATTTATAAATATTAAAACGAATAAAATATTCATACTGGAGATGTTACAATTGTTTTAAAAAATAATGCAAAATATCAAGATGGAGAAATTATTAAAACACATTGATATCATCAATGTTGAAAATATTCATGCTTGATATTTCTAAGAGAGTATGGAATAGTGTCTCAAATCACGCCATTAGGTCCAATATAGATAAGTAATATATCTAACAGGTGATATAAAACCACATTATACATTGTCTTGGATAATATGAGTCATTCATACCATTATATTTCTTTCTAGAATTATACTTTAGAAACTTCTTCATTTACAGTCAACCATAATCAATTAATGGTTATTCAAAAGACACCACCTGAGATGTGGATTGGAAATCACCATAATTTTTATTTCATAAGTATTTTATCATATATTATTATTTAATATATATTTGTTCATGTAAAATAGTTTCAAAATAGAATATATGATTATTTTTTTGTTATCCTAATGATATTTTGGGTTATCCTTTCTATAAGCCTTCCTAACAAAAAGTATTTATTACATGAAATGTTTTTCAAGAAAAGAAATTTTATTTCTAAAAGAATTAGTTTGAGTGAAGTTTAATTAATTAAGTTTATTAAGATCATGATTATATTAATATTGAGATAGATTGGTTTGAAACACAAAGGGTTATTAATAATGAATTAACTCTAACACAAAAAACACTGAAGATATTTTATATTAATATTAGTGGAGTAAATAATTGAATATATGTAAACTACTCAATTTTGAAACCTAAATGATATACCTAAGGAATAAATCCCATTGGATTTTAGTGATACTTTTGTAAGATGACTAACATGGAAGGTAGAGTGTATAACAATAAAACATGGACTATAATTAATGTTTTTAAAACAACTATATGTTTTTTACATTGAATAATCATTTTCTCATGTGGAAAAAAAATCCATTTAGATTCTTTTAGCCCTGGTAGAATATCATTACAATGAGATATAAAAAAGGATGTCATAGAAGTATTCCACAATGGAAAATTATTCAAGGATATATATATAATAAATATCAATTGTATTGAAAATCATATAATTGATGTTATGATTTGTAAGCATCAATGATCCATTTTTGGATGAAAAAACTATATCAATTTTGGTGAATCTTCTTTGATGAATATCTCAATGTGTATGTATTTATAAAATATGGGGATGAAACTCATTCATATAAATGGGTTAGTCGTAGAATTTTTATATTTAATGTTTTTATAGGTTTGTAATTATTCTCATTTTCATTTGAATTTCAATTTTATAACAAATAAAAATGGATAAGATATTTCTTCTCGATAATGGATCTTGGTGAAGAAAAGCACATAATAAATGTTAAAATCTAATAATATTGATCCAATATAATTAATAGATATAGTAAAAACATATACCTTGGTAAATAATTAAAAATATTAGACATCAAAAACATTGAAAATACTTCCATACCAATGTAACATGGAAATATTTATTCAAATACATACTATAATTCACCTATTTGTGAATAAGAACTTGTGAGTAAGATTCCATACTATTCAGTAAGCTGTCCAATCATGTATTTTTTGTTTTTAACAAAACATGATTTATCATATTCACCGAATGGTTTTAGTAGATTACAACTAAATCAAAATAATATCTATTTGGAAGTTGTAAATAACATCCTTATGTACATAAAAATAACTAAGGATTTATTTTAGTCTTTGGTAGGAAATATCATAACACTGTAAATTGTTACACTAATGATAAAATCCAAAATGAAAAAGATGAATCTAGATCTCAACTATGATTCTTATTTTCCTAAATGGTTGAGATATGAGCTTGAAACATTTCAAAAAAACAATAGTTTATTATTATATAATAGAATAAAAATTTGACCCAACATCTAATGTTGAAAAATAATTTTATATATAATCAAGTGCACTACTTAACATTAGGTTTTATTGAGAATAATGTATTAAATATAAATATTCTATGATATATTGGAGTTGTAAGACATCTTATAGAGTTCAGTTCTAACTAAAAATAAAAAAAATATACATTTCTAATTTCGTCCAATTTTTGAGATTATTGAATGATGATAAAATAATACATGTCTAGTTATTAAAGATATAATATTTTAGATCATCTAACAAAACCCTTAAAAATAATCATGAAAGAAACAAAAAATATCAAGGTATTCTATATATGGGAAACATGATTGGGTTCTTGTGGAAGATTTCCAATGATTATACATTGTTTTTAGTCCATTTCTGTTTGATTAGGAACATTTTTGTTATATAATATGTAAAAATAGAAAACATATCAATAAAAATATTTATTTTCATAAAAAATGGTAGTTTACATTACAATACCCCTTTGAATATATGTATTAATAGGATATACCATATTAAGGATCATTATATTTTGTTATGATGATATATTATGATCCTTATGGGTTAGATCACTTTTAAAGAAAAAAAATTCATCACCCTTTTGATAAAAAAAGTAATCATTTTTTTATATTGACATACTAATTGTATGTTATATGTAATTAAATATATATATACTTGGTGTTACTCAAGTGAAAATGGGACATAAATCCAATGAATAGTGGTTTTGAAAAATGATCTATACATGGGATGAATTATATATTTATATATATCTATATTTATTTGAGAATTCATTTAAAAAATACAATTTTGTGCCACACTAATAATTTCAAGGGATTTGACTAAAAAATATAATATATGTATTCCCACATGAATATTTATGACATAATCGACATAATATTAGTTTCTATTTTGTAAATTCATTGGCATGCATGTTTCCATGTAATGTAATTCTATATAATTTTTTTATTTATAAACTCTGAAAATATATAATCTATGTAGGATTAATATTATTTTTGTATTGTGATTAATATAAAATCTGATGAAAAATGAAAATTTATTACCTTTATATGGTGGATTATATCACAGAAAACCCTATTATGTATTTTTTTATCATGGTTGTTCTTCTAGATACCTCTCTTAGTTTATAATTATGGATGAGAAACATATTTATTTTTTATATTATAGAGGTCCCTATGTGTATTATACAATATACATCTAATTTAATATTTTTTGAATAATATTATTAGTTCATGTGTATAAAAGTATATTTTTATTATAAAAATAGAATATTATTTTTCAAAATGTCTAATATGAAATTAAATATATATTATTTAATTCTATAATTAATATTTTATTATAATATAAATGTTGTTTTTTAATAAAATTAAATTTTTTAAAACTATACCATAATGGTATTTGGGAATAGGGTTTATGTAATTGTCATCTATGTCCCATAACAATATAAGAATTTTTAAGCTCATCTAAATAAGTTTTTTAAGCACCTAATAAACCTTCTTTGATAAATTTAGATGCTCGTTAACGCACCTAGGAAATGTGGTTTTGGACATTATAAAATTTTAGTGACTATTGAACAATCAAAATTAACATTTGCATATATTTATATTATCTTATTCAGTTTTATGTGAATTTGAAATATGTTAAGGATATTGAATTCAACTTTTATATAAATATAAATGAGTGGATTTTTATAGTGTATTCTATCATGTAAACGAAAGGTGATTCTCAGGGCTCTATTTTCCATCATCCTAATATTAGGATCACATTGTTATGACAATGAAGAGTGGGGGTGGATCAGTTTGGTATGGATATATATCACATTAAAACTTTTATCCACTTTGTATAACTCTACAAAATATTCAATGTGTGGTTATCTTATCCTTTTCACCTATGGTTAACAATAATTCACAAAAAGAATATTCCTTAAAGTACAATAGAATTTTTAACACGGTTCTCCTCTAATGTGTATAGTTATATTCTCAATATTCAGTTTTTATTATCCAACATATACAATTTTTCATCTTTATTATCTGTGAAATCCTGGGAAACAGGGATTCCATTGAACTATTTTCCTTAAACCAACCAAGGACAATCTGGGATTTATCTATGAAGAGACATGATATAGAATTTATGATTTCTCCAAATTAAGTGATTAGTAATATATAAAAATTATTCATTAAAAATCATCAAAAAACACTAATACACATCCTTTGTGTGAAAAAATATGTTGGTATTCCAATACATTTTACAAATTAATGGGATATTTCTAATGTGATGTAATAATGTTGGACACAATTTATTTTCCTTTAACCATAAAAATATGAATATATTATTGACTATATGACTCAAAATTATTCACTAAACTAATTAATTATGAATATTTATTGTTTTGGTCCCTAATTTGTTTTATACTTTTGATCGTCAATGGAATGTATGAAATGTCAAATAATAATAATGAATTCTAAAATGTTTCATGAATCTCATGAACATTTTTTGTAACCAATCTCATCACAAGAGTATGAATTATTTTTATACACTGGATTCTAATTTTTCATTACATGAAGCAGATCATGTGCATCTTCTCTTTCATGTGATCACACATTGTTTAGGTTTTTGGTTATTATTCTTGATAGAAAATTATTTTAGACTGGTGTGCAAAATTATATTTAAATAACTTCTTTTTGTACATTTATTTAATTTTATACTTCTTGTACTTATATTTAAAAAATTATGTATTCATGTTACCTCATGAACGATTCAACTATATAAAATAAATTGTGGATTGATCCTCCTTGCATAAGAAATCAATACTTCTTCAATTAACAATTTACATTGTGACTCAGTTTCTTTTCTAATAAAGGATCATTTATGATATTTTTCTTCCAAAGATTTATTTTCTTCTTCATGTGAGAGATTCACACAGATAGATCAATATTCATGTAACTTAAAAGTCTAATAACATCCTTCTCCTTCATGTGAATGAATAACAATTGATTCGATTCTTTATCATGTAACATAGTGTGTATTTGTTATCTGAATGCTTATATGAAAATCCTAGGAGGCTCAAGATGCACTATTTTTCTCTAAAAAAGGTGAGCACACAAAAATTTAAATGAATCCACTTTTAACCAAATCTTTTATTTAGTATTTATAATCAATGATCCACCACCACTAATTTATATTTCATGATGAGTGAAGGATTCCTGAAACTTCAAATGACATAAACTTATACCAATGATTTAAAATAAAAAATAGATTTTATAATACTCATAAGATACAAAATTGTATTGTGTCATGGATTTTCAGGATTTTTCTAGGCGTTATTTTGGAACACTCATGATCATTGTAATGGATACATTATCACATGATTAAAATTGATTCTTTCGAATATGGTTGTTGGTAATGAGGTATTCTTACAAATATTGTTATACTTTCAATGTCATAATGATATGTGATCACATATAGAAGACATTATGTGGTCGATGACGTTGATGTGATTTCTTAGTGGAATGATCACCAAAACATTATATAATTATTTGATAGTAGAACTATATTCACAATAATTAATGAATGAATAATGAATAAATAAATAACCTACTATAACATCATTTTTGAAATGACATTATTTCATTCATTGAATACATTCATATAAGGAAAAAATATTAAATTTATGTACAATGGATGACCAATTGAGTATCACTATCATAAATTGATCACCGTACGAATGGATAATGAACACTATAATGATGATTTAAATAGTCTCGATATCATATGTTTTCATGAAATATAATAGGATGAAGTAGTTCATTAAAATTAAATATCATGTTATGTCCATATTTTTTAATATGGGGGAACAATTTCCAAAAATATCCAGATCCCAAATACATTATTATATTGATTTTTTGATACTTAATAACATACCTCACATATTAAACATCTCAAACCAGCTCTAGGGTTGGCACCCAGATAAACTACACACATTCTCATCAATGGTCACATCACTTAATTATGCTATCCACCCATGCAATAACCTATGCGCCCAATATATACACTATGAATTCATGTGTTATCCATGTGTATTCTATTCAAGCACTCTGGTACTCATGTACTCACTAAGGTAGTCCACGATTATCTTCCTCCCATTTTGTTTTCATTTGTTCCATATTTTTTATTGATGTGGTTCCTCAATTGGCCTTGTGGTGGACGAGTTTTTTAAATGATCGCTAAAAAAATACTTTGAATAATTCAAAATATACAATAATTTATAAATAAATTCTCAAATTTAATTCTAAATATCTAATTATTCTTCTTATCAAAGATAATATTCAAAAAAATTATCATTAATATTATTATTATGTATGGTATTTTTACTACATTAACAATCGATGTGTATTTCATCATGAAGAAAAAAATTCCATTGTCATTATAAAACACACCATACATGTTTAAACAAATTTATAACGACCAAACATTTTGAAAAATAGAAATAAAGTCATAATAGATCAATATTTATTATTTAAAATAATGATATATTTTATAATTATGTGGGTGTAGAATATTTTGAAGCATGGACATGTGAACAATGGGTTTATTGGTAAAATATATCATCTCTCATATAGTTCATAATAGTTATAATCTTGCATAGAATAATCATAAATAATAACTTTTTTCACAAACTAGTGAAGGGAATCCTATGAAATGGTTATCATAGACACTCAGTAAGGGTTTACATGGGACATATAAACATTATACGAGAATAAGGTTATGAAAACATGAGAAAAACATTTAAAATCAAGCCCTTACATATCATATATCATAATCATATTTCATGGAGTAAATAATAACTGTTCATAATACATAAATCACTAGGAAATCGAATATCCTGATCCATGGGAGCTAAAAAATGGTATAAGACATATATTTATAGAATAAAGAAAATCATTGAAAATCATATGCCATAGATTCCCACAAAGACATTGATAACATGTTTTGATTGGGAAAACAACAAGTGTAACTTCTTCTGGCATGGGATATCATCCCATTTAGACACTTTTGGGCCTAGGATAACCTCCATGAAATCCAATTTTTTTGTCTTACAATAATCTCTAATATACCTTATTTTTTGTTGGTTGGGATTACATTATTTATTACCTATTTTGGGCTTGGGATAAAATCTAATGTAATATTTGAGCTCATAGAACATTAGTCACTGCCTAATATTTGTGGGATCTATAACTCCATGAACACCCATCAAATAATGAAATCCAAATATTTTTTTCCATAGAATCATAAAACACTCATCATGTTATCATAATATAATCCATTCAAAAAAATCAGTTTTCAAAATTATTTCATCATTCCAAAATTGAATATACCTTTTAAAATAAGCTTTTTTCATAAATATGCTTTCATAATTATAATAAACCATATTGAGGATGAATGAGGATTGTTCCATTGGATCATATTACCATTAAAAAATTGGTATCACCAAGGGTAATTGTCATCGATGAATATAAATTCCAAAAAAATTATCATAAAAAATTATTGGGGAAAATATTCATTAAAATTTGAAATCCCTTCTTTAATATCTATAATTTTTAGAAATATTAAATAATAAAATTTCAATTAAAATAAAATTAAAACTATTTTAATGGTTTTTAAATAATTTAGAGGTAATGACAGTGGGAAATATCAACAATTCCATAAATTTTAACACAATGATTCCTTTATCATTTTCATCAAAAATTAAATAGTATCTCATCCATAATGTTAAAAGAATAATCATTTAAAACCATTTTATAAAAAGTAAATAGGTGAAAAAATATTTTAAAAATTCATTATAGAATATAATACAAATTCCTTGAAACATTTTTAGAAATCATGGATGTGGAAGTGAAACTATTTTCCACATAAGAGAGAAATAAAAATGATTTTTCATTATATACACTATTTTGGGTTCATGTGTAAAAAAAGGAGGGAAAAAGAAAGGAAAATATGTCATGTCATGACCCGACCCAAAAGGGCTCTGGCCGCGACCCCCCCAAGACCACCTCCAAAAGGCCAAGGGATGGCGTCCGGCGCCGAGTAGGCTATCACACACATGGGAGGAATTAGCCTAAGGTACCTGTACACATGCACTCACAAACACCTCCATGAAACAGTGTAGAGATATTGAAAACTGAAAAGTAAATGCAAGCATACAACTATCCCACAACTAGAGTACAACAGAAGTACAAACATGCAAAACAGGGCCCACCAAAAGAAAACTACAAAAGTGCATCCAACCAGCTCTAAAGAAGGGGAAAACTGCCACAAACACACGCCAGAATGTTCCCTCGACACCGCACCGGTAAACACCCCGGTCAGTCTCGTTCACTCAGCTCCACCTGCTTCAAGTCCTCCTAGGACTCTGTCGAAAGGCCTGTGGTCTGCACAGGACACAAACATGTGCGGCCAAAACCTGTGCAAGGGTGAGTATAAACATACTCAGTAGGCACCCCAAAAACCCAAAACAAAAATAGAGAAACTGAAAGGAAACAGTCCACTCATCCTATCCAGAGGGAACCCAGATGAGAGAGAAACTTCATCTCATGACCATCGTCGGCTGAACACAACTATCCTGCTCAGCTCAGGTGTATACCCATACATACACCTTGAACAATCCAGATATACTCAGCTCATGAAACAAACCACCTGAGGTACTGACCTCAACACCAGCAATGGTTCACAACTAGGAGAGAACACTCCACAATCACTGTCATCTCAGATGAAGCTCATCCAAGAGATACACTCCATCAGGTTTCTCACAAACCTCTCAAACGCTCACCCAAGAGATCACGCTCATCAGGTAGCGTCACTGAGTAAAACTCACTAAAACAACATAACCACCAAACTCCTTGGATAGGGGATCACTCCTAGGGTCCACTAAGGGATACCATATCCCACTCCAGTAGACGAAGATATCACCGATATGAGATCACTCCCAGGGTTCACTGGGGGATACCAGAACCCGATCTGGCATTCATAGATCTCATAGATAGGGGGTTACTCCCAGGATCCGCTAGGGGATACCACAACCCGATCTAGCGCTCAATAGAAGCACGACAGTCAGATAGAGGATCATCATCCATATAAAAGTGGTCACGATGATACCGAAACCCTAACTGGAATAACCTACGATGCAGGGGATCGAACTGATGATACCGTAACCCTAAAAAAACCCGATGCTGAGCAGGGGATCGTATACCCGACGATGCCACAAACCTACTGAACACAACCCACTGCGTAGGGGATCGTGTTCCTGATAATGCACCAAACCCTACGGGGTTAACCTGATAGATAGCGGATCGCCACCCGTGAATAAGTGGTCATAGCGATACCAAGAACCCAATCTAGGGAAAAGATGCTAGAGGATCCCGCTCTGAGCCCACCAGAGGGATGCCACAACTCTAACAGTTTAAACATCCCATCGAGAGGATCACAAACCTATACGAAGATTGTGATGCCACGCGATCCCTCGTGGGAACAAACCCAGGGAGTAACCTCAACCAATGCTGGTCTAAAACGTCGCTAACCCGAGCGACCTACAACAACGCCACACTGCGCACCTCCTAGACTAAAACCGAGTCCACCATTGCGATCTACGTGGAAAAACACGCAGGATAGGCTGTTTATTCGCCCGAAATGGAGCACTTCTGAAAAAGTACTATTCACTATAGCTAGCTCATGTGAGGCCCATAAAACGATTCTGAAACCCATCGAGTGGTTCATACCATGGCGATCCCCTCAGAAAAACATGTAAAATTGACTACTCGTTCGTCCGAAATGGACACCCGGTGAAAAAGGTACTATTCACCGAAGCCAGCTCAGGTGCGGCCCAGGGTTAGATTCCTAAATTCAACGAACGAATCACAACATTGCGATCCTCTCAAAAAGGCACATAGGTTTGACTATTCATCCGTCAAAATCGGACTCATAGTGCGAAAGTTGCGTTTCTCTGCAAACGACAAAACCCGACCTCGTGGGGCCTGTACCCCAAACTCGGTCCCAACACCCAGAAACCATTTCACAAAGTCAGTCATACCATCAGGGTCTCAATGCCACTGACGGCACATCATTCAGACGCTCTGGGTAGAAGTTACAAAGACCTTAAGTCGTAAAATAATGAAATATTATTATTTTCACGACGTTTCTAACTCCCAAGCCACAATTCCAAACCATTAAACCATCCAACCGACACCAGATGGTTTTCCTCATTCTCAGGGTTGCGTCGCCGCAAACGACACGCAAATCTGACTCCTAGATTGCAAGGAACGAGGGTTTAAAGACCCCCGTATGACAAAAAGTTGCCGGACTGGCCTGGACCGGGCCGCAGCCGCTGGCCCACCCTGGCCAATAGCTCTCCTCCACGCGGCGCCCAACGCTACCACAGACCGTCGTGCGCCACCGCGGGTCACTACACCGGTGCTGTAACGATCTGAAATTTTGAATAAATCTTGTTTCCTAATTTTGTGTGTTATTTTTGACAAAACTGTTTCATTTGATAACATGAGTATAATTAAAATGAGACTATTGGGGTTTGACTGCTATATGACCATAGGTCAATATGACTGCTAGAAACTAAACGTTTCGATTATTTTCTCTAAATAAAAGTGATCTTGGTTAATTAATATATAAATGAGATTCGATGGCCTCATCCAGTAGTCTCGTGCCAATCTAAGCCCATCTAACGGGACTGTGGAAGGAGGTAACACCACTGGGCTTTGCTCTGGACCAAACCCAAGACGAACATCGTCGTGTGAAGCTAGAACGGAATCACTTTTGTGAGAAGTTCAAACTAATACAAATTACTACTCGTGCAATGTTGGCTGAGTCGCCCCACGATTCTATCACCCTAGCACACCTTACTCTTAGGTCCTATACTGGTGTTAGAAGGGGCTATGTAACGAGACCGTAACAGCCTTGTGTAAACCTTTTACTTAAATAAAAATTGTGATTTCTTCTTTTGATCAGGTTTGAAAATTTTCAAATGTCTGGATAAATATAGTATGCATATATTTGACGAATTCTAGAAAAAAAGATATTTGAAAATATTTATGTAAACCTTAAATAATTAATTACGTTTAATGATTTTCAAAAAACATCATTCTAAAATTATATTCAGTACATAATTTAGAGTCTAATAATATCAACTTATTTTTTGATGAATAGTAAATTATGAATATTAAATTTAGGCTTAGGATTAGTAATGTGACCAAATGTATTAGTAATCTCACTTAACGAAAGTATTAATATAATCTAGGAACCTTGATTAAGTAATGTGATTCAATAAAATAGGTAAGTAACTATTTCAGAAATTATTAGTCAAGTATTAGTTTTTTCAGGTGAATAGTGTTTTTTTAATTAAAAATTAAATTAAAAATATTTAGAATATTATTTTTATAAAATGGATTTCATTTTTGAACTCAGAGCCTCGATATTTTGTTAAGGTAATTTTTGGAGATTTTTCTGAAAAAAATGAATTTTCGGTGAATAGTGTATTTATTTAAAAATTAAATAAAAAATATTTTGAAAAATATTTTTATAAAATGGAGTTCATTTTTGAAATCAGATCATAGATATTTGGTTAAGGTGAAGTTTTTGGTTTTATCTGAGAAAGATGAATTTTTGATGAATAGTGAAAATACAGTTTTTAAGTTATGGATGTTTAATGACATCATTAAATGATGTATTAAGTATGTCATAAATATGTTCGACTTATGAATAGTATGATAAGGTATTAGGTGTCCCATGTGGCCAATACCATGGGAAAGCCCATGATTTTTCCAATACCACCAATGAGGTGTCCCTTGGCCATTAAGGCCTTGTCCCCTCACTTTCCCTATAAATACCCCACCCTTTCATCCTTTAGTTTTCACTCCCAAATCTCCCCCAACAAAGATCTAGTCTCATTACCTCCCAAAGAGTCCTCCCAAGGTGCCCCCAAGCCCTCAAGGTCCTAGCATTCGCATTTTAAGAGTTACGTTTTAAGGTAAGGGGTCCAACCTCCCTCTTTCTTTTCAAATACTCTCTTTTAAGTCATTTCTTTTATGCCCCATGTTCTTATGTTGGAGGATGTTGTTTTTTATTCCTCTTACTTATCTTTTAATTTTCAAATATTTAGAGATCCCCTCTTACTCTCATCATTTCGTTTTATGAATGTTTAAGTGGCGCTGTTAGGCTGCCGAAATTTTTGTAACGGATTCTTTCACCCTTCTCATTTTCAAGTTCTATTTTCTTATCAAGTATTTCAAGTTCCTTTTTATTATGTTGGGGTATGATATCTATATCTATCATACTGATCTTTTATGATCATATGATGAAATACTCAATTTTATCTCGTCAATTGATTTTTTTGAAGTTTAAGTGACGCCGTTAGGCTGCTGAATTTTTATAGGATTCTTTCACCCTTCTCATTTTCAAGTTCTATTTTCTTGTCTAGTATTTCATGTTCTTTTTTATCATGTTGGGGTATGATCTCTATATCTTTCATACTGATCTTTTATGTCAATATTATGAGAGAACCTATTTTATCTCATCAATTCATTTTTTTTTTTGAAGTTTAAGTGACGCCGTTAGGCTGCCGAATTTTCATAAGAGAAATCTTATTTTTGTTTTACTTTTATGTTCTTCATTTCATATGGTATATCTTTCAGATTTAATTACCTTGTTCTTAAATCCTTTATATTATGTCCCTCTACTGTTTTATGGATCATTTATGAGTGGGTTACCCATGTCCTCTCTCCTTTCAATGTTTTCTAAAACCCTACATCATAGTCGTTATGCTGCCGAATTTCGTCTCAAAATGTCTCTCTCTTTTTCTCAAATTTGGTTATTTTTTTAAGTGAATACTCAAAGCTCATTCTTCTACAGGGGTATTCACATATATACAAAAATGTTCTATTTTAAATTCTTGTATTTACATACATGAGACCTGTTTTATTTTTCCGTGGGATTAAAGTGACATAAAGATCATGTCTTTAAAGTAGTTTTTAAAACGTTATGATTACGAAATGAAACCCATTTCTTTTAGGATATATGGGTTATTTATGAAATGTTTTATGATGATATATGTGGCTCACATGATAACAAAGGAAAATTTAAGGGTGCGCCCTGATAGCGCTCCAATGCATTGGGTAATGACTTAATCTCTAGAGATGACCATTTTTACAGATACCTTGGTGAATAACCTTGGTAATTTTTAATGACACCTTTGGGATGGACCTTGGTGAAACAGAAATGATTGTCTATGTTAAATGTTGTAGCCACATATTCATGTTATGAAACACGTTATTTTTATTATGATATCCCTCATTGTCTCTTTCTAATTCCTTAAAGTTATTTTTCATAACATTTCATGTATCTCAAGTTCTCATGTAAAATGTTTCCCTTGTTTCCCTTACTGGGCCTTCTGCTCACCCTTTCTTTTGATGTATGTCCCCAGGTTATGCGATTTAGTAATTAACCTAGGTTGAACATAAGGAGAAGCATTTCAAGTTTTTAATAAGAATGTTTTATGTTTTCATGTATTAAGTTCCCAGTTTCCAATACACTAAACCCTAAAGATCCTCAGTTTTGTATAATGTAATGAAAGTTGGTGTTAGTTAATGGCGGGATGTCATAGGTGCTGCGCCGACGAACCTTCTGAGTTCTGCTGGAGGCACCTCAGGGGTCCAAATGCAGATCCGTAAGCATCTGTGCCCCCCCGGGACCCGATCTACCCATCTGCAAGTCCAAAACAGGGAAAAACATAGAAATTTGGGTTCCTGGATTTTCAAAACGTAAAACGCCTACCGTTTGGCAGATCGCCGATGCTTCGAGTGCAGAACGATGCTCGTAACACCCTGATGCTGGATCCACAGATGAACGACACAGAAAACGGATAATCGGTGCTCGATTCGACAAAAACAAACATAGGGAGGGGATGCCATTTGTCACTGCGTGTTGGAGGTAAGGGGGGGAAGATGAAATGATTTGTGTTTTATTTGTTTTTTATGAAACAAACCATTTAACTCCCCGCCAACTCACTCTCCATTCCGGCACCTAATGCAGACAAAGTTAAGGTCACCCTAGGGTAAATGCGCCATTCTGAACGCAATGGCGGACTCGGATTTCCAATCCAAGGCTCCGCTCAAAAGTTATTCGAGCCGACGCTCATAAATAGACTTTTCCATTTATTTAAAAAAAATCCATAGGTGGCGCTTTCAACTGCAGGCTCGTGCCCACAAAGATTACACTTCGTCTAAGGTAAAAGGAACGTTCCAGATGCAACTGTGCCCTCAGATTCCCATTCTGAGATACCTTTTAGGAGATATCACACCCCCTCCATGTGCATAGTATAAAAATACTTAATATTTTTATATAATTAATTCCGGGCACACCAGGCCTCAGAATCGCACACCGTCTACATGCCTAGCTCTAGAATTATTCGTAGAAATAATCCAAAGTCTGACATAGCTAAAATATGAGTCACTACATCCTATCCCCTTAGAACTTTTTGTCCCTGAAAAGCCTTAAGTACAAGGAAAGTGACTGGACTCTCAACTGGGTTTCCCACGCCAGTGAGTTTTCCAACCAACACCCATGCCCGAACACATAAGTCAGAGGGGTTCATCTAGTACACCTCAAAACTATCCTCTTTGGGCGGCACTAACTCGCCCGAATGGTTTTAATCATGTCCCAAAAACGCGTCTCGGTGGGGGAAGGATCCCTCTTCCTCATGCATTCGAAGCACGTCGAACAACACCAACAGAGGGTCTTACCAACTCTCTAAACAAAACTCAATCGAGCAACAGAAAGGAATGAGTACTGTTAAACAGTGTCTATCAAACTACAGCAGAAAGTAGAGAGGACACAAGGCGTGCCTCTATCCATCCGTGGAGCCTCCGGGTCAACAGCCTCTAGGGAATGCAGCTAGCCTTACCCTCATCCCACAGCTCCCTATGCTCGATGTGGACCTCTTGGGGGTGGGGGTGGTGGTAACTGATACCGCCTACCTCCTCCTCCTGCTGCACCATCTCCGTCGCCACGTCCACCGCCCTGCGGACCTATTTGCTCGAGATGTTGTCTCTGCCAAGGCGGTCCATCGACCGAATCTCTCTCAGAAGCACGACGAGTTGGAAAATATCTATCAAGATGTCCCCGACCATCGCAAGCATAACACCACCTCTCCTGTGGCTAAAAAAAACTAGCCTGTGAGCCCTGCGAGCCATGAGAATCAGATCCTTCATCCTGGGGTTGCCTCCTGAAACGTCGACCACATCCACACTGCTGATTCTGTTGTCAGCTACCAGATGTCGACATCTCAGCTCTCACGTGCGTAGCACTAACAGGGTGAATCTGGTCATCCAAAAAGATCTCCACCACCAATGCTCACTCCAACACTCCAGCATAGGTGGGCAGGCACAAGGAACCTCCACCTGCTCGGTTGTCCCTGCGTAAGCCCTGTTCGAAGGTCAGAGCCTAAAATAATAAGTCCCGAACCATATCCAGGGAGTAGCGCGACAGGTCTGTAAACCTCACTGAGCACTCCGACACAGAAATGCCCTCCTGCCGAAGCTGTAGAAGCTCCTGGATCTGCACTAACCTCAGTTTCACCAGATAGAACTTTTTCCAGAAGTGCCGCATAACTCTACCCATGTGAGCACCTCCCCATCGTGGGAATATATCACCAAACTCCATAATCTCCCGGAAGAACCATGAAGAAGGCTCGCCGTTAGGACCACCATCTGATCTGGAGGTGTCCTCAATAGGCAGAAAACTTAGGTGACTGCCTCAAGCCAGTCATCAGCTTCATGGGGGTCTGGATCACCCGAAAACCTCTAAGGTCGCTGCCTCTAGAACCCATGCAGCGCACTCAACCTGCGCACAACCTCATCCTGCACTACCGACATAACCAGCTGCTCGACAAGTGGCATCTCAACTGGAAGACCACCTGGAGGTGAAACCTCAGAACCCGCACCCTACTCCACAGCCTCTACACGAGGTGGGTCATCAGCACAATCCTGCTACAGAACCCTCACTGGCTGTCGTCGTGGAGGCATCCTGAAATACATTCAAGAGGTAACACAGTCAAATAGAATATCTGGAGAGATGACTCAAGAAGGACAAGGAAAACCCCCAAAAACCAGTCCTATATGATTCATGTACCGTTATGTACCTGTGACCTATGTACGAATGTCCCGAGTCGAAAGGCAGGTTATCAGAGTCCTGGTGTATGGATACGTCAGCCGCCGCACCAACCCTAGAGTCCCTGGCCTGAAAGCCGAACTTGAAACATCCTAACACTACCATTATGTAACACAAACCAAACTCACGGCTAGACCAGCTACACCCTGAGATCCCAAAGGTGGAACCTCCTCTGATACCACTCTGTCATGACCAGGCCCAACAGGGCTCGGGTCGCGACCCCCCATGCCCGCCTCCAAAAGGCCAGGTGCTGGTGTCCAGTGCCGAGTAGGCTATCACACACACGGGAGGCATTAGCCTAAGGTACCTGTACACACTCACCCACAAACACCTCCATGCAATAGTGCAGAGATATAGAAAACTGAAAAGTAAATTCATGCATACAACTATCGCACAACTAGAGTACAACAGAAGTACAAATAGGCAAAACAGAGACCACCAAAAGAAAACTACAAAAGTGCGTCCAACTTGCTCTGAATAAGGGTAACGCGGCCACAAACACCCGCCGGAAATCTCCCTCAGCACCACACTGGTAAACACCCCAGTCAGTCTCACTCACTCAGGTCCTCCTACTCCAGGTCCTCCTGGGGCTCCGTCGAAAGGCCTATGGTCTGCACAAGACACAAACATATGCGGGAAAAACCCGTGCAGCGGTGAGTATAAACATACTCGGCAGGAACCCCAAAAACCCAAAACAAAAAGAGAGCAACTGAAAGGCAATAGTCCACTCATCCCAGCCAGAGGGAACCCAGATGAGAGAGAAACTCCATCTCGTGACCATCATCAACTAAACACAACTAGTCAGATCAGCTCAGGTGTATTACCATTCATATCCTTGAACAATCTAGATATACTCAGCTCACGCAACAAGACACATAAGGTACTGACCTCAACACCAAAAATGGTTCACAACCAGGAAAGCACACTGCCCAATCACTGTTATCCCAGATGACACTCATCCGAGAGATAAACTCCATCGGGTTTCTCAAAAACCTCTCAGACGCTCACCCGAGAGATCACGCTCGTCAGGTACCGTCACTGTGGAAAACTCTCTGAAATAACAAAACCACCAAACTCCTCAGAGAGGGGATCACCCCTAGGGTCCGCTAGGGGATACCAGAACCCACTCCGGTAGACGAAGATCTCACAGATAGGGGATCACTCCCAGGGTCCGCTGGGGATACCACAACCCGATCTGGCACTTGTAGATCTCATAGATAGGGGATCACTCTCAGGATCCGCTTGGGATACCACAACCTGATCTGGCGCTCGACAGAAGAACGACACTGAGATAGAGGATCATCACCCATATAAAGGTGGTCACGATGATACTGAAACCCTATCTGGTATAACCTGTGATGTAGGGGATCAAACTAACGATACTGCAACCCTATAGAAACCTGATGCTGAGCAGGGGATCGTATACCCGACGATTCCACAACCCTACTCAGCACGGCCAAATGCGTAGGGGATCATATTCCCGATGATCCCACAAACCCTACGGGGTTAACCTTCTAGATAGGGGATCACCACCCGTGAATAAGTGGTCACAGTGATACCAAGAACCCGATCTAGGGAAAAGATGCTAGAGGATACCACTACGGGGCCCACCGGAGGGATGCCACAACTCTAACAGTTTATACATCCCATCGATAGGATCAAAAACCTATAAGAAGGTTGTGATTCCGCGTGAACACTCGTGGGAACGAACCAATGTAGTAACCTCAACCACTGCTTTTCCAAAACATCGCTAACCCAAGCGACCCACAACATCGCCACACTGCGCACCTCCAAGGTTGAAACCTAGGCCCCCATCACAATCTATGCATAAAAACATGCAGGATATGGTATTTACTCGCCTGAAACAGAGCACCGGTGAAAAAGGCACTATTCACCGTAGCCATCTCATGTGGGGCCCACACAACGATTCTGAAACCCATCGATCGTATCATACCACAGTGATCCCCTCAAAAAAACAAGCGGAATAGACTACTCGTTCGTCCGAAATGGACACCCATTGAAAAATATACTATTCACCGAAGCCAGATCGGGTGGGGCCCACGCCTCGATTCCGAAACTGAACGAACGGATCGCACTGTTGTGAACATCTTGGAAAGGCACACAGGATCGACTATTCATCCGTCAAAATCAGACTCCTGGTGCGAAAGTTGCGTTTCTCCGCAAACGCCAAAACCCGACCTCATGGGGCCTGCACCCCAAACATAGTCCCAACACCCAGAAACCATCTCAAAATTTCCATCCTACCATCAGGGTCTCAACGCCACTGACGACACGTCATTCGGACGCTCCGGATAGAAGTTAAAACGGCCCGACGTCATAAAATAAAAAAATATTATTATTTTTCAGGACATTTCTAACTCTTGGGCCACAATCTCGAACCATTAAACCCTCGAACCCAAACCGAATGGTTCTCCTCGTCGCCAGTGTCTCGTCACCGCAAACTTCATGCAAATCCGACTCCCGGATTGCAAGGAACAAGGGTTTAAAGACCCCCGTATGACAAAAAGTGGCCTAGACTGGCCTGAACTGGCCCGCCCTGGCAAGTGGCTCTCCGCCGTGCACGCTACCGTGGACCGCTGCGTGCCGCCAATGTCTTCCCCGCACCGCCGCAGCCCACCGCGCGCCGTCGCACGCCGCCCCTGCTGGCCTCCGCCGGTGCCGCCGCGCCGGTGCCTTACCGGCGAACCTTCCGAGGTCCGCTAGAGGCACCTTGGCGGTCCAAACATAGATCCGAAAGCATCTGCACACCCCCTGGCACCCAATCTACCCATCTGCAGGTTCAAAATAAGGAAAATGCAGAAATTTGGGATCTAGTATTTTCAAAATTTAAAACGCCTACCTGTTGGCAGATCGCCGACGCTTCGGGTGCAGAAAGGCGCCCGCAACGCCCTGAAGCTGGATCCGTTGACGAACGACGCAGAAAACTGACGATCGGGGCTCGATTCGATGGAGAAAAGACGTTGGGAGGGGATGACATTCATCACTGCATGTTGGAGGTATGAGGGGGAGATGAAATGATTTATGTTTTATTTATTTTTTATAAAACAACCCATTTAACTCCCCGCCAACTCGCCCCCCGTTCCGACAACCGATGCAGACAAAGTTAAGGTCACCCCTAGGGTAAACGCACCGTTATGAACACAACATCGGACACATATTTGCGATCCGAGACTTTGTTCTTATGTTATTCGAGCTGACGCTCGTAAATGGACTTTTCCATTTATTTACGAAAATGCCCCTGGTGGCGCTTTCCACCGTAGGCCCGCGTCCGCAAAGTTTACACTTCTCCTAAGGTAAACGGCATGTTCCAGATGCAACTGTGCCCTCAGATTCCCATTCTTGAGATATCTGTTATAAGATATAACACCCCTCCATGTGAATAGTATAAAATTACTTAATATTTTTATAAAATTAATTTTGGGCACACCAGGCCTCGGAATCGCACGTCGTCTTTACGCCTAGGTCTGGCATTATTCGTAGAAATAATCCAATGTCTGAGAGAGCCAAAATCTGTGTTGCTACATGTCAATTTTTAAATAACCATAATAAAATAAAATAGATGAGTTTTCTAAGAAATATATCATAAGATTCCATCATCAGCAGAAAAAACCTAAACAATCCCAATAAACAATGAGATGTTAGGGTAAAAACCTTACTATAGTGGTATTTTTGGAATCAAAATCCCCATGAATGAATGAAACATAGATGGATATGTATATAAAATAATATTCATGATCCTAATCATAAAATAAATACATAGTTATAATATAAATCACACAAAAGAAACATGTGGTGAATATGGCATGTTTCTCACGTAAATAAAAGTGGGAAGAAAATCCATTTCTTCATGTCTAACTTCAATCGAACATGTTCAAACCTCCAATATAATAAATTAAAATTAATTATAAATCAATTATAGAAACACAATAATATATATAATACCATATATTATATACATATAACCTTTTATCAACCATTTATTGTCAGTTAATTATTTAAATAACTACAGAGGGAGACAATTACTTCATTTTGATATATGTTTTAGAATGATAGTGTTGTTCATTAGAAAATTTATCATGGTTGCATCATCTACATAAAAATATCATGATTTAAATATAATAAAAAATCATAATATACATATTTAGTGTCATCCAAAATTATTATAGATAGAAAAATGAATTACACAATTCATGAAGAAGGTAGGTTTTACAGAAGCATTAACATTGTTTTCATTTTTCGATGGATGACATGAAATAATGGTAAATACTAATTCACATATTAAAATTAATTTTTATATTATATATATAATATATTTTTGTTAAATCTATTCTTATTACCATCTATTCAAATATAAAATGAAAATTGAATCTTTTACTCAGTTTCCAATTTAGCTTCCTCATATTGGCCATTTCATGACAAAAAATTGACCATATGAGTGGTCTTGATTAATATCACTTCTCTTTATGTTGCAGAATTTACATAAGTTTTTCCCATAAGAGATATAATTATATATTGGTATTACCTTTTAGTTATGTAAATGTGAAGGATCTGGTATTTACTTTCATTGGAGAGATGTATGGAACACATCAGGAACTTGTGAGTGGTTCAGTGGAAGCTATAAGCAATAAGCTACCATCCTGACTATAACTAGAGTCATGAAAGAGATAATATACCCTAGGATCATCCTTATTTTCTTACTATATTTCATAACCTCCTTCCATGGAAATATTCATAGTAATACATTCCAGATAACATTGTCTCTAAATATCATCGATGATTATAAACATAAATTTTCAATTAACATATAGTTTCCCCTATGTGTTGAAAAATAAAAATAAATATATCTACCAATTATTCAACTAGATCTGGTTCTAGTTGTTTAATGTTATCAACTTTATACCATCACATTGGAGTTATAAACTTTTTTTTACATAGAGTGGTTCATAAGTAGCCTCAGGAATTCTTGAGTTTTAAGGAAAACATTTTTTTAACAAAGTTAAACAAAGTAAATTCACAAGACCTCTTTTTGTTCTATTAAAAAAACATTCTAGATTCCGGAAATATGGTTCACGAAATGAAACATATGGAATCTTTTCAAGGAAAATATTCTACTTTAAAGCATATAGAATCTTACTTATCAGAGTATATAAAAGTGATAAAAATGTATAAAAAGGTCATACTTTATTCCTTGATCAAAATAAAATGGAAATAAACATGAAACAAAACAAGTAACTAGTATAAAATAATTTTACCCTAAGTGTAGGGTATCCAACAAACATGGATTAAGGTACCTTGATTTATGATTTCAAGAAAGTCTATCATACCCAAGCGAGGGTAATCCCTTGATAGGAATATCAGATTCTGTCTTGCTATCTCTGCAGGTCCTTGATCATTAAGGTAGTCAGAACCTTTGTCTTCCTATCCTTGGAAGCCATCGATTGTAATCAACAAAAATCAGAGTCACGCTAAGAAATATGAACAAGATGTTTTGTATGAACAAAGAATGAGAGTCTATCTCTCTAGAAATATCTTTAAAATCATGAAATCACTAGATTGATCAACATGTTGTGAGCTAATTTAAATGAACTATTATTTATAGGAACTTATCTAACAACCAACTCCCTCTTCCAACTATCAAATTTTTCCTTGAATCTTGGACGGACCTATACATGTGTCACTCAAACAACATTTAGTTAGAAATAAATTGTATGATATCATTTTATAACATGTTTAATGATAAATAAAGTTACATAATGAAATCTATTTTTTGGAGTTTACAAAAAAATAGAATTAAAAGTCTAACCAAATAAAATTTCAAATTTTAGAAGATATGGACATTTGGATTTTTTTTATAAAGATTTTAGAATTTGAATTCTCCAGATATTAGAGTTTGAATTCCATTGAATTCAGAATCTGAATTCTGAGGAATTCAGAGTCTGAATTCTGAGAAATTTGATCTTTGAATTCTAACGAATTCGGAGACGGAATTCTGAGGAATTTAGAGTCAGAATTATGAGGAATTCAGAGTCCAAATTCTGAGGGATTCAGAGTCATAATTTAGTGAAATTAAGAATCTGAATTTCAGAGAATTTATAGTTTGAATTTTAGAGAATTAGGAGACTGAATTCTGAGGAATTTAGAGTCTAAATTATGAGGAATTCAGATTCCGAATTTCATAAAATTCATAGTATGAATATCATAGAATTTGGATCTTGAATTATAATGAATTCAGAATCTGAATTTCAGAGAATTTGGAATCTAAATTTCAGAGAATTTATAGTCTGAAAACAGAATACTCTATATCTAAGTATTTATAGGATTCCTAGGTTTTATATGTGAAAATATATTATTCCATAGAAATTAAATTATTTGGATTTAGAGAGACTATAAAATTAACAATGAAAACATAGGTAAGGATAAAAATTTCCTTATAGAAGGGAAATTTTATTTATAAAAATAATCCTTAGGGAAAATATAATTTTCCTTACGATAAATTGTTTGTTATTATCAAAACATCGAGAAATGTAAAAGTTAAAAAGAAACCCTATTAACTCAACACCTGTTAAATTCTTAAGTTATAATAGAAATATAATAATTAGTTGTTCATTTAGACTATCTATTTTATGCAACATATGCTATCAAGGAAATCAAATTTTTTGAAAATCCATTTAATAAAAATATTAGGATCTAATGTTTATAGTTTTCATGTAATAACATTTAGTTTTCACTGTAAGCATGAGATATAAATTTTTTAAATGGGATTACATGATTTGTATGTTCTGTATGGCCAATGGTATAAACATTATACAAAACATGAATTGATTACGCGTCGTGTACATGTTACATGTTGTGTCATGTTGAATGGTTGTTTTTAATAAAAAATCATGTTTTTTGGGTGTATCTTAGTAATGATTACTACTTGATGTGTAAAGTTATTTCATATCTTGGAAATGTTGGGGTGTTGGTTTTTATGGTGTCACTCGGATGAAATATTCCATCATTATTCTGCATCTCCTATGGATATCAACATAGGGTGATTCTCTATCATTTTTGGGAGTCTTCATTTGATCTAGATTGATTCGTTTGATGATTGATCACCCTTGAGATTGTTTTTCATCTCATTGGGTGAGTAAGCCATATTTCATATTCGCTGCATTTATTATGGATATGACGATGTATTATCTTATCGGTTCCATTAATATGTGGTGATGATTATTCTAGTTTCCATCTAGATATATTGTTCTATCTAATTCTATGTGCCATTTCCTTCATTGTTTGTGGGGAAATGGGTGTACATTAGTGAGTTATGTGTGGTTTCCTATTCTCTTATAACGATATTTTTAATTTAATTAATTATAATATTTATAGGTTGATTATAAGGAATCTATGGTGATTTTATTGATCTTCTTATCAGTGGATCCTTTGTGGTTGTGTTCCTACTTGAGTTTTGAGGTATGTCGTTCCATCTCTAGACTTTGTTGTTGAGTTTAATTGATCTTGTTTTGATAACTATTTTTTTTAAATTAAATGGCCTTATATAACTGATTTGTTTTTTTTTTGTGGAATTGGGTTTCAAAATAACAATTTTACACTATTTTATGGTAAATAGAAGATAATTTTCAATGAACTGTGAACAGGTTTTGTGAAATATTATTGGAATCGTGATTTGATGGAAATGATTTGATGAAATATTTTAGAAAATGGAGCACATTAGAAACCTTGTGTATGTTGGTGAATGGTATAGTAATATATCTCATCCACTATGGGGGAGTTTTCTTATGGGTATTTCTTTTACTCCCTATGACCCTTATTTTTGGGGCCTATTAGAACTTTTGAGAAGTTCACATTATGGGGTGATACTATAAAATCTAGACTGAATGCATATATCTAGAGTGTTTATGTGTATTAAATTATCCACATTAGGTATGAGTGTCCTAGTGGTCATTACCTAGCCTGATCCATGGAATTATGTTACATGTGCTTCTATTTTTTAAATTTACTAATTTTTTATATTTCCAAGGATTTGTTATGTTATATGATGCATGATGTTATTGAAATGATATATATGTTGGGATATATGCATAAGAATTGCTTTGAAATTTATTTACCTGCATTAAGGGAAATATGGAAAAAATGGGAAATTAAATTGCTTTTTAAATGATTTTGATATAAAAACTATTGAAGTATTAACTTAATCCAAATTTAAAATTTTGATTTCAATGAATAAATTTTATGTGAATGTGGGAATATATGTACACAAAACCAAAGGAACATCATACATCAACAGGGTAAGACTGGTCATTCCAAATAAAAATTAAATATTTGGAATGACACATTCTATATAATTTACATTGAATATAAGTTACATATAAATCATAATTATCCTTGATAAGATCCTAAAATTGGAAGGCCATATTATCTCATGCTTGTATGTGTTCTTCTAAGCCTGTATTACTTTTGTTGATACCACATATCAAAATCCAATTCTATTTGTTGGTTCGTGAAAGTTGTTCCTCATTAATGTTGAATTTTTGTGGTCTTTCAAACATTGATGAGAATATTACTTAAGGATGTTGATGTTGAAGGATTATTACATAATATATTCATTAGAATGAAGGAGAAGATAATGAACGTCAGATCTGTTAGAATCATCCTTTTTATCACCCATTAGTGAGTCATTGGATGTAGGACAATTATTACCCACATACTAAGCTCCTCCAAATCATCATCAACCAATTCTGGTATGACATCACTATTTTCACGATCCCTTGTCATTGGGCATCCCTTATTAGGGTAAATTTGTTCCATTGTGTCACATATCCTTAATTTTTTGTTTTTATGCCTAAATTCCATTTTTTTATGAATGGGTGAGATGACAAAAATTATCTATTTTGAGAACGACAATGAGAATTATCCCATATCCATTTATTTTGATAGGATGGATTAATCTTTCTATCATTTACTCATCTTCTTCATGGAATGAATGCAGTTTTATGAGTCTCGAGAATCCTTACTCTCTTTTTTCCTTAGGATGCAAATTCATCTATTGATATCCCCCTCTATAATATCACCAGAAATATGACTAAATACCTCATTACATGAAAAACTACTAGTCATATCTTTTCCTACCTTTCAAAACTCGACCCGACCAGGTTCAATTTTATCGAGGGCCAGCACATCATTTCTTGAGTCTTTAAACATGTTTCCAAAATGGGTTATTAGAATCATCCTTCTAGGATTGGGAACCGTCAATTTAGTCACCCTACCCTATGAACCAATCATTGATCACTACTGGATATCATAGCCCAAAGAACCGCCCTTGGCAGGATCCAACAACATCATTTCATTAATCCAAGCACTACTCGAGGTCGTGGATGAAATCTATGATTTCTAATTTTATGAAATGTGATTAGATGAAAATAATGTGCCCACTCGCTCTCTTGTCAATGTTGCTGAAGGATCTTGAACTGGATTAAGTTTGAACCGAGCATTCCATATCTAGTTGAAAATATCTATAAGACTCAAGTTAACATTACTATAAATAACCTCCTATGGAATGGGGTTGGAATGAATTGACCCACCAATGGCCTTTATCAGGGATATTTTAGTTGATATTTAGTTTAGTAGATCATGTTTTTATTGACAGTCTTTACATCAGTGTCGACATGTTGTGGACAGATGGCCCAAACTCTTGGTCTCTTGGGAATACAAATATCTCTTAAATCATGCATACTGATTTTGGGTAGATATATTGTTTTTTCATCATGATAAATTACGTAATTGTTTACAAAATATTAGTAGTTGAGGTACCCTTTTAAAATTATAGAGGAGTGGAATTATTGTAAATATGAAAAACTATTCAATAAATTAATGTGACTTTCAACATATGCTCCTAAAAAATTGATAAATAATGGATTTAAGGAAATATAAATACTTTCCAATACAAAAAAACTAAAAATTAAACTTAATTTAAATATGTTATTCCCTTTACCAAAATGTTTACTCACTTTTATAATTTTAGTAATCACCATAGTTACTGGTTATTTTACATTGTAAATTTATCCTTTAAGCATAAAAATCATGTGATACATATCATTTAATTTTTAACCATTGATTCTATATATTAAATCAAATTTAAGAAAAAAATATTGTGTGTGTATAAAATTAATTGAAAATTTAATGCACAAATAACATTTTATATCTTAATGATGGTAATTGTTTTTCCTATTTTTCTATTATTCATTACTTAACATGTAAGTCAAACATATTAAATAATATTAATAAATCTAATTAAAAATATGAAATCCAATTTTTCAAATTAAATTCAATGAACATTAATTAATTTATTAAAAATTAAACAACTAAAAGTTATGAGAAGTTGATTTTCGAACGAAACAATTCCAGATGTATAAACAAAATTTATATCTCAATTCAACCTGAAATCGATTCTAGTGGGATAAATTAGAATAATAAAAATATTATTGAAATAAATTTACTTCTATTAAATTTTAAAAGAAATTTTTTATTTTTGAATGCATTAAATGAAAATGAAATTTATAACAATCATCTGTATTTTTCATAAATCATTAAAAAATTAATCTATTAAGGAAGTTTCTCAAAAATTATCTCAAAGATAGTTTTTCATTTTTGAATTTAAAAAATAATTATAATTTCATAAAATTTGTCATAAATATCTAAAAATTGTTTTAAAATAAATGTGAAAAATAAAACAAAACTGCTTTTAAGAAAATTATATTTAATCATAAAACATGATTTATACTTATTTCATTCCTAGAAAAATATTTAATGAATGATATTTTGTTAAATATATAATAAATAAATTTCATTAAAATCATTCACCAAAAGTGATTACTATAATAAATGCACAATGAAACCATACTAATAGTTATTCATAAAAACATATCTTTAAATTTCATATGATTTTTATTTTCATTTCTAATCAATTTATATTAAATGAATTTATATAGTACATGTGTAAATGGTAAGAAATAAAAAATTTACTTATCTAAATTCACACCCAAAAATTAAATAGATTGTTTCAAAAAGTATTTTTTATTATGGTTTCTTAAAATTGGGTATTGTGTGTAACTAATGCTTTCAAAGAAATTAAATTATTTCAAAAAAATCATATAATCATAGGGAGTTACACAAGGTGTTAGTAGATTAACAGCATTTACACTTGTCTATGATCTTTTTGGATAATTTAAATTAATCACATTTAATTCACTTCATCCTAAAAAATAACATGTATATTCATTAATCATACAATAGATAGACCTTATTCAAAACATCAAATACATCAAATATTTCATTTCTAATTATAAAAAAATCAATAAGACCACTATTTCTCTATATCATATAAATACCAACGATTATGCATGAAATAATGATCTTCATGAAAATAGTCTCAATATAATGCACATAAATCCTTGCGAACATCAGTATTATCACATTACCTAAATTAAGAATGCTGAAAGCATTCTTCAAATATATTATTCTTCTTAAATATATATTTAAAAAAATGATATTCATCTCTTAATGACAAATCACAAAAAATAAAACACAAAGTAGTATCATTAAAATCCCATTAGTATTTTATTTAAATACAAATGAGAAGAAGGGGTATCAATATATTCCATTTATTTATTCACACATTTTTTTCTTTTTATTATCAACCCATTATTACAATAAAAATTAAAATATAGATGATAAAGTATTGATTCATTTCATTATTAAGAAAAGTTCCTTTAACTAATCCAGACTAATATTACATGATCAAAGGTTGGTCTAGAAATGAATATGAAATAATTTAGAAATAAATTATATCCATTATCTATGAATAATATGATATGAACTGTCCCACCCTGAAATATCTAATAATTTTCTTATTATTTTATTTGGATTTTATAATTTTTTTTGAGGTTCAGGTAAAATTCCAAACGATATTTTTGAGATTTTTCAAAAAGAACACACTTTTGAGTTGACATCACTGGGCGCTTGGGCGGAGCGCGTTTTAGAAAACCCACGCGGCTTCGCCCATGCAACAGCATAGTCCGCCAACCTTCGGAAATTTAAAATAGGTAATTTCTATAACTTATTGTGTGATTTAAAAAACATTATGGTTGTTGATAATTATAATATTATTTTTAATGCGAACTGAATATTTTAATTACTTATATTAAAATCGTTATAATTATTAATATTCATAATAGTAGATATATTAATAAGGATTCATTATTATTATTATTATTTTAATTATGGTATTATTATTATTACTTTATTTATCATCAATAATTAAAAAAATAGTAACCCTAGTTTGGTGCACCCCCTCCCCCCGAGTCTGCTGCATGAACCTTCCCCCTCTCTCGGCATCATCTACGTGTAGAGCTATGGTGCCCCCTGGCGGCCCTCTCCTCCTCGCCATCGCAACCATGTGGCCAACGTCCTCCCCCTCACAGGTGGAGGGTCTTCTAGCTAGAACGTCACCCTATTTTCATACCACCCCCATATATAGCTCACCCCCTTCTTCCCATACCTCCTTGCATGACCTGGACCCTCTTTTTCCGTACGTCTTCGTCATCGACATCTTCAATGTAGTCGTCTCCTTTTTCTCCAGCACCCAGTTCACAGCCGCGACGCCCCCCTTTGTGCAACCCCTGACCCTTGTTATTGTACCTTCGTCTGTGCGACCTGATCGACAACACCCTCCCTTCCCACACTACACAACCATACCTCCCCTTAGCCGGTATGACCTCATCCGGTGATGTCCTTACCCCTTACGAGCATCCTAATTCTAGCAACAACCATATCCTCTCCAGTAGTCTTCCTTCATCCTTTGGTGTAGTTTTTATTTTTATCCAAATAATAGATTCTAGAGTTTAACTCCAAAATTAATGGTCTGATATTGATGTTTAGTGTTCATTTGGTTCCTCGCTGGCGTGGTTGACGTGAGAATGTTTTTTCAAACCTTTTTCAAGAATTTTATCTTCGTTTGAGGTGGGTTTCCACTTGGACAAATTTTTTTGATTTATGTTTCACCTATTTCATGTATTTTTCATGGTTTGTGATAATTAATTAGTGACTAGAAATATCGAGAATAATTTATTTTATGTGGAATTGGTTAGAAATGAGTTTTCCTATCAAATTTGGTATGTTAATTCTGTGAAATGTTAGTCGTTGTATTTTCTTACATGTATTTTATAAGATTGAATAAATTATAAAATTAAGAAACTACTGCAAATCACAATTTCAGATAGTCTTAGTATGCAGTTGAGCTTAAAGAGAGGGTTTTTGGGTGTGTTTTGATGTAAAAGACTTGTAGTTTATTTAAAATTGTTTTACAAATATTACACTAGTTGATTAAATATTTTATGTGGTTCAGATTATGTTATAGAAGTATTTTGAGGTGTGTTAGAGATCTCACACAAGTTTTGGTCCCCCGTCATTGATTTAAGGTATGATATTATATCGCTATATTGTTTTGCACCCTCTATTCAGGGTCTTTATTTTTTTAATTATCTATTATTTGGTTTAGAGTACATTGGACCCTTATTGTGCCACTTCGGGTAGTTTTCTTTCATTGTTAATCTTTTCTCAGTTTATATTTGCAGGTTTGTAGTTTGAAAGTCTCTGGTAATTAATTTTGAGTTCTGGTTTTTTTTATTATAAGTGTGTTAACCTTGCTGTGGTGTTTCTAAGTCTCTAATTTTTATTATTGTGGGTTTTGAACATCTTCTAGGGCGTGCATTCATATTCTTAGGTAAGTATATGTATATGTATTATATATATGTCCTCCATGCCCATATTTCTTCATGGAGCAGGGAATATGTGCATTGGATTAAGGGTATATATATATGAAAGTACCTGCGTGCAAGCAGGTAGCAGCATCTGCTGGTTAGAAAGCATCAAGAGGTGGAATGTTCAACTTGGTTCTCCATTGAAGAAGGTCCCCCTCTACACCCACCTTTTATTTTTAGAATTTATTAATTGATTTATATTTCATTTATTTTCAATCAATGATAAATAGTATTAGATAATAAATTTTGGAATAATTGGTTGATGTAAACAAAGTATTTTATATTTTACATGACACTTGAATAATTTTCTAGTTAAATTATATGCAAAATAGTCCATGAATTCCCATTTGGACTTTAAATATAATTCATAGATTTTCAATTGTGGTTCTAGTTTGTTGGTAAATGTTTTCTTCTGTCACATGATAAAATGTTTTCGTTTTTCTTGAGAAATGGTGTTTCTTTTAAAATGTGCATAAGTCCTATTTGGATCATTGATAAAATAAATTATTTTGAAAAACATTCTTTGATGTGACTCAGGGGTGATATTTTTGTGTATGTTGACTGCGTGAGTTGTGTGTGGTGTTTGTGAATCATGGATGGTTGATTGACATTGTTGACTCATCCCATTTTTATTACACATGTTGACATGGGAACCTAGCATAATAAGTGAATACCTTGAAAATGATTGCTGCACTAGTTTTGATTACACACTGGCTAGTGGACCTTAGTATGGACATTGCTCTGCTAGGGGATTGGACCCATCAGTTAGTCTAGGTAGGTCAACACCGAGCATTAGAGAATTATGACATCATCGATAGTAGTCATGCATTTAAGATGAGTCACACACATAATACGTTCTATATTGTTCATAAGCTTTTTATGTTCAACCCATGTTTCTTTAGTTCTTATTTTTATGTGATAGATGATTGAGGGTCCGAATTTGGTTGTTGGTCCTCATCTGCTACTATCTCAATTTTTTTATTGTCAGTTGTGTGTTGTGTGTGGTTTTCATCTTGACTAACAACAAAAATTTAAATTTCAAAAAAATTCCCAATTTTTATAAAATGAAATGCACCTTTTCCCTTCAAACATTAAACTTATTTTTAAATTAAAAAGGGCAATGGACTGTTATTTATTTTAGAAATGAAGGTGTGTGTGGAAACCCATTTTTTATATAATTTACTACAAAACTAGAATTAGTAAATTCTCTATTTAAAGGTAGTTCTTTGGGGATAGTTTGTTGGGCATTCCTACTGAGTTTTAATAATCATGCATATAGTGTTTTAAAGTTTTTAGATTCTTTTTAATATTTGACTCAAGCTTTCTCACCATGAGTGAGAGTTGATTGGGGATTGGTGAGCGACTCTGAGGGTCTTGAGGAGTTTTGGTCTTGGTCTGGTTAGTTTGTTTTTGTTGGTTGTTCTTCCATTTTAATGTCTTTTATATATCTTGAGTTGTACTATTTTCTTTGTGCTTCTTAGTTTATGTTTATTGGGAGAAACTGTTCCCATTTTCTCTCTGTTGATCCCATAGTGCTTGTTGCCAACCCAGGAGGATTGGGAACGCCTCTCGGGCCTTGCCACGGATTGGCTCGAGTGACCAATTCAGGGTCGACTAGAGTTGGATTGTAACAAAATAGTATCAGAGGAAGTCCGATCTTGAGAGGACCTAGTTTTTTAGAGAACCCATCGTTTTTAGGGTGGTCATGGTAAAAGGATTAGAATTGTTGGGACTCGAGGAGTACAAACGATAAGGATGTCATGAAACCTTGCTGGTTCGGATCCTTAGCTTACAATGGCATGTCTGGGATGTTGGTGACTCTTTTGTTCCTTTGAAATGTTTTATATTGGGTAATGAAATGAGAGTCGGGAAAGTGACCTCAATGGGCTCTCATGGTTTGGAAAACCATGTGGATTTAGGGACATTACCCTAGATTTATCCTTATGATGGTGGTGAGACTGGCATATGGCTTCCAACCATATGTTTAAGTCACCCATCGACACTAGTAACCCCTAGTGAATCATTTGGGTCTTATTTAATTTAGAAAATTGTTTTCTAATGTTTTATTTTGGGAATTGTGAAAGGTTTAATTTGAAATGGAAATGACCATGATTTTATTAAATTCTTTGTTCCCTTATTCTATAGTGTTTTCCCCCATGACAGTTTGGTGAATGCCCAAGGTGCATCTTCGGGTTGCACACCCATTGCAAATCCTCCAGTTGATAAACCTATAGACTATTTTATGGAAATCTAGAAATTGATACCTCCTCTCTTTTTTGGTCAAGAAGATACTCTTGAGGTGGAGGAGTGGTTCCGTAAGGTTGAGAGGAACTTTAGTTTCATTGGGTTTCCCAAGTCATTGAAGGTGATGTTGGCCACCTTTATGCATGAATGTCCAACAAAGAAATGGTTGAAGTCCGTGTCTTGAAGAAAACGTCAAGAAGATCTCAACCAGGAGTTCTTCAAGTCATCATTTATTCAACAATATTTCTCTGAGTTGACGAAGTTGAGGAATAAGATGGAGCTATGTTCTTTTCAGTAGAGTGTTGGATCAGTACTATAATTATGTCAACATTTCTTAGAACTAGTGTCGTACGACCAATGGTTTGATGAAAATGATCCTCAAAAGGCTCGGAAATTTGAGTCTGGACTCCGACCTGAACTGTTGTCGAATGTGGCAGAGCTCAACCTACCCACCTTCTCAGATGTTGTGGGGAATGACTTTCTGGACGAGGCTGAGTTATTAAGAGTAAATTGGGTGGCAAATCCTCCCCTGAACTTGGAATGTAGTGCAAAGAATGGAGATTGGAAGAATGGGAAGAGATTTGATGCTAGTGTCTCTAGTAGAGGATTCATGAGGCCTTAAGACACTCATTAATCTTCTTCATAGCGCAATGTTGTGATCTGTCACCAGTGTGGTAACCAGGGTCACAAAAGGCCGACATTCCTGATTTCTACAAAACACTTCCACATCTGTGGACAGCTGGGTCAATTATATAAATTCTATTGTGGTTTTTTCAAGAGGTGTGGTGAATCCAAACATGGCTCATCAAAGTTCACCTCAGGTCATCAGTAGGAGTAGGGCGATGTTTGGGGATCAATTTGGGGTTTTTTCATTGTAGTTTTTCTTAGATGTAGTAGTCATCTCTTGTAGCATTTATTGTTGTTTCTTTTCCTTCAGTTGTAAGAATGGTTATTGACGAACCTCATTAAAACCTCTGTTTTAATAGAAATGTGTTTGGTAAAATTTCTATTTTCGTGTTATGTTTTGGAATTTCGGATGCCTAACTGTGAGGTAGGAGATTCTTTAATAATCAGTGCTTCAGCCATAGGTCACAGAGTGAAGCTAGCACTTAGTTAGAAGAACCCCAATAGTGAAAAAGGTTCTTGGTATAATCTCAGTTATTAGTTTGAAATAGATTATGTTCTTATGAGGGTGCGGTGTTGTTGATATAACGATAGTGGTTGTTTTGATGCATGATCTATTGGGCCCTTCCCTTCTCCCCTCTCCTGGTGGGAGTTTTTTTTGACCGTATGGAAAGTCTTCAAGGTCAGTTAATCTCTTCAGTTCTTATGGTGGGGAGTCCCAAAGTGGGTCTCGCAGAGTTACTAATGAAATAGTTTAGTGTTTACCTGGTCCTTATGGTAGGGAGTCCGTTTGGGCCTCCCCATGATAATATCAGGGTTTATTTTCTTTTATCATTTTGTGGTAGGTAGTTTTGTTTGGAACCACCTAATCCTATGTTCTTCCCCTTGGATAAATGTTGGAATTGAAGTACACCCAATAGTTCTGTTGGAAAAAGATTATATAAATAAGTCTCAAAGGTGATTTAAGATCGTTCCTTCATTGGTTTAAAGGCATGACTTAGGTTCTTCTTGGTGATAGTAAATATGATTATGATTGAAGGATGAGTTGTGTTTCATGGGTTTTCGATTTCTTTTTGTTTCAATCAACTAGAGGTGCATAATCTTTTGGAAGTGGGTGACACATAAGGAGTTTCATCTTTAGGTCCAGATCTTATTGTGGCTTTACGAGGGAAAAAAGAGTTGTCCTGGGGAGAATTGTCACACCCTGACCTTCCTATTATTTTATTATATTATATTATTTTGACTTTCATAATTTTTTTGAGATTCAAGTTAAATACCGAACACGATTTTTTAGTATTGTCAAAAAGTGTGTGATTTTGAGTTGATGTCACTGGGCGTACGAGCAGAGCGCATTTTAGAAACCCAGCATGGCTTCGCCCAAGCAATGAAATAGTCCGCCTGCCATCAGAAATTTAAAATGGTTAATTTCTCTTATTTTTTGGTGATTTAAAAAAAAGTATGCTTGTTAAAATTTTCATTATTATTATTAATATGAACTGAATATTTTTATTACTTATATTTTTATCAGTATAATTACTAAAAATAATAATAGTATATTCATAAATAACACTTTGATAATATTACTATTGTAATTAAGGTATTATTATTATTATTAGTTTATTTTTGGATCATTAATTTAAAAAAATAGTTACCCAAGTTTATCATACCCCCTTCTCCCTGGACTGCTTCATGATCCTGCACCCTCTCTTGACCCTGTCTACACCCAGTGCCACGGACCCCCCCAAGGTGACCCTCTCCTGCTCGTCATCTCAACCCAGTGGTTGACGTCCTTCCCCTCACTGGGATAATGCCTTCTGGCCAGCATGTCTCCCTCTTTGCGTGCCTCCCTAATATGTAGCTCACCCCCTTATTACCGCACCTCCATACATGACCCGATCCCTTGTTTTCCCTACATTTATGTCATCATCATCTTCACTACAGCCGCCTCCTTTTTCTTCGACGCCCACTTTACAGCCATGATGCCCCCCCCCTTTGTGCACCCCTTGACTTGCGCTGTTGTTCCTTCACCGGCGCGACCTGTCCAACAGTGCCCTCCCTTCGCACACCACACAACCACACCTAACCATAACCGGTGCGACCTGCTCCTCCGACGTCCTTCTCCCTTATTGGAACCCACCTTATGGAGAAAGACCCATCCTCTCTGGTAGTATTTTTTTTCTTATTTGGAAGAGTTTTTATTTTTATCCAAATCATTGATTCTAGAGTTTAATTCCAAAATTAATCATTCGATTTTGATGTTTAGGATTTATTTGGAACCTCGATGGTGTAGTTGATGTGTGATCGGTGTTTCACATGTTTTTCGGGATGTTTTTCTTCGGTTGTGGTGGGTTTCCCCTGGCACGAATTTTCTAGATTTATGTTTAAACTATTTCATTTATTTATCATGGTTTGTGATAACTAATTGGTGACTTGTAATATTTAGAATAATTTATTTTATCTGCAATTGGTTGGAAATGAATTTTCCATGTCAAATTTAGTATATTAATTGATTTCAATGATTTTCGTTGTATATTCTACATGTAGTTTTTAAGTTTGAAGAAAATCTTAAATTAAGAAACTGCTGCAAATAACAATTTTAGATAGACTTGTTTTGCGGTTGGGCTTAAAAAGATTGTTTTTTTGGTGTGTTTACATGTTAAATCCTTATGGTGTTATTTAAAATTGATTTATAAAATTTTAACTAGTTGATTAAATATTTTATGTGGTGTGGATTATGTTTTGGAAGTATTTTGATGTGCATTAGAGATTTGACACTGGTTTCGGTTCACCGTCGTTGATTTAAGGTAATATTTTATATCACTATATTCTTTCGCACCCTTTATTCAAGGTCTTTTTTTTAAATGCTCTAGTATTTGGTTTATAGTGCATTGGACCCTTATCAAGTCGCTATGGGTAGTTTCCTTATTTTTAAATCTTTTCTCAGTTTATATTTGGGGTTTGTAGTTTTTAAGTCTCTGGTAATTAATTTTGAGTTCCGAATTTTTTATTGAATCTGCGTTAACATTGTTGCGGCATTTCTAAGTCTATGATTTTTATTAAAGTGGGTTTTAAAAGTCTTCTAGGGTGCACATGCATATGCTTAGGTACGTATATGTATATTAATTATATATATGACCTCCCTGCACGTATTTCCTTACAGCATGGGGAATACGTTCATTAGATTAAGGGTATATATATATATGATATTTACTGCATTAAATAGGGTAGCAGTATCTTTTGGTTAGAATGCATCAAGAGGTGGAATGTTCAGCTCAGTTCTACTTTGTGGTAGGTCCCCCACTACACTAACCCTTAAATTTTGAATTTATTAACAACTTTATATTTCATTGATTTTCAATAGATGATAAATAGTATTTGATAATAAATTTTTAAATAATTTCTTGATGTAAACAAATGTAGTTATTTTATACACGACACATGAATTATTTTATGGATGAATTGGCGCACAATAGTTAAAAAATTCCCATAAGGCCTTTGAATAGAATTCATGGATTTTCAATTGTGGTTCTGGTTTATTGGTAAATGTTTTCTTCAAATGTGTGAGAAAATGTTCTGGTTTCTCCTGATAACTGGTGTTTTTTTTAAAAATTCATAAGGCCGATTTGGCACTTTTATAAAATAAATTATTTTAAAAAAGCATTCTTTGAGGTGACTCAAGGGTGATCATTTTGTGTACGTTGATTGTGAGAGTTGCGTGTGGTGTTTTCACATCCTGACTGGTATCTTAACAATGTAGAGTAACCTGTTTTTATTAAATGTGTTGACATTGAAACCATAAACTATTATTTAATCTTATGAGAACGATTGTTGCACTAGTTTCGATTACGCACAGGCTAGTGGCACTTAGTATGGACTTTTCACTGCTAGGGGATCAGGCCACTCAGTCTAGGTAGGGAAACACTGAGCATTAGGGCATTATAACATCATCGAGAGTACGCATGCCTTTGGGATGTGTCAATCGTGTAGTACGTTCGGGATGGTTCACAAGCTCCTAGGTTCGACCCATGTTTCCATTAGTGCTTATTAGAATATGGCAGATGATTGAGGGGCCTAGTTCAGTTTCTGATCCCTGTTTGCTTCTATCTCATTGCGCTTATTGTGTGTTCTGCGTTGTTAGTGGTTTTACTCTTGAATAAAAACTACAATTTAGATTTCAATATTTTTCATGAATTTTTTTAATGTAATTCACCTTTTCCCTTCAAGCATTTAACTTGTTTTTAAATTAAAAGGGGCAACAAAATGTTATTTATTTTAGAAATATAAGTGTGTCCGGAAACCAATATTTTTATATAATTTAGTACAAACCTAGAATTAGTAAATTATTTATTTAAAGGTATTGACTTGAGGATAGTTTTTTGGGCATGCCTATTGTTTTTTAATACTCACACCTATAATATTTTCTTGTTTTTATTTTCTGTTTTAGGTTCAGCTCAAGCTTGCTCGTCGTAGCTGAGAGTTGGTTTTAGATTGGTGAGAGACTCTTGGGATTGTGAGGAGTTTTTGTCTTGGTCATGTTAGTTGTTTGTTGTTGTTTGTTATTCATTTTTCATGTCATTTATTTTTTTTCCATTGTTCTATTTTATTTCTACAGTATAGTTTTTTTATTTGGAGAAATTGTTCCCACTTTCTCTCTATTGATCCCTTGCCACTTGTTGCTAACCTAGGAGGATCAGGAACCCCTCTTAGGACTTTCCATGGATTGGCTCATGTGACTGGTTCAGGGTCGACCTGGGTTGGTTCCTGACATGAACTAATGTATAACAACTCATGTCCTTTATTAGAAGCATTAAAACTATTTTTTAGTATGATATTAATTAACTTAGACTAATAGATAGAATTAAAATTTCACTTCTCAAACGGTTCTTTTAAAGAAAATTTTCCACATACATTCAAACTGAAATTACAACACTCATCATGACATATAGAATAAAACTTTTCAATTATAATAGGTAGGTAATGATCATGATATCATCCATGTAACATCTTCATGATTATATTGTTCATGTCATTAAATTAATTAAATTATAACTATTAAGACCAGATTTAATTTACTAATTTTTTATAATTATAGGTGTGTATTCCCATATAAATTTTCAATGAGTTATTGAACACGTAAAATCAAGATAACTCGGTTCTTAATGAATTATATACAATTAGAATTGCATAAGATACTCCCCTCAAAGAATGATATCCAATTTCACATCATCGAGATGGATCTATTCATTATTTTTCATTTAAATTCCAATAAATTTAAATAAAATTTATTTTAATCTGATATGTGATGGAAACCTATATTTTTTTTATCATCTATGTTCATGTGTCAATCTTCATCTAGTTTTATCTTTGATCTTTTATAGAAAATAATTTTCAAAATGAACGAAGATAAATCAAACTATAATAGAGTCATCTATTAGGCTTAGAATGATTTTTTTCATATAGATATAGAAATGTAATCTACTCATAAATTATTCTCTTGAATATGTTTATTAAATTAAATTCCCCAAAAAATAACAAGGAGTCTCAATATATATAATAAAAAGAAATAATTTTCATTGAATTGTACTGAGAGCACCAAGGATGATAATTTATTCATAAATAGAAGTATTTTTTATTGTCTACCCCCTGTGAAGTTGAACTCTTCATGTTGACTTTTTAATGTTTGTTGGATGCATTGGGAAACATAATGTATTTTTTTCAATAATTTCATTATGTTGCATCATCTTCATTACATTTTCCAATAGGGAATATTCACCATCTAGTGATTTATAATCCTTATTTTTTCTATTAAGATTGGGTTTTAACAATAAATCATCATATATATGTCCATAAAAATTTCACCTTCCATGATATACTTGTAAGATTCATTTTATATTATTTAAATACAACCTTCTATGAAATATAAATTCACAATGTAGAATATTTTTATTCCCTTTATCTTCTCTATTATTTCTTGATTCTTAAAATCTTAATGCCCCTTCAAAATCAGTTAACCAAGTAAGAGGCAAGAATATTCATTATATTCTTGGATGTTTCACATTGTTTATCATGTGTTCCCTTTACTATTTCTATCACATTATTTTCCTCTTGGACTTATTGGTGACTTTTTTATTATTCATCCCCTAATATATTTAATGTCCATGTCCTGATTTTATTTATCCATAATGTGACCTCTACTTTTAAAGAATAATAATATTATTATCAATAGTATATTTCTCATTTTGATCTACTTATCTTTTTTTTACACTAGTCTTATTCTATGTGATAACCAAGGTTGAATTGCCTATCTTCATTGAAAACATATTTGGAATGTTTATTCAAAATATTCTTTCATGATTCCCTCAAATTTTTGCATTACCTATAGTCTTTATCCAATTATTTTATTTTTTAAAATGTTTTAGTTTCATTCTTGAATAATATCTACTTTCATACCTCATCACTATGACCACTACCATTTCAAATACAAACAATGTTCTCCATGAATTCAAATATATTTATAACAATATGATTATTTACTTTTTTATGTGGAACATTAATCATTAGTAATTTCCCCACACCATTGATTTTGGTTTTCATTAGGTATCAAATGATGACATATTATACTAATAATAAAATTATACATTCCAAAATAATTCCAAGCACCAATAGTTTCCATTAAACATTGATTTATAGTTTTGAGTAAGAGTATGCAGGAATTTACATGCTTGTTTTTTCTATTTCAATTAATTATTTTTCTTTGATTATTTAGGGGAAAAATTATTATTCATATGTATTCCCTTACCATGTATGTTGTGGTGTGAACATTATTTCCATTCATTATCCACTTTTGTATATGTTTTAATTTCTATCCCATCCTAGAATTAGGATAAAAATATTACTTGCAGTGGATGGTACATTTAATATACTTAATAATTTAGTTTTATAATTAAATGATCGCAATCTATTCTTAAATAGAGATATAGGTGTTTATGAATAAGAACCATCTTTATAATTTCAATCATTGTAGTTCCTATAATAAAAACACTTAATTCATTTTGGTGTGATAACTATTCTCTGTCATTTTAATATTTTCCAATTTTTCTCAAGTTCGTGTCATTTCAGATTTAGGATGAATTTGTTAACCTACCCTGATTATAATCTTTCATAATATTCTACCATAATCTTTTCAACTTCCATATCATCCATTTTATTCTTCTAATGTGACATGGCTTCAATCTTATTGATCAATTTCCATTGATCATTAATTAAAAATTCTTTTAAAAAATGATATCCTTTTGTTTTCCTTCTAATGTTTGGTTATTATCTTAAAACAAATTGGGGAATTTTTCAATTCAGGAATTATATTTATCTAATTATCTTCCAATCATGGGAATATTTTATCATGTTTTGTATTCCCTTCTTATTTTCACCAAATGTTTTATAGTTATTGATATGGTATTGCATTATTTATTCAAATAATTTACAAAATTTCTCTAATTAAACATAAATATTAGTAACATATTCTAATATTAAACTGAATGACCCATAAATAAAATTTTATATTTTACTATTTTAATTTTGTGGCATATCATTCAGAGTATAAATAAATTTGGTATTGAATTTTTTTAACATGTGATCATTCCCACTAATTCATAGATAATCCTTAGTATAATTTCAAAAAAATAATGTCAGTATCTCTTATTCTTAAAGGGATAATAAAATACATGTGGTAAATATATTTTCATTATCCTTGGTAGTATAATTTATTTCTAGATATTTTTATTTCATGTTAGATTTGACACTCTCGAAATTATTTCTTGGGGAATCTATTTATCATCAATTTTAACCAAGAGGGATGTATTTTTTATCCGTATCAATTTGTATTTATTTTTATTCTCTAATATGTTGGATAAGATATATTTATAATACTTAGTAGATAAAACTCCTCCAATTCTATAATTCATCTCATAATAAGAAATAAATAATTCCAATCTACAAGAATATTAAAATAATAAAATCCAACTAGTGGTGTGACCTTCTCTTATAAACATTATTAGGAACACATTAGGATAAAAACAATGAGTTGGTGGTTAATCAGTGTGTTATGACTCTTTATCACAGTATATCCTTTATCCTCTTCTTATACCATTTTATTTTATTATGAAATTTTTTCTCATATATTCATCACCTACGGTTATAATAAATTTACAAAAAACACTAAAGCACATAGATGAAAATAATTTTTATTGAGGATCACCTCTAATGATCATGGATACGTCCCCTATGTATGGGGGTCAATATCCCACATGAAAACTTATTTATTTTTATTATCAAATAAATAATGGGAAATCGGATTTATCTGGATTTGTTATGATATCACAAACTAGGTATAGTGAACTAATTTTCACTAATGCACTATAATAAATGATTTATGATTTCTCATCGGGAAGTGATCAGTATTATATTAAAATTCTTATTCAATATAAATAAATAAATAATAATTTATTTCCACTATTTAAAAAATCTATTAGGATATATCTACATCAAACAGATCATTGATTAGTCTCATATATGTTACATTTAACTAGTATTTCTCTTTCTTTCCATTAGTCATAATAATATAAATCTGATAAAGGGTGGATAAATCAATATTCATCTCTAATATAAAAAATAATTAGTAGATTCAACTTGATCACTGATCATTCTTCTTATTTTTTTATTTGATAAGAAAACGTAGATTTCAAATTGCATTGTTTTATTCTCAAAAGATTAATGCATCCTGAGTATATTTTTCTTAATCATTCACATCCCATGAAAATGAATTATAGTTATGCATGGGTTTTATAATTTTTTTCACATGAATAAAATCATGTGGTTATTATCCTTTTAGTGTTCATACAATTTATTATTATTATTATTATTATTGGTTGAAAATTATTCCAATGTAGTGTGTATATGTGTCTTCTTCACATGGGTTTATATAAGTGGATCCTTTATCTATTTCTTCATGAAATATTATATCCTTATGTGATCTCATGATTGATTTATGTATATAGAGTAAGTGATAGATTATGTATCTTTTAATATGGAATAAATTCTCCTTCATGTAATAGAGTATGTCGTTTCTTTTTCTTTTGTAAAAGAAGGGTCACAAGAGGAAATGTTTTTTAGGATATCTATTTTGATCAGTAAATGAGTGATTCGCATAGACAAATCATGATTCATGTAACCTGATAGTCTAATGAAACCATACCCTTTATGAAAATAAAGAACATGGGATATTATAATTAATTATATTATAGTATGTGTGTGATCTATTGCTTCATCTCATATACTATGATTTATGTGTATGCATTCCCCCCCAATGATATCTCTCAAAATATATAATGGTGGGGACTTTAAAATTTACACATCTATTTGTATTTATATGTGATAATATATACTCTCTCCCCTATATTTAATGTTGAGTAAATGCTTCATTAAATTACAAAATATCTCAAAATATCTCAAAATATCTCAGTGTTTTAAAATGTAACTACTCCCAACATTCTCATACTCACATGGAACTGAATAATATCCTGATGAGGATTTTTATGATTGGTTTCATCCATTATTGTGAAATGCTATTGGTATTCGTAGTGGAAACACAATAACATGATCAGAAATGATTCATGCAACTAAGGTTGTGTGTAATGTTGTTTTTATGCATAATCTATAATTCACATGGTGTCACGGATATCCATGAATTCCCAATGAAGGTTTCATGTGAGTTCTAATATTTATGCGATGAGTTAGTGGATTTCTCACTACAACATTGTATTATTCTCAAAAAGTAACACATTCAAAATACAAATTCATTCATACTTGATGGATAGGAAAATGAACTCATACAACATTATTTTCTTTTAGTAGTATCATATTCAATAAAAAATTACAATCATTCATGTTAATGATTTGGTATAATCCTAGACCTAGACTCCACTGAACGATATCCTATGTCAGGATGTTCACATTTCTGAATGTTTATTTCCCCAAACTCCAGAGAATATCTCTTAGTAGAGAGGTACAAGGATGTGACTATGGGTAGAATATTACCACTTATCAGGCCATATTACAGTTTTAGAAATCATACAGATCAAATAATTGAAGAAATAAAACAAACAAAAAATAGTTAAATAGTTGGAATAAAAAAATAATTCTTGATTTAATCTCATTTAAAATATTATTATGATACATCTCATGTATGTATAATTCTTCCAAAATAGATACATAAAAAAACAATAATATAAATTTATCAAAATTCCAAAAAAATACCAAAAATGATCCTAAATATCATCATTACCCTCAGTTCGGTCCCATGATCACCTACTCTTAATCATGGCTTAATGTGAAGAATGGAACAATGGGTTTGTGCACTGTTCCCTAACAATATTTAAATAGCCTATCTAGGTACCCAATGATGACCCACAAAGGGTGTGAGAGATAATCATAGTAGGTCAGCACCTAAGGTGTCCATAACAAAATCATGATTTTGAAATATAAGATAATCATAGAGCAATGTATTTAATAGATATAGATATAATACATGTTCAATTTCCACGAATAAAGTATAATAAAATTTATTCTATCAATTCAAAACAAGGATCCCTATAAAATAAGTGTCAGGATCCTATAACAAGGATGTAGTAGAAAAAAGGTAGTAAACACCACCAAAATGATCTATACACATTATATCATATCAATCACAGCCTTACTATATAACCTTTATGTCAAATCAACCCCACACATGCTGCATAACCCGAGGAGACACATTTATTGTGGTCAAGACATATAATCTGAAGGGTCACATTTTCCAAGGATATGTGGTATAATTGGATGATTCTGTTGAGTAAATAAGGGTTCCTTATGACTTTTCCATTCTTCTATGTTTTGAAAATCATAAAACACTATCTTACAGAAAATTATTTTTCCCTAAGAATTATACTAATAAGGAAAAATTTCCTTCCTCATGATATATTATCCTTACCTATGTTTTTATTGATCATTTTATAGTTTCTATAAATCTAGTTATTTTTATTCCTAAAGGTTAAAATTCAACTTCATATCTAAAACATCAGAATCATATAAATCATTGGTTAGAGTGTATTTTGTTTTTAGACTCCAAATTCACTAAAAATCAGAATCTGAATTCTATAAAAACTAGAATCCATATTCTGTTCTCAGACACCGAATTCTCATAAAATCAGACTCTGAATTCTCTGAATATCATACTCGGAATTCTCTGAAAATAGGACTCTGAATTCTGTGTAATTCAGACTCTGAATTCTCTGAAATTCAGACTCCAAATTCCTCAGAATTCTGACTTCGAATTTAGACTCTGAATTCATTAGAATTAAGATTTTGAAATCTATAGAATTTAGGTTCTGAATTCTTTGGAAAACAGAATCCAAATATCCATGATTTATAGTCTCCAAATTATTATTTCTTTAGACAATGAACTTTTCATTTTCCCTATACTCTGAAAAAATAGATTTTTTTAAGAAAACTTATTTTTCTTACACTTGTTATAGTTATGAAATGATGTCGTGCATTCGGTTTTTATCTCACATTTGATTGAGTGACACATGTACAGGTCCCTTCTACATTCAAGAAAAAATATGACCATTAGTGGTGGCAGCCGACCATTGGAGAAGTTCCTATAAATAAGATCTCATTTTAATGAGCTCAAAACAACAATGACACGATCTCACTAGAGATTACATGCTGGTGAAGTGATTTCTAGAGAGAGAGACTCTCATGCCTTGTGCGTACTGAATATCTTTTTCTGCTTGCTTTGTGTGACTCTGATTATTGCTAAGTATAATCGAGGAATTACATAGATAGGAAGACAGAGGTGCTAACTACCATAAAGTTCGAGGACTTCCTGGGATAGGAAGGTAGAGGTTTCAACTACTATAAAGTTTGAAATCTTGTAGGGATAGAAAGATAGATTCAAATATTCCACTCGAGGGCTTACACTGGTGTGGGTAAGACAGACTTTCTTGAAAGTATAAATCAATGTACCTTTATCCAAGGTTGTAGGATACCCTTCTATTTGGGAAAAAGTAATCATACTTGTAACTTGATTAGTTTTGAATTTTATTTCAGATATATTTTTATAAAAAAAGAATGTATAACCTTATTATACTTTCTTGTTTTTTTATACTCTTATGAGTAAAATTCTATACATTTTAAGGTAGAATTTTTTTTCTTGTAAACATTCCTTATGTTTCATTTCCATAACCACTTTTCTCGAACCAATCATGTTTTTAGAACTAGAAGTGCCCTTGTGAATTTACCCTATTTAACTTTGTTAAACATATTTTTCCTGAAGGTTAAAAACGAATGTTTTTAAACTTACAATTCGTCCCCCTCTTGAAATTGAGCATCTACATTCATATTTAGAGCCTAAAATTGGTATCAGAGTAGGTCTCTGAAATACTTATATTCACATATATGTTTTTTTCTCATGTTTTCATTGTTATAAATATTTTCCTTGCTTAGTATTTTTATCCTTGTTTACAAACTACTATTAACATGTTTTTGTAGAAAGAAATTTTCCTTTAGATGGAAGAAATGAATGCTGTTTTGATTGACAATATAAATTCTACTAGACCACCTATATTTGATGGGAATGATTATGAATATTGGAGGGATCGTATGAGGAATTTTGTTATTAATACTGGATTGAAAAATTTTGTTATGCTTAATAGAGATTACAAGATTCTTGATAAGGAAGTCAAAACATTTACTAATCAAGAAAAGTCAGAATATCAACTAAACTACAAGGTATGAAATAATTTGTTTTCTTCCATGAACAGGAATATATACAGTCAGATTTATTATTATGATGCTGCTAACTGTATATGGAAGAAATTAGAAGTTACTAATTTTGGTACATCCAAGGTTGTATAATCTATAATAGCAATTCTTAGAGCCGAATATCATGGATTTCTATTTCCATAGGGAGAACAATTGTACAAGGTACAACAAAGGTTTGTGACTATTGTTAACATTTTACAATCCTTGAGTGAAAAAGTTTTAGATGATGATGCACTTGTGGACAATATTGTGGATATCATGCCTAATGAGTGAGAATCAAGGAAAACAACAATTGATGAGAATAGGAAAGTATCTCAAATTACCCTTGATGAGATTTTTGGAACTCTTATTCAACATGAGACAATAAGGAAAAGAGATGATGATATTAATAATATGAACAATGGAAATGGAAGTGTAGTCTTTACTTCTACAAAATCCAAGACTCTAAAATGGATTACAAGATCCAAGTAAAAAAAGCCACTATTTTATCTGAATTAAGTGAAAGTGAACATTATAATATTGATCTAGCTAATATTTCTTGAATAATGAGCAAGATATTTTGGAAGAAAGAATTTCTGAATAGGTTTAAGAAGAATGAATGAAAGGACAAGAAAGTCTCAGAATACAGTAGTTATGAATATAGAAGAGTAGGGAATATAAGTGTGGATTTTTCTATGCTTAAGAAAAAGGATAGAAAGGGAAAGAATTATGAGAAAAATAGAAATATGTACTACAAGGATAGTGATAAGTAAATTTTAATAGCTAACGACACCTAGAGTGCTAGTGGTGGAGATTCTTCTGATGAATCCTTAGAGTATGAATCTTCTAGTCAGAAGAATCTTAGTCTAATTACCAAGTTATCAATTGAAAATTATTTTATAATGGCCAAGGTACACAATGATAAATACATATCTAATTTATTCATAAATACAAATTATAGTGATAATAAATATTATAAATCTTTTAATGATGAATATTCTTCTACTGAATATAATACATTACCTACATATGATGAAGTTTATAGGTTTTCCAATCTTCTACATAATGAAAATTATAAACTCATGAAAATAATTGATAAGGAAAATTCTAGAATTTATATTATTACTAAATAAGTATCAAATATTTATAAAGATCTTATTACAAAAATTTGTGATTTTGAAATTATTTCCAAAATCCTTGGGAAACTTAATTCTGAGAAGGATAAACTTACTAAGGATCTTGAAAATATAATTTCTATGAAAAATATTTTAGAGACTAACTCTAGTTCTAAAACTAACATTTTTCAAATAAAAACATATTTATTAATCTAAAGTCAAAAATATTTTCCTTTAGGAAGCATTTTTCAAACATTACCATAGGAAATAAAATCTTTGATAAGATGTATTCCCAAATTCAACTTTTAAGGAATAATTTTGGATTTGGTTATACTCATTCTAAACTGGTTTTTTGTAATAATTATTTTGTTCCTCAAAATTCTCCATTCTACACTAATTGTCAGTGTAGTGGGAATTGGGAAAAAATTGTTTTTTAAACAAAAACCAGTCTTTAGGTTTTCCTAAAGATTTTTTTTCTAAGAAAATGTGGATACCTAAAATTTTTCTTTCTGAAATTTCCAGATCGACTAAATTTTGGGTTTAGAAAGTATAAAACTCTTATTTTTTGAAAAATAAATATTCTACCAAAATCAATACATAGTACATGGATAGTGGATGTTCCTGGAATATGACTGGTAATGAAAACTTCTTTGAAATGATTATCAAGATGAAAGGAAGAAAAACCACTTTCATAGATAATTCTTAGAGAGAAATTATTGGTATAAGTAACATTGTTCTTCTTGGAAAAACATTGATTTCAAATGTTTTATTTGTTAAAGGTCTTAAAAACAAACTCAATCACATAATCCAATTATGTGATGTAGGTTAACTTGTGAATTTTAGGAATGCTAAATACTTAGTACACAATTACAAGAAATATTATATTCTTTCTTCCCGTAGGAATGAGAATGTATACACACTAAACCTAGGTGACCTTAGGTGCCAAGATCTACCTTGTCATATTGCAATGGAATATCAATCATGGTTATGGAATAGAAGGTTATGACTAACTAAAAATTAACTTTTTATTAATAAAGTCACTTTTAAGGAAAAGTGAGAAACCAGTCCAAATCCATCCGGAGGTGAAGCCTCATAGGAGAAGGCAAAGCCATCTAAGAAATCCTCAACCTATTGGTACTTTCCTCTCTATAAATTTTCATGTTCATAAGCCATACCTTAGCATTAGCGTCTTCACTGATAACAACTTCAAAATGAGATGCCATTCTATCCCAAGTATGAATATACTCATCTTTGACAATTTTCCCGTCATTGAAGCCTATCATCAGGATCATATCTTGTTTATCAATCCAGTTAGCTTGGTCGATGTTGACCTCTACTTGAATGTGTCTTCCCATTATCTCAACCTCTTCCTGTGGGATGTTGACATAAAGGAATTCTTTCTCCATTTCCTCCTCCGTGTGGAGGATAGTTTCGTTAGAGTCCTTTTATATTTTGGTACAGTTTGTAGTAGCATTACCACTCACATGCAGCATGTGTAGCTAATTCCCTGAACCACAACATTAGACTTTTCTTGTACATCGACCATGGAATCAGATGATATTTTTTTCTCACAGGGTTTAGATTTTTTAGCTGAACGTTTTTCCATCGGTTCTGGTGAATTTGAGTAATCCTTGCAGCCTCTCCCCATTTTCTTCTTAGGGATATTCCCCTCCTCATGGACCTTAGATACTCCAGAATCTTCCTCAGACTCCACACCCTCTAGTGTTCCCTCATCTGGCTCATAGTGAATATCCTGTGTAGTTTCATCATTGTTCGAACCCTCAAAAGAATTATTGGTCTGAACCCCACCCTGGTCAGATCCGTTTCGTACTAGATGTTTGATGACCCCTGAAGTTCCAACAAACTGAATTGATTTGATTTGGCATTCTATCTCCATCCCTTCCATCTAGGCCACCACCTACTTCCCAGAGAAGCGCCCTACTTCAGTTTGGTCCGGTCGTGAAAGTGTATCATCAGTGCGCTGTTCCACTGATTTAGCAGTATCCCAGACCCTCAAATCCTCCTTCAGGCGATCAAAAATCCCTGACACAGAGGGTTCCTCGAAGTGTTTTTCTGTTGGTTTAAAACGAACCACTTTGCTTGCAAAAAGGATCACCTGATTAACATTCTATCCATTCTTCCCTGACACTGGAACCTTCCCCTGGTGAAAAACTCATCTGCAGTTGGCATCTGAGTGACCCAGTCTATTGCAAGATGAATATAACTCCACCATGTGTTCAAAAACCACTGGTTTCTTGCATCGTACCTCCTCGCTATCTTCAATCCACACAGACTCGACCGGTGGCCTCGACACATCAGCTTCCACACACATGTGTGGGTTTATCGGATGTCACATAGAAGTATTACACATATCAACACAGAGAAACCGACCCACTAAATTTCCTAGCATACGTAAAATCACAAAATTTGGAAAAGGTAGCGGTAATTGAGGAATACTTACCCAGACTGCAATTAAAGGGGAATAGCGATTCAAGTATAGATCGTAGCTCGTGTGAAATAGGTAGAATCCGTAGCCACTGCACTTCTTGGGAGCGCATGACAGAGCACAGACAAAATCATCCGACGAACAACAACACGCCATCAAATTCCTTTTATCTAACAGACCGACAACTGCTCATTCTTGAAGACCTCACTTTTCGAAGACGAACCTATCGAAGTCATCCACCGAAGTCCATTTGTTCTTGAATCGTGCCACCAAAGTTATATTTTGAAGGTTATCCGCCTCCGTAAACTCCAAAATGAGAAAACCCTTCCATTGATAATTACACTATATTTACGTGGGTCTATTTTATAGCAAAGAAAAATGAAGCATTTTTTTAATATAAAATCATTATAGCCCATGTTAAAAATTAGAAAACCCTTCCATTGATAATTATTCATACTTATCATGTTGGATAATTTCAAAATTCCGATTTTGAAACTTTTTGTAGTTTAAAAGGAATTACTCAAAACATATCACAACCATGAACCCCTCAAAAAATTGGTGTTTTTGAAATAAGAAAGAGAATTATTCAAGAGATAACAAGAACCATGTTGAGTGAATATTCGGTAGCTAAACATTTCTGGGCTAAAGCTGTAAGTACTATTTGTTATACTATAAATCATGTTTTGATTAGACCATTTCTTAATAAATCCCACTATGAGTTATAAAATGGTAGAAAACCTAAATATTCTTGCTTTGAGATATTTGGATGAAAAGTATTAATTTTGAATACTAATGTTAATTTACATAAATTCTCACCCAAATCTAATGAAGGAATTTTATTAGGCTACTCCATAACATCTAGGGCTTATTAAGTTTTTAATAAAAACAAATTTACTAATGATGAAACAAAACATGTTAAATTTGATGAAACTGATCCATTGGTTTTTAAACAACCTCAACCTACATCTTCACATGTGTTTTCTAAAAGATTTTATCAACCCTTGGTAGAATATCATTCTGATAAAGAAAAGGTTCAAGAAATTGTTTTTGAGACATTTAGCCCAGAATATTTCCAACCATATGTTGATGAAAATATTTTTCCAAACCAAAGTCATCTGTTTCTTGAGAATCATCCCAGTGATAATATCATTGGTGATGTAAATCAACCATTAAGGACTAGAAATGTTTTCATAAATGAAGTAGAAAATCAAGAATTACTTTCTCAATTAGAACCAAAAAGCAATGATAATGCATTAAGTGATGATGATTGGATAAAATCCATACATGATGAGATAAATGAATTAGAAATGAATAATGTATGGACCTTGGATGAAAGGCATTAGGAAACATCTGTTATTGGTGTAAAATTGGACATCAAAAATATGTGTGATGAATATGGAATCATAGTAAGAAGTGAAGCTAGATTATTTTATAAAGCCTATAATCAACAAGAAGGAATAGAATATGAAGTAACCTATGATCGAGTAGATAGAATTGAATCTATTCATATTCTATATTCCTTTTAAGAATACATTAACTTTAAACTATTTCAAATGGATGTTAAATGTTCTTTCTTTAATGGACATGTTCAAGAAGATGTTTTTGTGGAACAACCTTCTGGTTTTGAAGAAACAAAACATCTTGAACATGCTTTAAGACATACCAAAGCTTTATATAGACTTAAACAAGCCCCTAGAGCAAGGTATGATGGACTTAAAGTATTTTTGTAACAAAACAAATACATTAATGGAAATGATGATCCAACCATCCTTATAAAGAAAGATAAGAAAAATGTTTTGATTTTTCAAATTTATGTTGATGACGTTATATTTGTTTTAACTTCGAAATATTTAACTGATTCTTTTGTGGATCTAATGAAATCAGAGTTTTAAATGAGTATGATGGGTAAGTTAACATTTTTCCATGTTTTTGAAATTTACCAAAAACCAGAAGGAACATATATATCTCAAAATAAGTATATTAAATAACTTCTTAAAAAGTATGGATATGACAACAGTAAGAGTATTAGTACTCCCATTTGTACATCAAATTCACATTATCTTATTGAAGCTGGGAAACCAGTAGATCAAACATCAGTTAGGGGTATGCTAGGATGTTTACTATACCTGTAATCTAGTCATACAGACTTAATGTTTTTAATATTCTTATGTAAATGATATAAATATAATCATAAGGAATCTCATTTAAAAGAAGGGAAAAGAATTTTTCGCTACTTAAAGGGAACCATGGATTTAAGACTCTTTTATACTTCTGGAATTGTTTTTGTTTTAAAAAGATTTTTGGATGATGAGTTTGGTGGATGTATAATAGATAGGAATAGTATATCTCGAACTTTTCATTTCATAGGATATTCGTTAGTTTCATGGTCATGAAAAACGAGAAACTCAATAGCACTTTCCACTGCTGAAGCTGGATATGTAGTAGCTGGAAGTGGTTGTGCTCAAGTATTGTGGATGAAACACACACTCACTAACTATGGTATGATTTTTAAGAAAACAAAAATATTGTGTGATAGTACATGTGTCATTTCCTTATATAAAAACCCTGCACATTACTATTGTGAAAAAACACAGATACTAGGGATAACTTTCTTAGGGACCACAAAAAAATATATCATTCTCCAATTTATTGGACCACAAGATCAACATGATGATATTTTCAAAAAATCATTACGCTCCGATAGATTTTAATACATTAAACAGATGTTAGGAATGATAACCATAATGTAATCTTCCATATTAACTTTTAGTTGAATCATATCTCATTATAATAAGAAACTCCTGGTCAAAGGAGGAATATATTGGTTTGTTAATCAAATTTTTCGTAATCAGATTCTTTTGTAATAATTTTTTTTTGTAATTAGTTTTTTCGTAATCATATTTTTTTCATAATAAATTTTTTGTAATTAGATTATTTTGTAATAAAATTTTTCATAATCAGATTTTGTTTCTAGAAAATATACCCACGTATATCTAGTGCAATCATCAACTAAGAAAGATACATAATATTTGCCTCTAAAGCTTCCAGTTTTTGTTGGACAAGAAATATCCATATGCACTAACTATAATGCAGCAGTGGTTGAGACTTCACCAATTGATTTAAACCATGATTTATGTTTCTTACCTTATTGAAAAGGATCACAAACTTTTGAATAATCAAATTTATGCTTTGGTAGATCCTTAACAAGTCTTTTTATAGCGAGTTTACATAGGTTCCTAGGGTTTCAGGGTCCTAACCTTCTATGCCAAAACCAAGACTGATCTTCCATTACACTAATACATGGTAGATCTTGGATCCTAAGGTCTTCTATGTTTAGTGTGTATACATTCTCTTTCCTAAGGGTAGAAAGAATATACTCTTTCTTGGAATTGGGTACTAAGAATTTATCATTCCAAAAATTCACAAGGTATCTTTCATCATATAATTGACTTATGGTAATGAGGTTGTGTTTAAGACCTTTAAAAAATAAAGTATTTGAAATCATTGGTTTTCTAAGAAAAATGTTACCTATACCTATAATTTCTCCCTGAGAATTATCTCCAGAAGTAACTTTTCTTCCTTTCGTCTTGATAATATTTTCAAAGATGTTTTTGTTTCCAGTCATATATCAGGAACATGTACTATCCATGTACCATGTATTTCTATTGGTATTATTTTTATTTTCCTGAAAATATGAGTGTTATACTTTCATAACCATAACCTTCTTTAATCCGGAAATTTCAGAAACAAATATTTCAGGTATCCACATTTTCATAGAAAAATAATGATTATGAAAACCTAATGACAGAGTTTAGTTTAAATAACAATTTTCCCCATTTCCCACTACACTAACATTTAGTGCAAAATGGAGCACTTTGATGAACAAAGTATTTATTACTAATAATCGGTTTATTAAGAGTATAACTAAATACAGAATTATTCCATAGAGGTCGAATTTGGGAATACATTTTATCAACCTTTTCCTTTCCAATGGAAAAGTTTAAAAAACACATCCTTATGGAAAATATTTCTGAATTTAGTTTAACAACATTGTTTTTATCCTAAAAAACTTTAGTTTTAGAACTAGTGTTCGTCTCAAAAATATTTTACTTAAAATTTACATTTTCAAGATCTTTTGAAAGTTTGACCTTCTCAGAATTAACATCCTCCAAGTTTTGGGAAATACTTTCAAAATCATAAATTTTATTAATAATATCTTTTGAATGATATAATACTTCTTTAATAAGAATATAAATTCTAGAATTTTCCTTATGATTTATGTTCTTGAGTTTAAAATTTTCATTCTCAAGAAGTTTAGAAAACCTAGAAACTTCTTCATAAGTTGGTAAAATATTTTCTTCATCAGTAGAAGATGATTTATCTAAAGATTCATAATATTATTCCATGGAATCCACTCAAATCGAGGTTCAATGCAAAATATCATCCAATATGTCCACTAACAGAATAAATATCCATGCATGTGTTTTTAATGTCACTATATGGAGTTAGGATCCATGGTATACCCACCAAGAAATCCTCTACCATCTAAATTAATCCCATTCATTAAAAAATTTCACATTTCAAATCATTTCACAATCACTAATTTTACCCACTCATTTAAATATTCAAATTAAACCATTTATTCAAAATCATGGACATGAAATTAAGTAAATATCCAACACCTAAAAAACAAATTCAAAACAATTGAGTTTATTATGAGTTTCCTATAATTAAGAAATCCAAAATCTATCCCTATGGGTATATAACAATAGAAATATCAATGGAAACCCCCATGGGTGACCTTGGTTGGGGAAACAACATCAATAGTGTCTCAAGGAACTAGTGGAAATCCTTAACAGGTTCGTATATGTTCAAATTAATTATTCAATTCAATTTTGGGGAAAAAATGGATGGTTTAATGTGTTTCACAATGATAACTAGATCTTTAATGAACCAAATCATTCAGATGAATTATTGACCACCTACCGTAAGTTCATAGTATATTTTCACATCTAGTATCATCATCTTATTTAACATAAATTGAAACACAAATGAATAATGGGTTATGAACTGGTGCAAATCCAATGAGACCAATGAGTCTCGATTCTGAGTTAGGTTGGAGAATCAGCAGAAAAATGAATTGTCTTTAAGGAGAGCTCCATATGTGATGTTATAAACAATGAATATGGAATAGAAATTAGTTTTGAGTTATAATATAATTATAGTGAAAAATTGAATTTTTTATTCAAATTACTAGGTCATTTGGATTGGATATATGGTAGGCCAATCTTTTCAACAACCGTGTTCCCTCTGCTATGCTGAGGGGGAACCCACATGGTCAGTACACATAATTTGACTAATGTTTCAAAAAAATGAAAAACCCCTATTTTAAAAAATTGATGCCCCCCAACATGGAAATGAGTCTATATCTTCAAGTTTTCCTCAAAATATGAGGCCTACAACATGAAATTATCCATCCCTACACAATTTCATCAAACTATTTGGATTGGGTCTCATGGTTACCAATAACCTTTCGACCTAGACATGTTACCAAAAAAATTTTCTTCTGAGCTCCGAATAAGAACCATACATACCAAATACCTCCATGATCTCAAAGTGTATTAAAATTTGGAAATAAAAAATAATTTTTACTTAAATTTAAAATATAAATACCATGTACAAAAACCTAGGATCATAAAATATTACCCCTTAGTTAAATTTTTCCCAGAAGTTTTCTTTCCTGGGTGGTCTAGAATTACCCATGAATAACTCTATCCATTGAGCATGTATGTTGGCCTCCCATTCCTATTCCTCATCCTATAAATGAATATGCTTATATAGATCCCATACTAGATGAACTAACCATCCTCTTGGAACCATAATTCCTTAATGAATGATACAAATTGTATTCTTATCAAAGGCTGAATCTACATGAATCTACACTAATTCAGGCTATAAAACAGGAGCCATATATCAATGGTAATGTCATAACTCAAATACATAGGAACTTACATTCATATCCTGGTATATCTAAGGATACTATAATTGATAGGATATGAATCAACTCACTTCACAATATAAGATGGAATGATATGTCTTGGTGAAATCATACCATGTCTCCTAATTTGTCTATGTCCTATTATTGGTCAGATACATAAAAATACCAGATCCCAGCCCATAAACTCTAGAGGCAATCTGTGATGATCGAAACAATATTTCTATCAATTCATTCTTGTATGCATCTACTTTATAATCAAATGGACCTACTTAGAAGTCTCCTCCATGTGACATATCCCCAATAAAGATGTCTCTCCTTCCTCTAACTTGCATAGAGGTGATAATCATGACATACCGTAAAAATCCTCATAAGGGTATGTCTGTACTATTTACTAATAGATATTATCATATGAGAACTAAACCAAGGGTTTATTACTCCCCCATGATCATATAAAATCTAGGACACATGATCATAGGATGTCCTCAAGAACCTACAACGTATGATTTGATTGGAAATCAGTATGAGGGTTTTATGTGTTTATTAGAAGAACCTGTGTACCGAATGACATCTAAAAATGCTACCATAAATGAGATGTATGTCTTGAATTTCTATATGAAATGATAGTATTATGTAACTAGTGATGTTTTCCTCTATACCACAAAAACATCCAATATCATCAACACTTAAGGTCTCTTTTATTGGAAATAAACGAATTACATTCATGTGCCTGTCTAGAAAAATACCAAAATGCATAACTTCCCTAAGGTGACATTAAAAAAACCAATAACGATATTCCACAGAACATCAAACAAATTCTTCTAAGGAATATGAAACTACTATTAATGTCCATCTGGTCAATGATGTTCTTCCTTCACCTGTACAGATTTGGAATAACTCGTCACATAACCAACTAACTCACATTTTATACCTTTCCACCAATATTGATGGTGCATGTCATGGTACATCTTGGTAACACCGAGATGTACTTCTAAAACTATGTAATTAAACAAGATACACCATCTCCTCTCATATTTTCACTATAACCCATACACAACCATGGATATGCAATATATTATCATTTCCTAAGGACCAACTATGTAGTAGGGCCAAAACTTCCACACTCTCCCATATGACTGGGCCCTTGGAATATGAAAACTACCTCAAAATCACTATATCTAGTCGAATAGAGTTCAAAACTAATAATAATATAAATTTATTTCCATAATTTTCCATCACCTCCATGTGTATCTTATTGAAAAAACTTATAAGCTTCCACTCACAGATCGCCTCCTGAACTACCTGTATATAATTCCTCCTAATCATTGCATTGGACACAATATTGAACTTTGCAGGAATGTAGTGGAGATAAATATCACAAGAATATTGGTATTTAACCCACCATATATATCTCAAGATCAGATCACATTGTGTAAATATATACGTGAGGATATTTTTAGCCTTTGTCCACTTGAAAACCCTCTCTCAGTAAATTATGTCTCCATAAGCACTAAGCACGAACAACTACAGCTGACATGAGATCATGCTTCCGGTAATTCCTCTCTTGTGGCCTCAACTACCAATACTTGTACACCAAAAATATATCCCCATATATCATAAGTTATCTCAGCCAAATACACTTTGTGTCACAATACAAAGTGTATCTTCTTTACTACATTAGGAGAATCTTGACCGATTTTGAAGTCAATCTCCCCTTTTATCTTCTGAAATGATATTTTCCGGTATGTTTCAAAAAAAATCACACCCTTATTTATCAATTCATAAATAGTGATTATAAGTGTTATATGTACAATATGAAATTCTTGTAATGACCAACTATCCCCATAAAACTCTATATATCGAATATGTTTTTTGGTTGTTCCTAGGACTATACAGGTCTCACCTTCTATCGGTCTAATGATACACCTATATCTATGATAATATAACCTAGGAAGTGAATATTTTCGATATATAAGTGTAAATTTGTTATATTAGAATATAATGAATTCTCTTTCAGTGTATCCAAAATGATCTCATGATGTTTAGCATGGTCGTGTCAATTGTAAGAATACACCATGTTATAATCCATGAAAACCATGACATGTGAATATATATAAGGATAGAAAAATATGTTCATCAATACCATGAAATATGTTGGAATGTGTGTGAGACTGATTGAAATAAATATTCTCATATATTCAACACATTCGATGGAAGGAACTACGTGGTATGTCTACAGGCCGAACACATTCTTGCTGATATTTAGATCTCAATCAATATCTGATAATACCCAATATCTTCGATGTTGGTCAAAAGTTCATATGTCTGTGTCAAGGGATACCATTTATTAGCCATAAACTAGTTCATTTTAAGGTAATCCATACATATACTAAGGGTTCCATCCACATATTTCTCAAAATGGACTTGTGAACCCCATAGGGATATTTTTGGTCGTACAATGTCACATTCCACCCCTTCCTCATTAGATTGAGAAAGTGGTGAGATGATACTTGGCCATAAGGGACATTCCTAAGGCACAATGGACTAAAAATAAATGTAAATGAATTCAAGAATAATTGGGGAAGGATTTTTCATTAGAATAACCAACCAACCAAATAAGGAATATCCAACAAAAACTACATGATGGATGTCAATAAGTAAACTAGGAGAACAAATTACTAAGAGAAAACCAAAAAACCAAACTCTTCCATAACAATTCATAACAACCAATACAAATAAATCACTACCAAATACCAAAACTAGAGTACCAAATATAAGACTCATTATCAATTCCCAAAGGAAAACATGACACACTCCATAGCGCCACAACAAGCTACTTGCTATAGGCACCACAATATCATGCAAGCATCACGATAAAGCTATTGAAAAATGAGATTCATTATATTTTCAAATATCATAGAATACCATATCTAATAAACCATCCAAGTTGCAAATCATTAGGTGCTTAATAATACTCAATAGGTTTTTACTAAATTAATTTCCCACACACTCCATGAGGATAGAACTGTTCACACATTTATATAAATTTTTTTATAAAACAAATAGTGCAACAATGTCTAGACAACCAAATGCACCCTTAACAAGAAATTTTTCACCCAAATCCCAACAATATAAGGGAAAAACATTATAAACATAATCAATTTTACTATCACATATTAGCACAAAAATTTCAACTTTCAAAGCCACATTAATAATAAAAACATATACATAACGTTTCACACACTCAGCATAATGTAACAATCACATCTGAACTTACTGTCCAAGATTGTTTACTAATTTCCCAATATAGTGGTACTTCCCACAAACTTATCTTTCATAGTGGAACTTCTACCAACTATACATCCCCTTTATATAGCTGTACCCTCTATCCACTTCATATATATTTCACGCACCTGCGTAAATACTTAATCAACAATCATCATATGGAATCCCAATGCCACAACATAATGAAAAAAATCATTTACAACAAAAAAATCCCTTAGTACATTATCCATACCAAATTACTATCCAATAAAACAATCCCTATTATAGAAAACCATTTTCACAGACCATTTTTCATAAATCAACCCATGCTACATATTTTAAAATCAGCATATTAAAATCCAACATTAAGAACATTCAACCCCAATACCCCATTTTCCCAAAAATCCATAAATAATCAGAAAATGAATTTCCATAGAGCTTTTCACGTCATAAAAACAACCAAATTCAAGAAAAACCAACTAAATGTACATAAGGATCCTAGTTCTAGTAAAATGAAGTTGATAGAGAATCCTCCCACCTTAGGGTTTTGGTGAAGTCAACCCACCGCCCAACTGCACACCAAATCCGGGTGAAACCTCCTCAAGATTGACTTATGTCCATTTCCCTAACGTCTCCCAGAAAATATGTCACCATTTTAGACAAACAAAGGCATATATTTACATGCGACCAGTGTAGATCTGGATAACCGATATAGAGATCATATTAGATCAAAGGAAGATCAAGAATGAACCAAGAGAGAAGACTTACCAGATAAGAATCATCTTCAAACCCCCAAGAAAACCCCAATATATGATTTGAAAATGAGTGGGAGATCCCTTATAACCCTTTATAAGGGGAAATACCAAGTGAGGATTTAGTGCTAGATATTTTGGGGGTGTTTTAGGTTAAATCATGAGTGTACCCTTTTTAAAAACCCCATTATAAATCTGTGCATGATTAGCACACATGGATTGACAAGATGAGTGCTTACAATGGTCCAGATACTATCCAGAAGGGAACCCTTCATGGTTTCCTTGTCCATTTAGGAAAACCATGCATAAACCATGATAATCCCACTACCTACACCAACACAGTTTCTTGGAGATCTTGTATGGTTTCCCCTAACCATTATCAAACCATGATACATATGAAAAACACCCAAACAATTAAGAAACACTCACAAACTCTCTATAGAATTAACTAAACACATTATATACATAAAAATACATAAAAAAGGTTACATATATCCTAACAGGGGTTCTAAATTCACCTAGAATTGTAACTTCCATGGTCAAAAAGTATGGAACCATCACATTGATGAAAGTAAATGGGATTTTTCCCTTCCATCACATTATCTAACTCCCACGTCTCCTCCTAAATCTGGCCATTTTTCTATAATACCCAATCTAAACCGATGTTCTTCCCATGAAATAATTTCTCTTTACTATACATAATCTTCTCTAGCACTTTCAACAAAGAAGCATCTGAGTCTAGATCAAAATGTTCTCAACGAATCATATAGTCAGGATCCAAATGATACCTTTTCATCTTAGACACATGATACACCTTTTTTACTGCACTAAACTGTGGTGGAAAATCCAGCTGATACGCCACCTCTCCAACCAGAACAATTCTCCCAAAAGACCATATATACCTCAGATATAACTTTCACTACTTCCCAAACAAATGATGTACCAACATCAGAGATATTCTCAAGAACACATGATTACCCATCTCAAACGACAATGATAATCAATGATGGTTCACATATGATTCTTGATGACTATAGTCCTTCTCCATTCTATTCATGATGAACTTAATATTATCTATTGTCACTTGGACAAGGCTCATCCCTACCATCAAAGTCTCACCTATTTCCACCCAACAAAGTAGAGAATGACAAAAAAGCCCAGACAATGCATTAAACAACTCCATATATCTGGAGTCGTGATAAATGTTATTGTAAGAGAACACCACTAACAGAAATTGACCCATCCATGAACCCACAAAGTCCATAACACATGCCCACAACTTGTCATATAATGTTTTTATAGTCCTCTTAGATTTCACATCTATCAAGGGATTATATGTTAAGTGCATCATCAACTATGTACCAAGGGATTGCAACAAGGATTTCTAGAATCGAGACAAGAAACTTGCCTCTCTATCGGATATAATAAAAACCGTACAACCCAGCTTCTTTTAACACCTGATGGATATAGATTTTTCATAGATTCTCAACTGCATGAGATTCCAGAACAGGGATGAAATTGGATGACATTGTTAGTCAATCCATTATCACCCACATGACATCATGTCTCTAACAAGTTCATGGGGGATTTGTAACAAAATACATCGCTATATTCCCTCCCTTTCCCACCAAGATTTATAAGGACCTCAACATTCCGGTTTTCCACTAATTATCTTCCTTGAATTGCTGACAATTCAATAATCTTGATAAAAAATAAACCACATTCCTTTTCATATCAATACACTAAAAATGCACTTTCAACACCTTGTACATTTTAATAATTCTCGGATTAACAACCCCTATGGAATGATGATAATATGAGATAATTTCCTCATGAAAAGACACTAGTAAAACTATGTGATTCTAAAACTGAAAAACTGAATGCCCATTTTGTTCCCATCCCATAATGGTCTCCTCACAATTGAGTTTGACTTCATCATTATGCACTCTAAATTAGGCATCTTTGCTAATTTTACCACACCAACAAAGTTCAGAACCAATGATATCGGAATGAAAATCAAGACATGACCCCAGTCTTCTCATTCCAACCACATGTCCTCTTTACCTAACATCTACTACCATTGTTCTAAGGCCTGTTTAAAACCTCATCATATGAATTTCTACTTAATGCATCCTCTACTAAATTTCCCATACTTGGTGTGTACATGAAGTCAAATTCATGCACATATAGATACTCCATCCATCTCTATTACCTTATGTTTAGATCTTTCTATTATAAAATATGCTTCAAGATATTATTATTGGTATAAACCATGAATTTCTCAATGAAGAGATAGTGACAACACATTTTGAAATAAAGAACCACTGCTTCCAACTCTAAATCATGTGTGCAGTAATTCTTATTATATAACCTCAACAGTAGTGATACATACTCAACCACATGATCCCTTTTCATATGAACACACCCCTACCCTAATTCTGATGCATCACAATACACCACGTACCATTTCTCTAGTTTTGGAAAAACCTTGTTTGGTGATGATGTATGATGATCCTTAATCTCTTCAAAGGTTTTATGAAACTAATTATTCCCTTGAATTGGAAGATTCATTCGGGTCAAAACTATCATTGTTGATGGTAATTGAGAGATTTCGTGATAAAAGAATCGATAATAACCCACTAAACCAAGGAAAATATATTTATCAAATACATTTTTGTAGGTCTCTAAGATATAATAACCTCTCTCGTATCTGGATCCACTAAAACACCTATCTCAGAAATCACTTGGCCATAAAAATGTACCTCCTGTATTCTAAAGTCACACTTTTACAATTTGGCATACAATTGATGATCTCTCAAGGTCCCCAACACCACTTCAGTGTGTTTCTCATGCTCCACCATGGTCCTTAAATATACCAATATTTCATTAATGAATTCCATCACAACAGAATCCAGATATATCTAAAATATCAAATTAATAATTTCCATGAACACCTCTGGTGAAATTGTAATAAGAAAGTGTATAACCAAATAATCATAATTTCCATATCTACTTTTAAAATATGTTTAGGGAAAATCCTCATTGTTCACACAAAAATGATGACATACAGATCACATGTAAATCTTACAGAACCAATGGGCTCCCCTTAACTAATCTAATATGTCATCAATGTGAGGATGAAGATACCAATTCTTAATCGTAACATGGATACATTTACAAAAATATACACAAAACCAAAGAGTTCCATCCACTTTTTTAACAAATAAAATCATTCCATACCACCGAGACATGTGAGGCCAGATGATCCATTTGATTTCAAACTCATCCAACTACACATTAAATTCCATACATTCTATTGGTTCCATCTATTATGATAGAAGTAAGATAAGAATAGTCCCCAGAAGTAGATAAATTGTATAATCCACTTATCTCATGGGTGTAAATCCCAAAAATTCATCAGGATACACATCTAGAATTTGATCGATGATAATTGGAAATGCACTCTATTCAACTCATTCCATTGATACCAAAAAAATCCTCTAAATGCTATGAAAAGATGCTAATAGCTGGTTCCAATATACTAATTGTATCCAACATTTCATTATTCTTTCCTCTAATAAGATGTTCGATGACATCATGCATCGTGAAACTAACTATTCATGCATAATGATTGATGTGGGACTTAATCACCGTACCCATATCCATTACCTGTATTATATCATAATAATCCATCTCAAGAACTGAGATATCCCTCATAACTCAACGTCAACCACAACTATACATCATGCTCTACATTGGGGGGATCAAAAATCTATTTGACCTAGAAGAGATTTATGTTTTAATTCTGAAGGCATAATTTCCATACTTAAACACAAAAAACTAATAACATGATAAGAAATAAATTAATAAGAACCACCTATATCAAACAAAGCTAACATAAAGGATGTATTTAAAAGATTATTACCTTGAACCTTGTATGGTCCTCATTGATCATCTATCATAACCTGCTCAACTCCAAACTGCTGGTTTTTACCACACCCTACTATCTATTTACCTACTGAGGAGTCATGGTGTTCCAATAATCACCACAACTAACATTTATCTACAAAATATGGATATGTTTCCAGCCTAGTTTTATCATGTCATAAGAAATCTATGACCACTGAAGACTTTCATGAACACCTGACCTCAGAGCATTACAATAATAACAATGAATATTCCCCGTCTTCTTAAAATTATGACATGATCAAAGATGTTTCATACAACCCCATATGATTTGGCCTGTAGAACCACACTAAAAACATATTGTCTTACTCTCAAGATTTTGGGGAAGATTCCCCAATCCGGAAATTGGATTCTCATCCATACTCCCACCATAGAAATAAGTTCCCCTCTTCTACTTTATCACAGCTTTAGAGTTTCCACCATTTCCCATGGGTTCCAACGTGAATCCCCTACATGTAACCCCCAAAATATATCGGTCATCCACTATTTCACTATTCACTATTTACATGTAATCATTTATACATAACACCTCTATTTTATAATGAATTTTCATACTCTGAATAACTTTGAAAAGTCAATATTTCAATGATGTACTACTCACCACCTCAGTTGAAAATCGCACTAAGTTCATAAATTTAACCTCATATTTTGTTATAAATAGGTTCAATTTAATGAAATCAAATAAATCTAATGTGTGCTTAATTCAGAATGAATGAGGTTATAATGTTTTGATAAAAAACTCCTCAAAACCATCCCATGTCATGCATTGGTCCGTTCAATCATGGTTTACCAACTCTGACCAGCGACGGGCTTGATCATATAACATGTACGTTGCTAATTTGACTTTCATCTTCATCATTGTTACCAAGAATTAAAATATCCTATTTATCCTATTCAACCGTGACTCCACATTATCTAGTTTCAAATCACCCATAAATATGGGTGGGATGTGATTTTGATATTGAACCGCATGATCCACATGCTTTGGCTCGTCAGCTTTATTCCCACATTCCCCAACATGAAAAGTTTGCACAATAATCTACACTAGCAGCTAGTTCACATGGATATCAGGTGCGACCACATTTTAAGTAGTCTCATCTAGTTTGTATCTACGATGCCTACCTAGTTCCATTTTTATCAATACATAAACAACCATATGTCTCAATCCCTTATTAAGAAAAGTATTACAATTTCAAAATCAATTACATTGTAACTATCACAACATGGCTTTCCAAAAGATCACTTTTCCCATGTTGCATCATTTTTTGGAAAATTTTACCATGTTTAGAAGTTATACCATTTTTAAAATACCACAAAAATCCACTTTTCAAATATTCACATTTTAAAATAATTTCTAGATTTTTCATAAGTCAATTTATCCATACCACAATATAAATCATTATTTTTATGAAATATGAATTCTAATGGGTAGTCATTTCTACCATGAATTTCAGAATCATATCCTTGCCTACACCCACAATTATGATATTTCAAATGCGTATATGTTTTTGTAAAACACTTATGTACCAAAATCCCTAGAAAATTTATGTTCAACATAAAAGGGTTAACAATTTCCTTTTATTCGATACAGTTCATGTTCCGACAACCCTACTCCTTACAACAATCCTAACTCATAGAATGAATTAGGATTGAATTAAAACTCCAAGATGAAGAATGATAACCAATACCAAAAGACCTAACTTACCCCACTTGTAATGTCTCGCCCCTTCATCACTGGATTGAGAATGAGATGAGATGCTACTTGGCCTTAGGTGACATTCCCATGTTTCCAAAGGCTTGAAATAAATGCAGAGGGCTTCCAGAATAATTGGGGAATGATTTTAACTTAGAATAACCAACCCAACAAATAAGGCATAACCAACCAAAACTACTTGATGAAAGTAAAAAAAGTAAACCCTGATAACTCATTACAAATAGACAACACAATAACCAAACTCTTCCACAACAACTGCCAACAAACAATAAAACTAGTTCACAAATAAATCCCAAAATTAGAGTACCAAGAAGAAGAAATATAAATAAGACCTAAAGAAAACCATGAAACACTCTTCCACATCACACCAAGATCCATGATCCAAGAACCACAAAACCGCCCAAGCATCATCATGAACTACTAGAAAAATGAGACGATTTACTTTTTCCTGTATCCCAGAATTCCAAATCCGTAAAAAAACCCTTGTGCCATTATTTGGGGTGAGTAATAATAATCATTACATTTTCCTAGAATTATTTCCCTACACATTCCACTAGGATAGAAATGATAGTATATTTATATAAAAAACTTTATATAAAACATCAAATAGTACACCAATTTATATCAAGCCAAACGCACCGTTACCAATCCATTTTCACCCAAATACACACAATAAAAGTGAAGTACAGAAAACAAGACATGACCAAATTTACTATCTCATATTACCACAAACATTTCACCTTTCATATCCACACACACATAATCAAAACTTATCCATAATGTTTCACACAATCAACCCGATGTAACAATCATGGTGGAAGTTCCCTTCCAAGCCCACTTACTACTTTCCCAATATATCTGTAATTCCAACCCAAATTTCCTTGATGGTGGAGCTTTTTTCCACTATCCATCCCCTTTATATAGTGGTACTTCCCATAAACATCACATCCATTTCAATCACATGCATAAAAACTTAACCAACAAACAAGATTATTGCACACTATGGTCACAACATTAGGGAAAAAACTATTTCCAACCCAAAAAATCACATACGACATTATCCATGCCATATTAACTTCCAAAAAAACAACTCATTTTATTGAAAACCATTTTGATAAATGAACCAAAGAAACTAATTTTAAAATATACATTTTAAAATCCATCATCAAGAACATTCCACTACAATACACCATTTTCCCCAAAATCCATTAATCATCACAAAATGAATTTCCATCAATTTTTTCACAGTATACTCACAAAGAAATTAAATAAAAACAAAATAATTAAAGACAAGGATAATAGTTATAGAAAACGGGAGTCAAGAGAGAAGAAACCTACTATAGGGTCTTAGTGAAATCGGCCAACCGCACAACCACACACCGAATATGGGTGAAACCTTCACAAAATCGTCGTTGATACCTCTCTCTAACAGAAAAAAATACAAAAGATCACCATTTTAGGATATAGAAACCATATATCTACATGAAATGGGTGGATATATATAAAACATAGGGAGGGAGACATGACTATATCTAAGGAATAAAATAAATGAACTGAGAGAGAAGACTTATTGGAGAAGAATCATCTTCAAAACACTTATGAACCCATTTAATTTTCTTCCATAATGAGTTTGATATCCCCTTTAACTATTGAGAAGAGGAAATCTTGAGTGATCCTCAAGTGGGAGGATGTTTGTGGTGTTTTCAATTAAATACTAAGTGATTCATTTTTAAAAAGACCTAATTTTAAAGCATCGTACGATTATCTCACACGGTTAGACAAACCATGCAGTAATAGTGCTCCTAATATTGTTTGAAATGGCATTATGCACAGTTATACAAACCATCCCCAAACTATTTGATGTTGAATTTCCCCACCAATAAGGTTTCCAGGAGATCCTACTCAGTTTCCACTAATCGTGTTCAAACTGTGCTCCCATTAAAAACCCCCAAAACCATTCTGAAAACTTCCCAAACTATCCCAAACATTATCCAAGAACATTATAAGAATAAAAATTAATAAAAAATGTTACATATCTCATAATTTGGGTACTACATATGTAACCATTTTCTTCCAAATCCTCTATCTACCTCTCGAGATCTTTCATCTCTGTAGTAGCCATTATGTAAGGAGGAATAGATACAAATGAAAATCCTAAAACTACATGAAGGAGAAGTCCACCATTATATAAGGTGATAAATTCAGAAATTAATTTTAAAAATTGTCCTTGGAAAAATCAACCACTAGAAGAAAGTATATTTTACGTGCTCCTTGATCATCTAGAAATAAACTAGTAATCTTGGTTGTCATTCCACCCATCCCATGATATTGTGGTCTAGATCATCACACCTAGTTGTCCCATTCACCCCTATTAATATAAATTATACCTTTTGGTGTTTTGAAGGTCTTCCTTTGATTATAAAAATCATTTAAGGTTCTTGAATAAACTTTCTAATCCATACCATTTATGACATCAAACCCAGTAATGTCGAGGATAAATATATTCCATGAAAAGTGTCACCCACAAACCTCATGGGATAACTCCATGAAATAACATAAATCATCCATTGTGACACCCTAAAGAATTTAAAGAACCATAATAGCCAAAAAAATAGAACAACAAGCCCAATGATTTCCACCAATGATATATATATGAAACTATATGATGCACCTGTATAAAATAGTGATGATACATGAGTAGAGGCTACCAGGATCGTACCTCTTAGCATATGTAGTCTAACAGCCTACTTCTCATGGGTGGGCTGCACAAAAAAATACCAATCTCGAACCATTTCCAAGTGACAAGACCTCATCACTCAAAGTAGGCCCACTATACTATCTCAGTACATCTTGTTTCTATCTTCCCCATGCATGACCAAAACCAACTTATCCTGAAAGACCGATACTTCTATAACTCCATTATTGACATGGAGCTATGAAACCCCACCGAAAACTATTGTCATACTTGACCACTTATCACTTACTGATAATAGTAAAGTCCTCCAAAAACCCTTCACATTTAATATCATCTTGCATTATTGGCCCCCAAATGGGTCACGATCACACTAATTCCTCAATTGATCCCATATTCCACACCGATGATAGAAAATTTCACTTCTAGTACTCAAGACAAAGTTGGTTTTCCTTTCACAAGAGGCCTCAAAAATGGATATTCCTACCTAAAGATGCTGATCCACTTTGTCGTGAGACTGTACTGCTCTACTGTGTGCCCCCAAATTTCCTTAGGTTCCACTGTGTAATTATCAACTAATTTGCTAGACCAATAATCTTAATCAACCACAACCTACTTAATTGAGATTGAACAACATGTTAGTAACCTTACTCGTATCATCTAACCCATGATATTTCATCGGCATTGAATGTCAATATAAAATGTTTTATCCCTATAAATCATTTCAAATTATCTATAACTACCACAAATCTCTTCTCTTGATGTATGAACTCACAAGACTTCATTTATCTTAGAATACCATGTTAAATTTAGTCCTAATATCATGTTTGGAAATATCTCCAACCGATGTATTGTAGCCTATCATCAGGGTTCAAAACATCCATAAAATGAATTGCTACTCCTAGAAGCATGTAAGTTGAAAGAGTTACTCCCTTCTCCAAATTTGTATCCCTATGATCAATGATCAAAAAATTAGTCTCCGCCCCCCAACTCAGCACCATGTGGTCTTCCATCCATAAAAATTGTGGGCAGTTGATACTATTGAAACACATGCATCATCTTAGCCATAGACAAGGATGGATGAAATACTCCCTAAAAAGTTTTCATAAAGAAAAAAACCTCTCTTAGAACTGTGGATCAACACCTATGTCCAAAAAAAACTACTCTTGCATCATATGACAATATAAGAGGATCCATTAGTTTCCCAGGTACCACCACCTCTGGTGTGTGGTCGTCGCCACCCTCCATGTATATGACTGGAGGTTATCATGGTGGAATATCTTTATAATCCCAAATACATATATCAAAAATATTCTATATCAAAATTGCATAACTCAAAGTTTAGGATGTGTCAAAGCATTCTTATAAACATGTATTACCAAAGACCCATCTACTAAATCAAGGTCTGGAAAAAATATATTGTCACAAACCTCACTAGAGACACTACCCTATTCCCACTCACAACCTAGGTCACAATCAAGTCTCTGATTTAGCATTTTAAATTTAATTTTAAATTCTCATTTATATAAAATTTTATTTAAAATATTTGATCCAAATAGTTCACTACTTATGATCAGTAAGTTCCCATAATCATCATGAACCAAAATATGGAGTCCAACTAATCGACACCATGACACATTCTAGTTCATGTGACTCATTGTTTATTACTCAACATGCCATAATTGGAGATTATGGAGTTTATTTTAGCCTAATCAGGAAAACATTTCTAGTTTAAGGTATACACTCTATGTACCATCAATGTTTTCCAACCAACTAAACAGTTCATCTATCAAATCAGTGGGTATATCAATCACAAAACATATAACGACATCATTAAAAAAATAAATGCATCGAAAATGGCATGACATAACATTTGGAATTTAAATATTTTAATGTGAATAAAATAATGAATGAGATGGAATAACCAAATATCATTAGGTTTTAACAAAATATAACCCTCAATCATATCAATAAAAACATCACAATTCAAGTACATCATCGCATGGTGGAATCAAATCTACTGAAATAGTCAAAATGAAAAAAAACAACAACTTCTAATTATTGAAAATTTTCTTTTCTGGTACATGAGTTACCTAATACCATGAAGAACTAATTATCAAATTCTAATTCCGTACTATCCCTTTTAATAATGAAAAATAATAAACCAGAATAGAAAACCCTCTCATAAAATATTTGAACACCCCGGACCCTGATGCCACTGAATGGTGCCCTGATACAGGTTTGTCACATGGCCTCAAGAATATCTTCTCGAATGATAGAGGATGCATACTAGCTATGAGGGCCGAGGGTGTATCTATGGGGAGACTGTTCTATCTCATCGGAGTATAACATAGTGGTAGAAATAAAATTGATCCTCTATCTAATTCAGTATAAAAATGAACAAATAGATGAATATGAGGAATAGATAAACAATTCCAGAGGTAATCTCATATAAAAAATGATGACGATATATTTATTGTCTCTTAAATGATGCTGATATTAGTATATAGACATCATGTATAATACATGTATCAAAATAGAAAAAATATAAATAACTATCCCAAATAGTATCATGAGCCTCAACTCGGTCTCATTCTCGCCTTCTCCTATGCATGGAATGATGTTAATCATCAAACTATGAGAGATTTCCTTGGTCCCTACCTACATCCAAATTGTGTGTCTAGATACCCAACGGTGGTTTGAACACGGTGTGAGATATATTCCCACTATGTTTCCACCCAATGTGATGATAAAGAATCATGGTTGTGTAATATGATCTAAGATGAGTGCAAGGTATATAACAAATTTTGAAGTAAAACAAGTAAAATGACTATGAAAATAGTGAAGCTGTAATGGGAAAAAATCAATCCAAACATGTATCCCTACAAAACAAGTTTCAAGATCCTATAAAAAGGAATATTTATGAAAAACGTTGTAATCAAAATAACAATTCTCAATATATAATATATCATATCTAAAAAAGACTTTCCATATAACCTGTATATAAAATCAACCATGGCGACTACATCTAATAAGAAGTGTCACATTTACAATGCACATCACATATAATCAGAAGTGTCACATATTCCATGCACATGCCATATATTCATATGTGTTAGAAACTACAATTCCAGTTCAAATGTAATGTGGAAGAATGAATCCTCATCAAGTCCTAGGAGTATCTCGATGGAAACGTTGTTAGACAAGGAATTTGGTCTAAGGAGTATATCTTCAGATCATGTCCATTGAGATCCCAAGCAAGACATATTCAAGAGGTATAAAGGACCAAGGAATCCCTTATAATCAAGACCCAAGGAAAAATCTCATCCAAGGAATCCACTAAAACTATCAAGATCCTAGGAATTTTCATTCATAGGATCTAATAGAGTTAACATAGAAGGTATGCCAACATAGGAATCCTCTACCATCTCGATTAATCACATTCATTCATCAATTTTACATTTCATTTCATTTCATAGTCCATGATTATACCCACTCGTATAATAATTCCATATAAACCATTTAATCATATGTTTCAGCTTTAAAATGTGTCAGTATCCATCTCTTAATAATCAATTCAAATCAGTAAAGTTCAATTTGGGATTTCTCTAATAAAGAAAGAAAAAAAATCACTCCATGGGTGGTATAATATGGGTAATCTCAAAGGAACACCCCATGGGTGAATTTGGATGGAGAAACAATCTCTTGAAAATCCCAAGGAACTAGTGATAATCCATAATAGGATACAATATATTCAAAATAATTATTCAATTCAATTTTGGGGCCACATATGATGTTCCAGTTTTCAAGACAATGGAAACATAATCTATAATGCAATAATCTTTTTGGGAAAAAATTTGAACTCCTACCATAGGTTTGTATTAGGGTGATCATATAGTATAATCTTCTGATTCAACTTAAATTGAGATAAAAATGATGAACAAAAAAAGAACTTTTGTGAACCCAATGAGGCTGACGAGGCTTAATTTTGATTCTAGATAAGAAATTTGTGGTAAATCATGGAAATTAGCATCAAGGATAGTTCCATACAAGAGGTTATTTTTAATGGGTCAGGAATGTAAATTAGGTTTTATTCATAACAGTATTTAATAGAAATAGTAATTTTACCTCCAATTATTGGTCTTCATAGTTTGGTTGCATGGGTAGCCAAACTATTAACCCTCTACTATAAAAAGGGGGGACATGCATGGTCCCCATGTGTGGTTTGACTAACTGAGCATAAACAAGGAAAAAATCTATGATAATATGAAGCTACTCTTACATGTGTTTCCACCACCATCCACATGATTCATTCATACCATTTGGCCTATAACACTCATTTTATATCCCATCATGATTTCATAACAATGTTTCATGTGAACACTATTACTATTAATCATGAAACATAGCTAATTTTCTCCAAAATTTTGTTTCTGGGCTCTGAACATGTCCCACAAACCCCAAGACACCCCCAATAACCCCATTACTTCAATATGTATTATTATCAGTACATAAACTACCTTTTAAACAAAAATTAAAAAGATTCATACCTCATTCAAAAACTCAAGATCCTATAGATTTCATGCATGGAATTGAGATGATTGATGGAGCCTCATTCTAATTGTTTGATCATTAGAATGATATACTTTTAAATATATAATACCAAAATTATGTTTCATGAGATCATATGTAGGAAGGAAGAAGAAGATTTTTCCATAAATTCTTCTAATTCGATGGAAGATTATTTATATTTTTTTTGAGATAGTGGAATAGTGTCTAATAATAGCCTAATACAATATTGGTTACTCTATTTCTCTCATTCACCATACGAAAACTCCCTATATATTCAACCTCCCTTGATGGTATCAATGTCAGCATCCAAATACACCACCTGGAATCCCATTGCAAGACACACCACCATATTATGAAATCCAAATTGTTACTAACAACTACCCCAAGTGATTATGTTAAACATTATATTGTGCTTCATATAGATTCTATGATATATCTCATGTATTGACTTGATTCACAAGGATGGTATGTTCAACCTACCTCTCATGTAGTTCACATTGATCCCACAAATATGCATGAGGTGGATCCTTTGTTTTCCAAGGGATGACATATGTTTTCATGAAGGGCCACCAACAAATACACATAATATAATTTTATAAATATAATATAATACAATTTTGTTCTAAAATATTATTCTTAATATCAAATTAATATTCCTCTCATAAATAATATTATCTCGATTATTTATTGTAAACCTAATTTTTCATGGACATAAAAATACCTCCTCATCCAAAGTGTGTTTTTTAGGGAAATTTTTTTTATGGACTTTTTAAAACACCTCATTAATGATGAAATAAATGTGATAGTTATTAAACACCATTGAAACATGTCTTCTATAATTATTTATAGTAAAAAAATAATCACATTTAATTCACTTCATCTAAAATAGTATGTCTAACCATTTAAATTCCAATGGATGGATCATCTTAAAAACATAAAAAATTTCAAAAATTCCATTCCCAATTATATAACATTATTTGGTTGTAACCAATAAAATAAAAACTTATTTAGATAATATTGGTCCTCATAATAAAAATTCATAAATATATGCACAAAATTTCATGGGATCGTCAATCATCACACATTATCAATTATTGGAACACTAAAAACATAATTCTAAGTTAATATTATTTTTCATAAAAGATGACTTCAAGTTCTTTATCTCATAATGAATTATTGATAATAAATAATTCACAAAAAAATTGGATTATCACAAGAGAGTTTCATGCTTTTCCTCATATGATATTTTCTCTAGAATATTTCAATTTCATTCCAATAAGTACTATCATAGAGGGGTGAAAAAATAAATTTGATAAGAAAAGTATCTTACCCAATCAATGTTGATTATTTATATTGTAATATATTAAATGAAACTTAAATTCATTAAATTTTTATCATAAAAATATTCTAAAATTACGTAAAAGGTATTTTTTTAATTATTTTTTCATTTAATTTTTTTGGATCATGGATGGGCTCTAATATTTATTATACTATGTGTAGTGTGTTGAATAAATAATTAAGACCTAGAATAAATTTGATAAGGAAATTATGTAATTTAATATTAAAGGTATATCGAGATTTCAATGATTGATTATTTCAACGTCACTATCCTAAATTAGGCATTCTCTGAATAAGTTCGAACAAAATTTAAAAATTAGACATACTATATGAAAAAATAAAAATAAAATCATAAAACATAAATAAAAATTCCATGGAATTATTATAATGATTCATGATAATATTCCCTTAATATTTTAATTGATGTTATAAAATATGTTCTTATCCTAAAAACCTATTCATTTACTCGATTTGTAGGGAGTGAATCATATGAACATATCTACAAACACTAAGTACCATATGTACCCACATTATGATATGTAAAAAATTCATTAACACCATTTATTCATTGATCAATTATTTTTATTAAAAAAATTATTATCTTATGAAATATTTATTTGATAGGAATGAAGGATAAAATGATTGAGTGAATTAAATATAGGGATACTTATTCCATTTCCTAATGAATGTAAAAAAGGATGTATTTTGGCCCAAAAGATAGAATATCAAAACCATAAATCCTAAAATAAAAAATAAAATATCTCCTAACATGATCATGATGATGTAAAATAACTTATGTAGGTATTGATTACATGCTATCTCCTTAGATATAATTATCTTGAGGATCTCCCCTATATAAGCATGAATTACTTTTAAAATTGACAAATTAAATTATTTCTCCTTGAGTAACAATATAGAGTTTTCAATCCATCTACTAAAGAATAAATTAATTTGATATTAAATAAAATCTAGTGTGATCATTGATCATATTTCCATTATAAACCATATTCCATTTCTAGTGATTGTTTATTTATATAAAAATATTTTCCAATGTATCTTATCATATGACCATTGACCATTAATTCCATTGAATTACCATAGAAATTATTTACTTGATTTCATGTCATGTGGAACATGGATGTGAGAATGTGATGATGATCATTAGAAAATAATACCATTTTAATTTTCTATCATGTTACCATATACATTAAGTCATACTATCTAAATGGTTTTCTAAGAGTGGAATTCAGAATGAAATCCCCTACTGATTGTAATGATATTTTGGGATTTTCACATATTCTTTATTTATATTCATCATTTGTATTCTATAGATCAACTGATCTATTTGATTATAAAGGATCATTTCCTTCACTTATAATAAAATAATTTTTTAGAATATCTCTTTTTTCCCTATTATTATTGATTCAAGAGGAGGATTAATTGAGGTTTAAGTAAAAACATAAATTTTTCCACTAAATAATGGGAAAATGAATAAATTTAAATGTTCTAGGAATACTATAATACAAAAAATAATAATACGTAAAATGAGTTGAAATTAATCATATCTAAATTTTATTAACAATCTATAGTCAACAATCTAGCTATAAATTAAAACCAAAATTATTAAAGAATACATGTATTTCTTATAATAATCAATGTACACCATTAAATAAATATAGTGGATATTACAATAAGGTTTAGTTATGCAAAAATTTCTCTTTTAATCTGTAGAAGTATGAGGATCATCACTCAAATCCTTATAGTTAGAAAATAAAATTTAAATATCATATAACTACTTTAAAAATTATTAGTATCAAAAATATCTATCACTGCCCCCCACTTTGAATAATATTATTTAAATGAAATATCCATAGACACCCTTAAACTCACTGTTTAGTATTAAATAATTATTTGTAACTATAATATCATATATCACAATAAATTTAAAGAATATAATTCCAACTGAAATATGTAAATATTTAACAATAATGGGATTCTTTATCATCCAATCATTAAGTATTTTCACTAATTTATTTACATTAAAGTGTTAAATCTCTAAGATATGTATTGGGATGGTTAGAAACAATATGAAGCTAAACTGTCTTTTACAAAATATTGTTTTGTGAGAATTGAGATATCTATAGAACATAGATAAAAAATATATATCTCAATAGGACATTGTTCATAAGATATTAATCTTACATAAACATAGATAATATAAAAAAAGGCTAGCTCAAAATCAATGTGATGTGTATTATTATTTTAAAAAACAATTTGTATGACTAATTAATTTTTGGAAATCACTATAAAATTTCCCCTCTTTTGATAATCACAGGTGACATAAAAATGTGTCTTTTAAAATTATTAAAAACAAAAGGAAAAATCATTAATATCTTCCTGCAAATATTATATCTCATATCATTAGCTTTTTGTTTTAGAATATCTCAATATTTCACAATAAGACAGCTATATTTATTCTACGCAGTCATTGAGTTATAATTCTTATTATATATGAATGAGTATATAATAACCAAATTATTTATAACATTATTTCATTTTTTAAAATTCTTGATCTTCTAATATTTGAAATCCACTTGAATATTTAATTACACTCCTTTCATTATAAATTTCATTCCAAAAAATAAATGATCAACATTATCCTCATAGTAGTTTCGTAGCTAATGGGTTTTCTTTCACAATCCCAAGACTTTAAATATACCAAACATGTACTATATCCATAATATTCAACAATATTAGACCAAAAAATATTTTTTTATGTGGAAATCTTAAATATAACTATAAATAAAAAATAGCTTCAATATCATCTCAAATAAATATGATAATACTGAACTTCCCAGTTATGCAATGAGAATCCAACGCAATATTACTTTAATCATTATCATTTCCTAATAATGTTTTCTTTGAAATAATAATCCATCAGTATACAAGAAATAATCATCTCTACTTGTTTATGATAAACAATATTTTTAAAATTATTCTTTTCTCAAGATAATCTCACTATAACTCTCACCTTGATAAAAGTTTTGGAAAATTATAAATTTTACTGTAAAAAATGTTTCACTCTTCCTTATATTGGAAGAAAATTTCTTTTTGTATGATTCATTAGTGTCATATAGACTAACACACTTTCCTAAAAAAATGAACTTCATCCCTTACAAATTTTTCATTAAAAAAACTGGCCAATAAATCTGATGGATTAGGGGTTAAATAACTAAATATCCTTACTCAACAATCAAATATTCTATCAATCGATGAAATATAATAACATTATTGAATTAATATTGAAAAATATCGGACAACTCAATCTCAATATGTATTTCTTGTACTGACTCCATTTTATAAATCTATTTGAATAAATAAATGATTTATGGGATGTATGCACATTGAATAAAAAATTAATCCTAAAAAACAGAACTTGGAGAAGCAATATTTTATCCCAAAATAAAAGTGATGTTTATTGTGATTTTAATATCTAATTAAAATCAATAATATTTTTAATAAATGACTCAACATCATCAATACAAGATGTTCCCTCATTTAAAAGAGTTTGAATGATATGGAAAATTCAACAGATTTCATCACATCACTTTTTCAATATTCATTTTGTGTGACATCTCATTACATGATATTCCACCAATAACTTATATTGTCATTTTATGTATTAACTTTATTAATAACTATCCTTTATTTATTTCTCCATTAATTTCATATTTATTCCATAGAGAGAAAAATGATATATTTTTTAGATAAAAATATATATTTTTTAAAATCATTAAAACATGTCATTCTATAAGATGATAATTTTGGAATCTAGTGAATGAATAAATAAATTTAAATACATATTTATTCATATTTATCCTTAATATCACTTTGATAATTTTTTTATCAAATATATTTATTTATTAAAGTAATTTAAATTCAATATTGTTTTACGAGTAATTTTATTATTTAGTGAACAATGTAAACTCAATTAATATTCATAAAATATATTGTAAACTACACCATGTTTTAGTCCTTCCAGGACTGGTCCATACAATTATATGATTATTGAAATTAAATATTTATATATAAATTCTTATTAACATATTTATCATATAAATTTACTTAATATTTTCACCATTTAAACTGAGAGTGAATTCAATGTAGTTAACCCATTTAAAAAATGCGTGAATAGATTATTCAACTCCAAAAAAGGAAACCATCGATGTTTTACTGACAAACTATTTTTATTACTATTTTATATTCTAGTATCATTAATAAATGTTAAATTATTTACCTCCTGTATTATTTTTGTCATTCACCCCCAGTACATTTTTATATTATTTCACTAAAGGTAATGATAATAAGTTGTTTTTTATATGAATGTCAACATAATAAAGATTCAATTTATTTTAATAATAAAATTATATAATTTTATTATGTTGTAACAATTGAAAATTATTCCCAAAACATCAATTCCATGGGATATGAGGCAATAAACTATTAATATGTTACGTATATAGAATCTCATTGCATAGAATATTGGTACATACTTGTTCTTGATAGATTCTACTATACCACATAATAAAAAGAATTGACAATAAATCTATAAATTGATTAAAAATAGATTTTAAATTTTAAAATACACATTTTTACAATTCTACAGGTCTATAGATTGATTATGATGAAATTTATAATGGGAAAACGTATTTTTTAGTCTTATTATAAAAATCAATCAATTTATTAAGATTTAAATATTATTTTTTCATAAATTTTAAAAAATATCGAATTAGTATTAATATCTTGTAGGTATGAATCTCTAGAAAATAAACATATAACCCCAAAAATTATGAAAATTTATATTTACAAAATTCAGGACTTATTTTTGATAGATATACCTTGGTGTGTAGTAGATGTTTCTAATTTCTCATGATTTCTTATTCTTTTTTCAAGATCATTTGAAAATTGATCAAATTATATATATGTAAAATTTCAATAAAATATTCATTTTAAAAATAAAACAAATTCTACTAGATCATTTGAAATCAAAATATGTAATAAATGAAAATGAAAATGAAAATGAGAAAAATATTTTTAGAAAATATTTTTTTCAAATAATTTTTTTATTAATAGAAAAATTATTTTTTTTGGAAAATATAACATGCATAATATTATATTCCCCAATTTTTCTCAAGAGTATGTTACACACTAAATAATTTTAGTATTTTTTCTTTATAATTCTTTATTTTTTCTATTCCAAAAGTAAACACTGAAAAGAAATTTCTTAGTGAATGTATTTTTTTAATATTGACATAAAATACAATATTATAATTAAATTATCATTTTATGAAATAATTTTATATTCTAACTTAATTGAAATTATACTACACATTATATATGATGAATAAATATTTTAAAAAATTAAATTTTGAGGAACCTCATAGAATTAATTTCATTATCCAATAAAGAAAATTAATAAACCTAAAATATCTTTATTTTTTAAAAAATATATATTAAGTGTGCCCCTATTAATTATTCATATAGTGGTGCTTCGAAAATAATCATATGAAATTGGAAAATTTAATATAATATCCCTATAAGAATCATATATGTAAATCGATAATTTAATGATAATATATCATAATTTAAAATAAATTATAATTAGACTATTCCAAACCCCTTGGAAATTATTGTGTGTGGGTTATAAATGTTATATATCATTTTATATAACACATCCCTTCATTCTCAATTAGGTATAATGTTAAAATAGTGTTACTCTGGATAACAAATATCATTCTATGTCATGTAAAATTCATGACTACATAATATATTAGGTGAAATATTTATCAATTTCCTAGAAACTCATTATGATGAATTAATTGGTTAGATTCATATATAATGATATCATCACATATTATCTACATTTTTTGTAGATACATTGAGTTGATTCCTTCAACATTTTATCTAATAGACTTGTCAAATATTTTTGTTTCTTGATAAATTTTCATACATTTATCCATATATAGATAAGTATGGCGGACATCACATGTGATGAATTGTGTAGAATTTAATTGGTTGGAGTCATTTGTTATCTCTAAATAGTGTTCAAATATTTTTTTTTATTTTTTATAAAAATGTATAATTAGTTTATTTTTCACGTAACATGGAGTATATATTCGTTGATATTACATTGAGAAACACTATATTTGGTTAATATATATATATATATATATCATTTCTAAAGGAATGTAAGACTACTGTATACATACCTCACAAATAATATACAATCCGTTTTTCTAATTTTCATGAAATGTGTCTGGTATATCCGTAAATTAACTCCATACATCTTAGGTTTTTTTAATGTTCCCCACCTAAATTTGTAAAAATTCATACACACCACTGAAGATAGGGTGTAGCCCGACATATGCCACCTCAAATAAGAAAAGGGTTTGGACCAAGTAGTAAGGGTTTATACCCCATATAATATGCTATTGTTTTTATTTACTATAGTAACGAAATATTCTAAATAATTCAAATCATGATATGGTTAGAATGTATTACCTTATAAAAATTGGTGGAAATCTAGAAATTAGAATTAGAATTATAATAAAAAATTCACATAAAATGAAATAAAAGAATTATAATAGAATTTTTTATGGGGGTTTAAAAAATGAATAGAATTTTTATAAATTAAAAAATAAGTATGAATTATAATAATTATTCATGAAGAGTTATTTCTTATATGTGACCATGTATTCTAGACTATAGATATGAATGAAAAGTGTCATGTTGGAAAATAGATAACTTTGATTCTATGATGAGGATATTTCCCATTGTGTGATTGTATGTGAAACAATTCTTATATATTCGTTTTGAATATGATCCACTACCTATATCAGTAGGGAATCCAACACCAAACTATTTTGGTGCATGTTTTCCCAAATAAATCACACATTTATGAAATGAATAGTTTTCTTCCACGTCAATGTTTATCCCCCATCAATTGTAGAATAATATATTGGAATATAACAGTTATAATGGATTATATAATAGGGTATGTGTTTTCATAAGATGTGTTGGATTTCATTTTTACTATACATTCATGTGAATACTATAACACGTTATAGTTATAGTTCTTACTTATACAAAATCAGAGTGACTACATTTTCATATGGGTGTGCAAGTAGGGGTTGTTGTGAATCATGATATAATACATGATACATGGGATATAATGGATTTCATATTACTACAGGTTTATAGATTTAATATATATATATACATATATTCTATATATATATTGACATAAGCTGTTATGACATTTGTGTGACAGAGTTAGGTAGGGGAGAGCACTTAGTCACATCAATAATAAAGTTATATATTGAAGGTATTGCTATAAATATTGATTGGTATTGGGCGGTGAGAGTGAGAAAATAGTGGTGAAGTGGATGTTGGGTACCATTAAATATATATAATTTTATATTAAGGTACATACTTAATTTAATTACATGGTGAGTGATCTATAGTAAGGACTGATTATAGCTTTACCTTCATTAGTAGTGAGTAATTTTCATTGTTTATTTAATAAATTTTACTATTATTAATTTTTATTTTTCATGATGGGTTTCATGTTCGATCTTGTTGAGTATACCTATATTATAACCATAGACACACAGACACAAACACACACACACACACACAGATATATATATATATATATATATTAGGTCTATTGGAGCTGGTTGGGGATCCAGTTCGGCGATCCCTTCTTTTAGTTGTCATTCAAAAGCTATTGGTGTTTCTCATCACTGATTTTTTTGTATTTTTATTTATTTCCAATATGTATGAAATTAATTACTTGTATTTTTATTTCTTATTTATTTATTTATTTATATAGTTTATTAAAGGACATTATCATTTCTATTTTTTATATATTCATATAATTAGAGTATTAAATCTATTGTATATGAATTATATATAGTTATTCCTTGTCTCTAAACAATATCCAATTTGTAGAAAGCTTCAGTGATAGATCTCACTCTTCACTAAAGGTACAGTTGGGGTACTAGTATGTGGGTTCATGATACAGTGGTATCAAATACAATTTTTTATATATAAGACATACTTCGGTGATAGGTGAAATTGAGGATTTCATGGATTCATATCCAAAAAATATCATCTGGAATTGTTACATGATGTAAACAAGGGGTTCCAAATTAAACATGGGTATTTAAGGACCCATCCCAATCTATCAAAGGAACTATGTGTTTAATAATCATGGAGTGATATGTGATGATACTTATGGTATAATGAAAAATGTAAGGATCATCAAACATGATTGTATACATTTTTGTTTTAATTTGGTAAAAAATAAGAATTTGTAATTTTTTGAAGAAGATGGTGCATGACCAAAAAACCAAGGCACAATTATTACAAATGAAAATAATTACAAGTGTCTAAAAGATGGAACCCTATTACCATCATTATTATCAAAAGGAAATAATTCAGCAGGAATTTCATCATGACTGGTAATGTCTTGATTGATTCCCTTGTTTGAAAGACCACCAGCAACCATGTGGTTTTCACGATATATATGAGTGATGATATAGTTGATGTCGAGTAGACCACGAATACAGTCTATCCAAAAGGTGGTGATCAGCCACTCAAGATGTATCACACCATTCCAAACTACTTGCACAATGGTGGTTGATTCACTCTAAATCTAGTTATTGTTCTAACCATGTTGTTTGGCAAAAAAGATTGCATGGATCATTCCCCAAATTTCAGCTTAAAGTGAGGAAGTAATGCCACAAAAACCATAGAAGAAATAAATGATTTGACCAATATGATTCGTCAAGATAGCCCCACAACCTACAGGGCCCATATTTCATTTGGAAGTATGATCCACATTAACCTAAATCTGTCCCCGTAGAGGGAAATGCCAAAAGACATCAAAAGTATGGTGAGGTTGGAAATAGTTTCCCGTAATACGCAATTGTCATAGGATGCCACAGTCGTGGACCATGTTGTGGTAGTGACCCTTTAAGATCAAAGAAGCTTCAAAAATTTCAATGAGAATCCACATTCATCCAGTACATTATTTTTTTTAATTATTTTATTTTGGATCTATTAAAAATCGCTCTATACATTTTTTATGAAGATATTTATCAATATGTTTCAATAGTTCCCCCAACGACTATAAGTTAATAATGATTCTTAGAGAAGGATAATTGACACGATTCAATACAAGGGTCTCTAAAAGAATAATTAATGTTTTACAAATTAAGATACAAAGTGTTCATTTTAGGAGGTTTAGATATTTTTATGTTCGATTTTTTCTCATATAGAGCAGTGATTTGGGTTGGTTGGGATGATTTTGTATCGAGAAAATGAATATTGGTGGTTCTTATTGTTCATGGAATGTAAGGAATATTTTTAGGGGAAAATTATTTGGATAACATTCTATCTAAGTTTCTACATTCAATCATAATGGTAGAGTATCAGTAAAAAAATATTATTCCCCATAAAGGGAATGCAATCAAGAGGTTTTTAAATAAATAAAATAAGATAATATTACATTATGATTTGGAAACTCATCTAGATAATAAAGCTAAGTTATAGTGTTTCATGAAATATTTATATCTAAATATACAACATCAGGTCATTCCATTCATCTTGTAGACATCTTTCATGGTTTTTTAAAGTGACGAAGTTGTTGATATGATGGTTCCAAAGACTATATCATCATTAAATTTGGGTCCCAAGTGCTTTCCATAGTGTATTTTTATATCCAAATGGTCTCTTCCTCCTAGTTAGTGGAATTCTATGATAATTTGGATTCGATACCTGCACTCTAAATCCCACTTCCCTATGGTAGGTTTTCCTCATACCATTCATATAAAAATAAAACATTGTTGTTTCATATGGTGGTTCTAGGAATTTGAAGCCAATATTTGTGAAATTCCATGTATGTCAGTGTGGACATAAGATCCATATTTATGCGTAGCCATTACTTCCATATCATTTGATGAAGGAGTAGGATACTCCCTAATGTGATTGGTATAGAGGGAATGGTGTAGGTAGAGGACAACCCAATTATTCCCCAAATCTCAATGGAAAGTGAGAAGAGTATGAACATGGAGGTTGTTTCCATCAGGAGTAGAGGCATCATAACGTATTTCAATTCCGGTTTATTTTCATAAAATATTATGTACCATTAATAACTGATGTTGGTCAAGGTATTATCTTATTATATTTTACATGTGTGTGTGAAATTTTTTATTCATAATATATTCACTTCTATCTTGCACCCTCCCTAGTCCATGATTTATGACATGATGTGGAGAGGATTTAAGTGACCTTGGTAATGACTATGATGTCTTTAGGTTCAGTTAGCCTCTATAATGTATACAAATATTGTTTTTTGATGATGGGGTAGTATCACAGTTGGGATGATTTATGTTTTTGGATATATCCATAAAAAACATCTATGAGAATGAATAGATTAATTTTTTGTTTAAATTTATGGATTTCACTGAAGGAAAATTTATTTTGTTTTTTGATGTTTATGGTGTTCCGATTATGTTGTTTTATGAGTGAATCTATTTAATTAGTAAGATAATTATCATGTCATTTTCATCTATGATGGATGATTTCTAAATTTGTTTCAGTGGAGAATCAATCAGTGGTGGTAAGAAATGTTGTTGAAAAATAAATTGATGTCACACTTGAAGTGGTTATGAAAATACCCCCTTAATGTGAGATCGAGTTTGGGATTGAGTGCCAATATTGCACCAAATTGACATCGTTGTCCAAAAATTAAAATTCGGGTTGAAAGTATTTTTATTAGTGGATTAAGATTAGTTATTTTCTATATTGTTGTTTTATTTATTCATGTATACCATGTTAGGGTGATCCAACTCTGTTTTTAAGGAAGGTAATCTATTTTTGAGACCCAGATCTAACAATCCTAGAGCCAGTGCCTGCTACCATTACATTGGAATAAGATACAAGGAAACACATCCCATGTGACTAAATATTTTATTAGTCATGGTAAACTATATACATATGTGATTCTCAAATTAAAATTGAACACATAAATTACAACATAATATTTTTGCAAATAACATTATTCCACCTAGTTAGTCCCTATATATAAGTCACATTAAACATTATGGATTCATGGGGGAAAAAATAAGGGTGATCTCAAATTACTAGTATGTTTTATATATATTATAATAAATAATGACTGAATTATCATACGAAATATAGAATGGTAAATAACTGATCACACATGCTATGTAATCAATAAACTGAGAAAGAAGTTCCTAAATATTATATAAAGGTAAATAAGTGAAAACACATTTCATTTAAATAATATGACTATCATGGATAGATAATTAAGAATCAATATGTAATGGTAAATAAATGAAAATACAATCCATTTATTCAACAAAACATAAAACAAAATGCATCTATAAAATGTTCCACAGTGAAAGTAACATGGATAATAATAAATCAATTCTAAATGTAGATAAATATTATTCATTGAATTCTATGATTCCTCGGTACATGAAAAAAATTCAATCATGACCTTTCAAAATATGTTTTAAAATTTACTACTCTCATGACCTTTTAGAAGACAGTTTCAAAAAGTCTTGGTCACACATGTGAAGGGTTTGCTTCCAAATGATTTCATCTCATGAAACAACTGATGCATCTAGGGAGTTTGATTAATTGGTCCCTAACCCATGTCATACCATTCTAAATAATTTCTCATATATTAAATAATTTATTTAGCTTATAAATATTGTACCTTATCAAATATCTGTATTTATTAATAGATTCATACTTATCATTATTTCCAAAGTTAATCAATAATTATCAATATAAATTTTGTATGTAAAAATGGTATACCATTACGTAAATGAATGTATCCATGATAAAGAATATTGAAATTTATTGTTAATGTAATTTCCACAAGAAAGAAAATAATTCAATTTAAGTTAAAGGCAACAAAAATGAATCAAGGAAGTGAATTTCAATATTTTCATTTGTCAAAGTAGGCATTAACCATTCAGAAAAATATTAAGGATAATATAAATACAATATATTCCCATTGGGTTAATAATAAATGGTTTTTTAATTTATGAATAGATATACCATAAAATATCATTAAAAAAATATTTGGGAAAATATCATTTTCATTTTGAAACACAATTTGAAAATTGTTTTCATGTAAATTAAATTTTAAAACTGAAATTTCATTAAACAATAAGAAAATAAATTTATATAAAATTAACCTTTAAAACATATAAAATATGATTCAAAAAAAATTTAGTGTCCACGATATATGAAATTTTCATTCATTCTATATTTGTTAAAATAATGTTTTATTTAACATTTTGCATAAAAAACGAAAAAAGAAAAGGTAGAAAATGGCATAAAATTCTTCTGAAAACATTTTTTAAATAGTAAAAAATGGGTGACAATAATTTAATAAATCACTTTGAAAATTTTGAAATCATTTTGGAAAACATCTTTAGAAAACATGGTTATTGGAAGGAATCATATTTCTAATTGATGAGAAAAATGAAGCCAGATTCTCATAAAATCATTTTCCAAGAAATTTTAGATAACATAGAGTGGGAAAAGGTATTGTTAATTAAAAGAGTTCATTAATAAACAAAGGATAACAAAATGAAATTTTTTATTACTAAAAATTTATTTAATTTCCTTCAACATATATTGATCTATAATAAATCATTATTAAAATGATATTGTGAAATAAACACTTAAACCGATCACAATATTTATGTGAGAATTAATAACTGAATTAATTATCTGTATATTATATAAATAAACATAACCCAAATTTAGTTAAAATATAAGTTGATAAAAATTATGTACACACATAATCTTATCATGATATAATAAATGAATAATAAGTTTAACCAAATGAGTAGAAGTTGTTTTAATAAATCCCATACCATACTCTCTATTCTAGTTGAACGCTCTTTAAAAACATGTATAATGGTTTTAAAAATATAATTAACCCATAGAACCATATTAATATTTATAATATCTAATAATATTTTTTAAAACAATTTTATCATCCGTTAGATAATAATCATTAATTTTTTTCATTCTTTCAAGTGTTCATTGCCTTGTTTTTCAAGTATGATTTGACTTGTTATTTTTTTGATCCTCTTATGTCATGATTTGATAATATCATGAATTAAAAACATTATCTAAATATCATATATATTCAATATATATGAATTTATAGTATTTCATCAATTTTGGTTATAGTAAATGGAATACACCATTCTTGGTGATGATATGTCATATATATGCATGAACAGAGTTTCTATTTTATTATCATTTTTGAAGAATGAAATGAAAATTATATATATTTATATTATCATTAAATTTTAATTTTTATGTAATATATTTCACTTATTTTTAATAAACACATTTATAACAAATTCTATGTAAATGATGAATGAATCATATCTTTTTTGAGATGGTGATCTACCGTAAACACGAACGAAGTGATCATATTCCCACAAAATTGAAATCAAGAAGATATATTTTATAAAATAATTATAGAAGCATAAATTAATCATAAATATCATAAATATATATTATAAATAGTATTTAAATCATTATTCCCATCCTCGATATGTGGTAATGGAATAAAGACAAACATTGGTTCACGAGGTCGAAGTCTGTCGTACGCACGAACAATGATTTCGTAACACATTTGATGGATGTGTGTGAATTTTTTTTCCATAAACTTATCATAAAACCATATAATTATATTTATTATACTAATTCTATTATTTAATAATTTTATAATACTAATTTAATGATGTGGAGAATAAAATAAAATAAAACTGCTTTTAGAAGAACAATATATCTTATTCGGGTAACTTCCATAGGTTTACACTAATGCCTTCTTAATTTCTCTTTATTCAAAAGATAAGGATTCTAAGATTATCGGAATAAGTTATGGAGTGATTTAGGAATATTTTTTCTGAGCCTAATTGGTTTATGGTTTGAATTTGGGAGGATAGGGTGTGGCTTTTTCTAAGTAGGGGATATGACACACTTGACATTTTTGTAAAGTTATTAGGTAGACCACTATTTTTACCTAACAAGAGGCTTCCAAAACACATAAAATTTGGTACTATTGGTGTAATAGTCTAAATAATGATAGAAAAAGAGTGTTTTAATTTTTTTAGTTCATTCCTACGCATTATATTTAATGTTTACCCACTAAATAAATACATTTTTACCTTAATCACTATTAGTATTTTTAACTATTTTTGCTAATCACATTTGAGAAAAATTTAGTTGACCATAAAAGACATTATAAATTTGTATTATTACATACATACCTTTTCCCTAGAGATGAGTAATTAATTAAATATTTTATAATATATGAAAATATACTTTATTTGATTCTATTTTATAAGAACAATTTAATCTTTTTTTGTGCTATCATCAATTTCATCGTCATCCATTACCATATGAATCTGATATACAAAAAATGAACTTTTATTAATTATGTACAAAAAACCCTTTAATAGATCATATAGTCCATATAAGAGTGACATGATATTGTTCGTGTCTCTACTAAAACAAAAAAATGTTTGGAAAATGTTTTTATATAAAAAATAATGTTTAACTTAATCCATTCCATAAACAGTTAACCTTTATGACCATCCCAAAATATGTGTTACCAAATTTAAAAGGAATTTTACTAAATAAACAATATATTTCCTAGATAAACTAAAATTTCTCTTAATCATCAGATATAGATCATTTGAATATATTTATCATGCATTCTCTTAAAAATATTCAATAACATAGATTACCAAAAATGAGTATTGAATAAATTCATGATAAATTTTTCCTTATATAAACCGAATGATATTTAATATATTCCATAAATACAAAAAATGATGTTGACTCCATCATTAATATCATAAAAAATTCTCTAATAAATCATTAATCTCTTACAAGTTAGTTAAAAATTTCTATTTCACATTATTAATACCAATCATCTCTTAATCCAAAAAATATTAACTCAACATCAAGAACATATTAAGGGTTATAATTTCTTCAATAATACATTTCCAAATAAAATCAACTTTATACTAAATCACTTTTCTTGGTCATTTATTAGGTAAAACTTACACTTTTAAAACATTAATGAAAAAGAAATATAGTAAAATCCTTTAACATTTCATAATACTTATAATGAAGATATCAAAGGTAAAATACTCATATGAAATAATTCTTTGATCCAAACCTGAAGAAATTAACAAGTCCTATTTTGTTATATCAATACAATAATCATGACTGTGATCCCTAAGATTCTGTAAAGTTATATTACCTTAAAACAAGGGTGATTTATTTTTATAGTGTCATATATCTCTAAAATTATATAATTGAAAATTAAAATATTTTATTTTACCCTATAATAAATATTATGGTGGATTTTCTCTCTACACATTTAGAAAACATCCAATCCTTTTAAGTGTGTACCAGGGTGTTTTCATCCACAATTATTAGATTTAAGAAAATACTTTTATAAATTATTACCTTTATTTATGTATTTCCAAGCTATCCTATTCATATATTTCTTACCTCAAAGTCTATAATACTTCTATAAATATTTATCTATCAACATAGCACAAGATTCTATGACATCATTAAATGAAAAAGTTTTTATATTAGTTCCCATATAATGATTGTCTTAAGGACAAATAAGAAATGGAAATTCTTACTCGTTGGATCACCTCCTTTAGTGAGGTTCAAAATTCTTCTTTCAGGATCCATCTCTAAATGATGATGTATGTAATGATAAAATATATCTTTATTAAAAATAATGTATAATCTCGAAAATGGTGAAATACTAATCATAAATTAAATAATGTTCGTCTATCTAATATCATAATCATAAACATGGTTTTTTTATTTAGTTTTTTGATTATCCTCAAAGTATATCATAGGGTTTTATTTTATAGTAAATAGTCTCCTAAATCCAATTCCCATAGTATCTACTAAATTACCTATGTTACAGACTATAGATACTCTAACCCCAAAAGCCTATATAATGTTTTCTTTACCATTACATTGGAAAAATATTAAAGTAATCACATCCTAAAGTATTGAATACTATAGTAGTATTTCTATACTAGATAAAGACACAAGTCTTGAATTAAAATTGAATGAAAAAATAACAATATTGTTTTCATTTTAAAATAAATTATTCCATATAGTGAATCTCTATATGTCAGTCATATTAAACTTTTTAGATTCCAAGGGAAGGTGAAAAAATTAAGGAGAGATAAAATTCTTATTAAGTTTTATAAAATATAAAATAAATTATAAATAATTGTGAACAATCAATATAGAACGGTAAATAACTGAACCAATATTCCACGTAATCAATAAACTAATAATTATGTTCATAAATAATATGGAAATGTAAAATAACTGAAAATATTACATTTAAATATCATGAACATCAGGATAATATAAAGAATAATTAATAGAGAAATGTTAACAAATTAAAACACATTCCATTTAATCAATTAACATGGAATTAAATACATCCACATATTTTGACATAGTGAAAATATCATGGATAAAAAAACTAAATTCTGAATGTAGAATATGGTTATTTATTTTATGACATGTTTCCGTGGTACATGGAATCTAACACCTTGAGTTTTAATAAAAGAAATATTTTTATTAATAAATGAAATTATAAATAAATTATTATAACCCAATTTTTTTAGAATTTTTATCTATAAATATTTATGTTAGTTTTAAATCATTAAATCATTTTAATTTATAAGGATTTTTAATTGTTATCAATATAAGTGTATGAAACAAAATCATAATTATGGATATATTAATTTGATTGTAATAAGATCTTAAATACATGAATAACTTTTTATACTCAATAAATTCTACTAATTTAACTTGAACATGTTTTTATTAAAATTATTATTATTAGGATTTTTTTGTTTTGAAAATTTTAAATATACATATGTATTCATATTTTAATATATATATTTACTTTTTTGAACATAATTAATTAGTTTTTGTAAATTTTGATCTTTAAAAAAATGACATGTAATTATATATAATTATATGGGAAATTATAGGTTTTAAATTAGAATATATTTATAAAATTAATACTATCATAAATTTTGATTAATAAAATTATAATTTTATCATATAAGTATTTTAATATTGAATATCAACCTTTCATTAAACCATTATATTTTTTTAATACTTGTATTAATAAAATTCATATCATTTTTATATAAAATATGATTAGATTATAAAATTATTGGGTTTAATAGAAAATTACAACTTCTTTATGTTGAAGATAAACTTATAGAATTATACATATATTAGGTTAAATAACATTACATATATAATAACCTTTGTTTATATTAATGAAATTATTTATATTATAATAATGATATAATAATAATAATAAATGGAGAATCGAAATAATGTGTTGGGTTAAGGGGGCATGGCTAATGGGATATGTTTGGGAAACACCAACACCTAGGGATGGAGGGAGAGCTGAGGATGAGGGTTTGAGTTATCGGGTTTTCAAGCTTGTCTGACTATTATTTAAGAGTCTAAATCATGGCCTTTCTATGAGAAAAGAACGAGATTGGTGTTGGAGGGTGGGGACTGAACTTCATCAAAGGGATTCGATCGATGTTATGGTTATTTTTCCAAATTCTAGTGTTGGTGTCCTAAGTGGTAAGGGAAGCGGTTATTCACCATCGAGATATGTGTTTTCATGTTTCAATTTTTAGATGTCTGAGCCTATTTTGACTTAACTTTGAGGTTTGTTGTGTGTTTTCTTATTATTTGATCATTGTTGTGTTTTGTTCATCATTGAAATGCTTTCTATTTGAGTTAATGGTTTTCAAATATTTTTGTTTTCTTTGGAGTGTATACAAAAACAACTCTTATTTTGGTCTGTTAATTTATATATGATTGAATCCAATTCTCTGTTTATGTATTTTTAGAAATGAAGTTATTGTGATGTTTCTCAATCGTTTGGATTGTTTCTTTTTGGTTTTATGTATAGTGTTAATTATATTTCCCTGTAAGATATATTTTGGCACTGTATTCATAAAATAGGTTGTTTTTATAAAATCCATCATTTTTTATTGAAAATTCCACCTTCAAACTGTGGGTTTATAAAGTGTATTTCATACACCATATTTCTCATTTATTCATCAAAATTCAAGATCATAGAAATAGTGCACAGTCTTCCAAAGTTCATTTAGTTGTATTTGAGATTATATATTTTAATTTATGGATTTTATTTTAGTTATAAAGGATTATATTCTGGTTTTAATTTATCTTTTTATAAGGGATCTATTTATTTATTATTTATTAAACAATTAATCGTTTATTTTCATATGTATGGGATTAATTTTATTTTTCAAATTATGTAATTATACATTAATATACTTACATATATATATATATATATCTACACATGTTTTGATATCTTTTTATTTTTCAAAAAATATTAATGTAAGAGAATCATATTTTAAGAATATATTTAAACATCTATTTGTGTGTTATTTCACAATAAAATATTTAATTACTTTTTACTTCAATCATTTATCATAATGAAATTTAATTTTTCTATCAAAAATTTATTGTGAATTATTCTACTGAAAGTGAGTTATATATATAACTATGTTCTGATTTCTAATTTTTATGTCAGTTAATTTATTTATATATGAAATTCATGTTTTATAATAATTATGTTGCAACATATATTTTCCCTAATATTTTGCCTCACTTGGGGCATTAAATTATTGATTTTATGAATTTTGGTATTATAAGAGTTTTATTATTCAATTATATGTTTGAATTATTACATAATGAGTTAATTTTATTTATCAAAATCATGTTTTAATACATGTAGGAGTGATAAGATTAATTATGTTCATATGATAATGAAAATTTTATGTTAATCAAAACTATTGTTTGTTTCTTATAAAAAACATACATTTTTATCAAATTTTTGAATAAATATTAACTTATTCCATAATAAATTCAATGACACATATAAATACATATAAAGATATATATATATATATTGATGAAATGGTTATTATCATGTTTATAATTTTAATTTTCATTTTATCCCCACTTTTCTAAAAAATGTGAATTGCATGTCATCATTATATATGAAAATTAATGATTACACATCTTCATAAAATCATTTCCCTAAATTTGTGCATAAAAATGAAATACCATTCATAAATAATTAAATCATGATCTAAAATGAAATTTCATGGTCTACTTCTGAGATAATTAAGCAAATGGTTTCTTCAAAAATAAAATGTTTTATAAAAGATGTTTATTTAAAATTATAGATGTGAAAGATAATTATCTATTCTGATAAACTAATTTTTTGGATATCGATGTTATTACATAAAATAAATTATGAATGAATGGATGGTACAACCAAAGGATTATGCTATGAGTTTTGGATGTAACCAAACATGCAAGATATATCCAGTTAAAGTTAATGTATTTATATACAAACATATATATTTATAACTATATGTCTGAATGATTATGATAATTCACCCAAAAATTTCCAAAATTAAAAACTCTAGTGAATATATATATATATATAAAGAAAGGTTTAAATGTTTTCAAAAAATTCAGAACATCAACAATGTAATGTAGATGGAAATTGGGGTGGAACCCATCATTTTCAATGAGGGTAGGCCTAAGATAGACTTCAATGAATCAAGTGGTCTCAAAATAGTTTTTTGACACCAAAATCCTGAGTATTGTTTCATAAAAACACTAGATTATGTATAATTCTATTTTTGAACATATATATTTTCTAATGTTACATTGTATTTTCAAATTGTACATAATTTTCAATAGCATTTTCAAAAGTGTATTTTCTAATTGTAGTTTCCAAAGTATATTCAAAAGAATATTTATAAAAAATTATCAATGTTTTAAAACCCCTTACTGGCATATTTATTTCTCACCCCATGTTTTTGAATTATTTTCTATAGGTTCATTAGTGTTCCCCAATGTTATTCACTTAGTTTGTATAATTAACACTCTTGGTGTCTTACCTTGTTTTATTTTGTATTTTTTTTCTTTAATTATTAGTAATTGTATATAATTCTCCAGAACCAAGGTTGATAAATGATCCTGATATGTAATTCAAATATTGTGTATTTATTATGTCTTCATAATGAGTAAAATACACGGCATCTGTGAGGGATGAGTCTGCTAGCTCGGGCTCAAGTATTTATATGGATTATCAATCATCATGAAATTTCACAAGATAGTTTAAACCAATATACAATCAAGAACAATCAAATGAACATTTATAGAATTCTTGGTTATAAACATGAAGGGTTTGCATCCAACTAATTTCATCCCAAGATACTATTGATTCAATAAGAGAATTACATTAAATGTTCCCCAACCTGTTTTATACTTGACCAAATGATTCCTCATATATCAAATAATCGATTTAACTCATAAAAATGTTCTACGTCAAATATCTATAATGAGTAAATGATTCATATTCATCAATATATCCTTATTTAATCTATAAATATCAATGAAAATTCCATATATAAAAATGTTATATTGTTCAACAAATAAATTCATCTTTGATAAATAATATTTACATTTGAAGAAAATTTATTGTCCCTCGGAAAATAAATGATTCAATGTAAATTTAATAAAAAATATAAATAATTTAAGGATGTAAATTTCATTTCATTCCATGGTCGAATCGATCATAAACCATCCATATAATGAATAATGATATTATTCATATAATATTTACCCATTTGGGTAAAAATAAATGGGTTTTTCTTCAATTAATAGCAATACCAAAAAATATATTAAAAATAAATCTTAAGGAAAATATGAATTTCATATTGTATCACATTTTAAAAATCCTTTTCATTAAAAATCACTATTTAAAACTAATATATAAAAAATGTTGGGAAATATATTTCATTTAAAATAACCATTGAATATTTTAAAATAACCATAGGAAAATTTTAGTGGTCTTGAAAACTACAAATTCCATTCATGTCGTATATGCTAAGTCAATGTTTTATTTCACTTTTTTTGATAAAATGCAAATGCGTATTATTTTGAAAACAATATAAGATTACGTTGAAGTTTTTATTATAAATAATACAAATGGGTTAAAAAGGATTTAATAAAATATTTTAAATTGTTAAAAACTTTTTTGAAAACCTTTTTTGAAAACAATGTTTTTGGAAGAAACAAATTTATGACCAATGATATAAATAAAGCTGAATTATCATAAATATATTTTCTAAAAAATGTTATAACCAAAGAGTAAAAGTTGGAACTATTATTTAAGATATTTCAAATTTGTATAAAAGATAGTAAAAAAATGTTTTTATTAATATATGGACTATTAATTGCCTCCAACTAATATTTAAGAATAAACAATCTCGATCAGAATGATATTGTGAAATAAACCCTTAAAATGGACATAACATTGATATGAGAATTAATAAATTAATTTATTATGTGTATACAATATAAATACAAAAAATTAATGTTTAATAAAAAAATAATATATTCAATAGTAATTACACATGCAATCTTAGCATGACATAATCATCGAATTTGATGTTTAATACAATTAGTGGAAATTGATTTAAGAAATACCTTACCTTAAGCTTTATTTTGGTTGAATTATCTTTAACCTCATATATAATGGATTAATCATGTTACTAACAATTTAAATAAACATATTAATATTTATAATATAAAATGTTATCCTTTTGTGATATATAATCCCCCTTTTGTTAATAATCTTACATTATATTCATTGTTTTGACTGTTAATTACATTTTTAGTATTTTTTGGCTTGATATTTTTTAAAATACTCGTAATTAGATAATTATTTATATATATCCATAATATAAATATTTATGTAACTAATATATATATATATATTTATTAATTTATTTTAGTGCATAATTTTTTGTGACAGGAAATGAAATACACCGTTCATGGAGGTGTTTGGTCATACGTATGCATAAACATTGTTTCCATTTTCATTTAATAGTTAATGAAAGAAAATTAAATTATATATATATATATATATTATAATTATAGTACCATATTTTTTTAATATATATCACATATTTTTAGTAAACATATTTTCAATACATTCCATGTATAGAGTGAAAAATCACATCGCTTTATAAGGAAGTAGTCCACCGCACACACGAATGACATTATCATATTCCAACCAAATGGAAATCATTGAGGATTATTTTTTATAAAAACAATATATTCAAAAATAAATCATAAGATTCATAAATATCACATATTAAGATTATTTCTGTTTTTATTTCATTACTTGATAGGTGTTAATAGATAAAAAACAACATTGGTTCGTGAGGTGGTAGTCTGCTGTACAGATGAGTAATTATTTCATAACCCATGTGATGAGTGTGTTTGATGTTTTAGGTAATAACTTTAAGATGATAAATTATCAGTATATTTATGATACATAGTTTTTTATATAAGAAATTTATAATAATAACTTAAGGAGTTCGATAATAAAAAAATGATTTTTAAATAACATTACCTCTTCTCTTGGTATCTCCTTATGTTTGAACTAATTAATTCATAATAAGTCATTATACCCAAGATAAGGTTTATAAGATTAGGGGAGGGTATTTTCAAAGTTATTTTAGAAGTGATTGGATGATTTAAAATGGTTTAAATGTGTGAACTTGGGAGGAGAAGGGTGTATTTTTATATATGTGGGAGAGGACACCATTTTATTTTATGAAAAAAAGGATATGTAAAACCATTTTTTTACATAAAAATATGCTTCCATAACACACGAAATTCTTTAAATATTAGTTTACTGTTTGAAATATGGCTAGAAAATGTGTTTTGTAATAGGGTTTAGTCCTTCTTACAACTTATATTCTATGTTCAACCACTATATTAACTCAATTTTACCTTAACCAGTGTAATTTATTTAAAATGTTTTCACTAATAAATTTGGTCAAAAATTAATTTGGTCTTATTATTCATTATATATTATTATTATTCCAAATATGGTATCCATTTTTTCAAATTCAATTCACATATGTGGCATTAAAATTAGTTTAAAATTTATCCAACCCAGAATGTCAGAAAGTGAGTTTCTGAAGTGTAGACGTTCAAAATTTTAAAATGTTATTATATATAAATTCAATATAAATATTATTCCGATGAATGAAAATATATTATAAAATTTATAATTTTACCATTGTGGATAAACAACTTATTAAAAATATAATTTAACATTATAGTCTATTTAGAAGAATATTCATTTATCAATATATTTATATATCCATATTAATTATTCCTTGTATTAGTTGTCTTAGTATTCTAGATAAAGACATTGGTCTTGAATTAAAATTGAATAAAAAATGACAACATAGTTTTCATTTTATAATAACATTATTCTATATAGTGAATCCCTATATTTCAGTCATAGTAAAATTCTTGGATTCATGGGGAACAGAAAAAAATAATAATGGTGAGCTAAAATTTTTAGTAAGGTTCAAATACTATGGAAGAAATAATTAAAAATTAGCATAATCAATATAGAATTTTAAATAACCAAACAAACATTACATGTAATCAATAACCTAAGAAGTAAGTGCATAAATAATTTGGAAGGGTAAATAATTGAAAACAAATTCCATTTAAATAACATAAAAATCATGATAACATAATGAATATTTAATATGGAAATGTAAATAAATTGAAACACATTCCATTTAATCAATTAACTTGGAATGATATTTCATCCATATATTTTAACATAGTTAAAATATCATGGATAATAATAACTAAATTCTATATAAAGGACATTCTTATTTTTTGTATGATATCTATCCTTTGTAAATGGAATGTAACACCCCATGTTTCAATAAAGGAATTATTTTGATTAATAAATTAAATTATAAATAAAATATGATAACCATATTATAATTTCAGAATTTAAATATACAAATACTTCAATTAGTTTTAAATCAATAAAATATTTTCAATGATGGATTGTTTTAAAAAATAATAACTATATAAATGTATGAAACAAAATCATAATTATGGATATATTAATGACATTATAATGAGATCATAAACCATTGAATAATTTTGTATACTAAATAAATTCAATTAATTTAATGAGAACATGTTTTTAGTAAAAACATTATGGTCATTATTTGTAACATCCTAGGTAAATAAAGAATAATACATTTTCATAATTATTAATATTTACGAATTAAATATTAATTTTACTTTAAAGGGGTTGCTATGTTGTATAGCGTACCTGATACGCAACAAATAGTTTCTTTGAAATCTTACGTTGTACACTAGTAATAAAATAATATTATTTTAAATGGTAGTTAACACGTAGCCATTTTATTGGAAGGAATGAATATAAATAACTAAAATATGATTATATATGTTTGTTAAATGTTTTTACATTTACCTAATAAAATATTAAGGCTTAAAATACGAAATGAATTCAAATTTTAGGTATAGATACTCTAATATTCACTTAAAGGTCGAACTATTGCCTTTTGATGGAAAACCCTCTTTAAATATTGTTTTGTTCACTCTGATACATTCTATTGGACCAAATAAAATTCTTCTTTAGAATCGGGACATCAAAATTTACTTTGTGTAAATTTTTGGTATTTTTCCGATAAAGTTCATTTTTTAATGAATAGGGAAAAAAGTTGTATTTTAATTCAAAAAATCTTTTTAATATAATTTATTTATATGATCATATTATCTTTTGAATTGGTTTCAAAGTGAAATTAGAAATTATTTTTACCATTTAATCCAATATTGGTCATTGGAATTAATTTCACTTTGAAATTAGACTTAAACTAGTGTCAATCTTTTGATATATATTGTTTCATAAAAACACGATATTTGTTCTGACAGCAAGAATTAATTATTAAATTAATTAATATAACTTATATGTTTTTAATTTTTTAAAATAGACATCATTTTTTAATTCGGAATATCAAATATAACATAGGGTTAAGTTTTGGTATTTTTCTGAAAAACATCAATTTTTTATGAATTGTGAAACCACTAAGTGGTACTTAAAAAACTGATTTTTCGTTTAAATGAAATTTTACCACCTCTGTGTTTTGAATTTAAAAAATCTGACATACATGTTTGTAATTAATAAGTAATGGGATTATAATAATATTTTGGTGATTAGTAACTTTTATGTTTTTAATCACAATTAGAGGTAATTAGTGTAATTTAAGGTAAAAATAATGTTTTAATAATATGAAATGGCCTTGACACATGTCCTACCCTTATTGGATTTATCATGGCCGACCAAGACAATCCATGGGTCAACTTGGGGACCCAATGGAGCCACTTTGGTGGGAAAATGACATTAATAACTTTTTATTTAAGTTTAAAATAAAAATGCCACAAACATGTGTTGTTTTACTAAAACAATATTTTAAATTGGGTTATACAAGTCATATTATTTACTATAAATATAAATTAGAAAGCTAAAAATATTTCCTACATCATGATTTTTTTTTAATTTTTAGATATTAAAAAAATTAAATTATTTATGACACCATGATGATGCTGCGATTACCTCATTATTTAACGATTTAAATAAAATGAAAAGATAATATAAAATCTAAGACCTAAAATTATCAAAACCCTATTGGATGGGTGGATTTATAACTCTTATCACCTTATCCTAGAAATATATAATTTTGGGACCTTTAAAATATGAAAAGAATTTTATATTAATGTAACCTTTTATAACTTTCCAAGAGTACCCCTCCTCTCCTCTTATAAAAGGCCCCCAACTCTACCACCTTACCCACAACTCTCAAGACTTTGGCTCGGACAAAACCTGACCATTTTGTCTCTACACATCCCTCTCTTACCTCTAGAAGCCTCATTTTGGGCAGAAGTCTTTCCAAGGAAGCCTTTGAGCTCATATCCAAAAGAGTTACCCGATTTAAAGGTAGTGTCTTCTCTTGTGTTCTTATGTTTTATTTTTCTTCTCCAACCCCCTAAATTCTTTTTATTCCTTTCTTTTGTAACAACACCAGTATCATAAAAATACTAAGATGTTTTTATGAGATGTATTAGTTCAACATCTACACACACCTTCGTCTAATGGTTAAAGAACATACTGTTTCTGTGGTTGACAATTTTCTGCCTCATGAAACGATGATTGTTCAATATTCTTTTAACACCTTTCATGGTGTCCATTAAGATGTCACTCTATTTTTATATGATATATATTATGTTTATTTTTTCTTTATGATTCTGTATTTTTAATTTATGGCATAACTTTATGGTTTTCATTATGGGTAAACACGATAATTTCATTTTAGGAAGTGCGGACTACCGCCCCCTCAAAGTGATTTGATTCGTTAATGCCATATGTGGGACGTATAAAGGATGGAGTTAATTTTATTATATATGATGTTATACTGGAATTATAATATACCCTTATATCATTATTATATCAATCCATTAAATACGAAATAGAAATGAAAGTAGGATTCATGTGTACGTACAACTTACCGTCTTCATGAACGGTGCATTACATTTCTTACCTCTAAATGTTATATACTATTATCAATACATGTATATGCTGGATATATATGATATATATGATATCCAAATCATGAATATCATTCTGGATATAATTAACATTTTACCACATAAACAACATGTAATTGTAAGGAGTCAATTTTTTACTTAAGTGCCAAATTTTGACAAAACAAAATTTATTAAATTAAATGATTACATACCATTTAGAACATAGAAATAAATTATATAAAAGGAATAATAAACTTGAAAAAAGGTTCTTAAGAAAGTATAAATTAACTTTAGTTTATTATTCAGGAGATTAAAATCGCAATCGAGTCATGTCGGACTTGAGGTAAGGGACTTCGTCTCAATCTCTTTTCATTGAGGCATATTTTGTTCTAATACAAGACTTTTTTATACGGTGTATAAACAATTTTGACTTTTAATTTTATACAAAATAAATCTTTTTCTACGAAGCATTTTAAAAAACGACAAAAAGGAATGTTTCTTTTAACGTACACGGTGATAATGACCTTTTCTGCCGCCGCGAGTATTATTCGGACTTTGGATTCCTCAACAAGCCGCAATGTTTTTAAAAGTAAATAAATACCATATACTCTTTTATGTATTTTGGTATTGAAAATGTTTTTTATAATGGATTTGTTATGTCAATATATTTTAATTGATATATTGTGATCGAAATGTGGAAATGTTTTCATTCCATTTTATTTGTTTTATGACTTATGATTTTATAATGATATTTGGACTTTTGAAGGGTGGTTACATGATAAACCATATGACGGGTGGTGTCGTGAATACCAAGACGAGTGGTTACGTTATAACCTCCAATGCATTGGGTATGGATGTCGGCCGTATGGCTATTCCATTAAGTGATATGTGTGGAAGTCGACCGTATAGTTATTCCATTTATGTATGTTTATGTCCCAAGTTACCTTTATATGTTATGTGTAATTTATATGGGTTTTATGGTAATATTTTGGTTACAAAAGGTTAAGTAATGATCTTTTATTCAATGAATAGTATTTTATTCTTCATAAAGGTGAAAAGTAATACTTTGATAAAGTATTCATGGTTTACTTTTTGTTTTGAAAAAACTAATAGTTATCCTTCTTGGTGTATCCATTAATGAGCTTTTTATGCTCACCTAGTGTTTTTTTGAAATGTTCTTCACAGGACATAATGTGTAATAGGTTCAAGGATGGGATCAAGGAAAATTCATGCTATCTAAAACATGGAACTAGACGTGTTTCCTTTTAAGAGTTTTTATTTTATGGAAACATAGTAGAAGTGTCTACTTTGTAATCTTTTGAGATGTAATAGTTATGTCCTAATTCTCTAAAACTATAAACCTGAAAATATAATCAATGGGAATTATTAATTTAATTCAATATTAAGTAATGTTTAAGGCTGGGGCCTTATATTAAGTATCAGAGGTCAGTTTAGACAACTTTAGGAGTTAAGAAATTGTTCAATTATTAACTAAGTTATAGTATAATTAAAATAATATAGCATTTATAGATTACCATGTTGCTTCGCCTAAGATATTTATGTGTTTAGAATAGTTCTTCGAAAAGGATAAATGGATGTTGTGCTAGGATGGTATACATATGGAAATGAACTTCTAAATCAACATCCTAAGATGGTCAGAATCAGAATTGAACAATATTTTCCAGCGATGGCTCAGTTGACTCAGGTGATAAATCGTGATTGTGTTTATTGATGATATTTTGGTGTTTTGTAAAAGTAAAGAGGAGCATGAAATTCATTTAAGGGTTATATTACAAACCTTAAAAGAAAAGAAACTGTATGGAAAATTCAGCAAGTGTTAGTTTTGGTTACAACAAATTTCTTTCCTTGGTCACATTGTTTCGAAAAAAGGCATAACTGTTGATCCTGCTAAAACAAAAGTTGTTGAAGAATGGCCAAGAACCACAAATGTAACCGAGATATGTAGTATTCTTGGTTTGGTAGGTTACTACCAGAGGTTTCTTGAAAAAATTTCATGGTTATCTAGTCCAATGACTAAGCTAACTCAGAAGGGTGTTAAGTTTATCTGGACAAAAGAATGTGATGATTGATTTCAGGAGTTGAAAAGAAGATTGATGACTGCTCCAATTTTGGAACATCCTTCCAGGAATGGTGAGTTTGTTATATACAGTGATGCTTCGTTTAAGGGAATTGGCTGTGTCCTTATGAATAATGATCAAGTGATTGCATATGCTTCACGTCAGTTGAAAACTCATGAGGTAAATTACCCTACACATGACTTGGAATTAGCTGCTGTTGTTTTTGCTCTAAAAATTTGGAGGCATCATTTTTATGGAGTAAAGTGTGAAATATATATTGATCACAAAAGTTTAAAGTATACATTCACTTAGAAATAATTGAACATGAGACAGAGGAGATGGCTATAATTAATCAAGGATTATGATTGTACAATTCATTACCATCCGGGAAAATCAAATAAAGTGGCTGATGCTTTGAGTCGAAAAAGTAATGCTTCATTAACCATTCTACGTTTGGAACAAGATCATTTGGTTTTTTATTTGATGAACTTTGGCATAGAAGTTGTTGGTGCAAGAAGATTTTCTATTTTGTTTCAGGTATTAGTGAGACCATCCATATCAGATAGAATAAAGCAAGCGTAGAAGAAAGACAGTGGGTTACAGAAAAAGGTAGAGCTGGTTCAGAAGGGTAAGTTTCCTGAATCTAATATTTATAATGATTGTGTTTTGAGGTTTTGGAAGAGATTATTTGTGCCTGGTGATTCATAGTTGAAGAATGAGTTGTTATGTGAGGCCCATAGTTGCCCGTTTTAAGTTCATCCGGGCAGTACTAAGATGTACAGAGATCTGCGGGAGTATTACTAGTGGGATGAAATGAAAAGAGATACTGCTGATTTTACTGTGAAGTGTTTGACTTGTTAGCAGGTTAAAGAAGAGTGGAAGTTACTAAAAGGGATGCTTCAACCTTTACTAGTGCCAGAGTGGAAATGGGAAAATATATCCATGGACTTTGTTATGGGATTACTGAAGACATCTCAATGTAATAATGAAATCTGGGTTATTGTTGATCGCTTGATTAATCTACTCATTTCCTTCCTATTCGAGATACTTTCTCTCTAGATCGAATTTCTCGATTATATCTTAATGAGATAGTCAGGTTTCATTGAGTTCCCCTTATCCATTGTATCTGATCGTGATCCCAGGTTTACTTCTAACTTTTGGAAGGGCCTTCAGAAGTTGTTGGGTACTGAATTAAATATTAGTATAGCTTTTCATCCTCAATCAGATGGGCAGTGAGAACGAACAATTCAGAATTTGGAGGATATGCTACGTTCTTGTTCGATGGATTATTAGGGAAGTTGGGACCAACATCTTTCATTGGTTGAGTTTTCTTATAATAACAGTTTTCATTCCAGTATACAGATGGCACCATTTGAGTCATTATATGGGAAGCGATGTCGAACTCTAGATTTTTGGGATGAAGTGGGTGAAAGGAAGCTGATGGGACCAGAATTGGTAGAAGAGATGGCAAAAAATTTTAGTTGATTCAGAAACACATGAGAATAGCTCAGAGCAGGCAGATGAGTTGTCCAGATAACCGAAGGAACGATCAATCTTTTCAGGTAGGTGATCATGTTTTTCTCAAAGTTTCACCATGGAAAAGTGTGATGCTATTCGGTAAGAAAGGAAAGCTGAGTCCAAGGTTCATTGGACCATATGAAATTCTGGAGAGAGTTGGAACAGTTTCTTACCGAGTGGCTTTACCTTTGATTTTATCTCAGGTACACAATGTTTTTCATGTTTCGATGTTGAGAAAGTATATGCCAGATCCATCTCATGTTTTGAGCCTAGAGGTAGTTCGGTTGGAATAGAATCTCTCATATGAAGAACAACCAGTCCGGATTCTTGACCATAGGGAGCAAGTGTTGTGAAATAAGGTAATTCACCAGGTAAAGGTTTTATGGAAAAACCATATGGTTGAAGAGGCAACGTGGGAATCTGAAAATGCTATGAGGGATAAATACCCCACTTATTTTGATATGTGAATAAAATTGTGAGGACGCAATTCCCAAAAGGGGGGAAGGATGTAACATCCTAGGTAAATAAAGAATAATACATTTTCGTACTTATTAATATTTACGAATTAAATATTAATTTTACTTTAAAGGGGTTTCTATGTTCGATAGGATACCCGATATGCAACAAAGCGTTTCTATGAAATCTTACGTTGTACACTAGTAATAAAATAATATTATTTTAAATGGTAGTTAATACATAGCCGTTGTACTGGAGGGAATGAATTTAAATAACTAAAATATGGTTATATATGTTTGTTAAATGTTTTTACATTTATCCAATAAAATATTAAGGCTTAAAATACGAAAAGAATTCAATTTTTGGCATAGATACTCTAATATTCACTAAAAGGTCAAACTATCACCTTTTGATGGAGAACCCTCTTTAAATATAGTTTTGTTCACGCTTATACATTGTATTGGACCGAATAAAATTCTTCTTTAGAATCGGGTCATCAAAATTTACTTTGTGTAAATTTTTCGTATTTTCCGATAAAGTTCAATTTTTTAATGAATAGTGAAAAAGTTGTATTTTAATTCAAAACTTCTTTTTAATCTATTTTATTTATATGATTATATTATCTTTTGAATTGGTTTTAATGTTAAATTAGAAATTATTTTAACCATTTAATCCAATAGTGGTTATTGGAATTAATTTCACTTTGAAATTGGACTGAAACTAGTGTCAATCTTTTGATATATATTGTTTCATAAAAACATGCTATTTGTTCTGACAGTAGGAATTGATTGTTAAATTAATTAATGTAACTTATATGTTTTGAATTTTTTAAAATATACATCATTTTTGAATTCCGAATATCAAATATATCTTAGGGTGATGTTTTTGTATTTTTCTGAAAAACATCAATTTTTGGTGAATAGTGAAACCACTAAGTGGTACTCAAAAAAATGATTTTTAGTTTAAATGAAATTTTACCACCTCTGTGTTTTGAATTTAGAAAATACGACATACATGGTTTTCATTAGGAAGCAAAATGTGGTTAAGTGGGATTAAAATAATTTTTTGGTGATTAGTAACTTTTATGTTTTTAATCACGATTAGAGGTAATTAGTGTAATTTAAGGTAAAAATAATGATTTAATAATATGATATGACCTTTACACAAGCCCTACCCTTATTGGATGTGTCATGGCCGACCAATACAATCCATGGGTCCACTTGGGAACCCCATGGATCCACTTTTCTAGGAAAATTTCATTAATAACTTTTTATTTAATGTTCAAATAAAAATGTCACAAACATGTGTTGTTTTAGTAAAACAATTTTTTAAATGGGGTTATACAAGTCATATTTTTAACTATAAATATTCATTATAAATATAAAAATATTTCCTACATCATGATATTTTTTTATAATTTTTAGACATTAAATAAATTAAAATATTTATGACATCATGATGATGCTTCGATTACCTCATTATTTAACGATTTAAAGAAAATGAAAAGATAATGTAAAATATAAGACCTAAAATTGTCAAAAACCTATTGTATGGTTGGATTTAGAAATCTTATCACCTTATCCTCTAAATATATAATTTTGGGACATTTAAAATCGGAAATTAATTTTATAATAAAGTAACCTTTTATAACTTTCCAAGAGTGCCCCTCCTATCCTCTTATAAAAGGCCCCCACCTCTACCACCTTACCTACACCTCTCAAGCATTTGGATCGGCCAAACCCTGCCCATTGTTTCTCTACACATACCTCTATTACCCCTAGAATCCCCCCTTTGGCCAGAAGTCTTTCCAAGGAAGCCTTTGAGCTCAAATCAAAAAGAGTTACCTGATTTAAAGGTAGTGTCTTCTCTTGTGTTCTTATGTTTTATTTTGCTTCTCCAACACCCTAAACTCTTTTTATTCCTTTATTTTGTAACAACACCGATATCTTCAATATACTAGGATTATTTATGAGAATTATTAGAGCTACACCTACACACAACTTCATCTAATGGTTAAAGAACATACTTTTTCTGTGGTTGGCGATTTTCTGCCTCACGAAACGATGACTGTTCAATATTCTTTTAACACCTTTTACGGTGGCCATTAAGATGTCACTATATTTATATATGATATATATTATGTTTATTTTTTCCTTATGCTTCTTTATTTTTAATTTATGGAATAACTTTATGGTTTCTATTATGGGTAAACATGATAATTTCATTTAAGGAAGTGTGGACTACCGCCCCCTCAAAGTGATTTGATTTGTTAATGCCATATGTGGGACGTATAAAGGATGGAATTAATGTTATTATATATTATGTCATACTGGAATTATAATATACCTCTATATCATTATGATTTCACTCCATTAAATATGAAATAGAAATGAAAGTAGCGTTCATGCGTACGTACAGTTTACCATCTCCACGAACGGTGCATTTCATTTCTTATCTCTAAATGCTATATACTGTTATAAATACATGTATATGCTGGATATATATGATATATATGATATCCAAATCATGAATATAATTCTAGATATAATGATCCTTTGACCACATAAACAACATATAATTGTAAGATGTCCATTTTTGACTTCAGTAACAAATATCAACAAAACAATCTTTATTAAATTAAATGATTACATAATGTTTATAAGATGGCAATAAGTTATATAAAAGGAATAATAAACTTTGAAAAAGGTTCTTAAGCAAGTATAAATTAACTTTAGTTTATTATTCAGGAGATTAAAGAGCAATCGAGTCACGTCGGACACGAGGTAAGGGACTTCATCTCAATCTCCTTTCATTGAGGCATGTTCTGTTCTAATATAAGACTTTCTTTTATACGTTGTATAAACCCATTTGAATTTTAATTTTATACAATAGAAATCTTTTTCTAGGAAGCATTTTAGAAAACAACAAAAAGGAATGTTTCTTTTAACATACGCAGTGACAATGACCTTTTCTGCCGCTGCGAGTATTATTTGGACCTTGGCTTCCTCAACAAGCTTCAATGTTTTTAAAAGTAAATAAATACCATATACTCTTTTATGTATTTTGGTATTGAAAATGGTTTTTATAATGGATTTGTTATGTCAATATATTTAAGTAATATATTGTGATCGAAATGTGGAAATGTTTTCTTTCCATTATATTTTTTTATGTCTTATGATTTTATAATGGTACTTGGACATTTGACGGGTGGTTACGTGATAAACTGTATGACGGGTGGTGCCGTGAATACCAGGACGGGTGGTTACGTTGTAACCTCCAATGCATTGGTTATGGAAGTCGGTCGTATGGCTATTCCATTAAGTGATATGTGTGGACGTCGACCGTATGGTTATTCCATTTAAGTATGTTTATGTCCCAAGTTACCTTTATATGTTATGTGTACTTTATATGGGTTTTATGGTAATATTTTGGTTACAAAAGGGTAATTAATGATCTTTTATTCAATTAAGAGTATTTTCTGCTTCATAAAGGTGCAATGTATTACATTGATAAAGTATTCAGGGTTTACTTTTTGTTTTGAAAAAACTAACCGTTATCATTCTTTGGGTATGCCTTACTAAGATTTTTATACTCACCCCGTGTTTTTTTAAATGTTATTCACATGACTTAATGAAGAATATGGTCAAGGATGGGATCAAGGAAAAGTTATGCTATCTAAAACATGGAACTAGACATGTTTCTTTTTAAGAGTTTTTATTTTATGGAAACTTAGTAGAAGTGTCTACTTTGTAATCTTTTGAGATGTAATAGTTAAGTCTTAATTCTCAAAAACTCTAAACCTGAAAAGATCCTCAATGGGAATTATTCATTTAATTCAATATTAAGTAATGTTTAAGGTTGGGGCCTTATATTATTTATATGTTTTGAAAAAATATATATATAAGTATTCATATTTTAATATATATATTAATTGTTTTTGAATATAATGAATTAGTTTTTTTAAAATCTGATCTTTAAAAAATGACATGTAAATATATATAAATATATATGAAATTAGTAGTTTTAAATTAAAATATATTTATAAAATTAATACTATCATAAATTTTGTTTAATAAAATTATAATTTAAAATATAATTATTTTAATATTGAATATCCATGTTTTATTATACAAGTATAATGTTTTAATTGATTTATTAACAAATTGTATGTCGTTTTTATATAAAAAATGAAGAGATTATAAAATTATATTCATTAATAAGAATTATAAAAAAAATTTAGTTAAATATAAACATATAGTATTATACACATATTTGGTTAAATAAATTAACATATATAAAAACCATAAAATATATTAATGAAATTATTTATATAATAATACTAATATAATAATAATAATAATAAAAGGGAGAATGAAAATAGGGGTAGAGGCTTATGGGTTCTATTATAGAAACACCAACGTTGAGGGAGATAGGGGGAGCTGAGGCCAAGGTTTCGAGTTGCCCGATGTGTGAGCGGGACTGGCCGTTGTTGAAGAGTCTAAAGTGAATGCTTTCTGTGAATAAGGAAGATAACTGGTGTTGGAGTGTGTGGAACGATCTTCATCGAAGTGTCTCGATTTATTTTTGGGTTCCTTTTTTGAATACCAGTGTTAGTGATTCATGTGCATACAGTATTATTTCATCACCATAGAGATTGGTGTTTGTCTGTTTCAATTTTTATATGTCCATTCTTATTTGTAAATAACCTTGATGTGTGTTGGGTTCTTTTATTTTATCATTCGATCTTTGTTTCATTTTTATCATCATTTAAATCCTTTATATTTTTATTCACGGTTTTTATGAAACTATTTTTTACTTTTGGTCTGTTAAAAAAACACCTCTTATTTTGGTCTACTAATTGACATTTGATCGAATAAAATTCCCAATTTTTTTCTTTTATAATTGTTGTTATTGTGGTGTTTTTCACTGGTTTGGATTCTTTCTATTTGGTTGTCCGTATCATGTTAATTTACTTTCCCTGTAAGCTTGTTTAATCCACTATATTCTTAAAGGAGGATGTGACTATAAAATCCGTCATTTTCTATCTAAAATTCTAGTTCCAAATTGTTTGTTTATATAGAGTCTCTCTTAGACCATCTTGCACATTTCTTCATTTTTATTCAAACTCCTAGAAGATGTTTGTATTCTTCCGTAGTTCATTGAGTGGTAAAATAGATTATAAATTTTCATTTAAGGTTTATCTTTCAATTATAAAGAATTATTTTCATGATTTAATTTATGATTTCATATGGGATCGATTTATTTATTAGTTATTAAAAAAATATGTATAATTTTTAAATGTAATGGATTATTTTTTTTGTTTGTTTAATTTTATTTTACAACGATATTCACACAAAAACATACATATATATACATGTTTTCATATCTACCTAATTTTTAGAAAATTTTAAGGTAATATGAAAATATTTTAATAATTTATTCAAATATCTATTTTTGTGTTATTTCATAATCAAATGTTAAATTTTTGTTAAATCAATAATTTATCCTAAGTAATTGTAATTATTTTATCAAAAGTGTATTTTGAATTCTTCTACTGAAAGTGATTTATATCTATAACTATGTTTTGATTCTTCATTTTTTAATCAGTTTATTTATTTATGTATTGAATTTTTTTTATGAAAATTATGTTGAAACATATATTTTCTCTAATATTATGCCTCACTTGAAGAATTAATTTATTAATTTTATAAATTTATGTATTATAAGAGTTTATTATTCAATTATATGTTAAAATTATTATGTAATGATTTTTTTTTATCATTTCATGTTTTAATACATGGTAGTGTGATAAGATTAATTATATTCTTAGAAAAATGTTATTTTTATGTTAATGAAAACAATGGATTGTTTCTTCTTAAAAATGATATTTTTATCAATGTAATGAATATATATGAATTTATTATATAATAAATACCATGAAATATATACATACATATATAGGTACGTATATATCGATCAAATAGTTATTAATATTTTTATAATTTTTATTTTCATCTTATGTCCATGTTTCTAAAAAATGTGCATAATATATAATTATTGTATATTAAAATTAAAGGCATTGCATCTATATAAAATCAAGGCTATGAGTATGTGTATAACATCAACATACATTTCATACATGATAAAATCATGACATAAAATTAAATTTCATGGTCTACTTTTGAGTTGATTATGCACAAGGTTTCCTCATAAAATTAAATGTTTAATTTAATATGTTTATTTATAATTTTATCAACAAAAAATAATTAAAAATTATGATCAACTAATTCTATGGATTTTTATGGTATTAATTGAAATTTGTTTAATACATAGATAGTACATGAAAAATATTATGACAGGTATATCAGTTGTAACCAAACACGCAAGAGATATCCAGTAAAAGTTAATGTATTTGTATAGAATAATATATATATATATATATAATTTTTGGGTGAATTTTTATCTCAATTCATTGAAATGTTTCCAAAATTAAAAACATAAGTCAAGATATAAATAATTAAAGAATGAATAAATTTTTTTCCAATAATCTGGCACTTGAATGATGTAAATATGGGATGTCATTGGGGAGTGAACCCATCCTTCTCCATGTGGGTAAGAAAAAGACTTCCTCAAACAAATCAATGGGCCATAGAACAGTGTTTTGTTTTTAAAAGATTCTATATTGTTTAAAAAACACTGGAATATGTTTAATCTAATTTTTGAATGTATTTCTTTTTAAAAGTGATATTGTATTTTCAAAGCTTATGTAATTTCAAATGGTGTTTTAAAAATTGTATTTTCTAAATATATTTCCTAAATTACATTCAAAATAATATTTTTAAATAAAATTTCAATGTTGTAAAACCCTTAAATTGGAAAATTTAATCCTTACCCCCTTTTATGTTATTTTTCTACAGGTTTAGTAGTGTTTTTCGAAGATGATCACATCGCTTGCAGAGTTAGCCCTCATGGAGTCTCATCTTGTATTATTCTGTGCAGTTATTTTAAATTGTTAGTAATTTAGAAAATTAAATAGAACCAAGACCAATAAATGACCCTGTTATGTAATTCCCATGTAGTTCATTTATTATATTTCTTTTAAATTAATAAAATATACAATATCTAAAATAGATGAGTTTGGTATCTCAGGTTGAGGTACTTATATGAAACCTTTATTATAATGGGATTTCATAAGAATGTTTAAAACATACTACTATCAAGACTATTCACAAGAACAATTTGAACATGTTTGGTTACAATAATAAAGGTTTTTCTTCTAACTAATTTCATGCCATGATACAATTGACTCTTCCGGAGGATTACTTTAAATTTTCACCAAACCATTTTATAATTGTCAAAACCATTCCTCATATATCAAACAATAGATTTAAATCATAATCAATGTGCCACATAAAATATATGTATTTATTAAAGGATGCATATTTTTTAATATTTTCCCATTTATTCAAATCAGTTTAAATTAAATTCCATATATAAAAATGTTATACTATTCAAACAATGAATTCATATTTGATAAATAATATTGACATTTAGTGAAAATATAATTTCCCCTATAAATTGAATGATTCAATGTAAATATAATGACAAAGATAAATAATTCATGAAAGTGAATTTCTATTAATTCCATGGGAAAAGTGATCATAAGCCATCCAGAGGAATATTATGGAAAATATCCATAGAATATTTACCCATTGGGGTAATAATAAATGGTTTTTTTCATCAATGAATAGAAATACCAAAAATATATTTAAAATCAGTATTGAGGAAAATATTAATTTCATTTTGAAACACATTTTGAAAATCCTTTTCAAGGAAAATAACTATTTAAAACTTATATATATAAAAATAAATGGAAACATATTTCATTAAAAATAACCATTGACACTTTTAGAATAACCTATAGAACATTTTATTTGATAGGTAAACTAGAAATTCCATTCATGTTTTACATTCTAAATTAAAATTTTATTTCATTTATTTGATAAAATATAAATGGGTATTAATTTTAAAAGGAGATAAGATTCATTTGATGTTTTTTTAAAATACTAATAATTCGAGAAATTTTATTTAATAATTATTTTTTTAAATTGTTCAAAACCAGTTTTAAACATTTTTTGAAATCATTTTTTTTTGAAGAAAACATATTTCTGACCAATGATAAAAACAAAGCTGGATTTTCAAAAAAAATTCTAAAAAATATCAAGTACCAAAGAGTTAAAAATTTGTATTGTTTTTTAATAATTTCATTATTAAATAGAGGATAATAAAATAGAATGTTTTATTAGTATTAGTTCAATTAATTTTCTACAAAATATATTTAATAATAAATAATCTCGATTAGAATGAGATATTAAAAAAAACCATTAAAATGATCATAGCATTGAAGTGAGAATAAATAAATGAATTGATTATGTGTATCCAATATAAATCTAAAAATTGAATGTTTAATTGAAAAATAATATATGAAATCATAGTTACACATGTAATATTATCAGGACATAATCAATGAAATAGAAGTTTTACCCAAAGAGTGGTAATTGATTCAAAAAATCCTTTACCTTACACTGCCTTTTAGTTGAATGCTCTTTATCCTCCTTTATAATGGATTAAATCATATTATTAACATATTACATAACTATATTAATATTTTTAATATCAAATATTATCCTTTTGTGATATATTATCTCCCGTTTGTTAATAATCATTCATTATATTCATTGTTTCGGGTGTTAATTTTCTTTTTTAGTAAGTTTTTACTTTTTATTTTTTCTTATCTTATTACATTGATAATGATTTATTCAAATTAGGAATTTAATTAATTATGAAAATAATATATATATTCATTATATATGAATTTATAGTAGTTCAAACATTTTGGTTATATGAAATGGAATACACCGTTCATGGATTTGTTAGGCCGTACGTATGCATGAAAGTTGTTTTCATTTTCATGTCGTATTCAATAAAAAAACATAAATTATATATATATATATACTATAATTATAGTACAATATTTTTGAAATATATATCACATAAGTTTATTAAACTTATCCTTAATATATTACATGTAATGTGTGAAAAATCATATCACTTCAGGAGGCGGTATTCCACTACACATACAAACAATGTTATCATATTCCCACAAAATGAAAATCATGAAGGTATATTTAAAATAAAAATTAAATATTAATAAATAATAATAATAATAATAAATATCATATATTAAGATTATTTCGATTATTATTATCATCCGTGATAGGTGGAAATAGAAAAACAAACGACATTGGTTGGCAATGCGGTAGTTTTTTGTACAGATGAACGATTATTTCATAACCCATGTGACATATGTGATTGATGTTTTAGGTCATAACCTTAGAATAATAAATTATTATTATATCTATGATACTGAGTTTTTTATATAAAAAATTTATCATAATGAAATAAGTAGTTGGAGAGGATAATAAAATAGAAAATATTTAAAAGAACATTACCTCTTCTCCAAGTATCTTCATTAGGTTTGCACTAATGCATTCTTAAGAAGTCATTATATTCATGATAAGGTTTATTGGATGACGGGATATAAATTTTTATGTTATTTGGTAAATTATTGGATGATCATAAATGGTTTAAATGTGTCATGTGGGGAGTATAGTGGTGGATTTTTATATGTGGGGAAGATGATACCCTTAGAAATTTTGAAAGGAAATTTTGTGATACCAAATTTTTACATAACAATATTCTTCCATAACACAAAAAATTATATAATATAGGTGGAATTTTTAAAATACGGCTATAAAATTATTTTTCTACTATTTTTGGGTCCTTCTTACAACTTTTTTTACCAATAAGTAAATACAATTTTACCTAACCATTGTAATTTATTTTAACTTTTTTCACTATTCACATTGGTCAAAAATTAATTTGATACTATAATACATAAAATTATTCTTATTCATATTATGGTATCCAATTTTAAAATATCAATTCACATATCAATCATTAATATTATTTCAAAATTATTCTTGCAGACTCGGTAAATAAGCGAGTTTCTAAAGTGAAAATGTTAAAAAATTTGCTATGTTTTTGTATAAATTAAATATAAAAAAGATTCTAAATAAATATATTATATTTTCAAATTTATAATTTTAACATTATTAATTTAAAAATAATTAAAAATAAAATTTAAAAATATAGTCTTTTTAGATGAAAAGTCATTTTTCTATTAAAATTAAGTATTGTTAACTATTCATAAAAAAATAAAACCTTCAGAAAAATAAAAATATTCACCCTATAAAAATTATGAAATTATGATCTCAAAAATGAACTTTATTTTTTATAATGATATTTATAATAGTTTAAAACATTATTTTTAAAACCTGGTTGCTAATAATAGGCGAGAAAACGTAATTTTGAGAAATACAAGTTCTTAGGCCTAAAGGTTGTCATGTTCTTATATTCTAAAGATCAAATACATTCGACGAATGTGAAAACATTTTTATGTATATATAATATATAAAATTATTAATGGTCATTCACAAATACTAATTAATTTATTTTATGAAGATAAAATTCTTTTGGTTCTTAAAAATAGTTGTTTATAAAAAAATATTATATTATATTCAATTTATTTTATTTTCATTACTAGATATTTTAATACCAAAGTATTCCAAAATATATTCTAATAAGTTATTCAATCAAAAATATGACATCCAATTTAATGGCTAAGATTTATTTTTCATTTTAAATAACTACATTAATAGTATTCAGTAAATGCTATCTTGTTTGTAACGCAAGCTATTGAAGAAACTAATTGTATCTTTAAATTCATGATAAATTAGTATTGTGTGCATTAAAATATATATAATATATTGAATTTATTACAAGTATTGAATATATCATATTTTTTTAGATTTTATATTCCATTATTTTCATGGTGCTTCATTTCATACACGCCTCTGAATATGATGATCATATTTTGATCCTTCGGGGTGTTACAAATTTACTGTATAGTTTTGCATATATTAATATCAATTGAATTAGTTGATGTTAAAAAATAATTAACATATTCCATATATTGATTAAATATTTAATTAATAGGATGTATCTGAATAGTTCTTGAATATCAACTTTTAGTTCAAATTTCTTCATATTTATGTGAATGATGATGATATAATGAAGACTGGTTTCAAATTTCACTATAGGAAATATGATTTCATTGTGATTTCATTAAATATATTAAACATTCCTACCATATTCATGGTAATGAATAATTATATATTCCTTGAAAATTCTTATTGGTTTAATTTGGTTTATATTGACAACCACCTTTTGTATTCTAAGTAGTAGGTGGAATTTTCAAACTATATATAGAATGTATTGGGTATTCCAGGGAATTTAGAGTTGTTAAGGAAGCTATTGAAGTTTGATTTTAGTGTTAGAGAGGATTTTTTTCATGGTGTATGTTGTTCCATAGGATATAATGTTTTTAGATCCTTCAAATATTGAATTGGTTGTTTTTTGTGTATCCTATAAAAATATATTGAGGTGCATTGTTTCTTTGGTATTGTAGGCTATTAGGGAAGGCTCATACCTGGGTCCTCTTAGATTATTACACCTATGATAGATTTTAATAGAAATGATTTTTTAATATATATTTATATATATATAAGAATATTAGGATACATTCATATATTTCAAGTAGAATATTATTCAATGCAATAGTTCATTATTTAATGGGTGAGGGAATTACATTTTAGGGTTATTCTGATGCTTTCCATCTCACTATGGCCAATGTCTTGATCTATCAGAGAGTGTTTATCTCTCATGGGAATAAAAAATTAATTATTATTGGAATTATTTACCCAATCCATGATCTTGTTAATGTTTTGGTTGTTATTTCCATATATGTTTTTGTAGAATTATCTCCTAATTGAATGATTTGTGATCTTCACATATCATAAAAAGATAAGGGAATATCTTCTCATAGTGGAAATTTAATTTATGGTAGTGATGATAGAAAGAATTATTTTTTGATTCTAACATCCATATTTCTTATTCATTTGGAAATGGGAATATTATGGTCAATTACATGAGCATGGATTCAGGAGGTAGTAATGTATGTGGGTTATAATACACTAAGAATTTTATATAAGTGTTTGTTGTGATTCAACCTATTTTAATATAAGTTTATTGTAGATTTTTATTGATAATATGATGTTGCATTCATCATTGTTGAAACTAGAAGGGGAGTCCCAGCTAGTGGATTTGGAGTGGGGAGGTTAGGAGAGATATTAAGTTTTTGTGATGATATTATGGGATAGTCTTTGCGTGAACAACATATTTTGTTGTTATAGGGGGGACTCGCGGTTCCTTTGTTGGTCCAGGTGGAAGTTCTCCTTGAGTTCCATTATTCACTATTTTAGATATTTTATTGTGTTTCTATGATGTATCATCCCTCGACAGTTTGATTTTTATGGTTGATACAGAAGAGATCATTTATGAGGCTTTCATATCAATTATTGGTTTGTTAGAGGGTTATGGTCATGCTTCACATTCTGGATGGTTCACATCAACAACTCAATTTTCCCTAGTTGAAGAGGAAGTAGATATTGATGTGCCTCATCACCAGTTTTCACTCAATTCATATAATACATGATGGTAGGTGGGCTATAATTGAAAACATGGTAAAGTCAAATCACATCTTAACTATTAAATAGTTGATCTTAGTGGAGGTTCTATTATCATAGATTGTATAAAAGGTGGTGAGAAATCATGGTGTTATAAATATTATCAAATTTTTTTCCCAGCCATAGATCTCATCAAGTATTTATAGAGCTCTCCAGGGTGATTTTGGTTCTCAAATATTACTTAGAAACATTTATATATGAAAATGGATTGAAATCTTTGAAAACCTATCCATATATAACTGGAAATCTTGTGCAATTGTATTCAAGATTTTGATATTTCTTGTAGATACCCCAATAAATGGTGGAGTTAACATACAATAATATTTTTTCGCTTTTCAATTGGTATCGGTCAATTTGAATAACTGTATGACCAACCTTTTCAATCACCATTATTGTTGTCTAATCATGGAGAGAAAATTTTTCACAAATCAAATTTGGTCAAAATCAAGATAGGGAAGTTGTAGGTGAGCCACAAGTGAATAAAAATTGAAAAGTTTCCTTAAATATTTATAATAATAATTTTAGGTGGCCTATATAGTTATATATTAGATATCATGTGTTCCTAAGGATATTCCATCATCATTTAAAGTGTATGTATGATCATTATAGAAATATTTCATGTTAATTTTTTAGAATTGAATCATAACAGTTATCACTCTATGGAGAGATGATTGAGATTCGTAACATCATCTATATATTATAACTTTTATCATACCAATATTATGATTGATATAGTATGGATTGAGGTGGGTTGGAAGTTGAAGATGAACCTACTATCTAGGAATACTGTGTTTTGATCTAGGACCAATAGAATAATGTGTTTCCCATGCTTGTTTAGTAGTTGGTTTATTACTAGTAGTAAAACTATGTATTTTAAGTTAGAACATTAGAGGCAGATTTTAAGATAAGTTCTCAATATCCCATGTTCTATAATGATTTATTTTTTTGAGATGATACAGTTGATCATTTGACTTTATAATATAGATTTTTTTAATTATTGTGTGCTAAATTCTTCTAGTGAATAGGTTGTGTTCATATGGTAATATGATCCTTTAGAGGTATAACATGATATTTTCATCCCTGTAAAATTATCTTAATTTTTTTGGGTTTTGATATAAATTAATTATCGATTAGAATTATTTGAGAAGTAATTAATATAAGGGCCCAATTTTCCTTGATCCCTCCCTTTGTGTGTTTTTATGTCGTAATATTTGGGAAAAACTAATATTTGTTGGAGAATGATTGAGATAAAATTTTATTTAATGTATTATTATATAATATGGAGGCATAGGTTTCACCATATGGATGGTATTTTTATTGTAACCATGATCTATGAAATGTAGGGTCATAATATGGTGGATTTTGGTGGATTTATTTTCATTTTTGGTGCAGTTTCTATGTATAGGTATGTTTCTCTAGAAGGCCCTAGAATTGAGCTTCCTCATCTCTTCCATCGGATTGGTTATTTAGCCATTAGTAATAAGTTACAACATGGTGTTTCTTCAATTTCAATAATGTTTTTTGGGTGTAAACCCTAGGGATGGTTATGTTTTCATGGAGGTAATGTATTGTTCTAATATTTTAAACTGTCGGTACAAACATAAGATCCCCCTGGGAAACCATTATTTTCCCCTTTATCTATTTAATCGTAGTTTACCTAATATAATCTTGGTGAAATATTTAACAATATATACTATGATTTAGCTCCCATATCCAAGAGATAAATAAATTTATCATCCATGGAGTGTTTTTCATATTCTTAAATATTTTATCTCCCTTCAATTATATCTAAATACTTCATGGTTGTACATATATTTGTTATTCATGGGGTTATATCTTATGATTGATGAATGTTTACACATGGGATGATGTCCACATAAATCATTGGTTTCTTTTGGGAGACATGATTGTTAAATTATTTTTACCATTCCATTATTTCTCAGATAATATTGAAAACATTGGTTGATGGTAGTGGATTCACTAGTTCTATAATTTTATATTCTAGTGTTGGACAATAATGGTTTAGTGTATTTAGGTAATTATGAAATTTAATTGTATTTTCATAATTACAATATTAATGATTGATTTGGAATTTTATGTCATGAACACATGTGAGTTTGTTTTATTAGTGATGTTTTTTTTATTTTATAAATAGTTTTCTATATATTTCAAAGAATAATAATTTTTTCTTGGTACATATTCTATAAATTTGTTAAAAAAATTTAACCTTAGAATAATGAATTAGATAATGAAATTTTCATCTGACTTCAATTGTAATTCTTCTAATAAATCAGATGCGTATGAAATAATTTCATCAACATGTTTATAATGACCTATAGATCATTTAAATATTCTTTATTGGTTTCATTAAATTGAAATATATAAATAATTAATCATTTACTTTATGATGGATATGGAAATATTTTTGTTGATTTTAACATTCTAGGGTTAAGTGATCACATCCATTTTTATTAAATTTGTCTATTCTTAAGAGTTATGGCCTTTTTGTTCTTCGAATTTGTGAGATTTAAATATTTTTTTCCATATTTTTTTACACTAATATGGTATTGAAATTATATAAAATAATATATATATATATCATATAGTGAATATAGATAAAATTGTTTGATCTATGGGATTTCTTATATTCATATTACTATAGTGTGATATTTATTGTTTGGTTGGTTTATGTTGAATGATATGTTTTCATGTATTTGATAGTGTTTCTTTTAAAGCCTCATCATTTGAATATTAATTTTTATGATTTCGAACTACCTTTCCTAGACGGTTTATTCACCATGAGTGAATCTTCATTATGAAAAATTAGGATAAGTCCCTGAGTACCTGAATTATGGAATGGTAATGAAATAATAATATACACTATGTATATGTGTTTTTTATTATAGAAATGATATATTTTAAATAATTAAAACCATTGTAGGTTAGGGGGAATGCTCTAGGTAGATGATATTGTGATATCAAAACTGGAATATCAATTTGGATGTAAAGTTAGCCTCTTATTAAAGCAAAATACAAAACCAGCATTTATAATGGTGGTTCAATGAATTAATAGTAATTTTATAAATTATTAATAAAAAATGGTTAATTATGAAATATATTTGTTATGTATTATATGCGTGATTTATTATTTGTTAGACTTTAGAGGTGGAATCTGGGTATCAATTTGATAGTTAACTACAAATATGTCAATGACAGAGTACTTTCTCATAGTGTGGTGGTGCATGATATTATTAATACATTTTCTAAGTTTTTTTAAAATCTACCACCCATTTTTGTGGGGAATATTACACCCAAATGTTTTAAGGGTATTTTCACCACTATCTAAGTTAGTGAGGGAATTAACGGATACTATTTACCTTTCCTACACACTCTCATAGATTCCAACTTATTGTGTTAGTGTATCCAATAAATGATATATTTTGGTATAAGGTATGTCTCTATAAGAGATGTGATGTGTCTCAATTTTACTATAATTTTATATATGGGCTCCAACACATTTAGGTTAGGCCATATGTCTACATCTGGCCAGGGAAAATTGGTTTCCTGTTGGTATAATATAATGGGATATAATGATTAAGATATGCTGAATGTGACAAGGAATAACATGACATTCATACAACTACTTGATTAAGGATTTAAAGGATATATTAAATAGTTCCAAAACATGATATTTTTTCCTCTTATGATACTTATGTAGGTTGTGTTGAGGCATGACTTGATTCAATGGATACATGATATTTATAAGGTATGTTTTCAAAGGATATTGGAATTGGGGCTCGGAATAGAAAAACCATTGGGGAAGTGGAAGTGTATTACTATTAATGTATATATACATTGATATTTAGTTACATACGTATATTCATTAAATAGTTACAATACCTGGGTTAGGATGAAATGTATATTTAAATATATATGTAATGATATGGTAATGTTTTTTATTATTTTATCATTGATATGATTTTTTAAAATTTTATTTAAGAGGAATATGGGAGGATCCATTAGAATATACATGTATGCTCACCAAATATATTCATGTAGACTATGTATCTGGTCCATGGGAGTTAGTTGGTGATCGATCTTTGTGTTACTATCTATGAGTGGCTGTTTTGGGATTATTGGAGTTTATAGTCACATACTATGATTTTTTTTTTCATATTTTAGTAATTTTCACCTTTCTGGACATTACATTCGTGTATTATGACTTATTCCTTATTTTTAGAACTTTTTATGTATATTTCATCTTTTATCATATCTTAAATTCACATAATAATGGTGATTCCTTCCATTTGAATTTACTATATCCACCTAGTGATATTCTCTAACATGTTTCCCAATATAGGTGGGTGTTGGAAGTCCCTCCATGTCTTTATTTTTAGTATATTGTACTAGTGTAGTGGTGGGGTCATGACATGATTTTTCATTTTTCATCCAAAACATTTTAAACTTCTATTAAATCAACATTCTTTTTATAGTTTATACATCCTCTTTCCAAACATTTAAAATAATGGTTCCAATTTTTATGAACTATTTCCCTCTTCTTAGTATACATGTTATTGAGAACTAAAAACACAAATAGAGAATGCAATCATTTAATTATAAAAATATTTTTAACTATAAAGATAATTTCATTACATGTTTCCATAATATAGGTTCTTAACAAAACATAAAAGGTTAGGTTTGTGTTTTTAGACATTATTACATGGGTATATTTGATTTTATTCTAATGGTACCCTTTAATGTCAAAAAAGTGGAAACAATATTCCATATAATAATTCAAATTTAAATGTAATTCTATCACTCATAGAGCCTCAACTGAACATTTACTTCACTTTGGTTTTATTGTCTATATTTTAAACCCCATGTTATATCATTTAATTATGTGTAAACATAACATGATCATTTTCACTGTAGATTTTGATGATCGAGGTATACATTTACTAATAATTTAGATGTATGTAAAATAATACACCTGGTGAAAAATAAAACATATGTTTCAAAATTATTCAATTTATATTTTTAGTCTCTCTAAAAAGAAAATTTTTTAATTTCTTTATGCATTCCTATTAATGAGACTCATTTTGAGAAATAAAAAAATACCATGACTTGAAAAAATTCATAATTCCTATTAAAACATACTATTGACATATATTCTACCAATTTTATTACTTATATAAAAAATATCATAACGTATAAATTTATATAATCTACTAAAAAATGATGTAGTAAATAAATAATGTCACAAATGATTATAAAATAAATGAGTAGAATAATTTTTATAATTAAATATTCAAAATAGAAAGAAATGAAAATATAAATATACCAAAATAATTTTTTTACATAAATACTTATGGAAAAGTTATTTACATTCTTAAATTCATAATATTAATTGAAAAAAAAATCTAAAAAATATAAATAAGAATTAATTTCTCCTCGTGATTATCATTCATATAGAAAAATAGTGGCACAAAATACGAAATTATTTTCAAAATATAATCCATGAATATTATGGTTCCATAATGATGTATAATATTATGTAAAATTGATAGTAACCCTTACAAACAACCAAATCAAAAATGGTTTTACAACTAAAAACCGCAAACACAATTAAAAAAATATTTATTTGATAAAAATATAAAACAAATGAATATATATATATAATAAAACATATTAGGTTAAGTGAATAATTATTTTTTATGTCATTTCTAAATGAGAATGTAAAAAATTCCATACATATAACAAAAATATTAATAAATTAATTTTTAAATAGTTAATCTATATAAGTGACCCCCAAAAATTTTAATAAAAAATAAAAATTTCTAGAGTAATGTAAAACAAAATATATTAGAATCATTAGTAAATAAAAAATTAACATGATGAAGAAAAACATTTTGGTAAAATTTAATTAAATTTACATCAAAATATATATGTAAAAAAATAATTTTAGAAATATAATGAAACTATAAAAGGAAAACATTTCAAAATCATCATTACAACATAAAATCATTCATTACTATAGCATCATTATCATGTAAAAGAAAATAATGTTTTTCCTCATTAAAAAAATAAAAATTAAAAAAAGGAAAAAAATATTTAAATTCTTTAAACATGCAAACTAATAAAAAATATAATAATAATTTATTATCAATATAAGAGAAAATGAAAATTCATTTTCATTCTTCTTCAAAATAGTATTATTTTACTCGTGTAACACAGAATATCATGATTCTTGTCAAAAAAATTATCTTTCCATAGACAATAAGAATATAAATCATTACGAATGGATTTGTTTCATTAAAAAATCATAATAATCCAAAATTCATATTGTTAATGTCAATACACGTCATTCCTAATGAAAATAATTTAAATAAAGGAAAATTTAAACTCTTAAATAAATAAAATATATTAATGTGTAATAACTTTTAATTAATGGATTCAACCATACTAAAATAGTTTTTATAATAAATATGAGAGAATGTATATTAATATTCTTTATGTAAAATATGGGATTATTTATTTATTTTTTATACATTTGTATTGTGTATTTTTAATTAATATTCATTATATTACACAATCATACCCCATAGGACTATAATATTTTAGTGCCTTTGGATTCATTGAAAAAATCCTCTTAATTTTTAAAAGATATTTAGTGTCTCCTATAAAGATATTCCCCATTAGTAATCATAATTAAAAACCATTCTTCAAAACCTAGGGAAAGTAATCATAAAAAATTTTGAGCTCATATTCTCTATAAGGATTAAAAAATGAGATACATAATAATAACATGAGAATATGTGTGTGATAACATGATCAGAGAATTTTATTATCATACCCATCAAATCACATATCTTAATCATGATTCACTAAATAATGATTGTATGTTTATAAGACCTGAATAATAAAAAAATAAAATAACATGAGCCATGAGACCATAATATTGGCATATTACATGAAATTTAGTGCCTAATGATCAGATTATAACATTGTGAACATTTTTAAATAAAATCAGGTTCACCCATTATGTTAATGCCATGAAATCAGGCACTCATATAAACTTATGGACATGAAATAAGGTCTATATATAACATTATGGAAAAGAAATTCTGGTCCACGAATAACACTGCAAACATTTAAAGAGGTTCATGAATAACATTGTGAACATTTAATCACGTTCACTCATGACACTATCAACATGTAATCAGATCCATGGAAAAAATCATGAACATGTAAATAGGTTCATGAATGGCATTGAAAAATGTAATTTTAGTCATTTAAAACATTTTGAACATGTATTAAGGATAACATATAACATATTTACTCATGGGTAATCCATATTTATAAAATTAATTTAAAGGAGATATAGTTCTCTCCCATCACATAATGAAAATCATACATATGTGTTCCATAAGATCATAAAACAGTCAACAAATCATAACCCATTATATGAAATGGGATTCTTAAACATTTCATCTTATCATAATATGTGGAAAGGGATAGGTTTCATAATCATTTCACCACTTATTCATAGAATAAACCAGGTAAAACATTTACGGGTTTCATAATTATTATACCATGGTATAACCTAGGGATGAGAAATAGGTTTCATAAACATCTTTTTATCATAAACATAAATCATTTAATGAATGAATAAGAGTGGTATACTAGGATCTTAACCCCAGTAAAGCATAAATATCATCAAAGGATGTCATCATATATATAAAATGATATTCAAATATCACATTCAATTTTTCTAGAATAAATATATTTTTATTTTTTAAAAAATACTTATCAAACATAAGTCATTTTGAAAACATTTTAAAAAAAAATGTTTTTGAAGAATTATGGGGGCCATCCAAGAAAAAATATCATGTAAAATAATTATTTTTGAACACGATAGTAAAATAATGATGGTAAATTAGGAAAACAATTTATTCTCATAACATTAGCTAAGGTGACTAAAAGTCATTAGTTTCTTAGGATATAGATAATAAAATTTGATCCCCATAAACATTGTAATAAACAATCTTGATAAATGATGTGATTTTAACATAAATTCATTAACACATTTGTAACATTGGATTTTAATACTTATTAAGGAACAACATTTAATTGAACCTAAATTTTCAGAAAAATAAATAAATTAATTATATTAAATATCAAATGTGTTGTATATACAACTCATAAAAGATAATTTGTGAAAAACATGTTATAAGACTCAGGGAAATAACATTGAGACAAAAATATCAAAAAAATATAATAATCTTTTTAAATGTATTACCAAATAATTTTGAACATCAAATGAAACATTATATATCATGAAAATATGGTATTAATAATATAACATTTCAATGGTTTAGTATATAAACTATTAAAAATAATAGAGCGGTGAATTTTCATGTTACACATAAATAAAAAAGATACTTGAAATCCCTTACAGCTTTGGTAACTATTGAATCGTAAACCCCTGAAAAATGTAACCTTAAATATATATTTAAATAACCTTAATTTTAAGGTAATAAAAACTAAATACATTCATGGGATGTATATACACCCCTTATTAGAAATATGTTTTCAATGTGGCATGTGTCTTACCAAAGTAAAACGTGAGAGAAAAATACCTTACCTTAAGTCATAACATCCTTTGTAAATGTTCAGAAATAATATATATTAAATATAATTTTATTATATATATATATATATTTTTATATTATAGAAACATATTCATATATATCAGACCATATATTATTTGATTCGGACCTTTTATTACATTTTTATTAACAATTCCATGTTAATGTCATGTTTTGGAAAATAACTGCTTTATTTTTCATTTATATATCAACTTTTGATTTATAGTAGTCATACATAAATAATGGTATCATCATCTAAATAATTTAAACCATTATTAAAATATATTATATTTTTATTATATTTTTTTCTATTCATCCATAATATTTAGAGATGAGAAATGAAATACACTATTCATGGAGATGGTAGGTCGTGCTTACGCATGAATGATGATTCCATTTTATTATAGAATAGAATGAAATAATTTTTAATGATATATTATAGTTTATGAATAATTTTTATTTCATATTTATAACATATTTCCATTAAACCCATCTTTATTTCCTTCCATGTAATGCATGAATGAATCACATTGCTTCTTGAGGCTCTAGTCTATCGTATACACAAGCGATGTGATTGTATTTCCACAAAATAGATTTAATGAAGTTATTTTTGATAAAATAATTTAATAATATTAATAATAAAACAATTATTATATATATAATTAATAAATACATCATTATAACTAGAATTTAGAGGTGGTAATGAAAAAACGAATGATATCAGTTCGCAAGGCGGTAGTCTATCGTGCACACAAATGATGATTTGATAACTCATTCGATATGAGTATAAATGGTTGTAGGACAATAAAAGTACATAAAAACATCAAATTATAATTATGAATTATATTTTTTTATATAATCATGGTATAATAATAATTATAGGGTGTGGAGGAAGAGACAAAACAAAATTGCTTGTTCATTAACATTACCTCTTCTCAGGTTTCCTCCTTAGGTATTCATCAGATGAATTCCTTGGTTTTAATTTTATCAAAAGTATTACTTATAGGATTATTGAAAAAAAATTTAAATTTATTTAGGAATTTATTGTTAGAGAAGAATTTCCTTAGAGGTTTGAATAATTTAGTGGACCGAGTTTCCTTTTACAATTGAGGAGTGACATTCATTAAAATACATGTAATTTTTCACATCTATAGGTTCACTCTTAAACCATTTGACTTTATAAATACCACTAATTAATTTTTTTGTATTAAATGGTAGATATGACCCTCAAATAAATATAATAAACAAATTTTTTTATCATTTTATTCCTTATTCTTTATGTCTACTAAAATTTTCCCTTTTAGTTTTTTAATAAGGTATGATTATCATTTTATTCACCAAGGTAAACAATCCACTATGAATAAAATTAATATGATATTTATTAGATAATTTGAAACTAATAATTTGAAATATTAATTTCAATTTGTTAAATAAAATCCAATTTGTATGGAAGATTTTGTCTTCATACAGTCACATGTAATGCATAGAAGCCCCATTTAACATTAATCTAAATAATTAGTTTTAACTGTTTTAAATAATAATTAAGGTTAAAAATTAATTTCAACTAATTAGATAATATAAACTATAATGACTCAAAATATGAAATCAATTTTTTTAAATTTATTTCACAAAACCATTAAAAATTACTTGTTAAATAATATCATATACATGACGAGAAAGTGGATTCTCAATGTGAAAATGTCCAGTTTTTTAATCGTTTTTATTTAAAAGTTTAATATAAATTTATTAAAATGAACATTATTTTATTAATAAATTTTTTATTGATCTAATTTAAGTTTAATGAATATTTAAAAAATAATTTAACTTTATAAATAATTGAACCAAAAAATAATTCATCAATTAAAATTCTGTATCTTATACTATTAATAAAAAAAGAGATTCTTAAAAACTACACAACAATTACCATATTTTAATTCTGATATTATGACGTAAAAAATTAATTATCTTTTTAAAATAAGTTATATAAAAATTCTACAAAATAATTTTAAAATAACATCGCCAAATGTGAGATAACTATTTTGATAAAAAATACAATTTTAAACATATGATTGTATATATTCTTATCACATGTATAGAAAATACATAAGACAAATTTTAAACAATTTATTTATTAAATAATATATATATTTAATTAAAATCATTCAGAAAAAGTGATCCAATTAATTTATTTATTAAATAATATAGTTATTCATATCCATACCCACCATTCGATTTCTAGTTGATTACTGTAATATAAAATAATATTATTTTAATAGTATGTCACAATTCATTTAATCTCGGTGTTCTGTGTGACGAAAAAAATTCATTATTGTTTGTAAGACAATCCAAACATAGTGTTTCATTTAATAAAATATAACCTAAACATTACATGTAATAAAATCTAGAATATAAGAAATTAAATTGTTTTTTCTCACAAAATTAATGTGTGTAATATTGTACCCCTTTTAAATTATCTTCTACCACGAAATTCACTCATAAATAAATGGTTTAACAGTTGAAAATTGAATCCCAAATTTTAAACTAGTTTAATAAAACATCCTCTAAAATAGATAATGTGATAACAGCTTGAGATTTTTGGAAATATTTTTGTGAATAAATATTAGCTTGTTTATATTTTTCATTTCACACATCACTGAATATAGATTATGCTATATAAAAGCATCAAGTTTGGTTTCCATTGCATGAAATTAAATGTTACAATTACACAACACACATGAAATAGATTGTCTTTTGACATAAAAAAAACTATTTTTGTATTATGTTACAAACAATACTGAGTTCTTTTGTTGGATTGTGTTATGGGAAAGACCTTGTTTTACCAAACTTGAATGTACTATTAATAATAATGTTAAAATATTATCATGGTTTTTACATATCCATTAGTATAGTGGTTATGAAATAGATTAGTTAAATTATAAAAATATTCTTTTCACATTTATCTAAAAAGAATTATTTTAGAGACCAATTAACAAGAAATGAAAATTAAACCATTTTAAAAATAAATGAAATAATTTGAAGGAAAACTATGTTAATGAAATCAAAAACGTTTTACCATAGTAAAATAATAAATCCAATTTTGATAAATTATTTTAATTAAAAAAATATATATTATATTTATTTAACAATTTAATGTTTATCTTATGTATTTGATGAAAATATATAATCATAAACCGAATTTAACACATAAGATATATAATTTATTTAAAGATAATTTTACTTACTTTTAATGGAGATCCTATTTTAAATATATATTTTGAAGCATTTATAAAAAATTTGTGAAAAAAAAATTATTTTGGATTGTGGGATATCAAAATTTACTTTGGGTGATTTTTTTTTATTTTTTGGAGAAGTATCATTTGTTGATGAATAGTAAAAAATGTAACTTTCTAATGGAAAACTATATTTTCTTCTAATTTATTTATATAGTTAAATGATATATTAATTTTTTTTAAAAAAATATTTTGATAAATTATACATATATTTATACAATTTAATTAATTGGGATAAATTTTAAATTGAAATTGATTATAAGAACATTTGAATCTTTTGAACGTTTCTACTTTAAAAAATGGTTGACTCTATCCCATTTACGGGGTTAATTTTAAATTATTTTTTCATAATTTATATTTAGAATTTTAAAAAATGGATTACATATATTTATATAATAATAATTTATAATTTATTTTACAATAAACATATTTCTTGGACAAAAATATTATTCATAATAATTAAAAATAATTACATCAATTATGGTAAAACGAGTTTACATAGTTGTTAAACCAAAGCATATGGGGGAAAATAACCTAGAAACGTGTACAAAAACAATTATTTGGTAATAGTTTGACCTTATACTACTTTTTATTGAAAATGGGCCATTATTTGAATCACATGATGTTAGGAAGACCTCTAAATAGTGTTTACCTTTTTATACTTACAAGAATTCCAATCCTCCTCCACTATAAAAGGGAACACACACCCCCAATGATTCAAAAATATCAATCCCAAGAGCTTGTCCAAGATGAAAAAATAATCTCCCAAATTACCACCTATAATACTAGAAGTGTCACTTTTGGTAGAAAGTAAACCATGTTTCACCATTGGGGCCAACCAAAAGAAATTACCCAAAGAATGGGTAACATCTTTCAATAAGAACTTTTATTCTAGGTCCATATACACCCCATAAATTTATCTTATTAATTTATTATATAATATCCACATTATCCAAAATACATTTATATTTTTTTTACGTTTATTACATACACTAACACACACTTCAATCAAATTTCATACACAATAATCTTTCATGTGTACGACAGACTACCATGCCACAAACTGATATCATTCATTCTTCCATTAACACCACTCAGGGTTTGTAATTATGATTTAATTAAAATTTTTATATGAGATATAATATTTTTATGATGTATTCATTATTTTATAATTATTATATAACACATACCTTCTGAATTCCTTTTTTGAGTATATGAGAATATCATTTGTGGACGTGTAGACTAGCGCCCCATCATAGTGATGTGATTCACTGACACATTACATGGAATTTATTTATTATGGTTTTAGTAAAACTATATGACATACACGACATAATAATTATACATTAATTATAATATATATATATTCATATATTCATTCAATTTTATGAGAAAATAGAAACAATTTTCAAGTGTACGTGTGGCCAATCGTCCCCATGAACGATGTTTTAAAATTCATATTTATATCTTTTATATATTTTTATAAATAACCATATAGATAATAAATAAGATATTTATAACATGTTTTAAATTATTTTAATAATTATAAATTTTCAGATTAAAATTATCAAGAATAATATGTTAAAAAAATGAAAAACAAAGTGGTTATTACCCAAAAATGTGATTAACAAAGAATTATTAACAAATGGGTAATATAAAATATTAATAATATAATATATGGTATTATGTATAATAATCTGGTTATGTGGTTGATTTATAATAAAATTATATTTAATATATTTGATGATTTAGTGTGTACAACGAAATATAAGACTTAAGGTAAGGGTTTTCTTGTCTCAATTTTATTAATGTCAGATATATTCCATATTCACCACTTATTCTTATTTTGTGTTTTATATAAGACCTTACAAAATGTTAAATCATTAATTCTATTTATTTATGTATATTATATGTTTAATGTGATATTATTATTTTATGGAAATCACAATTCTAAATTTACACAAGTACTTAGTGGATTTCTAGTGTCACATTCATTTATATGAGACTTATTTCACATTAACCACTCATTTTCATTTCTGTGATCTATGAAGTTAACATGAATGTATTATATTATTTTTAACCTTATATTTATGGTTTTTTATATAACCATTTTATGATGTATTTTTCATGGGGTTTATAGTTCAAAAGTTACCAAATCAGTCATGTAATATTGTCTCATTTTTCCATCCTTGAGAAAAATGTTCTGTTATGAACCTATATTCACTTAAGATATGAGCATTATTCCATTTGAAATGTTATATCAAGAATATAATTATTTTCTTGATATATTATGCTTCATTTAATGTTATTATTTCATGGTAAATTTTATTCAACGTTACCAAAGTGATAAGAGTTTATTGCTACAAACACATTATTTAATATGATTGATTATTATTTTGATTCCATTAATAAAATATTATAATACATCTCTCAAGTAAACTCATTAATTTTCTTATCCTCTGGTTATTCGTGATATCTTCATATAATGTTACCATTTTTCAAAATGTTTGTACTTAATATAACTAATGAAATGTTTTTTTTATAATCCAACATCATTTTACTTTTTTGGGGAAATATGTATTATCACAAAGACATGTTTTTTGGAAGAAAAATTCTAAATGTTTTTGATTGATAATTTATTATTATTTTTAAATAAAACAATTTCAACGATTTTCTAAACAGACATTAAAATTTTTAAAAGATATTATCAAATAAAAGGTTTTCAAACTATTTTCCATCTTCCTTAATATATTTTCCACATTATTTTCAATGAAAAAGAATTTAATATGATTTTTAGCTTCCATTATATGATTTAAAAGTTAAATTTAATGAAAAGTATTTCAAAATGTTATTAGGATTCCTTGATAAATTTTCAAATGTTTTTTCAGAGAAATGGTTTTCAAAATATTTTCAAGATTCCTTTATAATATTAAATGTTTTTTTAAATGAAATGGTTTTCAAGATGTGTTCAAGAATAATTAATGTGTTTTGAAGGTTATTATATAATTAAATGTTTTTCAAAATAATTTATGATTTAAAAATAAAATTTTAAATTTTAAAGAATATTTTACTCAATAATATTATTAAATGATTTGTAAACCTTAATTTCTAATATTAAAACTGGTTTTCATAAAAAAAAGAATTTGAAAATGTTTTGTGTCTTAAAAAATTATTTTCAATGAAATTTTATTTTCCTTCATAAATTCTATAAGTGATATTTCATACATATTATCAATATAAGATGAAATCATTTGACATATTTAATTCTCTAATGTGGATATGATCCAATGGTACCATTCCTTTTTATTCTATTAATGGTTTATTTTTTGTTGCTATGCGGTTTATCAAATCCATTTCACATCTATGAGTATATGATTTTCAAACCCACTTATTTTCAATGGGTTATTTTTGAATAAATGATTTTAAAATCTATCACTTTTCCATAGTTTATGATATAATTAACTGTTTATGATAACCAATTAATTTAAAGGGTTATGAAATAGTGTTTTTTATGATCTTGTGGAACATGTATGAGTGGTTTTATTATGTGAAGGGTGGTACCTATATTTCATTTCAATGCACTTGGTAAAGATTTATATCTGATGAGATAGACTTGGCTAGAATGGGGAGGGAACTCAGATTACTAAAGTACTATTCCCTTTAATATGGTCTTTGTAACATCCTTATCATGGGAGCCAATAACTTATTTCTAGGGCTGGGTTTCTATATGACCTGAAGAAAAACTCTTCATACACCATAGGTTGCCGACTTGTAGTGACAGTAAAAATAAGTCACGTGTGAATATTATAATTTTTTTACAGAGTAAGCCACAATATAATGTGATATAAATAGTGTATAAAATATACAATAACCAATGAATATGCATAAGAAATATCTGAAAAAGTAGATACAAAAAATTGGTAACAATCAATTTTTTTTACATGCTAACCAATGCCAAGTGACAGAAACGAAAACTAAACGTGAACAAGGAAATTTAAAAAATGGACTTGAGTCGACATCTAGAACCTATCCAATGTATAACCCTAGCCCGAATCAACTCTTAAACATGAGGACCTTTCAATTATCATGACATGTATGCACGGATTCTGCTCAGGTACCTAATGGTTTTTAGAGCAGGTTGTGAGTAAAACATAGTATTCCACAACCAATGTGGTAGAAAAATATCCACTATAAATATATAATGCACACAAAGATTATATAAATTATAAGTAAAAAAAGAATAAAAGTCGAGTTTCATAGTAGTCAATAATTACCTTATCAATTACTATCATTATTATCAATTCCATCAATTATACCATATAATTCATTTGGTTCATTTAACACTATGTGTTCAATGTATTAGGAATATTCAATGATAAAAGTTGATAAGTGGAATTATTCAAGTTCCAAGACTCACTAGGTATAATCACAACACAACATATACCACACAATCACCTTCAACCCTATGTTCATGTGGTCTCAACGAATGCAACCATTAGTTCAATAAAACTATGTCCCGTTTCCTAACTTGTGAATTATGAGGTAGAGTTTAGAGCCTCAATCTATGTTGACCTATGGGAATTGAACCACTTGTAAATACCATTCAAATACCAATCCATGTGGACATGTTTATTTATCAATTCACTACTAGAATACCACATAAAAACTAACCATAACTATTATCAATAGAAGTATCAGAATACTTAACAACCAAAATGGGAATTAATATTATCCCATAATCCATTAAAACACTTTACATTAACATTACATTGTCATTTATCCTAATTCCCATTTATTTATCTTATCTCACTAATAATATTCACAAGTTCAACAACATTTACCCATTTAAAATATTAAAGATCTATCACATGTTTATTATCCTATCCCATTCATCACTCCCCATGGATTACACCACTTATTCTTTATCAAGTGAAATTCTCATTCCATTGACTCATTCATGTTAATCACATTTAACCATTTTCATATTAATCCAATCAATACCTTATACATTAAAAAACTCTTGAAAACTATCAATATACATTATTAATTAAAAAATTAACCATTTTACCTGATTTATAATACGATATATTTGATAACAAGTCATTTTTTCAGATAATATATTTGTTGACCATGTTGGGAAGGTCGGTGCCCACTATTGGTGGCCATAAAATATCCAAGTCATCCTCAATGAATCCCAAAATGATCATGAGGGGTTCTTTTTGTCATTTAGAAATCCATTTTACCAAATCTCACAAATGGAACCAAGAACATAGTAAGGGAAAAACAAGAACACAATCACATATTCACATATCTTTAAAAAACCCATGGGAGATAACTTGTAGACCACCTACCTCATATCTGGTGATGAAAAAAATCTAAATCACTCACATATATTCATATTGAAACACTCTATAAGAATTAATCTAGATTCCACCTGAAAAAAAGGGTTTTAGGGATTTTGAAGAGGATCATGAAAACTATAAACCCTAATCCATAAAAGAGAAGAGAGTAGATAATTAGACTTACCTGGAGCTTCAATCTATTTCCAATGGTAATTCAAACGAATTAAAAAATGAGAGAGACCTATCTTTGAGATGATTGAGTTGCTTGAGTTAATCCATTGGGTTGTAAGTGTAGAAATGGGGTAGGAATTTCGGTGAGGGTCTTAAAATATTAAAATGGAAAAACTATAATTTTCCAATATTTAATGTGGAACATTGTTTAGCCACATAGTTTTCTAAACAATGTGCATACTATAAAAAAGCCATTGTCCAAGGGATGTTGGATTTCACATTTACCTAAAAAGACACACATGGTTTATAAGTCGTGTTCCAAATGTTTGATAATAAACTATCCAATGTTTCACCGTTTTCTTGGGAAGGATTCATAGTTTACAGAACCATGTGACAACCATGTGCCTTACATAGATTTTCCTAGTTTCCCATCTATTCTTGTCTGAAACCCCAAGAACTGCCTTGAGCCCCTATACTCTAGGAAAACCTTTCAATAACCCAAAAATAAGGTATTAAAATATAAAATTAATTAGATACGTACCAAAATAAATCAATGATCTTACAACCTACCCACCTTATAACTGATCATCCTTGAGTTATACTCTAAAGAATCATTGCGGATCCAAGTATAATAGATCATCCCACTGGGCCCACATATCTGATTCCCACACCAAGGTTTCTTCTTAAACATTCATGTACTTCCACAAAACACAAACTGAAGGCACAATCGTTTCCTGTAAAACTCGACAACTATGGTCCACATTAAGAACCTGATGCTTTTAAAAGGATGCATCAGACGTAAGATCTACATCTTCAACATTAAACATATCGTTCGGTCAGACTATACAAATATACACAAGAGTGGTGTGAATTTTTTTATTTTTGTCCTTTTCCCAAATATTTCACAATTATACCTTTTGATGTTTAACGATTATTACGTATGTGAGTAGTGTCTATCTTATGTATGAAATTATGAGCATAGGATAAAAATATAAATATAGAACATGGATATTTATTGTGGTTTAAGGCATAAAGATCCCCTATTCCACTCCACAAATTACATTATCTGTGGGTTTCATTAATTTCACTAGTTAGACCCTCATATCATTAGACCAATCCACAATTTAGTGCAGGAAGTTGATAGCTTTACTGACATGACTAAAATCAATGACTTCTGGTTCCATACCAAAGAACTATTAAACCAAAATATAGATTGAGAAGCTAATATTATGTCACGACCCGTCCTCGGGGCCTGTGCTGTGACTACCCCAAGACTGCATTCCATAGGCCAGAGGCTGGAAACCAGCACCAAAGGCATAAATACTGACAAAAAGGGGAAGGAATTGCCTTTAGAAAGTAAACAACACCACAGAGTAAGCCAGTAGAAGTAAACACTAAGTAAACTGAGCACAAGTAAGTGCGGAAAAGTATGTGGGCCAGAATACAAACCCAAACTGAAAGTAAAGTACAACTGGAAAGGAAGTTCAGCAACTAAAAAGTAAAGAAGCAACGTTGAGCCATCCACTGGAAATCCCACCTTAAGGGTGGGTACAGATAGCATCCTCAGCTCCTCGAGTCCTGCCGCCTATCCTATATGTGTCCTATCCAGTGGTCCACCTCCAGGTACCAACTCGTCGTGATATCCACCTCCGGGCACCGACTTGTCATGGGTTCCTCCTCTGGGAACCGTCCAGCTCTACAAGAGTCAACCTCCATCAGTGATGTCCGTCGTCTGCAACCAACACAACGTAGTGCGGGTGAAGCTCGTATAGGGGTGAGTATACGATACTCAGTAGGGACCCTGAGACCCCCGAAGGTCTCCCTGAATCCACAAAGGATAAACCACAAAGAAAAGATACAATCACGAAGTAACATCATAAAATACTTAGGTATATTCCCATACATATACCCAAGTCATCAATCCCAGTTCAACTACAACATCCGAGCCCAAGCTCGATCACATCCAACACCGGATAGAACAACCAATCCACACAAGATAACACAACCCAATCCACATAGGAAAGCAAGTCAATCATATCGAAGATAATGATTGAAAGTCAGGACTCAGCTCAAACTAGGATTTAATCATGATGTCGAAACCATAGTTGCTGGGGAAACTCCTACTCTATCGAGTAAAGTGGGCTTGCCGCTACAACCAAGCACGTCCCATTAACCTAGGACTACTGTAGTACTCCACCTGTCGAGTACTGTGGGACTGCTGCTACAACAAAGCACTTCCCACCATGGGTCTACCGCTACAACCAAGCGCTCCCCCTCAGAGCCTATAGAGGTACTCATTCTGTTGAGTACCGTGGGTATGCCGCTACAACCATGCACTCCTCCGTCGTGGGTCTGCCATTACAACCAACCTATCCCCCTCATAGACTTTAGAGGTACTCCTTCTATTGAGTACCACGGGTCTGCCGCTACAACCAAGCGTTCCTCCACCATGGGTCTGCCGCTACAACCAAGCGCTCCCTACTGGGCTATCCGAAACACACCGAGTCGATCGATCAGTAGTCCTCAAGTCTCAGCCAGGTCTAGGTTTTCATAATGATTGAAAGTACCGTAGTCATCACCACCGAACCCACGGAGGATTCTCGTACGGTTGTCGCCGTCGTCGAACCCACAGTGGATTCCAATACGGAAGTCATTGTCGTCGCAGATGCAACCAGCTATAGGGTTTCGTCACACAGCACACTCGTTCCGGGAGGGTCCACTCCTTGACCCAAGAGGTCGATACATTAACTGACACGTAGTCCAGAGTTGATGTATCCCAATGTTTCGTCTCGTCAAAAGGAACAAAACGCGATAGACGGCGCGTCAATCGGGCGTCCGGTCTGAGAGTTATTGGCTTTTTCATTCTAGGGGTCCGGTTGGTTTTTAATTCAAACCAACCCGAAAACACTCGAACTGTATCCAATCCTCGAGAGTAGTAATCCAAACGGTCCGTCTCACTAAGAGGAATTCAACAAAGTCGACGGCACGTCAATCGGACGTCTGCAGCTCTAGTTATAAGAGTTTCCGCTTGGAGGGCCCGATTGGTTTCGTGTTCGAACCAACCCTGCCGTACCCAATGATATCCGAAACCTTGAGTACCGTATACCGAAAAGACCGTCCCGATCCAAGGATCCCAACACAACTGACGGTGCGTCGATCAAAGGTTTGAAGCCCATGATATGTTCAAAATACTGAAAACAGTCTGAAATGGGGGGTCTAGGCCTAGCCCGGCCCGGCCCAACCCCCCTGGGTCGGCCCGAACCGAGTCGAACCAACCCTGGTCTAGGTCCGGCCCATTAGGGTGCGGCCTGGCCCGGCTGGCACGGCCCGGTCCGGTGCGGCTGGTCTGGCTCAGCAGGTGCCGCGCATTGAGCGGACGCGGGGGGTGCGCTGCTCCCCCCCCTTGGTACCGGACGAGGCGCTGGCCACCGCGTCTCCCCCGGATCCTGGGCGTCCATGGGATCCGGCCATCGCACCACCTCCGAGCGGTCGGCCAGTGCCGGCCGCCGACAACACCTTCTGCGGACCACCGGACGCGCTCCGGTGGTCCGTTTTGCCTGCCGTCTGCGCCTACGGCTCTCCCAGGACCAGAAGATTACTGCGAAGGGTTCAAAACGCCCTTGTGGCCCACTTCGTCGTCGCCCGTAAATCTTGACCCAAAAAAACAAACTGCGGAGTCTTCGAATTGCCTCTGCGGCCCCGACTCCGGTCGCGGTTTCGTTCGGCCTCAACGGCGCGACACGATGGTGTCGCACTTCTTTGCTATTCTTCTTTGTTTCCGCGTGGTGTCATTGCACCGCGCTTCCTTTGTTTGTGCCATGACAAACACATCAACAAAAAGGGGAAGGAGGGTCAGTAGTATTCGTGTAGTTTGGCCTCCTACCGTTAATCCAAAAATAGGTGGCTATAAAATAAAGATGAAGAATGGCAATAATTATCACGAACAGAATTCCAAACCCCTGCCTCGAAGAAGTTATCGAGTGAGGATCGTCGCGGGAAAAAACGTCGCGGAAGACGGAATCGTGGAAGAGGATCTTGGGCGTTGCGGTACACGGTGTCATGGAGAAGAGGATCGTCGGCGTCACGTCGTCGATCTCCGAGGAACTAGCATTCTTCATCGTCTTTCGTTGGAGGTCGGCGTTCTTCGTCGTTCTTCGCGTTCTCCAAGAAGGAAGAAGAAAAACTTTGAGGGTTTTCCCCTCCACACAACGAAATAATCCCAAATAAAATAAGACGTTGTCTTATTTAATTTACCCACACACAATCCATAATTAATTTGAAATTCAAAATGATTTCATCAAATTAATTAACGCGCGTTATCCAATTAGTTAGGCGTTTTATTGACAAGCATTTATTGTGGAATAAAAACTGCTTGAGTTGACTTGACATTAAAACGGGGGAGGTGCAGGTGATTAATGGAGAGTTTATAGAATTGAATGGTGGGGGATCATGTGGGCCCCACCCCAACTCCCTCACATGGATGTTATCCACAAGGTAGAGAGAAATTAAGTTGTGACATAACTTAATTTCACTTAAATCGCTTAGTAAAGAAATAAAAATATAAAACAATTATATTTTTAATCCTCACCCTTTTTTTTACATCACCACCCGGGAAAACGCTCCTTCAGATAATGTGTTCCTACGAAATTACCGGCCCTGTGGTTTCATCGGTGCCCTCAGATATCGATTCTGAACACCGGTTCAAAAGTTAGGAAAACCCGCTCGTTCGTTCACCGAATGTACCCTAGCTAAACTTCAGAAATTGATTCCGAGCACACCGAGCCTTGGAATCAGGTGTCGTCAGAAACTGCGTACTCGTAAAATCCCAAAGAAAATAAGAAAAAATTTCCCTTGAGATTGACAGTTATTTAGATTACTCCCACCTTAGGGCTTTAAGTCCCTGTAAAGCTATAACAAAAACTAGGGAAAAAAAGTGGTACTGAGCACGCAAATGTGCCACCCACTCCCATGTGCTCTCCTAGATCTTTTCATGCTGCCAGTGAAAGCGCACTAGATGGATTGACCATCCACGTAGGAACTGCTCTTGTCGATCCTCGTTCTCCACTAGAACCTCTGTGAATATCTCCCCATCTTCAAAGTTCAGCTCCCCATGGTCGTTGATATGCGTCGGGTCGTGCACGTATCTCCTCAGCTGAGATATGAGGAAAAACGTCATGCACCTGATGCAAATGAGGTGGATGGGTCCATCGGTAAACCACATCGCCTACCCAGTTGAGGACCTAGAAGGGTCCGATGAAGCACGGAGATAACTTGTCGCCATGGCTAAAACTCTGTAATCCACGTCGAGGTGAGACCCGCAAGAAAACGTGGTCGCCATCCTCGAACTATAGTGGTCTCTACCACCTGTCAGCACAAGACTTTTGCCGGCTCTGAGTTGTCCTCATCTGCTCTTGGATGGCCTGGACCTTCTCTAGTCCTACAAGAGCTGCTAAGATTTCATTCTTTGTAATAAGAGAAATCTGGTCTCATCCTCTGGATAAACCACCTTCTTTTTCTAATACAGTCAATCTTGACATGGATGATACTAATCCATACCAAGGATGACGTCGTAAGGCCTCAACGCTACTACCAAGAGATCCAACCGTTACTCTCTCCTCCAAGGGTTGAGTCACACTGTCGGCATCAGTGTGTGGTCACTGGGTCTCCTCCAGTAGGAATCTCAAAGTGAGGGTCAGGTCAACGGTTTTTAAACCGGAACCTCTTAGTAACAAAATAAAGAGAGGATAGGAAAGTAAACGCCACAAGAAAGGTGTCTTTTATTACTGCAGCTCAAGTACAAAGACACATACTACCACAACAAAAAGAAATCTAGAAGCACCATCAACAAAGACCTCCATGCATGGAACTAGTCCCACTCCTGTCCATCTACTCCCGGAGCTCCATGATCATAGGCCCCAGCTGCCTGAAGCTGAGCTCCCACCTATCCACCCATTCCCTGAGGTCAGGGTGGTCTCCCTGGTGGTGGTGGTGACAACACCTCGAAGCGTCGTCCACCTCCAGCTACACGGCCAGCTCCCCTACCCCAGTCTCCTGCTACTTGCGGTACACCTCGATCGAACCTCTGCCTCTACCAGGGAGGTCCTTCGTTTATCTACTGATCATCTGTATGGCGGGTCAGATAGTCACGAACCATGTGACCAACCCCGCCGCAGGAGTAACACTGTCCGCTCAAGGTAAGTCTTTCTCCACTCTGGGTGCCTCACACAAATGATCCTATGTCATGCGGTCGACCACCTGTATGTCTAGTCCTCTTGGACCTCTGCTTCATCGGTCTACTGCCCGCTGCAGAAGACTCTGTCGCATGCCGACTAGTGGTGGGTCCTTCTGCTAGAGACTGCTCATAAAGGAAACTCTCTACTAAGAGGGCTCTCTCCAACACCACTGTCTACATCGATATGCTGTGAGAAACAACTGAAGCTCTAATCTCTCGCCTAAGCCTCTGCTCGAAGGTTCGGGCCCTGAAGAATGGGTCCCGTACCATGTCAGTGGAATAGCGCAAGAGATCGATAAACCTCGCCGAGTACTGGGCTACCGTCATGCTTCTTTTCCGCAGCTGTAGTAGCTCCTGGATGCGCACCACACGGAGGGTGGCTAGGACGAACTCTGAGCAGAAGAGGCTCTCAAAGTCCGTCCAAAGAAGATATTCCTCGTCGTGCACCTGGAGCATCAAGCTACACCATCTTCCTGCTGCCGCATGCAGGAGGCTCGCCGCAAAGATCACCATGAGGTCATTTGGTGTCCCCACTGGCCTAAAAACTTGAACTACAGCCTCCAACCAATCCTCGACTACCTGAGGGTTCGTCTCCCTGCGGAACTTGGGTGGCCTCTGGCGCTGGAACTCGTGCAATGTGCTCTAGCAGCATGCATCGCCTACCACTGGGGCCGGTGGAATCGGTGGCCCAACGGGTGGTAGTACCTCTGGTGACTCTGCTGGTGCCTCAACTGAAAGAGGGCCTTGTACTGAGGCCTCATCGCTTGGCGGGCTGTCAGTACATACAACACACGGAACCCTAGCTGGTTGCCGTCGTGGGGCCATCCAGAAAAGAAACAGGTGTGTCGCGATCAAAACAGTATACCTGATGAGCTGACAAAAAGTAATCACAAAGAAAACTTTCAAAACACACATGCAATAAATATTTTCGTGCATTGAGTCGGAAATCAGAAGTCAGGGTCCTGGTGTACGGATACGTCAGCCGCTGCACCAACACTGGACTCCCTGGACTGATAACCACACTCAATACCCTTAACACTATTGATTCACATAAAAAAAGATTACAGTCCTGAGTTTTGTGGTATAACCGAACCGCCTCTGACACCAATTTTTCATGACCAGTCCTCGGGGCCTATGCCGTGACTACCCCAAGCCCGACATCCATAGGCCAGGGGCTGGAGACCAGCACCAAAGGCGTAAATCCCAACAAAAAGAGGAAGGCATTGCCTTTAGAAAGTAAGCAACACCACAGAGTATGCCAGGAGAAGTAAACACTAAGTAAACTGAGTACAAGTAAGTGTGGAAAAGTAAGTGGGCCAGAATACAAACCCAAAATTAAAGTAATGTACAACTGTAAAGGAAGTACAACAACTGAAAAGTAAAGCAGCAACGCCGAGCCGTCCACTAGAAATCCCACCTAATGGGTGGGTATAGATAGCCTCCTCAGCTCCTCGGGTCCTGCCGTCTGCCCTGTATGTGTCTCGTCTAGTAGTCCACCTCTAGGTACCGACTCGTCGTGATATCCACCTCTGGGAACCGACTCGTCGTGGGTTCCTCCTCCGGGAACCATCCAGCTCTACAAGCCTCAACCTCGATCAGTGATGTCCGTCGTCTGCAACCAACACAACATTGTGTGGGCGAAGCCCGTGCAGGGGTGAGTATATGATACTCAGTAGGGACCCCGAGACCCCCGAAGGTCTCACCTGAATCCACAAAGGATAAACCACAATGAGAAGATACAATCACAAGGTAACGTCCAACACTACTTAAGTATATGCCCATACATATTCTCAAGTCATCAATCCCAGTTCGGCTCCAACATCCGAGACCATGTTCGATCACGTCCACACAGGATAACACAACCAATCCACACAGGATAACACAACCCAATCCACATAGGAAAGCAAGTCAATCATATCAAATATAATGACTTAAAGTCAAGACTCAGCTCAAACCAAGATTTAATCACGATGTCGAAACCATAGCTACTGGGGAAGCTTCTCCTCTATCGAGTACAGTGGGCCTGCCGCTACAACCAAAGGCTTCCCATTAACCTTGGACAGCTGTATTACTCCACCTGTCGAGTACTGTGGGCCTGCTGCTACAACCAAGCGCTTCCCACCATGGGTCTACTGCTACAACCAAAAGCTCCCCCTCATAGCCTCCATAGGTACTCCTTCTGTTGAGTACCGCGGGTCTGCAACTACAACCAAGTGCTCCTCCGCCATGGGTCTTCCACTACAACCAACCACTCTCCCTCAGAGCCTCCTGAGGTACTCCTTCTGTTGAGTACTTCGGGTCTTCCGCTACAACCATGCGCTCCTCCGCCGTGGGTCTGCCGCTACAACCAAAAGCTCCCCACTGGGCTATCGGAAACACACCGAGTCGATCGATCAGCAGTCGTCAAGTCTCAGCCAGCTCCAGGGTTTTGTAATGATTGAAAGTATCGTATTCGTCACTGCCGATCCCACGAAGGATTCCCGTATGGTTGTCACCATCGTCGAACCCATGGAGGATTCCAGTACCGAAGTCATCGTCGTCGCAGACGCAGCCAGCTCTAGGGTTTCCGCACACAGCACACTCATTCTGGGAGGGTCGACTCCACGAGCCAATAGGTCGATACATCTACTGACACGTAGTTTGGAGTTGATGTATCCCAAAGTTCTATCTCGTCAAAAGGAACATAACGCGAGAGACGACACGTCAATCGGGCGCCCGATCTGAAAATTATTGGTCTTTTCGTTCCAGGGGCCCAGTTGGTTTTGAAGTCAAACCAACCTGACTGCACACCAACTACATCCAAACCTCGAGAGGAGTAGTCCAAAAGGTCTGTCTCACTAATAGGAATCCGACAAAGTTGACGGCACGTCAATCAGACGTCTGGAGCTCAAGTTATAAGCGTTTCCGCTCCGAGGTCCAGGTTGGTTTCGTGTTTGAACCAACCCAGCCATACACAAAGTTCTTCGAAACCTTGAGTTCAGTATACCAAAACGACAGCCTCGATCCAAGGATCCCAACGAAACTGACGGTGCATAGATCAGAGGTCTGAAGCCCAGGATATGGGAAAAACTGAAAATAGTCCGAAATTGGGGGTCTGGGCCCGACCCGGCCCGGCCCAGCACGACCTGGGCTAGCCTGGACGACCCGGCCCGGTGCGGCCGGTCTAGCTCAGCGTGTGCCGGGCGCTGAGCGGATGCGGGGGGTGCGCTGCCCCCGCCCCTTGGTACCGGACGCGGTGTTGGCCGCCGCGTCTCCCCTGGATCCCGTGCGGCCGCGGGATCCGGTCGTCCCGCCCCCACTGCGGCTTCGGCTGTGGTGGCTCCTGCCGGCGGTGCGCCAGGGCACCGCCCCCTGCAGGCAGCGGGTCGGTGCCAGCCTTCGGCGCTACTGCACGAGCGGGGTGCGCCGTCAGCTCCTTCCGCGGACCACCGAACGCGCTCCGGTGGACCGTTTTGCCCGCCGTCTGTGCCTACGGCTCTCCCGGGACCTGAAGATTACTACGAAGGGTTCAAAAAGCCCTTTCGGTCCGCATTGTCATCTCCCGTCGATCCAAACACAAAAAAAAACAAACTGTGGATTCATCGAATCGCCTCTACGGCCCCGACTCTGGTCGCTGTTTCGTTCGGCCTCAACGGCGTGGTGCGATGGCGCCTCGCTTCTTCACTCGTTCTTCTTTTTTTTTTTCTGCACGGTGCCATTGCACCGTGCTACCTTTGTTCGTTCCGCGAAAAACACATCACCAAAAAGGGAGAGGAGGGTCGGCCATGTTCGTGCGGTCCAGCCTCCTCCCGTTAATCCGAAAATAGGCGACCATAAAATAAAGACGAAGAACGTCAAGAATAATCACGAACAGAATTCCAAACCGCTACCTCGAAGAAGTTTTCGAGTGAGGTTCGTCATGGGAAAAGACGTCGCGGAAGACGACGTCACGGATAAGGATCGTGGGCATCGCAGTACACGGTGTCGCGGAGAAGACGATCGTCGGCGTCACGTCGTCGATCTCCGAGGAACTAGCGTTCTTCGTCATCTTTCGTCGGAGGCCGACGTTCTTCTTAATTCTTCGTGTTCTCCATGAAGTAAGAATAAAAACTTCAAGGTTTTTCTCCTCCACACAGCAAAAAAATCCCAAATAAAAGAATACGTTGTCCTATTTAATTTACACACACACAAGCCATCATTAATTTGAAATTCCAAATGAATTCATCAAATTAATTAACGTGCGTTATCCAATTAATTAGGCGTTTTATTGGAATGCATTTAATGTGGAAGAAAAACTACTTGAGTTGACTAGACATTAAAATGGGGGAGGTGCAGGTGATTAATGGGGAGTTTAGATAATAGAAAGGTGGGGGCTCATGTGGGCCCCACCCCAACTCCCTCACATGAATCTTATCCCCAAGGTAGAGAGAAATTAAGTTGTGACATAACTTAAATTCACATAAACCGCTTAGTAAAGAAATAAAAATATAAAACAGTTATATTTTTATTCCTCGCCTTTTTTTTACATCACCACCCGAGCAAACGCTCCTTCAGATAAGGTGTTCCTAAGCAATTACTGGCACTATGGTTTCATCGATACCCTCAGATTTCGATTCCGAGCACTGGTTCAAAAGTTAGGAAAATCCGCTCGTTCGTTCACTGAACGTACCTGAGCTAAAATTATGAAATTGATTCTGGGCACACCGAGCCTCGGAATCAGGTGCCGTCAGAAAATGCATACTTGTAAAATACCTAAGAAAATTAAGACAAATTTTCCACTGAAATTTATGGGTCTTTACATATTCCACCAAAATAGTGTAAGAGTATTTGAAATGCTAAATAAAATTATATTTATTAAAAATATTTCAGGTTGAACATCATAGTTGCAACAACATATGTTGGTAGATTAATATTCTTCCTCTTCTGAAAAGAGTTACTTTATGAAAGAGCAGTTACGAAGAGATTCGGTAGTAATAGATCATTGAAATAAAAATAGCTATGAATAGTAGTAGAAAAATTACAACAAATACTAAAATTTTAATTTGTATATCTCCACTATAGCATCTTTTGTAGACAAATAGATTCTGGTCGATTGTTGTAGTATATCTAAAAATGATCTTCACAAGAATGCAGTATCAATCAAGAATATGGGTTGAAATCTATTGCTCAATATATATCTCAATATATTTTATTCATTTAATCTCACACACACACATATATATATAACTGATACACTGATTTAATAATTAATGTTGAGAGCATGTCTTTCAATTTTAGATCAATGAAAATCACTTGGTAAAGCGTAAGAATTCAAATTTCTGAGAGGGCTCCGAGTAGTCATATCTTTCCTTAAGAATAGGACATAAATTCCCTACATAATTTGATTCATAGAATCAATCATAATAAGCTTTCAATAATTTGAAAAGTCATATTTAAATTGTCATTATATTCTATAAAAACTATTGCATGAATCTCTGATAAAAACATAAATTCAAATCTCTAATGATGAAAATCAAAACATACATTTCCATCATAAATTGGAAAAATACCAAACGCAGGGTTCACCTACGTAGCATTATATCATTAAACATAAGGTTGAAAATTTACGGTTGAACATAAAAGTAATGATGATGATCCATACATTTTCTTCTCAAACATAATATTCCATACTTATGTAGGGTTCTTTAACCATACATTTTCTCTTTTTCAAACATAAGGATTCATCCAAATTCAAGTTTCTTTATCCATACACTTCTATCAATGTAGGGTTGAATAACAATACAAGCTGATCTTTTATCATGAAGTTTAATTAAAATGTTGGGTTAGTTCCTTATGGTACATTCTGTAACTTACGATATGAATTGTGTTTTGAGAATACGCTTAAGGTAATTCCAATCACTTTGATGAATTTTTCACTCAAATAATAAGCTTGAATATAATTACAAAATAAGGAATATAAATAATTTTAATTTCTTAAAATAAACATAAAGCAATTTCATTAGTAAAACAAACAATGGTATTTTTGGGCATCAAAATAAATAAGATTTATAGAGTATTATTGAGACAATAAATACCCAACAATATCCCGGTTTTTGATGATCACAAAACCCATAAATTGAATCATAGAATTTATAATTTGGATAAGAATTTAATATAAAATAATTTGAAATTTGATTTCAGTGAAGTATTTTGATAAAAAATAATTTTTGTGATTTCCCAAATTTTTTTCCATTTTGTGAGATCAAAACTAAAGTGCTGAAACAGAAAAAAAACATGTTTAATTTTTCCCATATCTGTAAGTGAATGTTATAATAATCTATTTAAATAAATGATATTTGATTTTAGGCCTCTAGACATAAGAATTAAAGAATAAGAAATAACAAACCAAAAAATAAAATTAAAGTGATTTTATTTATTAAAAATAGTATAAATACAATAACCAGTTTTAATGGGAACCATGTTTAGCAAAATACTTGAATATTGATAGATATGAAAATTCCCAATAAGAATGACTTTTATAAAGTCATGAAAACTCTACTCATGCTGCATAAACTTATCTACCATTTTTAGGAATGTGTTCAGTAGAAATATGATACCTAGTTTATTCTATGTTAGTTGGTCAACTATAAATATCTAATTTTCCAATATAACTGATAGAGGAGCAATATTTAACTAATGATTTTGAAGACGATTATTCATATCTACAATGAATGATGTGATTCCCTAAAATCATTGAATTAGACTGGGAATAGTAGTTGATGTTGATATACTGGTCTGACCAATAGTGCTCTTGATTGATTCTAATTAACTCCCCAAATAACACAATAGATCATCAAGTTATTACATTGAAACAACTTCAGACATTGTCTTTCCAACTACATTTTGCATTTCTCTCATGAAGGCATCAAATTTATTTCTGGGAAATAGAGTTTTTATTAATATCATGTTACATTTTCTTTTCAAATTCAAGCTATTTTAAAAGATTTTAATTCACTTACTGATACTTATTAAACATAATTAGAAGCTCCCCAATAGGATTTGATAGGGAATCAGATGTCCCTTCATCTTGATGTTTTGAGTGACCAACTAACACAATTTTTAGATATTTTGAATGAGATTTTTTCATAAACATCCCCACGAGTTTTTCAATTTTTTTAACATGAATGGGATAAAATATGAATTACATACATTTTTTTCTTCAGTTGCAGATTCTGTTCTTTCATCCACATGATCCAGAATAAAAAAAGTAAATTCTAAACAATTTCTGAAGCCAAAATTTTAGATATGACCAACTGTTTCTCTTCTTGAATGGCTAGTTCATCCACCTTAACAACTAGTAAATCAATATTCATCTGATCTCTTATTTTACATTCAAGTTGTTGATCTTTATCATGAAAATTTTCTTCTAAATGTGCTGACATGGTAGCCTCACAGGATCCCAACATTGGTTCTATAGAAGGTGGATCTACTATTTTCAACGGTTTTACAAACTATTCTTCATGCACAACCACTTCTTACTTATTTTCTTCTTCTTCTTCTAAAAGTATCAATATTCTATTAGTTGGTTTGGAATGACCTTTACCTCATGTTTGACCAATTCCTTCTGTCCCAATTGCACTATACTCTCCCTAAGTAAAAGATCCTGATCTCTTTTGGTCATCTACACCAACAGACATTAGTTTTCCTTTTATTTTGCTCTAGTAAAAGACTAATTTCTTAATGTTTCAATCCTTCAAGGACTAGGCCATCCAATTTTATGTCTTTTGAAACAAATTTTTTTATATGGAACCTTATTAACATATTTATCATATAAAGTTCCTTAATATTTTCACCATATCCTCTGAGAGTGAATTCATTACTGTTATCCCTTGTCAAAAAATACATGAATAGATTCTTAAACTAGAAAAATTAAACCTTTGATGTTTTATTTAAAAAAAAATTTATTATTATTTTTTTATATTGTAGTATATTTACAATTTGTTACACTATTTACCTCGGGTATTATTTTTGGTCATTCACATCTGGTACATTTTTATGTTATTTCAATAAGGTAAGAATAATAAATTTTTTCATACACAAATGTCAACATAAATATATTATTAATATATTTTAATCATAGAAGTATATATTCTTATTAAGTTGAATAAAATAGAAATTATTCCAAAAAAATCAATTCTATGGTATAAGAGACAAAAAAAAATCATTTCTTACATATATAGAATCTCTTTATGTCGAATATTGGGACTTACTTATTATCGATTGATTCTACTTTACCACATAATAAAATTAAATTAAAATAACTATATAAAATAATTGAAAATGGATTTTAAATTGTAATATAAAAATTGTTTCAAATTTAAATTTTTATTGATAGATCACGTTAATTATTATTATGAGAAAATGTATTATTTAGACTTATTTTTAAAATTTATATATTTTTTAAATTTTATAAATTATTTCCTCATCAATTTTAAAAAATAATTAATATGTAATAATATATGATTGGTGTGAATCTCTATAAATTAAACATATATCCCTGGAAAATATGAAAATTTATGTTTATAAGATTCAAGACTTATTATGGAGAGATTTACATTGGTGTGCAGTGGATGTTTCTAATTTCACATGAATATAAATTATTTTTATCAAGATCAATTTAAAATTGATCAAATAATATATATGTGAAATAACTTTAAAATAAACTATTTCCAAGAAAACTAATAATATTAGAAAATATAAAAAATTTAATAAAGTCCAATGAAAATGAGAAATAATATTATTGAAACATAATTTGTTGAAATAATGTTTTTATTAATTGAAAATTTGATTTTTTTTTAAATTATCATATATATAATATTATATTCCCCAATTTTTTCCAAGATTATATTACATTATAAAAATATTATTATTTTTTCTCTATGATTCTTCATTATTACTCTTCCAAATGTAAAAACCTAAAATTCATTTCTGGAAGAATGTATTTATTTACTATAGACATAAAATGAAACATTATAACTAAAATATCATTGAATGAAATTATTTCCTATTCCTACTTATTGGAATTATATTTCACATTAAACATGATGAATAACTTTGAAAAAAAATTAATTCTGAGGCATCACATATAATTTATTTTATAATTTATTAAAAAAATATTGTAAACCAAAAATATCCTTATTTTTTTCAAAAACAAATTTACTAAATATACTCTTATTAATTTATTATATATATGAGTTTCCTAATTGGAAACATTAAAATAACGTCCCTTAAAAAATTATATATGTTAAATCTAAATTTAACCATCATATATCATAATTTAAAATAAATTATATTTATACTAATCCCAACCCCAAGGAAATTATATTCTGTCTGTTAAAAATTATAAATATCATTTTATATTATACATACCTTCTTTATTAACTAGGTATAATGTTAAAATTATGTTATTTTGGATAAAAAAATGTCATACAATGTTATGTATATCCTAGGAATACACAATATATTAGGTGAAATATTTATCAATGTCTCAGAAACTCAATATGATGGAATTAATTGGTTAGATTCATTTGTAATATTATCACCACATATTATTTACATTTTTAGGGAATATATTGAGTTGATTCCTTCAATATTTGATCTATTAGAGATGTCAAATAGTGTTGTTTTTCAAGAAAATTTTCATGTATTTACCCCTTAAGAGATTAGTTTGGAGGGAATCACTTGTGATGAATAGATTAGAATTTAATTTTTTAGAGTCATTTGTTTTATCAAATAGTGTTCAAAGCTTTTAAAACTTTTTTACATTTTTATAAAAATAGATACATAGTTTATTTTTCATTAACATGGAGTAGGTCTTCATTGATATTACATTGAGAAACACTAAATTTTGTAAAAATATATTGATATAGTGTGTAAAATAATTTAAGACTACTATGTACATACCTCACATTTAAAATACATGGATTTTGTTTGTTATATTTTCATGAAATTTTTCTGGAATATCATTAAGTAAATCTATACATATTAGGGCCATTCATCACCCCAACTAAATTTGTACCCCTAGTTGGAAAACATTGAAGATAGGGAGTGGCCACCCACATGACACCTCAAATAAGAAAAGGGTTTGGAACTAGCATTAATGGTTTATAACCCATAAAATATGGTAATGATATTATTTAATATAGTAACTAAATAATTTAAATAATTTAAATCATGGGACAATTGTAATGGACTCCCATATAGAAATTAGTGGAAATATGGAAATTGGAATATGAATTATAAAAAGAAATTCACTTATAATGAAATTAAATAATTACAATATATTTTTTAATGGGGTTTAAAAAATGAATAGAAATTTTATAAATTTAAATATAAAGTTGGAGTATAATAATTAATCTTGATGATTTTTTTTATGTGAGACCATGTTTCTTAGAATATAGTTATGGATGCAACGTGTCATGCAGTAAAGTATATAATGTTGACTCTATGACTAGGATGTTTTCCATTATGTGATTGTATGAGATATAATTTATATATATTCTTATTGAATATTCTCTACTACCCATGTCAGTAAGGAAACCAACACAAAAATATTTTGGTGTCTGTTTTCCCATATAAATTATATTATTAAGTATTGAATAGTTGGATTCTCCCTCTCATCTTCCCTCCCCAACAATTGTAAAATAATATATAGGAATATGAGGCTTGTAATGGATTAATATATATGGTATAGTTCTACATAAGATGTGATGGATCTCATTTTTACTATAAATTAAAGTACATGGTATAATATATTATGAATATAGTTCATACTTAAACACGATCAGAGTGACTACATTTTCCCATGGGTGTTCATGTAGGGGATGTTTTGAATTATGATATAATACATGATACATGGGATGTAGTGGATTTAATATTACTAAACAATTATATTTCTGATATATATATATATAATGACTTAAGCTATTATAAAATCTGTGAGATAGAGGTATGATGGTTTGATCACATAGTCACATTAATGATGAATTAATATATTGATGGTATTGCTAAAAGTATTGATCGGTTTTTGGGGGTTAGAGTGAGAAAAAAGTAGGGAAGTGGATGTGGGGAACCATTTAATATATATACATTTATATTAAGTTACATACTTCATTTTTGTACATGGAAAGTGATCCATAGTGGGGACTTATTTTAGCTTTACCTTCTTAAGTAACAAGTCACTTTCATTGTTTATTCATAGAGTTTTTTTTGTAATTCATTTAGATTTCTCATGATAGGATTCATGTTATATCTTATTTATTATAACTAAATTATCACCACACACAAACACACATGAAAACCTGTATATATATGTATTTTTGGTCTATTGGAGCTTTTTGGGGGTCTAGTTTTGTGATACCAGCTTTTAGTTATTATTTGGCAGCTATTGGTGTTTCATGTCCCTGATTAGTATTTCTTTATTTTAATTTGTTTCCACATTTTATGAAATTGATTTCATGTATTTTGATTTTTTATTCATTTTTTTGTTTATATAGTTTATTGGTTCACATTACCTTTCCTATTATTTCTAAATTCATAAAATTAGGGAATTACATCCCATTTATATTTATTATACACACTTATTACTATTATCCATGAAACTGCCAATAAGTAGAAAGATTAAAAGATAAATCCCAATCTTCACTAAAGGCCCAGTAGGGGAAATAGTGTGTTGGTTCATGATAGAGTGGTATCAAATCATGTGCTTAATATAGGGGGTATAATTTATTTATAGGTGAAACTATGGATCGCATGCATTACGATAAAAACAATATCAAGTCAAATTATTACATGATCTAAACAAGGGTTTCCATATTACACATGGGTATTTAGGGATCCATCCTAGCCTATCAAATGACCTTCATGTTTACTAATGATGTAATTAAATGTTATACTACATGTGGCATAATGACCTAGGTAAGGATTATCCAACATATTTGTATATGTTATTTTTTGAATTTGGTTAATAATGTGAATTTTGATGATATATAATTAATTAATATTTTTTTCTTATTTTTCACTGTTTATATGTACATAAATTTTCTAATTCTAGGTTTATGGATCTCGTAAGAATACCTCATAACATTTTCTTTGATGATATTTTTCTATATGTGTCAACAGATATCTAGAGGATAGAGGTCAATAATGAATTTTAGTGAATGATACTTCAGAAGTTTTAATACAAGGGGATCTAAAAAAATAAGGAATAATTTTCAAATTTAGAGACCAACTGTTCATTTGAGGAAGTGAAGATTTTGTTATGTTCGATTTTTTCTCATACAGATCACTGATTTGGGTTTTTTGTGGTGATTTTGTTTCTGGAAACTCAATATTGGGGATTTTAATTTCACATGGAATGTGATGATTTTTATTTTTTAGGAGGAAATTATTTATATAACTTTCAAACTATGATTCCATGTCTGATCATAAAAGCAAAGTATCAGTAAACAAATATTACTACCCACCAAGGGAATTCATTCACGAGGAAGATAGATACATAAAAAAGATATTATTATGTTATGATTTGGAAACTCATCTAGATAATATGGCTAGGGTATGGTGTTTCATGGAAGCTTTGTATCCAAATATACGAAATCCAGTTATGCTATTAATTTTGATGACATAATTCACGGTTCATTAAAGTGGATATGTTTTTGATAAAAATTTTCCTAAGATTATATATTCATGTAACGGGGGTCCCGAGTTCTCTCTATTGTGTATTTGTATATCCAAATTTTCTCTTCTTCATAGTCAGTGGAATGTTTAGAAAATATGGATTCAGTACCCTTACTATTAATCTCATTTCAATAGGGTTGGTTTTCCTCAATCCCTTAATAGGAAAATAAAATAATTTTTTTCACTGTGGCGGTCCTAGGAATTTGAATCCCAGGTTCATGAAATTCTTTTTTAGTTAGTGTGGATCTGGAATCTATCTTTAGGCTTATCCATTATAACCATGTAAATTAAAGAAGCACTAAGATACTCCATCATGTGATTGGTATAGAGGGTATGAGGTAGGTAGATGATGACACCCTGATTCTCCTAATCCTTAGGTAAATTGAGAAGAGTGTGAACATGGGGGATGTATCCATTAGGGGTGGAGGCATCATATTTTAGTTCAATTTTTGTTTCATTCCCAAAAATATTTTGTACTAAGACTAAATTATGTAGTTCAAGGTATTATCTGTTAATATTTTACTTGCGTGTATTGATTTTATGATTCACGATCTATGAAATTATTCCTTTCACACTACTTGGTCCATGATTTATGACATTATGTAGAGAGGCTTTCTGTTTCCTAGGTATTGAATATGATATTTTTAGGATGGGTTATCTGATGTAATTTTTTTAGGATTGTTAGTTGATGATGGGACATCATCACTATTTGGATGATTTCAATTTTTTTTGATATATCTCAAAAAACATCCATAAAAATGAATACATGTATTTGGTGTTCGAATTTATGGATTTCATTAAAAGAAATTTTCATTTTATGATGTTGATGGTGTTCTGGTTGTGTTTTTTTATGAGTGATTCCATTTGATAAGCCAGTAGATTCTCAAGTCATTTTAATCTATTATGGATTATTTTGATGTTGATTAGTTGATAATCAATCACTGGTGTTACCCAATGTTTTAGATAAAGAATCTTAAGTCACACCAAAAGTGGTTATGACACTACCCTCGATGTGAGATAAAGATTAAGATTGAGATCCAATATTTTATCACATTGATATAGATGTCCAAAAATTTAAGGAAAGATTTTAAGAAGTTTTTCTTTGTGGATTAAGATTAGATATTTTATATAGTGAGGTTGTAACACCCCAAGCTTCCACGGTATTCTTTTCTATAAATAATACAGTAGCGTGTGTTGTATGTAACTTCGAGTCTAACACACACAACAACCAATCAAACTAATCGTTATGAATATTAATACCCACATTTTGAAAATATAAAAATTTTATCTTTCAAAATGGACTTCATTTTTGGATTCGGAATATCAAATTTAGCTTTGGGTGAATTTTTTGTATTTTTCTGAAAACATTCAATTTTTGATGAATAGTGAAAAATACTGAGTTATAGTTTAAAACCAATTTTTTATTTAAATAATTATTTATTTTATTTAAATTAATTTTAGGTCAAAATAGATAAATAATATATATATAAGTTCAATTTAATTCATTGGAGTCAGTTTATAATAATTTTAGATATATAAATATTTTATTGAACTTTTCACCGCCTTTTACCCACCTCCAAGGAGAATTTGCAAGTTCACGTAAAACATAATTTCACTGCTTCTGTGAGTGGAATTTTGAAAACTCACAAGACATAGTTAATATCAAATAGTATAATGTGGTTCAATAAGATAATTGTTTTTGTGAATAGTAACTTTTTTACTTTTATTTACCACGATTAAAAGTAAATAGGGTAATTAAGGGTAAAAATGATGTTATTATTATGATAAAACATGTCTTAATTCTATTTGATAAGTATAATTCGACCCAAAAAAAACCTTAGGAATAAAATATGAACCTCTTTGGTCCACATGGATTAGTTTAGGATATTTATTATTATTTAATTCAAAGAAGAGTTAAAAGAGATAAAATCAAAGGTTAATAACTACAACATTTTTTATATAGGGTTTTACAGAAGATAAATTCGATTATAAATATTCATTAGAAATATAAAAATATTTCCTACATAATTGTATTTTATTTATAATTTTCAGACATTATATAATTTAATTTATTTATGACACAATGGTGATGTTGTAATTACCTAATTAATGAAATTTTAAAATAATTGATATTATAAATATCTAAATAAATGTACTTTGAGACTTTTTATTAATTACACTAATTTTATATGTTAATAAAACATATTAGTGTTGGTTATATGAGTTTTTTTCTAAGTAATAATGTTGTTATGAATTAAGAAAAAGAAAAATACCAAATCGTGTCAAAATTGAGTAAAAAGAGTTTCTAAAAAAATTATATTATTAATTGATATTCTATTCTAAAAAATCTAAGGTTCGGAAAAATGACTTATATAATTATATCTGTATCATTAATTAACCACTTATGGTGTTCTTGGAAGTATATATTACGTTTATTAACCATATAATATAAAAATACACAAAGACATGGTAAATGTCAAACTATTAAACTAAGAGTTAAATCTAAAAGATAAAGTTAATATAGTAACCCAAACCTATCTAAAACCTATTGGTAGAGTGGTTTTAGACCCATCCCAACCGTAGACATTACATAATCCATTTTTGATCCATTAGAAACCGAAAATAATTTTATTATAAAATAATATTTTTAGGTTTTCCTAAGGTGCCCCTCACCCCTCTTATAAAAGGGAACTCCCCCTTCTCTCTAATTCACACCTTCAATGCAATTTTACTCAGCCAAAATCTACTCAAATATCCTCTCAACATCCCTCACATCACCCTAGTGGCCTTACTTTAGTCAGAAAGCTTACATAAGGAGCCCTTTTGATCAAATCAAAATGAAGAACCCGAAGAAGACGTAATAATTTCACCACCCTCTTCCATGTTCTTTTCTTCTTCCACTTGTTCTTTATTTGTTATTTCCATTCTAAAATAATAACTATAGTATATTATATATACAATGATGTTATTATAAATATTTTACACCCATATTCATTATTATATCCATCCTTTGAATGACATGTCACCATACATGCGTACGTACGGATTACCGTCTCCATGTCTTGGTGTAATTGTTATTCAATACATTATTATTTGGATAGGCATAATAATGATGTGTAATTCATGTAACTAATAAATATAAAATTCTAAGTATTCTATATATATGATATTAAATCCAATTATATATTATTTTAATATCAAAATAATGATATTGTCACTTGATCATACGTATGGATTACAGTCTCAATGAACTCGATAAGATTCATTCCCCATCATATCCATTCAAGAGTAATTTTTATTAGATGATTAAAAATAATGTTTAAAGACTTGATATAATTTTGGATATTAATAATATAAATCCCATCCATAACAAAAATGACTCACATAACAAATAATATAAAGGAAAACAAATCTGTTAACACGTGAAACGTTGATAATACTAAGATATTATTAACAAAACAATGTTAAAAGATCATATATGATATCATATTAATTTATATGATTCTTGTATAATTTAATAACAATTATTTAACCATTATATAGTAGGTTAACCTACTCTCAACCAAGGAATATTACAAGGTAATGGTTAATTTCACAATCTCTTTATAATCTGATGTTGTTTTTACGTAAGTATTTACTGGGACCTATTTATCATCCACATCCATGTTTCTTAAAAATGTGTTTTAAAACATTATTAATATTTTATAGACTACGGGTTAAATTAATTTATACCATTTTTTACTTTTTATAAGATTTTTATAAAGGAATATTTCCTTCATTTTCCAAACAATGACCTTTTTAACCTTTTCGACGAAATTAAGGTAAGAATTCCTTTTTTTAACTTATACGGTGGGTGAGACTATTTTCCACCGTTATGAAATCATCCGAGCTTCCCCTAAAATATTATAAGAATATTTTAAATGTAAATGTTTTCTTTTATAATTATTTTACTTTTAAATGATTTAAAAATAAGATATATTTCTCTCCAATGGTTTCAATTTCATCTATGTCAAAATCCTTTGATGGATTTTAAGATTATTTGATGTTGATTTATTTTATACAAAACACACTTATTGTATCTAAGGTTTTTTCATATGTTAGACTATGTATGTGATATTTTAACACCATTCATGGTTTATGGATAAATTATTGACATTTCGTATGCCAGTTTGAATACACGTTTTTATGTTATGTTTAAACCTTTTCATATGAGGAATGCATTGGACTTAATATGTAATGGGTGGAGCCCACTATAGCTCCTTGATGCATCAATATGTCTCATTAGAAAAACTAGTGTCTTGGAACATGTCCTTGAAAAAATATGATTTTTAGTCTTGGCCAAGGCCTTGACTATGTGGTTATGATAGTCTGGAATTATGCATTCAATCATTATAAAAGTGGTTATTGATATTGCAGGTTATTATTCGACTAGTAGAATATCAATGTGAATATGAAAATGGAATTATTTCATTTTATTTTTACCATATTATGCTTAAGTTCATGTTTAAAATTATTTTATTTTAGTTATACATTGCCTTAAATGTTTATTCTTATTTATGAAAGTTTCCGTTATATTTTTATCCTTACTGATCATCTGAGCTAACCCCTTTATATGTTCTTTTCCTAATATTTGAAGAAGTATATTATGATTGACCTGCAGTGATAGTATGAAGGGATATGAGTGTGGAATATGGAGACTATGTTTTTTTTTTCACTTTATCATGTAATGTAAGACTTATGAATATATCTAGTGTTTCCAAGGCTACTAAACTAATCCGTCTTTCGAAACATGATCTTTTGTTATCATGTCAATGTTATGTAATATTGCACCAATTCTGGGTAACTGGGGTCAGGGCGTTACAGTTGGTATCAGAGGAAGTTTAGTACAAACCTTGGAAGCTAGATTTAGATAAACTCTGATTAGAGCACATAGACCTAAGATGGAATTTCATGATTAGTATAGATGAATTTCCAAGAATTTTGGTATTGTAGAGATTTTGTGAGATTTCTGAGCAATAAATCTCTATCTGGATACAGGCAGGTGTAGGCGGCTCTAGTAGAGATGTTCCTATGGGTAAAACCTGAAAACATCTCTTTGATCTTTACTCGAAAGAGAACTTGTGTTTGAAAATGGGCCTTGTGGCACTCCTGGTTATGACACTCCCGGGGGATATACTTAAGATAATTCTCATTTTAATTACAAATCATTGTGATGGGTTTATGAGTATATACTTCCTCAAAGAAAACATTTTTATGATTATGAATTATATCCATAAACTGTTCAATTTATGTTAAGTGTTTCGCATGTTTGGAATTATGTATTTTGATTCACAAACTAATCTAGTTTATGCCATTGTTTAGAAATGGTGCCTAGTGGAAGGAATGGAAACTGTATCAATGAATGCACTCCATGTAAGGATTATCCTCCTTCTCAAGATAATTATAGTGGAGCTGGTGATACAACCGGTCCTGATCAACTTATCACCATACTGGGAAAACTCACTCAGGTTATGAATAATAACCTTACCCGTATGGAGCACCCTAATCCACAACATGGAGGATCAATGTTAGACCGCTTCATGAGACAAAAACCACAAATATTCAATGGGAGTACAAAACCATTAGTTGTTGGGAAATGGATAAACTTCATAAATAAAATATTTCATGCCTTGGGGAGTAGTGAAAGGGAAAAAGTTATCATGGCTATTTACTGCCTCACTGGAGATGCTGATCAATGGTGGTCATTGATTCAAAACAAAAAGGAAGATAATGAAGTATCAAATATGTAATTGAGGGAGTTTAATGATATTTTGTTAGAAAAATAAATTCCTCGTGACCATCGAGCAGATATGGAAATGCAATTTCTGAGTCTGAGGCAAAAGGAGGATGAGAATGTCACAAAGTATGAGGCTAACATTACAAGGTTAGCGAGGCATGCCGCTGATTATATAAGTAACCCAAGAAGTATGATTGGTCGTTTCGTTGATGGGTTAAAACCGTTACTACGTCGAGCATTAGTCTCACAATCCTTCTCATCATACGATGATATTGTCTCATGTGCTATCATAACAGAAAAAGAATTATCTAAGTCTTACGACTTTAAAGTAAAGCAAGAGAAGAAGAGATTTGTAGATCACTCTGGAAATTGAAATATGGGTATGTAGTGAAAAGTTGAATATCCATCCTACAGAAAATGTGGGACGAAACACCCCAGTACATGCTTGAAGGGAATTTGAGGTTGTTACAAGTGTTGTGAAAAAGGACACCAAGCTCGTGATTGAAAGGGGAAGATGGAAGCTACCAATGTTCAATGATACAATTACAGGGAGATGGAACATTATGCAAATGAATTTCCTAAGAATCAGGAAAAATTACCTCAGAAAAGTCCAAGGGATCAAGGATGTGATTATGAGATCACTACTACTGAGGTTGAAGCTCCGAAAGATGTGGTGGCAGGTAATTTAATGGTTTCCTCAAGTTTAGCCAATGCTTTATTCGATTCTGGATCATCACATTGTTTCATATCTTCCCAGTTTGATAAGATAATTAGATATTTCTAATTTGATTTAACAAGGGAGTTGTCAGTCAAACATTATAAGGGAATTATCATTGCTACAGAGTTCTATGAATCAGTTCCTATTACGGCAAATAAATGTTCTTTATCTGCTAATCTCATCATCATACCCATGATTGAATTTGATATAATCCTCTGTATGGATTGGCTTTCGGAAGATGATTCCAAAATTTATTATAGGAAGAAAGAGGTTACTAATTTTGATAACGACGATAATGAACACCTTATCTTTAGAGCAGAATCATCACCACCTAATTTTTATCTAGATCCACCCCCAGTAGCTCAACTCAATTAAATTATAGGGGAGGAAGAGAACGAAATGAATGTGGGTGATGAAACGAATGTTCAAATAGAGGATGTACCTATTGTGAGAGAATATGTTGATGTGTTTCCAGATTATTTAACAGGACATCCTCCAGAATAAAGAAATTGAGTTTTCCATTGATTTAATTCCTAGTTCAAGGCCCATATCGAAGACCCCTTATAGAATGGCCATTGTGGAATTAGTGGAACTAAAGAATAAACTAGAGGAATTGAGTAATAAGGGATTTATTCGCCTATTTTTTCTCCATGGGGAGACCCTGTTCTTTTTATTAAGAAAAAAGATGGATCTATGAGGTTGTACATTGACTACAATAAGATTAATGTAATACTAATAAAGAACATGTTTCCCCTACCTCACATTGATGATTTATTCGACCCACATCATGCAGCTCAATATTTTTCAAAGATTGACTTTCAATTTTCATATCATCAGTTTTGTGTGAAGAAGGAAGACATTCTAAAAATAGCATTTCGAACCAGGTATGGGCATTACAAGTTTACAGTAATGCCTTTTGGGATGACTAATGCACCCTTTGTTTTCATGGATCTAATGAACAGAGTTTTCAAGGAATATCTTGATGACTTTGTAGTGGTATTTATTGATGATATCTTGGTATACTCCAAAAGATACGAAGATCATGAAAATCACATGCGCATTATCCTGAAGACTCTAAAAAGACATGAATTATATGGGAAGTTTAGCAAGTGTGAATTCTAGATTCAGGAGATTTCCTTTCTTGGCCATATTGTCTCTAAAGATGGAATCTCTATGGATCCTTCTAAGACAAGAGAAATCCAAGAATGGTAATCACCAATGAGTATTACAGAGGTACACAGTTTTATTGGTTTAGCAGGTTATTATCGATGTTTCGTCCAGAATTCTGCCCGATTGGGTAACCCATTAACAAAGCTAACATGAAAAGGGGTTAAATTTGTTTGGGCAAAAAAGTGTGAAGAATGTGTTGAAGAACTGAAGTGAATATTAGTCAATTATTTTATGTTGACTTTACCATCGGGGAATGATGGGTTTGTTATTTATAGTGTTGCATCAAAGAAAGGACTTGGTTATGTCTTTATGCAGAATGATAGGGTTATTGCCTATGCATCACGACAGCTAAAAATTCATGAGAAAAACCATCCTACTCATGATCTGGAGTTAGCTGCTGTAATATTTTCCTTGAATAGTTGGACACATTATTTCTATGGTGAAAAATGTGAGATATATACTAATCACAAGAGTTTGAATTATATTTTCTCACAGAAAGAACTCAACATGAGGCAATGTCAATGGATTGAACTACTCAAGGATTATGATTTCACAATACACTACCACCCGAGGAAGGCTAATAAGGTGGAAGATTATTTGAGCATAAAGGATCATTGAGTTTTGAACAAGATGAGAGTTGAAAGGGATCCTATATATATCGATCTAGTAATGATGGATATGGGAATCACCAAGGAAGGTAAAGCATCCATATTTTTCAAATGGTTTCCAAACCATCATTAATAGAAAGGATAAATAGTTCTCATACTGGTGATGAAGAGTTTCAAAAGAAGATTAATGTTGTGAATGATGGGGGATTGAGTGACCTCATATATGAAGATGGAATTTTAAAATTTAAGAAGAGACTTTGTGTTCCCGATATACCTGATCTAAAAAGGGAATTGTTGGATGATGCTCATTGTTCAAATTTCTCTATACACCCTGGTAGCACTAAGATGTATAGAGATTTCAAAGAACATTTTTGTTGGGATAAAATGAAGAGGGAGAATGCTGATTTTCTGTCAAGATGTATGGTTTGTCAACAAGTGAAAGTAGGAAGGCAACAACCTGGAGGAGTATTGAAACCTCTTCCCATACCTGAGTGGAAATGGGATAATATCAGAATGTATTTTGTCATGGGACTAACAAAGACTCTTAGAAGGAATGATGAAATATGGTTCATTTTTGAACGTCTTACTAAGTCAACACATTTTCTTGCGATAAGAGAAGATCTATCACTTGAACGTCTAGCAAGGCTATATATTAATGAAGTAGTGAGACTTCATGGAGTACCCCTATCGATTTTTTCTGATCGTGATCCACGTTTTAATTCATGATTCTGGAAAATTCTTCAGAAATCCCAGGATACTGAGCTTCATTTGAGGAATTCCTACCACCCACAAACTGATGGACAGTCAAAACGGATTATTCAAACCTTAGAAGACATTTTGAGATATTGATCACTTTCTTTCAGGGTATGTGGGATCCATATTTACCTCTGGTAGAATTTTCCTATAATAATTGCTTCCATTCAGGTATTTGAATGGAACCATATGAAGCGTTATACTGAAAGAGGTGTCGCACACCAACCTTTTGTGATGATGTTGGTGAATGAAAACTCATAGCCCAGAACTGGTGGAGGAAACAATGGAAAAGGTGAAGGTAATCCAAAACCACATCAAAGAAGCAAAAATTAGGCAGAAGAGATATACCGATAATCGAAGGAAGGATTTGGAATTTCATGTAGGAGATCATGTTATCTTGATCTTATCTCCATGAAAGGGTGTTATAAGTTTCGGTAAGAATGGGAAATTGAGTCCAAGGTACATCGAACCATTCGAAATTATATAACGAATTGGGGCTATAGCTTACAGTTTGGCAATGCCACCAAATCTTTCCAAAGTTGATGATGTGTTCCACCTATCACTGTTGAGAAAATACATGCCTGAACCAACACATGTATTCACCTATGATGAATTAGAACTAGAACTCGATATGTCTTATTGCGAAAAGCCTGTCATGATTCTTGATAGAAGAGAACAAGTGCTGAAAAACTGGACGACCCTTCTAGTAAAAGGTCTATAGAGAAAACATAAGATGTAAGAGGCAACGTGGAAACCCAAGGAACTTATGATGAAGAACCACCTGAGTCTTTTTATGCACTAATATTTTCGAAAGTTTTAGGATGAAATTATTTAGAGGGGAGAATGTAACACCCCAAGCTTCCATGGTACACTTCTCTTTGAATAATACAGTAGTGTGTGTTGTACGCAACTTCAAGTTCTAACACACACCACAACCAATCAAACTAGCCATTATGAATAGTAATACCCACTTTTTAAAATTTTATAAATTTTATCATAAAAAATGGACTTTATTTTTGGATTCAGAATATCAAAATTATCGTTGGGTGAATTTTTGTTATTTTTCTGAAAACATTCAATTTTTGATGAATAGTGAAAAACACTGTGTTATAGTTTAAAACCGAATTTTAATTTAAATAATTATTTAATATATTTAAATTTTTTTAGGTAAAAATAGATACATAATACCTATATAAGTTCAATATAATTCATTGGAGTCAGTTTATAATAATTTTAGATATATAAAAAATTTATGGAACATTTCACTGTCTTTTACCCACCTCAAAAGAGAATTTGTAAATTCACATAAAACATAATTTTCCGCTTCTGTGAGTGGAATTTATAAAATTTGAGAGAAAAATTTAATATAAAAGAGTAAAATGTGGTTCTATAAGATAAAAATAATTGTTGGTGAATAGTAACTTTTTACTTTTATTTACCACGATTAAAAGTAAATAGGGAAATTAAGGGTAAAAATGATAATATTATTACCCTCAAAAATGTAATAATTCTATTGGATAAGTATAATAATACCAAGAAATACCTTAGGAATAAAATATGAACCTCTTTGGTCCACTTGGATTATATTAGGACATTTATTATTATTTAATTCAATGAAGAGTTAAAAGAGATAAAATCAATGTTTAATAACTAAAAATTTTTTAATATAGGGTTATTCAAAAGATTAATTATATTATAAATATTAATTAAAAATATAAAAAAATTTCCTACATAATGGTATTTTATTTATAATTTTTAGACATTAAATAATTTAATTTATTTAAGACATAATGCTGATGCAATAATTACCTAATTAATTAAATATTAAATTATTTAGTATTATAAATATCCAAATAAAAAAAAAATTAGACTTTTTATTAATTAAACTAATTTTCTAGGTTAATATGACATATTTGGGTTGGTTAGATGATTTTTTGTCGATGTAATAATGTTGTTATGAATTTAGCAAAAACAAAATACCAAATATTGTCAAAATTGACATAAAATTGTTTTTAAAACAAATATTTTATTATTAATTGATATTCTATTAATAAAAATCTATGGATTATCCAAAGGACATATATAATGATATTTTTATCATTAATGAACCACTTTGGGTTCTCCTGGAAGTATATGGTATGTTTATTGACCATATAATATAAAAATACAAAGAGACAAGGTAAATGTCAAACAATTTCACTAAGAGTTAAATCTAAAAGATAAAGTTAATATAGTGACCCAAACCTATATAAAACCTATTGGATGATTTTTCTTAGACACATCCACACCTTTTAATTTAAATAATCTAATTTGTAGCCATTGGAAGCAGAAAATGATTTCATTATAAATTAATATTTCTAGCTTTTCCTAAGGTTCCCCTCACCCCTCTTAAAAACGGAACTCCCCCTTCTCTTGAATTCAAACCTTTAATGCCATTTGGCTCGGCCAACCTCTGCCCAAATATCCTATATAATTCTGTAAATTTTTCTTAGAGGCCTTTCTTTAGTCATAAATTCTACTTAAGGATCCCTTTTGATCAAATCAAATGGAAGAACCCGAATAAGAGGTAATAATTTCACCACCCTCTTTCAAGTTCTTTTCTTCTTCCACTTATTATTTATTTGTTATTTCTATAATAAAATAATAACACATGGATATTCTATATATTGTGATTTTATTATAAATATGGTACAGACATATTCATTATTTTATCTATCCTTTGAATGACATGCACCATACGTGCGTACGTACGGATTACTGTCTCCACGTCGTGGTGTAATTGTTATTCAATACATTATTATTTGGATGGGTATAATGATGATGTGTAATTCCTATAAATAATAAATATAACATGATAATGATTCTGTATATATGATATACCATGAAATTATATATTATTTTAATATCAAAAGAATGATATTGTCGCTCGAGCGTACGTACGGATTACCGTCTCCACCAACGTGATGAGATTAATTTCCCATCGTATCCTTTCCAGAAAAATTTTCATTAGATGATTAAAAATAATGTATAAAGACTTGATATCATTCTGGATATGAATACGATACATCCCATCCATAACAAATATGACTCACATAACAATTAATATAAACGAAAATGAATCCGTTAACACCCGAAACGACGATAATACTAAGATATTATTAAAAAACAATGTTAAAAGATCATATATGATATCATTTTAATTTTTATGATTTTTGTATAATTTAATAACAATTATTCCACCATTATAAAAGAGGTTAACCTACTCTCGACCCTAGAAAAGTACAAGGTAAGGGTTAATTTCACAATCTCTTTGTTATCCGATGTTGTTTTTACGTAAGTATCTACTGTGACCTCTTTATCATCCACATCAATGTTTACTAAAAATGTATTTCAAAACATTCTTACTATTTTATAGACTATGGGTTAAAGTCATTTATACCATTTTTTGACTTTTTATAAGATGTTTATAAAGGAATCTTTCTGTCTTTTTCCAAACAAGGTCCTTTTTATCCTTTTCGACAGAATTAAGGTAAGAATGTACTTTTTTAACTTATACAGAGGGTACGACTATTTTACGCCATTATAAAATCACCGAAGCTTCCCTTAAAAGCTTATAAGAAAATTTTCAATGTAAATGTTTTCTTTTATAATTATGTGACTTTTAAATGATTTCAGAAAGAGAGATATTTCTCTCAAATGGTTTTGATTTAATCTATGTCAATATCCTTTGATGGATTTTAAATTTATTTGATGTTGATTTGTTATGATACAAAATATCCATATTGTATTGAAGATTTTGTGTTATGTTTGACTGTGGATGTAATATTTTTACACCATTCATGGTTTATAGATAATGTATTGGCATTTTTTATACTAGTTTTAATACGAATGTTTATGTTATGTTTAAACCTTTTCATATGAGGAATGAATTGGACATAGTAAGTGACAAGAGGAGCCACTATAGCTACTTGATGCATCAGTAGGTATCATGTGACAAACTAGTGTCTTGTCACAAGGCCTTGAAAAAATATTATTTGTAGTTTTGGAACAAGTCCTTGACTCTTTGGTTATGATAGTATGGAATTATGAATTCCATCATTATGAAAGTGGTTATAGATATTGCATGTGATTATTGGAATATTAGAATATACATGTGAATATGTAAATGGAATTATTTCATTTTATTTTTTTCCATATTATGTTGAAGTTCAAGTTTAAAAGGATTTTGTTTTTATTATACATTGCCTTAAAGGTTTATGCTTATTTATAAATGTTTCAGCTATATTGTTATCCTTACTGAGCATCTGAGCTCACCCATTTCTATGTTTTTTTCCCAGGATGGGAAGAAGTATATTATGACTGACCTATAGGGATAGTCTAAGGGGATATGAGTGTGGACTATAGAGACTATGTTGTTGTAGTTTTTCACTTTATCATGTAATGTAAGACTTATGAATGTATCCAGTGTTTCCAAGGTTACTGAATGAATTGGTCTTTCGAGACATGATCTTTTGTGATCATCCTAATGTTATGTAATGATTCACCGACACTGGGTAACTAGGGTCTAGGAGTTACATAGGGTTTATTTATTGTAATATACCATGTTTGGGTGGTCCAACTCTATTGGTTAAGAAGGTAATCTATTATAGAGACTCTGATCCCAGAAGTGTAGAGCCAGTGCCCGCTACCATTACATTGTCGTTAGATACAAGGAAGCATATACAATAATAATAAATAGTTTATAAGACTTCATAAAATATATACATTCATGGGTCACAAATTAAAATTGAATACATAAATTTCAACAAATTATTTTTGGAAATAACTTTTTTCCACCTCCTTAATCCCAACATAAAAGTCAAAGTAAATATTATTGATTCATGGGGAAAGGAACAAAATAAGAGTGTTCTCAAATTTTTAGTACGGGTTAAATAAAATAGATGTAATAATTAGTAAATAATCATAATCTATATAGAAAGGTCAATAACTGAACACACATTCTATGTAATCAAAAAACTAAAAAGGAAGGGAATAAATAATATATAAATTTAACTAAGTGAAAACATTTTCTTTTAAATAACAAGGACATAATTATAAGATAATTATGAATAAATATTTAATGCTAAATAAATGACAACACATTCTATTTAATCATCAAAACATAGAACAAAATTCAATCATAGTATTTTTCATAGTGAAAGTAACATGGATAATAATAAATAAATTATGAATATAGTTAGATCCTTTTTATTGACCTCCATGATTCCCATGTAAATGGAAAAAATTCATCCAATAAATTTCTAAATATTTTTAAAATTATTTTATATGAAGACCTTTCACATGATAGTTTTGAACATATTTGGTTACAAATGTAAAGGGATACCTACCAACTAATTTCATCCCATAAAACTACTGATACATCAATGGGAATAGATTAATTGGTCCCTAACCCATGTCATACCAACCAAATAATTCATCATAGTTCAAATAAATTATTAAACTCATAAATAATGTGCCTTATCAATTAACAATATTAAGGGATGGATAAATATATATCAATATTTCTCATGTTAATAAATAACTATAAAAGTAAATTATTTTTTAAAAAATTTATATAATAATGTAATGAATGTATACATGTTAAATAATACTGAAATATGGGTGAAAATTAATTTCCACAAGAATGGGAATAATTCAATTTAATGTTAATGTCAACAAAAAATGAATCAAGGAAGTGAGTATTAATACTATAATTTGTCAAAGTACGCATAAACCGTTCAGATGATTGTTAAAGATAATACAAATACAATATATACCCATTGGGGTAATAATAAAAGGTATTTCTCATTTCTTAATATAAATACCATAAATGTTATTAAAAAAATTATTGAGTAAAAATCATTTTCATTTCAGAACACAATTTGAAAATTATTTTCATTGAAATTAAATTATAAAATTAAAATTTCAAAAAACATTTCTGAAATAATTTTATTTTAATGAAACATTTAAAAAATATAAAAAATTATTTAAAACCTTTTAGATGTTATGATATATGCATTTTTCATTTATTCTATATTTGTTAAAATGAGGTTTTATATAACAATTTCCATAAAATTCAATTAAAAAATTATAAGTTTAATAAGAAATAAAATTCCTTTGAAAACATATTTTAATTAATAAAAATTGGTTGAATCATATAATATATTATTTTGAAAATTTTTAAAAAAAATTGAAAACATTTTCAGAAAACATGGTTATTAGAAGGAAACATATTTTTGACGGAAGATAAAAATTAAGCCTGATTCACATAAACACATTTTAAAAGGAATTTTAAATAACAACGAGTGGAAAAATTATACTACTAATTGAAATAGCTCTTTAATAAAAATATATTTATAAAATAATATGTTTTGTTTTTAAACATTCACTTAATTTTCTATAACTTATATTACACTATAAGATATCATAATTGAAATAAAATTGTAAAATAAACACTTAAAACGATCATAATGTTTATGAGATGATTAATAACTGACTTGATAATGGTTATCCAATATTAGAAAAAATAATAAAAATGGAACTAAAAAAATACGATAATAAAAAGTAATTACATGTGTAATCTTATCATGAAATAATCAATGAAGTATAAGTTTAACCAGATGAGTGGAAATTTAGTTAAGAAATCCCATACCATACTATTCCTTCGAGTTAAATGCTATTTAAAAACATGTATAATGGTTTTAAGAATGTTATTAACTTATAAAAGAACCATATTATATTTATAATATCTGATAATATCCGTTTATACAATTTTATCAACTGTTTTTTTATAATCATTCATTATTTTTATCATTTTAGGTGGTCATTACCTTGTTTTTTGAGTGTGTTTTGACTTGTTATTTTTTGTTCATATTTCTTTGGTCATGGTTTCATCAAAACATAAATTAAAACCATGATATAAATATTATATATATTCATTATATTTTTATTTATATTAGTGCATCAATTTTTGTGATAGTAAATAGAATACACGATTCATGAAGACTGTAGGTTGTACGTACAAATGAACGATTAATCCATTTTCTTCTCATTTTTAAAAAAAGAAAAGTAAATTATATATATTTATATTAAAATTACATTATAATTTCTATTTCATATATATTACATATCTTAATTAAACCCATCCTTAACACATTACATGTAAATCATGAACAAATCACATCTCTTTTTGAGGCGATAGTCCGTCGTACACATGAACCAAGTGATCATATTCCAACAAAATTTAAATCATAAAGATATATTTTATAAAATAATTAAAAAATATTAAATACTAAACAAATATCATAAATATCTATCATAAATACTATTTCCATAATTGTTATCCTCCTTGATAGGTGGTAATGGAAGAATGAAGGACATGGGTTCGTGAGGCGGTAGTTCATCATATACATGAACAATGATTTCAAAACACATTTGACAGGTGTGTTTGTTGTTTTATGTAATAACCATTTAATAAAAACATATAATTATATTTATTACACTGATTAGATTATATTATAATGTTATAATACTGATTTAAGTAGGTGTTGAAGAAAATAAAATAAAAATTCTTTTAAAAGAACATTATCCCATCTTCGAGTAACTTCCATAGGATTGCACTAATGCCTTACTATGTTCTATTTATTAATAAGATAAGGATTCTAGGATTATGGGAAGAATGTTAGGGAATGATTTAGGAATATTTTGGCTGAACCTAGCAGGTTAAAGGTTTGATGATGGGAGGAGAGGTTGAGGCTTTTATAAATGGGGGAGTGGACAGACTTGGCATTTTTTAAAAGAAGTTAGGTGAACCCCAATTTTTACCTACCAAGAGGCTCCATTAGCACAGAAATATCATTCTTATAGGTTTAATTGTCTAAATATGGAAACAAAATGTGTTTTGTACTTATTTTAGTTCATTTCTACACCTTAAATTCTATGTTTAACCACTAAATAAACATGTTTTTACCATAATCACTATAAGTAATTTTATCTATTTTCACTAATCACATTTGAAAAATTTGAGATAATCTTATCAGACATTATAAACTATTATTATTCCATACATATAATTTATTTTTTTTAAATTAAATTCACTTAAGTGGAAATAAAATTAATTTAAAATTACTTCCATCGACAGGATGCGAACGCGAGTTTCTAGTGTGAAAATGTTCAAAAGATCACTTTTTTTATATATTAATTCAATATGAAAAATATTATAATGAAATATATTAGATTAATAGATGTAAAATTGATTGATTTTGAATTTAATATCAATTAAAAATAAAATATATCATTATTGTTAAGTAAAATGAGAATTTAATTTTCAAAAAAATCAGTATTGTTCACCAATCATCAAAATTAATACTTCTAAAAAACACAACTACAAATAACCATAAAATAATTTTGAAATAAAATTTTTAATAATGAGGTTTAATTTTTTTTTAAAAATTATAAATGTGTCAAAATTTACTTTTAAAATAATTTCATCATTAATAGTTGGCAAAACAGCTGTCAGAAAATACAACATTTTATGGGTGAAATTGGAATTGTTCTTATATTATGTTAATATAATATATTAGAATAATGTAAAAAGAACTATTGATTATAAAATATATAAATATTATTAAAATCATTTAATAATATTATTTAATTGAAATTATTAAGATAAAATACCTTTGGTGATTAAGAAATTATTTTGTATAAAAATAATCTATTTATATTCAATTGTTTTTTATATTCCATTATAATTAATTTTTAACCAATCAATTCTAACATATATTTTATACACATATTTTATCATATTTATAATAAACTATTTTAATTCTATGATATATTTATTATTTTGAATTATAATATTCATATTATTCATTTAATCTTTGTCTTATGCACAATGCAAGCTATTAAAGAAACTCATTGTTGCTTGAAACAATAGATAACTCAGTATTGTGTTCATTTCTAGAAATATAACAGATTTAATTTTCTTCAAATTTTAAATATATAATTTTTTCTCTAGTTATTTTATTAAATTCCACAAATGAGGTTGTGTGTCATACATGATACCGAATATGATGCTCATATTTTATCCTTTTTGGGTGTTAAATTCTCCCCATCCTAATTAAACTGCATCCTCACAATTATAACATTATATTGAAAATATAGTTTTTGAAATTTTAAAAAATATTTTATTTACAAATCCCATATCATAAAAGAGATAATAAAATATATTCTTGAAAGAGATAAGGACTTGTGAAATTCATCTAGAATAACACATATATAGGTTTACAGGTAGAACAAAATTTGTTGAATGTAAAAATATCAACATAGATGAAATGTATTATTATTTATTTGGATTTATTGAGTTCATTGATCACAAGAAACTGAATAATCAACAGATAGTTTTATGGATTAAAACCATCAATTTTTAATGATTAAAAACACAATCAGGTCCAAAAAAATTAAGGTGTTAGGATAATATTTTGTTTTCAAGTTCCATTTTCATAGACATGAGTAACTCGTTAACTCTCTTATAATATAAGGAAACTTACTTAAATTAAATGATTCTATTTGATAAGAATAATTTAATCTTTTTTGTTGTTCTTCGATCATTTTCAAATGCATCCAATACCCTTTTAATTTAATATAAAAAATGATGTTTTATGCATGATGTACAAAAATATCCCCTTAACAGATCATATAGACCAAAAAAGAGTGAAAATATATTCCTATTTTATTGAATAAAACAAAAAATGACTTGAATATGATATCTAATAAAACTTGAGGTTTTACATTATCTATTCCAAAAATAGTTAACCTTTAATCTCATCCAAAAATAGGTCTTACTAATTTTTGGAAGAATTTTACTAATTAAACATTATATTCCCTAGATAAAATAATGTGTCTCTTAAACATAACATACCGAACATGTGAATACATTTATCATTTTTTCTCTTAAAAATAGAAATAACATGAATTACAAAAAATCCTTATTAAAAAATGCATGATTAATTTCTCCTTAGATAAAAAAGGAAATGTAAAATATTTATTAAATACAAATAAAATTATAGACTCCATCATTAATATCATAAATTTTTTCCATTAAATCATTAATCTATTCCAAGATATATAGAAATATCAAATTCACTTTATCCATACCCATTATCACTTTATCCAAAAAAAATTATCTCAACTTCCGAAATATATTATGGGTTTTCATTTTATCAATAATCTGTTTTTACAAATTTCAACTTTACACTAAATCACTTATCTTGGTCATCGATAATGTAAAATAATATCTTTTGAAACCATAATAAAAAATATAAATAGTAAAATCATTTTACATTTGATTATACTTATAATGAGGACATCAGAGATAAAATACTCATATGACCAAAATTTTATATCCAAACGTAGGGAAATTATTCATTCCTCTTTTGTCATATCAATAGAATAATCTTGACTGTGATCCCTAATATTCTTCATATGTGTATTACAATAACACATTGAAGATTCATTTTCATTGTGTCACAAATCTCATCTTTTAAATAATTTTGAATTGAAATCTTAATCTTTCCCTTGCAATAAATATTTTGGTGTATTTTATCTCCAAACATGTATGAAACTCAAAATATTTTAAACATGAACCAGGGTGTTTCCATCAACAATTAATTGATGTGGGAAAATACTTGTTTCCATTATTCACTTTATCAAACTATTTCATAGATGTACTCTTCATATCGTGATTACCTGTGAGTCCATAATACTTTTATTACTATTTAGATATCTAAATTGAAAATGATTCTATGTCATCATTCATTGAAAACATATTTTATATTTGTTCCTATAGAACGATTGCCTTCATACCATATAATAAATGATTATTCTTACTCATTGGATGACATGATTTTGTGAGGATCAATTTCCATCTTTTAGGTTCCATATCTATATGTTGAAATGCATTATATTTGTACATATAATTATTAAACATAATGTATATTCCAAAAAATAGTTAAATACTTGTCATATATTAGAAGAAATTGATTTATCTATTCTCAAAATCATATACAAGGTATTTTGGGATTTTTTTAGAGGATTATCCTCATTGTATATCATATGGGTGTGTTTTATAATTTATATTATACAAAATGTACTTTTTAAAGTTTCTACTAAACATTCTCTATTACTGACTATAGATACCTTGACCCTAAAAGCCTATAGATTGTGCATTTTACCATTAAATTAGAATAATATACAAGTAAACACATCCTAAAGGATTGTATACTTTAGTGGTCTTGGAAAACTAGATAAAAAAATGTGTATTGAATTAAAATTGATTAAAAAACAACAACATAGTTTTCATTTTGAAAAAACATTTTTGAACCTAATAGATCCCTCTATATTATTCATAGTAAACTACATGGATTCTTAAGGTAGAGAAAAATATAAAGGGGATCTAAAATTCTTAGTAAGGTCTGAATACTATGGATGAAATAATAAATAAAATAGTATAATCAATATGTAAAGGTAAATAACTTAACACACATTCCATGTAATCAATTAACTAATAGTTAAGTTCATAAATAATATATAAAGGTAAATAACTGATTAAAAAATCCCTTAAAATAACATGACCACCATGGTAAGATGAGGAAGATATTATTTATTAACATAAATAAATTAAAACACATTCCATTTAGTCAATTAACCTGGAATTAAATGCATCTATATATTTTTACATAGTGAAAATATATTGGATAATAATAACAAAATTTTCAATGAGGGAAATGCTTATTTATTGTATGACACGTTTCCTTGGTTCATGAAATTTAACACCTTGAGTTTAAGTAAAGGAATTATTCGTATTAATAAATAAATTTATAAATAAATTATGATAAACATTTTATAATTTAATAATTTTAATATATAAATATTTCTATTAGTTTTAAATCAATAAAATAGTTTCAATTATGAATTTATTTTAAATATGGTAATAATATAAAAGTTTGAAATAAAGTCCTAATTATAGATATATTAATGAGATTGTAATAAGATCGTAAATACATGAATAAATTTATAGAATAATGGAATTAAATTTATTTAATGAGAAATTTTTTTAGTAAAATTATTATTATCCTAATATTTTTTTGAAAATTATAAATTTATGTAAGTATTCATATTGTAATATATATTAAATTTTCATGAATATAATTAAATAGTTTTTAAAAATATTTTTCTTTGAAAAAATGACTTGTATATATATAAATAAATATTAAATTATATGTTTTAAATTAGAATATATTTATTTAAATTAATACTATAAATTTTTTTTATTAAAATTAATAATTTATAATATAACTATTTTAATATTGAATATCTATGATTTATTATACATGTATAATGTTTTAATAAATGCATTAGTAAAATTTATATTATTTTCATATAAAATATGATTATATTATAAAATTATTGTATTTAATATGAAATTATATGTTTTTTATTTTAAAGGTAAACTTATAGTGTTATACATATATTATATTAGAGAAATTAACATATATAATAAAATTAATATATATTAGTGAAATTATTTAAATAATAATAATGATTTAATAATAATAATAATAAAAGGATGAATCAAAATAGGGGTTCAGGTTAAGGGGGTGTATTCGGTGGGTTATGTTTGGGAAACGCCGACACTCATGGAGAGTGGGAGAGCTGAGGATGAGTGTTCAAGTCACAAAGTGTTCGAGTGGGACCAGACGTAGTTGAGGAGTCTGAAGTGATGTGTTTCCATGAGAAAGGAATGATAATGGTGCTAGAGTGTGTAGAACGAGCTTCGTCGAAGGGTCTCGATCAATGTTTCGGTTCCTTTACAAAATTTCATTATTGCAGATCCATGTGGTTAGGGTGGATGTTCTTCAACCTTGATAAAGGTGTTCTTATATTTCAATTTTGAGATGTCTGAGCCCGTTATAAATTAACTATGATGTTTGTTGTGTTCTTTTTTTCCCTTCGATCATTTTCTTGTTATTTTCATCATGGAAATGATTTATATTTCATTTTATGGGTCTCTAAAACTGTTGTTTTCATTTGGAATGTAAATATAAACTCTTCTTATTTTGGTCCACAAATTTTGATTTGATCGAATCCAATTATCTATTTATGTATTTTTAAAATTGTTGTTGTTATATCATTTTTCACTGGTTTGTATTGTTTCTTTTTAGATGTATGTATCATCTTAATCAATTTTCCATTAATACATTTTTTCTTCACATTATGCATAGAATAGGCTCTACCTATAAAGACAACATTTGCTTTCTAAAATTCTAGTTCGAAGATGTGGGCTTAGATAGGGTATCTCATACACCATCTTTCTCATTTATTCAACTAAATTCAAGATCCTAGTAGTAGTGTGCATGATTCCAAATTTCATTTATAGGTAAGGGATGTTATATATTTTATTTTGTGGTTCATATTTCAATTGTGAATAATTATATTCATATTTAAATTTATCTTATTATAGGTGATCAATTTATTTATTTTTTATTAAGGAATTTATGTTTTATTTATATTTGTAAGGGTTTAATTTAATTATCCAAATTATGTTATTTTAAATTGATATATATATATATATTTTCATTTTTTGATATAAATATATTTATTAAAAAAATTTATGTTTAGAGAAACTTATTTTAATAATATATTCAAACATATATTTATGTGTTAATTCACAATAAAAATTTTAATTTTTTATTACTTCCATCATTTATCATAAGGAATTGTAATTTTTCTATCAAAAACGTATTGTGAAATGTTCTATTGAAAGTGATGTATATATATAACTATGTTCGGATTCATAATTTTGTATTCAGTTTACCTATTTCAGTGTATAATTTTTGTTTTCTGAATATTATGATGCAATATATATTTTCTCTAATGTGGTGCCTCAGTTTAGGCATTAATATATTGATTTTGTAAAATATGGTATTATAAGAGTTTGATTATTAAAATATATTTTCAAATTATTATGTAATGAATTATTTTTATTAATCAGATCATGTTTTATTATATAGAGGTCATATAAGATTAATTATGTTATTAGGAAAATGATATTTATATGTAAATCATAAATATGTTTTGATTCTTATTAAAAAGAGATATTTTTATTAATGTATCGAATAAGTATTAATTTATTCCATAATAAATTCCATGACATATATACAAACATATATAGGTATATATATATGGATGAAATGGTAATTATCATGTTTATTATTTTTATTGTCATTTTATCGCCATAGTTCTAAAAAAGGAGCATATCATGTCATTTTTATATATTAAAAGTAATGGAATAAAATCATTATACAATCAAGACTGTGAATTTTTTCATAAAATCAACATACCTTTCATACGCAATAAAATCAAGATGTAAAATAAAATTTCCAGGTCTACTTTTGAGATCATTAAGCACATGGTTTCTTTAAGAATTGAAATTTTTTATTTAAGATGTTTATTTATAATTATATGTGTCATGAATTATTATCTATTATGATCAACTAATTGTATGGGTTTCAAGGGAATTAATCGAATGAAATATTAAATTCATGAAGATACATTTAAAGGCTTATGATAGGAGTTTTGCTTCTAACCAAACTTGTATGAGATATCCAATGAAAGTTAATTTATATATATAAAAACACACACACACACATATATACATATATGAGTGAATGCTTATATTAATGCATTGACATGTTTCAAAAATTAAAAAATCTAGTGAATATATATATATATATACATAAGAAAATCATGATTAAATTGTTTTCATAAAATCTGGAACTTGAACATTGTAAATATGAAAGGTCATTAGGGAGTGAACCCATCCTTCACCAGGTGGGTAGTCCAAAGATAGCCTTCAACGAATCTAGTGGCCTCAGAATAATTTTTTGCCTCTAGAAGCTTGTATATTTTTTGAGAAAAATAATGGAATACATTTAATGTAATTTTTTAGCGTATTTATGTCCTAAAGTGATATTGTATTTTCAAAGAGTACATAATTTCAAATATTGTATTGCATGTTGTATTTTTGTAAATTTATTTTCCATAGTATCTTTAAGAGAATATTTATAAAAGATTTATCAATGTTTTAAAACCCCTTAAAATCATATTTAATGCTCACCCCTTATTTTTAAATAATTATCTATTGGTTCAGTAGTTTTTCCCAAATATATTAACTTCTCTTGTAGAGTTAGAGCTCATAGAGTATTAGCTTGTTTTATTTTGTGTAGTTTTCTTTAAATTTTAATAACTGTATCTAATTCTCCAGAACCTAGTCTGGTAAAAGATCATGATTTTTGATTACAATGTTTTGTATTTATAATGTTTATTTTAAATGAATAAAATACACAACATCTATAAGGGTTGAGTATAGTTGCTCAGGCTCAGGTATTTATATGGAACCTTTATATTCATGAAATTTCACAAGATAGTCTAAAACATACAACTATCCTGACCATTCTTAAAAACATTTAGAACATAATTGGTTACCAACACAAAGGGTTTACTACAAACTAATTTCATCTCATGATACTATTGATTCTTCGAGGGGATTACTTTAAATGTTCCCCAAACCCGTTCATACTAGTCCAAATCATTCCTCTTTTATCAAATAATTGATTTAATTCATAAATAATGTGCCACATCAAATATCCGTATTGAGTAAAGGATACATATTTATCAATATTTTACTATTTAAGAAAAAACTATCAATCTAAATTCTATATATAAAAATTTTATTCTATTTAAACATTAATTTCATATATGATATATAATATTAAAATATAAGGAAAATTTAATTTCCCTTTGAATGTGAATTTTTCGATGTTAATTTAATGACAAAGATAAATAAATCAAGGAAGTGAATTTCAATTCATTCCATGGTAAAAGTAATCATAATACATTTTGAGGAAGATTAAGGATAGTTTCCATAGAATATTTACCCATTAGGGTAAGTATAAATGGTTTTTTCATCAATGAATTGAAATAATATAATAGACATTAAAAATAAATCTGAAGGAAAATATGTATTCCATTTTGAAAAACATTTTCAAAATCCAATTCATTGAAAATCACTATTTAAAACTACTATATAAAAAATATTTTGAAAAATATTTCATTTAAAATAATCATTGAAACTTGTAAAATATCCGCGAGAAGATTTGACTGGTCAGGACAACTAGAAATTACATTAAGGTTGTATATGTTAAATCAATGTTTTGTTTCACCTTATCGATAATATATAAATGGGTACTATTTTTAAAATATCATAGGATTCCATGGATATTTTTTCAAATAGATAGAATTGGTGAAATTTTCTTTAATAAAACATTTTAACAAGATTCAAAAAAATTGAAGATATTTTTTGATAACATATTTCTAACCGAAGATATAAATCAAGCATGATTTTCATTAAAAGATTATGTACCAAATAAAAATGTTACTATTATTTTAAATATTTAATTATTAAATAGCTTATAATAAAAAAGAATTTTTTATTGGTATATTTTTAATTAATTTCTTCCTACTAATATTATGAATAAAAACACTCCATTATAATGAGATTGTAAAATAAACCCTTAAAATGATCTTAACATTTATGTGAGAGTTAATAAATGAATTGATTATGTGTATCCCAAATAAATTGCCATAAAATAATATGGAATTAATATATTATATAATAAATATTCATTACACATGTAATATTAGCATCAAATAATCAAGAAATTATAAGTTTTACACAATTAGTGGAAATTGATTTAAGAAATCCCTTACCTTGAGATTCCATTGGGTTGGATTATCTTTAACCTCATTTATTTTGTATTAAATCATTTTATTAACATATTAAATAACCATATTAATATTTATAATATCAAATATTATCCTTTTGGGATATGTTATCTCTCTTTTATTTATAATCATTTATTATATTCATTGGTTTGGGTGTTAATTTCCTTTTTTAGTATTTTTTGATATATTTCTTTCTGATCATATTACTTTGATAATGATTTTTTCATCTCAATAATTTATATAATTATTTACAAAATATATTTATTAATTTTATATGAATTTATATTAGTGCATAAATTTTGGTGATAGGAAATGAAATACACTATTTATAGAGCTGTTACGTCATACGTACAGATAAAAATTGAATCAATTTTATTGTCATCTTCAATGAATGAAATGTAAATGGTATATAAATATATATATATTCATAAAATAACCATATTTTATTAACATATTTCACATATTTTCATTAAGCATATCTTTAATAAATTCCATGTAAAGCATGAAAAATCACATCGTTTTGTGAGGTGGTAGTTCACTACACACAAGAACGACATTATTATATTCCCACAAAATAGAAATCATGAAGGTATATTGTATATAACAATAAAATATTCATAAATAAATCATAATTATCCTAAATATCATATATTACTATTATTTTTATTATTATTTCCTACTTTGATAAGTGATAATAGAAAAACGAATGATATTGGTTAACGAGGTTGTAGTCTGTTGTAGAAATGAACGATTATTTCACAGCACCTACGATGGATGTGTTTAATGTTTTTTGTAATAACCATAAGATAATAAGTTATAAGTATATATATGATACTTAGTTTTTTATATAATAAATATATAATAATAACTTAAGGAGTATGAGAAGAAAATAATATAAAAAATATTTTAGAAGAATATTACCACTTCCCTAGGTATCTTCTTTAGGTTTTCACTAATTCATTATTTAGAAATAATTAAACCCATGATAAGGTTTATAGGTTGAGAGGAGGGAATATTTTTAGTTATTTGGGAAGGTATTTAATAACCATAAAAGGATTTAATGTGTGAAGTGGGAAGGAGAGGGATTGATTTTTATAGGTGGGTGAGAGGACACCCTTTTATTTATTGGAAAGAAGTTATGTGAAACCATGTATTAACATAAAAATATGCTTCTATAAAAGAAAAAAAAAATTAGATAATATAGGATGAGTGATTGAAATATGTCTAGAGAATACGTTTTTTCTTGTTTTGGGTCCTTCTTGACACTTATATTCTATTTTTAACCACAAAGTAAACTAAATTTTATGTTAACCTCCATAATTTATTTAAACTATTTTCACAAATTAATTTTATCAAAAATTAATTTGAATTTTTTTGTAATTATATATTATTATTTTTTCAAATATGGTGTACATTTTTTAAAATTCAATTCGCATACGTGGAATTTAAATTATTTTAAAATTAATTATGCAGACTCAGTAAGAAAGAGAGAATCATAACTAAAAATGTTAAAATATTTATTAAGTCATTTTGTATAAATTCAATATAAAAATTATTATAATAAAATAAATTTGATATTTAAATTTATAATTTTACCATTTTGAATTTAAAACTAATTAAATAAAAAATTTAACATTATAATATATTTAAATGAAAAGTCATTTTTCAATTAAAATTCTATATTGCACACAATTTATTAAACAATTAAACATCTTAGAAAAAATAAAAATTCACCCTAAACTAATTTTAAAACAATGATCTTAAAAGTGATGTATATTTCTTATAATAATATTTATAAACGTGTCTAAATTTATTTTTTAAAACAATTTCCATAATAAAAGTTTAAAAAACATCATTTAAAGAAATACAACTTTTTATGTGTAAATTTGGAAATGTTCTTATCTTATGTGTTCAGTCAATAAATTTCCCTTAAAAATTTTCCATTCCATTATGTTTTTTAAATAAAAAAACATTTTGCATATGGAAAATTATCTTTCTCTGATAAATATTTTCTTAATGAAAATATACATTCTCTGAAAACGTTTTTTTACTTTACCTATGGGTTTGATTGTCTTATCCAGTGTTTTCTTAAACCAAGACTAAAAATATTTTCCTTAAAATCAAAATATTAGATCCTTACATAATCCAGAACCATACAGTTTCTTAGAATCCAATTTTCTCTGGATTTTGACTCTGATTTTTTCTGAAATAAAACTCTGATTTATCCTATAATCAGACATCAATTTCTCATGAAATCAAACTCTGATTTCTTCTAAATTCAGAATCCAATTTCTCCTAAAATTAGACTTTAATTTCTTCTGAAATTATAAACTGATTTATTATAATATTAGACTCTGATTTATTCTAAAATTTCACTCTGATTTCTCCGGAAACTAGACTCCAATTTCTTCTAAAATCAGACTCTGATTTCTTCAGAAATCAGATTCATAATTCTCTAGAAATAAGACTCTGGCCATTAATTTTTTCAGACTCTGAAATCGTCATAAATATCATTCTATATTGAAAAGAATTCAGACTCTAAAATCATTATAAATTAGAGTTCAGATTCCTCTAAATTTTGTCTATGGAAATCTATTATTTCAAAACCCGATAGTTCAATTTTTTAGAATCCAATTATTCATACTTGTTAATATTTATTTGTCTTAAAAATATTTTCCATACGTATTATCATTTATTAAACAATTTAATTTTCCCCAACATTGTATATATGAAATGATGTTGTAAAATTGGTGTTTAACTAACTGTTGGCTGGGTGACTCGTGTATAGGTCCCTTTGAGATTTAAGGGAATATATGTTTGTAGGATGAAAGACTGACCCATCAGAACTGTGTCCTATCAATATCCCAGCCATATGAGGATTTCAACTTATATTAATAGAAGTGTTGACATGTCTAGAGATTACATATTGTGATGCAGTGAAGATATTTCTAGAGTGATAGAATCTCATGCTTTGTGTGATATGTGAACATCTTATTCGACCATGAACAACTTGTTCAACTTATTGTGACTTCGATTGTTGTGTACAATCAAGGGATTCTGGGGATAAGAAGAAAGAGGTGCTGACTACCATAAAGTTAAAGGTCTTTTCGAGATAAGAAGACATATTTGTCGACAACCTCAATGTTTGAGGGATTTTGGGTATAGTAAGACAGAGGTTTCAACTACCTTAAATCTCAAGGGATTGCGGGGATAGAAAGATAGATTCTGATATTCTTATTGAGGGATCACATCGGTTTGGGTAAGATTTTTTTTAATGTATAAACCAAGGGACCTTTATCCAAGGTTGTTGGAAACAAATCCCTTTTAGGATAAAAGAGTTCCTGCCATTTTACTTTTTCTTGTTATAAGTTTTAATTCTACTATATTTTGTTAACGAAAAAAACTATAAATTTATTATTCTTTCTTATTCTTCTATACTCTGATATAATTATATTATATATGATTGAAGGTATAAATTTTTTAAGATAAATTTTATTAATAATAATTATGATAAACTAATTTACATTTATGTTCATTATAATTGGATTGGGGACCATCCAATTATCCCTTTTCTTATGTACCATTGAGGGTTTTTAATTTCACCATGTTTAACTTTGATAAAAATAGATTTTATTAAGGTTAAAAGAGAATGTTTTTAAAATTACAATTCACCCCTCTTTTAATTGTACATCTACATCTACATTTCAATCCTATAATTGGTATCATATGAAGCTCTTTGAAATACTTGTACTTTCATATATGTTTTCTTGTTTAACTTTTCTTGATAAAATTTACATACTCGTGTTTTTTGTAAATTTTCTTTGTTTATAAAATCTTTCTACCAATAATTCTTGTGGAATAGTATTTTTATTATAGAATTGAAGGAATGAACATTGGTTCAATAGACCATTTAAATCCTATTAGACCACCAATTTATGATGGTAATGATTACAAGTACTAGAGAGATATGATGAATATGTTTTTATTAACAATAGTGTGGATTATTTTTTCTTACTCACTGGTGAATAAAAGGTTTCTAAAAAATAAATTATAAAATTCAAAAATCAGGAAAAACATGTATATAAACTAAAATAAAAACTACACAACACTTTATTATATTCCATGACCAGGAATATCTTCAGTCAAATATCATCTTCTGATGTTTCCAACAGTATCTAGAATAAAATTAAAGTTACGCATTTTGGAACATCAAAAGTAATAGAACGTAAATGAGTTATGCTTAGAGCCAAATATCATGGATTTATCTTTCCTTATAAAGAACAAGATTGTAAAGTGAAGCAATGATTTATTTCTATATTTAATAGTCTTCAATATGTGGGATAAAAAGGACATTATAATGAAGTTCTTATGGATAGATAATTGATATTATTCCCAAGGAGTGGTAATCTAAATGGAAAACTATTGATGAAAATTGGAAAGTATTTAACATTTATCTTGATTATTTATTTGGAACAGTTCTTTAGTATCATACAAGAATGATAATAGATAATGATTTAAATTAGAAGTAAAATGGTAATAGAAGCATTTTTTTACTACAAAATCTAAATCCAAGACATCGGAAAGGGTAACTAGAACTAAAAATAATAATGTTGTTGCAATATATAAATCAAGAAAAAGTGATCAGTCTGACAATGATCTAGCAAATATTTCTTAATTGATGAACAATATTTGTGGGAAAGAAAACTTTTCAATAAATTTATAAGAATAATGACAGAAAGGACATGAATGATTTATATGTAACTTGTTATGAATGTAAACGGTATAGATATATCAAACCCGGTTGCCCTATGATCAAGTGAAAATACAGAAAGTATAATCACTCTAAAAGAAACAAAAATAGGTAATTCAAATCTATGGCTAAGAAAGTCCTAAAGGATAATAGCACCTGGAGTTCCAGTGGTGGTGACTCTTGAGATTAATATTTGGAATATTAATCTTATATTTAGAAGAATATTGGTCCTATAGACAGATTACCTATTAAAAATAATTTTCTTCTGGATAAGGTACACAATATTGAATCATTAACCAATATTTATTTAAATACTAATAAAGAATATTATGAATCCTTAGATAAATAATATACTTCATCAAAAAATTACACCTTTCCTTAATTTAGAGAAGTTTTTAGATTTGAAAAATTACATGATAATGATAACTGTAATACAAAAAAGAAGTTAGAGAAAGGGGATTCTAGAATTAATATTTTTAAAAAAGAATTATCAGATCTTTCAAAACTTCATGATCAAGAAACTATTAATTTTGAAAGTATTTCTAAAAACCATACAGATGATAATTTTTTAAATGATATACTTTATAAGGATCTTTAAAATATTATTTCAAGGGAAAATTTTTAATATAATAACTCAAACTATATGAATAATTACTATGAGGATAATAATTTAATAATTAGTCTAATATATCAAATTTTTACCTCAAAGAATATTTTATCAAATTTAATTTCTGGAACGAATAAATTTAATAAAATGTATTCATAACTTCTTCTACTTAGGAATAATTCTTGATTTGGTTATACTCACTAAAAACCTGTTTTTAATCATAACTATTTTGTTCCACAATGTTCTCATTTTTTCACTAAGTGACAATGTGGTGGAAAATGGGAGAAAAATTGTTCTCTGAATAAAACCAAATCCTTAGGTTTTCAAAAATCTTACTTTTCGAAGAAAATGTGGATATCTAAGATTTTAGTTCGTATAATTTCCATATCTCTGATAATTTGGATTCCAAAAGTCTTATTATTTTATTTTAAGAAAAAAAAGGATGCGCCATCATTAATAAATGGTAAATGGATTATGGATGTTTTCAGCACATGAATGGTTATATACATCATTTAAAATACTATAAATAAGAAAGGAGGAAAGGTCCCCTTTGGAGATAGTGCTCAGGGGGGAATTTTTGATATAAGTAACATTTTTCGTCTTGGTAAAGCATTAATATCAAATATTTTATTTGCTAATGGTATTAAGCACAACCTTATAAGCACCATCCAAATATGCGATGATGGTTACCTTTTGAATTCCATGAATGATGAATGATTAGTACACAATTCCATGGATGAATTTATTTTCCCTACCTATATGCACAAGAATGTTCATACACTTAACTTAGAAGAACATAGGAGCCAAGAACTACCTTTTCCTAGTGTAGTGGAAGATCAATCTTGGTTATGTCATTGAATAATAGGGTATTGTAAACTCAGGAACCTAAGAAAAATTTCAAGGAAAAGTACTTCCAGAAATTTTTATTCTTTAAGAGATTAATTGTTTCTTGGTCATTCAAGAAGAATCCCTCATTAGAACATTCCACTGAAGAATCTGAATGTGCAGTAGTAAGAAGTTATTGTTCTCAAGTATTGTGAATGTAACACACAATGACAGACTATGTAATGTGTTTTACCAAAAGACAAATAATGTATGATAATACTAGTGTCATTTACCTATAAAAACCCCTACATATCACTCTCATTAATGGGACATAGATATTAGGAATCAATTTCCTAGAAATCACACAATTAAAGTATATATTATTTTATAATTTATTCGAAAACAAGACAAACTTGCTGGCATTTTTACAAAATAATTACCCTATGATAGATTTGAAAAAAATATGTTAGGAATGATAACCGAAAGATAATCATCCATATTAACTTTCTATTAAAATTGTCCCTTTACATTAAGATACTCATTTTTATAGGGGGACTAAATATGCTTACTCTGTTATATTTCCATAATTTTTTTGGAACCTATTATTTTTGTTCCTTAATAAAAATTTCAGAACCGATGTTATTTAAAACGAACCTTATCAATTTTAGAAATTCTATCTGAGTAATCCGGAAGTTATGTTTTCTTAATCAAATCAAAATAATTTTTTTTCTTATTGGTATATCAATATTGTTTTTAAAAAAACATTATCAGATTCACTTTCCTCAAATTCAATTTTATTAAAACCTCAAATTATTGAAAACATCAAAATACATTTTCAGCATTGATATAAACTATTAGATCAGATCAAGATAATCTAAACCATTAGATTGAATTAGGAATACATACCCTCTCTATGAATCCTATATAAAGGACCCCCTTATTCATGTCCCACATTGGTTGCCTTAGTGGTTTTTGTGCCGAATCACTATCGACCTTCAAGTAAGCCATTTGTTTTTCTCTATTTACATAATCTATGAATTTCTCTTGATGTTTCATCTCAAAATATGATGGCTTCCAACAAGGAACTCAATTTTTGGTTATTTTATTGATATTGGTTGGTAGACCCAAATTTCATTCTGGATTATGATTTTATGACTTCAAAAATAATTAAGACAAATGGATGGGAATGGCTTCGTGTTTCTAAATAGGAGAATCAAGATCCAGTTTTTCTAGATCTCCTAACTGAAGTCTATGATTTAGTTTTCATTGAAAAAGAATAAGGAAGAGAAAAATTTTCTTTTTAGAGCTATGGAGAAAATTATTCTTTATCTTTCAAAAATGATGCTAGCATTCTAGATATACCATGTTAAGGAGATGCTATCTTTTTATTTCTCATGTTTCTAGACAAGGAAGGTACTTTAGAGAAGTTTAGGTCAATTGAGTGCCTTGGGATTAAATGAATTAATTCACCATATATCAATCATCTTTCAACAAATTATAGATTGTTAGCCCAATGGATGGAAGGATATATCATTTCGAGAAAGAGAGAAAAGGATTCCCTTAAGAAATGTGATATATTCATGATGGATTTTTTGGTGAATCTAAGGAAGATAAATATCATCATGTACATTATCTTGACCATCTAAAATATAAAGAATGGAACCATAAAATCTCATATTATTATGTATAATGAAATCTTGTCAAAGATTATTGTTATTTTTATTGAATAATTCAATATTATTTTCTGCTAAAAACCCAAGGTTTTCATGATTTTATCGTTCAGTGATGATACTCTAAGTAGAATGAATATCAGTTTTAGTATTAAGACATGATTGTTCATTGATCTACCAGATAGTGATGTTCATGCTATCCACAAGAATGGTGAAGGAGGAGAAACAACCATGAAAACCCCAAAGAAAAAAATAAATAACTAGAACCAAAAGAGGAACCTCCAGTACTAGAATCAATATCTTCTCCACCTAAGATGAAAAAGATTAATTCATTCATTGATGAAGTTGTAACCATGTGGGGAGAGAAAAAGAAGAAAAATAATGAAGGTTATGTAGCTTTTGGGTTAGACTCTACTGAGGATAGAGACTTAAAAATGAAAGAAGTTGAAGAGATTGAGAAGAAAGAAAAGGAAAATATGTTAAAGAAGAAGATGTATGAAGCTGAAATTTTCCATGAATTTCATAAAGACACAGAGAAGGTGTCTGAACAAATCCAGGTAATCGAATCCTTCTTCCAATAGTAAATTTTAATAAAAACTCCCGCAATGAATGTTTCAGTTCTGATACCCACTGTTGAAGAAGAATTGTTTTAGAAAAAAAAAGATGAGTAAGAGGAAATTAAATATGTAATCAAAATGGTGGAATAATATCATGAGAAATAAAGTACTTCTAACTATATTTCTATCAAAACTTCGCAAATTGAATCAACAAAGATAATATCATAAGGTAAATAATATGATGCTCAGGACCAGGATGATAAAAATTTATATAATGAAAGTAGTAATCATTATTTACTTCATCCTAGTGACGTTGAAGAGGTTTTAGATAAAGTGGATCAAAAAGCTACTGAAGATGATGATAAAATAACCCATATTTCTGATAGTGGGCATGATACTCTGAAAGTTGTGAAGGAAATCTCTAAAGTAGAGAAAGGAAAAAAAGTATCTGTTTATTCTCTTATGAAATCTATTTTTGAAAAATTCAAGAAACTTTTTGTTGAAAAATCTAAGACAAAAGAAGAATAAAAAGATAAACTTCTCTCACAATCAAAGGAATCTACCTAAAAAAAATCATATTCCCTAGGAAAAGATTTTTTTGTTCAGTCCTTGAAGATTCTACTAAATACCATGCCCCTATTTACATGTATGGACTCAAGTTTTCATCTTCTTAAACAAACAATTAATCAGAAGTCAGACTCAACAAAAATTCTCATGGAAATTGTTGTCAAACATAATTCTCAGTTCAAGAAATTTTATATTGCCTTTGATAATAATAGGTGGTCTTTCAAAGAGATAACAATGTTTTCTAAGTTATTGATATATGAATATAAAGTATTTTATGATTTCCATGATGTTTATTACAGATTCCTGTGATTAGTCATATTACACAATCAAGAACCTTACATCAAGTCATTCATAGAAGCTGAATCAAGAACATGCTTCCTGGATTAAAAAATATAGAGACCTAAATGGAAATATAAATTTAATGCGCTCAATTTGAAATGGGAAAAAATTTTGTAAGAAATGGAAGAAAAATTCATAGATAAAAAAGATGTGGTAATGTCTCAAGCCTAAATTCTTAACACTCAAGAATAAAGAATCAATGATCCCAAAATGAAAAATGAGGATGAATATCCTTTGATCAAAAAGACTGAGAATGATAACAAATAGTTGAAGAAGATGAAGGTAACCTTGAGAAAGCTAATTCTCTAAGATTTAGAATAATATGATCCTTAGGGATTTCAAAACCTAAGGGGATTTTATTTGTATTCATCATAGATCATAATTAAAAAGAAGTAATTTTTTCTTTTAATTTTCATAAAATTAATACCTTATTAATTTTATTCTATTTCGAAAAGTTGTTTATGCCTTCCAAAAAGGGGTAGATTGTTGAGTCATAAATGTTCCTTTATAACTTTGCATTCTTTTATGTTTTGAAAATTATAGAATCCTAATGTTATTGAGAATTATATTTCTATAATGAATTTTATTTATAGGAAAATTACATTCTCTAAAAACGTTTTTGTATATACCTATGGTTTTCATTGTCTAATCTAGTGTTTTCCTAAACCAAGATTGACCATATTTTTCTTAAAAGACAAAAATCGAATCCATACCTAACTTAGAAACTTGTAATTTTTTAGCATCTGATTTTTCCAAATTTGTGACTCTTATTTCTCTTGAAATCAGATCATGATTTCTCCTGAAATCAATCTCCCATTTCTACTAAAATCAGACTTCGATTTCTTTGTTAATCAAACTCCACGTTCTCTTGAAATCATACTCAAATTTCACCTAAAATTAGACTCTGATTTTGTCTAAAATCATACTCTTCTTTCTTCAAAAATCAGATTCTGAATTCAAGATAAATTAGACTCCAAACACTCATTTTGTAGTCACCAAAATCATCCTTAATAAGATTCCATATTCCTTAGAATTAAAACTCTAAAATCTTCACAAATAAGATTCCAGATTACTGAAAATTTAAACTTTGAATATCTATTATTTCAAAAATATGATTGTTCATATTTTTAGAATCGAATTATTCTTACTTGTTAATATTTTTAAAGCGTAATAATATTTTCCATACATATTATAATTTCTTAAACATAATAACATTTTCAATGTTATCTTATCTGGAATGATGTTGTAAAATATATTTTTAACTAACTGTTGTCTGACTGACATGTGTATAAGTCCCTCTAATAATTAAGAAAAAAAATAAGTGTTGGAGGAGGGAGCCAACTGTTAAAACCATTTCCTATAAATATCCCATCCATTAGAAGATTTCAACATATGTTAACAAAATCATTGACACATCTAGAGAATACATTATATGATGTTTTAAAGATATTTATAGAGAGAGAGACTCTCTTTCTTTGTGCGATCTGTGAATAACTTGTTCAGTCATGAACAACTTTTTTATCCTAGTGAAACTCTAATTGTGGCTATATCCAATTGAGGGCTTCTAGGGATAGGAATATAGAGGAGTCAGATACCTTAATGTTTGAGGTCTTTTGGGGATATGAAGACAGAGGATCCAGCTACCTTAACATTCGAGGGCTTCCATGGATATATCGATAGAGGTGCCGACTACCTTAATGATAAAGGGCTTTCGGCGATAGCAAGACATATTTTAATATTCTTATCAATGTCTTACCATAATGTGGGTAAGACATAATTTCATGAATGTTTAAATATAGTGAACTTTTTCCATGGTTGTTAGATACCCATATCTTGGAGTTAAAATATTTCCTACCTATTTACCTATTCATTTTACATGTTCTAATTACCCTATATTATGTTAATGAATGAAATTATAACATTCTAATACTTTATTTTTCTTGTATACTCTGATATATTATATTATATACTATTTAAGGTACAATATTTCTTTAATATAAACTTGATTAAGTTTCCTTAAGATAAACTTTCTTAATATTAGTTTCTTTACACTTGGACATAGACCCCCCCCCAATTATACCTCTGTTTAGGATCCAAGGAGGGTTTGTAATTTCACCTTGTTTAACATTGTTAAAGATATTTTTTATGGTTAAAAAAGATTTTTTAACTTAGAGTTCTCCCCCTCTTGTAATTGAGCATTTAAATCTACATTTTAGCCCTAAATTTTTCCTATCAAATCTATTGGGTGAATGTAAATTTTTTTAATATATAATATTTTTTTATGGTCAGGCACTAATACTAAATAATTTAATTTAGAAATATTAAATTATTTTGGTTCTTAAAAATAGTTGTTTATCCAAAACATACTTTATATTCCATTGGTTTTATATTCATTCCTAACTAATTTAAAACCAATACATTCAACCATATATTTTCATAATTTATTCAATCCAATTTATAACAACTAATTTAATGGTTATGAGGTATTTTCCATTTTAAATAATAATATTTATTATATTCGATAAGACGTTATCTTGCATGTAAAGTAATCTATCAAAGAAAATAATTTATTCACAAAATGGATTCTAAATCAGTATTATGTGCATTAAAATCTATAGAATAGATTGAATTTATTTGATACATTAAATATATCATAATGTATTTATATTTTGTATTCCTTTATATGCTTGGTGTTGTGTTTCATACATTCCACTGAATATGATGTTCATATTATAAAATGTCTGGGGGTTACAAATATAGTAAATTTATCTGTATCTATTAATATCAATTGAATATGTTGATGTTAAACAAACATTAAAATATTATACATATTTATTAAAAATTTAATAAACTCTTTGAATCTAAATAGTTATCAAATATCAATTTTTGGTGAAGATATTCTCATATGCACATTAATGATGATGATATAATGAGGACTACTTTCAGATGTCATTATAAGAAATATGATTTCATTGTGATTTCATCCAATATAATGAACATGCCAGAAACAGTCATGGGAATGAATAATTACATTTTCAATGAAAATTTTTATAGTTTTAATGTGGTTTTTATTGATAACCACCTTTTGTATTTTGAGTAAGAGGTGGGGTTTGTAGAGTATATGTACAATGTTTTGGGGATACGAGGGAATTCACTATTGTTCAGGAAGATATTGATGTTTGATTTTAGGGTTGTAGAGGTGTGTTTCATGGTTTATCTATAACCATATGGTATACTTCCCATGGATCCTTCAAACATTGAAATAGATTATTCATGGGATTCCCTTTAAAATTATATAGTGGTGTAGGGTTTCCTTTGTGTCGTAGGATATTACAAAAGGTTCATACTAGAATACTCTTAGAATATTTCTCCTTTGATAGACTTGAATAGAAATGATAAGGTTTTAATATATATATATATAAATATAATGATACATTCCAATATTTTAAAGAGAATATTATTCAATGCTATGATTTGTTATTTAATAGATGAGGTAATTACTTTTGAGGGTTATTCTGATGCTTTCCATATCACTATGTCCAATGTATTAATATACAAGATAGTGGCTATATCTCATTGCAATTAGTAATTATTTAAGACTGGAATTATATACTCAATACATGATCTAGATTACTCTTTGGTTCTTATTTACATAATGTTGTTCTGGAATTACCTCATAAGGGAATGATTTATGGTCTTCACAGATCATAAAAGATAATGGTATATATTATCCTAATAGAAATTGAATTTATGATAGTGATGGTAGAGGGAGTTAGTTACTGATTCTAACATCAATATTAATTATTATTAGAATGGTAATATTATGGACAATTCCATGAGCATGGAATCATGTGGTAGTGATGTTTGTGGGTTATAATAAAGTGAGAATTTTATGTGACAGTTTTTTGTGATGCACCATGATATAGTAGAATTTGATAGTAGATTTGTATTTATAATCGGATGTTGTATTCATCTTTAGAGAAACTAGTGGGGGCATCCCAACTAAATAATTTTTAGTTGGTGGTTAGGAGAGATAATTTGTTTTTGGTGATGATATTATGGGATATTCATTGCATGAACAAGACATTCTATTGTTATAGGGGAGACTCGTGGTTCCTTTGGTGGTGCATGTGCCAGTTATCTATGAGTTCCATTATTCACACTTATATGTATATCACTGTGTTTCTAAGATGTATCATTATTTTAGAGTTTGAGTTTGATGGTTTGGCTGAAGAGATCATTTATGTCTCTTTCCTCTTAATTATTGGTTTTTAGTGGGTGAAGGTCATGCATCACATTCTGAATGGTTTGCATCAACCACTCAAATTTCCCTAGTTGAAGAGGAATTATATATTGATAGACATCATCAACAGTTTTCTTCACATTCATATAGTACATGATGGTAGGTGGGTGATAATGGAAAACATGGTAAAGTCAAATAACATCTTAACTATTTAAGAGTTGATCTTACTAGAGGTTCTCTTAATGTAGTATCTATAGAAGGTAGTGAGAAATCATAGGGTTATAAAAATGATCATATTTATTCTCGGTTATTGGTTCTCAACTAGGCTTTGTAGAGTTCTCTAGGATTCTTTTGGTTCTCGTATATTACTTATGACCTTTTACATATGCATATGGAAATGTAATTAAGAAAAACTAACCAGACATAACTGGACATCTTGTGAACTTGTATTATAGATTTTGAGTTTTGTTGTAGATACCCCTATCAATGGTGTAGTTCACATAAAATAATAATATTAACTCTTCCATTGGTATTTCACCAATCGTTTAACTATATAACCAAACTTTTAAAACACCATTGTTTTGGTCCAATCTTAGATTTCCAGATTTTTTAAATCAAAATAGGTCAAAATCAAAACATAGAAGTTGCATGTGATCTGTGAGTGAATAAAGATAGGATAGGTTCACCAAATATCCTATAATAATAATTTTAGAAGACCTATAGAGTAAAAAATTAGATATAAAGTGTTCCTAAAGATATTACCTCATCATTGAATGTGCAGTTATGATCATTATAGAAATCTTTCTTGTTGATTTATGGGAATTGAATGATAAATGTTATCACTCTCAACACAGATGAGTGTGGATCATAACAACATTCATGTATTATAACTTTTCTCTTACCAATATTCTGATTCACATATCCTTGATTAATGTGTTTTGGATGTTGTAGTTGATACTTCTTTCAAGGAATAACTTGTTTAAATGTAGGAAAAATAAAATATTGTGTTTTACATGCTTGTTATTCGGTTGGTTTATAAATTGTAGTGACATTATTTATTCTAATTGAGAAAATTGGATAGGGATTTTCTGTTAATTTCTTAATATCCCATTTTTTCCGATGCTTTATTTTTTATGAGATGATATGTTTAAACATTTGAATTTATTATTTGAATAATTTTGAATAATTTTGGTTCATATTCATTTAATGAATATGTTGTGTTCTTATAAAAATTTGATCATTTGGTGGTATAACCTGAGATTTTCATCCACACACCATTATTAGAAATTTTTAGGGTTTTGTTATAATTTACTTTGGATGAGAATAATTTGAGAGGTAAAAAATATAAGGGGACAATTTTTCATGATCCCTTTGTGTGTCTTTTGTGTCGTAATATTTGAGATTAAGATAGTGTTTTTGGAGTATGGTTGAGATTAAATTTTATGGGATGTCCTATTCTATAGTATAGAGCCATATGTTGAAATATAGGGATTGTATTTCCAATGTAACCCTGGTCTCAGCTATGTATGGCCATTGGATGGTTGATTTTGGTGGTTTTATCTTTTGTTTTGGGTGCATCTACAATGTAATGGTTGGTTTAACTATAAAACCTTGGAATAGAGCATCCATGTATCTTCCTCTAGATTTTATATTGAGTAATTAGGAATAAGGTACAACATGATGTCATAATGGTCCAGATTTACGGATCACATTCATTTAGGGGTTGATATGGAGTAGTTAATGGGGTTTTTCCACTAACCAACACTATTTTTATAGGATTCTTTGTGAGATACTGGGAGATTATGATGTAGATTTTTGGGGGTTGGTTTGGATTTGATCCAATGTGATGTTTCCTCCATTGCAATAATTGTTTTTGGGTGTAAACCCTAGGGATTATCATGTGGTCATGGTGGTAATGTATTAGTCCTATATTTTATACTCTTTGTAAAAATATAGGCTCTCCCATGGGAATAAATTATATCCCCCCTTATCTATTCAACCGTTGTTGACCTGAAATCTTTCATATGAAATATTACACACTATATATTAGGATTTAACCACCATATCTATGAGATAAATCTATTAATTATTAATGGAGTGTTTTAAATATTCTACATTATTTTTTCGCACTTCCATTCTCTCTCAAAGCTTCATGGTTTTTCATATATTAGGTTTTCATGTGGTTTTATATAGTTATTGATGTATGGTTACTACTGGGATGATTTCCATATGAGTAATTGGTTTCTTTTGGGAGACATGGTAGGTAAATTATGCTTACAATTCCATTATTTATTAGATAATATTGAACATATATGTTGAGGTTAGTGGAATCATTGGTTCTATATTTCTATTTTATATTTTACGATTTTCAAGGATTATTTTGTTTGGTATTTGATCAAATTGAAATAAATTTTCATAATTAACATATTAGAGATTAATTTCAAAATTGATATCATAAACACATGTGATGTTGTTTTATTAGTCATGTGTCTTTTTTATTTTCTAGATATTTTTCTAGATATTTATATGAATATTCTTGTTTTTTTCATGATTGATATTATATAAATATTTTTAAATTTTCTAACTTTATAATAAATAAATAGATAATGAAATTTTCGACAAACTTCAATTATAATTGTTCGATGAAATTTGATGTGTATGGAATAATTTCATGAAAATGTTTATAGTTGACCTATAGCTCTTATAAAATATTTTTTAATTGTTTCATCCAATTTGTATATTTAAATAATGAATCAATTATTTTATTATGTAAATGAAAATATTTTTGTTGATGTTATGTTATTGGGGTTAACTAATTATATCCATGTTTGTTAAAGTCATCAATTATTAGGAGTTCTTTCCTTTTTTGTCCCTTGATATTGTCAGATGAAAATACTTTAATCCACATTTATGGAAAATTGAATGGTGGATACATAATTTGAATTTTTATATAGTGTTTTTATAGTCAATTTAGATAAAATTTGTTGATCTTAAGGATTTCCTATAATCGAATTACCAAAGTGTGATATTCATTTTTTGGTTGGTTTGGGTTAAATGATTTGTATTCCAGTCTTTCATGGTGGTTATTTTGGTGCATAGTTGTTTGAATATTATATTTTATGATTTTTAACTACCTTTCCTGGTTGGTTTATGCACCATGAGTGAATCTTCATTTTGAAAACATTGGATAACTCCATGAGTACATGACTTTTGGAAATGTAATGACATAATAATATACTCAAGGGATATGTATTTCTTATTAAGATAATTATATCTTTTAAAAAACTAAAACAGTGGGAGGATGGAAAGAATTTCTCTTGGGATATGGGATAGTAATGTCGATATTGGAATATGAATTAGGATGTAATATTGGCATATGTTAAAAAGAAAATAAAAAACCTAAATTTATAATGGTGGTTCAATGAATGAATAGTATTATGATAAATTATTAATTAAATATGGTTAACAATAAAATATATTTTTTCTTTCTTTTATGTGGGATTTTCTATTTGTTAGACAATAGTGGTGGTAACTGGGTATCAAATGGATAGGTAACTATAGCAGAGTCAATTGCTAAGTAGTTTCTCATAGTGTGGTTGTACATGATATAAGTAATACATTTTTTAATTTTTAACACTATATCGTCCATTTTGTTAAGGAATACTATACCCAAATGTTTTGGTGTTATTTTCACCATTATCCCAGTTAGTGAGGTAATTAATATATATCTTTTACCTATCCTACACTCTCCCATAGATTCAAACTTGTTGTATTAGTGTATCCCATTAATGACAGATTATGGTATATGGTATGTCTCTACAAGATATGTGAAAGATCTTAGTTTTACTGTACTTTTATATGTGGGATCCGAAACATTAAGGTTGTGACATATGGATCTATATAGATAATGGGAAAATGGTTTCCCGCTAGTGTAAAAGAATGGGATATAATTGATTAAGATATGTTGAATGTGACAAGGATTAATGTGAAATTTGGACAACTACTTGGTCGAGGATTGAATGGATATATTAACTAATTCCAACACAAGATGTTTTTTACTCTTAGGAAACTATGGTTGGTAGTTTTAGGGCCTGAATTGCATCAATGAATATCTGCTATATATAATGTATTTCTTCATATTATATTCAGAATTGGGGATTGGAATAGAAACCCAATAGGGTAAGTGGAAGTGTATTACTATTATTTTTTATAAACATTGATATTATGTTAAATAATATTATAAATTACATAGTTAAAGAACCTTGGTATGGATGAAATGTATATTTATGAACTTTGGTAATCATTTGGTAAAATGTTTTCCTCATTAATCATTCATATGATTCTTTTAGATTTTCTTCAAGAGTATTTGGGGTAGATCCTATTGATTATACATGTGTCATTGCCAAATATATATATGTAAACTATTTATGTGGTCCATGGGAGTTGGTTGGTGATCAATCATGGTGTTACTATCTCTAAGTTCATGTTTAGGGTCTATTGGAGTTTTTGGTCACATCCTATGATTTTTCCTACATATTTTTAGTTTTTTTTCTACATTTCATGACCTTACTTTAATGTATTCAGACATATTCTATATTTTTGTATGGATTTTATTGGTGTATATCATCTTTTACCATATCATAAATTCACATAATGATGGTAATTCCTCCCACTACAATTTACTATATACACTCTATAATATTCTCTCACATGTTACCTAATATATGCGGGTGTTAAAAGTCCCTCCCTCTATATATTTTTAGTATAATGTACCAGTAGAGTGATGGGTTCATGACATGGTTTTTCATTTTCATCCAAAATATTTCCAATTTTTATAAAAAAAGTTCTTTTTGATATAACATAATGATATTTCCAAACATTTAAAAAATTGGTTCCCATTTTGATTAATTGATTCCCTCTTCTTAATATTCGTGTTAAATAAAACTAACACAAATTGGGAATGTGACCATTTAATTATATCCATATTTTTAACTATAAAGATAATTCCACTACCTATTTTCGCAATAGAGGCTATTAACAAAATATAAAGGGATAGGTTTTGGTTTTTATACATTATTATATTGGTATATGTAATTTCTTTAAAAAGGTACCCTTTAATGAAAAAAATTGTAGAAATATTATTCAATATAATAATTCAAATTTAAATTTAATTCCATTAGACACAGAGCCTCAATTTAACATTTAATTCAATATGGGTTGATTCTCTATATTTTTAACAATATGTTACATAATTTAGTTATGTGAAAACTTAATATGATCATTTTAACTATAGATTTCATAGATCAAGCTTGACGTTTACTACTAATTTATATGTATGTTAAATAATACACTTAAAGAAAAATGTAATGTATGGCTCCAATAAATTCAATTTATACTTTTATTTTCTTGAGAAAATAAATTCTTCCGTTTTATCATGAATTCATATTAGTTAGAGTCATTATGAAAAATAAAAAAACAAGACTTGAAAAAAATCCCTAATTCAAAAAAAAAATGTATTTTTGAATCATATTCTACTAATTTAATTTATTATATAAAAAAATGTAATAATTTAAAAAATAATTTTATCTACTACAAAATAAATTTGGGAATAAATAAAATCACAAATAAAAAAACATAATGGGTAAATTTACTTTTATAATTAATTAATCAAAATAGAAATAAATAAAAAGATAAGTATACAATAATTAATGTATTTACAATAATACTTATGGGAACATTTTTTCCATTATTTAATACATAAAAATAATTAATACCTAAAACTAAAAAATATAAATTATAATTAAATTCAAATCATGATTTTCATTTAGTTAGAACAATAGTGACACAAAATATTAAATTATATTCAATATATAATCCATTAACATTATAGTTCCATGATGATGTATAATATTATATAAAATTGATAACAACCCTTAAACAAAAAACTACAATGTAAAAAAATGGTTGTACAACTAAAAATAACATACGTAATTAAAAAAATATTTATTTAGTAAAAATTAAAACCAGTGAATAAAAAAATAAAAAAATTAAACATATTAGGATAAGAAAATAATTTTTTTTATGTGATTAATAAATGATAATTTAAATAATTCAATACATAAAAAAAAGTAAAGAATTAATTCCGAAATAGATAACTATATATATGACCTCAATAAATTTCAATGAAAATAATAAATTCTTAAATATAAATAAATCATAAAATAATATAATCATTTGTAAAAAACAAATTAACATGATGACGAAAAAATATTTTCGTAAAATTTAAATAAATTGATATCAATATATGGATGTCAATAAATAATTTCAGAAATATAATCCAACAATTAAAAGATACAATTTCCCAATCTTGTTTAGAACATAAAAATATTCATTATTACATAATTATTATAAAGTAAAAAATTAATATTTTTCTTCTCTACAAAAATAAAAACAAATTATGAAAAAAAATATTTAAATTCCCTAAACTTTATAGCTAATTAAAAAATATCATAATAAAATATTTTCAATACAAGACTAAATGAAAATTCATTTTCATTTATCTTTAAACATTTATAAATTTTCTACTATTATATAGAAAATATTGATGCATATCAGTAAATAAATCTTACCATTGACAATATAAATATTAAACATTAAGAATGGGTTCTTTTATTAATCTTTTTTTTAAAAACTTCATATTGTTAATGTCAATAGACATCATTCCCATTGAAAATAATTTAAATAATACAAAATGTTACCTCTTAATTAAATAAAATATATTAAATTTGTAATAGATTTTATATAATGGATTCAACCATACTAACATATTTTTTATAATAAATAAGAAAGAATGTATGCTAATACACATTATGTATAATATGGGATTGTTTATTTCATTCTTATAGATGGATATTATTTCCTTCTATATGAAAATTAATTACTTGTCAAAATCATACGTCTTAAGACTACAATAATTTATTGACTTGATAATCTTAGAAAATAAGTTTCACAATTTTAAAAAGATATTCTATTTCCCCCTTAATGATCATATCCTTTAGCAATCATAATTAAAAATAATTTCTACATAACATATGGAATGAAATCATACAAAATTTTGAAATTAGATTATTAGTATGGGTAAAAAAGGGACATACATAATAATAAAATGAGCATAAGTGTGTGAGAACATGATCATAAAATATTAATATCATACCCATAATATCACATATCATAAATATGATTCATTGAATAATGATTGGAAGTAGATAATACATGAACTATAAAGAAATAAAATAACCTGATCCATGAGACCATAACATTAGAATATGACATGGAATTTGGTGAATAAACATTTTCTTATAACATTGTGATCATTTTTAAATAAAATCAGGTGAACTCATTATGTTAATGGCATGAAATCAGGCCATCATATAAACTTATGGACATGAAACAAGGTCAAAAACATTACATTATGGGAAATAAATAATTTTAAATGAATAACACTATAAAAATTTAGAGAGGTTAATTCATAACACTGTGAGCACGTAATTAGGTTCAATCATAACATTTTCAATATGTAATCATATTCACGCATGAAATTATTAACATGTAAAGAGGTTTATGCATGAAATTGTGAAATTATAATTATATTCATGAAAAAAATTATGAACATGTAACAAAGTTAAAACAAAACATATTTATTCATGATTTATAAATATTTACCAAATTAATTAGAAGGACATATAGTTCTCACCCATCAAAAATTGAAAATCATATATATGTGTTCCAGAACATCATAAAACATTCAACATATCATAATCTAAGATATGACATGGGTTTCATAAACATTTAATATTATCATAATATGTGGAAAAGAGATAGTTTGAATAATAATTTGAACACTTGTTCATATAATAACCCACATAAAAATAAGTGGGTTTCATATTAATTATATCATGGTATAAACCTGGGAAGGGAAATGGGTTTCATAAACATCTCTTCACCATTCACATAAATCATTCAGTGAATGAATATGACTGGTATAATAGGATCATAACACCAGTAAGGCATAAGTATAATCAAAGGATGTCATCATAGATGGGAAATTATATTTAAAGATCAGTTTTATTGATTCCTGATGAAAGGGAATTTTTAATTTTTTAAAAATTAGTTTTTAAAAAATAAATAATTTTGATTTTTTTTGAAATCAATGTTTAGGAAGAAATATAGTGTCCAAATAAGAATATTTTTTTTAAATACATTATTTTTGAACAATATAGTATATGAATTAATGTTAATTAAAGAAACAAAATTATTCTCAAAACATTACCTAATGAGATTCAAATTCCTTAGTTTACTGATATATTAATCAAAATATTTGATCATTGGAAACATAATAACAAACAATAAATATAAATGATGATATTTTAACATAAAATCATTACCACTTTAGTATAATTTAATTTTAACCCCATAAAGGAATAAAATTAAATGAAACATAAAATATAAGGATAATAGATAAATTGATGCTATTAAATGTCAAATGTGCAATATATATGACTCATAAAAGAATATATGTACATAATATTTCATAAGACTCAATGAAATAACATTGAGGAAAAAATATCATACAACTCTAATAATCTATTAAATTTTATTACCAAAAAAAATTGAACTTTAAATGATATATTAAATATCAATAAAATAATGGTATTCCTAATATAACATGTCAATGGTTTAATATATGCACTATAAAAAATTATCTAGAGGTGAATTTTCAGGTCACCCATAGATAAAATAAATTCTTGAAATCCTTTACCATTTTGGTAACTATTGATCCATAAACCCATGAAATACATATCCTAAATTATATTTGTAAAAAACATAATTTTAAGAATAATAATCAGAAAATACATTCAGTGGATGTATATAAACTCCAAAAAAGAAATTGGTGGTCAATATGGCAGGTTTATGACAAAAGCAAAACATGAGACAAAAATAACATACCTTAAGTCTTAACATCCTATGTAAATATTCAAAAATGATATATATTAAATGTACCTTTATTATATATATATATATATATATATTATATAAACATATACATATATATCAGACCAAATATGATTGGATTATAACCTTTTATTACATACTTATTTACAATTCCATGTAAATGTCTTGTTTCGGGAAATAACTGATTTTTTCATTTATGTTTCGACATTTAATTTTCATTACTCATACATACATCACGACATAATCATGTCACGACCCATCCCCTAGGTCCCGGACTGTGACAATTCCAAGCCCACCTTCCATAGGCCAGGGGATGGCGATTGGCACCGGTAATGGGTATCTCTAAAATGGGAAGGCATTGCCTTTAAAACTATACAAACTCACCGAGTATAATGAAATAAGTGGAGACCACACATACTAGAACACAACAAAGAAACTATGAAGTAAAATGTTGTAGTAATTAGTGATAAAAGTAATGGGGGCCAGAATACAAGACCAATTGGAAAAGTACAAGTACAATAAAAAAAGTACAAAATAGATGAAAGTGAAAGGCAGCTCTGGATCATCCACCACATATCCTACCAGAAGGGTAGATACAACTCACTATCTGAAGTCCCTACATCACATCATGCCAACAAGGTCCGGATCTAAGCACTTCCCAGTCCTAGCTTCCCCAGCCTCAATCAATGTTGTACGTCATCTCCACCAAATGCAACAAGGTGTGGGAGAAGCCCTCGCAGGGGTGTGTATAACGATACTCAGTAGGGACCCCAATACCCTCATAGGTCTCCAATAATTCCACAATAGAAAAACCACAAAGCATAAAGCAAAAGTACACATCACTATTCAGCTCACACCAAGTATCACTTTTGGTCAAGGGTATAATAGTTATCACATCATCAAACTCCTCAGATGATATGAAACTCTTACACTATCGAGTAGAGTGGGCATGCCAGATCACACAGAGCCATATCCCACTAACCTTGAAATATTATGTTCTCTATCCCTGATGGGTACCGTGGGCATGTTGGGTCACACAAAGCTGCTTCCCACCGTGGAAATTCCCAGTAACATAGAGCCACATCCCACCTTGTATGAACTGAGGTACTCCTCCTATCAAGTATCATCGGTCTACTAGGTCACACTGAGCCACTCCCCACTGTGGGCTTGCTGGGTCACACTGAGCCGCTTCCCACTGGGCCAATTGTTAAATTGTCTTTAGGTCTCAACCAACTACAGGGTTCCATACATATTTTTCTAGGGAGAACCACTACTCAAGATACTTGATGGATCTTGATATCCATAGAAGTCACCACAATGGATATAATAGGGTAGTAATCATAGCATCTTAAGTCACAAACCTTGAACTACTCAGCTACTGGAGAACTCCTCCTCTATCGAGTATAGTGGGTCTATTGGGCCACACAGAGCCACTTCCCACTAACCTTGAACTGTTGTGGTACTCATCCCAGATGAGTACCATGGGCAGGTCGGGTCACACAGAGCCACTTCCCACCATGTCCCTACTCGGTAACACAGAGTCACTTCCAACTGTGGCCAACGTCAAGCAGTCTTCAGGTCTTAGCCAACTGCATGGTTCTATACGTAGTGTTTTTGGGAGAATCGCTCATCAAGACATCAGTCATATTACAACTTGTACAAAGTCTCAAAAGGGAGTAACCCGGTGATCCGACATTTCATAAGGGTTCCAACGCAACTGACGACGCGTCAATCAGACGCTTGGTCTGTGCGTTATTCGCATTTTAGTGCTGACGGCCCGGTTGGATTTGGGTGAGCACCAACCCGTCCGTACTCCATGTTTCTCCAAAACTCTAATGGAGTTGGTCAAAAGGACCGTATCACTCCAAGGATCCCAACACTGTAGATGTTTCGTCAAACATACATCTTGTTATCAAGATAAAGCCCTTAAAGTGTTTCTGGTCCCAGGTCTCGTCTGACCCGGTCGGACCGCCCCGACCTGACCCGGTCTGAGGAGGGCTGTCGTGGACTCAGCCTTCTAGGATGAGGTCTAGCCCAACCCAAAAATGGGCTTCTCATAGGGGCTTCCCAAGTCTTATAGGGTGGGGCCCACAAAGGGGCGGACCAGCCTGTGGTGGTGCACGGCCCGACCCACTGGGTGGTGGCTCGCTGGCCTGGCTGCCTGGCCCACTGACAGCGGATCACTAGGCAGGCGGCCCAACCTGCTGGCGGTGGCCCGCTGGAGGGTGGTCCGGCCGCGAAGAGCACGGCCTACGGTGCTTCTGCAAGGCGGCTCGGGGGATCCACTCCCCCGATATATCGAACGGAAAAATGTCATTATGTGTTTGTAGAGGCAACACCACGTGGGAGCCACTCGGTCCCTGTTGAACCCACCGGATGCACGGGATCCATCGTGGCTTTGGTCGCGATCTCCTACTCTCAGTCGGTGCACGATGGCACATCTCCCTTCCCTTCCACGGATGGCTGACGAGCCGACCACCTTCTCCTACTGTAGTGGCTGACAAGCCATGGCCTTTTTTCACACTGGCGGTGCGTGATAGGGCACCACACCTCCTCCGTGACTAGCCACTACCTCTTGCTCTAATGACTACCACAACCTTCTGCCACAGTCTCCTCTTACGGTGTGCATCGACGCGCTACCCACGATGAAGCCGTTCAGTTTAGTCGCACTGTCGATCTTCCGTGGAGACACAAGGATGCAGCACAGTGGTCGAGGGTTTGGACCATGTTCGTTAGGCATGTTCCCTACACGTTAGCTCATAAATAAGGGGGATAAATTTAAAGAGTTTTAATAACAAATTGAATTAAACAAAAAGTTAAACCCCTCAAGACTACCCACAACAACCTCCCACAAAGACGATTGAATCGCAGGTCAACCCATTAGTCAGTTGACCTGCATTCATCATATAATTTTAATGAATGGGGTAAAGGGAGTCAAAAAAATGCACAAATGAAAATAACCCCTACATAGAAAACCCATTAGAGAGCGTCGGCACTTGAATGTGGGTCGGCGTTCTTTGTCCCCCCAACCGGTTCCCAATGACACGACTCGTACACCACCTTCTGGTTCATGGTTCGGTGTCACCCATCACCTCCCGCTGGGTCGGCTCCATCTTCTAAGGGTCCGACATCATGGTTCTCCTTCAACACTTTGTTTCTTGGAAAAGATGTGCTGGTACCTCCCCCCAAACTCCATATATATAGGAGAGGGTGAAGGTGAGTAACGAAGTTGGAATTTAATGGTGGCTCATTAATTAGGATGCTTCCAAATTTCCCCCCACATTGCTATTACATGTATTGGAGGGTCAATCCATTTATTGTATTGACACGTCACTAGTCCCACCTTACCACTTGTCCATTGGAGGAATAGAATAAAAATAAAATGATAAAGTTATTTTATTTATTCTATTAAAAGTTCCAAAAACTAACTTTATCTTCGGTCCTACTACAGTAGAAGTGAATCCTCCCTTTAGCAAATCTCGACGCTGCAGATTCAATGGTGCCCTCATATTTTTAATCCAAATAATGGTTCAAAAGTTTAGAAAACACCACTCACGCATTTACTGAACGTATCTGAAAATAAGATCCGAAAATTATTATCAGTCACCCTCAACCAGTTTTAGTCAAAGTTAGGCTCTACCTAAGTGAAACACGCCCCCAACTAACCCAACGGTGTTCTTAGAATTCCAATATGAGTTACCATTTAATAGTTATGTATTTTTACAATAAAATAATTGTCACTTAATTATTTTATTTAAATCCAAAAACTATCTTTCACTAGTCGCCCGAATCGGCCAATGTTAGTAACTGCCTAAAGAGAGAATACCTTCACGACCTTAGTGGTGGCCACAGATTTTTAATCCGACTTACCATTCGAGATTTATAAGCATTTTAAAAATAAAATAATTTTAATAAATAATTTTATTAACGGTGATCCCATTTACAGCTTTCCTCATAGGAGGCCCAAACTGACTAAAATTAAGTCACGCCTAGGGTAAACCTACCATCCTAAGCGCAATGGTGCCCTCAGATTTCTGATTTGGGCAACTATTTAAGAGTTATTCCACTTTTTCAGGAAAACTTCTTAAGCACACTATGTATTCTTTAAAGAAACTTTATCGGATCATTCCCAGCACTCCGGGTGTTAGAATCATGCACCGTCAAATTTCGTGGTCTCGAAATAATTCTATATAATTAAAAAAATATACAGAAATTCCAGGACATTACATTCTCTCCACCATAGGGATTTACACCCCCGAAATCCAAAATTCCGACTAAGGAAACAAATGGGGGTACTGAGCACGAATCTAAACCTCCGAATCCCATGTGATCTCTGGGAGGTTCCAATGCCGCTAGAAAACATGCACCAGAGGTATCGATCACCAACAAAGGACCTGCTTCTGTCAATCCTCAAACTGCACTAGGGACTCCGTAAAAGTCACCCCATTGTCAATGAGCAACTCACACTAGTTCATAACATGTGACAGATCATACACACATCCTCTCATCCATGACTCATGGAAAACCTTAAGCACCTAGTGCATCTGTGGGGAAAGAGATCGAAGATACACCACCTCTCCCACTCTGTTGAGAATCCAAAAATGTCTAAGGATCCTTCGAGTTAACTATCCACCCCAACCAAATCTCTGCAAACCTCATCGAGGTGAGACCCGTAGGATGACATGGTCTCCCTCCACTTGTCGGCATAAGTCTTCTGCCGGATCTAATCAGTTTTCACTTTATAACAAGTGAGGCATCATGATACAAACACTGCCATTGCTTCCTTCATCCTGGGCCATCAGTACTAATGCTAATGATCTTGGTACATCTTTGCCACTCCAGTATGTACCGTTAAAGGGGATATATGGATCTCCCGGAACACCTCCTTCTGAAGCATCGATGGTATCATGGTACATCCTCTGATAAGGATGAAGTTAACCCCACCTTAAAAAAATCCTTCAGGAGGCCTTCCTGAGGACATCTTAGCACATCAGGCCTCCCAGTCAATGTCTCAAGTTGTGAAACCCCCTGAATTTGATGAAGAATTGGGGTAGTGACAGTCATAGACTAGAGGTAGCTGATCTATCATTATCCGAAAAGGATATCTGTAGCACGAATAGCTACTCTGACGCCTCACTCACCGGTTGTAGACTGGACCTCCTGCTATGTCCCTCTGCTACCATGTCCCCCATCCCAAATGTATAGACAATCTCAAGGTCATAGTCCTAGAGGAACTCTAATCATCATCTCTGTAACGTCCCAGGTCCGGGTTCCACTCAACAGGTGCCCCGAAATCGGTTCGCCACGTGACCTCAAGTGCATTTCGCCAAACACTAGAGGCTTCCAACTAGCAGCGAGGGCCCAGGTCTGATAGTGGGGAAACTATTCCCTCATTTTTCAAAGTGTAGCGCAACGGAATGAAATAGAAATAATACAGAAACAATGGACGTAATAAACCATACACCTTTAAAATTAACAATAGCTGTAAAAGATAACCAATAGTTATATAGATGATAATGAAACATGTCTTAAGTTCTAAGAAAAAAACCAGAACATGCCACAAAATAGTACAGTACAACACAATACAGAGTACAACAAAACCGAATCAAAACAGCCGGTAGCATCACGAGCCTAAGCCTGGTCCCATGCTCCACTACTCCTCATCAGTAATAAAGTACATGTATAGGGACCCCTTCCCTTATCCAGACTTGCAGAAACGTAATCTATTTGGGCCGAAAAGCATGACCCAAACAGGGTGTGAGAAATAATCTCAGTAGGCACCCAGCAAAGGCCCGTGCTCAACTATGTGTAACATGCAACAACAGTGTGAAAAAGTAAATGCAATAAAATAAGCAGTACTCAAAAGTAACTAAATTTACCAGTCATATTTCCATTTAAAATTCATTTCATTATTTATTATTATGAAGCCGCCACAATGAATTTCTATGTAAACAGTTAGTGTCCTCAGACACGCAAACCCTTACCATCATGTAAATTGAATCCAAACACAAGAATATGCCCACAGGGATATCCAATATTGCCCACGGGCATACGAGGTGTCACCCACAGGCACATCATCAATTTCCCACAGGCACAGAAGAAGTTTCCATCAGGACGAATTAACCACTACCCTCAGGCTAAAGGTAACACTGCCCTCACGCTAAGTATAGCACTTCTCTCAAGCTAAGAAAGTAATCGGGCCAAGCCCAACATATAATAAAGAAATACACATGAAATTCCTCTCATGGAAATTCAATAAACATTATTACAATGGCATACCCTCGGGTATCCAGCCAAATAGCTAAAAAGAGGAACGCACCCCCGGGGTGGTCCTGGATCCAAGAAACGATCCCAAACAACAGTTTATTATCACATTTAAATGACCTAAACAATTCTAGGTATTTAATTCAACACATCCTCATCCATACGACACCCCATTCATGGGATCTTATCTCAACGGTACACAAAACACACATCAGTTAGAAATTAAACACCAAGCCTCCTACCTTAAACACCCATGAATGGTATACGCGAACGTCGGTTGTAGAAATCCCAAAGATGACATAGTTATGGGTTAGAAGAAAACCAGTTCAAATATAAATAACTTCCATTAGAGGATGAATTGGAAATAACTACGCAAGGAGATGGGAGGGCACACCCGTGGGGTTCCAACGTGATCGACGGAAGCAGAAACAGATTCCCAACGCTCGATCTGGAGGCCTATGATGGTTCTACTGTTTTCTCTCAAGCTCCCGTCCGGTTCTAAGACAATATTGGGAACATGGTTGGCTACTTCCTATTTTAATAGAAAAAAACAAAGTACAGAGCGCGTAATTTTGACTACTTGGCTTGTACTCACATCATTTGATTGTTCCTCTAGTGGCACAACCAAACAGTTCATCTGTTGACATGAGCACACGGCGTGTATTGCTGACTAAACGACGTGTACTATTTCCCAGCTTTCGGTAGCTCTCACTGCCTTACTGTTTCGTCTGCCGACTCACTACACAGTGTGTAAAGGACCACTACATGGCGTGTAGTTAGTTTTTACACCGTTAGTCGCCAACAAGGCTACACAACCTGTGTACTCATCCCACATGGACAAAGTACACTGCGTGTGTAAAAGTACAAGGCACGTAGTCCCAAAATTTATTATTTTCCACCATTTTCCTTATTTAATGAAAAACACTTAAGTAAAAGGGAAAGGAAGAAACTCATACCTCAAAAATAAGAACCGAGTTCTTACAAACTTCCCCAATTAAAGAAATTTGTCCCCGAATTTCCCTTCCAAGGGTAGTGAAGATATGGCCGTGAAGAACTCCAGCCACTGAGCACGTACGTCAGTCTCACACTCCTAGGTTTTGTCCTGCACTCAGCCATGCTGCCATAGCACCTGTACGAGAGGAACTGACCAGCCTCAGAGAACCTCTATGCTCCTGTCAACGATACGAATTATATTATCCTCAAAAGACACATATAAGTCAAGCTCAACCTCCTCGGGCTGAAAAATGTGAGACAGATCTGAAAGATACTGGTGCAACTAAGATAGATGGAAGATGTCATGCGTGGCTCAGTACTTATGTGGTAACTGCAACCGATAGGCAACCAGACTGACTCTCTCTAGAATCTCAAATTCCCCAACATAACTTGGTGAAAATTTACCCTATCTCCTAATCTTCCTGTGCCCCAACCTCGGTGAAGCACGTAAGAAAACCTTATCCCCGACCACAAACTCCAAGGGTCGTCTGCGGCGATTAGCATAAGATTTCTGACGAGACTGTGTGGTATCCATCCATTTCTGAATCAACTGGACCTGCTCAGAAGTCTCCTGCACGAGGCGTGGTCCCAGTAAAGCTGCCTCACCTACCTCTAACTAGCACAAAGGTGATAAATATGACCTAACATATAAATCCTCGTAAGGTTCCATCTCTATAGTTTCCTGAAAGCTATTATTATAGGCAAACTAGACTAGGGATATATGATTCTCCCAAGAGCCCCAAAGTCTAGGATACGTGAATGCAGCATGTCCTCAAGCACCTGTATCGTACGCTCTGACTGACCATCAGTATGAGGGTGGTAAGCTATGCTCAGAAGCACCTGTGTACCCTTTTCCCTCAGAAAACTCTTCCAGAAACGAGACATAAAATGGGAGTCCCTATCTAAAACGATAGAACGAGGGACCCCATGAAGACGTATGACCTCTTGGATATAAAACTTCCCGAGTTCGTCAACTCCAAAGGTCTCCTTGATCAGAAAAATGTGAGCTACCATTGTGAGTCTATACACAACAACCCAAATGACATCGTTGCCTTGAGGTGACCACGACAACCCAGTCACGAAGTCCATCACGACATCATCCCATTTCCACCCCGGGATGGGTAACTGATGTAATAGTACAGACGGCATCTGATGCTCCTCCTTTACCTGCTGATAGGTGGAACATCTCGTAACAAAACCAACTATCTCGTTCTTCATACATGGCCACCAGTACGGACGCCTAAAGTCACGGTACATCTTGGTAACCCCGGGATGAACTGCCCAAGCTGAAGCATGAAACTCCCGAATCATCTCCTCGCGTATATCCCCTGGAACCCACACTTTTCCATGGAAATGCAATTCCTCATCATCGCCCATCGTCCACCCAGGAGGAGGGTCCTCACTTCCAACCAACTCCTGTATAACTAGGCCTTCTGAATTGTCTCATCCTCACTCTTTCTAGGAGGGTAGAGGTCACAGCTAAAGATGAAAGATATGTCTGCCCCTGTCTGTCGTGCACCTCTAGATGCATCTCAAAGAATAAATCCATAAGATTCCATTCACCAATGGCCTCCTACACTTCCTGTACCTGAGTCTTCCTGCTCAGTGCATCAGCTACTGCATTACCTTTACCAGGTGTATAGGCAAGCTCATAATCGAAGGACTGAAGGTATTCAACCCACCTTCGCTATCTCAGGATCAAGTCATGCTAGGTAAATATGTACTTGAGACTTTTTTGGTCCGTGAACACCACAAAATGTTCTCCCAAGAGATAATGTATCCAAAAACGCAACTTCTGAACAACTGTAGCCAACTCGAGATCATGCGTTGGGTAATTCCTCTCATGTGGCCTCAACTGCCGAGACCCGTACACAACTACTCGATCACCCTGCATCAACACAGCACCTAGATTAATACCTGATGCATCATAGTAAACTGTATAGCTCTTCACCTGCTCTGGGAGTATCAGGATCAGTGTTGATGTCAACTTTCCCTTCAGCTCTTAGAAGGCTGGATCACAAGCTTCTGACCAAACGAACTTCACACCCTTTTTTGTCAAACCCATCAACAGCGCTGCTAAATGGGAGAAGTCCTGTATAAAGTGTCTCTAGTAACCAGCCAGCCCAAAAAAACTCTGTATCTCAAACACATTCTTAGGCTACTCCCATGAAACTACTGCTCTCACCTTCTCTGGGTCTACTACAACCCCTGCCTCCAAGATGATATGACCCAGGAAGTGAATATGGTCCATCAGAAAGTGGCACTTTAAGAGCTTAGCATATAACTGATGCTCTCTTAGTGTACTCAATACGATCTCAAGATGGGTGGCAAGGTCTTGTAGAGTGTGAGAGTACACCAAGATATTGTCCACGAAAACTAACACAAATGAATACAGATAAGGATAGAACACATGATCCATTAGATCCCTAAAAACTGCTAGCGTGTTCGTGAGTCTGAACGGGATAACCGTATACTCGTACAGACCATACCTGCTCCAAAAATCTCTGAGAGGTATATTTGATGGTCTAATGCATAACAGATGATATATTGATCTCAAGTCAATCTTAGAGAACACTCGTTCTCCACAAAGTTGATAAAAAAGATCATTAATATTTGGAAAGGTATATCAGTTCTTGACCGTCAACTGGTTCAATATCCGATAATCCACACAGAGTCTAAGGGTAACGTCTGACTGCTTCGCAAAGAGGACCGGAGAACCCCAAGGAGAAGTACTGGGTCAGATGAAACCCTTTTCCTGTAACTCCTCTAACTGTCTCTTGAGCTCATGCGACTCTGGTGTAGCCATCCTATAAGGAGGAATGGACATCGGTGCTGCTCCTGGCACATGGTCAATAGAGAAATCCAACTCACGCTCTGGAGGAAGACCTGAAACATTTTCCGAGAAAACATCCCTAAAATGATCAACCACTGGAGGGAAAGCCTCAGGACAATTCCCCTCGTCGTCTAGATATAAGCTCACAATCTGGTCTGTGATACCACCTCGCCCATGATGCTCTGGTCCAAATCGACTCGCCTGAACATCCCACTCGCCCTTGTATAGAAACTCTCTACCCTCTGGTGACGTGAAACTCACCCTGCGACGATAGTAGTCCACAAAGGCTCGAAAGGAAACCAACATGTCCATCTCGAGAATGAAATCATAGCTCGTCATCTCTAAGACATAGAGGTCCCAAAAGAAGTGGCACCCACCAACCTCAAGGGGGAACTCCATGAAATGACTCACACTAGCCATTCTAGTTTTCACAGGAGTGTCTAAAATCATAACATCAGAGGAAGTAGAAACACCAAGACCAAGGCTCTCCACAACGAGTGCAGAAATACAACTATGTGTAGAACCCATATAGAAAAGTAATGAAGATAAAATAGAAGTTACTATAATAGTACCTCTGATAGTAGAAGGTCCGGGATCCTGCTCCTGTTGGGTCTGTTGCACTGCATATGTCTGCCTAGTGCTGCGGCCCTACGACACAACCTGGCTACCCTGAGCTGTCACGCCCTGCTGCCTCTGAGATCCTGGTGTCTGGCTACCACGACCACGACCACCATCCCTACCTGCACACCTTGATGTATTCCAGTTCCCTGACTGGTAAGAAGTTGCTGGTCCTTCCCCCGCACGCAGAGTCTGCACAGAACCCCTCTCACTAGCCACTGATTGAAACGCCCTGCAAAAGCACTGCAGATGACCCATCTTGCCCCAAGATCGGCACTCCACTAGGTCTCGTGGACACTAAGGTCTCCTGTGCCCCTCCTTAACACACTGGTAGCATATGACCTAGCCACCTGAAACATTCCTCTTGCTGGTATTGCCACCCTGAGAGAAGTCCATCTGTCTCTTCCTCTTACCAGAAGAAATAGTGCCAGAAACTAGAGCTGAACCGCCCTGTCCCACACCACTATCTTCCTATAGGTTCCTCTATGTAATCAACATCTGACTCGCAGTATCATGTACTGAAGGCATCCAGAAAACATTCACCAGTGCTCGGATGTCATATCTATGACCATCCTCAAAGCGTCTGTCTCTCGGCATCTCATCACCCACCAGAATGGGTGCAAAATGTTAAAGCTTGGTGAAACGAGCAGAATAACCCATCACTAACACAGCGCCCTGCTACAGGTTCAAGAACTCCTGAGCTCGATCTGCCCTTATCGTCTTTGGGAAGAAGAAGTCATAGAAGGTTGTCTGGAAATATTATCACGCCATGTATCTGTGATTCTCTGACTGTGTGGTTACATCCCACCACCTCTTGGGGGAATCATGCATCATATAAGTCGGGAGCTTGACCCTCCACCCTTGAGGCATATCTAGGTGCTCAAAAATAGTCCATATTGACCCCATCCAAGACTCGGAAGCCTGTGGTCTGCCATCCCCTGAGAACGTAGGAGGATGCTACTGCAGGAATATACGAGTTAGCTCAGCCATAGATGTGGCAGCCGACAGTTCTCCTTGAATGTTCTGCATGAACCTCATAAAGCCTTCACAGAACTGCGCTTCCACAATTGTGTCCGATATAACGGCTGGAACTGCATCTGGCTCTGCTAGAGGATCCACTGGTAGCCCATGGCCAACCATTTCTGGAGTATACTCGTTGCCTCTCTCCTAGTGAACAACACGTGAACGTCTCAACGACATGACACTACAAGGTCAAATGCACACCTTAGATCAAGATTATCATAGTCTAAAAATGAAGGAACCAAAAGGGGAACAAGAGGAAGAAGGAATATCATGATTTGAAAAAACAAGACTACACGGTGTGTATACTGACTACATGGCGTGTACCTGACTTCTCTTCCCCTTCCCGGGTCCTTCCAAACGGCTAAGCCACACTACTCCAATTGAACAAAACTACACGGCGTGTATATAATCTACACAACATGTATGGTGTAATTTTCCAACATCCCGTGTCGTTTGTGACACGGTCGAATACTCGGCTTGAACTACACAGCGTGTACACTACCCCATTTCCCAGCCCCATAGCTAAGTCCACACAGTCTGACACTGGTCAAGAATACACGACATGTCCCACAGGTACACGACGTGTACTGTACGAGCTTCACCGACCTGTGTTGTTAGTTACACGGTCGGGTACATGGATCACACAACACAGCATTTTCCTGATGGACACGGCGTGTTCACTAAAGGATTATATCGGCCCGTGTTGTTAGTTACCCGACAGGATCCCAGATCAGACTACACGGCATGTTCCACAGTGGACACGACGTGTATATATTAAGGTTCCCCCATCCATTTTTTTAGTTACACGGGAAGACTCCGGGTCAACACTACACGGTGTGTATGTCTGGTACACAGTGTGTTCACCCCATGTATCTCCCTTCCCCGCGTCCCCGCCCACATGGTCTATAACACGGGAAGAGACTACACGTCGTGTACTTTGGGTACACGACGTGTACTCATATTTTTTTCTTTTCTTCCCGAACAGAAGAACATAAATGACGTTTTTGAGGTATTACACTACGTGTATACTGGATTTTCGGATAGTATGTCTTAGAAACATATCTGGAACCCAGAAAATACTGAAAAACAACACCATAGTGCCAAATTCCGATCCGTGAGGACCCATACTCCCCACGAATAAAAGTTTGGCATATTATATGTTTTATAACCGGATAAACCTTCAATGATCCACCAAATTCTGATCAATGAGGGCCCATACTCCCCAAAAACCAAAGTTTGGCGTCCATTCTATAAATAGGCTCATAAAAATACCCTATCGCATAATAGGTATTTATCATGTAGCTATCACAACAACATGCTTTTCTATCACAACAAATATCACAACAACATGGAATTTATAATGCACCTACATGGCATGGAACTATACATGGCATGTGATTTCTAGAATGTTCCTAAATGATGCATGAGATGGCATACCCTCAACTCATCGGGTTGCAACTAAATAAAACCCATGAATAAATATAAACATCACAATCACAAGTGCGTCACCCTTTAGTGAAAATCAATTCAACTGTAATTGCAAAATCAATAAAATTGCAATACAAGGTAAATTGGCTTTTCTCGGTTCATAGGTTAGCTAATTTTGGGAACAACTTATTACCAACTACCATTTCCGTCCTATCCCTGACTAAGGCTCCAAATAGTAAGTCAAAGAAAAGAACTCCTCTGATACCACTTTGTAACATCCCAGATCCGGGTGCCACTCAATGGGTGCCCCGAACCCGTTTCACCATGTGACCTTGATCACATTTCCCCAAACGCCAGAGGCTGCCAACTAGCAGTGAGGGCCCAGGTCTGATAGTGGGGAAACTATGACCTCATTTGTCAAAGTGTAGCACAACAGAATGAAATAGAAAGCATATAGAAACAGTGGAAGTAATAAACTATACACATTTAAAATAAATAACTACAGTAAAAGATAACCAACAGTTTTATAGATAAAAATGCAACATGTCTTATGTTCTAAGAAAACAGCCAGAAGATGTTACAAAAAAGTACAGTACATCACAATACAGAGTACATCAGAAAAATTAAAACATCCAGTAGCATCGCGAGCCTAAGCCCGGTCCAATGATCCCCTACTCCTTAGCAGTAATCAGGTACCTGTATAGAGACCCTTTCCCTTATCCAGACCTATAGAATCGTAATCTGTTTGGGCCGAAAAGAGTGACCCAAACAGGGTGTGAGAAATAATCTCAGTAGGCACCCACCAATGGACCGTGATCAACTATGTGGAACATGCAACACCATTGTGCAAAAATAATTCAATAAACTGAGCAGTACTCAAAAGTAATGAACTTTACTAGTTATATTTCCATTTAACATTAATTTCATTATTTATTATTATGAAACCACCACGGTGAATTTTATGTAAACAGTCAGTGTCTTCAGACACACAAACCCTTACCCTCAGGTAAAGTGAATCCAAACATAGGAATCTGCCAGCAGGTATATTGAATATTTCCCACAAGCATATGAAGTGTCGCCCAGAGGCACAAAATCAATTGACCACAGGCACATAAAAAGTTTCCCTCAGGACAAAATAACCACTACCCTCAGGCTAAAGGTAACACTACCCTCATGCTAAGTAAAGCACTTCTCTAAGGCTAAGCAAGTAACCAGTTCAAGCCCAACATATAAACAAGCAATACACATGAAATACCTATTATGGCAATTCAATAAACATTATTACAATGGAATAACCTTGGGTATTCGAACAAATGTCTAAACAGAGGAATGCACCCCCGGGGTGGTCTTGGATCCAAGAAGCGATCCCAAACAACAGTTTATTATCACATTTAAATTACCTAAACAATTCTAGGTATTTAATTTAACACAGCCTCATCCATACGACACCCCATTCATGGGCACGTATCTCAACAGTACACAAAATGCACATTAGTTTCAAATTAAACACCAAGCCACCTACCATAAACACCCATGAACAGTATACACAAACGTCGGTTTTAGAAACTCAAAAAGACGACGTAGATATAGGTTAGAAGAAAACCAGTTCAAATGTAAATAACATCTATTAGAAGAATAATTGGAAGGAACTACCCCATTAGATGGGAGGGATTACCCGTGGGGTTCCAACGTAATCCATGGAAGCGGAAACGGATTCCTGACGCTCGATATGGAGTTCTACGAAGGTTCGGTCGTCCTCTCCCGTGCTCCCATCCGGTTCTAAGCCAATCATGTGAACAGGGTTGGATACTGCCCATTTTAAGCGAAAAAAACAAAGTACACAGTGTGTAATTTTGACTACATGACGTGTAATCCCATCATTTAACTATTCCTCTGGTGGCACCGCCAAACTGTTCATCCGTCAACATGAGTACACGGTGTGTATTCCCGACTACATGGCATGGCCTAGTTAGAGGCAGCTCCCACCACCTTACTGTTTCGTCTTCCGACTGACTACACGGCGTGTAAGGGACCACTACATGGCATGTAGTCAGTTTTTACATCTTTAGTCGCCAACAAGGCTACACACCCTTTGTACTCATCCCACACGGCCAATTTAAATGGCGTGTGGAAAAGTACATGGCGTGTAGTCCCAAAATTTAGGATTTTCCCCCATTTTTTTTATTTTCTCCAAAAAACATATGGAAAAGAGAAAGGAAGAATCCCATACCTCAAGAATGAGAACCGGGTTCTTACAGTCTCTATCTAAGGTTCATGTCCTCTGGTGAGAAGATACACCTGAGACTCTTGTGATCAGAGTAAACTATAAAATGTTCCCCGTCAAGTAGTGCCACCACATCTTCAGCGTAATGACCACTACTGCTAACTCCAGGTCTTGGGTAACATAGTTCTACATGACAATCTCTATATAAGCTCTTGAAATATCTTCTAGTAGTTCTCCATCCACAGTAAAGGCTCCCTTTTTTGTCAAATCTGGAAAGGGTACCTCTACCATGGAGAAGTTGGGTAAAAATCTCCAGTAGTACCTAGCCAAAACATATGCCCCTCTCCCTTTACAGAGGTAATCCTAGAAACATATTTTTGAAAAGATGTCAACATGCTCTAACACTCATGTTTGGAACTAAAATCTCAAAACTTATACTACCATGAGGGTAAGTCTCGCCAACTCAAGAGTGATCAGTTGCACCCCCCATATGCATGAGTTTATGATGTGCTGCCTGGGTGTTTTTTTTACCGACCAAAGAAAACCCCATTTCCACAATATAGATAGCCCAAATAATTTTTGCGTAATACAGTCATTCCGAGTATGAACCTTGGATGTCCAATCCATAACCAAACTAACGTCGTTAGGCCTCGATGATGACACCAAGAGGTTCCAACCAAAACTCTCACATCCGGGGTTAGATCACACCGTCTGCGTAAGTGTGATTATCGAGTCTCCTCTCAAAGGTATCCAATTATGTGAGTGTAAAGTAAATTATTTAACCAGAAACTCTATTCCTTGTACAAGATTCGAGAAGGAAGGAATGATTGATACCTATGTCTATTGATATAGCAGCTAGTAGTTGGAACAGACTGTACCACTAATCATTCCTGGAGTCCTTGGGTCACACTCCTTTACTGTATGTAGCTACTCACTTCGCATATCCTCAAACTCCCTGAGCTTGGTGGGGAACACATTGAGGTCGTGGTTGTAACATGTCGAAATGTATACCACCTCATGATTCTCTCTTAACTCCAATTCTATATCTGCTACCTTGCAGATTCATCTGTCCATATCACTTCCTCATGCTAAAACATTTTACGTGCCCAAGACTCTAAGACAGAAATCAGTTTTCTAATTTCATACTGCTAAAATTCACTAGCTGTATTCACTCAGTCAATGAACATTCAACCACAAAGTATATCTCTAGCAACCTAACATAAGTTGGAATGTATAGAGGATTAGAGATGGCTTGTATGTCCCTAAACACACCTCGCTCAGAGGTTTGATACCTAAAGAATTGATTGTACTGTATTCATCGAGTACCTAGGACGGTCGGTATGCCTTGATGAATACTGAGCTACCGACATGTCGTCATGCTGAAGCTATAGAATCTATAGGTAACTCTCAGCAACCTCTTTAAGCTAGTACTAAGCTGCCTCTGAGTCAGGCTCACCTCGAAACCTGTGGGGCATCTGATACTGAAACACGTGTAAGTCACCAAGCCTAAATGTGTCCTATACTTGTATTTCTAGTTATTACTGATTACAAATGAGCAGTTTTATAGCTGGAACACTACCCGAAGGTGAACTCTCAGACAACAGTCCATGAACAGAAGCCTCATCACCATTTGGTCTATCATCATGGTCACCCACTAATAAATACAGGAATCTATGATCACCATCTAATCTTCTAGTGCCACAACAAGGAGAAAAACTCTAGCCACAGCCTCCAGCCTGTCCTCAACTGCCTGGGGATCAATCTCGCTTTAGAACCCCAGATCTCCCTACCACTGAAAATATTGAAATGTGATAATTAGAAATGCAGCCTCTACTAGTGGGGCTTGTGGCATATTCTTCCCAATGGGTGATGGTGTTACCGCTGCACCACCCAAAGGTGCTAACACTGTAATAGGGCCATACACCAAGGCATCATCACTCGGTGGGCCGTCATCACATACTCTCTTGGGGATCCTAACTGGTTTTCTACGTGGCGGAATCCTGACATGTAATAGGTATGCCACACTCATTAAATTATACATGGTGAGATGACTCCAATGAATCTCAAGAAAAACTCTTCAAAAACAAATACAATCAGTATTTTTGTGCACTTAGTCAGAAATAGGAATCCTGGGTCCTGGTGTATGGATACGTCGGTCGCCACACCAACACTAGACTCCCCAAAATGAAAACCACACTCATAAAAATTAACACTATTGCTTAATTGAAAAGTTAAGAGTCCTAGTTCTTTGATAGAACCAAACTCCTCTGATACCACTTTGTCACAACCCATCCCTCGGGGCCCATGCTGTGACTAACCCGAACCTGCCTTCCATAGGCCAGGGGCTGGCAACTAGCTCTGGAAAGGTGTATCCCTAAAATGGGTAGGCACTGACTTTAAACCAGTATAAACTCACAGAGTAGAATGCAAGAAGGAGAAATAACATATACTAGAATTCAATAAAGAAAATGTGAAGTAAACTGTTGTAGTAATGAGTGCTGGAAGTAAAGGGTGCCGGAATACAAGCCCAAATTGAAAAATACAAGTACAACAAAAAAGTACAAAATAGATGAAAATTGAATGGCATCTCCGGATCATCCACCAAGGATCCTACCTGAAGGGTAGGTACAACTTATGATCTAATGTCCTTGTGTCACGTCACACCAACAAGGTCCTACTCCAAGCACTACCCAGTCCTAGCTTCCTCATCCTCAGTCAATGTTGTAAGTCATCTTCACCAAACATAATAAGGTGAGGATGATGCCAGTGTAGAGGTGAGTATAATGATACTCAGTTGGGACCGCAAGACCCTTGTAGGTAATTTAGAGTTCCACAAAATAAAAACCCCAAATCATGAAGCAAAATTACGCAACAGAAGTCTACTCACACAAGGTGTCACTGAAGGTCAAAGGAAGAAGGATTATCACTTCATTGAACTCATAGACTATTGGATAACTCATCCTATATCAAGTGCAGTGGCCCTGTCAGGTCCCACATAGCCTCTTCCCACTAACATTGAACTGATGTGGTCCCCATCCCTCATGGGTATCATGGGCATGCTCGGTCATACAAAGTCTCCTCCCATCATGGGCATGTCGGGTCACAAAGAGCCACTTACAACCATGGTTGAACTGAGTTACCATTCTTATCGAGTACTATTGTTCTTTCCGGTTCACACAGATCCACTCCCCATTATGGGCCTACTGGGTCACAAAAAGCCTCTTCCCACTGGGACAATCGTCAAGAATTCTTCAGGTCTTAACCAACTATAGGGTTCCAAACATAGTATGGTTGGGGGACCCTCTATTAAAGCCGCTCGATGCATCTTGATATCTATGGAAGTCACCACAATGTATATTTTAGGGATTTAACCATAGCATCATCACTCACTAACCTCGAACTCCTCACCTTCTGGAGAACTACTCCTCTATCGAGTACAGTGGGCCAGTCGGGTCAAACAGAGACACTTCCCACTAACCATGAACTGTTTTGGTACTCATCCCTAATGGGTATAGTGGGAATTATGGGTCATACGAAGCCGGTTCCCACCGTGGACCAACTGTGTCACACAGAGCTGCTTCCCACCTAGTCCATCGTCATGGAATCTTCAGGTCTCAGCCTACTGTAGGGATCCGTACATAGCGTACTTGGGAGAACAACTCCTCAAGCCATCGACGGTATTGAAACTGGTACAAATTCTCTCAAGGATGTAACTTGATGATCCACCATGTAATAAGGGTTCCAACTCAACAAACGATACATCAATCAGATGCTTGGTTTATGAGTTATTGGCATTTCAGTGTCGAGGGCCCGGTTGTATTATGGTGCGATCCAACCTGGCCATACTAAATGTTTCTCCAAAACTCTAGTGGAGTATGTTAAAAGGATCGTCTCACTTCAATGATACCAAATCCACAGACTGTTCGTCAAACAAACATCCAGTTCTCAAGATATGTCTCTTTAAGTGTTTCTGGGTCCGAGTCTGGTCGGACTCGGTTGGACCGACTCGGCCCGACCCGGTCTAGGTAGGGCAACGACGGACTCAACCCTTTGGGCCGAGGTCCGGCCCGACCCGCAAAAAGCGGCGTCTCATGTAGTATAGAACAAGGCTCACAATGGGGTGGCCAGACCCTTGGTGGGGCACGGCTCGGCCCGCTAGGCGATGGCTCGCCGGGTAGGTTGTCTGGCCCATTGGTGGCGGCACACTGGTGGGAGGTCTGGCCACGAAGGGGCGCAACCCGTGGTGCTTTCTCCAGGCGGCACATGGGAGCCTCTGCCCCAATATTCCGAATGAAAAAATGATGTTCAGTCTTTGAAGCGGCAGCGCCACGTGGGCGCCGCCCAATCCCCGTGGAACTCGCTAGAGGCGCGGGTTCCGCCTCCTCCACCGCGACATTGGCCGCAATCTCCTACTCTCTGTGAGTGTGCAATGGCATGATGCCCTTCCCTTTAGTAGCTGGCCGATGAGCTGACCTCCTTCTCCAACTGCCACGGCTAACATGCTGTAGTCTCTCTGCACACCGACGGCACGCGAAAGCGTGTAGCTCGTCCTCCACGACCAGCTGGTGTTGGTTGCTCCGATGATCGCTACGGCTTTCTTCCATGGCCTCCTCCTGTGGAGTGCATCGACGTGCTATACACCACATAATCGGCCAGTTTTGTCGTCATGTCAGTCTTTCGTGGAGGCACAAGGATGTAGAAATGTGGCAGAGGGTTCAGGATGTGTTCGTTAGGCCCACTCCCTCCACGTTAGCTCATAAATAAGGAAGATAAAGTTAAAGGGGTTGAATAATCAATTGAATTAAACAACAAGATAAACCTCACATGACTCCACGAAACAACCTTCTGTGAAGACAAATGAATCACGGGTCAACCCATTAGTTGGTTGACAAGCATTCTTCATATAATTTCAAGAAAGAGGAAAATGGAATAAAAAAAATGCACCAACGAAAATAACCCCTACCTTTAAAACCTATTGGAGAGTGTTTGTTCTTGATGGTGGATCATTATTCTCCATACCTGAAACCGGTTCCCAATAACGCCACTCGTACTTCACCTTCCAGTTCGTGGATCGGTGTTGCCTATCACCTCCCGCTGAGTCGGCACCATCTTCTAAGGGTCCGACATCATGGAGCTCCTTCATCACTTCGTTGCTCGGTGAAGTTGTGCCAGTACCTCCCCCCAAGCTCTATATATATATGAGAAGGGGAGGGTAAGTAATGAAGTTGGAATTTGAGGGTGGATCATTAATTAGAAAGCTTCCAAATTTTCCCCAACATTTTTGTTACTTATATTGGAGGGTGAATCCATTTATTGGCTTGACACGTCATCTGTCCCACCTTACTTCTTTCCCATTGGAGGAATAGAATAAAAATAAAATTATAATGTTATTTTATTTATTCTATTAAAAGTTCCAAAAACTAACTTTTTCTCTGGAACTACAGTGGTCGATGTGAAAGCTCCCTTAAGTGAATCCTGGCATTGCATATTCAAAGGTTCCCTTAGATTTTAAATCTGAGCAACATTTCAAAAGTTTAGAAAATAAAACTCATGCATTTTCTAAACATACCCGAAAAAAAGTTCAGTAAATTTTTAACAGTCACCCATGACCCTCGTTAGACAAGGTTAGGCTTTTCCATAATTACACACTCCCCAACGAACCCAACGGTACTCTCGAATTTCGAATCTGAGTTACTGTTTAAAAGTTTTGGAATTTTAAAGAAAAACAATTATCACTTAATAATTTTATTTATGACCAAAAACTAACATTCACTGGTGGCCCACGACGGCCAATGTTAGTATCTGTCCAAAGAGATCATACCCTCATGAGTTCAGCAGTGGTCTCATATTTTTATTCTGAGTTACCGTTCGTGAGTTATTATCATTTAAAATCAAATACAATTTCAATTAATTATTCTATTTACGGTTATTCGATTTTCCAGTTAACTCATAGGAGGCCCGTGCCGACTAAACATAAGTTTCGCCTTGGGTAAACCCACCATCTTGAGTGCAATAGTGTCCTCTGATTCTTGATCTGGGAAATAATTTAAGATTTATTCCACTTTTTTTGAAAACTACTTACACAAACTATTTAATGATTAACCAAACATCGACAGATCATTCCAGGCACTCTGGGCCTTAGAATCACGCACCGTCAGATTTCGCTGTCTCAAAATAATTCTATATAATTAAAAGGAATTAAACAGAAATTTCGGGGCATTACAAATCATAAAAAAAATTAACCATATAAAACTATCATTTATATTTAGTATATTTAATTTTATAGTAATCCATAATATTCAAATATTAGAAATGAAATACACTATTCATGAAGATTGTAGGTCACACGTACGCTTGAATGATGATTCCATTTTATTTTAGGTGAGAAAAAATTATGTTAAATGATTGATTATCATTTAGGATTAATTTTAATTTCATATTCATAACATATTTTCATTAAACTAATCCTTGTTACCTACTATGTATAGTGTGAATGAATCGCATCGCTTCTTGAGGTGGTAGTCTTTCGTACACACTAGCGACATTATCAAATTCTTACAAAATAGAATGCATGAAGTTATTTTTGATATAATAATTCAATAATATCCATAAAATAATAAGTATTATATATATAATTATTAATTATATTAATATAACCAGCAATTATAAGTGGTAATGGAGAAATTAATGACATTAGTTCGCGAGGGGGTAGTCTGTCGTACACAAAAATGATGATTTGTAACCCATTTGATGAGAGTGGAGATGGGTTTAGACCATTAACAGTATATAAAAACATCTAATTATATTTACAATTCTTATTTTATTATATAATCATGGTATAAAACGAATTATAAGATGGGAAAGAATAGATAAAACAAAAGTGCGTTTTCATGAACATTATCTCTTCCCAAGTATCCTCATTAAGTTTTCACTAAAAACATTCTTAGGTTGTAAATTTACACATAATGAGGAGTAGAGACATTCTGTAAAATACACATAAGTTTTCACTTTTGGAGGGTCACTCTTAATTCATGTGCCTCCAAAAATAGATCACTAATGGATTTTTTTGGATTATATTGTGGAGAAACACCTCAAATAAACAATATTAACACATTTTTTATCATGTTTTTCTTTAGTCTTTATGATTACTCATTTTTCCCCATTGAGTTTTTAACAATATGTGTTTATCTTATTATTCACCTAGGTAAACAATAGATTAAGATTAAAATTAAAATGATATGAAATAGATAATTTATAAATAATTATTCTAAATAATAAATCCCATTGATAAAATAAAATAAAAATTTTATTGTAGAATTCATTTTCAGAAAAGAACATGTAACGCACAGAACCCCATTTTAACCTTACTCGCAATACTTCATTTTAACTATTTTCACAAATAATTATGTTAAAAAATTAAATTTAACAAATTTAATAATATAAAATATACTCTCTAAGTATATTGAATCAAGATTTTCAAATTCATTTCACAGAACTATTGGAATTTAATTTAAAAATAATCCTATATACATGATGAGAATATAGATTTGTGAAAATGATAAAAATTTAAAAAGGTTTTTATTTAAAAATTAATTATAAAGATAATTAAAATGAATGTATGGGATTAATAGAAACATTACTGAACTAATTTTACCTTAAAACAAATTTAAAATATAATGTAAATTTACAAATAATTTAAAAAAGTCATTTTTAATTAATATCCATTATATTTTTCTATTAATCAATAAATGAAAAAATTCTGAAAAATCCAAAACATATGCCCTAACATAATTATGATTTTATGATTTAAAAAATTGATTATATATTTTAAATATGGTTTATAAATATTTTATAAATTAATTTTAAAATAACATTTCCAATGGTGATATTAATATGTTTTTAGATATATAATTTTAATCATAAGATTGGATTTATTCTTACCAAATATATTGAAAACAAATGACATAAATTATAATCATTAAATTTAATATATATTATCTATATATTTAATTAATATCAATCCTCAAAAGAGATCCATTTCCTTTATTGATGTAATACATGTTTATGTATATAAAAATAGTTTCTCAAACAATGATTTCCTATATTTCCAAATGGTATTTATTTTAATTTATATTTCATTAGAAAACAAAGAATTAATTATATATTTAAGAGTAAAAAATAAATTTTCATAATATAGTTAATCATATCCATACTATCCATTTTAGTTTTAGATGATAACTAACATATTAAATAATATTATTTTCATAGTACATAGTGGTTCATTTAAACTAGGTGCTGCATCTAACAAAAAATTAAATTTGATATTGTTTTTAAGAGAATTCAAACATATTTTTGAATTTAATAAAATATAATCTAAATGTTACATGTAAAAATATCTATAAATTAAGAAATTTATTTGATTTTTTTTATAAAATCTATTTGTGTCACATTTTATCTCCCTTAAAATGACTTTCTATGAAGAAATTTTCCTCATAAAAATATGATTTAACAATTGAAAATTGAATCCCCCAATTTCAAATGTTTTAATAAAATATACTATAAAAAATAAATTTCTAACACCTAGATATTTTGAGAAATATTTTTATGAACTAATTTAATGTTTTTTATATTTTTAACTTCATAGAACACTGAATATAGCTTGTGTAATATGAAAGCATTAATTTTGGATTCAATTGCATGAATCTCCATGTTCGGTTTCTACTACAAAAAAAGTAGATTGGATTTAGATATACCAAAAACTATGTTTGTATGTTTTTACACACTGTTGCAAGTTCCGCTGATAGCTTGTGTTACATTAAAGACAATTTTTTACCAATCTTAAATGTGGTATTAATAATAATATTAAAATATTATTATAGTTTTCGTATATCAATTAGAATGGGGGTTATGAATAAAAATAATTAAATTCTGAAAATATGTTTTTAACACATATTATAAAAGAATTATTTTGGTGACCAATTAACTAGAAATAAAAATAAATCCATTTTTAAAATATAAAAATTATTTTACTAAAAAAATATTAATTAAATCCAAAATGTTTTACCATAGTAAATTAAGTAAACAAAATTTTGATAAATTATTTTTATGAAATAAATATATATTATATCTAGTTAATTATTTAATGTTAATCTATTTTAGTTTTTAGAAAATATAAAAGAATAAATCAAATTTTACAAAAAAATGATTTATATTTTTTAAGAGATAAATTTACCACTTTTTAATGGAGATCCTATTTTAAATCTATTTTTTATAACATTTATATTTTTTTGTGAAAAAAATGAAAACTATTTTGGGAATCGGGATATCGAAATTTACACTCGATGATTTTTTTTTAGAAAAGGTTCACTTGTTGATGAATACAAAAAATATTGGATATTAATTGAAAAATACATTTTAATCTAATTTATTTATATAGTTAAATTATATTTTAATTTTTTTTAAATATATTTAGATAAATTATACATATATTAATTAAATTTATTCAATTGGATTAAATTTCATATTGAAAATTGGTTATAAAAACATTTCAATATTTTAAATGTTTACTCTTTAAAAATTAGTTGTCTCATCCCGTTCACGGGATTTATTTTATGTTATTTTATGAATCATATATGTTTCTAATTTGGAAAAATGGATTATATATTTTTAATAAGAATAATTTATAATTTATTTCTTGGAAAACATAGTTTTTGACCCAAAAAATTTGTTACAGTAATTATAATTAATTACAACAATTATGGTAAAATGAGTTTACATAGCAGTTAAACATAAATATTAGGGGAAATATAACAAAAAAACATGTAAAAAAATAAAATCATCTATCCATAGTTAGACCATATTATAATTTTTATTGAAAATCAGACATTATTTGAGTCACATGTTGTAAGGTATACCTCTAAACAACATTTACCTTTTTATATTTACATGAATATCACTTATCATGTACTATAAACAGGAACCCCCCACTTATTCACACACATAAATCCAATTATCTTATCCAAAACTAGAAAAAATAAGCTCCCAAATTCCCACATCTCATCCGAAATTATCACTTCTGGGTGAATGTAACCTATATTTAACATTTGGTGCAAACCAAAAAAAATTACACAAAGAAGAGGCAACATAATTCAAAAATAACTTTTTTTATGTCCATATACACCCCATAAATTTATTTAATTCCATGATTATATAATAACTACATTATTAAAATAAATTGATACTTCTTTTTTTAAGGTTATTACCTACACTAACACAAACTTTCATCAAATTCGATATGCAATCATCGTTCATGTGTTTAACATACTAACGCCTCAAAAACCGATGTCATTAATTCTTCTATTACCACCACTCAAGGATGGTAATACTGATTGAATTATTATTTTTATATTATATATAGTATTTTTATAATGTATTTATACTTCTATTATTATTATATAACACATACCATCATTCATTCGATTTTGTGATATTATGATAACATTGTTTGTGGATGTTTGGAATACTGCCTCATCAAAGTGATGTGATTCATTGATATATTACATGGAATGTTTAAAGGCTGGTTTTAGTAAAATTATATGACATATATTAAAAAAAAATTCTTCTGGAATGATAAAATCTATATAGATATATGCTTTCAATACGAAGAGAAAATAGAAACAGTGTAAAGCATACATACAACATATAGTATCCATGTATAATGTATTAAATTTCAAATTTATATATTTTATAGTTTTTTTAAATACTTATATACATAATATATTTGATATATATAACATTTTTTCATTCTTGGAATAATGAAATAATGATCTAGGTAAAAGGATCAATAATAACATGTTAAAACATAAATAAAAAAATGTTGTTATTAACTCAAAATGAAATTACCATGGAATTGTAATTAAATGGTAAAATAAATTACTAATAATATCATTTATGGTATGATGTTTAATAATAGAGTTCTATGTAATATTTATAATCAATATACATTTATTATACGATTTATTTTAATGTGTACAAGGAATGTCAAGACTTAAGGAAAGGGGTTTCTTGTCTCACTTTGTTAATGTCAGATATATGTGTTATTCACCAATAATTTTTAATTTGTGTTTTTATAATACCTTATGTCATGGTATATAATTGATTATATTTAGTTAATGATATTAAAATTTTAATGTGATGTTATTAATTTATGGAACTCTTAATTCTAAAGTTACACAAGTAGTATGTTGATTTCTAGTATCACTTTCATTTATACAAGACTTATATCAAATTCACCATTCCATTATATTACATGATTTATATATTTAAAATTAATTTTTATATGATTTTTATCCTTATATTTATTATTATTTAAATATCCATTTATGACCCCTATTTTAGGGGGATTGTAGTTCAATCATTACCAAATCAGTAATGTAATTTTTTTTAGAATTTTCCTTCCTTATGACACATGTTATGTTATGCACCTATATTCACTTATGATTTGTATATAATTCTTTTTTAAATGTTATATCAAGAATATAAATATTTTCATGATATTATATTCTTTATTTAATGTTATTCTTTCTTGGGAAATCTGAATTAATGTTACCAAATTGGTAAGAGTTTATAGCTACAATCTCATCATTTGTCGTGATTGATTATGATAATGATACCATTAGAAAAATATTATGATCCATATCTCAATAAATCTAAGGAATTTTATTATCCTACAGTTATTCATGATATCTTCATGTAATTTTACAATTTTTCAGCACTTGGGTTCTTAAGATAATTAATGAAATATTTTTTGTATAAACTGACTTAATTTCTCTTTTTGGCCAGACATATGTTTTATCCCAAAAAAATGTTTTTTGAAAATGTTATGAAATTTTTTTAAATGATATTTTAGGATTATTTTCAAATTAATTTATTTCAGTTATTTTCATATCTTACGTTATAAATTTTCAATGTAATTTTCAAATTAAATTTGTTACTTTTTTCTGTCTTCTTGTATACATTTTCAACGTTATTCTCAATGAGATGGTTATAAAAGTAATTTTATGATTCAATTATATGTTTTAAAAGTTATTTTCAAAGATAAGGTTATAAAAATGTTTTTAGGCTTCCTTTATTAATTTTCCAATATTTTTGTTTCAGAGAAATGGATTTAAAATATATTATCAAGACTCCATTATATGTTTTCAATGTTATTTTCAACGAAATGGTTATCAAATTTTTGTTAAGAATCAATTATAAATTATCAAGTTTATTTTCAGAGAAAATGGTTTTCAAAGTGATCAATGATTAAAAAAATTGAAGTAGAAAGAATATTTTCCTTAAAAAATATATTAAAATATTTTTAAAACATACTTCATAATATTAAAATTAGTTTTCAAAGAAAAGGAATTTGAAAAAAAATTATTTACCATGAAATTTTATTTTACTTAAGAAATTCTTTAAGTAATATTTCATAAAAAAACTCCATCAATAATGAAAATGTTTGAAATGGTTCATTCTATAATTTGGATATTATCCAAGGGTATCATTAATTTTCATTCTATGAGTTTATTATGTTTTGATGGTTTTCAATTTATGAAACTTGTGTCTCTTCTATAAGTTATATTCTTTTTAAACTCACTTTATTTCACATTTATTTATTTGATGAAATGATTTTGAAACCCATTTGTTTCTATAGTTTATGATATGATGACATGTTTATGATACCCATTTAATTTTTTATGTTATGAAATGACATTTTTATGATCATGCGACACACATATGTTTGATTTTATTATGTGAAGGCTAGGACCTATATCTCATTTCATTACACTAGTTAGTGATTTATATTTCAGGGGAAATAAATTTGTAGAATGGGGAGTAATTTCGGATTATTATGAGTCTATGTCCTATAAGATTGACTTTGTAATGTCCCTATCTCGAGAGCCACTAATTTGTTCCCTGATCTGGGTATCCACTTAACCTTAAGTGATCCTATCTGTACACCATAGATTGCTGACTAGTAAAAAGGGTTAAAATAAGTCTTATTGGAAGATAATAACCTTTTTACCAAAGTAAGAAACAATAGAAAATAATATAAATATTATAGACAGTATGAAATGACTAATTGACATGCATAAGAAACAACTCCTAGAACTAGGTACAAATCATTGGAAATAATAAATATGATGTGACATGCTAAACAGTGCGATGTGACCAAACACCAATGTAACGACAAACAACAAAATATAAAAAAATGTTCATGATTATTCATCTAGATCATTTTCAATGTACACCCCATTACCGACACAAATCCCAATCATGGGGCCTCTTCCATTATCCTGACTTGCAAGCGTGAATTCTGTAAGGGTAACCCATAGTTGTCCAAGCAGGGTGTGACTAGATCATAATAGACGACTACCAATATTGTATATAAAATATCAACTCTAAATAGATAGTTCATATAAAGACTAAATAAAGTATAAAAAAACAAAATAAAAGTCAAGTGCCCTATTTTGAAATATTTACTTTAACCTTTTCTATAATTTTTACCAATTCCATAAATTATACTATTTTCTTCATTTACTTCATTTCTCACGATTTTTTAAATGGATTATGAATATTCAATGATAAAAAATAATAATGGGAATAAGACATGTTTTCTGACTCACTAGGAATAATAACTTCAAAACATATACAACACACTCACATTGAACCCTCATTTTAGGTAGTCTCATCGAATGTATCCATTAGGGTAATAAAACTATGTCCCCTTCCCTAACCCATGAATTATAGGGTGGAGTTTAGAGCCTTAGTCTAACATAACCTATAGCCATAGAACAACATGTCAATACCATAAAACTACAAATCCATGTGCACTTAATTATTTATCCATTCACCACACACATACAACATCAAAATCAACCATATCGAAATACCAATTGCAATATCACAATCTATAACAACCAATATGTGAATTAATGTTATGAGATAGTCCATTAAAACAATTTCCATTTACATTACATAGTCATTTATCCCAATTCCCATTTATTTTTCCTATATCACTATGCATATTCACTAGTACCCCTTCATTTACTCAATTATCATATTCCATAGTTCCCATATGTTAACTCTCTTAACCAATTCATTACTCCCCATGAATTATCCCACATATTCTTTTTCAAGTACAATTTAGATTTCATAGATACATTCATATTAATCCCATTTAACCATTTTTATGTCAATACAACCAATACCTTATCCACTAAAGACATCTAGAAAACTATCTAGTTTTACTTTATTAAAAAATTAATTATTCTACATGATTTAGCATGGGATATATTTAATCACTAGTCAATTTCTCACTTAAGGTGTCTGTCAACCATATTTCAAATAGTTGGTTCACCCAATGGGTGCCACAAAATCAGTCTAGTCATCCACCATGAATCTTATAGTGATCATGAAGGGATCAATTTTTCAATTATACACCCATTTTACCAAATCTCACAAATGAAACCAAGAGCACAATAAGTGGAAAATAAGAACATAATCTCATATGCATATATCTATATAAAATCCAAGGGATATAACTTGTAGACCACCTACCTACAATCCAAGTTTTAACACACTATTAATCATATCATTAGATTCTTATTTAAAAATTTGTTGAAGAATTAATCTATATTCCTCCAGAAAATGTGGGGTAAAAGGATTTATAAGATTATTATCAAAACTACAAGCCTTAATCTAAAAAATAGAAGATATGAGATGATGAGACATACTTGGAGCTTCAATCCACAACTAATTGTGCTTAAAACTAACTATAAATGAAAGGGTGAGATCCTTGGTATGATTGGGTTATGGGATTTCTTCACTAGGGTTTAAAGTGTAGAAATGGGTGATCAATTTGGGTGAGAGTCTTAAAATACAGAAATGGGAAAACTATAATTTTTCCAATATTAAATTGGGTACACGGTTTACCCGCACAGTTTTCCAAACAATGCATGGATCATGTGAAATCCATTTTGCAAGTGAATTTGGGTTTAACATTTACCTAAAGAGACCCAAATGGATTATATGTCGTATGGAATCCCCCTTTTATATTATATAACTTTTCATTACATTTTACAAACAGATGATCTTTGAAGTCTAGTGTCTTAAAAATCAGGAACATAAAACATGAAAAAAACATAAAATATTATTCTAATACACTTTTAAGACTTAATCAAAAGTTCATCCTAAGTAAAAAAAACATCATCTCATAACCTAGAGACAAACATAAAAGGAATGGTTGAGTATAAGGCATGGTAAGTAAATCAAGGGAATCAGTTTACTTGTGATATCAATAAGAACATAATGAAAACCAAAAGACATGAGATACATAAAAAGAGGAAAATCATAATAAAAATAACATGACGAAAAACTTTAATATGTAGATACAACATTTCATTTATAAATTTATGAACTTATCACCAGGGTTCATTCCCAATGTGTCGTAAAAACATTACTAACGTTATGCACAAAGGTTTTGTGAAACTTTTCATATCTAGAGATTAATTATTTACCCAATGCATTGATGTGATCTCAGGGATCACCCTTAATATGTCTTTATTTTTATTTATTCCACAAATATCATAATAAAAAATTTCATAAAAAAAATATAATCAAAAAAATGGGTTTCATGCCAAAATCACGACGTTTAAAAATTACATAAATATAAGATCATTATGTCATTTATTACCCATGGAAAGGGAGTGAGGGTTATATATATGTAAATTACAGAATAAAATAGATCAATTTTATCTAATGATGAATACCCATGGAAATGAATATAGATTTGGGTATCCACATAAATAATACGAGAGAATTTCTTGAGAAAAAGAGAGAGATTTTGAGACGAAAATTCTGCAGGAAAATGACAATATAACATGGTTTTAGAAATAATTGAAATGAGTGGGGACGAGAGTCACCCACTCATATATAACTCATAAAAATTTATGGGTACATAATAAAAAAAATAAGATCATGGAATGGATATTTTAAGTAAATACCAAATGAAAATGAAACTCGAAGGAAAAGAGAAGACATGATTTCTTTTATGAAGATTTCGCAACATAACGACGTCACATAAAAATTCAGAAAATTAGTTGATGAGAGTGGAAAAGGTATCTCATAAATTGAAAATTAAATGGAATGTAATAATGATATATAAGAACATTCCCCACCTAATAATATGGAAACAAGACGATGCAACATAAAGGATGTCATGGCTTATAAGAGGAAGGTGAACGATTCCCTTACCATGAAGAGTAACATCAAAAGTTTGATGGCTAGAACCTTGAGGGGTTGAAGGAAACTTTGGAGGAATACATGGGAGATATAAATCCATATAATCATTGAGGTGGTTTTTGGAATGAAATGGAATGAGGGAATATCTTGGTATTTATAGGAAAAGTGGTGGAATATTTAATTAATTTACAAGGGACACCTCATTTGTGGTATTTGAAAAACCCTGGGCTTTCCCATGGTATTTTCTCATGGTATTGCCCACTTGGGACACCTTAAAACATATCTTAATATTAAAAAGTCATCAAGATTTATTACATCATGATTACATCATCATTAATGTCATTAATCACCTGATACTCAAAACTGTATTTTTACTATTCGCCAAAAATTCAACTGTTTTAGAAAAATCCCAAAAATTCACCCGAACCAAATATCGATGATCCAAATTCAAAAATGAACTCTATTTAATGAAAATAATTTTCTAAATACTTTTAATTTAACTTTTAAATAAAATAATTATTTATTCAAAAAAACTCTAAAACTATAACATATTTTATAACACCTTGAAAAAGTAATCACGGTCCCATAAAATTATCTTATAACCATAAGATAATAAAGTTAAAATTTGTGATTACAATTTATAAAAATAAATTTATATTTTAAAATATAAAATTAATTATAACCTTATAATTATAATATTAATGACATTCAAAAATACCAATACTTATATTATGACCATTTTTTCACTTTTAAGATGTCTAAATTAAATTTATAAATTCCTGGGTGAATTTTCTATTTTTTTTTCTGATTTACTATTCATTAATATTCATTTATATTCATAATGTTATATTACTATTCATACATTACTATTCACAAAAAATTAATTGGATCTTATAAGACTCTAAATTTCTTACTTGTCACAATTGTAGAAGACCATTTTCAGAAAATCATTTCACATTATAAATTATTTAATATTTAAAATATATTTTAAAATACCCATTTTCCCAAAATTCATCCATAATGTGGGTCATCCTCCTACATTTATCCGAAAATTTTAAATTCACAAATTTAACATAACAATAAATTAAAATGTTATTTATACAAAAGGATTACACAATGTAACTAAGGTCTCATTACATAGGCCCTTATAACAACTGCATTGGACCTAAGTGTATGGTGTGCTATGGTGATAGAATATTTGGGAAGATCTAAAAACATTGTCCAAGTGGTGATTTCTATTATCTTGAACTTCTCCCTTAAGCGATTCTATTCAAACTTCACATATTAAATCTCATAATGGGCTGGTCCAGAGCAAAGCCCCGAGATGCAACCTCTTTTCCAAGCTCTGAAAGATGGGCTTTGTACGACCTGAGTCTACTGGATGATGTCATCGACTCTTCCTTCAGTATTAATTAACCAAGATCAATTGTATTTATAAACAATAACTTTAATTTTAAGAGTTTATTTTACATTGGTCATATTGACCAACGGTTATATAATAGTAGAAACCCAATGATATCACTTCATTAATTAAAGGATATAATTATGTGGAGTATAAAATGAAATAACACAAAAATTTAGGAAAAAAATATTATAAAAAATTTTGGGTCGTTGCATTCTTCCCCCCTTAAGAAATTCCATCCACAAAATTTTAACTTGTACCCTCAGAAGCGAAAAGTAGTGGGTACTTATGCCTCATAGACTCCCCAGGTTCCCATGGGGCTTCTTAATAATTGAGGTTACTCTCCAAAACATTAAAAAGGTTGGTTGTCTTGTTGCGTAGAACCTTGCCTCTACGATCCATGATCTCCTTAAGCTATTCCTCATAAGAGGGGTCATGTTCCAGTTATACCACCTCTAAATTTAGTATATGGGAATGGTTAGATATTTACTTCCTCAAGAGGGTTACAAGGAAGACATCATGAATATGTGCTAGATTTGGATGAAGTGTAAGAGGATAAGCCATAGCTCTTATGAGATCAAGGATTTCATAGGGGCCAATGTACATTGGGCTGAGATTCCCTTTTTTACCAAACCTGATGACTCTCTTACAAGGTGAAAATCTAATAAATAATTTATCACCCACATCAAAATCAAAGTCCCTTCAATGGTAGCTGGCATAGCTCGTTTGCTGACTCTAAGTAGAAATAATGTGTTGTTGGATGACATGAACATTTTCTGTTATCTCTTTCAAAAGATTAGGCACAAGAAGCATTATCTCACCAGATTCATGCCAAAAAGTATAATTTTTACAATGAATACCAAATAGAGCTTCATAGAGTTCTATTTGAATGCTCGAGTAGAAGCTACTGTTGTAAGAGAACTCAACTAAAGGAGGTTGTTGATATCATCCACCATTAAATTCCATTGATCATGTTCTAATCATATCCTGAAGTGTTAGAATATTCCTTTCCGATTTTACATCAGTTTACGGGTGATAGGATGTATTGAAATTCAATTCAGTGTTTAGTGCATGTTTAAGACTTCTCCATAATTTTGATGTGAAACATGGATCACGATCACAAACAATAGTAAGTCGAACTCCATGCAGTCTTTTGTAATGCACCAGACCTCTCCGGCCCATTACTTTGTCGAAAAGAAGGACATGAAGAGTTCTGGAGGGTAGAATGGACCTTTCCCAAACTTTTCATAATTTTGAAACTACACGCTGTGTATTGTAAGTACACGTTGTGTAGCCCATCTTACACGCCGTGTAGTTCTTCCCCGAATACGCGTTACCATCTGTTGACTAGTCAATGGCCTCGTGCCATGTTGAAGCTATGTCCTTGTTGTGTTGAAGTCGTGTCCTTGCTACATGAAATCAATAAGTACACTTCATGTAGACCATCTTACATGTCGTGTAGTTCCTCTATGAAAATGTGTTACCCTCAAACCGTATGTTGACCGGTCAACAGCCGTGTGTCGTGTTGGAAGCCGCATGGCGATCATGTGTTATGGCCGAGTACACACTGTGTACTAGGAATTACACGATGTTTACTTTAGTTTTTATCGTTTATAAAAGGATGGGGCCTCTCCTTCTTTTCAGACCATTCCTCTCATCCACATTCCTTCGAGTAGAGCCCTCCCAAGAGACTCCAAAGCTCCTTTATTCCATAACTTCTTCGTCTGAGCTTCGATTTACAATTCGTCCGCGGCCACGATATCGTAACAATGAGGCGTAACTTTTGAGATTGGATATATGGTTTTCTCATTGGCCTTTCCTTCCCATATTCCACCCAAGGAGGTTTTTGCAGGGTTTTGATAGAAGTGACGGATGCCGACAGACGTCTTCTAAAGTTGATCTGAGGGAGCGTTGTGATCACAACCTGTTTTGGTAGGGATTTTACCTTCGCCACTATAATTTGTGAATCATGCAGGATGGGTTTCTTCTTATTTTAACTAGACATAGTTGAACCAGTTTAATGAAGATAATAACTGGCTTAAAGAATTCAAATGGGGAAGTTGTTATGTTCATCCTTTTTTATTCTATTGTTATGTTGTGAATTGTTATAGGCTTATGCCTACGGAAAATCATGGTCGTTGGGGGCCTTTTCTTGCGCAATTAAATGTCTCCTTATCTTTCTAGACCGTTTTGTGGATGGAAATTTTGGGGAATATGGAAATTGGTTAATCACGTGAAGTTGGACGATTAAATGAATATCTAGAACCCTTGTGTGATCACCCCGGTTGAAAAAAATGGAATAATGAACATGTGGTTGTTGGTTTGGATAAGTGGTATGTGAAGGGGGGGGGGGGGGTGAATCCTGGGTTTTATGAATAAGATGGGCATCGGGGTTGCGATAAATGATATTAAAGGGGAAATGATGTGGCACAAGCCTTGTTTTGTGATACAGTTGTGGAGATGTGGTTATAGCGGCAGCAGAGATGCAGTAATGGGTTATGATATTAAAAGAAAGTGTAAAGTTGATAAATGAACTGTGGGGAACAATAATGAATTAAATATGGGGACAATCAATGTGGATTGATTGATTATAAAAAGTTTGGTTTTGTGTTTATTTTTTTCTATCTAACTAGATTTGTGGTTGGAAGGGTTTTTCTACGAAACGCTTGATCTGGTTTGATAATTTCCCAATAGTTAAGGAATTGATAAACTAAACACTGTTGAAACATGAAAACCTAAATGGGGTTGGGATTGTTTGTTGTATGCATGCTTCATAGTAGCGGTGCCGAGTCACGTGCTTAGTTTCACTGTTTAGAAGCCATAGGTTGGGTTGTGTGTTTGGTATACATATATATATCTGTATCTTTTTCCTTTGTCACACCCCACCCATGTGGAGCACCTAGTGCCGAAGACTCCCATTTCATGGGAGAGGGTGTTTTCCCCTTAGTTACTAGCTCTTTCTTTCTCCTTCTTCAATAGGCAGTGAGGGCTTGAGGCGACCTTACACCTAAGACCCTTTGGGTAGGTTTCGTTTGGTGAGATTTTAGCCCAAGACTCTTTGGGAAGGATTACTGTTCCCAAGAACCTTTGTGATGAGGCCCAGGTGTGTTCGGTCGGGGATGTGATTTGCGGTTTGTGAGGCCCAGGTGTGTGCGGGCGGGATTTGGGGTTTGTGAGGCCCAGGTGTGTGCAGGTGGGAAGAGTGTGGTAGCGTCAGGATGTTCTCCATTAGGAAGAGAAACTAGACAGTTGGGGGAAATGGTGTGGGGTACCCAATAATCTTGTTCTTATATACTACTACCTGTTTTTTTGTGTTTTTGGTGAGTGTGGCTGGTGAGGTTGGGGGGATAGAATTATTTTATAGGTTTTGGTTTATATTGTTGTTATCACATGAAATTAGGATGTCTCCCAACCTGTGCATGAGAGATTTAGGTTTCCCTACTGAGTATATGTGTATGCTCACCGTACGATTACTTTCAGGTTTCCAGGAGGATTGCCAGGGCCGTGCGGGACCCTACTAGTCGGGACAGTTGGCGTTGTTGCAGTTTTCTGTACTCTTATTTCTTTTGGTATTGTACTTTTGAGTTTTCATGTACTTGTACTTTGTTTCAGAATTGTTTAAACATGCATGTGGGATTGGATTGGGTTTATTTTCATCTACTTGTTCCTTTTTCTTTTGGTGTCTGACTCATCATATTTATTGATCTTAAATAATAAAAAAGGTAATGCCTCCCAAATTTGTGAAAACTCATACCCTTGGTGCTAGTCGCCACTCTGGGGCCTACTGGAGGCGGGAGTCGGGGGTCATTATCTCCCATTCACCATTTCCAGCTCAGGAGGGGCATCTTTTGTGGGAGGGGGTCATGAAAAAATGGTATCAGAGGTGATGGTTGAGAGATAGGATGGAGTCTGGAGTTAGGCATAGTGAGGGTTGCATGGGATGGTAGGGAAATATTGTTACGTGATCTTGGTGCATGACATAGGTCAGGGAAGACCGGGTAGGACATGAGATTTTAGGGCCCCCCATGATCCGATTCAAGGACTCTGAGCCTATCAAACGACCCAGTGGGACTACATTAATTGTAGGGTAGAGACCCTAGGGAAGGTACATGCATCATCATATTTGTGTTTTACATGATTTGGGTGTTCTGGGAAAGAAATTGAAATAATGTGATAAAATGAAACCTTGAAAAATTTCCTTACTACTTGGGCTGAGGTGATATTTGTTTACTGTACAAATATGGCACCTGGACGTCGTCCCCAGGAGACTCAGACAGTATAGGCCTAGCAGATTCGGGCAGGCGATCAGTTGTGGATTTATTGAGAGGAGGTAGATGATCAATGGCAGAAGACTCTCCTTTATTTCCGGCGACAAACCCTGAAGAAGTACGAGGGTAGTATATCAGATATGGAGATGGATGGGTAGATCGAGGAGATAGAGATCACTTTTACATTGATCTATGCTCCGAAGGTATAATGGGTTCCCCTAGTAGTCAGTCAGCTGAGAGGTGTGGCGCATCAGTTGTGGACGCTCTACCTCAGGTAGAGGTCAGAGGTAGAGGTTCCAAGGGCTAACTTTGAGAAGGAGTTCTGAGAGGAATTCCTTTACTCCATGATCAAAGAAGAGAAGCGGCAGGAGTTACTCTCCCTCCAGAAGGAAATTATGTCAGTATAAGAATTGGGGATCATGTTCAAGAGTCTCCTACACTTTTCTCTAGATCGATTTATGGATGAAGAGTCTCGGGTGAGACGTTTGGAGGAGGCACTTCGTCCTTCACTCCAGTATTCTGTCACCCCCTTCACCCTTCCAATGTACTTGGCAGTACATAAGATGGAAGAGGTTATAGAGAGGATGCACTCGCAGGGAGGTGCACCACGAGAGGGGATCCAACCAGGTTCGTCGAAGGGGAAGGTAGCCATCAGCAGGTCTCTTGCAACAAGACCTTCCAGATTCAGGCCAGTTGGGAGCAGGCCCAGTAGTTCCAGTTCAGATCTTCGGGTCCTCGTCCCTTTTTCACGAGCCTAGGACTAAAGTGTTTCTCTTGCGGAGTTTTCCGGCACGTTTAGAGTCGTTACCCGAACCGAGCTCAGTACGATGGAGGTGGGCAGGTTCAGCGCCCGCCTCAGCAGCACCAGTTGCTGGTGAGGCCCTTCCAGCAGGATCAAGACCTTGCTCCTCCGAGGACATACTTTGCAAGAGGAGGACGACCTCAGGGTGCTCCTAAGGGACCTCGACCAGGGCATGGTCGGGGAGGTTGTCAACATTAGAGAGGCAGAGGAGCTGGGCATGGACTATTGCATGCAGCAGAGTTGGCAGCCCTGATAGGACCAGAGGTGGTGCGAGGTATGATTTTTTTCAGCACTCTTTTTTCTACCTTGTTCGATTCGGGAGCTTCACACTCCTTTGCTGCACCTGTTCTAGCCCATGCTTTGGTTCTAGAAGTAGAGAGACTTTCTGTACCCCTGGTGTTGATTACACTAGTTGGAGGTCAGACCAACATATCTTGTGTTTTTAGAGGATGTGGGATGATGTTGTGACCACGTCAATCTAGTGGGGATCTTATTTTTCTATAGATGCAGCCATACGATATCATCCTAGGCATCGACTGGTTGTTTATTTAGTGTCGTTATAAAATGCTTCCGAAGAAGAGTTGTGTTCTCCGATGTGGATGGGTATCGTGTAGCTTTTATTGGTGAGAGGAGCTATCAGGTGGGGAGCCAGCATATGAAGCCTCCCCTTTCATTGTTAGGTGGGTTATTAGTGGGTTCAACTGATACACAGATAATGCAAATTTACAAATAATTTAAAAAAGTCATTTTTAATTAATATCCATTATATTTTTCTATTAATCAAAAAATGAAAAAATTCTGAAAAATACAAAACATATGCCCTAACATAATTATGATTTTATGATTTAAAAAATTGATTATATATTTTAAATATGGTTTATAAATATTTTATAAATTAATTTTAAAATAACATTTCCAATGGTGATATTAATATGTTTTTAGATATATAATTTTAATCATAAGATTGGATTTATTCTTACCAAATATATTGAAAACAAATGACATAAATTATAATCATTAAATTTAATATATATTATCTATATATTTAATTAATATCAATCCTCAAAAGAGATCCATTTCCTTTATTGATGTAATACATGTTTATGTATATAAAAATAGTTTCTCAAACAATGATTTCCTATATTTCCAAATGGTATTTATTTTAATTTATATTTCATTAGAAAACAAAGAATTAATTATATATTTAAGAGTAAAAAATAAATTTTCATAATATAGTTAATCATATCCATACTATCCATTTTAGTTTTAGATGATAACTAACATATTAAATAATATTATTTTCATAGTACATAGTGGTTCATTTAAACTAGGTGCTGCATCTAACAAAAAATTAAATTTGATATTGTTTTTAAGAGAATTCAAACATATTTTTGAATTTAATAAAATATAATCTAAATGTTACATGTAAAAATATCTATAAATTAAGAAATTTATTTGATTTTTTTATAAAATCTATTTGTGTCACATTTTATCTCCCTTAAAATGACTTTCTATGGAGAAATTTTCCTCATAAAAATATGATTTAACAATTGAAAATTGAATCCCCCAATTTCAAATGTTTTAATAAAATATACTATAAAAAATAAATTTCTAACACCTAGATATTTTGTGAAATATTTTTATGAACTAATTTAATGTTTTTTATATTTTTAACTTCATAGAACACTGAATATAGCTTGTGTAATATGAAAGCATTAATTTTGGATTCAATTGTATGAATCTCCATGTTCGGTTTCTGCTACAAAAAATAGTAGATTGGATTTAGATATACCAAAAACTATGTTTGTATGTTTTTACACACTATTGCAAGTTCCGCTGATAGCTTGTGTTACATTAAAGACAATTTTTTACCAATCTTAAATGTGGTATTAATAATAATATTAAAATATTATTATAGTTTTCGTATATCAATTAGAATGGGGGTTATGAATAAAATTAATTAAATTCTGAAAATATGTTTTTAACACATATTATAAAAGAATTATTTTGGTGACCAATTAACTAGAAATAAAAATAAATCCATTTTTAAAATATAAAAATTATTTTACTAAAAAAATATTAATTAAATCCAAAATGTTTTACCATAGTAAATTAAGTAAACAAAATTTTGATAAATTATTTTTATGAAATAAATATATATTATATCTAGTTAATTATTTAATGTTAATCTATTTTAGTTTTTAGAAAATATAAAAGAATAAATCAAATTTTACAAAAAAATGATTTATATTTTTTAAGAGATAAATTTACCACTTTTTAATGGAGATCCTAATTTAAATCTATTTTTTATAACATTTATATTTTTTTGTGAAAAAAATGAAAATTATTTTGGGAATCGGGATATCGAAATTTACACTCGATGATTTTTTTTTTAGAAAAGGTTCACTTGTTGATGAATACAAAAAATATTGGATATTAATTGAAAAATACATTTTAATCTAATTTATTTATATAGTTAAATTATATTTTAATTTTTTTTAAATATATTTAGATAAATTATACATATATTAATTAAATTTATTCAATTGGATTAAATTTCATATTGAAAATTGGTTATAAAAACATTTCAATATTTTAAATGTTTACTCTTTAAAAATTAGTTGTCTCATCCCGTTCACGGGATTTATTTTATGTTATTTTATGAATCATATATGTTTCTAATTTGGAAAAATGGATTATATATTTTTAATAAGAATAATTTATAATTTATTTCTTGGAAAACGTAGTTTTTGACCCAAAAAATTTGTTACAGTAATTATAATTAATTACAACAATTATGGTAAAATGAGTTTACATAGCAGTTAAACATAAATATTAGGGGAAATATAACAAAAAAACATGTAAAAAAATAAAATCATCTATCCATAGTTAGACCATATTATAATTTTTATTGAAAATCAGACATTATTTGAGTCACATGTTGTAAGGTATACCTCTAAACAACATTTACCTTTTTATATTTACATGAATATCACTTATCATGTACTATAAACAGGAACCCCCCACTTATTCACACACATAAATCCAATTATCTTATCCAAAACTAGAAAAAATAAGCTCCCAAATTCCCACATCTCATCCGAAATTATCACTTCTGGGTGAATGTAACCTATATTTAACATTTGGTGCAAACCAAAAAAAATTACACAAAGAAGAGGCAACATAATTCAAAAATAACTTTTTTTATGTCCATATACACCCCATAAATTTATTTAATTCCATGATTATATAATAACTACATTATTAAAATAAATTGATACTTCTTTTTTTAAGGTTATTACCTACACTAACACAAACTTTCATCAAATTCGATATGCAATCATCGTTCATGTGTTTAACATACTAACGTCTCAAAAACCGATGTCATTCATTCTTCTATTACCACCAATCAAGGATGGTAATACTGATTGAATTATTATTTTTATATTATATATAGTATTTTTATAATGTATTTATACTTCTATTATTATTATATAACACATACCATCATTCATTCGATTTTGTGATATTATGATAACATTGTTTGTGGATGTTTGGAATACTGCCTCATCAAAGTGATGTGATTCATTGATATATTACATGGAATGTTTAAAGGCTGGTTTTAGTAAAATTATATGACATATATTAAAAAATAATTATTCTTGAATGATAAAATCTATATAGATATATTCTTTCAATACGAAGAGAAAATAGAAACAGTGTAAAGCATACATACAACATATAGTATCCATGTTTAATGTATTAAATTTCAAATTTATATATTTTATAGTTTTTTTAAATACTTATATACATAATATATTTGATATATATAACATTTTTTCATTCTTGGAATAATGAAATAATGATCTAGGTAAAAGGATCAATAATAACATGTTAAAACATAAATAAAAAGATGTTGTTATTAACTCAAAATGAAATTACCATGGAATTGTAATTAAATGGTAAAATAAATTACTAATAATATCATTTATGGTATGATGTTTAATAATAGAGTTCTATGTAATATTTATAATCAACATACATTTATTATACGATTTATTTTAATGTGTACAAGGAATGTCAAGACTTAAGGAAAGGGGTTTCTTGTCTCACTTTGTTAATGTCAGATATATGTGTTATTCACCAATAATTTTTAATTTGTGTTTTTATAATACCTTATGTCATGGTATATAATTGATTATATTTAGTTAATGATATTAAAATTTTAATGTGATGTTATTAATTTATGGAACTCTTAATTCTAAAGTTACTCAAGTAGTATGTTGATTTCTAGTATCACTTTCATTTATACAAGACTTATATCAAATTCACCATTCCATTATATTACATGATTTATATAGTTAAAATTAATTTTTATATGATTTTTATCCTTATATTTATTATTATTTAAATATCCATTTATGACCCCTATTTTAGGGGGATTGTAGTTCAATCATTACCAAATCAATAATGTAATTTTTTTTAGAATTTTCCTTCCTTATGACACATGTTATGTTATGCACCTATATTCACTTATGATTTGTATATAATTCTTTTTTAAATGTTATATCAAGAATATAAATATTTTCTTGATATTATATTCTTTATTTAATGTTATTCTTTCTTGGGAAATCTGAATTAATGTTACCAAATTGGTAAGAGTTTATAGCTACAATCTCATCATTTGTCGTGATTGATTATGATAATGATACCATTAGAAAAATATTATGATCCATATCTCAATAAATCTAAGGAATTTAATTATCCTACAGTTATTCATGATATCTTCATGTAATTTTACAATTTTTCAGCACTTGGGTTCTTAAGATAATTAATGAAATATTTTTTGTATAAACTGACTTAATTTCTCTTTTTGGCCAGACATATGTTTTATCCCAAAAAAATGTTTTTTGAAAATGTTATGAAATTTTTTTAAATGATATTTTAGGATTATTTTCAAATTAATTTATTTCAGTTATTTTCATATCTTACTTTATAAATTTTCAATGTAATTTTCAAATTAAATTTGTTACTTTTTTCTGTCTTCTTGTATACATTTTCAACGTTATTCTCAATGAGATGGTTATAAAAGTAATTTTATGATTCAATTATATGTTTTAAAAGTTATTTTCAAAGATAAGGTTATAAAAATGTTTTTAGGCTTCCTTTATTAATTTTCCAATATTTTTGTTTCAGAGAAATGGATTTAAAATATATTATCAAGACTCCATTATATGTTTTCAATGTTATTTTCAACGAAATGGTTATCAAATTTTTGTTAAGAATCAATTATAAATTATCAAGTTTATTTTCAGAGAAAATGGTTTTCAAAGTGATCAATGATTAAAAAAATTGAAGTAGAAAGAATATTTTCCTTAAAAAATATATTAAAATATTTTTAAAACATACTTCATAATATTAAAACTAGTTTTCAAAGAAAAGGAATTTGAAAAAAAATTATTTACCATGAAATTTTATTTTACTTAAGAAATTCTTTAAGTAATATTTCATAAAAAACTCCATCAATAATGAAAATGTTTGAAATGGTTCATTCTATAATTTGGATATTATCCAAGGGTATCATTAATTTTCATTCTATGAGTTTATTATGTTTTGATGGTTTTCAGTTTATGAAAGTTGTGTCTCTTCTATAAGTTATATTCTTTTTAAACTCACTTTATTTCACATATATTTATTTGATGAAATGATTTTGAAACCCATTTGTTTCTATAGTTTATGATATGATGACATGTTTATGATACCCATTTAATTTTTTATGTTATTAAATGACATTTTTATGATCATGCGACACACATATGTTTGATTTTATTATGTGAAGGCTAGGACCTATATCTCATTTCATTACACTAGTTAATGATTTATATTTCAGGGGAAATAAATTTGTAGAATGGGGAGTAATTTCGGATTATTATGAGTCTATGTCCTATAAGATTGACTTTGTAATGTCCCTATCTCGAGAGCCACTAATTTGTTCCCTGATCTGGGTATCCACTTAACCTCAAGTGATCCTATCTGTACACCATAGATTGCTGACTAGTAAAAAGGGTTAAAATAAGTCTTATTGGAAGATTATAAAATTTTTACCAAAGTAAGAAACAATAGAAAATAATATAAATATTATAGACAGTATGAAATGACTAATTGACATGCATAAGAAACAACTCCTAGAACTAGGTACAAATCATTGGAAATAATAAATATGATGTGACATGCTAAACAGTGCGATGTGACCAAACACCAATGTAACGACAAACAACAAAATATAAAAAAATGTTCATGATTATTCATCTAGATCATTTTCAATGTACACCCCATTACCGACACAAATCCCAATCATGGGGCCTCTTCCATTATCCTGACTTGCAAGCGTGAATTCTGTAAGGGTAACCCATAGTTGTCCAAGCAGGGTGTGACTAGATCATAATAGACGACTACCAATATTGTATATAAAATATCAACTCTAAATAGATAGTTCATATAAAGACTAAATAAAGTATAAAAAAACAAAATAAAAGTCAAGTGCCCTATTTTGAAATATTTACTTTAACCTTTTCTATAATTTTTACCAATTCCATAAATTATACTATTTTCTTCATTTACTTCATTTCTCACGATTTTTTAAATGGATTATGAATATTCAATGATAAAAAATAATAATGGGAATAAGACATGTTTTCTGACTCACTAGGAATAATAACTTCAAAACATATACAACACACTCACATTGAACCCTCATTTTAGGTAGTCTCATCGAATGTATCCATTAGGGTAATAAAACTATGTCCCCTTCCCTAACCCATGAATTATAGGGTGGAGTTTAGAGCCTTAGTCTAACATAACCTATAGCCATAGAACAACATGTCAATACCATAAAACTACAAATCCATGTGCACTTAATTATTTATCCATTCACCACACACGTACAACATCAAAATCAACCATATCGAAATACCAATTGCAATATCACAATCTATAACAACCAATATGTGAATTAATGTTATGAGATAGTCCATTAAAACAATTTCCATTTACATTACATAGTCATTTATCCCAATTCCCATTTATTTTTCCTATATCACTATGCATATTCACTAGTACCCCTTCATTTACTCAATTATCATACTCCATAGTTCCCATATGTTAACTCTCTTAACCAATTCATTACTCCCCATGAATTATCCCACATATTCTTTTTCAAGTACAATTTAGATTTCATAGATACATTCATATTAATCCTATTTAACCATTTTTATGTCAATACAACCAATACCTTATCCACTAAAGACATCTAGAAAACTATCTAGTTTCACTTTATTAAAAAATTAATTATTCTACATGATTTAGCATGGGATATATTTAATCACTAGTCAATTTCTCACTTAAGGTGTCTGTCAACCATATTTCAAATAGTTGGTTCACCCAATGGGTGCCACAAAATCAGTCTAGTCATCCACCATGAATCTTATAGTGATCATGAAGGGATCAATTTTTCAATTATACACCCATTTTACCAAATCTCACAAATGAAACCAAGAGCACAATAAGTGGAAAATAAGAACATAATCTCATATGCATATATCTATATAAAATCCAAGGGATATAACTTGTAGACCACCTACCTACAATCCAAGTTTTAACACACTATTAATCATATCATTAGATTCTTATTTAAAAATTTATTGAAGAATTAATCTAGATTCCTCCAGAAAATGTGGGGTTAAAGGATTTATAAGATTATTATCAAAACTACAAGCCTTAATCTAAAAAATAGAAGATATGAGATGATGAGACATACTTGGAGCTTCAATCCACAACTAATTGTGCTTAAAACTAACTATAAATGAAAGGGTGAGATCCTTGGTATGATTGGGTTGTGGGATTTCTTCACTAGGGTTTAAAGTGTAGAAATGGGTGATCAATTTGGGTGAGAGTCTTAAAATACAGAAATGGGAAAACTATAATTTTTCCAATATTAAATTGGGTACACGGTTTACCCGCACAGTTTTCCAAACAATGCATGGATCATGTGAAATCCATTTTGCAAGTGAATTTGGGTTTAACATTTACCTAAAGAGACCCAAATGGATTATATGTCGTATGGAATCCCTCTTTTATATTATATAACTTTTCATTACATTTTACAAACAGATGATCTTTGAAGTCTAGTGTCTTAAAAATCAGGAACATAAAACATGAAAAAAACATAAAATATTATTCTAATACACTTTTAAGACTTAATCAAAAGTTCATCCTAAGTAAAAAAAACATCATCTCATAACCTAGAGACAAACATCAAAGGAATGGTTGAGTATAAGGCATGGTAAGTAAATCAAGGGAATCAGTTTACTTGTGATATCAATAAGAACATAATGAAAACCAAAAGACATGAGATACATAAAAAGAGGAAAATCATAATAAAAATAACATGACGAAAAACTTTAATATGTAGATACAACATTTCATTTATAAATTTATGAACTTATCACCAGGGTTCATTCCCAATGTGTCGTAAAAACATTACTAACGTTATGCACAAAGGTTTTGTGAAACTTTTCATATCTAGAGATTAATTATTTACCCAATGCATTGATGTGATCTCAGGGATCACCCTTAATATGTCTTTATTTTTATTTATTCCACAAATATCATAATAAAAAATTTCATAAAAAAAATATAATCAAAAAAATGGGTTTCATGCCAAAATCACGACGTTTAAAAATTACATAAATATAAGATCATTATGTCATTTATTACCCATGGAAAGGGAGTGAGGGTTATATATATGTAAATTACAGAATAAAATAGATCAATTTTATCTAATGATGAATACCCATGGAAATGAATATAGATTTGGGTATCCACATAAATAATACGAGAGAATTTCTTGAGAAAAAGAGAGAGATTTTGAGACGAAAATTCTGCAGGAAAATGACAATATAACATGGTTTTAGAAATAATTGAAATGAGTGGGGACGAGAGTCACCCACTCATATATAACTCATAAAAATTTATGGGTACATAATAAAAAAAATAAGATCATGGAATGGATATTTTAAGTAAATACCAAATGAAAATGAAACTCGAAGGAAAAGAGAAGACATGATTTCTTTTATGAAGATTTCGCAACATAACGACGTCACATAAAAATTCAGAAAATTAGTTGATGAGAGTGGAAAAGGTATCTCATAAATTGAAAATGAAATGGAATGTAATAATGATATATAAGAACATTCCCCACCTAATAATATGGAAACAAGACGATGCAACATAAAGGATGTCATGGCTTATAAGAGGAAGGTGAACGATTCCCTTACCATGAAGAGTAACATCAAAAGTTTGATGGCTAGAACCTTGAGGGGTTGAAGGAAACTTTGGAGGAATACATGGGAGATATAAATCCATATAATCATTGAGGTGGTTTTTGGAATGAAATGGAATGAGGGAATATCTTGGTATTTATAGGAAAAGTGGTGGAATATTTAATTAATTTACAAGGGACACCTCATTTGTGGTATTTGAAAAACCATGGGCTTTCCCATGGTATTTTCTCATGGTATTGCCCACTTGGGACACCTTAAAACATATCTTAATATTAAAAAGTCATCAAGATTTATTACATCATGATTACATCATCATTAATGTCATTAATCACCTGATACTCAAAACTGTATTTTTACTATTCACCAAAAATTCAACTGTTTTAGAAAAATCCCAAAAATTCACCCGAACCAAATATCGATGATCCAAATTCAAAAATGAACTCTATTTAATGAAAATAATTTTCTAAATACTTTTAATTTAACTTTTAAATAAAATCATTATTTATTCAAAAAAACTCTAAAACTATAACATATTTTATAACACCTTGAAAAAGTAATCATGGTCCCATAAAATTATCTTATAACCATAAGACAATAAAGTTAAAATTTGTGATTACATTTTATAAAAATAAATTTATATTTTAAAATATAAAATTAATTATAACCTTATAATTAAAATATTAATGACATTCAAAAATACCAATACTTATATTATGACCATTTTTTCACTTTTAAGATGTCTAAATTAAATTTATAAATTCCTGGGTGAATTTTCTATTTTTTTTTCTGATTTACTATTCATTAATATTCATTTATATTCATAATGTTATATTACTATTCATACATTACTATTCACAAAAAATTAATTGGATCTTATAAGACTCTAAATTTCTTGCTTGTCACAATTGTAGAAGACCATTTTCAGAAAATCATTTCACATTATAAATTATTTAATATTTAAAATATATTTTCAAATACCCATTTTCCCAAAATTCATCCATAATGTGGATCATCCTCCTACATTTATCCGAAAATTTTATATTCACAAATTTAACATAACAATAAATTAAAATGTTATTTATACAAAAGGATTACACAATGTAACTAAGGTCTCATTACATAGGCCCTTATAACAACTGCATTGGACCTATGTGTATGGTGTGCTATGGTGATAGAATATTTGGGAAGATCTAAAAACATTGTCCAAGTGGTGATTTCTATTATCTTGAACTTCTCCCTTATGCGATTCTATTCAAACTTCACATATTAAATCTCATCATGGGCTGGTCCAGAGCAAAGCCCCGAGATGCAACCTCTTTTCCAAGCTCTGAAAGATGGGCTTTGTACGACCTGAGTCTACTGGATGAGGTCATCGACTATTCTTTCAGTATTAATTAACCAAGATCAATTGTATTTATAAACAATAACTTTAATTTTAAGAGTTTATTTTACATTGGTCATATTGACCAACAGTTATATAATAGTAGAAACCCAATGATATCACTTCATTAATTAAAGGATATAATTATGTGGAGTATAAAATGAAATAACACAAAAATTTAGGAAACAAATATTATAAAAAATTTTGGGTCGTTGCATTCTTCCCCCCTTAAGAAATTCCATCCACAAAATTTTAACTTGTACCCTCAGAAGCGAAAAGTAGTGGGTACTTATGCCTCATAGACTCCCCAGGTTCCCATGGGGCTTCTTAATAATTGAGGTTACTCTCCAAAACATTAAAAAGGTTGGTTGTCTTGTTGCGTAGAACCTTGCCTCTACGATCCATGATCTCCTTGAGCTATTCCTCATAAGAGGGGTCATGTTCCAGTTGTACCACCTCTAAATTTAGTATATGGGAATGGTTAGATATTTACTTCCTCAAGAGGGTTACAAGGAAGACATCATGAATATGTGCTAGATTTGGATGAAGTGTAAGAGGATAAGCCATAGCTCTTATGAGATCAAGGATTTCATAGGGGCCAATGTACATTGGGCTGAGATTCCCTTTTTTACCAAACCTGATGACTCTCTTACAAGGTGAAAATCTAATAAATAATTTATCACCCACATCAAAATCAAAGTCCCTTCAATGGTAGCTGGCATAGCTCGTTTGCTGACTCTAAGTAGAAATAATGTGTTGTTGGATGACATGAACATTTTCTGTTATCTCTTTCAAAAGATTAGGCACAAGAAGCATTATCTCACCAGATTCATGCCAAAAAGTATAATTTTTACAATGAATACCAAATAGAGCTTCATAGAGTTCTATTTGAATGCTCGAGTGGAAGCTACTGTTGTAAGAGAACTCAACTAAAGGAGGTGGTTGATATCATCCACCATTAAATTCCATTGATCATGTTCTAATCATATCCTGAAGTGTTAGAATATTCCTTTCCGATTTTACATCAGTTTACGGGTGATAGGATGTATTGAAATTCAATTCAGTGTTTAGTGCATGTTTAAGACTTCTCCATAATTTTGATGTAAAACATGGATCACGATCACAAAAAATAGTAAGTCGAACTCCATGCAGTCTTTTGTAATGCACCAGACCTCTCCGGCCCATTACTTTGTCGAAAAGAAGGACATGAAGAGTTCTGGAGGGTAGAATGGACCTTTCCCAAACTTTTCATAATTTTGAAACTACACGCTGTGTATTGTAAGTACACGTTGTGTAGCCCATCTTACACGCCGTGTAGTTCTTCCCCGAATACGCGTTACCATCTGTTGACTAGTCGATGGCCTCGTGCCATGTTGAAGCTATGTCCTTGTTGTGTTGAAGTCGTGTCCTTGCTACATGAAATCAATAAGTACACTTCATGTAGACCATCTTACATGTCGTGTAGTTCCTCTATGAATATGTGTTACCCTCAAACCGTGTGTTGACCGGTCAACAGCCGTGTGTCGTGTTGGAAGCCGCATGGCGATCATGTGTTATGGCCGAGTACACACTGTGTACTAGGAATTACACGATGTTTACTTTAGTTTTTATCGTTTATAAAAGGATGGGGCCTATCCTTCTTTTCAGACCATTCCTCTCTTCCACATTCCTTCGAGTAGAGCCCTCCCAAGAGACTCCAAAGCTCCTTTATTCCATAACTTCTTCGTCTGAGCTTCGATTTACAATTCGTCCACGGCCACGATATCGTAACAATGAGGCATAACTTTTGAGATTGGATATATGGTTTTCTCATTGGCCTTTCCTTCCCATATTCCACCCAAGGAGGTTTTTGCAGGGTTTTGATAGAAGTGACGGATGCCGACGGACGTCTTCTAAAGTTGATCTGAGGGAGCGTTGTGATCACAACCTGTTTTGGTAGGGATTTTACCTTCGCCACTATAATTTGTGAATCATGCGGGATGGGTTTCTTCTTACTTTAACTAGACATAGTTGAACCAGTTTAATGAAGATAATAACTGGCTTAAAGAATTCAAATGGGGAAGTTGTTATGTTCATCCTTTTTTATTCTATTGTTATGTTGTGAATTGTTATAGGCTTATGCCTACGGAAAATCATGGTCGTTGGGGGCCTTTTCTTGCGCAATTAAATGTCTCCTTATCTTTCTAGACCGTTTTGTGGATGGAAATTTTGGGGAATATGGAAATTGGTTAATCACGTGAAGTTGGACGATTAAATGAATATCTAGAACCCTTGTGTGATCACCCCGGTTGAAAAAAAATGTAATAATGAACATGTGGTTGTTGGTTTGGATAAGTGGTATGTGAAGGGGGGGGGGAATCCTGGGTTTTATGAATAAGATGGGCATCGGGGTTGCGGTAAATGACATTAAAGGGGAAATGATGTGGCACAAGCCTTGTTTTGTGATACAGTTGTGGAGATGTGGTTATAGCGGCAGCAGGGCTGCAGTAATGGGTTATGATATTAAAAGAAAGTGTAAAGTTGATAAATGAACTGTGGGGAACAATAATGAATTAAATATGGGGACAATCAATGTGGATTGATTGATTATAAAAAGTTTGGTTTTGTGTTTATTTTTTTCTATCTAACTAGATTTGTGGTTGGAAGGGTTTTTCTACGAAATGCTTGATCTGGTTTGATAATTTCCCAATAGTTAAGGAATTGATAAACTAAACACTGTTGAAACATGAAAACCTAAATGGGGTTGGGATTGTTTGTTGTATGCATGCCTCATAGTAGCGGTGCCGAGTCACGTGCTTAGTTTCACTGTTTAGAAGCCATAGGTTGGGTTGTGTGTTTGGTATACATATATATATTTGTATCTTTTTCCTTTGTCGCACCCCACCCATGTTGAGCACCTAGTGCCGAAGACTCCCATTTCATGGGAGAGGGTGTTTTCCCCTTAGTTACTAGCTCTTTCTTTCTCCTTCTTCAATAGGCAGTGAGGGCTTGAGGCGACCTTACACCTAAGAGCCTTTGGGTAGGTTTCGTTTGGTGAGATTTTAGCCCAAGACTCTTCGGGAAGGATTACTGTTCCCAAGAACCTTTGTGATGAGGCCCAGGTGTGTTCGGTCGGGGATGTGATTTTCGGTTTGTGAGGCCCAGGTGTGTGCGGGCGGGATTTGGGGTTTGTGAGGCCCAGGTGTGTGCAGGTGGGAAGAGTGTGGTAGCGTCAGGATGTTCTCCATTAGGAAGAGAAACTAGACAGTTGGGGGAAATGGTGTGGGGTACCCAATAATCTTGTTCTTATATACTACTACCTGTTTTTTTGTGTTTTTGGTGAGTGTGGCTGGTGAGGTTGGGGGGATAGAATTATTTTATAGGTTTTGGTTTCTATTGTTGTTATCACATGAAATTAGGATGTCTCCCAACCTGTGCATGAGAGATTTAGGTTTCCCTACTGAGTATATGTGTATGCTCACCGTACGATTACTTTCAGGTTTCCAGGAGGATTGCCAGGGCCGTGCGGGACCCTACTAGTCGGGACAGTTGGCGTTGTTGCAGTTTTCTGTACTCTTATTTCTTTTGGTATTGTACTTTTGAGTTTTCATGTACTTGTACTTTGTTTCAGAATTGTTTAAACATGCATGTGGGATTGGATTGGGTTTATTTTCATCTACTTGTTCCTTTTTCTTTTGGTGTCTGACTCATCATATTTATTGATCTTAAATAATAAAAAAGGTAATGCCTCCCAAATTTGTGAAAACTCATACCCTTGGTGCTAGTCGCCACTCTGGGGCCTACTGGAGGCGGGAGTCGGGGGTCATTATCTCCCATTCACCATTTCCAGCTCAGGAGGGGCATCTTTTGTGGGAGGGGGTCATGAAAAAATGGTATCAGAGGTGATGGTTGAGAGATAGGATGGAGTCTGGAGTTAGGCATAGTGAGGGTTGCATGGGATGGTAGGGAAATATTGTTACGTGATCTTGGTGCATGACATAGGTCAGGGAAGACCGGGTAGGACATGAGATTTTAGGGCCCCCCATGATCCGATGCAAGGACTCTGAGCCTATCAAACGACCCAGTGGGACTACATTAATTGTAGGGTAGAGACCCTAGGGAAGGTACATGCATCATCATATTTGTGTTTTACATGATTTGGGTGTTCTGGGAAAGAAATTGAAATAATGTGATAAAATGAAACCTTGAAAAATTTCCTTACTACTTGGGCTGAGGTGATATTTGTTTACTGTACAACTATGGCACCTGGACGTCGTCCCCAGGAGACTCAGACAGTATAGGCCTAGCAGATTCGGGCGGGCGATCAGTTGTGGATTGATTGAGAGGAGGTAGATGATCAATGGCAGAAGACTCTCCTTTCTTTCCGGCGACAAACCCTGAAGAAGTACGAGGGTAGTATATCAGATATGGAGATGGATGGGTAGATTGAGGAGATAGAGATCACTTTTACATTGATCTATGCTCCGAAGGTATAATGGGTTCCCCTAGTAGTCAGTCAGCTGAGAGGTGTGGCGCATCAGTGGTGGACGCTCTACCTCAGGTAGAGGTCAGAGGTAGAGGTTCCAAGGGCTAACTTTGAGAAGGAGTTCTGAGAGGAATTCCTTTACGCCATGATCAAAGAAGAGAAGAGACAGGAGTTACTCTCCCTCCAGAAGGAAATTATGTCAGTATAATAATTGGGGATCATGTTCAAGAGTCTCCTACACTTTTCTCTAGATCGATTTATGGATGAAGAGTCTCGGGTGAGACGTTTGGAGGAGGCCCTTCGTCCTTCGCTCCAGTATTCGGTCACCCCCTTCACCCTTCCAATGTACTTGGTAGTACAGAAGATGGAAGAGGTTATAGAGAGGATGCACTCGCAGGGAGGTGCACCACGAGAGGGGATCCAACCAGGTTCGTCGAAGGGGAAGGTAGCCATCAGCAGGTCTCTTGCAACAAGACCTTCCAGATTTAGGCCAGTTGGGAGCAGGCCCAGTAGTTCCAGTTCAGATCTTCAGGTCCTTGTCCCTTTTTCACGATCCTAGGACTAAAGTGTTTCTCTTGCGGAGTTTTCCGGCACGTTTAGAGTCGTTACCCGAACCGAGCTCAGTACGATGGAGGTGGGCAGGTTCAGCGCCCGCCTCAGCAGCACCAGTTGCTGGTGAGGCCCTTCCAGCAGGATCAAGACCTTTCTCCTCCGAGGACATACTTTGCAAGAGGAGGACGACCTCAGGGTGCTCCTAAGGGACCTCGACCAGGGCATGGTCGGGGAGGTTGTCAACATTAGAGAGGCAGAGGAGCTGGGCATGGACTATTGCATGCAGCAGAGTTGGCAGCCCTGATAGGACCAGAGGTGGTGCGAGGTATGATTTTTTTCGTCACTCTTTTTTCTACCTTGTTCGATTCGGGAGCTTCACACTCCTTTGCTGCACCTGGTCTAGCCCATGCTTTGGTTCTAGAAGTAGAGATACTTTCTGTACCCCTGGTGCTGATTACACTAGTTGGAGGTCAGACCAACATATCTTGTGTTTTCAGTGGATGTGGGATGATGTTGTGACCACGTCAATCTAGTGGGGATCTTATTTTTCTATAGATGCAGCCATACGATATCATCCTAGGCATCGACTGGTTGTTTATTTAGTGTCGTTATAAAATGCTTCCGAAGAAGAGTTTTGTTCTCCGATGTGGATGGGTATCGTGTAGCTTTTATTGGTGAGAGGAGCTATCAGGTGGGGAGCTAGCATATGAAGCCTCCCCTTTCATTGTTAGGTGGGTTATTAGTGGGTTCAACTGATACATAGATGATGGATGTTACATAGGTTTTTGGGGGGTTACTCGATGTTTTCCCTGAGGAGTTTGTGACTCTACCCCCCCCCCCTCCCCAAACATGATGTTGAGTTTGGGATAGACTTACAGCCTGGTTCTCATCTGCTTTCGATGGCCCCTTATCGGATGGCACTTTCGGAGTTGCGGGAGTTGTGGATTCAGATTGAAGATCTGATGGATAAGGGTTTTGTTCAACCCAGCATGTCACCATGGGGTTCTCTAGTTTTGTTTGTGAAGAAAGAAGATGGTGGTCTCAGGCTATGCATAGACTAACAAAGGTTGAATCAGGTAACGATCAAGAACCATTACCCCCTTCCAAGGATAGATGATATATTCAACCAGCTATGGGGAGCATGTTGGTTTTCTAAGATTGATCTACGATCTCGATATCATTAGTTGTGGGTAAAGGACAGTGACATCTCGAAGACGGCTTTCAGGTGAAGGTATGGGAACTTATAGTTTGTAGTGATGCCGTTTGGAGTTACGAATGCACCAGCTGTGTTCATGGGACTTATGAACTTTGTCTTCCGAGAGTTTCAGGACCGGTTCGTCATTGTGTTTATCGATGACATCCTGATCTACTCATGATCAGAGGAGGAGAACATTGATCACCTCAGGGCAGTCTTGAAAGTCCTTCGACACCACTAGCTTTATTGGAAATTTTTAAAGTGTAAGTTCTTGACCTAAGAAGTACAATTACTTGGGCACGTGGTGTCTCATCATGGAGTGTTAGTGGACCCGTCGAAGGTGGAGGCAGTTGTTTCTTGGGCGGCACCCAAGAGTGTGGAATAAGTTCATATTTTATTGGGGTTGGCAGGTTATTATCGTAGGTTCGTTTCGAACTTCTCTTGATTTGTTTCTCCATTGACAGCTTTGATTAGGAAGGACCAGGTCCTCCTATGGAGTGAGCAGTGCCAAAAATGTTTCGAATACCTGAAGGAGAAGCTGGTAAGTGCTCCAGTACTCAGATTTCTAGAGGAAGGGTTGTTGTATGAGGTGTTTTGTGATGATTCTAGCCTTTGTTTGGGGTGCGTACTGATTCAGAAGAAGGGTGTGATCTTTTAGGGGTCTAAGCAATTGCAGCCTCACGAGCGTAACTATTCAACCCATGAACTAGAGAATGCAGCAGTAGTACTCTAACTGAAGTTGTGGAAACATTAACTCTTTGAGGAGAGCTTTGTGGTCTTCTTAGATCACAAGACCTTATGTTATATCTTTTCCCAGCGTGACCTGAACTTACAGCAGCGGAGATGAGCTGAGTTTCTCCAAGACTTTGACTTTGAGATCTCTTACACTGAAGGTAAGGGCAACGTTGTGGCTGATTCCCTGAGCAGGAAGTCTCATAAGGAAGTGGTTCATGAATTTACTGATGCTTGGAAAGTGATTTGAGAGTTGGATGCTTTGCACTTGGATGCAAGGGTAGAGGGTGTTAGAGGCTATTTGTTTCAGATGACGGTGTAGTCCTCCTTGTTGCAGCAGGTGGAAGAGTCTCAGTGGGGAGACTCCAAAGCGGATGTAATGCGGGATCGTATCGATCAGGGAAACACTCCGAAAGGATGGTCAAATGACAGCCGACATCAGATGCTTTTTCATGGAAGGTTGTTTGTTCAGAAGGAGATGCATGAGGGAGTTCTTCGTGAGTTCCATAGCTCAGACTTGGTGGTACATCCGGGAGTTTCAAAAATGTACCGACGCCTGAGGGAACAATTTTGGTGGCCTGGGGTGAAAAACGCAGTGGTAGAGTTTGTGGCTAAGTGCCATGTGTGTCAGCAAGCAAAAGCTGAACAACGTGTTCCCAGTGGTTTGTTGGATCCTTTAGATGTCTCTGAGTGGAAATGAGATGACATCTCAATGGAATTCATCACAGGACTACCCAGAGCTCAGGGTGGTTATGATGCTATCTCGGTAGTGGTTGATCGACTAACAAAATTAGTTCACTTCTTAACAATTTAGGAGTCAGTCCTGGTGAGTAACTTAGTACAGAGGTACGTAGACGAGGTGGTGTGTTTTCATGGAGTTCCGAAGACTATCATCTCAGATCATGATACTCGGTTTACCTTATGGGTCTGGAGGGGGTTACAACATTCTTTTGGCACCCAGCTACGCCTTAGCACTGCTTTCCACCCCCAGACTGATGGGCAGATAGAGCGGACTATCCAGAAATTGGAGGACATGTTGCGAGCATGCATTCTGGTTTTCAGAAGATCATGGGTGCGACACTTTCCCTTATTAGATTTTTCCTACAACAACAGCTTCTACTCTACTATTGGCATGGCACTGTTTGAGGCTTTGTATGGAACACCATATCGTTCACCCATTTGATGGGATGTGTTTGGTGAGACAGGTTCTCTTGGGCTAGAGGTAGTACATAGCACCATAGAGAAAGTCCATCTTGTGTGTGAGAGGATGAAAGTGGCTCCGGACTGATAGATGTCTTCTGGTGATCTTCGGAGTACGCCCTTGGAGTTCGAGGTGGGAGATCATGTTTTCTTGACAGTTTCCCCTCTAGGAGGGAAGCGAAGGTTTGGGAAGGGGAGTATGCTCTCCCCTAGGTTCATCAGACCTTTCGAGGTGCTGAGACGAGTCAGCAAGGTGGCATATCAGCTGGGCCTGCCACCACAGTTGGAGAAGATTCATGACGTCTTCCATGTCTCCCAGCTTCGTCGGTACTTACATGACGACTCTCACGTTATCGACTAGGGAGAGATAGATATGGGAGACTATGCAACCTTCGAGGAATGACCAGTCAGAATCAAGGATCATAAAGAGAAGGTGCTTCATGGACGAACCATCGCCTTAGTTCGTGTGTTGTGGAGGCATAACAGCCTTGAGGACAGCACATGGGAGTGGGAGGCTCAGATGCATGCTCAGTACCTGGAGTTGTTTTGACATATGTTTTTCTTTGTTTATATAAGCTTTGTTTTGATGCTACACTCTTTACCGTTGATATATGGAATTCTTGGATTGTCGCTTGTGAGACCTTTTGTTTCCTTGTTCTCTAGAAGTGTGTAACATGTCCAGATGTGTGGGTAAAGGAAAAAACCTAATCCTTAATCGAGACGCATTAATGAGGATGCGATTGAACCCTTGTGGGCGAGTCAGTGCCTCCTAAAGCGGATAATATCTCGATATGGGAGAAGGAATTCCCCAAGCCATGTGTTCGGGTAGTGTTCCGGTTGTACGGTGATAGGGGCGGTGTAAGTTGGAAGAAATCCTAATATATGGAAGTGGGAAGACCCAATTCTTAATCGAGATGCATTAATGCGGATGTGATTAAACTTGTGCAGGCGAGTCAGTGCCGCCTAAAGTGGATAATATCTCGACATAGGAGAAATAATTCCTAACACATATGATTAGGGTTGTTGGTTGGGTTCCTGTTATAACGAGAGCCCTAAGAGGTATCTTGCTGGGTTACTCTTGGTTGGTTTTTGAATTCTCGGGGACAAGAATTTTTTAAGAGGTATCTGGTGTAATGGCCCGGACCTCTCTGGCCCATTCCATTGTCGAAAAAAGTTCATGAAGGGTTCTATAGGGTAGAATGGAATTTTTCCACACTTTTCAGAATTTTAAAACTACACGCCGTGTATTGTATGTACATGCCGTGGAGCCCATCTTACACGCTGTGTAGTTCCTTCCCACGTACGTGTTACCGTGTATTGACCAGTCAATGGTTGTGTGCCGTGTTGAAGCTGTGTCCTTTCAATGTTGAAGTTGTGTCCTTGCTGCGTGAAATAAATAAGGACATTTCGTGTCTCCCATATTACACATCATGTAGTTCCTCCCCGCGTATGCATTACCCTCAAACCGTGTGTTGCCCGGTCAATGCCCGTGTGCCGCGTTGAATTCCATGTTGGAAGCCGTGTGGAGACCATGTAGAATGGCCGAGTACACGTCGTGTACTAGGAATTACACACTATATAATTTAGTTTTTCTCACCTATAAAAGGAGTGGGCCTCTCCTCCTTTTCAGACCATTTCTCTCCTCCTCTTTCCTTCGAGTAGAGCCCTCCCGAGAGACTCCAAAGATCTTATCTTCCATAACTTCTTTGTCCGAGCTTCGATTTACGATTCGTTAGCGGCCATGAGATAATAACGACAAGGCGGAACTTATGAGATTGGATATGTTTTTTTTCTATTCGGCCTTTCCTACCCAGCTTCCACCCAAGGTGGTTTTTGTCGGGTTTTGACAGTAGCAGCGGACGCTGAGAGATGTCTTCTAAAATTGATCTGAGGGAGAGTTGTTATCAGAACCTGTTGAGGTAAGTATTTTACCCTCGTCTCTATAAATTGTGCATCATGAGGGATGGGTGTCCTCTTTATTTCATGAGACATAGTTGAACCAGTTTAATGAAGATAATAAATGGCTTAAAGAATGGGGATGGGGAAGTCATTATGTTTATCCTTGTTTATTCTACTATTATGTTGTGAATTGTTATAGGCTTATGCTTACTAAAAATCACGGTCGTTGGGGTCTTTTTCTTGTTTAATTAAATGTCACCCTATCTTTCTAGACTGTTTTGTTGATGGAAACTTTGTAGAATATGGAAATTGGTTAATCACAAAAAGTTGGCTGATTAAATGAATATCTGGAACCCTTTTGTGATCACCCCGGTTGGAAAAAAAATGGAATAATGAACATGTGGGTGTTGGTTTGGTTACGTGGTGTGTGAAAGGGGGGGGGGGGTGAATCCTGGGTGTTACAAATAGGATGGGTAGCGGGGCTGTGGTAAATGATAGTAAAGGGGAAACGATGTGGCACGGGCCTTGTTTTGTGAAACGGTTGTGAGATGTGGTTATAGCAGCAGCAGGGCTACAGTAATGGGTTGTGATATTACAAGAAAGTGGAAAGCTGATAAATGAACTATGGGGAACGATAATGAATTAAATGAGGGAATAATCAATGGGGATTGATTGATGATAAAAAGTATGGTTTTGTGTTACTAGTGTTTTATCTAACTTGATTTGTGGTTGGTAGGGTTTTTCTACAAAATTCTTGATATGGTTTTATAATTTCCCAGTAGTTAAGGAACTAATAAACTAAATACTACTGAAACATGAAAACCTAAATGGGGTTGGGATTGTTTGTTGTATGAATTCTTCGTAGTAGCAGTGCCAAGGCACATTCTCAGTTTCTTTTTTTAGAATCCATAGGTTGGGCTGTGAGTTTGGTATACATATATGTATCTGTATCATCGTGTTTTGTCGCACCCCACCCATATTGAGAATCTAGTGATGAACACTCCCATTTCATGGGAGAGGGTGTTTTCCCCTTAGTTACTAGCTCATTCCTGCTCCTTCTTACATAGGTCGTGATGGATTGAGGCGACCTTACACCTAAGACTCTTTGGGTAGGTTTCGTTTGGTGAGATTTTAGTCCAAGACTCTTCAGGAAGGTTTACTTTTCCCAAGATCCTTCAGGATGAGTACCAGTTGTGTTTGGGTGGGAATGTGATTTGTGGTTTGTGAGGCCTAGGTGTGTGTGGGAGAGATTTGTGGTTTGTGAGGCCCAGGTGTGTGTGGGCAGGAAGAGTGTGGTAGCGTCAGGACGTTCACCATTAGGAAGAGTAGCTATATAGTGGGGGGAAATGGTTTGGGTTACCCAATACTCTTGATCTTATATACTACTACCCGTTGATTTGTGTTTTTTGTGAGAGTGGTTGGTGAGGTTGGGTGGATATAATTACTTGCTAGGTTTTAGTTTCTTATATTGTTCTCATGGGACATTAGGATGTCTCTCCACATGTGCATGAGAGCTTTAGGTTTCCCGACTGTGTATACATGTATGATCACCCTACGTTTACATTCGGTTTTCTAGGAGGACAACCAGAGCCATGTGGGACCCTACAGGTAAGAAAAATTGGAGTTGTTGCAGTTTGTTGTACTCTTGTTTCTTTTGGTATTGTACTTTTGAGTTTTCCTGTACTTGTACTTTGTTTTAGAATTGTTTAAACATGCATGTGGTATTGGTTTGGGTTTATTTTCATTTACTTGTTCCTTTTTCTTTTGGTTTTTAACTCATCATATTTTCCGATCTTAAATAATAAAAATGTTAATGCCTCCCATATTTTTGAAAACACTTACCCTTGGTGCTAGTCGTCACTCCGAGGCCTACTGGAGGGGGGACTTTATGGGAAATTATCTCCCTTTCACCATTGCCAGCTCAGGAGGGGAATCATTGGTGGGAGGGGGTCATGACACCTTTCCACTTCCTTCACATAATTCATGGAATGTTGATCAAGTTATAAATATTCATGAATGGAGATAGAATGGGTAGTCTTGGTGAGATGGTCCACAATAACCCATATCGCATTGTTTCCATTGGAAGTTCTCTAGAGACCAGTGAAAAATTCCATAGTTATATTGTCCCACATCCTTGCTGGTATGGGTAGTGGATGCAATACCCCTTTAAGAAGTTTTATCTCTTCCTTCACTTGCTGACATACCAGGAACCTTGAAGTGTAGTCAGTAATACCATTTTTTATATTATCCCACCAATAATGATCATGAAGGGCCCTATAAATTTTTGTGCTCCCTGGATATATAAAGAATGTACAAATATGAACATCATCAATCAAATCCTTTATTTTCAGAATATATGGAACATGTAGACTAGTATGAAATTTCAGTAAACCTTTTTTTATCGATATTGATTTCATGAAACTTACCACCCTAAATAGATTCAAACTTCTTATGTAAAAAAAAGATATTATTTCAGAGCTTTCTTGATCTTCTCTAGTAATGACGGTTGAGAAATATTTTGGGTTAGGTTTGATTATTTCCCTTTGCATATAATTCCCATGTCCAGCTTTACTAGGTTATTGATTAAAGGATCTCTTTGAATCTTTATCTTGGAAAGAACAACTGGGTATTTCCTGCTTAATGCATTAGTGACTTTGTTTTCTCTTTCGGGATGATAATGAAATGAACAATCATAATCTTTGAGAAGTTATAACCATCTCATATTTCTTATTTTCAATTCCTTTTGTGTGAAAATATACTTCAAACTTTGATGGTTTGTTTATATATCACATTTCTACCCATAAAGATAGTGCGTCTATATATTTTGCGAAAAAATGACCGAAGTAAGCTCAAGATCATGCGTAGGATAGTTATTCTCATGAATCATCATCTATCAAGATGCAGAAGCAATGACTTTGTCATTTTTCATGAGGACTCACCCCATCCCTTTTAGAGATGCATCACTAGAAATAAAAAATCCTTCTCCACTTGAGAAAAAAGTTAACAAGGGTGATGTAACCAATCCCTTCATCAGCTCTTGGATTCTTTCCTCATACTTTTTTGTCCATATGAACTTGAACACTTTTCGAGTTAACATGGTCAATGGATTAGAATTCATGAAATGTTCATCATAAACCTCATATAATATCACACTCAACCAAGGAAAATATGAATCTAAGTTATAGTTGTAGGTTGAGGCCACTCCTCTACAAATTTTGCCTTTTTAGGAACAACTAAGATTCGTTCATTGGTAACAATGTTCCCCAATAAAGAAACTTATTGAAAACAGAATTCACATTTGATGACCTTTCAAAAAAGCATCTCTTTCTTTAGATATTTCAAAATACACCTTAGATGATCCCCATGCTCCTTAATACTTTTGGAATATATCTTAATATCATCAATAAAATCTACAAAAAGTTATCAAGGTAGTACTTAAAGAATCTATTAATAAAATCCATAAAATTAGAAGGTGTATTTGTCTGTCCGAAGGGAATAACAACAAACTCATAATGACCATATCTTGACCAAAAGGCTGTTTTTGAAATATCTTCATTCTTCACCCTCAATTGATGATAACCAGATCAAAGATCAATCTTAGAGAATAACTGAGCCCCATGAAGTTGGTCAAAAAAGTCATCAATTCATGTAATAGGGTATTAGTTCTTCAATGTGATCCTATTATGTTCTCTATAATCAATGCATAGCTGCATCAATCCATCAATCTTTATCATAAAGAGAACATGTGCTCCCCAAGGAGACACACTCAGTCAGATAAACCCCTTCTCCCAAAGATATTGGAGTTGTTTCTTTAACTCTTTCACCTACACATTTTCCATCCTAAAGTGGTCTTTAATATCGAATGTGATCCAGGTATGAGTTCAATGGAGAAATCTACCTCTCTTTCTGGGGGAGGTCTGGGTAACTCTACGTGAAATACATCAATGTATTCTTAGAAGAAGGGGAAATTTTCTATCCTCAGACACTCATTTCTTTCTTGTTCTTCTTCACTGATCAACTCCATAAATAAGAATATAAGAGGTTCTTCTAGACAAATACCAGGTTGAGATATCTCTCCTTGGATAATAGCTACAAGTTCTTCATTCAATATTACTGATATTTCCTTTCTTCTACATTTGATCTTAGCATTATACATTGAGAGCCAGTCCATCCCTAGTATAGTGTAAAATTCTAGCATGAGAATGAAAACTAGATTTTTGATAATATTGTGCTCACTAAAGTAAATACTATAGTTTCCAAACACAGACAATGCTTGGATAACCCCTCTAAGATTCTTGAATGATAACTATACTGTAAGAAAATCGGGGGTTTATTCTAAATTCTTTGGAAACATGGAGGAAATAAAAGAATGAGTAGAACCAGAATCAAACAGAGTACTTTCTAGATTTGAGAGAACAACAAGAGTACCTTCCACCACATTATTTGGTGCATCAACTTCATCCATAGTGATTGAAAAATTACGACCTTATTCCCTTATCCATTGTTGAGTATGATGGTGATTCCCCTCCATTTCCATCATATTTGGACAATGATTGGAAAAGTGCCCAAGTTGCCCACACTGATATAATTGGACATCAGGTAGGTCCTTCACCATCTTCCCTTTGTCTTTAGTGTTGTAAAGTTGTGGCTTCACCTCACTATGACAATTTAGTGTGATATGGAAATCTCTTCCACACTTGTAGCATCTCCCGCTCCCGAGCAGGAAGTTACCCAAATGCTTCTTCACATATTTATTACACTTGGGATGTTTCAGTTTATTACCTCTTATTCCCTGATCAATGCTCCTCACTAAGCTTGAATACATCGATATTTTCTTGTCATTGGATTTATGAGACCATTGCGCCTCACAAAACTCCATTTCGACTTTCATCACACTTCGCGCGATCATCTCACAGGTATCATAATCTCAGTTGGCTAGATTCTTTTGTAGATGAGGTCCTATTCCATTGAAGAATATATTAACCTTACCATTTGGATCCATGACAAAGCTATAGGTGTAATTTGAAAGCCTCGTGATGTTCATCACTTAGCTTCCCAAATATTCAATTTCATTCTGCTTCAGCTCGAGAAACTCCATCCCTATTTTTGTTCTCATCGATTGAGGGAAATACTTAATGAAGAAGATCCATATGAACTATTCCCACTCCATAGCATCAACCTCAACTCTTGGCCTCACGTGTTTAACTAGTTCCCACCACTAATCGGCTTCTTCCTCTAAGTGATAGATAGCCAGGGTGACCATCTCTTTCTCTGAACAGTAGAGCACATAAACGATCTTCTAGATAGAGCTGATCCACTATTCAGTAATCAATGGGTCTGTAGATCCGCCGAAGGTTGGTGGTTGTTGAAACATAAAGGATTTAACAGAAAGTGTTTTCCTTTTGGGGTGATACCAGTCTCTCACACATGATTCATGTTTTTTCCATAACTTGTGCCAGTTGGATCATCAATATCATGAATGTTTTCATTCAAGCTTCCATCAGAGGGCCATCATCACATGGTTCATTGCGGTCACCATTTTCATGGTTCATCCTATTGCTCTCCATTTTCTAAAAGAATAAAACCATAGTGAGAAAATTATTTAATTTATGAATATTTTAACACTAAAGGATTTTATGTCTTAAAACATCAATCTTTAATCAATTACATTTCTCTATAAATCCCTCAAAATGATTCATAAAAAGCTTATTATTAACCAAACAGAACCCCAAAGTGTTTCTTAACAAATAGTATATCAAGGCCTATTTTCGTGTACCATGATACCCAGGTTCATGCTCAAAACTCCTTGTTTGAGTTTTCACTCCTTGGTACATCAGGGCCAGAGCCGCGTCTACCTTCTTGGATCTAGAAAAGGATGTATTTTCTTGATAAACCACTTTCTCAATACACACCAAAATACCATGAATTTTTCTTATATTTAAACTTTTATATAGGATTCTTCCTAATGTTTTCATAGCCTAATTTCCATAAATAACTAATCTTTCCTCTTATACCAACTATGGAATCCCACCCTTATATTACATATCTTTTCATTACATTTTACAAATAGAGGTTCTTTAAAGTATAGTGTCTTGGAAATCAGGAACATAAAACATGAAAACAATATAATTTTTTTCTAATAGACTATTATGGATTCATCCTATGTACAAATGCGTCATATCATAACCTGAATACAGACATCAAAGGAAAGGGTTGGTAGAAGGCCGAGTAAGGAAATCAATGGAATCAGTTTAATTGTGAAATAAATAAGAACATGATGAAAAACACAAGACATGACCAACAGAAAAAGAGAAATATCATAATAAAAAGAAATTGAATCACAACTTGAATATGTGGATACAAAATTTAGTTTATACATTCAAGAAAATATCACCATGGTTCATTCCCAAGGTGTCATAAAAACATTACCAATGTTATTCACCAAGGTATCTTGAAATATGTCATCTCTAGAGATTAATTCTTTGCCCAGTGAATTAAAGCGCTATTAGGGCACACCATTAATATATATTTATTTTCATGTGATCCACATATATAATAACCAAACACTTCATAAATAACCAAAATAGAATCAAATAAATGGGTTTCATGTCAAAATCATGACGTTTAAACAGTACTTAAAAATAAGATCATTAAGCAATTTATAACCCATGGAAAGGGAGTGGGGGTTATATGTATGTCAATTACAAAATCAAATATATCAATTTTTATATTGATGACTAGGTTTAAAAATGAAAATAGGATTTTTTATCCACATAAATAATAAAAGATAATTTCTTGAGATAAAGAGAGATATTTTGAGACTAAAATTCAGCATCATAACAGCTATATAACATGGTTTTAGAAAACATTGAAAAGAGTGGAAAAAAATTCACCCACTTATAAATAACTCATAATACAGTATGGGTACAGAATAAAAATAAATAAGATCATGGAATGGATATTTTAGAGAAATACCATATGATAATGAAACTTGAAGAAAAAGAGAAGATGTGATTTTTTATGAAAATTTGGCAGCCTAAAGGCGTCACATAAAAATTCAGAAAATCATTTGATGAGAGTGGAAAGGGTATATGGTTAATTGAACATGAAATTGATAGTAATAACTATATAAAATAACACAACCTCACATAATAATATGGTAACTAGAAGACATAACATAAAGGAAGTCATGACTAAAGAGATGAGGGGAACTGTTCCCTTACCTTGAAGAGTAATTTCAAAAGATTGATAGTTGGTACCTTGGGGTCTTAAGGTAACATTGGTAGGACTCTTAGAAAGGTAAAAAGACTAGAGAATAATTGAGGTGGGTTTTGGAATGAAATTAATGAGGGAATTTCTTGGTATTTATAGGAAAAGTGGGGAATATTTAATTAATTTCCAAGGGACACCTCATCGGTGGTATTTGTAAAAACATGGGCTTGCGCATGGAATTTTCCCTGTTATTGCCCACTTGGGACCCATCGTAACATATATTACTATTCAAAAGTCGACCAGATTTATTACATCATGATTACATCATCAATGATGTCATTAATCACCAGAAACACAAAACCGTATTTTTACTATTCACAAAAATTCTAGTGTTTCAGATAAATCCCCAAAATTCACCCTAACATAATATCGATGCTCTGAATTCAAAAATTAACTCCATTTATGAAAATAATTTTCTAAATATTTTTAATTTAATTTTTAATTAAAATAATTATTTATTAAGAAAACAACTATAAAACACTAACTTATTTTGTAACACATAGAAAAAGTAATCAAGGTCCCATAAAATTATCATATAACCAAAAGGCAATTGAGTGAAAATTTATGATTATAACTTATAAAAATACATTTTTATTTTAAATTATTAAATAAATTAAAAAATTGTAATTAAAATATTTATGACTTACAAAAATACCAATACCTATATTATGACAATTTTTTCACTTTTAAGATGTCGAAATTATATTTATACAGTCATTGGTGTAGTTTCCTTTTTTTGGATGATTTATTATTCATTAATATTCATTACAATTTATAATGGTATATTACTATTCATACCTTACTATTAACCAAAAATTAGGTTGATTTTATTAGACTCTAAATTTCATACTGGTCACAATTGAAGAAGACCATCATCGAAAAATCATTTCACATTATTAATTTCTTAAAGTTTAAAAAAATATTTTCAAATACCCCTTTATCCAAATTTCATCAAAAATATTGAACTTAATATTCCATATTTCTGGGAATTTGAAATTCACAAATTTAACATAATAATAAATAACAATTTTTTGTATACAAAAGGATTACATAATGTAACTAAGGCCTTATTACATAGCCCCTTATAACACCAGCATAAGACCTAAGTGTAAGGTGTTCTATAGTGATAGAATCTTGGGGTGGCTAAGAAAACATTACCTGAGAGGTGATTTCTATAAACTTGAACTTCTCCCTTAGGTGATTCCGTTCAAGCTTCACATGTTGAAGCTCAGCTTGGGCTCCGTCCAGAGAAAAGCCTAGAGATGATACCTCCTTCCCCAGCTCTGATAGATGGGCTTAGTATGGCCTGAGTCTACTAGATGAGGCAATCGACTATTCTTTCTATATTAATTAACAAAGATAACTTGTATTTATAATCAATAACAATAATGTTAAGAGTTTATTTTCCAATGGCCATATTGACCAACAGTCTTATAACAATCGAAACCCAATGTTATCACTTCATTAATTTCAGGATATAGTTTTGTGGAGTATAAAATGAAATAACAGACAAATTTTGGAAAAAAATATTAATAAATAGTTCAGGTCATTACATGTCGTGTGAAAACTCTGGGATAATCCACTATCGAAGGTTTCACAGTTTTATTGGGAAGGCCGCAACATTGACGAAACTGAGCACCAACCATTTTCCTTAAACAGATTTTCCTAGTTTCCCATCCTTTCAGGTCCCAAACGCCCAGAACTCCTATGAGTCCCCCATACTATAGGGAAATATTTAAATTACCCAAAACAAGATATTTAAATTGAAAATTAAATAAATAGATACCACCATAAATTATAGGATCTTACAACCTATGCACCTTATAACAAATCGTCCTCGAGTCACAGTCCAAACCATCATTGGGACTCTAAAGGAAATAGATCATCCCACTTGGCCCGTATATATGATTCCTTCTCCTAGTTTTCTTCCTGAAAATCCCATACTTCCATATAACACAAACAAAAGGAAAAAAATTCCAAGTATGACTTTATCACTATGATCCATGATACGATCCAGATGCTCCTCAGAGGACGCATCAAACTCAAGATCTGCATCTTTATCTTTAAACACCCGAGACAGATCTGTGTAATACTGTTGAATCTATGAAACATGAAATACAAGATGGATTCCACTATACAACTATGGATGTGACAATAGGCAGGACACTAGACCAATCCTCTCCACAATCTCAAATGGCCTCATGTACTAAGGTGATAACATTCTCTATTTTTGAATTCAATGGTGATCTAACCATGGTGACATCCAAAGAAACACCCTATTACCCACCAGAAACTCAAGAGGTATATGAAACAGATATTCATATGAAATCTACCTCTACTAGGATTTGTCCATGTTTTTTGAGTTAACTAATCCTTTTTCAATGTCTCCTCCATGAGAGTCAATCCCCATAGCTTGTACTCTCTAGCTTCTTGAACAACAAAACAGAGATTTAGAAAGCCTCCCCTTTAGTGCCTCAAATGGTAATATTTGAATGATATCCTAGAAACTATTATTATACATAACTCATTAAGTGATAATTTCTTTACCATGAACAAACAAAATCTAGGAAACAATCTATCAATATGTTCTCCAGTACATGAATGGTATGATCTAATTTTCTATCCATCTACGAGAGAAAATACTTTCTAAAAAACACATGATTACCCAATTACTTATATAGTCCCTTCTATAACTATAATGTAAAATGCAGATCATGAAACGAAACTGTAGTGCTTAGTACACCATGAAACCACATTTTCTCTTTAATATATAACTCATCAATATGGCCAATAGTGAATGACTAATAAATGGGCATGAAATAAGCCTCATTAGTAAACCGATCCATAACTACCCAGATTACATCATTATTTAGAGGCATATGCATAAGGTCCACTAAAAAATCCATCCATACATCATCATACTTTTATCATGGAATAGGAAATGGTTATGACAACCCACCTGGGCACAATTTCTCATCCTTCACCTACTGGAAGGTAATGCTTCTTTCCATAAAACCCACATACACATTCTAAATTCCTAGTAACCAATACTAACTATGAAGATCATGATACATTTTACTCACACCAGGATGAAAATACCACCTCGATGCAAGAGACTAATACATAAACTCTTCAATAACACCCACTAGTACCATAACATGACCATGAGCACAACCAATTACATTGTCATTAAATGCCCAACCAGAAGGTGAATCCCCACCATTAATACATTCATTTATAAAAAATAGTCTAGGATTTCAATATTACTCTTCTTGAACCGAATCAAAAGAATGTACTCAGCTGTTATGGATGAAAGGGTCATCTTATTATGCCCACCCAACACCTCTAGGTGCATCTCAACAAATGTGATCATCATTCTACACATGGATCTAGAAACATGAACCACTAATTTCTTAGTCTTCTAAATCATATTTGTACAACATTATTCCCCTTTTCTGGGTTGTAAACCAACTCAAATTCAAAATACTGCATGTATTCAACCCATATTCACCATGGAATATTCAAATAACGCTATGAAAATATGTACATAAGAATATTATTATTGGTAAACATCATGAACCACTCTCTCAACTAGTAATTCCACCATCAAATTAAGGAATAAACAATAGTAGCCAACTAAAGGTTATATGTAGGGAAATTTCATTCATGAGGCCTCTACATTATTGACCCATACACAACTACATGATCATTTGGCATCAAAAATTCCCCAAATCAATCATAGGATGCATCAATGAATAATTTATACCTCTAACCATGATTATGTAAGATCATGATCGGTAGGATCATCACACACATCTTCAACTATTGAAAAACACTCTTATATTCCTTAGAACATTCAAAATTAACACTTCTATTACTAAATCTTGAAAGTAGTGCTTCCAAATGGGAAAATACTTAACGATCTTTTATAAAAAACTAAACACTCTTCTAAACCTCCAAACATTATAAACATTCTTGGGATTCTCCCAAGACACAACAACATACGCTATCTCCAGATCTAGTGACACACCTTCCAAAATGATGACATGACTAAATAAATTAACATTATCAATAAAAAATTAAATTTTTATATCTTGGAATAAATCCTATGCCCTATTAGGGTACTCATGATTGTCTCATGATGTTTGGAATGATCTTCACGAGTTCAATACTAAACAAAGATGTCATCAATGATAGAAAATATGAAGTGATCCAGATATAAGTGAAATATTTTGTTCATTAAATCCAGGAATATTTCAAATGTGGTTGTCCACCCAAATGGAATCACCAAAAACTCATACCACCCATTTCTAGTCCTGATAGAATATACCATATATCAAACGTCCTTTTCTTAATCTGGTGATACCATCTGAAATCAATATTGGTGAACATCGAAGCACCCATCAGCCTGTCAAATAAGTCATCTATTCTATAAAGAGGTTATATATTATTAACATTAATCTAATTCATCTTATTATACCCAACATATAAATTCAATGAAATTTCATCCGTCTTGGAAAATATTACAAGTAATCCCCATGGAGATGTACTAGGAAGGATGAATCCCTTAAGCTACGACTCGTTAATTGAACCCTCTATTCTAAGAGTTCTGCTTCCCCAATTCAATATGGAAGAATGAAAACCTGTTCTTCACCTAGAAACAACCTGGCCATAATCTCAAAATATCTATTAGGTTGTTTCCCTAATAATTCCCCATGAAACACTTCCTGAAATTGATCCACAATAATGGGGAAGTCTGGTTTCTCCATTCCTCCTTCATCTATCACAATAGAGAACACATGGGCTATGAGTCAACCCAATTGTTAGAAAACTGGCCCTGTATGGACAAGTCCAACATCCCACTCACCAAAAATGAAATATGTTTCCCTACAAAGTGAATTTGACAATACCTAATAATGATAATAATCGATATGTGTCTAATACAGTTCCGGCCAATCCATACCCAGAATCAGGTCAAAACTTGATATCTCGAGGATGAACAAGTCCCAGATAAACTGATACACATTAGTATTTAGAGATGAACCTCTACATTGTATGATTCCCTCAGCTCATACCCCCAACGCTGTTTCAGTGTCAATAACCCCTTGTTTTTTTCCACCTATATAGCCAATAAAACAACAAACTAACTAGAGATTAAAGAGTGTGGGGTGCCTATGGCGAATAATGCACTAGAAAGTGTGGAATATTTAAGAATAATACATCGATATGTAGATGGTCTAGCATCACCACCTCTATGTGTAGACTGGACTGTGTGATGTTGACTTTCCACACTTCCATGGGATCTGGTCTGAGAACCCAATGCTAAAATGCCCTGCTAGTATAGACAATCTCACCCCATCATGCCACATAAACCACCCCTACCAGTAATGCCCATGGAACTGAAACTGCGTACCTGATATGGGATATCTACCACCTTACTAATAGAAGAATCTTCCTCTGACCTATATCCATTCCCAAATATCAAGGGTTCTTGTAGAACCTAAGTACTTGGCCCGTTCATCCACACAACCGTATCTCCACTTGTTGTTGGGGACACTCACCCAGCATGTTCCCCAGCCTATCACACTAATAACCAAACACATGATCTCCACCTAGAAATATTGAACCTCTCTTCTCACTACTATATTAATTTCCTCTCTGATGTAAAATCCCAAAACTATTTTTCCTTCCCTTGGATGCCACACCACTCGCTAGTCCAACTTGTTCCACAAGTCCACTACCTAAATCCCCCTTATAGTTCCCTTTTGAGATAAGAACCTGATATACTACCTATAGAATCCTTTATAAGGGAAAATATTCACTTTTGGCATGATCATATGCCTAATCTCATCCCAGAATAATTTATCTATAGCTACCTCACCCCTATCCAATGCGGGAATACAACATCGCAAATTAATGAAACAAATTGAATAATCTATAATGGGAACTTCCCCTTGTGTCAAAATCACAAAATATAATTCCTTCTCTAACCTCAATGTCTCTGGGTTGAAATTCTCCAAAAACCAGTTCTATAAATCATTCCATAAGCTTCCTTCATCTAGAGTGGTTTGCAGCCTGATATCTCTCCAATAGTTTGTTTGAACCCTCAACATATAGGCTGCCAACATAACTTGCTTCTCTGAAGGGGTATCTGAATGGACATAAATAGTCTATATGGTCTCTATCCAAAACTCAAATACCTCTGGTCCACCCTCTCTTGTAAAGTTAAGAGGGTGCTTCAGATGAAATTACTTGGTTTGATTAAACATGCTCGGTACAAACCACCCATATGTCCCATTCCATCATTTTTTTCAAAAAGAGGAAGGTACTCACGAATTTTCTCTTCTCTCTTATAAAATATCACCATGTTTTATTACTCCACTACTAGAGGTGTGTTTTTATAAACATCCTATAATTTTCCAACTTGAAAACATATTCACGGAACCATTTCTCTATAATTCCCAAAATGAGATATAAATCACATAATATAAATATCATGCATTTAGTATAAAAGAATGATCTCCTTTATCCATAAATAACTCATTATAAATTTATTAAAAGAAATTTAAAACACTAACCTTGACCATCACCACCATGGGTCGTGGGTGACATGGTCAAATGAAAATCAAAAGGGTTACATGTTTTAAGTTACACAATGGTTCCTATCTATATCAACTCTTACAACATAAACATTTTCTTTAAGGTACATTTCCCATCTCCAAACATGTTACAACCAACATTTTAAACTCACATTGAACCCTTATTTTTTGAAAATACTATAACCATTATTTAATATTTCCCCCATTTTTATAATTTTAGTATACACTATTTTCATCAAATGTTAACTGAGTTAAAATGCATTTTTTCCTTTCTTACCCTACTAACTCCTCAAATGTGTTCCAATCATGATGCATTCCACTTATATACCTAGGTGAAAATAATGATTCATTAATGCACAATCTCATGCCATTCCATCCATGAGATAAATATAAAAAAACTATCACATCAAACAACAAATAAATCACAAAATCATGAAATATCATCAATTGTAACAACACACGACAAGAACAATAATTCCCACCCATGGTGCATTGGGTTTTACCTTATACATGGGTTAGCTACTGTTATGGAAAAGCTCAGTTCAAAGTCCCAAAACATCCTAATCTCCATTATACCATCTCAAATAGTAATAACAAGGTAAATAATACATTTTATACCACTCTGTAACGTCCTCATCCTGGGAGACCCTAAGCGGTACCCCGGGTCGAGTTGCAACATGAAACCATGTGAACCTCCCCATACACTAGAGGTTTCCAACTAGTTGTGATGTCATCAATAAGTCATTTGGGGAGACGATACCATATTTAACAAAGTAAGAAACATCATAAAATAAGACAAATTGCAACAAAAAATATGCAATAACGAAAGAACATGCGTATGAAAAAACCCCAAAAACTAGGTACAAACCATAGCCAATAATAAATATGTCGTGACGTGAAAACTAATGCTAGGTGACCAAAACCCAAAAAATAAAAATAGTGTAATCCCTATAATGGTTCTGAATCCATGTGTATAACCCCACTCATCTATATCCCATTCCTGAATCAACTCCAAAGCATGGGGACCATGCCCTTATCTTGAACTTTATTCATGACGTCTACCTGGGTACCCAATGGGGGCCTGAGCAGGGTGTAAGTACAACTCATCCATGTACCACCAACTATGTATAAAAATTTCTAGTCTAAATAGATAGTGCATAAAAGGACTAAATTAATGAAAAGACAAAAAATAAATTTCATTTTCCCTAGTTAACAATCTTTAGTTTAATGATTCCAATAATTATTACGAATTTCATCAATTATACCATACTCATTATTACGTTCATTTCTCACAAGGTGTTCAATTGATTAGGAATATTATATGATTAAAATTCATAAGGGTAATTTAACTATTTCCCTAACTCACATAGGATAATCACATCACAACATATAAAACACACTCATTATGAAGCTTCAGTCATGATGGTCTCATCGGATGAAACCATAATGGGAATAGAACATTGTCTCCTTCCCTAACCATTGCATTCTGTCATTGAGTTTAGAGCCTCACTCTAACTTGACCCATGGGGGTATAATCGAATATGATGATGAAATCACTCTTAATAATCTCATTAGATTAATAATCAAACACCATTTGAATCATTAACATATATTCCATTAGACAACTAGGGTTTTAGGGTTTGGGAAGAAGATTTCCCAAACTACGAGCCCCATTCTGGAAAAGTGAAGGGAGGAGTAGACTAAACTTACTCGGAGGTTTGGCCACTAATGAATAGCCATAAAAAAGTCCTAGAAGTAATGGAGATAAATACTTGTGAAGATTGGGTCCCTTGATTTCATCACTATGGTTACAAGGGAGGAAATGGGTGAGGAATTTGGGTGACTGCATTTAAATTGAAAAATATTAAAATTGAAATTATTCCAATGTTTAAAGGGCTGAATAGTTCACCAACATGGTATTCCAAGTAGTGAAAAATCCACTATCCATGGGATGTTGGTTACCATGGTTTCCTAGGGAGACTCGCACTGTTTTCAAAACTTGTGTTAACCATGTGATATTCCATTTTCCAAGTTTCCACATTTTTTCTTAGAAGGTCGCACAGTTTACTTAATTGTGCACCAACCATGTCTCTTGCACAGATTGTCTTGATTTCCCTTCCATTTATGACCTAAACCACTGGAACACTCTAAAGGACCCCATACATGAAGGAAAAATTACATTAACATCAAAACAAGGTATAAAAACTAAAAACTAAACATAGATATATCTTCATGAATTATGGGATCTTGTAGTCATGGGATTGAATATTGACTAATAAGATGGTATTGGTAGTGAAACTTTACTAATAAGAATGTTTGGGGGGAGAAAACCATTATAGTAAAATGAAAGGGTTGTGATTGGGGATGGTGGTGTTTCTCCACCAGTAGGTGTATCCCCATTAACTTCCCTAATAGTATTTGTAAATAAGCCTTGACTAATAGGGAATTATTTTATATAATTATGTGAATGCCAGAAGTCTATGTCTTATCACAATTATATGGTCTCATGACTCAGTAGCTTTGATTTCATTATGATTCATGAATTATGTACCACAAACCTTTACATTATTACTCCAGATTATGATCATTTATGTGTTGGTTGTCAGCTTCAAATGTTAGGCTCATGTTCTCATATACTTATGTCCATGTTATTCGTATGTATCTCCTTTATTTTTACCCTCCCTGAGCATCAGAGATCACCAATTATTATGTTTAATTTCCCCAGGTTACGGAGAATGGTTTTATATAGTAATAATGGGGATGATCTTTATGCTATATATTGATGACATTTCACCAAATTAGAATAATGTGTTCCCAGATTCTAAAGACACTAAACTATTACAGTTCGTGAGAATTTAATTTTACATGGTGCTGAATATTAATATAATATGATGTAATATCAATTTATGTTAAGCCTAGGTATCGTTAAAAGTGATGTGTACAATTCATTAGTGATAATACATAATAGGGTTCTAAATATGATAATATATTTGTGAAGTGAAAACATAGTCATAGAAGAGAAAACGAACACCCAAATACTGATGGAGATTGATTGAGAACATTGGTCACAAGAAAATGGGTGATCCAGAGAATGTTAAATACCAAAAAAACAGAAATCTATTATGATTTAATGGAATAGATGAATAATAAAAAATGTTTTTACTTCGATAATTTTTTTAATGGTCCTATTTCTGGAGATGAAGTGTTATCATGAGAATATATACTTACATCATTTCATTTCATTTCATAATATTTATATCTCCCTTTCTCTTGTATTAATATCAATAATATTCATATATCAATTAAATATGGTTGAATTCGATATTCTTGAATCTATAATTGATTATGAGATCTATAAATAAAGTAATAATTTATTCTTCCTATCTATAGTTATCCTCATAACAAAATAGCTAACACAGGTTATGCATAAATCATCAAATGGATACAAAATACATTAATTAATAAAAAAATATCCCATGTCAAACATAAACAATTACATAATTTAATCACCATATAACCCATATAAAATTAAAAATTTGTTGATAATTTCACAAAATTTTCCAAAATTAACATAACTTTGACCCTCAAAATATCATTAAGAGACTCTTAATGGTCACAAACCCAATACGAGAATACCATCATCATATATTCTCCTTAAGCTTAGTAAAAACTAAATTTACTATGAAACCTTAATTAAAACATGAATTATTCCTCATTAAATGAATAAATCCATATATTATGTATCATATTACCTAGATTAAAAAAAAATTAACCTCGATCAATGATAACATAAACCAATATTTTATTAAATCATTTATTAGTTTAGAGGTCGTAAATACAATCCTATTTAATTTATCAATATCAATCATCTCATTATCCATACTAAAAACAAGTTTTTCAACCTCAGAAAAATACTAAGGGTTCCCATTAATCATGTTTTTCCATAAAATATTTCATTTACATTGAATCACTTTTCTTGGTCGTTAGAACTAGTGAACATGTTCTGGAGCATTTGTAAAAACGTATACTGAAAAATCCATATATTATTCATGATTAATATAAATTAATCTTTAAATTATAATTCATTAATGATTAAAAAATTTCACCTAATACATAACAAATTAAAACAGATTCATTATCTCTTTCTATAACACAAGTTTCCTTTCACATGTCATTTGTAGTGTCATCACCATCAACAATATAACCAATTCTCAATCCACCTTCTTGATTATATTCATTAGTGATCCCGTTGGGAAATAAATTTTCTTAATATAAACAAATTCCATATCTAAAACATTCATACATTGATATTATAATAGAGAGACCAATATTCCCATCCATTTCATTAACTTAACTTTTATGTTTTCCTCTAAAATCACATAATTGAAATCTTTATTCCCATCACATAAAACATCATCTAATCCCTCTATGAAATAAATTTTAGTTACTATTCTCACATTTTGAACATATAAGAAAGTAATTATCCATTCCTCCGTAGTCTCCATTATAGAAACTATTATTCAATTAGACCATTACCTTAATTGTTGAGTCTGATTTTTAGTTTAGGCAAACATTTTTAACCATGTTATATGATAATTGATTTTTTGAAATCACACCATCCTTCACTCTTTCCATCATCAAATTTGGTTTTTCATAGTCACTGAATTTTATTTTAGATTTGTGTTAACTTGATTCCTTCTAGTTCCATCCATTTAAAAAATTAATAGTTTGAGAAAGACCACTCATAAAAGAAACTCATATAAAAAATACTTATAGGATTTATATATCATGGAACCTTATTTTACACCATGACACCATAGGTTAATCCTATCATGTTTATACTAACTAACTTTTTAAAAATATAATAATGATTTATAAAGTTTTTTTGAATTTCCAAATCATATCTCATGAGAGTTTCAAACGATGTGTGCGTTATGTCCCATTACCATGATTAGGTTAGGATTTAGTCTACATCAGTGCACCCTTATTTATTTTATTAGCCCTATGTACATCTATTCTAAATCCACATTCTCTTGTATTTTACAGTAAGGGATATAATTTCATAGAAACCAATTTCTCTTTCCTTTTCAGAACTTCCAATACATTTTACTATACATTGACTCAACCATAGACTTATCCTCAATGACATCTCTAGTCATATCCTTAGAAATATACCTAGGCATGTCATTAATGTCTTCTCATCCTGTTTTCCAAAGAATAACTAAAACATTCCTCTAATACCAACTCTATAAACCGAGGCTTCTCAAACATGTATATTTCAACTTTTAATATGAATATTCATTACATTACAAAACCAAACACACAAGGAATATAATATTTTAGTTCATTTTGAAACATGGAACACAACCTTTCTAATTCATAAAATATCTTCAATGTATCCTATAAAAAAATTCCACATTACTACTCCTACATAATAAAACCATTCTTCACAACCTGGGGAAAGTAAACATAAGAAATTGTGAAATTGGATGCTCACATGGGTATGTAAAGAATATAAATAAGAATTACATTAGTATAAGTGTATGAGGACATTATTATAATATTTTAAAACTGTAACCTACATATAATAGATCATAAACATGATAAATGGAAAAAATATTTGTAGTTAATAAGAGGTGAGTCATAAGGGAATCAAAGAACATGATCCATGAGAGAAAAAAACTGGAAAACTAAATGGAATTTTTAGCATAGAAATCATATTATAACATGGAGAACATGTGTAAATTGAAACAAAATAACTCATTAAATTATGGACATGAAATCAGTCCTTTTATAAACATATGGGAATGCGTCTAGGTTCACACATAACATTATAGACATAAATCACATGTACATTCATAACACGATGAAATTTTAATTAGGTTCATGCGTAACATTATAAAAATGTAATCCAGATTACTCATAATATCATGAAAATGTAATCAGGTTCATGCATAACATTTTCAACAACTAATAATGTTCAATCAAAATATCGGGAACATGTAATCAGGTTCACACATACCATTTGAACAACTAATCATATTAATTCATAATATATTTAATCCTGAGCTATCAATATTTACCCAATTCATTAGATAGAGATATAGGTCCTACCTGTCACGTTAAAAATATCGTAAATTTTTTTCCATAATATAAAAAAATCATCGTCTCATAACACATGGAAAGAAATGGATTTCATAAAACATCATATCATAATAACATATGTGAATTATATTGGTTGAAAAATAATTTCAACATTTAATCATAGCATAATACGTGTAAAACCAATCAGGTTTCATAAGAATTTCATTATTGTATAACAAGTGTAAGAGAAATGTGATTTATAAAAATCTTTTCATCAAGAAAAGTAAACCATTCAAAGAATGGAAAAGAATGGTATACTAGTATCATAATCCTAGTAAAGAATAAGTAATATAAAAGGATGTCAAATTATATGGAAAATGATTTTAGAATATCACATGAAACATGTCGTGATGGAAAAATATTAATTTTTGAATAAAAATATCTAAATCACAAAATGTTTTGAAATCAATTTATAATAACGTGGTTTTGGATAAATAATGGGTTTTAACCAATATTATGATTTTTATTAAAACTAATTTTTATATCTAGGGAACATCAAAAGAGGAAAATGATGGTAAAACATTCATTCTCATTCAATAACTACAAGAATAGAAATATTATTAGTTTCTTTAGAGATGGATCATATGATTTGTTCATCGAAAATATAGTTATAGACAATCTTGAAATATAATGAGATTGTAACAAAGAATCATTACGAATTTGATAAATTTTTATTATAATCCCCATGAACTAATAAAATAAAATTCAACATAAGATATTATTAGAATAAATAAATTTAAAATTTTTATTGTGAATGGGCATGTATGTACACCTCATAAATAAAAATAGTATCATAACATGCCCTAAGTCATAAAGATATAAAATTGAGACGTAATTATCTTACCACGTTAGTAATATTTTGAATCATAATACCTAATAAATAATTCAACAAAATGAAATAATAAATATCATTGAAATAATGGTATTTTTGATATAACATGTCAAAGGAGTAGCATATATAATATAAAAAATAAAATATTGGTGAATTTTCATATGTCTCATAAATCAAAAAGATATACTAGAAATCAATTACCACATTGTTAAATTTTGAACAACAATCCCCCTAAAAGAGATATTCTAAAACGGAAATTTAAATACACATAATTTTAATTATAATAATAAGAAAATATATACATGGTATGTCAATACAATACATATATGAAAAAGGTAGCGAGTATGGATTATGTCTCAAAGGAGTAATAAGTGAAAAAAACCCTTACGTTAAGTCATGACTTCCTTCTTACATGTTACAACCATCTATATAATAAATATAAGTTTATTTTATATCTTTTATACAATAGTAATCATATATATAATAACTTATATAGTTTTATTTTTACCCTTTATTACCTTTTTATTAATAATTCCATGTTAACGTAACGTTTTAGACAATAAATACATTTTTATGTAGGTTTTTGCCTATTATTTAGGGTCCTCCTAATTAAATCATTGTATCATAATATCCAAAATTTTAACCATAATATAAATATCTTATATCTTCATTATATTTGTTTATAGGGTAATCCATTATAATTAGAGATAAAAAATGAAATTTATCATTCATGGAGACGATAGGATATACGTATGCATGAATGAGGTTTCTATTTTCATTTAAGATTCAATGAAATAAAGGTAAATGATTTATTAGAATTGGATTATCATTTTAATTTTATATATATATCATATAATCTTTAATATCATTCTTATTACCTTCAATGTAAAGCATGAATGATTCAAATCGCTTCGTGAGCCGGCATTCTGCCATACACAAGTGGGTAGTTATTGTATTCCCACAAAATGGAAATCATAATGGTATGTGTTATATACTAAATCCCTAAGCATAATAATATCATAAATTTCATATATAAATAATAAATCCATCATCATAACTAGACTTGATATATCTTAATGAATCAACGACCGTTATTGGTTCATGAGGTGGTAGTCCACCAAACATAAGAATGGTGATTTCATAACCCCTTTTTTGTATGTGGAGATAGTTTTCGGCAAGATAAATAGCAGGGATCGAGTTGAGACAACACCAATACCACCATTAATAGGATAGGTGTTGAAATATATCAATGAGTAGGCATATCACGCAAACGGGAGGCATTTTCATAAAGAATCTGTATGCACACACCCACATACATCTCCATGAAATAGTGAATAGATAAAATAATATGAAAATAAATTCAAGAATACATCCATCCCAAAACTAGAGTACAAAATATGTAATGAAAGTGTAAATGTAAAAAATATAATCCCACCAAAAACTATAAAATCTTTTAAATTTCGTTGAAGGAGGGGATTTTTTCCAATTATATTTTCAAAAATATCTTTATCCATGCTTCAAGAAACACCTCATTTGGTCACGTCAATTAAGATTTTCCAACCTAGGGTCCTCTATAGACTCCATCGAAAGAACCTTTCCCTACACAAGACACAACATGTGTTTGAATATCTGATGTACTGGTGAGTATATCAATAACCAAGGGTGACCCAAAAAACAAAATAAAAGGGAGAAACTAAAAGGTAACTATATTCTAGACCCATCTGGAAGAAAGAAAGAGATATATAACCCATCTCAAACCCATCCTTTTATGCACACAACATGTCAGCTTATACCACATGTGGTGTCAACCAAGTCAAGTGAAAAAACTACTAGGAATCCTAGAATCTCCCATATATACTCATCTTAGAATCTAATTATCAAGAGGTACAAACCTCATTGCCAGAAATAGGATTCTACTCGAGGTGCGAAGGTAACACACCCCAAGGAGAACAAAATCCGTGAGCTTATTCATTCCAGTTGGAACTCATCTGAGAGATACAATCCATTAAGAACAATCCTGCAATCCAATATGGTATATCTCCATCTGGAATAGATCACCTGGTCAACCTATATTTCCTCACACCAATGGTCTAATCACCATTCTCATGCACCCTACATAAGCTGATAAGAACTGAAGGGGGGATACCCACTCCTCACGGCTACATAATGTTGAGTTAGAATTTCTCCACACCATTCACCAAATTCATCATCTGTAATAGGGAAAGAGAGGGGAGTCACACCTCTTCGCTTACCTATAGACGAGGGAGTAATAACTCTTAACTAACAAGAGAAACTAGTTTCGTATCTATATGGAGAGGCATTCACATCACTATTTCAAAGGAGTGATAAATCTTATTCTATGATTCATAATGATTAACTGGAGGGGCCCACTACTCAAAACTATGATACTCAACCGACATATATAATATTATAGTGGGGGACCCACACCCTAACATCTTAGTGGAGTATAACTCCATAGATAGGGGAACATTGGTATGTCATGAGAGTACAAATTTATGGCTAGAGGACCCACACCCTCATACTACAGGGGAGTGCCACTCTAAAGTTATGATCCCAATGAGGGTCCTACTCCCAAACAAGATAGGAGAGTACCATCCCCCGACTAAAGGACCTTTATCATGGTATTATAGTGGAGTAAAAACTATACTGGAACATCTTTTATGGACGGCCCGCTTTTGAGAATGATAGAGGAGATATGAATACAAGTATAGAGGAAACCGATCCAACTATGAAAGGGTAGTTCCCGATCTATCTATACGTCTCTAATAACTGACCTATACTATAGGGATATATTGGAGTATCATCCCCACTGATAGAGGAACCTCTCCATGGTATGATAGGGGAGTACCTACTCTATATGTCAAATGAGTATTGAGGGACCATGCATGGGAATGACAGGGGATCATTGTCTCAAACTACATGAATAATTTAAGGGACCCACACCCTAGTCCAACAAGGACATTTCGACCCCTGTAGAAATACATTGTGGGGAAACAACCCACTCCTACTATGGGGGAGTTCCTTTGGAAGTAACTCCAGAGGTAAGGGAAACCCACACACTAACATATTAGGGGAGCACTATTCCCAATGTCTCTATTTGAAACCTAACTGATCTATTACATCTATCAAATGACTATAAAATTAGTTTTATGAGAATCATTCAACACATCGTATAAAAACAATAGGTAGGTTAGATGTGCCCTATTATGTTAGGTGGGAACTGCTCTAATGGCCTAAATTATCTATGGGAACCATATCCTGAGATGGTAGGGAATGATACCGACCCTAACATCAGACCAGTGATCCACCTTGATCACTACCAAAGGTCAAGTACCACATCTATAGTGTCATGATTTCATCATGCCACATCATATCTCAAATGACACTATGAAGGGCACCATCAAATTCTATGTAGAAATTTTTTTAGGATTGGAATATCTCAAGCCTGAATTTGTGCCCCGAAGAAGGATATATACAAATAGATGATCTCAATAAGATCCTATGAAAAGTACACCTCCTACAATGGGGTCGACATAAAATGTGAAGCCTCCTAAACTCATATTCATGTTCAATGTTTAACGGTTTTTCTATCCTTGTTATATTACAGATTTTTTACAAGTAGTACATGATATATCATTCTTATCCTATGCCACTAGTTGTGTATTTCCCAAAACAATTAATCAATCTGTTCTCCAAATTTCATGTAACCCTAGATCATGGTGTGTCATAGATATCTAACTCTTCAGTTGTACCCCATTCAGGTGACTATGTTAGGCACCTCATGCCCAGGTACATTAATCATGTCTATTCACATGACCATGTCCCATTACACGACTACCCTAGTCATGTACCATGGACACATGACATGGGTTCACAACATTGTGTGTAACCCCAGTACACAGCGTGTAGTCCACAAAATTCATCTTCCCCATATGGGATGAACACATATCATGTATTAAAGGAATAAAATCCACGTGATCAAGAATTATTATGGTTATTACCCTTTGAAATACCTAAATAACCCCAATTTCCTTGAAACATAATGATCTACACTGATGGGATCTCTAGATGTCGTAATATGAATCTATAAATCTCAAAACAACACAGTTATAGGGGATCAGAAATTGAAACTAAATTATTCCAAGCTCATAGATAAACATTGAATCTTTCAGTGTAGATCAACACTCTAAAGCCACTACACCACAGTTTGGGATTGTTTGCTATCAATATCAATGATTGGTGGCACCTCATATCCTTGGATTCTCCTCGGTTCAAATATCAAACCAAAGGGGTGTAGGGGGTTGTAACAATCCCCACTTATGTCATGAGTGTAATATACCAAACCACATTGAGGTTTTTTCTTGTTTAAAAATATAGTTTAAATAGATTAAATATGGTTAATTAATTGTTTCTTAGGTGTGTGATGAGTCTTTGGGGTGTCATGGGGGTTCAGGATACGAAAATGGGAATAGTGTCCATCATGTTCATGTCACATGGTTGATGCATGATTAGGATTAGATGTCCACCCCAACTACAATTTCCTATTGGAGGGGTTCATGGATTAAGGAACAGTTCAAGGGGGAGTCCAAACTGTAAAAGCATGGATAGAGCCATTCCACAAGAACACCATAAGGTCTTTCAAAACTGTGTTGGTTCCCTTTAAAACTTCCAAACTTTTCCCCCTTTTAGGTGGAGGTTGGTGAATTGTTTTTTAAACTACATGATCAAACAATGAATGCCATTAATAGTGGGGTTTTACTATTTCCCCCACGGGCCTTTACTGTTCTAACTCAGAAATTTATTCTATTTTTTCACCAACATCCCAAGTGAAGAACTAAAATATCATGTCCCTTCTTAGAATATATATCCTTCATTTCAATGTTATTTGGAGCAATTTTGGTTGCGTATCGAAGATCAACGTGATTATAACCATAATATTTAATCATTTTTTTTGGATTAGGTATTGTTTAATTCTTATTATTCATCCAAATCCAAACCCCCCTATTTTTTAGTAGATCATAGGTTTGGGCATTAGAGGGTGCACGAAACTGAATCAAATGCTATGTTTGAGAGTGTTTACATGTTTAGAACTGAGGTGTGTAGTCTTCAGGTTATATCCCATAGACTTTATGATGTAATATGTCTATGTCATTGAACCATTGGTTCCTTCTTGTTGCAATTTTGGTGTCCATAGTGAGAGGAAATAAATTGGATGGTTATACGATGAATTGAACCCATCCTAATACCCATTGGATTCATTGTTGATAACTAAACAATGAAAGAGGCCACCCACAATGTGTTTAATGTCAATAAACCTGGGATTAGATAATTGAATGTGAATTTGAAGGGTTTTTGGGAAAAATGTATGATAGTCATTCTTAACATGTTAGCATGAGTTTATACAGGAACATATATCGGATTTTTAATTCAATTGTTAACAAGATTTGTAAAATGAAATTGGTGTCTTCATGCTTAATTTATAACATGTCATAAGCGGGTGTTTATTATATGGTTAATGGGTTAATGGGTATTGAATTGTAAATGGTTAATGTGTTAATGGGTAATTTCATGATGAGTATTTATGTGTTGATCAAACTATGATTTGTAATGGTTTGTGTGTTCAATTAGTATGTTTTATGAATAGGTATATGTGGCATGTGATTAAAGATTCATGTACACATTGATTAGTGGTGTGTGTGGGGTATTGTAATTGAGGATCTATTCCAATGGATCAGGTTAGACTGAGGTTTTAAACCCACCCCCATTAAATCATAGGTTAGGGGGAGGATATAGGATTGATAGCCCTAATTATAGCATGTGATGATACATCCTAGAACGAGGCTCCAAAGTAAGTTTTATAAAGTGATTATATAATGAAATCCCCTAGGGATGCCAAAAATGCGATTATTCACCTTATTCGTCATTTATTTTGTTAGTGTTGTCCGATTTGAAATTGATGAAAATGGTTATCCCATGGAATAAATGATAAACTTGGTTTAAGTGAACTTTGATTACTAATGAAACCATATTTACCTTTTTTATCTTCTTTTTTATTTACTACATTCATACATGTATTGTTTAGATAGGATGTTTTGTAGACACCATTTTTGGAGGCCTACAATGTTATACTATCACCGTACTCGGTCCGCCTTTGGGTGCCCAAGAATACATAATGATTGCAGGTCAAGAAAAGGGAAAAAGACAAGTGCCAGATGGATGATTTGGGCATATTATCTGCATGGATAAGGGATATATATCTAAATTTGGTACCCATTTTTTGGATTTTTTATCATATCTATATTGTGGTATATTTCATAAATTTTGTATTTTTTGACATGAAATATCATATTTACTGTTGGTTATTGTCTTTTACAATGTTTTGGGAAAATTTTGGTAATGCATGTTTATTGGTTATACTATTCCTTTATTCCTTATTACAATATAATATTTCATACTGTTATATATAGGTTATTGTCTCCCCTTGTGTTTTATTAGACCCTCAATGGAATTCATTAGCCTGTGGAATATGGGGAGGTGTGTCTGAGGTCATGTGGTGAATCGGATCAAGGCACCGGTTTTGTGTTCATTGGGTTAGGGATGTTACAATGTTGTATAAGAGTGGTTATATTCTATTTTCTTTCTATTTGGATATAGTAGATGGTTGAATAGGATGTGTTAGGGCTAGGAAATGATATCATGAATGAGTGTAGCTTACCCATGTATGAGGGAACACCATGTAACTAATGTGGGATTATTTTCAATGACATGTGTTGTTATAGATTGATGATGTTTTACAATAGGGTGATGCACTTATTGTATTATGTGAATATTTTATTATATTTTTCTCATGGATGAAAAGGTATGAGGGTTTGAATTCATGAGTCACTTTATTAACTTATGGATATAGGTTGAATGCATCATGAGAGGAACACATGGGGAAGATGTGTGGGATATGAGGGATGAAATACATTTTAGTTTCTTTGAAAAATCTGAATGAGTGGTGTTTAATAAAATTAATCCAAATGGGTAAATGGAAAGAATTTTAAGAGAGGGTTCAATAATTATTCCCAATTATATATTAAAAATGGGTTAAAGTATTTTTGCATTAAGTTATAAAGATTGGAAGGTGCCCAAAATGAAATATTTACATTATAAAAGTGAAAAAGAATAGAATAATGGATGATTAATGTTAATACCTAAGGTTTTCTGAACTAATTCACCCCATGTTGACCATGACTAGTGGTAGGGATGGATACATGAAGTGACAAAAATTCAACTATATATGTTAGCATAGTGTATGAAAGATTATTTTTTTTCAATCTAATAGATATCCATATTTTTTGAAGGGTTTGTATGTTTTATGTTACATGTCCTTGAATGTGTGTTTGGAATTATAGAGAGATTCCGCAATGATGAGGTGTGCTAGTTTGGTGACAAGAGGATATTTCAATAAATGCTCCATAAAAATTGGAGCAAGAAACTCTAATGTTCTTGGGTAACATGGGAGAGGATTAGTTTCATGAGATATTATTTCGTTTTACATTGTTGATGTAATGGAACCCATTTTGGTTCCTTCCATGTTTGTTTGTTCTGACCAAATTGTTTTGGTTACAAAACACATAGAGGTTTTCCAAATAGGGGGACCCAGTGCAGTATAGTAATGGATATATTCCATTCAGCTGATTTTGGACCACATGGAGACGCCTCATAAGAAAAGAGTGAATTTGGAATATAATACTTTTTGGTGACTAGAATGGTTCTGTTGTCATATTCTAGTTCAGACTCAGCAGGAAGATGGTATATTGAGGAATGAATTCCTAGAACATTTTCTAAAACATTTATATTTAGAGATTTTGTGATGCGATAAGGATACAAAGTTTATAATGTTGAACTAGGGGACTATCTTAGTGAAGGATTGTGATTTCCATTTCACAGACTTTCAACGCTTTGTACCAGTGTTGGTAGGGGATGAATCAACTACTACAAGGTGTTTTAAGGAAGCACTTAGACATGAGATAAATTCCTAGGATAACATATTTTGTATAATGATGTTTCAGTGGTGGTGGATCACGACCTTATTTCAGAATGAAATTTTAAAAAGGATACAGGTGGTGGACATGTGGTACCAGATAAACTAACCATTAGTGCTACATCTGATGGTAGCAAGCATAATTTTGATATCATTCACTAGAGAGGTGGTTTTCATATAATTTAAAGAAGATTAAAAGCCTATATGTGTGGTGAATAGGTGTTTTAATATCATTGAGGTTGGTTAGGAGACATGAGAGGCCAGTTTCCCCTACAACCAGTTGAGTGCCGAGTGTGTGGGAATATGGATATTGTGCAGAGGATCTATAGGAACACTCAAAAGTTGGGCACGAATGGAGGATCGAGGATGATGTGGAGTATATGTAAATGGTCATTTTTTTCTTATGAGGTAGGTATATAGATTTATACTAGATATATGTGTCTGGGTGGTAGAGGTGGTACTTATAACAACCTGGATTTTATTACAAACATAAAAATTATTTATAAAATAAAATCTTCACTAGATAACACATGAAATATCGAGAGGTATAGTGTATTTGGGGGGTAGGATCATTAAATAAAATCATAAAACATGAAATAAATCATCTTTATTGAAAACAGTTTTTACATGACCACTACATTCCATCGTACTTAACATTTCATGGGATAACCTGAAGACATGCATATGAAAAGGGTGATCTATAAAGCCCTGTAAGGTTATAAACAATGAATAACATGAAGAATACAATAAATATTTGACAATAAGAATATTAATGGATCAAAATAGAGACATTAACATAAAGGTTTGATAAATCATGATAATCATAACATGGAAATTTGGCAACAACACTTAAGATGGAATTACCATGAGCCAAGGCACATTGCACATGGAGCATGAGTAAACCTTTATTGCACATGAAACATGTGAAAAAACCCATTTCATTTGAATTATCATGATTAAAAACCCATTGAAAATGAATTATCATGATACTATACTTTACCCAATGCATTGGAGTGCTATCAGGGCATACCCTCTTTAAACATTTCATTTCATGGATAAGTGGGCCACATGAATCATAAAACATGGATTCATTAAAAATAATCATTTATTACATGATAAAGGAATGTGGAATTAAAACACGAAAATATAAAATCTATGAGTAAATTTTCATAAAATTTAATACCCTTGATAGAGAAATGGGAATGGTATTCACTACATCATGACTTTGGCTTGAAAAAATGTGGTTCAATTTCGGCAGCATAACGACATGACATAAGGATTAATGAAAATGGTTGATGAGAGATAAATGGTTGTCTCATCTTATTTACATGAAATGGATAGTAAGGGAGTAATATAGATTCATGTACCAATAATATTAATGGAATTTATATGCATAATACCAAAAGAATACTTGGATGTAAAAGAGGAGAGAGAAATCCCTCACGGAATTTTGGTATAGTAACAGGTGTACATGGGAGGAATCTAATGAGAGATAAAGGGGTCTCTAATCATTGAAATATAAAGAGGGAAGTAATGGTGAGATGTGAAATCATACCCCAACATTTTTAATTGAAAATAAAAGGGCATAACAATATTAATAAACTGAAACTAAAGAGAAAGGTATGAATCCTTTACTTGGAAGTGTGATCCCAAAGGCTTGGGAGTGGCTTTAGAGAGGCTTCTTGGGAGCTTGGGGAACCTTGGGAGGATTCTAGGGAGTTTATTTCAGGGTTTGGTCTAACTCCAATGTCTTTGAGTGGAGAGTAAGTGAGAGCTTGGGTGGGTTTATATAGGAAAGGGGATGAAATTCTTTATTATTTAGGTTTGGGACACCTCACATTAAACTAATAAAAACCACTAACCCAAATTTTTTTTCCCATGTATTTTTCCAAAGGGGAGTGGAATGAAAAATTTTATATGTCCAATGGCCGAAAATCTTAAAATAATAGGTTTTCTTATGTGGCAGTGAGTCACACTCTCAAGGAAAACAATTTAAAATGACAAACATTTTTATAAGCCTTATAGGGTCCACTAAATCTTTGTAAAATAAATCAAAAAAACCGAAAATCACATTATTTTAATGTTAAAACATATATTGGCCTAGCATAAGTTTCATATTATTTTATTACAACACTATTGGGACATTATGATGTCCTAAAACACATTATATATTTAAACTGTATTTAATTTTTACCCAAATATTCGACTATCTCTGAGAATTATGAAAAAATCACCGCTGGATAATTTCAACATCTTAATTAAATAAATAATATTCATTTTATCTAAATATTTTTCTAAATATGTGAATTTTTAATTTTAAAATAAAAACTGATATTTATTGAAAATTCATGGGGTTTGAAAAAAATAGCTTTCAAACATTTATAAAAATTACAATTGCATTCATAAAATCATAAAATAGTTTATATTTAATAAAAATTAATTTAATAATAATAATATTCTTTTATTAAAATATTATTTAATTGAAAAATCCATTAATTCATAAAAATAGATTTCTTAGTAGAATATTAACTAAAATACTACTTATGATTTAAAAACAATTTATAAAGTAACAATAATAAGATGAATACACATTATTTTTACAGAAATAATGTATATAGTCATAGTGTTAGGGTCTTGTCACATAACCCCTTATAACACCCGCATAAGATCGGAGGATAAGGTTTGTGATGGTGACATACTCTTGGAGTGGCTCGGACAAGATTACTCGGGTGGTAATATCTATTAACTTCAATATCTCCCGTAGCCGGTTCCGCTCAAGCTTAATGTGTTCAAGCTTGGCATGGGCTTGGTCTGGAGATAATCCCAATGACACCACCTCCATTACGATCTCTGAAAAATGGGCTTCATATCGAGAAAGTCTACTGGATGAGGCCATTTCTTCCTTTTTCCGAGTAAATTTCATTTTCTAAAGTCCTATATTTATACTAATCACGTGATCACTATTCAACAACTATATCAGCAATGGTCACAATTCATAAAAATAATTTAAAATCTAGAATCATAAAATCAATGAAGTTCAAATTTTTTATAACCATAAAAAAGGAATTTAATTATATGAAGAGTAATTTACATTAATGAAAGATTCGGTGGTGACAATCTTCCCCCCATAATAAATTTCACCCTCAAAATTTACTTTTCCCAAACCAAAATAGATGTGGGTAACCTTGCTTCATCACTTCTTCTGATTCCCAATTCGCTTTTTTGAACATGTAGTTTTAGTACAACTCATTGATGAGGGGAATTGTCTTATTTTGTAGAAGTTTTTCTCTATGATCTAAATATCTTCACTGGTTGCTCGATATAAGAAAGATCCTCCTCTAACTGTACTACCTTTGAAAAGAGTACATGTGAAGGTTCTAGTATGTACTTATTTAATAAGGATACATGAAAGACATCATGTACTTTGGCAATTGTAGGTGTAAGTGCTACTCATTTATCCACAACCCCAACAACATCAAGAGTCTCAAAGGGGATGATGTACCCAGGACTTAACATCCCTTTATTTACAAACCTCACGAACTTCTTCCCAAAGATATGCACTGAAATACCATGTCACCAACTTTAAACTCAAGGTCTCATTGACAGTTATATGGATTTCTCTTCTTTCGACTATGGGCTGCCTTAATATGCCGCTGAATGGTTTTCACCTTCTCCCCCATTTCTTCGACCATTTATTGTCCAACCAACTTACACTCACCTACTTCATCCCAACATGACAGTGTTCTGAACCTCTTCCCATACATGGCTTCATAAGGTACCATTCAGATGCTCGAGTGGAAAATGTTATGGTAAGAATATTTAACCAGTTGAAGAAGTTGGTCCCACCATCCTTTTAAGTCCATGGAACATGATCTTAACATATCCTCCAGTGCCTAAATAGTTCGCTCAGATTGGCCATCAGTTTGAGGATGATAGGTTGTACTGATGTTCAGTTCTGTATCCAGAGCATGTTGGGATCTCTTCCAAAACATAAGTGTGAATCTTGGATATTGATCAGATACAATAAATAGTGGTACTCCATGCAGCCTTAACACTTCCCTGATATATATTTGTGCCTATTAGTCTAATGATAAATCCTCTCAAATTGAAATGAATTGTGGAGACTTTGTAAGGTGATCCACAACAACCCAGATTTCATTGTTGCCTTTGGATTTCTTCGGAAGTCTGGTATCAAAGTCCATGGTTATGTTCTCCCATTTCCATGATGGTATGAGCATTGGGTGCATCATCCACTTAGACTTCTTCATCTCTACCTTCACTTACAGACACATCCGGAACTTTGATGTATACTCATTGATCTCTTTATTCCTATTATCCCACCAATAATGCTCTTGGAGATCTCGATAAATCATTGTGTTTCCTGGGTGAATATATAAATTTGAACTATGTCCATTATCAAAAATATCCTTCTTCAGCTCCATACTTGATAGAAGACATATTCATTTCCAAAATCTCACAATTCCTTATTCATTAACATTGAAATCTGAGGATTTCTCTTTTCTGATAGTTTCTACTTTCTTTTGAATTATAACATAATCCTTTTGATCATCCTTTAACCTTTCCAAAAGATATGGTTGAGAAATCATATGTGAAATGATTCATGATGTTCCCTTAATTATGAATCCATTGTCTATCTTCATCTAGTCTAAGAAGATTGGATCCTTCTCAATTCTCATCAATGATAGAATTGTTGGGTCCTTTATACTTAGAGAATTTGCCACCTATTTCACTTTCCCAGGATGATAATAGGTTGACCAGTTATAGTCTTTGATCAGTTATAACCATCTTCATTGGTTCATGTTCAACTCTTTCTATGTGAATATATACTTGTGGCTTTTGTAGTATGTATATATTTCACACTTCTCCCCAAAGATATAATTCACCAAAATTCTAAAGTGAAGATCAACACTTCCAAATCCAGATCATGTGTTGGATAATTTTTCTCATGAACAATAAATTTCCTTGAAGCATAAGCAATGCATTTATCATTTTTCATTAACACATTGCCCATACCCTTCTTCAAAGAATCACTAAATACCACAAAATGTTCTTTACTTGTGTGCAATGTGAGCATGGGCGCGGTGATAATCCTCCTTTTCAACTCCTTGAAGATTTTTTCACATTCTTCACTCTAAGAAAACATTATTCCCTTTCGAGTTTTCTTTGTAAGAGGGTTGGAAAATCGTGGGAAATTTCACAAAAATTGTCAATAATATCCAACTAACCCCCAGAAGCTACGGATATTTGTTACCGATTTTGGCCTTAGCCATCCCTATATTGTAATTGTCTTGGAGGGATCCATAGATCTGTCATTTCTTGTGATGATATGGCCCATGAATGAGACCTCTTTCAACCAGAACTCATACTTGCGATACTTTTCATAGACTTCTCCTTTCTTAAGGTCTCTAGTATAGTTATTAGATGCTTCTCTTGATTCTCGTTGGTTTTGGAGTATATTAGAATATCATCTATAAATACTACCATAATTTTTTCACGGTAATCTATAAAGACTCTATTCATCAAGTCCATAAATATTGATAGATCATTAGTGAGTTTGAAAAGAATCACTATGAATTCATAGTGCATGTATCTTATAAAAAAAATCAGTCTTGGGTATATCTTCCTTCTTCAACCATACTTGATAAATTCTTGACCGAAAATCTAACGTAGAAAAGTATAGTTCTCCATATAGCTAATAGAACAAGTCATCAATTCATGGGAGAGGATTCTTGTTCTTTTTCCTGATTTTTTATGCTCACGATAATCGATGCAGAGGTGAATTGACCTATATCCTTATTCTTAACGAAGAGGACTGCTGTAGGTGAAGCACATGGGCATATAAACCCACTATCCAGATTCTCCTGTATTTGTTTCTTCAGCTCCTCAAGCTCCAAAAAAGAAATTTTATATAGAGTCTTAGATATTGGCAATGCCCGAGGTATATGATGAATTGAGAACTCAACATCTCTTCTAGGATGAAGACAAGGAAATTCATCGGAAAACACTTCAGCAAATTCCCTCGCAATAGTCATGTATTCAAGGATGGTTTCCTCCTTAGACTCAATCATCTGAGCCCGAAACAGATTCTCATAGGGCATTAAAATTCATTCTTGAGATGATGGAGCTCAAGAGGATTCATCTTCCTCCTTGCACATGTATAGAATCAGGGTAAAATGGAGAGTGATTTCCCTCTCATGAAAATTTATGTTGGATCTATATAAGGAAATCCAATCAATGCCATGAATTGAATAAAATTATAGTAGAGGGAGTATGACGAGGTTCTCTAGGAAGTTCAATCCACCTATTATGATAAGGGAGGATCTATATTCACGAGATTCAATGATGGCCCCACTTTCCATACTCACTGACATCTTTACTTCCATGATTTGTGGTGGTGTTGGAATTGTTCTACTAAACATTTAGGATATAAAAGAATGCATAGAACTTGAATCAAAATGTACATTCACTATTCTTGAATGAATAACCAGTGTACCTATCACCACATCATTTTAAGGGGTCACTTTGGAAGTAGTGATGGAAAAAGCTCACCATTACTGCCTTGGAGGCTGTTGGTTGCCTCTGAAAACCCTTGGCTCAGGGAACTGATATTCAAGATGCCATGGTTCATTGCAGTTATAGTAATGAATAATGCACTGAGGTTTAAATAGAGTGTTCCTCTTCTATGTTGCAGCCATGGATTTTTCTTATCTGTAGTTAAGAGCTACGTGCCCTTATCTTCCACACCTAAAGCATTTTCTCATATCCTTCATGAAATTTATGGGGTTCTTCTTTTCGCACCTTTGGGAAGTGGGGTGCTGGATCTTCTTATCACTGTTGGATTTATCCATCAAACATCCATCATTATTGTCCACCTTAATCTTATTATCCCCATGATACCCCTAAGATTATCTGATCTCCATTTTAACCTTGAGGGCACATCAAACAATTTTTCATAGCTGTCAATTTCACAAATCCTCAGCGCTTTCCGTAGGCTAGGTTTTATCCCACCAAAGATGCGGTCAACCTTAAATTCGAAGGTAACGACAAAGCTGTAAGCATATAATGAAAGTCTTATGAACTTGTCCTCATAATCTCTAATAGATTCATCTTGTTCTATCTTGAGGTAATGGAAGTCCCTTTCCATATTAAGCTAGAGGGTGCATAGAAAATATTTATCAAAAAAAATCTTCCGGAAATTATTCCATTCCAACACCTCGATCTCCTCCTCAGGCATCATATTTTTTATCAATGTAAACCATTGATCGACTTCACCCTTCACATGATAAATAGCCAGAAGAACCCTATCATGGTCACAACATTGAAGGATGGGGAAGATCTTTTCAATTGAGTAGATCCACTATTCGATTATTGAGGGATCAGATGATACATTAAAGTAGGTGGCCTTTGTCTCATGAAGCTCTCGATAGTGACTTGTTCTTTCATGGGGGGGGGGGGGTTGAACGTTCCTCTTAACCCATGTTTCTATTCAATAATTTTGTTAAATGAGATATTATCACGACAAAGTTCATGATTCCCACTCCCATCGGATTGGACATCACATTAGAACAGTCATCACATTGGTCTTCACATCAGTTGTTAACCCGAGTCCTCCTATTACCGGCAATTGGCTGGAATAAAATGAAAGTTAGGGGTAACACATAATGGGTAATCATACGACAAAACTGATGACATATGAATAACTTTTATTTCATTAACTTATGAATCATTATCTACTTTCTAAATTATATTCTTAGGGGAATTTTTTTAATTCTCTTAATAAGGGTTCATAATAAGCATGTGAATTTACCAAACCATATCCGTCGGGAGTGTTATAACCAGAAGTGCAGTATGGCCTATTGTCATGCACCAGTACCCATTCGAGTCTAGCACAAAGAGGTGTTTTCGAGTTTTACCCCTATGATACATATGTTCCAGAGCTGCCTCTAAATGCTCATATCCAGATAGAGATGTATTTTCTTGATAAACTACTTACTCAACAATCACCAATACTTATGGATGTTTTTATTATATTAATTCTTGTATATATGACCTCACTAGCGTTTTCTAAACCTAATCCCAAAAATAACTAATCCAATCCTCTGATACCAACTATAAAAAACCTACTTTTACTACAATCTTAAACATGATTTATTACATAAACTCTTCACTTGATACAACATGGAATATCGAGAGGTATAGTGTCTTTAGGTCATAGGATCATTACATACCCACTTAAAACATGAAATTCAACATCTTTACTGAAACCATCCTTTACATGACCAATACATTCCTTCATAATTAGCATTGCATGGGATAACCTGAGGACATGCATAAGGGAAGGGTGAGCTATAAAGCCCAGTAAGGTAATAAACATGGAATAACATGAGGATTACAATACAAGTTAGATAACAGGCTTATCAATGGAGTACAAGAGAAACACGAACATAAAGGCATGATAAAGCATGATAATCATAACAATGAAATGTGACAACACCCCTTATCGTGGAATTAGTATGATCCAAGGGCACATGAGCCTCATCCCAGTTGGTGAGGTATCCTTAAGTGCATCCACAAGACCCAAGTTCAAAAATAGGTAGAAGAATATTTTCCAGTACTGCAGCGGTACTGCAGAGGACTGTATACTATGTGGTATTGTAGCAGACTATACATTGTGCGGTACTATAGCAGACTGTACACTATACAGGTACTGTAGAAGAACTATACACTGTGCGAGTACTGTAGTAGGTACTGCTTGGTATTGCAGTAGCTGGAACTATTCACTTTGGTCCACAGGTTTTTTCTTGGAGTCCTTCAGGATTTCGGGCCACCTAGGAATTCAGGTCAGTAGAGTTTTTGGGGCACCATTAAGGCCTCCAGGCCACCTCAAGGACTTCAGGCCACATGCAGTTGCCCCAGACAGACTACAAAAAATGAGAAGCCCTAGAAGTGGATTCAGAGTAGGTGCACTCACTAGAGAAGATCCAAATGTATTTTTTAGAATGAGAGGGTATGACTATTCCATCAAGAGTAGCCTGTGATTGCATGGGAAGCCTATCCAGATAGACATGCGAAGGTGGAGAGCTACTATCATGATGCAAATGTAGGGGAAGGGCAATTCCTTGTAGATAGTCTGGTTGAATTCCCTAGGACCTTCATGTAATGTAATCTCCTAAGCTAGTGGGCCATGTAATAAATTATCCTACATGCCTTGTAAGGGTTCCCCCTCATCCCTTGAAATGGGGGTTATCAAAAAATCAATAAAAATGAAGGCCTCTGGGCCATTCAAGCAGGCATGAGCCAAGGCTCATTGCACATGAAACATGAGTAAACCCTCACTGCACATGAAGAATAAGTAAAACCTCTTTGCACTTTAATTAGCATGATTAAACACCCATTACACATGATGTATCATGATACTATAGTCTACCCAATGCATTGGAGTGCTATCAGGGCACACCCTCTTTAAAAATTTCATTTCATGCATAAGTGTGCCACATGGATCATAAAACATGGATTCATTAAAAATAAACATTTATTCCATTATAAATTAATTTGGAATTCATAAATTAAACTCTATAATCAATAATTAAATGTGAATAAAGGTTAATACCCTTGAGAGAGAAATGGGCATGATATTCACTACACAATGATTTTGTCTTGAAAAAATGTGGTGCAATTTCAGCAGCATAACGACGTGACATTAGGATTCATGAAAATGGTTGATGAGATAGAAATGGGTGTCTCATAATATTTACATGAAATGGAATGTAAGGGGGTCATATGGATACATGTCCCAACAAATTTAATGGAATTTATATTCCCAATAAAAACGGATTACTTGGATGTAAAAGAGGAAAGAGAAATCCCTCACGGAATTTCGGCAAAGTAACGAGTGTAAATGGGAGGCATTTCATGAGTAAGAAATGGATATCTCATCATTAAAACATAAAGAGGGAAGTATGGGTGAGGTTCAAAATCATACCCAAACATTTATAACTGAAAATAAAAGGGCATAACAATATTAATAAACTTGAATTAAAAGAGAAAGGTATGAATCCCTTACATGGATGTGTGATCCCAATGGCTTGGGAGTTGCTTGAAAGAGGCTTATTGGGAGATTGGGTCACCCTTGGAGGATTATAGAGTGAATAGGGAAGGGGTTGGTTGACCTCCAAAGGCTTTAAGTGAAGAGGAAGTGGGAGATTGGGTTGGATTATATAGGAAAGGAGAGGGAATTCTTTATTATTTTGGTTTGTGACACCTCACATTAAATTAATAAGAGCAAACTCCAACCCATGGTTTTATCCAAAGGGGAGTGTAAAACAATATTTTATAAGGTCAATGGCCGAAATTCTTAAAATAATATGGTTGCTTATGTGTAGGTGAGTCACATTCTCAAGGAATATAATTTTAAAAGACAAAAATGTTTTATAAGCCTTAAAGGGTAACCTAATGTTTTGTAAAATAAATCAAAAAAACCTAAAATCACACTATTTTAATTGTAAAACAAATATAGGCCTAAAATAATGTTTATAGTATTTTATTAGATCATTATTGGGTTATTATGATGACATAAAATACATTAAATATTTAAACTGTATTTAATTATTACCAAAATATTCAACTCTCTCAGAAAATTATGAAGAATTTACCATTGGATAATTTTGACATCTTCATTCCAAAAATAATAAAAATTTTATCTAAATAAGTTTTTTATATATGAATTTTTACTTTTAAAATAAAAACATACATTTATTGAAAATTCATGTGGTTTGATAGAAACAACGTTAAAACCTTAATAAAAATAAAAATTTCATTTATAAAATTATACAATAATTTATATTTAATTAAAATTAATTTAATAATAATAATAATATTTTATTAAAAAATCATTTGATTAAAAAATCCATTAATTCATGAAAATAGATTTATTAGTTGAATATTTAATAAAAATAATATTTGTGATTTAAAAAAATTACAAAGTAACAATAACAAAAAGAATGCACATTCATTATACAAAAATATTGTACATAGTCATAGTGCTAGATTCTTCTTACCTAACCCCTTATAACACCCGCATAAGACTGAAGGGTAAGCTGTGCGATGGTGACACACTCTTGGGGTGTCTTAGATAATATCGCTTGGGTGGTAATCTCTATTAACTTCCACTTCTCTTGTAGTCGGTTCCACTCAAGCTTAACGTGTTGAATCTCGTCTTGGACGTGGTCAAATGAGATACCTAATTATTCCACCTCTATAACACCCCAATATTTCACAATACGTTTCCTTTTGAATAATGCAATAGCGTGCATTGTACGCAACTTACAGATTCCAACACACCGTGACCAATCAAACTAGCAGTTATGAATTGTAATTCCACTTTTTGAAATTTTATGAATTTTATATTTCAAAATGGACTTCATTTACGGATTCAGAATATCAAAATTAGCTTAGGGTGAGTTTTTTATTTTTCTGAAAACATTCAATTTTTGATGAATAGTGAACAACCCTGAGTTATTATTTAAAACCAATTTTTTATTTAAATAATTTTTTATTTTATTTAATTTTATTTTAGGTAAAAATATATACATAATACTTATATAATTTCAATGTATTTCATTGGAGTCATTTTTTAATGAGTTTAGAGATATAAAATATTATCAAAGTTTTTACCGTCTTTTACCCACCTCCTAGGAGCATTTCCAAATTTGTATAAACATTAAATTTACCACTTCTGTGAGTTGAATTATAGAAATATGAGAGACACGGTTGATATCATTATGTAAAATGTGGTTCAATAAGATGAAAATATTTTATGGTGAATCGTAACTTTTTACTTGTATTTACCACGGTTAAAAGTAAATATGGTAATTAAGGGTAAAAATGATATTATTATTACCCTAACACAATTCCTAATTCTATTGGATAATTATAATTCGACCAAAAAAACATTATGAATGAAATATGATCCTATTTGGTCCACATGGATTATATTTGTACATTTAAAATATTTTTTATTTAAAGAAGAGTTAAAAGTGTTAAGTTCAAAGTTTAATAACTAAACAATTTTTTATATAAGGTTACACATAAGATAAATTTTAATATAAATATTCATTAGAAATATAAATATATTTTCTACATAATACTATTTTATTTATATTTTTTAGACATTAAATAATTAATATATTTATGACATAATGATGATGCATTAATTACCATATAAATGAACGATTGAAATAATTCATATTATAAATATTTAAATAAATATAATTTGAGACTTTTAATGAATTACACTAATTATAAGGGTAAACATGACGAGTTATGGTTGATTAAATGTATTTAGTTCTAGATAATAAATTTTTTGACTTTAACAAAAATAAATTATTAAATAATGTCAAAATTGACATAAATGAGTTTTTAAAAAAAATACAATATTATTGGTTGATATAATAATCCTAAAAATATAAGGATCAGCCAAAATACTTATATAATGATACGTGTATCATAAATGAACCTCTTGGGGTTCTCTTATAAGTTTATTGTATGATTATTAACCATATAATATAAAAATACAAAGAGACATGGTAAATGTCAAACTATTTAACTACGAGTTAAATCTAAAAGATACAGATAATATAGTGACTCAAACCTGTCTAAAACCTATTGGTTGAGTGGTTTTTTACACATCCCCACATTTTTCTTGAATTAAATTATTTTTTATCCATTATAAACCTAAGATTATTTTATTATAAAATAATATTTCAATCTTTTCTTAAGGTTCCCCTCACCCTTCTTATAAAAGGGCACTTCCCCTTCTCTCAAATTCACAACTTCAAAGCCATTTGGATTAGACAAAACCTACCCAAAAATCCTCGGAACTATCTTACCTTTATCCTAGAGGACTTACTTTATTCATAAATCCAACCAATGTATCCATTTTGATCAAATCAAAAGGAAGAATCTGAATAAGAGGTAAATATTTCATCACCTTTTTCAAATTATTTTCTTCTTCCACTTCCTCTTTCTTTGTTGTTTCCATTCAAAAATAATAACTCAAGTATATTATATATACTATGATATTATTATAAAAATGGTACAACAATATTCATTATTATATCCATCCAATAAATGACAATGTCACCATACGTACGTACGTACGGATTACCGTCTCCATGTCGTGGTGTAGTTTGTTATTCAAACATTTAATAATGTGTATGGGTATAATAAGGAGTATAAATTATGAAAATAATAAATATAACATGATAATTATTTATTATATATAATATTCCATCCAATTATATACGATTATATTATCAAAATAATGATATTGGCGCTCGTGCGTACGTACAGATTACTATCTCCAAGAACGCAATGAGATTCATTCTCCATCGTCTCCATTCAAGAATAATATTCATTTGATAATTAAAAATAATGTTTAAAGACTTAATATCATTCTTAATACGAATAAGATACATATTATCCAAAAAAACATTACTTATTTTGAAAATCATATAAAGGAAAACAAATCAGTTAACTATAGAAATGATGATACTACTGAAATATCATTAACAAAGCCATATTAGAAGATATTATAAGATATAATTTTAAAGTATATGGTTCTTTTATAATTTAATAACAATTATTTCACCATTATACAGGAGGTTACCCTACCATCGACTAAGGAAATGTACAAGTTAAGGGTTAATTCTACAATCTCTTTATTATCCAAGGTTGTTTATATGTAATTATCTACAGGGGCCTCTTTTTCATCCACATCCATGTTTCTTAAAAATGTATTTCAAAACATTTTTACTATTTCCTAGAATGTTTTTTAAATAAATTTATACCCTTATTTTACCTTTGATGTTTTGAAAGGAATATTTTTGTCGTTTTCTAAACTAGGTACTTTATGACTTTTTCGACAAAAATAATGTAATAATGTTTTTTAACATATACGGCGGGTGCAGCTATTTTCCGCCGTTATAACATTGCCTAAGCTTCTTTTAAAAGATTATAAGAATATTTTCAAAATAAATATATTAATTTATAATTGTGTGACTTTAAATGATTTCAAAAAAAGAAGGAGATATTTCTCTCAAATAGTTTTGATTTCATCAATGTCAACATCCTTTGATGGAATTTACACTTATTTTGAAGTTGATTCATTATGATACAAATCATCCATATTGTACTGAAGGTTTTTTGATATGTTTGACAGTGGATGTGTTATTTTTATACCATTCATGGTTTATGGTTAAAGCATTAACATTTTGTATACTAGATTTAATATGAAGGATTATGTTATGTTTCATCCTTTTCATATGAGGAATGCATTGGACTTATTAAGAGATTTGTGGAGACCACTATAACTCCTCGATGCATCAGAAGGTCTAATGAGAGAAGATAGTGTCATGGGACAAGGTCTTGATGAAATCTTATTTTTAGTCTTGGCATAAATCCTTGACTATGTGGTTATGAAGTCTGGAATTATGCTTTCCATCATTATGAAAGTGGCTATTGATATTGCATTTGATTATTCAACTAGTAGAATATCCATGTAAATAAGTAAATGGACATATTTGATTTTATCTTTTCCATATTATTCTGAAGTTCGTGTTTAAAAGGATTTTTTTCAAGTCTTACATTGCCTTAAGTATTTATGCTTATTAATGAAAGTTTCTGCAATATTGTTATCCTTACAGAGCATCTGATCTCACCCCTTTCTATGTTTTATTTTTCCGAAGATGTGAAGAAGTATATTATGACTAACTCGCAGGGATAGTCTAAGGGATATGAGTGTGGAATATGGTGACTATGTTGTTGTAGTTTTTCATTTTATAATGTAATGTAAAACATATGAATGTATCTAGTATTTCCAAAGCTACTAAACTAATCGATCATTCGAGACTTGATCTTTTCTGGTCATGCCAATTCTATGTGATAATGCACCAAATATGGGTAACTAAGGTTGGGGAATTACAGTATGAATCAAGGGATGTTTAATACAAACCATGTAAACTAAAATTAGATAAACTCTAATTAGAGCACATTACCCTAAGATAGATTTTGAGTATTAGTATAGAAAAAATACTAGAATTTTGGTACTGTAGAGATTTTGTGAGTTTTCCAAGAAATTAAACCCTGTCTGGATTTGAGCAGGTAGAGGCGGCTCTAGCACAGTTGTACCTAGAGGTAAAAACTGAAAACACCACTTTGAGCTGACTCGAATGGGAACTGGTGCATGAAAATGGGCCTTGTGGAACACTTGGTTACAACACTCCTAGGGGATATTCTTAGGATAATTCTAATTTTCTATACAAACCCTTATGAAGGGTTTATGAGTATATACATCCTCAAAGAAAACATTTTTATTATGTATTATATCCATAAACTGTTCAATTTAAGTTAATTATATTACATGTCTCGAATTAGGTAGTGTGATTCATAATCTTGTCTAGTGTATGGATTTGTTTAGAAATGACGCCTAGTGGAAGGAATGGAAACTTTATCAATGTATGTAATCCATGTCGGTATTTCCCTCTGACTCGAGATAATTATACTAGAGTTGGTGATGCAACTAGTGCTGATGAGCTTATCACTATACTGGGATGACTCACTCAGGTTATGAATAATAACCTTACCTGTATGGAGCACCCAGATCAACTACGCGAAGGATCAATGTTAGATGGATTCATGAGGAAACAACCACCAATATTCAATGGGAGTACAAATCCATTGTTAGTTGAACAATGGATAAGTTCCTTTGTGAAAATATTTCATGCTTTGGGGAGTAGTGAATAGGAAAATGTTGTCATGACAGTTTATCGCATCATGGGAAATGCAGATCAATGGTGGTCATTGATTAAAAAAATGAAGATGATGAAGTATCAAAGATTCAATGGAGGGAGTTTAATGATATTTTCTTAGAAAAATATTTTCCTTATGACCATCAAGTAGATATAGAAAGGAAATTTTTGAGTCTGAGACAAAAGGACGATGAGAATGTCAAAAAATACGAGGCTAACTTTACATGGATGTCAAGGCATGCTGTAGATTATATAAGTAACCCAGGAAGTAAGATTGATCATTTTTTTGATGGGATAAATCCATTTATCCATTGAGAATTAGTCTCATAATCCTTTTCATTGTACGAAGATATTGTCTCATGTACTATCATGACAGAAAATGATTTCTCTAAGTCATACGACTTTAAAACAAGGAAATAGAAAAAGGGATATTCTGAACACTCTAGTAATGGAAATAAGGGGAATAAAGGAAACGATTATTATCCATCTTGAAGTAAATGTGGGAATAACCATCCCGGTACTTTCTTGAAGAGAATAAGAGTCTATTACAAGTGTGGTGAAAAAGGCCACCAAGCTCGTGATTGCAAAGGTAAGAAAGAGGCTTTAAATTTTGAATGCTACAATTGTAGAGAGAAGGGGAATTATGCCAATTAATTTCCTATGCTTCAAAGAAACATACCTCAGAAAATGCCCTCGGATCAAGTCCAAGATTCTGCGATAACTATTGTTTATGTTGAAACTTTTAAAGATGTGGTGGTAGGTAATTTAATGGTTTCCTCAAGTTTAGCCAATACTTTATTTGATTCTATATCATCACATTTTTTCAAATATTCCCAGTTTTCTAAGAAAATTTGATATTTTCAATTTAAATTAAAAAGGCAGTTGTCAGTCAAAACACCCAAGGGAAGTATCACTGCAAGAATGTTTTGTGAATCAGTTCACATTATAATATATAAATGTTCTTTATCTGTTGATATCATCGTCATAACCATGATTGAATTTGATACAATCCTCAGTATGGATTGGCTTTCAGACCATGATGTTAAAATTTGTTGTAAGAAGGAATACGTTATAATTATCGATTATGATAAGGAGTACCTTATCTCTAGAGAAGAAATGTCACCACCTAATTCTTATCTAGATCCTCTCCTAGTAGCTCAACTAAATTAAATTATTGGGGAAGAAGAGAATAAAATAACTGTGGGTGAGGAAAGGAATGTTCAAATAGAGGACATACCTATAGTGCAAGAATAGGTTGATGTGTTTCGAGAAGATTTACCTGGACATCCTCCAGAATGAGAAATTGAGTTTTCCATTGATTTAATTCCTAGTTCAAGGACCATATCTAATACCCCTTATAGAATGACTACTGTGGAATTAGGGGAACTAATAAAAAACTAGAGGAATTGACTAATAAGGGATTTATTCACCATAGTGTTTCTCTTTGGGGAGCCCATGATCTTTTTGTTAAGAATAAAGATGGATCTATGAGGTTGTACATTGACTAAAGGGAGATCAATGCTATAAAAATAAAGAACCAGTATCCCCTAGCTCACATTGATTATTTATTCGACCAAAATCATGGAGATCAATATTTCTCAAAGATTGAACTTCGATCGGGATATCATCAGTTACCTATGAAAAATGAATACATTCCGAAAACAGCATTTTGAACCAGGTACATGCATTACGAGTTTATAGTAATGCCTTTTGGATTGACTAATGAACCCTCTATCTTCATGGATCTAATTAATAATGTTTTCAAGGAATATCTTAATGAAATTGTAGTGGTATTTATTGATGATATCATGGTATACTCCAAAAGATATAAAGATCTTAAAAATCACTTGCACATTATTCTGAAGACTCTTAGAAGAAATGAATTATTTGGGAAATTTTGAAAGTGTGAATTCTGGGTTTAGGTGATTTCTTTTATTGGACATATTTTCTCTAAGGATGGAATCTCTATTGATCATTCAAAGACCAAGGCAATCCAAGAATGGCTAGCACCGATGACTATAACTATGGAACGTAGTTTTATTGGTTTATCAGATTATTATCGACATTTCATTCAGTATTTTTTTTGGTTGGCTAACCCATTAACAAATCTCACATGTAAAGGGGTTAAATTTTTTTGGACAAAAAATTGTGAAGAATGATTTGAAGAACTGGATTGAATATTTATCAATGATCTTATCTTGACTCTAACATCGGGGAATAAAGGGTTTGTTATATATAGTGATGCTTTAAAGAAAGGAATTGGTTGTGTCCTTATGCAAAATGATATTGTTATTGACAATGCATCATGACATCTAAAAATTCAGGAGAAAAACTATCCTACTCATGATCTTGAGTTAGTAGTTGTAATCATTATTTTGAAGATATTGAGACATTTTCTCTATGTTAAAAAATGTGAGATATATATGGATAAAAATAGTTTGAAGTATATTTTCTCATAAAAATAACTAAACATGAGGCCAAGGAGATGGCTTGAACTAATAAAGGATTATGATTTCACAATACACTACCACTCGGGGAAGGAAAATAAGGTGGTAGATGCATTGAGCAGAAAGGAACATGGAGTTTTGAACAAGATAAGAATTTAATGGGATCATATTTTCATGGATCTAGTGAAAATGGATATGGTAATAATCATAGAATGTGAAACAAAAATACATTTTTCAAATTGTTTTCCAACCATATTTACTAGAAAAGATAAAAAGTTCTCAGGCTGATGATGAGGAGTTTCAAAATAAAATTAAAGCTGTGAAAGATGGGGGATTTAGTGACTTCACATATAAAGATGAATTTTGGAAATTTGGGAAGAGACTTTGTATTCCTAAAATATTTATTCTAAAAAAGGAATTGTTGGATGATGCTTATAGCTCCAATTTCTCTATACACCCTCGTTGCACTAAGATGTATAGATATTTGAAGGAACATTTTTTGTGGGACAAAATGATGTGGGATATTTCTGATTTTGTGCCATGATGTTTGGTTTGTCAATAAGTGAAAGCTGGAAGGCATCATCCTGGAGGAGTCATGAATCCTCTTCGCATACCTGAGTGGAAATGGGATAATATTACGATGGTCTTTGTGATGGGGCTACCAATGAAACCTTGAAGGAATGATGCAATAAGGGTAATTGTTGAACATCTTACCATGTTAACACATTTTCTAGATATAAGAGATGATTTAAAACATGAACATTTAGCAATAATATATGTTAATGAATTTGTAAGACTCCATGGTGTAACCCTATCAATTGTTTCCAATTCTGATCCCCATTTTACATCAATATTCTAGAAAATTCTTCAGAAAGCTTTGGATAATGAACTTCGTTTGAGCACTTCCTACCACCCTGAAATTGATGGACAATCAGAATGGACTATTCAAACCTTAGAGGAAATGTTGAGATCTTTCTCATGTGACTTTCAAGGTATGTGGGATCAATATATATCTCAGGTAGAATTTTCCTATAAAAATAGCTTCCATTCAAGTATTCATAATGCAACATATAAAGCGTTATATGGAAAGAGATGTTTCACACCAACTTGTTGGGATAAAGTTGGTGAAAGAAAACTCGTAGTCCCAGAACATGTTGAGGAAAAAATGGAAAAGGTGAGGGTTATCCAACCTCACATCCAAACATCTCAATGTAGGCAGAATAGCTATATCGATAATCGGAGGAAGGATTTGGAATTTCATGTTTGAAATCATGTTTTCTTAAAGGTATCTCCACATAAGGGAGTTATACAATTAGGTAAGAAGGGTAAACTAAGTCCCAGGTACATCGGACATTTTGAAATTCTAGAACGAATTAGGGTTGTAGCTTTTCGGTTGGTAATGCCGCCAAGTCTCTACAAAGACCACGATGTGTTCCAAGTATTACTATTGAGAAAATACAAGCCTGACCCAATGCATGTACTCACCAATGAGGAAATTAAACTGGAACCCGATATGTCTTATTATGAAGAGCCTCTTAAAATTTTTGATCTTAGAGAACAAGTGCTGAAAAACTGGACGACTCGTCTGGTAATAGTTCTATGGAGAAACCATAAGATGGAAGAGGCAACATGGGAAACTGGGGAACTTATCATGAAGAACCACACGAATCATATTATGCAGTAATATTCTAGAAATTTTGAGGTTGAAATTATTTGAAGGAGGGGAGAATGTAAAACCCCAAGCTTCCATGGTATATTTCCCTTTGAATAATGCAATAGCTTGCATTGTACGCAACATCGAGTTTCCCTTTGAATAATGAAATAGTAAAATTATATTTTATACAAATTTGGAAATTCTCTTAGGAGGTGGGTAAAAGATCGTAAAAAGTTTGATAAAATTTAATATATCTAAAATCATTATAAAATAACTCCAATAAATTACATTGAACTTATATAGGTATTATGAATCTATTTTGACCAAAAATAAAATTAAATAAAATAAATTATAAATTAAATTAAAATTCAGTTTTAAACAATAACTTAGTGTTTTTTACTATTAATCTAAAATTGAATAGTAAAAAGTGGGTATAATGATAGTCGTATCATTAATTAACCACTTTTATTTCTATGATATGTTTATAGTAAGTTTTTTCACCATATAATATAAAAATATAAAGATACATGGTAAATGTCACACTATTTAACTAAGAGTTAAATATAAATGATAAAGTTCATATAGTGACCAAAACCTATATAAAACCTATTTGTTGAGTGTTTTTAGACTCATCCTCACCTTAGAATTGAAATAAATCATTTTTGGAGCCACTTTAAACCCAAAATTATTTTATATTAAAATAATATTTCAATCTTTTCCTAAGGTGCCCCTAACCCCTCTTAATAAAGGGAACTTCTCCTTCTCTCAAATTCACACCATCAAAGAAATGTTTCTTTGTAAAACCCTATCAAAATATCCTATCATCTATCCTCCATTCAATATAGAGAACTTAATTTAGTTATAAATCCATCCAAAGGACCCATTTGGATCAAATTAAAAGGAAGAACCTGAAGAAGAGGTACATATTTCATCACCTCTTTAAAGTTATTTTCTTCATCAACATCCTCTTTATTTGTTGTTTCCATTCTAAAATAATAAATCTAGTATCTTATATATATCGTGATGTTATTATAAAAATTATATAACCAAATTCATTATTCTATCCATCCAATAAATGAAAAATTCACCATACGTGCATATGTACGGATTAAGGTCTCCACGTCATGGTGTAGTTTGTTATTCAAATAGCTCATCATTTGGATGGGTATAATAATGAGTATAAATGATTAAAATAATAAATATAACATGATAATGATTATGAATATATTATATTCCATACAATTATATACAATTTCAATTTCAAAAGATTGATATTGTCCCTCATGTGTACGTACGGATTATTGTCTTCACAAACACAGTGAGATTCATTCCCCATCATGTACATTCAAGACTAATTTTCATTTTATGATTAAAAATAATTTTTAAAGACTTAATATCATTTTTAATAAGAATAAGATACATAATATCCATAAAAACATTGCTTACGTAGCAAATAATATAATGATTATGAATCAGGTAACTCCCGAAACGATAATACTACTGAAATATTATTAACAATGCAATATTAGAAGACCATATATTATATCATATTGATGTATATGGTTATTGTATAACTTTATAATAATTATTTAACCATTATACAGAAGGTTAAACTACCCTCAACCAAGGAAAAGTACAAGGTATAGTTTAATTCTACAATCTCTTTATTATTCGAGGTTGTTTATATGTAATTATCTACTGGGACATCTTTATCATCCACATCCATGATTCTTTAAAATTTATTTCAAAACATTTTTAATATTTCCTAGACTATGGGTTAATTACATTTATACCCTTGTTTGACCTTCAATTTTTTTAAACGAATCTTTCCATCATTTTCTAAACAATGTACTTTATGACCTTTTCAAAAAAATTAAGGTAAGAATGTTTTTTAACATATACGGAGGGTGCAGCTATTTTCTAACATTATAATATCATCAAAGCTTCCTTTACAATATTATAAAAATATTTTCAAAATAAATATTTTCATTTATAATTATGTGACATTAAATGATTTAAAAAAATGAGATATTTCTCTCAAATAGTTTTGATTTCATCTATGTCAACATGATTTGATGGGTTTTACACATGTTTTGAAGTTGATTCATTATGATAGAAATCTTCCATATTGTATTGAAGGTTTTGAGATTTGTTTGACTGTGGATGTGTTATTTTTATACCATTCATGGTTTATGGTTAAAGTATTAACATTTTCATGGTATTGCTAATACGAATGTTTATGTTATGTTTCAACCTTTTCATATGAGGAATGCATTGGACTTAGTAAGTGATGGGTGGAGCCTGCTATATCTCCTTGATACATCGGTAGGTCTTATGATACAAACTAGTGTCTTGGCACAAGGCCTTGACTATGTGGTTATGAAGTATGGCATTATGCATTCTATCATTATGAATGTGGCTATTGATATTGAATGGGGTTATTCGACTAGTATAATATCCATGTGAATAAGTAAATGGAATTATTTGACTTTATATTTTCCATATTATTATGAAGATCAACTTTAAAAGGATTTTGTTCTAGTCTTACATTCCCTTAAATTCTTATGCTAATTTATGAAAGTTTCCTCTATATTGTTATCTTTATTGAGAATCTGAGATCACCCCTTTCTATATTTTATTTTTTTCAGGATGCAAAGAAGTATATTATGACTGACCTACAGGGATAGTCTAAGGGATATGAGTGTTTCCTATGGAGACTATGTTGTTGTAGTTTTTTCATTTTATAATTTAATGTAAAACTTTTTAATGTATCTAGTATTTAAAAGTCTACTAAACGAATCGGTCTTTCAAGCCTTTATCTTTTGTGATCATGCCAATGTGATGTAATAATGCACCGACTCTGGGTAACTAGGGTCGGGGCGTTACAACCTCCTTTCTAAGCGCCAAAAAATGGGCTTAGTTTGGGGAAAGTCTACAGGATGAGGCCATCGATTCCTCAGCCTGTGTAAATTTGATTTGTTAAAGTCCAATATTTATACTAATCATGTGATCACTGTTCAATGGCTATATTAGAAATGATCACAATTCATAAAGGTATTTTAAAATCCAAAAACATAAAACCAATGAATTTCACATTTTATATAACCATAATAAGATAATTAATTAGATCAAGAGGAATTTCCAATAATGAACGTTTGGGTCGTTATAGTAGTCATCGATGAGAGCATCCATATTAGTAGGTTAGTGTAACACCATGAACTCAGACCAGATCCCAGGTTAGAGGGGAAATTAACTTTTATGCAGTTCAACCTACAACTAGAGGTGGTTACTCCAGACCATCGATAGTTTGAGGTACAATTCATTTATCTTCCACACTCGCTAGTACATTATTTTCTAGGTGCCTCACATTATTTTATATCTTATTAGTTTGTGAGTGTGTTGGTTCTAGAGGTGAATAAAATATTTGGATTTATCTTCATTGAAACACTATTAGGGGTTTGAGTAAAAAATATCATGAAATGTATGGACTGTTTCCTTGAGGTTATTGGTTACATTTTTTCTATGTGACTTGTTTATGCTCCAAATGTTAGGTTTTGAACTGATATTGGGGATGGATTTTATAGTTTTGTTCTGGTACCATATAAACTATTACCGCTGTAGGGTGACAATCACATCCCTATAGTCAAATTAATATGTTGGAAATGGATAATGGGGTATCCAAGTATGTTGTGCAGGGATAGTCTATCATAAAGCTGATTAACTCATAGCTGAAGTGGCTTGTTTAAAGCTTCATAATGGGGTAGTAGAGAATGTTCTCTTTCCTCTAATGGTGGATAAATTTCTAGATGTGTTTTATGAGTACATCTAAGGTCTACTACCCTAGATAGGTATTGAGTTCATAGTAGAGTTTCTATCAGGATTAGAACCATTTTCCATTCTTCCATATAGATTTGTGCCGACAGAACTCTTGGAACATAAATTTCAGTTGTAGGAATTGTAGAAAATGGGATTTATTCTTCTAATTATGTGCCACTAGGGAACTTTGTATATTTTCTCTAAGAAGGATAATATATTTTTCAGGTTGAGAATCTATTTTCCAAAGATAAATTGGTTGAAATTTATAAATTGATACCCTCTTCCATTAATTGATGATCATTTTGACCATCTGATAGGTGCTTCGGTTTTCATCTTGATTTTTTTTTGAGATTAGGATATCAACCACTGAGGGTGAGACCTTATGATACATGGTGGAATACATTTAGAAGAATATATTGTTTATATGATTCAGTTGTGAGGTATTTTAGGTTGACCAATTAACCAACAATATTTACGGACAGAATGAACCAAACCATTCACCCATACTGAGAATAGTTTGTAGTTTTCTTCGTAGATAAAATCACGTTTCACACCAAGACTCATGATGATCATTCCAAACATTAGGAAACTTTCATGAGTACACCTGGAGAGAAATGTATATATTCCACGATATACTGGTGTCATTTCTAGATTAACAAGGTTCACTTATTGGGTCACATCATTTCCTACGATGGTGTATCTATTGACTGAGAAAATGTGCAGGCTGCTAAATTTTGGGAGTAGAACAATAATGTTTTTTGTGTCCTATGTTTTCTGCTTTCGATAGATATTATTGAAGGGGAATCAAATAAATTTCCTTGTAGGAAACACCACTCTCAAAATTTACTCATATGGGCATCATGTTTGAATTTTTTGGGGAATGTGAGAATTATTTATTATAGTTAATGAGGCAATTTACAACTGCACCATTTGATCCTGCCCAAACTAGGTATGTGTATACCCTATTTTGTGATGTATTCAGAATTGTATTTTGGGTAGTATTGATGCAGGATGTACTGGTTGTGGTGTGTTTCTCATGGATGTTGAGGCATCATGAAAGAAATTACCCCACACCTAATCCTGAATTGGCCGTGGTGGTTTATTATTTAATGTGTTAGTGTAAATAATTTTTGGTAGGACATTTTACTATGTATATCAACCATAAATCCTTAAGTATGTCATCTACCAGTGTGATTTGAATTATCATTAGTGACGATGAGTTGATTATATGAAGTCATTTTATTTAGAACTAGTATATATTCTTGTAAATGAGAACAACATAGTATATGATTTCAGTTAGATGAATCAGAACTAGGAAGTTCTGGAATCTAGTTCCAAGTGGAGGATGATGACATTGTTCAATGAGATACATCAGGGGTATTGGGATAGTCAACGGTAGGTGATCTTTACATCTTTGTAAGTCGAATCTACACTTTTAAGCATAATAATTGAGAGGTAGTATGAGGTTCTATAGTTTTTTTATTTGAGGGAATTTCATGAAGGTGAGGAGTCACCTTCAGGTTGGACTATTAGTGATGAAGATATTATTTACATTTGTGCCCATGTTTTCTTGCCTATTTTATGTTGGAAGAGTTGATTTATGAGTTCTATGTTTCTATGTGGTCAATTCATCTTGGATTAACAAAGATTAATCGTGACATACGTTGGTAGTATTTGTGTCCAAATATAAAGAAATAGGTTGTAGGTTTTGCGATGTGTTGAAATACCTATCAATAAGTGAAGTCCAAGAATCCATAACTGGGTGGTTTGTTATAGCCATTTCCCATTCCGTAATGGAAGTGGGTTGACATGATGATTGATTTTTTGGTTGTTCATCCAAAGACACATCAGAATAATGTTGCAATATAGGTGGTTGTGGTTTTATTGACTGAGGTATCCCAATTCTTACCAATTTGAGAGACCATCAACATTGATCATTCAGGTGAGTTGTATGTACAGAAGATAGTACAATTTCTCAAGGTTCCATGAACTATAGATTCAAACTGTGATCTAAATTTTAATTAATGTATTGTTCAAGGGTTATATCACTCTATTTGAAACCATGTGTTTTGATTACAGATTTCTTCCCATAGATGGATGGGAAATTAGAGTGCACTATTCAGGTTCTAGAGGACCTAATGAGTTCATGATTCCTAGATTTTGTTGGATCTAGTGAAAAGCACTTGGTACTTATTGAGATTACCTACAACAAAATTTACTAGGTGATTATTTATATGGCACCATATGAGGCGGTCTACATTATTCCATGTAGATCATTGTGATGTTAGATAGTGTATGGGGAATTAGAGTTTTTTGGGACTGAGTCTCATGCATGAGATATCAGAACATGTTCAATTGATTCTGAAATGTTTTTCTATGGCTACAATTATGAATAATTCATTTATTAATTAGCTTCATAGACCCCTTGAATTTATGGTATGTGATTTAGTGTTTATTCAGGTTTCTCCAAGGTTAGGTCACCATAAGATTCTGAAATGGTTTATGTCAGCACCCAGATACATGGGGTCGTCAATGATTACATAGAAGATTGTACCAGTGGAATACTGATTAGATCTTCCATTGTGGTATTGTAGAATGAAAAAACAATAATGTGTCACAACTACAATAGTATCACACAAAACAATCTCAGGTGATTGATGTTGATGATGTTGAATTTTATGTTAATGCTCCCTTTAAGGATAATCTAGTTCGTATTATGGATCATAGTGAGAAATTATTGCACAATAAGAATGTGAACATTGTTTGAGTGTTTTGTATGAATGGTAATTATTAGGAAGAAACATGGGAGATGATGACAGATATGGGGGGCCAGTATCCAAATCACTTTACCTCATAAACTCAGTGAAACTTGAGAGGGAAGATCAAGGAATATTCATTATAATTTGGAGAGGATATATGATCCTAGACACCCTTGAGGTTTGTTAATGTTTAATATTCTAGATTAAATACCTTTATATTTTTTAAAAAAAATGTTTCCCAAGTTTATGAAGAGTCATAGGGGTGTAACTAGAGTTCAAGACATAAAAAGGTGAAAAAGTGGCCACCAAGTGTATGTTGAATGATTGGCCCAATGATGGTAGTAACCGTGTTCTCTAAACATGCTTTTCTCGAGGTGGGGCAAATGATTTATGGAACCTTTCTAGTGGTGATTCCAAACTATGAATTATTGGAAAAATCATTTCCTCTTGATCAATATGCGGGTTTTCAAACTATGTGGGAACCTCAAGAAACAGTGCGAGTTGGCCTCTTCTTGGACATAGGTTGGCGCATGGATGAGAAATTTTTTTCCAACCATGTGGTCAAACTAGTTTTCCCTTTAAAAGTTTTTTTTACCATTAACCTCGTGCCTCAGAACATAAGAGTCCAAACTCGACATTTTCCCTCATTCTTCACTCAGTAGACCTAGTGAAAAAACTAATCACCCTATGATTCCCAATGATTGATCTCTTTAATTTCGAAGAAATTTTGAAGGTTGTTCATTGAAAATAAATGATCCATGTGTTTATAACACTAATATTTCTTTTTTTTCCTCGGATTGGAGATTTTCAAGTTTTTTTTCTGACTTCCAAATCCCTAAAACACTATTTTTCATGTTTTTCATTAGTTTGGTCTTTGGAGGGTACATAGATCTGAATTAAAATCAATGGCTGAGAATGCATTTTTGTTCCAAACTGAGGTCAGTGGTCTATAATTTATATATCATAATATTTATATCGGGTTATGTGTATGTGGTTGTGCTATTGGTTTCTTATGTCTCTACGTTTTGATTCCATAGAAATATATTATAAATCAGTTGGTTATTTAATGAACTGAACCCCTCCTGATACATGTGGGATGCACAAAGGATTTCTACACTAGGAAAGAGGCCACCCATGTGGTGTCTTGTATTCATGAAAATGGGTAAGGGTAAGTGAATGTGAATATGAAGGTTCATTGAGTTGAAACTAATGATAGTTATGTTTAACATGTCAATATAAGTTTGTGTAAGAACATCTATGAGAATTGTAATTCATTTGTAATCATGAATTATATTGTGAAATTGACATATTTTTGTTTAATTGATAAAATTAAATAAGGGGGAATTTGGTACATGTTAATGGGATAATGGGTCATGATTTTTAAATGGTAAATTTTTAAATAAGTTATGAAATAATGATTATTTATTTGTTGATTAGACTATGAATTTTAATGGTATTTGTGTTCAATGAGTATGTTTTGTATATTTTTATATATAGTATGTGTTCATAGAATCATGTTCACATGTATTGGTGGTATCTGTGGGGTATTTGACATGAGAATCGACGCCCATAGTTCATGTTTGACTAAGGCTTTAAACCCATCCCCTTTAATGCATGGGTTAAAGAGATGGATGACGCTCCTTTCCCTAATAGTTTCTCGTGATGAGACTTCCTATACCTAATCTATAAAGTATGTATTATGATGTAATTTTGTGATGAAATACCCTCATGATGTAGGGTACTTGATTCTTCCCCTTATGAATTATTTATGTTTCCATCATTGGAAGAAGTTAAATTTATGGAATTCCTAACCCATTGTATAAATGATTAAAATGGCCAATCTGAATATTGTTTAATAATGGAACCCAATTCACCTTTCATTTATATATTTTTTATTTTTATTACATGAAAAAATTATATGTTTATACTGGATAATTTTTTGACACCATTAGTGTAGAAATATTGAGTTGTACTCACACCCTGGTCAGGCCTCCTTTGGGTACCTGATAAAACATCATGCTTGCGGGTCAGGACAAGTGACCGTTCATTATGATAGTTGGATGATTTTGACTTGGTATTTGCATGAATGATGATCCATACATGGATTTGGGACCCATTTTGGGGATTTTTTATATTGTCCAAATATTGGTATTTTTCTTACATCTTGAACTATATGACATGATGAACATATTTGATGCTGGGTTGGGGTCTAGTACCAAGTTTTGGGAAATTTTATTAATTTATATATTTTTTTAATATTCAATTATTTATATTATTATTTGTTGAATCAAACTTTGATAAATATGGTATACTCACCCCATGATTTTTATTATACCATCATGTCTAGTCAGTAGACTCTAGCATATGGGGAGGCGTGAATGTGGCCATGTGGTGACTTGGCTCCAGGCACCAGTTATATGGCCTATTGGTATGTGATTTTATAAAGTGAACCAAGGGGAAGAGGGGGATGGTTTGCTTTATTTAATGTTATTTTATCAAATAAAATAACATTTAATACCATATCTAACTCACCTTGGACCCAACACCTGGTGCTAAATTTTTTTATCTCTCACCTATGGTAAAATAATCCTTCTGAATTAAATAGAGGCTGTAGATTTCCAATCCGAGTCTCCAATCAATAGTTATTCCTCATTTCCCAATAAACTACACATGAAAAATATTATATATTTAAAATTTTAAAATATCCACACCAAGGATCTACAAGCCCAAAAATCATTCTCCCACTTAGTAGTAGTGTTCATAAATATTATTAGAAATATTTAAAATTATTATAGGTAAAAAATTCAATAAATTATAACCAATTATTTTTTTCCATGAAAACTAATATCCTAAAAACAAGGGGAATGAAAATGATCTCTCGACTGAGACTCCCATGACTGTATTCTTTCAATGGTTTCCCATACTTATTCCAAGTAGGCAATTAGGTGAACCAAAAATTCCAAACCACATTCATTCCATTAAGAAAAAAAAATATTATTATTAAATGGAACAACATCCTGATGAAAAACAACAGAAAAATAATTGAAAGGGACAAAAAAACAAGGAGAAGAATCCTAGCCCATGGGGGACTAATGTAATGATTTCTATGGGCATCACATTGGAAAATTCAAGCTCACTCTAGAGAAAAAGATCCCAAGCCAGAGAAGGAAAATATATCATCATCATGTGTGAACCAGAATGTAATGATGTATTCCACCTTGTTCCCCTCATTCCATGTATCAAATAATCAAGTACTACTATCTATGAGTTTTATGCATCATTGAATATTTTATGAGATAGTCCATGGAGTAGACCTGTAATCATTTATAGAATTATAGATAATTTTTGAATAATATTCAATCTCTAAGAGATAAATGTGATAGGATAAACAGAACTAGATCCCTTTGAGGAGAATCCATGCCTCTATATGTAGGGTGTCTCCTCTGCCAAATCATTCACAGTATGCATTGACCAAAACACCCCTTGTTATTCAAATAACCCAATAGTTCAGATCCAACCTTGGATGATCATAACCTCGACCTCTTAAAGCAACTGATCTACCATGCTGACACCGAACTTTTGAGGGTACAAAAGAACCTCATTGGGAAGCTCAAGGTTAGATATTGGGTTGCACATATCCCATCATCTATAAAACCCAACAGTAACACACACATGTGGAAAATCAATTATGAATGGATGTTTGGATAACAATCCACACTTTGGAAACATTTTTGGCCCTAACTCTTCCACTATGTAATGGTTATATGTGAATAAATACATCCACCAAGGCCGCTATGCATATGGGTCAAGAATAATGGCTCCCACATAAATTCCAAGTCCTTCTACAACACTACATCACACACCCCATCAAGAACACCCAATTCAATGGAACTCGTACACAAATACTCAAAACTATCCACATTGGTTGTCACGGACTCACCTGAATAGTGGTAATCATGTCACAATAATGGGTCTTGGTGGGGGAAATAATAACTCTTCCCCTAGATCATGAAGCTAATACAAATAAAACCCACAGAGTGTTCTACCAATGCCTCACACCACCCTAGTATAACCTCCTAAAAGATGTGGAAAGAAAAGAGTACATACCAATAGTGTCTAACAATAATGTTACGGGAAGTAAAATAGACACATAGTATACCAAAATTCATCCTTGAATAATTGGGGTTAAATTCCAATGCCCTCTATAACTCTCCTCACACCCATCGTATATCTCCTGGATCCTAGCGCAGAACACCTTTGGGTAGTGGTGGAACCACCTCAAACAATTAGCCACCTCATGATACCCTCCCTGCTCATCATCCATTTTCTCCATCTTGAAGAACTACCTACTCTAGAATTATTCTCTTCCAAGGAGGTACATCGAATTTCTCCCTCTCTTCAGAGCAAAGGGTCGGAAAATCTCTAGCCAGTTTACCTAGTCCATCACAAGTGTAACACCTCTTCTCTTATGGATGACCATTTCCATGGAGTTGACCGAATGCTACCGGCCTACGTGTCTAGTTCTTGTCATGGATATGCCTCCCACACCATGATCTAGTCAATTATTTTCAACCATATAATGTAGACATCTCAAATTCATGACCACCACTACAGACCACATCCTCCAATCTATCTTACAAGACACTCATTACTATCAAATATTTTTCTACTACTCCCACAAAAAAGTGAAGGCACAAGAAGACCAAAATTTCTCAAACGTATCTACTAAGGAACATCTCATTGGGTAGTTCTCTAAATAATTGGTCACAAAACATGTACATGGATTAATATGAATAGTATGTAAAAGATTCTATGTAATCATCCACAATCATGCTACACAATTAGAAATACAGTAGCTCATGGATACACACTGATCTCAATGTGGCTGGGAAAAAATCATCCTTGAAGAGTCAATTATACTCCACCTAAGTTAGTTTCAATTGGTCCTGGGTCGATGTCCCTATAATCTACAATTCCTGACCCATCGAAGCAGATGGATTGGTGTTTGTAACACTATCAGATAAAAAGGTTTCCTCACAAGGCAGAAAATGCATGTGACTACCTCAAGTGTGTAATCAACTATCTAGGGTCTTTACAACCCCAATACCATATATTTAATTACAACATAAACAATTCTAGTTAAATAAGAATGTACCCATCCTCAGAATTAACATTTGGCATAAACATTTGGTCAATCGATGGTAGCTCCACTAGAGGACCACCCCGAGGCACTACTTTAGGACAAGTTCACCACAATGAATCCTTTCCACTAAGAGTATTGACCAGATAATTCCACTATAGACCACTATATGTTATCCATTGTTGTGGAATCCTAAAATAGAATCAATATATGACACAATAAAGATAATATCTAGGGGATAACCCAAGAACTAAAAGAAAAATCAGAACCTTGTCCTTTATGATTCATGTAACAAATTATAAATTTGGACTACATTTCGAATAAAGAGAGTCTAAAATTGTGTTATTAGAGTCATAGTAAATGGATACATTGGTCAACTCATGAATACTTGAGTCCCTTTCCTAAAATGAAAAATCAAAACATTTTAACACAATCATTATGCATCCCAAACCATGCGTAATAAATTGTGGTCCAAATGTGTAACATGTTCTAATACCACTTTTTCATGACCCAACCGAGTGGGGCTCTAGTCATGACTACCCTAAGCCCACGTTCAATAGACCATGGGTTGGAATCTATCACATAGTCCAAATATCACCCAGAAGGGAGGCCTTTTCCTAAGGAACATGTGACCACACAAACCCATAAAAATCTCCATGCAATAGTCTAAGATTAAATAAAATAAAAAAAAATTAATAAATACATCTATCCCATGACCATAGTACAATAAATTTGATGAAAGCATAAAATGGAATGATATAATCCCACAAAAAATAGTAAAAGAATCCATCCAATTAATAAAGAGGGTATAATTATCATACAAAAATTGTAGAATTCTTCTTGCAAAATCTCTTGTAAATACCCTAATTGGTCTAGTCAAATATGATCTTACTGGCTCAGGTCCCCCAAGAAATCCATTGAATGTCCGTTCATGTGCACAAGACACAACATGTTTGGGAAGATCCCATGAAAGCATTAGTATAACAATACATAGTTGGTTCCCCAATATCTCAAAAAAATAGTGAACATAAATTCAATATTCCGATCAACTTAGCCGGAGGGAACTCAAATGAGAGTGAAACTCTATTTCAACCCGATCATTGTCTATACACATCTTGTCGGCTAATCCAATAGGGACTATCATCCAATAAATGTGACAACACCAATAAGAATCCATGAATCTAAAATATATACTTATCTCAGACCCCAATTCTCCTGAGTTCACAACCTCATAGCTGGGTAAAAGATTTTATTCAATGATTTATAGAAACACATGTCTAGTGGAACACACTTTTTGGGATTATATATCCCAAATGGCAGTCATCTAAGAGATTAAATCCATTTAGAATGACCATAAAATCTATTATGGAACATCTGATAGAATGTTCCAAATCAGGAATAGCTCACTAGGATGAATTATATTTCCTAGTACTAGAGGTCATCACACTTTTTTCTTCCCCCTATTAAAGCTCAAAATAACCAAAGGAAAGATGCGTGCTCCTCACCACTACCAACATTTAAGGGTGTACTGCTCTAGAAAATTACCCGTGTGTATAATTTCTATGAAACAGAGAGCGAAGGGTCCTGCACCACTCATCTACCTTGTATCCACGGGAGTACTACCTCATAAACTACTAATGAAACCCCTATCACATCCATATGGAGAGGAACTCACTTCACTACATTAATATAGCAGTAAATCCTAATTCAATTATCATTAAAAATAATTGGAGGGACCCACTCCCGATAACCATTATCCTCAACTAAAGCAACTCCTACTATAGTGGATGAACCACACCCTAACACATCAGGGGAGTAAAGCTCCATCTATAAAAGAACCTCACTGTGGAATGATAGGGGATACAAATCTGTGGATAATATACCCACACACTAGTATGATAGGGGAGTACCAATATATGAGTATGACCACTATATGAGAACTTCACCCTAACATTAAAGGAGGGTACTGACCCTAATATTGATGTCCAGAACCATGGTATGTCATGCCAGTACTGACTCTTCCCAAACATTGTGTATAGATGACACACACCATGTAATGACAGGGGAGTTCTGAATCCATGGATAAATGACCCACACCCTAGTACAACAAGGGAGTACATACTCTATGTATATTTATCTAAAATGGAGGAACTGTGCCTTGGTGTTATAGGGGACTATCAAATCCATCGATAGAGGACATGTACACTAGTATGATAGGGGAGTAACTTTACTATTTTTTTAATATGTATTGAGGTACCACACCATGGAATGAAAAGGGTGATCTTTCTACAACTGCATGAATTATATTGGGTATCTGCACTAGGTTCCAATAGGGGAGTTCCAACCATAAAAGAAGTAATCCTCCAACAGAGGACCACTCCAATAGTGGGGGAGTTCCATATATACTAGCTCAAGAGGTAAGGGGAATTTTCTCCCTAACATGTTAGGGGAGTACCTATAAAAAATATCTCTGATAAGAAAACATGATCTATTTTGACATTCAAGCATCTCTCAAAGGATCACCATACATGTCATAACTCACATCATGAAATATCCATAGATTGGGGACCCATTCCCTTTTACAATAGGGGATCACCTCTCTACCAGACTAACCAGTTTAAGGGACCCACACATGATATTATTGTGAAGGGTACCAACTATAACATCAATCTAGTTATCCGATCTTATTACTACCCAATGTTCTAGCACTATCGTTGTAGTGTCACACTTGAATCATGATAGATTGTATCTCAAAAGTAACTATAGAGGACACCATCACATTCTATGGCGAAAACATCTCAGGATTGTATACTCACAAGCCTAAAACTGAGCCTTGAAGGAAGAGATATGAATGGTGTAATATCTCAATAAAATCCCCAGAAATGTACACAACTTGAGCTCTGGTCCACATAGTGTACGAACCCTCTAAATACCAGGTTGTGTCTTTAACTGTATGGCTTGGATGGACATGGGAGGTTACATTGTGTGTGTAGGTAGTACGCGGTGTGTCCGCCTCACCTGTAACCTCACCTGGATCTTTTACCACACGTCACACCTAGCCATGTCTTCCACATGGTGTGTACACCTGGTACACCTTTTGTCCTTCATATCCAGCCCCTTGTCAATTCCTCTTTCTTGTTTTAGTTTCTAGTGACTCTTTTAAATGTAATTTTGTTGTGTGCTTCCACACATCCCTGTCCCATCACAAGACTACCTTTTCCATGTCCCTTTACAGCACAACTATGAGTCACAACATGACGTGTAACCCCAGTACATGACATGTATTCCCCAAAAGTAAGCTTTTTCAAATGGTATGTACACACAACATGTCTCACAGAATGAAAAGATACGTGATTAGGAATTATGATGGGAATTCCCAAGAGAGGTTCCCAAAACACCCATGTTTTCTACAAAACCAATAGATCGACCATCAAAGGACCTCTGGCTATCATAATTGGGATCTATAAAGATAAACACAATTCATTTTAGTTGGATATGTAATAAACAATAAAATTCACATATCTTGTAGAAACAATCCATATCATCAAGTGTAGATCCACACAATGAAGCTGATACACCATGACCCATGATTGATTACCATCAAGATCGATGATTGACGATGCGTCTTCTCCTTGGATCCTCCTTGGTTCAACCATCATTCTAAAGGGGGAATGTTGGTTGGGCCTCTACTATATTATATCTTGTGAAAAAGAGGTAGAGAGTTGTAGTAATTAATATACATAATTTTATCAAATCAATAAAACTAACTTTTAACAACCCTGCTAACTAGCCTCTAACCCGACACCCAACACTATCAATTTTTTTGCCTTGTATTGGGTAGACACGATGTTTGGAACTAAAATGCAGCTGTAAATTTTCAATTTAAAACTCCAATAACGATTTATTATATTTTTCAATGAAACAATGTGGGGATGATTAAATATATATTAAATATTTTTAATGCTATTTCTTGGAGGTTCTTGGGATCCCAAAATCATTCGCCGACTCAGCACATAGTTTTTGAAGAGATTCTCAAATATATTTCAAAGTCATAAAGGTCATAACCTGAGTCACTAAATGGTTTTATTCATGAATAGAACCCAAAAAATATATCCATATATAACATATTGATGTTATTATATAATCATGTTATAATTATAATAGGATGAGATAGAAGAATAAAAAAACCAAAAATGATTGTTGATGAATGTTACATATTCCCAGGTATCCACATTAGGTTTTCCCAAAAATACTTCTTAAGCTGTTTTAATGTACAATATAAGGATTATAGGATTTTTGGATGGAATTTAGTATTTTATTTGGGTTGTTACTGTTTTATTCATATGGAATGAGTGGTACACAGATGTTTGGGGAGTATGGGAACTACTATAATTGAGGAGGATATGCATTCTTTTAAATACCCAAAAGTATACACTATTGAAAAGTCAATAATTCTAGATGTGCCTCAAAAATTTGTAAATAATGGATTATTGGGATGATATTTTCCTTAATACATCAAGCATAAAAAATAAACACATTTCTATCGTGTTATTTTTTAGTCTTTAAGATTAAACAATTTTAATTTTTTTTTTTCTATGGTAACTTGTATATTTTTATTTACCCTCATAATAAATCCCTTAAAAATAAAATTTAAATTCGATTTATTAGATAACTTTTAACAACTATTTGAAAATATGAAATCCATTCTATTAAATAAAAGTCCTATGTGTTCATACAAATTAATTTTAACACAAAGGAATGTATCTCGCAATACCCCATTTCATCCTTTATCTAGGTAATTAATTTAAGCTGTTTACAATAATTATTATGCTATAATTTTTTTTTTAACAAATTAGATAATATAAATTATGAAAATAAAAAATATATAATCCATTTATTTAAATTTATTTCACATAAGTGTTTGAAATAAATTTAAAACTAATTACATCGACATAATGAGAAATTTGGGATTTAAAGGGAAAATGAACAAAAGATTACAAATTTTTAATATCCAGTTACAAAATGGAATATATTAAAAATAAAAAAAATTTATTAATTGATATATGATCAAGCTAATTATAATTTCAAACCAATTTAACATACATATCATCTTTAAAAATAATTTAAATGAAATTGGTGTTTTCAATTAAATTTCAGTATTTTTCATTATTCATACAAAAGAAAATTTTCAGGACAATCACAATAATATTACATATTATAATTTTTATATCATAATATCAAAATATTTATATTATTATTTCAAATAAATTTTATGAAACTGGTAATAATTTATATTAAAAAAATAACACCCAAAGTGAGAAATAATAATTATTTTTAAATATTAGTTTAAACATAAATTTGATTTATTATTATCTCTTGTCTAGAAAACACATAATAGTAATTTTAAACATTTTTTTAATATAAAATTTGTTAATAATAATTAAAATAACTCACCAAATGTGATTGTGTTAATTTTTTGTGGTATAATATTTTTATGTTCATCAAAATAGTTTTTTGGTGATTTCCATTATTTTAAAAATGTTTTTGGATTCATTCCTAATTTTGTGTTCGCCAAATAATTAATTATATAAACATATGTCAACAATATATTTTCACAATTTAGTTAATCCTACTAATAATATAAATTTGAAAGGATATGTGATAACATTCATATTAAATAATATTATATTAATAGAATGTCCCCTTACAGTTGAAATTGGAGTTTTGTGAAACCCAAGATAATCATGGTACTTGGTATAACACAATAAAAACGTAGTGTTTCATGTAATTAATGCAATACACAATGTAAAATGTACTTATAATTCTCTAAAATATTAAATTAATTTGTGAAAAATGCATTCCACAATTTCTAGGGGTGTTACATTGTACCCCCTTAAAATGAATGTCTCTCAAGAAATTTATCTGGGTTATCAATGATTTAAAAAATGATTATAGAACCACAAAACATATTAATTATTAATTAAAAATTTTTGCTAAAAAATAATATACTGTGTCAAAGATATCAATAATAAAAAATAATTTATTTCCAGAAAAGTAGAACGTAGTTGGAAAGTGAAAATATGGATTTAGAGGAGAAAACTAACACCCATATACTGATGGAGTGTAACACAGAACATTGATTATAATAAAGTTGGTGATCTAGAGAATTTTAAAAACCACCAAAACATTAATATGTGATGATATAAGGGACCATCTGATTAAACATAAATGATGTTACAAGGATAAATTTTTTATTTCAAGATCCTTTCCTTGGAGTTGAATAATCTTTATAGGAAGCTTTACGTACTTGATTCCATTCAATTTTATAAGAATAATCTCACCCATTGTTTGTTCCAAGATCAATTTCTACAGAATATCACATAAAAATTATGGTTGGATTTTTTATTAATGAATAATTAAAGGGTCACAAGATCCCTAAATATAACAATAATTCAATATACTAATTTTTCATTATCATAAAATAATAGGTATCATATGTTATGAAAAAATAATTATAAGAAGAACTAACAAATTAATCTTTAAAACCTCAATTGATGTTTAATATAATACATTATAAAATTAGTAACCTTAAATCCCTTTTGATATTCATTATTTTTAAATAAGGAATATAAATTTCTCAAAATCAATTTAACATTAACCCTCTATGTATCATTATTTTTCAATTAATGGTCACGTGAAAAATATATTGAATACCTTATTAATATATTCTCTTGAAGCTTTCTAATAACTAGAATTAGCCTAAATCCTAAATTAACACCCATGTTTTTCCACACTCCATTAAAAAAACTATATAATATTTAACATATTCCATATATCAGATAATTCTATATACTCCATCAATGATAACTTAAACAACATTTTCAACAAATACTTTATCATTTATAAGGTTTTTAATAATATTAAATTGTGATTATCCATATCAATCATCAATTTAAAAAAACTAAACATTTTATAAGACTAATGATAATATTAATTGTTATCTTCTTTTAATCATGTTTTTTATAAAATATTTCCCTTTCATCTTATCACTTTTCCAGGTCATTTGTACCACTCAATATATTATTTCATATCATTAAATAAAAACATATAATATAGTTTTTTTATATATTTCATGATTAATATATCCTAATAATTTAATTATAATATATTATTACATAAATAATTCCACCTCATACTTATTCCATTAACTAGTCTTCAGCATCTTATTCCTTAATACCTTTTTCCTTTCATTTGTAATTTATAGTATCTACATCATCAGCAATATAACCATTTCATAACCCACCATGATAATTATCGTTATGATCATTCCTATTAGAACATCCACTTACATAATGACCATAAATTACACTTTTAAAACATTTATCCATTGATAATACAATAGGAAGACCAAATTTCCCATCCATTACTTTAACTAAACCTTATATTTTTTCTAGGAAATCACATACTTTTTTTCTTTCTTATCCACAATTAAAATAACTCTTTATCTATATAAGACATTCCATTTAGTGGTTATTCCCACATTCTAAACATATAAGAAACTAAATCTTCTTTTCTCTATGGTATCCATTACCAGAATACTCATTGACCTCTATCTTTCTTTTTATTGGTGACCCCGATAGTTGGTAAAGCTGCACACTATTAATAATTTTATGTGACACCTGATTCGGAAAAATAAAAACAACCTTCACTGAAGTCATTATCCTACATGGTTACTAATAGTCCATAAATATTCTATTAGATTTAGTGTAAACCTAGTTGATTTTTCTTCAATAATTTTACTAATTCCAAAAACATAGTATGATCAACACTAATCCTTACAGACAACCATATAAAAATCTATTATATGATTCCAAAATCCTGACTCCTTAATTTTAATCTATGTAACAATAGTTTAATAATAGGTCATTCATATTTATAAACCATTTAAATCTTTATTTATGGTTTATAATGAGATTTTAAATTTCTAATACATACCCCCAGGTGTGTCAAACTATAGTGCAGCAAGCCCAGTTGTCGTTAAATAGGTTAAGATCGAGTCCATCACAATGCCATAATTTCTATATTATTACCACTAAGTACCCTTATTTCAAATCCAAATGCACATATACTATCAATATAGGGATTTAATTTCTTATAAAAAAAATTCTCTATCATTTACAAAAAATCTAGTACATTTTAGAATACATTTATTCAAATATTGACTAATCATTGGGGACATCCTTATGAATATAAATATAATTATCCTTAAGGATATCACTAATGTTTTACAATCATATAAATTTATGTTTAGAAGAAAGCATTCTTTTGATACAGTCCATTGTGACTTAGGCTTCTCATAAATTGTTATATCATTTTTAGATGAATATTCATTACATTAAGAAATACATGCCAGAGGACCATAAAAGTTGAGTTCCATTAGAATCTTGAAACTCAATCTTCTTAATTAATGAATGGTATTCAATTAATATGATAAGGATATTCCCATTTAGTATGTGTACTTAAGAACCTTTATTTATAACATTGGTAATGGAATCATAAGAAAGGGTGATCTCAAATGCTTATTAAGGGTAAACAATGGTGATACCAAATAGAAACATCATTATAAGGTTATAAGAACATGAGAATATTATTTTTAAAACCATACCCTATATATCATGGATCATAAAAAAGATTCATGGAATAATTATTGAAAGATCATAATATGTGTACCATAATGAAAGCAAGTAACATGATCCATGAGATCATGAAATTGACATAACACATGTAATTTGTAACGTAAACATTATCCTATGGAATTGTGAACATGTTTAAATTTATATTGGTTCCCTCATAAGTTATGGATGTGAGAACAGACCATCGAAATACTTTTTTACATGTAAAAAGGTCCACACATAACCTTATTCCAAGGAATGACATGTCTAAAAATAACACTTTGAACACACAATCGGGTTCATTCATTTCATTGTGAACATGTAATTAAGATAACTCATAACATTGTGAACATGAAATAATGTTTAGGGATATAATTTTGAAAATTTATTAGGGTTGACACATAATATTCTGAACATGTAATCATGTTCATGCATAACAATATAATCATGTAATCTGGTTCATGCATAACATATTTTCTCATTAGTCATCCATATTTACCCAATTCATTGGAAGAAGATATAGGTCCTACCCGACACATAATTTATATACTATATATGTATTATATAATAATATAAAAAATTCATCATGTCATAACCCATGAAATTGAATTGTTTTCATAAACATTGTATCTTATAATAACTTATGTAAAATATAGATTTTTCTAAATCATGACATCATTTAATCAAAGAATAGTCCGATGAAAAAGAATATAGCATTATGTGAATTTCTACTTAGTATCACCCGTAGATGATAAACTAGTTTTATATTAATATATTCATCATAAAAATAATCCATTTATATAATGAATATAAATGGTGTACTGGGATCAAAAAACCAGTAATGAATAAGTAATAAACAAAGGATGTGATATTATATGGAAAAATATTTTAATAGATCAAATGGAATGTTTTTGGAGGAAAATATCATTTCATTTATTAGAAATCAATTTTTTAAACATAAATCAATTTTCATTTTTTATAAAACATGATTTTAGAAGAAAACGGGCCTTCGACTTAATTGATGAATTTTCGTAAAAAAATTCATTTTGAATTGTTGATTGCATGAAGAGTGTAAAATGATGGTAAAAAATTATTTTTCATGACATAACCAAGGAAAGATAAAATTCATATTTTATTAATAGAGGTATTTTAATATTTTACCATAAAAACAAAGTCATAAATAATCCTAATAAATGATGAGATTGTAACCTAATATCATTACCAATTTGGTAAGAGTTATTTTTAACCCAATTATGTAATAAAATAAATTGAGACATAAAATATCATGATAATTAATAAAATCAAGATTTTACATGTAAATTATTATGTATGTACACCTCAAAAAAGAAAATAGGTGCATATCTTGACATAATCCTCAAGGAAGAAAAATATAGTGAAAAAACCCATTAAAGCTTTAGAAAAATTATGAATCATATCGTCCGATAAAGAAAAAAATGAAACATTAAATTTCATGAAAATAATGGTATTCATGAAATAAAATTTTAAATTGGAATTATATACATCATAAAAAATAAATGAGTGTGGAATTTTCATATGTCTCCAGAAAATAAAAGAGATACTAAAAATCCCTTACAATTTTAGTAACATTTGAAATGAAACCCCCATAAAAGAGAGATCCTAAAATGTATATTTAAGTAATAATATTTTAATGAAAATAATCAAAATCATAATTTATATTCATGGAAACTATATACATTACATAAATGAAATACGTGGTTAATAATTCATGTGTCTCATAGAAATAAAAAGTGAGACGGTAATGCCTTACCACAAAAATTGACATTTGTCATCCATGTTAAAACCACTTGTTTATGAATATAAGTTTATAATAAATATTTTAATGAATGATATTAATATATATCATTCCATATATGGTTTTTTAAGAGCTTTTATTACCCATTAATTAATAATATCTTGTGAATGTCAAGTTCCATGTAATAAGTGAATTGTTTTTCATGTATATTTTGATTATCTATTAGTGATACAATTATTGAAATATTGGTTTAAACATATATAAACTATTTATCATGGTATAAGTATGATATATATTCAGTATATAAATTTTTATTGTAATCTTAATATTTAGAAAAAAAAGAAATGTACAGTTAATGGACAAGTTAGGTAGTACGTAGACATAAATTTTGTTTCCATTTTCTTTTAATATTAAACAAAATTCAGGTTAATGATACATTATCATTAAAGAATCATTTTAATTTCATATATATCACATATTTTCATATGAAATAATATTACCTTATTTTTTAACCATGAATGAGTCACATCATTTCGTGAGACGGTAGTCCACGGTACACATGAGCGATGCTATTTTATTCAGACAAAATAGAAAGCTTGAAGGTATAAGTGATATAATAATTCATGAATCATTATAATACTATTAATATGATATATAAACAATAAATAAATCGTTATATCCATCAATGAGAGGTGGTTAAGAAAAAACAATGGCATCAATTCGTGAGGCGGTACTCCTCTTAACACACGAATGAGGATTTCATAACCCATTGTATGTAAGTAGAGATGGTTATAGGTCATTACCTTAACATAAAAACTCATAGTATAAGTAGGATATTTATTTTATATAATCATCACTTCATAATAAGAATTGTATGAGGTAGATGAATAATTAAAAAAAAGCTCATTGAGGAAGATTACCTCTACTTAAAGATAATTCTATTGAATTCACCAAAAGCCTTCCTAGGATGTATATATATTCAAAATACGGAATTAATGACGATAGGATATAATTTTCTATGTTATTTGGGTAGGTATTGGTTGGTATAAATGGCTTGATTAGTGTGAATAAGTGAGTGGAATGAGTGTCATTTTATAATTGAGGAGTGAAATTATTGTAAATACCCAAATGTACTCAATATTGGGTGGTCCCAATTACCACATGTGCCTCCTAAATCGGTCAATAATGGAGTGTATATATTCCGTTGTTGATAAAAACCTCTACCTAAAAACATAAACACTTTTAATCATGTTATTCTTTAGTCATTATGTCTACTCAATTTTACCTATTTATTTTTTTACCACGGTAACATATATCATTTTATTTAACTAGTTGATATTCAAATTAAGATATAAAAAAGTTAAATTTAATAAAAAATTCAATATAATTGATTCTAATTATTAAATAAAATTTATTAAATAAAAATCATAGGTGCATTGAATGATTAATTTTAATGCAATTTCATGTGTCGCACAGACCCTTGTTTTAACATTAATCTTGATAATTAAATTTAACTATTTGAAATAATAATTATATTAAAAACATTAGTTAATATTATTATATAAATTAAATTTTTTATTCAAAATATTGAATCCACATTTCTTAATTCAATTCCCAAAAGTGGATGAATTTCACTTACAAATATTCTCGTAGATGTGATGAGAAAACATGTTCCTAATGAGAAAATGATCAAAAGTTTAATAATTTTTTATATACAATTTCAATATTTAATTCAAATATAATATTAATATATATATAATTTATTATCATAAAAAATTTAAATGAAAATGTAGTTTTGAATTGAAATTCTGTAATTTATAATATTCATAAAAAATTGTATATTTTCATAAAAATTTGAAACATTTCAACAAAGATAATTTTGATATTATGATTGAAATTTTTTTTTTCAAATAAATTATTTATAAGTGGTAATGTTTCTATTTAAATCAATTTCATCAATGGTGATAAAACATTGTTTCTTAAATATAGCTTTATGTTTAAAATTGGATTTATTCATATCCCTTGTATAGAAAATGCATAATGTTAAAGATAGTCAATTTATTGAAGATATAATAAATTAATTATATTTAAATATTTTACTAAAAGGGTTTTGATTAATATATTTAGGGAAAACACCTTTATTTGAATAAAATTAATTTTACAAAAAATTTATTTCCTTTATTTTTTAATGTTTTTTAATATCAATTATAATTAATTGGTCACAAAATAATTCATTATAAGTACATGTGTAAACTATATATTTTCATAATTTAGCTAATCCAATTCATACCCTCTATTCCAATGGCTATGTGACTACTAAAATATTAAATAATAATATTTTAATTGAATGTCAGGTTTTTTTAAAACTCATAATTAGGTGTAATGTAAGCTAAACTTGATATTTTGTGTAGCAAAAGTGATATTTAATTCTTTGTGTAATGTAAGTTTAAATCAGTGTTATGTGTAATGAAAAATGACGAAAATATAAAATTCAATTAAAAAATAAATCCTAAAATTTCACATTGTTACATTTCAAGAATATATTTTTTATTCCATTTTGAATTATATCTGATATTTTTTTAAAATAGTAATTATCGAATTATTATTATATCGAGAACATATTTAATTTTTTAGGAAAATGAATGAAATTGGAATAAATTTTTATTAAAAAAACATAATCCCATTTATATATTATTGAAAATTAATAATGAATTAAAATTTATACCATATTCCCCCTCTAACTAAAATATTTTATTATATTATCCCATCCTGGTCTTGTAGGAATGGTTAATGAGTTGGATATACTATAGTTCATAAGGAGCACCATCCCTTGCAACAGTGGTATTTGAATATAAATTATAGTCTTTAAAAAACATGGGTGATGATACCCTCTTTATCATTATAACCAAGAATGAGTAAAAAGAGAGAAGAAACATAAAATAACAATATATATATAAAAAATAAAAGAAAATTAATGTCCATTTATAATATTGAACTATAAATGATGTTATAAAGTTCATTATCTATTGTAAACAACTGTAAATGAATATAAATAATAAAACTCAAGATCTTTCAGGTATAAAATTAACCAAAAAATAATAATTAATTAGTAATAATTATATAAATCCATATTCCTTATCAATAAATCCTTATAACATCAATCCAACAACTCCATCCAAATCCCATATTCATCTTTCTACCAAATGATAAATATAATAGTATACACATGCACAAAGATTATCATTAATGGTTTTAGTATATAAAATATAGAAAAATAAAAATAAATCCCACTATGTAGTATATATATATGTGTAGAAAATATGTCACTAGATAATAATCTGTATGAACGAAATTGTTTCTCATCATCAGGTACTAGAAAAGAAACAAAAACACTCGACATCACCTACTTTTTTAATGTTTGTAATGTAATTTTACATGAAACAAATAAATAAGAACCATATATTTGAATGTTGTGAAACTTATTGAACCTCACATGACTAACTATATTCATATCATTTCACTCACTGGTGATCCTTCTACACTTGGGATAACAATCACCTGGGATGTGAAACTCATCATCGTAATACCTAAACCCCAATCCCACACCTAACTTAAACTAAATTAAAATATATATGTAGTACATATATAAAACAATTCGTAGATCCTATAATAGGTATACTGTTAAAACCTATCATAAGGGTATCATCTCACTCTTTAGTGATCTTCCATTAACTGGGGAATATTGATAATCTATGAAGTGTAATTATATACCCTGGTCCCAATATCTAGATGTAAAAAACTGGAATATTGGTAGAAAAACATTATCAAGAAATAGAAAAACGAGGGAATGATTGCAAAAAACCATTACCTAACTCTCATATATTCGTATATCTTTATAAATTTTTATTCTTTAGAATAACACATCACAAACATAAGCATCACCTTCACTTCTAAGTATTACCTTATTGATTCATCATATTAAATATGTATCTAAATAATACCTATGATGATATCAATTCCTATAGGATGGAATCCATACACAGTTTATCTCTTTTGTAAAAAATGGTTGTACCAATACACTATACATAACTCTAGAAAAATAATCCCCCTAAGACAACCAGGAACACACATCATCTATACCTTACATAAATAACACCCAAATTTACATTTTGTGCTGTCAAGGTACTAATGTATAATTTCAAAACATTTTCCATTAACTATGTCGAAATATAATTTGATTGGATACCCCGCATTATCCATCATTAATTAGAAATTTAAAAATGATTTATAAATCTAGCACTTGTAATGTTTTGGGCATAAGAGGAAACCAAATCATAATCAAAACCATTGTCTACCAATAAGTAACATCGTACCATATATTAATCAAACCATTTCATCTTGAATTATTTTATAATAATTTCACATAAACCCAAAATTAAATAAATTCAACCAACCCATAATTTATATATTATCATGAATCCATCAAAGAAAACACTAGTAAAACCATAATGGAAAACTGAATAAATCCAATCCTTTACTATTACCCATTTACCTCTACGAATATGGATACAAAACACAGGGAAACTACATGCCTACTAAAAAACATTATTAGAGGGTTTAGTTTTCTATAAGGAGTATATAGATCCATTATTATAAAATTCATAAGGATTTCCACATACTAAAACCACTTTATGATCATCCCAACAAACATGTTTCTGAAACCCATATCATTAATTAATATCCTCATAGAAACCTAAATAATTTTAATAGGCCAAATTATTTTATGTCTGTAATGAAATACTAAACATCGCCACACCTCGAGTCATATCTGTTTGGCTGCTCTAAAATCCCAAAAACCATGGAATGAATTCACCCTATTCTCCAAGGATCTTTTACCATATCCTATTACACAATAAAAAAATCCCACATCTATTCAATGAAGTATTAAACAAATAACCAAAATAATATAAACATAGGTAATATAAAAAATGGATACTTTTTCTTTAATAAGATATAGAATCATTCATGGGGAATAATGGAGTCAAATTATCTTACATCAAAACTTGAATTGACACTATTTTGGATAAAATTTAAAAAAATAATAAAAATATCAATAAATTTGAATTTGTTATTGAAAATTATTGAGATTATTTAAAAATAAATGTAAAACATTGTTATTACATTATCTATTTTCAGGGAAACAACCAGCTTATTATGGTGGATTAATTAATTAAGTGATTATGATCATGGATCCCTTATATGTGGAGAGGGAAAAGGAAATTGGGGCATAGAGGGTGCATATGTGTACATTGTAAAGAAAATAAGAAAAAAGGAAGTAGGTTTTTCAAAAAATATTTAATAAATTAAAAATAATTATTTTACATAAACTACCAACAATTCAATCGACATCACATTGAATATCTAGTTGGTTCCCTATCACTATGGGCCTCAAAAGTAACATAGTATAGAAAAAATGAGTACCTAGTAGGGTTTACTACATAACATAGTTGGATTGTTCACACCTCATAATTTCACAATATTCACTTTCATGGCACAAATATATATGAATCATTATTATATTGATATAAAAAAATTACAAAAATAAAATATGAATTAAAATTCTTGAGTCAACCTCACTTAATTCCCATGATAATTAAATTCATAATAGATTTTACTAAGAAATATTTATGGGAGCCATTACATATTCCCCACATTAGGTATTCATATCCCAAATAAAAATATTTTATAGTCTAATGATTCATAATTCACTCATAAAAATCTGATGTAACTTTTGATAATGTATTTTCAATTGATAAAGCTTGTATCAAGTACATTATTGATCAAGCTAATCAAAGTTTTTAACTTATACTCTTACATCAATAGTCAAAACATTTTATTTATTTCTCAATTCACATATCTGATGATATTTTTTTATTCAATAACTCAATTCAAAAAAAAAAATTTATTATTGATTATTTTACCACAAACAACTCAAATAATGAGAGTTTCCCTCCCTGATTTCAACTCTTAATAAAAAACATTATGCCTCCACCTAAAGCATAGTGTGATATCATATGATCACAAACCATTACATTTATCAACCTATAATCATTAACTAAACACATTAAAGGAACAACTTAAATAATTTAATGACCAAATCCAGTTATTACTTGGTTTTAGAGATGGTTTATCACACCTGTATCTATGAACCTGCCCAAATACACACGCACCTGAGGATTGATATAATTTTCATCCACACTGGATTATCTAATTTATCATTTTATTAAAAATCACAAAAATAATCCTTTTAACCAAAATATGATAAATATATTTAATCATATTCCATGTAATCTATATATGTTTTCTTACAATGAAAACTTTCATTTTGAGAAACACACATTTTATCCAATCTTACAAAAATATTATAAAATGATATAAAAAATGGTAAAAAAATCATGACATCAATATTATATATGAAATTCCATAAAAGTAAAATTACAAAATAGTTACATTTATTTCTACATAATCAAGTTAAAAAAATATGTATAGTTACCTAGAACAATTGAAATTATGATACTTATTAGATTCATTTTCAAACAACAAGAATACATATATTTCATGGCCATGTGAGTAAGATACCCCAGTAAACTTCCTCTTTTGATGCGTATGCAATAGACTACTCTATTGGGTGACTTCATCTTTCTTCTATAGTTTCACTAGCCAGGATAAAAGATTCAACCATGATGTCAATATCTAACTATAGAATTGATATATCTATTTCAACCAATAGAGAATTTCTAACAACTTCTGCATACACATCTAATAAAAAATGATCCTCTCAAACCTCTAATTAGTCTCCTATAATAATATATATATTATTTTATTTTATTAATTCATTCAATATAATGGAAAAAATAATGTGTAACAACATTTAAAATTAATTTGTATACTCTATCATGGGTATCCAATACTACTGGACCTCCATGATATCTAGAAACAGTCCATAATTATAAATCTCTCATGAAAACCTTTAATTGAATATTGAATTAAACCCAATCATAAAATCCCATCACTCATTAATTTAAATACTAGGTTATAAAATCATTATAGAACATTATATATAAATTTTGGAACTACCAATTACACCCACAAGACCATAAATATTCCAATATTTTTGAAAAAAGTAATATATTCTCCAAAATATTAATGGTATCCGATAATAGAATATAATACTAAAAATGGGATATTATACTCATATAAATTATATATCCAGTTGATAGCATTAAAAACCACATCAGCATGGCATTTTTAAAAGATGCATTATTTATAAGAGTCAAATGAAAATCACACAATATATAAATAAAATAAAATCAATAAACCCAAAAGAACAATAATTTACAAACAAAAATTATGATTGATAAAAATTATAAAAATATGCATTGCATTATTGATGTCCACTACTATTTAGTATAATATTATTCATGGTAATGTTACAAAAGATGTAACAATCGGGTTCCTTACTATGTGGTGTATCCATAGGATATCTGAAATATTGAATGATTTTATATGAAATTATATACAACCACATAATAATTATATATCTCATGGAAAATGAATAATAATGAAAATATATTTAGAGAGAATTAAAATGATTTCAATTCCATTCAAAATCCATCAAAATTGCTACTTCCTACTTATATTTCCTTTGGTTTTACTCAACTTATATCTATAAATTTAATAATACATAAAAAATGTATGAGTTAGTGGGTTGTTGTATGCGACTCTTTATAACCCATAACTGATATACCCCCAAACACTTCGTCACAGGATATATTAAAAATGATTCTAGCTTTCAAACATGATTCCTAAATAATAAAATTGAACATTATAATGTCACATATCATATAGTATAAAATATATGTAATAATAAGTACATATATATGTATATATATATAAAGTATTTATATAATATCTACCTTATTTAACCCCATTGAGCAAACCCAAAAGAACATTTTGGTATTTCACCTCAATTTGTAATGTATAGAAAATCATGTAACACTATATCCAAAAATATAGAAGCAAATATTCAAATATATCATAAACTCTCCATGTAGAAATCATATGAAATTAATTTTGAATATCTATATAAAAAACATTTAAAAAAACTCTAAACATCCTTTAAAGAGTTTATTTATATTTTGTTAAATATAATCCCTATTCAGTAATCCAAAAAGGCATAACCCCGTGAGATTTGTATCACTGAAATAAAATATTAAATTTCACATTTATAATTATAATAATATTGTAGCCTCTAAAAAACAATATATTAGACACCATAAATGAAAGTATCATAGTGATATCCATTAAAAACATGTGTCTCTATACCTATATCCAGTATCTATACCATACATAAGAAATAATAGCCATTTAATCCCTTTTTATAATTCATGGAGTTATAATGGGAGATGGATAATTCCAATCAAATATAGCCTACCCATATTTTCATTATTATATGAGCATAGAATACCGAGTTTGATAATACAAAACACGTAATTCATATAAGTGTATGTGTGAGGAGACACAAATCTACATAAAAATATAAAATCATTTAAGATTATTATTAAATATATTTCTTAATAATATACACCATCGAACAATAAATTTTTTTCATCTTCAAATACTATATATGAAATCATCTTATTTCTAAAATGGTGTTTAACTTCTACCAAAATTTCTATATATCATATAATAAATCTTAGTCTTAGTGATCATTAAACCTATCTTCATAACCTAAATAATGTAAATATAAAAACAAATAACTCAAATGAATAGTATGGGTAAGCATGGGATATTTCATTCATAGATCAAAAATTATGTCTACATGATAATAATAGTATGTGAATATGATGTTACAATTTGAAAATCATAAAAATTATTTTATAGATCATAATCATGGAATAAGGATTTATGAGTTCATAACAAATGAAATATAAAAAATAAAATATTATGATTGATGTGATCATATAATAAAGAAAATATCATTTCATAACAGCATAGTAGAAATTGTTCCATTTTCATTGTTATAGAATTATTATTTCAATTGTATCCTCAACGGAATTCATAATGTGTTATTATTTAGAAAAAAAACTTGTACCAACTTCGGGACGTGGATAACTACCAGATTACCCTATTTTGAGCTCGATAAAACCTATCATCTATGGTTTGAGTTTAATTAGATGAATTTTACAAAACCACCCATCATATAATCATAAATCACTCATATATATTCTATATGATAATGAAAATATACATCCTTTTTCATATCTAAACCTGTGGAAAAGAAAATATGACTCATTATGAGTTTATCATCATAATCAATAATCAAACAATGAAAGAATAATGATGGTATCATGGGATAAAATACCCTGTGATGCATAATAAACATTAATCGATTTAGTTATAGATGAAAATTACATGAAAAGGTCATTGAAAATTTCATAATGAAAATACAATTGTCATTTTGAAAACATATTTTTGTTATTTAAAAACATAGATAAAATTAGTAAAAACATTTTATTTGAAAATAATCATAGAAACATGTAAATTAATCTTCAATAAATGTTTTATTACAAATTTTCGGAATATTCATATATATGGTATACGTTAAATAAACACTTTGATCACAAATTTGATAAAAAGTAACTCATTTAGAAATTGAAAAGAATATTCTTTTTTAAAAATTATATAGTTAATGAAAAATGTGTAAAAATTAATTTAACCAATCCATACAGAATAGTAAACACATTAATGAAAACATTTTAAAGAAAATATGGAGATTGAAGGAAAATATATTTCACTGAAAAGAATGAGTAGACGATTTTTCTAAAAAAGGTCATCTAGACTATTGAGTACATAGAGAGAGGGAAACTAATGTAAAATATGTAATTTCATGAAATAAATCGATGGTAGGAAAATATGTAATATTTAGTAGAGACATATCATAAAAATTTCCTCTTATAATTTTTAAGCATAAATTACTCTTGAAAAAGTGTGTTCATTACTTAAAACCCTTGAATCTAGTTTAACATGCTTTAAAAGAACTCAATCCACTAGTATAATAAATATAATTTTATAGTAATTATAAAATTTAAAAATATTCATTATTATAATAATATAGATAGGTTAATTACGACATTTTATCACAACTTCATTAATAATTCATTATCAAAATATTGGTTCAATGTGATAACTATGTTGTTGTTCATATATGTTTTGATTATACTATCATGGTCCTTGCATCGTGATCATGGTTCTACCATCTCAACATTTTTAATAATGATATTAATATTATATATATTTATAAAATAGAAATTCATAACCATCCTTTAATATTATATATATATATAAGTTAATTACACAATTAATGGGTAAGGTAGTATGTATAGAAGAGTTTTTTTCATAATCTAATTAATTTAAATAAATAAATAATGATATATAATATTTTATATATCTAAAATAATATATATATGATAAATATCATATATATATTTATTAAATCCCTATTCAAATCCATCAATGTGAGGTGATGAGGGGAAATTAATCATATCCCTATATGGAGGAGGTAGTTGATACATACGCACAAGGGATACATTCAATTATCATATGATGGAAAGGAAGTGAATAATAGTTTACACATAATAAACAATATTCATTTATTCATTATACTAGTTTCATTATTTTATTATTGGTTCAACATATTTATATTAAGATTAATAATAATAAATAAATTGAAGGTGGAATGGTAAGACAAATATCTTCTTTATGAGTCCTCATTTGAATTTCTCCTTGAGCCATGAAATGATGGTATTGGGGGAAGAAATGGGGATTTAAAATTATTACAATATGTCTATAATAGAATTAGTGAATATATTTACCACCATATAGTACTAAATGATTGATAATTATGGAGAAGAATAGGTGTCCATTTATATGTGTGGGGAGGGACACACTACGAATTAATTAACAGTTTTAAATAATATAAATCACCTTCATTGAAATTGGACCCAAATGTAAAAGTTTACTAATGTAAGATAAGAGAAGTTATATATATTTAAACAATAATATTAAGAAATATTTTGTGGTGTTTGTATCCTTATATCTATGTTTTACCCCCTCCCCCTCCCATTGTGTAAACTCATTTTATAAATAACAAATATGTTGAAACACTTTTTATATCAATGTTGTACCAACATAAATAAATAAAATGATGTTTTAATTTATAAATTTATATAATATGATATATCATGGTATTTTATTAATACTTCGTAAATAAAGTTTTTCTTCAAGATTTTATTTATCACTTACTATTGAAACTAACTTACGGTATCAAATAGATAGACGTGACTCAAATATAATTTCTAAATTTATATCAATATATATATGAAATATATATTTTTACATATAAATAGGTCAAGTAAAATATTATGTTTTTCTATAGTATTTTGAGAAAATAATCATACATTATTATATATGAAAACTCCTATAAGAGAATTTTTCTTTCAGGACATCCCATAGTCATCATTTCCTAGATATATGATCATTGCCCTATTTGAAATCTAAAATCTGATTCCCTTTTTTTATTAATAAGGATTCTATGTAAAAATAGCCATTAAATTTTCAAAATCACATTTAATTTTCTAATTGTTGGATAATATTAATTTCATGGACCATATTCCATAAATACAAAATTGGAATAAAATAAATGTATATGATTTTTTCCTGACAATATCAAATCATTGGGGTGTAATTTGAGAATTATAGAAAATAACCTAGGCCCAATATATTGGGTTAAATTGAATAATAATTTGATAAATAAAAAATATAGAGTAGAAAGTGAGGGTACCTTTTAACATTTTTTGTCTTGAAATTCTTTCAATAATATGGATATTAAAGCCTTTCCCTTATTCAATTGCTATATGATGTTATTGGTGTTTATTATCCTAATTAGAAATTCAATTCTCTCACACATCCTATTCAAATCCCATAACTTAACAAATAAATAATAATTTCATGTAAGGTGAATGTTATTATCCAAATCACATCCTTTTTTATTTCATATATAAGTATGTAGTTGTAAGCCCACTCAACTTTTACTATAGTTAATATTGATTCAATACAAAACCATTATTTTCAGGGTGATTACCCTTAGGTGGATTTAATTCACAACCAAAAAAAATTATAGAATCTAGATAGGGATTAAATTTCTTATAAAACAACATACCAAAAACCACAATAAATTTACTGAATGTGATCATAAATTTAAACTATTATGATTGACTTCTCCCTAATGTTTCTCTAAATTTATATCATATTAATCCCTAAAAATGATATAATAAATCATAATAAATAACAAATCATTATGTTCATACCAATTGGGACTCCAACACCTACACTATAATATCTAGTTCTAATAACACATTCATTAAATGATGGATTTGATTCAAATTTATATAAATATATCTTTATATTACATCATTACCATAAGCTAAACTTTATATTTAACAAATAGTAAATAATACCAGTAACATAAGATTAATTTCATTCAGTGACCATTTTAGTAGTAAACTTATTTACAAACCACATTATCATATTATCATAATCATCCCACTGTAGACACACTTCTATATCTCTCATAAGATATACTCATCATTGTAACATGAGGATTGGAGTCAACGGAAAGGGATGCGATTAGATACAATGTAATGGAAAGTCTCATAAATATTTACTCTAGGATTATATCATATAAATATGATAAAACATGAAAAATAAAAAATAATTTATTTATAAGAACATGGAACAATAAGAGTTCTATGTAATCCATGTGAACATGAACTGTAATAAAAAATAGGAATAGTCTTCTATGGAAATAAGTGGTGGAGACATGAGACAATAAGTAAGATCCATGGAGTATAATTATAGGATTAATCATATGTTATTTTATGAAGAAATATTGCAATCTATTGAGTTAAATATGTTTAGAAATAATAATATATTGGAGAGGGAATCCCTACCCATTTCTTATAATATTATAGAGTAGGCATCTTTACCATTTTCTCATAGTGGAGAAGTACTCACTACATATTTCTTGTAATTGTAGTGGAGAATTATGCACTTCATGATTCCAGTAAACATGTTATAGAATGAATCAATACATATTTTTCATACACATTTTGGTTTAAAAATCACTTCTGGACACACATAATTTACAAATAATTAATACTTGATCCTCATAATAATCGGAAAAGATATATTTCCTTATCCAAACCATTATCGGGTGATACACCACCAAAAACATTATTTAGACATAAATATGTGTTCCATTATAAAATAATATTTCATTAAATTATAATGAACAAATGGAATAAAAAATCTGATTCAAAACAATTTAGAATGGTATCAACGAAATTGACTTCATTAATTTAATTGGCCTTTACCAAAATTTATTCACCCCAAAATTGTACATTTTTAATGAAAATTTATGATGTTATTTTATTAAATAACTCAATATGCGTGAAATAATTTGTATTAAAGAGGAAAAGTGAAAATAATATTAAATAAACCCATTGAAATATTTTATAATATTTTATTAAAATGAAGATGTTATCGGTCTCTTTCAAAAAGATCACATTTTAGAAATCAAAAATAATTCATCTTTAATATATATATATTTTAAGAAATAAGAAAAATTAATTATAAGGAAATAAATATTCCTAAAATTTGAAGTAAAAAATCCTTGAAAATATTTATGTTCAAAACAATATCTAAAATTATATCTTTGAAAAGAAATAATGTTTCAAAAATGTGAAATTAAAATTTCTTTAAAACATTAACAAGTAAAAATGAATATTCAATTACAGATCTTTTGAATAATATAATATTTATCAAAAAAAATTATAGTGTAAGATAAACATAATTTAAAAGGATTGAAACCATTTTAACATTTTAAAAAACCATTGTTCAAAACCCATAACATAAAAAGAGTAAAATAACAAGTTAAGAAGAATGAAAATTATAGTCAACTGAGATAATATATAAGTAGGATTTCAAATATAATTGAGAACATTTATAGAAATGGAAATTATTAACAAGGATAGGAAGCCACCATTAAGAAATGTAGGAACTATTCTTTAAAAAAATATATTTTTTGAGGAAGTAATCTTTCATGGTAAATTGTTTGGAAAAAAGAATTATTCTTAGAGAACAAGAGAAATTCATGAAATATAATCCATCTGTGGAAGAAACCAGTCATTAAAATAATATGTTCATTGATACTCATTATAACTTAATAAAATGTGTGGAGTAAACAAAAGTGGGTATCCTAATTAATGTGTCTTATATTAGTTATACCATTAAAGGACAATGAAGATATTTATTTGTTTATATATATATATATATCATATATATATTATTATTTTTTCTCATAGTAATTCCTGTTATTATTTTGTAATACTGATCGAATTGGTGGTAACACTTTCCAAAACATGAACATACACAAATTATTGGATGAATATGGCCATGAAGGTGGTTTCATTTTGAATAATCATTATTATAGAATTGAAATGATGTAATATGTATATATATTTCTAATATTTAGTTTTTTTTATATATTTTAATAAATTTTAATTAGAATATATAAAAATCTTTATGTGTTACATTATGGAGGTGGTAGTATGATAAAACGCATGAATTACTTCTTGATTTTATATATTAGAAAAAGAAAATGTATTTAATGGTTATTACGAAAATATAAAAACATTCAGTATAGTGAAAATATAGATTTCATGTATGATAATAGTTAAATTATTATATAATTTTATAGATATAAAAATCAATGTTAGATTAAATATAGTTCTTATGTTGAAAACATAGCGTATCCCCTTGGAGGATTCCATGGAAATAGAGAAAAAAGCCAAAATATTGTGGAAAAAATTGTAAGAAGTGAAATATGATTCTAGGGTAAGGTAATATAGTATATATTTAAGATAAAAATGTAATATTGGAGTGGATTTGATGGGGTGGTGGGAGGAACCTTTTATTTATGGTGAAATTTTATTAATTTGTAAATATTTCATCTTTATATAAAGCGGTCACAAGTTTCACAGTTTAAGAAGTATCAGAAAATAAAATATATTTTTCTATTATTTTTGGTATTTACATACCTCATCTACTAAATTATAGATAAGTTTTTTACATGGGAGGAATTAACAATTTTAGATAACCCTTTCTCACCCTTTTTTCTTTTACAATGGTAAATAGATTTTACAGAAATAAATTTCTATTTATTTCATATATTAAAATTGACCATATTAATTATTTTCAATATATATTCTATATATTAAATATATATACTCAGAAAAAGTTCTATTTTTATAAAATTAAATCATCCCATTAACCCATGTAAGACGTAAAAAGCAATGCTTAGAAAAAAGAATTTTTGAGAATAATATTTTTGTGAGAGATGAAATTATTTTTTCTTTTGATTTTGATGATATAAATTTGATTTTATAAGTAATATAAAATTTCTTGGGTTTAAGTGAAAAAGAAATTATTTTTATTAATATTATATATTATTAAATGGAATGAAAAAATATTATCTTTTATTGGATATATTACATCTTTTTATAAATGGTTAAATATTGGTTTTATACATTCATATTTAAAATTTTATATTGTTAGTTTTAATACTAAAATAATTATTTTATTTTAAAAAATGTTTTTGTGTATTAATATTATACTTAATTTTTAATATAGTAATAAAATTTATGAATTTAGTGGAAACATTATTTTTAACAATTCACTGCATAATAATTTAGTTTTGAAAATTTAAAAAATCTAGTCTAAGATAATATTGACATATTGTATTTAGTTATATTTTATTTTTAAAAATTATAATTTTAATATTTATTAATTTATCTTTTAAATAAAAAAATATATTTGGAAGAAAAATATTATTTGAAAAAGATCTTTTAAATTTATAAGTTTTTTTAATAATATATTTTGTGCAGTTATAATTTATTATAACATTTTTATTTTATACAATTTTAATTATTCATAAATTTCCTTTATATAAAATATATGTTGTATTTTTTTAGTTTATTATTTTATATGGATAAGGATATAAAATAAATAATTATTATAGGAAAATATATAATTCAAAATAATAGGGTGTTATATTTGTGGTCCGAAATGTTTATGTTGAAAATTTTCAATAAATTTAATGCACCTTTTCAATTAATGGTAGAACTATTTATGATTATGATCAATTTTGAGTACATAAACCAACTCATTAAGGCCCATCCTAATCCAATCCCATTTTATTTCATGATCCAAAAACTACACTAGGTTCTATAATGAATAATCATATATTTCTATCTTATGATTTATACACATCAACCCACTTTAAAATAAGAAAAATATTCAAACAATGGTCTCTCTACTCATATGTTATAACCTTGACTATTACACAATAGAAACTCATTCATCAACTTCATAGAATTCCAAATTTGGAGGTCCAACATACCTAATTACATATCACATATATATCCACTTCCTATTAATAAATATAATGGTACCAACTACCTGGTGTCTATAGGAGTTACCTCATCTTATTTCAATACATGATTTTGTTGTGTTTCATAAAGTTTGGATATCAAAAAAATAAGGCCTGAACTAGGACTTATAATCTAATAGTAGTTGGATTAAAGAAACATTGATAGAAAATATAATGCATAACATCATTAGATTATGGAAATAATCCAACTATTGATGAATGAATGATACAGTAAGAGAAAGATATCTAGGATCCCTTACATTTTGAGAGGTATAAGAAAAGTAAGGATTAAATGGACTTAGTCTAGATATGTTTGGGGGAATTTGAATGTGGGTTGTATATTGTAACATCCCGACTCGGGTGCCACAAAATGGTGCCCCGATCCAGTCCATCACATGACCTCAAGTGTGCCTCTCCGTTTTCCAGAGGATGACGACTAGCAGCGAGGGTCTGATAAGTCAATCATGGGGAAACTATACCCTCTTTTATCAGAGTAATACACATGAATTTAATAGATAATAGAGTGAGTAATTTAAATAATCTATAATTAAAATATCTCAATATGATAAAATTTTTCTAATACCATATCTATCTAAAACAAAAGGCATGTCATGCTAAATATTGTGTCACGTGTCTAGAATTCAAACCAACATAAAGACACTAACTACTCCCAGTGGGTCTCAATCCATGTCTAGTTCCCTCAACCTGGATCCATCCTAACTCATCCATATAACATGGGGCTCTTTACCTTAACCTATCCAACTACCATAATGTATATTCGTGTACCAATCAGGTATCTTGAGTACAGTGTGAGTGAAAAATAGTAAGCCACCACCAATGGTTTCTAAAACAAATACATAAAAATAATTGTGTATGTACTGGAATAAAGAAATAATTATAACTCATAAATAAATAGTTACCAAATTATCAATTAATCAATGTTTAGCTACATAAACCCCCCGAGTTCTCAAGGACACCTGAAACCCAATACCTTATTTGGGACTTTCCAGAGTCTAATCCGTATAACATTATTAATTCAAATTTTACTATTTCAGCCACACAACACCATCTTCCTGTGAAAAGGTTTTGGTTTTAGGACACCATGCCTAATACCCTGCTTAGAAAACATGCATACATCAATACATCAATTATGGGCCTATAACATCATGTCTCTCATCCCAATTTTCAAACATTCATATATACCGTTTGTCTAGATCATTATGAAAGGAATCAAAATTATCACTTGTGTGTGCATATCATTGGTGTAGATCATCATTTCTAGCACCCCTTTTTTATCCATAATGATAGAACTATCATTGGAATATATTTTCATGCCTATCCCCCATTTAAAAGCATTGATGTATATCATCAATGACCTAGATCATCATGTCTAGCATATCATTTATAAATAATTGACTCATTGATAAATTAATTAATCAAAGGCCACTAGTTAAATTGATAATTAATAAGTCACATCTATTATTATGTAAATGAATTTAAAAATTAATTAACCAATCAAATTCTCAATAACTAATAATTAATTCCAAAATTAATTATTCTCAATTACAATTCAATAAATTTTACATTTAATTAAAGAATTAAGTATCCATTCAATTAATCGACATTTAATAAATAATTCACCAATTATTTAATCTCAATAAAAATTTAATAAATTCGATAATTAATTTAACAATTTATTATCCCCAAATTTTTAATTCAACACATTGATATTTATGTTATCAAATAATTAGCTCAACTCCAAAATTCACAATATTCAATTGAATCCACAAATCCTCAATTCATGCCATTATAATAAGCTATCAATTAATTATCCTAATTCTAAAATTCCTAAAGTCTCATAATTAATTTTTAAATTAATAATATTGTCTGTCAATCCAAAATCTCAAAATTTAATAACCATGTCTACTAACTAATTCAGTGAATTAATTACTTCAATTATGGATTTTAATTGATATTCAACTCTAGAAATTTTACAACTTGCATATATGTAATTAAAATAATGACTATGGGAATTAAGTTTTTAGACCACCAATCTTATTTCTCTAACAATGATCACCAAATGAAGAATCCCCAATTATTGTGGATTAGACAAGAACAGAATGAAGAATAGAATTCAGATTCCAATCCAAATATTGAAATTAATCAAATCAATTTATAACAATATTATATCTAGATCATGATCCAATCAATGGTTAAACATCCTTCTATTATCCAAAAGAGGATAAGAAGAGAGATAAATATCTCAATGAGAAGAAGGCACATACCCGATGGTGAAATCTTTAATCTGCCTCTTGATTCACCCAGAATGGTGGTCGAGAAAGGTTGGAATATATCTAAGATCCTACAAAATTTTCAAAAGGGAGCCTGACGTCAAAATAGAGGGGTTGTTGCAAAAAAATTCATCAAGTAATCTATAAAGCACGTTTAAAACTATATCTCATGAAATTGCAGTGCATGTAACAGAGTTACACATTGTAAATTATTTTTTAATAGATTCCACTAAAAAATCAATCACCTTAGATTTATTTATTTAAACCCCATGAACAATTACGCAACATGTAAATGTATTTTAGTTGATTTTCATCCCATTTGGGCTTCAATGCCTCTCAAATCACTATAAAACCATTTTTAACACTTAACTCATTTATACCCTGACTCCATTTGTTAAAAAAACACATACATCAATGTTAGGTCATTTTATAAAATAATGAATTTCCATATTTAAACAATACTGGGCCATCATGGTTCAAATGGAAAATAACTTTGTAAAAACTGCTCCTAAATAAGATGAGATCTTATAATATCTCCACCTTATAATAGCTCATCCTCGAGCATCACATCCAATAATATCAAGGATTTTGAGTCAAAAATATCAGGCCATTGTGCCAAAATATATTCTTACCTTCCACTAGTTTCCTCTTTTATAGGATCATGTTGCCACAATAAGTGAACTATTAGCATGGTCTCTCCCCTCAACAATTTTTCACAGAAATCCAATGTACTTAACAGATGTTCATAAAAGGATGAATCTATCTCATGCTCAACATCATCCACATTGATCGCATGAGAAGTTTCATGGTGATACCATCATAGTTGTGATACATGGAAGAAATCTTTCATAGAGTTATATTTCTACAGAAGAGACAATCGGTATGCCATCATCTCGATTCTCGCTAAAACCTCAAATGGTCAAACAAACCTGGGAACCAACATCCCCTAATCTGTATCCTATGGTAACCCAACCTAGGAAACACAAGAATGAATATAGGATCATTCGTTGTAAACTCTAGGGGTTATCCCCATCTGTCAATATACAACTTATGTCATCTCTGAGTCATATCAATACACTTCCAAAATATATGTGCCTACACTGGAATCTCCTGCATGAGAATCAATCTGATTAATATTTACTAACCTGCCTCCATCCAGCATACTAGTAAAATAAATTTCCTATTATAAAGAGGCTCAAATGGTGCCATCACTATAGTTTCCTAATAATTATTTTTAATGGAAGGATACAAAAAATTCTACTGCTTTTTGAAAGACCCACCAAAATTCAAGGACACACACTTATAGAATATCCTAAAACAAATGAATAGTATAAACCAAGTTTCCATCTATCTATGAATGGAAAAACATTTAATAAAACTTTTGAACTGAGAACCTTCTTCAATCCCTTCTAGAAGTGAAATGTGAAGCTCAATTCACAATTTTAAAAAATAGTTTGTGGCATCCTATATAGAAAGACTATTTATTGTTCATATAGTTCTCCCAACTACTCTACTGAGAATATCACTTGTGTAGGAATGAAATGTGGTAATTTCATTAGTCAACCCATTATATCCTAGATAGGATCATTATTCATAAGTATCATCAGAAGACCCACCACAAATTCCATGTTCATGTCATCCCACCTCCATTCTGAAATGGGTAACGTCTATAACAAACCTCTAGGTCATTGACGATTCATCAAATCATCAAGGGATAAATATATTACAACGGTTTTAGAGCCATAAAATCTACATAAATAAAACCTAATAAAGATCAACAAATAAAAAAGGTTCTTAAGACAAAATTATATAAATTTATTTTAAATTTATGGTCGTTTTGAATGATTATTTTTCCATGCATAAATCTTGTAACCAATAATTTCTAATGCTTTATAAATTATGGTATAATTACATGATTATCTAATGGGTAACCTAACCATATATTAGTTATGTACTCCAATTTTCATTATATAAATTGTTCCATACATGGTTATGTTGTCATACATAGTCTACACATTTCAAAAAAAACACTTATGCCAAAATTTCATAATGTAATTAACCCAAAAACTCAAAAAAATACAATATATGTATTTAAGGGTCATATAATTCCTCAACCCATATTCCTTTTCACCAGAAAATATGACATCAGACTTCAAATTACTCAAAAAAACTCAATCATATGTAGAAACATATGAGTTTCTACCATATAGCTTTATTCAAAGATAATTTAATGTTAATATAAATCATGAATTGAGGGACTAATTTTCCCCATTATAATTTTTCTTATTAATAATGTAATCAAATTTTTTTCAATATTATTAACATCTTGTACAAAATCAACTAATTAAAAACATAAAATATGTTATGGTTCTAGTTAGTAATTATTTTAATAAAAAATATATAAACTATTATGAATTATTCTATAATGTTATGGCAAATTCAAGTGATATTCCACTTTACTGATCCACTCCATAATCTCAAACACATCTATAAATGATGGTAATATAATTCCTTTTATCAAGAGAAGATGTTGTTATTATCAATGATATATTATTAAGAACATGTCATCCTTAACATAAAACATCAAAGGTCATCATAATTTATCTATATAAGATTTTTTCCATCTCTACACCATATCTTTATGAATCTAAAAAAATTAAATGTATTCCATCATATCATAAATTATTCATTGTCCAAAAAATATTATTTCTCAAAATATTTACTGAATATTGTGGTAACCAATAATTTTTTTCATATAAATCCCCAAATAATACTTTTTTGATTAAGGAATAGTAACTATTACATTAAGAAAACTTTACTAATGAAAAATGAGATCCCTTAGACCATAAAAAACTAAATGCATGGGATTAAATTATATCATACAAAATCTATATATATATTATGTTCCTCTTTAGATTACACTTATAATTCCTATATAACATAAACTAAAACCCATGTCCTTATAAATCCCTTTTCTAAATCTACATGTAAAACAATGATCTTTATATGTGTTGATTGAAATTGAAAATCCCTTCTTCCTAAAAACTATAATAAGATATAAATTATTATTATATTTTATAGAATATAATTCATAAATTATATTAATGTATAATGTATTTTCAAGTTGAGTCACCAACAATGATATATAATTTGGGATATAGTGTGATTTGGTAATCTCATTAAAAATTATATAGAAATTTCATCACACATCCAGGTCACTAAATATAAAATATGAAATAACATAGTTTATTATTTATGTCTATATTTAATTACTTATAGTTTAAATATTGTGAAACATACTCATTTATTTCCTTTTTTATAATAACTTTCGAAAAGTGGTGTCATATATCATAGTATATTTTTCTAATGAAAGTAAATTATTCACAACGTGAATGATGAATTATATCAATATTTTTTATATAATTTATAATAACTTCCACCATTACCATAAAATAAATTGTGATGTTTTACATCATGATCCATCCATAACTACACTCCACATTATTTATGGGGTCTCATATCCCCATACACTTAATAAAAGTGATCTATAAAAATATCACTTACTTTAGCAAAGAAAATTCAACATTCATGGAATATAAATCTACACTATAATTAGTTACATTCATTTGAAAATTAATATAAGAAAAAAATTATTCAGTATCACTTTTCATCACCTTTTATAACTATTTATGTCATAGAATTTCCACAGCAAGAATCTATTATAAAATCTCCTTTTATTGAAATATATGTCGGTTCAAAGTTAAATTTTTAAAGATCCTCTACCCAAATTATTAACCTCAAGTTGAGATCCAACTATGATAAATTGAACCAAAATATCTAACTATTGTTAAATTGTTTAATCTAATCATGTTAGAGACAATGCATTCAATAATTCACGTCATGTACTGTATTAATAAACTAAAAATTTCTCAATGGATTATTCTTATCAAGAGGTTACAATTATGTCATTCCATATGATATAAATTAATCTTATTATATTACATCATATCACAACCCCACAATAGATGAATCATTATAAACAATATAAATATTACATATCTTTAAAAATTTTATCTACCGCTGAAGTTAGCCATTTAGGTAAATCTAATTCACCTCGAAAATATCACAAGTGACTATATCATAGGGAAATGTTGAATTAATCTACTATAATATCAAATTAACATAAATAATATTTATATTTTAGAAATATACATGTACATAGACCATGATACCACATATTTCACCATGTTAGGTAATATAAAAATTCCTTTATTAGAATAGAAAATACAAAGGATCATTTCTTTTTATATACATTATTTACATTTTAAGAAAACAGCATTTAGATTCTGGTCATAAAAAATCAATGAAATTTTTCTTTTTTCTCATATTGTTTTATATTAATTTTTTAAATTTGTCTTCCTTCCACAAATGAATGTGTTTTTTTAAAATACTTATATAATATTATATTCATCAATTCTTGTGAACCCAATAGTGTGTTTTTTACATTTAGTCGCTAATAGTATTGAAAGTGGGTACTTAATTGACTTATAATATGTACATGGTAGAAACCAATTTTTTTAATAATATAATTATTTTTTCTCATATTTAAAATTAAACCAGTAATAATCCCTTACATCAGGATTTATTTTATATTATATTATTGAATCCCTCTTATATGTTATCCCATTAAACCCTATTTATCTTCTTTTATATATCCATCTTATCTTATATTGATTACGATACTATGTTATTATATAGAATATCCATTAGTAATTCAAATATAGGGAAACACACTATTCATAATTTTAGGTTATTGTGATTTTAGTGGGATAAATATGTAATCATTATCTTTGTCGAGGTTTTTAAATTTCCCATAAAATATGGTTGTTATTTCTAGGAGATGTGGTACAATATTCCATTGTGTTATTTAACGTTATCATAGTTCATAAAATAATAAATATTATATTTTTCATAATTCAACATATTTTATACCTAGGTTATTTTTACATAGTTCTCATTAATCCTTAAATATGTGTGGTAATTCATTCCTATTGGTTTCGAGATTGGGAAAAGAACAATCATTAATAGGATATTCGTTATTTATTCTTACTTTTTTTTCAATTTATTGTATGGTTACAACATAGGGTGGTGTGAAATTGAACCAAACTACCTTTTTTCAAATGAATGGTTTTTTCAAAAGAAAATCACAATTGTTTTCATTTATATTTATAATGTTTTCATGTTATTGGATATATTAGACAATTTCTATTTATATTGTTTAAATTATGTTAGATATGAGTTATACCTAATAAGCAAGAGAGAATGAATTTCTAATTTTGGTTTATGATATCCATTTAATATATTTTTTTTAAACAATCGTGATAAATAGTTAACAAAATAAAAATAGAATAATGACTGAGAAAGTTAGGTGTCCAAATCAAGGGATTAAATTTTTTTACGAAACTAATGCGTTACCCTTGTGATTTATATTTGGAAACATGTATTAAATAGGGAATAATAGGCATATTTTATTATAGATAGTACAGATTTCAATTTAGTTTATGATGAGGGGACAATTGGTTGTAATTTGTACAAAAATTATATATAGAAACTTTTGCACTATCATCACATTATGTGTGTTTGTGTGTGTGTTTTTAGGTTTAGAATATTGTATCATAATTTTTTTATTATAGTTTTTGAGGTGCCATTTCAATATTTATGAAATGTGTCCTGATTTGGGATGGTTCTAAGTAATCATTAAATAATAATTTTTTTGATCATGGGTACCGATTATAATTGAATATGTTTCAACCACTTAGACAGTTATCTAAAAGGGTTCATCAATGTATTGGTTCACTGACATGGATTCCTATTGTATCTTGAAGTTGTCATGATTGGATGTCATAATCTTCCATTTATAACCTAGAGATAAACTATAAATGTTTTTTTTTATTTAATTTCATAATTTGTTTTTTAGAATGTTATTTTTATATATAGTTTGTCCTCCATTCCAACATTATGTACTTACTACATTAACATGGTCTTATTATATATTAGTCAACGTTCAATGGGGAAATCCTTTTGGGTATGATATCCTAAATCCCATCATGTGTCCCCTTAGGATGAAAGAGGATATTCTTATTAAAGACCCATGAAAAGGGAATAATGTAAGAAAATTATTATGTCCTATAAATGTGATATTCATATAATACTTGGAGATTATATTATTTAGACTGAGTAGGATGCATTTTTATATTTTTTATTTTGAAGTGCCCAGATCAGTGTGAATCACTGAGAGGGGGAGGGGGTGAATCAGTGATCCCTTAAAACTTTTTACTAATTGATTCTTAATCAATTAAACCTCTATGGCTGGTTAAAGCCTCGATCCACTCTTCTTGTATCTCTCAACCTTTCCCGGATAATGCAGTCATGAAAAGGCACAGGACACAAGGATTTACAAGGTTCGGCACCAAAGGCCTACATCCTTTCCATGCTCTCCAAGCATGGATTCTCCCATTATAACTTGTTAGAATTACAATGGTCGATACAGCTTCCCACCGTATCTCTCCTGAGTCCCACAGGAGGGTCTTTATACTGCTTCACACAGTGTTACCAGAGTCCCACTGGCCTGCTCCAGAATCCCACTGAAGACTTCTTCTCCCTGAGTCCCACAGGGTCTTCTCCTGGCTCCTCGAGTCACACGAGTAGCACTTCTTCACTTTAAGTTCTTCAAGTAACTTCAGCAGCCTGGGATAAAGGCTGCTGGCCTTGCTCTTCTTCTGATCACTTGTGGTGATCAGGGTCTTCTCGTCTAGCTCGGGCTTTATCACCTTCTTCTAAGGATGACCCGGCTTCTTTCTTCAACTACTGAATGCTCAGACAACTGATGTCTTTATCTTCGGTCTGGTCCAGTCTCAGTTGCACACCACTGATTTAGCACTGTTCACGCGTGCACGTGCATGCATGCATGCATGCACTTCTCCTTTCCTCTTCTTGGTGCAGTAGACCCACAAAGGGTATAATTCTTTTAAGCACACACCTTCACTGGACTTCACACACTTTATCCAAATTGTTCACACACTTAGAAGTGTGTTTTACTTTAGTGTGGAACTTCTTCTTCTTCTTCTAATGTGTATACACTTTTTAGTGAACACACTAGGTTCAGCCACTTCTTTAATTTGCACACAATTGTTTCACTTTAGCACACACATGAGTTGGCCTCCTCCTCTTCTTGTTGCACACACACACTTTAGTGTTCTTTTAGTCTGTTCTTCAAGGTATGCACACACAAGGTCACAGCCCTCGGCAACTTCAAATGCACACACTTAAACTTGGTATGTACTTATTGTTGTTGCACACACTTAACCCATAGGTGGTTCTTCAATTTTGCACACACACACTAAGGTGTGGTCTTCACTTCACCTCTTGCACACACACTGCCTCGGGTCCTCTTCTGTTTTTGCACACACAAGCCGTAGAGTCTTCACTTTGCACACACAAGGCTATGCCTCGGCTTCTCCTCTCCACTTGGCACACACACGAGGCTTCGGCCTTTCACTGTTTTCTTTTGCATGCAACCAACCCGTAGGTATTCTTCCTTCACTTGGCACACAAGCACAAGTGTCTCGGACTTCTCAATATTCACACACGAGGCACTGCCTCTACCTCCTCTTGCTTATGCACACACTGCCCGAAGGGTGTGGTCTTCTCAACACGAGCCGTAGGGTGTTCTCACTTGAACCCTTTCTACAAGGAGGCGCGCAAGGTGTCTTGGTGCAAGGGTGCACAAGACCTCCTACCCGCGGGGCGCGCAAGTGCAACACCCGCGGGATCTTCCTCTTGCCGCGCAAGGGTGCGGGCAGAGAGGGAACAAGAGTCTCGAGAACGCAAATATGCGGCTTGGCTCCTTCCTGTCGCGCAAGAGAGGCGCGCAGGGGATCTCCTCCTCCTCCTTTCTTCTTTCGTGCAAGGAGTGCGCAAAAGGAACAGAGCCGCGCAAATGGGTTGCGCGGGGCTTCAACTTCGCGAGGCAGAGGCTTCGCGGGACTCTCTTCAAACTTTCAGCGCATCAGCAAACGACACAGAGGGCTCGGCCTCATTTTTATAGGCAGAGACTGCCTCAGATTATCCGCGTGCAATAACTTCAAACACCCAAGATCTTCGGATCTTCAAGATTTTATGAATCTTGATTTTCTCCTCTGTTTCACCGCGGGATCTCATTTTTCCTTTCCTCCTCGTGCATGCGATTTATAACGCATGCACGGCCTTCGTTTAGGCACAAATCATGCAAAGCTCGAATACACCGAGGCCTCGGCAACGTTGTTTGCCTCGGCCGAACTCGAAATGCTCCCCTCGTTGCATGCATGCATATTTTATAGCATGGCTGTGTTCAGTACATCCAGACGAACTCAATGGACCCTTCGGCGTTGAAAATGGTGGCCCGGAGCTCGAAATCGGTGCTCGGGTGGCCTCTGGTTTGACGGCGGCTGCGGGTGGCTTCAGGGAGACCTCGGACGAGCTCGAGGTAGAGGACGAGCTCTCGGCCGTCGGATCGAGCGATCAGAAGACTTTGGACGGCCGGATTAAATCGGGGGCGCGGCGGATCAGATGAGCCGTCCAGATCGAGCGCGCGATTGCTCGGATGGCGGAGATTTGCTCCCGGTGGAATTTGCGCGTCCCACATCGAAACGCCGCGGGATTTTTCCGTGGTTTATTACCCTGCCGCTGCCCGCAACTCCTCAGTTGCATCTTCTCCCTCCACGGTGCCGCCCCGCACCGTGTTCTCCCTGCGGGCGCGCTCTGCGCCCACTCTTGCTCCCGCGGGCGCGCTCCTAGCGCCCACTATGCACACACCGGGTGCGCGGGCTTCACCACCGCGTGCCCTGCGCTCCTCCGGGCGTGCCCCAGGCGCCCACTCGGTTGTCTTGGGTGCGCCCCTGCCTCAAGGGATGCTGCCTTGGCCTGAGGGTTCCCCATGGGCGTGGTGACCTTGAGTCCCACATGTGCCTTGGGTGATGACCCTCGGCTGGCCTCCTTGGTGGTCCAATTTTTTTGGCAAAGTCTTCAAATAAGACTTTGTAAAAACAAAGTCCTCCTCTATGTAAAACATGCCAAGTGCCAAGCCACTTCTTCCATTCTTCTTCTCAATTTCTTCTTCTTCATTAGAATTCATCATCCTTCTCTACTTCTTAAGAATTCCTTAATCCTCCTTAACATATATTCTGCACTTAGGATATGGAATTCAAAAGGTTTCTTCATCTTCAACCGAGCTCCTGAATCAAATATTTCTTCAATAAACTTCATTGATCTAATCAGAGATCAATTGGAACATATTCTGATTCACATGCACTAAGTGATAGTGCATGGACTTCTTTAGCTCACTTCATCCACTTAGAAGTTGTGGATGGATCTCTTCAACTCCTCATGCATTGTGAAGACAATGCATGGTCTTCAATCAATGTTGTGACTTTGTATCTAATTGATACAAGTTCTATGAACTTAAAGATCAGCTCAACAATCGTCAGATGTTCATGGAGAATGTTTCAACCATATTCTCCAATGCCACTTAGTGAATCTCCTAAGTGACATTCCTCTAAGTTCCATGGCCATTCTCCATTCTTTACCAACACCATTACAACCTTTGTCATTCACATTTGACATTCCCTGACTTCCATTCATTCCAAGACAACTTCATGTCTCATTGACAACAAATGCAACACAATGCACTTCAATCTCCCCCTTTGTATTTGTTGTCAATACACTACTTCAGCACATATGAATGGGTCAATATGTGTGCCAATCTTTCTCCCCCTTATTGGCAATCAAATGCAAAGGTGTGGTGTGGTTCTCTTTCAAAAATCTCTTCCTCCCTTAGAATAGCATCTTCTTGAAAAACACTAGGAGAGGGATGATGTCACATGTTCTTCTTTAGCAAAGAACCTTTAGTAAATCATCTCTAAGTCTACTTGGGCTAACCCGGTGTAGAAAACAAGAGTGATGTAACCAAGGGACTCAATGCTGTCCAACATTCACTATACATGTGAGATCATGCTTAGGGGTTTGAAATTTTTCAGATATAACAATGAATTGCTAAATCCTGCACATACTTCACAAAACTCATTAGAAAGTTCAGTGCTAAGATAAAGCTCCCCCTTTCATCCATTTGTCTTCAATCCATACTCCCCCTTAATTGACAAGATAAACTCAATTAAGAAACAAGGGATGAAAGCATGATTGGAATACCTTCACTTTTCTCAAGATGGTATTAATCTCAGAATCCCATCTTCTTCAGATTGGCTCCCCCTCAAGGGGTGCACTCCATTCTGTCCAAACCATTCTCCAGTTGAGAATGATCATCATCTTCAATTCCCTGCAATGTCAGCACATGTATATACCTAAGAGTATAAGGGAATAAGATGGAACCTCCTTGGTTCATCAATGTGAACAACAAGATTGAGAAGATTCTCTCAACCGAGATGTCCCATTTTCACCAGTCTTCACACTTGCACATTTGATCTTCATTGATGATTGTGCTGGTGTGGTTCTCAAAACATCTTCATGTGAAATCTTTTTCTTCCCTTTTGCTTTAGCAAATGCCAGAGCTTCATCTTCAGCTCTTTGTAGTTCTCTGGCAAGTTGCAACTGATGTGGCCATATGACAAGTAAATCATTTGGAAGTGTGGCCTCAGTTCTGGAAATTCCACATGGTTCTTTTGATGCTGTTAAGCTACCTCTCTTAGGCAACTTATTTTCAACCAATCCCTTCTGCTTCTGGATTGATTGTCTTCTGGAGTTCAGTCTGCTTCTATTTAGTTTCATGGCTTCTTTACAAAGATCCATGATATGACCTTTCTTTCCACAGTAGAAGCATTTCTTGGTGGTCCTTCTGGATGCATCACCCTTCTTGGACTCAGACTCCAAGGACTTCTCTTTATTTCTCAAACACTTCTTGGGAGCATTTTCTACTTTCTTCTTGCTTCCCAAGGAATCTTTTTGAGCCAGGTTCTGTGATCTTTTCTTCTTTTGAGCTCTGGATATAGTTGGAGATTGACATGTATCTTTTTGACCACTTTTGCAATCATCCCAGATGTTGTCAAGTAATCCAAATCTATTTGCAGTAAACAGATGTCTCTGGACCTGTGGATGTTGCTTCTTTCCTTCTGGCTTGCTCCCCCTTGGCATGGGCTTCCTTTTGTGCTTTGACATTGAGTGGATTGTACCAACAATCCTTTGCACAGTGCCCATACTTATTACAACACCAACATTGACCCACAAATCTTGATCTCTTCAGTCCTTCTGATTGTTGGGTACTTTTCTTGACTTGCTGTGTTGTTTTAGGAGAGCTCTCTTTCTTCATTGTCTTCATCCATACTTGTTTGGAATTATTCTTCCATCCTGCACTTTTAGTAGAAACACTTTTAGAAGCATGAGTACAAGATGGTATGGATGGTACCTTCTTTTTAGAAGTTGTTGCCTTTTTATTAGAGGATGTCTTTCTTTTAGAATCATCCTGCTCAATGCATACTTGAGTAGCAACATTTTTCCTTTCAGCTGACTGGGAGGCTTCAGCTTTGGGTGATTGCAGATTTTTCAATATCACCTCTAGTTCTAACCACTTCATGTTGAGGGAGTTCTTCTCATCCTCAACTGTTCTTAGCCTTCCTTCCCAATCTTCTTTCAGCTGCTTCATCTGGTCTTCATGCACCTTCTTCATTTCTTGCAATGAATTGTCAAGCTCCTTCACCAATTTGACTTTGTCTTCGAGTTGAGCATCTCTGACATTCATTGACACTTTGTGCCTCTTTTCGAGTGCATGGACAACATCTTTGACTATTATCATAAAGATGTCTTTCTCAGAAAGGCTCCTTTGAAATTCTTCAGCAGTATCTTCATATCTTTCATTGCAAAGGGAAACAGTTTCATCTTTGGCCTTCACCAGCTTTCTGAGAGTGTTGGTTATGCCAACCCTTTTTGCCAATTGGACTTCCAGAGAATTGGCTTCATCTTCTAGCTGTAATTTTTCTTCTTGAAGATCAAGGAGGCCTGTAGCTATACACATTGCAACTTCCTTGGGGACTCTCTTCTGAAGATATTTGATTGCATTTAGAAGATCATTGTTTCTTCCATATTCATCACAGCTAGAGCAGGATTCATCAGAAGAATGATAAAAGGAATTGTCATCTGATGTGACTTTCACATTTCTTTCCATAGAAGGAGTTTCTCTGATTGCACCAGCCTTCTTCTTCATCTTCTTTGCCTGTTTCTTCATTCTGTTTTTCTGAGTCTTGGCAGATATCTCCATTTGAGGCTGGTCATTCATTTCCTCAAATCTGCACTCCATAAAGACTCTCTTGGATCTTTTAGAGGTAACCTCCCTCTGATACCAATTGAAGTGCCCAGATCAGTGTGAATCACTGAGAGGGGGAGGGGGTGAATCAGTGATCCCTTAAAACTTTTTACTAATTGATTCTTAATCAATTAAACCTCTATGGCTGGTTAAAGCCTCGATCCACTCTTCTTGTATCTCTCAACCTTTCCCGGATAATGCAGTCATGAAAAGGCACAGGACACAAGGATTTACAAGGTTCGGCACCAAAGGCCTACATCCTTGCCATGCTCTCCAAGCATGGATTCTCCCATTATAACTTGTTAGAATTACAATGGTCGATACAGCTTCCCACCGTATCTCTCCTGAGTCCCACAGGAGGGTCTTTATACTGCTTCACACAGTGTTACCAGAGTCCCACTGGCCTGCTCCAGAATCCCACTGAAGACTTCTTCTCCCTGAGTCCCACAGGGTCTTCTCCTGGCTCCTCGAGTCACACGAGTAGCACTTCTTCACTTTAAGTTCTTCAAGTAACTTCAGCAGCCTGGGATAAAGGCTGCTGGCCTTGCTCTTCTTCTGATCACTTGTGGTGATCAGGGTCTTCTCGTCTAGCTCGGGCTTTATCACCTTCTTCTAAGGATGACCCGGCTTCTTTCTTCAACTACTGAATGCTCAGACAACTGATGTCTTTATCTTCGGTCTGGTCCAGTCTCAGTTGCACACCACTGATTTAGCACTGTTCACGCGTGCACGTGCATGCATGCATGCATGCACTTCTCCTTTCCTCTTCTTGGTGCAGTGGACCCACAAAGGGTATAATTCTTTTAAGCACACACCTTCACTGGACTTCACACACTTTATCCAAATTGTTCACACACTTAGAAGTGTGTTTTACTTTAGTGTGGAACTTCTTCTTCTTCTTCTAATGTGTATACACTTTTTAGTGAACACACTAGGTTCGGCCACTTCTTTAATTTGCACACAATTGTTTCACTTTAGCACACACATGAGTTGGCCTCCTCCTCTTCTTGTTGCACACACACACTTTAGTGTTCTTTTAGTTTGTTCTTCAAGGTATGCACACACAAGGTCACAGCCCTCGGCAACTTCAAATGCACACACTTAAACTTGGTATGTACTTATTGTTGTTGCACACACTTAACCCATAGGTGGTTCTTCAATTTTGCACACACACACTAAGGTGTGGTCTTCACTTCACCTCTTGCACACACACTGCCTCGGGTCCTCTTCTGTTTTTGCACACACAAGCCGTAGAGTCTTCACTTTGCACACACAAGGCTATGCCTCGGCTTCTCCTCTCCACTTGGCACACACACGAGGCTTCGGCCTTTCACTGTTTTCTTTTGCATGCAACCAACCCGTAGGTATTCTTCCTTCACTTGGCACACAAGCACAAGTGTCTCGGACTTCTCAATATTCACACACGAGGCACTGCCTCTACCTCCTCTTGCTTATGCACACACTGCCCGAAGGGTGTGGTCTTCTCAACACGAGCCGTAGGGTGTTCTCACTTGAACCCTTTCTACAAGGAGGCGCGCAAGGTGTCTTGGTGCAAGGGTGCACAAGACCTCCAACCCGCGGGGCGCGCAAGTGCAACACCCGCGGGATCTTCCTCTTGCCGCGCAAGGGTGCGGGCAGAGAGGGAACAAGAGTCTCGAGCACGCAAATATGCGGCTCGGCTCCTTCCTGTCGCGCAAGAGAGGCGCGCAGGGGATCTCCTCCTCCTCCTTTCTTCTTTCGCGCAAGGAGTGCGCAAAAGGAACAGAGCCGCGCAAATGGGTTGCGCAGGGCTTCAACTTCGCGAGGCAGAGGCTTCGCGGGACTCTCTTCAAACTTTCAGCGCATCAGCAAACGGCACAGAGGGCTCGGCCTCATTTTTATAGGCAGAGACTGCCTCAGATTATCCGCGTGCAATAACTTCAAACACCCGAGATCTTCGGATCTTCAAGATTTTATGAATCTTGATTTTCTCCTCTGTTTCACCGCGGGATCTCATTTTTCCTTTCCTCCTCGTGCATGCGATTTATAACGCATGCACGGCCTTCGTTTAGGCACAAATCATGCAAAGCTCGAATACACCGAGGCCTCGGCAACGTTGTTTGCCTCGGCCGAACTCGAAATGCTCCCCTCGTTGCATGCATGCATATTTTATAGCATGGCTGTGTTCAGTACATCCAGACGAACTCAATGGACCCTTCGGCGTTGAAAATGGTGGCCCGGAGCTCGAAATCGGTGCTCGGGTGGCCTCTGGTTTGACGGCGGCTGCGGGTGGCTTCGGGGAGACCACGGACGAGCTCGAGGTAGAGGACGAGCTCTCGGCCGTCGGATCGAGCGATCAGAAGACTTTGGACGGCCGGATTAAATCGGGGGCGCGGCGGATCAGATGAGCGGTCCAGATCGAGCGCGCGATTGCTCGGACGGCGGAGATTTGCTCCCGGTGGAATTTGCGCGTCCCACATCGAAACGCCGCGGGATTTTTCCGTGGTTTATTACCCTGCCGCTGCCCGCAACTCCTCAGTTGCATCTTCTCCCTCCACGGTGCCGCCCCGCACCGTGTTCTCCCTGCGGGCGCGCTCTGCGCCCACTCTTGCTCCCGCGGGCGCGCTCCTAGCGCCCACTATGCACACACCGGGTGCGCGGGCTTCACCACCGCGTGCCCTGCGCTCCTCCGGGCGTGCCCCAGGCGCCCACTCGGTTGTCTTGGGTGCGCCCCTTCCTCAAGGGATGCTGCCTTGGCCTGAGGGTTCCCCATGGGCGTGGTGACCTTGAGTCCCACATGTGCCTTGGGTGATGACCCTCGGCTGGCCTCCTTGGTGGTCCAATTTTTTTGGCAAAGTCTTCAAATAAGACTTTGTAAAAACAAAGTCCTCCTCTATGTAAAACATGCCAAGTGCCAAGCCACTTCTTCCATTCTTCTTCTCAATTTCTTCTTCTTCATTAGAATTCATCATCCTTCTCTACTTCTTAAGAATTCCTTAATCCTCCTTAACATATATTCTGCACTTAGGATATGGAATTCAAAAGGTTTCTTCATCTTCAACCGAGCTCCTGAATCAAATATTTCTTCAATAAACTTCATTGATCTAATCAGAGATCAATTGGAACATATTCTGATTCACATGCACTAAGTGATAGTGCATGGACTTCTTTAGCTCACTTCATCCACTTAGAAGTTGTGGATGGCTCTCTTCAACTCCTCATGCATTGTGAAGACAATGCATGGTCTTCAATCAATGTTGTGACTTTGTATCCAATTGATACAAGTTCTATGAACTTAAAGATCAGCTCAACAATCGTCAGATGTTCATGGAGAATGTTTCAACCATATTCTCCAATGCCACTTAGTGAATCTCCTAAGTGACATTCCTCTAAGTTCCATGGCCATTCTCCATTCTTTACCAACACCATTACAACCTTTGTCATTCACATTTGACATTCCCTGACTTCCATTCATTCCAAGACAACTTCATGTCTCATTGACAACAAATGCAACACAATGCACTTCATATTTCTTATTGTTCAATACTTTTATATTTTGGTTATATTCATTTCATAATGAATCAATTGTTTGTACATAATTTTTTAATATATTGTTATAGTGACTACATGTATAAAGATGTATATTTATATTAATATAGAAATATATAATGAAATTTTGGTGTATATTTTCTCTTCCCATGGTGTATTTGTGTGATGAATTATTTTTATGGTTTTAAAATTGGGTTTCATTTTTATTATAGTACGATATAATGCTTAAATGTGTTAATTTTAATGGAATAATTTTATTCCCAAAATATTTTAGGTTATCCATTGATGATTATTACAATCCCTCACAATTGGTAAGATCAATTGTGGTATTGTGGTGGACTATGATTTTCTAATAGGGTATTGGGTAGGGTTGTTACAATAGTGTACTAAAGGAAATCATGAGAAATTGGGTTTGGGAAAATATAAAATATAGGACCACAGAAACATAGAAAGCATAAAATAAATAAATATTCTAGTGTAATTGTGGATTATGTCTGAGTTACCATGGGATTCACAGATATAGGTTACTTTTACAAATATATATAATTATATTATTTAACATTCATACATCATGGTTGCATGTTAATAGGTATGATAATGTAGAATAAACTGACATATCATAAGATTTATAGTGTATTTTTTGTTAGTTATTTTAATCAATTCAATTTTTATAACAAAAAAAATTAATACAAAATTAATGGATCATTATTTATTATATATTTGAGAATAATATATGGATATATATTATATTTTAATTTATTTTATATAAGAACCTTTCAAATTAATATTTTTCGGTTAAAATTTACACATTTATATCTAAAGGATTATTTCAAAATGATACATCAATATATTTTAAAGTGTATAATAAATGATAAAATGGGAATACATTAGAGTGGGTGGGGGTTTTAATAATACAATTTTCTTTGATGAACTAGTTTAAATAAGATTGTTGTAATTATAAGGGAATATAATTAGATTTTTTACTTAATGGTATATCATGTAGTAATATTAACCAGTTGAATCTATTCGTGAAGTATTATAAAAGAATGATTTGATTGTTTAGAATAATGTTGATCTTCATGACCTAAAAGGTATTTCATTGAAACAGTTTACTATAGAGAATTGAATGCATCAATAAGAACCTATATAAAAAATTATTATATGATATCGTCAATTTCATCACACCATAATTTTTTTGGGCATTGTCTCTATGTGTGATGTAATAGAGTGGTTATGTCATATTAATTGTAATGTTGAAATTACTGAGACTCTTGAGAAACACGTAGTTACCCTATAGACCTTTATTATTGAAGGGTTCACTCAATAATAGTTGGTTATATAAGGACCCAGCCATAAAACATTACATAATCTTGAATGAAATGAATAATTCACATTGATGATCTTTTTAGGTTTAGATTTTTAGAGAATTAGGACATAACTATTACATATCAATGATTACAAAGTAGAAAAATCTACTTAGTTTCAATTTTTTTCACAAAATAAAAAATCGTGAACCAAAGAGTCATGTCTAGTTCCTTGTTTTAGATATCCTGACATATCCTTGATCGCATCCTTGACCCTATTCCACTTTATGTCCTGTGTAAAACATTTCAAAAACTTGGGATGAGCATAAAAAGCTCAGTATGGGTTATAAAAATACAGAACGGAAACATTATTCCATGTATACATAAGAATCAATGAAATCATCTTTACTCATAAAACATAAGCAATTTAACATACCTCATTAAATCATATGATTTATGAATAACTCATAGAAATCATAATACATAAAGGTAACTTGAGGCATTCATACCATTCTTACATAGGGAGTAACCCTCATGGTTACGTTTGGAATACCCATCACAGTATATTCCCTAAATATCTTCAGATAAACCTTAGCGTTTAACTCCTTCGCATTACCCAATGAATCGGAGAGCTATATCAGGCTCACCCGCTCTTAGTTTATCACGGAACCACCCAATTTCATAACCATTGCCCAAGAACCATACCATAATCATAACACATAAAACATGCATAAAAGAAACATAAAATTTCATCATTTAAATCACAAGAGATCACATCATGATATTATCAAAAATAAAAACATCTAATAAAATCATTAAAACTCTATGGGAAAAAAATCCCTTTATACTTTAAAAATATTCAAAGAAGACATTTAAAAGAGATTTTAGAATCAAAGTGTCCCATACCACATCCAAACTTTTGAAAGGGTTTTAAAACATTCATGTCCCTATAAATAAATCTTTAAAACCATTTTTTCAAACATGGCCATGGATGATAAATTTTTTAAAGAATATTTCTGTAAAACCATTTAAAGCAATGTTTTAATAAAAGAGCCCTTTTCCATTTTGAACATTTAAATTATAACCACCCAGAAAGCAGACCATTTTCAAAACATTTAAATGAATTTAGTATAGACATAATATGGATATGGAATGTCAAAGGGGTTGTATATACACTTTATAAAAGTATAAAAGTGCATATCATTAAATAATGTCTCAATGAGAAGAAATTGAGATGTAATCCCAATCAAGGATCATGCCATGAGAGCAAGGATAAAAAAATGAATTAATTATGTGTGAAATATATAAATACACCAAATATAAGTGGATACTCAGTGAAAAATAATCAGATGTCATCCACATATATTCATATCATGACATAATCAAGAAGTAGAGGTTTTACCCAAAGAATTGAAATTGGGTTAAGAAGTTCCCTTACAAAAATTCGACAGCCTAACGATGTCACATTAAAATTCAGAAAATGAGTTGATGAGAGAGAAAATGGTATCTTATCACTTGGACATAAAATTTACATCAATAAGGATATAGAATAACATATCCCAACATAATAATTTGTAAATTAAAAGGCATATCAAATGAAGTCTTTTAAAAAGAGGAGGGTGAAATGTTCCCTTACCTATTTGGGTAACTTTCGAAACGTTCACCCCCCTGAAAGGACCATAAAATGTTGATGTAAATACCCATAAAAGAAATTATTTTATACAAAGAGTAGAATAATGGGCCATACATAAACCAATCAATGGAAATTGTGGAAAATATTGCATAAATCTCATGGGAATAAAAGTGAGATGAAAAATCCCTTACCAAAACTCGGCAGCCTAACGACGCCACTTAAAAAATCCAACAATTATATTGATGAAATCAAATAGGGTCTCTCATAATATTAAAATATAATGTAAAGTAATATGAATATAAAATAACATCCCCCAACATAAGAAAGAGGAGCTTAAAAGAAATGACATAAAAGAGAGTACTTAAAAAGAAAGAAAGAGGTATGATCCCTTACCTCTTGTCTGACTTGACTCGATCATTCATTAATCTCCTAAATAATAAACTAGAGTAAATTTATACTTTCATAAGAACCTTTTTTAAGTTAATTATTCCTTTTATGTCATTTATTACCATTTATTAATATTATGTAATTATTTAAGTTTATAACGGTCGTTTCATCGATCATTGGTACTTGAGTCAAAAATAAACTTCTTATAATTACAAGTTATTCATGTTGTAAAATATCCATTATATCAAGAATTATATTAATGATGTAGATGTAATATATATCATATATATGAATTATATAAATTCCTTTAAAATATTACAGAATATTTAGAGGTAAGAAATGAAATGCACCGTTCATGGAGACGGTAAGTCGTACATACGCATGAACGCTACTTTCATTTCTATTTCATATTTAATGGAATGAAATCATAATGATATAATGGTATATTATAATTCCAGTATAATATCATATATATAATATCATTAACCCTGTCCTTTATACGTCCCACATATGACATTAACTAATCAAATCACTTTGAGGGGGCGGTAGTCCGCACTTCCTAAAATGATGATATTGCGTTTACCCATAACAGATACCATAAAGGTAAGACCTAAATGAAAAATACAGAAGAATATGGAAAAAATAAACATAATATATATCATATATAAATATAGTGACATCTTATTGGACACCATGACGGGTGTTAGAAGAATATTGAACAATCATCGTTTCATGAGGCAGAAATTCGCCATCCACAGAAACAGTATGTTCTTTAACCATTAGACGGAGGAGTGTGTAAGTGTAGCTCGAATCCTTATAATAAAAAAATACTTGTATATTTAAGATACTGGTTTTATTACAAAATAAAGGAATAAAAAGATTTTTGGGGGATAGAGAAGCAAAATAAAACTAAAGAACATAAGAGAATACATTACCTTTAAATCGGGTAACTTCTCTTGGTTTGAACCAAAAGGGTTTCTTGAAATGATTTCTGCCTAATGTAAGGATTCTATGATGAATAGAGGGATGTGGGGAGATTAAATGAGAAGAGTTTGGCAGAGCCAATGGCTTGAGAGGTGTGGGTAAGGTGGTAGAGGTGGGGCCTTTTATAAGAGGGAGGAGGGGCACTCTTGGAAAGTCATAAAATGTTACATTATTTTAAAAAGAGTTTTAGATTTAAAAGGTCCCAAAAAGATATATTTCGAGGATAAGGTGTTAAGGGTTCGAAATAACCCATCCAATAGGTCTTACACAAATGTATGTCTTTTATTGTACCTTATATTTTCATTTTATTTAAATCATTAATTAATGAGATAATCACTGCATCATAATGGTGTCATAAATAAATTAATTTATTTAATGTCTAAAAATTATAAAAAAAATACATTGATATAGGAATTATTTTTAGATTTCCAAATAATATTTATAGTCTAAGAGATCTTTTATTTAGAAAAAATTAAAATTGTTTTACTTAGGTGTTACATACTTTGGTTACATTTTCCTTTCTTTAAAAAAAATATGATAAAAGGTCACTATCACACTAAAGTGATTTCATGGGGTCCCATGGTTGGAACAAAGAATCCCATGGTATTCCATGACACCACCAGTAGAATTAGGACACATTTTCGGGTCATTTTTATTTTTATGATATTATTATATTACCCTTAACTACACGGTTACTAATTAAACACGATAATTAAAGATAATTATCGTCGTTACTATTCAAAATGTCAAAAAACAAAACAGTCTTAATTACATAATTTTGACCTTATAATTCCAAATATAGAACCATTTTATCAAATTCGAGACACATAAATTGTAGTAAATAATTTAAAATAATTCTCGTTGTCAAAACCAAAGACCGGTTTTTAAGATGTAAAGTCAATCAAAAGATTAATTGGTTTTTACATCCAATTTAAAAATGAAATTACATCCAATGACCAAAATTGTATTAAATGATATAAAAATAATTAAATTACACCTTAAAATCAATTAAAATGTCAATCTAACTATATAAATAATTTGGATGAAAAGGCATTTTTTGAGTAAAAATGTAGTATTTTTCACTATTCATTGAAAATGAATATTTGTCAGAAATATACCAAAAATTAACCCTAAGTTATATTTGATATTAAAAATTCAAAAATGATATCAATTTTTCCAAATTAAAAACATAGAAGTTTCATTAATTAATTTTATAATCAATTCCCATTTTCAAAACAAATAGCGTGTTTTTAAGAAACAATATCTATTAAAAGATTGACACTTGTTTATGTCCAATTTCAAAGTGAAATTAATTAAAATGAACATAATTGGATTAAATGGTAAAAATATATTTTGATTACACTTTAAAAACAATTAAAAAGATTTTATGACAATATAAATAAATTAGACTAAAAGGAGGGTTTGAATTAAAATACAACATTTTACACTATTCACTAAAAAATGAACTTTATCGGAAAAATACCAAAAATTTATACAACGTAAATTTTGATGTCCCGATTCTAAAAAAGATTTTTATTTTGTAAAATATAACATACAAATTTTTAAAATAGTGGATTTAAAAAGGTTTCGGCATCAAAAGGAAGTTAATCGACATTTTAAAGAATATTAGAATATTTACGCTTAAAATTGGATTCATTCGCATTTTAAGCATCTAATATTTATTGAATAAATGTAAAAATATTTGACAATCATAAATAATAACTTTTTTACTTAGTTCTGTTCATTCCTGCCATTACATTGACTAGGAGTTTACTACCATTTACAATAATATTATTTTATTATTAGCGTGCAACATATGATTTCAAAGAAACTCGTTGTTGCGTATTGGGTACGCCATTGAAAATAGAATTCCATTTTATGTAATATTAATATTTTATTCACAAATATTAATATATATGAACATTTCGTATTCATTATTTAACTGGGATATTAAATTTTTCCTCCTTTTTTGGAATTGTGTCCTCGTAGTTTTAAAATTGGGCTTGGAAACATTATTGAAAGACCCTCATCGGAAAAGGAGTCAATTAAACTGTCACTTTAAAAGAAATAAAGGGAAGTACAAAGGTCACCTGAGTTAACCCATTCTAGGATTCCATGTAGGAAAACATGGACATAGAAGAGAAAACAAAGGGTCATGTTCTGATGGAGAGTGATAGAAAACCAGATTAGGAGAATGTTAACCACCAGAAAATCACAAAGTTGTGATGGGTTAAACTGTATTTGATTCCCCAGTAGGAATAGTTAACAGAGAACATTTTTGTTTTAAGTTACTTTTCATTGATGAATTTATTTATGAGATTAACTAAATCCTAAGGAAACATACTTAATTGTCATGTAGAATTTCATCTCTTACTGACTTCATACACAAACTCCTATTTCTTCTAAAAGACGAGTATTTAGGATGAATCGTTCACATTAAGAGCGCTATAATCAACTTCATGAGAATCACCTAATCTACAAATGAGAACTATATATTTCCCATTTCTTTATACCAAAACCAAAACCAAAAATTGTTAGTACGAGATCATATAATTCCCAAAAGGATATTCCTTTATAAAAAGGAAAATCTATTCTTAATCTCCAAAATTATCCAAACAATACCCAAATATCAACAAAGACCATTCAATAAGCATCTATACATAAAATTCTTCATAATAATCAAAAATAATATTGAAACCCAAATCTCTAAAGGATTTAATCACATAGTCTTCTAAGATAAATCTTAACATTTATCTCTAAATAACATCATCTTCTATTAAAGTTCCATATTGAAAAGTAACTAGTCTAAGCACATATCCCCCATGATAGGATAATTATATACATAGATAATCCAAAATCAAATTATTCTTAGTTCATAAGAACATATAACTAAAAAAGAATCAGTTATACAAACCAGGGACTTCACGTAGTCCAGTGGTAGGCGATAAATACCAGTCGCACTTTGGTTGTGGGTTCGATTCCCGCATCTTTCTCCGACATGACGGGTTGTCACCCGGTCTGCGTTTTTTCCTTTTTCAAAAACTATATAATTCTTAAAACATTCCACAAAAAGAGGTAAAATCTTCAAAAATAACCATAACAAAAGGCAACCTCAATTTTACCCCATGCCTTTCATTTTCCATTATATAGTAACCCATAATTACGTCAAAAGTAAGGATCATATAAACCCTAATGGTTACCAATATAATTATTACCCGAACTTCCACATTGATTTGGTTCTCTCGTACATGATGCATTAGAGAACTCACTGAGGTTCAAGTGGTTAATCATGACTCCTTGATAGTTGGTTTATAATAACCACGATATTTCTCATTGAATACCCCATTTCATCCAGTCTCTTAATCAGAGAACCACCACAGTTTTCTTTCAAACCCATTGTCCCTTTGGTCCCTGGTAGATCCATCCATTTACTGAACCAAAAATTTTAGTGTGACTATATCAACAAAATCATCATGTACTAATGAGGAATATAAACATTAAGATATTCTTACTCATTCACATTATCTAAAAACTATGACTCTTTCTGAAATCATAGCCATTATGGTAATGTAACTTATGCTTAAATAATACCCTAACCTCTAAAGTTATCTAAAACTACCTTTGATACCAACTATAAGAACCTAGCCTTAAAACATTACATAATCTTAAATTAACTGAATAATTCACATTGATGATCTTTTCAGGTTTAGAGTTTTAGAGAATTAGGACATAACTATTACATATCAAATATTACAAAGTAGACACATCTACTCAGTTTCAATTTTTTCACAAAATAAAAACTCTTTAACAAAAGAGTCATGTATAGTTCCTTGTTTTAGACAGCCTATCATTTCCTTGATCCCATCCTTGACCCTATTCTACTTTATGTCCTGTGAAAAACATTTCAAAAACATGGGATGAGCATAAAAATATTAGTAAGGGTTATAACAATACGGAAAGAAAACATTAGTCCATGTATACATAAGAATCAATGAAATCATACTTTACTCATAAAACATAAGCACTTTAACATAACTCATTAAATCATAAGATTTATGAATAACTCATAGAAATTATAAGATATAAAGGTAACTTGAGTCATTCATAAAATTATTGTGTAGGGAGTAACCCTCATGGTTAGGTTTGGAGTACCCATCACAGTATATTCCCTAAATATCTTCAGAGAAACCCTATCATTTAACTCATTCACATTACCCAATGCATTGGAGAGCCATATCGGGCTCACCCGCCTTTAGTTTATCACAGAACCACCCGATTTTATAAACATTTCCCATGAACCATAACATAATCATAACACTTAAAACATGAATAAATGAAACCTAAAATTTCCACATTTCAATATCAAGAGATCACATAATGATATTATAATAAATAAAAACATCTAATAAAATCATTAAAACTCTATGAGATAAAAATCCCTTTATACTTTGAAAATATTAAATGAAGACATTTAAAATATATTTTAGAATCAAAGTGTCCCATACCACTTAGAAACTTTTCAAATGGTTTTAAAACATTCATGTACCTATAAATATATCCTTAAAATAATTTTTTAAAACATGGACATTGATGATAAATTATTAAAATAATATTTCTTTAAAACCATTTAAAACAATGTTTTAATAAAAGAGTCATTTTCCATTTTGAACATTTAAATTATAATCCATAAGAAAGTCGACCATTTTCAAAAAAATTAAATGAATTTAGTATAGACATAATATGGATATGGAATGTCAAAGTGGTTTTATATACAATTTATAAAAGAATAAAAGTGCATATCGTTAAGAAATGTCTCAATGAAAAGAAATTGAGATGTAATCCCAATCAAGGATCATGCCATTTGAGCAAGGATAACGAAATGAAATAATTTTGTGTGAAAAATATAAATAAACCAAATATAAGTGGATAATCAGTGAAAAATAATCACATGTCATACACACATATTCATAGTATGACATAATCAAGAAGTATAGGTTTAACCCAAAGAATTGAAATTGGGTTAAGAAGTTCCCTTACAAAAATTCGACAGCCTAACGACGTCACTTTAAAATTGAGAAAATGAGTTGATGAGAGAGAAAATGGTATCTCATCACTTGGACATATAATTTACATCAATAAGGATATATAATAACATATCCCAACATAATAAGATGTAAATTAAAAGGCATAACAAAATAAGTCTTTTAAAAATAGGAGGGTGAAAGGTTCCCTTACCGATTTGGGTATCTTTTGAAATGTTCACCCCATGAATGAAAGACCGTAAAATGTTGATGTAAATACCCATAATAGAAATTATATTTAAAAAAGAGTAGAATAATTGGAATAAAATACACCACTCAAATTAAATTGTGGCAAATGTTGCATAAATCTCACTGGAATAAAAGTGAGATGAAAAATCCCTTATGAAAACTCAGCAGCCTAACGACGCCACTTAAAACTTCCAAAAATTGGATTGATGAAATAAAATAGGGTCTCTAATCATATTAACATAGGATTTAAAATAATAGGAATATAAAAGAACATCCCCCTTCATAATAAAGGGGATCTTACAAGAAACGACATAAAATAGAGTACTTAAAAAGAAAGAGAGAGGTTGGATCCCTTCCCTCGTGTCCGACTTGACTCAATCGTTCTTTAATCTACTGAATAATAAAATAGAGATAATTTATACATTCTTAAAAACCTTTTTATGTTCATTATTCCTTCTATATCATTTATTACCATTTTATGAACATTATGTAATTATTTAAGTTAATAAGGGTCGTTTTGTCGATCATTGGTACTTGAGTCGAAAATAAACTTCTTATAATTACAAGTTGTTCATGTGGTAAAATATACATTATATCCAGAATTATATTAATGATGTAGATATAATATATATCATATATATCCAGTATATAAATACATTTATAATATTACATAACATTTAGAGGTAATAAATGAAATGCACCGTTCATGGAGATGGTAAGCCGTACGTACGCATGAACGCTACTTTCATTTCTATTTTGTATTTAATGGAATTAAATCATAATGATATAATGGTATGTTATAATTACAGTATAATAGCATATATATAATATCATTAACCCCATCATTTATACATCTCACATATGGGATTACCGAATCAAATAACTTTGAGGGGGCGGTAGTCCGCACTTCATAAAATGAAGATATCCCATTTACCCACAATGGAAACCATAAAGGTAATCCATAAATAAAAAATACAGAAGCATATGGAAAACATAAACATAATATATATCATATATAAATATAGTTACATCTTTTTGTCCACCATGAAAGGTGTTAGAAGATTATTGAACAATCATCGTTTCGTGAGGCAGAAATTCGTCGTCCATAGAAACAGTATGTTCTTTAACCATTAGACGGAGGTGTGTGTAAGTGTAGCTAAAATACATATAATAAAAACATCCTAGTATATTTAATATAATGGTGTTATTACAAAAGGAGTTAATAAAAATATTTTAGGGGGTTGGAGAAGAAAAATAAAACTAAAGAACATAAGAGAAGACATTACATTTAAATCGGGTAACTCCTCTTGGTTTGAACCAAAAGGGTTTCATGAAGAGAATTTTGCCTAAGGAAAGGCTTATATGATGAAAAGAGGTATCTGTAGAGATGAAATGAGTAGATTTTGGCCGAGCCAATGGCTTGAGAGGTTTTGGTAAGGTGGTAGAGGTGGGGGCCTTTTATAAGAGGGAGGAGGAGAACTCTTGGAAAGTGCTGAAATGTTACATTATTTTAAAAAGAGTTTCGAATTTAAAATATCCCACACAAATATATTTCAACGATAAGGTGATAAGGGTTCGAAATAAACCTATCCAATAGGTTTTAGACAACTATAAGTCTTTGATTTCACCTTATCTTTTCATTTAATTTAAATCTTTCATTAATGAGATAATCATTGTATCATCATGGTGTCATAAATAAATAAATTAATTTAATGTCTAAAAATTATAAAAAAAATACTATGATGTAGGAAATATTTTTAGATTTCCAAATACTATTTATAGTCTAAGAGATAGTTTATTTAGACAAAATTAAATTTTTTTTACTTAGGTGTTACATACTTTGGTTACATTTTCCTTTATTTAAAAAATATATGATAAAAGGTCACTATCACACTAAAGTGTTTCCATGGGGTCTCAAGGTTAGAAAAAGGAATCCCATGATCTTCCATGACACCAATAGTAGAATTAGAACACATTTTGGGGTATATTTTTATTTTTAGGATATTATTTTATTACCCTTAACTACCTGGTAACTAATTAAACACGATAATCAAAGATAATTATTGTCGTTACTATTCATAATGTCAAAAAACAAAAGATTCTTATTTACATAATTTGAAACTTCTGATTCCAAATATGGAATCCATTTTATCAAATTAAAAACACTGAAATTGTAGTAATTAATTTAAAATAATTTTCGTTGTCAAAACCAAAGAAGAGTTTTTAAGAAGTAAAATCTATCAAAAGATTGATTTGTTTTTACATCCAATTTAATAGTGAAATTACATCCAAGGACCAAATTTGTATTAAATGATAAAAAAATATTTAAATTACACCTTCAAAACAATTGAAATGACAATCTAACTATATAAATAATTTGGATGAAAAGGCAGTTTTGAGTTAAAATGCATTAATTTTCACTATTCATTGAAAATGAACATTTATCAGAAATATACCAAAAATTCACCCTAAGCTATATTTGATATTGAAAATTCAAAAATGATATCAATGTTACCAAATTAAAAACATAGAATTTGCATTAATTAATTTTATAATCAATTCCCATTGTCAAAACAAATAGCGTGTTTTTAAGAAACAATATCTAATAAAAGATTGACACTTTTTTACGTCCAATTTCAAAGTGAAATTAATTATAATGACCAAAATTGTATTAAATGATAAAAATATATTTTTATAACACTTTAAAACCAATTGAAAATATTATCTGACCATATAAATAAATTAGACTAAAAGGAGGGTTTGAATTAAAATATAGCATTTTACACTCTTCATTAAAAATGTACTTTATCGGAAAAATACCAAAAATTTATACAAAGTAAATTTTGATGTAACGATTCTAAAAAAGAATATTATTTTGTCAAATATAACATATATATTTGTCAAAAATTGGATTTAAAAAGGGTTCTCCATCAAAAGGTGGTTAATCGACCTTTTAAAGAATATTAGAAATTTACACTTAAAATTAGATTCATTCGCATTTTAAGCATCTAACATTTATTGAATAAATCACAAAATATTTGAAAATCATATATTATTACTTTTTTACTTATTTCTATTCATTCATTCCATTACATTGTCTAGGAGTTTACTACCATTTACAATAATATTATTTTTTTAGCGTGCAACATATGATTTCAAAGAAACTCGGTGTTGCGTATTGGGTACGCCGTCGAACATAACATCCCTTTTTATGTAATATTAATATTTTATTCACAAATATTAATAAATATTAACATTTCATATTAATTATTTACCTGGTACGTTACATGTTATGATGGTAAATGTGAATATGTAATAGTTTTTAACCTATATACATATAAGGTGCACATTTTGAAATTCTATAAGTATACAAAGAATGTGATTCTGTATATGATGGGGTCTATGGTAGCATATGAGATATTATTTTAATTTTTCATTAAAAAAATAGTGAGGAATATATTATTGAACATTACATGAATTATTATTTTATTAGTATAATTGTGTCACTTCATGTTAATAATGGTGGAACATTCCACTTAAATATATCCTAGGTGGACCTCTAGTTAGATGTTATTAGAAAAAAGGCATGAGATAAATAAATTCCAAACATAAATTTATCGAAAATTATTTTCACATATGTGGAATGTTCTTGAATCATTAATGATTCATTGGAATTAGTTTTTTAGAGAGGTCCTCATAGTAACCCTAGTAGTGAATGGTATATCATACATAGTCTAGTGGACTGTTAATTGGGAATGTTGACTACCTACTATTAGTATTATTTCTATCAAAATGTGAGGTGGTAAGAGTCAAAAATCAATTTCACCGACATTGAGGAATTTATTTAATCCAAAATGATAGCATGAGGGTACAAATAGGGTATTTGTAGATAATCATTTCTCCATATATATTAGAAAGGGACATTCTATAATAAAATGTGTTATTTTGGTCTTATATACACATTTATTTTCATTATTTTATATAATAGACTCTTATTCATTTGTATATTAATATCTAGATTATATCATATATTTTAAATTGAAATTATCACTGAATATGATATTAATAGATATTAATATGTGAATGTTACATCAAATGAGTAGAATATATTTCTCATATGATATTATGGAGAGCATATGTAAGAATTTATAGTTTTTTTAATCCATAACAAGAAGTATTATGGATAGGTAAAGAAGTTCTATATTAAAAGTATATTGGGCATATCACTATAGAAATCGATAACATAATTCTTAGAATACATTATACTAAGGATCCAATGTTATTACTTACTACAGTTGATCACTTTTATCAAATGTTTGCAACTGGATTTTTGAGATTTCTATCTAAATGAATGTTGGAATTCTCAAACTATTTAAATCATGGTTATGAATAAATTTCCATTTTATATTATCATATGCTGCTAATAAAGCTTAAGGATGATAAAAAATAAGCTAGAACATATAAGATCTATCACAAACCGAATCTGGTCACCAGCAAAACCAGCACCAAACCTAGCCCATGACAAGGATCGAAGAGAATTACTGATCTCCACGGGCTAGAACAAGTGCCTGGGTATCATAAATATTGGTTTGGGAACAATTTACCTGAGTATGGATACATAACACACAGAAAACTGTTGATAAACCGAATCTGAAAATTCATGCCAAACAAGATTTAATCAAAATCTAGAACTGAATACAAAGGTTTAAACATAAAATAAGAAGTAAAAAGACACATAAAAGTATCATAAAAACATCCTCAAGTACTTCACATGATAAGGGGTCATCACCAACATGTTTTCACCACACAACTACACCGTAGAAGGGATGTAACAACCTAAGCCACCATCACCCAAGGCCTTGTCTTTACCTGTGTCAAACAGGATCATGTCTATGTACACCCAAGGGGGGTAAGGTAGGTGTGAGTTTAATCCCAATATGATACCAACAATAGATTCCATAAATTACTGAATAAAAGATAAAATGAATTTGTGTTTTGATAAGAAAGAATTATTGGAAATAATTTCTAAATAATGACACTTTGAAATGTAAAAGGGTTTCAAATGGAATTTTCCATGAGTGGGAACATTTCAATATAACATGTAATCGATTTATTTTCCAGAAAAAAACCCTTATATTCCATATATAAATAAAAAGGTTCATTGGTCACTAATTTGAGGCACACCCCTAGGCACTAGTTTGTCTCGGGCCCCATGTACATCGTATCTTGACATAAAGTAACCATAGAAAAATATGTTCCCATGAACGAGCCACTATTAGGAAACATACAAGTAACCTAGTGGTACCCAAGAATAATCAATATAGTTATTTAGTATTGTTGTTATCCATTTTTGTTAGTGAAACTGGGATAAAACCACTTCAGATCACTAGCATACTAGTACATTTACACCCTACTAGATACTCGGGTTTCCCATTTTGTGTTCTAACCATTTTCACACATTACCAAAATCCATTATCACATAAAAACAGAAATTATGGTCATAATAAACTCATAACTATAACTATATAGGATTTTCTCCACGTATATCGCTCAATAGAACCTTTATAATTTCTATAGATAACATTATAATATTTAATAATGTTTTTCACACAATGTACATTAGAAACCCCACTTTGAACACTATGCGCATACCCATATTCACCAATAAAGAATTTTCAGCACTAATTTTTTTATAAATCCACTACAATTGTTATAAAACAACCCCAACAGACATAACATATAATAGACATGTAAATCACCCAATTTAACAAAAAAATGGTACCAAAGATTCATTTTCTTAATAGACATCACAAAAAAGTTTCACAATAAGGATATTGAAGGAGAAGTATGCTAAAAATGCTACTTAAGCAGAGCTAACCCATATATCCATGCATTCACATGGAATCACCTACCACAATTGTGAAAACTTTTGAATCTTTGTGTGAAAGATCAAGTGCACCACTGCCGCACCACTAGGGACTTAGATCAAGCCTAAATCTAAAATATTATACTAATTAACCAAAGATAAAACCCTTGGTTCGAATCCTCACTTTTTTACATTAGTATCTTCATGATTAAATAGAATAAATCCTAATTAAATGGAATAATACTTAAGAAAATGGGAGGAAGAAGGAAGGAGACCGACATACTTGAGGGATCTTGAAGAAATCCCCCCAAATACACAAGTATCTAAATGTTAAAAAAATCCAAAAATTAATGTGATGTCCTAATAAGGATTAGAATGTAAAATGAGAACTAAAATGGGGGAAAAGAGTAAAAATGAAAGATTTATGAAGAAAACAAGTTATCTCTTAAAATCTGTATGATTTGAGAACGCATAAGAAGTCCTTCCATAATTCACGAATCATATGAGCATCAAAGAGGGGGAAAGAGAATGAGGGTATGCCTAGGTCTTGTGGTATCAGGTGAGATTTGGAGTCACAAAAAATTATAAAAATTGAATATAATATTAAATATACAATTTCATTTTAAAATTGGAAATGGGTTTATGGGATGGCCCAATTCCATAAATAAAAACCCAAATACACCATGATTATATATTCTTAATTGGTCCCAATTGATATGGTGGTGTTAATAGGTCATGGTAGGGAATTTTAGAAGTAGAATGGGTGTAAAATATTTAAAAATAAAGAGTTATGAATGAAACAAAATTGGTTTTTAAATCCTGAAATGGGAAAAAGGTTGGACCAAATCATGAAAACACACCCTTCCAAAAAAGAATGGGAAACTCCCAAAAAATAAATAATGGAAATTAAAAAAAATATAACTTAAAATAATTAATGGATGTGATAATTCTCCCCAGCATGGAAGACTTTCTATCCCAGAAAGTCTACCTGAATCTTGATTGTAAAACAACAATGCGAACTCCATCTCAACCCACAACATCCACTCCCATGTCTCATGTGTATCATTCCCATGATTCCAAAGAACCCATAACATTGGAATAGAGATTCTACAAAGATCATTTTCATGGAATTCAACTATTCACAGTGGCCACTCAAAAATTGTTAAATCAGGCTCTATATCCAGCTCCTCCCAATTCTGTATATGGGATTGATCTAGGCTGTATTTATTAAACGAGGAGACATGGAAGATGTCCTGGATGGATGTAAAATGAGAAGGTAAGGACAACCTGTATTCCACCATTCAAGTATTCTTGGTGATCTCAAAAGGTCCTATATAATGTGGTGTAAGATTCCCTTTCATTCCCAATCGACATTGGCCTAAACGAGGGGCCACTTTCATGAATACCCTGTCACCCACAAAAAAACGGTAGGCCTCGATGTATCTTGTCAGAATATGATATATGGAGACTCTAAGCTACTGATAAGTTCTTCCTAATCAACTTGACATTCTCAGATGTCTGCTGCACAAGACTCAGCCCCTGTAGTGAGCTCTCACCTTCCCCATCTCAACACAGAGGGACCAACAAGGCCGACCATAGATCACCTCAAAAGGATCCATCAAAATCAAGGATTGGTAACTAATATTATAATAAAACTCAACCAATCCTAATTGACTATCCCAAGAAATTCCAATGTTCTGAACACATACACGGTGCATGTCCTCATAAATTTGATTCACCCATTCTGTCTGACCATCTGTTTGAGGATGGTAGGCCGTTCTCATCTTAATTTGAGACCCCAAGATCTTCTGAAGGGCTTCCCAAAATCTAGAAGTGAAAGAGGGCTATCTATCTAAGAAAACTATTGACAAAACAACATGGATCCTTACCACCTACTAAAGATATAAACAGCCCAACTCATCCACTTTAGATGTATCTCTGATCGGAAGGAAGTGGGATGATTTGGTCAGATGATCAATCACCACCCAAATGAAATTTTTACCCCGAGGTGGAAGAGGCAAGCCAAAAATGAAGTTCATGGAGACCTCATCCCACATCTAGGATTTAATGGGTAATGGCTAGAGATAACCAGAGGGATTTGATGCTCTTCTTTCACCTACTACCATTTTTAGCATCTCGACACGAAGTCCGCGATGTCTAATCCCATACTAGGACACCGGGACTATGGATAGACATCATAATACGTCTTGCTGGTACCCGTATGGACAACCCACTGAGAATGGTGGATATCATTAATCACTACCTTCCACAAAGATAATTACACTAATGAACGGCCCTTGAAGCACAATATTCCCGCAAGAGATGATGACCAATCAAAAGACATCTCCCCGCCATGAAGAAGCATCTTATAATGCAGAAGAAGCTCATCAATTGGATGTTCCTACTGAATTTTATCCACTAGATAAGGATTAAACTGAAATCTCACCAAGAATGCACCATCATTTTCCTCCTTGGTCTAAAAATGAATCTAAGAAAAGTGTTCAATCATAGTCCACACATCATTAGACATCCTAAAATCCTAAACTTCGACTCTTCTTCTGAAGGATTCAACCACCATGTCACCCTTTCCAGGGTTATAGACCATGTCAAAGTCGAACCCCTGCAAGTACTCAATCCTATGAAATTGTCTCAAGTATAAGTCCTTCTATGAGAAGATATAAGAACTGATTTTGAGATCAGGATATACTAGAAACTTCTCCCCAATGATATTGTGATGGAACGTATTCAAAGCATGCCTCATAGCTTTTAAATCCATGTCGTGGTTCAGGTATTTATTTTTGTTTTTTCAGAGTTGGAGAGAGTCATATGCCACCACATGATCATCCTGCATAAGAACGCACCCAAGAACCATACCTAAAGCATCACAATACACCACATACCCCTATAAAGCCTCTAGAAAAATCCGAACAGGGGCGGTAGTAAACTGCCTATTCAGCTCCAAGTAGGATGCCTACCATTCTAGGCCCTATAAAATCTTCACCATATTCCAGGTGAGAATTTTCATCGGTGAAGCTACCCGAGAAAAATCCTAAACAAACTGTGAGTATTAACCATCGAGGCTGAGGAAACACCTAATCTCCAACACGTTCTTTATTTCTCCCATGAAATAACTAAACTGATCTTCTTAGGGTCCACTGAAACCCCATACTCTGAGATCACAAGCGCCAAAAATTTCACCTCCATGATCTAGAATGTGCACATGGACAACTTTTCATAAAGGATATTCTCTCGCAAAGTGCCCAAAATGATCCGAATGTGATGATCATCTTCCTCCTCGGATCCCTAATAAACTAGGATGTGATCCAAAAATACCACGACAAATGAATCAAGATAGTGATGGAACAAAAGTTTCATTAGTTCTATAAAGGCAACTGGAGAATTGGTCCATCTGATTGGCATGACCAAGTAGTCGAAGTGGTTATACTCACTTAAGAAGGTTGTCTTTGGGATATATGCCTCTATCACCCTGAGTTGATGGTATCCCGAATGAAAGCATATTTTAGAAAACCACCATTACCCCTTCAACTGATTGAACAAGTCATCTATTTAGGGATAATGACATTTGTTCATGATGGTTACATTATTCATCATCTGGATATAAATGCACAACCAAAAGGACCTGTCAGCCTTTTTTGGGAAAAACATCAAAGAGTCCGAAGGAGAGATGCTCGGGTGAATGAATCTTTTGGATTCTATGTCATCCAGCTATATCATTAATTCCATCATCTTGGTGGGGGAAGTGAGATATGAGGGAAGAGACATCATTTTTTTCCAGTGCCAGATCAATCGAGAACTCCACATCCCACTATGGGGGAAAACCTAAAAAATCATCTAGAAATACCTCAAAAATTTTATCCACTAATAGAAGTAGTCCACCATTAGGAGCATGAACATTTTCCTCTATCTAGTGTGGTAATAAATGAAAAACAAGATCTATTAACTGTGGGACTGGAGTTCCCCACATAACTCGACAGTGGATCTGATTCTCTATTAAATTCATGACGACTCCCATCAGGTGTGATGAAGTAGACCCACCACCTATAATAATCGATGTGCACCTGAAAGTGTACTAGCCAATCCATTCCAAGTATCACATTATATTGATCCATATTTATGACCCGGAGCTCTCACTCCATCTTAACCCATGACATAGAAAGTGCACACGATGGGCACTGGTGACCCTGTTTTTTATTCTTTCCCATCGACATCACCAAATCCATTGCAAAGGATGAAATTTCAGTTGGAAAATATTGCGTGTTCAAGAAAATGGGCAGAAATTAATGAAATATAGGAACCAATATAAAAAAAAGTAGAAACTATTGAAGATGTAATCAAAACGGTACCTCGATCTATTGGTGGTCCCACCTCTGATCCTGGTAATGCCTGATCCACCACATGGAGTTTTTTAGTATCTTCCTGAGGATGACCACTAGTCTTTGATTGTGATCTAAACATTATCTGCCTAGAAGATGAATCATCACTACCACCACAAACACCAAATCGAGACCCCCCATCCTTGACTGCTTTGACTGAGTTTGCACTACTCTTGATTCCACCGATCCTACCCCACTCTGATGTAGACATGCCACAATGAAAAAGAGATTCAGGTGATTCATACCACTACATTGATAATAGGACTTCATAGGATGTAGGCATGCTAGTCAGATGTTCCCCATTCTCCCACACTGGTGGCACACGACGGATCTAGAATTAGAATCCATAAATAAAAACTACCTTAAAGAGGGTCTTGAACTACCACCTCCATTCTTCCCCTACTCCTATCACTTCAGTTTCTTCTCTAAAGAGTTCACACTACCAACTACTGATGTTGTCCTTGAGAAACTATCCCTCCATTTTTGGTTAATATCTACCATTCACACCCATTGAACCGCCTCAGTATAGGTGCTCAGCGTAAAGAATAAAACCTGGAGGTGTATCTCAGGCCATAAGCCTTTCTCAAGACATTGAACCTTCACTTGATCATAAGAGACTATTTTAGGAGCATATCAAACCAGATCAGTAAAACGGTTGGCGTACTCTATCACAAAAATTTCCCCCTGAACAAGATCCAAGAACTCTCGATATGTAGCATATACCAAGACAATAAGGAATTAATGTTCATTGAAGATGACCGTGAAATATCCCTAGTACATCTTATCATTATTTCTAGATTTAAGTATTGACTCATGCCACTTGCGTTTTCTACCCTTTAATAGAAATGAGGCACACTTCACCCTTACCTCCTTGGATATGTTCAATAATTATAACTTGTGATCCATATTTTCAAGCCATTCATCTTCTTCATGTGGTTCAATGATACCTATGAATGTATGAGGCTTTTTTAGTAACTAATGGACCTTGTCATCCCAAGGACCAGTCAAAGTTTCTCTAAAAATAGATGGAATAGGAGATGGTCCATGTTCTAGACCTTGGACTACGCAAACCACAACCTTTACTAGCCTCCATACAAGCGGTGAGGGAGAGCTCTATCTGGCTTCCTCTTGCGAGGGGATGGGAGATTTCTGTGGAGGCATGTTGTTAAAAAATACAACAGTCACAAGAACAATAATCAGTAAAAAAAATTCTGAAAATTTCCTCAAAAACATCAAATATAAATAATCTAAACACATTACATCGATAAAATAAATAATTACCCAACCCCAACCTATGTCCATGTGTCGTCTGCAGCCCACACATCTCACCTAGAAGTGAATTCAAACAAACAATTCCAATGTCTCATGGTGACTTGAGGTCTTCCAAGAGAGTTTTGGGCCAAACACCCTACCCATGACCAAAACATTGATTCCTGATAGTCCTAGCTCTTGTCTAGCCCGACTCATCCCAAAATAATGATATAACTCAAAACATTACCCAACGTTGTTGCCATTTTTTCACGAACCGTATCCGGTCAGCATAAAAAATGGCACCAAACCTAGCTTGTGACTAAACATGAAGGATGTTCCCTATCCCCAAAGGCTGGTACAAGTTCTCCGGTATCATATATATTGGGTTGGGAATGATTTACCTAAGTGTGGATAAATAAAACATCCAAAAGTCATTAAAACGAATCTAAAAATTCATTTCAAAAAATCTATAAAAAATATAGAACTGAATACATTTGTTTAAACATAAAACAATAGGTACAATGACACATAAAATTAGATGAAAAATATACCCAAGGGTTTTATAGGAAAAGTGGTCATCACCCGCAATCCATCTCTACAACACCACACCATGAAAGGGAACGAACAACCCGAACTGCCGTCACCCATGGCCTTGCCTTTACCTTTTTCAAACATGATCAATTATAATTACACCCAAGGGTTGTAAATAGGGTGTGAGACTAAGACCATTAAGATACTACTAAGATATTCCATATATTAACTTTTACAGGATAAAAATCATGCCAGTTTTGATAAGCAATAATTGGTGGAAATAATTTCTAATGAATGAAACTTTTAAATGTAAATAGTTTGCAAAGGGAATTTTCCATGAGTGAGAAAGTTTAAATAAATTATGTAATCTGTTGTATTTTCCTACCAAAGTCACCATATTCCAAGGATAAATAAAATAGGTTAAATGAGCACTAATCCTGGGAACACCCATAGGAACTAGATAGTATCGGGCCACATGTACATTGTATCTCGGAGTAAAGTAACCATAAAAAATCCATTCTTGTTCGTGATTCACTATAAAGGAACATACACATAACCTTGTGGTCCTAAAAAATCATGAATATATTTTTTTAGTGTTTTCGTTATCCATTTTTTTCAGTGTGACAGGGATAAAACCGCTCTGGATCACTAGCGTACTAGTACATATCTACCATCCTAGATACCTAGGTATCCCCCTTTATGCTCAGACCATTTTTATAGATTAACAATATGTATATTAACATAAAAACATTAGTTATGGTCATAATGATCTCAAAATACTTTCTACACAATCTTTTACCCACTTTCATCACTCAATAAAACCTTTAGATTTTTCATAGAATAACTTTACAAAATTTAACAATATTTTTCACACAAATTCCATTAACAACCCCACTATGAACACTCTGTGCATAACAATATTACCCAAAATAGAATTTTTAACACTAATTTTTTTAAAAACAATCCATTAGAAGAGTTATTAAACAACCCCAATTGGCATAACATAGAATACACATGTAAAACACCCAATTTAACAAAACAATGGTACCTAAAAATAATTTTCTTTAAAAACGTCCCCAAAAAACAATTTTTCAGAAAGAATAATTAAGTATAAGTGTTCTAAAAATGTAAATTAAGCAAAGATAACCGATATATCTAGGATTATACAAGGAATAACATACCACAAGTGTCAAAACTATTGAATCTTTTTGTGAAAGATCAACCACACCACCGCTGCACCACAAGGGACATAGATCTAGAATAGTACCCCAATATTAGACCAATTAACCCAAGATAAAACCATATGTTCAAATAACCACATTTTTGGACATTAAAAATTTCAAAAATAAATGGAATAAACTCTATGAAAATGGAAGAAACATTACAAAAATGGGTGGAAGAAGAATGGAGACCCACTTACTTGGGGGATCTTGAATAAATCACCCCAAATACACCTATGGATGAATGTAAAAAAAGAAAAAAATGCAATTGAGGTTCATATAAGGATGATAAGTTCATGATAGAAATGAAATGGGTAAAATGATTAGAAATTGATGGATTTATGTTGGAAACAAGTTACCACTTCAAATCTGGATGATTTGAGAATTCCTTAGAAGGTTCTCTTCCAATTCATGATGAATATGACCTCCAACGAGGGTGAAAATAAAATCGGGGTGCACCTAGGGTTAGTGGTATCAGGTGAGAGTTATAATAAGTGAAAAATCATTAAAACTAAATATTATATTAAATAAATAATTTTTTTCTAAAAATAAAAATGGTATTACGGGCTCGCCTAATTCCTTATATAAAAACTCAATTCCACCATGATTATGGATTCGTAAAGGGTCCAAATTGATATGGTGGAGTTAATATGTTAGGGAGGCCATTTTAGAAGTAAAATGGGTTAAAATTTTTCAAAAAATAATGATTTATAAAAGAAACAAAATTGGTTTTTAAATATGGAAATGGGCTCACGGTTTGGCCCAAATCATGAAAACTCATCCTTTCCTCCAAAAATTCCTAGAAAACCCCCACAATAATGAAATAATGGAAATTAAATGAATTTTACAATTAAAATATATCATGGATGTGACAAGATCCCTATATTTTTCTAGATCCATCACGTCACTATGGGGTGAAAAGGTTTTTTCTATATGAATTGTGATATAAATATATGGATTTATATATACTATTATAGACTATATCATTTGATAATGAAGAAAAACTATATATTCCACTATATTAATGAACCATTCCATCATCTAAAATTGCAAAAATTATTTTTCTATTTTTGTATTCTTTATATATTATCAACATCTAGTTTCCGAAGAAGATATTCCATAGTCATATTTTCATATTCAATATAGATAATATAGGTATTTATTTTTTCATTCGAATTAAATAATTTCCTTAAATTGTTTAATGTGATATAGACCAAAACATGTTTCCATTTTAAACTCCATCTTAGTATTATTTGTTTACAACATCATTATATTTTTAAAATGAAAGGATTATCTTGGTATAGATCTTCAAATATTTTTAATAAACTCAATGAAAACATGACTTATGTTGAGTTATTTTAAATAAGAAATAAAAATGTGTGAATTAAACATTTGACTGTATATTTTCATAATAATAGAATCATAGTATATGTTATGATGTTAGGGAAGATTACATCCTAGAAGGTACCCTTGAACAGGTTTAATGTAAGATGTTTTCTGGGACTCATATCATATTATCATTTAATTATTTATAAACTCTAAAGTATAAATTATCCAAAAATAGTTCTAATATAGAAATGTTATGTGTCTATATATTCTATGTAATGTGACATGGTTTTTTAAGAATAGAATTAAATTTTTTCTAACTACTCTCAATTAATTTTAGCCCAGCCATTTGAAGGATTCAATGTTTATTATGATACCTCTTCGTTGGGCCTTGGTTGTGGGTCAATATAAAATTTCCATGTGGTAACATATGATTTCGTACTTTTATGGCCACATGAAAAGTACTAACCAAAAAATTATGTTGACATAGCTGATGTAGTGCATGATTTAATTTATTTTAGGAAATATCATTTTATTAATGATATTCGTGTTATAAACTAACCAAAATATCCTCAAGAATATGATTTCACAACCAAATATTGATTTCAAGATTCTTCAGTGGGTGGAATACTTGTATTGAATTTTTTTTCATTGTTAATATCTTTGTATGGGTAATATTATTTTAAAATTACATGTTATAAATCCCAACATTTAACAAAAATAAAGGAAATAGAATAATGGATACAAATTTATTGGATAGTTGAACCTCATTTGGATGTCATCTGGGAGATACATGGGATGAATCATACTAGTATTACATTTAAATCATTAATTATTAATTTATTTGTGGGATCACATATTTGTATCTATAATTTTATAATTTTTGCTAGAAACGCTCCATGTTGAAGAGAATGTAAATGATATGACATCAAATTATTGCTCCTTACTAAATGTTCAAGCTATGACTGTGTTTCTTACTAGTATATGTGTTGCAGTAATGAAAGAATAAAAATAATATATATCGGGTTTTTATCCTTGTATTCGAGTGATATATTTTGATATTTGTAGTTATATTGTGATACCTAACATAAAAAATATTTATATCATTTTTTGAAGGGTTTACACAATATAAATTGTGAGATGAAAATACTAATGACATCATAATGTCGTCAAATAACTTATTCTATCTTTATTTAATTAGGATAAGATTTTAATGAATTTGATATCTATATTTACAGGATAATATGTTATTTGTAATACTATTTGTATAATTTTTTTACTTCCACCCCTTTTATATTTGATTCACATTATTTTTCATATATTTCAATTGTGTATATCCATTCCATATCATACCCATGTTAATCAGATTTAAAATATTAATTTAAATTTTGATACTTAATATGGAGATAATCATTCCCAAATTTCAATCCATGTGAGCATGTATTTAGTCTAATTTTAATTTCTCTAATTCAGGTGTGATGGAAACATTTGAAGCCTTATGATGAGATATTTGTATAGGAGGTTGATATGACATATCAATGGTTAAGCTTATTTATTGAAATGGATAAATAATTATTCTATGGGATGAGAAGTCTGATTAAATTTATTTTTATGTGAAACACATATTTCCAATTAATTATTTTATTGAATACCACATTTAGTGTCTATTAAACTTATGAAAATTTTAGGATATGTTGGTTGGAGGGAATATAGGGAATAGAGGGGGTAAATAAAAACTATTGAATGTGTAAAAGTCACACCGATTATGTAGTGGTGGGTTAATGTGTACCCAAGGTGCGTTATTACATATAAAATGTATATTAGCCTAGAAATTGATTGCCCATGTATCTTATTATAGAGTAATGGTAGAATCATTAGATATTATTTAATACAGTTAAAATGATGTTTTAAATAAAATTAAACCTATAATCCATCAGTTTGGATTTTCAATCATTTTTTCTTTATAAATTCTCCTTGGAAAATTATTCTTTCTCCTTGTTCACTGATAAATATTTCCTACTATATTCATTTCCTAGATTAATTTCCATGTTACTAGATGGACTATCCTCCAATTAAGTATAGTTAATGATCCCTTTTGTTATTGGTTTTAAATTATTTCTATTATAGTAACATGAATATATAATCTTACACCTCTTCTAGATTTCAATCCTAGTATTCTTATTTGTTCATTCATTCGTTAAGTTATAACTGGTGCTTGTATTGGGAAATATTGATGTAAAATTCCATATCACGATTAAGATTATAGATTCTTCTTAATTTATTGAGTTAAATCCATATGTTCCTCATAAAGGGATCTTAATAAAGTAAATATAATTAAAAATATTTCCTATAATATTAGTGATTCAATTTTTTATAGTAATGGAAAGATAGACATATTCTAGCATAATATTATTCTAATTTATAGGATATGAGTGGTACATGGTAATGGGAGATTGAACCTAAACAATATTATTTAAAATAAGTTTTCTAATCTAATTTTCAATAGTTTTTTTCTAAAATGAAGTTTCTTCACGTTTAGTATATATTATTTTATTTCACGTCCATTTGTTTCTAATATGTTGGTTATTTTTCATGATAGATTAACATGAGAACAGAAATTTCCTTATAGTTTTTTAATGAACCAAATTTTTATGTGTGGGAACTACCTCTGATTGTTACATAGTTGTTAGATTTAACAAGTTATAGTAAATGTCTCTTTCAATTCCTTTAATACATAGATTAATGGATATAGTGGAATTAAATGGTTACCCTTGTGATAAACATATAAGGAACATTATATTAAATAGAGGATGGTATGTATATATTTTTCAAACAATTTTTTAGATTTATTGAGCTTGAATTAGTGGTTAATTGGTTGGAATGGATTACATAGTAATCTATGGACATTTTTACACTATATACACATTATATATATATATATTCTATTATATGATTCATACTATACTTCCTATACTATATTTTGGATGAACCCAATGGTTTCCTAGCTCTCTTTAAAAAATGTTAGTGAATTTGTTTTTTGAAAAAAATATACATTACCATATTTGGGAAACATTATCACTATGCATATATGGTTTTATTTTTCGCACAGGGTTAGTTATTTTTTGGTGAACATTGGTGTACAGGTTCACTAACTGGGATTATATGAATGAAATTATGTAGGTATGGTTGGGTTAACTGTGGTATTATTTAGCTCCAAAAAACAATCCAATTAAGGTGATTAGTTTTTATAATATTTATATCTATATTTGTGCTATAGAAGGATTATATATATATATGTTTCCCTACCTACATTAAGATATGTTACATTCTCTTGTTCTGACGCTAGATTGGTAGGGTTTTAGTAGTGATCTACTACTCACCCTGATTTAGTAACACTCTACATGTATCCCTATTGGATATATGTATGTCTTATTTTTCTTTACTCGTGTAATGGAAAGATTCCAATATAGAAAAGTTCATAAATCCAAGATTTTAGAGCATAGGATAACTTTTAGATATTATTCTATTTTTGAAACTCATAATGTCCTGGGAATTTTTTTTTACTTTTTTTATTTCCATATATACATATCAGTTATATACTTATGATACATGATCAATTATCTAATCATATTTTGTTATTCTACTTTTATTGTTTTTTCACTCATATAGACGTTTTTTATATTACCATACATATATTCAATGAACTATTGTTCATAAATATTCTCTTCCCTTTGCATATAAGTTTGATTTTTTGTTTCTATAATATAAGAAATAATAATTATATAAAATTACACTAATTTATACATAAATATTTCAATCATTTAGATGAATATTAAATATATATCTCAAATAAAGATTCTTAATAACTATAAAGGTGTACAGATCTTAGGGACTAGATATATAAAAAACTTTTTTCATGAAAGGTATTCCACATCATCCCTAATGTTCATAAAAAATACACCATTACGTAGAAATCCCTACTTAAAAACATTTTTTATAACCAGGGGAAAGAAGACATAAGAAGGATCGAGGCCAAATTCCCAGTAAGGGTAAACATGAGAGATATCGATTGAAGATCATATTCTTTCATTCAATAAGTATAGTGGGATGAGATCATGATCACAACTAATGATGTTCATACCCAATATGTCATAAATTATAAACATCAACAATATAATAAGAATTAATCATTTCAAAGGACATGAGTATTAAAATAAAAGAATAATCATGAATAATTCATGAACTATATTATCCAATCATGATCCCAAAAAAACATGTTATAAGTGTGTGGCACAATCATAGGAAAAAAACCCATATCATATGTCATCTTTATCCATCAAGACCATCACATCATAATGTGTCATGAGTAAACACCTATTTCAAAATAATATGGGATCATTAATCACACAATATTTCTGATATCATATAATATTAGTAAAAACCTTATGTTTCCTAAATCATATAAAATAAGGAATCACTACTTGTTTCCTATAGTGGATCGATCAAATAAACTAATTTCCCAAAAATTATATCAACATGTACAAGTATTTACCTAATTTATTATAGAGATAATAATTCTATCCACATACATGACATAATAATAACCATTCATATTTTTTCTAAAAGTTCATAATTGATTCATAATTTTAATAAATTGTATCTTGAGGGAGTAAAAGGTCTTTAATAATAATTTTATAAAATAATAATGAAAATGTGGGAAATGAAAGAGATTAATAAAATCATATCCATAATAATATATACAAATAATATGGATATTTTCATAAATTCATAACCCTAGATAAACATAATATTCCTTTAAATATGATGGTAGAGATTAAAAATAACATCAAATATCCTTTAATCATTTCCTTTAAAATAGAAAATATGTATCATTTTCTTATGATAATCCTTTAACTGAAAAATAACGTATTGTTGAGAAAATAATTTTCCTTGAAAATAACTATATAAAATTCTAGAGAAAACATTGTGGAAAATATCAGTTATCACTATGGGAAAACCATTCATGACATATACATTAAAGGAACACATTCCTCTCACACTTTTGTAAAATTTTAAAAGTGGATTCTTTGCAAACATTTTACTAAAAAAGTTATCATTTTCACAATTTGAAATTATTGTAAAATACCGAGAAAATTATATTTTTAAAACCATTAAACTATATTTATGAACCTTAATAATGAAAATTTATGATTACATACATGTAAGAATATGTTCATTGTCCACTGTGGAAATAAGGTTAATTTGTATTTAAAGAAATCCTTGATCGTTTCAATAACCAAAGAGACTGTAATGGTATTACTATTTAAAAATTCCAAGAATATATAGAGTATAATTATATATAGGGGTTAATGTATAATATATATATAATTTACCTCAACTATAATTGATCACAAATAGTCCTGACAAAAAAATGATTTTGTAACATAAAACTATACAACTTTGGTAACCCAGAATTCATAACCCATGTAAAAGAAATTACCTTACATAGATTTTTTTTTAAAAAAAAATCATTAATTTAATTATGAATGAAAATATTGTTTTATATATACTCGTAAAAAAAATAAAAAAGTGGCGAATGCAATTTATGTCTTATAGTCATAAATGTGAAATAAGAAACCCCTACATCTTTGGTGACATTCAAATAAAAACAACTTGGATGAAATTATTTCAATTGTAAGATAAATAAAAAAATTAACCAGAATAAAATATATAACATTTCAAATATTATACATATACACTTCATCATTAGAAATATATGCATAACATCAAACATGACCCAACAAACCAATAGTGAGATGATGAACCCTTACCTCAAGTCTCGTCTTTCTTATTACATGTTGGCTCATCGTGTATAATAAATAATGATTTACATTAAATTTATTATAGAACCAAACTATTATATATAAATCCTTATATTATTTCTTTAAAACATATCATCACTCTTTTACAAAACATTTATTTAAAAAAAAATTATTCCTAGTCATAATTACATTATCTTCACCAATGTTTTGGTGTGGCTGTTCTGATCCTTACCAATTGATCATTATTCCACCATATACATAATTTTAATCATTTAGTGAATATCATAAGTAATAATTATATAAAAATATTGAAATATTAATATAATGTGGTCATTTTAAAATTAATTACATCACTCCGTCGAGACAATATCCCATACGTACACATGAGTGATGTATCCACTTTTTAATGGATGGAACTAAAGAATATTATATCATAATTAACCATTATAGAAATATTATAAATCATAAATATCAAATATGTTTTGTAAATTCATCATTGTAACTAAAAATTTTATGTTGTTTTAGAAAACAAAATGCATAACCTCGTAGAGGTGGTTTTCTACACGTACGCACGAGAAATAAATTCATTCCCCATCTATTAAAATATTGGTGGATAATGGTTTTTAAATAATCATAATAATAATTAAAAATTTACAAAATATTGAATTTTTTATTTTATAATAGATACAATAGATTATGAATAAGTGTAGAAATAAATAATATATAATTTCATTCATTAAGATTTATACCACTATATTAAGACACCACTTTTGGATCTCACATTAATAATTGATAAGATGGTTCTTTCACTATAATGGAGGAACAATTGTGTGGGTAAAGAATATATTAATTTATTAGGGTTGATTTTGGTTGAAATATAAGGCCCAAACATCCAGAATGAAGAAGAAGAACAAGTTCCAATTTACAATTGAGGGAGAGGACACACTATGAATTATATAAAATGTTAAATAATATATATATATATATATATATATATATCTTGATCTTTTCAAGTGGAATCTTTATGTAACTTAGTTAAATAAAATATGTTTTAGGGTTAGAAGAAACTCAAAATATCACAGTTTGACAAGTTTTGTATAGATTTAATGTCTTATCTCTTAATTAAAGAACAATAAAACCATTTTACGTTTAACAATGATAAAACAAATTAATTTAATGAAAAAAATTACATTATAAAAATTAAATTATATTAGGAAATATGTTTAATAATATAAAATATTTTTTATATTAAAAAAAGTTTTAGTGGTTTAAATTGTTTTTTAAAATAAATTCATCAAACCAAATGGAATTTGTTTTAGAGAAATTAATTTTTAATCCCAAAGAGAACTTATAACAAAATCATGTATAAAAATTAATCCTATATAATAAATTAAATTTATTATAAATAAGGTGTATTTATGGTAATATAGGATCAAATTAAATTTATATTGTGATGTTTCAATAAAAGGAAATGATAATTTTCCAAAAATAAATATATTCATTATTCTAAAAAAATTATGTCTTATCAGAAAAATAACAACATGTTACCAAAAGATAATTCTTATATAATGGATTCAAAATTGATGAATGTTTTATAAAATTCAATTTACATATGTCTTATTAAATAATTATCTTATTTTATCACAAATAAAATAACATTTTGAATGAAAATGTATATTTTATATATAAAATATATTTTCTGAAATTTAGGTTCTTATTACCTATGAATTTATCAATAAATTTTGATTGAGTACAATAAAATTTAAATAGATTTATTTTTATAGTATATTTAAATTCCCATAAAGAGTAGTGTTTCATGTTAATAAATTTATCAAGTATATTATATTTTTAAGGCGCTAAATCTTCTCATTATAAATTAATATTTTCATTGTAATTTTATCTCAGCCATCAAGGGTTCATTATTTAAGAATACCGTTATTGAAAACCCTCAAAATATAAAGTTATAATATAACATCATTTATAATAGAAGAGTGGTAACATAAAGGTTACCTGAAATGACACATAATCCATTTACTCTATTTGGAGACTATTTTCATTCCGTAAAAATATAAACATAGATAATAAAAAACATTCAATGACTAATATAATTTGAGAGAGAACATGGACATGAGAAATTTAATGATTAAAAATCCATAAATAGATAATGGCTTAAAAACCTTAATTGATCAAAAATTAATTTAAAAGCATTATTTTATTATTTCATGATTCATTTATTAATTTCGATAGATTAATTTTATAACAAGATATAGAACATGTGGAAATATGCATACTTGATGTCTTTCAATTTTAGTAGAACAGTTTCATCGTTTGGATGTGATCAAATCAAAATCCACTTTATAATTTACATTAAATAATGAATATTCAAAAAGATTTTTTATTTTATGAAGACTAAATTTATCTTTTAATATTCTATATGGTCATAAAATAGAACACCCAATATTGGGTTAGGCATTCGAAGAGTTGGGTAAATAGTGAGACCTATGGATGAAAAGTGAAACTGAAATAATTCATAGTGTCCATAAAAATAATTTTAACAAGAGGGAGTTCAAACTCTATGTTTTCTATACAATTTCTAAAAAAAATTGGGATGTTTCCAAATTTCACCTAATCATATCTCCAATTAATGATTAAAAGGATGCCTCTAAAATTTTGGATAACTTATTTTAAGATATTCAACACTTTTACATGGGAATCCTTGAGAATTACATATGAACCTACAAATCCCAAAAATACTTTTGTTTTTAAAATATATGGTGATGTTATTATATTAATGAAATTGTATAAATGAACGGGTTAATTTTAATTTTTACTAGATAATGAAACTAATAAATAGACACATCCTTTTTAGGATGGAATTAAATTTACACATATTATAGAAGAATTAAAAACCAATACTGGTTAAAAAACACTTGACCCATTCCTCCCAGCATCCCAACTTAAAAAGAAAACAAACTTCAAGAAATCATTAATATAATAATAATCATATATAATACATGATTTCTAGATATATTGAAAGTAAAAAAACAAATATAGAGGAAAAATTAGTTATGTAATGATAAATGATGCATAAAGAATTTATTCGTTTAAATATAAAAAATTAAAAACTAAAATATTTAAATAAAATAAGGATAATCATGAATATAGATTCAATACCTAGAATAAAGGACAATATTTCTTCCTCTGTTTCTCATCTTCTCATAGAGAGATGGGTTGGTGATCCATAATTTAGGGGAAAGGGGAACTTGTGATGGGGAAGTGTCAGAGACGAGGTGGGGTAGTGGATGGTGGTGATTAGGGGGATCAGCAGTAGTGATGGTTCAGGAGCGAGAGGTGATAGTGTATTGGGATCTTCCTTAGGGAGCATTGTGAAGAAGTGGGATGGAAACGAGGATTGGGATTCAAAGGAGTAGTGCATGAAGGTGTCTTGCAGTGACATATGCTAGATAATCCCGATAGTGAGGGGTTAGGGCTTGATGATCTTAGGGGGGGTGAAGGTGTCATGTTTGGGGTGTCAAGGAATAATTTTCCAAATTTCAAAAAATGTAAATGTTTTAGTTGTATATTTTTATAAAAAAAATTATATTATGTTATTTTTTTAGTAGTAGTTTCTCAAACCGCCACAATTTGATAATTTTTGTGTTCTGTGACTAAAATTGTAATTATCACGAGTCAATAAGCATAATAAAATTTTAAATAAAAATAATTTTACACTAATTACATTTACATAAAATTTATATCATGATAAAATATGGAATAGTCAATATTGAAAAGTAAATAACTAAAAACCCATTCCATTTTTTCAGTAAATAGATAATGAAACTCACCTAGAGATATTATCATTATAAAAATATCATTGATAATATGATAATGTATAATAAATATGGGAAGGTAAACAAAAAAACACACATACTATTTAATGAAAAAATACTATATGAAACTCATATAGAGATAATATAATTTTTAAAATATCCTCGAATATAATAATTGAATTATTAATGAAGAAATTTACAAATTATTAGAACACATTTTGGTGGGAATATGATACATATAATGTCAATAATATTCAGAATATAGTTTAAAACTATAGGTGTAAACCAATTTTCTTCTTGTATAATTATTCACCTCAAGAGTATACTGATTCCTGAGGGGTATATATATCACCAGGGCCCACTCATGACTATATGTCCAAATCATTACCCATATATCAAATAATGGATTTAATTAATGAAGAATATATCATAGTAAGAAATATATTTATTAAATAAAGAATACATATTTTTAATATTTCTCTAGTCAATTAAATAACATTCAAAGGGAAAAATTTATAAATTAGATACGGTTTAATAAAAATGAATATCCAATTTAAATACAATGCATATATAGTGTAAATTTAGTGTCATGTAATCACAAGAATGTGAATGATTCAATGGAATGTTTTTGAAGATTAAAATGAATCAAAGAAGTGATTTTCAATACTCTCATTTATGAAAATAATAATAACCCATTAAAAATAAGTATACATAATTTTTGAATAAATCATATCTCTGGAGAATTATATGTAAAATCAATGGTAATTTTCATTTATGAGTTTAAATACCCAAAAAATATGTTTAAAACATTCTTGAGGAAAATATCCTTTTAATTATAAATATAAAAATCTAAAACTAATTATTCACAAAAAAATTGGAATATAATTTTCCTTGAAAATATCTTTTTAAATTTATAGAGGCTTCTTTATAAAATTCAATGCTCATGATGGAAGGAAATTATATACATGAAAGTTACATTAAAACAAACATTCTTTTAAAATGTTTCGAAAAATCGTAATATGATTTTTTTTTGCAAAATGACATCAATATTACATTAAAATAATATTTTTAAAAAAATAAGGAAAATATTATTTAATAAATCATTTAGATGAATGTTAAAAAATATATTTTATAAAATAAATTTACTTGTACAAAAATTTCATTTTTTCCGATGATAAAAATACAGTCAAATTTTCATACAATCATTTTACCAATAATTTTATTACAAAAACAGTGAAAAAATTGTACCATAACATGAAATGAATCGTTATTATTAATAGAAAAAAAAAATTTAAGGTGTCTCTTATAAAATGATAAAATAATTTCCTTCAATGTATATTCAAGTATAAATAATCCAGATTAAAACGTGATTATGAAATAAACCCTTAAAATTGTTATAATATTGAATTGAGAATTAAACATTGAATATATTATGGGTATCAAATGTAAATCCATATATAAATGGTTAGGATACAACCTAATATAATCTAAATTCATTATACATATAAATCTAAAATATCAAAGGAAAACTGAGAAGTAATATATAACAAAATGAAATGAAATTAAGTTATAGAATTCATTATCAATTAGTAACATTCATATAAAATACAATTGGATGAAATAATTAATATTTACAATTTAAATATATTTAATTATTATGTATTCATGATATTACATGTCATAGAAGAATTATATAAACCATATAAAAGTAATTAGGTTTATAATGAAAATATATGCTTCAATACAGTGAAATTGTGATGAGGTCCCTTACCTATTGCTTCCATTGGGATGAACATGATTTAACCTCGTATCTAGTTTAAATGAAAATGTTTAAACTTATAAATAAACAACATTAATATTTATAAAATCATATATAATTCTTTTATAACATCTTATCACCTATTTTATAATAATCTATCCTTATTTTCATTAGCCTCGGTGATCATTTCCATGTTTTATCATCCCTTCTTTGTCATGAATGATCTAGTTATTGTGCATATTATATAGATCCATCATTTATAGATTAATAATCCAGAAATAATTATCATATTTTTTCATGTATTTATATAATAATTCCAATAATTAATTATGGTTTTGAGAAATGATATATGATGTGATCATGGATACTGTAGGTCGTACGTATTCCTGAGGAACATTTTCATTTTACAATGATCAATATGGATAGTAGTTAAGTAATATTTTTTTAGTAATTAATTATAAAAATATCATAAATACCTTATTATCTCTCAAATATAAATATATATATCATCTATGTAGTTTTCTTATGAAAATAGAGTCACATCATAATATGAAGTCAGTAGTCCATACGTATATAAACAATATTATCATCATTTAGTGAGTGAAAAGGAAAGAAATAAAATGATATACAATCATTAAAGAATGATATAAATTTAATTAAAATTATTATTATGTAATGAATATAAAATATATTTTTTAACATTATTCTTTTTACCATCTATGTGGAGAGTTAGTGACTGATGAATAACATCACTCCGTGAGGCGGTAGTCCATCGTGCACACGAGCGACGTTATAATTTCTCCTATGGAATATAATGTTAAAAAATTATATATAATAAAATTAAATCATATGTATAATTTTGTTCCAAATACAATACATATAATTTCTATCCATCATCATAACCAACAGATAGTGATGTTGATGGAAAATGCGTCACATCGGTTTTTGAGGAGGTAGTCCGCCGTACACGTGAGTGAAGATTTCATTTCGCATTTTAGGGATATAGATATTTATATAGGTAATTCAAGTATGAAAATAAATTTTCATTGTATTATATATATTGGTGATCTTATATAATGAATAATAGAAAACATCTAAATGAAGTGGAAGAAAAAATAAAATAAACACACAACGTTATAGATTTTACATATTTTAGGACCACCTCTTAAGGATTATAATTAATGTATTACTAGAATGGATTACATGAAAAAAACATTCAAGAATTAGGATATGGATTTTGGGAAGTTTATTTTTAACATTTTGGATAAAACAATTGGGTTCCAATTTGTGAATAAGAAAGAAGAGGGTGATGCCATTTATAAGTGAGGTTAGTGGCACACTTGTAATTTGTTAAATAATAAATCATTACCCAAAATTCCCAAATTCCAATACAGTAAAAAATAGAGAATTATTGAGTTATATAAATTTGATGGTCTCAAAATTTCCCTAAAATTACTTTTTATGGGTTTTTAGGTTATTTTAAACCTTTTCATTTCAGTTTATCCCCCTAGAAATCAAAATTTTACCCTAACTTTGGTAAATTATTTTTATTGTATTCACTATTTATTAAGATAAAAAATTAAGTTTATCTTATTATATAATATAAATTATTATCATTCAAAAAAATAAATCCATTGTTCAAAATTCAGTTGATATACATGTAAAAATTAAATTTTAAAAAACCATCAATGTGGTGAAAAATCATAGTTTCAAAGGCACATTTCTCATAAGTATGGAATGTTTTGACAGTGAAATTGAACATAAAATTAATCCAAATGACCTCAATATTTTATATTTAAAAAAAATATTTTTTCTTAAAAAAAATTAAAATATATTTTATCCTTTTAAATAATTTAAATGTAATGTTAATTTTCAGTTAAAATTTTTATATATCATTATTCATTGAAAAAAGGATCTTTCAAAAAAATCAAAAAAAATAATCTAAATATAAATTTTTATTTCTAGATTTAGAAAATGGAGAATATTTTTTATGTTAAATTATCTAAAATTAGTAAAATATAATTTTAAATTATGTTCTCAAATCATGAATGAAACATCCTTTAGAAAAAAATACACTTTTTCAGAAATCTTTATTTTTCTTTTAAATGATTCTTATTTTATTTCTTATCAATCGACAATTAATAAAATATTTTACATGTGTAAACCATTTACTTTTCTTAGTATATTTTTTAAAAATCATACCCTCTAATTTAACGTCAAGGTTATAGTGGTATAATATATTACAGTTTATTTATACTTGGGATATTGTGTTCAACAGGCTATCGAAGATACTAAATTTGAAGAAATATATTTCTTTTTTTATGCTATATATTAAATTTATCATATAATATGTAATATAATTTTATTTTTTTATGAATCAGTGGTGTTACATTTTCCCCAACATAAATAAAATTCTTCCCCAAAATTTGATCTTTGTTGAGTCAATAAGGATTTCTTATGACTTCTCCATTCCTTATGGTCTTATGTTTTGAAATTCAAAAACAGGTTTTCTTAAATTTTGTCTTTTTATTAAGTTATGTTTTTATTCCTTTCTTAAGATCCTGAATTTCTATTCAGTTATACTTATTAATATTTCATTACGATTTTTCATTCTGTTATATTTACATATGTATCATTATATTTTTTCATTCTGATTACATATACATATTTTTCATACATTCTTTATGATAATGATTCTGGTGTATAAGTGATACTATCTTTATGATATCTATTCCAGTGTATAAGTGATACCGTCTTTATTATACCGATTCTGGTGTAAAAGTGATAATGTCTTTATGATACCGAATCTAGTGTATAATTGATACTATCATTAAGATACCAAATATAGTGTATAAGTGATTCAGATTTTATAATTCCTATTCCAGAACAAATGTGATACTAGTTTCTCAATCCGAATTACTTTTCCTTATGAATCTTTTTTCTTGATAATGTTTTTCTTAAGATTCAGTTTTTCTTAATAATGTTAGAGTTGTTTAATATATCATATCAATATTATCGGATTCTATGTTTTTATTACATAATGCTTATCTTTAACTTAACATCATTTATGTTACTTGAAACGATGTCGTATAATCTATAACATACTAACTGTTGTATGTTTGACACATGTCTAGGACTCTATAAAATTTAAGGAAAATATGACCGTTAGAGAGGAGCTTACCGTTGGGAAGATTTTCCTATAAATACTTGTTCATGTGAATGAGGGAAAAAGAATATAGAGAGTGGATGAAAATGATGCATGTCAAAAAGATTTGAAGTTATTTCCAGAGTCAGATGCTCTTTCAACTCTTAGTGCTTCATGTGGATGTCGTGAAAAACTTTTTCAGGTGTGGAAAACTTGTTTAGACTTTTTTTGTGCAAACTCTGATCGTGTTGATCATGGGTATCCGGGTTTGGAAGACAGAGGTTCTGATTTCCTTCAAAATCGAGGGCTTGTAGGGATAACAAGATAGATACCAATCTTCAGATAGAGGGCTTACCTAGGTTTGGGTGAGACAGAATATTCTTAAGTATAAATAAAGTATTATTTATCCAAGGTTTTTGGATACCCGTCTCTTTAGGTTTAAAAAATCTTGTTGTTACCTATTTTCTATTTCATGTTGATATATTTCCGATGTAATCTTCACTTTGTTAAGGTTAGAAAATAAAACTTTCTTATAACTTGTAATTCCATTACTCTGATTATATTACAGATTTTATATGCTTTAAAGTAGAATATTTTGTTTATGAAAATATTTCTTTTATAGGTGCTATGTATGTTCATTTAACATTGATAAACTAAACATTAAAGGTTCCAAAATAATTTTTAAATAATACAATTCACCCCCCCCTTGTATATTGAGCATCTACATTCATCATTTCTGTCCTACAATTGTTATCAGAGTAGGTATCTAAAATAATTATATCCACATATATGTTTTCTTAATATGGTTTTCTTTTTCTTATTTTATTATAAACATTTTCTTATAATAAGTTATGTGGAATGAAATTCTTTTTAGTATGGCAGGCGTTAATGTTGGATCTATAAATAATCTCAATCCTACTAGACCACCAATCTTTGATGGAAATGACTTTGAGTATTGGAGAGAAAGAATGAAGACCTTTGCAAAAAACACAGTTGTAGACAACTATATTATGTTAGCTAGAGATTATATTATTCTTGATAAGGAACTCAGAACCTTTACTAATCCGGAAAAGGTGGAATACCAGCTAAACTTTAAGGTACGTAATACTTTTCTTTGTTCCATGACTAGAAATACATATAGACAAATTTCATCCTGTAAAGCTACAAATATTATTTAAAAGAAGCTTGAATTAACTCACTTTGGAACTTCTAAAGTTATCGAAACTATAAGAGCTATGATCAGAGCTGAGTATCATGTTTTCTGCTTTCTTTATGGAGAACCCATATGTAAGGTACATCAATGATTCATGACTATAGTCAACTGTAACGCCCCGACCCCAGCTACCTAGAGTCGGTGCATTATTACATAACATTGGCATGATCACAAGAAAGATCAAATCCCGAAAGACCGATTGGTTTAGTAGCCTTGGAAACACTAGATATAATCATAAAGTTTTACATTACATTTCAAAGTGAAAAACTACTACAACAACAAAGTCTTCATATCCACACTATTAACCCCTCATAAAAATCCTTGCAGGTCATTCATAACTTACTTCTTCACATCCTGGGAAAAATAAAACATAGAAAAGGGGTGAGCTCAAATTCCCAGTAAGGATAATAATAAAGCGGAAACTTTCATAAATAAGAATAAACATTTAAGGCCATGTATAACTAAAACAAAAGCCTTTTAAATATGAACTTTCAACATGGTATGGCATAAATAAAATGAAATAATGCCATTTACTTATTCACATGGATATTCTACTAAACGAATAATCACATGAAAAAATCAATAACCACTTTCACAATGTTGGAATGCATAATGCCAGACTATCATAACCACATAGCCAAGGCCTCGTGCCAAGACTACAAATAATATTTTGTCAAGGCCTTGTGCCAAGACACTAGTTTGTCTCATGAGACCTACCGATGCATCGAGGAGCTATAGCGGGCTCCACCCGTCACTTATTAAGTCCAATGCATTCCCATATGAAAAGGTTTAAACATAACATAAACATTCATATCAAAACTAGCATACGAAATGTCAATAATTTCACCATAAACTATGAATGGTATAAAAATAGCACATCCATAGTCAAACATATCACAAAACCTTCAATACAATATAGAAGTTTTGTATCATAATAAATCAACTTCAAATAATCTTAAAATCCATCAAAGGATGTTGACATAGATGAAATCAAAATTCTTTTTAAAGAAATATCTCCTTTCATTTTGAAACCATTTAAGATCCATATAAAATAAAACATTTTCTTTGAAAATATTCTTATAAGCTTGTAAGGAAATCTTTGAAGATTTTATAACGGCGTAAAATAACCGCACCCGCCGTATAAGTTAAAAAAAACATTCTTACCTCAATTCTATCGAAAAGGTTAAAAAGGACCTTGTTTTGAAAACGACGGAAAGATTCCTTTATAAACCTCTTATAAAAATTCAAACAAGGGTATAAATGACTTTAACCCATAAAAATGTTTTGAAATACATTTTTAAGAAACATGGATGTGGATGATAAAGATATCCCAGTAGATTATTACGTATAAACAACCTCGGATAATGAAGAGATTGTGAAATAACCCTTACCTTGTACTTTTCCTTGGTTGGGGTAGGTTAACCTCCTGTATAATGGTGAAATAATTGTTATTAAATTATACAAGAATCATATATATTAATATGATATCATATATGATCTTTTAACATTGATTTATTAATAATATCTTAGAATTATCATCGTTTCGGGTGTTAACTTACTCATTTTCTTTTATATGTTTTGTTACATAATCCATGTTTGTTGTATCTTATTCATATCCAGAATGATATCAAGTCCTTAAACATCATTTTTAAATCATAAAATGATAATTATACTTGAATGGATACGATGGAGAATGAATCTCATCGCGTTCGTGGAGACGGTAGTCCGTACGTACGCACGAGCGACAATATCATTCTTTTGATATTAAAATAATATATAAATGAATGGTATAACATATATACAGAATCATTAACATGTTATATTTATTATTTACATGAGTTACACATCATTATTATACCCATCCAAATAATATTATATTGAATAACAATTACACCACGACGTGGAGACGGTAAGCCGTACGTACGCACGTATGGTGACATGTTATTCAAAGGGTGGATAGGATAATGAATATGGTTGTACCATATTTATAATAACATCACAGTATATGTGAGATACTGGAGTTATTATTTTAGAATGGTAAGAACAAAGGAAGAAGAAGTGGAAGAAGAAATGAACTTAGAAAAGGGTGGTGAAATCATTACCTCTTCTTCGGGTTCTTCCTTTTGATTTGATCAAAAGGGCTCCTTAGGTTGGCTTTATGATCAAACTAAGGCCCCTAGGTTGTAGTGAGGGATGTTGGGAGAGTATTTTGGCAGAGTTTGGCCGAACCAAAAGGCTTTGAAGGTGTGAAGAAATGAGAAGGAGAAGTGCCCTTTTATAAGAGGGGTGAGGGGCACCTTTGGAAAAGTTAGAAATATTAATTTATAATAAATTCATATTCGGTTTCTAATGGCTCCAAAGCTTATTATTCAAAGGCTAAGGTGGGGATAAGTCGAAAACCACTCAACCAATAGAATTTAGACAGATTTGGGTACTTATATTAACCTTATCTTTAAGTATTAACTCTAAGTTAATTAGTTTCACTTTTACAATGTCTCTTTGTATTTTTATATAATATGGTTAATAAACTTACTATATACATCCAAGCGACCCCCAAGTGGTACATTAATGATGAACCTATCATTATATAAGTCTCTTGGCCGAACCTTAGATTTTTTGGAATTTAATATCAATTAATAATATAATATTTGTTTTAAGAACTCTTTTATGTCAATTTTGACACTATTCAATAGTTGATTTTTTTGAAACTCATAACAGATTTATTACTTCGAAAAAAGTCAATTAAATCAATCCTAATATATCATATTATCCTAGAAAATTAGTGTAATTCATTAAAAGTTTCATATTATATTTATTTGGGTATTTATAATATCAATTATGTTAATTTTTTACTATTTTAGTAATTACTGAATCATCATTGTGTCATAAATAAAATAAATTAGTTAATGTCTAAAAATTATAAATAAAATATCATCATGTAGGAAATCGTTTTATCTTTCTAATGAATATTTAAAATCGAAAATCCAACATGTATAACCCTATGTAAAAATTGTTCTTCTAAACGATGTAAGCTTATGCCATTTTTATTTTTATTTTAACTTTATTAATATAATGTGTCCCTACCACATACAAGTGGCTCCAAGGGGTCCCCAAATTGACCCAAGGATGCCCATGGTCAAGTATGTGTCCACCAATATGGTTAGGACACGTTTTAGGGTAATTTAGTATTATTATAATATTATTTTTTAACCCTTATTTACCGGATTTACCCTTTAACCATGGTAAATAAAATATTTACCGCAGTAATTATTCAAAATGTGTAAAAATAAAAGTTACCTATTTACACAATTTGAACATCCTGATTCCAAATATGGAATCCATTTTCCTAAATTCAAAACACAGAAGTGGCAGAAATTAATTTAAAATTAATTCCCGCTGTCAAAACAAAAAGCGTGTTTTTAAGAGATAATAACTATCAAAAGATTGACACTTGTTTATGTTCGGTTTAATTGTAAAATTATGTCCAATGATAAAAATTAAATTGAATGGTAAAAATATATTCTAAATATACTTTAAAACCACTCAAATTCATAATTTATCACTATTAATTATTTTGATTAAAAAAGTTGTTTTTAATTAAAATTTAGAAATTTTCACTATTCATCAAAATATGAAAGTTATCCGAAATGTACCAAAATTTCACCCTAGGATAATTTTGATATTCCGAATCCAAAAATGAAGCCCATTTTGAAATATAGAATATATATTATTTCAAAAAGTAGGTATTACTATTCACAACGGCTAGTTTAATTAGTTGTGGTGTGTGTTAGAACTCGAGGTTGCGTACAACACACGCTATCGCATTATTCGAAGGGAAACGTACCGTAGAAGCTTGGGGTGTTACATTCTCCCCTCCTTCAAATAATTGCGTCCTCGCAATTTCTAGGGTATTACTGCATAAAAATACTTGGGTGGTTCTTCATCATAAGTTCCTCGGGTTCCCACGTTGCCTCTTCCATCTTATGATTTCTCCACAAAACTTTTACCAGACGCGTCGTCCGGTTTCTCAGTACTTGTTCTCTTGTATCAAGAATCCTGACGGGCTCTTCGCAATAAGACAGATCGGGTTCCAGTTCTAATTCCTCATAGGTGAGTACATGCGTCGGATCAGGCATGTATTTCCTCAATAGAGATACGTGGAACACATCGTGAACTTTGGAGAGACTTGGCGGCATTGCCAATCGGTAAGCTACAACCCCAATTCGTTCTAGAATTTCGAAAGGTCCGATGTACCTGGGACTCAAATTACCTTTCTTACCAAAACGTATGACTCCCTTCCACGGAGATACCTTCAGAAAAACATGATCACTGACTTGAAATTCCAAATCCTTCCTTCGATTATCGGCATAGCTCTTCTGCCTACTTTGAGCTGCTTTGATGTGATTTTGGATTACTTTCACCTTTTCCACCGTTTCCTCCACCAGCTCTGGGCCTACAAGTTTTCTTTCACCAACGTCATCCCAACAGGTTGGTGTACAACATCTCTTTCCGTATAACGCTTCATATGGTGCCATCTGTATACTCGAATGGAAGCTATTGTTATAGGAAAATTCTACCAGTGGTAAATATTGATCCCACATACCCTGAAAGTCAAGTGAGCAAGATCTCAACATGTCTTCTAAGGTTTGAATAGTCCGTTCTGATTGTCCGTCTGTCTGAGGGTGGTAAGCAGTGCTCAAATGAAGTTCAGTATCCAGGGATTTCTGAAGACTTTTCCAAAATCTTGAAGTAAAACGGGGATCACGATTAGAAACAATCGATAGGGGTACTCCATGAAGTCTCACAACTTCATTAATGTATAGTCTTGCTAGACGTTCCAGGGGTAGATCTTCTCTTATAGCAAGAAAATGTGCTGACTTGGTAAGACGATCAACAATAACCCATATTGCATCGTTCCTTCTAGGAGTCTTTGGTAGCCCCATGACAAAGTCCATTGTAATATTGTCCCATTTCCACTCCGGTATGGGAAGAGGTTGCATGACTCCTCCAGGCTGTTGCCTTCCAGCTTTCACTTGTTGACAAACCATACATCTTGACACAAAATCAGCAATCTCCCTCTTCATGTTGTCCCACCAAAAATGTTCCTTCAAATCTCTATACATTTTGGTGCTCCCATGGTGTATAGAGAAATTGGAACTATGAGCATCATCCAGCAATTCCCTTTTTAGATCAGGTATATTGGGAACACAAAGTCTCTTCTCGAATTTCAAAATTCCATCTTCATACACAAAGTCTCTCAATCTCCCATCATTCACAGCTTTAATCTTCTTTTGGAATTCGTCATCATCGGTCTGAGAACTCTTAATCCTTTCTAGTAAAGATGGTTTGGCAACCATTTGAAAAAGCATTGATGTTTCACCTTCCCTGGTTATTCCCATGTCCATTTTCACTAGATCCATGAAAATTGGATCCCTTTCAATTCTCATATTGTTCAAAACTCCATGGTCTTTTCTACTCAAAGCATCTGCCACCTTGTTTGCCTTCCCCGGGTGGTAGTGTATCGTACAATCATAATCCTTGAGTAATTCAAGCCATCTCCTTTGCCTCATGTTGAGTTCTTTTTGTGAGAAAATATACTTCAAACTCTTGTGATCAGTATAAATCTCACATTTTTCACCATAGAGGTAGTGCCTCCATATTTTCAAAGCAAAGATCACTGCTGCTAACTCGAGATCATGAGTAGGATAGTTTTGTTCATGAATTTTCAACTGTCGTGATGCATAGGCAATAACTCTATCATTCTGCATAAGGACACAGCCAAGTCCTTTCTTTGATGCATCACTATAAATAACGAACCCATCATTCCCCGATGGTAGAGTCAATATAGGAGCATTGACTAATCTTCTCTTCAGTTCTTCGAAACATTCTTCACACTCTTTAGTCCAAACAAATTTAACCCCTTTACGTGTGAGCTTCGTTAATGGGTTAGCCAATCGGGCAAAATTCTGGATGAAACGTCGATAATAACCTGCCAAACCAATAAAACTACGTACCTCAGTTATACTCGTAGGTGCTGGCCATTCTTGGATTGCCTTGGTCTTAGAAGGATCAACAGAGATTCCATCTTTAGAGACAATATGGCCAAGAAAAGAAATCTCCTGAAGCCAGAATTCACACTTGCTAAACTTTCCATATAATTCATGCCTCCTCAGAGTCTTCAAGATAATGCGCAAGTGATTTTCATGATCTTCATAGGTTTTGGAGTATACCAATATATCATCAATAAATACCACCACAAATTCATCGAGATACTCCTTGAAAACTCTATTCATCAGATCCATGAATACAGAGGGTGCATTAGTCAATCCAAACGGCATTACAGTAAACTCGTAATGCCCGTACCTGGTTCGAAATGCTGTTTTCGGAATGTCTTCCTTCTTTACACACAACTGATGGTATCCAGATCGAAGGTCAATCTTTGAAAAGTATTGAGCTCCATGCAGTTGGTAAAATAAATCATCAATACGAGGTAGGGGATACTTGTTCTTTATCGTTATAGCATTGATCTCCCTGTAGTCGATACATAACCTCATAGATCCATCTTTCTTTTTAACAAAAAGAACAGGGGCTCCCCATGGAGAAACACTAGGGCGAATAAATCCCTTATTACTCAATTCCTCTAGTTGTTTCGTTAGTTCGACTAACTCTACAGTAGCCATTCTATAAGGGGTCTTCGATATAGGCCTTGATCCAGGAATCAAATCAATAGAAAACTCTACTTCTAGTTCTGGAGGATGTCCAGGTAAATCTTCCGGAAATACATCTACAAACTCTTTCACAATAGGTACATCCTCTATTTGAACATTCCTTTCCTCACCGACAGTTATTTCATTCTCTTACTCCCCGATAATTGAATTAAGTTGAGCTACAGGGGGTGGATCTAAATAAGAATTAGGTGGTGACGATTCTGCTCTAAAAATAAGGTTCTCCTTATCATTATCATCAAGAATCGTAACCTCTTTCTTCTTACAATAAATCTTCGCATCATAGTCCGAAAGCCATTCCATACCGAGGATTATGTCAAACTCAATCATAGGTATGACGATGAAATCAGCAGATAAAGAAAATTTATGTGCTCTAATGGGGACTGATTCACAAAACTTTGTTGCAACGATACTTCCCTTAGGAGTTTTAACTGACAACTCCCTTATTAAATCAAATTGGAAATATCTAATTTTCTTAGCAAACTGGGAAGATATGAAACAATGCGATGATCCAGAATCAAATAATGCATTTGCTAAACTTGAGGAAACCATTAAATTACCTGCCACCACGTCTTTCGGTGCTTCTACCTCAGCAGTAGTGATAGCATAAGCCTGGCCTTGATCCCTTGGCCTTTTCTGAGGTAAGTTCTCCTGACGCTTAGGACATGCATTTGCATAATGCCCCATCTCCCTGCAATTGTAGCACTGAACGTTGGTAGCTTCCTTCTTCCCCTTGCAATCATGAGCTTGGTGGCCTTTTTCACCACACTTGTAACAGACTCCCATTCCCTTCAGGCAAGCACCGGGGTGTTTCTTCCCGCACTTACCACAAGATGGATATTCAACCTTTCCCTTCTTCCCCTTATTTCCATTCCCAGATTGATCAGCAGGTCTCTTCTTCTCTTGCTTTGCTTTAAAGTCATAAGACTTAGAGAATTCCTTTTCGGTCTTGATAGCACATGAGACAATGTCTTCGTACGATGAAAAGGATTGTGAGACTAATGCTCGACGGAGAAATGGTTTTAACCCATCAAAGAAACGATCAATCTTACTTCTTGGGTTGTGAATATAATCACCAGCGTACCTCGCTAACCTTGTAAAGTTAGCCTCATACTTTGTGACATTCTCATCCTCCTTTTGTCTCAGACTCAGAAATTGTCTTTCCATATCTGCTCGATGGTCGCGAGGAAAGTATTTTTCTAAAAACAGATCTTTGAACTCCATCCATTCCATGTTTGATACTTCATCATCTTCCTTCATGTTTTGAATCAATGACCACCATTGATCAGCATCTCCAGTGAGGCGGTAAACTGCCATGGTAACTTTTTCCCTTTCACTACACCCCAAAGCCTGAAATATTTTCTCTAGGGAAAATATCCATTGCTCAGCTACTAAGGGATTTGTACTCCCATTGAACGTTGGTGGTTGTTGTCTCATGAATCGATCTAACATTGATCCTCCACGCTGCGGATCAGGGTGCTCCATACGGGTAAGGTTATTATTCATAACCTGAGTAAGTTGTCCCAGTACGGTGATTAGCTGATCAGCACCAGTTGCATCACCAGCCCCACTATAATTATCTTGAGCAGGAGGGCAATCCCTACATGGAGTGCGTGCATTGATACGGTTTCCATTTCTTCCACTAGGCGCCATTTCTAAACAATGTCATAAACTAGATCAGTTTATGAATCAAAATACGTAATCCCATACTTATAAAACACTAAACATAAATTGAACTATCTATGGATATAATCCATAATCATAAATATGTTTTCTTTGAGGAAGTATATACTCATAAACCCTTCATAATGATTTGTAAAGAAAGTGAGAGTTATCCAAAGCATATCCCCCGGGAGTGTCGTAACCAAGAGTGCAGCAAGGCCCGTTGTCGTGCACCAGTTCCCGTTCGAGTCTAGCTCAAAGCGGTGTTTTCGGGTTTTACCCCTAGGTACATCTGTGCCAGAGCCGCCTCTACCTGCTCGTATCCAGACAGGGATGTATTGCTCGGAAAACTCACAAAGTCTCTACAATACCAAAATTCTAGGAAGTTCTTCTATACTAATCCTCAAAGTTCATCTTAGGTCTATGTGCTCTAATCAGAGTTTATCTAAATCTAGTTTCCAAGGTTTGTACTAAACTTCCTCTGATACCAACTGTAACGCCCCGACCCCAGCTACCTAGAGTCGGTGCATTATTACATAACATTGGCATGATCACAAGAAAGATCAAATCCCGAAAGACCGATTGGTTTAGTAGCCTTGGAAACACTAGATATAATCATAATGTTTTACATTACATTTCAAAGTGAAAAACTACTACAACAACAAAGTCTTCATATCCACACTATTAACCCCTCATAAAAATCCTTGTAGGTTATTCATAACTTACTTCTTCACATCCTGGGAAAAATAAAACATAGAAAAGGGGTGAGCTCAAATGCCCAGTAAGGATAATAATAAAGCGGAAACTTTCATAAATAAGAATAAACATTTAAGGCCATGTATAACTAAAACAAAAGCCTTTTAAATATGAACTTTCAACATGGTATGGCATAAATAAAATGAAATAATGCCATTTACTTATTCACATGGATATTCTCCTAAACGAATAATCACATGCAAAAATCAATAACCACTTTCATAATGTTGGAATGCATAATGCCAGACTATCATAACCACATAGCCAAGGCCTCGTGCCAAGACTACAAATAAGATTTTGTCAAGGCCTTGTGCCAAGACACTAGTTTGTCTCATGAGACCTACCGATGCATCGAGGAGCTATAGCGGGCTCCACCCGTCACTTATTAAGTCCAATGCATTCCCATATGAAAAGGTTTAAACATAACATAAACATTCATATCAAAACTAGCATACGAAATGTCAATAATTTCACCATAAACTATGAATGGTATAAAAATAGCACATCCATAGTCAAACATATCACAAAACCTTCAATACAATATAGAAGTTTTGTATCATAATAAATCAACTTCAAATAATCTTAAAATCCATCAAAGGATGTTGACATAGATGAAATCAAAATTCTTTTTAAAGAAATATCTCCTCTCATTTTGAAACCATTTAAGATCCATATAAAATAAAACATTTTCTTTGAAAATATTCTTATAAGCTTGTAAGGAAATCTTTGAAGATTTTATAACGGCGTAAAATAACCGCACCCGCCGTATAAGTTAAAAAAAACATTCTTACCTCAATTCTATCGAAAAGGTTAAAAAGGACCTTGTTTTGAAAACGACGGAAAGATTCCTTTATAAACCTCTTATAAAAATTCAAACAAGGGTATAAATGACTTTAACCCATAAAAATGTTTTGAAATACATTTTTAAGAAACATGGATGTGGATGATAAAGATATCCCAGTAGATTATTACGTATAAACAACATCGGATAATGAAGAGATTGTGAAATAACCCTTACCTTGTACTTTTCCTTGGTTGGGGTAGGTTAACCTCCTGTATAATGGTGAAATAATTGTTATTAAATTATACAAGAATCATATATATTAATATGATATCATATATGATCTTTTAACATTGATTTATTAATAATATCTTAGAATTATCATCGTTTCGGGTGTTAACTTACTCATTTTCTTTTATATGTTTTGTTACATAATCCATGTTTGTTGTATCTTATTCATATCCAGAATGATATCAAGTCCTTAAACATCATTTTTAAATCATAAAATGATAATTATACTTGAATGGATATGATGGAGAATGAATCTCATCGCGTTCGTGGAGACGGTAGTCCGTACGTACGCACGAGCGACAATATCATTCTTTTGATATTAAAATAATATATAAATGAATGGTATAACATATATACAGAATCATTAACATGTTATATTTATTATTTACATGAGTTACACATCATTATTATACCCATCCAAATAATATTATATTGAATAACAATTACACCACGACGTGGAGACGGTAAGCCGTACGTACGCACGTATGGTGACATGTTATTCAAAGGGTGGATAGGATAATGAATATGGTTGTACCATATTTATAATAACATCACAGTATATGTGAGATACTGGAGTTATTATTTTAGAATGGTAAGAACAAAGGAAGAAGAAGTGGAAGAAGAAATGAACTTAGAAAAGGGTGGTGAAATCATTACCTCTTCTTCGGGTTCTTCCTTTTGATTTGATCAAAAGGGCTCCTTAGGTTGGCTTTCTGATCAAACTAAGGCCCCTAGGTTGTAGTGAGGGATGTTGGGAGAGTATTTGGGCAGAGTTTGGCCGAACCAAAAGGCTTTGAATGTGTGAAGAAATGAGAAGGAGAAGTGACCTTTTATAAGAGGGGTGAGGGGCACCTTTGGAAAAGTTAGAAATATTAATTTATAATAAATTCATATTCGGTTTCTAATGGCTTCAAAGCTTATTATTCAAAGGCTAAGGTGGGGATAAGTCGAAAACCACTCAACCAATAGAATTTAGACAGGTTTGGGTACTTATATTAACCTTATCTTTAAGTATTAACTCTAAGTTAATTAGTTTCACATTTACAATATCTCTTTGTATTTTTATATAATATGGTTAATAAACTTACTATATACATCCAAGCGACCCCCAAGTGGTACATTAATGATGAACCTATCATTATATAAGTCTCTTGGCCGAACCTTAGATTTTTAGGAATTTAATATCAATTAATAATATAATATTTGTTTTAAGAACTCTTTTATGTCAATTTTGACACTATTCAATAGTTGATTTTTGTGAAACTCATAACAGATTGATTACTTCGAAAAAAGTCAATTAAATCAATCCTAATATATCATATTATCCTAGAAAATTAGTTTAATTCATTAAAAGTTTCATATTATATTTATTTGGGTATTTATAATATCAATTATGTTAATTTTTTTACTATTTTAGTAATTACTGAATCATCATTGTGTCTTAAATAAAATAAATTAGTTAATGTCTAAAAATTATAAATAAAATATCATCATGTAGGAAAGCTTTTTATCTTTCTAATGAATATTTATAATCGAAAATCCAACATGTATAACCCTATGTAAAAATTGTTCTTCTAAAAGATGTAAGCTTATGCCATTTTTATTTTTATTTTAACTTTATTAATATAATGTGTCCCTACCACATACAAGTGGCTCCAAGGGGTCCCCAAATTGACCCAAGAATGCCCATGGTCGGGTATGTGTCCACCAATATGGTTAGGACACGTTTTAGGGTAATTTAGTATTATTATAATATTATTTTTTAACCCTTATTTACCGGATTTACCCTTTAACCATGGTAAATAAAATATTTACCGCAGTAATTATTCAAAATGTGTAAAAATAAAAGTTACCTATTTACAAAATTTGAACATACTGATTCCAAATATGGAATCCATTTTCCTAAATTCAAAACACAGAAGTGGCAGAAATTAATTTAAAATTAATTCCCGCTGTCAAAACAAAAAGCGTGTTTTTAAGAGATAATAACTATCAAAAGATTGACACTTGTTTATGTTTGGTTTAATTGTAAAATTATGTCCAATGATAAACATTAAATTGAATTGTAAAAATATATTCTAAATATACTTTAAAACCACTCAAATTCATAATTTATCACTATTAATTATTTTGATTAAAAAAGTTGTTTTTAATTAAAATTTAGAAATTTTCACTATTCATCAAAATATGAAAGTTATCCGAAATGTACCAAAATTTCACCCTAGGCTAATTTTGATATTCCGAATCCAAAAAAGAAGTCCATTTTGAAATATAGAATATATATGATTTCAAAAAGTAGGTATTACTATTCACAACGGCTAGTTTAATTAGTTGTGGTGTGTGTTAGAACTCGAGGTTGCGTACAACACACGCTATCGCATTATTCGAAGGGAAACGTACCGTAGAAGCTTGGGGTGTTACATCAACAGCTTACAATCTAGGATGAGAATGGTTTATATGAGGAATCTCTTATATAAAATATTATAGACATCATTCCTAATGAATGGGAATCAAAGAAAACTAATATACATGAAAATAGTAAAGTTACACTGATTTCTCTCGATGAACTATTTGGAACCCTTCTTCAACATGAAACCAGAATGAAGAGAGATGATGATAATATTAAGAAGAAGAATGAAAATGGAGGTGTTTCTTTTACAATTACATCAAAAAATATGAAATTCAAGACTCTTAAGAGATTAACAAGATCTAAATATAAGAAGGTTGTTGTTAAGACTGAATCTAGTGAAAGTGAAACTTCAGAAAATTAGTTCGCCAATCTTGCTAAGAGGATGAACAAGATTGTTGGGAAGAAGAACATTCAATATAGATACAAGAAGAAAGATGGAAAAGATAAGAAAGTTAGAGAAGTGAAATTTTATGAATGTAGAAGAACTAGTCATATCAGACATGATTTTCCCTTACTTAAGAAAAGAGACAAGAAGGACAATAATTTTGAGAGAAACTAGAAGATTTTTGTAACATGCCAGATCCAGGTGTCACACAATGGGTGCCCTTAACCCGGTTAGTCACATGACCTCAAGTGCATTTCCCCAGACACCAGAGGCTGCCGACTTGCAGCGAGGACCTAGGACTGATAGTCAGGAAACTATGCCCTCATTTTTCAAAGTGTAGTGCACCTGAAGAAATATTAAAACAGAAAAGAGGAAGCGGTAAACAATATAAACAAGAAATGAACATTTGAAGTAAAAGATAACTAGAATTAATATATAAATAATGATACAACATGTCACTAATTCTAGGAAAGCATCCAAAACAAGAAACACTCCAATAACATACAATGCATCACAAAGTACAAAAGTACAACTATGAAAGCTAAAACAGTGCTACTGGAACTCAACAGCATCACAGGCCAAAGCTCGGTCCCATGCCCTCCAACTCCTCTACAACAATCATGTACCTGTGTATAGACTCTTTCCCTTATCAACACCTATAGAAATACAATATATTTGGGCCCATGACATGACCCAAACATGGTGTGAGAAATAAATCCCAATAGGAAACCACCAAAGGCCAGATCCTAACTGTTAGTGAATATGTGAAACAATAGTTTGCAATAATAAAATGCAGTAAACTAAGAAGTACTCAAAAGTAACTATCTCTACCAGTCAAATTTACATTTTAATAATTATTTAACAATTCAATATAATTGAATTATGAGTGTTTCCAAGACTCATCTTTGGCTAACAATCTCCTATACAATGCCACATCAGAAATCAAAACAGGATATCTAACTGGTAAAAGATAATAATGGTAATACCAAGACTGTGCTTTAGCATGGCAGGTACAACATAAGAAATCACCAAAGTGAATATTTAAAGTAAAAATTATCCTCAGACTTGAAATTCCTTACCATCAGGTAAACATGAACCAAACCCTCAGGTGACTGCCCTCAGGAATTATGAATATTTCCCTCAGGCATAAAATATATTTCCCTCAGGCACAGAAGCTACTGCCCTTTGGAATAAAATATGTTACCCTCAGCCTAAACAAAACCTTTACCTCAGTCCAAAAAAAAAACTACCCACAGTCATTCTATAGGAAATGAAAGTAATCGAGCTGAGCCCATAGCATAAGAAATCAATTTATATATGTTTCCTCTAAGGAAAACTCAAAACATGTTATAATCTTGGCATACCCACGGGTATCCTGGCTAAACGGCTGAACAAGGGAACCACACCATCGGGGTGGCCCTGGATCAAAGCAACGATCCTAAATAGTAATTCATATATAATCAATATATTACCTATGAAATTCTAGGTATCTAAACCGTCAAGGCCTCAATCACACGACACCCCGTACATGGGCACATGGAACAACGGTACACAAAATCAACTCAATAGTTTCAATCAAACACAAAACCACCTACCTTGATATCCTCTGATCAATATACGTGAAATGCGCCTCCCGAAACCACTAATAATGACATAGATCTGAGATAAAATATTACCAATTCAAACCCAAATAACATTCCTTAGGGAAATAATTGGATGGATAGGTTCTAGAAGAAAGAAGATCTCACCCGTGTGGTTCAAATGAGATCGAAGACGGAGGAATCAAAGTCCTGGTGAGTGATCAGGATCTCCTCCAAGCCTCAGCCTCCTTTCCCACGACTTCAGTGCATTCTATACCTTATCTGCCGAATGAGGAGGCTACAACATGTTTTTAATAAAAAAACATAACTACACGGAGTTTACTTTCCATTTTTAACTATTCCACTAGCGGCTTCTTTCCACCGCCTCACTATTCATCTACCGACTTGATTACACAATGTGTGTTACTTAGTACACGGCATGTTACATTGTTCTGCTGGAGGCTACTCCCACCATCTTACTGTTTACCTACTGACTGATTACACAATGTGTATTACTAAGCACATGGTGTGTAGTTATTTTTTACACCCTTAATCACTGATAAGCCTACACACCTTGTATTTTCATCCCACATTGCCAAAGTACAAGGTGTGTGTACAAAAGTACATGGCGTGTACCCATAAATTTGGGATTTTTCCCACATTTCTCTTGTTTTATCAAAAACACTTAAGGAAAAAGGAAAAGAAGAAACATGTACCTCATGAATAGGAATCAGTTTCTTACAAAATTCCCCCCTTAAAGCGACTCATCCCCGAATTTCCCTTCCAAGGGTGGGGAAGATAAAGCTTAGAACAACTCTGGCCACCGAGCAAGTACGTCGGTCTCCCGATCCCAGGTTTCATCCGGCACTCAGCCATACTTCCATGACACCCTTAAGAGAGGAAGTGATTGGCCTCAGAGAACCTTTCTGCTCCTAACAATAATATAAATCAGTTTCTCCTCAAAGGATGCATCGACTTGAATCTCAACTTCCTCAGGATGAAAAAAGTGAGAGTGGTCTGAGTGATAACGGCGTAGCTGGGATACGTGGAAGACGTCATGCATGGCCCAATATCTGTGTGGTAACTAAAACTGATAGGCAACAGGCTCGACTCTCTCCAGAATCTAAAATGGCCCTACATACCTTGGTGAAGGTTTACCTAGTCTCCTAAACCGCTTGTGTCCAAACCATTATGAAACACATAAGTAAACCTGATCCTTGACCATGAACTCGAAGGGTCATCTGCGGCGATCAGCATAAGATTTTTGATGAGGCTGCATAGTAGCCATCCGCTTCTGAATCAACTAGACCTGATTTGATGTCTCCTACACGAGAGATGGTCTTAGTAAATCTGCCCCACCTACCTCCAACTAGCACATGGGTGATCTGCATGGCCCACCATATAAAGCCTCGTATGGTTCCATCTGAACAGTAGCCTAAAACTATTGTTATAGGCAAACTGGACCAGGGGTATGTGCTTCTCCCAAGAGCCACCAAAGTCTAAGACGCATGCCCGCATCATGTCATCAAGAAAAGGTATCGTATGCTTCGAAATGACATTGGTCTGAGGCTGGTATGTTGTGCTCAAAAGCAACTGTGTACCCAGTACCCTCTGAAACCTCTGCCAGAAACGAGACGTAAAATGGGTGTACCGATATGAAACGATAGAATGAGGGACCTCATCAAGACATACAACCTCTTGGATATAAAACTTGATGATCTCGTCAACACCAAAGTTCTCCTTGATCAGCAAAAGGTGATCTACCTTTGTAAGTCTGTCCACAACAACACATACGACATCATTGCCTCGAGGTGACCTCAGCAACACGGTCACGATGTCCATCGTGACATCATACCATTTCCACATCAGAATGGTTAACTTTTGTAACTGTACGACTGGCCTCTGATGCTCTTCCTTCACCTGCTGACAGTTGGAACATCTTGTAACAAAAAAAACTACCTCTCTTTTCATACTCAGCCAAAAATACTAATGTCTCAAGTCACGGTACATTTTGGTAACCCCTGGGTGCACTGCCCAACCTAAAGCATGAAACTCATGCATCAACTCCTCATGTATATCAACTGGAAATCACACTCATCCATGGATACGCATTACCTTGTCATCTCCAATCGTCCAACAAGGAGGGGGGTCCTCACTTGCCACATACTCCCATAGAACTAGGCCTTCTGAATCTGATAGATGTCTTATCCTCACTCTATCTATGGGGTAGAAGTCATTGCTAAGGATGAAAGATAGGCTCACCCCTGACTATTGTGAACCTCCAAATTCATCTCAGAGAACAAATCCATAAGATTCCACTCACCACTGGCCACCTGCACTGCATGTATCTGAGTCCTCCTACATAGTGCATTAGCTACTTAATTACCTTTACCATGTGTATAATCAATCTAGAATTTTAAGGACTGAAGGTATTCAAACCACCTTCGCTATCTCAAATTCAATTCAAGCTGGGTAAATATGTATTTAAGACTTTTGTGGTCCATAAACACCACAAAATGTTCTCCCAAGAGTTAATGTCTCCAACAGTGTAACACATGAAAGACGAAAACCAGCTCAAGATCATGCGTTGGGTAATTCCTGTCATGTGTCCTCAACCGCTGAGACCCGTATGAAACTACTTGATCTCCCTGCATCAACATAACTCCCATCCCAATGCCTGATGCATCATAGAAAACTGTATAGCTCTTCCCTTTCTCTAGAAGTATCATGACTAGTACTGATGTCAACCTTTTATTCAGCTCATGAAAGGCTATCTCACAAGATCCTGAACAAAAGAACTTCATACCCATCTATGTTAAACACATCAACATCACTACTAAGCGAGTGAAGTACTATATAATGTGCCAATGGTAACCAGTTAGCCCCAAGAAACTCCGTATTTCAAACATGTTCTTAGGATGCTCCCTAGAAACTATTGTTGTCACATTCTCTAGGTCTACCCCAACTTCATCCTCTTAGATAATATTACCCAAGAAGTGAATCTGGTCCATCCAAAAGTGGCACATTGAGAGCTTAGGATATAACTGATCCTCTCTCAGTGTACTCAGTACGATCTCAAGATGGGTGTCATGGTAATGTCGAGTGTGAGAGTACACCAAGATATAATCCACAAAGACTACCACAAAAAAATCTTGATATGGGCGGAACACATGATTCATCATATTCATGAAAACTGCTGGCATGTTCATGAGTCTGAACCGCATGACTATGTACTTCTATAGACCATATCTTCTCTGAAAGGCTGTAAGCGGTATGTCTGATGGTATAACATGCAACTGATGATATCCAAATCTCATTTCAATCTTAGAGAACACTCATGGTCCTCAAAGTTGATCAAAAAAATCATAAATCTTTGGTAAGGGATATCGGTTCTTGACCTCCAACTGGTCCAACATCCGATAATCCACACAAGTTCTAAGGGTACCATCCTCCTTATATGCAAATAGGATAGGAAAACCCCAAGGAGAAGTACTGGGTCAGATGAAACCCTTTGTTTGAAACTCCTCTAACTACCTCTTGAGCTTCTGCAATTCTATCATAGCCATCTTGTAAGGAGAAATGGACACTGGTGCCACTCCTGGGATAAGATCAATAGAGAAGCCCATCGCTCGCTCTGGTTGTAGTTCTAAAAAGTAATCTATGAAGACATCCCTGAAAAAATTAACCATTAGAGGGAAATACTTCCGAAACGTTCTCTGGTCATCCAGATATAAACTCACAATTTGGGATCTCAATCCACCTCCCCATGATGCTCGCGTCTAGCTAGCCTCTCCTGGACATCCCATCTGCCCTTGTATAGAAACTCTCCGCCCTATGGTGACATGAAACTCACCATGCAACGATAGTAGTCCACAAAGGCTTGAAATGGTACCATCCAGTCCATCCCGAGAATGACATCATAGATTTACATCTCTAAGACATTAAGGTCCCATAGAAAGTGACACCCACCAACCTCTAGGGGGCACTCCTTACACTAATGCACACCTTCCATTCTAATTCCAAATAGAGTGTATAGCATTATGATATCAGAAGAAGATGAAACACAGATCCCAAGGATCTCAACAATGAGAACAAATATAAAGCTATGCATAGAACAAGTATCGAAAAGTATAGAAGATAAAACAGAAGCAACTAGAATTGTACCTCGGATAGTGGAAGGTCTGAGATCCTGCTCCTGTTAGGTCTGTTGTACTCCATATGCCTGGCCAGTTTCATGCCCCTACGACAAAACCTGGCTACCCTGAGCTGACTTTCCCTGCTATCTCTGAAATCCTGGTGTCTTGCTACCACGGCCACGACCACCACCTTAGCATGAACGTCATGCTGTATTCCAATTCATTAACATGTTAGAAGCTGCTGGTCCTGCTCCTACACATAGAGTCTGCACAAAACCCCTCTGACTAGTCACTAGGAGAAACGCCCTGCAAAAACACTGGAGATGACACAACTTGCTACAAGATCGTCACTCCAATGGGTCACGTGGACATTGAAGTCTCTTGTGCCCCTCTTTACCTCACTGGTAGAACATCATCGGGCCACTTGAAGAATTATTCTATCTAGTACCGCCACCATGAGAGAAATTTATCTTCCTCTTCCTCTTGTCGGTGGAAATAGTACCAGAGACCGATGTTGAACCGCCCTGGTCCACACCACTAGCTTTACACAGGTTTCGCTCAGTAATCAATGCCTGGTTTACAATAGCATGCAATGTGGGAAACCTAGAAATGTTCACCAAGGCATAGATGTCATACCGAATAACATCCTCAAAGTGTCTATCTCTCAACGTCTCTCACCCACCAGAACAGGTGAAAAACGTTGCAGCTAGGTGAATCTTGCAGAATAGTCGATCACTTGCATGACGCCTTGCTTCAGATTCATGAACTCTCGAGCTCGATCTTCCCTCAGCATCTCCTGAAAGAGAAATTCATGGAAGACTGCCTAAAAATCTTCCCACGCCATGTCTCAGTGATGCTCAGTCTAGGTGGAAACATCCCACCATCTCTTGGCAGAATCATGAAGCACATATGTAGCAATCTTGACCCTCCTCCCAGGATGTGTCTCTAGATGATCGAAGATCATCTTTATAGAACCCAGCCATGACTCCATAGCCTATGGTCCTCCATCCCCTGAAAACATAGGCAAATGCTGCTACTGGAATATACATGTCATATCTGCCATAGATGTGGTAACCAGTGGTGCTCTTTGAAAAGTCAGCATGAACCACATGCACCCTTCATAGAACTGTGAAACTGCGCCTGCGTCTGGTATTACGGCTGGTGCCGTATCTGGAACTGCTGAAGGATCCATCGGTAACCCATGGCCTACGTTCTATTTAGTATAATCGTCTCCACTCTCCTGGCGAACAACTTGTGGTCCTCTCGATGGCATAACATTACAAGGTCAATCACACGCCTTAGATCTAGATCATCAAGGATTAAGAACTGGAAGCGTAAGAAGGGAAAATGAGAAGGAAAACATTCAAATTTTACAAAATAAGATTACACGATGTGTATAATAACTGCATGGAATGTTCCCTTATGTCTTTCCAATGGGCATGTACTTCTACCATAACTGGTCATGTACCACCTCAAACACATGGTGTGTTGTCCTTAGACATGGCATGTAATTGAATTTTCTTCCCCTACCCGAGTCCTTCTACACGGCTAAGCCACACAGTTCCCCTTAGAACAAGGTTACACAGCGTGTTACACCCACACATGATGTGTACACCACCCTGTTTCCCAAGCTAGATTGCCAAGTCCACATCGTCTCTCACCAGAATAGACTAAACGGCGTGTCCCATAGGTACACGACATGTACTAGACGGCCTTGAACGACCCGTTTTGTTCGAGACACAGCTGGATACATGGCTCACACTACACGAAATGTTCTATACAGAAAGGGCGTGTACTTGAAAATATAACACCGACCCGTGTTGTTTGCTAGAGGGCCAGATCCCTAGATTACACTACATGACATGTTCCGAATTGACACGGTGTGTATAAGCTATGATTTCTCCATCCGTGTTGTTATTCACACAGGAGGACACAGGGTCAACCCTACATAGCATGTACAACTGGTACACAACATGTTCCCCCATGATCTTCCTTATCCCATGCTATTCCTATGCACCCTATGACATGGTTAGAGACTACACAGATTGTACATAAGGTACATGATGTGTACTTATGAAAATCAGTTTCTTCCCGAATAGAAGAACACATGGCTTGTAGTCAAAACTACACGACGTGCATTTTGGGTTTTTCTGGACAGTATGCCTCAGAAACTACCTTGGGGCCCATAAAACCACTGAAACGAACACCAAAGTCCCAAATTTTGATTTATGAGGGCTCATACTCCCTGAGAACCAAAGCTTGGCATCTTATACATGTTACAACAAAGTAAACAAGGTGTTGATACACCGAGTTCCGGTTGATGAGGGTCCATACACCCCAAGAACCAATGTTTGATGTTCACTCACAAAAAAATACATAAAAATACCCTATCAAATAGCAGGTATTTCATCAAGGAATCAATCACAACATCATGCATTTTCCAGCACAACATCTATCAAAACAACAAGAAATTTCTAATGCACCTACATGGAATAGAAACTACGCATGACATGTGATTCTAATATGTGCTTAAATGATGCCAGAGATGGAAGACCCTCATCTCATTGGGTTGTAAATAAATAGAACCCATGTATAAAATATAAATAGCACACAACAAGTTCATCACCCATCGGTGAAAATAAAATCAACTGTAAAATTACAATATAGAAAATTTTGAATTAAACAAGGTGGATGAGTTTTCCCCTCTACATGGGTTAGATACTCCCGATCACAGCTTTTTACCAAGTACCCATTCCATTTTATCCCTATCAACAGCTCCAAATATCAATTAAAGAGAAAATAACCCCTTCATATCACTTTATAACATCCCGGATCCGGGTGCCACACTACGAGTGCCGCGAACCCGGTTGGTCACATGACTTCAAAAGAAATTCCCCAAACGCCAGAGGCTGCCGACTAGCAGCGAGGGCCTAGTGCTGATAGAGGGGAAAATATGCCATCATTTATCAAACTGTAGCTCAACGGAATAAATATAAAAACACAAAAGCAGAAGTGGTAAATAATATAAACCGGAAATGAATAAATGATGTAAAAGATAACGAGAAGTAATATATATAATGATGCAACATGTCACTAATTCCAGGAAATCAATAAAAAAAGATACAATGCAATCAAATACAATACAAAACAAGGTAAAAAATTAAAGCAAAGAAAGCTAAGACAGTGCAATAGGAACTCAACAGCATCGCAAGCCTATGATCGGTCCCATGCTCTCCTACCCCTATGCAACAATCATGTACATGTGTAGATACTCTTTCCCTTATCATCACCTGCAGCAATATAATCTGTTTGGGAACAAGATATTACCCAAACATGGTGTGAGAAATAAATCCTAGTTGGCAACCACTAAATGTCAGTGCCCATCTATTAGTGAAAATGTGAAACAACAGTCTACAATAATAAAATGTAGTAAACTAGCAAGTCCTCAAAAGTAACTATCTCTACTAGTTACATTGCCATTTTAATAATTATTTAACAATTCAATATAAATGAATTATGAGTTTTCTCGAGACTCAGCATCGGCCGACAATCTCTTATGTAGTGCCACATAAGAAATCACAATAGGCTATCTAACAGGTAAAAGAAAATAATTGTAATACCAAGCCTGTGCTTTAGCTTGGAAGGTACAATATAAGAAATCACCACAGTGAATATTTAAATTAAACATAGTCCTCATACATGAAAGTCCTTACCCTCAATTAAACAGAAATGAAACCCTCATGTGACTACCCTCAGGCATAAGGAATATTTCCCTCATGCATACAAGATATTTCCCTCAGGCAAAGACGCAACTTCCCTCAGGCATTAAATATGTTGCCATCAGGCTAAAAAAACCTTGCCCTCAGGCTAAACAAAACACTGCCCTCAGGCATTCCATAAGAAAATCGAGTAACCGGGTCAAGCCCAAATCATAAGAAAGAAATTTGTATATTTTTCCTCTCAAGAAAACTCAAAACATGTTATAATCATGACATACCCACAGGTATCCTGGCCAAATAGCTAAACAGGGGAACCACACCCTCAGGGTGGCCCTGGATCAAAACAACAATCCCGAATAGTAGTTTATACATAATAAATAGATTACCTATGAAATTATAGGTATTTAAACATTCAAGGCCTCATCCACACGACACACCGAACATGGGCGCGTGGCACAATGGTACACAAAATCTACTCAATAGTTGGAATCAAACACAAGACAACCTACCTCGATCTACTCTGATCGATAAACATGAAAGGTGCCTCCCAAAACAACAAAAAATGTCATATATCTGAGATAAAATATTATCCATTCAAACCGAAATAACATTCCATAGGGTAAGAATTGGAAGGAGAGGTTCAATAAGAGGGAAAATCTCTCACCCGCGCGGTTCAAACGATATCGACGACGGAGGAATCAGAGTCCCGGTGAGCGATCGGGAGCTCCTCCAAGCCTTGATAGCCTCTCCCATGTCTCCAGTGTGTTCTATGCCTCCTCTGTCGAATGAGGAGGATACTGCCAATTTTTAATGAAAAAAACTAACTACAAGGAATGTACTCTCAAGTAATAGGTATGGACTTTCCATTTTTTAACTGTTCCACTGGCGGCTTCTTTCTACCACATCACTGTTCATCTGTCGACTTGATTACATGGCGTGTGTTACTAAGTACACGGTGTGTAACATAGTTCCGCTGGGGGCTACTCCCACCTCATTATTGTTCACCTGCTGACTGATTACATGGGATGCATTACTATGCACACAGAGTGTAGTTAGTTTTTACACCCTTAATCTCTGAAAAACCCACATGCCTTGTATTTTCATCCTACATGGCCAAAGTACAGGCGTGTGTAAAAAATTACACAGACTGTATGTAATGACCCTAAATATTGAGTAGATTTTGTTCCCTAATTTTTGTGGGTTATTTTATATTTTTCATTTCATAAAATGAGTATAATTAAAATGAGACCATTGGGTTTCCACTATTATATGATCATTGGTCAATATGACAGTTGGAAACTAACTGTTACAATTATTGTCTATAAATTCAAGTTATCTTGATTAATTAATATACAAAGAAGATTTGATGGCCCCATCCCGTAGTCTTCGGCCGATCGAAGCCCATCTGACAGATCTCAGGAAGGAGGTTTCACCATTGGGCTTTTCTCTGGACCAAACCCAAGACGAACTTCATCATGTAAAGCTGGAACGAAATCGCCTTCACAAGAAGTTGCAGATGATAAAATTCACTACTCGGGCAATGTTGGCCGAGCCGCCCCAATATTCTATCACCCTAGAACACCTTACCCTTAAGTCCTATGCTGGTGTTATAAGGGGTTATGTAACGAGACTGTAACTGCCTTGTGTAATCCTTTCATTTAAATAAAAATTCTGATTTGTTCTTATGGTGAAGTTTCTGAATTTTCAAATGTCCGGATAAATATAGTATGCATATTATTGATGAAATTTGGAAGGATATTTTTAAAAATATTTATGTAAACCTTAAATAAATAATAATGTGTAATGATTTTCATATCAATGTTCTTCTACAATTATGTTCAGTAAAAAATTTAGATTCTAATAAGATCAACTTAATTTTTAATGAATAGTAAATTATGAATATTGATTTTACACTTATAATCAGTAATGTAATCAAATTTATTATGTAACCTCACTTAAGAAAGTATTAATATAATCTAGGAACTTTGATTAAGTAATGTTATTCAATAAAATAGGTAAATACCTGTTCTAGAAAGTACTGGTTAAGTATTAGTTTTTTCAGGTGAATGGTGTTTTTTATAAAATTAAATTAAAACTATTTTGGAAATTATTTTTATAAATTGGAGTTCATTTTTGAATTCATAGGATCGATATTAGGTTAAGGATAATTTTTGGGAATTTTATGAAAGAGTTGAATTTTAAGTGAATAGTTTTTTATATAAAAATAAAAATAAAATTATTTATAAAATTATTTTCATAAAAAGGAGTTCATTTTTGAAATTAGAGCATCAATATTTGGTTAAGGTAAAATTTTGGGATTTTTCTGGAAAAGTTGAATTTTCAGTGAATAGTGAATTTTCATTTTTGAGTTTCGGGTGTTTAATGACATCATTAAGGATGGAATAATTATGTAATAATTCTGCCCAACCTATGAACAGTAATATAAGGTATGAGGTGTCCCATTTTTTCAATACCATGGGCAAATACCTTGGGAATGCCCATGGTTTTTCCAATAACACAAATGAGGTGTCCCTTGGCCATTAATGCGTTGTCCCCTCACTTCCTCTTTAAATACCAAGATATTATCTCATCCTTTCAATTCCAAAATCCTCCTCAACGAAGTTCTGGTCTCCTTACCTTCCAAGGAGTCCTCCCAATGTTCCCTCAAGCCTCCCATGGTCCCAAAATTCATGATTTCGAAGTTACTCTTCAAGGTAAGGGATCCTACCTCTCTCTTTCTTTTCTTATATTCTCCTTTATATCATTTATTTTAAGCTCCATTTTCATATGTTGGGGGATGTTATTATATATTCATCCTACTGTCCTTTTCATGTTCATATGATGAGATACCCCCTATTTCTCTCATTAATTAATTTTAATAATGTTTAAGTGACGTTGTTAGGCTACTGAATTCTTCATAAGAGAAATCTTATTTTTGTCTTCCTTTCATGTTTTTCATTTCATATGGTTTGTCCTTCAAATTTCATTAACATGTTCTCATATCCTTAATATTTTGTCCCTTTACTATTTTATAGATCATTTATGATTGGGTGACTCATGTTCCCTCTTTTTTCAATGTTTTCTAAAACCCTGCAACATAGTCGTTATGCTGCTGAAATTTCATCTCAAAATGTCTCTCTTTTTCTCAAATTATTTTATTTTATTAATTGAATACTCAAAACTCTTTATTGGACAAGTTTATTCACATATATATCAAAATTTTATATTTTATATTTTGGGATTTACATACATGAGACCCTCTTTCATTTCTCGTGGGTTCAGAGTGACATAAAGATCACGTCTTTAAAGCAGTTTTTAAAATGTTATGACTATAAAATGAAACCCATTTATTTTATGCTATATGTGTTGTTTATGAAATTTTTAATGATGACATATGTGGCTCACATGATAATAAATAAAAATTAAGGGTTCTCCCAAATAGCACATCAATGCATTGGGTAAAGACTCAATCTCTAGAGATGACCATTTTAACGATACCTTGGTGAATAACTTTGGTAATTTATTAATGACACCTTAGGGATGGACCTTGGTGATATGAAAATTATTTTCTATGTTAAATTTTGTAGCCACATCTTCAAGTTTCAAAACACGTTATTCTTATTATGATATGCCTCATGATCTATTTCTCATGCCTTAATGTTATTTATCATGACTTTATTGATGTATCTGAAGTTCACATGTAAAATGTTTCTACTGTTTCCCTTACTGGGTCGTCTTCTCAGCCTTTCCTTTGATGTATTCTCCTAGGTTATGAGATACTATAATGAACATAGGATGAACAAATAATAATAATTTCAAGTGTTTAAGAAGAATGTTTTATGTCATCATGTATTATGCTCCTAGTTTCCAAGACACTAAACCTTAAAGATCCTCGGTTTGGTAAAATGTAATGAAAAGTTATGTTATAAAAAGGCGGGATGCAATAGTTGGTATCAAAGTATGGTTTAGTTATTTATTGAAATAAGGATATGAAAACATTAGTAATAACCCTATAGAAAAGTTTAAATATAGAAAATCTTTCTGGTATTTTTGTGAGTATTGAGTAAGTAGTTTATCAAAAACATACATCCCTATATGGATACGAGTAGGTAGAGGTGGCTCTGGCACAGATGTACATAGGGGTAAAACCCGAACACACTGCTTTGAGCTAGACTCGAATAGAAACTGGTAGATGACAAAGGGCCTTACTGCACTCTTGGTTACGACACTCCCGAGGGATATGTTTGGTTAATCACATGCTTTTTATGAATCATTATGATGTAATTATTGAAAAATGTAATTGTCTAAGCATGATGTTTTAAGACATAAAATAATTTTAGTTAAAATATTCATAAATGAAATAAGTTTCTCACCAAGGATTTATTCTTTTAGAAAATTCCCCCATCGTCTAGGAATGCATTGATGTATTTCCTGAGGAGTTACTCGGACCTCCCCCAGAAAGAGAGGTAGAGTTCTCCATTGAACTCATACCTGGATCTCATCTGATGTCTAAGACCCCCTATAGAAAGGAAAATCTGGAGCTAGAGGAATTAAAGAACCAACACCAAGATATTTTGGAGAATGGGTTTATCCAACCAAGTGTGTCTCCTTGGGGAGCACCAGTTCTCTTTGTGAAGAAGAAGGATGGATCGATGAACATATGCATTGATTATATAGAACTGAATGGGATTACAGTGAAAAAAAATACGCCCTTCCAATAATTTAGGACTTATTTGACCAGCATCATGGGACTCAATTCTTCTCTAAGATTGATCTTTGTTCTGGTTATCATCAATTGAGGGAGAAGAATGATGATATTCAAAAAAATACCTTCCAATCAAGATATGGTCATTATGAGTTTGTCGTTATGCCCTTCGGACTGACTAATGCACCTGCTATTTTTATGGATCAAGAATAAGTTGATTTTTGAAACTTGTGTTTTATCAAATTTATATCCTTTGTATAGGAAAATGATTTTGTGATTAAACTATAAAGGTTATTTCGGACGGTGTTTTCTATTTTAGAGTACTATATGCCTATGGAAAATAAAATACTCCGAGATTTTATTTCTAGAGGTATGGTTGGAATTTTTATTTTGTAAGAATCTATGTATTTATTATGGACATATGTTGATTTGGGTTATTTCTGGAAAATTATTAACCTAGCATAGAAAAAATGTGATTAGGTTAATTACACTATAGTATGAGACTTTAAGAGTAGTCAAAGTTATTTAGAGATAAATATTAAGATTTATTTTGGAAGACTATGTGATTAAATCTTTCTATATTTTGGGTTTCAATCTTAGTTTTGATTATTTTGATGAATTTTAAGGACAATTTTGTATTGAATTGTCTTTCTTGATCTTTGGGTACTATTTGTTGAATTTGGGAGATTAATAGTAGGATTTTTATAAAGGATTATCCTTTTTGGGGATTATATGACCTCGTACTAACCAGTTTGTTTTTAGTTAATGTCTAAATACAAGGGAAATAAATAGTTCTCATTTTGTGGATTATGTGATTCTCTAGATGATGATTCGTTTTCTTTTGATGTGACGAAGTCTTTTTGAATGATCATTGTTTGGAGAAAAGATTAGTTTTAGTAGAAACTTATTAAAGGATGAAACTATAATTTAAGGTACGTATACTTCCTTATGTTTTTTTTCTATGTAGTAATTTAATTCCTCAAAATTATGAAAAGGAACCTAAAACAAAAACATTGTCGGTTTACGTTTCTTACTGGGTAATCAAAGAGCGTTTATAGACATCATATGTTTTTGATTTTCTAGTGGTTAACTTTCTCTTAATCATGTTTTCTACTAATCTCCATCAGAACATGACCCTTTTTTTTCTCATCCATATCCATGTTTCCCTACATCGAATCCAAGTATGGGTTAACTCGGGTGACCTTTGTACTAACCTTTCATTCTTTTAATGTAATAGTTTAACTGACTCTTTTTCTGATGCGGGACTTTCAACGAAATTTCCCAGCCCAATTTTAAAATTGATAGGACACAATTTCTTAAGGGGGGAAGATTGTAACGACCCGAAATATTGAGTAGATTTTTTCCCAAATTTTTGTGGGTTATTTTATTTTTTTCATTTAAAAAAATGAATATAATTAAAATGAGACCGTTGGGTTTCGACTGTTATATGAACATTCGTCAATAAGACTTTTGGAAACTAAATGTTATAATTATTGTTTATAAATACACGTTATTTTGATTAATTAATATAGAAAGAAGTTTTGATGGCCCCATCCAGTAGTCTCGCGCCAATTGAATCCCATCTGACGGAACTCGGGAAGGAGGTAGCACCGTTGGGCTTTGCTTTAAACAAATCCCAAGCCAAACATCATCATGTAAAGCTGGAGCGAAATCGACTTTGGGAGAAGTTCAAGCTGATAGAAATCACCACTTGGGAAATGTTGGTCGATCTGCTCCAAGATTCTATCACCCTTGAACACCTTACTCATAGGTCCTATGCTGGTGTAATAAGGGGTTATGTAATGAGACTGTAACTGCCTTGTGTAATCCTTTCATTTAAATAAAAATTATGATTTCTTCTCATGTTGAAGTTTGTGAATTTTCAATTGTCCGAATAAATATAGTATGCCTATTATTGATGAATTTTAGACGGATATTTTCAAAAATATTTTTGTAAACCATTAATAATTAATAATGTGTAATGATTTTCAACTAAATGGTCTTCTATAGTTATGTTCAGTGAGAAATTTAGAGTCTAATAAGATCAGCATAATTTTTGATGAATAGTAAATTATGTATAGTGATTTTATGCTTATGATTAGTAATGTGATCAAATGGATTAAGTAACATCACATAAGAAAGTATTAATATAATCTAGGCGCCTTAATTATGTAACGTGATTCAATAAAATAGGTTAATAACTGTTCCAGAAAGCACTGGTTAAGTATTAGTTTTTTCAAGAGAATAGTGTTTTTTATTTTAAAATTAAATTAAAAACATTTTAAAAAACATTTTTATAATATAGAGTCCATTTTTGAATTCAGAGCATCGATATTAGGTTAAAGTGAATTTTTGGGAATTTTCTAAAACGGTTGAATTTTCAGTGAATAGTGTTTTTATTTAAAAATTAAATTCTAAATACTTGTGAAATTATTTTCATAAAATGGAGTTCATTTTTGAAATAATAGAATCGATATTTGGTTAAGGTGAAATTTTTGATGTTTTCAGAAAATGTTGAATTTTCGGTGAATAATGAATTTTCATTTTAGTGTTTTGGGTGTTTAATGACATCATTAAAGATGTCATAATTATGTAATAGTTTTGGACGACTTATGAATAGTTATATAATGTATGAGTTGTCCCAAGTGGCCAATAACATGGGAAAATACCATGGGTAGGCCCATGGTTTTTCCAATACCACCAATGAGGTGTCCCTTGGCCATTAATGCCCTGTCCCCTCACTTCCCATATAAATACCAATCCATTCTCTCATCCATTTCATTCAAAAATACTCCTCAATGATGTTCTAGTCTCCTTACCTCTCAAGGAGTCCTCCCAAGGTTCCCTCAAGCCTCCCAAGGTCCCAAAAATCAATATTTAGAAATTACTCTTCAAGGTAAGGGATCATACCTCTCTCTTTCTTTTCATGTATTCTCCTTTATGTCATTTATTTTAAGCTTTAGGTTCATATGTTGGGAGATGTTATTTTATATTCATCCTACTATCCTTTTCATGTTCATATGATGAGAGACCCCTTCTTGCTCTCATCAATTCATTTTAATAATGTTTAAGTGGCGTCGTTAGGTTGCCGAATTTTTGTAAGGGATTCTTTCACCCTTCTCTTTTTCACGTTCTACTTTCATGTCAAGTCATTCATCTTCGTTTTATCCATGTTGGGGTATGATCTCTATTTTCATCATACTGTCTTTTTATGGTCACATTATGAGAGAACCTATTTAATCTCATCAATTCATTTTTTTGATATTTTATGTGACGTCGTTAGGCTTCCGAATTCTTCATAAGAGAAATCTTATTTTTTTTCCTTTCTTTTTTTTCATTTCATATGGTATGTCCTTCAAATTTCATTATCATGTTCTTAAATCCTTTATATTCTGTCCATTTACTATATTTTGTATCATTTATTAGTGGGTGATTTGTCACTACCATGACTTTGTTTTATTCATTTTTCATTTAATTTATATTCCTGATTTTTTTGGGGGTTTACCACTCATTTTGGTGAAAATGGTGGGTTTTGACAATTTGGGCCAAACCATGAACCCAATTCCATATTTAAAAATGAATTTTGTTTATTCTATAACTCCTTAAGTTTTATCCATTTTATACCAATTCTATTTCCCAATAGGCATAACATGATATATTAAAATCACCATATCCCTTTGGACCACATTGAAATCCAAAATCATGATGGATTTTGGGTTTTGATTATGGTAATGGGCCTGCCCGTAGGCCCATTTCCTGCATTAAATAATTGTTTTAGATTCTCAATATCTCATTCATTGTTCCCTGTATTTTAGTGATTCGACCTCCCACTCGAATCCAAACACCTTAGGATCACCCCCATTTGCGTGTTTTCCTCTTTGGAGCTCATATATCCCGCAGATTAGGTAGATCTTTTACAATCTTTCTCAAACCGACCAGATTTGATGAGGTAAAATCATTCTTTCATAACTCCATCAATTTTATGTCTCCTTCCCCAAATTCAGTCCCCTAATGACCTAATATAAATCCTTCAATCCTACATACCAGTTTAGGGTACTTCAGGATTCAAATATTAGTGGATTGGGCCGATTTCTTCAAGATATTTCAGGTTAGGAAATTCCTTCTTGTTCCTTCCATCATATTTTAGTTTTATTTCCTCTTTCTTGAAGTTCCTCATGTCCAAAAGTTGGGTTTAGATCCTAATGTCTGATTTGGTATCTTTTGGGTCAATTTTTGGTGGACTAGATCTGGATTTATATTCCTTGTGGTGCGGCGGTGGTGTGCTTTAGGTTTCACCCCAAGTTTTGAGGATTTCAACTCAAAAGGTAGGTGATTCCATGTGTAGAAATTTTATGCTGAGTTAACTTGCTTGGTTTATTAAATTAACATATTCTTAATCGATTTTGTGTGTTGTGGAATCTGTTTTTGATGGATGTGGTAAAACATTTAATTTTTAGATGCATTTTAGCTCTAAATTGTGTACTTTTCATGTGTGACTCTTGGGGTCATGTATGGGTTTAGTTTATAACATATGAAAGAGATTTATTAGTCTTTAAAGGGGACTCCAATTCTGTTATGTTAATTCCTTATTTTCATGTGGGCCTTGAATGGTGCTTTCTGATTGAGTTTAAGGTGTAAAACCGTGTTGTACTTCTTGAAGGTGATTTGTAAAAACGTATTTTTTTCTTGTGTTTCTTTGTGGTATTATTCGGCGTATTTTTATAAAACTTGGGTGTGGTTTAATAATTGTTTTACGGATGAAAATTCTGTTTTGGATTGGTATGGGTATTATTTTGGCTTTGAATGAGGGTTTTAAAATGGGTTTAGTGTGGAAACAATGGTAATACCTCTTGGGTTTGTTGTATAAAAATTAAAAATGTTTTATTTTTTTAAACAAAGTTGGAAAAGGGTGTATATGTACTGTTTTGGTGAGTTCTTTCACCTAATGTGGGTTTTGGAATGGTAAAGTTGTGATTTGAGATGTTAAACTTTTATTTGAATGTTTTATAAATTGCTGAAATGTGTTTACTAAATTGTGTTTTGTGTGCGAAACATGGGTTTGGGATATTTCGTGTTAGTTTATTGATAAAATAATTTTTTAAGGATAGAAGTGTATTATGTGACATGTGTGTGGGTTTTTATGTGAGTTTAATATCTTGTAATAGTTTTATATAAAAAATTAAAGGATTTGTGGAAGTGTTAGAGAAATGTGAAAAGTGTTGTGGGAAAATTTGGTGTGAGTAAGATTTCATAACGCATTTGAATGAAAAAGTGGATTTTGTGACTTCTGTGATGTACGTTTGGGATGTTTAATGAATGTGTGTTGTGGAAGTGATATTTTCATGTGAAAATTATATTTCATGCCTTGTCGAACTTGTTTTAGCACAAGAGGGAAACCAAGGTATCTAGGTGGGTGGACGTTTACTAGTATGCTTGTGATCCCATGGGGTTTGGCCTCAGTTTCACTTAGAAATATTGAGGCTTACAACTCAAACTAAACTATGATGATGATTATTATTGGGGACCACTAGGTTATGGGTATGTTCTCTACTAGTGGCTCGTGCATGAGAATAGATATTTGTGACGGTTACTTTCACTGAGATATGAAGTATCTAGGACCCACAACGAGATAGTTCCTAGGGGTTAATTCTCATGCTTGTTCTCATTAGATCCTTTGTACTTACCATCCGTATACGATATTTTTGGCAAGTAAAATTCAGTAGCTTTGGTATTTATTTTAGAATTTTTAGTGCTTTAAAATTTTCCCGCATGAAAACTATTTTCATTTATTATTGAATCCTTTAGAAAATTGTAACAAGCATTTCTTATTTACAAAATTTTCAATGCTTTCTGTCATGAAATGTTAATCACATGGAATATCATAGTGGTGGTATCCTATTGGGATTTCCCTCACATCCTACTTACACCTTTAGGTGTAAGTAGACTTGCTTATTTTATGTCACAGGTTTGGGTACAGGTTTTATGCCTTTGGTTCTGGGTTTTAGCGGTCCATCGTGATGCAGTGTCATGGAGATGCATTCAGGGCGGTGCCTCTTTCCATGTGGAGGTTCTTAGGTTGTCATTTAATGGGTTTTTACCTTTGTAATGGTCATCAAACATTGTCTAAAATTGTGTAATTCAGTTCTGAATTTTAGTTAAAGATGTTATGGTTTGAAAAATCATTATTTGATTTCATGGATTCAATTGTTGTTTTATGTTAAAAACTCAGGTAAATTGTTCCAATTTTTCATATTTTGATACCTGGGAACTTGTGCCAGCCCGTGGGGACCGATAACGCCCTTCAGGACTTCACACGGGCCGAGTTTGGTGCCGGTTTGATGGCGACCAGATCCGCTTCGTGAATAAATGGTATCAAAGGAGGTTCTCTATATTTAAGTCATGTTATTTGAGAAATAGTCAGGATAGTCTGGAGTTAAGATTGTCGGGACATGAAATTCAGTTTATGGGTAGTGTGCTGGATCACCACACCTCATGACGAGATTCAAGTCACCAGGGGAAGTTAGGATTTATCTATGTCTTTTGGTTTTCGTGGTCTGATGATGATTAGGGGAAATGAAAAGAGAGTTGGGTTAATGGTCTTAGGGAGCTCACAGGGTCTGGAAAGCCATGTGGAGCTAGGGATATTTCCTAGAACACTCTATGTGATAGTGAAGTGATTGGAATATGGCTGCCATCCATATGTCCAAGTCACCCACTGAAAACTAGTTTCCCCTCGCATTGTTTTGTGCTTTAGTTTTAAAATCTTGGAACTTTGCTTTTAAAGTGACTTGGTTTTAAGAAGCATAATGTTTTTGTGAAATTATTTTCAAATAAATAGGTAATGGATTGATTTATTAAATAGTGGAACTGAATTTTCAGAATTGTTTTGAAATGGAAAATAGTATTGGTACACCTCTTTCGAAAGTTGGAACCATAGTGAAGTTGGTTTTAAAAAAGTGTTTCCAATAGAGTTTCTAAACTATAATAGGGTTTTTTGATGGGATGATAAGTTATGATGTTGATGTTAATAACATGAAATTGAGTTCTGGTATAAATGTTTGTGTCTTTCTGAAAATTTTAGTAATATTTGAATTGGGATTTGGATCTCCTGGTTACCAGTTTTTAGAAAAAGGATGTGTTGGTTGACTGTTTTGGTTTTGAAAAGTGGACAGAATCTTTATTTTATCCTTTGGTATTTCCGTGAGTGATCACATGCATGGGATTATATGGGATGATGGATGGTCGATGGAATGAATGGATGAGTGCTGGGACGGATATGAGGAGGGTGCCCGATGTGGCTGAAAAACATGCATGTGTGAGGCCTGTGGGGTGCCATTGGTCAATACGCTTACTACTAAACTGTTTGTTTTCAAAGAAATGTTTTTAAAGAAAAGCATGATGTCTTCATGAATTGTTTGGGATGGTGTATATTTTGTGTTTTTTTAAAAATGTTGATGTTGTGCGATGTTTTGAGTTCAAGAACCCCTCCTGTTCAAACTGTGTTTTGGGTTTGTGTTTGGTCGGTAAGCTGGGTAGAAAGACCAGTTAGTAGTCTCATATGAGATATTATTCAGGATAAATTAATGGTGGTTTCATTAATGTGTTTGGATCTATTTTGTGGAATTTTTTTACCAATGGACCAGCTTCGTTGGGTCCTTGGGTTCTCCCACTGGATAAGGTACGCCCCCATTTTGGATTAGTGCACAACTGAAGTGAAACCTGAATTGTTTCTTCATTGGAAAATCCTCCAGTTGATCAATGTAAGTAATATTTTCAAGAGATTTTTATAATGAGTCTACACCATTTACATTCTAGTATTTTTTTTGGATCCTCTTATTGCGGAAGTGTGCTCTTGGATGGTTGAAAGAGACCTTAGTTTCGTAAGCTACCTGATTCGTCGATGGTGGAAGTTGTCTGGGGTTGTCAGTATGGATAGTGTCTAAGAGGGCCTCTGAGTCCTTCATGGTATCTTAAAAGAAGGGGATTATGTTAAACCACTTGTGTGGGAAATCTGGCCACGAGAGGCTGTTATGGCCACTTTTTTGGAATGCTGTGATGTTTGGGGATGTCGTATAAGGCATCCTCCTTGTATTATTTCTATTAGTCGCTTTGTTCATGTTCAGTGACACGTTGTGATGTCACATGCTCATTGATTGTAAAGGTGAAATTGTGAAATATTTTTTGAGTTTATTTTTTCCAGAAGTGTTTCTCCTTTTAGGAGATCTCGACATCCTCTGTTTTAGAGGAAGGTGTTTATATGTGTCCTTTATTTCTATTGTTTCTCACCCAAAGAAACAATGTGTGATGTTAGTGCATCCTCTAAACCCTTTTATCAGTGAAATTCCAAGTTAGGGGAAAATGAGTTTTGGAGTGTGTTATATCTTGGTGAACCCATCTGGGATTGCGTGTTGTTGTTTGTATCATCGTAAGAATAAATTCTATTCGTTGGTTTCCAAATCTTATCTGTGAGGCCGAAGATGCATCAATCATTTCAGCTCCAGCCATAGGTCCTAGAGAGAAGCAGGCACGTAGTCTGAGGAAATCCCAGTGTCATTCACAACCTTGTACATGGAACTATTATCAGTATGAGATATAGGAATAATTTAAACATTTGGTTTTGTCATATTGCTTCTGTTGTTCCCGTTCAGTGGAAAGAGGTAGAAGGCCTCATCCCCATGTTATCTCCTAATGACTTTCTTTTCCCCTTTGGTTTCCTTTGGGTTTGGGGGAATGGTTTTGGATTTTTCTAGACATGTTGAGTGCACATTTAGTAGTAAACATTCCCTAGAAAACCATGTGGGTATAATGATTTACATGGTTAGCGCACAGTTTCCCTAACTGCACGGGCTAACCGTGCAGTCATCCCAATTCTTTATGTTTTTGGGTCTTTCTATTTCGGCCCATATTGGTGAGTTAAGATGGTTGGTTCTTATGGCGGGGAGACCATTTGTGTATCCTTCTACCAGTAACTCACTTTTTTCCATGGTCTTGGCTTGGAAGTGGGTAGTCTCGTTCAGATCTATGTAACCACCTACATCTTCCTTGGGAAAACGTTGGGATTGGAGAGTTCTGAATGGTTTAGTTATATCAGGGTAAGTGTAACATTTTTTGATGTTCTTGTTTATTTGCTTAAATTTCTTGAGCCTTGTTCAGATAGTGTTTGAAGAGTTTTCTTTTAGGATAAATCTGAATGAGGTTGATCATTTTAGTAAATAGGTGTATTTTTTGGTTGTGATGTATTCCTTCCTTAATTGATCACAGGAGGTGTTTTGGCCTTTGGTGATGAAGCTTAGAAAAGGAGTCCATTTCTGCCTTTTGGTTGGGTTTGGTGTTTTCTTTGTCCTTGATGTGGCTTTCTGAGGGCGGAAATTTTCATGGTGGGGATAATTGTCACACCCATGACTTTTTTTATTCATTTTAAATGTAATTTCTATTCCTGATTTGTTTTGGGGGATTACAACTCATTTTGGTGAAAATAGTGGGTTTTGAAAATTTGGGCCAAACCATGAGCCCAATTCCAGATTAAAAAACAAATTTCGTTTCTTCTATAACTCTTTCAGTTTTCACCGTTTTATAAATATTCCATTTCCCAATTAGCATAACCTAATATATTAAAATCACCATATCCCTTTGGACCACATAGAAATCCAAAATCATGATGGATTTAGGTTTTGATTAAGGTAATGGGCCTGCCCGTAGGCCCATTTCCTTCTTTAAATATTTTTTTAGATTCACAATATCTCCTTAATTGTTTACTGTATTTTGGTGATTCAACCTCCCACTAGATTCTAAACACCTCAGGATCACCCCCATTAGTGATTTTTCCTCTTTGGAGCTCATATACCCCACTGATTGGGGAGATCTTTCGCAATCTTTATCAAATCGACCAGATTTGATGAGGTAAAATGATTATTTCATAACTCCATAAATTTTTTGTATTTTTCCCCTAATTTAGTCCCTAAATGTCTTAATATAAATCCTTCAATCCTAAATACTAGTTTAGGGTACTTCAAGATTCAAATATTGGTGGATTGGGGCTGATTTCTTCATGATATTTCAAGTAAGGGAATTCCTTCTTGGTTCCTTCCATCTTATTTTAGTTTTATTTCCTCTTTCTTGAAGTTCCTCATGTCCAGAAGATGGGATTATATCCTAAGGTATGATTTGGTGTCTTTTGGGTCAATTTTTAGTGGTCTAGGTTTGGGATTTATATTCCTTGTGGTGCGACGGTGGTGCGCTTGAGGTTTCACACCAATTTTTGAGGGTTTCGACTAAAAAGGTAGGTGATTCCATGTGTAGAAATTTTATGATGAGTTATCTTGGTTTGTTTATTAATTTAGAATATTTATAATAAGTTTTGTGAGCTGTGAAATCTGTTTTTGATGGACTTGGTTAAACATTTAATTTTTAGTTGCATTTTAGCTAGAAATTGGGTACTTTTCATGTGTGACTCTTGCGGTATTGTTTGGGTTTAGTTTATAACATATGAAAGTGTTTTATTAGTCCTGAAAGGGGATGAAAATTCTGGTTTGTTATTTCCTTATTGTCATGTTGGCATTGAAAGCAGGTTTTTGAATGTTTTTATGGTGTAAAACAGTGTTGTACTTCTTGAAGGTGATTTGTAAAAAAGCATGTTTTTCATGTGTAATCTTTGTGGTATTATTTAATGTATTTTTATTACACTTGGGGGTGGTTTAATAATTGTTTTAGGGAAGAAAATTCAGTTCTGGATTGGTATTGGTATGATTTTGGTCTTGAATGAGGGTTTTGAAATTGGTTTAGTGTGGAAACAATGGTTATACATCTTGGGTTAGTTTTATAAAAATTGAAAATGTTTTATTTGTTAAACAATGTTTGAAAATGGTGTATATGTATTTTTTGGATGAGTTTGGTCACCTAATGTGGGTTTTTGAATGGTAAAGTGGTGATTTGAGATGTGAAACAATTATTTGAATGTTTTATAAATTGCTGAAATCTTTTACTAAATTGTGTTTCGTGTGCGAAACACAAGTGTGGGATGTTTCGTGTTAGTTTATAGATAACATGAATTTTAAAGGTGATAAGGATATTATGTGATGTGTGTGTGAGCTATTATGTGAGTTGAATATCTTATAATAGTTTTATGAAATTTTTTAATGGAATTCTGGATGTGTTAAAGAAATGTGAAAATTGTTGTGGGCAACATTGGTGTGAGTATGATTTCAAAATGCATTTGAATGAAAAAGTGGATTTTGGGATTTGTGTGATGTATGTGTGGGTTTTTTAATGAATGTGTGATGTAGAAGTGATATTTTCATGCGAAAATTATAATTCATTCCTTGTAGAACTTTTTTGAGCACAAGAGGGAAACCTGGGTATCTACGTGGGTGGACGTGTACTAGTATGCTAGTGATCCCGTGGGGTTTGGCCCCAGTTTCACTTAGCAAGATTGACACTTACAACTCTAACTAAACTATGATGATTATTATTATTGGGGACCACTAGGTTATGGGTATGTTCCCTACTAGTGTCTCATGCACGAGAATGGATATTTGTGGTGGTTACTTTTACCAAGATATGAGGTACCTGGGTCCCACAACGAGCTAGTTCCTAGGGGTTATTTCTCATTGCTTGTGCTCATTAGATACTTTGTACTTACCATCGGTATACCGTATTTTTTTCTGGAAAAATTCAGTATCTTTGGGATTTATTTTATAATTTTTGGTCCTTCAAAATTTTCACACATCAAAACTGTATTCATTTATTGTTGCATCCTATAGAAAATTGAAACAAACATTTCTTATTTACAAAAATTGAAATGCATTTTGTCATGAAATGTTTATCACATGGAATCTTTTACTGGTGGTATCCTTCTGGGATTTAGCTCACACCCTACTTACACCTTTGTGTGTAAGTAGACTTTTTTATTTTATTTTACAGGTTTAGGTACAGGTTTTATGCCTTTGGTTCGGGGTTTTAGCGGTCCATTGTGATGAAGTGCCATGGAGATGGCTTGAGGGTGGTGCCTCTTTCCATGTGGAGGTTCTTGGGCTATCATTTCATGGGGTTTTAACTTTGTAATGGTCTTCAAAAATTGTTTAAAATTGTGTAATTCAGTCTGAATTTTAGTAAAATATGTTTTGGTTTGAAAAATCCAGATTTGATTTCTTGGATTCATTTGTTGTTTTAAGTACAAAACTCAGGTAAATCGTTACCATTTTTCAGTTTTTGATACCCGGGCACTTGTGCCAGCCCGTCGGTATTGGGAACGCCCTTCGGGCCTTAGAACAGGCCTGGTTTGGTTCGGTTTGATGGCGACCAGATCCGGTTCTTGACATGACCCATGTTCCCTCTCTTTTAAATGTTTTCTAAAACCCTGTAACATACCTGTTATGCTGCCGAAATTTCTTATCAAAATCTCTCTCCCTTTTTTTCAAATTATTTTATTTTATTAAGTGAATACTCAAAACTCTTTATTCTATAGTGTTATTCACGTATACATAAAAATGTTCTATTTTAAATTCTGGGATTTATATATATTAGACCCTCTTTCCTTTCCCGTGGGTTTAAAGTGACATAAAGATCACGTCTTTAAAGCAGTTTTTAATATGTTATGACTATAAAATGAAACCAATTTATTTTATGCTATATGGGTTGTTTATGAAATGATTTATGATTATATATGTGGCTAACATGATAATAAAGACAAATTAAGGGTGTGCCCTTATAGCGCTTCAATGCATTGGGTAAAGACTTAATCTCTAGAGATGACCATTTTAACGATACCTTGCTGAATAACGTTGGTAATTTTTAATGACACCTTGGGAATGGACCTTGGTGATACGGAAATGATTATCTATGATAAATGTTGTAGCCACATCTTCATGTTATAGAACACATTATTTTCATTATAATATGCCTCATTATCTCTTTCTCATGCCATACCGTTATTTATCATGACTTTATTGATGTATCTCAAGTTTGCATGTAAAATGTTTCTCTTGTTTCCCTTACTAGGACTTATGCTCACCCTTTCCATTGATGTATGCTCCCAGGTTATGAGATGCTATAATGAACTTAGGATGAACAAATAAGAAGCCTTTCAAGTGTTTAAGAAGAATGTTTTAGTTCATCTTGTATTAAATTCCTAGTTTTTAAGACACTAAACCTTAAAGATCCTCGGTTTTGTAAAATGTAAGGAAAAGCTATGTTATAAAAAGGCAGGATGCTATACTGTACCCATAAATTTTTGATTTATTCCCACATTTCCCTTGATTTATCAAAAACAGTTAAGGAAAAAAGAAAAGAAGAAACCCGTACCTCAAGAATAAGAACCGAGATCTTACAATAATCTATAGATCAATGCATAGGAATGTCCTAAAAGCCAAAGAAACATAGAGTGCCAATGGTGGAGATTATTTTGACGATGTATCAGATTATGAATCTTCTAAGATAAAGAATATTGGTTTAATATCACGAGCTCCATTTCAAAATCAATGTCTCATGGCTATGGTATGATCCATTGAATCTGTAACCAAAATGTCTTTGAGTGTAAATTTTCTTAATAATTATTTTTCTTTAGATAAAGAATCATATTTATCAGATAATGATAATGATTAGCCTTCCAATGATGAAGTTTCTAGGTTATCTAGGTTTCTAGAGATAGGAAATTTTAATGTTTCTATGAAACTTGAAATAGAAAATTCTATAGAATTTATTTTAACAAAATGAAATTTTGGATCTTAGAAAATATCATGGTAAGAAAAATTTTGTTTTCGAAAATCTTTCTAAGAAACATGAGTAAGCTAATTCTAAGAAGGATAATAATTCTAAAGATCTTAACAATTTGTTTTTTGAAAAAGATGTTTGAGGGGATAAACTTACCTGTAGGTCTATTATTCCAGAGGATAGAAATTTAGTCCTAAGAATAAGTCTGAATTATTTTTTTGAATATACTTCTTGAAAATTTTACTTCTGATAAGGAAAATTTGGATAAGATGTATTCTCAGATACGAACTTATGGTAATAATCAAAGATTAGGTTATTATCATTAAAACATTATTTTTAGAAACACTTATTTTGTTACTCCAAGGGCTCCTTTATGTCCCAAATTCCAAAGTGGTAGGAATTGGAAGAAGAACTGTTCTTTAAATAATGGTCAATCTCTTGGATTTCATAAATCCTACTTTGATAAAAAATGTGGATACCTAAAATTTTATTATCTAACAATTCCAGATCCAAGAAATTTTGGATTCTAAAAACCTAACTCTTCTTTTTTAGGTCAATGAAGGAAGTACCAACAACATAAGGTACATGGATAGTGCATGTTTCTGGCACATGACTAGAAACAAATAGTATTTCAAAAAAAATTAAAGACTAAAGGTGGAAAATAACCATTAGAGAAAACTCGCAAGGAGAAATTGTCGGTATAAGGAACATTATTCTTCTTGGAAAATCTTTAATTAAAAATGTTCTATTAGTAATAGGTCTTAATCACAACATCATCAGCATAAGTCAATTATGTGATGAAGGATACCTTGTAAATTTTATCAATAACAAGTTCTTAGTACACAATTAGAAGGAAGAATTTATTCTCTCTACCCATAGGTAAGATAATGTATACACACTAAACCTAGAATACCATCAAAGTCAGGATCTTCCAATCCTAAGTGAAATTGAAGATCAATCTTGGCTTTGGCATAGAAGATTAGTACACTATAACCTAAGGAATATTAGAAAACATTCGATGAAAGAACATGTTAAGGATATACAGGATCTTAGGTTTTATTCTTCAGAATTCTATGATCCTTCTCAATAAGGCATGCAACATAAATATAGCATTAAATCTATAAGTGAAGTTTCAACTTCTAATGCCTTATAGTTAGTGCACATGGACTTAATTTTTCCAACACAAACTGGAAGTATTAAAGGAATGTAATATGTGTTTGTCTTAGTTGATGACTACACTAGATTTACTTGTGTCAATTTTCTCACAAAGAAATCTGAAGCTATTTCTTATTTGAATATTTTCACCACTGAAGTTAAAAATGAGAAAAAGCATCCATTGATAACTATGCATAGTGATAAGGGCGGATAATTTCAAAATTCTTATTTGGAAAATTGTTTTAGTAAAAAATGTATTACTCATGATTTTCACCTCCAAGAACTCCTCAACAGAATGGTTTTGTTGAAAGAAGAAATTGTATTCTTCAATAGATAACTAGAACCATGTTGTGTGAATATTATATAGCTATAAGTTTTTGGGATGAAGCTGTAAGTACTAATTATTATACTATAAATCAAGTTTTAATTAGACCTTTTCTAAATAAAAACCCTTATGATTTATGGACTGGATGAAAACTGAAAGTATCTTACTTTAATATTTTTTGTTGAAAAATATTTATCTTGAATACCAAGGATTACTTACATAAATTTGCATCCAAATTCGATGAAGGAATCTTCTTAGGCTACTCCACTAAATATAAGGCATATAGAGTTTTCAATAAAAACACTTGCACTGTGGAAGAAACAGTACATGCTAATTTTGATGAAAATGATCCTTTTGTTTTCAAACATCCTGAAAATATTTTTGATATATTCTCTAAAACTGATAACCAAACTTTGATAGAATATTTTTCAGATAATGAAAAATTTAAAATGTTTCTGAATCATTTACTCCAAATGATTTTCTACCCTATGTTGATGTTCAAGTCCTCCAAAACCCAAGTCAGCTGTTACATAGAAATCATCCCAGTGATAATATCATTGGATATGTTAATCAACTAGTAAGAACTAGAAATTATTTAGGGAATGAAGTTGAAAATGTTTCATTTCTTTCGAGATTTGAACCTACGACTTATGAAGAAGCCTTAGGTAATAAAGATTGGATAAAGTCTATACAAGATGAACTCAACGAATTCGTAAGGAATCCGGTTTGGAACGTGGTTGAAAAACGTAAGGAAACTTATTTTATTGAAGTAAAATGGGGTTTGAGAAACAAATGAAATGAAAATGGAGTTATTTTTAGAAATAAAGCAAGATTAGTTTCCAAAGTCTATAACCAACTAGAAGGCATACAATAAGATGAAAACTATTCTCCTATAAAAATACTTGAATCTATTAGTATTCTTCTATCCTTTGCGACATTATTTAATTTCAAAATTTATCAAATGGATGTTAATTGTTCTTTTCATAATAGTTATATACATGAGGAAGTATATATAGATCAACCCCTAGCTCTGAAGATAAAAAACATCCTAATCATGTTTATAAACTTGCCAAAGCTCTCTATGGACTTAAACATGCCCCTAGAGCTTGGTATGATAGAATTTCAGAATATTTGCTTTAATATAACTAGGTTAATGGAACTACTGATCCAACCCTTTTTATTAAGAAAAATAATAAGCATTTTTTGATTGTACAAATTTATGTTGATGACATCATTTTCAGATCGACTCTACAATCCTTAACTAATTCCTTTGTGAATCTTATGAAATCAGAGTTTGAGATGAGTATGATGGGTCAGTTAAACATATTTCTTGGTTTTCAAATTTCTCAAAAACCATATTGAAGTTACATATCTCAATATTAGTATATCAAATGTTCCGGTATGATAATGCTAAGAGTATAAGTACTCATATCGCAACCTCTAATACTCTTGATATTGATGAAGTAGGAAACCTATGGATCATATATCTTATAGAGGGATAATAGGAAGTTTACATTACATAATAGCTAGTTGACCCAAGGTAATGTTCTTAGTATGATTATGTGGAAGATTCTAAGAAAATATTAAATAATCTCATTTAAAGGCAGTGAAAAAAAAATTCGCTACTTAAAGGGAACTTTATATTTGGGACTTTTTTTATTCCCATGGAAATAATTTTGAGCTTAAAAGTTTTTCAGATGCTGACTTTGGTGGTTGTAAAATGGATAGAAAAGTACATTTGGAACTTTTCATTTCTTAGGAGATTATTTTTTTTCTTGTTCATGCAAGAAATAACATTCTATATCACTTTCCACTGCTGATGCTGAATGTGCAGCTGCTGGAAGTTATTGTACTCAAGTTTTTTTGATGAAACACACACTTACAGACTATGGTATGAGTTTTACTAAGACTCAAATAATGTGTGATAAAAAAATTTCCATTTCCCTAAGTAAAAAATGTACACATCACTCTCGTACAAAGCACATGGATATTTGAAAACACTTTCTTAGGGATCACACACTTAAAAGAGATATTATTGTTCAATTCATCCGAACGCAAGAACAACTTGATGATATTTTTACAAAACCATTATCTTCTGATAGTTTTGAATATATTAAACAAAGTCTATGAATGATCTCTGCAAAGTAATCATTCATATTTACTTCTTGTTTAATTCATCTCCTAACAATAAACTACTTCTTATTTTAGGTGGAGTACATATGCTTGCTTGTTTTTATTCTTTTCATAAGATTTTTTTAATCATCTTTCTCTATGTTTTTTAAGAAATTTCGGTATTAGAAATTTCGGAATTGGAAGTTTTGGTATTGGAAATTTCAGTATTGGAAAATTTGGTATTTAAATCACGGTTTTTAAAACTTTAATGAGAATAATTATAATATCGACAAATTCTTTAGAGTATTCCAAAAGGTACACTTTCTTACTCTTTATTTTATTATCTTATGTTTTAGTTTTATTTTTGGTTTACCTTAGTTCAAAAGATCAGAATTCATATTTGTTTCCATCTTCAACCATTAGATCAGATCAAGGGTTTTTTCATCCGTATGATTATCTTATAGAATTTGAATGGTCATAGAACCATCTATATAAGGGGTTCCTCATTTATAAGAATCAAACTATCCTTACTGATATCTGTGCCAAAGCTCTGTTTCCATCAAAGCTTTCGTTCCGATTTTTTTCTCTCTATTACCCTGAATGACTCCTAATTCCTCAGCAAATCAAATGATGATTACCACAGAAATTAAGGATTGGTCAATTTTTATAGAAAAAATGATTTTCCTCTACATCATTACAAAATATGACTCCCTTATCTCTAAGGAGATAAGAACTAATGGATGGGAAAGTGTTTGTGTGGCTAATGAGAAAAGTATAGATCCGATTTATCCTGACCTGGTTATTCCGTTAAATGAATATGTTACTTTCTTCCAAAAGGATGGTAAAGATCTATTTAAGTACAAATTTTACGATAATACATATATATTCCCTTATAATAAGGCGGAAAATGTTCATAACATTTTCATATGAAGGGTAAGCTATTATTTTCTTTCGAAAACTTCTTGAGAAGGAATGTTCTTTTCAAAAATCCAAATCTCTAGATTATCATGATCTCAAGTATGTTATGAATCTGATGATTACGAATATTTCAACACACACAAGATGGTAGCTCTCTAGATGGAATGATTTCTTATTCTATGAAAATGAGATAAGGAATCTCTAATGATATGTGATATCTTTCTGTTAGACTTTCTCATCAACTTACTGAAGCTTAACTTTGTAAAGTAAGTCTTTCTCACCATCGAAGCAATAAAAGGTGGGTCCATCCGATCTCAAATACTTATGTATCCGGAAACTATCTCTAGGATAATTGTCACATGCATTCAAGAGTAAAATGTTCCATGTCGATCAGTCTCAAAGCCTTTCAATATTTTTTTACTTAGTGATGAAACTCTGAGAATGATGAAGGTATAGTTCATACAGGAATCCAATACTATTGATGAAATGGTTTTATATAACAAGGGAAATGTTCCAGAATCTTCAAAATTGATACCCAAGAAAAGGAAACAAGAAGAACATATCATGCCTATACCAGTTCTTTATGTCCTGATATTAGCACCTCCACTTGCAAAGAAACCAAAATCCTATTCTGATGAACAGTTTCCAAGTGGAGAGAAATAAAATCTACTAGAAATAAAGGAGATCCTTCCTTTATCTTAAATCCTATAGAGGCTAAGGCCTAAAAAATAAAGCAAGCTAAAAATCCTGAGAAATAATATAATGAATAGATGTTAAAGAATAAAACCTTGGATGTGCAAGATTTTCAGTCATTAAAAAAAGCCGTAGAAAAGAAGACTCAACAAGTTCAGGAACCACAAGTAATTCATATGAAGCCGGCTGTCACTCTGGAAATCTAGAAAGCCAAGAAATTTATATCTTTATCAGAACCTGTTCAGGAAATAGAAGATCAAATAGTTCATGAAGACTATGATGATGTTTTAAGGGATGTGGAAGACTACATTGTTACTCCTTCAAGTTCAGTCTCTAAATCTGTTTTATAAGAACTAGTTGAAGAAAAAGTTGGAGAATATGTTGAGGAAGAAGTATAAGTTGAGGAAGAAGTACCAGTTCATGAAGTAGAACAGGTTGAAACTGAATTGGAAGAAGAAGGGAAAGAAGAGGTTGATCATCAAGGTGGTGAAGAAGAAGAGTTTCAAGAGGCAGAAGTTGAACAGGTAGATCATAATGTTATCCAAGTTTCAGATGAAAGATCTCTATTTTAAAATCCTATCAAAGGAAAAAGTGTTTTGGTTGCCTCATCTGAAAAAAAAACATCTCATAAGTCTTATAAGTGAATAGAAAAATCATTTTCCTTAACTCCAAAAAGAGATATGAAAGGGAATGTTATTTCAGGTTCCAAATCCTCTTTATATGTTGAACATGACTTTGTCGAGCTATCTTTAAGAATGTTGGTCAGCACCATTCCGGTTCTTGTAAATATAGAGGTCCAGAGTCAAATGATGCAAGAAACTCTGAATAAATAGATATAATCGACCAATATGCTTATGGACATGGTGGTCAAGCTAGAAGAAGGATTTAGTAATCTTTTGATTGATTAAAAAGCTCATAAGGTGACATGTAAGAAAGTCTCTAATCACACCAAAACTATCAATGAATATCTAAGAAAATTTTGTGACTTCATGTATTCAACAAATAGAGCTTTTAATTCTTTTGAAACTGAGTTAAACAAGGTCAAGGCAACAATCTTTGAGAAACCTAGTCAAATAAATTCTATTGCCCGATCTGTTAGTAGTGAGAAGGAAGTGAGAGTTGAATTAGAGAGAAAAGCATATGCTTAAGAAGAAAAGATCTTGTCATTAGAAAAGAAGAATCACGGTCTGGATATCTTGTTAAGGAATTTCGAAGAATATCATAAGGAAGTGAAGAAAATTAAAGCCTTGATAGAGAATTTGTTGTTTGAGAAAAAGAAGGATGGATGATTTGTCCCTAACATTCTGATGTTTTGATGTAATCTAAACATTATTTCTAAAATTTCCTTAAGAAGGTTCTTGCATATATTTCTTTTTTTTGAATGTATACTTGCATAACCATACAGGTAAATCAAAGAACCTTTATCCAATATTGATAGATACCCTTCTCTTTGGTTTAAAAGAATTTGGTTGTTACTTGTTTTCAATTTCAGGTTGTTTTATTTCCAATGTAATGTTAACATTGTTAAAGATAGAAGGTATAAATTTTTTAAACATTCTAATTCCATTAATCTGATTAATTTTCTTTAAAGTATAAATCAAGGAACCTTTATCCAATGTTGATGGATACCCTTCTCTTTGGTTTATAAGAGTCTTGTTGTTACTTGTTTTCGATTCAGGTTATTTTATTTCTGTTGTAATATTAACATTGTTAAAGATAGAAAGTATAAATTTTTTAAAATTTATAATTCTATTAATCAAATTATATTATAGATTCTATACGCTTTAAGTTAGAATCATTCATTTATGAAAATTTTTATTTTAGTTGTGTTGTGTATGTTCGTTTGAAGATGTTAAACTAATCTTTAAATGTTCTGAAGGAATTTTTAAATAATACAATTCACCCCCCTCTTGTATATTGAGCATATACATTAATCATTTAAATCCTACAATATTTTCTATAGAAATCAAGGGTTTTATATTTGAAAATTATTTTATATAAAACCCACATTATAAGATGGTTAATAAAAATTCTTCTTCAAAAGAGTTAATGTTAATTATGAAGCATATATGTAGTAACACATAACTAGTTTTCCATACCAAAGATAATTAGTTTCATGGGAATATAAGGACATAGAATAAACCTATAAATTATTATAGAGAGTTATAGATTTCATTTATCATATGAATGTGAATATTCATAAGAACATTAAATACCATAAAACCAAAAATATGTGATTATATGAAAACCATTTTATTTCTCACATATGACGATAATATTATATAACTTTTTTAATATCATTTTATGAATGTTGATTAATTAATAAACTATATATAAATATAAAGAAACATAATTACATAATAAATTTCTATTTGATAAACACAATTTCATTCAGGGTTTCTCGTCTGATAAAATTAAAATTCATTTCTTACCCCATGAAATAAATAACCATAAATTATTTTTTTTGTCTGAAGAACTAAAATTAACTTTTAATATATTATATCATCCATTAAAGAGTAATAATTATTTCCATCAATCACTAACTAATTTTCAATTCCATTATGGTTAGAACATGCTATCCAATATAATACATTGATCTCAGAAAATTAATAGTAACACCGTTGGTTCATCATTAATAATTATTCATTTTATAATATAATTGAAAACAATAACATATTAACCAACACATCACATAGGACAGTGGTAGGCGCTAAACCCTTATCTTCGTATTTTTCTATGTTTAATCCCAATGTCCATTTGAGAAATGATTGGTTGTCACCCATCATGTGTGTTTTTCTATTTATAAAACTATATCAATACGATTATTATAATGATCACATATTGAGATGAACCATAATTTTTACAATATCTAAGAAAACAAATCCTTCATGGTAACAAATAAATTAATATTTATGTCAAAAAAATTTATATTCATTCTTTGATGAATAAATTTTTCATATACTAAACCATTATGTTGTATTCCCAAAAAATATTCAAAAAAATACCCTTAATAATGTTATATTTACACCACACAAAATCCCAAATGGGTTTATAGGATTTTTAAACTTATTCTAAACCATAATATTAGAAACCATTTATGGTATCCATAACTATTAAGTTAATTAAGACTTATACCCATCTTATATTTGACATATTCATTATTTGTTTCCTGATTCTTATAACCAAAATACAGTTGGTAAAAATACATCTACAATTCAATTCATGAATTAATACATAAATTCCTCCACCATTTTTTCTAACTTGGTCCTTCCTCAAAATAAGGGTTAAAAATTATAAGAGGGAACAAACATGTATAAATCCATGGTTTTTGGAATGTACAACCTAGAAATGAAAATGGATCCCTGGGATGAAATTTATTTCCTTCCATACAACTCTTTATTTTTACATAGAAATTCATTTATATATGCCTTTATTTTCTACAAATAAAATATTTTCAACTCCTTATAAAAACCTGATTTTCAATCTCTATCTCCTTGGTTTAACCTACATCATTTAATTTAAAAATCTATTTAAATACTTTATAATGGTTTCTAAATAAAATAAAAATTACCAACAGATTTTATCTATGGTGTGTCAAACCTAGAGTGTAGTAAGGCCCATTTTCATGCAACCATTGAAGATCGTGTCATACCCAATTCACACTTCTGGGAGTTGTTAACCCTAGGTACATTTATAACAGAAACATGCCCACTTATGGTAACTAGAAAAAAAATTTCTTTCTATAATAAACGACACGATTTATTCCTTAACGAAACATTATGATGTTTATAAATGATTATCATCAAATAATATCATAGGTTATATTTCCAAATATATGTTTTCTTAAATATCATTCCCATTGTTTCTACACAATATCTTATGATACCAATAATAGTAAAATTGACTCCAGTAACTATTATCTATTGTATTAATATATTATATTTTAACATGATATAAATAATGATATTATGAAGCATCAAAAATTTTATTAGTCTTTGAGAACTAGATAAATAATTATTTCCAATATTACATTTAAATACACAAATTAAAACATATTTTTTTTAAGATTATCATTATCTCCTCTAGAATTTACATGTATATCAATCATTGTAAACATCATGGATTCTGGGGAAGGGAAAAAATATAATTGTTAGTTGGAATGGATACACAAGAGGTGGGTGAATTGAGTTCCTATTAAAAATTTCGTTTTAAAATATTTATATTGAAATCTCTTAATTCTTAAAACAAGTTAAACTGTAGTGAATTTATAAAGATTGTAAGTGTTCAATTAGTTTCTAAATGATTGAGTATTTATCAGTTAACATAATATTATGATTATGTTTTCTTTTGAAACTAACTTACTGGCTAGAAATAAATACAAACACTTTCTAGTTAAATTATCAGAGTTACTTTAAAACAGATTTGAATTTCAAAGTAATAAGCATCAGAATATTGAAAATAGTTTAAACTAAAATAAGATGTACAACAGATTTAACAAAGAGGTTCCATCTCAAGATGAGAATTATTCCTCTAAAACAGTTTATATAAAACTTAGATCCACACCCTAGATCAGGGTTTACAAAAATACTCAGAATGTCTAGGTCCTCAATCCTCTACCACAATTCTACATGGGAAAGCATCAACAATAGCACATAGGTTGTCCGGGTCCTCATACCTCTACCACATTTCTTTGTGGGATACGCAAGGGTGTAAAGAGTTTGGTGTGAGGATTTCAGTATCCTCTAGTTCATCTTAGGAGTCAGTGTGTGTCCAAATAGACATAAGCACACACACACTGCTCGTAATGTAATAAAAATCATCACAGTATATCAATAATATAGATATAAGTTTAGAATGATACTTTGTGATTTCAATATAGCTATGGACTTATTTGGATTGAATCAGATGAAGCTTTGAGTCCTTATCTGGAAGGTGTCTTTAAAACAGAGTGTCGTGGTTCTGTTCTTTTTATTCTAGTATAGGTGTTCAGCTTGAATGTGAGAGTATTCATTGAAACACATGAACGTCCTCTTGAACTTCTGTTCTTGATGTGTATGAGTGTTCTTTGTGTTCTTCGTATGTTCTTCTTATATGTGTAACTTTTTCCATTCTCTATGTCACACACTTTGTAACTAGATTTTATCTTCATTTTATAACTCGCGCGGTGGTTCGACACAAGTCATGATTACTTCTACAGGTACGAGGTACGGTTCCCTGACATACAACAAACATCATTAATTAATTTCATACATAAGTTGTGATTAATTATTTAGGTATGAGGTATGGTTTCCTGACATCCAATAAACATCATTAATTAATATCAGTTCCATTAAAATCACAAAATATGATTGTTGATAAAAAACAAACAGAGAGAGTTTAGAGAAACAGTGACTGGTTTCCATTGGTAGCTCTTTGTATCAGTGAACTTGTAGCGGTGGACATGTAACGGTAGGTCTTGCATCGGTAGTTATTACTCTCTGTAGCAGTATATTTCATGTATCAGTAGTTGTCTTTGTAGCTGTAGCTCGTTGTATCGGTATCTCCATGTGTAGTGGAAGCTCTTCATATCGGTGAACTTCTATCGGTACCTATTCCTCGCTATCAGTAGTTGTTCACATCAGTAGATGTAGTTCTCTCTATCAACAGCTTCCTCTATCCGTATCTATATTCTATTAGTAGCTTGTATCAGTGACCTTGTCTACCAGTAGACATATTCTATCGGTGACCTTTGATTATTGATGGCTCTGTCTGTATCAATGACTTTAAAAATCGAATGCTTATAAAGTATCTATTCTATGTATTTTATTTCCAGATTGAGTTAATATCAAGATTAATCATCGCTAAACATTTATAATCATAAATAAACAATGAATATCATATTCCAATGATATGATATGATCATTTTGATATTCATATCAACTCATTAGTATGATTTCATAATTAGAAATTATACTTAATATATAGAAAGACATTATTTGGGATTCTCAAATCATATCTAAACATAATTTAGATTTTCAAAACAGGTGAGTCCAACAATCTCCTCCTTTTTGATAATCACAAATTTTGGCATTATAATCAAGAATAAAATTTAATGAATTAGGGTAAAATACATCTAATGGAATTTCTCAGTGTCTTCACATCATAATTCTCAAATGTATCTTAGAAAAACTATGAACAAACATAAGAGTAAAAAGAAATAGTATATATTATAATTTTCTCCCACATAGTGTAATATCTCCCCATATTATTATTTTTCTCCCCCATTGTGATTAGAAAAAAATAGAAAAACAATGGTTCAAAACATAAAATAAGAAGAAAGAAAACACAAATTTGCATTTCACATGACAAAGTTACATGAGATATTACAAAAGTAATACACGAAGTACAAAGATTCTTATCAAATGCCCTAGCCACTAATCAATCAACCTCCTCAATAGGTAATTTGGATTTGCCTTTGGGATCAGAAGATGATCTAGGATTTGTAGGCATAGGCGAAGGCTTGGCAATAACAGTGATGATCAAAGGTGGTTGAGCTAATGAAACACCACTAGGAATATAATGAGTTCTTATTTGCGTGATCATAAGAGTAAGAATTCTAATAGCTTGATTTAGTGTCAACTGAGGTGTGGAAGTAGACTGACCAGAGGCAGGCAGGGCTGGAGGTACAATGATAGGTGTACTATCCACATATAGGAATGGTAGTTAGAGATTTATGAAATCCATGATGATACCTCCCCCTCTCTCCATAACTATGACAAAATCATCCTTTTACTCCATAAATTTTTCCAAAGTCGAGGTCAACTCCCTGTGGTTACTAACTTTTTCTTTGAAAGCTTGAGTAACTGGGCGCAGTTTCAGATTCTCTAATAATAGCATGAAATGATTGGTTAGCTGATGTTTGGTGTACACTCTCTTAAAATAGTAATCAATTTTGTATTTTATTTTCTTCTAGGCTGCAGTAGCATCTCTCATATAATCTTGGATGATTTCTCTGATGTCCCGGGTGGTAGTAATCACCTAGGAATCAGATGAGCTACTGGTAATAACATGACAAAGTTCTTCATTTAGAACAGATCTAAATTGTTCAACATCAACTGAAACTCTGGAGGTACTAAGAGGTTTTACAGTAAAATCTACAATTTCATTGAAGGATTGTGTCAAACTACTTATCAAATTTTTTACTACAACATCCTGAGTACTGAAATGCGATTTTATGGTCTTCTTAAAATCTTCAAAACATCCAAAAATTGTTTCACTAAACCTCGAATGTAGTTTATGTCAGTATCAACTTGAGATTTAAAACTCCTGATGGTGTCAAATTAAGAAACAGATTGCTTCAATGAATCAATAGACTTAGTTAAACATTTAACTTGATTTTGACAATATTTCACTTTATCCATCACTTTTGTCACAAAACTTGACATAACTCTTCATAGAGAAGATACCAAATAACTTTCCATCTTACATATCTCTTCAACAAAACAGGTTTTCAATTCAGATTTCAATGCCTCAAAATCTCCTTTTCTCACAATGTCTCCAGGAAGAGCTAAAGGAGCTACTGGTGGAGCAGTAACTTCCTCTTAGAAAATATCATAAGAAACATGATTTCTTCTAATGGGTGTCTCATCATCAGAATCAATTTTGTCTAGTCCCAATGCAATATATACTGGATGTGCATACCAATATTCCACTTCATAGGTCACAAAAACTGATCATATCCTTACAAGTTGCTCCCCCTCAACCTGAGCTTCCATCACTATATCTGAAGTAGCAGTAGCAGCCTCATTGGGTACTTCCTCTTCAGAAAAGTCATCTACAACCAAATTCATATCCAAACCAGGTTGCACAGGCTGGTGTATGTTAGTAATAGGTATTGGTCTGTCTACATCATGAATCTCCTCAACATGCATAACAGAGTTCTCAATCAGACGATTGAGACTCAAATAGGTACTTCCATTCTCAGATACTTATTCCTCTTTATCATCACTATTATTGGAATCTGGAGCAGTCTCCATATGATCTCATATAGGAAGGTCTTCTTCATTTAGAGATATTTCTTCAACAGTTTCTCCTTGAACTGCTTCCCTTCTAAGTAGGGTCACATGTGAACTTGCCTTTCCACATGATAACTTTTCTGCAGTTAGGCATGGAGGAAAATCAGGATCCCATCCTTATTCAATAGAGGTATCTCCCTCAGCATCATCTTCACTGTGTTGAGGTTCTTCCTCATCAGGTCCTAGACCTGCATCTCTCTAATCTCTTGGCTGATTGGGATACTCAATAGGGTTAAATTTATCATAAATTTTCTCATCATCATTTACCCATTATCTTTTCTATGTGTTCTAGCCACTCTTCATGTACTTAAAAACTTTTTTTTAATACAAAAGTTGTCTCTTACAACCTCTATCTCATCCTATTTCTCACCCACACCTTTTACCTTGATCATCAAAGAGATCAAATTTGCAAAAAATAGATAATTTGTTTTCGGTTTTGTCATGGCCATATCATCGATTTGTATCATCAGAATCCAACAAAAATTTACATTGACACTATGCCTTAGAATGTACAACAAGAATATATCTTGGAATCTAAGGTTTGAAAAATCCCCTCTTCTTAGACTCAACACAAGCAGGATAAATTTGAATAGCAACCGGTTTTCTCTATCCATTTCTGTAGCAACTAATTTTCATGGTGTGCCATCTCCAGTAAGCTCTTCCAAAGAAGTTTCATACTCAAAAATGTCTCTAGTGCGAGGTACTGACTTTGAGAAATATCCAAACTCACCCTTGTGTGTAACTTTCAAGAACTCAGCCCATTCAATGGAAAAAAATATTATCTAGTCATTCACTACTGATACCATTCTGTTCTCACTTTTAGATTTCTCAAAATGAACAAACTTATATAATTACTTTTCCAATTTAGGATAATAAGGACCATTGTTATTTTCAGAACATTCTATCACCCTTGTTCCTCCAAAATAATTAGAATCAAAGATTTTCTAGCCCGGAGCAATTCAACAAATAATTATTTCTCGATTACTATTTCCCTTTTCATGAGATTCTGCTTTATAGGTTTCTTCACTTCATTGTCACCACTAGAATTTCCTTTGAGTCTCTTGGAATTCGGATCATCACCCTCTTTACAGATAGCTGATCTCTCCACCCAAGCCATTCTGCGAATCAAGAGGTTTAGTGTTTGATAGAAACAATGGTTTGGAAGCTAAGGTTAGATGTTAAAGGGTTCAAGGTGGATTGAAATGAGTTTAAGACTAATGTTTTATCATTTTGGAAACAATAAAAAAAATAAAACATAATAAATATAATAAAAATGATATAGATTCTGGCGGCTAAAAAACACGAAGTTTAAAACAATGCAAACTAGCGGTAGCATATACTGGTGAGGATTCCTAACGGTGAGGTCCACTAACAGTGATGTTATAACGGTGAGGTCCATATCAGTGATATATAACTGTGAGGTTCATACTAGTGAGGTATAACGGTGAGGTTTATCTATAAGTGAGGTTTCTACTAATGGTGAGGTTTCTATCTGTGAGGTCTAAGGAACATTTATCATTCCAACTCATGTCTAATGTAACTTAACCTTTCTGAACATAAAGGCTTGGTGAATAATTCAGCTAATTGATGTTCAGTGCCTATAAATTTAAGAGTACCATCACCTTTTTGATAATGATCCCTCAAAATGTGATGTCTTACAGCAATGTTTTTATTCCTAGAGCGAGATATAGGATTCTTAGAGATATTGATCACACTAGTGTTGTCACAGTTTATAGATTCATGCCTAAATTGATATCCATAGTCCAATAAAGTATGTTTCATCCACAAAATTTGTGTACATCAACTACCAGCAGCTATGTACTTTGCTTCAGTAGTAGAAAATGCAACATAATTATGCTATTTACTACACCAAGAAACTAAGGACTTCTCTAGAAAGTGACATGTTCCATAAGTGCTCTTCCTATCAAACTTGCAACCAGAAAAGTCATCATCTGAATAACTTATTAAATTGAATGATTGTCCTTTTGGATAAAATAATCCTAGATTGGTTGTATGTTTAAGATATTTTAGAAAATTTTCATAGTAAGAAAGGGTGATCCTTTTGGATTAGCTTGAAATCTTTCTCACATACACACACTAAAAATAATATCTAGTGGACTAGAAGTAAGATAAAGTAAACTCCCAATCATACATCTATAACTGGTTTGATCTACTAGTTTCCCAGTTTCTCTTGCATCCAATTTACAAGTGGTACTCATAGGTGTATCACTTTCATTATTACTATCCAAACAAAAACATTTTAAAATACCCTTTTTATATTTACTTTGATTAAAAATAATACAACTTTCATTTTTAAAAACTTGAAATCCAAGAAAATATTTGAGTTCTGCCGTTAAACTCATTTCAAATTCACTTTTCATACTCTTTGAAAAATCAATACATAAAGAATTTTTAGAAGATCCAAAAATAATATAATCAACATACATATGTACTAACAAAACATCTTTGGAAATCCTTTTGAAAAAAATAGTTGGATTAGAAATCCCTTTAATAAAACCTTTTAAAATAATAAAATTACTAAGTCTTCAATACCAAGATCGTGGAGCTTTTTTTAAACCATATAAATATTTAGAAAGTTTAAAAACTCGATTTGGAAAATGAGGATTAGTAAATCTAGGTGGCTATTCAACAAAAACATCTTCAATTATAAAACCATTTAGGAAAAGACTTTTAGCATCCATTTGATATAACTTGAAACTCATATGAGCATAATAAGAAATTATAATTCTAATAGTTTTTAACATAGCTACGGTTTTAAAATTTTCCTCATAGTTTATTCACTCTTCTTGACTATATCCTTGTGCAACTAACGTAGATTTGTTTTTAACTATATTTCTAGACTCATCAACTTTATTTCTAAAAACCCATTTAATGCCTATAGTCAATGTGTCCTTAGTTCTGTCAACTATTTACCAAACTTTGTTTCTTTAAAATTGATTTAATTCTTCTTTCATAGCCATTACCCAAAATTTATCATTGATAGCATTATTGATATTTTTAGGTTCTGACTGTGAATAAAAGGCTTGATGTTCAACATTATTTCCTAGAGAAGCTATAGTTTGTGTTCCTCTATCCAAATCTCATACAAAAGTATCTAAAATATGGTTTTAAGGGTCCTAGTTGGTCTAGAAAAAGTAGGGATAGAAATTTTGGGTCCATTTACATGTTTAGGTTCAACAGAAACAGGTTCTAGAAAATTTTCAGAACTGGTTATCTTAACAATACGTTCAATGTTTTTGTCATTAAGTTCCATAATGGATAGGTCTTATTCAAGATTTTTAAGAGGGGTCTTATGTTCATGTGGATCAATTTCATCAAATCTGATGTGTACAGCTTCTTCCACACATTGGGTCCTCTTATTAATCATTGTATAAGCTTTTCAAGATATAGAGTAACCTATAAATATTCCTTCACTGCTTTTGGATGAAAACTTATCAAGATTATCTTTATTATTGAGAATAAAGACTTTCCAACCAAAAAATCTAAAGTAACTATCTTTAGGATTCCTATTATTCCACAGTTCATAGAGGGTCTTTTTTAGAATATATCTAATTAAGACTTTATTTATAATATAATGATCTGTATTTACTGCTTCAACCCAAAAGTAAACAGGTAAGTCATACTCATTAAGCATAGTTCTTGAAATTTTCTAAAGGGTTCTATTCCTTCTTTCTACTACACCATTCTGTTGGGGTGTTCTAGGGGTAAAGAAGTTGTGACTACAGCCATTGTGTGAAAAATAGGATTCAAAGTCCTGATTTCCAAACTCACAACCAAGATCACTTCTCAGGGTCTTAATATTAAGCCCACTAAGGATCTCTACAGACTTGGAGTATTTAATGAAATAAGAACAAGCTTCACTTTTGTGAGAAAGAAAGTATATCCAAGTGTATCTAGAAAAGTCATCTACTAGAACATAGACATAGTTCTTCCCATTTAAACTAGAAACCTTATATGGTCCTAATAAATCTATAGGAACCAACTCGAGAGGTTGAGAAGTCGAAACTTATTTTCTTGATTTGAAAGAAACTTTATGTTTCTTTCCCTTTCGACAGGGAATACAAACTTTGTCTGTTGGGAATTTTAGTTTGGGTAGGTCTCTAACAAAACCATTCCTAGTAAGTTTTTTAAGTGAATGAACATTGCAGTGTCCTAATATTTTAGTCCATGGACAAGATTTATTATTACACTAGAAGAAAACCTCCTCTTAGCGGTGGTTTTTTTTCATATAGCGACGGTTTAAAACTCCGCTATATGGTTTGGCGGCGGTTTACATAAACCGCCGCTAAATTGGGCATCGAAAATATATTAGTGGCGGTTTTATGCATTTCACGGCGGTCAAAGAAAAGTGTCTTAGTACCTCATTTTGTGGCAGTTTTTGGTTAATTTAGCGGCGGTTTTACGGGCTATTTAATTAGCGGCGGCTATAATCGCCGCAAAATTCAGGCGTGCCATGCACCTGGTTAGCGGCGGTAAAAACCGCCGCTAATTCTGGTGTGATTTTGCGGTGGTTTTAACCGCCGCAAAGCAGTCTTCCGAATACATTTAGCGGTGGTTTAAATCGCCTCTAAATGTATAAGTGGTAAAACATTAGCGGCGGTTAAAACTGCCGCAAAATGCTGACCCGGAAAAAAAATAGCATTTCTGTTTATACTGCACCACTTCCCTAGAAAACAAACCAAACAAGAAACCATTTATCATGCCAAACATTCTCAACAGGATGGAATTCATCATTTTTTTTTGAAAAATATATGTATTCCCCCAAGCATAAAAATATTTCATAGGACAATTTCTACCTCACCATGGGATAGATAAATAGTTTTGGTTCCTAGAAACCATCAACTAATCAACTCACTATGGAATTATGGTTTATGGTACTTGATAAACTAAAAAATATATGTCTCCTCGTAATGATGAATAATATGCAAAACTATCAAAGAAGATAAAGTTTGGTGTTACACCAAACATGGTTAACATCACTACCAACACAAGTACTAAAAACATTCATGGTTTTAATCACACCCAACACAACTATCAAAGAAGAGAAGGTTTGGTGTTACACCAAACATATATACATGAAGATAACAATGGTTAAAATTACACCCAACCCATATAATAAATAATAACAATAGTTGGAATTACATTCAACCCATGTAACTAACAAGAACACTAGTTTCAATTGCACCCAACCCATATAAGAAGTCATATGAATATTTGGAATTATGCCCAATCTATGTAAAAACCAAGATAAATTGAGAGAATAATGTATAACCTACATAATCACAAAAATTTGGTTGGATTCACACCCAACCCATATACCAATAATAATGATAGTTGGCATCTTATACAACTTATTATAAAGTGTTCAACATGGTTAAAAAATAGCCAACCTATATAGCATGCCAAAGAAATGGTTAGCATTATTTCAAACCTAATTAACAGTATAGAAACATCATTGGAATGAAACCCAACTAAAGGACCAAGTAATAACAAGAATTTAATTATACCCAACCAAAAATATACATAATTTTACTCAAGTCACTCTTACTTGGATAAGATCTCCACTTTCAATTATTTTGTATATAATTCACCATCATTGAGGAATTTCTATAAATAACTTTTAAGATATTATCATTTCACATTAATACATACCCCTCTTGGTTATCATTCCAAGTTCCACCACCAATTTCAATTTAATTCATGGATGTACATGATTAATAATTATAAACCAGAGGACCTTACAGAACCCTAACAATCCTTTCCTGAATCTCATCTATGAGGAAATGTAGTTTTGTTCCATCCTGATCCATTGTTACCTTCCCTTCTACACTTATGCATCAAACAACACATACAACATATATATAATAAGGATAAAATACATGCACCACCTATGTAATATTCATAAACACACATTCATTTAATGTTGATGAAAAATTTGATCCAATTCAATAAGAATACCTAAATCATACAAAATACCTAAAATTATGGATTTAGAATGAAACACAAGATAACATCAAATGAAACAAGAGATTGGGGGTCACATGGATTTATACTTATAGTTTACAGATGATCAAAATTGAAAATATTTGATTCTATAAAGGATTAAAGTGCATGGATCAAAATGGAACAAATAAGAGAGGGGAGGGATCACTACTAGTCGTTTGTCCTATAAGGAGGAGGAACGAGGATTAAATGGGTTGATGTTCAGTCAGAATAAGTACCTTTAAAACATTATTGTTATAAAATACTTTGTATCGATGATTGACATTATGGTTCCAGGAAATAAGGTCTCTCCAGTCTACAACATAAGAATAAATTTTAGAAATAGAGGACATATTTAATGATAATAGAGAATATATTAGAAGATATGCAACCATTAAGAGAGAATCAATTGTGCTAATCAACCAAAATAAGTGCATAACATGGAAAACATTACGTGGACCACATGATCTAATCTAGGTCACGAAAATCACATAACCCATAAAACATATTTTGATCACATGATTTTTCTTAATACATATAATCATGTTACCATGTGAAGGTCACATGAATCACATAAAGATTAGTAGATCAAGAAAAAATCCTCAAGAGACAACCGAATCACATAAGATAGAATAATGGCCAAGGGTGTGCATCAAAGTTCTAATAAATTACCATTGATTTGTTCATGGATTGATTAAGTGAGATATTTAGAGAAGGTGATCACACAAAGAGGTCAAGTGACATGATCACATGATTAGGTCTCTTGTATGGTTCTTGTGATGAGGTCATGAAAAGTTGTCTTGAAAAACAAAGGCACGAGAGAGGAGGTTTTGAGAGCTATAGAGCTTCATGTCACCGGTCAAATGACCAGCCTCTCACCCCCTATTTATAGGGAACCTCAAGGAATATGAATAGAATTATAGAAGACAAAAATATGTTTTGAATTCCAACCAAAGAAATCATAAGAGACTCATGAAGTCATTTCGTACTTCATAACTGAGTCCTTGTTCCTTCGAACATCACTTTTGTGGGGGGGGGGCATTTTTTGATGCTAGCCAAATGAGCATTGTATATTTTAGGAAAAAATAAATACCCAAAGCATAGGTATTAATATATACCCAAAGGAAAAAAAATTCTAGCATGTATACATATAGATTAATCACCTAGGTCACAAGGACCATGTGAACATCAATGAGGCTCATGATCACATGTCCCTAGGAACATCATGAAAAGGGGTTATGCAATTCATGTGATCTGTTCCGGATCATGTGAAGCCCTATCAAATAGCCCAATTCATCATGTAAAACCCCTCTGATTATTTTTTTATCATATGACATGTCATCTAACAATCTCCCAATATGTTCATAAAATAAAAGTTAGAAAAGAGGGAAGCTTCATGGGAAGGGAGTTGCATTGGTTTTCATGTGATGTGGTTACGTGCCTCATAATAACTATTAATGATCATGAAAATCACCTCAGAAAACCATCTTGATCTAGTGATATCCATTCAACATGGCTGTTTGGACATGGAACACCCTAATGAGTCCAATTCCCAATGTTGAATTTACAACAGAAACATCAAAGAGCCTATTACCATAGATCATCTAACTAATGAAACAAACACATCATTCTCTTTACCACCTGAGGTTATTGTGATCATTCAAGGTTATCCACTGAAGCTCCTCCAAGACCAATGGTTTTTTAAAGGTTCCATACACCAGACATGTTATATATACAAACCAACCTTTCCCATATTTGTTCAACACATCAACAATACTACTCATGGTCCGATGATGCATCGTCACCCTCTCCACCTCCATCTCATGTTGCCACCTGTAAGAACATTATATTAAAAATTAAATGTTGTTGAATATTTATAATTAAAATTAAAACCAATAAAAGTTTTCAAACTAAATGATTGTGATTTTTTGTGATTTACCTGCTCACCACCACTCGATGCACTACCACTGGGGTCATATCTGCTCATCTGCTGATATAAATTTGTCAATGCTTTCTGCATAGTGGATATCTGAGCCCCTTGGTCTTGAACTGTGGCTCGTAGAGAAGAAATCTCCCTCTGAGCATCTTCATGTATGGGCTGACCATAACCTGGAGTAGATGCGGCTGGAATCCCTGATACCCTGTTAAAGACCTCAGATGGTACGGGTCACAAACCCATCCCGCGCACTCTACCAAGATGCTCCTTCCAAAGGACTTGAGCAACCGGGTCATCCTAGGAGACTGAGTAGGACTTCCTAGGATTGGCACCCCATAGTTCTTTAATTTTTACCTATAAATAAAATATCAATACATATTAACACAGTAAAAACTGATAATAAGTTATTATAATAAAAATTTGACTTCATACCACAACTTCTTTGGTAGGCTCATTAACAAAAGAGCCATCTGATTTTCTGTGAACATCCAACCACAGTTCAGTCCGGGAGGCTTCATGCCCTAAACTCTGTGACTGCATTAAGCAAAGATAAATAAAAAATTCTATATATTAAATAGATAAGACTGTATTATAAATATTTAAACTATTTAAAATATTATCAATGACATTCGGCTTCTAGAAAAGCTTTTTGATCCCACTGTGTGAGGGATGTCTTGCTTCACCCTGTTTGATGCATTCTATTGTCAGAGATCCTGAAATAAATAAAATTCAATTTAATAGTAATGTATCCAATGTCATTTACTCTTCATAAACATGTATTAATGTAAAATTAAGATAATATAATAATATATATTTGAATACCATCGGCTTCTCATCACGATGCCTGTCAACAAAAACTTTCCACTGCTCTTTCGGTACCCCACTGGGTAGCTTGTCATACATTTGTTCCAAGGTCAACGAAGTATAATTGACATCACACCACAATCTCCATTTTAAATATTTCCATTTTTTACCAAGATTTTTCAAAGTACACTTCTGTGCTATTACATCAGCAACTGTGAAGTGGAAGAACATCTATAAATAGAAATTCATTTTGAACATATTAGTAACATGAGATTCAATTAAACCATAATGTAATAAAATTACCTTTATTTGAGAATCGAAAACATCATTATTCCAGTTTGGAGGCATATGTCTCCAATCATCATATGAAATGGGAAGGGAAATGAGCTCTGCTTCCAACTGACCTATAATCTGGCTAAGTAACCCCGCGACATCATCTGTAGGGACCCCATAAGAATAAAATGGCACGACTATCTTTTCGCCATTAAAGTACCAAACATCTGAGCTTTTTAAGTGTTTCTCTACGGTTTCATTTTTGTCATCTTCAATGAGCAAACAATTAGTATAAACAAAATGCAATAAATTTATTTAATTAAAATTTATTCCTATGACTATGACCCTCCAGTATGTCCGGGATGAACTGGAAGGGGTCTATCGCCGCCCAACTAATGAGGCACCTGTAGGGGGAGTCGACGACTTATCCTCTAATGGGAGGCCCTATGATGGTGTGAGAGATGGTGCAGGGGGAGATGGTGCGGGGGTGTAGGCAGCTGGTGCCTCAGATGTCATGGGGAGTGACCAAGATGGATCGGCATCCGTCGCAGAACTAGAATAAATAGTATACTGCTTCCTCCTGGGAATTGCGGTCATTTAATCAAATAAAATTATGTTCAGAATATATAATTCAAAAAAATTATGCAGAAAAAAAAATTAAAAATGATAATAGATGCCCAGTACTAACAAACAAAATATATATAACAATGATAATGAATGACTGTAGAAATGAAACAATTGGTTGCTGCATGAATGAATAATTGTACATACAATCACTTTCCCTTTCAATCATGTCAGTTTCCTGCTCCATTGCTTCATCCACTTCATTCATCCTTGCAAGAATAATATTTTCCATATCATGATGGACAAATAATTTTTCTTCCTATTGTTGATGACATTCAATTTCAGAGGTCAAATCTTCCTCTTCATCACCCATATCATACAAATCTCTTTGTATTACGTGAGAAACTACACTCCACCCTTCATCCACAACATAATTCACATAATATACCATTTTTTCTTGCGATGAAAAGATATATGGATCATGCATTTCACGATCACCAACATCCATCAAGAGAGAGAAGTTCACAGAAGTAAATTGCAATGAATCTCTTTTAACACCTCTGATAATATCGACCCATTTGCATTTGAATAAAACAACAGAAAAATGTCCATGGTAGTTTAATTCAATAATATCATGCAGCTTTCCATAGTATCCCAGTTCAAAAAATGCAAATATACCACTATTCTGTGTTTTCAAACCCACTTCTCGATCAACTGTATGAAATCTAAATCCATTCACATTATAAGCGTCGAACTTTCAAACTTGCTTTATAGGACCTCTAGCATGAAACTTCAAATCGTTGGACATGTCTGCTCGAGTATCAATATTCATGATCTGAAAAAAGAAATATAATTTAATAGATTTACAAATTGTATGTGTCAAACTAATATTCATGTTTATTGCAATATTTATGGACTTACACGTCATGCAAACCATTCTACAAGCTCTTTATTCAAAAATTTCGTTATATCATTGTCATTTCGTGTTCGGACTCTCATTCATCTCTTTGTTTGTATCCTAAACTCTTCAATAAATGGATCTGCAATTTCATTATTCAGCAGCACATATCTATGTGCCTGTAATAATTCTAATTCTGTCAGTGTCACATTTGAGGTCCACCCAACTGATCGGCCAATAGCAGGAAATATTTTTGATTTTTGAAGCATTTGAGATTGAGTTGATGTGTCGTCAACATGTCCAACTCGATTAAATCTTGTCTCAATATCATCTAAATACCTGGAACAAATGGTAAGACATTCCTCGGCCAAATATCCTTCATCAATAGAGCCTTCTGGTTGAGCTTTATTTCTCATGTATGATTTCAAATGCCCAAGATATCTGTGAAATAAAATAATAATATTATGCATTTATTTAAATGTCAAAAACTGTTAACATAACTAGAAAACATATAAATAAAATACCTCTCAATTGGATACATCCATCGATAATGAACGGGGCCTCCTAATTTAGCTTCTTCAACCAAATGCACAGTTAAATGCCTCATGATAGTAAAAAACGATGGAGGAAAGATCATCTACATTGCACAAAGAGTCAATACAAACCTCTCTTGGAGGTTTTCAAGCTGAAATGGATGTACAACATTCTAACATAATTTCTTGAAAAATGTGCAGAATTGTAGTACAATAGCAGTAACTTTTTCATGTAATAATGTACGCAATGCCAATGGTAGTAACTGCTGTAACAAAATATGTGAATCGTGACTTTTCAATCCATGTAGCTTACGATTATTCAAGTCAAAACACCTCGATATGTTACTCGAATACCCCTCAGATACCTTCACATTCTTTAAAATTCAAAGGAACGTATCTTTATCCCTATTTTTCATTGAGAAAATGGTTGGAGCATACTCTTCATTCTCATCTGGCCAGAGATCGCATTTTATGTTCCTTACTTGTAAGTCTTTGCGAGCATTAAGATGATGCTTCGACTTTCCATGCTCATTAAGTAATGTGAAAATGAAATTATCATAGACATTTTTCTCAATATGCATCACATCAAGATTATGGTGCAACAAAATAAATTCCCAATATGATAGTTTAAAGAATATAATTTTTTTCTTCCATTGTTGTGTTCTGATTTCACTTGACGATGCACTTCGGAACCATTTTCCGCTATCATTCAAATGATGAACCTTCCCAAATTCTGTTGCAACATTTTCAAGATGTGTCAATATTTTAGAACCGGTTAACAACTTTGGAGGTGGTCTACGATCAATGAAACCATTAAATTATGATTTGTTCAGCCGAAATCTATGAGATGCATCGAGAAATCTTCGATGGCATAAGAAGCACCATTTTCTACTGTGCGGTAGCCGTTTGGGCTCAAAATCAAAGTTACAAATGGGACAAGCCAATCCCATATATGTGTTGCTACCAGATAAATTCCCAAGCCCTGGGAAGTCACTAATGGTCCACAGTAAAGCATCATGCATTTTGAACATTGTTTTAGAAGAAACATCAAATGTCTCAACACCGTTACTCGACAACTCCTGCAATTCTTCAATCAAAGGCTGCAAGTATACATCAATATCATTTCCAGGCATTTGTTTTCCAGGAATAATCATTGAAATGATAAAAGATGATTGTTACATACACATCCACGGAGGCAGATTATAAGGGATCAAAACAACTGTCCAAATGCTATAACTTGTACTCAAAGTCCCAAATGGGTTGAATCCATCGGCAGCCAATCCCAAAAGAACATTCCTAGGATCAGCTGAAAAATCTGGATGTAATGAATCAAATGTCTTCCATGATTGGGAATCTCGTGGATGTCTCATTAACCCATCATTTTTATTATCTACAGAATGAAACTTCATGTGTTCGGAGGTTTTTGATGACATGAATAATCTTTGCAATCGCGGCTTCAAAGGAAAGTAACGCAAAACCTTTGTAGGTGTGTTCATTTTCTTCTTCTTCATGAAATTATGTTCAGTCAGACTTCCAACATCACCCTTTGACTGCCATCTAGAAGAAGAACATTTCTTGCAATTCTGTCTACTTGAATCCTCTCCCCAATAAAGCAAACAATCATTGGGACACGCATGTATTTTTATATAATTCAGACTAAGCTTGTTGACAACTTTTTTCATATCATAAAAAGATTCTGGGATTTTTTCTTCAGGAAATGCATCACGAATCAATTATAATATCATGGACATTGCCTTATTTGTAATTCCATATAGACATTTGATATGGTACAAATTCAGTAGAAATGAATGCTTTGAATATTTCAAACACCCACTATACAACTCTTGATTTCCATCGTCAACTAAATCATGAAACACATTTTTCTCATTGAAGTTTTCTGTTACATTTGGCTCTACAGAATCAAGAGGATTATCCAATGATATATTCCAATCTTGATCTACTTGTGTTACAATCTCAAAAACATCACTTGTCACGTTGCAATTTGTAGCACCCTCTTATGGTTGTTCTGATATGTTTTGATGCTGATAGTGGTGTCTTGTTGTGCCGAATGCATCATTTATGAGGTTTTTCATTTCATTTTCCATTGTCGATGAACTTGGGACATCATTCTGTGGATTAACATCAGTGCTCAATCTTTCTGTATTGTTCAATTCTCCATGCCAATTCCAACACAAATATTGACGAGGGAATTGCTTCAGTATTAAATGTTCATAAACATCATCTATCTTCAACCATGTTCTAAATTTACATTTAGGACATGGACAGCTTATTCTCCCTTCAATGGATCGATTATAAATCGCAAAATCTAGAAACTCATTCAAACCCTTAACATACTGAGGTGTGTTCATAGGTAATGTGATCTAGCTTTTATCCATGTATATCAAAATGTGCCTACAAAAAATATACAATAGTGTAAGATTGTAGAATCATAATATAATAAAGATGACCCATTGGTCATAAAGTATGCATAATATAATAAAGATGATTAATTGATCACATTTACCACTTACATAGCATGCCCAGACAAACCAAACAAGTCTGGTCCTTAGGAGACACCGTGAAAACATCATTGAGGAGCAGTAAGAATATGGGGTTACACAATTATCATAACATTCTCAATCACACATTTATGTTTCCTCAAACAATTTATAACCACAATATATTAATGAGATACATTAGTCCACTCAGATTACTTCCACACCCTCACAAAAAATACTACAACTTTCCTGAACATCTCATATACTCACATGCTTGGTCATCTCAATTAAATGTTTTATTTAATTTTCCATATCTAGAAATGGGATACCAGTTGGTATTTATAACACCCATCCAAAATCACTAATATAGAATACCAATGCATGGGTTCCCATTTCTATAGTTTCCCCTCATTGGATTATGTTTAACAATCATTACCTTCACTTATCAATATTATAATGGATTTTTAATTCGAGGTGAATGATTTTTCAACATACTAGAACACCAGGGATTTCACAGTAGGTAATAGTATTACACATAATCAAATGGACCTCGTGTAGTTTTTAAAATATGAGAGTGTCTATTTTTGTTTCAGTTCTTTTCTCCAGGCCCTTGGATCCCTACCTAGAGATCTTCTCAAGTTTTTTTGGGAGACTATGCTCCATCTAGATTGATCCATTCAATATTGGATCTTTTATTATAGTTGTGGCGCATCTCTCTGAGTAAGAAATATTTCTGATTCTTCGTTTCTCTTGATAATGGTGGCTTTCTAGGGTTACATTATCAGATCTGGTGGCCTATGTTTTTGAATCATTGTGTATTCTTCTAGATCCTTTGGGAGATCTCATTATGGAGTCCATTCCTTGGTTAGTTGTGGTGCAGCAGATGTCTTTTCTTGAGGTATTTGGTGTTTTCCCTTTCCACCAACCCCATTTTTTCTAATTTATATCAATATTAATGGTTTTATTATATTCTAGGGGTTTCATTTTCATCATTGGGTTTTCATTGTTGGTGGATCCCATTATGGGAATGTGTGACTTGAGATTTGAGGTAGGTGGTTCCATCTCTAGCCTATGATAATTAGCCTAATTTCTCTTAATTTATAAGTTGATATATCAAATTGGAATGCCGATTTTCATTTGTTTAATAAGGGGGTTTTGAGAGAAATGTTTTTCCATGATTTTTGATAAATGAAAATGAAATGGGTACTTTTAAAATAAAATGTTTTTCCATCTATTTGATGTTGTTATGTCACATTGAGCATCAACGATATTCCCATTTCCTTTTTATGTTCATCCAAAAAATGGAGGTAAAACAGTTGTCCCCATATGAAATGTTACCTGATTGAACCCTATATAGTTTCACAATATCTGGAATGTTCAAGCTTCTTAATTATTTCACCATAGTCGAATACTTTATCATGATAAAATGGGTGGATTTAAATAGTTAATAAGTTTACAATCCAATGGTGTAAATTCACTAAGGTAAAAGAAGAAACCTAATAATGAAATAAATAGTGACATAATCCTACATTTAGGTAGGAATAGGGAGTGAAAAAAGAATAATTGAGGGTCTCTAGTGCTCATCCTAAATTTACAGACACATATAACATCTAGATACAATTTTAGCTACATCATGACTTAAAATTATCCATCAAAACTAGTGAAAAATATCATAAAACATATTTCTGGACCAAGGATAAACAAACCATGGATACTGGTGATTATCCTATATAAAAACCTTTTGTAGAGACAACTAAATCATGAAATATACCTTGATGAATAGAATTTCATCAAATGACATTGAACACCTATCAAGAACATCCAAAAAATATAGATTTTACTTTTAACATTTTCTTAATTCATCCTTAGGATGTTCAAACTGAATTAGTTTTAGAAAATGTGGTGTTAACTGAATACTAACTATGAATATAGCTCCACTATTCTCCTTGGATTCTTAGTGAATTTCAGAAAAGGACTCATCAGATTCCAATCATCACTATAATCATTTAATGAATGGGTTGGATTATTTATCCTTAAGGTATTGTCCACCATCTTTCTCTTACATAGGATTTTGAATATTAAAAAAGTCAAATCCCTAATTGTAATCGATCAATGAGTAATACCTTATACATAGATCATTTTTAAGGAAAATACATGCCATGATTATTCTTTCATAGTAGAATAATAATTTCTCACTGAATTGATATCGACCCCATGATTTTGAGGAATGCATCACCACCAATTACTCTAGTATATAGGTTGGATAATCCCATTAATTTTGTAAGAGGTGGGATGATCTATGGGCCACTAAATGGTCAACTTACACAACACGCTTCCCGAACCTATACCTAAAGCATCGGAATAAACCACATATAACAATCTAGTCTACATTAACATAAATATGGGTTAGTGTTCAACCACTGATTGTGATCATAAATGTGAGAATAATATTATGTATTCTTTTTTTAACCTTACCCATTTTTGGTAAATCTATTTTATTAGTTATGTAAATAGAGATAAATTTATAAAAAAATCCCTATAATAACTATTGTGTTTTAATAAGATCATGATATCAAATTCATGACTCAAATATTACCATAAATTCACTATGCTAATTTCCCATTGGATCAACTGACACCCAATGAATCTATGCCAGATACAATATGAATTTGACCTCTCTAATCCAAAATCTATTCTTGGAGTACATGGAGTTAATATGGACATCCAAAAGTGTGACCAAAACAATTCTTTGATGATAATCATGCTCCCCCTCAATGCAAAAGTATACTAGGATTCCATGCATATACACCACCATAATGTATTAAATTTAATTAGAAAACACACAGTTCATAAGGGCCATAAAAATCATAGGATCATTTTTCATCCTTAATGGCACAAATTTAGACTTGAAGTGGTTGTACCTTCTTTATAAATCATTCTTGTGAATTACAAATCCACTCACACTAAAATGAGGATTCCAAAAGTGAATGTTGATATTATTGAACCAAATTTCCCCCATAATCTGATCAACTTGGTCACTGATGTTTGGAAAGAGATATTTTTTATAGAAAACCTTTCCAACTTCAAATAGTTGATACAAAATCAGAGTGATATATCGTGATTTATGTAATTCAACCTTGGTTGGACTACGATGAGATTATTCGGTGAAAAAATACTTTGGATTCTAATTAATCGAACCAAATAATTAATTCCCCTAACTCGACGGGGTCCATATTGAATGAGGGAAGATATGTAGTATATGATTCATGTACCAAATAAATGATTAATTTTAAATCCCATTATTAATGTATACCTAAAAATTCCTCTAGAAACACCTTTAAGAACTCATATAAAATGAAAGGAAACCCATTTTCAGAACCATTGTCATCGTATTCTAGTATAAGGGAAAATACAAGGGTTTATCATGGCTGCCTAAATCTCTCTAGCATATTCCCTTGGTTGACTGGGATGTCTTTATAGATGAATAACACAAAAAATATCTAATAAAAGAAACCATAAATACAATATACCATAGAGAACCAAAAAATTCCATAATTAAAAAACTTTTGAAAAATAAAATTAAAACCACCACAATCAAAATTATTAATTTATAGCACTCCACCCTTACTCAATGTCCATTCACAGTCTACAGACTATGTAGTTTACCTAAAATATGAGTAAATCCAAATTACAGACATATTATGGTGACCTTTGGTCCATTATGTGTTGTGTTGGCAAGACATCCCACTCACACCTAGATTCTTAGTCCCAAAAAGTTGATGCTCTTGTCAATTGGAAATTACCAAATAAGATTACCCAAATGCAGGGAAAAATTTACTCCAATTCCATTTTTTCACAAACTAGCCAAGGTTCCCTTGCAACCCAACACCTAGAACATCCCATGGCATATCTCGAAGTTAATTCCAGATCCACATGGTCTTATAATAACACATCATTGAACAAACAAAATAACTAGTAAGCACCTAGTAAGTAGGTCACTGGAGATGGAGGTCACGGGGTCGCCGGAGATGGAGGTCGCAGGGTCGCCGGAGACGGAGGTCGCGGGGTCGACGGAGGTTGCGGGTCGCCGGATGGTAGGGGGTCGCCGGACAATGGGGGTCGAGGGTTGTGGGTCGCTGGGGGGGGGGGGGGGTCGGGGAAGAAGGGAGGGCGGGGGTTTGGGGGAACGATCGGGGTGGGGGGGGGGAAGGGTCGGGATTATCAAAAAAAATACGGGTTTCACGGCGGTTTATTAAAAACCGCCGTGAAACCTTTCAGAGAAAATTTTTAGCAGCGGTTTTGTGAACCGCCGCCACAAAACAGCCGCTAAACCCTATTTTTCCCGTAGTGTTAATTGCATTTAAACAAGTAACCTTTTGTTTGGCTAAAGAATTTAAATCTACTACATATACATTTTCATCTTTTAAAGTAGTATATACCAAAACATTTATAGAATTAAATACATTGCAAGTATCATTTTCAAATTTAACATTGAAACTATCATCACACAACTGAGAAATGATTAACAGATTGTATTTTATTCCATCGACAAATAATTCTTTATAAATTTTAATTGAATCATTGTTACCAATCTGGCCTAAGCTGATGATCTTTCCTTTTGAGTTATTACTAAAGGTGACAAGCCCTCCATCAACTTTGATTAAACTCTCAAAGAATGAGTAGTCTCCTATCATATGCCTTGAACCTCCACTGTCCAAGTACCATATCTTCCTACATGAACTTTTCAAACATGTTTCCTACAATACAGATTCAGATAGAATATAATTTTGGTACCCAGATTTTCTTGGGTCTATAAAGGTTATCATGTAAGACTTTAGGCACCCAAATTTGTCTAATGGGTTTTTTATAATCAATATAATCAAAAAAATTTGAGAAATAAACTTTTTTTGACTATAACATTTTGAATAGTTGGATGAAGCATAAGAATTTCAAAAACTTGAACTAGTAGCATACTGTCTAGATTTTGTAATAAATTTATTCTTAACAATCTGTCTCTGTCCAGGTTGGTATCCTAAACCAGTTGTATACATTTGTGAAACTTGTTTTCCAAGAATTTGAGTTAGAGTATTCTTTCAAATTTTTAACTTCTATAAGTGTTTTCTATGTTTCTCATTAGACAATTTGAGATTACTGATCTCTTTTAACAATTGAGCATTCTTTTCCAATTCTATACTAAGATCAAATTTAACAGTACTAGTCAAGGCATACTATTTCTTCAATGATTTTTACTTATCTTTCAGTTCACTACAAGTATCTTCCAACATATTACAGTATTCAAATAATTCAACAATAAACATATTATCATCATTATTTGAATCACTTACATTCCCAGAATAATAATAATTGTGCATAGGGGAATTAAGTGTTACCATAGAAGTTTCAGTCATGAAACACAGGTTGGAATGATTCTTTTCTTCAGAATCAGGAGCTTTAGATCCACTTAGCTATCTTTAGAAGCACTCCATGTTTTTTTCCTTGAAATAATATTTCTTCTTAAGATTAAATTTTAGATAGTCAGCCATAACATGTCATTTCCTTTTACATTCATAATAGACTATCTCATAATCTTTATTAGCTTTCTTCCAATCTATCTTCCAATTTCCTCGTCGATCATACATACCCTTATAATTGTATTTTCTGAAAAAATTTCTTCTTCATATAAAATTTCACGATGCTCATGGATATATGAGCCATCTCTTCATCACTATCTGAATCTAAACCTTCACTTGTTGAGATTTTGATAGGTGTGTGGCCATTTTTCTTGTCCTTGGTCTTTGAGGTAGTAGAATTAAATGCCACTGACTTCTTCTTAGGTTCAACATCTTCCTATTTTTTTACCTTTAGCTATTATTCATACATCATCAACTAACCAATCAGTTCGTTGATAGGTATCTTTCCAATGCCACCTGATTCTCGTATAGAGACAGAGATTCCTCTCCATCTATCTGGTAGACATCTCAGTATCTTTATGATTTTCCCTTTTGCTGGAACAACTTTTCCCAGTGAGCTCATTGTATTAACTATATCTTTAATCCTAAGATACATATCAAAAATAGATTCATCATATTTCATTTTAAAATTTTAATACATAATATTTTATGTATTTAGTCTTATTTCCTTAACATTGGTTGTTCTCTCATTTGAAACAACCAAAGTATCCCAAAATTTCATAAACAGTCTTACAAGCAGATATTCGATAAAATTCTTCATCACCTAAAGCACAATACATAGCATTCATTGCATTGAAATTATTATTTTAAGCAGCTTTCATAGGTTCATCCCAAGTAGTTCTAACAGTTTTTGGAATCATATACTGAGTCTCTATAGCAGTCAGGATGTCAAATCCAATACTTTGTAAGTGAATTTTCATTTTGATTTTCCATTGGGAATAATTGACACCATTAAAGAAAGGTGGCCTGTTGGTAGCTGAACCTTCTAATCTATTGTCCATAATTAATAAGTTTTAAAAAGATATATAAAGATATAATAATTTAAAATTAACAGAAATGTTGACAACTTTATGATTCAAATAAAATCACAGTTGAAAACTTTTCACAAACAGAGTGTTTTGAAATACTTTTATCAACTATCTCTAATACCAAATATTGGTCAGAGTGGATACTCAAGAGGGGGGTGAATTGAGTTCCTATTAAAAATTTCCATTTAAAATATTTATATTGAAATCCCACAATTCATAAATAAAGTTAAACTATAGTGAATTTCAAAAGAATGTAAGTGTTCAATTAGTTTCTCAAAGATTTATTATTTCTCAGTTAACTTAATCTGAAGATTATGTTTTCTTTTGAAACTATATTACTAGATTGCAATAATTAAAAACACATGCTAGTTCAACTTTCAGAGTTAATTGAAAATATATTTGAATTTCAAAGTAATTAGTAGTGGAATATTGAAAATAGTTTAAACTAAAATAGGACTCACAACAGTTTTAACCAATAGGTTCTGTCTCAAGCTGAGAATTAGCCCTCTGAAACAGTTTTTATAAAACATTGATCCACACCCTGGATTGGGGTATACAACAGTACTCAGACTATCCGAGTCCCCAAACCTCTACCACAGTTCTACGTGGGAAAGAAACAACAATAACACACAGGATGTCCAGTTCCTCAAACCTATACCATAGTTCAAGGCTTGACAAACAAAGGAGTAAAGAGTTTGGTGTGAGGATATCAGTATCCTCTAGTTCATCTTAGGAGTCATTGTGTGTCCAAACTGACATAAGAACACACACTGCATGAAATGTAATAAAAATTATCACAGCATAACAATAATATGGGTATGATTTTAGAATGCTCTTGTGTGATGTAAATGTAGGTCAAGACTCATTTGGATTGAACCAGATGAAGATTTAAGTCCTTCTATAGAAGTTGTCTAAAAAATAGAGTGTCATGGTTCTATTCATTTACTTCTAGTATAGGTGTTCATATTGAATGTGAGAGTATTCCTTACAGCACTTGAACCTCCTCTTGAACATATGTTCTTGATGTGTATGAGTGTTTTTCAAGTTCTTAATGTTTTCTTTTTGTATGTGTCACTTTTTTCATTCTCTATGTAACACACATTGTAGGTAGCTTTGATCATCCTTTTATAGCTCATGTGGTGGTCTGACAAAAGTTATGATTACTTCTATAGGTACGAGGTATGGTTCCCAAACATCCAAAAAACATCAATAATTAATTTTAGACATAAGGTGCGATTACTTCTATAGGTACGAGGAACGATTTCTTGACATCCAACATACCTCATTAATTAATATCAGTTGCATTATAAGCACAAAATATGAACGTTGCAAAAAAAAAACAGTGAGATTGAGTTTTGAGAAACAGTGACTAGTTTCCATTGGTAACTCTTCGTATCAGTGAACTTGTAGCGGTGGGCTTGTAATGGTAGGTCATGCATCGACAACTATTACTCTCTGTAACGGTATCTTTATTTTATTGGTAGCTGTCTATGTAGCAGTAGCTCCTTGTATCAGTAGCTCCATGTGAAGCAGTAGCTCTTCATAACAGCGAACATCTGTCAGTATCCCTTCCTCGATATCAGTAGTTGTTAACATCAGTAGTGGTAGCTCTCTCTATCAGCAACTTCCTCTATCGGTAGCTCCATTCAATTGGTAGCTTGTATCCGTGACAATGTATTTCAGTAGACTTAGTCTATCGGTGACCTTTATTTATCGATAGCTCCGTCTGTATCAGGGACATTAAAACCAGAATGCATAAAAAGTATTTATTCTATGAATTTCATATCTGGATTGAGTTAGTATCAATATTAGTCATCGTTAAACATTTATAATCATAAATAAAATTTTTATAAAATATTCCAATGATATGATATGATCATTTTGATATTCATATCAACTCATTAGTATGATGTCATAATTAAAAAGTATAATTAATATTTATATACATTATTTGGGATAATCAAATCTTATCTAAACATAATTGATATTATCAAAACTGGTGAGTCCAACAATAATTTTGAGATCAAATTCTTAGTATGGGTTATGTATAGTGGATGATTTCATGAATCAATAATAACAATCAACATGGATAGTAAAATAACTAAACACACATTATATATAAATAACTTTAAAATTATGATAATATAATTCATAATAAATGTATAAGGTAAATAACTAAAAAAAATCTATTTTACCGATAAACAGATAATTAAATGTCGCTCGAGATAATATTATTATAAAAGAAAGCATGGATTATAATATAAGGAACTATCATTATAAAACGTTTAATAACTAAACACATAGGCCATTTAATCAATATAATTTGAATGAAATGCATCAAGAGAGAATATCATTGTGACAAAACTGATTGATTATATTTATTGAATTCATATGGGTGAAAAACATAATTATTAGATGTTATGTTCTTATGAACAAGATGCATTTATGATGAAGACCTTTAACATAATAGTTTAAAACTACTAGTATAACCCCATTTTATTCAAAATTTCTAATTCACCTCCTTAGAATACTGATGTATCAACATGATATCTATAATAGGGACAAAATAGAATCATATTATCCAAAGGATTTCTCAAATATTTAATAAAGGATTTAATTCATGAAAAATAAGCCTTAGCATTAAAGTATCGATATTGAAAATGAAGATAGATTATCAATATTTCACAAGGTAATGAAATAATATTCAGAGTAAAATAATATATGCAGATATTATATACGATTGGAGAATTAATAAAATTCATGATAAATAATATAGATGTTTTTTTGATATTTAATCACTAATCATCAGAGAAAATTGAATAATTTAATAGAAAGTTAATTACTACAAAAACAAATCAAGGAATACAACATCACCCAATTTCACGGACAAAATAATAATAAACCATCCATATGAATAATACCTAAAGAGTAAAAAATATATATCCTATGTGAATTATATTTAAAATAATGTGATATTGTTATTAATGAATTACAATAAAATAAAAATATCATCAATAAATTCATAATGAAAATACAATTTTTTTTATAAATCACTATTTAAAACTAAATGTTCACAAAATTATTAAAAAAAATAATTTCAAAATAACCTATGTGAATTATAATGTAATATTTAAAATTATGAGGGGTCATGAGAGTAGAAAATTACATACTTTCTGAGTAGGTTAAAACAAATATTCCATCCACAATTTAAATAAAATCCAAATGGAAAATGTTTGGAGAAATACAAGATGATTCCCTTATAAATTTTGATAAAAAATTCCTACATGGGTAAAAAAATAAATAATAAATAATTTTGATGAATTTTAAAAACAATAAATTTTTTTTAGAAATCATGGATTTCGATGAAAAATTATTTTCGAACAAAGAGAGAAATAAATTCTGATATTCTTAAAGATAGTTACTCAATAATTTTATATACCACCGAGTGGAAAATGGTACTATTACATGAAAATGTTCAAAAATATCCATTGGATATGGAATTTAAAGTGTTTTATGAGAAAATTATTAACTAATTTCTTTTAATGTAAATTTAGGTATAAATATTTATGATTAAAATCAGATTGTGAAATAAACATGTACAAAGGTCAAAACAATGAAGTGAGAATCAATAAATAAAAAGATTTTGTGTATAAATTTTAAATCCAAATAGAAATATTTTTTAAAAAATAAGATAATAAAAAATCATTATAAAAATAATCTTATAATATCAAATGAATGAAATAAGTAATATAACATAAGGAAATGAAATTGATTTATAAAATTGATTAATTCTTGGTAAAATTCATGTCCAATCCACTTGGATGAAAAAATTATATTTGAATCCTAAAATACAATAATTATTAGTGAATCATGATATTACAAATTAAAAAGAAAATATATGTAACATTAATAGAAGTTAAAAGAAAACACTATGTTTGATATTGTATAAGACATGCTACATCGATCTTAAATAAATAACTAAATATTATCATTTAAATTTGACTCTTCTAACCCAACAATTAAATTTATGGGTTTGAATAGGAAAAATGATTTTTTTAATATAGAAAACGGTTTAACTGAATATGGCTGTTTTTTATCTTCATATAAAATAAACAAACATTTTTTAAAGTCATATTTTTATTTATAATATTAATTTTCTTAAAAAATATATTTTTATTACTTTTTGGGTAAAAATATATAATTATTTTCTATAAAATTATTAAAATTTGTATCTAAAAGATAACATAATTTTATTAATTATAATGTAAAAATAATGTTAGAATTATTTCTAGTCTTTTTTTAGGAAGTATTGATTTATCAATTAATGGGGAAAATACTGGTTTTTATAAGAACAACTATTTCATTTACATGGATGATTTTTTTATAAAATTTTAATTTGTTAATTTTTACTTAAATTAATCTAATAATTTTTTTTGAAATATATTTTAATCTTTAAAATAATGTAGAAACATTTTTAAAAATATATTTTTCCCTAAAAATCAAATTTCTTGGTTTTTTTCGGTTTAATGTTAAACATAATTTGGAAAATTATATGATTTGAATATTAAAAAATGGAACCTATATTTGGAATCAATATTTACCAAATTTTTTATAATTTAATATTCCTTTTTAGTTATAAAAAATGTGATGTGGTAAAAAACATTTACTATAGTATAAGAAAAATATTTTAGCATGTTACAGATAAAAGGTAAAAGCATAAAATAAATAAAACCTAAAACATTAAAGGGGTGTTTGATGTGTCAAATGACCCTAACCAGTCGTTACAATAATAATAATCAATAATTTTTTTAAAATTATATACATCCAAATATGGTAAGATTGAAATACAGAATAATAATTATTTAATCCCTTAAACCATCCCTCCTCATGTATATATTCCACGCAATCCATAATCAATTCTTCACAGCATATATCTCAGCAAAACCCATTCCATTTTTCTTCTCATCATCTGTAGACATGATTTGGAGGTCCCTGTATTCCTAAAAGACCATCTCTATAGTTTCTAAGAGGAGATACAACAGAGGATTATTTAAAAGAATGTAATCACCATTTCTAACACTTTCAATTTTAATTATTTGATTAATTTATCTTAATGTGTTGTTACGATTCAAAAGTAAAAACCCATGTATCATAAATTTATTAGAATTTTATTATTTCTAAAGAAAAATATTTTACATCTCTTCTACATCCTATGAAGATAAAAAAACATCCCTTCTGCATATGTATGACTTACCATCTTCATATAGTGGTGTAACTTGTTTTCCATCACCAATATAATTTGATGGTTAAAAAAATATAAATAATGAATACATAGGATAATAATGATATTTTATGTATTATGTAATATTAAAATATCATTATATTCCAAGACCATTAAACCATTTAGACATGATATCATCACTAGTTCTTACGTACGACTTACCTCACTCATCAAGAGATGTGATTCATTTTTTATTTTCAACAATCATGAATTGTAATAAAAATATATAATGATTAAATAAGATGGTTAGAAAATTAAGATCATTCATTAGATGATGTATCTATATCCTATGCCTATGGACTAGGACATTCAAGAAAAAAATCCTTATAAATACAAACAACTAACTAACCAAAAATTGAAAATAATTTAATATTACTAATTAATGACTCTTAGGATTTTATAAATGTGAATATGGTTCTTTAAAAAATTAATAAGCTGTTTTAAAATAGATTTTGTTGCATAAAAATATATTGTTTTTCCTTTTCAATGTATAATTATAAATTTTATTCTTCAAATTCATTAATTTAAATTTCTTAAAAAAGAATTCTATATTGGGAATTAGAAGGTCCCAAATATCTCATACGGTCATTTTCATTTTTAGGCTTAAAATTTTTTACCATCGTAAAATATGATTTACTGCAATATAGGTAAAATAATATAACTGGTTAATGTTCATATGTAAAAGCCCAAAATACCTAAAAACTAAAACATTAAATGGGTGAATGAATTATTTAGTGACCCTAAAATTTATTTACAACATTATATATCAATAAAATTCAATGAAATTAATTCCCCTCAATTTTGGTTAGCTTTAAATAAAAAGGAATCATTATTTAACCCTAAACATGGCCCCTCATCAAGTATAAATATCCGCATTACATTATCACTTATCTATAACGTTTATCATGACCAACCCAAAAAGTTATAGTAACAAAATTTTTATAAATGTTTTGGAGTTCCTAATTCTCCTAAATGACCATCTCTAGTGTCCCTAAGAGGACATCCAATGGAGGATTATTTATGAAAAGGTACTCATATTTACCAGTTAATTCATTTTTTTCTTCCTATACATCGAAATAACATCTTATACCGATTATAAATTAATAAATTTTGAAAAATAAATTAAATGAGTTTTTACTATGTTTATTGGACATCTATTTTTCATTTATTCTCCATCCTACCAATTTCCAAAACATCACTTGTTCGTACATTCACCTTACCATTTCCACATAACAATGTTGTTCATTCTTCACCTCCATATTACATGGATGGTTATAATGACGGAAATAATGGATATATATGAAAATTAAGAAATATTATGGATTTTGGAAAATTAGTATAAAATCTTATTCCAAACCATTTCAACCATTTTGAATTGATATCATCACTCTTGCACATGTACATCTTACTGTCTATATGAAACAATGTAATTCATTTTATATGTTTAACATTCAATAATGGTTCAATAAATTTATGTAATGATTAAATGTGATCTTTATAAAATAGAAATAAACTTAAAGATAATTTATATATATTCTATGCATGAGAAACAATACATTAATGAAAAAAAGCATAATAAAACAAGGAAATGTACACTAAGATTATTGTAAATAATTAAATATTACTAATGTATGATTGGTGAGATTTTATAAAAGAAAAATATAATATGTTATAAATATTAATATGGTTATGTAAATAATTAATAAAATATTTTAAAACATTATAAATGATGTTTTATGTATTTCAAAAGTAAGCTATGTGATTTCATTAATCGATTTCTATTCACTAAGTTAAACATATAATTTATTTATTATTTCATGTTAAGATTATGCTTGAAATTAATTTTTACTATATTATGTTTTATTTCCATTATTTAGATGGATTTATAGAAGATACATATAATCTATTCATTTTGTTGTAACTCACTATAAAGATATGATCTTTGTAAGGGTCCTTTTCTTAATATTCATTCATTATGGCAGATTTTAATGTTATAAACCTATAATCTTTTTACGGTTTATTTACATCCTCGATGAAATTTTATATCATGAATTTCTTTATTCTCATGGTATTATTAGTTTTCATAAATTATTATTCTTTAATGGGTCTTAAAAATAAAATATTTCTAAATTTATAAGTGACATTCTTTTAAAATTTATCTTTTTATTGTTTCCCTTACGACACTCATTTTATATAATATCGACTTTTCAAAAAGAACATCAATTTATTACTATTTTACATGGGTTTTTTGAAATTTAATTTTTACTATTTTGAATTTTTCTTAAAATTTTCTTGAATGAAAAGTTTTTCATTTTACAAAAGAGGTTCTTTGAGACTTTTTGAACAAAAATAAGGAATTTTTTTAATTATAAGGAATAAGAGTATTTGATCACTATCATGATACCTTATTGTTTTAAATCATTTATTACCAGTTAAAAAGGTTATTTTCAAAGAATTTTTTTATCATATATAGGTGCACAACATTTTAAAAAATAAGTTTTTTTAAAGTGAGGGGTTATTTTCCTCAAGATATTTTATTATGATATTTTCTTCCAAGAAAAAACCCCTTTATAGTATTATGGGAATACTGATATTTAAATGTTTTTTTTAAAATTATATGTTTCTTAATATATTAAATATTTTTTTCTACTAGTTTAAATTATTATTTAAAATATTTTCATTTTAAAAAGGTGAAAGTATAAAGTGTTTTATTAATGATATGATACCAGAGAATTATATGAAACAATTGAGCTCGATATAATGTTTTTGAAGGGTGTTCCCCATTTTAGCTCATGGGTGAGCCCAATGTTGATTTTATAGATGGTTAACACACCTTATAACTCAAAGGTAGTCCTCAAATATCTTATATAAAAAATTGATCCCCGTTATAGCTCATGGAAAATGGGTGATTCTTATATAGTTATACAATGTGCGGAGCCTCACTATATTTCATGGGTGAGCCCAATATAGATTATACAAAGGGTGATCCCCATTATATCTCTGTAACTAATTATTTAATGATTATATTATAAGTCTTACATAGAAATATTCCAATTAAAAGTATTTTTGAAAGGGTTTTTATAAATACAATTATCTATGTTACCGAAGAGGAATTTTGATTATTTACTATGTTTTTAGGGAATTATTTGAGTTGGAAGTTTGTCTTCAATTCAATAGAATGTTTTCCCTAATTTTAAATGAAAATTGAAGATAACATAAAATTTTATATGTGTTTTTATTTTTTCACAAGATTAATTTTTTTTCATTATTTTTATATGTCTTACTGAGCATTTTGTGATTATCCCATGTATATATTTTTTTATAGGATTTGAGGAAGGTTAAGGTAAAAGAAGATGAAATGTTGAATTTTTTTATGATTTTACATTAAAAAAAATCATGCAATATTTTAGAAGATTTTATATTATAGAAAAATGATACTTATTAGATGTGTCCACATTGTATTATATTGTTTTTTAATGTATGAGTTATAATCAAGTTCCCTTAAACACTATACCTCAAAAGATCCTCAAAGTAAATGAATGCATATTTTTGAATAAAACAGATGATTTTTTATTGTTTAAGGATTTTCCATTAATATATACACACAATTTAAAATTTATCTGGTGTATAACAATTCAATATTTCTCAACAAAGGCAGATTGATATAAAGTCCCTTATAAAATGCTTAATTTAGTTGAATTTTTTTGAGATAATTTATTATGGATTTAAACATTTTAGTAACTTATAATATAACCATATTAATATTTATAATATCATATATTAACCTTTTATAACCTCTTATCCCATATTCGTTAATAATCATTGATTATTTTCACTGTTTCGGGTATTACTTTCCTTTGTATCATTTTTTAATTGTCATTAATTTTTTAGTTCTTGTGTATATTATGTAGTTAAATCAACTCCAAAGTAATAATTAAATTATGATAATATTTATAAATCAATTAAAATTTTAACATGAATCATTAAGGATGGTATTTTGAAATGAATTACATTATGATCATAGAGACCGTAATCCACAAACACACTTTAGTAACAACTCCATTTATCAACAATCATTATGGAAAATTTTTAAGTAAAATTTTCAAATTATGGAATTATCATAAAATCATATATACCATATTATTTCATGAAATATAAATTTATATATCATTCATGTGTTGTTATGATGAAAACATAGTCACATCGCTTCATGATTTTTGTAGTCCATAGGTACACGAATGACATTATTGTCCTTTAGTGAGTGAATAGGGAAGAAATAAAACAATATATTATCATTTAATAATGATAAATATGTAATTAATATCCAATAATTTCATTTATATTACTTATATTAATTATATTTATCCTTACCACCTTCTAATCAGGGTGTCAGTGAAAATGAATCAAATCGCTTCGTGAGGCAGTAGTCTTCCATTCACATGATTGACATTATAGTATACCCTAAAGAACAAGATGTATGAAATGAATATATGATATAACGAAACTATATTTTTAATAATGTTACAAATGTCATATATATAATTTATATTAATCAACATACCCAATCGAGAGAGGTATTGATGAAACATGTCTATCATCAGTTAATGAGATACTATTCCTCCCCAAAGATGAGTGACATTATCATTTCTAATTTATTGAAATAAAAGATGAATAGAGTTCATGACCATAAAATAATAAAACTTCAGTATATTGGAGAAACTGCTCTTATTAAATAATTTTATAATAATGATATTTAAATGGGGTGGAAAAAGAAGTTACATAAATACTCATAGTAAGGAATTTTACATATTCTAAGAAAACTTCATTAGGATTATACCTAATATATTCCTTGGATGTATTTTTGACAAAAAAATGTTTATTTTATTATGGTATCTATTGTTTTTAAATAATTTAAATAGGTATTGGTAAAAATAATTTGGTTTAATGGTTTGAACAAGAGAGGATAGGGGTGGTGTTTTATAAATGAGGTGAGTTTTACAGTAATATTTTTTAGGGGAAAAGGTGTACCCACATTATTAAAATTACATAATGGATAGAATTTGATTATTATTGAGACATTAAAATTTTAATTTTTAAATATTTAGATACAATATATTCTATAAAAAATAAGTTCATCTTATCCCTTAGCTTTTTAGTTTAAACCCTAGGTAAACCCATTTTTACATTAACTATAGTAATTAATTTTTGCTAATTACATTATTAAATAAGGTTAAAAATTATCATGAAATTATTATAAAATAAAACTTATTATTATTCCAAATATTAAAATAATTTTAAGAAAATATATTTATGGCTTTGTAAAAATTAAAATTTAAAAAACCCTAAAACAAGATGAAAATGAATGTTTCAAATAAATAATTCTCAAAAATGTGGAATGTTTTTCTATTGAATTTTATCATCAAAATGATATTGATTAACTAAAAAAATAAATTATAACATGATTGGTGTATTTTTACTTTAATAACAATATATAATTTAAGATCACTTTTTATATAGTTTAAATTAAACATCAGTTTTTAATATAAATTAATATTTTTACTATTCATTAAAAATGTAACTTTTCTGAATAAACCTAAAAAACACCCTAAGATAATTTTAATTTGATTATTTAAATATTAATGTTAATTCTTAAAATTAATTTTTCTAAAATTAGTAAAAAATTTAAATTAAAATTATATACACAAAGCATGATTGATCTGTCTTTGAGAAAACATGCAGTTTTTCAGAAAACATAACTTTTAATTTTAAATGATTATTATTTTATTTATAATAAATAGATAAACAATTAATTTTTTACATATTTAAACCATTTAATATTCATATTTTATTTTGAAAAATTATTCCCACCAAATAAACATCTAGGTTATAATGGTATACTATATTACTGTTCATTTATACTCGAGGTTTCATGTTCAAGAAAATAAAAAATAGATTAAATTTATAGAAATATAATTAAAGGGATGTTTGATGTCATTATTTTTTGTCCTATAAAATATAAAATATATTGTTATTAATGTATTAGTTTAGTTTGTTACACTTCATCTCATGGACTAGGATGTCCTATGATATTTTAGAACATCAAAATATTATCAAATTTTATGGGAACATAGAAACCTACTCTCAATTATCACCCAGGTGTATATAAATATTCATGTATTAATTGTATAAATAAATTTAAACCCCATTTAATATTCTATACAATATAATGGTAATATCACTCTTTTGTTAAAATGATACATAGAAATTAGTGGATAAAAACCGTGAAACTCCTTGTATAGTGGAAGGTCAAGTCACTACCATACATTTATTATTTTTGATATAAACTACATGAACCCCAACATTATTCATTTCATGTGGAGGACCCTACAATCGTTATGATCTTTCTAATATTCTGTCACACCCTTTTAATATTTTTTCGTCTTATTAATTGAGAGATATGATTAATTCTCTTGACTAGAGGCACTATCATTTTTCAATTCTGAAAATGTGTCTCATATTTTATTTATATGTCACATCCTTACACAAAAAATAACATTTTATATTAGAAATATTACATTGAAATATTAACTATGTAAACCATTCCACCCTATAATTAAAATATTTTACTCTTTCCTATTGATAAAAAGAGAGATACCCTTTTAAAATTCCTTTGAGCATATTTTCACTTCTAAATTGGGGTGTTAAAAATTATTTGGAATTTTATTGACTAAAGAAGGATGGCAGTGACCCTTTTAATAATTTAAATATAAATATACAATATCACTACATTAATAATTATTTATTTATAATAGGATGGACTAGGAAAGATGATCTCCATCTAAATCATAATTTGAAATTTATTTACAAACATCCAAACTTATATAGCTAATTTGTTATGAACTCAAATGAAAAATAAAAAATTTGGAAAAAAATTTCACAACATTCCTTAAACATAATTATCCACTTTTCTAAAATCATTAAAACATTAGATTTATCCACAAAATTTACTCGTCGGGAATATAATAATCATTAAACAAATTTTAGTAATCCAATTTTCCAATATTTTTATCATCCCAACATCATTCACTATCAAAAACTATTCTATTGGTAACATATACAGTTAAGTTATGGGAAAATCGTATAATTTTATTTTATTTTTATAAAATGAAATATATGATTCATTATTTCTAACCATTCCTTAGAATGTTGTGATCCTTATATACTTTTATTCCTTTGTGGATTTTACCTATGAAACATTGAGTATTGATTCACATCCCAAAGATAATCTAAATTTTACACGAAAATAATTGTTTAAATATAATTAATATACATTTCAAATTTTTTTGGATATTATGAAATATTCTATAACTCCCTCGACAGTTTTTGAAAAAAATATGTTTCAAAGCATGTTCTATATAAAACATCATGCATAAACGATATACAAAATATATGTAACCATTATAATAAAGACATTAAATTGGAGGGTGTTAATTGTATTACTACATTATGAACTAAATATATGTGTGTAATAATCCGTATAAATTATTTATAAAATGTTAGTTTATCATTTTTTAGTTATGTAATGCTATTCTAAAAAAACGTAATGCCTTTTAAAATATTTTCATTTATTTTTTGAGGAAATATTATAAATTATATTTGGAAACCTCATAAAATTTATTTTAATAAATTTAATTAAATTTTAAATTCCAAAAATAAAAATCGACTTTGCGTGATTTTTTTGAAAATATTGATTTTTTTGAGTGAATAGTGAAAAATATAGATTGGCTAAAAAATTAATTTCTCTTTAATAAATTTATTAATTTAAGATCCCATAAATTTTTTAATATTATTTAATAGAATATAATTATTATATATTTATATTTAATTGAAATTTTTTCTTTTGAATCAAATATATATTATATTTTAGAATAATTCGGTTTTTATGATTAAAAACTAGATTTTTCTTAAAATTGTTTGGAATTGTGTAATGTTTCTCAATTTTAATTAATTTTATTAATCCCAACTTATAAATTATTCAAATTAAAATTATATATTAAATACCAAAAAATTTAATTGATATTCATCCAATGATTATTATAAATCATTGAGTTAATATAAAATCATATATTCCATTAAAATTAAACTTCATGAGAACCTTATTTTTCATCGTATCTATGGATTAAATTTTAAATTAACTTTTTCCACATAAATGTATTTAATTTGGAAAAAATTATTCTATATTTGGAATCAAAATATTTTATTTCATATAATATAAAAAATTATCATTTAAACATAATGAATACCATGAAGAAAATTGCCACAATTAAGGTAAAAATGGGTTTGACGGGGGTTAAACAAAGAAGATAATTGTTAACCTGGCCTACCAACATGTAAAAATAATATATGATAGAAATATTTTCATATTATTATATCCAAAATTTTAATCTATGTTAGTTTTGATGCTTTATTAATATAAATCACTTTATTATTTTTGATTATTTTTGGAAATTTCCATGAAATTTTCAAGCTCTAATTTCCACACATACAAAAGGGAAATACCTCCCACTCACTTATTTAAATATTTAAATACCATTATCTCAACAAGAAAACTTCAAAATTATATCCATGTAACACTTAGATTCAATTTATATCTTTTGGTCTTCCAAAAAGACCAACCACAAGGTCCATAAAATGAGATCCAAATGAGGATTTTCTTAGATAAGGTAATTGTATTAACCAAGCTATTTTTTTCGTTCTTCATTTATAAAATTTTAATTATGTCTTGAAACATAAAATATAAAAATACCATTATATCCCATATAATTAGATTTTATTTTTTCATTCGTATAATATTTACCAATATCATTTTGCACCAAATGGGATACAAAATCAATATTCATGTGTCAGAGGACTACAGCCTCATGAGCCGATGTCATTCATTTTCCATCATAGAATCATACATATTGAAGTAATATTAGATTAAATTAATAAATATTATATTTCTAATGTATTTATATTTTACTAGTTATTATATCACATAAACCTCTTTAATATCCATTATGTGGGAGAGACTATATCATCACTCATGTGTATAGCGGACTATCGCCTCGTGAAGTGTTGTGATGGATATTGCACTAAATCATTACATGGAAGATAATAAGGATAATAATAATTAATACATATGATATATATGAAATAATAATTTTATTCATGAAATATTTATTATTCAAAAAATAATATATATCACATTACATGTTTCCCTGGAAAATGATAATGTCGTTCGTAGATGTGTGGAGTACTGCCTCCAGAAAGCCATGTGAGTTTTTGAATAAATACAAAAAAAGGATGATATATATTACTATATATATCATAGTAATATGATATTTATAATATTATCATCATTTTAAAAAGAAAAAATAATTCATATGTTCTTTCAGCAATGATCATTTAAAAATTGAAATGTTACTCATTCATACGTATAGCCTTCCATCTCAATTATCTTAATGTTTTTCATTTTTCATAATCAACATTCATGGTTGATTTTAAAAAATTTAATAGATCCTTAAATATGATTATTATTTCAGGATTGTTACTATGTATATCTTATTTAATGATCACTTTGACCGTAGTCTATTGACCAAATTCATTTTTGACACCTCAGATGAATAAATTCAACCCATATCACATAAATTTAATAGTTTATGTAATCATATAAAACTAGTTAATAATTGAAATAAAAAGAATAATAAATGTAGACTATGATATTATCAAATGAAAATAATAATAATTATTTTATTATTCTAGATGATAAATAATACATATTATATGTCACAAATAAGGTAAGGGGATTCATTTCAATTTCTTTTCATTGAGAAAAATTATGATTTTATGTACCTTTATTCTTTTACGAGGTGCATATACAACACATTTAAAAAATTATATAATGAATTTATCTAACATCAAGATAATTAATGTTTTTTAAAGTTAATACTCTAGAAATATTAGTAATCAAGTGATTCCAAAAAAATAATGAACTTTTCTTTTTAAATATAATTTTTAAAAAATTCCCTTTTCAATTCATTCTCTTCCATATCCATTTTTTAAAATTATTTGATGAATGTTTTATATGGTCATAAAATATTTATAATGTATATTTTATGTAGCATTTTAGTTTTTTAAATGTATATCATAAATAATATTTTTACATGTTTTATATGGAATGTATTGATAAAAACTAATTGGAATGTTTTGTTTTTAACATAGAATTTGATAATGAATTTTTATACTTCCATGATAGTTATTTGAATTTAAGATTTATTTTAAATATTTCTGATTTTCATTAATGAAAAATAATTTTTATCTTTTTATGTGTATTTTTTTATTGAATGTGGGTTTATAAAATAAAATGTAATGTTAATATCAAAAAAAGTTTTATATATGTGTTTTAAATAGTTTTTAAAAAGGGATTTATATTGATAATTTGAAATAAAGAAATATTTGTTAAGGATATTATACTATAGAATTCTATAAAAAAATTAGTTCTCTTGATATAATATATATGAATTGGTAAGCCCTATTACATCTCCCAAAAGAGCTTGATATATCTTATATGAAGGGTTAAGTCAAATTAAAGATAATGAAAATTGGTTGAGCCTCATGCTACTTATACTATGGGTTGAGGCCCATTATAGTTTATGGGTGAGCCTAATATTGCATATATAATGAGTGAGACCAATTATAGATATCCAATTCATTGGTTAGTGATAATCATATAAGTTATCCATATGGTTATTCCAATTAAAGTTGTTTTCAAAGGCTTCTATGAATATATTTCTCTAGGTTACCAAAAGGGGTTTTAATTTCTTAATATATTGTTTAAAGGCATTAATTGTATAAAATATGTGTATGTTTTTCCATATGAAATTATTTTAATTCATACATTTAATAAACATTGAATATATGATTAAATTTTATGTATGTTTTCTAATATTCATTTGACTGATGGGTTTTGGTCATTTTATGTCAATTAATGATCTTTTTATCTTCCAATATTTTAAAATGTGTGTCAAAAGGTTTGAGGATGGATATGGAAAAGGAAGAAGTCAAGTAACATGTTGTGAATTTTTTCCATGAAATGAAATCATCCATTATTTTAAATGTTTATTATTATTAAAAAATGGATAGTAATAATATGTTTCCAATTTGTGTTATATGATTTTTTAATGAATGAGTTATGGACTAATTCGCTACAAAATTAAAACTAAAAGGATTAAAAAATGGAATTGAATTAATTATTAACTTTAACCTAAATAATTTATAATTTTTTACGTTTGTTATCTTATAGTTTTTTGTAAAGGAAATATAATAAATCCAATCCTTGGTAACTCATACTTGTGAGCATTATATATATCATGGATACAAACTCAAGGGATTTAAGAAGAATGTGATGACACTAGGTATGGTGTTTTTCCCATCTTAATATGTGTATTCACCCATTGATTTCCATGTTAGGTTTCAATAATATTCCTCATAAAATAATTCAATATCAATATAGTTTTTATAATAGGTTGGTTTAAATAACTATAGATTTTATGATAATTATAAATGCATAATTATAAAAGATTTTACATTATGTTTAAAATAATATTATTTATAATTGGAAGACTATAAGTTACTTAATATAAAATTTGCCTATTCTAAATTATTTTCTGTAGTAGAAAAATGGAAGCTATAGTGGTAAGAAACTGACTGGAAAATATCCATCCAAATAAATATCTTGATAAGGTAATAATTGGAATAAAGTTGATTGTTATAGTGATGGATCAGTTGAAACATGATATTAAGTGTGGGGGTATCTATGATAAAGAGTAACATAATATACCATGATAGATCATGTATATAGTGTATCATTTATTGAAGAAAAATTTCCCATCCTTTATTAGATAATGTGGCCCAGTGATAGAAAAAGTATGGATCATTTTAAGGGTGAAGATATTAGAATTCATGGGATTTTCAAATCCTCAAAATATGACCCTTTTCATTTATCATTTTATTGGTGATATTGATAGGTTTTGGAATTTGGTTAATAATACTTGTTATAAATATGAATTTAATGCCATGGAATATTAATTATTTAAGAATATATTACTTGATAAAAATATCCCTAAGGTTGTTCGGTGTAGTATGGAGAAACAATTGATGGAATTAATGAAAAATAATAAAGATTCAGGGGCCACATATAAATAAACATCACATGATTATAAAGTTGTGGTCCGGAATTTATCCAAGACGATAATAGTAAAATTAGTCATTTTTACATAGGATTGAATCCTATTTTACAAATAACATTTTCCAAATAAAAATTTAGTATTTTTAAGAGGGCCCTTTATTTTGATGATAATAATGAGGTTTTATTTTCCATCACATATGTACCATGAAATGACAAGAGTAATAATTGGTCATGGTTGTATGAAATGGATAATAAACCAAATAATTATCCCAAAAAATCTCATGCGCTATAAAAATAATGTTGGTGAATGTTTTATAGGATCGATAATGTGTTACTGGTTTTGTTTGTTTGGTCACATTGTTCAGTACTGCAATGAAATGAGTCTTAAATTGTCAAAAATTTGATAACAGATTTATAGTTGACTACAATATTTTTTATCTTTAATGAGTTGGAAATTTCTATTAATTTGTGTCCAAATTTCTTACTCAAGGTTGAAATCATCATGATTGAAAATAGAAAAGTGTGGGAAAATCATTTTCCACTACTACAGTTGATGTTGCCCAATCAAGTTATGTCATGGAAGCTCTAGGTAGCTTGTCATTTTTCAATGGATAATCATATGTTTAATGTTTCACAGAATTATTTTTAGGTTTAAAGTGATGATATAAAAATATGATTAATGGAATATTAGGATAAGTTTCTTGAGTTTTAATTATATGTAAAAATTTGGATTTTTGGGAATTATTCCATTACTTTTAAAAAAAATTATTGTATTGGTAACAATTATGTTTTATATGATCTTTGTTGATTATGTTAATTTTTAAGTGTATTTATCATATTATAGGAAATTTTATTAGGATAATATTTTATAAAAAATTATAGTTTGATGGTCGGTTGACAACATGTTGCATCCCGAAAGGCCATAGGTATTGAACCCACAATTAAAGGGAAATAGTGGTGAAATTCATACCAGTAGCCAATGTGATGAAATAGTCAATATTAAATCATTAATTTCAATTGAATTTTTTTAATATAATTATAAGTTTAGTTTTTTAAATTTAGTTTTTATCACATAGAAAATCATTGGATTAAAAATAGATTTGGGGATTACGAGATTAGTTAAATTTTGCAAGAGTATTAATATTTTTTTTGGAAACATCATACCATATTATAACCATTGTTTTTTTGGTTATTATATAATTTTAAGATTAATATATTTTAATCCTTTTGGGGATTAAATGATGTATTATAATATTAAATTATTGGTCCATCCCAGAAAAATTCATCTCAGATACCCATTATTGGGAAAAAGATGAGAGTGTGGGTGAAATTGATTAATTAACGAAATTATACTACACAAGTAAGAATATTTCATTATTATTTATGTCAACCATGTAAATAAATTCTTTAACTGAGATAAAAATATCATTAAAATTTAATATGTTATCTTAATATGTTTGTTTCTTATTTATAAAATCATTTTTAACTCATCATAGATTTATGTATTTTAGGTCTTTAACTTTATATTAATGATAAATTTTTTTATGATAAATGATATTTATTACTCTCCATAATGTTTTATTACATTAAACATTAATTAAATGTCTAAATATTTACTTTCCTCACATGTTCTCCAACATGTATTATAGATGACCTCCATATATCCTTTTCTCTCTTATCAAAATGATGTTTCATTCATAGTTTGTAATTATGGATTCCAAAAATGGTATTTTAAAATGTTCAACATTTGATTACGTCAATAAAGTTGAAATTATGATGATTAAATTTTTTAGGGGGAGATATGTAACACCCTGATATTTTATAACAGAAAACATTGTTCGATAGCATGTTTGACATGATACACCAAGCTTAAATGAATCATGAAATACTTGTAACCATTATAACCAAACCATTAAATTGGTCAGTATGAATTGTATTATCTAATTTATGATATATTTATTTAATTATATTATATGAAATATAAATTATTGATACATTATTGTTAAACACAAATTAATTTTTATTAAAGTAATCTTATTCTTCAAAAATATGTCATCTTCAAAAATGATTTCTATTAATTTTATAATGAAATATTATAATTAATATTTATAACTATTAGATACATTATTTAATAAAATAAAATTCATTTTTAAATTAATGATACCAATAATTACTTTCGGTGGTATTTTTAAGAATTATATTTTTCTTAAAAATATTTATAAAGTGAATATTGTCTATCCATTTTAATTATTTAATATAATCCATAATGATTAATTTTTTAAATGAAAATTTTATATTAAATATCAATAAATATACATTTTTATTCAAAAAATTAATAATAATAATAATTTATTTAAAATAAAATCAACTTTGTCTTGAAAAATGCGCTTCCTGAAAAATCACTTTTTCTTTGCATCTCTAGGTTTAATTTTAAATTAAAATTTATATCTTCGTTTAATTTAATTTGGTAAATTGGATTCCATATTTTAATTCAGAATAATTTATGTTATCTAATGTCATCAATATAATTTTTTACAAAAATGAAAGTCGGAAACTGGAAAAATTATTTCCATGGTTGATGTAAAAATTGGTTTAACAGGTGTTAAAATTAGAAGATTTGGTTAAAAATAACCTACCAACATATCAAAATATAATTTTAATTAAATTTATTCACTATAACCTATCCAAAATGATTGTATATGGTTATTTGGAATACTTTTCAAGGTTAATGACTTTATAGTTTTTTTTTATTTTGGGAAATTTCCATGTAATTTCCAAGATGGTATGCTTTCCACACTTATAATTGGGAATTCAAACCATTAACTTATTTTCACATATAAACCAATTTTTATCAACAAAAACATCCAATTTATCCCCAAAACATACTTATATGTATATTATAATTTTTTTTCTTCCCAAAAGTCTAGCCCAATTGTCCATTAAAGTAGATCCAATTGAGGATTCTCATAGATAATGTAATTTTCTTAATAGGGCTCAATCATTTCCTTTCTATTTTTTAAAATATTATATTATTTATAAACAATTAAAATATCATTAAATGATTATGTCACATACATTATGATGTTATTAAGATTTTGGAATAATATTTATCTATATCATCTTCTATAAAATGGAATAAAAAATCACTATTTATGTATATGATGGACTAGTACTTTTTAAACTAGTATCATTTGTTTTCCATCATCTATTGTCATGTCTTGATGTAATTAAGTATTAAAATTAAATATATCATAATTGTAACATATTTAATCATTTTTAATTGTTATATAAAAAATATCTTCTTAATTTCCATTTTTTGGTGGATATGATAATGTCACTTGTGTGTACGGGGGACTATGACCTCACGAAGATATGTGATTCATTTTTCATAAAATTGTTCTATGTAGAGTAATAAGGATAATTTTAATGGGTACATGTGATATAAATTAAATAAATTAAGATTTACAAGGAATATTTATCATTCTTAAAAGATAATATATCACTTTATTTCTTACATTAAAGAATGATTATGTTGTTCATGGATCTATGCACTATTGCAGCCACAAAGTTACACAATTATTTTGTTCATCACTAAATAACTTGGATGATATATGTATATACATATATCAATATTTAATTATATAATATTATAATTAAGATATTATTATAATTTTTTAATTATAAAATATTTCATACTTTCTTTCCATAATGATCATTGAAAAATTGAAATATTTCTCATATGTATGAATATCCAACCATCTCCATAATATATCCTTAAAAACTATATTCTCATTATGTTTACTTTTTAATGTTATTATTCCTTGGGTATTATGATCCCTTGGTCTCCTAATAAATAAGGTAATTTTCTTTTAATATCAAATCTTTTAATGTTTTCCTTTGAATTCATTATCTTACATGTGAATGTTTTTAAAAGGTTTATATGGTTGTTTTGTATCGACATTGATGATTTATAAATTAAATTTAATGAAATTTTTTGATTCATTTAACTGGTTTTCAAAATCAATATTTTCACATGTTTTATATAGAATTTTAATTGAAATCCCAAAAGAAATGATCTATTTTTCACATATACGGTAACAATAACCTTTTTTTCCAGCTTGACCATTATTTGATTTCTAGAATCCATTGAAATATTACATTTTTTCAATGAAAACCCCGACTTTATATTTTCTAGGTATTTTGGTGCGTAAATTATTTTTTTAAAAGAAATTGATATTTTGATATATGAATTTGTTTTTTATATGGGTTTAAAATAGTTTTTCAATGGTTTTTATGATGAAAATGTTCCAGAATAAAATGTTTTATTCATTTTATGATACATGTTTATTATATTATAAATATTTAAGCCTGATAAAAATTATATAAATAGTTTGTCCCCATTATAGCTCATGAAATATAGGTGACTCTGATATAGATTTTATGAAGGGTTGAGCACCATTATTGCTCATGGGTGAAACCAATATTGATTATTTTAAGGGTTATCCCTAATATATGTCTTAAATAAATTAGGTAATGATTATTTTGTATGTCAGAAGTATGTTTATTCAAATTAGATGGGTTTTGATAGAATTTAATGAATATGATGTTTTAAGTTACTAAAAGGGGTTCAAATTACTCACTACGGATTTCCAAAACTTTTCCTAGGAAAAATGTAGGTGTGTTTTTTATGTACATTGTTTTATTTCATATACTCAATGAAAATTGATGGTAAAGTTAAATATTATTTGAGTTTTTATCATTTTCACCTGGCTAATGATGTTATTTCTTTTTTTTATATCCCTTAATGGGACTTTTGTTCTTAACCGAAATTTTAAAATGTTTTCAATATGGTTTAATGGTGGTTAAGGTAAAAGAATAAGTTTAGTTGAAATTCATGCATATTTATCATGAATATAAAATGTATTTTATTTTAAAAGTTTGATATTATGAAAAAATGGATACTATTAATAATTGTACACATTTTGTTATATGGTTTTCTATGAATGAGTTATGGCCAAATTCAATGGAACTATAAACCTAAAAAGACCATCAAATGTAACAGAAAAAAATCATGACAAAAAAATAAATATTTTTAGTGATTAAGGAAGGGTCATTTTATATTATCCACAAATCTCATTCCTTATCTTATTGGAAACCAACTCCATGACCTCATAATTAAATGGGAAATAATATATCATATTAAATATATAAGATTTATCATAAACAACATCCTGAAATAATGTATCTAACATAAAACTTACCTCATTTTAGTATTCATTTTGTAAGATTTATTCAAATTATTTTCATAATTCTTTATTCAATAATCTAAATATGTTAAATATCCCAAAAATATCTGTAATTTGTGAAATAGAAAATATATTTTCCATGTAAAGAATTCATTTTAAAAGCATACTAGAGAACATGAATCAAATCCTTAAAAAATAATTTCATGAAGTGAATCCCTCTAGATTCAGAAAATGATACCTAAACCCTTATTTATCATAACCAATTATGGGTAAGAAAACTATCCCAAAACATCCTGGAACTGCCAATCAGATTTAAATCAACCTATATTCTCCCCCCCAAAACCCTTGAACTTATAGTTTTATATAATTTTGTTAACTACACCATCATATGTATATATATATATATATATATATATATATGGATTATGGACAATTCTATTCTCCCTGAATACTATATAGATCCGATCAAAAACCTTAAAAAATGGCTCCAAATATATTTTATAACAACCTGAACAAGATGAATGAAACCAAACAACTAATTTGAGGTCACTTAATGGCCTTAATAATATCCCCCAATTTCAAATGAATAGAAACTAAAATTTAGGGACTAATATAACTCCCAAGGGAATGATTTTACTTTAATAAAACATGTCCAACCATGTATGTGATGTAAAAAAATGTTGAATATACATTAAAAAGATTATAAAAATATAATATTTTAATAAATTACAAATATTAACAAGGATACCAAGTGTTAAATTCCAAACTGATTACATTATTAATAACCTAAATAAATATAATAATACCCATTTTAATGTGAACTCTACCACTTACATCCCATTTATATATCCCTATCAATGTATCTTTAACTTTCTACTAATTATGGAATATATTATCACCTTAACCAAATATCCAACCAAAATTTCTACATCTACACCATTTTGTAAATTTTGGAATGTGATAAAAAATAAATAGGATTTTGTCTGACATATATATGAAAAATTATGTGTAATTTTATTTTTGAGTAAAATTTCTAAAACCATATACATCAAATAAGGAAGTCAAAACACTAAATAAAAAATATTTTACCATTATGGAATAAGAAAACATAATTTCTAAAATCATATTCCAAATCCAGAAAAAATATAAGGTTTTATCCAATAAAAAATCTTTTATAAAAACTCAATTTCGTTTAATTTATGTCATAAATTGGAACATTTGATAGTTTTTTATAAAAAAATAATCATGTCCTCAAAAAATTCACCCAAAATCTATTATGTTTCTACTAATAACATGGTCATTCATACCAGAAAGGGAACCGACAAGATAGTGATTAAAACAAAAATCCAAGATTTTTCACTCACACAAACTAATCTATGGAAAAATTTATCACTATTTTTTAAATGAAACCTCTAATCCAATTTCATTAATATTATACCATAGTTTGGAATGAAGTTGGTTGAATGACCCTGACCTTAAGATCATAATTCCCACCATTACACACAATCACAAATTCAATGCATATGATTTATTAAAAATTAATTATATATAATTAAATCACCAATTATAAAATAACCTCCTTAAATTATAGTACATAGTTTTAAATTGAAACTATGGTTGAAATAAAAATATAATATTCATACAAAACATTTCATTGAAAATTAGTATTTTGCAAATCCAAAAAAAAGAATTATCAAGAACAATTAATAGTATGAAAAATAATTCTTTTATAAGTATTTGACATAAAAATTATATTATATAATTTAATTAAATTAAATAAATATACTTACACAGATATAATATCTGGGAAACACTTTGAATCATTTAACAAGATCTTATTACAAATAATCCTTTAAAACATAACAACAAGAATTATCAACTAACTAAACGATTTATGATATTATATATCTATAATTTAAATGTATTTATTTTTATAATGTGATGGTACTAATATATGAAGATAAAATAAAAGATAAATCAAATGCCCCAAACCATTTTATCTAGTGTCGATTATTCAAATCCTCAATGGAGATTCATTTAATAATTATGATGATTCACCCAAATTGCATAAATTAACTCTAAACTAAGTCAAAATAAATTTAGTATCATAATGGGATCCACATTGGAAACAATATAACTTTTTAATATATTGAAATGTCTATTATTTAAACACATATTTATCATTCATGGTTATTTATTCTATTATTAAATATGCGTTAAATTCAACAAATTGATTTCCAAAAAACACTACATCAATATTTTATTAACCCTATAATCATCCATAACTTACTATAAAGATAAAATAAAATTTTGATAGTGTTACAATAGTTTTATTTGACAAATTAGGATATATATCAACGATTCCGTTGAAATATTCTTATTAATAAAATTTTCGGGGAACATTTAATTATTCACATAATATTTTTACAATAAATATTAATTTAATTGATTTTAATATTTATAAATAATTTTTTAATCTATGGATGAATCGATGTAACGAAATTAAATATATATTATTATACATTGATGTAAATGATTTATTCAATTAAATCATTATAAAATTCCCACATAGGCTATGTTAACAATATGAATATATAGATTAGTTGTGACAAAATCAATAAGATGAATTTCAAAGTATTTAGATATCGTAGGGATTATTAATCATCTAGATGAAATTACAGCTATAATGTAAGAATATTATTACTTGTAATCAATGAAATTCCATTGAGAGAAACTTTGTACAAAAATTAGGGTTAATTATCACATAATTAATTTTCATTATTATATTTAAACACAAACACCCACTAATAACAAAACTATATCAAAACATCATGAGGGGTCATAATATTTCCAAAAACCCTCTTACATAAAAATAGAATATAATTCATTCTACATATTATCTATCAAATTCCGAGAGTCATGCCTCATTTTCCATTAAATAATATAATTTTTTTGGTATCCCTATTATTGTTCATAATAAAATCTTTTAATAAGTATGAAAATATTTCATTTACTTTTTATTCTTTATTTTTATTGCATAATCTTAATTTTGGGGAAAAAATAAATAATATTTCATAATTATAATTTCAATTATGGTTTTTGTTACCATTTAATGTATAATAATTTTTTAAATTAAATGTATCTAAAAATATAAATAAAAAATGTGTTTTTCATAAACACACAACTACATATCTATGTAATTAAATATTTTTAGTCCCTTTATTTTCTAGGATTTTAATAATTTAAATTAATAATAATATAATGATGTTATATTTATTTCATCACATATTTTGTATTTGGTGTATCAAGAATCACTTATTAATGAAAATATAATGTTAATAATTTATGGACACTATTTTTGTCAATCATCCCATATCGAAATTTATTTTACAAATCCTATATGTTTACAATGTTTCATATCACTATATCATTTTATCCATTGAGAGAATTGAAAAAAGTTCTTTTCATAAAATTAATTATATTTTTTATTATCTCTCTTAAATGATTTCAGATTAACTTTAAGGAAATGAAATAAAAACAATTTAAAATAAAAAATCAATAGTTTCAATGTCAAAATAGTCAATATTGATGGAAAATTCATATCAAATTTATATTCCCCACCCTACTGAACTGATATCTTTTAATTTTTCAATTTATAAATATGTTTTTATATATTTCAACTAAAAAATTCATATATGTAAAATATCATGTAATTGAAAAAATATTAGTTATAGTTTCATATACTTTAGATGATGAATTGGATTATTGATAACTAATATTTATTAAAGTAAAATTATATTATCACATACTTTTTTTAATATTTCATTATAGTGTCAATGGTTTGGATTTTTTTGATTTATTTTATTAATGATAAAATTAACCCATTTTTTATATATTAAGAAGACAATTACTTTTTAGGAAGAAAAATATAATTATATATTAATAATATAAAATGCATGATAGAAAATTGATAACCTAATACATTTTTTATTAATGATTTAATTAATTAAATGTTCACTTAAACTTAATTTTTGAGTAATAAATATATATAATTTATTATTTTATATTCTTAATATCCAATCATGGGTCTATACAACATATAATAATATTATAATCATAAATTATTTATATAATTCATAGGGTATATGAAATCTAGTTATACATCCCCACAAATCAATAAATAATTTTCACTAATTCAACATGAATCAGGGATTTGTAGGGTATTATAATTAATTTAAATTTTGAAAAATATTCATAATAAATTTTATTATGATAAATGTTTTTATGAATCTTAATTTAATTTTTATTTAATATTTTTATTGTTTGTTAAGTCATTAATAATTTATGATATCTTGTCCAGTCATTCTGTAATGATATATCTTATGGAACATATATAACTAATATTTGAAATTTAATTAGATTAATAAATTTATAGTACAATAATAATGATAATTTTTCAATGTTTTATAATTAAGTTATGTTTTTATTCAATTTAGAATATGAATATTATTCATATCTCTTTTACAAATAAACCTTTTTAAATTAATATCCATTCTGAGGTTGGTTAGACAAGGTGGAATCTCCCTTGCTCAAACAGTTAGGGGCCACTACTGCTGAAGATAATTATTTTGACAAAATTTAGTTGAGTTAACCATGGTGGAAGGATTGAACACTAATACTATAAAAGGTGTAATAATTTACCATGAACTGTTGGGATAAATATAGTTTCAGTAACTAATTTTTCTTTAATATATAATTTTTGGGTATGGGATTCAAAATAATTTCACAATATAACATCTTTAATCTGTAATTTGTTTTAGTATTTTATCATAAATTTATCTATTCTTCTACATGGAAATTAAATTTACTAAACCACATAAATTTATATTATTTATTTTATATAATTTTCCCCTGCATGATATTCTTTTGTTTCATTCTTCTTATATATCAAATCATAATGATGTTGAGGAATCCATAACCTAGTAATATTATATCTAACAAATGATTCTAATTTTTTTTGAGGCATATGTGTGTTATTGTATTTTTTCCATAAGTAACAGTGTTTGTATCATAATATATATGATAGAAATCATTTCATCATGATAATATTTTCTTATAACATTAAAGAAAAAATTAATTCTTATAAAACTATGATCTAATGAAAAAAATGTAACATAATCATCCAATTTTATTATTTTAGAAAAACATAATATAATGTTGATATATTTTTCATTATTTTATAATATTAGATAAATTAATAATGGTGTGTTTTGAAATAATATAATTTAATAATGTTTCTGGAATAATGGTTTTGACTATTAATTTTTCTCCATCTATATTTTTTGATCAAAATAATGATGTTAAATAACAAATATTTATACATATACTTCCAAGAATAAAATTTAATGGAAATTTTTGAAAATAAAAAAAAACATTATAATATTCAAGTTACCACCATATATATAATAAAAATAATGTTATTTGAAAAATAAAATATCTCAAGGTAATTTAAATAATAAAATATATTGTGTTTATCTTTGAGGAATTATTTTATACTTCCTAATAGAATTTAAAAATAAAATATGGTTGTCCGAAACATTTAGACCAATATTCCTTCAATCAAGAATTGTAAAAAGTAATTTTTATTTTAAATGGTAGTCAAATGAATATATCTTATATCATGATAATTATTCTTACTTTGGCAGTAACTAAAACCCTTACTGTAGACACATCTACTACCAATTTTTTCCACTCTCTCATACAAAATTATGTTGTCTCTAAATTTTATTTTTAGAATAAACATTATCTTCATAAAAATGTATTTATAAAAAAAAGAAGACTAAATATTCTTATCAAAAATTAAAAATTCAAGATTTCTTCTAATATCACATAAATTATATCTATAAAATATCATATAGAAAATGATATTGTTCTTTCAAGATTATATCTAATTCATCTGACATTAAATATGGTGGTTTCAAAAATATATTTATTTATTACATTTAGGTAACTAAATTTTAACATTATTTATTTATTCCAATATTAATAATAATAATGATCTACCTTGAGAGGAGGTGAACTAAATTATATCTATAATTAAATATGTTTTCAATTAATTACCTAATTATAGATCTTATAATATGCCATTATCTAGAAACACGTGTTATTAAGTATGAAACCATCTTAATTTTATAATCAATATTTAAATTCACCCTTATTCATTGGAATCCGAACAAAAAATAAAAATGTTGTTATAGGACGTCAAGATTATCATAGTTCATTACCCATTATAAAACCATATTTGATATGAAAATCTATCACCATAATCATTATTGATTATTTCTAAGATAAAAGTCTAGAGAGAATACAATTGAAAAAAATAATGATATATGGATGAGTAATGTAGTAAAGCCTAAGGGAATACCCTATTACAGAATTTTCCCCCTTGGGATAAAAAAATTATTAACACTAAAGTAGGTGATACTATATCCTTGAGGTGATATGGATTATAGCCTATCTACATTCCTATTTTCCTCACACCATGTCTTGAATTCATGGGTATTCCAGCTAATAAATCCTTTTCACCTTCTGATTATGTATGATATTGTCCTTGGAATATTACTTGTTCCCTATCAATAATTATGAAGAATGATGGAGTCTGTTTCCACCTCTTCAAGATTAATGTTTCTCTCCTGACATATTCCTAACCCTGTGAGAATGGCTATGACTTTGGCCTGGATAAATTGACAACCAACAAAGTGAGTTATAAAATCCAAGAAAATAGCTCCTCTGAAGTCATGTACAACACCACACCCCCATGCATGTCACCATTAATATAGGAGATTTTCGTGTTAAATTTTAGTCTCATTACTGGGGGTGTTCCAATGAACATAGTACCCTTGGAAATTTCTGTTTATAGGATGTGAAGGATAGGAACTTACCTAAAGTGGCCTCAAGGTTGGAGCATCACTCTGATTTTGGAAATGTTTCTCCATATTGAGTATCATATTCTAGGATCAGATATTAAACGCCTTCTTAGTTTTAGAAACCTCTTCATGGAGAAATATATTTTTTGCATGCAAGATACACCAGTAACCTGTGATAAACACCATAGCTTGTGTAATTATTTATAGACCTGCATCCCCAGTACCATGAATCCGTTGATCCAAAATCAGCATTATATGATTCTCATGGTTAGGTATTGAAATAAAAGAACAAAATACAATCAAAATCATGTGTTCCCAAGAACCATTGAAGAATATGAAGTTGGAGTTATCCTCCTCGTAGTACGTTTTGTATGGACACCAGTAAAATATGGGAATACCAATTCATTTAATATTATCATCAGTAGAAAATCATTAGTTCATTATTCTCTAGAATAATAAATTTTATTTTTCTACAATTAAATTGAACCAAAGAATCTCATTCCATCCACCATCCTTGTTCTGTATGAGCATATCCCTACAGAATACCCTCAAGGTGAAACTATTTGAGCTAGAGGATATGAATATATATATTTTTGGATATTAATTCAGGTCAATAAGGTCTAAACAATCATGATGGATCTGATCCAGGACGTTCTTAATGAATTTTGGATGGGAGTTGGCCTCAAAAAATGTGATACATGGAACTAGGTAGCAAGGGAATCCAATTTGTAACCCAACCCAATTATGAATCCAAAATATAATTTCCCTATTATCCAAAATCCATTACGTTAGAGGATATTGGGAAACAAATAAGAACAAATCATAGGCCACATTGGGGAGGAAAAGCCTCCCAAAACCTTTACACCCCCTTGGCATCTGGTTTTCATCGACCTTCCCCAAAGGGTACTCTCTTCCTATATTTCCCCTGATAAATTTTCATGCATATAATAAATGGTGAAAAAAATATTTATAACATTGATACCCCCTTCCTATGTTGGCCTTTCCATTCATTCCCATGATTCCAAAGGATTTTCCCCCTCTGAAAGTGCATCCCAAATAAAGTCCTCCAATAAATTATCAATATTATAAATGACTATTTTAGAACTTTAACTTCTTATAGTTCATGAATGTGAATATATGAAAGAAAACTATTAACCCACATAATATTACCCACAAATAATAAAAAAAAGTAATTTTTATTTCATTATCCGACAAGTGATTCTGCTCACAATATGATAAAAATGGTGAATGAAAAGTCTACCTAAAGACATGGGGTACCAAGGATATCATAACTATAATTATAAGGTATATATAATGGTGTAAATAATGGTGTAATGGTGTAAATAAATAACTATATATAATTATTGTAAAGTGATATTTATTCTGAAATATTATACATACACTTCAATACAATTCCACGATCATGGGAAGGATATCATCGCTCGTGCGTATGTACGGACTACCGTCTCCCCGACGCGATGAGATTCATTCACCATGTTAACCATTCATGAATGATTATAAAGTATATATAAGGAATAATAATGAAATATATGACATAATAATGAACCTAGATTTATGTATATATATATATATATGTCATCTACTTAATTCCATTCAATTCAAAAACGAAAAGAAAACAGTGTTCATGCATACGTATGACCTACCGTCACCAGGAATGGTGTATTTCATTCCATTTATCGATCTATCATATATATTTATATTCTGAATATATATTATAAATAAATAATGTTTTACATTCGGGAATTATGTAAATCAGGATATAAGTAATAACATCAAGAACAACAAGTCGAATCTCGTACGATAAATGAAATGATTTTAGCCAAAACGGTGCTTTAACATGGAATTTACAGAAGAACGGGTAATATAAAGTCCTAAGTGAACCATATATGATATCATAATAATTAATATGATTCTTGAATATTTCAATTACATTATTTAAATCATTATCCAGGAGGTTTGGAAACATACGAATCATATTAGACATAAGGTAAGGGATAATTATTCCAATCTCATTCTTACCCGAGATTGTTTATTCGTAAGTATTTACTGGGGTTATGTTTATCATCCATGTCCATATATATTATCAAAATGTTTTCATAAAATGTTTACTCTTCTACTATATATGTTTAAAGTAATTTTTACCCTTTTTTACATTTACCACATCATATGGAAGGAATCATTCTTTTGTTTACCATACGAGTTACATTTTGACTTTTCCGACAAATGTACGAGAAGAATGCTATTTTTAACTTATACGGCCCGAACGGATTTTTACGGTTTCATAACGCCTCATTTTCATGAATCTTATTCTACAAGATTTTATGACTATTTTCAAAAAAATAATTTTCTTTTAAAATAGAATGGAATTTTTTGAAAAGAAAATGATTTTGAAGAAGAAAAGATATTTTCCTCAAGAATTCATTTCAAGTGTTTTATCAAAACCATTTTCCATCTAAGATGATATTATTTTATATGTGTATGTTTCAAGTATAATTTCTCTTTGATTTACATGGTTTCACTTTTCTTATGATGAAATATCCATCTGTTTTCTATGGATTATGTGATGATGGGATGATGTTTTTGAAACCCATTTTGTTCTTTGGGTTATGATGAATGTTTTAAGTTTATTTTGTGGCACAAGTAAGAATTATTCCATTATGAGATGGGTGGGACCTATATATCCCTCCAATTAATTGGGTAATGATTTATATCTCATGATATAGACATGGTTGGAATGTTACGTTAATCCGGTTCCGTGATAAAGGACTGGAACGAGGAGTGAACTCAATTTAGAAATGGAATTTGTCCACTAAGATGGTCTTGGAAGCAATGCCTTGGCTACTATGGAAATCATAACAGGTGCTGAATAGTTTCCACAATTAAATGATTTATTCCCATGCTATTTTATCAAGATTGATGTTCCATTATGATACAGGCCTTACGTACTTCCAAGATTTATGTCTTTGCTCAAGAATTTGATGTTTAAACATAATGATCATGTTTTTATGTTCAAATGTATATGGTTTGTTTTATTTTATCCATGATTACCCCTAATGAGCAGTTGAGCTCAACCTTTATATGTTTTTTTCTCCTGGATTTCATGAATGGTTTTAAGTAAGAAAACAAAATGGGAAGATCTTTATGGGAGATGTTGAAGATCTTTTACAATGATTAGAAGATTATATTCCGAGTTTATAAATACACTACACTATTACAGTACTTGTGTGTTTATTTTTGTTATGTATTAAGTATTATTCAAAAGTAATGTAATTTCCATGTATGTCAAGCTTTGGGTCACTAAAATTGGTATCAAAGTAAAGGTTTAGTCAACCTTTGGAAACTAGGATGCGAGAATATTAGTGAGATCCCTAGATAAATTTCTAAGGTATGTCTAGGGATGTCCCTAAGGTTTAGTATAACTATAGGTTACAATCCTAGAATTATATTGATGATCATGAATAACCTAGTGTGATCCTAAGTTGTCATGGATTAAAGAATGTGTGATAAGTTAGACATCCCATAAGTAAATTTTTATGATTACGTGGTTCCTCATTATTTTAACTATTTCTTACACCATAGTATTTTCTTTTAGTCAATGGAGGGAACCAGAAGGAATTAGGTCAACATTAAATCCAATGGAAAAATTGGTGTCTATGAGCACTGAAATTGCGTAATGCCTAGAAAGAAAGATTTTCTGATTTTCTGAATCAATCATCGTGATATATGATTAACAAGGTGAACTTTAGTGGTATTCTCAATTCATCCAATAAGATGAACATAGACTTTTATGCATGTTCGCATGTTGAGGATCATAGATAAAAGAAGATTGATATTTATAAAGAAGGAAAGAAGAACCTTTATGAATACATAAAATGGAGGGGAAGATGTTATTTGTGTGGAGAGAAGGGTCATAGAGTGATAGACTGTTATGGAGTTCAATGTCTTATCTGTGGAGAACATGGGAATTACCCAACTCAATTCCCTGACCTAAGAGGTTACTTCTAAATCAAGGAAGGACTTATTCCATGACAATCATTGAAGAGGATGGTTTGATGTCCTTTTGTATTGGTATTCAAGAATAATGTTGTTGAGGTACTTTTATGGTGTATTGGAATACCTATATATTGGTATATTGTGGTTTACCATAAGAATATGGCATCGATAACCATGAAAAGTGATTGAAATATTTTTGGAAAGAAGGTGATATGCACATAATGATGGGATAAAGAGAAAATAATATGTTTGATAGTCTTCATGAGATCATGACTAATATAAGGACAAAGTGATATCATGGTTTGAGTATAAAGAATTTTTGGGATTTTGGAATGCGGAAAGAGACAACTTTTGACAGCATTCATGTTTTCAACTAAGGTTTTATGGTAATTCATATTGCAATAGAATAGATTATTAAGGTATTAACATGTTTGGAATGTGACCAACAAGATATATCATATGATATATGGGGGATAAATGGTGGTTTTCACATGCTCAGTAGATGATATTTCTAGTAGTTGTTTTCATTATACTATGATCTTGGACAGAAGTATTTTAGATAAACCTAAAGATTGGAATGGATTATGTTGGACATAAGTTAGTATTGTTTAAGGATAGAACTTTTTTTGATATTATTAATGGGATTTTATAATAATGTATATCTAGAAAAAGGACAACTTGCAGGACGGGTGACAACCCGTCGCGTCGGACAAGGCTGTGGGAATCAAACCCACAACTGAAGTGTGATAGGCCTTTATCGCCTACCACTGACCTATAGGAAGTCCATTGTTAGTAGAAACTAGTTTTATTATATTTAGAGGTATGATATATGAATTATATGTCCATTCTTGGAGCCATATACATGTAATATCTCCATATATGGACTTATGTATATTGAATAACTTTTTCCAACCTTTCGTTTGAGAAAATGGAATGACCAGTCATTCTATCACATCATCTACTAGCACATTACGGAAGAAAAATTCAACTTCATTTCTTTAAGATATGATATGGAAGTTGTTCATGGCACAAACAACAGTAAGATTGTACTAAAAATCAATTAAGTATTTCTTTTAATTTAATAAATCTTTAACTTTAGGGAAATGATCTTGAAAACCAAAAATTCTGTCCTAGTGCCCTTATATCCGATTATTCAGATGGTACCTTATATCATCACAAATTTATGGATATGTGATTGTTGGATTTTTCATAGCCATGTTCTCTACCACTCTCCATCAAAACGTGATGGTTATATTTCTCTTCAATATCCATATTTTCACCTATGTTCTCTTATGTGGAAACCCAATGATTAGTTAATTTGGGTAACCGTTATGTGTCATACATTAGGTTATAAAGATAATTATTGGTATTTATTTTTACGATGTGGGTTTCTATTAAAACATTCGATTCGTAAACCATTTATAACCCTGACGAATTTCGAGGGTGAAATTTATTTTAAGTGGGGTAGAATGTAACACCCCGAGATTTTATGAGAAGTATTCTTTTTAATTTGTTTGATGTATTGTGTTTTATACTACACCAAGATTATCTTTCACTATACGCAAATCCGTTTTAGCTTGCAGTATACACAACACTATTCTTGGATCGTGTTACACACAATTTCAAGTTCGTTTGATGTTATTGTACGCAACATTTAGTGTATATATATATATATATATATATTCAATGTATAAATGCAATATGGCTGGATTATATTACACACAAAAATAATAATCTTGCACTACACGCAACCCTGACTTGGCTTGCATTACACACAAGCGCGACCTTTCCTGATAGTGTGTGTTGTACGCAATACCGAGTTTCACTAAACAACGATATGTTTTATTAACTAGCTGTTATGAATAGTAATACCAACTTTTTGAAATATTATTTTTCAAAATGGACTTCATTTTTGGATTCGGAATATCGAATTTAGCCTAGGGTGAATTATTGGTATTTTTCTGATAACTTTCAATTTTTTATGAATTGTGAAAACACTAGGTTACTATTTAAAACCCAACATTTTATATAAATAATTATTTATATTATTTAAAATTATTTTAGGTCAAAATCGATACATAATTCCTATATAAGTTCAATGCAATTCATTGGAGTCATTTTATAATAATTTTAGACATATAAAAATTTTATTGAACTTTTCACCGTCTTTTACCTACCTCCTATATGAGTTTGAAAATTTACATAAAACATAATTTTTCTGCTTCTGTGAGTGGAATTTCTAAAATCCGAGAGACAAGGCTAATATAAAGGAGTAAAATGTGATTCAATAAGATAAAATTTTTTTTTCGGTGAATAGTATCTTTTTACTTTTATTTACCACGGTTAAAAGTAAATAGGGTAATTAAGGGTAAAAATGTTATTATTATTACTCTAACACATGTACTAATTCTATTGGATAAGTGTAATTCAACCAAAAACAACCTTAGGAATAAAATATGACCATTTATATCCACATGGATTAGATTAGGACACTTATTATTATTTTATTTAAAGAATAGTAAAAATAGTAAAAATCAACGTTTAATAACAAAAACATTTTTCATATAGTGTTATACATAAGATAAATTCGACTATAAATATTCATTAGAAAGATAAAAATATTTCCTACATAATTTTTTTTTATTTATAATTTTTTAGACATTAATAATTTAATTTATTTATGACACAATGATGAAGCAGAAATTACCTTATTAATGAAATAATAACATAATTGATGTTATAAATACCCAAATAAATGTAATTTGAGACTTTTTATGAATTAAACTAATTTTATAGGTTAATATGACATGATAGTATTGATTTAATTAACTTTTTTTGATTTTTTCATGCTGTTATGATTTTCACAAAAATCAATTACCAAATATTGTCAAAATTTACATAAAATAGTTTTTAAAACAAATCTTATATTCTTAATTGTTATTATATTCTTAAAAATATATGGTTTGTTCAATATACTTATATCATGATATTTTTATCATTGATGGAATACTAGGGTGTTGCTTGGATGTATATCTTATGTTTATTAACTATATTATATAAAATTACATAGTGACATGGTAAATGTCAATCTAATTAAATAAGAGTTAAAACAAAAAGATAAGGTTAATATAATGACCCAAACCTGTCTAAAAGAATTTGGATGAGAGTATTGCGACTCATACCCACTTTATCTTCGAAATAAATCATTTTGGATCTATTATAAACCGAATATAACTTTATTATAAAATAATATTTTGAGTTTTTCCAAAGTATCTCCTCTCCTCCCTTATAAAAAGGGCACCCCTTCCCTCTTCTCTTCACACCCTTTTGAGCCTTGAAACTCGGCCAACCCCTACCCATTTATCTTATCCACTTCCCTAGAAACATTCTGGAGGTTTTTTTCTTCTCAAAAAACCAACTCTACTTTCTTAAGAGGATGCTTAAAAGAGGTGTGTTGAAGAAGTGGTAATCTCTTCTTCCGATTTTTACAAGTTTCTTTCTTCTTCTACTTATTCTTATTTAGTTGTCTCATTATAAAGTAATAACATAAGTATTAATTATATACTTATATGTTATTATAAATATGAAACAACCCTATTTCACCTTATATCCATCCTATAGAAAATGAAATCACCCTGCGTGCGTACGTACGCAATACCGTCTCCACGCTATGGTGTAATCTGTTTTCGACCACCACCATACTTGGATGGGTATAATGGTGTAAATAAATAGCTATATATGATTATTTTAAAGTGATATTGATTCTGAAATATTATACATACACTTCAATACAATTCCACGATCAGGGATATGATATCATCGCTCGTGCGTACGTACAGACTACCATCTCCACGACACGATGAGACTCATTCTCCATGTTAACCATTCACGAATGATTATAAAGTATATATAATGAATAATAATGAAATATATGACATAATAATGATACTGGATTTATGTATATATATATTTATGTCATCTACTTAATTCCATTCAATTCAACAAGGAAACGAAAACAGCGTTCATGTGTACATACGGTCTACCGTCTCCATGAATGGTGTATTTCATTCCATTTATCAATATATAATATATATTTATATGCTGAATATATCTTATATATAAATCATTTTTTACATTATGGAATTATGTAAATCAGGATATAAGTAATAATATCAAGAACAACAGTCAAAACTCGTACGATAAATGAAACGATTTTACCCAAAACGGTGCATTAAAAAGGAATTTACAAAAGAACAGGTAATATAATGTCATAAGTGAACCATATATGATATCATAACAATGAATATTATTCTTTAATAAGTCAATGAAATTATTTAAATCATTATACATAAGTTTCAGAAACATACGAAGCATATCATACATAAGGTAAGGGATAATTATTCCAATCTCAATCTTATCCGAGATTGATTATTCGTAAGTATTTACTGGGGTTATGTTTATCATCCATGTCCATATGTTATCAAAATGTTTTTATAAAATGTTTACATTTCTTCCATGTATGTTTAAAGTCATTTTTACCCTTTTTTACTTTTACCACATCGTATGGAAGGAATCATTCTTTTTTTACCATATGAGGTACTTTTTGACTTTTCTGGCAAAAGTACAAGAAGAATGTTATTTTTTACTCATACGGCATGAACGGATTTTTAAAGTTTTATAATGCCTCATTTTCATGAAACTTACTCTACAATATTTTATGACTAATTTCAACATAATACTTTTCTTTTAAAATTGCATGGAATTTTGTTAAAAGAAAATGATTTGGAAGAATAAATGATATTTTCCTCAAGAATTAATTTCAAGTGTTTTATCAAAACCGTTTTCCATATAAGATGAAATTATTTAATATGTGTATGTTTCAAGTATAATTTCTCTATGATTTATATGGTTTCACTTTTCTTATGATGAAATATCCATTTTTTTATATGGATTATGTGATGATGGGATTATGTTTATGAAATACATTTAATTCTTTGGGTTATGATGAATGTTTTAAGATTATTTTGTGGCACAAGTAAGAATGATTTCATTATGAGATGGGTGGGACCTATATCTCCCTCTTATGCATTGGGTAAAGATTTATATCTCATCAGATAGACATGGTTGTAATAGTAAGTTAATTCGGTTCAGTGATACAGGACAGGAACGAGGAGTGAACTCGATTCAAAAAAGGGACATTGTCAAATAAGATGGTCTTGGAAGCAATTCCTTGGCAACTATGGAAATCATAACAAGTGATGAATGGTTACCACAATTACATGATTTATTCCCATGATATTTTATCAAGATTGATGTTCCATTATGATACATGCCTTATGTACTTCCATGATTTATGTCTTTTCTCAGTATTTTGATGTTAAAACATTATGTTCATGTTTTTAAGTTCAAATGTATATGGTTTGTTTTATTTTCTCCATTCTTACCCTTACTGAGCATTTGAGCTCACACTTTATACGTTTTCTTTTCCCCAGGATTTCAAGAATGGTATTAGGTAAGAAAACAAAAGGGGAATATCTTTATGGGAGACGTTGAATATCTTTTACCACGATTAGAATATTATATTTCGAGTTTCCAAAGACACTAAACTATTACGTTCCTTGTGTGTCTATTTTTTTATGTATTAATTATTCTTCAAAAGTAATGTAATGTCCATGTACGTCAAGCTTTGGGTCTCTACAAGAATTAATCTTACTTGGGTGATGCCTAAATCAAGAATTGAAGAGCATTACCTTTTCAACTTCATAGAATACCTTTCTCAGGATGCGTTTGTCATGGATTACCTTAGACATTTCTTTGAACAGATTGGAATTCTCATTGGATTCCAGTCGAAGCTTCTCCAGTACATCCAATTGGAACAAGCTTTTTTCACCAGATTTATCAGAATCAAAATTATAGGTTTTCATATCCCAAAATGCTTATTTTGTATTTCAACTGGTAAATGACATGTTTTACAAAAAATTATCCTAAAAGGAGACATCCCAATGGGTGTTTTATAGGAAGTTCGATAAGCCCAAAGTGCATCACCAAGTCATTCAGGCCTGTCATTTCTGGTGGGTTTTATATTTCCCTCAACCACTCTTTTCACTTCTATATTAGAATGTTCAGCCATGCCATTTTTTTGGGGATGATATGAAATTGAATTTTGATGTATGAACCTAGTCTTTTTCAAAAGATATTCCACGGTTCCATTACATAAATGGGTTCCTAAGTCACTGATCAAGGCATGTGGTGTGCCAAATCCATGGAAGATCTGTGTCTTTAGAAACTCACTAACAATATGTGAATCATCCTTTCTATTGGGTTTGGCCTTGAACCTCCTAGAAGCATAATCAACTGCAAGAAGAATGTATGAGAATCCATTGGAAGGAGGAAATGGTCACATGAAATTGATACCCTAAACATTGAAGTTATCATATAAAATTAAAGGTTTTAGGGAATTTAACTTATCATGGAAATTGTTCCAAACTTTTGTAAAGTGGGACATAATTGACAAAACTTATTTGAGTCCCAGAAGAGTGAAGTCTAGAAGAATCCAGAGTCTAGTACCTTTCGAAAGGTCCTTTTTGGTCCAAAGTGGCCACCACCAGGCATTAAGTGACAAAATTCTAATATGGATGCATGTTCATTTTAATCGACACATGTTTTTATTACCATGTCAGCCCCAGTTTTCCAAAGTTTATTTTCATTACAAAAATAGTATTTTGAATCACTTTTCAACTTCATTTCTTTTATTTGGAAAATTTTTCAAGAAAAACACCAGAAACCAAGTAATTTACAATTGGGGTGTACCATGGTATTTTTTAAATGAGAGATGAAAGGTGCTCAGTGGGTAATTCCGGATCAATGATTTTAGAATGAGAAGAATTAGAAATTCTACTCAAGTGATAAGCCATAAGGTTTTCTTTTCTGGTCTGTCATTGATTTCAAGGTCAAACTCTTGGAGCAATGGGATCAATCTTATTAGCGACGGTTTGGAATCACTTTTCCGTAGTATGAACATTATAGTAGAATGGTCTGTGAAAATGATGATTTTGGAACCTAAGAGATAGGTCCAGAATTACTCTAATGCAAAAACCACTAATAAAAGTTTCTTTTTAGGGATTTTTTAGTGAGATTGATTTTCATCCAATGATTTTTAGGCATAATAGATGGCATGAAGAATCATTTCTCTTCTTTGACCAAGAACATCCCCAACATCTATATCATAATAATCACACATAAACTCAAAGGGTAAGGACCAATTTAGGGGTTGGATTATTGGGGAAGATGTTAGAGCAGTTTTGAGTTCAACAAAGGCTCTCTTGAAAACCTCATCGAAATGGAAAGTGACATCATTTTGGAGAAACCGAGTGAGTGGGAGGTAAATCCTATGGATGTTATGGATGAATCTCTGACAGAAACCAGAATGACTGAGAAATGAACGGAAAATTCAAACCAAAGTGGGTTGAGGTAGTGACTGGATCACATCAATTATGGCAGGATCGACTTCAATACAATCTTTTGAAACTATGTTCTCTAGAAAAATCTCATTTTCAACCATGAAGTGACATTTTTCAAAATTTAACACAATGTTACACTTGACACACATTTGGAGGACTAGAGAGAGTGAATTAAAACAGGATTCAAATGATTCAGCATAAATGGTGAAGTCATACTTGAAGACTTCCATGCAGTGTTCAATGAATTTGGAAAAGATACTCATCATACACCTCTGTAATGTTGCAAGATCATTGAAAATGCCAAAAGGCATTATTCTATATGTATATGTTCCAAAGGGGCATGTGAAAGTAGTATTTTCTTGGTCCTGAGGTGTGATTGGGTTTTAGAAGTATCCATTGTATCCATCAAGAAAGCAATAGTGTGACATTATGGCTAATCATTCGAGCATTTGATCAAGGAATGGAAGTGGTTAGTGATCTTTTCTTGTTTAAACATTCAATTTCTTATAGTCGATGTACACACACAATAAGTTCTTACCTCGATTTGTGATTATGTATCTATGTTCATTTGTGACAACAGATATCCCACACTTCTTATGTACATATTGAGTAGGACTGACCCATTCATGATCATAAATTGGGTAGATAATACCAGCTTGAAGAAGCTTGTTGATCTCTTCCTTAACTATCTCATGTATGAGTGGATCGAGTCTTCTTTGTGGTTGTCTAATTGGATTGGATGACTCCTCAAGAAGGATGTGATGCATGCAAAGGTCAGGGTTGATTCCTGGTATGTCATCTAGGGTCCACCCTAAGGCCTTTTTATTTTTTTCTAACACTTGAACAAGTTTGGACTCCTTAGTTTCGGTAATTGAAGAAGAGATAATGACAGGATAATAGTGATCATGGAAAAGGAATGCATATTTTAGGTGCTCAGGTAGAGGTTTCATATCAGTCTCATATTTCATTTGTGGGTTGAAAAACTCAGTAATGGAGGAAGGGACTTTAGTTTCTTCAGATTCATTCCTCTTAATACTATCCATGGTGGAGCAGTAGAGATCATAGTTGATGTGGTATTAAAGAGAGTTTTCAAGTTCTTCTAGATTGATGTATTCTCTGAATGAGAGGTCCACATCAACATCACCATTTATGATTTGGTTAATCATGGTGCAGATTTCACAAGATCCTTTGTCATTAGAACAGGAATAGCATGATGGATTGGGGTTCGATTGACTCTTAGAAGTGTCCTCAGAAGCATGGATTGAGAATGCATAGTGATCCTCATATAGGTATCGCATGGCTTGGAAAATGTTAGAACTAGAAAAGTTGGTCACCAAATTCCATAGATAAGATGCCTGAATGAACATCAATCCTGGTTCTCACAGTCATGAGGATTGGTCTTTGTAGAATTTGGGGATATCGAGAAGAGTTCATCTCACCTTAAATGTCAAGGAAATTGAAATTAGCAAGGAAGATAAGATCATTGACTCAGACAAGGACATCCTCAATTATTCCCTTAGGACATGTTGTGCTTCGATTAGCCAATTGAATGACAACACCCATCAGATTTAGGTGACCTAGACCAGGGTTGGAGAATATGTATTTGGGAATGATATTAATTGAAGCTCTGTGGTCTATGAGTGAATCATCCATGTTGGAATTTTCAATTTGGCATGGAACCGTAAATATCCCTGGATCTTTTCACTTTATGGGAATAAACTACTGGGTGGAAACAGTTTCGATGGTCCTAAGTTTCCTCTTGTGGGTACACAACTCTTTAAGAAACATGGCATACTCAGGAATTTGTTTCATGGAATCTAAGAGGGGAATTTTTACTTCAACACATCTATATATGTCGAGCATTTCAGGATCGAGTTCAAAGGACTTCTTTGGCTTTGAAACGGCTTGAGGAAATGGAATTGGGTTCATAAGTTGAATTGAAGGATGCGAGGGAATGGTTTCAGGTTCCTTTTCAAGATTCGTTTCCTTTTCATTTTCTCGGTCAACATTTAAAGGTGATTTATATGACTTATCTTGAGGTATCAAAACTTTCCATCATTATCTATGTGTAATTGAACTTACATTACCCTTGGGGTTGGGTAATGTTTGAGTTGGAAGTTGGGAAGAATTGGATGGTTTCTGCTGACTAAGGTGGGATGAATGTTGACCAATTTGGGTTTCAATATTCATGAGGCTAGAATTGGTGAAAGAGGGAAGATCATCTGCTACACTTTCCCATGGTTTCTTGGAAGAAGTGTCTTGTCCTGGATTGGGATTACCTAGATTTTTGTTCTTGGGAAATCGATTGTATTGGTTTTTGAATTGGGAAGGCTCACTAGGATAATGGAATCCTGATGGAGGATTGTTCCCTTGAGGTTGAGGAATAAAAGGGTAAGGTTGTTGGAAATTACCAACACCTTGACCATATTGAAACAGGTTTGGGTTTTGTGGAGGGAATTGAGGGGGATGAGAGATCGGATTACCATACCTCAGGCGTTGGTTATATGAAGAAGATAAGGGCTCAGAGTGAGTTTGGTTGATGTTTCTAACAAACTAAACTGATAGTTGAATGTTGGTGTTCCGCTGAGCATATGCTGAATTGAGCTCCATTGGTCCATATGAATTATATTGATCTTCTTGAAGTTGTGGAAATGTGTCAGTTGGATGAGATGAAGAGCTGCAGATTCCATAGTTTTTTAAAGGTCCAGGAAACATTGATTGCGGAAAATATGAGGATGGGGATTTGGTAGCGACAACTAGTTGTCGCACAAGACCTGTAAGTTCAATCATCCCCTCGGTCATCGTGTTCGGCTAAATTGATTGATTATTTTGTGCTTGTTTTACTTGAGCATGTGCTCGAGTATGGAATTGTTGTGTGTTTGCAGCCATTTTACTTATGATATCTCTTGTAGCTGCTGGAGTTTTATCAACAAGAGCACCGCCAATTGCATCATCAATGAGAGTTCTCTCCATAGCCAATAAACCCTCATAGAAGTATTGGATCGAGAGTTGGTCAGGAATTTGGTGATGTGGGTAGGTTTCAACAAGATTTTTGATCCTCTCCATGTACTCATGGAGTTATTCACTTGGGAATTGACAGATAGCATTTAGTTCCTTTCGAATAGAAGCAGTACAAGAAGCAGGAATGAATTTCTCTAAGAAAAGTTGCATCATGTCATTCCATGCAGTAATGGAACCAGGAGGAAGGTAGTAAAGCCATGACTTAGAAGTTTCATCTAGGGAGAAAGGGAATTCTCGGAGTTTGATTTGTTCTTAAAAAAACCCATGAGGCTTCATGGTAGAGCACACCACTTGGAACTCTTTAAGGTGAAGATGTGGATCCTCACCGGCTAGCCCGTGGAAATGAGGGAGAAGATGAATCAAACCCGATTTTAGTTCGAAGTCAGCCTCTATGTTTGGATAATGAAAAAAAAGTGGTCGGTAATTAATATCAGGGGCATCAAGTTCTTTAAGTGTTTGTTCCTTAAGATTGTCCATATCTAATTCAATTGTTTGGACAAGGACTGGTTCTTGAATTATTTGATTATCTCTTATGTTCCTCCTTCGTTGGCGAAGTTTTTGCTCAATTTTAGGGTCAAACAAATCTGAGGGATTGATTGGGAGGATACAAGGCATTCAGAATGATTTGAAAGAAAGGTGAAGATAGGTTTTTTGTGTTATTTTTTAGTTTATGATTTTTATGAGAAGGCGGGTTTTTCTTTGGGTTCTTTTTTTCAAATTTGTCTAAAACTATGTTTTTTGTGATTTTTTCACAATAACAAGAAACTAATGACTACATAAAACACCATCCTCGATAACTATTCCATTTGAAACTTGCATCCTATTGTCGCCTATCGATCGGTCAAGGTTCTGGTGCTCTTCTAATGTGTATAGCAGCACTCGGGTCGAATATTCCGAGGTGATACTTTTTAATAGTCGGTTGTTTTTAGTTAATTGTATTCTGATTGGGGGGTTTGTTTGCAGAGCTTATAAAATAATTTAAGGATGATTTTTGATTTAGAAAATTGATAAATATTTGGGTGAGTTCATCATAAAGTAGTTAAGTTTGTGATATCCTTGATCTTTACTTTATATTGCTTTAAATTAACACCAATGTCACAAGTTGACGTTGATTAGAATTCCTAAGTGTTAAGGATTTAATCCATCCCTTAAACTAACTTATGGTTATAATCTCAATCATATTTTATTTATGGTTGTGTATTTATGGTTCCAATAATCCATGGAAACCACATGTTAAACAAAACAAGTCATTAATTCATGACATGTGAAGTCCAACATACACAATGTTAATTCAAAGAATATTCATCGAGTAAAAGCTCTCAATCACTTAACATACCTAGATTATAACTCACCCAAATGAGAGATTTACTCATCTATTTGGGTGTTTAATAATCTGGTTATAATTATTATGATTATAATTTAAGAAGAGAAGAAAAATAAAAGGATAAGAAAAGTAGGTCGTATCGAACACACACACACGAACAATGATGAGAATTAACAATGGACTTTCGATTGAATGAGGAATCAAAAGAAGGTAATGGGATTCAACTGTATTTAAACTTATTTAAGAAGATTAATATTAAACTACAGAAGTTGGATGAGAAAAAGATATATTGAATAAGAAACATGAATTAAAACAGAATAACAAAACACAAACATACAAAATTACCAATGAAGAACAACCCAAAAGTGAAAGGAAATAAAGATTAGAGGAGGGGTATCTCAAGTAAAAAATGAGTATGGAAGGACCTCCAAATCCCTTGGAAAGGCATTGGATGGGTCAATATGTGCTCCTCTCTTCTGAAATTCCAACCATTTTGAAGGAGAGGAGGGGGTGTATTTATAGCCCAAGGAAGTGGAATGTTTGCATTCCCAATCTTTCCCTCCACTTGGATCAATGATTTGGACATCCAGAAATAAGAAAATAGAGATATCTCCTTCAAAAAAGTTTTAGATAATAATTTTTTTCAACTACTCTCAAATTTTTGAGGCATTACAACCTGTGGAGCCAAAGTTATGGATGGCTGATTAAACTATTTTAATTTGTCCATTTCAATCCTGTCTTTTTGAAGTTTAAAATGTTAAAGGGATTTTGAATAGTACAATGCCATCAATATAGAATGATTTTTAAAAAAACGTTGGCCACCTATATCTTATCTTTCACAATTAAAAATATCAGCTCGATTTGTTGATTAAATCACGAGATATTTTATGAATAATGACCAGATTTTAATTCCCGGAAAGAATGGTGGGCTGGTCTTTAAGGAATTATTTGGATCCCTTATCCTTGAAGTTGGACCTTCAAATTTTTATCCATGATTCCTTTGGATATAGTCAAACATATGGTTGACTATCGTACAATTTGGTATTTGGTATTTAGGCCAATGAATCAATTATCATTCATGGTCTAGTTTCATCACAAATTCATTGGGTCTTCTTGTGTCAACCATATGAGCCCTCAAATTGCATTATTGGCCCATGATTCCTTCTAATGATATGTGAAAATTTGAATAAGAAATCTTTAGAAGCAAGAAACATATAATTTTAATTAGTAGGGTGAGAGTTATAATTAAAACGGTAACTTGACTCAATTTTTCAACTTCTAAAAATGCTCAAAAACTGTACTTACTATTAAAACATTAATTTTTCACACAAATTATGCACATTTCATATAAAATAAGTAAATGGAGTATATAATAAGTCATGAAAATATTAATAACATCAAGGGAAATTGTAGAAATATTATATTAAAATTTAATTGAATCATACTTGGTAATCATAATGATTGATAGAAAATTCTAGATCCTGTTATGAGATCAAAGGTTAATAAAATATAAAAATATATATTGGGAATATCATCCAATATGAATTTTTATAGGATATCATGAATAACTACTCTAATCCATTAGTATATTTGATACAGAATCAATACAAACAAACCTTATAAATATTAGATGATATAAATCCTTAGCAAATGTATTGGGGGCCTTTGTTGAACCCTAATCATCATATAATGTTAAAACAATCCTATATATACCACAAGAATAGTAGATAATTAATAATTCCGTTATATGTTAATTAACTCATTGAAATGAAATGGATTTCATTAAAATATCCTTAAAAACATATCATTATAATACATCCACAAAAAGGTGGATTATGTAATTATAAAATATACTATGTGAATAATAATCATTAAAGTATGTTTAAATAGATTATAAATGCCCTTATAAATTCAGTATATATATTCATAGAAAAAAATATTGAATATATTTTTCTTTTATTCACATTTAACAATGAAACAGTTCATGAATACTTGTTAATATTGTTTTCTTTGAAGATTTGCAACGTCTCAACCTATGTTCTACACAATGGTGACCCGAGATGGTTGGTCACATACCGTTATGCATGCCTCTCCATATGGTAGTGGGTGTCGACTAGCAGTGAGGGTCTGGTAAGTAACTGATGGGGGGACTCTACCCTTTTTTTATCAGAGTAAAACATCAGGAGTAGAAGAAAGCAATAATAGAACCCTATATATAATCAGAACAATTAAAATGTCTCAATATTTCCAAAATAAAAGATACAATACACAAATGAATGGAAAGTGTGCAATGATAATGGATGTTCCAAGTGCCTATAATGCCGCTGAGATTAAAGACATGATGACTGCCAAGTGGGCGCGGAACCACATCTTGTCCCCTCACCCAGGATCCACCCCCCACTAGCCACCTCTCACCAAGCCCTTTCTTATAGCCTATCCTACAAAAAAAGTCTATTTGGGTACTAATCAAGATTTCTGAATAAGATGTGAGTATAACTCAATATGCCACCAAAAATGGTGTCTAAAACAAGTCTAGTCAAGATTGTGTACGCAATTCTATAAGAAATCCTGACAATGCCTAAATAAACTACTTATCACATTATCGTTTATTCATTATGTAATCATTCCAACTCCAAGGTTGCCATGGATAATCGTACCTCAATAAAAGATTATTATCATACAAAATCCTGATGCGTTTTGTTGGTAATATCATATCTTAATACCCATTTTGACTTATTCCAGAGGTCAGAGTATAACAAGGGGATATGACATCTCAGTACCTGATTAGAATCAATCCAATGTTCGAAATATTCTCATGTAAGGACATATTTTGAAGTTCTCTTATTATAGTTTCATATTTGGAAAATTACAATAAACATTATCAACATTACCATTATCCCAAATACAAGTAAGATAACCATGTTACCATTCTTACTTCTCAATGGAATTACCATGTTACCATTCATCCACATGTATGTATAATGACTATGTTACCATGTATACTTATCATTAGAATGCCCATATTCCCATTCTATTTAACATATTTACATTAACCATGTTACCATTGGTACTTCTCAATTCAGAATTACCATGTTCCAATTATTTCATACATAATTAATTGATCAATTAATTGTTCATCATCAATATCATTACTAATTTAACAATTAGTTAAATAGTATAAATCATTTACTTTACTCAATAATTATTTATCCATTTAAATATTATTTAATTAATTCAATAAATTAATTAATCAAACTAACAATTAACTTTTCATGAGTAATTTTCTAGAATTCATCAACTCATTCTATGACTCAAATCATATTAACTAATTAAAAAATTAATTATCTAGACCACGACATCAATCCCATAATTAATCCAATGATAATTATATCATATTATACAATTAAATATATCCTAATTATCCTCATGTTTAATTATCTCAATTACAATATCTCAACTCATAATCAATCTCTCAAATTAATTATCAACAATGCCATTCCCTTAGACTAAAGATTTAATCATCTATCCCACCAGAGCACCAAAAAGTCAACTATTCAATCCTAATTAACCCTATTAAAAAATTCAATTACAATGAGATGCAATTAGTTATACACTCTTTCATATACATATCAAATCACTGACTATGGGATTTTTATTTAGACCATAAAACATAATTCATTAACAGATGTTTTCCCAATAGAAATCCCCAAAATCTGAGCTGCAGAATGACATAGATATGAGATCTCATATCTAAATCCCTAAAACAAAAAAAATATAAACATCTAATAATGATCTAATTAAAATATATCTTGATCTATAATCCTAGATCTAGATCTCAGCACATATATTTAGATATGATGAAAAAGGGAATTAACTCCACCAAATGATTAAGAGAAGAAGAAAGGACCATCGGGATAGGCATCAGAATAAAATAAAATTACCAAGAGAAGATATAATCTTCAATTAAGGATATGAATATTGAATAATGAAGGTTGAATACCCTTGGAACCCATACTTAATGCACTGGGATCATCCAAAATATTTAATGCCTCATCCTAGGTCGAAATGGGGGTGTTTCGAGGGTTCAAGGAATTTTAAAACAAATATTTACATAATTAAAAACAACATAAACAATTTAATGTGTAGGGATGAACATTTAATAAAACATTTCACCAACAATTAATATCCTCCATTATCTAGGGTCACACCATAACTCCCAAAGATCCACATTTTTTACTAAAATGAGCTCTAATCGTGTGGACCTCACTCTCTCTCTGAACAGGGCTGCACAGTTACCTAGTTTTGGGCTCATAGTTATTCCAACCATGAATAGTCACCTATCCTAAAAAATCCTTAATACCCCACCCAGAAACACACCAAAACATAACATCTAAAAAGTTAAATAAAAGAAACTAAAAATTACCTGAAAAGACACCCCTAAAAACAACTAAAATGGTCAGGATCTTACAGTCTCCCAAACTTATAACAACTTATCCTGAAGCTAAACTTCTATTTTTTTCAAAGATTATTAGACAAAAATTTTGGGATGTTGAGACCTCATATCATCTTCCATTTCTAATGCTTCCTCTTTCATGCATCCATGTCTCTATAAAACCTAAAATATCAGCACAGTCTTTCCCCTCAACACCTTCACGTTGTGATCCAATGCACATATTATATGTTCCTCGAAGGAAATATTTATCTTAAGGTCAAACTCATCCACATAAATCACATGATATGGTTCGCGATGATATTAGTGTGGTTATGATACAAGGAATTTATCCCGAATAAAACTGTTTTTCTATTGAATAACCAATCGGTACGCCACTGGCTCGATTCTATCCACTACCTCAAATGGTCCAAAAAACCAGGGCACCAAATTTCCCAAGCTAAGTATCCTGTAGTGACCTATCCATAGAGACACCTGAAAGAATATAGGATCAAAAACTGTAAACTTTTGGGTACATTTTAATCTATCATCATTTGAATTCTATGTACTATGAGACATAGGTAAACCTTTTCAAATCATATACATCTATTCTGACATCTCCATCATGAGTCTCGGTCCTAAAAACATTGATTCTCCCACCTCTAACCAACATTATAGGGATCCACATGGCCTACCATAAAGATACTCGTTTTTTACATCTCTATTGTTGCATTATAATTGTTGTTTTTGGAAAACTCCAGTAAATCCCAGTGGTTCTCCCAAGACCCACTGAATTCAACCACACATGCTCACATAATATCATAAAACACCTATATAGTATGCAATAATTTCCATATATATATTGGTGGAATGATTTACTCAATAAAATATGAGTACCATGTACTTTCTGCAAACCCTAGAAGATGCATGAAGTAATTTAGAAATCATGATTTGAAACTATAGTTCATGGAAACATGTGCTGAACAACTATATCCTAAACATACAGTTCAACCAAATATTCTACTGTATAGGTTTCCCTAATATTCGTGAAATGTGCTACATTTTTCAGGCTATCCACAATGACCCAAATAGCATCATTATTCCTAAATGTATTTGGGAGACCGACCACACAATCCATAGTCTTGTTGTCCCATTTCCATTATGGAAAGGATAACAGCTACAAACAAACCTCTAAGTCGTTGATGCCTTGCCTTCACCTACTTACAGGTGAAGCATCATATCCCAAAACATTTTTTGTCCATTTTATTTTTGGGACACCAAAACTATCATCACCGTTTATGGTAAATTTTGAATACCCTTGGATGCACCACCCACATTGAGGTGTAAAATCCCCACATAAGATCCTCTCACATGATCATAGAAACCACAATCTGATTCTTAACAAAGATGATCCCATGTTCAATTATCATCTAGTACAAAGGTGTTTCCCCACACTCAAAAAATTATCTTAATATAAAAAATTCAAGATCTTCATAATTTCTATCCCTGATCCATCTCAAATGCATAGACTCTACTACAACTGAAACCAGTGTCACCTTTTCCAGACTCTCATGAAATATCACATGCATTTCATCCAACAAAGACATCATTTTTCAGTCTGCACACAACTCATGAACCATCTAAGTATGAGTCTTTTTAATCAAGGGATCAGCCACACTATTCCCCTACCTAGGCATATATGCTAGTTCTAAATAAAAATAAATTATATACTCTACCCATCCCCACTAAAAAAATATTCAAATCGCACTATGGAATAATATTCTTCAAACATTTATTATCTGTAAAAACTATAAACATTTCACAAAAAATAGTGTCTCCAACACGTAGTAACATACCACATTACATCTCTCTTACGGTCATGTTTAGGGAAATTCTGCTCAGGTGGCATCGTCTACTGAGATCCATATGCCACAACTCGATCTCTATGCATCAGCACAACTTCATGTTCAATTTCATAAGTGTCACAATACACCATGTACTCCTCACCAAACTCGTGAAATAACAATATTGGTCTCTATGTAATGATTTTCTTCATATCCTAAAAATATATTTCACAATCCTATACCCATTAAAACCATATCTGATTCTTGGTTAAGACCGAGAGACGTACATCAAAGTTGGAAAATTATTGGATGAATCAACTATAATATCTAGATAAACCTAAAGGATTCGTATATCAAAATATTCTTAGGATGCTCCCAAGAGGGGACTTCCTAAATATTCTCTTGGTATACATTCACACCTTTCTTCAAGATGAGGTACTTGGTCTATTGAAAATAAAATGTTAGATAGCTTGGCGTATAATCGATGCACTCTCAGTTTGCTCGGGACGATGTTATAGTGTTCGGAAATATCGTCAAGAGTCTTGGAGTACACTAAGATGTCATCGAAAAAACAACCAAAAACCAATCCATGTACTGATGAATGATCCTATACTTCTAGGCCATAAACATTATTTGTGCATTTTTAAACACAAATATCATTATGAAAATCTAATAAAGGCTATACCAACTACAAAAAAATATTCTTTGGTATTCCAGATATCTGAACACTCTCATGATGGTACCCTGATATAAAATCGATCTTTGAGAGCACTCAATCACCCATTTGCTAGTAAAATAGATCATTGATATGAAATATAGGATATCAGTTCCTCCCATACATTTTTTTCAGCATCCAATAATCAACAAAAAAACACATACTTACATAAAAAATATTTGTAAACAAAATTGGTAATCCTCAAGGTGATGTACTAGGACGGATAAAAAAATTATCATCTAAGTCCACCAATTGCATCTTGAGCCCTTAAAGATTAGACAATTTCATTTTTTATAGTTTAATAGATATAGGCTCATCCCCTAGAATGATCTAAATAGTGAATTACTCATATTTCTCAACTGGATTCCCTGGAAATACTTCAAGAATGATATCCTATGTAAAGACCCGTATTTTGCAATGTATTTTTTTATTTAATGGGATTATTATAAGCCTGTGAAAATTAGTGGTGCATGATTCTGAGGCTTGGCGCCCCAGAGTGAAATTCTGATGTTTTTTGGTTACATTCAATAAACGTGTGAGCAGTATTTTGTAACTTTAGAACCATTACTCGAAATTGAAATCTGAGGACACCGTTGAACTCACAGCTCTGATATTCGCTTATGGGAGCCTTCACCTCAATCACAGGAGGTTGAGGGTGGAAGTTTGTTTTTGTGTTCTTCGTGGGAGATTTTAAATAAATTTAATAAAATAAAACAATACCATTTATTTTATTTATTTCAAACCTCCCGTTTTAATTTGGTTGGTGGGGACCACCCGACCTTGAAACCTCTGTAACTCTTGGAATCCCCCAATTGATGTCCCAACATTAATTGGTCATGTAATTAATTCTTAAACTTAATCAAGTTGGCTTACCCCTTTCTTCTTCCTCTAGGGGTGGAAAACGGGGAGAAAACATTTGCTAGAAAACTCTTGAGGGAAGAACATCCTCTAACAAAGAAGATCCTCCAACGAAGAGCATACACTGAATTAGGAATGGGAATCCAACGTTCAAGAAGTGTTGATACATCATTTTCCTCTTTATGACACCTCCAATGGAAGATCAAGGTAAGGAGTTTATTTTTAAGTTTTATAAACATCTATTTGTTGATTCTTCATAATATTAATTCTCAATAATAATGGACAAAAATACACGACCATCAATCCACACAATTACTATGATATTTTCTGTCCATTCTTCACATGTTTTTTTATACGTTCTTCATCGCCAAATAATTAAGTGCACTAGAAATACAATGTTTCATGGAGTGCTTTACATGGATGCAGAGATCTCGACCCGATAATCGCAGATATGTGGACGACACATTTTTCGAGCGTAGAGTGAAGCTGTGCTGGGCCGCGGAAGTTGGTGGTGGCCAACACGCCTAATAGTTGCATGGAAAAAGGCGGTGTGCATCTGGTCCATCGGTAGGGGAGGAAGCTATGGCTTTTAGGCAGCGGTGTCGTAGGAGGGCGTCCGACACCCGGTCAGCCATGGGAGGTGCAGCGGGGGGGGGGGGGGGGGGGCACACTGCCAGTAAAGGAAGAGGTCGCGGCTACTGAGGCACGAAGAAACACCCATAGGGAGGCTGACCCATGGCTGGCTGTAGGAAAAATAGCGGTGTCATCGCATGACTAGATTGGAAGCCGGCAGGAATTCCATCCTATCACGTCCCGCCGAGCGAGACCGCTCCGGTGGATCCCTCATGCCAGTAGGCCACACCAAATGGTGTCGCGGTGTTTCCAAACCCGAACGGTCCATTCGACCCTTCATAATTAAGGGGGGTGCCTCCCCCTTGGTAGTGTCTAGGGTGGACCCCACCACGGTGGACCACACCTAGCTGACCAGGTCGAGCCCCGCGAACCACTCTTAGTGGGCCGGGCCGCCCCCTTTGCGGGTTGGGCCAGTCCATGGCCTAGTGGGCCAGACCTGAGCTGGATCAGGTGACCCGAACTTGGTCAGGCAACCCCAACCGGGTCGGATGACCCAAACCAGGTCGGGAGACCCCAACTAGATTGGGTCGGCCCATGCCGGGTCGGGCCGGTTCGGGATGACCGGATCGGACTGGACCCAAGCCTATCTGGACCGAGATACGCCTTTTTGGCCATATCTTGATAACTAAGCATCCATTGGACAAACTGTCTTCAACACTTAATTCTTTGGATCGAGATGGTCCTTTTGGTATACTCCACTTGAGTTTTGGATAATGATGGAGTATGACAGGGTTGGATCAAACCCGAATCTAACCAGGCCCTTGGATGGGAAGCACTAATAACTTACAGACCGGGTGTCTGATTGATGCGTCGTCTGTTGTGTTGGGACCCTTATGAAGTGGCGGTCGTTTGAGATAATTTTTCAGGGGTCTTTGTTGAAGTTGAAGTACTGAAAAATGGGTTGAGGATCAGATCCTTCCGGAATCAAGAACGCTTAGTATGAGAACCCCGTGGCCAGTTGTACTTGAAGAATCTACAGATCCTGTGTGGGTCATCTCTAGATACTATGCGGGTCATCTTTAGATCATGTTTGGGTCGGCATCTTCATATCCTAAGTGGTCCATATTTAGATCTGGTGTGGGACATCTACGATCTTGTTTGGCTCAACAACAGAGCTTCTCAGAGATATAAGATGATCTAGCAATACAACTAATCATTTATATTTCCATACTTAATTATACCTTGTGTGAGCTATGTCTTTACCTTTGTGGTACACTTCTGTGTGGTGATACCTTTGTGGTATTCTTCTATGTTCCAATACCTTTGTGTAGTTACATTTCTGGTACTTCTATCTTAATGGTGTCACCTTTGTGGTACTTTTACCTTCAGGGGGTTACCTTTGTGGTATTCTTCCCTCCCTTGTGAGACAAGTATATATATTGATAACTTACATATATATATGAAAATATAACAAAGTGTGTTGATGAACTTTGCTTCATGCTTTGATATTGAGGTCTAGATTTGAGGTTTATCCTTTGTGGATTCTAAGAGACCTCTCGTGGTCTCATGGTCCCTACTGAGTATTTTTATACTCACCCCTGTACGGGCTATGCCTGCACCATGTTGTGTCTTGTGCTGATGACGAAAACCATTGATTGAGGCTAAGGGTTCTAAGACTTGAGGCTGCTCAGAGGTGGACCATTAGATGAGAAAAACAACATAGATTACTGTTCAAGAGCTATACCTACTGTTTAGGTAGGATTATTAGTGGGTGTTCACAAGAGCTGGTTTTAGTTTTACTTGTACATCCCAGTTGGGCTTGTATTCCTAGCCCTTTACTTACTGTACTCACCCTTTTTACTATATAGTATAATTTGTGCTTGTATCTTGGTGTGTTCTTGGATTGTGTGAGATTGGAGGATAAAAGGCAATGCCTTCCCGGTTTTAGGTACATGCCTTTTCTATGACGTCCCGGACCCGGCTGCCCCTCAACCCTGGCCCCGAGCCCGATTGGCCACATGACCCCTGGCTCGTCTCTCAATAGGCCAGGGGCTACCGACTAGCAGTGGGGGTGTAATGATAAGTCGGTGGGGAGACTGTACCCCCATGTCATAGTACACAGCGGTATAGAAACAAAGTATTACAAATAGCGGAAGCACAACCAAATGTAAACAGGAGAAAAAGGGAAACATACAAACCAAACAACAGAAGTATGAAAAACCCTGATAGATATACAAAAGCCATATAGGCAGTGTCTAATACAATATCGATGTTTGGAATGCTAATACAGTAGAAACAACTGGAAAACATACCATACAGTAATACAAAAAGAGAGCAAATGTAGTCCACGAGCATCTCTATCCATGCTCGGTCCTCTGCTCTGGAACTCCAGCTAGAACATATATATATCAACAACCTGAAGCTGGGACTTTTACCCTACTAGTACCTGCAGCATTAAAGTCTACACCGGTGCCAATGGAACCCACCTAGGTAGGGTGTGAGACAAATCATATTAGGCCACCACCAACGGTGTCTATGTGTAATCCAAATAGGTGTTCCTAAAATAAAGATTGTGTGGTAAACTTCAAGTAAGTAAAGCAATGTAATAAACAACCCTCCCACTCAGGTTCTGGAAGGAAACCTGGTGGGTCTACCTTCTTTAGCTCATGGCTGGTATTCTGAAAAATCACTAGGGGTATAAGTACATAGATATAGGCTATCACTGGAACGATGTAAGCATGCATCTCATCCATTCCTTTCACATATGTAATAATCATCACTGGCTTTACGTATGAATGCCTCTCATCCACAAGAATTATAGCTGGCGTGGGGAAAAATGACTCCCACCCATAAATGATATATAGCCATGAAGTTTGAATTCTTCTCATCCCATTACAAGAAGATTCAGCCGGAACGGGGTAAGAATGATTCCTGCCCACACACAGAGATTCATCTAGCATGGGGTAAGAATTCCTCCCACCCACACACGGGTTATCACAGGCATGTCAACATAATAAGGAATAACTATTCACATCACAATATATAAGGAAATATTTATTATAACATATCACATTAACAAAGTATGGCAATTCCCAATCACGTTATAAGGAAAACATACATCTCAATTCATTAAAGGGTTTGGGCTATCTCATCCTAGCCAACCTCTAACCCAACCATCTCATTTTCCTAACCTGGAAAATCCCATTCAAGACATAGCATTAAGGTCCAAAGGTAAAAAGGGCCAAATCTCAAGGAATATCACCTATGGTTGACCACTCCTAGTCCACACCTCATCCAAACACCCTAACAAGGTTATATTAATCAATCGCTTTTCACACGGGTCATCTAGACATGAATAAGTCAATATAAATACAGGGTTTGATGAAAGAAAAACCCTGACACGATGATAATAACTAAAAAAGGTGAAACCCAAAATGGAAATAGCGTGACCACCTACCTTAGAGCTGTAGACGTAGGCTTGTTTGATATCGAACTCAGATTCGCAGTAGGTTGGAAGATATTTGAGTTTGAGTTCCATGCCCTGAAATTAGGGCATATAATCCTATATAAAAATAACAAGATGGAAGGAATGATTCACCGAGGAATGAGGGGTGCGTGAGGTAAGACTTACCGAGGGCGATCCAACGCCTTTGACAGATCTAAGAACAGTCATCAGAAGAAGAATCCACCAAGAAAAGAGAGAGAGAGGGGTTTGGGATTCAAAGGAGGATTCACCCTTTGGTTCTGTCCGCTGGAGGAAGAAAGAAAAGGGATTTAGGATTAAATAGAAATAAGGAAAAAATGGTAATTTTTACCCAGAACAGGGTTGTACAGTTTAGGCGCACAGTTTACAAAACTGTGCTCAAACCATGCACACCTCACTGCAACCCAGACAAAAGTCGTACAGCCATGCGGCCTGGTTCGCATGGTCGTGCACCCCTGCAGGTGACCCTATCTAGAGCCGCGCAGTTTATCCCATACCGTGCACAGACCGTGCACTGGCCATGAAAAACTGTCTGCAAATCCATTTCTCAACCTCCTAGGCTCCGAACAAACCTCCGACAATCCCAAGACCTTCCTTAGAATGTTACACACAATACAGAATCTTTAAGGAAATATTTGAGAGAAAAACTAAAGATCTGTAACTTTACCAACGAGTTGGTTTGTTACATCCTCCCCTCCATAAAGCAACTCATCACTGAGTTGTACTTTAGAGGGTACTGAGGTGTCATCAATGAAAAGCTCTGGCCATTGAGAATGTATATCAGGCTCCCGCTCCAAGGTCTCATCTTATACTAGGTCGTGCCTCCATATCACCCGTACAAGAGGAACATACCTGCCACAGAGTGTCTTCATGATCCGATAAACAATTCCCATTAGATACTCCTCGAAGGAAGCATCCAAATCTAGTTCAACCTCATCAGGCTGAAAACATGAGTCAGAACTAATAAGTACCAGCGTAGCTGAGATAAATGAAAAACATCGTGCATGGCTTGATATCTCTGTGGAAGTGAAAGCTGGTAAGCTACTGGTCTAATCCACTTCATCACCACAACGGGTCCTACAAACCTTGGTGAAAGCTTACTCTGCTTCCATAAGCGTCTTTTCCCCAACCTGGGTGAGACCTTCAATAAAAAACCGGTTCCCAACCTCGAACTCAAGAGGTCGCCAGTGCTTGATAGCATAGGACTACTGTCTAGATTGAGATATCTACAAACGCTTCATAATAAGTTGTATCTGCTCTATAGTCTCCTTCACAAGATGTGGTCCTTGAACAACTGCCTCCCATACTTCAATCCAACACAAAGGCGAGCGACAAGGCCTACCATATAAGGCTTCATAGGGGTCCATCGCAATGGTATCCTGGAAGCTATTGTTATAGCTGAACTCGACAAGAGGAATTTGATTCTCCCATGAACCTACAAAATCGAGAACACATGCACGTAACATATCCTCTAGTACCTGTATAGTCCGCTCAGTCTGTCCATCAGTCTGCGGGTGATAGGTCGTGCTCAAAAGTACCTGCGTACCCAAGGCCTTATGTAAACCCTGCCAGAACCTTGATGTAAAATGAGTATCTCTATCCAAGACAACATAATGAGGTGCCCCATGAAAGAGAACTATTTATTTGACATACAGTCTTCCCAAGTCATCAACCATGAAGGTCTCCCACACAGGTAAGAAATACGCGACCTTTGTCAGACGATCAACGATAACCCATACAACATCATTGCAACGAGGTGACCTGGGTAAACCGGTTACAAATTCCATAGAAACATCATCCCATTTCCACTCCGGAATGGACAACAGATACAAAATCCATGCTGGACGCTGATGTTCCGCCTCCACCTGCTGAAAGGTGGAACAATGGATGATAAAACTGGCTATCTCCTACTTCATGTTAGGCTACTAGTACTGTCGTCGCAAATCACGATACATTTTTGTGATGCCAGGGTGAACTGCCCATGCTGAGTTGTGTAAATCCTTTATCATCTCCTCTCTGATATCTACTGGGACCCATACAGACCCACGGAAAAATAAAGTATCACCTTCATCCATGGTCCAATCTATAGAGGCATCATCAGCAACACTTTCTCATAGAACAAGGCATTCTGGATCCGATAACTATCTTGCCCTGACCAGTTCCAAAAGAGTAGATGTCATCGCTATGGATGAGAGAACAGTTTGACCCTGAACCTCATGAACTTCAAAGTGAATCTCCGAAAATAGGGCCATCAGTTTCCACTCCTAATTAGATTCCCGAACCACTTGTGATTGGGTTTTCTGACTGAGCACATCGGCTACTGAATTTCCTTTCCCATGAGTTTAGGCTAGTTCGAAATCAAAGGATTACAGGTACTCAACCCACCTGTGTTGCCTGAGATTTAGATCCTGATGAGTGAAGATATATTTGAGGTTTTTGTGGTCAGTGAATACCATAAAATTCTCTCCCAACAAATAGTGTCTCGAACAGTGTAAGGAATGTACAACTGCTTCGAGCTCGAGGTCGTGTATCAGATAATTCCATTCAGGAGCATTTAACTGACGAGAACCATATGCAATGACTCGCTTGTCCTTCATGAAGACAACTCTAATCCGGACACCTGACATGTCACAATAGACTGTATAAGCTTTTCCTGGCTCCAGAAAGATCATTATCGGTCCTAAAGTTAGTCTGACCTTCAGTTCCTGAAAAGCTAATTCACAAGGTTCGGACCAATCAAATCTCACCCCCTTTCTGGAAAAAACTATATGCGGTGCTGCTAGGCATAAAATGTCTTGATTAAACCACATATAATACCCATCAATCCCCAAGAAACTACTAATATCAAAGGCATTCTTGGGATGCTCCCAATAAATTACAGCACTCACCTTCGTAGGGTCAACTGAAACTCCAGACTCAGAAATAATGTGACCTAGGAAATGATCCTTATTTATCCAAAAGTGGCATTTACCAAGCATAGCATAAAGCTGATTCTATCATAGTGTATTTAGCACGATCTCAATATGGGTTACATGGTCGTGTCTCAAGCGTGAATAGACTAATATATCGTCCATAAATACAACCACAAAGGAATCAAGGTAAGGGTGAAAATCTAATTCATGAGAGCCATAAACTCTGCTGGTGAATTCGTAAGCCCAAAAGGCATGACTAGGTACTCATATAGACCATACCTTCTCTTGAATGTCGTGCGAGGTATGTTAGAAGTCCTTACTAGAACTTGATGACAGCTCGACCTCAAATATATCATTGAAAACACATTCACTACTCGTAGCTGGTCGAAGAGGTCGTCAATTCGTGGTAAAGGATACCAATTCTTAATAGTCAGCTGATTTAACTTATGAGAATCCACGCAAAGATGAAGGGTGATATCTTCCTTCTTTGAAAAGGGAACTATTGATCCTCAAGGAGAAGTACTGGGACATATAAAGCCTTTTACTTCCAGGTCCTCCAGCAGACTCTTGAGCTCCAAAAGTTCCTTAGGTTCTATCTTATAAGGAGGAATTTTCAATAGTGCTGCTCCTCGTATAAGCTCAATAGTAAACTCCACCTCTCTCACTGGAGGTAGACCAGAGAAATCATCAGGAAAGACATCACTGAAGTGCTCCACCACCGGAGGATAAACAGAAGGTTGTAACCCTTGGTCATCAAGATAAATACTGGAAACCTGTGCCATGACACCACCTAGGATCTGGTGTTCTGATCCTCATCGTGTCGGGCTAAGATCTCATTCTCCCTTATTCATATGTGTGTCTCCCTATAGTGATGTAAACACCACCCTCCGATGATAGTCATCAATCCGGGCTCTATAGGTAGCTAACCAGTCCATCCTGATTATTACATCAAAACCTGTCATATCCAGAACATACAGGTTCCACACGAAAATGTAACTGCCCACCATGAGGGGAAAATTATGAAAATGATAAATAACCTATGAACAAACACCCAATGGGGTATCTAACATGATCATACCATGATATGACTCAATATCGAGGCCCAAAATTTCAATAATCGCCTCTGATATAATAGAGTGAGAAGCACTTGTGTCAAATAAAGAAAATACTAACGGAGAGGCAAATAGAATCATACCTCATACAATAGATGGTTCAGTGTACTGCTCCTGTGGTGTAGGCTAGACTGCATAAAATTGGTCAGTACCATTACCCTGGGTCATAGCCTGGCTCCCTTGAGAAGACCCACCCTGCTGCCGCTGAGAGTCATATGCCTAATTAACTCTGCCTCAACTGCCGCCACGGCCTGATCGTCCGACGGTATTTCAGCCGTCGGACTGAGGTGATCCTTCCGATCTAGCACCAGATCATGGAGTAGGTACAGATCCCTGCTCACAAGGCCATGGGAGGAAAAGTCTTACAGAAATGGTGGAGGTGACCCTACCAACCACAACCTCTGCACTCCACTGGAATTCGCGTACACTACCTTATCATATGTCCTGGCACCCCACATTGGTGACAGATTACAGTACCACCTAAAAAACGGTCTGACTACCACTAACACCACAAGAGTCCTCAAAACACGGCTTCTTCCCATATGTATATCCACTATAACCCTTAGGTACCAAACCACCATGGTTCAAACTATCTGATTATGTCAAATTCCTCTCTGTGATCAAATCCTGATTGACAATCTCTAAAATGGTCATCAACCAGAACACGTTCACCTGTGACCGGATGGTGTAACACAACCCATCCTCAAAATTCCTCGCGGCCATGAGATCATCACCGGCTAGTGTAGGAGAAAAATGATGTAACTAAGTGAAACAATACAAATATTCCATGACTTTCATGGTCCCTTGCTGAAGATTCATAAAATCCCTAGCTCTACCAGCCCTCAATGTCTCGGGAATGAAATAATCGTTGAAGACAGTCTGGAAATCAGTCTAGATCATTTCTCTCTGTTATCCTGACTGGGTGATGACATTCCTCCACCTTCTGGATTTACCACGTAGCATATAAGTTTTAAGCTTGACCCTCTCCTGTAGAGGCATCTCGAGGTGCTCGATGATGGTCAGAATAACTTCCAACCATGACTCTCCAGCAAGTGGTCCACCATCTCTCATAAATGTAGGAGGATGCTGCGACAGAAACTCACAGGTCAACTCTGCCATACTCGGGGTAGGTCGCACTCCACCTTGAATACTCTGCATCATACGCAATAATCTCCCACGAAACTCGGCATTGGTGCCCATATCAAGAATAGAAAGAGGAGCCACGAGTGGCTTGATAGGAAGATCAACTGGCAGCTCAGGGCCCGCCACCTCTGGAACATGATCGTCACCGCCTTCAGTGCGTGTGACTTGAGAAAATCTCAGAGGCATAGTGCTATAATTCCAAACAAACATCCCAAAAGAAGAAACCAACAGATTTAAAGGTTTTACTCTAGAATCTAGGATAGGTACTAAGCCTTCCTACCTCTAAATCACCTATCCACACCCATAAGATATAGAGACCCAAGATTTTCGTACATGGAAATTACATTACATTTGTGTAATACTTAATACATAACAAAAACCAACACTCAAGGACCATAATAGTTTAGTGTCTTTGGAAACTCAGAACATAATAATCTAATCATGGTGAAAGATCTTCTACATCTTCTATATAGATCTTCTCCTTTTGATTTCTTACCTAAATCAATTTTTTATATCTTGGGGAAATGAAAACATATAAAGGGTGAGCTCAAATTCTCAATAAGGGTAAACATGGAGAAAATAAAACAAACCATATACATTTGAACTTAAAAACATTAACATAATGTTTAAAAATCAAAATCATGAGTGGTGAAATAAATCATGGCAGTACATAAAGAATAGATCAAAAAGGAACATTAATCAGGATACAATATCATGGGAATAAAAAATTTAATTGTGGAAAACCATTAAGCACATGATATGATTTCCATAGTAGCCAAGGCATTGCTGCCAAGACCATCTTAGTGGACAAAGTCCATTACTGAATCGAGTTCACTCCTCGTTCCAGTCCAGTATCACTGAACCAGATTAACTTTCTTTTCCAGCCATGTCTATCTCATGAGATATAAATATTTACCCAATGCATTTGAGGGATATATAGGTCCCACCCATCTCATAATGAAATCATTCTTACGTGTTCCACAACATAAACATAAATCATTTATCATAACCTAAATAATAAAATGGGTTTCATAAACATTATCCCATCATAACATAATCCATATAAAACAAATGGATATCATTTCATAATAAGAAGAATAAAACCATGTAAATAATAGAGACATTATACTTGAAACATAATTATACTAAATAATGTCATCTTAGATTGAAAATACTTTTTTTAAAAAATATCCTTTCTTCTAGAAATCATTTTCTTTTCAAAAAATGCAATTCAATTTTTAAAAGAAAAGGATTTTGTTGAAAGTAATCCTGAAATTTGTAGAGGAATATCCATTGAAATACATCATTATGAAACCATATTAATCCATTCATTCCGTATATGTTAAAAAAACATTCTTCTGGTACTTTTTCCAGAAAAGTCTAAAAGTACCTTGTAGGGTAAAAATAGGAAATATTCCTTCCATTCAATGTGGTAAAAGTCAAAAAAGGGTAAAAATGACTTTAAACACACATGGAAGAATAGTAAACATTTTATGAAAACGTTTTTTGAAAACATGGACATGGATGATAAACATAACCCTAGTAAATACTTACATATAAGCAATCTCGGATAAAAATGAGATTTGCAAAATTATCCCTTACCAGAGGTCCAATTTCTTCTGTACGTGTCCGAAATTCCTGTTTAGTGTGTTTAAACATATTATTAACTTATAACAGAACCATAATAATATTTATTATATCATATATTATTCACTTATGACTTTATATTACTCGTTATTTTGTCAATTCCATGTTAAAGTAGCATTTTGGGTAAAATCGTTTCATTTATCATACATGTATGGACTTTTTGTTCATGATATTGTTACTTATTTCATGATATACTTATTTCCAGAATGTAAAACATGATTTATATATTATATATATTCAGGATATGTATGTATATAATAGATAGATAATTGAAATGAAATACACCGTTCATGGAGACGGTAGATCGTACGTACGCATGAACGCTGTTTTCATTTCCTTAATGAATTGAATGGAAGTAAGTAGAGAATATATATATATATATATATATATAAATCCAGTATCATTATTATTTTATAAATATAATCATTATTCATTATATATATACTTTATAATCATTCTTGAATGGCTAACATGGAGAATGAATCTCATCGCGTTCGTGGAGACAGTAGTCCGTACATACGCACGAGCGACGATATCATTCTTTTGATATTAAAATAGTATATAATTGGATGCTATATCATATATAAAGAATCCTCAAAATGTTATATTTATTATTTAAATCATTTATACTCATTATTATACACATCCAAATGATGAAATGTTTGAATAACAACCTACACCCCAACGTGGAGACGGTAAGCCGTACATAAGCACGTGTGGTGACTTTTTCATTCATAGGATGGATAAAATAACTAATATGGTTGTACCATTTATATAATACCATCACAGTATATAAAAAATACTAGAGTTATTATTTTATAATGGAAACAAAAAATAAGGAGGAAGTGGAAGAAGAAAGGAACTTGAAATAGGTGGTCAAACATTTACCTCTTCTTCGGGTTCTTCCTTTTGATTTGATCAAAAGGGCTCCATAGGTTGTCTTTATAAAAAAATTAAGGGCTATAGGATGAAGGAATGATTGTTGGGAGGGTATTTCGGAAGAGGTTATCTGAGCCAAATGGATAGGGAGGAGTGAATTTTAGAGAAGAGGGAGTTCCCTTTTATAAGAGGGTGAAGGGCACCTTAGGAAAAACATAAAATATTATTTTATAATAAAGTAATATTCGGTTTATAATGGATCCAAAGTGACTTATTTAGAGGCTACGGTGGATATGGGTATAAATAATCTCAACCAATAGTTTTTAGACAAGTTTAGGTTTCCATTTTGAACTTATCATTTAGATTTAACCCTAAGTTAAAAAATTTAACTTTTACTGTGTTTTCTAGTATTCTTACAGTATATGGGTAATAAACTTATTATAAACTTAGAATCAACCCCTATATGGTTAATTATTGTCATATATATTATTATATAAGTCTTTTTGCCGATTATTAGATCTTTTGGACTGTTATATTAATTAATAATATAATATTTGTTTTAAAAACTCTTTTATGTCAATTTTGACACTATTTCGTATATTGTTTTTTCTAAATTTATAACAACATTATTACTTAGAACAAAATTCATCTAACCAACCCTAATATGTCATATTAACCTATAAAATCAGTTAAATTCATAAAAAGTCTCAAATTTCATTTATTTGGGTATTTATAACAGAAATTGTGTTAATATTTCATTAATAAGGTAATTACTGCATCACCATTGTGTCATAAATAAATTAAATTATTTAATGTCTAAAAATTATACATAAAATATAATTATGTAGGAAATATTTTTATCTTTCTAATTAATATTTATATTCAAATTTACCATATGTATAACCCTATATTAAAAATGTTTTAGTTATTAAACTTTGATTTTAACTATTTTAACTCTACTTTAAATAAAATAATAATAAATATCCTAATCTAATCCACGTGAACCTAAAGGGTAATATTTTATTACTAAGGTTGTTTTTGGTCGAATTACACTTATTCAATAGAATTAGGTCATGTTTTAGGCTAATAATAGTATCGTTTTTACCCTTAATTACCCTACTTACTTTTAACCGTTGTAATTAAATGTAAAACATTACTATTCATAAAAAATTGATTTTATCTTATTGAACCACATTTTACACCTTGATATTAACCATTTCTATCAGATTTTTTAAATTACACTCACAGAAGTGGAAAAATTATGTTTTATGTAAATTTTCAAATTCTCCTAGGAGTTGTGTAAAAGACGGTGAAAAGTTCAATAAATTTTTTATATATCTAAAATAATTATAAAATGACTTCAATTAATTACATTGAACTTATACAGATATTATGTATCAATTTTAACCTAAAATAAATTTAAAAAAAATAAATAACTATTTAAAAAAAATTCATTTTTAAACAATAACTTAGTGTTTTTCACTATTCATTAAAAATTGAATGTTTTCAGAAAAATACCAAAAAATCACTGTAGGATAATTACTATATTCCAAATCCAATAATGAAGTCCATTTTGAATGTTAAAATTTATAAAATTTCAATAAGTGGGTATTACTATTCATAACAGCTACTTTATATAATATTTTAAAACTATATCGTTTCTTAGTGAAACCCGGTATTGCGTACTACACGCGCTATCAAGGAAGGTCGCAATTTCATGTAATGGAAGCCATTTCAGGGCTGCATGTAGTTCAAGCTCCCTTTGATGTTGCGTATAACATAATCAAAACATATTTTATTTATATATTAAAGAAAATCTATACTTAATGTTGCGTAGAATAATTTCAACAAAACGAACTTGAAATTCTGTGTAACATGATCCATGAATAGTGTTGCGTATACTGCAAGATAATACGGTGTTGAGTATATTCAAATCTAATCTTGGTGTATTGTACAATAGAAGACATGAAAGAAATAAAAAATAATATTTCGCATAAAATCTCGGGGAGTTACATTCTACCCCCCATAAAATAGATTTCTACCTCGAAATTCGTCGGAGTTATAAATGGTTTACTACTTGAAGGTTTCATTAATAGAAACCCAAATCATAAAAGGGAATACCAAAACATAGCTTTAAAATCTAAAGTATGAAACATAACGGTTACCCAAATTAACTCATCACTGGGTTTCCACATAGAAGAACATAGGTGAAAATATGGATATGGAAGAGAAATATAACCATCAAGTTCTGATGGAGAGTGGTAGTGAACATGGCTATGAAAAATCCAACATTCACATAGCCAAAATTTTATGATGATCTATGGTACCATATGATTCATCAGATATGAGGGCAATATGACATCTTTTTTGGTTTTCAAGATCATTTCCCTAATGTTGAAGAATTTTTGAATTAAAAGAAATACTTACTTGATTTTGGTACAATCTCACTGTTGTTCATGCCTTGAACAATTTTCACTTCATCTTTTAAAGAAATGAAGTTGCAATTGTCTTCCGTGAAGTGTTAGCGGATCATGAGATAGAATGATAGGTCATTCTATATGACTCAAATATAAGGTTTGCAATAGTTATATACATAAGTCCATTTATGGTGAGATTAATCGTATATGGTTCCAAAAATGGACTTATACTTCATCTATCATACCACATAATAAAATAAAACTAATTTCTACAAACCAGGGACTTTCTGTAGGCCAGTAGTCTGTGATAAAGGCCAATCGTACTTCGGTTTTGGGTTCGATTCCCGCAACCCGGTCCGACGTGATGGGTTTTCACTTATCTTGCAGGTTGTCCTTTTTTCTAAATCTATATGATTATAACATTCAAAAAATAATATCGAAAAATTCTATCCTTAAACAATAATATCTAATGTACAACTTAATCCATTACAATCTTTAGGATTATCCAAAATACATTTGTCAAATCTCATTGTATAATGAAAAAGATTACTAGAGAGGTCATCTACCAAGAATGTAAATACCATCATTTATCCCCCATATATCATAAAATATATCTTGTTGGTCACATTCCAGACATGTGAATACCTTAATCATGCATTCTCTTGAAAAAAATGAATACCAATTGAACCTTAGTGAAAACATGAATGCTGTCAAAAGTTAACTCTTTCCACATACCAAAATCCCAAAATTTTTATATACTCAAACCATGATATCAGTCATGAGATCATTTCATTTTCTCTTTATCCCTTCATTATGCGCAAGTCATCATCTTTGCAAAAAAAAAATTTCAATCACTTTTCATGGTTACCAGTACCATATTATTATTGAAAACCAATACATAAATATTCCAAAATTCCACAATACCATAAATGAGATTCCATGATACTATTTTGAAATCCCATTACATAAACACTTAATCATTCCAAAACCACATTTTCATACTCAACATCACAAATATTGTTTGCATGTGACTTCCTGTTATCTTTTTCATTAAGAGGTCGCTCACGTCGATCATCATTAACCCTTGGATTAGGGCATTTATTAGTATAATGCCCCATTTCATTACACTTGAAGCATTGAAGTGTTGGTGGAGCATTCTCTGTAGTATTTTATCTATTCACATCATTATCTACCTTTTTCCCATTAATTCAACACTCAACTGCTCTATGAACTTCTTTTCCACACTTAAAACATTTTCTAGTACCTTTTAGGCAATATCCACCATGGTTCTTTCCACACATTAAGCATAAAGTAACATCCATCTTATTTCCACCATTGTTCTGAAATTTTTCCTTGAACTCCATCTTTCGTTCTTTGTCAAAACCATGAGATGGATACGTAACACCATCTTCCAATTCTACCTTGATAGGACAACACACAATTTCTTCATAGATACTAAAGTCTCTTATAACTAATTCCCTTCTAAGACTTGGTTTTAAGCCACTGAAGAATCAATCAACTTTAATTTCAGGTTGGATGATAAATCCAGATGCATACCTTGCAATAATTGTATAATTTTTTTCTTATATACCAACAAATTAATCATCTTTTTGCTTAAGCACAAGGAAATCCATTTCCATCTTTGTTTGAAGAATATGAGGGAAGTACTTATTTAAAAATAAGTCCTTAAACTCATCCAATTCCATGGAATCAATTTCATCTTGGGTCCTCGTATTCTTAATTAGAGGCCACCATTGGTCTGCTTCACCTTCTAAATGGTAAATATCCAGAATGACTTTTTCATGTTTTGAACAACAATGTATGGAAAATATCTTTTCAATGGTACTGATCCATTATTCAGTAACAAGTGGATTAGAAGACCCACTGAAAGATTGTGGACATTTCCTCAAGAAGAACTCAATAGAATATTGTTCCATTCTCTGCTCATTTGGAAGTCCAGAATGATTCATAGATTGTGTAAGTATAGCAATATGATTTTTCATTCCATCTCCCATGACATTGGTTTTTTCAGGAGGACAATCATTGTGTTGTCCATTATATTTATCAACACGGTTCTGTCGGGTTCCAACCATCGTCTAAAACCCAAAAACAATAGTGTGAGAGGCAAATATATTTCTAGGGAAAAAAATAATAAAGGGGTAGTGCCTTTAATATCTAACATCTTATGTTTAATTCTAATATCGTTACCGCAATTCTAGGTCTATAACCGATACTTATACTTAACCATAGGGATATCCCTAGACATAACATAGCAATATCTCTAGGGATATCACTAAAGTTCTTGCATCCTAGTTTCCAAAGGTTGACTAAACCTTTACTCTAATACCAACTGTAGAGATCCAAGCTTAACATACATGGACATTACATTACTTTTGCAGAATAATTAATACATAACAAAAACCAACACCCAAGGACCGTAATAGTTAAGTGGCTTTGGAAACTCTGATCATAATCTTTTAATCATGGTGAAAGATCGTCATCATCTTCTATAAAGATCATCCCCTTTTTATTTATTACCTAAAACCTTTCTTTATATTGTGGGGAAAATAAAACATATAAAGGGTGAGCTCAAATGCTCAGTAAGGGTAATCATGGAGAAAATAAAACAAACCATATACATTTGATCTTAAAAACATGAACATAATGTTTAAACATCAAAATCTGGAGTGGTGAAATAAATCATGGCATTACATAAGGCATATGTCATAACGGAACATTAATCATGATAAAATAACTTGGGAATAAAACATATAACTTTGGAAAACCTTTAAGCACATGATATTATTTCCATAGTAGCCAAGGCATTTCTTCCAAGACTATCTTAGTAGACAAAGTCCCTTTCTGAATCGAGCTCACTCCTCGTTCCAGTCCTGTATCACTGAACCAGAATAACATGTTGTTCCAGCCATGTCTATCTCATGAGATATAAATCTTTACCCAATGCATTGGAGGGAGATATAGGTCCCACCCATCTCATAATGAAATCATTCTTATGTGTGCAACAATATAAACATAAATCATTCATCATAACCCAAAGAATAAAATGTGTTTCATAAACATCATCCTATCATAACATAATCCATATAAAACAAATGGATATAATTTCATAATAAGAAGAATCAAACCATGTAAATAATAGAGACATTATACTTGAAACATAATCATACAAAATAATGTCATATTAGATGGAAAATAGTTTTGACAAAAAATATCTTTTCTTCTTAAAAATCATTTTCTTTTCACAAAATGCCATTGAATTTTAATAGAAAAGGATTTTGTTGAAAATAATCATGAAATTTTTAAAGTAAGATTCATTAAAATATGTCTTTATGAAACAATATAAATCCATTCACGCAATATAAGTTAAAAAAATATTCTTCTTATACTTTTGCTAGAAAATTCTAAAAGTACCTTATATGGTAAACATGGTAAGGATTCCTTCCAAACAATGTGGTAAAATTCAACATAGGGAAAAAATGAATTTAAACATACATTTAAGAATAGTAAACATTTTATGAAAAAATTATTAGAAAACATGGACATGGATGATAAACATAACCCCAGTAAATACTTACGTATAAGCAATCTTGGATAAAAATGAGATTTGGAAAATTTTCCCTTACCTTAGGTCCAATTTCTTCCATACGTGTCCAAAACTCCTGTATAGTGAGTTTAAACATATTACTAACTTGAAAAAGAACCATAATAATATTTATGATATCATATATGATTCACTTATGAATTAATATTACCCGTTCTTTTGTCAATTCCATGTTAAAGTAGTGTTTTGGGTAAAATCGTTTCATTTGTCGTATGTGTGGGGACTTGTTGTTATTGATATTGATACTTATTTCATGATATAATTACATTCAGAATGTAAAAAATGATTTATATATCATATATATTCTGGGTATGTATGTATATAATAGATAGATAAATGAAATGAAATACACTGTTTATGAAGACGGTAGACCGTACGTACGCATGAATGCTGTTTTCATTTCCTTATTGAATTGAATGGAAGTAAGTAGAGTACATATATATATATATAAATACAGTATAATTATTATTTCATAAATTTAATCATTATTTATTATATATATACTTTATAATCATTCTTGAATGGATAACATGGAGAATGAATCTCATCGTATTTGTGGAGACGGTAGTCCGTACGTACGCACGAGCGACAATATCAATCTTTTGATATTAAAATAGTATATAATTGAATGGTTTATCATATATACGGAATCCTAAAAGAAATTTATTTATTATTTTCATCATTTATACTCATTATTATACCCATCCAAATGATGAAATTTTTAAATAACAAACTACACCACGATGTGGAGACGGTATGTCGTACGTACACACGTGTGGTGAATTTTTCATTCATATGATGGATAAAATAACTAATATGGTTATAAAATTTATATAATAACATCACAGTATATAAAATATAAAGGATTTATTATTTTATAATGGAAAAAATAAAGAAGGAGGAAGTGGAAGAAGAAAGGAACTTGAAATATGTGGTGAGACATTTACCTCTTCTTCAGGTTCTTCCTTTTGATTTGATCAAAAGGGCTCCTTAGGTTGGATTTATAACTAGAGGAAGGCCTATAAAATTGAGGAAGTATTTCTGAGAGGGTATTTGGGCAGAGTTTGGCCAATTCAAATTGCTACGGAGAAGTGAATTTGAGAGAATATGGAGTGCCCTTTTAAAAGAGGGTGAGGGCCACCTTAGGAAAAACATAAAATATTATTTTATAATAAAGTCATATTCGGTTTATAGTGGCTCCAAAGTGACTTATTTCGAGGCTAGGGTGGGGATGGGTCACAATAATCTCAACCAATAGGTTTTAGACAAGTTTAGGTTACCCTTTTGACCTTATCATTTATATTTAACTCTCAGTTAAATAATTTAACTTTTACCGCGTCTTCTTGTATTCTTACACTATATGGTTAATAAACATACTATAAACTACCCATAGAACCCAAATTGGTTCCTTAATGTCATATATATTATTATATAAGTCTTTTGGATGAACCGTATATTTTTAGTACTGTTATATCAATTAATAATATAATATTTTCTTTTAAAAACTCTTTTATGTCAATTTTGATACTATTTGATATTTTGTTTTTTCTAAATTTATAACAACATTATTAATTCGAAAAAAATTTATATAACCAATCATAATATGTTATAGTGACCTATAAAATAATTTTAATTCATAAAAATCCACAAGTTACATTTATTTTGGTATTTATAACCGTAATTATGTTAATATTTTGTTAATAATGTAATTACTACATCATCATTGTGTCATAAATAAATTATATTATTTAATGTCTAAAAATTATAAATAAACTATCATTATGTAGAAATTTTTTTATATTTCTAATGAATATCTATAGTCAAATTTACCTTATGTATATCCCTATATTAAAAATGTTTTAGTTATTAAACAATTATATTAACTAATTTAACTATTCATTAAATAAAATAATAATAAATATCAGAATCTAATAAAATTTTACATAAATGGTAATATTTTATTCCAAAGGGTGTTTTTGGTCGAATTAAACTTATCCAATAGAATTAAGGCATGTGTTAGGGTAATAATATTTTCATTTTTAGCCTTAATTACCATATATACTTTTAACCGTGGTAAATAAATGTAAAAAGTTACTATTCACAAAAAATTATTTTTATCATATTGAATCAAAATTTACTCCTTGATATTAACCATGTATCTCAGATTTTCAAAATTCCATTCACAGAAGCGGTAAAATTATGTTTTATGTAAATTTTCAAATTCTCCTATGAGGTGGGTAAAAGACAGTGAAAAGTTAAAAAAAAATTTGTTTATCTAAAATCATTATAAAATGACTCTAATAAATTACATTGAACTTATATAGGTATAATGTATAAATTTTGACCAAAAATAATTTTAAATAAAACAACTAATTAATTAAAAAATCAGTTTTAAACTGTAACTTAGTGTTTTCACTATTCATTAAAAATTTAAAGTTTTTAGAAAAATACCAAAAATTCACATTAGGCTAATTTCGATATTCTGAATCCAAAAATTGAATTCCATTTTGAAAGAAAAAATTTAAAAAATTTAAAAAATTTGGTATTATTATTCATAACGGCTAGTTTATATAATATTTTAATAATATATCATTATTTAGCGAAAGTCGGTATTACGTACTACACACCCTATAGAGGAAGGTCGTGATTGCGTGTAACACAAGCCAAGTCAGGGCTAAGTGTATTGCAATCTACCTTTGGTGTTGCGTATAACATTATCAAAACTTATTTCATTTATAACTTAAACAAAATTTATACTTAATGTTGCGTAGAATAATTTCCACAAAACGAACATGAAATTGTGTGTAACACGAGCCAAGAAAAGTTTTGTGTAAACTGCAAGCTAATACAGTGTTTTATATAGTACAATCTAATCTTGGTGTAGTGTAAAATAGAAGATATCAAAGAAACTAAAAAAATATTTTTCATAAAAACTCGGGGTGTTACATAAGAATTCTTAGAAAAACTGGAAACTATTCAAATTTAACTAAATCCAGTGACACGGCATTTCCCAGCCCATAAGGGCCCATACTTCTCATGAACTGAAATATGACACGTACTTGGATGTCATTTCTCATTTACTGGTTCTAATAAAGTATTTGAATTTCCTTTAATGCAAATGATTAGTTTAGTTGGAATGTCATTTTCTGATCCATAAGGGCCCATACACATTATGAACCAAAGAGTGACACCCACCAAAACCACATCAGTCCTTAATTCACAACCTACAAGAATGGTTAGCACAATTTCACACATATTAAAAATGAATGGAAATGAACAACAAGAAATGCTCGCTGAAAACATAAACGTGGCATGACAAGATACATGGCTTAATCATATTGTGCCTATAGTGATGCATGTTCTAATGCATAACCCTCATTTCATTGGGTCGAACCCTGAAATCTAAATTCTATCATTACAAGTCTCAATAACATCACAAAACATGTGAAGCACCCAATGGTGAAATGGTATCAACAAAAAATAAAAGAATCAATAATAACATATAATAGGAAACATGGCCCATACCCCGTACATGGGTTCGCGACTCCCAATCACGACTCATGGATAAGTCCCTAAGAGTTCCCAGTCTCCAAGTCTGTTGTCTCCAAATAGAAAAGAAAGAAAGAAAGAAATCCTCTCATACCACTTTTTGATGTCCTGGACCTAGCTGCCCCTTAACCCGAGCCCCGAGCCCGGTTGGCCACATGACCCCTGGCTCATCTCCCCATAGGCCAGGGGCTTCTAACTAGCAGCATGGGTGTAATGGTAAGTCAGTGGGGAGACTGTACCCCCATGTTAGATTACACAGCGGTATAACAACAAAGTAAAAAAAATAGTGGAAGCACAACCAGAGGTAAATAGGGGAAAAATTGAAACATACAAACCAAACAATAGAAGTAAGAAAAAACCTGATAGATTTACAAAATTCACATAGGCAGTGTCTAATAAAAAATGGATGTATGGAATCTTGATACAGTAGAAATAGCTGTCAAGAATGCTATATAGTAATACAGAAAGAGAACAAAAGTAGTCCACGAGCATCTGTAGCAAAGTTCGATCCTCTGCTCTGGAACTCCAGCTAGAACATATATATATCAACAACCTGAAGCTGGGCTTTTTACCCTACTAGTACCTACAGCAGTAAAGTCTACACGGGTTCCAAGGAGGCTGCTTGGGTAGATTGTGAGACAAGTCTCAGTATTCCACCACCAACAGTGTCTACCTTCAATCCAAATAGGTGTTCGCAAAATAAACAGTGTGTGGTAAACTACAAGTAAGTAAAGAAAAGTAATAAACAACCCTCCCACTCAGGTTTCTAAAGGACACATGGAGGGTCTACCTCCATCAGCTCATGGCTGGTATTCTCAACAATCACTAGGAGTATACGTACATAGATATAGGTTATCACTGGAATGAGGTAAGCATGACTCTCGTCCATGCTTCTCACATTTGTAATAATCATCACTGGCTCGAGGTATGAATGCCTCTCATCCAGAAGCACTGTAGCTGGTGTGGGGAAAAATGCCTCCAACCCATAAAGGATATATAGGCAAGAGGTATGAATGCTTCCTGTCCCATTAGAAAAAGATTCAGCTGGCACGGGGTAAGAATGCTTCACGCCCACACACACAGATTCATCTGGAATGGGGTAAGAATGCCTCCCTCCCACACACGGGTTATCACAAGCATGTCAACATAGTAAGGCATAACCATTCACATCCCAATATATAAGGCAATCCATCTTATAACATATCACATTAACAAAGCATGTCATTTCCCATTCATGTTATAAAAAAAACATACATCTCAATTCATTAAAGGTTTTGGGCAATCTCATCCTAGCCAACCTATAACCCAACCATCTCATTTTCCAAACATGGAAAATCCCATTCAAGACATAGAATTATGTTCCAAATGTAAAAAGGTCCAAATATCAAGGTATATCACCTATGGTTTACCACTCATGGTCCACACCTCATCCAAACACCCTAACAAGGTTAGATTCATCAATCTCATACCACACAGGTCATCTAGACATGAAGAAGTCAATATAAATATGAGGTTTGATGAAAGAAAAACCACAACACGATGATAATAACTCAAAAAGGTTAAAACCCAAAATGGAAACCACGTGACCACCTACCTTAGAGATTTATATGTAGGCTCGCTTGATATCGACATCAGATTAACAGTAGGTTGGAAGAGATCTCAGTTTCAGTCCAATGCCCTAAAAATAGGGCATATGATCCTGCATAAAAATAATAAGATGAATGTCAAGATTCACTGAGGGAAGAGGGGTGTGTGAGGTTAGACTTACCGAGGGTGATCTAATGCCTTTGACGAATCTAAGAACGGTCCTCAGAATAAGAAAACACCAAGAAAAGAGTGAGAGACGTGTTTGGGATTCAAAGGAGGCTTCTCCCTTTGGTTTTGTCCGCTAGAGGAAGAAAGAATAGGCATTTAGGCTTAAATAGAATTAAGGGTTAAATGGTATTTTTTACCCAGAACATGGTCACACAGTTTAGGAACACAGTTTACCAAACCGTGCACAAACAGTGCACAAACCATGCGCACCTCACTGCCTCCCTGAGAAAAGCTACATGGCCATATGGCTTGGTCCGCATGGCCGTGCACCCCTACAGGTGCCCCTGTCTGCAGCCGCACGGTTTATCAAAAACCATGAGCATACCATGTGAGGTCGTGCGCCACTATCTGCAATTCCATTTCTCAACCTCTTGGGCCTTGAAAAAACCTCAAACACTCCCCAGACCTTCCTTATGATGTTACACACATTAAAAAATCTTTGAGGAATGATTTGAGAGAAAAACTAACGATCCGTACCTTTACCAATGAGTGGGGTTGTTACATTTTCGATATTAGTCTCCACCCCAGGTATAGGGAAGGCGGGCTTGGGGAAGTCACGACAAGGGCCCCGGGGGATGGGTTGTGAAAAAATGGTATCAGAGGAGTCGGTTTTACCAAAGAACATGGACTCCAATATTTTAATTGGAAATTGTGTTGACTGTTATGAGTGTTGTTATCACTTTTGGGAATCCAGTGTTGGTGCGGCGGCCGACGTATACATGTACCAGGACCCTGACGTCAGATTTCCTACATTGTGTATGAAAACACTAATTGCATTTGTGTTTTTGAAAAAATTTATTTGTGATCTCTTTGAGTCAGCTAACTAGGTATAAATTATTGACCATGAAATACCTTCTTCTTTTAGAGATTGCTCCACAAAGAAAACTTGCCATGGTTCTAGGTAGATTATGCGATGAAAACCCACTAAGTGACGAGGCATCGGTGCAGGGTCCCCTTTCGGCAGTAAGACCATCGGGTGGTGTACCTACATCACCCCAACCTATTGGGAAGGCGATGCCACCAGCACTAGTTGTAGAGGGTGCATGTCGCTTGAGTGCATTTCATGAGTTTTAGAACCAGAGGCCACATAAGTTCTTGCGAGAGATAGATCCACAGGCTGCTGAGGACTGGATGTAGGACGTGGTTAGAGTTTTTCAACTAGTGGGGATGCCATCTGATCTCTTGGTGATGCTTTCTGCCAGTCTTCTTCAAGCAGAAATCTGCAGATGGTGGAGATTGATGCTTCAGGTTCATGATGAGGTGACTCCTGTCTGGGTGGAATTGGGATGCCATTTTAGTGCATATTTCATCCCAATGACCTTATGCTTTCTTCATATACAGGAGATCCTCCACTTGCAGAAGGGCCGCATGGCTGTGGCCTAGTATTCAATGAGGTTCACCGACCTCTCGTGCTAATCCATTGATATGGTGAGAGATCATTTCTTCTGGGCCTGAATAGTTGAGTAATGGCTCAGACGAGAGATTATAGATTCAATTATTTCCCTTAGCATCCTGATGTAGGAGGGGGTGTAAGAGCGAGCACTCTTAGTTGAGAACTTCCATACTGAGCTGTCACCAGTATCAAGACCCACCACCAGACACCACCTAGTAGAGTCATCTGTAGTGGGAAGAAGAAAGATGACATAGTGGTCCAAGAGAAATAGACCTCTAGGTGGATGACCACATGATACAAGGTCATTTGTGTGGGGCTCTCGAGACAGATCAGGACAGGCAAGGAGAAGGAAGTGTTACTCATGTGGCGGGTAGGGTCACATGTCCTATGACTAACCGAACCGCTGTACGGATGACCAATAGAAGGTCAAAGGTGCACCTGGGTAGAGGTGAATATTCGATTGAGGAGGTCTGCAGGTTGCAGGCAGATGTGGAAGAGGAGATAGACGTTCAGCAAGTGATGGGCGGCAATTCGAGGTTCTACCGCCGCCACCTCCAGGGGGTCCACCCTGGCCACTGGGAGTAGGTGGACAGGGACGAGCTCAGCTTCAGGTAGCTGAGTACTATGACCATAGTGCTCGAGAGAATATTTCAGGTATGATATATGTCTAATCCACCTTCGATTCAGTACTTATAGACATAGGTGGCAGTTAATATTTTATTTCCATGACCCACATTCAGAGCTCAGAGATTTTGGTGGAGTTGTTGACTCGATCCTTATGGCTAGAGACTCTTATGGAACATGATTCAATGATTAAACACCAGTTCTGGAAGTTGGATCTTACTTTAGGACATGAGAGCATCGGCTAGGATCCTCTAGTAGAGGTGTCGAGGCCTTACGACGTCATCTTGGGTATGGATTGGTTATCTACATCCCAATATATAATCAACGTTATTAGGAACAAAGAGTGGTGTGTCTGTGAGGATGGGACCCAGTTTTTCTTCACCGGTGAGAAGGGAACCTTTGCAGCACATGATAGATATACTCGGAGGAAGGTGCGGCCAATCACACATCAGTTTGATAGCCTTACCCTAAGAGTGGTTGATGTTGAGAGTATGAGCTATCTTGTTGTGGTGGACCACTACACTAATGTTTTCCCTGATAATTTTCTAGGTCTACCTCCTCATAGAGTGGTGGAATTTTTAATCAACTTGTACCCTGAGACGACACTGATAACTCCACCAGCATATCGTATGGATCCCGTGGAGCTTCGAGAGCTATGAGTACTACTAGATGACTTGTAGAGCAAGGGATTTATTTGGTACAGTGTTTTAACATGGGTAGCCCCAATTTTTTTTCCAAGAAGGCGGATGAGAGCTTGAAACTCTGTGTGGACTATCATCACCTGAACGTGGTGACTGTGAAGAACAAGTACCTACTCCCTAGGATTGGCGATCTCTTAGATCATTTTAAGGTAGAATGGTGGATTTCAAAGATAAACCTCAGACCAGTCTATCACTAGCTTAGTGTATGAGACGAGGATGTGCAGAAGATGTCCTTCAGATGTCGGTATGGCCACTATGAGTTCTTGGTTATGCCATTCGGTGTGACCAATGCCCTAGCAGTGTTCCTAGGATTCATGAACAGGATCTTACAGCCAAACATCAATCGCTTTGTGATAGTATTCATCAATGACATCCTGATATACTCAACTATAGAGGAGGAGCATACCTATCATCTACAGATAATTCAAGACACACTCCGACAGCACCATCATTATGGAAAAATCTCGAAGTGCAAATTTTTGATACGAGAGGTCCACTTTCTGGGACACGTCATCTCAGAGGCTAGAGTTTCAGTGGATCCAGTGAAGATTGAGCCTGTGCTTTCATGGGAGCCACCCATGAGTGTGACAGAGGTCCGGAGTTTCCAGGGTTTGGCAAGTTACTATAGAAGGTTTTTTCCCGACCTTTCCAGAGTTGCGACACAGTTATCAATGTTAACAATGATGGGGAGACCCTTCATGTATACATAGAAATGCTAGTAGAGTATCTAGGAGCTGAGGTAGAGACTAACAGGTGCCCCCATCTTGAGGTTACCGGAGGAGGTTGTTGCTTATGTAGTCTACTGCAATGCATCAGGGACTGGGGTTGGATGGGTCCTGATGCATGGGTGTGCAGTGATCATGTATGGTTATCAATATCTAAGACAACATGAGAAGAACTACTCTACTGATGACCTATAGTTACTATTGGTATATCTCAATTCAGAGTGATCATGTTCCCATTATTTCTCACATAATTAATTCATCAATTAATTATTCATTATCAATATAAATTCTAATTCAAAAATTAGTTAAACACAACAAATAATTTAGTTATGTCATCAATTAACTAAGAATTTAAATAATCATTAATTAATTCAATCAATTAATTAGTCAATCCCATAATTCACTATTTTTTATTAATATTCCAAAATAAATCAACACATTCTATGGCTCAACTATTCATAGTAAATCCCACAATTAATTATCTAGATCCCGATTTCAAGAACATAATTAATCCATAATTAATTATCTCATCTTATACAATTCAATATCTCAAAATTAATCGTGTGATTAATTATCTTAATTAAAATATCTCAACTCATAAGCAATGTCCTAAATTAATTATAAACAAGATCACCCCTTCCCCTCAAGATTAATTCAATATTTAATCATCTGTCTATTCAAAGAATCAATAAGTCAATTACTCAATCCTTATTAACCTAGTTTTGGAATTTAATTACTATGAGATGCTAACTGTCCTACAATCTTTCATACACATATCAAATCCCAAACTTTGGGAATTCAATTTAAACCACCTACCTTGATTCATTGATGGATGTATGCCCAAATAATAATACAAAAAATCTAAGTAGCGCAATAATGAAGATCATAGATCTCAGATATAACTCCCTAAACCAAGAAAAATATATAAATATATAATCAAGATATAAACAAACTAGATCTAGATCCAAAATCCTTGATCTAGGTCTCACCACATACATTTAGATATGAAATAATAAATAATTAACTGCACCAAAAGTTCAAGTGGAGAAGAAGGGATGATTGGGATAAGTGTCGAAATAAAATCTATATTATAGGAGAAGAGAAAATCTTTAATTCAGGCTTTGAATATTGAATAACGGAGGTAGAAAAGAATTGGGATCCCTCCAAAATGCTCTGGGATAATCCAAAATACATCAAGACCAAAACTTGGTCGAAATGGGGGTGTCTAGGGGTTAAGAGGAATTTAAAAAGAATTTTTGGATAATTAAAAACCCTACACACGGTTTCTTGGGATGGGGCTCATGGTTGGTCAAAATGTGTCCCAATCGATCAAATCCCCATTATGTAGGGTCACATTATTACTTCTAAAGATCCGCACAATATAATAAACAATGCTCTAAATGTGCAAACCTCACTGTCTCCCTGACCAGGGCCGCACAGTTTTTTAAACTGTGTACAAACCTAGGACATGACCCTATCATTAAGCATACTTAAAACCCTACCCAAACACACCCAAATCAAAGCTCCAAAAAAGGTACATGAAATGATACAAAATGCTCATGAAAATTTGCGTAAGATAATTCAAAAAAAAAAAGGATTGGATCTTACAAGATCCTTGTCATGAATGGTATAAATTTTGATAAATAATAACTAACAAAAAGGTTGTAAAGGAATACCAATCTCTAGGTATTAGTGAATTGTATTTTTTCACCATTATTATGAAAATTAAAAATAACCCATAGGGAATTCATTAAAATTATCCCTTTCAAAAACAATGTGAATAAGGTAAATGAATGTTAAAAATTACCTTAAAAATATATATAACAGTGAAAAAATTATTCATGAAATTTTATAATTAATATTGGTATGGTAGAGTATGAATTTTATAGAAAATATTAAAATATTTCATGTAATCAATTTGAATCAGACCCCGGATAGCTTTTTGAATCATAAATCATTCTAAATTTTATGTAAGTGAAAAGGAACAAATAATACCATGAGTATAAATATATTGATGATAAACATTGATAAATATGTTTTATATAAATTTTCTATAATATTATACCTAAATAATATTTAAAATGTATAAATGAAATTAAACTGGGATAAACAAACCTTATAATTCTTCTATCACATCATTCAAAATACATTGAAAGGAAGAACATGATTTTAATAAATAAATATATTAAATTGAATGAAAAATATAAAATAATATATTCATATGATAATAATTAAATGGAAAACAACTAAACACTTAGAAAAAAATAAAACATTTCTCAAGGAATTTAAATTGAGGCCAATATACGCATACCTTGTTTTCCAACTTAGTCGGATTTATATTGACCCCTATATAATAAAAAATATTCAATAAATATTTTTTTTCAAAGGCACAGTCATATAAAATATCTTTTACATTAATCTTTTAGATTTATGAAATTACATTTTATTAATTATTTTTAGTTAATATTGATAGTTGTTGTAGGTAGTTTTTCCCGTTTCGAGTCTATTTTTGAATAAACATTTTTGTTAACAATATTTTGTCTAGATTTAATAATTTATATAATGACTAATGTATTAGAATTAAGTGTTCACAATTTTTCCTATCTTTTAGTTAAATACATTGGAGTATCCGTCCTGATTATTAATCATGAAATAATTAATATGATTGTTTTCTATAATTTATTAAAAAATAAAGGTGGTAGTCAAATAATGATTTAAATAATAATATTACCATTCATAAAATAATTAAATATTTATTTAAATATTTATTTCATTTCATAATGGTTTAAAAAATTATTCAATGTAATAGGTTTTCTAGAATTGATTCCAATTAATAAAAGTGCCTATGTATGCTTGTTTTAGGATGTTATATTTCATTAACTATTTTTTTTGAAATGTTTTTTATGGAAAGATAAATTTATCATTAAAAATTAATTATCTCAGTGTAAATATCAAATTAATTCATTTATTTCATTATTAGATACATTAATATCATAAAGTGATGAAAATTGAAATATTTCATTCATGGAGCTTGTAATCGGAACGGAACACGGGTGACATTTATATTTTAAAACGGATGTGATGAAGGTAGATAATGGTTGTTCATAAATGTAATAGCATTTTAGTATACTAATAGTGCTTCATTCATTAAATTAACATTATTAAAATACATTTTTATGTGGTATAATATGAACGAAAGATAAAATAACTCTGTTTAAGAAATCAACTATTCATTGGATATCCACTGATTATCGAAACATAAGTACTTTTAGATTGGTGTTTTGGGATACCTGGACCTAGAGTTTATGGGATGGATGGTTGGAAAAAGTTTTTGGTATTCTTTCAAAATATATGTTTCGTTAAGTGTTATGGGATGTTTGGGGAGAAGGGTTACTTTTTAGGTTAGAGAGGTTCTATTTTATTAATATTACATTTATTATATAAAATAGATAATTCATTATAAATGAATGTAGTTTAGAAATTGAATAGAATTTATAATAGATTAGCTTTAGTTAATTAACTCATATATCATATAATTTTTATGATATTTTGTTTTGGATATTTCATTACGTTATCCCATAATTTAACAATTTTACAGTATTCAACCCTTACCAAGGTGACTAAATTTTAATTTGATAACTTTTTTTTTGATAAAACTAAAATTAGAACTACCATATAACCTGAAAAAGACTATTTTAAAATTTAATACCATTTTATTGGAATTAATTCCAATATTTTTGAAAAAATATTAATAAAACTATCCTTCATGTAATAAAATAATTTATAAAAATTTTCAATTTTTAGGATCAAAAATTAATTTAACCAAAATTCATGTTTGGAATTAATTTTCATGATACTTAATGATTTATTATAGAACAAATAAAATTAATGTGAACTTCATATAAATCAAAAAATTATTGTATGTAAAGACCCAAACCTAGTTTCCCAGACCTGATGACTTATTAAATTACATTGGCATGATTAAAAAAATGGTATCCTGATGGAAAAATAGTTTATTAGATCTGGAAAGACAGATACATATATAAGTTCAACATTAAATCTTGAAATAAAAAACAACATAAATGTTCCATTGGAAACATCCACTACTGTAAGATTATCCCTCCAAGTCAAATATAATGTACCGCTTCATGTCATGGGAAAAATAAAATATAAGTAGCGGTGAGCTTAGATGCTCATTATGTGTAAAAATATAGTGGAATATTTCATAATCATGAAAATTAGGAATGGTGAATAATTGAAAACACATGACTTTTAAAAATAATAATCATGAACACATTATGGAAGGAATATGAGTTCAGTAAATATTTCCATAATAAAACATAATCATGGGTATTATACTAGTAGAAAAACCACATGAACTATGAATTTCAAGCTTTATAATGAGGGAAATATTTATTCCAAACATTCAGAAATATAATATTATGGCCTTGACCAATACATCTAAAAACAATTAAGGCCTTAGCCAAAACCAAATATAAAAATTGGCATAGCCTCAACCATGTCCATATCTACTTTTCTCATGAGACCTACCAATGCATCGAGGGGATATAGTGGGGCCCACCAATCACATACTAAGTCCAATTAATTCCTCATATGAAAGTGTTGAACATAATCAACATATACATTCATATTGAAACTAACATATGAAATGTAAATAACATTCCCAAATAACTGAACATAAACATTAACCATTCAGAATAATATGGTGAATGGTATCGAGTTATAAAATACATATTCAAACAAATAATAAACACATAACAACATATTTTTGAATATATCATAATATATAACTCTCAATGAAGTAAAATATTAACCAAGGATGTTGACATAGATGAAGATATTTTTAAATGAGTCCATTGAATTTTTTTTGAGGAAATTATCCTTAATCATTCAAATGTGTCCCATACAAAAATGAAACATTCAAATAATAATATATTAGAATATCGTGAGTATTATCAAACTTTTGATATGATATACCAAGGGTATGTAAATAAACCACATGCATGGAATATGGGGTGAACAAGTCTTTTACCTCACAAAAGTTAATGCGATATGACAAAAATACTTTTTTTACATTGAAAATAATAGTTATTTAGGAAAAATCATTGTATAAAACATAAAATAATATTGTTAACATGTATATCCCAAAAAATAAAAGGTATGTACATTCAATTTATATATTAGGCATAAATGTTGACCCATCTTGTAAAAAGAGTTCTTAAATATTCTTTATAAAATAAAACATTTTAGTATAGTTAAAGGAAAATATTTAAGATATTTTAAAGAGGAAAAGAGTGTTTGAATTCATAGAACCATAAATGAACCAAAATTGTTTTTAATACTATAATTTTTTATTTTATAGAAAAAATTAGGTCGTAAAACATATTATCGATTGCACTTACAAATAGGTAATAATTTGAGAAGTTCCCACGAATCAGGATTGCATTTCAGGAAGAATTTTAGAAATATCCTTTTAAAACATGTAAATCCACATTATATAATTAAGGTTTATGTTTTTTAAATGTATATAGAACACTCTAACATAATTTATGAAGAGTACATAATAATAAATGATAATTGTATTGAGGTATGTTGACAATAAGAGTAACCCGACAGAAAATAGATGTTTAGGTGGAAAACCATTACCACTTTGAAATTAATCGATTCATATGAACAAAAATTCATAATATTCAAATGATACATTAAATAAAATGAAAATAATAATAATCATGATATATTAAATCAATGGGTAGTTTAAAAATTCCCTACCCACGTAATAGTTGTGAATAAAGAATATCTAAAAAAATGGAAGTGAGATAAGGAAACCTCTTACCATATGTCTGATGATGTTATTCACTTGAACATGGTTTCCTAGATAACCAAATTAAATTAGTTAATTAATATTTAAATAAACTATTATTTTTTAAATTTATTTATTATAGCCTTATTAAGTTCATTCATGGCATTCTTCATGGGTTTAAGAGGATCAATTGTATTGTTTGGGAGTGTTTTCTTCCTTTTAATAATGACCGATTTACTATAATTCATGTAAGATGTAAAATTTAAGATTAGAATATTTTTCCTAAATAGAGTTATTATTTATTTCTAAAATTAAAAATATTACATGTTTTTAAAATTAACATGGTTATTTGGAGTGAAGATGAATTATTATATGAAATAATAATGATAACTATTTTGGTTAGTTTGTGGTTTTTGATCCCAACGAAATAATTTTTATTTATAAATTAATATCATGGGTAAAAAAATATTATAGAGACCTAAATAAGTAATAAGAAATATATTATAGTCTGGTTTAACCATAAAAGTGGTTTCATGACCAGAATTGATGATTGTAAAAGAACATGAAAACCTGACATCCTTAAATTTGATAAATTAACACATCTTAGATGGTGTTTTCATATCTTGAATAAATGATCGGTAAAAGAGAGATGATGAAGACTTACACAATTATCATAACACAATTAAAGTACATTCATGTCAATGGAGTTATCGTAACATTTTTATGAAAGTATTTGAGGATAGAATAAAAAACAAAGGAACCTGAGAATAAAATAAATTAAGAGTAATTTACCTCTTTAGTAAATCTTCCTTGATAGCCTCGTTAGGGGAGAGGTTTTGGTCTTTTAATGAGACCAAGGGATGATGGACGTGGGGGATGAGGTTTAGAGGATATTTAGGATGAATTTCGGCACGGAACAATCCCTGATAGGAGTAAAGGCAAGATGAAGTTAAGGGTGTTTTATATTGAAGGAGATGTGTGATTTTTTATTATCTTATTCATTATTTTTTTATTTCTCTCAGGAAAAGATATATTATTGATTATTATGACCAATAATAGTAATATTTGTTTGTGATTTCTCCACAATGGTTGCTTACATTATCCATTATTCAAGGAATAGTGAATTTAACCTATAATGTATATATACAATAAATTACCATACTTCACTATTCACTAAAAATTAATATTTTTCAAAACAATACCATAAACTCACTGTAGGCATATTTTTCATGTAGAATCAAAAAATGGACTCCGTTTCATCAAAATAATTTTACAAATCTGATAAATTTAATTTTTAATTTAAATTATTATTTACCTGTGAAATACATATTACAAATTTAAAACTGGTATTATAATACTTAAAAAATGTACTGAGGTCTCACAAAATTATCCTAAATTCCTAGGAATAAAATATATTTACTAATAAATTAATTTTATGATTTTAATTTAATTTTAAAAAAATTATTATTTTAAAATTGTAATTAATTATTTATAACCCACAATAATACCGACACATAATTATTAATGTTTAAAATATTCCATTTTATTTATAAGGTGCCTAAATTTTATTTATACATAAATGGGTGATGTTACAATTCATTAGGGTACATTACTATTTATAAGGGTCAAATTACCCTTCATAAGGGTTTATTACTATTCATAATAGTAAGTCACTATTCCCTAAGAAAATATGCTAATTCTATCAGATGCTAAATATCATACTGAATGCAACCATGTATGTCTATTTTTTGAAATTCAAATCGTAGAAGTGAAAAAAATTTGTTAACTAGATAGGTTATTACAAAGTGTTGTTTCATAGAGATTCAGTGTTTAATTTATTTTATATTAAATATATTTTTAAATTCATGGGGTGTTAAATTCACCCTGATAACAAAAATGTCATCTTAAAATTTTGAAATTGCATTTTGAAATTTAATTGTTAATACTTCAACATTCTATTTTTGGAAACCCACGAAAAAAATATGGTAAAAATACTCTCTTAATAGGAGGTAAAGGAAAATTCACCAGTTACTATAAAACTACGCACATTAATTGGATAACATGGTCTTGGATGAATTATCAAACCATAATGTTTTGATGGAATGTGATGGAGAACATGCTCAGAAGAATGTTCATTACCACAAAACCTTAAACTATAGTTATGAAAACATTTATTGATTTCATGAAAAAATTATGATAATTGGAAAACATTTTTTATTAATACTTTTTTAGAGTTGGGGAATTATTTTATTCTATAAGAGTATAAATATAAATTTCCATTTCATACACACGATATTATCTTTTTTAGTGCCTTGAACTGTCTATACTTCATCACTTAGAATAGGTTTCACAATGTGGTGAGTTAATAAATCAACGTTTAAAACCTTTTACAATGGTCATCCAAAACCATTCATAAATGGTTAATGTTTTCATAATGGTCCATCACTTTAGAAAGAATGTCTCATAATTTCCATGATGAAATTTTCATTATCCTTTAATCATCATGAAGTTGCCATAAATTTTCACATTCCAAACATGTGAATAAATTCATCATGTATTCTCTTAAAATATTATAATATCATCAATTACCAAAAATCCTTATTGGAAAAATGTATTCATTCATATTAATTATGTAAAATACCTTTTATTGGATTTAGTCCTTAAATTTAAAATTGTTGTAAATTACTCTGATGATAGCATAAGACACTTGTAGAAAAGTTACTAATCAGTTCCATGGCAGTCAGTACTCATCCAAGATAAGAATTTCTTTATCATAAAGAATATATTTAGGGATAATTATCATTCAATCATGCATTTTAAATAAAGTTTAACTTTCCACAAAATATATTTTCTTGATACCATTCAACATATAATTTCAAATCATTAATTAATATGTATTTTAGGAAAATCATAATATATTCCATAATTATTATTACCAGTACATTGATGAATTTTTTTTCAAATGATATGATTCTTGTCAAAGAATATTAATCATTCTACATCATATGTTGTAATTTCATAACATGATCATTATCTAGATGCATCATTTTGGGTATATTACTTTGATTCATGGGAAATTGATTAGTATATTGCTCCATCATCTTACAGTTGAATCATTGTACATTAGAAACCTTTTTTTACCCTTGCCACCATGATCTTTTTTCCTTTTTCTCAACAATTATAAAAAAACACTTATTCTTTTAAAGCATTTACCAGGGTGATTATTTCCACAATTATCGCATTTGGAAAAACCCTTCTTTCCCTTATTACCTTTGTCTATATTTTTCTCTACCATCCTCTTATTCTTTTGCTTCCATTAAAATCCAAAAGACTCATTGAATTATTTAGAAAAAAATTTGACACATTATATTATTTCCTCATATGATGAGGATACTTGGTAGACTATCTTCCAATGAAATTATGGCTTAAGACCACAAATGAAATCATCATTCTTACTCATTACATCACATTCATTGACGAAGTTCTCATTCTTTATGCTAGGTTCCATTTCTAATCAATTCAATATAATATATTATATCATAAATGTATGAACTCTTTATCTCTCCAAAATTGGTACAACACATAGAATAAATTTATGCATAAAAAATCCTAGAACAATATACTTTGGATACATTAGGGGAATATATATTTCATAATGGTGGGTAAATAAAATTTTAAATATACTAAGTATATCCTCTAGGATTTTCAAACCCGGTGTGTAGTAAGGCCCTTTTTCATGTACAAGATACGCTGGGTCGATCCTGAATCTCCATGCCAGAGTTGTTACTCCTAGGTACATCTATATTAGAACCCGTCCACCGGTAGTATCGAAACAAGGATTTATTTTCTAGAAATATCCACTTAATATATTCCCTGTAAAACTTATATGACTTTATTATGTTTATAATCAAATGTATCTAAGGGTTTTTTCCCGAATCTACATTTTCTAAATCTAGTTTCCAATTATTCTATTTAACTTACTCTAATACTAATTGTAAATACCCGACCATATTTTACAAGATCTGGTTCCTTATTACATTACATTGACATGATTACAATAAATTTGTGTCTCTAAGGACCAAATAGTTTAGTAGGTTTGGAAATCCAGATACATATATTAGTTCATCATTACAATTTCAAATGAAAAAAAACATAAAAGTTCAATTCGGAATATCCACCATACTATAATTTTCACTGCATGTCATAAATAATATACCTCTACATGTCCTAAAAAACATGAACATATGAAAGGGTGAGCTCAGATGCTAAGTAAGGGTAAAAAATATAGCAGAACATATCATAAACATAAAAATTAAGCATGGTGACTAATTGAAAACAGATGCCTTTAAAAATAATAATCATGAACACATTATGAAAGGAATATGAGCCGAGTATGTACTTCCATAATAAAACATAATATTTGGTATTATACAAGTTGATTAACGACATGAACTATGAATTTATAGCTTCATAATGAGTTAAATGCTTATACTGGACATTCTAAAACATACCATCAAGGCCTCATCTAAGACATCTAAAATTTATTAAGGACTCGGCCAAAACCATATCTAAAAATGGGAAAGGCCTCAGACAAGTCCATATCTATTTGTCTCATTTGACATAGTGATGCATTGAGGTGATATAATGGGACCCACTTGTCAAATACAAAGTATAATTCATTCCTCATATAAAATGGTTGAACATAATCAACATATACATTCATATTGAAAATATCATATGAAATGTAGATAAAATTCCACAATCATTGAACCAAAACACTGTCCATTTGGAATAATATGTTCAATTGTATCAAGATAGCATATACATATTAAAACTAAACAAAAACCATTCAAAAACATATTGTACATGATATCAAAATAGATAGACCTCATTGATGTACAAGATTCTAAAGTGGATGTTGACATAGTTGAAGATATTTTTATATGAGACCATTGAAAAATTCTTGAGGAAATAATCCTTAAACATTCCAAAGTGTCCCACACCACCTTGAAACATTCAAATCATAATCCCATTAAATATAATGAAAATATGGAGACTCTTGACATGATATACCTATCATCATTACATACACCACACGAATGGAATTAGTGGTGAACAAGGCATATACCTCATAAAATTTAAATAGAGAAGAGAAAAATATTGTTTACATTGGAATGAAGAGTAATTTTGGAAAAATCATTGTACAAAACATAAAATAAGATTGTAAAAATGTATATCACATGATAAAAAGGTAAGGAAAATGAAATTAAATTTTATATATAAATGTTGTGAAATAATGTAAAAATATTTCTTAAATAAGCTTTAAAAAATTAAACATTTTAGTGCGGTTTACGAAAAATATTAAAGAGCTTTTAAAGAGGAAAGGCATGTTTTCTTTCTTAAAACCAGAAATGAACCTATTTAGTTTTTCATGATATTTTTTTTATTTTAAAAAGATAATGATTCCTTAAAATAGATTATATAGTACACTTAAAAATAGGTACGAATTTTAGAGGGTCCCAAGAATCAGGCCTGTATTTCGAGAAAAAATTTGAAATATCATTTTAAAACATGTAACTCCCCATAAAATAAAAAATGATTTTTATTGGAAAACATATATAGAACAATCACATAGAATTTATGATTAGTAAATAGTAATACAGAATAATTTCATTGAGGTCTGTAGACAATAAAAGTAACCCAAATCAAAATGGAGGTACGGGTGGAATACCCTTACCAATTTGTAATCAATCGATTCGTACGACCCAAAATTAATAATAATCAAATGATACCATGAATTCCATTAAAATAAAAATATTCATGATATGTTACATCAATGGGAAGCATACATACACCATACACAACTAACAGTAGTGAATAAGAAATATCTGCCAAAAATGGAAGTGAGATAATGAAACCCCTTATTGTAAGTCTGATGATGTTCCCCAATGGATCTTAGAAACCTAGATAACCAGATAAAATTAACAAATTAATATGTAAAGAACATATTATTTTTTTAATTTATTTATTATATCCTAATTATATTCATTCCTGGCCTTCCTAATGGGTTTACGAGGTTCAATATTATTGTTTGGGATCTTTTTCTTCCTTGGTAATCATAACCGGTTTACTTATATACATGTACGGATAAAAATGTAAGACGATAATGGTTGTCTAGAATAGATGTTTAATTTTATTTTTGAACATATAGAAGATTACGTGGTTTTAAAATTAATTTGGATAATGTGAGTGAATATGAATCATTATATAAAACATTAATGATAATTGTTTGGGTTAGTTGGCGGTTTTTGATCACAACAAACTCATATTGATTTATTTATTAATTTCATGATTAAAAAAAGATTATAGAGATTTAAATATGTTATGATACAAATATTATAGTATGGTTCAACAATAAGAAAGGTTTTATGGCTAGAATAGATAATTGTTAAATTTCATTGAAAACCTGTCGTCCTTGAATGTGATAAATTAACACATCTCGGATTGTGTTTTAATTTATAGTATACATGAATGGGAAAAGATAGATGATGATGAATTATTCCTTTATCATAACAGAATTACAGTACATGTATGGTATTGTATGTATTACAACATTTGGAAGAAAGGATGTAGGGATATAAAATCAAACAGAGCAACATGAATGTAAAAGTAATGAAAAGAGGAATTTACACCTTGAGTATATCTTCCTTTTGAGCTTCTTAAGAGGAATGATTATGTTGTTATTCTAAGACCAATGGCTTCTGGAAGTGGGCGGGGGGGGGGGGGGGGGGGTTAGGTTGAAGGATATTTGGGATGAATTTAGACAAGGAACAAGGATTTAGAGGAGTGAAGTGAAGGGGAACAGAGTAGGGTTTTATATGTTGAAGGAGGGGAGTGAGTTTTGATTATCTAATTCATTATTTTATTATTTTGCTCAAGAAAAGATATAGTATTGATTCCCGTGACATATAATAGTAGTATATGAATGTTGGTTCTCACTAATGGTTTCCTAAATCATCCATGGTGCAAGGAATAGTGTATTTGACCTATATTGTGTATACACAGTAAATTATAGTAGTTTACTATTCACTAGAAATTCAAATATTTCCAAAAAATCCTCAAAAATAAAAAAAAGCCATATTTAGACGTGTAGAATCAAAAAATGGACTCCATTTTATAAAAATAATTTTCAATATATGAAAATATTAATTCTTAATTAAAATCATTATTTACCTGAAAATACGTATTTTGAATGTTAAACTGATTTTATACTACTTCTAAAAATTAACTGGGTTCTCAAAAAATTATCATAAATTCATAGGAAAAAAATATTTTTTTAGAAATTTTTATATTAAAATAAATTTTATTTAAAAAAAATTAATTTAAAATTGTAATTAAATATTTATAACTCATAAAAACACCAACACTTAATTATTAATGTTTAAAATATTCACTTTTATTTATAAAGTCCATACGTTTTATTTATATTTAAATGGGTGAGGTTACTATTCATTAGGGAACATTACTTTTCATAAGGGTCGTCTGACTATTCAAAAGGGTATATTATTATACATAAGTGTAAGTCACTATTCACCAAAAAAATTATTTGATTCTATTAGACTCAAAATATCATACTGAATGCAACTGTGTTTTCCCATTTTTTAAAATTCAAATCATAGAAGCATAAAAATTATTTTTATTGGCTGGGTTATTACAAAGTGTTGTTTTATAGAGGCTCAATGTTTAATTCACTATATATTAAATTTATCTGTAAATTCAGGGGGGTGTTACACTAGATCCTTCTGAATATTCAATTAATGTGAAATGGGAAAATAATTATTTTAATCAAATGTTACATAAGTTACAACATGTCATGCATTGAATTATGAATTCCAAATATTAAATTTATATACATTATATTATATATTAAATGATTTTATTTCTAATAAAATTAATTCAAATATTTTTAATTAGTTTCATTATCATAATAATTTTGGGAAACATACGGTAATTGAATACACAATAGTTTCCACTTTTCTCCAAAAAAAATTATCGTTGTTGGAAAAATCACAAAATCCACCCTATTATTCATTTAAAATTTCATTCTAAAAATGAATTTAATTATATCAAATTAAAATTATAAAATTATAAAATTTAATTTTTACATAAAAATACAATTCCATAGAAACCATTATTAGTTTTATTTGAGTTTTTAATAGTTTACATGTTTTTAATGGTATTTCATTTCAATTGACCATGATTTTTATATTTTTCCCCATATTTAAATATTACTAAAGAATAATAATTTAAAAACGGTCAATTTATTTTATGATATATCCAACACCTTAAAATTTTCATTAAAAAATATCAATTCTAAATATTAAATGGTTGTAATCACATCCTATTAATTATTTATTTTCGAACATGTACATATTAAAACTATTACGAAAAACATATCCATCATAATTTGATAATAACAACAATATTTATGAAATTGAAAGAAATGGTATTATAATATTCCATTTTATTATCTTTTTATTTTCTTATATTTTTATTTTTATTTTTATTTACATAAAAATGTTTCAAAATGCGTACTCATAATGGAATAATTTTTATCAAGTATTTTTATAATGTATATTGTGGTTCATTTTAGTTTGTCGTTTCATGTGAGACAAACAATTCACAATAGTTTTTTTATGAAAATATTATTATAAAACCGTGAGGGGTCACATTCCTCCCTCGAAAATATGTTTTTCCTGAGAAATTTTAATTTCTTTTAATTTTTATAACATATTAGGGTATTTTTAATATTTCACTGACTCATAAAATAATTTTTAACGATTTATCTAACTTAAAATATTTTTTATAAAACAATTTTTTACCTTACAATACTCAAATATAAAGATTTCAATTATTGAAAAACATTTTGGCTAGATATGCATTATTAATAATATGTCTATACATCCTCAATAAATATATCATTCATGTTTTCATGTATTTACAATTTTTTAAACCAAATACGAAATGAAATTTTTTTTAGTAATGTTTATAAAGATGCTAATATGAAAAATTATTCATATGTTGTCTTATCAAATATTAAATTCACTTCAATTGATGATACACTAATTATAATCATTAGATTATAATTCCTTAAGTTAATATTTGATTCTGGTATGTTTTATGTTCTTAATATCCATAACAAAGTCCACCAAAAACAACTAACTAAAAATTATCATGATTTTTTTACCACATTATATACCCATAAATAAAAAAAATCAATGCTCTTAGAATTAAACATAACCTTTATTCACAAAGAACAATTATCACTCAAAAAATATCATACTAATCAAAAAATTCCATTGTTATAAATATTTAAAAAATATATTATTTTTATTTAAAAAAATAACATGATTTATGTTTTCCCCAAATATCGTATCATTTCCCAAGATATTCTTTACTGTCCAACTTATATTCCTAATATAAATTTAATGATTTCCCCAATTATCCATATTTACCACAAAACTCTCCCAAAATATTTTTATTTATTTCACCATATGATTATAGAATATATTTTACCTTTAAAATAAATTTCATACAATTGATAGACTGAAATCAGTGAAACAATAATACAATGTGAATAGTTCATTATTAGTAAAAAATTAATGATGTTACTAAAAAGTTAATTAAAATTTATAAATGGTAAATTTTATGAAATAAAATTTATCAAATTAATATAAACAAATACAGTTGATTCTAAAGATATTGTTAGAAACTGTTGTGTTTCATTATGAATTTAACTATTTTTACGAATTATATAAATTTATTTTATAAAAGATTAAAAAAATAAAAAAAATATTAATTATATCAAAATAACAGGAAAATAATTATAATTATTTATATTCCAATAATTCATGGATAATAGAAATTATTTATTTGAAAACATTGTTTTGTTATATATGTTTTATTACTATTTTTATTTTTGAGAGTATTAAATTTTTAGTCAACTTTTTATTTACATAGTCAAAATTGAATAATCATTTATTTGTTGATTTTAATTTTTTAAAATAAAAGAGTTAAATCATTTTAAGGAAAAGAATAAAAGAAATTAAATATTATTTATTTTACAAAGTGTATATTTTAATAATAATACATATAATTCATAACTATTGAAATCTGTTGTAATGAAGTGTATTGAAAACATATTCATTTTAATAAACTAACATTCATCAAATAGTAATTACTAGGAATGTATTGTGAAAAAATTAATTTTCATTTTCAAAAATACAATTTTTATAAATAAAATTTTCTGTGAATTGTTTTTATGTTATTACTAATTTCATCAATCATTTTAAATAAAAACAAATAAATCATATTATATTTGTTTAATAATTATAATAACATATTTCTTAAATGTTAAATTTTAATATCACTTTTAATGTATGGTTATCATGGTGAAGGTTATGTCATAATGGTAACGTTTAAAATAGGTAAGAGGTGACAAACCATGGGATCCAACTTAAAATAGCACAAAAAAATTATTTTTTTATTGTTTGAGTGGATACCATCTTAACCTTATCCTATCTACAAAATTGACCTAAATTAATTCCACTTTCCCTTTCAAATGGATTTATATTTTTTTAATGTAATGTGTCTTTTCTAGTATGTCACACCTCTAATTTATAATGGGGAACCTTCTCTCCTCGCTTTTCCACACATTATAAGAACCTTATATTAACCATGATCTACCAAAATCACTTCCCAGAACACTTATACATGACATATTTTTTTCAACGCAAAAATATAAACTGAATAATGTAACAATCTAGTTAAAGTATAATATATTTTAATGTTTAAGAATTTTTTTTCTTCAGGTTAATGGGGTGTCGAAGGAGATCTTATGGTGTTCTGCCATGCTTCGGATGTGAGCAATCTATAGTAGTGCGTTAAAATCATGAATAATATATTAATGACAGAAATTAGTCCCTAGAATAAATCATTATTCTAGTGTAGGATGTGAACAATAGTAAATACATGAATGTATATTCATATCTTTAAAATGGAAATTAGATTTTTTTGAAAGGTGATTTTTTTTCACATAGGCCATCTTAGTGGTTCACCTAATGAAATTGAAATTCACCACATTAAATGTTTCTATATAGTTTATTAATATGTTTGAAGCTCCAAACACCTAACTCAGTAGGCTTCCTCAAATCCTCCTCAAACCATAGGGGTGCACAAGAAGATTTTTTTTAGTCATACCATTCTTTGATTCCCCTTTTGGTTCATTGATCTTCAGGTTAGCTGTTTTCACCTCATCTGTTAAGGGTGAATGAATATCTATTTTTTTCATCAATATCTCCTTTTTTGGAATTGTGTTTTCACTGTGTTAATGGACTATACTTACTGGGATGTGACCACTCTCAATCCATTGTATATTCCACTTTACAAGTTAATTCTAATGGTTGGATATTATTTTAGTTAGGGTTAATAATATGATATTCTCAAAGTATGTTAAAACCTAACCACTCTTATAAACATTTTTCTAATTAGAATAATTTTTTTAAGTGAGAATCATTGTTAGGTCTTCCATTCATTGGACATTCATTTTTTCCCTAGCTGGTGGGTGGAGACCACATCGCTATTGGTGTACAACCTAAATTTGAGGCAAGTGGTTATATATCTATTATATGATCTATGAAACAATTTACCATAATGAGACATATTAATTTATTTCTTTTTAGAGATATTCAGTCTCTTTAGTGTCTGAGGATACATACTACACATGGTTTAAAGGAAAATAATCTATTAAAATATATTTAAACATTAAGATTATAATATACCCATTATATTATTGGGAATTAATATTAATTAGTATATTTTTAATATTATACTTTCTATTACTGTATAAAATGAATAAAATAATTATTTGTGGATCAGAAATAAAATAATAATTTTTTAAAAATAGAGAAATGTATTGTGAAAAAACTGTATTTGTCTAAAAGTGTTTTTAACCATTATCTACGCACATAAATAAAAATTAATTTTTATCAATTTTATAAAAGGGATTCACTAAACTTATCTTAACTTCTTAAATAATTTTAAAAAATTATCTCAGGGTACGTTATTGGGATTTTTTTGAAAATATTATTTTTTAGATGTAGATTAAAAAAATCATTGGTATTGAAAACTGCCTTTTTTACTTAAATTATTTACAATGATTAATAATATCGAAAATTGTTTTCAAATTAAAATTAATTTAATTACAATATAATAAACAATATGTGTTATTTAAATCAATTTCATGTTGAATTTTATTATTAAAACATTATATACTTATGATAATTTTACCTTTAGAAACCCTCTTTTCATCACATTTGGTGGTGTATTTTTTAAATTGGATTCTAACACACAATTAGGTTGAAATTTGATATATGGATTAAATATTATTAATAATATTAATTTATATTATCTAATATATACAACTTAATTTTGACCTTTATGAATAGTAGAATTCCTAAAAATTAATTATCATGGTTAAGATAGAAAATGTTTTACTGTGGGTTTAAACAAAATAGATAAGGGTTGAATTGACAAAAGAAAATTTCTAAAAACCATTTAATGGGAATAAATATTATTTAAAATTTATATGGGTTAATAATGTTCCATTATTTAGGAAATTTTCATGATAAAAATGTTGTTGTAATTGATTCTATTCAAAAATTCCATGTATGTCATCTCCCCCACATATAAAAGTATACCCCCTATATTTCCCTCTTGACAAATACAAAGCCATTTGGTTTAGAAACACTCTTAAAAAATTACACCCTTACTCCCATTTAAATATCTTAACTGAATGTTTTGGTAAAAAATCCATCATAATAAGTCTTTTGGTGTAAATCTAAAGAAGGCATCTGAATAATAGGTAACATTCTTAAATGATAGTTCTTATTTCATTTATTCTTCGATATCAATAAAATAGTTCTCAATAATGATATTAAAATAAGGAAAGTATCAAACATATACTAATATGTTATTCTATTAATTTCATAAGTTATATCCGACACATGTTCCATCAAATGGGAAATGAAATAATCAATATTGCTTATGAAGGACTACCGCCTTGTGAACTAATTTTTTTTGCTTCAATAAAGACATCTTGTAGTTGGATATAATAATCGACTTAATGAATATAAAAAATATTTATAATATAATAATACTTATTTAATTATAATATCACTTATACTCTTATACTTTACATTCAATTTAAAATATGATAACATCATCTGTGAGTATAGTGGAGTACCACACCACAAATTAAGGTGAATTGGTTTTCACATGCACCTTACATATTTGGAAATAAAGATAAATTTAATTCACATATGTGAAATATATAAAATGATATAATAGTGTAAAATTATTATATCGTACAATTAATTTACCTTTCACCCATTTTTGGAATCATATCTTCACGTGTGATTACGTACGACCTACCTTCTCAATGAAGCGATGCGATTAATTTTCTATGACCAGTAAATAATAATGGTTCTAATCACATATGTAAAAGTAAATATGATATTTATAAAATTATTATAACTCAAAATATAGTGCATTTATATCATATGTATATTAGCAATAACAATAGTTACAAAACATGCATGACATAGCAAGAAAATTAATACCCAATATAATCAAAATAATAAAATATTATTAATATACGAGAGGTAAATTATTCCCATTAGATCATATGTTATATTATAAATATGATTATGTTTTGGGTTATAAATTAATAACATTATTATAACCATTGAAAAATATTTCATATATTTTTTAACTAAATTAAATCATAAGGTAATGGATTTCATATCAATATCAATTTCATTGAAACATATTTGTTAATATTTCTATTTCACTTTTATGGGGTGCATATATTTTCCCTTTGATCTATTTAACATGAATAAATATTAATTCATGATTATTAATGTTTTTCTTGATGTTTAGTTTCAATGGATTACAATTTAATATTTAACATATTAGTGAATAAAATATTTTACAGTATCACCTTATTTTTTGATTGTTTACATTGATTTAATACAACCACATTCTTGCATTTTTTTTTTGAACACTACATTTCATTGAAATATACATATTATTTTATAATTGATATTATTATTTTCTAAAATGTATAAATTTTTTACATAAAAATAATACTTTGAATTCTATTTCACTAACATTGGAAATATTCATAAATCTGCATACTTTACTCAATAATGATATTTGATGATAATGAATATTGATTCACAATTCGAATAGATTATTTGATATATAAGAAATGACTCATAAATGGTGTTTTGGGTTGTGACCATTTATAGATATCCCCTTGATGTATTCACATATCTCATGAGGAAAATTTATTTTCTAAATAAAATGTGTTTTTACCTATAGTTTTAAATTGTCCTGTGAAATGTCTTGAATGAAATGGTATCATGATTCCTGGGATTATAACATCTAATAATTATGAACTTATCTCATTGATTAATTAGTTATAATTATTATCCACAATATTTTATGATTGATATTATCTCTTGTTGAATTTCATTCTATGTTTATTTATTAAGTGTAATGTTTAATTATTTATTTACCATTCCATATTGATTCTTCCATATTAAATTATGATAGTCAATTCAATGATTAAATGGAATATATGTTCAGTTATTTTATTTTATATATTTATTATACCTTATTTATTCAATATAGATTCTGGTTTATGTGACCTTTACTGAGAATTTGATCCCACCCTTATTTTCATTCATTTCCCCTTGATATAAATAACTAAACATTGAATGAGTTTCAATGGTGTTGATCATTTTGTTAAATTATTTATAATATTATATTTTTATTCCCAGTGTAAAATATGTATCAGGTGGGTATCTAGTTCTCCAACACAACTAAATAGATAGGTCTTTTAAAATTTGAACCATTATATCTATGAAAATATAATAATTTAGAAACCAAATCATGGTTATGGGAGTTAGGGTTTTTATAGTTTTTTATCAGATAATTTTATTAGCAAAAATGTGAACTAGCATAAATAAATCATCAATTAGAGAACAAAACCCTTTGAAAGTGACATAAGAAAAGTATAGAATAACATCTTAATGTTTTTGTAATGAATATATTATATGTTTTTCACAAGAATTACATCCATATGTATATTCTACAAGTGTACAGGGTTCTATTAGAGATATACCAAGGGGATAAATCTCTGAAAAAAGGAACATTGGGCTTAACTCGATCATCAACCACTTCATGTAAATTGGTATTACTATGCACTTGGGTTTAAACTCTATAGGGATATACTTAAGATAATTCATATTCCATTTAAAAAACATTATAATGGATTTGAAGATGAATATATCTCTAATAAAATCATATTTATGAATCAAGGATAAAAATGAATAATTTTATTAATTTCTTTTAGTGTTATATTATATTTAAAATATTATAATATGATTTTAAAATAAATTTTTTTTGCATCTAATCGAATTTGTGGAAATTTTTGGAAATGTAACATTGATAGTTTTTGTGAGTTTTTGTGAGTTTTTGTGAAAAAAGCTTAATTTGTATGTTATTTTTTTAAGAAATATGTGTATTAAAGGTGACTGGCCAACTGCCTACCCCCACCCCCACCATCTTGGCCCCAGATCAATGACACGGAAACGGTAGTGGGGTGGGGGGGCGTTACCACCATTCGCCTAACGATAAAGCAAATGGCGGAAGGGGGTTCCGGTTTTGGCCTAATATAAATGTGAAATTTGAAACCCCCGGCCATCTTTACATCAACGCCTTATAAAAGGGAACCCCCCTCCCCTTTCTCACTTCTAGTTTCCATCATCTCTCTACATTCCAATGCTTATCACTCTAAGAAGGTCTTTTTCATATGTGCTGGATCTGGTGGTCTAAAATAAGTCAATAATTTTTGTGAAGCATCATTTATATGTAATTTTATTATTTATTTTAAATATATTTAATTGTTTAATTGAATTTTTTGTCACAATTATAAATATTTCACTTATTAAGTAGTTTTGTTAGATTAAAATATTTTTTAAATTATTTAATTTGTTTAGTTTCATATTGTTTTTAATAATAGTTTTAATTATTAATGGATTAGTATTGATTAACTAATTAATAACATAGTATTAAAAAATATAAAATTTTTGCAGTATAAAGATTATGAGGTTATCTAAGAAATCAATTTCACGACCCGACCCATGTCAGGGCTCGAGCAGCTACTACCCTAATCCCACATCTATTAGCCATGGGATGGTGACAAGTACCAAAGACACAAAAAACATGGGGAGGCCTTTTCCTAAGAACCAATACACACACACACACACATCCAACTCAATGAAAAATTACAGATGAAAGAAGTTAAAGATGCAACATATTGTCAATTGGCCAAAACATTTATGAACCACAAAAATCACAAGAATGGTATAGTTAAATGAAAGGAGAAAGGGGGAAAACTTCCCCAACCAGAAAAGACCACAACATGGTAGTAATGGAAAACTAAAATAGTTCAAAGATACCCACTCCTAAATACCAAGCTATGACAACCGCATACCATCCATACACCCATATCCGTTTTCTCTTATGAAGTCACGATCAAACTTTCCATCATCTACATAAGGCACGACACATGTGGGGAAAAAAATATAGGGGTGAGAGTAACAATATTTCATAGGACATCTCGAAAAGGTGAAGGAGGAGCCATAAGAGTTACTCTAAATGGGAAAATATTAGATAATAGAGGGTAATGTAATAGGAGTAGAGCTCAACCAAACAAGATGGTGAACTAAGCTCATATGAACACAAGGATCTAGAAATGGCGGGAAGATAAACTTATCATCGAGCCTTATCTACCTATAGTAGGAGAGTACACTCATCCTGCCATAGGAAATTATACACTGAATGCATGTGGAATACCCTGAATTTCTTCTCCTATCTTAGAAGGATAGTAACCAAAACCCAAAGAGTGGTCACTAGAAAAATAATACATATATCCCCAGTCAGAGAATCTCAAAAGAGAGGGTAAGGGGATCTCCATCTCACAGCTCATCCTAGGAAAATAGTCTCCAAGAGTCCCTGATGTTTACCCAATCTATTCCTTATATCAGTCATGTATGATCTAAAATGCAAGTAAAAGGGACTCAATCAGTACACATTGATACAATCCACTATGGGAGGCTTTGTCTTTTCCACGCAATTTTATGTCACCTCACAATGACATGTATAGGTGGGGAAACATACCACTTTATCATGATTCCAAAGGTACATCAATCCTATCTCGTCATTGTGCCACACTAATGAGGGATCAAATACTCAAAGTAGAGGACCCATTCCCTAGAGAATTAGGATGATTCCACTTTGATAGTCATTATAGAGGACCCGCACAATGATGCATCAGGGGAATTACACTATCGTTCATTGAGGACCCACTCCCAAGATCATTAGGAGGTTTCCACTCATATTATCATCATAGAGGACCCATACCATGTTGCATTAGGGGGATTCCACTCTAGTTCATCTAGGACCCACACCCAGACCATGTAGGTGTGGCCTCTTAGTGGGTGTGGATGATCTTTGGTATTACATAGGTTGTGTTGTAATAGAAAACCCCTGAAATACTAAGAATAAGAAAAGGGGACCCACACCATGATGCATTAACATGATTCCAAAATAGTTCATTGAGGACCCTCCTGCTAGCGTATCAGGGGTATTCCATTCAGAACATCCATTGGGGACCCACCACCTAGGACAATTGGAGAGTATTCTTGGAAATTCTAGGGCCATCCCTACTAAATTGTGCCTCTCGAGAAGAACTGAGGAACACTGGTCATCCTTGTGGGATGGTAACTCTCATAAATCATTGTGGAAAACTATACATCACTACTTGATGGTACCTCTTAGAAGAATTCCATTGCAGTCATTGGGTGATGCTCCAAAACATCTCACATCATTAATGAAAAGCCACTACGAAAGCCACTATCATGTTCCACACCAAAATAATCTCTGGAAAGGATACTCACGAGCCAAAATATGAGTTTAACAGGAGATAGGAGATTTAGAATATTCATAATGTGGTAGACAAGGCATGTGGGGCCAACATGACATGTGACCCCACCTTATCGTCTGGCTGTTTACCAAGCCATTCTTGTGTACTAAATTGTGAAAAAGTACCCATATGAATTCAATGGTACTCCCTGAGAACATGTAACCTCAAGTCAAAAGTATGAAGAGCACATGATGTTCATCATTGATTAGAAGGGCCAAAATGAAACTTACAGACATGCCTCCGCAAACTGTCTAAGAAAATTTGACCACATACTTTAATACATCTTCTCCACCCCCACAGGAGTCGAAGCTGACAATTTATGTGGTTTCTCTTCAAAATTGGTTGAAGTATCATTCATTTATATTCCATTCATATTTCTATAGTTAATGGTATCACGAATAAGGCTCTTCATATCCTAACAGATCACACCGTCATGATCCTCATGGCAAAAACATTTGAGTTAGATTATTCACTCACACCAAATGGATATCTTATGGCGTGGTTATATGTCACAAAATTTCACTTGAAAGAATTCATCCGGGGCCCAAGCCTTATTCTTGAAACAATTTTATGTATCCTTTCATAGTGATCCTCATGAAAAACACACAGAATAAACTACTCATTTTTCCAAAACAGATACTCGATAAAAAAAGTGAATTTTACGGTAACAAGTGTGAACCAGGCCTAATCGTCCTTTCGCTCAAATTAGGATTAAACACCCTAAAGTTGTTTTAAAAAATTCTACAAAAAAGACTAGGGTCTCACTGCCACTAATGGAACATAAAATGGAAATTCCATTTAGATGATAGGTTGATACAATATTTTCAAAATATAATAATAATATTATTTTTATACATTGGAATTTTGTGTAACCGAACCCTGATACCAAGTCTCAAAATCTAGAAACATGTCTAAAAATTTCCATCATGATAAGAGGAACACATGTCCATAGATGGTGTGTCAATCATATTCCCAGATTAGAAGATATATCTATTTAAAGCCTTAGGGGCCTGATTTGAACTAGTCCTTCCCCTTCTTTCCAGACCCATCCTCCTCTGTCGGCCGACCCAGTGCTATATCATCACACAACAACCCATCCACGTTTCTCACCTCACCTATCACTGGTCCGGCCTAACTTCTGTTGAGCCAACCCACTCTCGGTCTCTCCCCACTAGAGGACCACCTTGGATGCCCCATCATCAATGCAGAACCGCCTCATGAATAGTGGGACATGCTCTTTATATTGATCACCATTCTTGAACTCCCTACTACACCAGAATGCTCACTATCCCGATTTCTTTTCATTCATCCACCTCTTGCTGTTACCACTCCTGCTCCACTCCACCATCCTAATGCAGACCTGCCACACTGTTATCTGTTGCACTGGAGCCCTGTGCCGTTGCAAGGTAACCACCCAATCAGCCTCAGCTCATCTGCCTGACCACCAAGCTACTCCTCATCTTCTCTCACTTTCCTTGACTCCTCTACCCTACACACAACCCCATCTCTCTGACTGCCTACACTAGATCATACACCCATCCATCAAAGCTAGAATCAGTGAACACCACAGCACCGCCAGTTCCGGTGCTTCGTTTGTCCCTTATGTGGACCAATAGAACTCTTTCTTTTACCCTATCAAGAACTCAAAACCAGATCTATGATCCCTGTTATGAGATCTTCACAACACCTATCTCTGATCAACGACATGATGATTGGTTGTGGTGTCTAAATGTGGGTGATGATTATCTGTGAATAACAACTGAATTTTAGATAAAAAGGGGATTCAAAATAGAGATTGAATGATGTCCATGTTTATTCGGTAATCTTCTTGATGTTCAAAGATATGAAACTGATAAAGATGTCATTAAAAAAATTTGGAATTAAATATGGATGTGCGAAAATGAAAATGAATCTTACCTCTATTTTTTCATCATTGATGACGTGTTTGATGTAATCTTGCTTCGTTCTGGTGAGGATTCTTCAAAGAAATATCCTCGATTTGATGAAGAATGGTTGAAGAATCGTTGAGAGAGAGGATGAGAGTATTATTGGATATCCCTAATCCTAATTCCTTAGTTCCTTATTTATTGAAAAACACATTTAAACCTTCCAACTTTCACAAAATCTGAACTCTGACACCCTTCCTTTTTATGTCGTGCTTAGGTAAAACACCGCATTATAAACTCAATAGTGGTCTCAAATTTCCAATATCAGTCCTCGTTAAAATTTTATTTGATTTGGTGTTCAAGATGAAATAATTATATTTAATTATTATTTTTATTATTTTTTAATGGGTGACTTTTCTCACATAAGTTATTCACAGACGAATGATATGAACATCCTAGTGTAACCACCACATTTCAGACTCAGCCATACACTCCAATTTCTAATTTGATACACTATTTTAGATATATATTGTTTCTGTCACATTAATAGTATAAAAACAATTAATATTTTTAAAATATTTATTCTAGGATCACCATTCCTAGAATCTCATGTCGTCTCAGTGCTTAGATCTAAAAATATATGTAGAAAATTTTAAAATTCAAATATGTACAAAAAGGTTTCTATACATCATTACCTCTTTCAAAATTTTTATTCCTAAAAATAAAAAGTAATAAAACAACTCTGTATACTGTTCACAGACTAGGTTCTCAAACTATGAGTAAAACCTGAACATTTTCATTCTTTTACATCATTCGAATCAAAGGGATGGTATATCATCATAAGGTTTTCTCATGTCGATGACCTGCAAGGGACCATGATTGTATCTCCTCATTATTGAAATATTGAATATTTTGTGCTCCAATTAGATCCATTAGGGTAGGACAAGGAGATAATAAACTTTTAGATCGATTTATATGGTCTCGAATAAACCGATGAAATTATGGGGATATTTTGTCTCCTCGGCCAAACAACTACATACCATGTCACAACTAGAATAAATTTTGGTCCTTAGAATAGAGTCTCATGATTCTATCCGTCAGAATATTCATCTAGGGAGTCACCCAAGGATATCTGGTCATACATGATTTCAAATTTGATGTCTCAGAACCAAGACTCTCTTACATGCTTACGAAGTGAAGGATTCAACACCACTGACTGATGAATAATTATACCCTCCTGCTCCAGTAAGGTCAGCTTTAGGGAAGCTAACTACTATGAAAAAACACAAATATAGAGTGACTCAGACTTCCTACTAGGGGTATCTGATACAAAATTTCCATTTCCAAAAGTATAGACCATCTCCAAGTTGTCATATATCTGGAAGTTCAACCAGTGTCGCTACCTCAGGTTCAAGTATCTCTGAGTGAATATTTACCTGAAGATCATATGGTCTGTAGAACCACCAAGAATTCGGTACCATCCCAGGTAAATATAGAATAGCACAGATTTCATATTTATTAATATTTGTGAACTAAATATTAATTTTACTTTAAAGGGGTTTCTATGTTCGATAGCGTACCTGATACGCTACAATGGGTTTCTTTGAAGCCTTACATTACACAGTAATAATATAATATTATTTTAAATGGTAGTAAACTTCTAGTCGTTTTATTGGCGGGAATGAACAAAACTAACTAAAATATGATTATACATGTTTTTTAAATATATTTATATTTATCCAATAAAAGTTAGAGGCCTAAATTGTGAATGAATCTAATTTTAAGCATAATTCACTTTAAAAGGTCGATTTACCTCCTATTAATGGAGAAACCTCATTAAATTTTTTTGGTCACATTAATACATAATATTAAAAAAAAATACAATCCTTATTTATAATGGGGACATCAAATTTTACTTTGGGTAATTTTTTGGTATTTTTATAATAAAGTACATTTTTAATGAATAGTGAAAAATATGGTATTTTAATTCAAAATTTCCTTTTAATATAATTTATGTATATTGTTAGATTATCTTTTTAATTAGTTTTAAAGTTTAATTAAAATATATTTTTACCATTTGATCTAATTTTGGTCATTGGAATTAATTTCACTTGGAAATTGGACATAAACAAGTGTTAATCTTTTGATAGTTATTATTTCTTAAAAACGCGCTTTTTGTTTTGAGAGTGGGAATTAATTTTGAATTAATTTATTCCACTTCTGTGTTTTCAATTAGGAATAATGGATTCCATATTTAGAATAAGGAGGTCCAAATCGTGTAAATAGAAACTTTTTTTAGACATTTTAAATATTTACTTCAGTAAATATTTTATTTACCGTGGTTAAAGGGTAAATTAAGTAAATATGGGTAAATAACTAATATAATAATAATATAAAATTACCCTTAAACATGTACTAATACTATTGGTTGATACATATCAGACCATGGGAATCTTTGGGTATATTTTTTGACCCCATGGATCCACATATGAATGATAATGACACTTTAGATAAATTAATTTAAAGTAAAGGAAAAATTGACATAAACAAAAATCATTTAGTAAAGTAATTTTTGTATGGTGTTATATATGTCATAATTTCTACTATAAAAATTCATTAGAAATATAAAAAGATTTTCTACATCATGGTGTTTTTTTAATTTTTATACATCAAATTAATTAAATTATTTATGACACAATAATGATGTAGTATTTACCTCATTAATAAATTATTCAAATAAATAAGAATAAAATGACTAAAATATTATCCAAAACATGTAAAATTCTGATTGGATGATTTTATTTAGAATATGAGTCATCTTATCTTCTACTTTAATGATTCTTGGACCTTTAGAAACCGAATATCATTATATAATAAAATAATATTATCCCACATTTTTAAAGATCCCCTCCTCCACCTTATAAAAGGAGACCATTTCTAAAAAATTACTCACACCTCTAAAGCCATTTGGATTTCCTAAACATAGACCAATTAAGCTCCGTACATCCATTTACTCCCCCTAGATGCCTTACCTTAGGATTAAAGAACTCCAAGAAGTTCTTTTGGTTCAAACCAAAGGAAGTTATCCAAATTAAAGGTAACGATTTCTCTTAAATTGTTTTCTTTTATTTTATGTCTCCAACCCCTAATATCTTTTTATTACATTATTTTGTAACAAAACATTATCCTAAATATCCTAGGATTTTTTTATGAGAAGTATTCTAACTACACATATAGACACCTCCTTCTAATGGATGAAGAACATAATGTTTCTGTAGATGGAAAACTAACGCCTCACGAAACGATGATTTTTCAAATATCTCCAACCGCCTCTCATGGTCTCCATTATGATGGAACTATATTTAAATATGATATATATTATTTTTATGTTTTCTTTATGCTTCTGTAATTTCCATTTATAGCATATCTTAATGGTTTCTATTATGGGTAAACACGATAATTTCATTTGAGGAAGTGCGGACTTTCGCTCCCTCAAAGTGATATGACTCATTCACACCATATATGGTACGTATAAAGGATAGATTTAATGATATTATAAATTATAAAATACTGGAATTATAATAATACTATGTATCATTATGTTTTAATTCCATTAAATATGAAATAGAAATAGAAGTATCATTCATGCGTACGTACGGCTTACCGTCTCCATGAACGGTGCATTTCATTTCTTACCTCTAAATGTTATGTACAATTATAAATACATTTATATTCTGGATAAATATGATATATATGATATCCAAATCATTAATATCATTTTGGATAGAATTAACATTTTACCACATGGACAACTTGTAAATATAAGGTGTTCATTTTTTGACTCAAGCACCAAATATCGACAAAATGAACATTATTAACATAAATGATTACATAATGTTAGTAAAATGGTAATAAGTGATATAAAATGAATAATAAACTTGAAAAAGGTTCTAAAGAAGGAATAAATTAACATTAGTTTGTTATTCTGGAGATTAAATAATGACCGAGTCAAGTCTGACAGGAGGTAAGGGACTTCGTCTCAATCTCCATTCATTGAGGCATATTTTGTTTTAATACACCACTTTATTTTATACGTTGTATAAACACCCTTCACTTTTCAAAGGGAATATTTTTCTACAAAGTGTTTTAATAAATGACAAAAAGGAATGTTTTTTTAACATAGGCGATGACACTGACCTTTTCTGCCGCTGTCAGTATTATTTGATCATTGGCTTCCTCAATAGACCGTAATGTTTAAAAAAAATACCATATAGTCTTTTATTTATTTTGTTATTGAAAATGGTTTTGATAATGGATTTGTTATTTCAACATATTGAAGTGATATATTTTGATTGAAATGTGGAAAGGTTTTTTTCCTTCATATTTGTTTTATGTCTTATGATTTTATAATGGTACTTGGACATTTCATGAGTGGTTACGTGATAAACCAAATGACGGGTGGTGCCGTGAATACCGAGATGTGTGGTTATGTTATAACCTCCAATGCATTGGGTATGGATGTCGGCCGTATGGCTATTCCATTTAGTGATATTTATGGAATTCTACCATATAGTTATTCCATTTATGTATGTTTATGTCCCTAGTTACCTTTATATGTTTTTTGTTCTTTATATGGGTTTTATGGTAATATTTTGGTTAAAAGGGGGTATGTAATGATCTTTTATTCAATGAAGATTATTTAATAGTTCATAAAGGTAAATAGTATTACTTATGTTAAAGTACTCCTGGTTTACATGTTGTTTTGAAAAACTAACACTTTTATTTCTTTGTGTATCCCTTACCGAGCTCTTTATGCTCATCAAAAGTTTTTGAAATGTTTTTCACAGGGCATAATGTGGATTAGGGTCAAGGATGAGATCACAGAAAAATCATGTTGTCTTAAACATTTAATTAGAAATGAGTCTTTTTTTTTCAAGAGTTTTTATTTTATGAAATAAAATGGATACCGGGTAGAAGTGTGTATTGTGTAATCTCTTGAGATGTAATAGTTATGTCCTAATTATCTAAAACTCTAAACCTGAAAGGATCCTCAATGTGAAATATTTATTTAATTCAATACTATGTATTGTTCAAGGCCGAATCCTTATAATTGGTATCAAAGGTCGGTTTAGACTACTCTAAGAGTCAGAATATTGTTAAATTAATGTTCATAAATTAATTTCAGTTAAGATTTAAATGATATATCATTTACATATTACCATGTTGCTTCACCTAATATATTTATGTGTTAGGAATGGTTTTCCAAAGAGGAAACAGTGCAGCTATGTTAGGACGACATCAGGAGGAAGAAGACCTTCCAACTCGGCAACCTGAGATGGTCAAAATCAGAACTGAATAGTTTTTTGAAGTGATCATAGTTGACTAAAGCTATAATTGGTGGTGGTATCCATGCACGAGATCACCCAGATCAAAAACAGAGGAACATGTCAGTAGTGGAGAATTTCATGAGGCAACATCCCCCATCATTCAGAAGATCATCTGATCCGATGCTAGCAGAAGGGTGTATTAAAGCACTGTAAAAGATTTTAGATGTCATGGGGTGTTCAGAACATCAAAAATTTAATATTACTGTTTATCATTTTGAAGGTGAAGATGATCAGTGATGGTCGATGGTGAAAAATATCAAGGATAGTGCAGAGATTTATGCACTTGATTGGATGAATTCAAAGGTATGTTTCATGAGAAATATTTTCCTATGGTGGTTCATCTTAGGATGGAAAAAATTTCCTAGAATTGAGGTAGGAGGATGACTCAGTGGCTTCTTATGAAGCAAAGTTCACTCAACTGGCAAGGTATGCACAAAATTTCATCTGAGATCTTTATAGTAAGATAAATCGATTTTACTTAGGATTGAAGCCACGATATCGAAGAGAATTAGGCTCTCGTGAGTTCAAACGTTATGAAAAACTTGTTCGCTGTGTGGAGAAGGTAGAAATGGAGTTTGAAGATGGTCAGGTGTTATTTGACAAATAGCAGAATAAGAGGTCAAGTTGACAGGAAAAGGGGAAGAATTCATCAAAGAAACCCTAAGGTAAGAAAACTAAATATCCCTCTTGTGAGATGTGTGGTAAAAAGCATCCTGGAGAATTTTTACCAAAGTCTTGAAAGTGCTTCTAGTGTGGTAAGTCTGATCGTATTGCCCATAAATGTTAAGAAGATGATCAATCAGGCAATGAAAAGCCATCTATATGATGTTTTAAGTGCAATAAAATGGGTCACTATGCAAATGAATGTCCAAAAAAACTCAACCGAAGGAAAGAATCCAGACTACAAGAAGAAAGGGCTGGTGAAATCCTTTGCAACTACTTCAGCAGATGTTGGTCCATCGAATGAAGTAGTATCAGGTATACTTTTTGTTTTCTCAGATTATGCCAATGTGTTGTTTGATTCAAGGTCTACCCAATATTTCATTTCTGAGAAGTTTTCTCGTAAATTGGGAGTTTCATCTCATGATATGAATATTGAACTTATCGTAAAAACACCTGGTTGAAATGTTAAGACAAAAATAAATTATAAGAACCTTCATGTCCTTGTGTTTGGAAAGAATCTACCTACAAACCTTACTGATTCGCCTCTAGTAGAGTTTGATGTTATTTTGGGCATGGATTGCCTTTCTTTTTACCATGCTAAGTTTGACTACAGAGCTAAAGAGATTTCTTTTCATAAAGATTTTCAGTTTGTGTACAATAATGAACCCTTTATTTTGATAACATATCAAGAAGTTGAAAAACTGGTAAAAGACAAAAATGAATGTTACCTTGATCATATTGTTGAAACGAAAGGGACTGTTCAGATTAATGATGTGCCAGTGGTAAATGAGTACATTGATGTTTTTTCCTGAAGAGTTAGTTGGTATAATTCCTAATCGAGGAATTGAATTTACTTTTGACTTAGTTCCTGATGCTAAGACAATTTCAAAACCCCCTTTATCGAATGGATAAAATTGAACTTCTAGAGTTAAATATGAAATTTCAAGAGTTTTTAGATAAACGATTCATTCGACCTAGCACATCACTATGGGGTGATCCTATATTGTTTGTTAAAAAGAATGATGGTTCAATGAGACTTTTCATTGATTATAGACCATTAAATAACATTAATGTTAAGAAGAAATATTTTTTGCCTCATATTGATGATTTTTATTATTATCTCCAGGGAGGTTCAGTTTTTTTATGATTTACTTGAGGTCGGGGTACCATCAGTTGAAAGTAAAAAAAGTAGGAATTCTAAAGACCACATTTCATACTAGATATGGCCATTATGAATTTGTTGTTATGCCTTTTGGTTTAACCAATGCACCTACTGTATTCATCGATCTTATGAATAGAATTTTCTGTGAGTTCTTGGATAATTTTGTGGTTGTGTTCATTGATGATATTTTGGTTTATTCCAAAAGTAAAGAGGAACATGAAAGTCATTTAAGGGTTATCTTGTAAACCATAAAAGAAAACCAATAGTTTGGGAAATTCAGAAAGTGTGAGTTCTGGTTGCAACAAATATTCTTCCATGGTCACATGGTTTCAAAAAATGGCATAATAGTTGATCCTGCTAAAAAAAGTTGTTAACGAATGGCCGAGACCCACAAATATAACTGAGATTCGTAGTATTCATGGTTTGGTAGGTTATTACTAGAGTATTGTTGAAATTTTTTCATGGTTATCTAGATCAATGACTAAGTTAACTCGAAAAGGCGTTAAGTTTATTTGGACAAAAAGATGTGATGATTGTTTTCAGGAATTAAAAAAGAGATTGGTGAATGCTCTAGTTTTGGCACTACCATCCCAAAATGGTGGGTTTTTTTATCTACATTGATGCTTAGTTGAAATAAATTGGTTGTGTCCTAATGCAGAATGATTAGGTAATTGCTTATGCTTCACGTTAGTTGAAACCACATTAGTTAAATTACCCTACACATGATTTGGAATTAGCTGCTGTTGTTTTTGCTTTAAAAACTTCGAGGAATCATTTGTATGGAGTAAAATGTGAAATATATACTGAACAAAAATGTTTAAAATATATATTCACTCAGAAAGAATTAAACATGAGACTGAGGAGATGGCTGGAATTAATCAAGGATTATGATTGAAAGATCCATTTCCATCTGGGAAAATCAAATAAAGTTGTCGATGCTTTGAGTCGAAAAAGTAATGCTTTATTAACCATGATACATTGGGAATAAGATCCTTTGGTTTTTGATTTGATAAAATTTGGCATAGAAGTTTTTGGTGCAGAAAATTCTTCTGTTTTGTATTAGGTGTCAGTGAGATCATCTCTATTAGATAGAATAATGAAAGCACAGAAAGAAGATAGTGAGTTATAGAGAAACGTAGAGTTGGTTTAGAAGGGTAAGATGACTAGTTTTAACAATGATAATGATTGTGTTTTGAGTATTGGAAAGAGATTATGTGTGCCTTGTGATTCACAGTTAAAGAATGAGTTGTCATATGAAGCTCATAGTTCCCTATTTTCAGTTCATCCTGGAAGTACTAAGATGTACAAATATCTTTGAGAGTATTATTGATGGGATGGAATGAAAAGAGATATTGCTGATTTTACTGTGAAGTGTTTGACTTGTCAGCAGGATAAAGAAGAGTGGTAGTTACTGAAAGGGATGCTTCAGTATTTACCAGTTCCATAGTAGAAATGGGAAAATATATATCTGGACTTCGTTGTGGGATTACTGAAAACATCTCGAGGTAATAATGAAATCTGGGTTATTGTTGATCGATTGACTAAATCTACTCATTTACTTTCTATTAGAGATAAATTGTCTCTAGATAAACATTCTCGATCATATGTTAAAGAGATATTCAGGTTGCATGGAGTTACCCTATCCATTGTATTTGATCGTGTTCCCAGGTTTACTTATAAATTTTGTAAAGGCCTTCATTAGTCGTTGGGTACTGATTTAAATTTTAGTACAACAATTCATCCTCAATCAGATGGGCAGTTAGAACGAATAATTTAGAAATAGGAAGATATGTAACGTTCTTGTTCAATGGATTACCAAGGAAGTTAGGACCAACATCTATCTTTGGTTGAAGTTTCCTATAATAACATTTTTCATTCTAGTATACAGATGGATCCATTTGAGGCATTATATTGAAAACGTTGTCGAACTCCAACTTTTTGGGATGATGTAGGTGAAAGGAAGTTTATGGGACCAGAATTGGTAGAAGATATGGCAGAGAATGTTCAGTTGATTCAGAATCACATGATAACAGCTCAGAGCAAATAGAATAGTTATGCAAATAACTGAAGGAAGGATCATTATTTTGAGTTAGGTGATCATGTCTTTCTCAAAGTTTTGCCTATGTAAATGTGTGATGAGTTTTGTTAACAAGGGAAAGTTGAGTCCTAGGATCATTGGGCCTTATGAAATTTTGGAGAAAGTTGGACCATTTGCATACAAAGTGGCTTTACCTCCATGTTTATCCTAGGTACATAATGTTTTTCAAGATTCTATTTTGAGAAATTATATGCCAGATCCATCTCATTTTTTGAGCCCAGAGGTATTTTAGTTGGAAGAGAATATCTCTTATGAAGAACAACCAGTTCAGATTCTTGACCATAGAGAGAAATTGTTGCGGAATATGGTAATTCACCAGGTAAATGTTTTGTGTAAAAACAATATGGTTGAAGAGACAACATGGGAATCTGAAAATGCTATGAGGGATAAATACCACCACATATTTTGATAAGTAATATTGCGAGGATGCAATTCCCAAAAAGGGGGAAGGATATAACATCCCAAGTAAATAAATAATAAGACATATTTCATATTTATTAATATTTGTGAATTAAATATCAATTTTTTCTTTAAATGGGTTTCTATGTTCGATAGTGTACCCGATGCACAACAACGAGTTTCTTTGAAATCTTACGTTGCACACTAATAATATAATATTAATTTAAATGTTAGTTAACTCTTCATAGTTGTATTGGTGGTAAGAAACAAAACTAACTATAATATGATTATACATTTTTGTTAAATGCATTTACATTTATCCAATAAAATTTAGAGGCTTAAATTGTGAATGAATCTAATTTTAAGCACAATTTACATTAAAAGGTCGATTTAACGCCTATTAATGGAGAACCCTCATTAAAAATAATTTTGGTCACTTTAATACATTATATTTTACCAAATAAAATCCTTCTTTATAATAGGGACATCACATTTTACTTTGGGTAATTTTTTGGTAATTTTCTGATAAAGTGCATTTTTAATAAATAGTGAAAAATACTGTATTTTAATTAAAAATAGATTTTTAATAAAATTTATGTATATGGTTATATTATCTTATTAATTTGTTTTAAATTTTAATTAAAATATATTTTTACCATTTAATACAATGATGGTCATTGGGTTTAATTTCACTTTGAAATTGGATATAAACAAGTGTTAATCTTTTGATAGTTATTATTTCTTAAAAACACACTTTTTTGTTTTGATAGTGGAAATTAATTTTGAATTAATTTCTTCTACTTCTGTGTTTTGAATTTGATAAAATGGATTCCATATTTGGAATTAGGAGGTCCAAATTGTGTAAATAGATAAATTTTATTTTTAGACATTTTAAATATTTACTTCAGTAAATATTTTATTTTATGTGGTTAAAGCGTAAATCAGGTAAATAAGGGTAAAACAATAATGTAGTAATAATATAAATTTACCATTAATCATGTACTAATCCATATGGTTAATGAATATTCAACCATGGGAATATTTAGGTCTATTTTGGGATCCCATGGAGCCACTTATGAATGATAATGACACTTTAGATAAATTAATTTAAAGTAATGAAAAAATTGACCTTAAAAAAATCTTTTAGTAATGGAATTTTTATATGGTGTTATATAAGTCATATTTTCGACTATAAATATAATTTTAAAATCTAAAAAGATTTCCTACATCATTTTAGTTTTTTTATAATGGTTAGAAATCAAATAAATTAAATTATTTACGACATAATATTGGTGTAATATTTACCTCATTAATAAATTAATTAAATAAATAAGGTTATAATGATTAAAATATTATCCAAAACATGTCCAATTCTGACTGGATGATTTTATTTCGAATAAGAGTCATATTATATTATACTTTAATTATTATTGTACCTTTATAAACCAAATATCATTATATAATAAAATAATATTATCCCACGTTCCGGAAGAGCCCCTCCCCCCCTCTTATAAAAAGAGACAATTTATTACCAATTACTAACACCTTTCAAGCCTTTTGGCTCACCCAAACTCTTCCCAATTAATCTTCTTACATCCCTCTCCTCCCCCTATAAGCCTTAACTTAGGCAGAAGGAACATCGAGAAGACTTTTTGGTTCAAACCAAAGGAAGCTACCCAAATTAAAGGTAATGATTTCTCTTAAATTGTTTTCTTTTATTTTACTTCTCCAACCCCTAAAATATTTTTATTCCTTTCTTTTGTAACTAAACCAGTATCCTCTATATACTAGATTTTTTTTATGAGAAGGATTCAAATTACACATACACACATATCCATCTAATGGATGAAGAAAACAATGTTTCTGTGGATGGAAAACTAACACCTCATAAAACGATGATTGTTAAAATATCTCCAACCGCCTCTCATGGTGGCCATTATGACAGCACTGTATTTATATATGATATAAATTATATTTATTTTTTTCTTTATTCTTTTGTAATTTCCATTTATTTCATACCTTTATGGTTTCCATTATGGGTAAACATGATAATTTCAATTGAGGAATTGCAGACTATCGCCCCCTCAAATTGATATGACTCATTCATAACATTTGTGGTACTTATAAAGGATAGATTTCATGATATTATATATGATAAAATACTGGATTTATAATACTACTATGTAACATTATGTTTTAATTCCATTAAATATGAAATAGAAATGGAAGTAGCGTTCATGCATACATACAGCTTATCGTCTCCATGAACGGTGCATTTCATTTATTACCACTATATGTTATGTACTATTATAAATACATGTATATTATGTATATATATGTTATATATGATATCCAAATAATTAATATCATTCTATATATAATAAACCTTTTACCAGTTGGACAACATGAAAATATAAGGTGTTCATTTTTTGACTTAAGTACCAAATATCGACAAAACGAACATTATTAACTTAAATGATTACATAATGTTTATAACATGGTAATAAGTGATATAAAAAATGATACACTTGAAAAAGATTGTTGAGCAAGTATAAATTAACTTTAGTTTATTATTCAGGATATTAATGAACAATCGAGTCAAGTCGGACATGAGGTAAGGGACTTCATCTCAATATCCTTCCAATGAGGCATATTGTTTTTAATACATGACTTTATTTTATACACTGTATAAACACCCTTGAAATTTCAAAGGGAATATTTTTCTATGAAACAATTTACTAAAAGACAAAAAATAATGTTTCTTTTTACATAAGCGGTGACAACCACCATTTCCACCACCACGAGTATTATTTGATCTTTGGCTTCCTCAACGAGCAGTAATGTTTTTTAAAAGAAAAAAAAATTCCATATACTCTTCTATGTATTTTGGTATTGAAAATGGTTTTGGTAATTGATATTTATGTCAATATATTTAAGTGATATATTTTGATTGAAATGTGGAAATCTTTTCTTTCCTTTATATTTTTTTATGTCTTGTTATTTTATAATGGTACTTGAACATTTGACAAGTGGTTAGGTGATAATCCAAATGACCGGGGGTGCCGTGAATACCAGGACAGGTGGTTACATTATAACTTCAAACGAATTGGGTATGAAAGTTGGTCGTATGGCTATTACATTTAGTGATATGTGTGGAAGTTTACCGTATGGTTACTCCATTTATGTATGTTAATGTCCCAAGTTACCATTATATATAATGTGTCCTTTATATGGGTTTTATGGTAATCTTTTGGTTACAAATGGGTAAGTAATGATATCTAATTTAGTGAAAAGTGTTTACTACTTCATAAAGGTGAAAAGTATTACTTATGTTAAAGTATTCATGGTTTACTTGTTGTTTTGAAAAACTAACTGTTTTACTTCTTTCTGTATCCCTTACAGTGCTTTTTATGCTCATCCCATGTTTTTGAAATGTTTTTCATAGGACATAATGTGGATCAGGGTGAAGGATGAGATCAAGGAAAATCCATTATGTCTTAAACATGGAACTATACGTGACACTTTTTTTCATCATTTTTTATTTTATGAAAAAAATGGATACTGGGTAGAAGTTTCTATTTTGTAGTCTTTTGAGATGTAATAGTAATATCCTAATTCTCTAAAATTCTAAACCTGAAAAGATACACAATGTGAATTATTCATTTAATTCAATATTATGTAATGTTTAAGGATGGGTCCTTATAAATCCCCCCAAAAGGTAGCGTCTCCATATTTTTAGGGTGAATAATACTTCTATCAGTACCAGGTAGTGAGTCGTGTAGTTCTTCTCACAGAGTATCCATCACCTTGACTTGTACTTAATGAATGTCATTCAAAGATTTATTTTTATAATGAAACGTACCAATGAAAATGGTAAGTGAGTAAAATTATCCAATTGTAAGAGGCTATATACGGAAATCATTTGGAATACCCCATGTCTCATTCTGCACTTGAAGGAGAGTAATCCACAAAATAGGCACACTGTCCAACCCACTAGTGGAACATCAAGAAGGGTTAAACATAAAATTCCACTTGAAATGTGAGGGCCTGATATGAAATTCCCTCTCACAACCATTCCGTAAACACAGAATTCATAGGGACTCATCCACCACACCTCGAAACTATCCTCTTTGGATAGAACTAACTCACCCTTATGTTTTTCTCACATCAAAGAAATGTGTATTGGTGGGGGAAGGACATATCTTCTTCATGTAGTCAAAGAAACATTGAGAAACACTAATACACGGTTACACTAGTGCTCTGCATCACCCCGGTAAAACATCAATTAAATATAAGAAACAAAAGAGTACATCACATAGAGTTAAATAAGTTATTATAAAAAATTTAGAAAAGACACGAGGTGTTGATGTTATAATCTATTGCTCCACTGGATCATACACATCCAATGATTGTGGTTCCCTATAGCCCCAGCTTCTAGCTTTATGATTCTGACATGGGCGACCTAGTAGTGATGAAAAGAACTCAAAATGTCATCCCCCACATTCAGATCCTCATTCCCATATATCAGAACCACCTCTATGAAGTCCACCCTATACCCTCCAAGTAGATTTATGATCACGATGTTTTCTCTATTGTGGCGGTCCACCCATTTCGTGCCTAAGATTCTCATAACATCTCATTGGGTAGTCTTGTGCCATGTGACCTTTCCCATCATGATCATAACCTTTTCCCTCCTCCTCCTATCACCCCTGCTATGTTCGGCCTCACCCCATATAACTATGTGCATGAGGCCGATTATGATGAGGCCTCCTATGTTGAGATCTTATCATCTGAAGCCTACTGGCGGTGGTAGAAGTCTCAGCTCGATAGTGCCCACTTCCAAAAAAAATCTATATAGAATCCCTCTGATAGGAATCACTCTTACACCAGTGCCTACTACAACACAAAGGAAATGGTGGGGATGCACAAGGGTACTAAGATAGTATTAATCTCTCTATGGAGTCACTGCTCAAACTACTGTGCTTGAAAGTAGCTGTCACATATCATGTCAAAAGAGTAGCGTGTAAATTATATGAACCTAGTCTCATACTCATCGACCATCATCCCTACCCGAGGAAACTATAGGAGCAGCTGAATCTGAAAATAGTGAAATAAGGAGGGGTATTACTCCTCATGAAACAACTGCTGGAAGACACCCCACAATAGATCTGAATCATTGAGTATCTAAGGTAATAGGATCCACCAACTCCCAACTGGTCAATGGGAAAGGCCATATTCCCAATCCACTATTTGATCTGTCAGTGTACATACATTTTTGAAGATGCAAACAATCTACTCAATCCAACCCTCATCTACCTGAGGGGCTGGCTCACCACATAACAACAATGATCTCTATTGATGGAACTCCCGAAGATAACTCAGTATCTTCATTTCCTTATCCTTATATGTTGGTCTATCTATAGTCTAATAGGTGGAGGTGATACTTTCTACCCACCTAGAGGAAGGGGATAGCGTGATGGGTCTTAAATTGAGGCATTATCACTCACATGGACTTCTTTTACAGCCGAAACAATTATCTTGGATGTCTGTCGTTGTAAAGACATCTTAAATGTTATCTAGGAGTTTCACAGGCTGATGAGCATATATTTATGTATATATCAACACTAACAGGGAGCTGACTAATGAAGAAAAATCAACGACTCATTCCTATATAATTCATTTACCATTGATCCATGAAACAAGTGTCTCAGGGTGTTCAGTTGACAAGTGTGTAATCAGGGTCTTGGTGAATGGATTCATTGACCACTCATACCACCAACGAACTCCCTATATTGAGATCTTCTCTAGATACACTTCAACAATGTTTCCCTAATCCAAATTAAGACATTTTTATGGAAACATCCGAACAACCTCCCAAGGGTCGATCCAACATGGATACCACTTTGTCACAACATGACCCATGTCGGGGTTCGAGCTGCAACTACCCTAAGACCACCTCCATAATATAGGGGTGGCGACAAGAACCAAATGCCAAAAAAACTATGGGAAGAAATTTTCTAATAACATGTACACACACATCATACTTAATGTAAAATGGAATTGGATAGAATTAATAGATGATACATGTTGTAAATAATCCAAAACCTTCATGAACCACTAACAAACATAATTACGGTAATGTAAACTAAATGAAAATGGTGGAAAATACACGCCCAACCAAAAGAGTTCCACAACTTGGTAGTAATTGGAAATTAAAATAGCTGAAACATCCCCGCTCCTAAATCCCAAGCAATGACTGTAGTATGCAGTCCAAGCAACTATATCCATATTCTCCTCTATATTCAAGATCAACATGTCTTTCATCTTCATAAGGAATGTCACATGAGAGAAAATCCTATGTATTGGTGAATATAAAAATACTCAATAAGATACAATGAAAATACGATGGGGAGCCATAATAGATACTGTGAAAAGGAAAGCAGTAGATTGGATATGATAAAACAAAAGGAGTGTAGCTCATCCCAACATGAGTGTGATGTAAACTCATCGAAAAACAAGGAGATAGAAATGGTGAGAAGATGATCTTATCATTGAGTATTTTCAAACTATAGTAATAGAGTCGATTCATCCAACCATGAGAAGATAGACACTAAAACAATGTGTCACACCTTGCACGTCTTCACCTCTCCTAGAAGGAATGTAGAAAAAATCCAAGGAGTGGGAACTGGAATAAGAATGTATAGATATATATTCTTGTCCAATTAAACCAAATCTAGAGGGGAAGTGGACATTCATCTAATAGTTCATCCTACGAATAGTGCCCCCAACAGTTCTTAATGTAAACAACATCAATTCCCAGCATCAGTCATATATTCTCTTAACAACCAGTAAAGGGGACTCAATCACCCAAACATAATACTATCTACATTGGGATGATCTGTCTCGCCCGCACAGGCTTCAGTCACGTCACAAGGATTTGTCTTGGTGGGGGAAACCATCTCTCTTTCACATGTTTCTAATGTTATTTCAACCACATCTCAATATTATGCTGAATAAATGAGGGATTACAAACACATAGTAGAGGAACCACACCATAGTGTATCAAGGGGATTCCAATTGGATACTCATTATAAAGGACCCACATCTTAATGCATCTGGGGGATTCCACTCTCATTCATCAAGGATCTACTCCCAAGCACATCTGGGGAATTCCTCTCAAATAGTTTTCTTAGAGGACACACTCCCAAATGCATCTGGTGGATTCCCCTCTAGTTCATCGTGGAACCACACCCTAGCATGTAAGGGGTATTACACTTAGATAGTCATCATAGAGTACCCACACAGTGATGCATCTAGGGTATGTCAATCTAGTTCATTTAGGACCCTCTACGCAGTGTGACAGGGGGATTCCACTAGAAACTATCATCAGAGATCCACTACCTAGACTAGATGGAGGGTAGTATCCAAACATTTCTGGCCATACCTACTAGATGGTACCTCCTGGGAAGCACCAAGGAACACTACCCATACTAGTTCGATGGTATCTCTCAGAAATAACCAAGGAAAACTGGAATCCTAGTTGGATGGTGCCTCTAGGAAGAATACCATTGTTCTCATTGGGTGCCACCCTGAAACATCTCTCATCGAAAATAAACTTCTACTATAGAGGCCACCAAAATGTTACATGTATAAAAAACTCAAAATATTCTACTCACTGGCCCAAATCAAAGTCTTGAAGAAATATATATAAGGGATATAATATTTTAAAATGGGTACATAGCCCAAGTGGGGCTCACACGATGTGTTACCCTACCTCATCACCTGGTTGTGTACCTAGCCATTATTTATTAATAAATTGTGTACAAGAATCCCTTGGAATGCCATGGTACTCTTAGAGTACATGAAAAATCTATTAAAAAGGATGATGAACACACAACGCTCATTGTTGATCTCAAGGGAATGAACCAAATTTACTGACATGCCTCCTCAAATGGCCCTAAAAAAATTGACCACATGTCTTCATACATCTTCTCCACTCTTAGAAGAGTTGATACCAAATTAAGCTGTGGGTTCTCTACCAAAATAGTTGAAGGATTATTAATTAATATTCCTTTCATATTTACACATTTAATGAGATCATAAATAAGGTATTTCACATCCAATTGGACCATACCTTTATGATCCTTGGAGGAAAACATGCAAGGTAAACTATCCACTCTCCCCCAATGGACATCTAATGGAAGAGTCATAGGTTGCCACATTGAGCATGAAAGTCATCATGTGGAGTTCACCACTAGATCCCGAAACAATTTTACTAATCATTCCATTTTGACCATCAAGGAAAGACCCATAGATTCAACTAATAATTCATCCAAGAAAGAAACCTGGTTAATAAAATTATTCATTTTCCCCTAACACGTGTGAAACCGCCCTCATGGGGCCCACACATCATCATTAGTTTTAACACCCAAAAGTAGATTTGAAAGGTCCTTACAAACACCAAGGTCACACCGGCACTGTTGTTTATTAAAATGGTCCTTCTTTTTAAGAGATAGGTCCAACACAAGATTTCAAAATAATAATAATAATAATACGATTATTATTTTATATTTGATTTATGCATAACCAAACACTGATAAAAAATTTAAATAGTCACAAACATGTCTAAAAATATCTATCTCGATGAGAGGAACCCATGGATATAGAAAGTGTGTCAATCAGATGCCCCTATTAGAAGATACATTTATTTAAAGACTCCGGGGCCCGATTCACATTGTTATGAACCCTACACGTCAGACCCATCCACCAAGGTCGGCCTCCTCCGACTAGCCCAATCCTATATCATTGTCTCATGCCCCAGCCATGTTTCCTGGCCTACATTCCACCAGTCTAGCCAACCTTCCACCGGCCTTGGACACTCCCAGCCTATTACTTTTGGCACACCACCTTGATCCCCCCATCTACATTACACTGCCCTGCGAACTGCAGGCCATGCTACCTACCTTAGTCACCTAATCTCACCACCATGCTACAATGGCCTTATCAAAACATCGATGATCATCCCTCTAGCCACCTCCACTCTCAACCCCTCTAGATCCGCTCCACCATCCCAATGCACACATGCCACGCCTCCGTTCTGCTGCCCTGGAGCCCTGTCCTGCTACCATAGAACTACCTTATCCGCCTTGGCTCTAGCACATGACCATAATACCTTTTATCACCTACATCCACCATCCTTAGATCCTCGTCTCATCAAATTGGATCCCCTCACCAATTTCCTACACCAGCTCACTTGCCCGACCACCACTTCCTGAAACCGTGGCCATCATGACACCAGTGCTCTAGTGGTCCCTTCTAAATACCAGTGGGCCCCATTAATTTACTTTATTGTGAACTCGAAACTAGATCGTTGATCCCCATGATGAGAGTGTCACGATTCCTATCTTTGATTGACTATCCGATGATGGGTTGATATGTCCAAAAGTGCAAGACAATTTTCTAGGGAGAATAAATGAATTATATATAATATGGGGATTCAAAATAGAGGTCGGACGATGAATTTTTTCGTTCAACCATCCCCTAAATGTTCAAGGTGATAAAATTGAGGATGAAATCAAGAATTATGTTTGGAATTGAAAATAGATGTGTGAAAATAAAAAGGAATCCTAACTCAATTCATTCATCATTGACAACATGTCTATTGTGATCCTGCTTTGATCCGCTGAGGATCTCTCGAAGAAATATCCTTGATTCGATGAAGAATGGCCGAATAATAGTCAAGAAAGAGAGGTGGAGAGGATTAATTCTAACTGTAATCCACATTTCTTAATAACTTATTTATATAAAAACACAGGTATACCTGCAAATGGTCGCAATATCAGCAACCCCCGCACCCTCTATTTTTAAGGTGTCCTTCAGTTAAATATCCCATTCCAAACTCAAGAGCTATTTGAGATTTCAAATACCTTTCCTTGTTCTAATGTTATATGATTCATAAATCGGGATACAATAATTAATTTTAATTATTTTATTGATAATTTTCACCTCAGCGACTTTTCGCACAGAATCCTCATACCGAAGAATGTTATGTCATGCCTTTTGTAAAAACCACATTTTGGACTCAACCATGGCTTATGATTTCTGAACTGAGGTACCATCTAATAGTCATCCCATTTCCTTCAAGTGTATCATATAAAAATAGTAATTATTTTTTAAAAAAAATTTCTAGGCATACCGGGCCTCAGAATAAAAAATCGTCTTAGCGCCTACCTCTAGAAATATATGAAGAAATATTAAAATGTCTTACAAAAAAAATTCTGTCTCTAAAATCAAATCACTTTCTAGATAAAAACATTGGGATGTGGCTCTACGACAGATGTACCTAGTAGTTACAACTTTGACATGGTTTTCTAGGACTAACTCGTTGTAACCTAGTACATGACAATATACCCTGTTTCACACCTTGTTTGACTCTCTTGGGTGATATGATTTAGATGATTCATATTTTTCTTAAAAACTATGAAAATAGCTTTGAAAATAAAACATGAACTCCGTATAATTATCAATCATAAAATGATAATTACGACCATATAAATTTAATTGGATGAGGGAAATGAAATTAAAGAATGAATGTTATTACTAGTAATTGAATTATTTTTAGTTAGTTTTAAAGAGGTTTTTTCTAAGTAGTTTAACTAGTTATATATAAATTTATATAATAGTTATTATTAAGAATGATTCATTATATATTAATTAAGGAATAATATCAGATTAAAAAATTAAAACATATGGTGATTTGTTAGTAATAACTAACTAATGAATAATATATTATTAATGATTGAAAAGGAATTATAATAGAGTAATTTTAAAATGATTAAATAATGAATAACATTGTAATGAATAAATAGTTATTAAAAAAATGATTTTCTACATAAAAAGTATATTATTAAACCTTTGTATTATAGTTTGGGATATAATATGATGTTTTAAATTTCAGTGTCATAAAGATTATATAGTTTATAAATAATAATTATTATCAATAATGATTATTTGTACATTAATTAATTAAAAAATAGGATTAAAAAATATTACATATAATGATTATATAATAATTCTTATCATTGATAAAATTATAATTATGATCATATAATGTGAAATGGGAAAGAAAAAACACACTAAATAACTAATTAATTCCTTAAAAAATACAAGAAATAACATGAAAATTTCAAGAGAAGAGACATTGGTTGTGAGCCTAACTTTAGAAGTGGGAAAAACATGCTTATTTTCAAGTGGTAGCATAATGAAATCTTCCAAAAGTATGTACATAACTTTGGAATTTTGATAATCATTCAGACTTCTAATGAAATATATTATAATATCTATGATTTTTTATTTGAATGATGAAATGATTTAAAAACACCAAAGTAAAGTACATACCTTTTGAAGATGTCATTAATGTACTTTTGAAAATAATCTAGATTTTCCCACACATACAAAGTTAGTCTCATATCATCCAAACTCTCTTTTATTGAAACATGTTAACGTAATTCATTTAAATTATAAATCATCCATTAGTTATTTAATGTGTTTGTTCTTCTCAATTTCCTTTTAAATGATTATAAATGTCATTTTATCATGGAAAAATAATCTGATTTGATGTTTTCTCTTATTTTTACATAAGTTTCCAAACATTTGGTGGATTATATTCTAATAATCTTTTATATAAAAATATAGTATCATATTTTAGGGTATAAAAAAGACATTATAAAATTTTCATATAATAAATATTATAAGGCCAACCATCATTTTCAATATTAGTTACACTCTTAAAATCTTGATCAAAACACATTTTTGTCATAGAGAGTCATGGTTGGATGTGTGTGCTACTATGGGGAGTTTATTTAATCAAAATAAGGATTTTATTATAGTACAGAAACAACAAAAATGGTTAGTATAGATGATTGGGTAACCATAATTAAACATCAGGACTGAATTTTTGGTTACTTAAATCTTAGTCCCAATCAAGAGATCATTTCTATGATCTATAGGCATTCTAAATTACCAGCTACATTTTGTCATCTAGCTTGTACGTTGGTTGCTAATGTGTAGTGGGTACAAGAAATAAAATTATTTCTTGAAGGGTCAAATGGTACCATGATGGAGTTATATGTTGATATTTATATTGTAAAATAGTGTCCATTTGTATGAAGATGTAGACATACAAGATTTTTTGAACAAGAATACCCCATGAAATTGTAATTATTACAAATGATGTAGTAGAGGATAGACTAGATGATATCGGGGATATACAAGTAAATATTTTTTCACATTTGGATTCTTGTAATGATGGATTATATGGTGATAACAGTGCTAATGAAGAGCGAATATTGCCAGTTAGGGAGGGAGTTTATAAAAATGAATTAATTGTACAATGGACTCAACCCACAATAAATCATCTATCATTCTTTACAACATGGTCGAAAGTAATGACACATGTTTCTGAATTTGACTCCAATATTCTCATTCCCATAACTATTTTTTCTGGAGTTATACAATATAGGTTTACTAAGATGAACCAAACATTACATGTGGGAAGGGATTTTATAGCTACAATTTCATTAAAAAACACATTGAAGAGATTTCACATTGAGAGGCACTACAAATATATAGTTTAGAAATATAGACTTCAAAAATGACTCATATGGTGTGATGATTATGGGTATGTTTCTAGATTATACTTGAGGGAGATTCTAGACATTTTATTTGGTGGATGGTGAATCTTGAAGATTAATTCAGCTCATACTTGCATTCAGCCAATCATGCCATAAGATCTTACCTCATTGGATGCTGAATTTGAGGTATCCATTGGCATCAAGATGATTAAGACATGAAAAGATGTTCCAATAAGAATGTTTTGAGAGAATATAAAATAAAAATTTGGTTATAATATTTCGTATAATAAGGATTGTATGGTGATAGAGAAGGAAATTATGATGGTCTATGGTGATTGGGATTACTCGTTTTGGGTATTTATTCAATTACTTGAAATACTGAGACATAAGTACCAAGTTGTGTTTCATCTTCAAGTGAACTAACATGTGTCTCATGATAATTTACATGATCCAACTTGTGTTAAATTTGATAAGTTGTTCGTGTATTTTCTCCCCTCCATCTCCGCATTTTTTTTAGAAAACCGTTTATACAGATTGATGGAACGTTTCTTTAAAAAAATACCAGGGAATGTAATTGATTGTGGAAACCAAAGTAGGAAACCGTTAACCTCTTCTGCTTACCTTTTCCACTATGGACAAGGACAACTACAAATCATTGAGTTTGTTTTTGGCTATATCAGCAACAAATTCACTATCATTCTAGGTTTCTGTTTGATATCTAATCGACATCTGTCAATCAAAGTTGTAATAAATTTAGACCCTAATATATAGATACCCACAAATGAATATTATTGACTCTTCATTAGACACATTTATAGAGACATTAGTAAAATTTTCTATAAATTACATATGATGAAAGAAATTACAAGGCTTGGTATGCATTTTAATTGTTATATTATACTTTATCAACATAAAGATAAAATCAATTTATGTTAAATATAATAACTTCTGTGTAGAATATGATCAATATTAATGGAATTTTTATGAACGATTCGAAAAAATCCTCAAGTATAATCAAGAAGTTTATGATTATATGATGCAAATTGTAAATGAAAAATTGACATCAACATATATCGTTTGGAAGAGGTACATACACATGACCAAAAACATTTTGGGTTGCACCAATGGTGTATTCAAGGGGATTCAAAAGTTAACTAAAACTACCATAGTGAAAGTGACATTTTATCATTACATGAAGTACATTGCTGATAGGAAAAAATATATCCTTAGATTGGATTCAACAAGGGATAAGTAATGGAAGTTACTTTAAAGGAGAGATTCAAAATAACATTGAAGAATATTCTATTTATCATGTATTCTTTTTCCTCTAAATAGGTTCTTGAATTAAATTTAAAGAGTGTTAATAGCCTATCACATACATCATCAGTGAAAAAATGGTGATATTACTGGAAGAGAGGAAATATCAATGTGGAAACATCCAGGACTTATGGTTTCCATGAACTCATGCCACCACAACATGTACCTTTATGAACATATCATGGGAAGATGATATTGATCCAATACACTAGATAAACACCATTGCTAACAATAATTCTAAACCATGGATGCATATCAGGGAGTTTTGATATTTCTCAATTCCTGAAGGCCAGTCGATAGTGATAACTAACATCAAATAGTTGCATAAATGTGGAAGTTTAAAGGAAAATATGATGTAGAATGAGATGGATTGGTCTCAAGAACATGGAAAAAGATTGATATTCATGGTATTTCATCAATAATTCTATAACCAAATATGATTCCCTAACATTATTGGGTTGAGTTCACACTCTCATCCATAATGATGTATTATCTCCATTGTGATATTCTCATATTGTAATTTATATGGTGTTAATATAATATCCTTCATTTAAAACAATTTTTTGACATTTATGAAATATTTTATAAATTCCAATGTTAATTAAAAACATTTTTGATGATGTTATTAATGAAGAAAATGATAATAATACATATTTGACCTCACATCCAATGTCAGGATCATCTCAAAGAAACCATATTCAATGACAATGAAAATGACGATGATGATGACGTAAACCCAACTCATAATCGAGAAGAGGAAGACTATGATGAAAGAGAAGAATGTGATGAAAGTAAAGAAAGTAAATAAAGTGAATAAAGTGATGAAGGTGACGAAAGTGAAGAAAGTATAGAAATTGAAAAAGTGAAGAATGTGAAAAAAGTGAAGAAGGATAAAAAATTGAAGAATGTTAAGAAGAGTATACATTACTACATAATAAATCATTCCATGGCTAAACTATAAGGAAATTTTGTGAGAAAATAATTATAAAACATAGCATCATCTGGGAAATGATAATTAAATTATAAATCACACCATTTACTAAAAAAATTATATAATAGAGACGAAATTTATATATAAATCCCTATCCTACAAAACACCCTTTTCGAGGTAAAAACATATCTCAGAAACACTTGTAAAATTTTCTTTCTGAAACTTGATGTCATGGAATTTTCTTTTTCTAAAAAAAACTTCATAAAACAATGTGAATAAATATAGCATGTCTTACATTCTACAAGTCATAACATTATGATGACCATAATGTAATATTTAGTTTTTTCAAATACGACTCATTTCATTCTTTAACATATATATGGAGGATAATTTATTACACAATGAGAAGGTTCAGTAAATTTCCAAGGTTGTGCTATACGGTGGTGTGGTTCGACACGTCAGGGTGCCTCAGGCCCATTGTTTTCATCACTGGCCGCCTTCACCAGCCATTACACCATACCTCAACCGTTTTGGCCTCAAAATAATTATTGTATATGAAATCACATTTTTTGAAAATCACTTGCATTCTGGATTCCTAGAGAGGTGGAGGTCGGAGATACACACATTACACCATCCCCACGGATAGATGACAATCAAAATCATGGAGGTGGAATTTATTCTCAGTCATCCTTTATAGGAGGAATTCGTTATTGGACCCAATCATGCATACTCGCTTGATCTTTTTGATGTATTTCTAGGCATTGGAATTTTACTTAACCCAAGGGCTACAGATGGTGGGACGACATATATGACATGGTTTGAGACACACTTTTATCATTTACCTGATAACGCTAATGAGTTGACTATCATGAATCATGCCCGTACATATATATTATGAATCATTGGAGAGTCCCTATGTTCTAATCCCTTAGGTAAGCATGAGAACATGATGTATCTCACCTGCGGGAAAACATTGATCGGGTAGGGACACATATCTGGGAATATTTCTACTTAGATTACACATACATGGAATTATGAACGGAATGCCGCCCAGACCGTATAGATCGCGGGGGATGTGTCATCCTTCTTCAGATGTGGGCATGGGAACACATCCTTGTAGTCTTCCCAGATCTATCTAGAGAGTCAGTTCCTATAGAGGTGCTGCATGATTCTCTAGGTGAAAGCTAATATGATCACTCATATCAATTGGTTTCAGATACTGGTATGTGTTATTTAATGCAACTTATTTTTGTTTATCACTTTTGATGTTGTATTTTACAAGTGGACTCAGAAACATAACTTCGAAAATATTGGGACCCACCATTTGGGTGCATACCATCTCATGTTGTATAGTCTGCTTCCTGGCCAGGTATGTATATAAAATCTACCATGGTCTAACAATGTTGTTAATAGAATCAATTTTGGTTTTTAGTAAGTTATTTTTTTGACCAATCTAAAATGTCAATTTAGATTACATTTATCACATATTGGTCTATATAGGATCAGTTTCCATCATACTACACAACTGGACTTCATGATTCTATTTCTATAGTGGTGCTCAATCACTTTCTTATTATTGAGTGGAACCACCCTGATATATTTCTGATCCAGTTTGGCTGGGTTCATCTCATTCCATTTACATCACCACAATCAGGAAATATTCATGAGTTGAGGCTGATAGGGATGTTGGATAAGGCTCCCACCAATGTAATTCCAAATTTCTAAAACTCTAGAGAAGATGATAAGAGCATCAAATTCATTGTATACCTATGGTTTTATTCCACCATTCAAAACAGTGCGTCTATGAGTGATGGTATATAGTGAATTCTGTACTATTTCTCACCAAACCCAGAAGAGCACTTCAGGATATCATATATTAAAAATTTACAATATTTTATCTGTTAAATTCTATTTTAATTCATTTAGAATATATTTATAGTATTCCCAGTCAGAGAATCTTATTCACATGACTAATACCAATGATGAGGAGGTCACTATCCTGGCATTGATCATTTCCAAAACACTGGTGTTGAGGCCAGCTTATCAGGAAATTCACGAGAGATTCTTTAATATGACACCCCAAAGAGTGGAGTTTTCTCCTCAAGAATATCCTTCAACAGCTTCTAATGCTAAGTATCCATGAGGATGATGACGTAGACCACATCTTCTAAATTTCGAGTTCTCGCCTATTTCATATGCAGTGGTGGTCCCTCAAACAGTTTAGGCACAATTGATTTGGGATTTACATAAAGAGTCTTAGGATCCATCTTTCTTGGAAATATATCCACAAATCTATCTGGTTTGGTGTCCAGATCCATCACATTCTTGGGTTCCAGATCAATCATAGGCTTGGTTCCCCATTTTGATGATGCATGGTATATTAGGAGAAGGATCAGAAGCATATTACAACATTTAGTTGACACCTCCTCCCACTGGAAGACAAGTGGAGCATTCGATAGTCGACATTCCGGTGCCTAAGGATTATCCCTCTTCAGTTCATCAGACTCCACCCCAGTATAGTGCTTGGTGATCTCGATATGGGCATAACCTTTAAGGAACACCAAATGGGTCAAAATCTCCTACCCATAGACATTGATTGTACGTGTTCATGTATATGATTTATGTCTACTGAAATTCCGATTTTGTTATTAATATCAATAATTTTTAAATTTTTAGCCAGTGTTTCTTTTTTCATTAATATTTTACTAACAGTTTTAATTAATAAGATTTCAATGTAAACTTTTTGAAACATAAGAAAACTTATTAAATTTTATGTATGTAACATTAATATCTTATAAAATATACACCATAAAAATAATCTAAATAAAATTTAAAACACATCATGAAAATCTAAAATGTTGTTGAAGATGAAATTAATTTCATCAATATAATGAATAAACTAATATTAAAGGAATGTAAAAAAACTTTATGAGTACAATATTAATGGATTAAAATAACTCAAAAAGTTATTTTGAATAAAAATATTAATGAATTAAGAACATTATATATTAAAAATAACCCTATATATTGAACCAATATAAAACTGATACTTTATACCGAGCACGCTATTTTCTCCTTATGGAAAAAATGTTCATTATTTTTAACCAATAACAAGTCACCATCTTTGGTGAATATAAAACCATATATGTCTAATTATATATCCTATCTTAGGATTCTATGTTAAACATTTTTTTCAATTTTTACCAATTCTAGAGGCCATATATCCATTTATCCTTGTCCACCAAATAGTTGATCAGTTATTTTTCCTTCAATCAACAGCATGTAAATACATCAGCAATATATTTTTTGAGAATGAATATATTAATTTAGGATCTAGTGATATGAAGGTTGATCTAGGAGAATTTGAGTACCTATATAAAGGAAGTTCTCATGATTTTGAACTTGAGTCAGTTCCATAAATATTTATTTGATGAAGTACCAAATAAAGTTACATAATAACCTCAATGCTCTAGAAGGATTTGTCGGGAGCCTAAGATATATGAATTTACAATGAATATGATGAATAATTAATCTTCATGGATGATAAAACTACAACCTATTGAGGGTACATTGAGTGTTAAAATTCAAATAAATTATCAAAATCCATAGAATCTATATTGAACTCCTTGTATAATAACCATTTTGGAATCATGGTGGATCCACATTAAGGAGCGAGAACCCAAGGGTTTAAGTGGGGTTTTCTGAAGAAAAATAATAAGGATAATAGGGTTTCTACCTATAAATAACAGTTAGTGGAAAATGATGCCAATACATTAATGGTAGCGACTATGAAGAATCATTTCATCTGTTGCGATGATAATGCCTATTCAAATCATTTTCAACTACCTATATCTCATATACATATTATTACATAATATTTATCATATAAATCACTATAATACTCCCAAAAATCTAGAGGCCAACATCTTTGAGAATTGGGTTCATGATAGAAAAAATAACATAGTCTTTTATTCCCATATCAATAAATTATACAAGACCTTAACTAAATCTTACTACATCAAATATCTTGGAAACATATAATCGAAAAAATGTATTGATTATAAGACGTCACTTAAAAACATGTCATAAGAGTCAAATATTTTAAGATTATGGTAAAAAGAAGAGAGAATATCATGTGGCACAAACATAAGACATGTAATCATAATCTATATATATTTATAAATTATAATAATATAATTGTTATCTAATAATGTATAAAATATTATTTATCTAAAAAATGAATAATAATACCCTATATAAGTTATTTATAACTATATACATATAAATGAAAATATACAAACCAATATATTTATAAATTTAAAAGACAAATATATATATTTTTTTGAAAGCTCGCTGGCCCTCTACCACCTTTCAGTTCAGTTGGAAGGAAGCAACATGGCTACAGCCTTTCATGGCCATTTTTTAAAAAAACTAATCCAACGTATTTTAAAAAAAAAATCAGAAAACATATAAAAAACTCTAACCTAGATAGAAAAATGGTATGATTACTAATAGAAAATTTAGTGATTTACATACTATTAAATCCAATAAAGATGGTATTAGAGCAGTGTTGATCATGAATATATTAGGGAAGTTGAATCAGGTTATGAAAAATGAATTTTCTATAATTGAGAAACCTGTTTCTCAATAGCTTGATACTCTTATGTTGGATCAATTCTTACGACAGAAGTCCTCATAATTTTGTGGAACTACTAATCTAATGGTAGATGAGAAGTAATTTAAGTCTTATGAGCTAATATTTATGTCCTTAAGATTCAATGAAATAGAAAATTTTACAAATTTATTTTATTTTCCAAAATTTAACAGTAATTAATGGTTCCCATTGATCTATAACTCTAGGGAGGAAGAAGAAATAGAACATAATTAATGGAATGATTTGGAGGGTATATTCTATAATAATTATTTACTTGAGGTAAAAAATAGAATTAAAGATATTGTTCCTCATCATAAAAAAATGGAAGAATTTTTTTTACTGAGTATGGGGCCACATTTACAATGAAAGATATGTAGTATATGGATTACATATGCAATAAATAATGAAATTTAGACCATTTCATTGATGTTCATAAAACAATTTTCCAAAGGGTTATCATCTCTCAAACAATTTCATCAATTAACAAATAGTCAAATTTCTCATTAAAGAATAAAATATTTCAACATATTATATGATCAGGATAAATCTATAAAATAAATGTTGATAGATCTGCATGAAAAACTGAATGCATAAAATAAGAAGAAATGAACAAATAAATTTTCATTATTTTAAATCTATGGAAGTAATCATCCCTGAAAATGCTTGTAGTCCATGTGAGTTTGTAATAATTATAGATATAAGGGTCATTATGATAAATAATTCCAATTTAATAGAGAAATTGTATTATTATGTATTTTAATCCGAGGTAGTTGGGGACTATAGAAACATATTACCTATGAATAAAGGTATTATACCTTGGAACATGCCACAGGATGAAGTCCATGTTTATGAGATCTCAACAACGGAGGTTGATATTTCCAAAGATGTGTTGTCATGTATTTTTAATTAATATTCATATTTAACTACATTGTTTCATTTGGGATCCTTAAACTCTTTAATATCATTCATGTTTTCAAGTAAAATTAGAGATTCCTCTATAAAATTAAGAGGGTAATTTTTTAGTCAAATCTAATAGTAGAAATATCCCTAAAATAGGAATATGTGATGATGTTTTCCTTAGGAAACATAAATTTTTTTAGGACCGTAATATCATATCCATTGATGAGTTTGATATATTCCTTTTTATAACTAGATTTGAAAATATTATTTAAAACAATTATTTAAATAAGATGGGTATTATTATTCATTCTCAGTAACACCAGTTGAGAGTAATAAAGTAAAATAATCTAAAGAAAGAATTCCAAATGAGGAATAGTTATTATGAGGTTAAAGTAATTCCATTTCGATTAACTGATGTACCATCTATTTTTGGAGTTGATGGAAAGATTATACAATTAATATCATTATGATTTTTTTGGGATTCATTGATGATATATTAGTGTATTCAAAAAGGTATTAGGACAATGATAATCACATATAAATAATTTTTAAATGATTAAAATGAAGTATTTATATCAGAAAATTAATACGTGTGATTTATGGATTTAATAAGTTAATTTTTCCCATATTATCTCAAATTATGGAATCATAATTAATCCTTTGAATAGAAAGGTAGTAATAGAATTTAATACATCAATAAAAATGACTATGATATGAACATACATTGGTTAGGAAGGATACTAGTAGAGATTCATTTATATTTATTCACGATTGTATAAACTGTTAACCGAAAATATACATTAATATGTTATGTTTTCCTAGAAAACATAATGTGAAGTAGGATTTCATGAAATAAAGAATAGATTTGGTCAATATTCCAATTTTTACTCTACCATTTAGAATGATTTCTTTTTTAAATATAGATATTCATTGAATAAGGGACATGGTTGAGTCCAAATGAAAAATGATAACATTATTTCAAAATAATCAAATAAATTTAAAACTCAGGAATATCAATATCCAACCCATGATCTTGAGATGGTATCTACAATATTTTCATTGAAGTTATGGAGACAAAATCACAATGGTGACTTGTAAGATATATACATGCATCAGAAAATCTTAGAATAAATATTATCATATAAATAAATCAATATACGACAAAAAAAATGGATTGAGAAACCTGAGGATTATAATCACATGATAGACTATAACTAGAGAAATAAAATAAGGAATAAGATGCATTCAGTATAAAATATTATGTTGTTCTCACCCAAATGATGATTGAGAGGGATCTTGTATTCATGGATATAGTAACAACAGATATGGAAATTATTAAGTAATACGATACATCATTCATTTTTTAAATGATCATGAAACAATATTGATTATAAAAGTATTAAATTCATCAATATAAGGATGATAAAATTATGAATAAAATTTTTCCCTTTATTAATGGGTTATTTGAAGGATTTTTTTTCTGAAGATGGTATTAAAAAATTTGGAAAGAGAAAATGTCTTCCATCAATTCCTAAGTTAAAATGGTATTTGATATAAGTTTCACAATACAAAAATTTCTCTATACACTATGGTAGAACCAATATGTAATGTGATTTGAGGGAAAGCTAATTGTGGGATTATATGAATAATAAAATTGTAGACAATTTAAAAATAATATATTTTTTTAATAGTTTATGGCTAATGAAAATAATTCCTTGGGCCTCATGAAACCTCATAATATTCCTATGTGAAAAAAGGATAAAATTAATATATAATTTCCCATAAGAATTCCAAATACTCCATTAAATAATAATGAAAAATGGTTTATTATAGATCTCCAAACCAAATATACACATTTCTTCCCTATAAGAGAATAAATACCTCTTGAGCATCTCGCGAGGTTATATATTAATGAAATTTTAAGACATCACGGCTCACCTATATTTATTTTATCTATTTATCATCTCTATTTTACATAAAAAATTTGGAATAGTATTTAGAAATAGCATGATACCGAGCCTCATTTGAGTGATTCTGACCATCATCAAACAAATGGAATTTCCTACACGACTGCTCAATCAACGGAATATATTATATGGGCATTCTAACATGAAATTAAATGAATATAGGATCAGAATTTACCAATGGTAGAGTTTTCTTATTATAATAGTTTCCCTTAATGTATTCAAAGGGAATGGTATGAGGCACTATGTGGAAAGTGATTTTTTTCTCCAACATTTGATGATAAAATTAGTGATTGGAAACTTGTAGGGCTGGAACAGGTTACAACAAAGGTAAATTCAATTGAGGATTATATTATAGTAGCTCAAATTAATTTTTTTTGTTTTTCCAGTATTGAGAGGATGGATTTGGAATTCCAGGTGGGTGGTCATGTTTTCTTGTGAGTATATAAATTTCAAGGTTTGATATAGTTCAGTAAAATAGGGAAAATGAGCCATAGGTACATCAAACCCTTCGAAATCCTTGAATTGATTGGAGATATAAGTTAATATTTTTCAATACCACAAATGTCTTTCAAAAGTACATGATGTGTTCCATATATCATTATTAATAAGTAAATTAAAGACGCATTCCATGTTATCAAATATGTTATAATTTAATTAGAACATGATATTTCTTATGTTGATGAACCCATTAGGACTCTAGATAATATATGGAATGTATTGATGAATAAGAATTATTTTATGGTAAAGGTACATTGGAGAAATCAAAAAATTAAGGTAGAAATGTGGGACCCAATGATTGTTGTAAAAAATAACTAAACTAATATATTTTAAAGGTAAGATACAAAAAAAAAATTAAGATTAACGTTTTGTAGGACAAAATAAGGTAACACCATGAGACAGTAACAACCCAATTCCTAGGGTCCTAACTAGAAGGAGAATGGATGAGAGAATACAAAATCATGCCAACATCAAATTGGCCTGGGGATAGAGACCAAAACTCTATAGGTATGTCCAAAAAATGGAAGGACTTAGCCTATGGTACCTGTATTCATGCATGCACCTCCATCATTATGTAATAGTACATAGATAATAGAACAACTGAAACAAAGTTCATGCATATATTTAGATCCCGTAAAAAATTTACAGTAGTAATAGAATGTGTAAATGGGATAAATACAAGATCATAAACAAATCTGAATATTCTAACTTGATTAGATATAAAGTACTTATATTAAATGCATAAATAATACAAACCTCAACTAGCCTTGCCTATACATTTGCACCACCTGCTCTTGGTCCACTAAGGACAACTGTAAGATACCATACTTCTCCATACAACATAAAGTATTTGGGTAGATCCCATATAGGGTGAGTAATAGTATAACAAGACGGTTCCTCAAGAACTATAAACATAAATGTATAAGCTAAATTGATAAACGTTTTCTAGAACAAAATCCAAATGAAAAACCACATGTGGGGCATTGAATAAAACTCTGTATTGACCATTCCTTGGGTATACATATCTAATCAACTAATTTACAACTGGTGTTTCAAAAAAACAATAGGTAAATGATGGTATACAAAAAAATACTATATACTAGGAAAAAATATCCATGTCTCATTATATAAACCGTATTGATAGCCATGAAATCCTAATCAACTCCCAATTGAAATTCTCATCTTGGACTACTTGCCCTATAAGCCAAATCATCCTTGATGTACCTCTTCAGAGATGTCTCAAACATCATGCACTACTAATTTTATTTAACATCTGTAAAGACCCATAAATTTCAAGGAAATATTTTTTCTTAAATACTTTGGAATTTTATGAGTCCGTGGCTTTGGAAGACACTTGATTCCAAGGCCCGGTGTGCCCGGAATCAATTTCCGATTTTTAGCTCTGGTGCGTTCAGTAAACGAACAAGTGTGTTTTTCAATATTTTGAATAGGTGCCTGGAATTGAAATCTGAGGGAACTGATGAACTTGCAGCTCCGGTAATTGCATAAGAAGACCTTTACCGCAGTTGTGTTTTATGTGGGTTGAGAATTTTTATTGAGGGTTTAATTAAAAAGTAAATAAAATTGTTTGTACAATTTTATTTTGTATCTAAGGAGGTTAATTCCTCCCATGGGAAGTTAAGGGTGGGACCCACAAAAACCTAACTACCCATCTTTTGATATTAGAGAGGTGGGGCCCACATGAGCCCCAACCATTTATTTTCCTCTAAACTCCATAAACCCCCTCATTAATTTGGAAACCCCCCTTTAATTACCAATCTCTGCACCTCTGTCACTCCTTTAATCCATGACAACCCCTCAAATTAATGAGGATCATTCCTCTCCCTCCCCTCTCCCTATCTTTAATTAAATGCCAATACATTTAATTGAGAAGGATATTTACTCTCTCTCTCCCTTTAATTAATTTCCAACACATTTAATTAATGAGGTGATATGGATTTGGAAAGTTAATTAGCATGTGTAACAAAATAATAGGACACTATTATTTTACTAGGAGGATGGCTTTTTTTGCGCTATGTAGGATTGGGAGAGATCATGAGTTTTTGAAGAACTCCACCCTCCGATGAAGAACAATGATTTCTTCGATGAAGAATGTCGGCTCCACAAAGAACGACACCACACCTTCCATTCTCTTCTCCGCCACAAGTGAGGAGATGCCGCATCCTCCTCGGATGCTCTCCGTCGATGTCTATGAATCCTCACCTCGCAACGCCATCTACCACAACGCCAACGTCTTTCATCAATTAGGGGTAGGGGTTTATTCTTGAACGTGAATGTTTTCGTACCCTGTTCTTCTTTGGGAATCTTTGTTTAAATACGGATAGTTGTTATCGCTTTACGCGGAGGGTACGGGCCGAATGAACATGGCCCGATGTCCCGCTGTTGATCTCGTTTATTATTTTAGAATCAGCAACCAAAGGTAGAAGAGGCACGACTCCATAGCATCATTCCAGGAATGTGATGAAGGAATCTGGCGATGTCGCATCCGCTGTACGGGAGGAACCACGACCTGTTTTGCGGGCCGCTTCGGCGGAACAACCGGCCGGCCCGTCGGCCGGCCAGGCGAAAGGAAGCTGCAGCACCTTGAGGGCATCACGCTGAAGAAATACGCGGCCCGTCGTGCGGGCCGTGTGCACCAGAAGGCCGGCCGGCCAAGCCGACTGGTTTGGGAAGGGTGGCCCCACCTGGTGCTGCCGGTTTGGACAGTCGGGGGGTCGTTCCCCCCTCGGAACCGCTCGGCCAGCCGGCCGAGCCAGTCGGGCCGTGCCCCAAGGGCCATGTCCTTCGGGACGACTACATTTTTCTTTTGGACTGTTCCGACACCCCTTCCTGGTCAGACTCGTCAAACTAGGTTAACCTGACCCATCGGCCCACTAGGCTAAATGGGTCGGGCCCGTTATTCACTTAAACATGAATAACTTCAAGACCGCGTGTCCGATCGACGCGCTGTCTGTTGAACTTGGAATCTTTTCACAAGACGGTCCTTTTGCGATATTCTATGTGAGCTTTGGACAGCTTCGGAAAATGGCTGTGTTTGGAATGAGCATATTTCCAACCGGGCCCCTGAAACGGAAAAGCCAATATCTCTCAAACCTGACGTCTGATTGACGCGCCATCTGTCGCGTTGAGTTCCTTTTGATGAGATATAACTTTGGTATACATAAACTCTAGACTTATTGATAGTTGATGTATCGAGCCCTTACTCAAGGAGCTGCCCCTTCCAGAATCGAGTACGCTGTGTGCCGGAACACTAGAGCTGGCTGCGACTGCGACGACTACTGTGCTGGGATCCTCCGTGGGTTCGACGACGAAGATGAATGTACTTGGATCCTACATGAGTTCGGCCGCGAGGATGACTGTACATGGATCCTCCGTGGGTTCGGGAGCGATGACGACTATACATGGATCCTACGTGGGTTTGGTAGCGACGATTACTGTACTTGGATCCTACATGGGTTCGGCAGCGACGACTTCTGTACTTGGATCCTATGTGGGTTCAATAGAGGAGATGATTCAGAGGCTACATCTAATCATCTCCACCTCTCTTCGTGGGAAGTATTTCTGTGACAGATGATTCTTGACTTCAATCTTTACCATCGATGGGATTGTCATTCTTTCCTGTGTGGACTGGGCTGTGATTTTTTGTGTGGACTGGGTTGTGTTTTCCTGTGTGGATTGGGTTGTGCTTGGGCTTGAGAGTTGGATCCGATTTGTAATTGATGACTTAGGTATATGTATGGGCATATACCTAAGTAGAGTCGGTTGATACTTCGTGATTGTATCTTTCCTTTTTGGTTTATCCTTTGGGGATTCTGAGAGACCTTTGTGGGTCTCGGGGTCCCTACTGAGTATTGTATACTCACCCTTTCACGGGCTATACCTGCACTACGTTGTGTTGGATGTAGACGACGGACATCACTGATCGAGGTGGAGCCTTGTGGAGCTGTATGGTACCCGAAGGTGGACCACTTGGTGGGATGTACACGAAGTGGACGACCAGACCCGAGGAGCTGAGGAGACTATCTGTACCCACCCATCAGGTGGGATTTCTGGAGGATGACTCGGTGTTACTGTTATACTTTACTGCTGGTATACTTTTTTTCAGTTGTACTGTATTTTCAATTGGGTTTTTATACTGGCCCATTTACTTTTCATCACTTACTGTTGTACTCAGTTTTACTTAGTTCTTACTTCACATGCATACTTTGTTGTGTTTTTTTACTTTATAAAGGAAATTCCTTCCTTTTTTTGGGATTTACGCCTTTGGTTCTAGTCTCCAGCCCCTGGACTATGGAAGGCGGGATTGGGGTATTCACTATACGGGACCCAAGGACGGGTCGTGACAAATTGGTATCAGAGGAGTCGGTTCTACCGCAGAACTCAGGACTCTGATGATTTATTTCTTTGAAGAAATAGGGATTAGATTATTCAGTGTGGTTATCAGTCCAAGGAGTCCAGTGTTGGTACGGCAGCCAACGTATCCATACACCAGGACCCTGAATTCTGATTTCCGACCCAGTGCATGAAAACATTGATTGCAAGTGTGTTTCAAAATTTTTCTCTATGATTACTTTGTATTAGCTCACCAGGTATACTGTACTAACCGTGGTGCACCTATTTCTTCTCAGGATGGCCCCACAAAGGCAGCCAGCTTGAGTTCCTAGTTACGTGCAGGATGGAAGCCCACCGAGTGACAATGCCTCAGTGTAGGGCCCCATTACAGCGGAGGCACCAGCGGTACCACTACCCGCTGGTCCACCGATACCACCAGCCCCAGTAGTGGAAAGTGCATGCCACCTGAGTGCATTGTACGAGTTTCAGCGACAGAGGTGGCCCTGGTTCCATGGAGAGACAAATCCTCAGGCAGCCGAGGATTGGCTGGAGGCTATCGTCAGAGTCTTTAAATTGGTAGGGACACCAGCAGACCTTATGGTGATCCTTTCCACAAGTCTCCTTCATGCAGCAGTAGGTAGATGGTGGAGCCTGATTCTCCAGGTGCATGATGAGGCATCTCTACTTTGGACGGACTTCTAGAGCCTCTTCCGCTCGGAGTATGTTCCAGCCACCCTCTGTATGGTGCGCATCCAGGAGTTACTACAGCTGCGACAAGGCATCATGATAGTAGCCCAGTACTCGGCGAGATTTACCGACCTCTCACGCTACTCCACAGACATGGTACAAGACCCATTCATCCTATACCGGACCTTCGAGCATGGACCAAGGCATGAGATCAGGACTTCGATGATCTCTCTCAGGATTCTGATGTAGGAAGGAGTATTGGAGCAAGCCCTTCTCCTGGAGAGCTTTCTTGCTGAGCCTATGCCAGCAGCGAGGCCTACCGCAGGGCAACACGTAGCGGATTCTTCTGCAGCCGGAAATAGATAGATGTCGTAGAGGTCAAAGAGGACCATTCCATTATGGTGGTGACCTCACGATACTGGTTCAGATGTGCGGGGCACACACAGTATATCCAGTCATACGAGACGCAAGAAGTGATATGCATGGAGCGGGCATGGCCAGATGGCTCGTGACTGTCCGACCGCCATGCAGAGGAGAATCAGACAATAGAGGGAACTCTCATGCTGAGGAAGAGGTTCGACCGTGGTGGTCCACAGGGAGAAGGTGGATGAGGTAGAGGAGCTGTCAATGCTTCAGGTGGTGGACGACGTTTCAAGGCTCTACCACCACCACCACAGGGCCACCCCGACCATAGGGAGATGGCAGACAGGGGTAGGCTTAGCTCCAGTTAGTCAAGGCCTACGACTAAGGTGCACATGAGATTATTCGAGGTACGATCTATGCCTACTCCACCCTTTTTGTAGTTCTTATAGACACATAAGTGAGTCATTCTTTTATTACCGCTGCCCTTGTTCGAAGCTCGGAGATTCCGATAGAGTCTTGGCTCGATCCTTACATCTAGATACTTCTACGAGAGCATACTCGACGATTATGCACTGGTGCCGACAGTGTGAGATTACTCTAGGAGGTGAGAGCTTCGGCTGGGATCTTTTTTAGTGGCATTGAGGCCTTATGACATCATCTTGGGCATGGATTGGTTATCTACAGTCCATGCTCAGATCGACAGTATTAGGCGCAAAGTGCAGTGTGTCCGCACAGATGGGAGCAGGTTCACCTTCACCGATGAGAAGGGAGCCTTTGCAGTGTAGGATTAACTTACACAGAAGAGAGTGCAGCTGATCACCCATCAGATGGATAGTCTCATTCTAGGATTAGTTGATGTGCAGAGTCCGAGTTTTCCTTTTGTGGTGGATCAGTATGTGGACGTTTTTCCTGACGACGTTTCAGGACAACCTCCTCACAGAGAGGCAGACTTCTTCAGTGACTTGTAACCCAGAACAACATCAGTATCTACTCCAGCATATCGGATGGCTCCCGCTGAGCTTCGTGAGCTGCGGGTACAACTGGATGATTTACTGGGAAAAGGATTCATCTGACCCAGTGTTTCACCCTAGTCTTCTCTGATTTTATTCGCCAAGAAGGCGTATGGGAGAATACGACTATGTTTCGACTACTGCCACCTAAATCAGGTGACCGGGAGGAAGAAGTATCCAATTTTTAGGATTGATGACCTCTTTGATCAGCTAAAGGGAGCACAATGGTTCTCGAAGATAGACCTCAGGTCAAGCTATCATGAGCTCAGAGTTTGAGACGAGGAAGTGCAGAAGACGGCCTTCAGGTGTCGGTATGGCCACTACGAGTTCTTGGTTATGACCTTCGGCGTAACCAACGCACCTTCAGTGTTCATGAGTCTCATGAATAGGATCTTTCAGACTTACCTCGATCGTTTTGTTATATTCTTCATCGAAAACATACTTATTTACTCGACTACTAAAGAGGGGCACACCTACCACTTGCGGGTTCTATTGGACACACTCCAAGAGCACTAGCTTTATGGTAATCTATTGAAGTTCCAATTATGGATTTGAGAGGTTCACTTCTTGGGGAACATCATCTCGTAGGTGGGAGTTTCTATGGATCCTGCAAAGATCAAGGCATTACTTCTTTGGGAGCCACCCAGGAGCGTGACGGAGGTGCGGAGTTTCCTAGGTCTGGCTGGGTACTATCAGAGATTTTTTCCAGACTTCTATAGAGTTGTAGCACCACTTTCAGCTTTGGGAAAGAAGGGGAAACCCTTCGTGTGGTATGATAGATGTTAGTAGAGCTTTCAGGAGATGAGACAGAGATTGAACAGTGAGACCATCTTGAGGCTACCAGAGGAGGGTGTAGGGTACGTAGTTTACTGAGATTCATTAGGGACTGGACTCGGGTGTGTCCTGATGCACGTGAGGTCAGTTATCGCCTATGGTTCATGACAGTTGAGGCACCATGAGTAGAACTACTCTACCCATGACCGAGAGTTAGTAGCATTGGTCTTCTCCATGATGATGTGGTGGCACTATCTGATGGGAGGGCGCTTTATAGTCTACTCTGACCACGAGAGTCTCAAGTACATCTTCCCACGGAAGGACCTGAACCCGAGACAGCGACGATGAATCAAGTTCCTCCAGAACTATGACTTTGAGATAGTCTATACTTTTTGGAAGGGGAACGTTGTGGATGGTGGTCTCAAAAGGAGATCAGGCATTCAACTACTTGGAGAGGCGACAGAGCAGTTAACCTCTTTGCAGATATCCTTCGTGGATAGAGATGGGGAAACCTTTCTACAGCCTCTCAAAATCACTCCTCCACTACTTCAGCAGGTCAGGGAGGCACAGCGTGGGGAAGTTGATTGTGAGACACGACGTGATCATATTTCCATAGGGTAGGTGCCTGATGGATTTTCTGAAGGAGGATAGGATGCCATCCTCTTTAGGGGACGTACCATGGTACCAGTTTCACTACAGGAGGAAGTGCTAAGGGAGTTTCACACTTCCCCTCTAGCGGTACATCTTGGAGTGGAAAAGATGTACCAGGACCTCAGATGACAGCACTGGTGGCCGGGTATGAAGAAGGTTGTAGCAGAGTTTGTTTAACGATGCCTCAATTTCCAAAAAGTAAAGATGGAGCACCGGGTACCAGCAGGCCTGGTACCACCCTGAGAGGTTCTGGAGTGGAAGTGGGATGAGATATCCATGGGTTTCATAACAGGGGTTCCACGTACTTCAGAGGACACGACTCCATCTGGGTGATCTTAGACTAACTCACCAAGTCGTCCCACTTCATACCGATTAGAGAGCATGACTCAGTAGAGAGTTTGGGATGCCTATACATTCCAAATATCATACATCATCATGGTGTTCCATCATCTATCGTCTCCGATCGAGATGCTCTCTTTACTTCCCGGCTATGGAAGGGGTTGCAGGAGGCTTTTGGGATGTAACTACACATGATCACTTCCTTTCATCCTTAGACGGATGGCCAAATGGAGATGACCATTCAGACACTCAGGGAAATGCTCCGTGCATGTGTCCTTGACTTTGGCTGTAGCTAGAAGGATCACCTACCCTTGGTGTAGTTTTCATACAACAACAACTACCAGTCCATCATTGGGATGGCACCATACAAGGCACTATACGACTAACCTTGCAGATCACCTCTGTACTGGACTGACCATGGGGAGTCAGTACTCTTAGGACCATAGATGGTTCAGGCTACAACGGAGAAGGTGCAGAGCATCCAGGAGCAGATGATGACTACACAGAGCAGACAGAAGTCCTATGCTGATAAGAGGGGGAGGCCGCTGGAGTTTGAGGATGATGGCCCCATTTTCTTATGGTCTCACCTCGATGTGGATTACATAGATTTGACCGGGGTGGCATGTTATCTATGTCCTTCATCGGACCATTCCAGGTACCCATCAGGGTAGGTGAGGTGGCTTACCACCTGGCCCTTCCACCTCAGTTGCACTGGGTGCACGACGTCTTCCACGTATCACAGCTGAAGAGATACGTGCACAAATAGACTCGCATCATTGATCACGGGAAGCTGGAAATCAATGATGGGGAGACATTTGCTGAGGTCCTGGTGTTGATCGAGGATCCACAGGAGTGGGTCCTACACGGACGGTTGATTCCACTTGTGTGCATTCGTTGGCAGCACAAGAACCTCCAGGAGAGCACATGGGAGTGGGAGGCTCAAATCCGTGCTCAGTAACCTCATTTTTTCCCCTAGATTATTTTGTAGCTTTACGGGGATGAACATCTCTGAGGTGCGAGTAATTTAAAGAAACAGAAATTTCATGGAATTATTTTTCTTAAATACTTTGGAATTTTACGAGTTTGTGGCTTCTGACAGCACTTGGTTCCAAGGCCCGGTGTGCCCAGAATCAATTTCCAAAGTTTAGATCAGGTACGTTCAGTAAACGAATGAGCGAGTTTTCAATCTTTTGAACTGGTGCTCGAAATTGAAATCTGAGGGCACCGATGAACTCGCAGTGCCAATAATTTCTTAAGGGGACCTTTACCATAGTTGCGTTTTAAGCAGGTTGAGAATTATTATTAAGGGTTTAATTAAGAAAAAAATAAATTTGTTTGTACAATTTTATTTTGTATCTAAGGAGGTTAATTCCTCCCATGGGTAGTTAAGGGTGGGAGCCACGGACACCTTACAACCCAAGTGGGGATGTTAGAGAGGTGGGGCCCACAAAAGCCCCAAACATTTATTTTCCTATAAACTCTTTAAACCCCCTCATTAATTTGGCAACCCCCCTTTAATTACCAACCTCTCCACCCCCCTCACTCTTTTAATCCATGACAACCCCTCAAATTAATGAGGATCTTTCCTCTCCCACTCCTCTCCATCTCTTTAATTAAATGCCAACGCATTTAATTAATTATAATCTTTCCTCACCCTACCTTTAATTAATTTCCAATTCATTTAATTAATGCGGTGATTTGGATTTTGAATGTTAATTTGCATGTGTAATAAAATAATAGGAGGCTCCTTTTATTTTAATTGGAGGAGGGATTTCATTATGCTATAGAGGATTGGGAGAGCTCTTGAGTTTTTTAAGAACTCTGCCCTCCGATGAAGAAGGATGATTTCTTTGACGAAGAATGCTGGTTCCACGAAGAACGACATCGAACCTTCCATTCTCTTCTCCATGACAAGTGAGGAGACATCCCTTCCTCCTCAGACGCAATCCATCGATGTCTATGAATCGGCCCCTCCTAACGCCATCTGCCGCGATGTTGAAGTTCGTCATCAATTCGAGGTAGGATTTTATTCTTGAAAGTGAATGTTTTCGTACCCCGTTCATTGTTGGGAATCGTTGTTTAAATACATCCAATCGATATCATTTTATGTAGAGGGTGAGGTCCGAACGAACATGGCCTGAAGACCCTCTGTTGATCTCATTTATTATTTTAGAATCAGCAACCGAAGGCAAAGGAGACACGATGCCGTCGCACCGTGTCAGGAACATGGCGAAGTAATCTGGTGCCATCGTGCCGGCTATGCGGGTGGAACCATGGCCCGTTTCGCGAGCCGCTTCGGAGGAAGAACCGGCCGGGCCGTCGGCCGACCATGTTAAGGGAAGCCAAGGCGCAAGGAAGGAACCATGCTAAAGCAATCTGGGGCCTGCCATGCGGGTCGCGTGAGCCAGAAGGCTGGCCAGCCTAGAAGGCCGGTTCGGGAAGGGCGGTGCCACTTGGCGCCCCGGGTTCGGACAGCCGGGGGGCCACGCCCCACATAGAACCACTCGGTCAGCCTGTTGAGCCAGCCAGGCCACGCGCCCCGCCGGGCCCCGCCTAGCCGGTCCATGCCAGGCCGGGATGAGCCAGACCGCGCTGTGCTGGGCCGGGGCCTGCCGGGCTGGGTCGGGCCACCCCCGGCGAGGTCGAGCCATGCTCTGCCGGGCCGGGCCGCGCCACTTCGGGCCGGGCCGCGTCCCTTCGGGCTAGGCCACGACCTTCGGGCCGAGCTGCATTTTTCCTTCAGACCGGTCTAAGACCCCTATCGGGTTGGACCCGTCAAACTGGGTTAACCCAAGCTGTCGGCCCACTGGGCTAAACTGGTCGAGCCTGTTGTTCACTTAAATGTGAATAACGTAAAGATCATGCATCTGATCGACGCGCTATCTATGGAACTGGGACTCTTTTGATGAGACGGTCCTTTTTCGATACTCTCATTGAGTTTTGGACAGCTTTGTTAAACAGACGGGTTTGGAATGAGCATATTTCCAACCAGGCCCTTGGAATAGGAAATCCAATATCTCTCAAACCAGGCGTCCGATTGACGCGCCATCTGTTACGTTGAGTTCCTTTTGACGAGACGAAACTTTAGGACACATCAAATCTGGACTTTGTGATAGTTGTTGTATCGAATCCTTTACTTGAGGAGCGGACCCTCCTGTAATCGAGTACGCTGTGTGGGAACCCTAAAGCTAGATACGACTACAACGACTACCGTGCTAGGATCCTCCATGGGTTCGACGAAGAAGATGACTGTACATGGATCCTATGTGGGTTCAACGACGAGGATGACTGTACATGGATCCCCCATGGGTTTTTCAGTGATGATGACTATACGTGGATCCTACGTAGGTTCGGCATCAATTGTTACTGTTCCAAGATCCTACGTGGGTTCGACAGCGAAGACTTCTATACTTGGATCCTACGTGGTTTCGGCAGAGGAGATGATTCAGAGGATACATCTAATCATCTCCACCCCTCTTCGTGAGAAGTATAACTATGTGAGCTGAGTCTTGACTTCAATCTTTATCATCGATGTGACTGAGTTTCTTTTTTGTGTGGACTAGGCTATGCTTTCCTGTGTGGACTGGGTTGTGTTTTCCTGTGTGGACTGGGTTCTTCTTGGGCTCGAGAGTTGGATATGATTTATAATTTCTGACATAGGTATATGTATGGGCATATACCTAAGTAGAGTCAGTTGATACTTTGTTATTGTATCTTTACTTTGTGGTTTATCCTTCGTGGGTTCTGAGAGACCTTCGGGGGTATCAAGGTCCCTACTGAGTATCGTATACTCACCCCTATATGAGCAATGCCTGCACTACATTTTGTTGGATGCCGATGATGGAAATCACTAATCCAGGTGGAGGCTTGTGGAGCTGGACGGTACCCGGAGGTGGACCACTTGGCGGGATGTACATAGAGCGGACGGCCAGACCCGTGGAGCTGAGGAGACTATCTGTACCCACGCTTCAGGTGAGATTTCTGGAGGACGACTTGGTGTTGCTGTTTTACTTTACTATTGTTGTACTTTCTTTTCAGTTGTACTGTACTTTCAGTTGGGTTTGTATACTGGCCCATTTAATTTTTATCACATAATTTTGTACTCAGTTTTACTTAGTTCTTACTTCACTTTGTACCCTTTTGTTTTTGTTTACTTTATAAAGGCAATTCCTTCCCTTTTTTTGGGATTTACGCCTTTGGTGCTTGTCGCCATCCCTTGGCCTATGGAAGGCGGGTTTGGGGTAGTCACGACATGGGACCCGATGACGGGTCATGACAACATAAATTACATCCCTAGCAGCATCTATATGAGATATCATTACTATCTAATACCACCACAGATAAGGTCTATAGGTATGTATATTGATTTTAAAACAGTGACATGAGATCACTCCCAGCACCGGTGGGGGATACCACAAACCGAAACTAGAACTCAGAATATCATAATACCTAGAGAGGGGATCTCCCATTGAACCATTCAAGGACACCAGTAACACTAATATAACATAGAAACATTAAACAATGTTCATTATATGTTGGTATGGGATCACACCTTCGGCAATAGGGAGACACCGTGAACCCTACTAAAATATCCTTCTGAGAAATCACCTCCTAGATTGGGGATCACCCATGAGGCCATTGGGGTACACTACGAACCATTCTATAGAAAACTACAATGTGAGGGGATCATATTTCTAGGATACTATGAACCCTCCTTGTATGACCCTTTAAATGGTGGATTGGTTCCCTATATCAGGGTTTTAATTCCTATACCACAAACCCCACATAGGGTATGAAAAATAAAGTGGATCAAATCCCGATCCATTCAGAGTTATATCATGAATTCTATCTTACTAAAAACAATATAGGGGTCACAATACTATGTCAAGGATGTGATGCCACACTACACCATCATATGAGTATAACAAGGGATCTCACTCAAATGTTACTAGTCTTTACACATCTACCTACGATGAATCACCATGTCAACCTGTTTCACACCTCTAATGCCAAAAAACCTGGACATCATCTCATCCTATGTGGTAAAATACTCAGGATTTGAAACTCATGGGCTTCCATCTGATTATTGATGATGGATATGTGAAATAAACAATGTCTATAAGTGATGTACAATGTGTGTACCCATAATACACTTAATACCGCCTGAAGTTGTCTAATGGCCATATTTCCTTTTATTATTTTGGTTGTAAACTATGAATACATGATGTCTACCCCTTATCAAATAATGTGTGACCTTGTCCAAACCCCTGGAAATGTAAACACCTTCACATGCCCCGACTAGTCATGTTTCCATTCCCAACATGTACACTTGGTGTATAACATGTCTTGAAAAATAGGAATATGGTTTGGCCCTTCGGCCTATGCCTATTAAAATCATCAAGTTTCCATGTAATCTAGTCTTGTATAGCGACATGACCATGTTCCTTGATATGGAAAGAGTAGCCATGTCCTTTTCAATGTGAATAGTGTTCACTATAAGGTGTGTACCCTAGTACACGGCATGTCATCCCAAAAATATATTCTTCCCAAATAGGAATACCATGCACCATATTCTACTACACTACCCACCATGTGATTTTTATTTTCAAATAATCATTCCCTACATGCCACCCGAATGGTCATATTTCTCAATATCCATACCAAATCAACTATTATGGGGTCTCTATTAGTCTTATATGGGCTCTAAAAACTTAAAATAAGAAAAATGGGCATTGGGATGTAAATATTGTAACTCCACTTACTTTGTGGTGATATTATAAACTTTTGTGTCAAACAGGATGCTCGAAAGATGATGCACCTCAATCTGATGATGATCAACAACAAAAACTAGGTCTGTCGACACCTACTCTCCTTGTATATGCCTCGATTCATCCACTGTGAAATAGATAACTGCTTTCAAATTCTTCTTCCTATGTAGATCTAACCAATGGGGGTATTCTTCCCCCTTTCTAAATTAATTAAATAAAATAATCTATTTAATAAATTATTTCATTTGTCAATACTCTCCCTAAACAAGTTTCCCAATGTTGACAAACATTTTCATGCCAAGGGTAAAATATTTGTTCAAGAGTCACCCATGGTTTAATATTACATATTTGAGACACTAAATTGGAGTTATTCTATTTTTTAAAAAATCCACATGTGTTTGAAAAAAAAATGTTTTTAATATCAACAAACTGTGGACCCCAAACATCATAATTTCCCATAGACTCAATTCATGGATTTGTAAATTTCCCAAAAAATATCTCAAACAGATATATATTAAAACCAATGTATCTAAAACCTCAAAAAAAAATAAATTATTTTCATCTCGTAGAGAGAAATATTTTTCTCAATGGAGAAAGCTGAGATATCAAATGGATCTCCCATTCTAGAAAACTCTTTAGAATATACCCATTTTGTCGACATACACAAGCCCATGGGAAAAAGATTCCCATTAAGGGTCATTAATGATCATTGAATCCACCAAGAACCATGGAAGAATAACTTCACACTCAACACCTAGCTCATCCAAGTGGATGTTTTACAATGACTAGTACACAAATATCAACACCTACAATATTTGGAAATGAACCAAAAACATATCTGATTATTTTCAAATATTCTATAGGAACAACACCTTGTTAACCCAAAAACCCAATAGAGAAAAGTTATATGAACCTTGGAGATATAATTCCTCTCCATTAAAAATATGATATCTCTATATGAGGTGAGATCTCACTGAATACAAGACCCCATCATCAATAAAAAAGGAAATTATCCATAACCTATATTGACCCATAATGTTTCCCAGTCATCCTAATCCTGCATCAGATGTAATGAACCATTCCCATCCATTATTTGAAACAAGTATAGACCAAAAAGTTATGTCACCAGCTATCTCTGATCAACATATTAATGACATGAACAGTGCCACTCTCTAATGGCCACCAAATGTGATATTCTGATGGTAGATTGGTCACTACTATAATAAAAAACACTATCATGGATAAATAGATATTCCCACCCATGGAAAAAACCTAGCCTAAAACCCTAAATCATGTTACCCTAAACCTAAATGTTCTTCTATACCTATCCACATTAATCAATTCCAATTGACTCTGGTACTACCACACATATCTCGAGAGAACATCCATTGAAATCAACCTCCATCGCACCTCATCTCACCACATGACTGGTGTCATTAAAAATCCATATAAGGGTGATGTACTCTCCATCATTAGATAATCATTCAATTGTATGTATAATAGATATCAGGTCATGTGATACCTTTCAAAAAAATCACCAAGAAGTCCTTCCATGACTAGTTGACAAAGGGTAAGGGAAACAACTATCATATGAAGATACACTAAACTAACCTCAAACTAAATGGTTAAATAAAAATAATTTAACCAATATTCAACCTCATGCTTCAATATGTAAAGAATATATTTATTTGAAGAATATTCAACTACAACCATTCCCTTATGTGGTGCTAAATTTAGAAATTCCACAATCCTTTATAGGGCCCACCATCACTCCAACATCTGGGAGGACAAATCTTAGGGAGTGAACCATCATTATCTATAACATATAATTTTAGAGATTCTTATAATTTTGGTACTCTCATAGCAATTATAGAACTATCTGTAAGTGTCTCATGTACACAAATCCCAACTTAGAGCACATTAGGATGTTGCTAATTCTTACTACCAATAACCTATCCAAAAATATTTAAGGATTTGGTACATTAGCCTCAGAACACTACTTAGGAATCCAATGTAATAAAATGTATCCCCATAAAATCATGAACGACAATGACTTTTGGAATCATGATTCGGTAAAAAATCAACACAAACCTGTAGATAGTGATCATAAGCCCTCAAATAAAACTATGAGAACCTTCAGCCTCTATGCCACCAATTGAAAAAATCATCAATTCTCAGGTGTTGGAAATCCTTAATAAAAGTCACCTATGAAAGGTGATTTCAACAACAATTAACATAAACCACTCAACCACCATATAATAAAACAATGTAGTCTTTCTATGTGAACCCATGGGGTCTTAAAATCCCTAAACCCCCCCCCCCCAACTTCACCATAGATCACAAAAACTTTGGGAGACCATTGACTAAAAGGTCAATCTAAAATGCTCTGCTAGTATAACCATGTATTGAATAGAGGATAATATCAATAAAATGTTACTCATAACTCTATGTGAAAACCAAAATTTAGAAATAAAAGTCACTTTTCATACCTCAACAAAATATGATGTCTACAGGTCACATACACCCACTACTTGAAGATCTTCCATTTACTTTTCTGAGCTATCCAACCCAACCGGGTCCTGATATGACACCTTATCACAACAACCTGACATGAACTAATAAGTCATAGATAGTTATCAACACCACCTTGACACTATCATTTTTGGGAGGCACTATATTTCTAGTATGGTTTTTTATTAAATCACCATAACGCTTCTTGGTTTTATAAGAATCTATATTTTATGCGAGTATTTGTCCATATTATCATCACTGACATTGAGTACCACCGATATCTCCATCTTTTGTAATAGAGATTACGTATGAAAAGTGTGACACAAACACATTTAAAAAAAATAGATGTTATTGTTGAAGAGTCACATATCATAAATCAGATCACTCCTTGAACCTCTATGTAAAAAAATCCAACACTTTCCTCTTACCATATCCCTATCCATTATCTCCTTGATAAATTAATTCACCACAAAAACCATTTTTCACAGCGCCACACTTTTATAAATGCTAACGCAAAAGCGTTGATAAAGGGGGTACCTTTATAAGCACTAAAAAAGCACTCTTAAAGGTACCCCCTTTAACAGTGCTTTTTTAGAACTCTTAAAGGTACCCCCCTTTATCAGTGCTTTTTCGTTAGCGCTGATAAAGGGGGGGGGGGGGCTTATCAACGCTTTTTTTAAAAGCGCTGATAAAGGGTCTACTTAAAAAAAACATTAAAAAACATTAATATTTAAATATATAGAAACCGTCATATTGATAAAAATATAATATATATTTTTTAAATATAATTTTAAATATATTTTAGATAAGTATAAATATACAGTTACACTTAATATATAAGATATTTAATGAAAATGGATTATAAAAAAATTTAAAATATATTTTTAATTAATAATTTGCTAATTATTATGGGTTAATAGTCATTTAATAACATCATGAAGACTAAAAAATTAAAAAAAATGAAAAAAAGATCCAAAATATGTTGAAAATGCAACTTGAACTTCAATCGGCCCTAACTATTGATCCGGGTGTCTGTTTGCACTCTACCACATATCAAATCAAATCTTGCGACGAGATATACATCTCCATGACTGGGCGTATCCCCGATCAAGGTTTTTTCGATGCCAAAAAGGCCCACAAGGCCTCTAAAACTGAGTTTTTAGTCGGGATACCCAAATTTTTTTAACATTTTGTGAATTTTCAGACTCGTTGAAGGGGGTATTATTGGTTTTTTTAGTAGGGAATAAATTTATTCAAAGGTATAACATTCATATTGATATTATGTCTTTGAAATGTTTTCATTTTTTACAATGCACTGCTATTTATAATCAAATATATAACAATATATACATATTTTTTATATAATCATAATGAAATTTTAATTATAAATATAAATAATAAAATATATTTACATATAAAATATATTAGCTTTATCAAAATAATAACTAACAAACAATTTATTTAAAATACAAATATATGAATATTTATATAACTATATGTTAATCTATAACTATATATATGTATATATATATTAATCTAACTATATATATATATATTAATTTAACTATAAACATATATATTAATATCACTATAAATATATATATTAATATAACTATAAATATATATTTTAATATAACTATATATATATATTAATATAAATATATATTACTATACGAATAAATATAACTATATATATATATATTAATATAACTATATATATATATTAATATAATGATATATATATATTAATATTAATATATATTACTATAAGAATAAATATAACTAAATAAATATATATATAAATATATATATAGATATCATGAAATGTAAAACAAATCAAAATAGGGGAGTGGTAAGAGCTTAGGCACGTAGGGGGTCTCAAGTTCAAAACCTGGTGGAGGCAGGGGCGCGCATGCATGGGGGAATATGGGAGCTAGCATTGATAAAGGGTGGAGGGGGTGCGTGAGGGCGCTAGAGGGGGGAAGAAAAGTGTTGTAAAAGGGGGGATCAAGCGCTATAAAAGCCCCCCCGATTGGCAGAATTTTTTTAAATTTTTTTCAACATTTAGTGATTTTTTTGTTGATTTTTTTGATTTTTTGATTTTTTTAATCTTTTATCAGCGCTTTTTAAAAAGTGCTGATAAAGGAAGCACTGATAAAGGACCCTTTTATCAGTGCTAAAACAAAGGGTTGATAAAGGACCCTATTATCAACGCTTTGATTTAGCACTGATAAAAGAACCCTTTTATCAGCGCTTTTTTAGCACTCATAAAAGGTGACTTTATCGGCGCTTTTCGGAGCGCTGATAAAGGGTAACCCACATATTTTCACCAGAATTAATAGCGCTTTTATAGCACTGATAAATGTGGGTTTTTAGCACTGATAAAAGGGGTATTTGTAGTAGTAACTGACTAACTAGAGGTGGTTGTGGTGGTAACATATCATAGCACAATCAACCTCATGATGCTCCTTTAACTCATATTTTAAATCCACTACCTAGGGGACCTCCTTATAGAATAAAATTCCTAATCAACTAATGTCCATAGATTGTATCTCCGGTCATAGAGTGATTAGTAGAAAAATAATCCATGATATATTTGCCTATATCACTAGAAAAACATCACTAATGTCTAATTAGACTATAATTTCACTAATTTATGAATGAATAAATCTACCACTTAATATGTGATTTACATTGTAAAGATGATTATTGAATTTCCTACTTAACCTAGACCACATTTGATACCTACCTATAAAGCTTGTGATATAAAATCGATACTTGTACATAATCATCCATCCGAAAAAGATCAATCCGTGGAACATTCTTACATTCCACAACTACCTAAACTATATGTGATAGGTCTATGCACTTATTAATGAGTGTAAGCACTACCAAATATCGTATCAGATTAAAAATATCCTTGTTATGAGTATGTAAAGGTCTCATCAATTATCGGGATATATCCTCAGAAATTCTATGGAATCCCTGAGGGTGAAATTTTGGAAACATCCTCATAGAAGAAAAGATGTTCCACAGTAAAATAGTATATATGAGGAGATATATCTAGAAAGGCATAGAAACCATAACCCAAGCTTATATAATTTATGTACAAAATTTTCCATACAACTAGTGCCTATATGTTCCAAGTCAACAAGTTGGTTATCAGGGTTTGGGTAAATGGATACAATAGACACCACACTATTATTGGATTCCATTCCCTATAATCTGATCATGAGGAACATGAAAACTGTCACAATAATACCCATACAATGAAAATAGCTAGACAACTTCAAACTATGGTCTGTAAGATGAACCTTCTCTAATATCACTATGTAATAACCTCACCCACTAAACCCATCTAGGGTAATGGATGTCCAAGCCTCTGTAAACAAATCACATATATAATAGTCCAAGGGTTGGTGATTAGTTATGAGTTAAAATATCATACACATGGGAGGAATCTGCCTACTGTTTTTGTATGTATACACACACCTCTAAATCCATTCAATATTTCAGAGATAAAAAAATTACTGATAAAATATAAAATAATACTTCTAAATCCTATAAACAGAGTACAATAGTACAAGAAAACATTGAAGGTAAAAAATACAAGATGAATATATATTGTAATAGAGTCCAACCTACTCTGATAGAGGGGACCACTATTAAATGAATTATCAATACATACCTCATCCATTATATCACAGAACTGTGTTCTACCCATGCTCATTCATACAAGGACATCACCAAGATACTTTTTGTATACCTAAGACACATCATGTGTGAGAAGAGACAATATAGTGGTGAGTATAATTTTACACATTAGGAACCCAAAAACCCCAAAATAAATGGTATAAATGGAAAACTGAATAGTTGGATTGAAAAAAATATAGATGAGAAACCTCATTTGAGAAAGGGAGAAAAAGAGATTTTTTATCAACCATTCCACATCTATACATGACTATACAATTCATCACCACTTAGTATGTCATAGAATACAACACATACCAGAAGGTATCCAAAAATATATCAGATATACTCTTAGAAGATTCCAAGGATCATTATCTCAACTATAAATACTTCCCCAAACTTCTATATGAGGCTCGAAGGCAACACCCAACCATGAGTACTCACTCCATAAGCCTAGCCATCCCTGAGGGCCCTCATATGAGAATACTAAAATATAAAGAATCACTAATATTATCTAACATGCCATCCATTCATGCTGAAATATATCTATGATATCATAGTCATTAGATACAACCATGGATAACATCTTCCTATGATTGGGAATATCTCAAAACAAATATTGGGGATCACTCCCAATACCATAGAAAGACACCCCAAACCCAATCTAGAACATGATAAGATCATAATTATTAAGTACATAATCTATCCTAGAACAGATGGGGCACTGTGAAACCTAATGAATCATATAAATACAATACATATATTTCAATACCCAAATATGCCATCAAACATAGGACTATTGATGAAAATCCATAAACCATGTATAATTATCAAGTTGATATCCCAATACCTATACAAAGGATCACACATTGGAGCACTAGGGGAAATTGTGATACTTTCTAGAGTAATATAATAAGTGGGAGGTTTGTTAATGTACACTATTATAAAGCCTCATGGGATAACCAATTGAATTTGGGGGGGGGGGGGGTTGGTTCCCTATATCATGGTGTTCATGCATATACAATGAAATCCATATATAGAACAACATTGATAGAAGATCACAACCTAATCAACTCAATGGGTCAGTACGAAACATATCTAATACAAACATCAAATAGGTGTTATAATCCTATGGCGAGGATGTGATGATAAATTGTTACCTTATTGGAATAGACAAAGATAAATCAGTCAACCAATACTTGTTTATACATTACTAACTCAATAGACACAATAAATCATATCAGGTTAAATCTATAATATTAAGACCATGGAAACCATCTCATAGAATATAGAAAACAATTTTTGATAGGATACTCATAGGCCTCCATCCGAGTTCTGAAGATTGATATGAAGAAGGGAAAAGCATACAAGGGATATACAGGGCATGAAACTGTAGAACATGATGTTTCTATTAAATATGGCCCATGTCTATGTTCCCTCATGGTACCCAGTGTATATAATAGGAATACACAATGTGTACCTCTTATTGCATGACATGTGACATTTTCCAAATACTTGGGTGTGTCCCCAACCATATAGGGGTCCTTTTTCCATGTAACCATACACATATTGAAAACATTGTACAAGGAGATTCTTTAAAAAAATAGGCTCATGTACCTATCCATCATCTTATACTCATGTAACTAATATCACACCCATGTCCTCAATATGATCTATACAACATGACCATATCCATTAACATAAAAAATAATTTCCATGTCCTTGGCCTCATGTCCTCATAACACTATAGGGAATAGACCCCATTACAAGGTGTGTAGTTCCCAAAAGATGTTATTCCTCAAACAGGAAGAACAACTAATGTGTTTTCATGCATTACACATCATGTGATCAAGATTTGAAGATAAGAAATCCCAATGAGCCACCTAAAACCCATGATTTATCTAGATCCTTCCCTAATCAACCCTAAAATGGTCCCTAGAAGTCATATAAGGGCTCCGAAACCTTAAAAAATACAGAAAAGTCAACTGATATATAAATATCATAAATCATTAAACATCATGCCAAAACATTTAATCTTCTTGTCTAATCTATCTCTTAAATGCTAATTCACCTTGATCAGGTGATGTTTGGCATCCTAAATGGAGTCTGTTAGTGCATCATCTCCTTGGTTCGTCCACAGTTCATCCATCACACAAGGGAAAAGTGTTGTAACTTTCATATATGTTTAGATATCCAATAAAGGTGGTATATATCCCCCTTTATTAATTATGGAATGAAAATAAATTTTTTAATTGAATATTATGTCAGTTAATGATCACCCTCCACAAGGAACACAATACCAACAAACATTGTCACTCCTAGGGTAAACACTTCATTACAGACTCATCCACAATATTATATTCCCAATTAAATATTCATAAGGGGAGTTATTCCATATTTCGAGAAAATCCATGTGTGTGTGATATAAAATACCTAATCTTTTTAATATCACTAAAACAAGGCTCTTCAGGCCTCATAATTCCTCACTGACTCAACCCCTATGTTTGAAAATATTACTTTAAATATTAAAAAGTACAATAGGGAAAAAGTATAGCACATATATGGAATTTAATATTTATTTCCATTCCATTAATTCAATAGCTTGGTATGCACAGAACATAGGGTTTTAATTAAAAATTCACTATTGAAATATTATTTATTCATGAACAATGATATATAGATATTATGTGAGTGTGTATAAATATTACTACATAAATTATGAATTTAATGCGGTGTAACACCCCAAGGTTTTGAAAATAAATATAGAATTCAATTTTATAATCTATCCATTAAACACAACTTTACCTCTTGTATGTTTTGAATTTCAAGAAATGGTCATCTAGAGTTGTGTTCAGTAAGTCATTTGGAGTCTAATAGAACAAACTTGATTTTTGGTGAATAATAACATACCCTTATGAATAGTAATATGATCTTATTAATAGTAAATAATAATAATATTTTATTTTTTTAGTGCAATAGGATAATGGGATCTTAATTAATTTTCCAAAGTCACATAAAACTAATTGCACTTTAAGATTGTTATTTTTCGAATTAACTGTTACCTTATTTATAAATTAAATTAATAATACTTAGAAAATTATTTTTTAAAAATGTATTTCACTTTTTAATTCTACACATCGAAAAATGTTAGGGGTAAATGTTTATTATTTTTTTACAATATTTGAATTTTGGTGAATAGTGAAAAATATAGTTTTGAGTATTCAGTAGTTTAATAACATCATAATGACATAATAATTAAAATAAAAGTCTGGTATAATTTTTTATAGTAACATATGACATGAGGTGTCCCATGTTTTTTAAACCATGGGAAAATACAATGGGCAAGCCCATGGTTTGGCAAAAACCACTAATGAGGTGTCCCTTTGAAATTATTAAAAAACTTACGTCTCTTTTTCTATAAATACCCACTCATTGATTCGTTTTATTTCATTCCAAATCCCTCATACTTGAAGATATAGTGGTTTTACATCTCTATGTGTCCACCCAAGGTGACCTTAAGCCCCCAAGAATACAACCTTCATGATCTAGGAGTTATTCTAAAAGGTAAGGGAATCCTTCATTCTCTTCTTTAAGTCGACACTTCTTTTATGTCATCTCTTTGAATGTACATTATAATATGTTGGGGTTTGATTTTATGTATTATTCATACATTCCTTTTGATTTAAATATGATGAGGTACCTGTTTGATCTCATCAATTCCTTTTATGAAATATTAAGCGACGCCGTTAGGCTGCCGAATTTTCATAAGGGATCTCTCACCTTTTCTCTTATTTTCAAGATCATCTCAATTATTTTGCTCTCCTCACATCCTCTATCCAAATTACATTGATAAATATAGTAACATATATACTGCAATTATATCATGTGAATGTAAGAACCATCATAAATATTTTAACTCCATCCCTTTTATTTTTATAAACGAAATCAATGTCCATGATGTTCCAATTTATAGCCTTCGTGGACGAAGAAGTTTCGTTCTTCAATTTCATCTTAATTACTGGTCATGAAACCATATTTATTGTTTAACCAGACTATAATATATGTATTATAACCTAATCAATATTCATTAACCAGAATATGTACATATATATAAGTTATATGACAAGACTAGTCCATAATAATCCAAATACCACCAAATAATCGAATTGGTTGTCATCTAGTAATTAATCCTCATTTAATGTAATCAAATTAATGAAATAACCATTATCAATAATTTATTTTCATAAATAATGTTTAATTTCAATCTGGAGATTTATAACCATTCCACATGAACTCCATTACTTAAAAACAAGTAAACCGATTATGAAAATAAAAAAAATGAACACCCCGGACCAAGGAAATTCAATATAATAACTTAGAAATAATGGTATAAATGAACTATACAGAATTAAGATAAACTAAATACATATATAATATGTTCTTAAATAATTTATTTATAAGTATAGTTTCATATTCCAAAATCATAAGGTTGAGAGAAGAACACGTTTAGAGTTAAGGTAAGGGGTTTTCCACCTGAACTTCCATTATCACTCGGGATACATTCATTGTCTAATTATCTCGATGTAATACTTATGTATTAATATGTAAAAATAATATGTTCTGTGTTAGTATCATATATATGTTTAAAAACCAGATTCATTTCTTATTTTATCGATAGTTACAAGTTTTAAAAGAATCTCTCAAAAGTGTTTCCTAAAATACAAGCCCGATACAAGGGAATTTCTCAAATTGATATCTATTTTCAAGGGGAATCTATAATCAATTTTTAGAAACCATTATTATTTTAAATAAACTAGTTTTATTATGAAAATACTATCTTACTTAACTTCCGGTTTTATTCAATTATTTTTTAAAATAAAACTTCTTTTCAAAATAAAAGAGTATTTATCTCAAAATTGATTAATGATTTTATAAGAGTATTTTCGTTCAATGATTTTGTTAATTCCATGGTATTATTGAGTTTAATTATTTATGAAGTAATATAAAATATTTTATTTAATGGTTTATGAATAAATTTATTGTGTATGATCTATCCAATAATCATTCATCATATTATTCCGAATGGTTAGTGTTTATGTTTGATAATTGGTGAAAGTTAGTCACATTTCATATGATAGTTTCATTATGAATGTATATGTTGTTTATGTTTATCACCACTCATATGAGGAATGAATTGGACTTATTATGTGATGGATGGGGCACGCTATATCCCCTTGATGTATCTGTATGTCTAATGAGACAACTAGACGTGGAATTGGCCGAGGCTTTTCCCATTATGATATGGATTTTGGTTGAGGCCTTAATCATTAGACGTCTTGGCCGAGGCCTTGACAAAATGTTTCAGAATGTCCGGAATTATGCATTCCATCATTATGAGATAAGATATTGATATTTCATGTGGTTATTGGACAAGTAGAACATCCATGATTATGTTTTATTGTGGTATTATTTATTCAGCTCATATTTCTACGATGATGTGTTCAAGTTCATTATGAATGGAATGTGTTTTTAATTATTCACCATGTCTAGTGTTTATATTAACTTCCACTATATTGCTTACTCATACTGAGTGTTTGAGCTCTCTCCTTTATTATGTTTCATTTTCTCAGGGCAAGTTGAATTCTATTATGAATGACATGCTGAAATAACTTAGGAGTTATGAAAGATGTCTAAGAAGTTTCTATGTTTTTTTTTCATTTCATGTTGTAATGATGAACTTATGTATGTATCTTGTTTCCAATAATACTAAACTACTTGATCTTTCAGGATTCATATTCCTTGTATATATGCCAACATAATCCAATAAGGAACTGACTCCCGAGAGTTCGGAGGACGAAACCTCCCTCTGGGCAGTGCTGGGGTCGGGTCCTTACATGTGGTCTATAACTGAATAAATTTAATTAAATGGATATCTATTGATTATAAAAAAATTATAATCATTTATTAAAAAATGGGTTCTAATGAATTATATCTTTTTAAAAGGGAGTTTACTCATTCTTAGTAAGGATAATTTTAATGTAATTTTTACCAAATTTTTATAATTTATTAGATAAAATCATGTTTATTTTTTAAACAATCATATCAATATTATCTTATGGTAATTCGGGAATTATTTTTTTAATAGGTTTATAGTTCAATGAACACTAAAAAATAATGATTATAATTAAAAACCCATTTTAGTTTAAAGTATTTATAAATTATAATTATATATTAAATTTATTTTAAATAAAATAATGTTCAATTTTATTTTAATAATGAAATATTAGTTTATTCGAATATAGTCGACAATGAATTTTTATATTTGAACCTTTTTTTAATTTTGAAAATTTTCTCTTCAGAAACCTTCCTTTTAGCCACATTTATCATTATATTATTAAATTATATCCTTCCACTATCTAAATTGAATTTGGAAAATTGTTTTAATAATTATATTAGAAAAATTTATATAATATAATACTTTTAACATTATTTTAATCCCTTATACATAATAAATGTTTTAAAAATTAATTACAATGGTTAAGGAAAAAATTGATTTATCAGGAGTTCAAATAAAAATATAAGTGTTAAATGGCCTAAAATGTTAACCAACACACATTTTATGGAAATAAATGCACTATATAACTTATAAGGATTCATAATTCCCCATTTTATAAGATTTCATCATAATAATAACATAGTTGTAATTGAATCTTTTCAAAAATTTCATGTATGTCCTCTCCCCCACTTATAAAAGGCCAACCCAATCCTCCACACATCACACATAGAAGGATATTTTGTTGGACAATCCCTTTCAAAATAACATCTTCATTTTCCTACCAAAATCATAAATACCATGGTTTGATACAAAATTTGACCTAGGAAGTACTTTTGATGAATTTTATAGTGGTCATCCAAAGAAGATGTAACCTTCTAAAATGATCATTTTTATTTTATTTCATCATACACCTCTTTCAAAAAAAATCAACCATGTTACCATAATAATAACATTATCTCCCAAATAATAAGGTGTTTTTATGTTAAATGACTAACTTATATCCCACTATTTTTAACTCAAATGGGAAATGAATTTTTCTATCCTATGTGTGGAGGAAAACTACCTCAAGAAACGATGAAAGTCAATTTCCATAAACACCTTTCATGGATGGATATAATGATTCATTTAATATATATATATATAAAATATTTCTGATATAATTATAATTCCATAATTATAATATTACATGTAACCAGTCACATTCCATTATAATTAAAATATTATAACATCACTTGTGTGTACCGCGAACTCCCAGAACATAAGAGATATTATTCATTTTTGAATTTTGTTTTATATAGAATTAATCAGGATAAATTTAATGAATATATAATATATATATGAAATAATACCAATTAATTAAAATAAATATATCGTAATATTTTTTACTTTTTAACTGTTTAAGGGAATGATATCATCGCTCATGCATACGAATGACCTACCATCTCCACAATGTGATGGGATTCATTTTTTCCTTCATACATTTATGAATGGTTAAAATAATATATATAATAAGTAAAAAATTTAATTATAACATTTTTATCATTATAGAGAAGATTTATTTATATCTTATGTTTATTAAATAGAACATTAAAGAAAAAACATTCATGAGATAACATAGAAATTAACACAGAAAACAATGAAAATGATTAAATATTCTTAACAAATAGATTGTCATATTTTATCATAGAATCATATATGATATTATAAATATGATTAATTTTATATTAAAAATTCATAAAATTCATAAAACCATTATACAAGAGGATAATTATCTCTTTACGAAAGAAAAGCTTGGGGTATGGGACTTGATCCCAATTCCGATTTCATTGACCCATGTTCGTTAATATACACTAATTCACTTTCATAAGGTCTTTATACTATGTATTTTATGTATTTAACATGTGTGAAATTTTATTAATTATAATAAAAGTTATATTTAATGATTATTCTTTAAGGATATTCAACTAGAAAGTTTCTAAAGAGCTAAAAATAATCTCACCTTATTCTGGGATCATTTAAATTCTCTTTAAAAAATCAATTCCATGTGATATTATTTTATCTAAAAAATAAAACTCTCATAAATTTCCATATTCTTGTATGTTGGATATTATTATATTCTAATAATTATATCATTTTTATATGTTGTGTTTAAATTGAATGTTATTAGGTTAATTGGTGAAATATTGATAAATTTGTATTCTTTTAGAAATTTGAATATTTGGTGATAAGGGTTATTGATTCATGAATAAAATAGATTATTTGATATATGAGTATTGACTTGTAAATATATATCTGAGTGGGGAACTATTATAGATATCCTCTCAAAGCATTGATAGGTCTCATCATACCAATCCGTTTGCCAAATCGGATGGGTTTTTAAATATAGTTTTAAAATTTATTGTGAAGGGTCTTGATAGTAGAGGTATAACGATTATTGAGATAATATAATACATAAATTAAGTTTTTTCATCTTTGGGAATATAGTTATTTTTATTATCCAAGATATTTTCACACCGATATTATCTATGCTTATATTCTATTCTTCGTTAATAGATTACGTGGAATGTGTTTTATGTTATTTACCTTTTCATATTGATTATGACTTATCCAATAATGATAGTGATGTTATTGATTAAATAGAATATATTTTCAGTCATATAACATACAAAATTGTTTATTCTTTATTTATTCATGATATCTTCCATTTTATATATCCCTTACTGATAATTTATGGACATCCTTATGTTGGTTCCTTTTCCCAGTATATGAAGAATAAATATTTGAATTATTTTCAAGGATTATTTCCATTTTAGTTTATTATATATTATTCTATATTTTTATTACCAATATAAAATGGGAATCTTGTTTGTGTCTGGTTCTCCAAAACATCTAAACAGATTGATCAATTGTGATTTGACACATTTTATCTTTTCCACTATAATAAATTACACACTTTATCAAATTTACTAGAGCTAGGTATGTTACACAATTAATTGTATTTAATTTATAATTGGTTTTCTAAATGAATTGGAATGATCTCAAAATTTATTGATTTTTCTATCTAAAAGGTTTTTTGAGAAAATATGGGTTTTTACTTTGTTTTGGTGAAAGAAATGGTATTTTTAAGTCATTTTAATATGGATATTGGAATGGGTTTTCAAATAAATTTCTTGATGAATTAATGGTAATTTGAATTCATCGTGAAATGTAAAAGACCTTAGAAATTGATCTGATATTTTTCCTTCAAGGGTGACTTGGGTAAGTTGGTGGAAGGTGTAGTATTGGGCCACATCTATTGGTATTGTAAGGGATTTCCCTTTCTAGTGTATTCTTATATTTATAAATTGTATAATTATTTGATCTTGCAAATGGATGATATTATAGAGTGTTACATTCGAAAGTGTCTATCACTTCCCAATAATTTGATGCCTTGGTTCTAGATAGATGATTATGAACTAGACTTTTACTGAGATTTAGGTATGATTGACCTATTTTTTTTAAAATTAAGATATCCTTTTGGTATTTTTCATTTTGTGTTGGATTAATACTACATGGTTTGATTTGAAATGATACTTCCTTTGACTATTTAAAATGGATAATGAAATTATGTTTTAAAACTATTTTACAATGCTTTATTTTGGAACTATGGGATAAGGGAAAATGTTTTACTATGATTTTTATATAAACCTATTTAACTACTTATCGTACCTTGTTTTCTTTTTATATTTTCGTGTTGGAATTTTTGTATAGAGACTTGATATGGATAATAATGGTGGGATAATACGTATCCTATTTATCTCAAACAATACACACTATTATGGTGGTGTGTAAACCAAGTGTTGTATTCAAATAAAATAAAAGAATGGTTTTGTAATGAGGATGTAAGGTTTCATTCAGTTATTTATGGGTGGATGATGGTGAGATTGTGGGATGTGGTCTATATTTATCCAATATATCATTTAAGTAAAGTCCATATTTTTTTGTTATAATTTTGACTAGGATATTAGTATTTGATCTATCTATGTTTGGGTTGAAATGCTACCATGGTTTCTTAATAGTTTATAGAATTTTCCTTTTCTACAATATATTCTATCTATATATTCTATATTTCAAATTTTATGATGTATTGTATCATTTCCTAAAGTTTTTATTCGATGCTTCGATGCATGTAACTATTTGGGGGGCATTGAGAAAACAATTTGGGTATTTCCGTAGTCAGTTTTATAGCCTATTTTGATTGGTATATAGGCATGGTCAAGGAAACTTTTTATAAGTGTAGGTTGATTCTCAATCCTCTAATTTATTAGATATGAGATATGTTTCATTTTGGTAATTTAGAGGTAGGTTATGGTAAGCGCCTTTCCAGCTCATTCCATAATGATCCATGATTTACCATAGGATGTTGTTTTGTGGGTCGCATGTTCTCGGTTTTGACCATGATCTAAGTTTCATAGTTGGTAAATGTAGTTTAAATTGAGATTGTTTTATTTTCATATCATTCACCTCTATTTATTTTGTATTATAACAATCATCAGAGATGTCATCCATGGGGTCATCATGATGGTTTCATAAAATATTATCAAAAATTAAATCCCCCTTTGGATCACAATTTCAAAGAATATATCATTTGATTAGTTCAGGTAATTGACCAAAATGTATGATGAAATAAAAAACATGGTTCCAAAATAAAATAATGAGTTGATGGAGAATGGGAGCATGGTTGAGAGTTCAAATGTTTAAATCCATTAGGCATTAACGGTAAAAATATATCCCAAGAGTTAGAGAACTAGACATAAAATATAAATGTTCTCTTCTAATTCCTAGCTACACCTATTGTTATCATGGTGAAATAGGAGATGTTGAAGCTTGGGGGTCAGAAAAATTAGTGGTTACATTTTACGGTACTGGAAAACCATCACATTTTCTTGGAGTAGAAGGGTTTTAAGACAGTATTCTTTTAGAAATTGTGTCCTGAGTATGTGATGATAGAAATGTATTTCGAGTTCCTATATTTATAGTAAGAAGAGCACTTTGTGTTGTAATACACCAAATATTTTTCAAATATAGATCATTTATCCTTATATATGGTGATGAATGATATGATAAAATATCAAAAATGTTTATAGTACTTTCTAAAAAACATGTGATCACAATTGTATACATAAAATAATTCTACATATGTTGGGATAGATTATAGGGTTATGTTGGATAAAGTGGAAACGGTGGGGTTTATTGGATATTATAGTGCTTCACATCCACATAGTGGACGTTTTTGCAGTGCAAAGTGAAGGAAGAAAAAGTGGAATCATTATTACAAGGGAGGTAGAGGTTTTTTTAGTATATAACTGTAACATCCCGGGCCCGGGTGCCATGCAACGGGTGCCCCGAGTCTGGTTCGCCATGTGACCTCAAGCATATTTCCCCAAACTCCAGAGGATGCCGACTAGCAGCGAGGGCCCAGTTCTGATAGTGGGAAAACTATGCCCTCATTTTTCAAAGTGTAGCGCAGCAGAATACCAAAATAAACATACAACAACAGCGGAAGCAGTATACATACACAACTGAAATAACAACATCAGAGGATATAACCAACAATATATAAGTGATGATGCTACATGATTCAAGTTCTATGAAAATAGCCAGAACCTGTTATACATCAATACAGTATAGTAGAAAAACAGAGAACAATAAAGAAAGAAAAATAGCTAGCAGCGGCATCGCGAGCCTAGGCTCGGTCCCATGCCCTCCTACTCCTCAGCAACAGTCAAGTACCTGTATATGGACTCTTTCCCCTATCTACACCTGCAGCAACGTAATCTGTTTGGGCTGAAAAGCATGACCCAAATAGGGTGTGAGAAATATATCTCAGTAGGCACCCACCAAAGGCCCGTTCTCAACTGTGTGTAAAACATTCAACAAGTGTGAAGTAGTAAAATGCAATAACTAAGCAGTACTCAAAAGTAACTAACATAACAGTTAAATTGTCATTTTATTATTCATTTAATTCCTTCAATTTAGTAACATCTTTGTGCTCAACAGCACCAAGCCCTCAGGCCAACCAGTACCATGACCTCAGGCTAAAATAGTAATCAGGCCCTCAGGCTTGCCCTTAGGCCATACAGAATCCAACCTGCAGGTATTTCCCTCAGGCGTAACAGAAATTCTCTCCCTCAGGCATATGAAGTGTCTCCCTCATGCACAGAAGTCAAGCCCTCAGGCACGAAAGGTTTCCCTCAGGCGGAATAACGACAGCCCTCGGGCTAAAACAGTCACGCCCTCAGGCTAACCACAACAACGCCCTCAGGCTAAACAGGTAACCGGGCCATGCCCAACATATCAAAATGTAGTAAACAAGAAATTACTCTCAAGGCAATTCTACAGTTACTACATTTAAGGCATACCCTCAGGTATCCTGGCCAAATGGATAAACATAGGAACACACCCCTCGGGATGGTCCTAGATCCAAGTAACGATCCCAAACATCATTTTATTATCACCATTTAATCACCTATGCAATTCTAGGCATTAAATATAGCAACGACCTCAGCCAAACGACACCCTAACATGGGTTCGTGGCATGAAAATGCACAAAAACACACGACAGTTGGAAAATAACACAAAGCCACCAACCTTATACATCAATGAACGCTATACCCGAACGCCGACTCCAGAAACGCCCAAGAACGGTATAGATCTGACGAAGAACAAAACCCATTCAAACATAAATAACTTATGCTGGGAGAAGAATTGGAAATAACGGTACCAGGAGGAGGAAGGGGTTACCCGTGCGGTTCAAACGAGATCATCCGAAGCCGAATCTGATTCCAGACGAACTCCTGGTGGATCTTCAAAGGTCCAGCCTCCTCCTTTGGCTCCAAAATGGCTCAAACGCCTCCTCTTCCAAATGAGGAGGCTACTGCCTGTTTTAAGATGAAAAAACAAAGTACACGGCGTGTACTTATGAGAACACGGCGTGTACTTCTTTCATTTAATTGTTCATTTGGTGGCACCAGCACTGTTCACCTGCCGACAAGAGTACACGGCATGTACTCCCGAGTACACGACGTGTACTACCGCCCAACTGGCGGCGACTCCACCACCTTACTTTTTAACCTGCCGACTGACTACATGGCGTGTAAAGGACCACTAAATGGCGTGTAGTCGGTTCCTACACCCTTTGACGCCGGCGAGGCTACACGGCCTGTGTACTTATCCCAACACGGCCAAAAGTACACGACATGTGGACAAAGTACATGGTGTGTAGTTACAAACTTTAGGATTTTCCACCATTTTCCATATTTTCTCAAAATCACTTAAGGAAAAGGAAAAGAAGAAGCTCGTACCTTTAAAATAAGAACCGAGTTCTTACAAACTCCCCCCCTTATAGAAATTCGTCCCCGAATTGCCCTTTCAAGGGTGGTGAAGAGAAGCTCAGAACAGCTCTCGCCACTGAGAACGTACATCGGCCTCCCACTCCCAGGTCTTGTCCTGCACTCGGCCATGCTGCCATAGCACCCGTACGAGAGGAATTGACCGGCCTCAGAGAACCTTCGTGCTCTTGTCAACGATACGATTCAGATGATCCTTAAAGGATGCATACTGCATCTCAACCTCCTCTGGCTGAAAGGTGTGAGACGGGTCTGAATGGTAGTGACCAACTGAGAACGTGGGAGACATCGTGCATGGCTCGGTACCGCTTCGAAAACTCCAACCGATAGGCAACCAGCCCGACTCTATCTAGAATCTAAAATAGTCCCACATACCTCGGCGAAAGATTACCCTATCTCCTGATCGGTTTGTGTCGCAGCCTCAGGGAAACACGCAAGAAAACCTGATCCCCAACCACGAACTCCAATGGTCGTCTGCGGCGATCATCATAAGACTTCTGACGAGACAGCGAGGTAGCCATCCGCTTCTGAATTAACTGAACCTGCTCAGATGTCTCCTGCACAAGCTGTGGTCCCAGTAAAGCTGCCTCACCAGCCACTAACCAGCACAAAGTTGATCAGCATGGCCTACCATATAAATCCTCGTATGGTACCATCTCAATAGTTTCCTGAAAACTGTTGTTATAGGAAAACTCGACTAAGGGTATATGCTTCTCCCAAGAGCCCCCAAAGTCTAGGACGCATACGCGCAGCATGTCCTCTAGCACCTGTATCGTCTTCTCTGGCTAGCCATCAGTCTGAGGCTGGTATGATGTGCTCAGAAGCACCGGTGTACCCAGTTCCCTCTGAAAACTCTCCCAGAAACGAGACATAAAGCGGGCGTCCCTATCTAAAACGATAGAACGAGGGATCCCATTAATATGTACGATCTCTCAGATATATAACCTTCCTAGATCGTTCACACCAAAGGTCTCCTTGATCAGAAAGAAGTGAGATACCTTTGTAAGTCTGTCCACAACAACCCATACGGCATCATTGCCTCGAGGTGACCTTGGCAATCCCGTCACGAAATCCATCGCGACATCATCCCATTTCCACTCCGGAATGGGAAACTACTGTAACAGCCCAGCTGGTCTCTGATGCTCTGCCTTCACCTGCTGACAGGTGGAACACCTCGTAACAAAACCAGATATCTCTCTCTTCATACCTCGCCACCAGTACTGACTTCTCAAGTCTCGGTACATCTTGGTAACCCCGGGATGAACTGGCCAAGATGAAGCATGAAACTCCCTCATCAGCTCCTTGTGTATATCCCCTAGAACCGATAAACGTCCATGGAAACGTAAAACCTAGTCATCTCCTATCGTCCAACCGGGAGGAGGGTCCTCACTTGCAACCGACTCCCGTAGAACTAGGCCTTTTTAAACTGATAGCTACCTCATCCTCACTCTGTCCAGGAGGGTAGAAGTCACAGCTAACGAGGAAAGATAAGTCTGTCCCTGACTTCCATGCACCTCCAGATGCATCTTAGAGAACAAAGCCATAAGCTGCCACTCACCACTGGCCTCCTGCACTGCCTGTATTTGATTCTTCATGCTCAGTGCATCAGCTACTGCATTACCTTTACCAGGTGTATAGGCAAGCTCAAAATCAAAGGACTGTAGGTACTCGACCCCCCTTCTATGCCTCAGATTCAGGTCACGCTGAGTAAAGATATACTTGAGGCTTTTGTGGTCGATGAAAACCACAAAATGCTCTCCCAATAGGTAATGTCTCCAACAGCGCAACACATGCACAACTGCAGCCAACTTGAGATCGTGTGTCGGGTAATTCCTCTCATGTGGCCTCAACTGCCGAGACCCATATGCCACAACTCGATCGCCCTGCATCAAAACGGCTCCCAGCCCAATCCCTGATGCATCACAGTAAACTGTACAGCTCTTCCCCTGCTCTGGGAGTATCAGGATCGGTACTGATGTCAGCCTTCCCTTCAGGTCCTGAAAATCTGTCTCACAAGCTTCTGACCAAACGAACTTCACTCCCTTCTTTGTCAGACCTGCCAACAGTGTTGATAAGTGGGAGAAGTCCTGTATGACGTGTCTTTAGTAACCAGACAACCCTAAGAAACTCCGTATCTCAAACATGTTCTTGGGCTGCTCCCAGGAAACTACAGCTCTCACCTTCTCTGGGTCCACTACAACTCCTGCCTCTGAGATGATATGACCCATGAAGTGAATCTGGTCCATCCAAAAGTGGAACTTCGAGATCTTATAATATAGGTGATTCTCTCTCAGTGTACTCAATACGATATCAAGATGGGTGGCATGGTCATGTTGAGTGTGAGAGTACACCATGATGTCGTCCACGAATACTACCACAAATGAATCAAGATACGGATGGAACACATGATTCATCAGAGCCATGAAAACTGCTAGCGCGTTTGTGAGTCTGAACGGCATAACCGTATACTCATATAGACCATATCTGCTCCTGAAAGCTGTGATAGGTATATCAGATGGTCTAACACGCAGCTGATGATATCTGGATCTCAAGTCAATCTTCGAGAACACTTGTGCTCCACGAAGATGATCAAACAGATCATCTATCCTCAGCAAGGGATATCGGTTCTTAACCGTCAAATGGTTCAGCTTCCGATAATCCACACAAAGCCTAAGGGTACCATCCGCCTTCTTCACCAAAGAGGACCGGAGAACCCCAATGTGAAGTACTGGGTCGGATAAAACCCTTTGCCTGTAGCTCCTCTAACTGCCTCATGAGCTGTTGTTACTCAGGCGTGGCCATACTATAAGGAGGAATAGACACTGGTACTACTCCTGGAACAAGCTCAATAGAGAAATCCACCTCATGCACCAGAGGTACACCAGAAAATTCGTCCGGGAAGACATCCCTGAAATGATGGACAACTGGAGGGAAATCTGTCTGACAAGTCCCCTGGTCATCCAGATATAAGCATGCAATCTGGGCTGTGACTCCACCTCGCCCATGATGCTCTGGTCCAGCTCAACTCGCCTGAACATCCCACTCGCCCTTTTATAGAAACTCCCCACCCTCTGGTGACATGAAACACACCCTACGATGATAACAGTCTACAAAGGCTCGAAAGGGAACCAACCAGTCCATCCCGAGAATGATGTCATAGCTCTTCATCTCCATGACATAGGGGTCCCAAAGGAAGTGACACCCACCAACCTCAAGGGGACACTCCTTGCACTGACGCACACCAACCGTCCTAGTCCCCAACGGAGTGTCTAGCATCAAGATATCAGAAGAAGTAGAAACACCGAGCCCAAGGCTCTCTACAGCGGGTACTGATATAAAACTATGTGTAGAAGCCATATCAAAAAGTACTGAAGATAAGGCAGAAGCTAATATAATAGTACCTATGACTGTTGAAGGTCCGAGATCCTACTCTTGCTGGGTCTATTGTACAGCATATGCATGTCCAGTGCCGCAACCCTGTGACACAGCCTGGCTACCCTGAGATGCCCCGCCCAGTGGCCTCTGAGATCCTGGTGTCTGGCTACCACGGCCACGACCACCATCTCTGCCTGCACGCCCTGACGTATTCCAGTTCCCTGACTGGTAAGAAGCCACTGGTCATACTCCCGCACGCGGAGTCTGCTCAGAACCCCTCTCACTAGCCATTGGTAGAAACTCCCTGCAAAAGCGCTTCAGATGACCCATCTTGCCGCAAGCTCGACACTCCACTGGGTCTCGTGGACACTGCGGCCTCTTGTGCCCCTCTCTGCCACACTCGTAGCACCTGATCGGGCCACCCGAAGAAGCTGCTTGGCTGGTATTGCCGCCCTGAGAGAAGTCCAACTGTCTCTTCCTCTTGCCAGTAGAAATAGTACCAGTAACTAGTGCCATACCGCCCTGGCCAACACCACTAGATTATCGCAGGTTCCTCTCTATAATCAACGCCTAATTCACAATCGTGTGTATAGTAGGCAACCTGAAAACATTCACCAGTTCTCGGATGTCATACCGAAGACCATCCTCAAAACGTCTGGCTCTCAGTGTCTCATCACCCAGCAGTATGGGTGAAAAGCGTTGAAGCTCCGTAAAACGAGCAGAATAGTCCATCACTGACATAGCGCCCCACAGCAGATTCATGAAATCTCCATCTCTATCTGCCCTCAGCGTCTTGGGAAAGAATAAGTCATAGAATACTGCCTGAAAATCCTCCCATGCCATGTCCCTGTGATGCACTGACTGGGTGTTAACATCCCACCACCTCTTTGCAGAATCACGCAGAATGTAAGTCGCGAGATTGAACCTCCGCCCTGGAGGCGTCTCAAGATGCTCGAAAATATTATGCATCGATCCTAGCCAAGACTCTGCAGCCTGTGGTCCGCCATCCCTTGAAAACGTAAGCAGATGATGCTACTGAAAGATAAGCGTCAGCTCGGCCATAGATGTGGCAGCCTGCGGTGCTCCCTGAAAGGCTTGCATGAACCACAATAAGCCTTCACAGAACTGCGCCTCCGCACCCGTGTCCGGTATAACAACTGGTGCCGCATCTGGCTCTGTTGGTGGATCAACGGGTAGACTATGGCCCACCACCTCCGGAGTATAATCGTCGTCACTCTCTTACCGAACAACTCGCGGTCGTCTAGGTGGCATGACTCTACAAGGTCAAAAGAACGCCTCGGATTCAAGATTATTAAGATTGAAACAAAGGAACCACAAAGGAACAAGAGGAAGAAGGCGGTTCAAAATTTGAAAAACAAGACTACACGGCATGTACTTGACTACACGACGTGTACTTGACTTCCCTTCCCCTGCCCGGGTACTTCTACACAGCTAAGCCACACGACATCTATTCAAAAAAACTACACATCATGTATAATATCTACACGGCGTGTACGATGTTATTGTCCAAATACATGTGTCATCTGTGACACAGCCGACTACTCGGCTTTACTCTACACGGCATGTTACACCCGCACACGGCATGTACACCATCCCGTTTCCCAGCCACACGGATAATCACCACACGGTCTGTTCTCAGAAAAGACTACACTGCGTGTCCCAAAGGTACATGGTGTTTTCTGAAAGAGGTGACACCGGCCCGTGTTGCTAGTTACATGGACGAGTCCCCAGGTCACACTACACGGCGTGTTCTGTAAAGGAGTTCGCCGACCCGTGTTGTTAGTTACACGGCCAGACTCCGGTTCAACACTACACGGCGTGCACAAACCTACACGGTGTGTTTTACCCAAGCCTTCCTTACCCCGTGTCGCCGCCCACACGGTTTGTGAAACAGGAAGAGACTACACGGCGTGTACCCAGGGTACACGGCGTGTACTCAAAAAGTTCATTTTTCTTCCCGAACAGAAGAACATCCACGGCGTTTATAAATATACTACACAGCGTTTATACTGGGTTTCCTGACTGTATGCCTCAAAAACTTCTCCGGAACCCAGAAAATACCTGAAAACCACACCTAAGTGTCAAATTCTGACCCGTGGGGGCCCATACACCCCACGAATCAAAGTTTGACATCTTATTTGTGTTATAACCAACAACCAGTCAATGATCCACAAAATTCTGTTCAATGGGGGCCCATACTCCCCAAAGACCAAAGTTTGGCATCCATTCTATAAAAAAGCTCAAACAAAAATACCATATCACAAGGCAGGTATTTATCAAGAAGCTATCACAACAACATGCTTTTCTAGCACAAAAACTATCACAACAACATGAGAATTTCTAATGCACCTACATGGCATGGAAACTATGAATGGCATGTGATATCTAGCATGTGACTATATGATGCATGATACGGAATACCCTCATCTCATCGGGTTGCAACTAAATAGAACCCACAGATAAAATATAAACAGCACAATCCAAGTGCGTCATCCAACGGTGAAAACATATCAACCGTAAAATTGCAAATCAAATAATTCAAAATACGAGGTAGACTGTCTTTTCCCCATACACGGGTTAGCTACGCCCGAGCACAGATTATTACCAACTACCATTCTATCCTATCACTAACTACAGCTCTAAATAGTAAGTCTGAGAAAAGAAACTCCTCTGATACCACTTTGTAACGTCCCGGACCCGGGTGCCATGCAACGAGTTGACCCCGGTTCGCCACGTGACCTCAAGCGCATATTTCCCAAACGCCAGAGGCTGCTGACTAGTAGCGAGGGCCTAGGTATGATAGTGGGGAAACTATGCCCTCATTTGTCAAAGTGTAGCGCAGCGGAATACCAAAATAAACATACAACAACAGCCGAAGCAGTAAACATACACAACTGAAATAACTACAGCAGTGGATATAACCAACAGTATATAAGTGATGATGCTACATGATTCAAGTTCTAAGAAAATAGCCAGAACCTGTTATACATCAATACAATATAGCAGAAAAAACAGAGTAAAGTAAAGCAAGCAAAACAGCTAGCAGCGGTATCGTGAGCCTAGGCTCGGTCCCATGCCCTCCTACTCCTCAGCAACAGTCAAGTACCTATATAGGGACACTTGCCCCTATCTACACCTGGAACAACGTAATCTATTTGGGATGAAAATTGTGACCCAAACAGGGTGAGAGAAATATATCTCAGTAGGCACCCACCAAAGGCATGTGCTCAACTATGTGTAAAACATGCAACAAGTGTGTAGTAGTAAAATGAAATAACTAAGAAGTACTCAAAATTAACTAACATAACAGTTAAATTGTGATTTTATTATTCATTTAATTTCTTCAATTTAGTAACATCTTTGTGCTCAATAGCACCAAGCCCTCAGGCCAACCAGTACCGTGCCCTCAGGCTAAAATAGTAACCATGCCCTCAGGCTTTCCCTCAGGCCATACGGAATCCAGCCCGTAGGTATTTCCTTCAGGAGTAACAAAAATTCTCGCCCTCAGGCATAAGAAGTGTCGCCCTCAGGCATAGAAGTCAAGCCCTCAGGCATGAAAGGTTGCCCTCAGGTGGAATAACGACAGCTCTAGGGCTAAAACAGTCACACCCTCAGGATAACCACAACAACGCCCTTAGGCTAAACAGGTAACCAGGCCCTGCCCAACATATCAAAATGCAGTAAACAAGAAATTCCTCTCAAGGGAATTCTACAGTTACTACATTTAAGGCATACCCCCGGGTATCCTGGCCAAACGGCTAAACAGAGGAACACACCCCTCGGGATGGTCCTGGATCCAAGCCACGATCCCAAACATCATTCTATTATCACCATTTAATCACCTATGCAGTTATATGCATTAAATATAGCAATGTCTTCATCCACACGACACCCAAACATGGTTTCGTGGCACGAAAATGCTCAAAAACGCACGACAGTTGGAAAATAACACAAAGCCACCTACCTTATACGTCAACGAACGCTATACCCGAACGCCGACTCCAGAAATTCCCAAGAACAATGTAGATATGACGAAGAACAAAACCCATTTAAATGTAAATAACTTACGTTTGGGGAAGAATTGGCAAGAAAGGTACTAGGAGGAGGAAGGGCTTACCCGTGCGGTTCCAACAAGATCGTCTGAAGCCGAATCGGATTCCAGATGAACTCCCGGCGGATCATCAATGGTCTGGCCTCCTCCTTTGGCTCCAAAAATGGCTCCAACGCCTCCTCTGCCAAATGAGGAGGCTACTGCCTATTTTAAGCCGAAAAAACAAAGTACACGGTATGTACTTCTGAGTACACGACGTGTACTTATTTCATTTAACTGTTCATTTGGCGGCACCGGCACTGTTCACCTGCCGACAAGAATACACAGCATGTACTCCCGAGTACACGGCGTGTACTGCCACCCAGCTAGCAGTGACTCCAGTGCCTTACTTTTTAACCCGCCGACTGTCTACACAGTGTGTAAAGGACCAATACACGGTGTGTAGTCGGTTCCTACAACCTTTGTCGCCGGCGAGGCTACATGCCCTGTGTACTTATCCCAACACGACCAAAAGTACACGGCGTGTAGTTACAAAATTTAGGATTTTCCCCCATTTTTTCATATTTTCTCAAAATCACTTAAGGAAAAGGAAAAGAAGAAGCCCGTACCTCTAAAACAAGAACCCGGTTCTTACAATACCACCATATGCACTATCACTAGTAGCCAGTAATGTTTCATCAACATGATATCAATTTTTCAAGGTAGTCCATTCCAAATAGTCTTTCCCCACACCAACGAAGATTTTTCAGTTCATATTGTCACTAATATCGTCATTATAGGATCTTCCAATCTTTATATATTATCATTATGACCAAGGATATTTTTCTCTTAATAAATCGATAGTGCAGCCAGTATAAAAAATACCATAGGTCTATATACATAGGCCTTATTTGTAAAAAATCGTTACGTAGTTGATGAGTTTCTGAAGGTGGTTTAATTAGAATGGCTATACTGAATTGTACCATCAATATTTTATCATAGATAAAAACTTCATTATATTATACATCTTCCTCAAACTCATTTATTTCATCCCATTTGGTTGATATGAGGAATTTTCAAATAGAATCGGGCCCATTGACACGGAGATAGGGAAACCTCTTCGAATGTTGATGGAGAGGGGGTTTTTGCCAACTTTTTCTCTTTTAATAGCTGATGCAATGTTGTTCTATGATTTTATCGACCTTGATCCAGATTTGATAGATAAAATCATTATGATGGATTAGATTGTTATATATTATTTTCAGATTGATTATTATCGTTAGCATGTATCATTATATATATCTAATGAAAGATATTCATTATTTTTGGGAGAGTGGGACCCAAGGATTGGTCAAAAAAGAACTTCATTTAAAGATCACAACATTTCGTTGAGCCTGAGGTTTCTTCCTCTCATATTAATCATCCCTAGATTGTAATGAACATTTGATATTTATCCTATAGAACATATCTGGTCTACATACATAGAGGGAGGTAAAGTCAAAGATTGATATGTAGACTGGTATATACCCTATATCTACATAGTCAAATTATATATCACCCACTAAGATAAATTGTCTTAATGTTTAGATCGATGGTTTTCTTTAGAAGGGATTTTCACACACTAGTATTTTTTCATAAGAATCCCCATTACTTATTCAAAGATGACCAATGGTTATTTAAATCATTTTTTGGACTATCAAAAGATGAAATGTGGGACTATTAGGAATAAATACCTTTTCCCCATGTGGATAACTTATTTGATCCTTTAAAGGGAGTGAATTGGCTTTTGGAAGTCAATCTTTGGTTTGGATATCATCAACCAAGGGTTTGGGAGTCTGATATCTTGAACTCCATTATTAAGAGGTAATATAGAATTTATGAATAACAAGTGATTCCTATTGTCCAAAAAAATGCTACTATAATTTTTTTTCATTTTACAAAAAAAAATTGATGCCACTATGAGCATGAGAACTACCTAAATTTGGTTTTGGAAATTTTTTGGAGACACTAAAATTATGGGATTATATAAAAATTCAATTTATTATTACATAAAGTGAATTTTATAGGGCATTTGATTTCGGAGCATGGAATTTCTGTTAATCATGAGAAGAAGATGACTGATTTTTCATGGGACGAACCATGGTATGACTTTGATAAATGTATTTTCTTAGGTCTAGTAGGACTTTATTGGTGGGTTATCAAGGATTAAAAAAACAGACAATCACCATTGACTGATATTACCATCCAAGTTGTAAAACTCACATGGGATGCTAAATGTTGGAATTTGTTGGATATAAATGTTATACGACATCAACCTCTATTCTGATCTTTCTTATTCATAGTATAAGTTATGTGGTCCACTATGATGGCTAATGAACTAATAAAATTTGTGTGATATTTATAGAAGATCATGTTGTGGCCTTGGACTCACATCAACTTTAGGAACATGATAAAAATAACCCCACTCATGATTTGGAGATTACTAAGGTAGGGGATGTGATTAATTTTTAGTGAAACAACAATTAAGGGGAGAGGATTATAGACTTTTATGATCATATTATTTTGACCTATATTTTTTATAATGAATTAACTATCTTAAAAATGTGATTAGTTTAATATTTCTATATATTATACTATTACATTTCTTATACTACATGGAATGGAAATATTGTTATTGATTCCCTCAATATGAATTATCATTCCTAGCATGTCTTGAAATTGAAGGAGAAGTGGAACCTTATTGGAATATTCACACAATTTCAAATGGATTCTCATGATGATGATCTAGGCTTAGTTTTGAAAAATTATTAGTTACCATATTCACTCTGTAAATATATTATACAAGTCCCGAAGTAGGATAACAATTTTAGAGGAACCAGTGTAAACTCATATATTGGGGAGACCATTTCTGGTTGGTGTCTCTATTTATATTTAATTGTAAACTTTTGTAAATGGTTTGTCTTCCCTTTATCCATGGGGAATTCAATAATCTATTATTATCGTAGTTATTTACAGTTCATTCACCCTGGTACTTTGAAAATGAATTGACATGAGATAGTGGTTCTGGTGACCAGGTAAGAAACATGAAATTGTTGATTATATATAAGATTGATACAACATAAAATATTTAATGGAAGGGAAAATAATTTCTTTTGGGACAATATTCCCTCTTATAGTGTCAGTTTTGAAATGAGATGAGGTTTCCAAGGCTATAATTGTAAGATCAACATTGAATCCCTAATGGAATAATTCCATTTTGATGCTTACTGTTTAGTTGAAGAAATAAGATCATTATATTTTGATTTGGGACCCCAAAATGGTTGTAAATCTAGTTAACATATATTTTTTGGATATTGTAAGGTTATACAGGTTACCCTCTCCATTTTCCCTAATATAGATACCAATTTTACTTCAAGACTGTGGAAGAGTCTCTAATTGGTGTTGGGGACTCGGTTCAGACTGAATACTGATTATAATCCATAGATCGATGGTGACATATATAATGACATTCATATTTATGAGTGTATTCTCCATGGAAGTTTTTTTATTTTTTTGAATCAAGGGGTATCTATTTAAGACTATTCAAAATTTCTTATAACAGTCATTATATGTCATCAATTAGAATGGATCCATTTGTGGAATTTTATGGTCTCAAGTGTAGGTCCCCTCATTGTTGGGAATAGGTTTGGGAGGTCACTATTATGGTACTAAATCATGTTTAGGAGATTTCATAGAGAATTCGATATATATATCGACAATTGGTTTCAGGTTAGATTTGATAAAAAAATTATGTTGACTATTGACACCATACTTTGGAATTTTTGGTTATTGGTCAGGATTCATTGAATATTTCTTCTCGATTGGGTCACTATCTACATATGAAATCTGGGAAACTCATTATGAGATATTTTGGACCATTTTATAACACTAATCATGCTATTAATTCTTCTTAACTATTTGTTTTAACGACTCTATTGATAGATATACATGATGCTACCTATATATCTTAGATTAAGAGGTACGATCCTGATATAGCCCATGTCCCAATTTGGGAGAAGAATGGGTCAGATCCTAATTTTTTGATTTTAAATAATATAATTGATATAGTTGATTTTAAAATGAAGGCATTTTATGGGATGTTTATTCTATTGTTCAATGTTTTATGACAACATGGATTGACTAAAAACATGGCGTGGGAGAATAAATCATATGTGAGGGAGTAGTGGGATCATCTCTTTATAGAGAATACATCTTCCACATGACATTCAAGGGATATATATTCTTATGTTATATTGAATTATAATATACTGGTTAAGTTACAATATTTTTTAATTATTAATCTGGCGTTCTTTAGTTTTATGTGCGTTTTAGAAGTGATCTATCTATTTTTTAAAGATATTTTTTGGTCACTAATAATTGGAGATGGTTCTATCCATAAATAGTATATTTATTATGTGAATTACTTTGGAAAAGAATCCATGAGTATGGTTTTGGATGTGAAAAATTAATTTCTATATGAAATTCCATTATTTTTGTGAAAACATATTTTTGGTTTTTAAATAAAGGTGATAGATTTTTTTCATATATGCCATAGTTATTTTTCACATTTTGAATAGGTAATCAACACTATGGAGTGCAACTATATAGTGGATTAATAACTGATGAGTTCATGAATACAATATCATTTACCGACCACCTCCAGTCTTCAAACCCTATGGTTGTATGGGGAAATATTTGGTGAATCTATCCATTAGGGATTATCTAATTACCGTTATGATATATAGGTTTGTAATCATATCCTACATTGATATGTTTAATTATATCATTATAGTTTTCCTCTGTAATATATTAATTTGATGTTGTTTTTTTAATTATAGGAGTATATATCTCCCTCGAACCTTTTTGGATTCCTTTATGATATTCTCTTCGAGAGGCAATCTCTTGTGTTGGTTTTTGTGTAGAGTGTGAGATTCTTGAGTTATTTCTTTATATATCTTCTTCACCAACCAAATTTATTGTAGAATTTTATACCCTGATTTATGATTCAATGATAGGGTATCTCTTCATTAGTATTGATTTCCTTTCCCCTGTGTGGATCCTGTCATGGTTGGGTTATAACTGGAGTTTTAGGAAGCTGGTTTCATCTCTAGATTATGTTATATGAATCATTAATTCTATATTTATAACATATTTAGTAAATTAATTTTAATTATATTTTAAGTTATTTATCAGTGTGGGTATATGTTTTTTTGGGAAATGATTGGTTTCCCACAATTGGGTTAAAGAAAATGTCTTTTCAATGAACTGTTAAATGGATTTCAAAATTTGTTTTAAAATCATAATTTTGATGAATAAATGTGTCTTTTTAATTATTTGTGAAATATGAAATCCCATTGAAACTGATTAGATATATTTTTTACAAGGAAGCCTTGGGTACATAGTAGGAAGGTTTAGTATTGGGACACTTCTATTGATATTGAAGGGGAGTTGAAATTTTGGGGTTTTATTCATTTCTTATATCATAGATGCATTGTCTTTTAGTCAATATTATAATTTTAATGGATTTCAAAATCTTGTGTGTCCCTATTTTATTTAGGCAATGATGCATGGGTATAGGTACTTGGATTCAAATTAGAAATTTTTTATATATAGGTATGAGTGACCTATAAATCATTTGCTTATTCTATCTGTAAGGTGTCTTGAATTAGGTGTTGAATTTATAAAACATGGTATGATTTGAGAAGAAACATTCCTTGAATGATGAAAATAGTTATTGAAATTATTCTTTGTAACTATTTAAAAAGATTTTTTTTAGAACTATGGAAAAAATGGAAAATGTATACCATGTTTTTGAAAGAAATAATATACCTAAATATCGTTCAATGTTTTATTTCTATATGAGAATGTTGGTGTTATTATATAGAGAAATGATATAGAATCCTTGGGTGGGATACTAGTAATCCTATTTAGCACACCCTCCACACATTCCCTTTGGGTTGTGTATGACATGTGTTGACTTCTAATATAAGAACATTCAAGTCATCACTGTGAGGTGACTTAGTTTCTATCAGCTGGGTATAATTAGCCAGTGGTGAGATAGTGTGTTGTGGTCCACACTTATCACATATATTTGTTATTTCAAGTTCTATTTTCAATTTTGGTTATTTATAGATGTGTACATTGGGTTTTGATCTTACTATAATTAGGTTGTACTAATATAATTTTTACTCAATATTTTTTGGTATATTCTATTTTTGTATTCCTTTTTACCTATATATTCCATGTTATATATTTTAGGTTTTGAAAAATCACTGTCTATGGTTTTTCATTGATGCCTGAGATCTAAAACCAATCCCATGGGGATTTATAATTCTCATTTAATATTTTATTTGTGTACTTAATATCCTATTTGGACAAGTATCTGGGCTAGGACATGACAGAGAAAGCATAAAGAGATAGCTAAACAGGGATCCTTATGGAGGAGTAAATCAATATAAATGAGTTATATCATTATCTATTTTACATAAAGTTACTAAAAATAGTATACATCATCCTCAACATAATATAATTTTTATCATTCGTATAATAATATTTCATTATTTTTTTAAAAAAATCATTATCATTCACTTTTACATATATCGAAAAATGAAAACATCACTCATATGTATGTGTGAACCACCTTCTCCATGAAGTGATGAACTCCATAATTCATCTCTTATATTCATTTGAGTCTATAAATATAGATTTAACAAATAAATGTGAAATTTATAACATAATTATTACATAATAATGATAAATTAATTTCCACCTTCCATCCTATCAATATATTAGAAAATAAAAAAGCCGCTCATGTGTACGTGTAAACTACCACCAACACAACATGGTATATATCATTATATATTACCTTCATACATTGAGGGTACTAAAATGTTTTATAATATATAAATATGCTATTTATGGGATGGTTATATGTATGGATCCATGACCAATATAAAAGTACTCGAACCATCGAAGTGAAACATGCATGGAAAAATAAAAAAGACAACACCCAAATACTATCTTTAAAAAATAATTATTTATAAAATTAAAATAAGAAGATATAAGTTAATATTATATAGTAATAGGATTATAAATATGGTTCTAATATTTATGTTTTCTAATTTCTAATTTAATAAGCTTTATGTTAGAGCATCTTCTACAAAGTAAGAGACTAATGTAAGTATTTAAGTTACAGTGTCGCACTTAATCATGATTTTCATGTGTTAATTTTTATTGTGGAAATGGATAAATATCTCTCTAAAACCTGATATTGTTTATTGTAATATGACTATAATTGTGGTTTTAATACATTATATTTTTTTCATTAATCATTTATTCAAAAATATTTTAAAATGAAATACTATTAGTGTAACACCCCGAGATTTTATGAAAAATATTCTTTTAATTTCATTAATGTCTTGTGTTGTATGCTACACCAAGATTACCTTGCACTATACGCAACACCGTATTAGCTTGCAGTATATGCAACACTATTCTTGGATCGTGTTACACACAATTTTGATAATATTTATTCTACGCAACATTGAGTATATATATATATATATTCAATGTATAAATATTGTTGGATTCTGTTATACGAAACAATGAAGGATTCTTTCACAACACGCAACCCTGACTTGGCTTGCATTACACACAATCACGAACTTCCTCGATAACGTCTGTTGTACGCAATACTGTGTTTTACTAAACAACGGTATATTATTATAATATTATTATGAACAATCCGTTATGAATAGTATTAACTAAATTTTGAATTTTAAAACATTATTATTCATCTTACACATTTTCTAGAACATGGTATAAGAAAAAAAATAAATTTTTCGTGTAAAATATGTATTTTTCAAAAAATGCAGTTTTGCCGGCTTTTGATGGCGCACCCACTTTAAATATAGTTTTTGACATGTTTATAAGTTCAATTTGAAAAAATAAATTTCTTATTTTGAATCAGGATATAAAAATTTACATTAGATAATGTTTTGATATTTTTCCGATGACTTACATATTTTAATTAATAGTAAAAACACGCTATATTTTAATTAAAAACAACTTTTTTCATCGTAATATCTTATGTGGTTAAATTATATTATTGAATGGTTTTAAAGTAAAAATTGAATATATTTTTACTATTTAATATAATTTATGTCATTAGCATTGATTTTACCTTGAATTCGTAGGTTAAATCAATTCAATCTTTTGCAATGATTTAAAGAAAAACCCAATTTCTTTCGACATCGGGATTAATATTAATTTAATTTATGCATCTTTTGTGTATTGAATTTGGAAAAATGGATTCCATATTTGGAATCAGTGGGTCTAAATTATGTTAATAAGCTCTTTTTTATTTTTGGGCATTGTGAATAGTAACTACGGTAAATTTTATTTACTATAGTTAAAGGTAAATCGAGTAATTAAGGGTAAATATAAGATTATAAAATTACCCTACCAGTTGTAAAAACCCTATTGGATGGCTAAAAGTAGACCCATATAACCTAAGTGTCGGATTAGATTCATTTTATGGACTTTTGTCCATGAAAATAATTTATTATTATTAAAACCAAAGAATGTGACAACATGTCACTTTCTTAAATATTATAAGTATAATAGTTTTAATTTAGTGATAAAATTCATGAAACTTCGAACATGAATAGTCTACAGAAATATAATACAATTATATACATCATAGGAATTTATTTAGAATTTTTAGGGATTAAATAATTATTATTTATTATGACACAAAGATGATGCAGTAATTTTCTTATTAATGAAATATTGACATAATTGATGTTATAAATGCACAAATAAAAGTAATTTGAGACTTTTTATGACTTTCATTAATTTTTTAGGTTAATATGACATGTAATTGTTGATATAAGTAACTTGGTTCGAACTTATCATTCTGTTATAAATTTCATAAAAATCATGTACCAAATAGTGTCAAAATTGACAAAAATTAGTTTTTAAAAAAAATATTATATTATTAATTTTTATTTAATTCCTAAAAATATAAGGTTCGGCCAAATGACTTATATAATGATAGATATATTAATAATAAACAACTTGGGGTTCGTTTTTCTTGTTATGGTAAGTTTATTAACCATATCGTGTAAAAAAACAAAAAGACACGGTAAAAGTTAAATTATTTAACTTAAAGTGAAATATAATTGATAAGGTTAAAATAATAACCTAAACTTGTCTAAATCCTATTGGATGAGAGGCTTTCGACCCATACCCACTTTATCTTTGAAATAAGACCCTTTGGAACCATTATAAACCGAATTTGACCTTAATATAAAATAATATTTTGAGATTTTCCTATGGTGCCCCTCTCCTCCCTTATAAAAGGGCACCTCCTCCCTCTTCTCCTCACACCAATATGAGCATTCATGCTCGGAAAAACCTTAAAACATTCTATTATCCACTTCCCTAGTATCATTCTAGAGGTCCTAGTTTTCTTCAAAGACCATCCTTAGTTCTTTAAGTGGAGGTTAAGTGAAGGCGCATCAAAAAGAGGTAATATCCATTACCGATCTTTTTCAATTTCTTTCCTCTTCAACCTATTATTCTTTAGTTGTTTCATGATAAAGTAATAACATAAGTATTTATCATATAATTATATGTTATTATAAATATGAAACAAATCTAATTAACCTTCTATCCATCCTACGGAAGAAGGAAATCACCACGCGTGCGTACGTATGGAATACCGTCTCCACGACGTGGTGTAATCTATTTTCCACCACCACCTTACTTGGATGGGTATAATGGTGTAAATAGTGACCATATATTACTATTATAAAGATATATTTATTCTGAAATAGTATACATACACTTCAATACAATTCCACGATCATAGGAACGATATCATCACTCGCGCGTACGTACGGAATACCGTCTCCACGATGTGATGCGACTCGTTCTACATGATCATCATTTCATAATGATTATATAAATGAATTGAATGAATGAATATGATATATGCTACAATAATACCATCCTGAAAATGAGGTATCTATAACCTAAAGAGAATAACAATAATTTATTCGACAAACACGCATAAGAACAAAAAGTAATAAACACCCGAATAACAAGTAGTAATGAAATATTACTAATAAGAAGCTAAGAATATGACCATATATGATATAATAAAATAATTATGATTCTGGAATAAGTCAATAACATTATTTAAATCATTATACAGGAGGTTCTGACACTTAGGAAGCATATCAGACATAAGGTAAGGGAAATCTCGCAATCTCATTTTTTATCCAAGATTGTTTATACATTAGAATTTGCGGGGAATATTTTATCATCCACATCCATGCTTCCTCAATATGTAATATTATTTCCATCCACCTAAAATTTTTTAAATACAATTTTACCCTTCGGTGAGTTTTTAGTAAAAGATATGAAAGGAATCTTTTGTCGTTTTTCGTACGAGGTACTTTTTGACTTTTTCGACAAAAGTACGAGAATAATGTTTTTTTAACGTATACAGCATGAAAGGATTTTTACAGATTTATAAAGCCTTATTTTCATTAATATTCCTCCAAAATATTTCATGATTATTTTCAACAAAATCCCATTCTTTTAAAATTGCATGACATTTTGTGAAAAGAAAATGATTTTGAAGAAAAAAGGATATTTTCTTCAATAATTCATTTCAAGTGTTTTATCAAAACCATTTTCATCTAGTATGACATTATTTCACATGTGTATGTTTCAAGTATCATGTCTATATGATTTACATGGTTTCACTTTTCTTATGATGAAATGATATCCATTTTTTTATATGGATTATGTTATGATGGGATGATGTTTATGAAACCCTGTTTATTCATTGGGTTATGATGAATGTTTTAAGTTTATTTTGTGGAACAAGTAAGAATTATTTCATTATGAGATGGGTGGGACCTATATCTCCATAAAATTCATTGGGTAAAGATTTATATCTCATGATATAGACATGGCTGGAATGGCAGGTTAAACCGGTCCAGTAAAACAGGACTGAAACGAGGAGTGAACTCGATTCAGAAAGGGACTTTGTCCACTAAGATAGTCTTGGCAGAAACGCCTTGGATACTATGGAAATCATTACATGTGCTTAATGGATGCCACAATTACATGTTTTATTCCCATTCTATGTTACCATGATTTATGTTTCATTATGATCTATGCCTTACGTACTTCCATGTTTTAATTCATTGCTCATGATTTTGATGTTTAAACATTACAGTCATGTTTTTAAGATCAAATGTATATGGTATGTTTTATTTTATCCATTATTACCCTTACTGAGCATTTAAGCTCACCCTTTTTATGTTTAATTTTCCCCTAAGATTAAAATAAAGGTTTTAGGTAAGGAAACAAAAAGTAGAAGATCTTTATGGGAGATGTTGAAGATCTTTCACCACGATTAGAAGATTACGTTCCAAGTTTCCAAAGACACTAAACTATTACAGTCCTTGTGTGTCTGTTTTTGTTATGTATTAAGTATTCTGCAAAAGTAATGTAATATCTATGTACTTCAAGCTTCGGGTCTCTACAGTTGGTATTAGAGGAAATGTTTAGTCAACCTTTGGAAACTAGGATGCGAAAGCGTTAGTGAGATCCCTAGAGATATTTCTAAGGTATGTCTAGGGATGTCCCTAAGGATAAGTATACATATAGGATACAGTCCTAGAACTACGGTAACGATCATGAAATTTAACCTAAGATGTTAGATATTGAGGATACTCCCCCTTTACTATGTTGTTTTCCCTAGCATTATTTTTGCCTCTCAGACTATTCTTTTTGGGTTTTAGACGATGGCTGGAACCCGAAGGAACCGTGTTGATCACTGTAATGGACAATGCAATGATTGTCCCCCTGAACAAACAAGTGTTATGGGAGATGGAGTGCAAAATCTTATTGCTATACTTACACAAGCTATGAATCATTCTGGACTTTCAAATGAGAAGGGAAGGGAACAATATTCTATTGAGTCCTTCATGAGGAAACGCCCACCTTCTTTCAGTGGGTCTTCCGATCCACTTGTTGCTGAACAATGGATCAGTACCACTGAAAAGATATTTTCAGTTCTTCAATGTTCAGAACATTATAAAGTCATCTTAGCAGTATATCGTTTGGATGGTGAAGCTGATCAATGGTGGAATCTTATCAAGAATACGAGGCCAAGAGTTGAAATTGAGTCCATTGAATGGGACGAGTTAAAGAACTTATTTTTCAATAAGTACTTCCCTCGTATTCTTCGAACAAAGATGGAGAAGGAGTTTCTTGAACTAATGAAAAATGATGATGAATCTGTTGGTGTTTACAAAGAGAATTTTACAAGGCTTGTAAGGTATGCATCTGGCATTATCATCCAACCTGAAAGTAAAGTTGATCGATTCTTCAGGGGCTTAAAACCATATCTTCGAAGGGAATTAGCTATAAGAGACTTCAGTAGCTATGAAGAAATTGTGCGTTGTGCTATCAAGGTAGAAATGGAAGTTGGTGTTACATATCCATCCCATGGTTTTGACAAGAAACGAAAGATGGAGTTCAAGGAGAAATCTCAGAATAATGGTGAAAAGAATATGAATGTTTCCGTTTTCTCAAAGTGTGGAAAGAAGCATGGTGGAGATTGTCTTAAAGGGACAAGTAAATGTTTCAGATGTGGAAAGGAAGGTCATCGGTCATTTGAATGCCGCAATGATGGGAAGAGGATGTCTAATGATGCAAACAAAAGAAGGGATACGCAGAATGAACCTACTACACTTCAATGTTTCAAGTGAAAGGAGATGGGGCATTATTCCAATAAATGCTCTAATCCAAGGGTTAGTGATGATCGACATGAGCAACCGCTTAAGGCAAAGGACAAAGGGAAGTCACATGCGATCACTATGGGCGATGTTGAATATGACAACGATGTGGTGGAATGATTAAGTGTTTATGTAATGGGATTCCAAAATAATGTTGTATGATGGAGTATTGGAATATTTATGTATTGGTCTAATGTGGTATTCAAAGTGATTGAGAAATTTTTGGAAATAAGATGATATGTGCATAATGAAGGGAAAACGAGAAAATGAAATGTTTAACATTATTCATGATCTCATGATTGATATAAGGACTAAGTGATATCATGGTTTGAGTATATAGAATTTTTAGGATTTTGGTATGTGGAAAGTGTTAACTTTTAACTGTATTCATGTTTTCACTAAGGTTCAATGGGTATTCATTTTTCAAGAGAATACATGATTAATGCCTTCGAATGTTTGGAATGTGACTGACAAGACATATCTTATGATATATTGGGATCAACGATGGTATTAAATCTCTGGTAATCATTTTCACTATATTATGAGAGTGGACTGCAATATTATGGATAAGCCTAAAGATTGGAATGAATTATGTTGGACATAAGTTAGTATTGTTTAAGGATAAAGGTTTTTTTTGATATTATTGATGGGATGTTATAGTAATGTAGTTTTAGAAAAAGGACAACCTGTAGGATGAGCGACAGCCCATCGCGTCGGACAAGGCTGTGGAAATCGAACCCACAACCGAAGTGCGACTGGCCTTTATCACCTACCACTGGCCTACAGGAAGTCCCTGGTTAGTGGAAACTATTTTTATTTTATTATGCATTATGATATATGAAGTATAAGTTCATTTTTGGAATCGTATATGATTAACCTCACCATAGATGGACCTATGTATATTTGATAACTTTTTCTAACCTTTTTTGTTTGAAATAGATGGAATGACCCATCATTCTATCACATGATCTACTAACACTTCATTAATAACAAATTCAACTTCATTTCTTTAAGAGATGAAGTGGAAATTGTTCAAAGAACGAACAACAGTGAAATTGTACCAAAATCATGTAATTATTTCTTTTAATTCATAAACTTTAGGGAAATGATCTTGAAAACCAAAAATGTTGTCCTAGTTCCCTTATATCCGATTAATCATATGGTACCTTATATCATCACAAATCATTAGCTTTGTGATTGTTGGCTTTTTCATAGCCATGTTCTCTACCACTCTCCATCAGAACTTGATGGTTAGATTTTTCTTCCATATCCATATTTTCACCTATGTTCTCCTACGTGGAAACCCAGTGATGAGTTAATTTGGGTAACAGTTACATTTCATACTTTAGTTTTTAAAGCCATGTTTTGGTATTCCTTTTTACGATGTGGGTTTCTATTAAACAAACTTTTGAGTAGTAAACCATTTATAACCCCGATGAATTTCGAGGGCGAAATTCATTCTAAGAGGGGTAGAATGTAACACCCTGAGATTTTATGAAAAATATTCTTTTCATTTCAATAATGTCTTGTGTTGTATGCTACACCAAGATTACCTTGCGCTATACGCAACACCGTATTAGCTTGCAGTATACGCAACACTATTCTTGGATCGTGTTACACACAATTTTGATAATAGTTATTCTACGCAACATTGAGTATATATATATATATATATTCAATGTATAAATATTGTTGGATTCTGTTATACGATACAACGAAGGATTCTTTCACAACACGCAACCCTGACTTGGCTTGCATTACATGCAATCACGACCTTTCTCGATAGCGTGTGTTGTACGCAATACCGAGTTTTACTAAACAACGATATATTATTATAATATTATTATGAACTAGCCGTTATGAATAGTATTAACTAAAATTTGAATTTTATAACATTATTATTCATTTTACACATTTTCTAGAACATGGTATAAGAACAAAATAAATTTTTCGGGTAAAATATGTATTTTTCAAAAAATACAGTTTTACCACCTTTTGATGGAGCACCCACTTTAAATCTAGTTTTTGACATGTTTATAAGTTCAATTTGACAAAATAAAATTCTTTTTTTGAATCAGGATATAAAAATTTACATTAGATAAAGTTTTGATATTTTTCCGATAACTTTCATATTTTAATGAATAGTAAAAACACGCTATATTTTATTTAAAAACAACTTTTTTCATCGTAATATCTTATGTGGTTAAATTATAATATAGAATGGTTTTAAAGTATAAATAGAATATATTTTTACCATTTAATACAATGTATGTCATTAGCATTGATTTTACCTTGAATTCGTAGGTTAAATCAATTACATCTTTTGCAATGTTTTAAAGAAAAACCTGTTTTCTTTCGACAACAGGATTAATTTTAATTTAATTTCTGTATCTTTTGTGTATTGAATTTGGAAAAAGGGATTCCATATTTGGAATCCGTGGGTCCAAATTATGTTAATAAGCTACTTTTTATTTTTGGGCATTGTGAATAGTAACTACGGTAAATTTCATTTACTATAGTTAAAGGTAAATCAGGTAATTAAGGGTAAATATAAGATTATAAAATTACCTTAACACTTGGAAACATACTATTGGATGGATAAAAGTAGACCCATATAACCTAAGGGTCGGATTAGATTCATTTTATGGACTTTTTTCCATGTAAATAATTTAATTATTATTAAAACCAAAGAATGTGAAAACATGTCACTTTCTTAAATCTTATAAGTATAATAATTTTAATTTAGTAATAAACTTCATGAAACTTAGAACATGAATAGTCTACAGAAAGATAATACAATTATATACATCATAGGAATTTATTTAGAATTTTTATGGATTAAATAATTATCATTTATTATGACACAAATATGATGCAGTAATTGTCTTATTAATGAAATATTGACATAATTGATGTTATAAATCACCAAATAAGTGTAATTTGAGACTTTTTATGACTTAAATTAATTTTCTAGGTTAATATGACATGTTATTGTTGATATAAATAACTTGGTTCGAACTTATCATTCTTTTATGAATTTCATAAAAACCATGTACCAAATAGTGTCAAAATTGACATAAATTAGTTTTTAAAACAAATATTATACTATTAATTGTTATTTAATTCCTAAAAATCTATGTTTCGGCCAAATGACTTATATAAGGATAGATATATTAATAATAAACAACTTGGGGTTCGTTTGTCTTGTTATGGTATGTTTATTAACCATATAGTGTAAAAAAACAAAAAGACACGGTAAAAGTTAAATTATTTAACTTAGAGTTAAATCTAATTGATAAGGTTAAAATAATAACCTAAACTTGTATAAATCCTATTGTATTATAGGATTTAGACCCATCCCCACTTTATCTTAGAAATAAGACCCTTTGGAACCATTATAAACCGAATTTGACCTTAATATAAAATAATATTTTGAGATTTTCCTAAGGTGCCCCTCTCCTCCCTTATAAAAGGGAACCTCCTCCCTCTCCTCCTCACACCAATTTTAGCATTAAAGCTCTTCCAACCCCTGCCAAAATCTCTTATCCACTTCCCTATTATCATCCTAGAGGTCCTGGTCTTCTTCAAAGATCATCCTTAGTTCTTTAAGTGGAGGTTAAGTGAAGGCTCGTCAAAAAGAGGTAATATCCATTACCGATCTTTTTCAATTTCTTTCTTCTTAAACTTCTTCTTCTTTAGTTGTTTCATGATAAAGTAATAACATAAGTATTTATTATATACTGATATGTTATTATAAATATGAAACAACTCTAATTAACCTTCTATCCATCCTACGGAAAAAGGAAATCACCACGCGTGCGTATGTACGGAATACCGTCTCCACGTCGTGGTGTAATCTATTTTCCACCACCACCTTACTTGGATGGGTATAATGGTGTAAATAATGACTATATATGACTATTATAAAGATATATTTATTCTGAAATAGTATACATACACTCCAATACAATTCCATGTTCATAGGAACGATATCATCACTCGCGCGTACGTACGGAATACCGTCTCCACGATGTGATGCGACTCGTTCTACATGATCTTCATTTCATAATGATTATATAAATGAATTTAATGAATGAATATGATATTTTTTACACTAATACCATTCTGTAAATGAGGTATCTATAACCTAAAGAGAAGAATAATAATTTATTCGACAAACACGCATAAGAACAAAAAGTAATAAACACCCGAATAACAAGTAGTAATGAAATATTACTAACAAGAAGCTAAGAATATGACCATATATGATATCATAACAATAAGTATGATTCTGTAATAAGTCAATAAAATTATTTAAATCATTATACAGGAGGTTCGGACACTTACGAAGCATATCGGACATAAGGTAAGGGAAATCTCGCAATCTCATTTTTTATCCAAGATTTTTTATACTTTAGAATTTACTGGGGAATATTTTATCATCCACATCCATGCTTCCTCAATATGTAATATTATTTCCATCCACCTACAATTGTTTAAATCCAATTGTACCCTTCGGTGAGTGTTTAGTAAAAGATATGAAAGGAATCTTTTGTCGTTTTTTGTACGAGGTACTTTTTGACTTTTCCGACAAAAGTACGAGAAGAATGTTTTTTTAATGTATACGGAATGAAAGGATTTTTATGGTTTTATAAAGACTTATTTTCATGAATATTCCTCCAAAATATTTCATGAATATTTTCAACAAAATCTTTTTCTTTTAAAAATGCATGACATTTTGTGAAAAGAAAATGATTTTGAAGAAAAAGGATATTTTCTTCAAGAATTCATTTCAAGTGTTTTATCAAAACCATTTTCATCTAAGATGACATTATTTCACATGTGTATGTTTCAAGTATCATGTCTCTATGATTTACATGGTTTCACTTTTCTTATGATGAAATGATATCCATTTTTTTATATGGAATATGTTATGATGGGATGATGTTTATGAAACCCTTTTTATTCTTTGGGTTATGATGAATGTTTTAAGTTTATTTTGTGGCAGAAGTAAGAATATTTTCATTATGAGATGGGTGGGACCTATATAACCCTCCAATGCATTGGGTAAAGATTTATATCTCATGATATAGACATGGATGGAATGACAGGTTAAACTGGTTTAGTAAAACAGGACTGAAACGAGGAGTGAACTCGATTTAGAAAGGGACTTTTTCCACTAAGATGGTCTTGGCAGTAATGCCTTGGATACTATGGAAATCATTACATGTGCTTAATGGATTCTAAAATTATATGTTTTATTCCCAAGCTATGTTATCATGATTTATATTTCATTATGATCTATGCCTTATGTACTTCCATGTTTTAATTCACTGCTTAAGATTTTGATGTTTAAACATTATGTTCATGTTTTTAAGATCAAATGTATATGGTATGTTTTATTTTATCCATACTTACCCTTACTGAGTATTTTACCTCACCCTTTTTATGTTTTCTTTTCCCCCAGGATTAAAAGAAAGGTTTTAGGTAAGGAAACAAAAAGTAGAAGATCTTTATGGGAGATTTTTAAGATCTTTCACCACGATTAGAAGATTAAATTCCAAGTTTCCAAAGACACTAAACTATTACAGTCCTTGTGTGTCTGTTTTTGTTATGTATTAATTATTCCACAAAAGTAATGTAATAAATATGTACATCAAGCTTCGGGTCTCTACAATTAGTCATTTCGGTCGTATATTTTATTTTAGGTCAGGAATCAATTATTTCATGTCCATGTTAATTATATTATTTCATTAATGTAATCATATTTTATAAAATTATTTTTAATATCATTTTAGAAAATAATATCATTTCATAATAAAAGTTTTAAAGGGAATATTTTCCTTGTTTCGAGTATGATTTGTTTTTATATTCTTTACAAAATTGTAAAACATTTATGATTTACCACTAGATGGTCATCATGGTCATTATTCATTATGAATATTAATTTAGAATAAAGAATTATTTTTCAATGAAAAATAATTTCCCATTATTTTAGGAATTTATTTTCTATATGTACCAAAATATCAAGTTATTTCTAATTGTTTTTGAAGTGTATTTTTAATTAATTTATAAATGCAGTTTTCATTTATTATAACTTCCTTTAATGATAATTATTCTTTACTAGGGATATTAAATAATGATACCATCCATATCTATTCAATATATGAACTATGATTATGTTTTATGTACATTTTTATGGAACCAATTTCCTTTCCATGGGTTAACTGTACATTAAATAAATAATTAATTCTTTTATGTTCATGTTGTATATGGGAATGTCTCAAAAGTATATGTGTGAGATTATCAGAATACTAAAAGAAGATAGTGGTGGTTATCCCAAGCCTAAGAGTTTTCATGGATGGATATCATAATTCTGTAATTCAATGAATGTCTTTGGTGGATATCATTAAAATATGATATTATTGTTTATGTCAATGCTACTTTCTTATGTAATAGTTTTGTTATCAAGTCTTAATATTTTTCTCTTATGTTTAAAATTTATACTAACTACTCTATGATATGAAATTATTAACTAGTATTAGTTAATTATCAGGACATATTTTTGTATGTTGTTTTATTTCATTCAAATTGTGTTTATAAACGCACATAATCATAATTTTCTCCAATATTATATCTCATATATCGTGCTCATTTTTCACATTTTTGGGATTCTATGATCACCCTTCTCATATGATTCTATTACCTAGGTTATGAAAAAGGATATTATGATTTATATAACTAAAATATGTGTATCATGTAATGATTACATGGGATCAATATAGAATATGGTTCTCGAATATGTTTATTTTGTATAAAATCTCTAATTTTACAAAAAAAACTATTCTCAATTATGAATTATTATGAGAAGTATTATGGTTTTCTATATAATGGTATAATGTGTATTTATGTTATTCGTAGGACTTTTTGATTTATACTAGAGTGAGGTTTAGTTATTTTCAAGGTTTAAATAATGAATATAAGAAGAGTATAATTAAAAATAATATATTGTAAACGTGATGAAGGATGAACTTAATGTATTGTGGATTTTAATATGGTGTTATAATTTAATACATATTGGGAATTATTTTCATTATCATATTGTTCAATACTGTATTTTTTATTGAAAAATACTCATAATGGATTTTTTAAACATATTTAATAAATAAAACAAAGAGGAATCATGTTACCAATGAATTAGATATCCAATGCAATGACTATCATCATATATAACCAAATATAATTGGAGATCAGATATGAAATTTTTATCTATTATCACCATCTCTCTTCAATAAATATTAAAATATTAACTATTTTGAAATTCTAAAGTCACATATTATTAAATAAATAATCATTTATTCTTTTATGTGGTAACATACACCTTCCATTAATGATACACCAGATCCACTAATATCAATGAAATTGGTCAATTTAATAAAAATAATATTTGTCTTACTCCAATGCTCAGACCATGAGATATTTTTCTTTTTTATAATAAATTATAAAGGTGAAGATGATCAATGATCGAATATAACCAAGAATATGATGTTATATGATGCAATTTCAATCACAACATTGAAAGAGATTTATATGGTAGTTTTTAATAATTGTTATCCTTTAATAAATTACATTAAAATAGAGAGGGAGTTATACAAACTAAAATCAAAGGGGGACAAGTCCATTGGTGTCTAAGAATATTTTTTCCAAATAAATTCAAGGTATTCTTTTAGTTTCAAAATAATTTCCAAAGGAACAATTGGACAATTATTAAGTGTATTAATACCATGTATTTCTAGGGAAATAGAATTAAGAGACATTTCTATCTATGAATAAATGACCTAATGTTATCTCAAGGTGAAGATAAATTTTATAGACCCTTTCATTTTCCAAACTTTTTTCAATAAAAAAAGAAAATTTTGTTTTCATAGAAACATTAAAAATAATAAAACATAAATAAAGAATAACATCAAAATTCATGTACGCTAAAAATGTACGAAGAATTATAGTGGGAATTTTCCCTAAGGGATAATTAAGAGCTTCAATTATAGAATATATTGAATTCACGAACAAGAAAATTGAGGAAATTTTAGTTAAATAAGCTAAAAAATATGTACCACACAATATAAAATGTTTAAATTGAAGATAATATGGGAATTATACAAATAATTTTCATTATTGAAGTGAAAATGATGACATTCAATAATAGTAAAATCCTCAATAAGTGGAGAATAGGAAGGAACATTCCATCAATAATAAAGTAGGTATGGAAAATCATGTAGTGAAATGTATAGTTAGGATCTAATATTGAACTAAATACTTATTATGTGATAAATTTATTAATTATTCTTAAATATAGGGAGTATTTTATAAGGTTATCTCATTACCATCTCAGTAAGTAGATATTGAACTATTAGATAAAACTTATAATGGTATGATGATTACATATCTTTTATATAATTCCTATAAAATAAAAATTTATTGGAGTTTACTTTAAATAATAATAATTATTCAACATGTAGTAGTATTTTATTTTATTTTGACATGGGATTAGAACTACTTATATAGAACCCATATCAATTTCTAATGAAGATAAGACACATTTGATATCATAAATTATCATCATATTTTATATCTTTATGCGTGTTAATATAAACACCCAAAAGGAATTAAAGTTATTATATAGATCATAATACAAAATCCTGATAGGTATATAGCTGAAATGTTTGGGTTGAAACTCATCCTTAATGATATGACAATTTTGCAGAAATATGTTGATGTATTTCTTGAAGAATTTCATAGTCTTCAATAAAATTATATAAAAAATACTTAAATATAACTCGAACATTATGATGTACATAATTCAATGATTCCATATAGAATATATCCAATTTTTTTGATTAATTAATAAAGATACTACATGAGAATCAAGTTAATAGATTCGTACTCCATGATGTGTCAGTATTGGGTTCACCCATTCTTTTTCATAAGAAAAAAGATCGGTAAAATCTTTTGTGAAATTATAATAATGGACATAAAAACATATTCAATAAACATTATCCCCTTCCCCATATTGATGTCTTGTTTGATCAGTTATAATGATATAAATACATACAAACTATTGAAATTCATCCTAGATACAATCAATTTACAGTTAAAAGGGATGATTTACCCAATAAAACCATTGGAATGAGGTATAGAATCTGTGGATTTATATTGATTCCATTCATAACTACACCTTTCTATGTTGTTTTATTGAATATAATTAATAATTTCTTTTATTATTTACTTGATTAGTATTTTTAGTCATCATATATGTTATTCACATTGATTCCAAGAAAAAAATAGCATGAAGTTCATTTTATGATTAGCTTGAAGACCATGAAAAAGTATAAGTTGTATTATAAATTTAGAACTATATAATTTTTTCTACATAATGTATCATTATTGAGTAATTTAATTACCACATAGGTTATATTCATTTATCATTATATGATGGAGGTTATTATATAATATAAATCACCAACTACATTTATAGAGATCAATTATTTTATTTTATTGGATGGATACCATAATTAATTACTGAAAAATTAATGAAGGCTGTCAAATCTTACAACTATGATGATGTATAAGGGAGACATGTTCAATTGGATAGAAGAGTGTGAAATATATTTACTGTATCTGAATAGAAGACCAGTCATCACATCTAATATGCAACTAACATGTCCTATATATGATTTTGAGATATACAGTTACGCATCAAATAATGTATATGGATATGATCCCATGAAAGATGAAAAGCTTGTATAATATTCCTCAATGTAATTAAAAATTCATTCTCTAAATTACTAGACTCAAGATTTTTTTTTCTTTTAGTAGTATTTTTTCATTTAGTAGATAGATAATTTATATATAGGGTGAATGGTGTGAAATATATACATATCATAAATGTTTGAAAAATACAATCAAATAGAAATAGCTTGACATAGTCAAAAATATATGGTTGGGGTTGATTAAATATCATATAATATCAATAAAATACCAACCTAGGAATGCGAACATGGTTATTGAGGAACTATGCTCAAAAGATCAAGTTATATTTTTATTATAAGGATAGAAATATATCTAAAAAAGTGTATTTATAGATGAATTACATTGAATTCATGAGGAATGTTGAAAAATCACAGCTTTCCCAATTGAATGTCCAACCAACTATGTATTTTAAGATTAAATAGATGTATACGGGGGATATGGAGCTATATAATAATGTAACGATTGTTCTATATTTCATACAATTATATTATTTTGGAACAACATATGTGTCCCATTAACAAATAAATTATATAAGTAAATTTTTAATGAATCATATATCTCATCATTCTCTACCCATACTAGAGGTAGAAAGATGAATTGAGATATCGAAGAATATTTATTATGCGACAATATGAAAAGGGATATTGTGGAGTATGTATCATGATGCACTGTATGTCATAATGATATGGATGGTCTTAACAAGTATAATTTTATTATGAATCCATTAACCTTACCTATATGAAAATAGGAAAGCATCACTATGTATTTCATTATAGGACTCCCCCATACATCTAAAGGGAATAATTATATTTTCATTATAGTTGATCTCGTTATGAAATTAGTGCATTTCATTACTATTTGAGATTATTTCTCCCTTATTCAATGAATAAAGCTATATATTTAAGACATTATATAGTGTCATGTAGTAACACTCTCAATTATATAAAATTCAGTTCTATGGGAATCTTCAAGTAATGGATAGGTTTCTAGAATGAAAATAATTTAGTGTTTTACTTGATCACATTATATTATAAATTAATGGTCACCTATCAAATAGAAGCATTAAAATTAAAGAAAATATATTACTAAATTCATCAATAGACATTAAATGTTGTTGGGATTAATACCTTAATATGGTTGAATTTTTATATAGAAATATCGTTAACTCATATTTTTAGTTAGATCCTTATAAATATCTCTACAAAAAAATGTGGTTGACTCTAATAATTTGTGATATAGTTAAATAATGTAATATATTGGGACATGAGAGATATTGGGGACATTATAGGGATAGTCAGAGTCTTTTATAAATACATTTTGATAACATCCATCATTTAAAAGAGTTATTCTAACAATCATCGATGAGATATAGAGGTTGATGTTTTGATAATATATTCAATTTAATGTATCCTTAGAAGAGGGTTTTGAGTTTTGTAATATAGGGAAAGATGTGACCTATATAAATTATCCCATTAAATATTCATGATCATATCAGGATGGTATATTTCTTCATGTATCAACAAAAAACCACTACCATGTTTATGATGTGTTCCATATATCTTATCTGAGGATGTACATACTTGATCCTTCACATGAAAAAAAACTCAATAATTTTACCACTGGGCCATGATCTTATTTATGAGGAACAACTAGTGGAGATCATAGATCAAATAGATAATATTATACAGTACAATTACACCCAACATGTCAATGTCTCGTTGCATAATAATCCCACTTAATGGATTTGGATCTTATACCCACATGATCATCATAATGAACAATATGACATTTGATTGATATCCCCCATGTTTACTTATATAATGAATATTATCTCACCATTTTTTTATGTTTCCATTCATGCGTTTATGAATAATGATACTAAGAATTATATGTCATAAAGGGTGTCTCCTTTGAAGGTTACTTATGGGAAATATTGAAAACTGTTTTTAAATAATTTAATTATATATCTAGTGTCTGAACATACTAAACCGTTTTAGGTTCTTGAGAACTTATTATTACTTTTTGAATTAAGTTTCTTCCAAAATAATGGTTTATATATATATATATATGTGTAATACATGGGTTTCCACATTTATAACTACAAAATTCAATAACATATTAATGAAAATGGATATTTATGCATCAGAAATTTTGTCAACTATAAAATTGTAAGCACATAATAGAACAACAACTCTTAAATTATCATCAATTGATAACATCCTATAAACACATGTTATCTATAACCATCTCTGATATAAATTAGAATTCTCAAACCTATATAGCTAGATCATGTGCTAAAATAAATTATTTTCATACTAACTTTTATACCAACTAATGTGCCTCAAATATATCTATCCATAAATAAAATTTCAATAACCAATCATGAGTAATAAACACACTAACGAATTTTTACTATTAGAATTATGGAGAGATTGGAAAAATAATTTTTATAGCAGAACACATGAATTTCAAACCAAATGATAATTTTTTCGCACAGTACCAAAAAATTAATATTTCACATGACGTAATGAATATCTTATGTAAAATTATAGAAAATGTATTTCCATATAGACATAGAATATATATAACATTTATTAAAATCCTAGAAAAGTGGTAATATAAGATGTGGTGATCTCAAACGCTTAAAATGGGAAATGTTTATCACTAGGTCATAAAGGGTTATATAATCTTTATTTGATAAATCATGATCATCAGAGAAGTAACTTATTTATAGTAACTTTAATTAATAAGATACAATCATAAGTAATGAGAAAGCAACAGAGATCACGTCCTATGATCAGATGATCATAAACATTCCAATATAGAGGCATTAAAAAATATATCATGGCATGGAAACAATACATTAATGTGTTGAATAAACACAGGAATTCAAATAATGGTATTTTGGAAAATGAATACCTACCTACATCCCTTAGTATAATAGATCTAGAATTTATAAAACAATCCCTTACTATAGTGGATCAAGAATCACCTCTACTATACATTAGGACATTGGATCCAACAAAACTACCATCAACACATATAAATCTCATTAAGTATAAATATTTTACCAAAATTATTAAAAGGATATACTTTACCCCACCCTTAGCACTATGATACACTATATATATGCATATCACAATAACATAGGATCATTAATTGTTAGTCAAGAGAGTAATTAATCTATTTAAAATAATTCTATTTAATGAAAACATCCTTAAAGTATCATTGTTATAATTTAGCATGAGATAAAAGGTAGATGGTATCATTAGGGAATATCCACAGTGATATATAATAATTAAAATTTGTTAACATAAATTAAACATACCATTATTAACTAATTTTAAATATTAGTAATTAAAAAATAATAATTATCTATAACTTTTTTATATATTTATGAAATGAAAAATTTCTAGAAGAATGTGAATATCATTTCTATATAAAATTACGAAAATATAGAAATAAATATTTTCACAAACCAACCTATTAACCTTGGTACCATGATACTTTATCAAGATATGACATATCCAATAGGGTGTTTCTGATCCCCATGGGATGGTGACTAGCACCTAGCATTATACAAGATAATATAAGGGATGATATTTTCTAAAAAAAGAGAATAAGATAAATATACAAGTAAACATGATCAATAATATAGACATGAGAATATACCATCATGAAACATGTAAAAAACATAGAAAAATAGTATAATTTTATTTTAATCATCCTATATCAATGTATCATATTAGACATCTTAGGTAATGTGTAGATAAAATCTCTACTAATCACCGCTATAACCTTGGTTCCCAAATATCAAATAACTCTTCCACCTACAAGTGGAGATTCACCTTTTCATGGACCTCATAAAATAAAATATATGTATTCCCAAATATAATGCATGGGTGTGAGATGTAAAGCACATTGGTGTCCTAGAATAGTTCCATTACCATTTGAAAAAATATATACCAATCATGATTTCAATTTCTATATATATAAAAAAATGTGTTATAATTTTTTTTATTTTAAATAATGTTCATTCATTTAAATAGATTTCATACAATTAATATAATTTCATAAATAAATATTTATAAAAATTTGTTTATATAAATAATCTGACATAAATAGAATTGTTCTATAAACAACGATTTAATATATATTAAAAAAAATGAATCATGTACCATGGTCATCTTTCGTGAAGTATAATTCTTTTCAATTAATGGATCCTCACACTTCTAAAAATAGTGATCATGTCCCAAATATGTTCTCACACATCCCTCAGGCTTAGGTATGATAGGTCTAATCGGTTTCCCATCAAGGATAACAATATAGAAAATCGTTTTTGTTGAGGTGTGATTTTATATTAATTTCAAAAGGGTCAGATCCTACATGGCTTCTCTAAAAAAACCAACTAACCACCCAGGTATACTTATGCTTTATTAATTAATTATTCATTGGAAAAACATTTCATTTCCAATAAAATCATCCTTTATATTTAAATTTACTTGTTTTAAATTCAATATACTATTTTCAATTTAAATATTAAATCATAATATTATTATCAATTAATTTCATTTCAGTTCAAAATCTATCATATAGATTCATAAATTCATTTTCATACATTTTCTAAAAATAATATCATATAATTTAATCTAATCCATCTTGAAATCAATTTCACAAAACTTATCTATCAATCTAAAAATCCTTCCTACAATTTTAATTCTTTTGAAATCAAGGATTTTTCATAATTACAGTACCATATGAAATTGAACTACAATTCTTCTAAAATCCTTGTCTTATAAATCATTTGAATTTTACATCATGAAAATTACTAAAATATAGGATCAAATTGTAATGAGAAGGAATATTTAACTATATTTTATTAACCACACAATCAAAGACAACACCCACAACAGAATCACCAATGAATAACTAGTTGAAGGATATAAAGAAATACATACTTAATCAAGATCCATCAAAATGGATCTTAAATCCATAAATAAAATGATGGCCGATTTATCATTGAAAAGGGAACAAGGATGATATGATGAATCCACATAGTGGTAGGTACACTTACTATAGAGGGATTAAATTATTCACTGACATTTTTATTCAAAATTGAAGGTGTATGGAGGATAAAAAATTACTTCATTGGCGCATCTATATTTGAAAAAAAAAAATTTACTATCTAAAGGGGATGATTATTGAACTATACCTGGGGTTTAGGTTTTTCAAATTTTATATTTGTAGAATTAAATTCATCTGTGCACGGTTTCAAACGGAGGGCCGTAAAATTCGACTAACCGTGCACTCGAACCATGCTTTCTATTAGTGAGTTTTATGGATTCTCATTTGATGGAGAAATATTTTCAAACTATGTCCTAATCCAAAAATACATCACTGTATTACATATCATGGTTTGGAGGGGCTATAAACACAACAACAAAAGTTATGATACCCCAATTAGTGCCTCACAATAGCGTATAATATTTTCTAGGACAAACTATATTATTTTCCCTAACCATGTTCCAATCAGGAACATAACTATGGGATTCCAAATTTCTCCAAATTTCACATCAAATACCCTAATACAAGACCCAAAAAAATAGATATCAAAATAGGGATCAATGAATACCAGAATGAATTTAATAGAATGATACAACCTCCGCACCATAGAAGTTTGTTTCCATATAAATATTCTTAATAAATCATCATTTAAATGATGTGATTCCACTTCTACCTCATCGTTTACACCCAATAAAAAGTGTTATTTGAATCAGAGGCACACTAACATTGTAATCAGACTAAAGATATAATCTTCCAATGAAAAACCACTATCTCATAATCAATTATCAATACAGGATGATCAGTGGTGAATAAATATAACTCAAAATCAGAGTATTCCCAACTCATAACATAGGAAGGTATATAAAGATTATTTTTATGCTACAAAGATCAAACAAATTGTGGATTAAATTCAACTATAGTGGATGTTCCAAGTGGTAGGCTTCATTTCAAACCACTTAAACAATCCCAAAAATAGAATTTCATGACAAGAACTACAAGGGATCCCCTGTTTGGGGGAAGGTCGATCCAAAAATTAACCAATCCCACCTCTATAGGTTGGGGGTTGGTGACCAGCACTACAAGGAATATCTAAAGTGGGAGGCATTTTCCTATGTACCTATGCACATACACCCAACCATCTCCATGAATAATTATAGATGTAAAAATGAATAATATAGTATCTTCTAGAGTAAAATTTTTCCACGCAACAAACTCTAGGGAATAAAAAATAGTATGGAAGAATAATTTGAAAAGTAAAAGGAAAATTACTTGACCAATAATAAATATTCCACAATGTGACAATAACTAGAAAAATAAATTCTGAGAGGTAACCCATATCCAAATCCACAAGATCTGACTACCGTACATAGTCAAATGCACTAGGGTATCACTATTATACTCTGAAATCACCGAATACCTTTCTATCATAAATATAAAACATAGAACATTTGTGAAAATAACACGTAGGTAGAGGTATATAAATAAAATTTAGGATCCCCCAAAAACTAAAGGGGACGTAATATGAGACTTGATAGTAGTAGAATGCTCAACCCAAAGTAAAAAATAAATTAAATTCAACAACTGAGATGTAAATATTTCCAAAAAAGAAATCAAGACAAGATAGAAAGGGGGTCTCTATCTCACACACAATCCTAGGAGAAGTCATATCAAGTAGTGTCACAGTCCTATCAATGATTCTCATCATCATTCATATATGTCCAATGAGTATCTTAGTAGAACTACACCTAACCATTGGGCAGTATAGTCGAGGTGGAATAATATCTAGATAAAGGACCCATGCTCTGGTATGATGGGTGGTTTCCACTTAGTCTAGGTCTATATGACCCACTCTTTAATATTTCATGGGTTTCTACTCTATAGATAGAGGACTCATTCCCTAACACAACTGAAGGTTTCCACTCAATCGATATAGGACACATGCCTTGTCCCAATAGTGGTGTTATAATCTAATAGATAGAAAGAGGGCCCATATAATAGTACCTTAGGGGGGTACCAAAAGGATGGTTCCAATCCGTGGTTATAGAAACCATTCCTTGTCCCAAAAGTATTGTTCTACTCTGATTGAAAGATATAGGACTCACACCTGAGTTAATTAGGGGGCTTAAACTCTCTAGATAATGGACCCATTCATTATTCCAATATGATGGTTACACTCAATATATATATAGAGGAAGCATTACCTAGTTCTGCAAGGGGGGATCCACTATGTGGTTAGAGGACCCATTCCCAATCCAAACATGAGGGTTCTACTCAATAGACAGTTTTTTATGATCACTATTATTATTTAGATACACCTAAATATGTTTTATGATCTGAAAATATTGTATTATACCTCAAAATAAACTATTATGATTCCCATCAGATTCTAAATAGAAAAAAAATGTAATGCCCCGACCCAAGTTGCCCAGAGTTGGTGCATTACTTCATTACATTGGCATGATCACAAAAGATCATGTCTCGAAAGGCTGATTAGTTTAGTAGCCTTGGAAACACTATATACATTCACAAGTCGTACATTAAATCATAAAGTAAAACAAAACTACAACAACATCTTGTCTTCATATCCCCTCATATTATCCCTGCAGGTCATTCATAATATACTTCTTCACATCCTGGAAAAAATTAAAACATTGAAAGGGGTGATCTCAGATGCTCAGTAAGGATAACAATATAGAGGAAGCTTTCATAAGCAAATATAAACATTTAAGGCAATGTATAACTAAAACAAAAGCCTTTTAAAATTAAACTTCAACATAATATGGAAAAAGTAAAATGAGATAATTCCATTAACTTATTCACATGGATATTCTACTGGTCGAATAATCAAATGAAATATCAATAACCACTTTCATAATGATGGAATGCATAATGTCAGACTATCATAACCACGTAGCCAAGGCCTCGTGCCAAGACCACAAATAAGATTTTGTCAAGGCCTCGTGCCAAGACACTAGTTTGTCTCATGAGATCTGCCGATGCATCGAGAAGTTATAGCGGGCTCAACCCGTCACTTATTAAGTCCAATGCATTCCTCATATGAACATTTTTAAACATATCATAAACCAAAACATAATTGTATCATATAAAACATGCATAAAGGAAACATAAGATTCCTACACTTCAATCACAAGATATCAATACAACACATTGATATAATAAAAACTTTATAAATACCATTTTCAATACCAAAATAAATGAAAAGTAAAACATGGTATTTATTTTTCTTTTAAAAAAAGTTATGTCTTATAGAGGAAGCCGAAACTCAAATAATAGTCACGGCGGCGGAGAGGTCATTGTCGCCGCATAAGTAAGAAAAAACATTTCTTTTGTCATTTAGTAAAAACGCTTTGTATAAAAAGATTCCTTTTGAATAAATGTAAAAGTAAAAAAGGTTTATACACCGTATAATAGAAAGTTGTGTATAAAACAAAATATGCCTCAATGAAAGGAGATTGAGATGAAGTCTTTACAAAGATCATTTTTTAAATAAAATAAATCTATTATGTGTATTCACTATAAGTACACATAAAGAAATTAAAAATACAATACAAGACATAATAATATCTTGACATAATTTGAAAGTAGGATATTAACCCAAATAACGAAAATTGGGTTACGAAGTTCCCTTACAAAGATCATTTTTAAATAAAATAGATCTATTATGTGTATTCACTATAAGTACACATAAAGAATGTATAAATACAATATAGGACATAATAATATCATGAAATAATTTAAAAGTAGGAGATTAACCCAAAGTATGGAAATTGGGTTAAGAAGTTCCCTTACCTAGATCATTTTTAAATAAAACAAATCTATTATGTGTATTCACTATTCATCAAAAATTGAAGTTTTTCAGAACAATGCCAAAATTTCACCCTTAGCTATAATTGATATTCCAAATTCAAAATGATGTCTATTTTAAAAAATTCCAAACATATAAGTTACATTAATTAATTTCATAACTAATTCCCGCTATCACAACAAATAGCGTGTTTTTAATAAACAATATATATCAAAAGATTGACAATTATTTATGTCCAATTTCAAAGTGAAATTAATTATAATGAACACCATTGGATAAAATGGTAAAAATATATTCTCATTATACTTTAAAACCAATCAATAGTATAATTTAACTCTATAAATTATTTTGATTAAAAAAGTTGTTTTTAAGTATTTTTCACTATTCATAAAAATTGGAATTTCTCAGAAAATTACAAAAAATTAAACTTAGGATAATTTTGATATTCCGAATACAAAAATGAAGTCCATTTGGAAATATAAAATTTATTAAATTTCAAAAAGTAGGTATTACTATTCATGAAGGCTACTTTGATTGGTTGTGGTGCGTTAGAATCTCAAACTTGCGTACAATGCAAGCTAATGCATTTTTGAAAGAGAAGCGTATTGTGGAAGCTCAGGGTGTTACATTCTCCCCTCCTTCAATAAATTGCATCATCACAATTTTACATTTTTCTTTGAAAATAAATGGTTGAAAATAGAAAATACCTTTGTGGAAAACCCACATCAGAAATAAGGTTAATAAAAATATAACATTAAAAGAAAGAAAGGGAGGTAAAAAGGTCACCCGAGATAGCCCATACTAGGATTCTATTAAAATATGGATATGGAAGAAAAACAAACTATCATGGTCCGATGGAGAGTTGTAGAAAACATGACTAGGAGAAAGTTAACAATAAGGCAATCACAAACTTGTGATTGTTTAAACGATCATTAAATCCCCAGTTGGAAAAGATAACCGGAAAAGTTTTTGTTTTAAGTTACCATTCATAATGTTGAGGATTTATTTAATAGATTTACTATGAATGTAAGGAAATATACTTACTTGTTGTGTAGACTTTCATAAATTTTTACCACAAACCCATCTTTCACTCCAAATGGTAACAGAACTCAAAAATATTCTATTTATCCTAATTGTATAAGGTTCTAAATATTACCACGTACCATTTAGATTAGGAAAACTATTTTGTAATAACTAGGAACTTCTTGTAGGCTAGTGGTAGGTAATAAAGGTCTTTCCCACTATGGTTGTGGGTTCGATTCCTGCAGATTTTTCCGACGCGACGGGTTATGCCCCACCCTGCAGGTTGTTCTTTTCCTAAAACTATAGTATTATAATATTCCAAAAATAATCTTCAGAAATATTTTAACCTTAAGCAATACTATCCAAAGTTTAACTTAATTCATTCCAACCGTTCTAGTTATCCAAAATACCTCTATCCAGAATTTCTCTAAAAGGTCTCTAAATTCTAAAATCAATTGTATCATCAGATTCCTCAAACAAAGTAAAGTTCCTCTTATTGTCACATACTAAAATATGATGACCTTCATCATATTAAAAAATTAATGAAAACAACAAGTATGGCAGTACAATCTTTATATATATCACATTATTTTTATAACCATAATATAATCCTTGAGTCCAAAAGCACCAATACATTAATTATTCCACTTCAACTGTAGTAACAGTATAAGCTTGTCCTTGATCCCTTGGCCTTTTCTGAGGTAAGTTTCCCTGATTCTTAGGACATTCATTTGCATAATTCCCCATTTCCCTATAATTGAACCATTCAACATTGATAGCCTCTTTATTTCCCTTGCAATCACGAGCCTGGTGACCTTTTTCTCCTCATTTATAACAAACTCCCATTCCTTTTAGGCATGTTCCAAGGTGTTTCTTCCCACAGTTATCACATATTGGAAAATTCTTCTTTTCCCTCATCCCTTTATCCATCATTCTCTCTTCCATCCTTTTCTTCTCTTTCTTCCCTTCAAATCCATAAGACTCAGAGAATTCTTTACTTATCTTATTAACACACGATACTATTTATTCATATGTTGAGAACACATGGGAGACTATTTCCCTTCTAAATTTTGGCTTAATACCGTGAAAGATATGATCCTTCTTACTCATTGGATCATACGTATTGATGGACTTCACATTCCTTCTACTAGGCGTCATTTCTATACAACGACATAAACTAGTTTAGTTTATGAATTGCAATGAATAATTCAAAACTTGTAAAATACTTAATGTAAATTGAACGGTTTATGGATATAATCCGTAATCATAAAAAATGTTTTCTTTGAGGAAGTATATACTAATAAACCCCACATAATGGTTTGTAATGAAAATGAGAATTATCCTAAGCATATACCCCGGGAGTGTCGTAACCAAGAGTGTAGCAAGGCCCATTGTCGTGCACCAACTCCTGTTCGAGTCTAGCTCAAAGAGGTGTTTTCGGGTTTTACCCCTTGGTACATTTGTGCCAGAGCTGCCTCTACCTGCTCATATCCAGACAGAGATGTATTTCTCGGAAAACTCAAAACATCTCTATAATACCAAAATTCTAGGAAGTTCTTCTATACTAATCCTCAAAGTCTATCTTTGGGCTATGTGCTCTAATTAGAGTTTATCTAAATCTAGCTTACAAGGTTAGTACTAAACTGCCTTTGATACCAACTATAACACCCCGAACCCAGTTACCCAGAGTCGGTGCATTACTTCATAACATTGGCATGATCACAAAAGATCAAGTCTCGAAAGACCGATTAGTTTAGTAGCCTTGGAAACAGTATATACATTCACAAGCCATACAATACATCATAAAGTAAAACAAAACTACAACAACATCTTGTCTTCATAACCCGTCATACTATCCCTGCAGGTCATTCATAATATACTTCTTCACATCCTGGAAAAAATGAAAACATTGAAAGGGGTGAGCTCAAATGCTCAGTAAGGATAACAATATAGCGGAAGCTTTCATAAGTAAATATAAACATTCAAGGCAATGTATAACTAAAACAAAAGCCTTTTAAACTTGATATTCAACATAATATGGAAAAAGTAAAATGAGATAATTCCATTTACTTATTCACATGGATATTTTACAGGTCATATAATCACATGCAATATCAATAACCACTTTCATTATTATGGAATGCATAATCCCAGACTATCATAACCACGTAGCCAAGGCCTCGTGCCAAGACCACAAATAAGATTTTTTCAAGGCCTCGTGCCAAGACAAGTCCCATGAGATCTGCCGATGCATCGAGGAGCTATAGTGGGCTCCACCCGTAACTTATTAAGTCCAATGCATTCCTCATATGAACAGGTTTAAACATATCATAAACCATAACATAATTGTATCACATAAAACATGCATAAAGGAAACATAATATTCCCACACTTCAATCCCAAGATATCAATACAACACATTGATATAATAAAAACTTTATCAAAACCATTTTCAATACCAAAATAAAAGAAAAGTAAAACATGGTATTCATTTTTCTTTTAAAAAAAAGTTATGGCTTATAGAGGAAGCCGAAACTCAAATAATTGTCACGGTGGCGGAGAAGTCGTTGTCGCCGCATACGTAAGAAAAAACATTCCTTTTGTCATTTAGTAAAAACTCTCTTTATAAAAATATTCCTTCTGAATAAAAGTAAAAGTCAAAGGGGTTTATACACCGTATAATGGAATGTTGTGTATAAAACAAAATATTCCTCAATGAAAGGAGATTGAGACGAACTATTTACAAAGATCATTTTTTTTAAAAATATAAATATATTATGTGTATTTACTATAAGTACACATAAAGAAAGTACAAATACAAGATAGGACATAATAATATCATGACATAATTTGAAAGTAGGAGATTAACCCAAGGAACGAAAATTGGGTTAAGAAGTTCCCTTACAAAGATCATTTTTAAATAAAATAGATCTATTATGTGTATTCACTATAAGTACACATAAAGAATATATAAATACAATATAGGACATAATAATATCATGAAATAATTTGAAAGTAGGATATTAACCCAAAGTACAGAAATTGGGTTAAGAAGTTCCCTTACCTAGATCATTTTTAAATAAAACAGATCTATTATGTGTATTCACTATTCATCAAAAATTGATGTTTTTCAGAACAATGCCAAAATTTCACCCTTACCTATAATTGATATTCCAAATTCAAAAATGATGTCTATTTTACAAAATTCCAAAAATATAAGTTTCATTAATTAATTTCATAACTAATTCCCTCTATCACATCAAATTGCGTGTTTTTCATAAACAATATATATCAAAAGAATAACAAGTGTTTATGTCCAGTTTCAAAGTGAAATTAATTCTAATGAACACCATTGGTTAAAATAGTAAAATATATTCTAATTATACTTTAAAACCACCCAATATTATAATTTATCTCTATCAATTATTTTGATTAAAAAAGTTGTTTTTAAGTATTTTTTACTATTCATAAAAATTGGAAGTTCTCCAAAAATTACATAAAATTCAACTTAGGATAATTTTGATATTCCGAATAAAAAAACAAAGTTGATATGGAAAGATAAAATTTATAAAATTTCAAAAAGTAGGTATTACTATTCACAATGGCTACTTTTTTTTGACAAAATAAGACGGATCCATTAATGATGGAGATCAGCAGAAATACAGGAGCATAACCACGATGGAAAATGATTGAACCAGAGAAAATCCTCGTAGGGAGGGCCAATGCCTGCCATCTTGTGAGCGGCTTCATTCGCTTCCCTTCTAATAAATGAGAAATTGCAGGAATTGAAGCCTTGTCTCCGCGAGTGAATACACCGGATAATGGGACCGAAAGGTTGAAGCCCGCCGTCAGTGAGATTGATGGCATTGATTACAGTGAGACAGTCGGATTCGATGTGAATGGAATCCCAACCGCAATCTTTTGCGAAGTTTAATCCAGCAAGGATGGCGGCAGCCTCCGCGACTGAGGGCTCCGAAAGTGCATAACGTGCTTTGTATTTGGCAGCGATAAGATTTCCCAGGTTGTCTCGGGCCAGTAAACCTAGTCCAACTGGGCCATCCTTAGGGAGAGAGGCATCCACATTGATCTTAAAAATCCCTTCCGGTGGGGGGCGCCAATGTTGGGGAAGAGGAGGGTGGGTGGAAATTCTTTGTTGTTCAGGGTGGTTCTGCCATACCGCAATCCATGACAATGCCCGGTCAATCCAAAATCTGGGGGGCCTCCGGAAATGATTGAAAATGGCCTCGTTCCGCCTATTCCAGATAATCCAAGCCAAAATGCACAGGGCGCCTGCTTTAGCCGGCGAAAAGGAGGAGCACCATCGCATCAGGAGAGATGTAAGATCTGAGGCGGTGTCCGGGAACAGCTCTATAGTTGATCCCCAGCCATTCCAAATCTCCTGAGCCCCGGGACATTGAACAAGAGCATGGAAAGGGGATTCAGTCGCAGAAGGGCAGAAAGGGAAAGAGTTGTCGTTTGAAAAGTGTCTGTAGACAAGGAGGCTCTTAGTTGGGAGGATACCAGTACACACCTGCCACCAGAAAAAGCGAACTTTAGGGGGAACATTAAGCTTCCAAATTGATGTTCAGCGCCTCGCATCTCCTTCTGAAATCTGAGTAGAAAGAGCTCGCCGGTAGCCAGCTTTCACTGTATACTCACCTGAGCTGTCGTTTGTCCAGTAGAGATGATCTGGCCCTGCGTCTGACACACATGGAATACTCAGAATAATTCTCCTATCCCTCTCATTAAACCAGGAGAAGAGTTTTTCCAGACACCATCCCGCCCCTTGATCATCAAAAAGACAACAGACTGTGGCATGTTCAGATCCTGGATAAACAGGGGATGACGCCTTCGTGCCTGTCTGATCAACAAGCCAAGGATCAGTCCAAATCTTGACCGTAGAACCATTCCCGATCCTCCAGCCTAGCCCTTTCCTCAGTAGATTACGACCGCCCCAAATGCTTCTCCAGAGAAAACTAGGTCGATAGCCAAGATGGGAATCCATAAAATCCTTATGAGGGAAATATTTAGCCCGGAGAACACGCGTGCATAGGGATGATGGGTTATTAATCATACGCCAACCTTGTTTAGCCAGCAAAGCATCATTAAAAAGAGAAAGGTCCCGGAAACCCATTCCACCTTCAGATTTTGGTTGACAGAGAGCAGACCAGGCGATCCAATGGACTTTATTTTTTCCGTCCTTTCGTCCCCACCAAAAGTTAGATGTACTGGATTGAATCTTTGAAAGCACCACGTCAGGGAGTTTAAAAATAGACATCAAATAGCTGGGGACAGATTGAAGTGCCTCCATGATGAGGATTTCCTTGCCGGCCTTGGAGATTTTTTTAGGGGTCCAACCTTGTATTTTTCTTTCAATTCGATCCACAATAGCTGAACAGATTTCTTTCTTTGACTGTCCAACCACCGTCGGGAGCCCAAGATACTTCTGGTGCTTATCGACCCCAGGAATGCGTGCTAAAGAGCAGAGATCTTCTCTTTTCGGGTGGGGCACTCCAGAGCTGAAAGAAATTTCTGATTTACTCTGATTGATCATTTGTCCTGAAGCCCGTTCATACTGTTGTATCGCCTGGCAGATTGCAGTACACTCATTAGGGGTAGCTCGAGAAAAAAGAAGGCAATCATCAGCGAAGAAGATGTGGGATATCGGAGGGCCCTTGCGACACGCTTTCGCCCCATGGATTATGGAAAGCGAGGCTGCCCTGGAAAGGAGGTTAGAAAACACATCAGCCACTAAAATAAAAAGTAAGGGTGAAAGAGGGTCTCCCTGGCGAAGCCCACGGGATGGGGAGAAGCCTTGGGTGAGCACCCCGTTGACATTAATGCAAAAGGAAACTGACGAGACACATTGCATGATCATGGCAATCCATTTGGTGCAAAAACCCATCTTGAGCATCACAAATTCGAGGAAGTTCCATTCCACTCTATCATAGGCCTTAGCCATATCCAATTTCCACGCCATGATCCCTCTCTTCGCTCGTGTACGCGTTTTCATGGAATGGAAAATTTCATGAGCAATAATGGCATTATCAGTGATTAACCTTTTTTCCACAAAAGCGCTTTGGTTCTCTGAAATGACGTCGGGTAGCCAAGGACGCAACCGATTCGCCAGGATCTTCGAGAAGATCTTATACGAGACATTGCACAGACTGATCGGTCGAAAGTCCGAGACCCCTTGCGGATTTTTCATCTTGGGAATGAGAGTAAGAATAGTTTCATTAAGAGAAGACATGCCCGTTTTCCCCACCCAAATATCCCGCATTAAATTGCAAAAGTCTGGACCGATGATGTGCCAGTAATTCTTGAAAAAGAGGGCGTGGAATCCGTCTGGTCCCGGGGCTTTCGTAGAGTGGATTTGCTTTAAGGCCTTAAGAGTCTCGTCATTCGTCACATCTTTAGAAAGTTGTCTGTTCATATCGTCAGAAATCACAGGTTTGATGCAGTCCTCAATCTCGGGAGAAATGTAAGAATGGCCTGCAGATAAGAGTTTCTGAAAATGGCTCAGGAATGCTTCTTGGATTCCCCCTGTGTCAGAAACTTTACTACCATCTGAATTAAGAATGCCAGAAATAAAGTTTTTCTGGCGTCTTGCTGAAGCCTTCTGGTGGAAATAACAGGTATTAGCATCCCCTTCTGCTATATGAATATCACGCGCTCGCATAGCCCAAAAACCTTCATTATTGCGCAGGGCAACATCCAACTCTCGTTGGGTTTCACTTATTTTGGAGAGAATGCTGCTAGACGGGGGTTTGCTAAGAAGATAGCCAATCTTCCTTTCAAGGAAATTGCATTGCCGGTCCGGATGATGGAATTTAGAGTAGCTCCATGTCTTCAGATCAGATGCTACTCGGAGAAGGTTGGTTCTCAGATCCGCTTGCCCCTTCTTCCAGCCTGAAAGGATAACCGCCTCGCACTCGGGATCATTTGACCAGAAGATTTCGAATCTGAATGGTTTCCTGGAACTAGTAACGTGCTCATTATGGGTACAGTTAATGACAATTGGGCAGTGATCCGAGCAGTTGAACGAGAGATGTTTGATATGGTACATTTTGAAGAGGCTCATCCAGTCCATTGAGCCAAAGAATCTATCCAGACGTTCAGCGATTCGAGTTCCATCATATCTTCCTCGGAACCATGTAAAGGGATTACCCGTGTAACCCAGGTCCATCAGCTCTGCCTTAAGGATCGCATCATTAAAATCAGACATAGACGTGGAGGAGCGCATAGTTCCACCAATTTTCTCCTTCTGGAAAAGGATCTCGTTAAAGTCCCCTCCAAACAGAATGGGGCTTGGCAGATCACGACGAAGTTTGCAAAGAAGATCCCAAGATTTCCACTTTTCAGACTGGGAAGGCCAGCCATAGAAGCCCACAAAAGTCCAGGTGGGGTTGTGGGGATCACAAATGGAAGCAGCCACATGGCGCTGGGAAAAAGACAGGAGCCTAACATCGATATTATCCTTCCAGAGCAGACACAATCCCCCTGAATGACCCTGTCGGGGGACCGGGAAACAACCCTGGAAATCGCACTTTAGGGCAAGACTTGTGATGTCCTTGTTTTCCAATATGGTTTCGGACATAAAAACCATATCAGGGCGACTTTGAGCGCAATGGCGCTGGAACATACGAACCGTTCGTGGGTTGCCAAGCCCACGGCAGTTCCAGCATAAAGCAATCATTGCTCTAGGCGGGGCCGGGCCTGACCCGCCTCCGCCTTTGTCTCTTGTGGGGTAAATGACGTACCTGATGCTTTCCTCCTTTTGGGAAGACTGGTGTACATACCACTGGACTCGCTTTGCCATTTCAGATCTCCTGGTTTGGGATTCCCTGGACAATCGCCCTTACCACCGCCACGTGCCCTTCTCCAGGTTCCACGAGTAACATGTCCTGAAGGGGAGGCTTCAGTCATCCCAGAATCGGCTTGCAGAAGGGCATCAGTTGGGAACCGATTTGGACTCTGCTCAGCTTCAGGCGGATCCAAGGAAACATGTTTCTGCCTCGGAAATTTCTCTGGAGGTTCTTTTGGTTTAGGTTGTGGTGCGTTAGAATCTCGAACTTATGTTCAATGCAAGCTAATGCATTTTTGAAAGAGAAGCGTATCGTGGAAGCTCAGGGTGTTACAAAAAAATCATGATGGGATACCTTTAAAACAAAATCTCAGTCCAATCAAAGGAGTTATGAGAGGAATAATTTTTCATAAAAGGAGTTACATGACGTGTATGGGGTCACATGTTGTATGTAATATATACACTATTTGTAAATTTTCTCACCATAACATGTATCTATATCCATGTAGTACTACATGGAACAAAATTTTACTACACATCATGTGTTGACCAATCAGGACTAACCCATTCTCCCATAGAAAAAATTGTGTCCTTGTACACTTTCCATATGCCAGTACACATTGTTTCTCATGCTTGTTTCTATGTCCATTTTCTATTAAAGTACATAGAAGGCCTCAATTTCTGTGTCACAAGGTGTATTGGGGTACCATAGGAAACATGATATTTATCATCTAATGGAATCTCTAACACTTTAGATTTACGATGAACACATTATGTTTTCTTCAGAACTTTACAACATGTAGTCATGATCCCATAGAACCTCTAGGTATCAACATGTTCTTATATATCTAATTCCTCTCCCTTTAATCACACATTATTTTTTTTCTTAACTGATGATATTTTACCCCAATTAGTTATTCCACTTCTCAAGTAGTAGGAAATTATATCACAATCATTTTGAATAAATCCCATATGCACCAACTATCACTCATAGTTCCTCCTACTAACTCACCTAATTCATGAACCACGTTTTAATAAACAAAATATTTAAAACCCACTATATCCATCATAAAATCATAAAATCATCTATTTAATATGAATCTTCCATGAATCTGGGTATTTGATCATGCTCGCAACCACTCGGTAATGTCGAACTGTAGCTCCAGGGGCTAACGACAAATAAAAAGAAGAATGATGGGAGGAAAAGCAAAACATAATTGTGAAAAAATCATTTCCAACTATATTTTGGACATCCAATATAGAGTAGGGATATATTAGGTGATACACATGGCATAATGAGGATAATTTTAATTAAAAAATTAAATCTAATGAAAGACCTCATATGAGGTGTTTATTTAAAAGTATAGAAAATAATAACTTAATTTATCATGTTCAAAAATTTAATAATAAGGGATGAATCCAAAAATGATGATTCCTATAATGATATTGGATCACTCCATGGTGATGAATGTGTTATCTGATGATTGGTAAGTTTTTTTTCATTCTTTATACTCTGATTGACCTTGATATGGTTATTAATAGTCGTCTGATCTGAATTCCCCAGTGTAGAATGGTGGATGCTCCCCTTCACAATGCAATGGTTATGTGGGTAACCCTTGATACATCTAAAAACAAATTATTTATATAGGGAATGAATTTTATGGAAGAAAATTGAAAATAAATAAATAGTATATTTATTTCAATTAAATTCACCTACCAATGGATGCTTCATCCGGACTCCCACCACCAACCAATTAAATTTTATGCTTAGGGTAATTACCCTACTCCAGATTCAACCATGGAATTAGTTTTTTCATTAGAGACTCTATTTAGAACATATTTATTCATTTATGAAAAAAAATCATGTGTGATGTAAAATATATTTAGCATTTTTATAAAATTTATCTCGGGGGCATCGGGTCCTAGAATTGCAGTTCGTCTCTATGCCTAACTCCAAAAAATTTCCCTGAAATATTCAAATGGGTTTATAAGAAAAATCAGAGTATCTATAATTTTACCTCCATATGTATTTTCTCCTAAAAATGAAAAAAAATAATCCAATAGTTTTGGATTCTAATAATACATCTCACTCTCACACTCCCAAGAACACTCTATCAAGCTTCCATCCCACAATAGCACATGAATCAACAAAATGTTAAATCCAAATACGATCCACTCCAACCATTCCTTGATAGCCACCATGTTCTCAAAGAATCTAGCTCCATCCTTGATTTCTATCTCCCCTTAGTTTATAATTTATTTGGGATTAAGAATGTATATCTTTAGTTGAAACTCATGTAAGACATAATGAACCCACTACAACTATTGGGTTATGTTGTGTTGGTTGGAAACCTATCCAACCCTCTGTAAGTTATAGAATGACACTATGAACCATATTGGATAGCTTTCCACCCTAACTAAATCCTAGCAATCCTTATCAAGAGGTGAATCAAAGGAAAACAAAGTGTACATTATCAATATCCAATGGAATATAATGTCGTTCTACAAAAGATTAGTTCCAACTCTGAGTTTTCCTCATCTTCTTTTATATCACTTAGACATTATCTATCATTGCATATTCATTATTTGGACAAAAAATATTTTTCTATTGAAATTTCCCATGATCTGTCACTCTGTCATGTGGATAGGAAGGGTTTGTTATGATACGTCATGTGTGCCTCCCCAAATTCCAAAGTCTACAAAATCATAGTGGGAGTTTGATAGGTATAGTGGGGAGACTATAATTCCTAGTGTAAGAGTTCCAACACAGCAGAATAATCATATAAGAAAAATAAATACATATATGAGTGAGGAAATAATGGAAAAAATATAATACATAAGAAAACCAATAATTGAATCCAACTAAATAATTCAATAAATAATAAGGTAATAATGTAATGATGTACTGGAATGTAACAGATAGTCATGCTCTAAGAAATAAAAATAAAAAACTGGCCCTAGACCTGAAACCCATGTAAGTCCCATATTTAATCTCTATCCCATACACCAAGAAAATAATAATATAAATTTGATTTTCCCTAGTTTAGTTAGGAATCCATGTAATCTACTATGATACCAAATGGTTTCCCTGATAGGGTGTGAGTATAACTCAGCTGGTACAACCCTCCATTTCTATACATAAGCATTATGATATTATGTTCATCAAACTATTCATTTAGAAAGTTTATTAGTAAATTACAAAATTAAATTAATACCAAAATAACCTTCTTCAGCTCCATATTAGAATATCCTTGAGCATGTCTAGTGACCATGCCAACTAGTTCCACATAACCTTGATAAAACATAACTTTCCTCACCACCATGAAAAAATATTTCTATGAATGAATCACAAACACGCGTACCATAACATTTCATCCAATTTAAAAATCACACAAATTGTGGATAGAAACCATAATATAATAATTTTAACAATCAGTTGTGGATTATCTTGTATATATGAATTTCAGCATGTGTATGGCCAAGACTAGTATATAAGTATTTTGCCTTGTATTTTTGCCTATCTAGCAATATAATTATTTCAAAATGTTTTACCTGGAATAGCCCCTTATATAAGAACTTCATCACATCCAACTGGACAAAGCCCACAATTTAATGATTTCATCATGTCAAATTCAGAGAAATCCCCATATAAGAATTATAGAATATATATCATAATAGTTTTTATTGAAATAATGATATATCAATATCACATCATAAGAGTGATTGGTTGTTTTTTTCAATTACACATTTCATTCATCATTTGTTCATAAATAATAACATTGTAGTTATCCCAATAAACATGCCAATCCATGGTGAATCTATATCAAGAAGAAACCAAAATCCCATTTCATGATATACCCACTTTAAGAAATTAAAAAATACATTTATAATTAAAGTTAATCTCACCTAAATGGCATCCACAATCCAGGTCAATAACTAAATTGGATCCAAAATGACTCTATATAACAATTAAATTAATTATTTTCAATTATATCTGTATAAGATATGCTGGTTAAATTGAAATATTTCACTTACATGAAAATCATCAAACCATATGGTTAATGTTTAGACCCCCTACCATTAACTAATGGTCAACCAATAATTCCAATAGGATTCACAAACAAGAAAAAATGGGAAGATGATCTCAAGAAGGTTCCTATATCATAACTAATCATGATCAAAACTAACAATGAATAAGGACAAGAAATTACAATTCCACAGTGAGAGAATAAATGAATGAAAGGGAATAGCCAAAAAACAACTTACTAAGGATTTAATGAATGATAAGGACATACATAATCAAGAGAGGAAATCCATAATTTTATAGAAGTCATCCTAGGTTATATAGTAAGATTCTACATGATGGAATGAGGAATAAATCATCCTCATGACACCATTAACAATTTTTATTTTTAAATTAAATGGTCTGTAACTCCTTTACACATCGTGTATTTATTTGTAGAGGGATATGACATAAAATCCATCACCAATGATTATTATCTAATTATCCTGATCATTAAATGACATGCATTTCTTACACAAAATGTAATCAGTTCACACCCTTATTTTGTTTCATGACATGTGTCTTGAAAAGTATATACATCATGAAATTCTACTACAAATCATGTAATTCCCCTACATAGTTTTCAATTAGCTTGAAGTCATCTTTCATCCTCTTTTTCCATATATAAGTATTTTCAACACCTCAAAATCCATTCACAAATAGAAAAACTTCATAATCTGAGTAACTAAATAGATACCCTGACTTCATTAATTAAGAAAAACCTAAATAACCAAATTTTATTTCATTTCCTAGAAAATGATCTACATTTCTGAAAAAGACTTGGCCTCCATGGCTAAACAAATACTCAAATAAGAACATAACTTGGAGATAAATGGATATTATAACCTTCACAATATAAAATATATCATCTTCATGTTTGTCCAATCATTACAATGGGGTATCAGCTAACAAGACTATCCATTGTGATCACATATCAGACTCCCTCTCTTGGGTATTATCCTAAACTCTCCCATATTTCCACAGTAATCAAACTAAATGAATCACCTTATGTGAGAGACAATTCTCCCAAAATTCTATAATCGATATCGGAAGATCCTTAAAGGATGCATCAACATAAAGCTTTACATATGTTATGTATATCATATTTGAAGGGTCTGAATAATATCTATAGTGTTTCAACATGTGAAAAAAAATCATGGAATTGTAGATAAATAGAAGGACTAATATTTATGAAACAAGAATGACCATATCCACTATCTCAAATAGAAAAACTGGACATTAGATTTCCCTATTTTTTATACTGTATTTCCCAAACCTATGTGAAACTCAAAAGGAAACATGATTGACATACATGATATATTGAGGTCTTCCCCGATGACCAGTGTATCATTTCTTCGTGCATTGTGTGGTCACCAACAACAATATGATCATCTGAACCTGATTACATGCATCCAACATGAAGCTTGGACAAAAAATCACTAACTCATCTTCCTACAACCAAAAAATGGATGACTAGAATGACAATCCAAAAATGCCTCAAAAGGTTATAGATCAATAGAAGCCTAGAAGGTGTTATTACATGAAATCTCCATGAGTTCCACATGTTGTTCCAATAAACAACAAAATTCGTGAATAGAGGCATGTAACATATACTCTAGAATAAGATTAATCTAATCAGATTGACCATCGATCAGAGGCTGACAGTTTATACTCAAAAAAATCCTACAATCCCCGATCTTTATAAAGGACCTTCCAGAACCATCATGAAAAATGAGGATATATTATTGGAATGAAACTCCTCATAACACCATGAACCCGAACTACCTCATGCATGCAGATACATCCTAGATCATCAACTATTAATGTCTCCACGATGAGAAATAAGTGGCCTACCTTGGTCAATAAATACAAAATAAAACATAAAATGACATTCGTATGGGTTGAACTATGAAATATTATCATAAAATAAATTGTTAAATCATCCCATGTCAACTCAGTAATGACCAATGGGTGAAAACCCCCAACACGCCCATAATGCTTCACATTCACTAGCTGATAATTGATGTATCTAACCACAAATCCTGCTACCTCCTTCTTAATTCAAGAACATCAGTACTGTTTATGAATACCATGATACATCTTATTAAAACTATGTTGTCCCATCTATATTTAATCACAAAACTCTTTCATCATCCCATCATGAAAACCCATAGAACCCATACTCGGCCAGGGAAAAAAAGTGAACTACCACTACCAAGAGTCAATCCTAATGGTGTCTCCGCACTATATAATATGTTTCTCATTAGTAATCACTGCAAATCAGATAACTATTCAGTCATGATCTGGTTCAAAATAATTGGTTTAGAAGATGTGAAATTCATAGTTAATTGTCCCTGAGTCTTCTATATATTTTAATGACTATTTGCAAAGAGGGTTATCACCCTCCATAACTCGGAAGACTCATGTAATGTATCTATCTGTGCCTTTTGGAATTATTTATTGTCAATAACATCATCATTTCTTAGTGTATAATCCAACTCAAATTCCAAAGTCTCTTAATACATGGCCATCATTTTCTACTGAATTTAAAGCACCCACTGAGAAAAAATGTATCCAAGGCTCTCATATTATATTTATAGAAAAACCACTCACCCAATAGATAATGTCTCCAACATCTTAGGGTATTTACCACTAATGCTATCTCAAAATATTGAGTAGGATAATTCAACTCATGCAGTCATAACTATATGGATACATAGGAAAAAAATCGATCATTCTATATCAGAAATGATCTATATCCAACTATGGATAATTCACAGTACATGGAATTTTTTTACCATGTACAGTTAATGTAATGATAGGTGTCAATGTTATCCTACCTTTTAGCTCCTGAAAATATCTCTCTCATGCATTTGACTATGAATAATTAACCACCTTCTTAGTGTGCATTGAAATTGGTTCATTAAAATGGGATAAGTCCTCAATAATGTCCCGATAATAAAATGATGAACCAATAAATCTATGAATCTCAAAGTCATTCCTTGGATGATCCCAAGATACCAATGTTTTAAATTTATCTACGTCCACTAATAATACTTACTTTGATATAAAATGTCCCAAGAAGTGCAATTTATCAGTGCATAAACTATATTTGGCTATCTTGGAGTAATGATAATGCTCTTTAAATGAACACAGGATGATGTCAAGATGATTGGAATGAATGTCTCTAGATAGGTAGTACACTAAGATATCCTAAAAAAACTATGAAGAATTCTAGAAAAAAAGAATCATCCAATTCATCAAGTCCAAGAATATTCCTTCTGCATTACTCAAATCCAAAAACATTACAACAGACTCATATAATCCATAACTACTCTTATATGTAGTCCATGTAATGTATTATGGTATCACTGAGAACAAACTGTATCTTGATATCAATTATATCTTTGAAAAGATCTTAGAACCTCTTAATTGATCGATTAGATCATTGATGCATTGAAGAGGATATATGTTCTTGACATTCATCTGGTTCAATCTCTGAAAAGAAACACATATGGTAAAATCACCATTATACATCTTGATGAAGAGAACTAGAGAACCCCAAGGAGATGTACCAGGAAGTATAAAAACAATAGTTTCAAGATAATCTAATTAAATATTCAACTCTAAAATAATTGTTGGTGTTATTATATAAGGTGCGATATAAATTTACCATTATACCAACAGCATCATGATTATAAAATTGATCTCTCTTGGGATGTAATCTATAGACGTCAACAACAATAACATCCTTAGAATAGTCTACCACTACAGAAAAATAATCATTCTTCATCTAACCATTATCTAGGGAAATAACAAATATTTAATCCATCATACTATTCAATATCCAATGAATATTTCCTTCTAGGATAGCCTAAAGATCACACACATCCTAGTGATAATAGTTTCCACCCTCAAGAGATAAAAGTGTAACTCTCATATAGAATGAGTCGATAGAAACGTGGTATAGAACTAACCAATCCATTCCAAAAATCACTTATATGCATATCGTTTTCAACAATAATGGTTCCCAAGAGAAAATATTACCACCAATATCTAGATAACACGACTTTCAACCTTTGATATCATCTAACCACACTCATAATAGTGTGAAGATATCCAAAAAACCATACAGGCATTCCAAATCCAAGACCAAGACATTTATAGAAAGAGAATTTAAAGAGGAATGTGATACTTCTATAAAAAAATGCAATGGTAGATGTTAAAAAAATCAAACCACTGTAGTATACTTTCATGTATGGAAACTAGCTGGAGTAGTCTTTATAACATGTTACTGACTAGATCCTCTACCCTGGGCTCCCCCCTTACACCCCTAGGATATAACCTCTACCTAATAATACCATACCTACATTGGGACACCATATCCCCTACCTTGACCAGAACATACTGTGGATCTCCAACTACCTATTAACTAAACAGTAGAAAATTTCCCCCCAAACCCCATTACCTGTCTAGATCTCCTACAACTATTACGCTATTATAATCCACTATAAAACCTTTATAGGTGTCCCATTAATTTGCATTCATGAAACTCTAAATTAAGGAATGGACTATTAGGATATTTTTATCCCACGATTCCACATAGATGTTAATGCAATGGAACATGACCAATTGATGTCTCCTCACTACCCTGACTGCTCTGATAGTTGCTTCCTTGATGGAAGCTGTCGAACTGACCCTTCTTGCCACTAGATGTGTACTTTATAAATTTCCATATGAGAACATCCTAATCATTTCTAGGGGCCTCTCTCTGATTATATTCTACGATGAGGTCTTGATTTTTTATATATACAAAAATACATAGAAGAAACAAGTTCACAAGAGACCTTATCTTATTGAGAATACCATCTTGTAAATTTTGATCCCTTGATATCTCATTAGCTTCCAGTGATGGTGTATTGAACTGTAGGTCAGTGAAACGTTCAGCGTAGTCCATCACTGACTCTCCCTCCTATGATAGGTTCTTGAACTCTTGAATATTCTCAACCCTTAATGTCTCAAGATATAAATGAATCATGAAAATTTTCTTTAATTCTATTAAGATAACTCATCATCTCCCCTTCCTACTCCTTAATTTCACATGACTGCATGGTTGGTCGAATAAGCATATATGCATCATGATGGATCATCCTATCTATGGGTGTCTCTATATGATTAAAGATTTTTTGGACTCACTCAATCCAAAACCCGACAACCTAGGGTCCTCACTCTCCAATATATATAGGTGGATACTAAAACAAAATTTCTATCTTCAATTCAGACATCAAAGTCACGATCCAAACAATCCCTCTCTCTATGGATCATGTGATCTTGAAAAAGCTATCACGAAGATGAACATCCAACCAATATTTAAGAGCTACATGAACCTATGGCTTAGCTGTGTTAGGAGCATGCAGATTTCCACACCCCAAAATATCATCTCGATGATGATGATGAGGCATGTTGTTACAAGACAAGAACACTCCTCAATGTAATGAATATATCAAATAAAACCTCAATATGTCACAATAATAGGGAACCATTTATTCTAGGTCTCTCTAAAAATGGATTAGATGTTTTTTGTCATGACATGATTGTTCATTTATTTTATTTCATTTAACAGATGATACAACTATCTTATATTAATGTTCAAAGAGAAAATTATACAACACATGAAATATATTTGTCCCAATCATCATACACAACAATATATATCACCGTGTACCTATCATGATGCATGCATACTCATATTGTGCCATACCAGGCCACTAATATAAATCTAAAGAACAAATAAACTGATGAAATAAATCCTCACACCACATTGGAATCACTCGGGGTGTAATAACATAATATGTAATAAGAGAATTGTAATAACCGTAATCCACACCTTGGCACTCATATTATCCCCCACACATGGTTCAGCTAGTCAATTGTACAAGATTCTTTAAAAGTCCCAAAACATCTTACTCTCCTTTATACCTTTCCCAAATAGTAATGAAATTGAAAGGAACACATGATGCACTAATTCCACATTTTAATGTCCCCTGATTCAAAACATTCTCAAAATGATTGAAAGGTTAGTTATGAGACCTCAACAATGACTCTTAGTACTCTTGAGGATTATGACTAGAGGAGAGGGTGTGATAATTATAGTGGGGATACGATACCTCCTTTCCATTGAGTAACTATAGTACATAATAAACATATAATAATAAATATGTAAATATCCGATTCCATAGGTAATATAAGAGACACAATACATAATAAAAAATAAATTTAATGAAACAAAATAATCTAAAAAATTATAAAGGAATAATGTAATGACAAGTGGTAATGTTACTAATTCTCAGGATATAAATTATAAAAAGGAAACCCTATAAGACTCCAAATACCCCAGTCCCAAATCCAATGTTGTTCCCATCTTTATACTCTATCCCATCAAACAAGAAAACAATCAAAATCAAGGATATTTTCCCTTACCAAATCTTTCATCTATGTAATCTACTCAGGTTCCAAATGGTATCCCAATTTGTGTGTATGTTTAAATGATTAGGATAACCCAACTATCTCTAAACACAACAAGTATGATAATAAGTGAAATAAATAAATAAATAAATATGTGTAACAATTAAAGAAACATTTTAATTCCTAACGCAATAACATGCCTCAGATCTACGTCGGAATATCATTGAGCATGTATCACGAATTTTCCCACAAAAATCATATAACCATGGGAAAAAATAACATGCCTAAATGATTTTATAGAATGTATCTGAACATGTATCACAACCTTGGAAACCATAAAATTATAACCAAAGTTTAAATCACACCAATCAGGGTCAAAATAGATTTATAAGAATTTCATCAATTAATTAGTGCCAATAATATTATATATAAATCTACGCATATGTTAGGGCCAAGCCTGATATTTAAGAATTTCAACTTCTGTCACTAGGAATAACCTACTATATAAAAATTCCATCATGTTTAACTAGGAAAAAACCACTATATAATATTTTCAGCATGTCAAAATAGACATATCCCACTATATAATCATTTTAACATATAAAACTGGTCATAACCTGCTATAGAGTCATTTTATCATGTCAAACTGGGCCAATTCCCCATATAATCATTACCACATTGAAACCACAAGACATGTTATATGAAAAAGGATATCTCAATATCACATCATAAGGATCAATGGTTAATTATGTGAATCAGTATTTATCTTTCAATTACATTTTTCTTTTGTCATTTTTTCATAACCAATTACATGGATGTTATATCATAAATAACATCAATTCAAGGGGAATATATTTAAAGAAACCACTCAAATCCCTTGTCATGCTAAAAAACATTAAAATTTCAAACAATTCATTTATAATAAAATGTTTTCTCACTACTATTGAACCAGGAATGATGGTTTTCATCAAGGTTGTTTTTGTTTCTCGCCAAAGAAATTGGAACAATGTCTGGTTCAAAAGTGACTCAACCACCATCATTCATAATGTTACAATGGGTTAGATTCATCTTACATGGTAGCTCACATCTACATGGACTATCTTTCTAGGAACTCTTTCTTCAATGAATTGCATCCTCACACATGTATGTTGTGAATCCAATCAACTTAATGAATCTCTGGATAACAAAATGGCCTCTGAGGATAATTTCCCTCATTATTCCAGCATAAACTTTGAGTTGCTTCTCCTTATTCAACATGATAAATTTAAATTTCCTTCCTTTAGACTCTTGTAACCCTTATTTTATTATATGAAGCCTTTTTTATTACCTCTAAAAAAATCAATTGTTTTCCCACCCAAATAATAGCCACATACTAGGTCAAAAAATAAATTGGATAAAATAGGACTCCAAGGAGTAATAAAATGATTATTTTTATCTTATTTGTCCCACAATATGTTAACATAATTACAATATTTCACATATATGAATGTTATCAACCCATATAGTAAATTTTTAGACCCATACCTTAATATAAGGATAAATTAATTCTTCCAGTAGGAGTTTACCTATTTACAATGTTATATATGATAACAAGAAGACTCCAAAGTCATAAATGATATTGATCAAAATCAACAATCCTCATACCATGACATTACACTACAATAGCTTGATAAAAAATGGGGAGTATAGAAAACCCCACCAAAAGAACATTTCAAGGATATAATGCATGATCATGATGTCCTAAATCAAGATAGGCACTCCAAAATCACCTATAATCCATCATAGGCTTGAGAGGAAGAGTCTGTATGATGGAATGAAGAGAAAATAATCCACACGAACCATTTAAAAATTATTTTTAAAAAATTACATGTTCAATAACTCCTTAAACACAATATATTTTCCTTTAAGAAGATATGCTGAAAAACTTGTCCCCTCGGGTTATTATTTAATTAGCCCAAACATTAAATAGAATGTATTTCTTTCACGATGTGTAATGAGTTCATTATTTATATTTTCTCCCAACATGTTTCTAGAATCATTTTCATGAATTGTAATTCATTTACACAGTATGTAATTATCATTGAGATAACAGTCAACCCCCTTTTCCTATATAAGTATTAGGAACACATACAAAGAATTAAAAACATGGAAAACCCTCAAAATCCAATTTAATATATTTATACCCATACTCCATTAATTCGAAAAAAACATTCAACCTAGTATTTTATGTCATTTCCTAATACAAAGGATATCAATATCTGAACATGACTCAACCACTAAAAAGAAATGTTTAGGGAAAAAACCCAGATCATACACATCAAATATATCAAATTAGCATATTGTTGACCTTAAGGGTCTATCATAAAAGGCATAAAAAAGTTCCATGTTTATAATAGAGGTGTATTTATATTATAGGAAAAATACCCCATGGTTAAGTGATATTCGTAACTCATGTAAATGTTTAACATGAAATTCCTTTTCATATCCTCCAATGCCTAGATAGTGTGATCAGTCTAGAAATCAATCAGGGGTGAAAGGATGTAATCATCCTCATATGTGTCCAGATTTTCTCCTACAAGGCTCTTCACATAATTGATGTGAACTTCCCATAAGAGTCATAATTTATCATAGAGGGAAACCCATAAATGCATATGACCTTCTATGTAGACAACTACCCCAAACACTCTACCAAAATGTACTCCATATTAGAAAGGAGGTGCACCATCTCTGTATGGATTTAATCTATCACCCAGATGGTTCATGACCTCTTAGAGTGTATGGAAGCCCTATCATAAAGTCCACATATATTCTATCACATTTCTAAAAAGGATCTCAAGAGGCTACCAAAAACATATAAAAGCATGGTTCTCATACTTTACCAGCTGACATGCATGACACCAAGAGAAAAAATTGACCATGATCCACCTCATTCAGACACAAAAAGTCTACTAATTAATTTCTCAGTACAAAAAACCTCACTAGGATTTACATCCAAAATAGTTTTGTGAACATCCTCATCTGCTCCTCAAATATCCTGACTAGGACCATCATTCATCCATGGAAATGGATCTTGTGATTTACCCCATCAAAATATCCATATGGTAAATATCCTGATGATATTTATTAATGTTGTACCTCACAATCTATGACACCCAACTAAGCCTCCCTCACATAATATAGAAGTAGAAGAGAAATCACCTTTATCTAAAAAAAATATACACCCTCCTCCTCTACTAGGGTCATCTATAAGGAATCCAATTAATTTGATGTATCATTGACCAAACAAGTATGGTACTTCCTTCTAAAGTCATTTTCTTCAAAATTTAAATTCACAATAGTATAGCCTATCTAAAATTCATATCCCTAAATGAACTACTACTATCACCTCTAACTGGGGTTCATGTATAATGAAGACATACCAATGACTCTGATAGTCCGCGTAATAAAAAATTCGCTCACCTAGAAGATATTACCTCCCCATCTTCAGAGAGAAGACTACTGTTGCCACAACATGGTCTGGAGTAACGTATTTCCTCTCATGTGGTCTCAACTACCTCAACCTATATATGATAACTAGCTATCTCTACATCAACATGTAGAGGAGACTGTATCTTGAGGAATTACAATACACTACAGAATCCATACCCTCAACTAGTAGTCTCAAAACTAATGCACTCATCGGCCTTAGTCCCAACTCCATAAAATATATACTCCACTACATAGACTAGGTAAACAACTAAGATTTTCATATAAGGGAGGTTAAAGGGGATTAAATACTAGATAATTCTTTTATAATCCATATATAGTAAAATTAAAATCCAATAAAACTCTCCACCTTGGAATTACTATCAAGTTAATGACAAGTAAGAGCAACATCAATATTTTTATGATTCCTAACTAATTTATTTTTAGAAATGTTGTTCCCCATAATGTGAACCTTAGGGATCTATAACTAAAACATAGTGATTTTACCATAATGTTGGTGATCCCAAAGAAATATTAGGACCTTTTTGAATACATCTGCAATATCTTACTCTAATTCTGAGTATATGAGTTTGACATCAATGAATACAACAAAAATATGGACCATGTATGGATAGAAAATCCATTTCATAAAATAAAAAAACACCATAAGGGAATTAGTTACACTGTAAGGCATCACTGAGAACTCGTAGTGTCTACAATGACTTTGAAACCTTATCTTGGGAACATTAGAAACATGAAAATAATACTGGTGGTATTAGGTCATTATTATACTATTTGAGAACAATCTCGTGCCTCACCACTAGTCATTTAGGTCATAAATCACTAGAAAGGGGTACTTATTCCTTTTCATGGAATGGTTTGTGTGATGATGGTACACATAAATACAAAGGCTCTCAGCTATTTTTTTATGAACAACAAAAACATTTACCCTGTGGACACCCAGGGATTGATAAAACCCATATCTCGATGGTCCTCCAACTACACCTTTACCTCTTGGTGATTGGTGGGGATCCTCTAATATGTAGGAGAAGATATTGGAGATGTCCTTGTGTGAAAGTTGATGCACACCACATCTCCCTCCTCAAAGGTAGTCATAGAACATCATTAGGTAAGATGTCCATATAATCCTACATGACTGAAAAAGTATAGATGCCTAAAGAGCCTCATGTTTGAAGGGATATCCTCAGAAATTAATGTGTTATGGGTTGAAATTTTAATTTTTTTCAAGACACACTTAATCCACTACATGATCTCTCTCACCCACAATGGAGAATCTCATCCCATATGTCTAAAGGAATATTAATCAAATAAGGTGATAGTTGATTAGGTATTAGACTATGGATAACCATTCCAAACCCAATATTATGACATATAGTCTCATTATGATGGCTAAATTACCCACAAACTCTCTCTATCAATAGATAGTTCACATTTTTAACAGATATACAATATCAAAAATGTGTTCCATGTAGGAACCCCAAGGAAAATATTTCAATACAACGTGACAAATGAGATATAGAAATTATGAAATATTAGTAATGAGAAGGTGTAACTACTCTCACCGTTGTATACCAGTACTGAAGAATGAGTCAAATAATCATATATCGTAACTATAATCTTATCCTGAGCTACTGAGTTATATGCCTTTATAACTTGCATCTTCCAAAATCCATGACTGCTAACTCCCTATGTCATGCATGTGTCTCTTGGTGGAGGTGGTAGAAGTAGCTGACAATTTTATCCACCACCCACAAATCATCCTCCAGTGGCCCCACCTATTCATCTTCTAGCTCCACCTCCTTTGTGTCGAACCCTAGCCAAGCCTAGAAGAACTGTGATCATGGTGATGTCTCTACCATTGAGGTCCAACCACTATCTACCTACCCTCCATGGAATGTTAGTTTCTGAAATATCATTCCATGTAACCCCTCCAGTCACATATATAGAATCTCATATCTATAGGCTTCACTAGTACATTGTGTGGTCCTATTCCATCACAGACACAATTCTAATTCCTGTCAGGATAAGATCCCATGCATGTAGATCCTCTCAATTGTATCATTTATAGATTCTATAAATGACTCAGCCCTATGATTTTGAGTTATACGATGGGCTTCATGGAATCCCTATATTTGGAATATCTCTGTCTGTAGTACCTTCTCTAATGCTCCGTCTTATCTGGGAATGAATAGGGGTACCACACTAGCACAAATGTTTCTTAGGAGACCCTACTAAAAATTATGTTCATGGAAATATCCATCTTAGATATTTTCATTGGAGTTCCATTTATGTTATGTAAACCATAAAAAATACTCTAAATTAACCATCCCTCTTTTTTATAACTCTTGAAGCTGTAGAATTTGAATGGAGGTGATGAATAATGCATAATACTTCTCACAAAATAGATATTGGATGTCGAACCATGAGAGTGTCTACTCATCATGCATCTAAGTGAATATTCTCAACAAGCACCCAAAAACTCAATAGAAAAATATTGCAGCAATCCAAAACATCATACTAGTCATGGTATACTGAATTCTAAATGCACAGTTCACCGACTAGAACTTATCTTTATCTACATGGGTATTTTTATGACCATGGAACCTCATTGTCTTATGGTGCTAGAACATGAGAAGTGATCTATGACTTTATGCATCCCCAACCTACTCTACTATAATAATCCTCCACTCAATATTCATAGGTGTGGTAACCTACCTTCCTAGAGGAGAGTCATAGAGTAATGGCCCCTGAACAACAGACACATCACTCGTCATAACATCTTTATGATCCTGAATATGTAACATTTCTAGATATATTCATGAATGTATCCTTAAATTTAATCATGATATACCACTATCAGATAAGAATATATATATATGTGTATGTGTGTGTGTGTGTTTGGGGATCTGACTAAATAAGTAAATTTAAAGGGCTCAATCTTATATGATGCATGTACCAAAATTCCCTGCAACAAATGTCTCAAAAAACAGAGTCGACATATAGGTAGTATACATATATGTTAATGGATACGTCATACGATGCACCAACAGTAGGTTCCTTGGCATGAAATATGCACTTGAGTCACTTTTACACAATTTCGATAAGTTCCCAACCAATCCTCGCAATGATAAATAACTCTATACATTATCTTGTGTTCGAACCACCTATGATACCAATGTTTCATCACCCAACCCACTATTTATTACTTGGTTAGTGGAAGGCCAAGCTACATCAACAACACATCCAACTCAATTGGACAGGGGCTAGCAGCTAGTGCTGAAAGGTATAACTAACGTTGGATGACTTTTCTATTTTCTTGTATTCACACACCCATCAATATCCATGCATCAGTACAAAATAACAAAAAATGATATTAACATCTTGAGAAAAATTCATATATCTAAAAATCTCTAAGTAAACGAAAAGAAGTATAACCACATAATCTACAAAAATAAAGGGAAAACTAAAGTCCCAACCATAAAAATGTCCTAACCTAATAATTAATAGAAATGTAAATGTTGAGAGAGAGACCAATGAAAAATATACAAGCTCTCACCACCGTATGAGGTGGAATGGACCAGGGTATCCTTATAGCCCTCTGAAATAACTGCCAACCAGTCTGTCATCTACATAATACATGACACATGTAAGAAATTCCCATGAAGTGTGATTAAATACAAACCCACTAGTATGGCTAAAAAACTTGAGTTGAATAAATAGGATAGACGAGAGAAGTAGAAATCTCAACACATAATAGGAGATAAACGAAAAACATCAATATATATATATATACATGTTCATTAAAGAAACCAACATAAGGGAGAAAGGGGATCTACATCTCAGAGCCCATCATGGGAAAATATTCTTCAAATAATTACAAATGCCCATCATTGATTTTCAACTTCTTGTGTGACTTTACAAATAGTAATCGTTTAGAAGCACATTGTAACATGATGCTACAAAATCAATGTGGCATAATCTACTGATAGATGAAACATTAACCGACATAATAGGAGGATTCCACTCAACATGTGGTTAAAGGTCCTAAACCAAAATCCATTAAGGGGTATCACTCTTTATGTAGATCACCAATGCAATAACATAGTATGAGGGTTTCAGTCTATGCATTGAGAACTCATACCCAATACCAACAGGTGGGTTCTACACTTATGGATAGATAAAGAACATACAATCTAGTTTGATATGAGGTGTGTTCAAATCCTTTGATATATGACTCATTCCATGTCCCAATATGAGTGTTTTACTCTGTTGATAGAGAACTCGTGCCATGTCTCTCATGGTGTGTTCCACACTGATGGATAGATAGAGGACACATGACCTAGACTATTTGGGGGGGAGTGATCCTATCTATGGAGATAGAAATCATTACCTACTCTAATAGTAGGGTCACAATCTATAGGTATATATAGAACCAAATCCTATGCCTTTCATGTGTTTTACACTATATGGATACACGACCCACAAAATATCCCAAATGGAGCATTCAACTTGGTTGATAGTCATGTTTGATCACTTCCATCATCAATCACATCCTATAGAATCTTCATGGTCAGATCAACATTTATCATATCCAAAAAGCTTGTATTTATTCCATCATTGAGTAATATGTGAAAAAATAATATAGATACAATACTCGTAGGAAAATTTAATAGTCCAATCGAATGTGTTATGAGAAGTAGAATTTTTCTAAAAACGAGGTACACTACATGAAAAGTGTTCACAATGTATGTGGAACAACTGCTCTACCATATCATGTCCTTTCCAATACACGCCTCATTGTCTATATATTACAACATGGATTGTATGTCTATTACACGATATATCTCAGTCTCTCAAGACTGAGTTGTGTTCTCCTGGAAGTGTTTGTGTTCTTCATGTTGTGTATGTGTACACTGGCCATGTGTCGGTACATGGAATGTATCTTGCCGATTTCTGTTTCATTTTACTCATAATATTTATAGAGGACTACCATTTCTATGTCAAATGGTATTTGGGTATCCCAAAAGGCTTATGATAATAATGATCTTCTAGAAACCATACTATATTGGATTTTGAAATAACATATCACATGTTTTTATTTACTATAAAGCATATATACAGGCTTTTCAAAGAAACACATTATCTCTTTGCATTTCATCAAATCTGGTTCCTTTTCCATTTATCATGTATTTTTACCACACATAACATTTTTTAGTATCCTTTGACCAGTGATCATGGTCCTTTAGTTGTCGGTAATCAAATCTCAATCCATCTGTACAAATCCATTTCATGTTTCCCATCACTCGGGGTGCCTTCTATCACCTCATTGAATTTAATTTCCATGGTGGAATCACCCAAATCCTTCAAAACATCCAAATCCATCTTCTAATCATCAAAACATTGGACTTAAATGATTCTCACGTAAATCCTGGGGATCGACCAATCTCCAACCCAACTATAAAAATTAAATTGTGGCTTTATGGACTAATAAAAAAACACAAATAGTAATTGGGAAAAAGGAAAAATATGGTTCACCAATCACTGGATAGGAAATATTGGCAAAAAATATGGATTGGGGATCTATGTGGAGAGAAACCTGGAAAACATGGATAATTGTTATAAAAAATAAAATCTAGTACACTGGATCATATACAAATTATATTTAAACACAGATAAATGATTAACATAATTGATCATGATCTATATTTTAATCATAAAGGTGAAATAAAAAAATTATGAGTCTAGCCTCAAAATTGGACCATTCATTCATGATAAAAAAATATTCTAATGACGAGGAATTTCTTTTGGGTTTGATGTGCCTTGATTCACCATGATTTAGTTGTCAGTCATCATTCTATCTGAATCAACCAATTTAAAATGATGGGTTCTCCTTTCAACTATCCTAGGGTTATGAAGATAATATTGGAAATTAACCCGAATATCTTGTTTATAGTTGTAATACATTCTAGGTAATTTAATTTTAAATAATTTAATCATTTATTTGAATTAATTAAACTCACCCACCAATGGATGTTTTATTTGAACATCCATCTCCAAAATCTTTCGGGTCTCTTCTAGGGTAAATCCTACATTTAAAAATCAATTATTGTCATAGATTTTCATGTCAAGACTCTATTAAAGTGATATTAGATCATTTTATAATAATTATTTTCACATGAAATAATATATCATTAATAGTTTTACAAAAAAAATTATGTGCACATCAGAGTGGGAATCACCCTCTGTCTTAGTGCCTGACAATAAAAATATTCCTAAATATATTTCAATGTATTAAAAGGGAAAAATAAACCATCTATAGAACCACAAATATAAACAAAAAAATTTCATTTTTTCTATGATTTCAGTGACCCAACCTAGGTGAATATTCTAGGAAGACACAACCACCATTTGAATACTGTGATAATAGTCAATGATGATCAAAAAATAACTTATATGGAATTTTTTTTATAACCATTATCTATGGAATTAGATGATTATTCATTTTTTTATGAGAACAAACTCAGTCCAAACATGTTGTCTTCACCAATATTAGACCACCACAACAAAGATTTATATGTCTTTACATAAAAGGAAACATTGGACACATTTGAATTGCAAACTTTTAACAACTATTATAATAAATCCCCACCAATCAAAAAATTTAAATCCCAAGCTCCACAACAGTTCTAAACACATGAAAAAAACATGCTATTAAGAACCTGTTTAATAAATATAACCATCCATCCATCTATGTTACTTATTTCCTGTAAAATAATAACTGAAATCCCAGTGCCTCTTCAAGACCACTACACAATAATGAATTAAAACCGAGATCCCTTCAGATTAAATAAAAAAAGGGACTCTATAAAATATAAATATCTGCTTCAGATATATATTTTCTAGGAGATCAACTTTGGTTGCAACTAAAAACAATTTAAAGTGATCCGATTTGGTCAACTTATTGATAAGAACCCGTATATTAATTTTTTCATTGATGGGTACAATAAACCCAACCACGAATTCTTTATAGATCTCCTCTTACATATAATTCTCCACTGGATGTGGATGATTCTAGGATGATGTTTTATGGCACTCATATATAAAAACATGTAGAAATAACAAAGAGAAACAATGTTAATGATGTGTCATCTCATACTTAGACACTACAATTGTCACAGAGTATAATAAAACGTCATCATTGTTCCAGGGTGAACCACCCACATGGAACTAGAAAAATATACTATTACTACCATCATTTCATACAATGGCACAAAAATGGATTTTCAAAATGATGGATTCCCTCAGAACAGAACATCCACTAACTGATGGTCTCCCCCACCAAATAAAGAGTCCCTAATGATATGTAATTCATTATCGTGAATCTTCTTATAAACAATCATCTTATGAATAGCGGATTTCAACCTATCAAACTCCAATATAACCAAAGACTGATCCTCTTTGACCCATAAATGAAACAAAAAAATTTGTTCCATCATGTTCAACTACTATGATTTTTTATTCATGACCTGGATCAGATGTTTTCATCGCAAGGCATCAGAAATTATATTCCCCTTCACATTTTTTATGAAATGATGAAATAAAATGATGGTATTTACTTGACCAAACACTTATATAAATGACTAAACTCTTATTTATAATGATATAACTCGTGGTTTTTTAGTTTATATGTATGGAAAACCTTTCTTTGAGCATTTAATACTGCCATCTCTTAGGAGAACACATCATAGCTGTGAATTTTATATCATTGTTTGGGTAATTCTTCTCATTTATCCTAATGTGTCTATATCCATAGGCTACAACATGATTACCCTGTAGAAAAACCCAACACAAAATAATTCCATACACATCAAAAAAGAGAACACAGCCTTTCCCAACCTTTAGAAGAGTCTAAACTGGCAGATATTTCAAAAAAAGTTTCAACGCATTGAAATAAATTTGACATTATTCATTCCAATAGTTAATCAATTCCTTCTAATGGAGGAAAGTAATTACATAATATATACTATATAAATATTTAACAATCCTATGTTAATAACCTACTAATCCCAAGAAGATCTGTTAGTTAAAAACATTACATAATTCCTCCCATGTCACAACATCCTCAACCTTCCCATGATAGACAATGATTCCATGTTCTCATACCATATATCCCGTGAACATCACATACCACCTATAGAAATAATATTTTTAAAGATTTCGTTAATGTATCTGATCTATCCAGATTTACAGGACAATGCTTAGATGATAAGCATGATCATAATAACTTTTACCATAAACAAAAATATCATACAAAAAAACCACCAATAATGAATCGAGGAACTCATTGAATATTATCTTCATCAATTCCATAAATACAGCAAGATCATTTGTCAATCCAAATGGAATAACATGATACTCAAGGTTACGATTAATTCTCATAAATGGATTCATTAGAATTTACGATTCTTCAGTGCTCAACTAATGACTATAAGACCAATGTTCAATAATGGATAACCACTTTTCCCCTCTAAATATTTGAAATAGATCATAAATCTGTCGCAATAGATTTTTTTACCTTATGTTGATATTGTTTTGGTAATAAAATTATTTTAAGTGTTCCTTTTCTTTCATCATAAAGAGAATAGTTTCTTTCCAAGATGAGACAATCTGCCGTCTGAATCCTTTATCTAAAATATCATTAATTTTATTATTTAAATATTTTAACACTACTAGTCACATATGGTAAGAAGTAGTTCAAACCAACTAAACAATAGGCACTAAAATGATAGAATCATCAACCTCTCTTACTAGTGGGAAAAATTAAATTATGATGGAAACACATTGGGAAATCTAATGAAATGTATATGGTGACAATCACCCAAATATTCTCACTCCATGTAAAAATAAAACACATATATTTCCCTACCTTGATCTAGAAAATAAAATCATACTCAATATGAACATGGGTTCCATTTTGCTGGAATAACATGACACACCCCATCAGCAACAATAAAGGATACCCATCAAAGATGATGGCTAATTTTAGACTTATTAAAAATCACTGAATCTCTCATATGTATGATTTAAAGCGGTTTCATTTCATGAACCCAAAAATTATATATCAACTAAAACTATAATCAGGAGAAAACATAACTATGAATCTAAATACATTGCTCCCTTATCATTCTGAGGGATGTAATAATATGCATCACATATGATATAATCTCCATAAAAAGATATATAATGTCAAAAATATGAGTTGATATAAATTACTAGGACAAACCATTATCAAATAATGTGGTCACTAAAGATGAAGTTATACTGATGGTACCTATCAACATTTTTTTACCCACATCGACTTCAAATGGAGACTCTTCTATTTTATGAATAAGATTCATTTTGGATTCTTGTGGTTAGAACACATTTATTTATGAAGCATCATATTTCATAATGGTACTTTTAGGTGCTGATGAGATATTTTTACAACATATGGTAGAAATTATATAACAAAACATCTGAAAGTGACATGAGTATCTATATGAAATATAGATCTTGGGAACCTTAGTAGAAGCCTATTATGAATCACCAACCATTCCCTACTAGAAGAAAGTACAAGAGCGTCTTTAATGAACTTATTTAGATCTATAATATTTCTTCAATATTGATCCAGCATGTAGCTCATCACACTTTAAATTTCACATAAATGATCTTACTAAACATACACTGTGAGAGAAGGGAACTCTTATCAATATTAAATTTCTTGCCCGATCAAGGAAAACAACCTTTTAGATATCTATTACCTTATTGGAAGATAAGAGATTCAATATGAAGAATTGAGATAAGTTGTTAACATCATGACCCATCATAAATATTTTTCCCTTAAATTACATATTAGAAATGACCTCAAGATTAAACAATACATGTTAAGTATAATGGTCCATGTAATTCATTGTGGTCATGTAACCCTAGTTTCAATATATGAAAATCATAGAATTTCTAAATACCATTATCTTTGAATAAAACTGATGAATTAAAAGAACTCTAATATCCTTCCACTCTAATCCCTCCTTTATCTTCTCTATCACAATCGAGTCCCACCATCTCCTAATAATCCCTTCCATATTGAAAGAAGAACACATTTCCTTCATCGAATCATGTGTTTTCTAGAACTCAAAAAAACTATCTTGATATTTTTCTTACTATCCTCTTTTTATTAAGGATCATTAAATCATTTGAATTATGCCAGGTTCCGGTGAATACACACTTCACTATGATTCCAATATTAATCCATTTCATGTTATAAAAATAGATCTTGAATGGGAATGGGTTCTGGTGCCTATCCTAGAGACTAGATAACACACACTACTATCTCATCATGATTCTATTCCACTAGAGGATTTGATCACTATATTTCACCAGCAATATCCTATTATTCTTAGTTAAAGATATTCTTAGGGGAATGTTTCTTCACAATATCGATAGAAAATAGTGGAATAATCAAAAGGATTACATAGACAAAATATATAGGAATATAGAATTCATTAAGTTGAATTTAGGTTAGGGATTTAAAAAAACTCACAAAATGGTAGAGAAGCGACTTGAATCAGGTTAAAAAAATAATGAGTCACTATTCCTAGACACCCATTGTGTATTAAGGCTTTTTATGTTGTGATCTAGATAATAATTTACTCTTAACTACCTTCCATATCCCAAAAATAATATATCCTATTTATAAGAACAATCTATTCTGCATAAAAACATCAAAGAAAGATCCACAAGCTCCCTATAAGGCCAAATTTTTAAAAACCAAGATAGATAACCTAGTACCCTAATACACAAGATGTCTCTGAAAATTCTCTAAGCGCGTTCTTGATCCCCAAAGATGGAGGATAGCACCTGGAATCAAATAAGATCAATTATGGAAATATTTTTTCCAAAAAATAGAAGAATATAATAAAATAATTCAGTATCCTAACACTCAATAAAGGAGAATGTACCTAAATAAAAATAGGTTAAAACCCCAAAAAGTATAAAACATGATTGTAGACAACATATATATCAAGATATATACATATAAATACAATGAACCAAGTATATAAAAACTCAATTGGACACCTCCATGACCAAAGGTCTCAAATATCAAGAAAATACAAAAAATATATGTATCTGTTTCCCTTTTGTCAAAATTAGAATATTTTAATCTAAAAAATCCAAGGGAAAATACAGGTTTTGAGCTATAAACCCTCGAGGGTCTCATGATGAATTTTAAAAAAAATTACATAACCAGAAAAAAATCATAAAATTACTTTTTTAATTCCATAAGTCTTGACATATCATTTTCCAATTTAAGACCACACATTCTTTCATTCCATTAGATGGAATACATATAAAATATTCTCCAAAAATTTTTATTTTATAAATTCATGTATATAAATAATCTAGAATGAATAAAAAATTTCAATAAAAAAATATTCAATATAAATTCAGAACAGATGAATCATGCACAATGATTATCTCCCATGATGTATGTTAGGAATTGGATATAGGTTCTTCACACTTCCAAAATCATTGATCACATACAAATATAAATGAACATATACATCAAGGTCAATATGAATAGGACTAATCAGTATTACAATAGAGACTATCATTTCAACGTTGAGATTTTCAAGGGTTCTCATAGTATATTTGTTTCTAGGGGTAAGATCCAGAAGGATTTTCCCAAATAACATATTAATTTCCTGAGATTTCGTGTGCCTGATAAATCACTGAATCAATGGATAATTTTCATTTAAAATAATTTTATCAATTATTTTTCGATTTCTTGATATTGATTGAAATATTCCATTTTCAATTTAAAAATAATATCATCAGGTTTTTACCATTTTATGCATTTTCCATTCAAACCCAATTATTGGATTACATCATGTATATTTAAGAAATTTTTTTTTTTAAAAAACAAATCATTTAATCAAATCCATCATCATAAATGTTTTTCCATACCAATCCATCACTCTCAAAATCTATTCCTAAATTAAATTCCATTAATATTGTGGAATTTTCATAAATGATTTTTTTTCATATTTCAGATAAATTCATTTCAATTTTTTTTAAATAAATTGAAATCTACCACAAAAAATTACGAAAATAAATGTTTAAATTATAGGGAGATGTTATACGGAACCACCTACCATTAACCACTTGGTCAATGAAAACAACAGTAATAGTATATATGATGAATAAAGAGAAGAAGAAGATTAAAAAACACAACCTAGAATCTTTATCCATAAAACTGGACTTTTGATCCATCAATAACATGATGATCTATCACCTTACCAAGGGGAGAGAATGAAAGATCCAAAGAAACCACATTTGGGGAGATCTATTTTGTTGAGAGGGATTGGATCTTCCATGAGCACTTTGATTTGAAATATAAATGATTTTAAGTAGCCAAACCTACTTTTTTACATCCTCTAAGGATAAAAAAATTATTTGGGTCAAATATATGTTATTAGAAACATAAATCACGGTTTTATTATTTTTAATTTAATTTTCGGATGATTAAATTTAAACATTAATAGTTTCTTTGGGAGGTTCATATAATTAGAAAATCTGTGTGCCCTAACCATGCACCCCTACTAGTTGGGTGCAAATTTTCTCCTTGGAGGGTTCATGATTTTTCAAACCGTTTAGTTTCCATGAAAACCCTACCTGTCTATGGATTCTTGGTTTGTATGGTCCAATAGAACTATTTAGATAATCTATGCGCACCCTATCGTATCTCACAATAGGGTATATTATTTTCTATTCCAAACAGTATGGTTCTCCCAAATCATGTTGAAAATTGCACACAACCACTTGTGCTTCTGAATTTCTAAATATTTTACCCAAAACACTCTGAGACTAGTCCCAATAAAAAGAATATAAAAAAGGGGTCCCATAATAGATAAAATAAGTTACTGTAATGTTTCAGAAAATGCAATGTAAAAAATGTAAATAGTGTTAGGAATAAGCGATCATTCAATAAATATTATGGAAAGATTATTTTTAATGTGTAATAAATAAATAAATAAAATTTACGTACGAAAAACATTCCAGGGATTAAATTTTCAACCATTATATTGAATTTCCATTATATTTGTAAATGAATTTAAACAATAAATTAAATTAAAATAACTTTTTTATTTAAATATTATAAACAACATGTATATGAAGAAAAATGTATAAGAAAAAATTTTCAATACATTTAATGAAATGAGTTTTCATAAAACCCCTTGCAAATTTTTAAATTAACAACCCTCTATAATATATAAATAAGTAAAGAAACATAATATTCAAATTGTTTAAAGAATATAATGATATAATAAGTCACGAAGCTAGTATATACACCATATATAATAAAATAATGGTATAATATAAAACATGTCTCTATGAAATGAAATTGTGGAAAATAAGCCTAATAGATTTTAGAAATCATATATAAAACCCATTGATAGAAATAAATTTATTATAACTTATAAATATAATTAATTCCATATAAACAATAATTTATAATATATTCACGGTTTAGTGATTCAATTTAATACTTACAAACATGTTGTATAAAATAAAACACTACACATGAAATATTAATTGATAACAATAAATCCTAAACATGTATTCATTCTTAGTTGGATTCTCTAATATCCTTTACAAAAAAATTATTTGTAATTATTTTTTATTAAATTTTTAATAATTATATCATTTTAAATTAATAATTTTAATTCATTTATAACATATTATTTCCTATATTTGTTTAATGTTGAATATGGTTTTTGTTAGTTTTAATTGTTTTTTGTGTGATTTATTAAAATGAGTTTAGTTATCATTCATTTCTAGGTGTTCCTTTTCTCTAGAATGTTTGAGTTGTTTTACTGTATGTTCTATAATAATTGTTTCATGTTCAAATTCATTCTATATTATTTATATGATTGCCTTTTAAAAGTGAAACTAGTAATGGGATTTTCAGTAATTTTTTACAAACCAAAGGTGGAATCTTAAAAGTGAATTAAATATTATAATTAATGATCCATAAAAAATTAAAACATTATTTACATACTAATATCATATAATACTACTTTAAAAATATTATAAATTTCTATATGTTTAAAAAAATTTGAAAAGTGTCTTTGTATGCTCCTTTTAGGTGTGTTAAATTTACATTAACAATTTGATTAAAATATTATATATAGATTTTCTAATTTATCATTCCAAAAATATTTATCAATTCATAAATATCATATAAATTAATTAAATTATTTTTTAGCAAAGTCCATGTGAGGTAGTGATGACAAATGAAAAATGAAATTCATGGAGGCTGTAGTCCGTAAGTAACAAGGGAACTGTTTTCATTTTATAGTGGATAGAAGGAAGGTTAATAATGTTGGAAAACATAACATTAACATTTTATTTAACCTATAATTCATATTTAATTATATTACTATTTTTATATATATTTGGAGGAGTTTGAAAAAGAAGAAAGGATAATTGAACTTGGTTTAGAAAACTACCTCTTCCATAGATATCCTCTTTTAGACAACACACTAATCAATATTATATTTGTATTTTGTGGAGACCAAAACTGAAAGGGCATGAGAAATAATGTTAGGTAGTGGTTTTTTAAGAGTTAATATTCTTCCTATGTGAAGAGAAGTTGGGTGGTGAAGGGGACTTTTATTATGGAGAGGGTTGAATTTTTTTAATATTAATTTCATATAATTAAAATGGGTAATCAATTTTATGGAAATTTCTTGAAAATCTTATAATAGTTGATAAAATATAATAGGGATTTCATAGAATCCTATATCAAAAAATTTAAACATTTTTTCTTTAATTTGGTTACAATATCACTTTATTTAACTATTTTAATATATTTAACTCTTAACATGACGGCTAACTTTTACTATGGTATCTTAGTTTTATTAAAAGAATTAAATTTGTTATATTACTAAATTTTAATTTTCAAATTTAAAATATGAAAATAGTTTTATAATATTAATTTGTTTGAGGTGGGGACAAATTTTTCATCAATGTACACTAAACACAGTAAAAACAGTATTCAGAAGAATATCCTTTTAAAGAAGAAAAATGAATTTACATGAAATTATTTCAAATTATATACTCCATTTAAATTTATTATTATATAAATAAACCAATAAGAGTGTGTTATACATTAAAAAAGGTACAAAAGTAAATCGATAAGATTAAAAAATTAATTAAAAGGGATGTTATTGAAATAATTTTTTACATGAAATAATTCATTATTTCTTTTAAAGTGTTAATCATAGATATATAAATTGAATATATTAATTTTATAGGAATTATTTCAATTATAAATGAATTTCTAGTAATAATTTTTTTTTCATATATTTGTAATTTATTCCTATATAAAATATCATTCTTATGAGTTATGGAATTTCTAAAAACATTTTTCCAACTATTCACAAAAATATTCTACATATTTTGAAACATATGAAAATTTCACCCTATGAAAATTCTAAAATATATAATAAAAATTGGTGCTCATATTATCACAATAAATTTATATAATAAGAAATTTTATCAATTAGATTATAATATAAAATATATTTAAAATTCATTTTATTTGAATCGAAATTTTAAAAACATTAGGCGTTCTTATAATTATTATATAACAATTGAATATTTGTGTCAATTTATATGTTTCACATTGAAACATTTTATTATAATAAACCTTTAAAAATATCAATTAAATATATGAAATATACAAAATATAATTAAAATGATATATGAAAATTTTATCATTTTGAATATTCAATAGATTTATAGACATATCTTTAAATATGGATATCCTAACCATTAAATTTAAAGAAATCATTGGTATTAAAAACCATAAAAAATATTTAAAATAAAAAATATATAGGTAAATATAAAATATAAATTTTAATATTATATTAATTTGTTATCAAATTATTTTAGAATGATATTTTGTTTTTATTTTTATTGTGGTGTTTCACATGGTAAAATTAAAATGTATTAATGTTTAAATTTCCTTAAAATAATATATATCATTTTTTTCATTAGTTTGGTGTCATGTGTGAGAAATCTGTTAAACACAGTAAATTTTTATAAAAAATATATACTAGAATGTCATAGTGATAAAAATATTAATCACTGAAATATTATTTCATGTGAAAACCATGTTTCATATATATGTTTTCCCTCATTCATTTATAATTTATTTTTTTGAATCCTATCCTAAATTATTCATGTATCGTGAAATTTTTATATAAATTTATGACAATTTTCTAGACTTTCTAATTGATTTCTGAATAATCTATCACATTCTAAACCTCATATTATTCTTTATGTGAATAAAAAATATTTCAAAAATAATATCCATTCTTTAACATTCATATTCACTTAAAAAGTAGTTAAAGTTACATGAGTATCATGATCTTACTCGAACCACCCCTCCCACTCTGTCTATTAATCACTCTTTCTCTCATTATCTATCATTCTCCTACATTTTTTCTCCCTAAATCCCTCCATGTATCTATATAAAAATTAATCTATCATCATTTTTTATATATATCCCTGTGGTTAAAACATTTCAATTTTTTATCAATAAATTTTACAATGATACCCTCTCATCCTTTAAATTTTATCAACTTTATAAATGTTCACACATTTAACAAAATTTTCATTAATATTGTACTCATTAACATTATAAACAATTCCCCTTGAAAAATACTCAAAATATAATGTCCTTATAAATTTTGACTAAAGTTAAAATGTCAATATTTTAAAACTAGATAAATTAATCTCAATAAATTAACATGATATTTTGATAAATCTATTTGGAATAATGTTTTTTATAAATCATCGGATTTAAATTTAACCTACCTCTAATTTATCTATCTAAATATTATGAAACTAGGATAATTTATAATTCGCGTTTACTATTTGTGAAAAAATGCTCAGGTTTAGTTTTTATAGTTTTGGGTGGTATTTTATAAAAAACTATATTTATAATGTCTCCACCAGGTAAAGGCAGTGTGTATTAAGGAAGTGATATATTTTGATGTGTTTTGATATTGATTTATAGTTATCAAGAATATGTATTATTAAAGGATAATTGTTTGTCCCTAAATGAAAAATGGAATTATTAATACTATACATTAGATGAAATTTGAGTTGAATGAACCATACTTTATAATAAACTATCCTTTACCAAAAATTATAGTGGTCTGATGTGAACTTTAGTTCTAACATTCCATTAATAAGAACATTATCTTCAAGAAAACAACATTAGAACATATTATAAATTTTAAAAAATAGTAGTTGTGAAATATATCCTTGATAGAATAACATATTGTTGGAAATTAGTGTTTTACAAACATAAGTATGGTGGATTATAATGATAATGAGTAAAAATTTTAAATTGGCGAATCAGTGGCACTATAGTATCAACAATGTTTTGAAAAGTTTTTCTAAGAGTGTATTTGTTCTAAAAATGGAACAACATCGTCTAAATTGGTAATAAAAATGCTTTAGGAGAATTATTATAATTGTTATTATAACACGAAAATACATTACAATATATTTCCATTTAAATAAATATAATCGCATCGATAGCTTGTGATACAGGCATCCTGAGGCACTATTATAGTAAGTGAAATTTTTATTTTAATAATATAATAATTAATTTTAAAATTTAATATTTAACTTCAAAAATAGTTATTTGATAGGATTAATTTCAATTTTGATCATATTTGTTCAAAATAAGCTTAGAGAGAATTTTTTTAAATTTTTTCTATAAAATTTAGAATTTATGAATAATAAAAAATTATTTATTTTTTAATTATTTAGATAATTTATAATAATTTATTATAATATTATTTATTAATATTTCATTAACAATAAATATGATAAAAATAAAGATAATAACATTTATAGGTAAGGGGATATTTTTAAAAAATTATTATTTTTCGAAAAATGTTTTCTACTAAAAGGGATTAAGGTCTGTAGATTTTAATTAATTAAAATATTCCATAACTATGAATTATATAAATAAAATTAATATTTTATATGAAACACTATATTATTTTAAATACATCAAATTTTTATTTCTTTTAATATAGTTCATATAAAGAAAACTTATGCTTAAAGAAAGCATTTCTTGAATTATTCATTTTTGATACATTTTATGGGTTAATATTAAATTAAATTTTACTGCTTATGTGAGTTAAATTTGAAAAAATTAATTCAATATTTTAAATAAAATTAATTAATATTAGATAATAAGTTCAATTTAATATTTAGTCATAATGATTATTAAAAAAGAGTAATAAATTAATTAACACAATTAATGTTAAAATGAGGCTTATGTATTTCATGGTCTTGTAATAAAATTAATATTCCACCCACATTGAATGTTTATTTAAAAATAATTATTTAATATTCAGAATTAGTTGTTCCAAATTATTTATTAAATATAATTTTATTTTAGGCTTCTTGGAAAAATTTTATAGCTTTAAAAACTAATTACCCATGTGAAAATTGAAATGGTAAAATTAAGTTAACATAAAGGATAAGGAAAAAATATGTTTTTAAATAGTCTCACTTTATGTGTTGGAGGTTTTTATTCATCTAAAAATCTATAAAATCGATTATGTATCAATTTTAGAGGCTTGGGGTGAGTGTGACATTCAATTTTTGAATAGTTTCGGTTATTTACAAATATCCCACTCCTCCTAATTTATAAAAGGCACTCCCTAAAATAACATCTTAATATCTCTATATCCCTATAGATTGACCAAAACTAGCCTTAATATATCAAAAAATAATTATCCGCATTCTAAAGCTTTTTTTCTTCCTAAAATACCATTCATGGGATCCTTCAGAGGAGATTTAAAAGAGGTATCTTTTTTATATGGTAATTTATTTAACAAAGATATTTATTTTTATTAATAATTTTAGAACATAAACACAGGTCTTAAAGCAACCAATATAATAAAATATTATCTAAAATATAAAAATATTTCATTAATTTAATACAATAACCAATATGCATCATGTCTTCAATCATATGGGAAACCAAAACGTTGATTGTGCGTACAACAGACAACCGCCTCATAAACCAAAGTACATCATTTTCCACAAACACGTCTTAGTGTTGAAGATAATTATGGATTTAATGTATTTTTATATAATATAGTATAATTAAACTTCACATCGACTTTATTACTTTCCATTTCTTTTAAAATCTGTTAACTTGAATCGTGTGTATAGAGAACTACCACATAATGAAGCATTGTGACTCATTTAAACTTATAATTTACATGGAAGGTAATAATTATAAATTTAATGAATACATGTTTTAAATATTACATGATAATAATTTATTAAAATCAATATATCACCTCTCCCTCACCCTTTGACACATTAAGAAATGATGTTGTCACTATTGTGTACGTACGACACATCGTCACCACAAAGAGATTGCGATTAATTTTCTATGTTTGATTTTAAGTAATGGTTATAAAGATACATATAATAAAACAATTAATATTTATAACTTTAATATCATTATATAGATGATAAAACAGTATCCTATTGTCATTATATGGAATACTCAGAAAAAAAACATGCAATAGAAAACAAGGAAATTACCACCCGACACAATAGGGACAATAAATGATTGTTAAACAGTGGTTGATAATTTTTTATAAAAGGATCATATATGTTATTATAAATATTTATATGGTTATATTATATGTTAGTTATATGATTTAAACAACAATAAATTAGTATAATTTGTGCTCGAAAAATGGGTAGTGTGAGGTAAGGGACTTTGTCTCAATTTCCCTTAATTGATTAAAATTTTAATATTATGAACCAATTTTTTTTGATGGTGTATATATTTTCCATTTTCAATCTAATATATTTAATCCATAATATATCATGGTAATTTGGTTTTTGTAGAAATCTGTTTTAACCAATGTTATTTTAAATGAATGTTACTAATATGTAAATAATTTCATAACTCCATTATTTAGTTCAGTTGTATTATAACTCTATTGACTTTGATATTCAGTGATTATGTGTGGTATTAATTTTGATTCATTTTTGTTTTATTTATAAGTTATTTTAGTGTATTTTTATTTGATACACACAGTCAATCCATTTATTAATCCCCACTTAAATGATATGATCATCTAGGGAATTTCATCTCGATTTCTATTTTGTAGAGACATATTTGTAAATATTCATATATTCACATTAATGTGGATTATATACTACCACACAAATGAATTTAAAATGAATAACTATTAATTATTGATTATTTATTGATATTCTCCTGATTCATACTCAATGGATTAAAATTTATATGTTACCAATATGGTAAAAATTACTATACAATCTCACATTCTTTTATGATTATTACCATTTTGTTGAAACAATCACATGCTTGTGATAAATATTCACTAAACATTAAAATATTATTTCATATTCCTATTATTTTATGATAGATATTATTATTTACTAGACCATATTACATTGTTACATACCATGTTTATATTGAATGTTATTTGGTTAACAAGGGAACTATTGATAAATATAAATGTTTTAACTAATAGAGATATTTATTGATAAAGAATTTTTGATTAGTGAATTAAATAAAACATTAAATATAAAAGGATTTTTTTGGAAAGTAGTGAAGGGTTGGGACTAGATGTATATATACCCTCGATGCATTCTTCGGACTCATGAGTCAAATTAGTTGGCAAATTAAATGGGGCTTTACCCTTTGTTTTGACATACCCTATGAATTGTATTTCTAGTAGAGGTATCATGATGAATGATATCATGAATTCCATAATTAATAATTTATTTCATTGAGAATGTAGTTACTATTAATATGCCTAATATTTCAAATTAATAGTATATTTTGAATCAATTCATTCCTAGTTTTTTTATTAAATTACATTTGTGTTCAGTTATTTACTTTTCCATATTGATTTTACCATATTTCATGCACAACAAATGGATTAATAGGAATGCATTTTATGCTGCTCAAATTTCCATATTGATTATTATTTACATGATCATTCTAAAATCCTTTGTATATATCTTTTTCTCATCATTTAAGCAGACACTTATTTTCCTCCTTTCTATGGGATATGATGAACATTAGAATGAAAGAGTTTCAAGAATGCTAAAAAATTTCATATGTTATGTTTTATGTTTTATTTCCAATGTATTGTGGGTATCATGTTTGTTTTTGGTTCTTCAATACTGCATAACTATTCAGTCCATTGGTATATGATATCATGTATCTAGTGATACATTAATAATATAGACAATGTCATCGTGTTAATGGCGTCAGGGTATTTACAGATGGGTTTAGACTATGTTATGTATATAACAAGGGAAATAGATTACTGAAAACATGGATTTGGGACCATAATCCTATTAAATACATTGATTATATTTCAATGTGTATGTAAATATGATGAATTTTTTTAGTAAGTAATAGATTAGGTGAATACCTCTAAATTAATACCTTTATGAATACTACAAGTAGACGTCATTCTAACACATGTGATATTGGGGTAAATAGATCTAGAAGAGTCATGTTAGTCTAGGATCATGTATTACCAGGGACCTGAAAAAAATCCTTACTTTTCACCTTGATTGATATTCTTAGGGGATAATCTATAGTTAATTTAAATTTTATTTATTAACCATTATGAAAGATATAATATTAGCCTCAAAGAAACTATTTTTATGATTTTGAGATTAACAGTACATAATATTACAATTTATTTTAATAGATGAAAAAAAATTTTTAAATATAAATTATGATTTAAAAATAATCATTTTTCTATAAAATAATGTAGATTAAACTGTTCAGAGATAGTGCTTAGAAGAAATAAAGGTATAAATAATCATGGCCAACAAAGATATTTTTATTCTATGAGATCCAATACCTATAGAGTTCAAACATAGTAGATCATGGCTATATTAGTGGATGATAATCTGGATATAAAAAATATCCTTTCCCAAATGGAGCAACCTATTGTTCCAAAATGTTATTCTCCTATTATGAATCCCATCATGAAATTGAATCCCTCATAATTTTGGTAGATTTATAATCTTATTACATCTAAGAATTGGATAAATTATACTGATGAGATACTTCTCACTTTTGTATGTGAGGAAATAGAAATGGGTATACTATAAATAATCTTCCTCAATGGAGAAGCAGATCAATAGTGGTCGATTATCATAGATAATACAGAGGAAGAATAAATAGAATATATGTAAATGTATATTTATTGGAGATATTATTTAAAAAAGTATTTCCCTCTAGAGAAATCAATAGGAATTAATATAAAAATAATTGGATTAAATAAATTCTATGAATAAAGTTTAGAGTATTATGAGGATACCATTATAAAATTATCGTGTTATTCTACTATTTATATATGAAATATCGGGTGAATGATAAATCATTTCTTATAATGAAATGATGAAAGTATTAGAAGGTAACTATTATTTCAAACATTTTCATCATATGATGAAATAGTTTTATGTTCCATAGAAATAAGGAAGGAATTTTCTAGATCCTATATGTTCAAGGGATGTCATAAAATGTGGATGAATGAGAACCAAGTAAAATTTAATGTGTCATAAAATAAGAAGAAAATGAATTAATTTCCACCTGATGAAATATTTGGAGTGAATCATCCTGGGAAATGCATACGGAGAATCAAGTGTATAGAGAATGGTCCTCACCCACATGAATGAAAGTGTAATAATGAATATATTAATGGTTAGTGTTTAAACTAGAAGGATATATTACTCATTGAAAATGATTTCCCAATGTCAAGGGAATATATATTAGGACCCAAACCATGTCGAGGCTCGAGTCAGGAGTACCCTAAGCCATCTTATGTAGTCTAGGGCCTGGTAATAAGAACCGGAGGCACAACTAACTCCAGGGGCCCTTTTCTTAAATACATCTATACACACACATAACCTATAAAATTCAGAAGTGCTGAGGGAGAAAATAACAGATGAAACAATGCTAATAATTAAACTATGTCTTCATGGACCTCTAGATAGTAAAAAAGTACATTAGTGGAAACTGAATTGTAATGGAAATTTTTTTCACCCAACTAAAAGAGTGTCCCAAACTGACAAAAAATTTGTAATGTAAACACTGAGTGATTCTAACTCCCAAATTCCTTGTTATGAACACTTTACATAGTCTATGAAATTAATATACCTATGCTCATTTAAAGTAATGGTTTATCTTTCCATCATCTATAAAATACATGACCTGTGTGGGCCAATCCTATGTAGGGGTTAGTATATAGATAAATAGTAATATTTCCCAATAGGGGTGATGGGTGATAATTAAGAGATATAATGGAAGAGAAAGGTAGAATATATCACATGGTATAGTGAAGTAGTACAGCTCAAACCATCCAAGTGTTAAAGTAATCTCATCCAAGTACAAGGTTCTAAACACGATGAGTAGATGAACTACCCATAGAGCCTTTTACAACTATATTAGAAGATTAAATCCATCCAGTCATGATAATAAGTACACATAAAGAATGTGGAATACCCCACAATTCTTTGAATATATTGGAATAAGAGTAATAAAACCCATAGAGCAGGTATATAAGAAATATGTATTTATATGCTCGGTCAATGAAACCCAAATGAAAGAGTAAAGGGATATACATCTCATAGATCATACCTACTAGAAGAGTATCAAATAGTTCACAAATTCCAACATTAATTCCCTATATCACACACATCCTCCCTTAACACACTAGTATAAGGAACTCATTCCCCAAACCTTGATACAATTCATATTGAGAGGCACTGAATCGACCACACAGTTTTTGATCACCTAAAAAAAATGATTCGTGGTGGGGAAAGAATCCCTCTTCCTCATGACCTCAATTATAAGTCAACCCATGTCTTTTCATTATGCTTCAATGTAGATGACCCACAAAATCTTGGTAAATATCCCATGTCCTGGCATGACTGGAGGGTCCTACTCTGATAGTCACCAGGGAATTCCACTACCCACCCTCGTAGGGGAGAAATTCTTGGGAATGACATTAGGGAACATAACTACCAAACCTTGGAGGAGGGAAACTCTTATAAGAAGTATTTAGGGAACCCCACATCTCATCCCTTCTATAGTGTAATCATAAAAAATATCTAGTGACTTTCATGCTCATTGTCGATGTCGGGTGTCACCTCAATGTATTCCAAGTTCAAAAAATTTCACATCAAATCACAAAATCCATCATTAAAGGAACCATCATGTTCTATGTGTAAACAATCTTTGGATAGGCTACTCACATTCCAAAATTTGAGTTCAATAAAAAACATATGAGACATTGAATTTTTCTGAAAAGGAACTATGGTGTACACCTCATGTGATGGGGCCCAAAAGACAAGAGTCCCACTTTATAACCTTCCTATGTCCCAACCCAAAATATGGTTTCATCCCATGTAGTAGTACACATAGTGTAGGTGGACTACATGACATTTCTTTGCTAACCAGGAAAATGTATGTGTGCTTCATGTTGTGTATGTGTGCTGGGGTACATGACCATGTATCTTACCTTATATATTCCTACATGGTTACCCTTATGTGTGACCCTTAAAAAGGGTTATCCAACTATTAAGGGGGGTACAGAACGTGTAAGAGGGACTACTCTATTTGTTACCCATAATTTCACTGAAACTCTTACACTGCCACTAAGGGGGTTACACGCCAAGTGTTCTTCAATGAACATGGCGTGTAGTCGTAATTTTTGTAGAAATAGTATGTTTTTAGATATACGTATCTTCCTTCAAATTAATTAAAACTGCATCATATCTAACACTATCAATAGATAAAAAGGTGAATTTTATATAGAGAATGCATTTCCACATAGTAGTTCATCAGCAAATCACCTCTGATCACTGTGAGGGTTTGGGTGATGATTCTGCATGGTGTTGTTTGTTCAACGATGGATTTCATGATATCAATCAAACAAATTGTGCATACTTGAACCTTTAAATTTTCATATGTGGGACTATCTCACCAAAACATTCTCCTTTCATCGATCGACCATGAATTCTGGGGTCCTATCAAGTTAAGTACCTCCCGAAGAAGTCATGTTTGGACCCTGGGCATTCAACTGGTGAGGAATGCAAAGAAATATTCAGAAAAAACACAAAAAAACTATTAAGCCTTATTAGAAAGGATGTTTTGGACAACAATATATAACATGAATATTGGGGATAAAAACATTGATTAATAAACATAAATCATATGCATAGTCTCATGAAGAGTTCACAGGTGGTGTCAATCCAATAATGAGAGTGGATCTACTCAATCATTTAATCAAAGGAATAAAAACACAAAGTGACTAGTACTACCTTAGTTTTCAGTGGATCACTATTGAATAACGTACCTTCAAATAGTTTAAGAGGAGTTGGTACGTTCATTGCATCCTGATATTCTTGATTCTTAATTTTCATCATCTTTTTCCAAAAGATACATCAATAGAGACGAGAGAGATCATAACTGGTGAACACAAGAATATGAGTCCAATCCTTGAAAAAAAATTCCATAATGATATATTTATAATCACTTTTGATTAGGATAAATTAGTTATTTGATTAAATAAATAATTTAATAAATAATTAAATAAAACTAATTAATATTCCTTAAATGAGAAAGAATCCCAAATTTCACACACCAATTTATTTTATATTGCACCTATGGAAAACATTGCATTAAGGGACAAACTATGCTCTTGGATTCTAATCTAATCAACGCATCATGAGTTATCAAATTATCATTATGAAAATGCACACATGAAAGATAAAATATTTTTAATATTTTTATAATATTTATATTAGGCACACTAGACCATGGAATCACTTATTGAATCAGTTCCTATCACTGAAATTTTTTTTAAATATTTCAAAATATTACAAGAAAAGAAACTAGGTCACAAAATAATTCCCACCTTCATGGATTTCATCCCAAAAAATAAAAACTAATTAAAAAACATGGGATATGGATCCCGCATCTTGCTCATCCACTCCCAATAAATATCCTACCCATTTTTATGTTGGCACAGTATGCGATCCAAGGGGATGGTTGGACCACAAAGAGTTAACTCTTACCGATCATCGATCTCTAATTGGTGCTCCACAATGGTGTTTCCATCATCAATTTCCATATATCCTCAATCAAGGATTAGTGTAGATTCAAGCACATATCTTCTCAACTGTGACACATGGAAGACTTCAGGCACTCACTCTACCTTTGGGGGTAGGGCGATGTAGTAGGCAACCTCACCAACCCTCTACACGATCTAAAATGGACCGATGATCCTTGGGGATTGCTTTTCTCTCCGAATGGACATCTACACTCCACATAATTATTCTACATATAATAAAACATGTCTTCCTTATCAAACACAAAGGACCTACAATGACGATCAATATAGGGTTTATACCTACTCTAGGTCATCCTCGTCTACAATTAGATTGCTTGTAATTTCTTCTTCATCACCTACAACATCTCTAGGAAAAAAATAGATGAATACCCAATCTACATCCATAATAAGGATGAATTATAGCTTCTCCCATATAGGGCCTCAAAAAAGTGATATTCCAATGGTATAGTGCTATAGGTTGTTGTATGAAAACTATACCATGGGAAGTTGATCCTCGTAGCATTGGCTGATGTCCAACACGCAAGACCCCAGCATATCTTCTATAAAATCCATTCTCTTTATTAAAAAAATAAACATGATTTATTACATAGAAATGAAATTAAGACAACTATGAGGATTGATAGGTATATTGTCTTGGGAAATTATTAACATTACATAACAACTGATGAAATGAAATACAATATCTTTATTTTAAACTACTCTGACATGACCAACACATTCCTTCGTACTTAACACTACATGGGATAACATGAGGACCTAAAAAATAAATAGGTGAGCAATAAATACAATTAAGGTAGTAAAAAAGGCCTGAAATGAATAATCCAATTCATTTTAAGAACTAGGTATAACAATGGAGCATAAGAGAAAGATAAACATAATGGCATGATATAGGATGGTTATCATAACATGGAAATGTGGCCACAACAAACAATATGATATTATAATGACCCAAGGCCCATTTCACATGGATTAGAAAGAGTAAAACATCATTTCACATGAATTATCATGAATAAACCCTCACTGATAATATGTTATCGTGATAATAAACATTACCCAATGCATTGGACTGCTATCAGGTCACACCCTTCATAATCATTTCAATCTCAGGCTTAAGTGTGCTACATTAATCATATAATATGGATTCATTAAACATCATAATTTATTATAATATAAAGTAATGTGGAATAAATACATGAATGTATAAAATCAATATGTATATGTGCATAATTTTAGTACCCTTGATTTAGAAATAGTCATTGTATTCACTACCCGAAGATTTTCACAAGGAAAATCGTGGTTCAATTTTAGTAGCCTAACGTCAGGAAATTAAAATTCATAAAAATGGATGATGAGAGAGAAATGTGTCTCTAATAATATATAAATTAAATGGACAGTAAGGGGTCATATAAATACATGTCCCAACATAATTAATGTGGAAATAAAAGGCATAAGATAATAAATAATCTAGAAGAAAGATGGGAAATGGAATAACTCTTACAAAAATTTTGGCATGGTAACAGGTGTACATGGGAGGGATTAATCAGCGTGAAAATGGTATCTCATCATTGAGACATAATAATGGAAGTATGGGGGAGGTGCTGAAACAAACCCCATAATTTTTAATTGAAAAAAATTAAGATTATAACAATATAAGGAAATATGGAAGAAAATGAGAAAGGAAGGAATGCAAGGATCCCTTACATGAGTATGTGACGTAAGAAACATGAGGAATGGATTATAGAAAGATTGGAGCACCTTGGGAGGATTATAGAGAGGTTAAGTAAGAGTAGGGATGTGTTCCATTGGGTTTGAGTGATAATAAGTTGAATCATGGGTGGGTTTATATAGGAAATGAGAAGGAATTCTTTAATATTTCACAAACATAGTTTTTTGAATTTATATAATTATATACTGAAAACCAAAAAAAGACCATGTATTTTTCACATGTTTTTTTTCAAACTATAGTTGAAAAAATTATTTTATAATGTAAAGGGCCAATGAAATTAAAAAATTTCCCTCACTTCTGTGGATATGAGTCACTCATTCAATGAAATGATTTTAAATTCTTTAAATATTACATATGACTTTGAGGATTCTAAAAGGAATTATAAAATTAATAAAAAAATATAAAATTACATTATTTTAATGGGGATACTTATATTGGGGAGAAAATACTCATTATAGTATTTATTACATCACTTGGGGTCATTATGATGTCATAAAACACTTATTTCATTTATACGATATTTAATTCTTACCAAAACAATTGACTATCTCATAAAATTATGAAAAATTATCCGTTGGATATTTTCGACATCCTATTTTGAAAAATAATATTAATTTTATCTATATAATATTTTAAATACGTGTATTTCTACTTTGAAAATGAAAACCGACATTTATTGAAAATTCAGAGGTTTTGACAAAAATAGTTTTCAAACATTAATAAATATTACATTTGGATTAATAAAAATTAGATACTCATTTATTACTCAAAAAATTAATATGAAAACAATATTTTCGTTACATATTAATTATTCCAAGTATTCATTAATTCCATAAATTAAATTTATTAAAAATTCACGTTCAATTTTATCGAATAAAAAATATAACTAATATCAAACTAATTACCTAATAATTTACAGAAAATGAATTGATATAATAATCATTTATATGAATATATTTTATAGTATTATTAATAAAAACCATTTTTTAATATAAAAAATTATGTATTTCTCAAAAGTATGATTCTTACATGAAGATTCAATTTATCAAATTCATCATTTTTTTTATGAAATACTATTATAATAAATGATTTTATAGAATACGTATTTTATCTATAAAAATGGATTAAACAGTATGTAATTAATACCTTATTACATAACCCCTTATAACACATGAGTATGACATTTGGATAAGTTGTGTGGTGGTGAAAGACTCTTGGGGTGTCTTAGATAACATGTCATAGATGATAATCTCTGTTAACATCAACTTATCACATAGGAAATTCTGTTCATGCATAATGTGTTTAATCTCGGCTTGGTCTTGGTCAAGTGTGAAGTCCCTTGATGCTACCTCCTTTCCCAGATCTTACAAATGAACTTTGTATAGCCTAAGTCTACTAGAAGAGGCCATTTACTCCTTTTTCAATGTATAAATTATTTTTTAGAATCCTTATATTCATATCAATCGTGTGATCATAGGTCAATAGCTTTATTATCAAAAGTAATGATAATTTACAGTTATTTAAGCCCAATAATTAAAAACTAGTTTTCATGTGTTCTATATATCAATAACTCATTCAAAATGGAATTTTATTTATAAAATATCACATCGTTACAATATTCCCCCTTTAGAAATATTACCCTTGAAATTTTCTTTTTTGACACCAAAATTGATGAGGGTAACTCTACCTCTTCACTTCCTCTGGTTCCCACATTGCTTCTTCAAACTTCATGATTCACCACAATACATTGATGAGTGGCATCATCTTATTTCATAGAACTTTTTCTTTATGATCTATGATCTTCACTAAATTATCTTCATGGGATATGTATTTCTCCAATGGTACCAACTCTGGATTGAGTACATTTGATGGTTTAGATATGTACTTCCTAAAAAGTGATACATGGAATACCTCATGTACTTGAGATAGGTTTGGTGGGAGTGATAGTCGATGTTCCACTGTTCCAATCCGATCAAGGATCTCAAAAGGGCCAATGTAACTTGGACTAAGATTTCCATTCTTTACAAATCTCATCACACTCTTCCATAAAGATTTGAGAAGGAAAACCATATATCCAAAACCACACTCTATGTCTCATCAACGGTTGTCATCATAGATATTTTGTCAACTCTGATGAGTTTTTATATTCTTCTAAATGGTCTTAACCTTATCCACCATTTATTTATCCATTTCTATATCTAAAAGTTTTCGCTCCCCAACATTATCCCAACATGACAACGTTCTGAACCTCTCCCATAAAGGGATTCATAACGATTCATATGGATTTTGTAGTGGAAACTATTGTTCTAAGAGAATTCAACCACAGAAAGATGTTGATCCCGTCCTTCCTTGATGTCCATTTAGAATTATCTCTCCATGTTCTCAAGTGTTTAGATATTCCACTAATATTGGCCATTAGTTTGAGGATTATAAGTTTTACTGAAGTTCATCATTGTATTTAGATCACATTGGATACGCTTCTAGAACATGGAAGTGAATCATGGATCTTGATTAGATAAAATAGATAAATAAACTCCATGTACCCTTACTACGTCTCTGATGTATATCTTTTCTATTTGATCAAATGATAAATCCACATTAATTGCAATGAGGTGTGTAGTATTTATAATATGATCCACAAAAACCCAATTAGTATTGTTTCCTTTGGATGTCTTCATATGTCTGATGACAAAGTCCATGGTCATGTTTTATCATTTCTATGGTGGTATAGGTAATGGTTGCATCATCCCCATAGACTTTTTCTTCTCATCCTTCATCTGCTGAAATAACAGGCACATTGATTTATAATCAACAGTCTTTTTCTTCATGTTATCCCACTATTAAAGCTCTTGAAGATCTTGATACATCTTTATGCTTTGTGGGTGAATGAAGAAATTCAAACTATGTGATTGTAAAGCCCTGACCCCAGTTACCCCAAGTCTGTTCTTCATTACATAACATTGGCATGATATAAGGAATCATTTCCCGAAAGACTTATCAGTTTAGAATTATTGGAAACAAGATACATACATAAGTACAACATTACAACTTTAAAAGAAATAAAACACTAATTTATTCCGTTAGAAACATCCAAGCCTCCTAGATTATGCCTACAAGTCACTCATAATCAACTTATTCATATCCCAGGAAAATAAAACATAATAAAGGGGAGAGCTCAAATTCTCAGTAAGGGTAAGCAATACAGCAGAAGATAACATAAACATTAGGCATGATGAATAATTCCAAACACATGACATTACAAATAATAAACATGAACACTTCATGGTAGGAATATGAGTTGAGTAAAAATCATATAATAAAACATAGTCATGGGTCCTCTACTAGTCGAATAACCACATGAACCATCATTTCTATTATTATAATGAGGGAATGTATAATGCCTGACATTCTGAAATGTTATTTCTAGTCCTTGGCCAAGACGTTGAAAAATTATTAAGGCCTCGACCAAAACCATATAAAAAATTGGGAAAGGCCTCATCCAATTCCATATCTAATTGTCTCATGAGACCTACCGATTCACCAAGGAGATATAGCGGGCTCCACATGTTACATACTAAGTCCAATACATTCCTCATATGAAATGGTTGAAAGATAACATAAACATACGTATTAAAACTCGCATACAAAATATTAATACATTAACTATAAACCCTGAATGGTATAAAAATAACACATCCACATTTAAACATATAACAATAACCTTCAATATAATATGAAAGATTTTTATCGTAATAAATCAACTTCAAACAAGTTTAAAATCATTCTAAGGATGTTGACATAGATGAAATGAAAACTATTTGAAAAAAATGCCTCTTTATATTTTGAAACCATTTAAGAGTAACATAATTAAAAAAGAAACCATTTATTTTGAAAATATTTTTATAAGATTATAAGGGAAACTTCGATGATGTTATATTGGCTGAAAATATCCGCACCCATTATATATGTTAAAAAAACATTTTTTTCCCTAATTTTGTCGAAAAGGTCACAAAGTACCTTGTTTGGAAAAGGACGGAAAGATTCATTTAAAAAAATATAAGGTAAAATATTGGAATAAATTACTTTAACCCATAGTATAGTAAATAGTAAAAATGTTTTGAAGTAAATTTTTAAGAAAACATGGATGTGGATGATAAAGATGTCCCAGTAGATATTTATGTAAAAAGAACCTCGGATAATAAAGAGATTGGGAAATTAACCCTTACCATGTAATTTTTCTTAGTTCAAGATATGTTAAACTTTTGTATAATAGTTAAAACATTTTTATAAAATTATATAAGAATCATATACATTAATATGATATAATATATGATCCTCTAAATTTGGTTTGTTAATAATATTTCAGTAGTATCATCGTTTTGGGTGTTAACTGATTCATTTTGATATATATGGTTAGATACATAAGACATGTTGGTGTTGGATAGGATGTATTTGATTCATATAGAGAATGATATTTTGTTCGTAGGCATTATTTTTAATTATAAAATGAAATTTATTCTTCAATGATTACGACGGGGAAACAAATCTCATCAGATTCGTGGAGACGATAATCTATACGTATGCCCAATGGAAAATATCATTATATATATGGTGAAATAATTTGTAATTAGATAGTATATCATATATACAGAATCATTAAATTTTTATATTTATTATTTATATTAGTTATACTAATTATTATACCAATCCTAATAATGAACTGTTTGAATAACAAACTACACCATGAGGTGGAGATGGTAAGCCGTATGTACACACGTATGGTGACTTTGTCATTCATATGATTGATAGAATACTTAATATGGTTGAACAATTATTATAATATCATCACATTATATATAAGATTCAAGAGTTATTATTTTATAATGAAAACAAAATATAATGAGGAAGTAGAAGAAGAAAAGAACTTGAAAGAGGTGATGAAATATTTACCGCTTTTTCAGGTTCTTCAATTTGATTTGATTAAAAGGGATCTTTAGGATGGCTTTATGACCAAAGTATGGCCTCTAGAATGGAAGGAGGAATGTTGGGAGAATATATGGGTAGGGGTTGGCTAAGACAAATGGATTTGGTGGTTTGAAATTAAAATAACAGGAAGTGTCATTTTATAAGAGTGGTGAGCGTCACTTTAGGAAAAACTTGAAATATTATTTTATAACAAAATCATTTTCAGTTTCTAATGGCTCCAAAATGATTTATTTAGAGGATATTGTGAGTATGGGTTGCAAAAATATCAACCAATATATTTTGAATAGGATTAGGTCACCATATTAACCATATCTTTTATATTTAACTCTTAGTTAAATTGTTCGACATTTAACAAGTCTCTTTGTATTTTTAAATTATATGGTTAATAGACTTATGATAAACTACCAAGCGAACCCCAAGTGGTTAATTATTAATATATAAAACCTTATATGAGCTCTTTGGCAAACCATATATTTTTATGAATATTATATCATTTAATAATTTAGTATTTCTTTTAAAAACTAAATTATGTCAATTTTGACACTATTTAGTATTTCATATTTTTGAAAGCCATTAAAACAATATCACTTCGAATAAAATTTATTTATCCAACCCTAAAATGTCATATTAACCTAAAAAAACTTGTGTAATTCTTCAGAAGTCTCAATTTACATTGGATATTTATAATACCAATTATACTAATATTTCATTAATATGGTAATTACTGCATCGTCATTGTGTCATAAATAAATTAAATTATTTAGTGTCTAAAACTTATAAATAAAATAACATTATGTAGAAAATCATTTTATCTTTCTATAGAATATTTATAGTTTAACTTATATGGTCTGTAACCCTATATTAAAAATGGGTTAGTAATTAAACACTGATTTTAACTCTTTAAACTCTTCTTTAAATAAAATAATAATAAATTTCCTAATCTAATTCAGGTGGACCAAAGGGGTCACATATAATTTCGATGGTTTTCTTTGATCGAATAACTCTATCAAAATAGAATTAAAACATTTTTTAGGGTAATTTTGATAACATTTTTACCCTTAATTACCCTATTTTCTTTTAACCGTCGTAAATAAAAGTCAAAAGTTACTATTCACCAAAAATTATTTTTATCTTATTGAACTATATTTTACTTATTGATATTAACCGTGTCTCTCATATTTTTGAAATTCAACTCACAAGAGCAGTAAAATTATCTTTTATGCAAATTTGCAAATGCATCTAGGAGGTGGGTAAAAGATGGTAAAAAGTTCAATAAATTTTTTATATATTTAAACATATTATAAAATGAAGCCAATGAATTACAATGCAATAATATATGTATTATGTATCTATTTTAACCCATAATAAATTTAAATTAAATAAATAATTATTTAAATACAAATTCTTCTTTAACCAATAACGTAGTGTTCATCAAAAATTGAATGTTTTAAGAAAAAAAAATCACCCTATGCTAATTTCGATATTCTGAATTCAAAAATAATGTCCATTTTGAATAATAAAATTTATAAAATTTCAAAAAGTTTCTATTAATATTCATAATGTCTAGTTTGATTGGTTGTTGTGTGTTAGATTCTCGAAGTTATGTATAATGGAAGTTATTACATTATTCAATGGGAAACGTAGCGTGGAAGCCTGGGGTGTTACATTCTTTTCTCATTCAAATATTTTCATCCTCATAATTTCTAGAATACTACCACACTAAAAGATTTAGGTTGTTCTTCATCATATGTTCCTCTACTTCCCACTTTTCCTCTTCCTTCTTATGGTTTCTCCATAGAATGTTTACCAGACAAGTCTTTTAGTTTCTCAACACTTGTTCTCTGGTATCAAGAATCTTGACAGGCTCTTCACAATAAGTCAAATCAGGTTCCAGTTCAATTTCCCCATAGGTGAGTACATGCGCTGTGTCTGGAATGTATTTTCTCAACAGTTATATGTGGAACACATCGTGAACTTTGGAGAGACTTGGTGGATTTTCCAAATGGTAAGTTACTACCCCAATTCGTTCAAGAATATTGAATGGTCCGATGTACATGGGAATTAATTTACCCTTTTTATCGAATCTTATACCTCCCTTCCATGGAGATACCTTTAAGAAAACATTATCTCCTACCTAAAATTCCAAATCCATCCTTCGGTTATCCGCATACCTCTTCTGCCTACTTTGAGATGCTTTGATGTGAGTTTGGATAATCTTCACCTTTTCCATTGTTTCCTCAACAAGTTCTTGGCCTATGAAATTTCATTCACCAACATCATCTCCACAAGTTGTTGTGTGACATCTCTTTCCATATAGCGCTTCATATGGTTCCATCTGAATACTTGAACGCAAGCTATTGTATTAGGAAAATTATACTAGAGGAAAATATTGATCTGACATACCTTGAAAGTCAAGTGAGAAAGATCTCAACATGAATTCTATGGTTTGAATAATCCATTATGATTGTCCATTAGTCTAAGGGTGGTAGGCTTTTCTCAAACAAAGTCCAGTATCTAGGGATTTCTGAAGACTTTTCTAGAATCATAATGTAAAATAGGGATCATGGTTAGAAACAATCGATATGGGTACTCCATGAAGTCTTTCAACTTCATTAATATATTGTCATACTAAAATTTCAAGTGGTAAATCATCTCTTATAGTAAGAAAATGTGTTGAAATGGTAAGACAATCAACAATTACCAATATTGCATCATTCCTTCTAGGAGTCTTTTGTAGACTCATGAAAAATTCTATCATAATATCATACCATTTACAATTAGGTATGGGAAGAGTTTGTTCTATCATAATATCATACCATTTACAATTAGGTATTGGAAGAGGTTGCATGAATCCTCCAGGATGTTGTCTTACAGTTTTAACTTATTGGAAAACCATACATATTGACACAAAATTAGCAATCTCTTTTTCCGTGTTGTCCCCCAAAAAATGTTTCTTCAACTATCTATACATCTTGGTGCTCACAAGGTGTATAGAGAAATTGGAGCTATGAGAATCATCCAACAATTCCCTTTTTAGATCATGTATATCGGGAACACAATGTCTCTTCCTAAATTTCAAAATTCCATATTCATATAAGAACTCACTCAATCTCCCATCATTTAGAGCTTTAATATTGTTTTGAAACTCCTCATCATCAGTTTGAGAAATCTTTATCCTTTCTTTTAAATATGGATTAGTAACCATTTGAAAAAGTATTTATGTTTCACCTTCCATGGTTATTCCCATATCCATCTTTACTAGATCCATGAAAATAGGATCCCTTTCAACTCTCATCTTGTTAAGAACTCTATGGTTATTTCAACTCAAAGCATCTTCCACCTTATTTTCCTTCCCCGAGTGGTAGTGTAGTGTGCAATCATAATACTTGAGTAGTTTAATCAATTGTCTTTACCTCATGTTGAGTTCATTCTGTGAAAAAATATACTTTAAACTCTTTTGATCAGTATAAATATCACATTTTTCACCATAGAGATAGTGTCTCCATATCTTTAGAGCGAAGATTATAGATTCTAACTCAAGATTATTGAGTGGGATAGTTTGGCTCATTAATTTTATAGCTGTTGTGATTCATAGGAAATAACTCTATCATTGTACATAAGGACACAACCACGACCTTTATTTGAAGCATCACTATAAATAACAAACCCATCATTCCCTGATGGTAGGGACAAGATAGGAGCATTAACTAATCTTCTTTACAGTTCTTCAAAACATTCTTCACACGCTTTTTTCCAAACCATGTTAACCCCTTTACGAGTGAGCTCTATTAATGGGTTAGACAACCAGGAAAAATTCTGGATGAAACGTCGATAATAACCTGCAAAACCAATAAAACTATGTACCTCAATTATACGCGTCGGTGCTGGCCGTTATTGGATTTCCTTGGTCTATAAGGGAACAACATAGATTCTCTCCTTAAAGATAATATGTTTAATAAGAGAAGTCTCATAATTCCATAATTCACACTTGAAAAATATCCCATATAATTCATTTCTTCTAAGAGTCTTCAGAATAATGCACAAGGGATTTTCATGATTTTTTTATATTTTGTATTATACCAAGATATCATCAATAAATACCACTACAAATTATTCAATATATTCCTTGAAAACTCTATTCATTAGTTCCAAGAAGATAGAGGGTGCATTAGTCAATGCAAAAGGAATTACTATAAACTTATAATGCTCGTACATGATTCAAAATGTTGTTTTCAGAATGTGTTCCTTTTTCACATACAACTGATGATATAAGATAGAAGGTAAATCTTTTAAAAATATTTAGATCATTGATGTTGGTTGAATAAATCATCACTGCGAGGTAGGGGATTCATGTTATTTATTGTTATAGCAGTGATCTCCCTGTAGTCAATGCACATCCTCATATATCTTTATTTCTTCTTAACAAAAAGGACAAGGGCTCCCCATAGAGAAACACTAGGGTGAATAAATCCATTATTACTCAATTCCTCTAGTTGTTTCTTTAGTTCCACTAATTCCATAGTGCCTATTCAATAAGGGGTCTTTGATATGGGAATTAAACCAGGATTTTCCAAAAAAAATCTGAGTATGAGTTGGGACCAACTCATACCCCAAAATTTATTAATGAAAATAAGTAACAAAGTGATTACACGAGGTGCAAAGTATTTTAACCAGCTGAAGTCAAGTGGATAAAGAGGTTACAAGCTGGGAGGTAGAAAATGAAGAGCATATGGTTCGTCCTCTCTACATGACATAATTGTCTCACTATATTACATCCTGCGCCTTCATTTTTGCTGTTCATGCTTGTCTTTCTCATCTGAAGAAATATTTCCAGCCACATCTAACAGTTGAACCTTTCATGATCCCAAATACATCCACACAAAAAACTGCAAATTGCATGAAAATCGTAGTTCCACCATGCAATAATATTCTGTCTCAGTGTGATGTGTACTCAAAGAAATTAGGAGACGGGATGGGCACAACACTTTGACAGCCAACAGTCATGCAGCCTAAAGAGAAACATCATCCTTACAAGCCCATTCTAAGAAATCTTCTTCATATATTAAATTTCTTTTCCCAAAATTTTTGCAGATATTTTTGTACTCAATGAAGAGACTTCGGAAATGGTTGTGGTATCAAAAGTTCCAAATATCTAGTAGCAGACAAGAATACATCCCAAAGATCACGCAACCATGAATGAATACCACAAAACTAAATGGGCTGACGCAATGTAGAGAGATAGATTAGATCATCACAAACCCAGCACTCATCTTCAGTACCATCACATGGAATCCAAAATAAATCATTGTGTCCCATCATCAAATTTGGGATTCTGCTCAAAATTCAATTGAATTTTAGAGATCATGCACTCCCTAATATGAGAATATTCATGGAAGGTAATCTCCCATTATTGATACCTTTGAAACACCATGGAATCATAATATTCAATCCATGAGTAAATCTCTCAATTGAGACCATCCTTGGAAGTCCAAAGATGATTTTTTTTCTTACGTATCTCATCCAAATTCTCTTCATAAATAAATGGAACCGATTCATTGAATTGAGCTTGTAAAAGGACCATATTCACTTCAGCACGTAGTGCCAAGGATCTGGTAAAAATGGTTCGCTTAAACTTGGAATAATCCATGTGCTTTATTGTTCACTTAGGATGAGGGGTAATAAACCCATCTGAATCCACCACCGCTTTCATTCCTTTTGTAGCACATGAATGAAAAAATCCACTTTGGCTTGATGCGCATTATCTTGTACATACTTTAAGACATTAGAGGAGTCACTGGGATCATCTCAATCCATCTCCAAAGTGGGGGGGGGGACAGCAGTGGGATCAATCAAAGAACTTTGCACAATATCACCAAAACCTTAGAAAACATTAACAATCTCATGCTGAGAACCACTCTCCTCATTGGAAATGACCAGAGTTATATTTTCAACAGACTTCTCAACAGATTCTTTTTACCCTCTAAATGAGTCCTTAGTTCTAGGAGGGACAACAAATATTGTCAATATCTTTAACTCTCTAGTGGAATCTTCCAAGTCCAGCTTTTTCTTACGCTTCTCAACCCATGTCAACTTACTGACAGGTGGATGAACTGTCCTTCCACATTCACTGGATGGGAGCCCAATTTTAAAACAGTCACTGCAATAAGAGGGCATGTTTTCATAACACACCCCATGAAAAAAACCATAATTGTCATTTTGAATCCAGAGCTAATTTGGAAGGGGTTTAGAGACATCAATCTCGGTGAAAACCCTAGAAACCGAAGGACTTGAGAGTTTTCTTGTTGCAATATCTAATTTCAGTAGATAACCAATAAGCCTAGCAATCGAGAATAAGAAAATCTACTTAAAAAGATGAAGTGGTAGTCCAGGGAAACCAACCCAAGTAGGAACAATGGGTTATTCGATGGTAGGATCAAAATCAAGGGTCCATTTCAGGACCTTCATCGGGTAGCCACAAAAAACCCATGATTTCCCCGCCCAGAATCTATAATACTTATTTTTAGATAAGAATCGAAGGATGACATTGAAAGAGTTTAACAAGCCAATGTGGAGTCCAATAATCCCAGTAACTTCCAGATATTTTCATAGAATGATCAATGTTGGTCTATGCCTACTAAATTTTCCAACAAGCACAAAGCATAAATCTTAGGAAAGAAGATTTACCACGTTTGTAGAAAAGGAGATTTCCAAATGACCTCTATGATGAAATATCATCAGATCAATGCAAAGTTATTCATACACAACACCACCCACATCAAGAGGCGCACTAGTCTTCACAGTCCGTCTAGAACAACATAGGCGAAGGATCGAGGAATAGATTTAGGGCTTCTCAGATGATCGCCTTCGGGTAGGGACACCAGCGTTCATGAGTGAGACATCTAGAAACATGAATTAAATCAATGGAAAACTAAATTTCTCGTTCTGGAGGATGTATAGGTAAATATTCTAGAAACACATCAATATATTCTTTCACAATAGGTATGTCATCTATTAGAACATTCTCTTCCTCACCCATAATTATTTTATTCTCATCCTCATAAATAATTGAATTTAGTCGAGCTACAAGGGGTGGATCAAGATAAGAATCAGATGGTGACGTTTCAGGTCTAAATATAAGGTACTCCTTATCATCATTGACAATTGTAACCTCATTCTTCTTAAAAAAATTCTCATCATGGTTCTAAAGCCAATCCATACCAAGGATTATATCAAATTCAATCATGGGTATGACGATTAGATCAACAGATAAATATCATTTATATACCTTAATGGGGACTGATTCACAAAACATTATTGAAATGATAATTCCCTTAAAAGTTTTGACTGACAACTCTATTATCAAATAAAATTGAAAATATCTAATTTTCATAGAAAACTAGGAAGATATGATATAATGTGATGATCCATAATCAAATAAATAATTGGATAAACTTGAAGAAACCATTAAATTACTAGCCACCATGTCTTTCTAAGCTTCAACCTTAGCGGTAGTGATTGAAAAATCTTGGCCTTGATCCCTTGGCCTTTTCTACTGTACATTTCCCTAACTCTTAGAATACTCATTTCCATAATACTTCATCTCCCTAAAATTGTAGCATTGAACACTGATAGCTTCTTTCTTCCCCTTACAATCACTTGAATGATGGCCTTTCTATCTATATTTTAGCATACTCCTTTTCATTTTAGACAAGAACCATGGTGCTTCCTCCCACTATTATCACAGGGTGGAAATTTAACTATGTCCTTCTACCCTATTTCTTTATTTCCATTCCCAGAGTGTTAAGAAAATATCTTCTTCTCTTTCTTTACTTTAAAGTCGTAAGACTTATAGAATTCCTTTGTTGTCTTGATAGAACATGAGAAAATGTCTTTATATGATGAGAAGGATTGCGAGACTAATGCTCAATGGAGGGATGGTTTTAACCCATAAATGAAATGATCACTATTAATTCTTAGGTTATGCATATAACTTATAGCATGCCTTGTTAACCTTGTAATGTTAGATTCATGCTCTACGACATTCATCCTCCTTTTGTCACAGACTCAGAAATTGCCTTTCCATATCTGCTCGATGGCCATGAGGAATTTATTTTTCTATGAAAATATCTTTAAACTCCCTTCATTACATTCTTTTTACTTATTCATCCTCCTTTGTGATTTTAATTAATGACCACCATTTATCTGCATCTCTGGTGAGGCGATAAACTGCCATGAAAATTTTTCCCTTTTGCTACTCCCCAAAGCATGAGATATTTTCTCTAAGGAACTTATCCATTGTTCAGCTACAAATTGATTTATAAACCCAATGAATGTTGGTGGTTGTTGCCTCATGAAGAAATATAACATTGATCCTCTATATTTTGGATCAGGTTGCTCCTTAAGGGTAAGGTTATTATTCATAAACTGTGTGATTTGTCTAAGTATTGTGATAAGCTGATCATCACCAGTTGCATCCCCAGCTTTGATATAATTATCTTGAGCAGGAGGAAAATCCCTACATAGATTACGTGCATTGATAGAGTTCCCATTCCGTCAACTAGGCACCATTTCTAAACAATGGCATAAAGTAGATTAGTTTATGAACAACAATACATAATTTTAAACTTGTAAAACACTTAAAATAAATTGAATAGTTTATAGATATAATACATAATCATACAAATTTTTTCTATGAGGAGGTATCTACTCATAAATAATTCATAATTTTTTGTAAAGAAAATGTGAATTATCCTATGAATATCCCCCAGGAGTGTCGTAACCAAGAGTGTAGCAAGGCCCATTGTCGTCCACTAGTTCCCATTCGAGTCGACCTAAAAGGGGCGTTTTCAGGTTTTACCCCTAGGTACATCTGTTCCAGAGCTTCCACGACCTGCTCATATCCAGATGGGTATGTATTGCTTAGAATACTCACAAAATCTCTATAGTACCAAAATTCAAGGATCTTCTTCTATAATAATCCTAAAAGCCTATCTTAGGGTAATGTTCTCTAATTAGTGTTTTTCTAAATCTAGTTTACATGGTTTGTACTAAATTTACTCTAATAACAACTGTAATGCCCCGACCCTAGTTACCGAGATTTGGTTCTTAATTACATAACATTGGAACATTACAATGAATCATGTACCGAAATACTGATCAGATTAGTATTATCAGAAAGAAGACACATATATAAGTTCAACATTACAACTTGAAAAGAATACAACACTAATTTATTCTATTAGAAACATCCAAACCTCCTAGATTATGCCTACAAGTCACACATAACTAACTTCTTCATATCCTTGGAAAATGAAACATAAGAAAGGGGTGAGCTCAAATGCTCAGTAAGTGTAAGAAATACCGTGGAAGATAACATAAACATTAGGAATGATGAATAATTAAAAACACATGTCTTTAAAAATAATAAACAAGAAGAGTTTATATCTAGAATATGAAATGAGTAAGTTATTCCATAATAAAATATATTCATGGGTATTCTACTAGTTGAATAATCACATGAACCATATTTATTATTTTCTTAATTAACGAATATATAATTCTTGACATTGTAAAAAAATTTGTTATGGCCTAGGCCCATACATCTTAATATGATTAAGGCCTCAGCCAAAACCACATATCAAATTGGGAAAGGCCTCAGCCAATTTGATGTCTAATTGTATCATGAGACCTACCTTTGCACCAAGGAGTTATAGTGGTCTCCACCGGTCACATACTAAGTCCAATATATTCATCATATGAAAAGGATGAAACATAACATAAACATTCGTATTAAAATTTGAAAACGAAATGTAAATACTTTAACCATAAACCACGAATGGTATAAAAATAACACATCCACAGTCGAACATATCACAAAACCTACAATACAATATGGATGATTTGTATCATAATAAATCAACTTCAAACAAGTTTAAAATCCATCAAAGGATGTGGACATTGATGAAATGAAAAAAATTAAAAAGAAATACCTCTTTCTATTATGAAACCATTTAAGATTCACATAATTATAAAAGAAAACATTTATTTTGAAAATATTCTTATAATATTGAAAGGGATGCTTCAGTGATGTTATAATGGCGGAAAATATCCCCACCCACCATTTAAGTTAAGAAAACATCCTTACCTTAATTTTCTCAAAAAGGTCATAAAATACCTTATATGGAAAACGAAAAAGGATTCCTTTAAAAATATATAAATTTAAATAAGAGTATATGTGATTTTAACCCATAGTATAGTAAATAGTAAAACTGTTTTGAAATACATTTTTATTAAAACATGGATGTGGATGAGAAAGAGGTTCCAGTAGATACTTACATAAAAACAATTGCGGATAATATAGAGATTGTGAAATTAACCCTTACCTTGTACTTTTACTTAGTCGATGGAATGTTAACCTCTTGTATAATAGTTAAATCATCGTTATTAAATTATACGTGATCTATATACATAAATATTATATCATATATGATCCTCTAATATTACATTCTTTATAATATTTCAGTAGTATCATCATTTCAGGTCTCAACTGATTCATTTTACTTTATATGATTGGTTAAGTAAGCTATGTTTGTTATGGATAAGATGTGTTTGATTCATATACATAATGATGTTATGTTCTTAAACATTATTTTTAATCATAAAATGAAAATTATTCTTGAATGATTACGATGGAGAAATGAATCTCACCGCGTTCGTGGAGACGGTAATCCTTACGTATGCCGGAGAAAAAATATCATTATATTGATGGTGAAATTGTATTTTATTTGATGGTATATATTATATACAGAATCAATAAAATGTTATATTTATTATTTACATCAGTTATTCTCATTATTAAACCCATCCAAATAATGTAGTGTTTGAATACCAAACTACACCCTGACGTAGAGACAGTATGCCTTACGTACGCATGTATGGTGACTTTGTCATTCATATGATGAATATAATATTGAATATGGTTGTACCATTTTTATAATAACATCACAGTATATAAAAGATACTGGAGTTGTTATTTTATAATGGAAACAACAATGAAAGAGGAAATGGAAGAAGAAAATAATTTGAAAGAGGTGATGAAATATTTACCTCTTCTTCAGGTTGTTCATTTTGATTTGATCAAAAGGGATCCATAGGATGGGTTTATGACCAAAGGAAGGCCTCTAAGATTAAGGGAGAAATTTTGGGATGATATTTGGGTAGGGGTTGGCCGAGAAAAATGAATGTGGAGGTGTGAAATTAAGAGAACGTGAAGTTCCGTTTTATAAGAGATGTGGGGGTAACCTTATTAAAAGTTGGAAATATTATTTTATAATAAAATAATTTTCGGATTCTAATGGCACCAAAATAATTTATTTAGAGGTTTAGGTGGGGATGGTTCGAAAAAAATTCAACAAATAGGTTTTAGAAAGGTTTAGGTAACCATATTAATCTTATCTTTGATATTTAATTGTTAGTTAAATAGTTTGACATTGACCGAGTCTCTTTGTATTTTTATATTATATTATTAATAAAATTACTATAAACTGCCAAGAGAAACCCAAGTGGTTCATTATTAATATATATAACCTTATCAAAGACCTTTGGCCAAACCAAATATTTTAATGAATATTATATCAATTAATGTTATAGTATTTGTTTTAAAAACATAATTAGTTCATTTTTGAAACTATTTAGTATTTTTTTAAAGACATTAAAACATTATCACATAAAATAAAATTTATTTACCCTTCCCTATCATGTCATATTAACCTATAAAATTAGTGGAATTAATCAGAAGGCTCAATTTACATCTATTTGGAAATTTATTATATCAATTATTTTAATATTTCATTAATAAGGTAATTACGACATCATCATTGCGTCATAAATAAATCAAATTTTTAAATTTAAAAAAATTATAAATAAAATACCATTATATAGGAATTTTTTTTATCTTTATAAATAATATTTATAGTTGAATATTTATTTTGCGTATCCCTATATTAAAAATTATTTAGCTATTAAACTTTGAATATAACTCTTTTAAATATTATTTAAATAAAATAATAATAAATGTCATAATCTAATCCATGTGGATAAAAGTGGATCATATTTTATTCCTAAGGTTTTTTGGTCGATTTACACTTATCCAACAGAATTAGGACATGTAATAGGGTAATTATGATATCATTTTTTCCCTTAATCACCCTATTAACTTATAACTATTGTAAATAAAAGTCTAAAGTTACTATTCACCAAAAATTATTTTCATTATATTGAACCAAATTTTACTTACTAATATTAATCATGTCTCTAGGATTTTTGAAATTCAACCCACAGAAGAGGTAAAATTATGCTTTATGCAAATTTTCTAGTGCTCTTATGTGGTGGGTAAAAGACGGTAAAAAGTTCAATAAATTTTTTTTAAATCTAAACTTTTTATAAAATGACTCCAATTAATTAAAATGAACTTAAATAGTTATTATGTATCTATTTTGATCTAAAATATATTTAAATAAAATAAATACTTATTTAAATAAAAAGGCAGTTTTAACGAATAACGCAGTGTTTTTCACTATTCATCAAAATTGAATGTTTTCAAAAAAATTGCCAAAAATCCATCCTATGCTAATTTCAATACTCCAAATTCAAAAATGAAGTCTTTTTTGAAAAATAAAATTTATAAAATTTAAAAAAGTGGGTATTAATATTCATAATGTCTAGTTTGGTTGGTAGCACAGTGCTAGAACCTTGAAGTTGCATACAATGCATGCTATTTCATTATTCAAAGGGAATCATACCATGGAAGCTTGGGGGGTTACAGTGAATTATCCAAAAGTTCTTTATTTAACTCCAGATTTGCTGGAACACATAGTCTTGACCAAAATCTCACAATTACTTTTTTATTAACATTGAACTATGATGATTTGCCTTTTTTGATTGCATCTACTTTCGTTGGAATTCTCACATCATCGTTTTAAGCCTCCTTTCAACTTTACAAAAGAGATAGTTGAGTGATCATTTGTGAATGTATTGTTTATTTACCATTATTTATGATTCTCATGTCTGTATTCATCATATCTAATTAGATTGGAACCCACTCCATTTTCATCAATGATAAAATTACTGGGTCCTTTCTACATAGAGCATCTTTCAACTTGTTCCCTTTCCCAAGGTGGTAATGGATTGATCATTCATAGTCTTTGATCAGCTGTAACATTATTGTTGGTGTAATTCAACTCTTTCGGTGTGAATATATACTTGTGGCTTTTGGGATCTGTATATATTTCACCCTTCTTGCCAAAAAGTTAATGTCACCAAATTTTCAAAGGAAAGATTACTATAGCCAACTCCAGATCATGTTTTATATAGTGTTGCACAAAACCATTCAATTTCCTTGAATCATATGCATTGAATTTCTCATTTTTCATCAACACACATCTCGGGCCCTTCTTCGATGCATCACTGAACACAATGAAATGTTTTCTACTTATACATAGTGTGAGTATGGACATAGTGATAGGCCTTCTTTTCAACTCTATGACACTATCTTCACATTCATCATTCCAAGAAAACATGACTCCCTTCCATGTTATCATGGTAATAGGGTTTTAAAATCATGAGAAATTTCTCCCTAATCAGTGATAGTATCCAACTATCCCAAGGAAGCTATGAAAACCTATCAAAATTTTTGGCCTCATCCATACCTCAATTGAATTTATCTTGGAGGGATCCATAGTTATCTAATATCTTTTGATGATACTTTCCAAGAATTAGACTTCCTACAAATAGAACTCACACATGTTGTACTTTTCATAGAGCTTCTCATTTCGAAAGGTCTCTGGTACAACTCATAGATTATCTTCATTCTGTTCCATGGTTTTGGAGTATATAAGAACATCATCTATAAAGACTAGAAATGTTTTTTCATGGTAATCTATAAATACTCTATTGATCAAGTACATGAATATTGTTTGAGAAATAGTGAGTCTGAAAGGCACTAATATGAATTCATAGTGAATATACCTTGTAAGAAAAGAAACCTGGGGGAAATCCTCCCTCTTCACCCATACATGGTAATATACCAACCGTAGATCCACCTTGGAGGATTATTGTGCTCCACATAGTTGATCAAAAAATTAATCAATTTTTGGAAAAGTATACTTGTTCATTATCTTGATTTTTTAGCTCGTGAAAATAAATTCAAATGCACATTGACTCATCCTTCCTCTTAACGAAGAGGACAGGTTCACACCAAGGTGAAGAACATTGGAGTGTAAACCAATTATATAGATTCTACTATAGTGGGTTCTTTAGCTCCTAAAGTCCAAAACAACCATTCTATATGAAGCCTTGGAAATTGTAAATTCCCAAGTTGATTAATCAAAAATTCAGCACCTATTTTAAGAGGAATACTAAGAAATTCCTTGTGAAACACATCTGTGAATTCCCTCAAAGTAAAAATTTCATTGAGGATGGTTCCTTCCATAGACTCAATAATAATAGAATGATAAAAATTCTCATATTTCGGTAATATCTATGCATTATAAATTTTTTATAAATAAGATTCATCCTTCTCCATGCACTTGAACAGAATTGGGGGTCGATTCTCTATATGGAGAGTTATTTCCCTCTAATGGAATTTTTTGTCTCTATATAGGTAAATCCAATCCATTCTGAGAATTACATCAAATTACCCCAGAGGGAGTATGAAAAGGTTTTTTTGAGAATTTTCATTCCACAAATTATGATAGGGTAGGAGTTATATTTTAGGGATGAAATAATTTCCCCATTTTCCATTCTCACCAACATCTATACTTCTATGATTTGTGGTGGTTTTTGGATTGGTCTATTAAACATTAGGGTTATAAAATAATGTGTAGAATTAGAAAAAAAAATTAAATTTTCTCTCCATGAATGAATAACTACTATACCTATCACCACATCATTTTTGGGGTTCACTTCAATAGTAGAGAGGGAAAAATCTCCCTCTCACTGGCTTAGAGGTTGTTGGTTGATTTTGAAAACCCTTGTCTTATGGAATTGGTTTGAAACTCACCCTAATTAGTTGTATTTGTAGAAATGTACAATTCAATGAGGATCGAATGGAGAATTTATTTCCTATATAATCATAGAAATTTTATCTTGTTGATAGTTATTGTCCTGGTGCCATTCTATTCCACACCTAGAGCATTTCCTCATCCCCTTTCAGACAATTTCTGGGGTTCTTATTTCTACAGCATTGGCAAGTGGGGTGATGGAATTTGTTAGCTTAGTAAAATTTATCTATCTTACAATCATAATTAATTTCCACTATCCAATTCTTATCCCCATGATACCAATAATATTCTCCGATCTATATTTTGACTTTGAGGGAACATTAGAAAATTTACTCATTGCTAACAATGTCATGGATCAGTAGTGATTTCTATAGGCCAAATTTCATCCCACAAAAGAATATTAAACCATGAATTATGTGGCAATGACAAATCCAGAGGAATATCATGAAATCCTTGTTATTCTTTCATCATACACTCCGATCAATTCGTCATTTGTTTCTTGAGGGAAAAGAAGCCTCTTTCAATCTTAACTTCGAGAGTGTGAGGAAAATATTTATCAAAAATTATTTTTCGAAAATCTATCCATTCCTATTCCTCAATATCTTCTTTGGATTTTTATTTTTGATCAATGTACACTATTGATCAACTTCACCCACCTTATAATAAGAAAGCAGTAGAACCTTCTATTTTATGGAGCATTGAAGGATGGAAAAGATATTTTAAATGGATATGACCCATTGTTTGGCGATCGAGGGATCAGATGATCCATTGAAAGTTAGAGGCCATTATCTCCTGAAGATCTATATTAAAAATTGTTTTTAGGGGTGTTTAAATTTCTTCTTGACCCATGTTTCTATTCAATATTTTAGATAACTGAGAGAGTATCATGACAATATTTATGATCCCAGATCCAATCAGATTGGGCATATCATTAGAACATTCATTACTTTGATATTCAAGTCGGTTGTTAGCCTGAGTCCTCCTACCAACATCCATTGGATATAATAAAAGAAAAATTATTATTATATATTTTAAACTGTTAAACACATAAGAGGAATCCAATGAGAAAACGGTATAACTTATAAATTACATTTTTTCTTTAACTTATGAATTTATAGGCTTCAATCTAATTTATCCACGATCGATTTCCAAATATATATTCTTATGGGATTTTACTGTCACTCCCTAAATAATGGTTCAAAATAATATTATGAATTTACAAAAGAATTTCCACTGATATTATCGAAACAATATTGCTGTAACACCTATTTTCGTGCACTAGTTCTCATTCAAGCCTAGATAAAAGCTATGTTTTTGGGTTTCACCCCTGGATACATCTGTGAAGGATCCACCTACACCTGTTAGTATCCAGACAGGGATATATTTTCATGATAAACCTCTTACTCTATACTCCCCAAACTTTTGTGATTATTTTCTTATACTCAATCTTATCTCTAAGAATTTCAGTAGATTTTTTTAACCCTAATCCCAAAATAACTAAACCTATCATTTGATACCAACAATAACAACCTTGATCTTTATTAAACACATAAACATGACATATTACATAAAATCTCACTTACGACAACTATGAGGATTGGGTGGTCTTGTGTCTTGGGAAATTAGGGACATTACATAACAACATGAAAAATGAAATATAAAATCTTTATTTCAATCTTATTTGACATGAAAAACTCATTCCTTAGTACTTAACACTACATGGGATCACCTGGGGAAATACATAAGAAAGGGTTTGGATATAAATCCTAGTGAAAAAGAAATATGGAATGGAATTCATAATATAATACATGTTTGGAAATGTTCATATCAATGGGGAATAATAGAAACATGAACATAAAAGAATGATATAACGTGATTAGAATAACCATGAAATGTGGAAACAACATAAAACATGGCATTAACTAGATACATGGCTCATTGCACATGAATTAGAATGATTAAAATATAATTTCACATAAATTATCATGAGTAAACCCTCATTTCACATGGCGTATCATGATACTAAAGATTACCGAATGCACTGGAGTGCTATTAGGCAACACCCTTCATAATCCTTTCAATCTCATTCATAACATGGATTCATTCAACAACATAATTTATTCCATGATAAAGGAATGTGGAATAAATACAAGAAAATATATAATAAATAAGTATATGATCATAAATGTGAATAACCTTGATAGTGAAATGAGCATGATATTTACAACATGATGATTTTTTCATGGGAAATCACGGTGCAATTTCAACAACCAAATGATGGTAAATAGAAATTTACAAAAATGGCTGATGAGAGAGAAACAAATTCTATCATCATATAAATATAAAGTGTAAATTAAAGGGTTCATATAAATTTATGTCAAAATGCATGTAAATTGAAAAATTAAGGCATAACATAATAAGGAAAATTGATGAAAGAGGATAAATGGAATAACACTTATAAAATTTCAACATGGTTACAGTTGTACATCAGAGAGATTGATAATATTTAAAGGGTTATATAATCACTAAAACATAATATGGGATGTATGGGGTGTGTTAAAATATACACCATTATTTTTAATTGAAAATTAAAATGTTACAATAATATAAGGAAACATGGACACAAATGAAAAAGGAAGGAAGGTGAGGATCCCTTACTTGAGTGTGTGACTTCAAAAGCTTGAAGAGGGTATTCGTGAGAGTTTGGGGAACCTTTATAGGATTATATAGAGGGGATGGAAGAGTAGGGACTTCTTTATGGATTTTGAGTTATGATAATTTGGATCATGGGTGGGTTTATATAGTAATTGAGAGGGGAATTCTTTAATATTTCAAAAACATTAGTTTTGGAATCTATATAAGTAAATATTCAAAAAAGAAAAAATTATCATGGGGATTGCACATCATTTTTCAAAAGAATAGTTTAAAAAATTATTTAATATGTAAAATGGCTGAAGTTATTAAAATATCAGCCTTACTTATGTGAATGTGACTCACACTTTCAAGGAAATGTTTTTTAAATCTTAAAAATATTTAGTATGTCTTGGACGATTCCCTATGCCATTATAAAATAAATAAAACAAATCTAAAATCACATTATTTTAATGGGTAAACTTATATTGGGTCTATAATACCCATTATTGTATTTATTACATCATTTTGGGGTCTATATGATTTTAAAAAAACACATATTTTATTTATACAATATTTAATTTTTACCCAAAACTTCAACAGTCTCATAAAATTAGGAAAATTTCACAGTTGGATAATTTCGATGACATGATTCAAAAAATAATATTAATTTTCTCTAAATAATTTTATAAATATGTGAATTTCCCATTTTAAAATGTAAACGAAAATTTATTGAAAATTCACTAGTTTAGAAAAAAAAACAATTTTCTAACCAAAATAAAAATAATATTTGACTTCATAAAAAATATATATTAATTTATTATTTATAAAATTATTCTGATAAAAATATTTTATAAAAATATAAATTATTTCAAAAAATCATTACTTCTCAAAAATAAATTCTTTTAAAATATATATTCGATTTTATCTTATTGATATTAAGAGTCATATCAAAATGAATAATGAATCATTTTATCATAAGGAATTGATATAATAATAATTTGTAAGAAATTTTTTATGATGTAATTAATAAACACCATAGTTTAGTGTAATAATTTATATATTTCTCTAAATTAACATTTTTTCTCGAAAAATCAATTTATCAAATCGTCAATTTTTTTTGAAATATATTCTCAAAATTGAATTTATGGAATATGAATTCTATTTAAAAAATTTTATTACATAATAATTAACTAATATATTATTACATAATCCCTTTTAACACCCATATAAGACAAAAGGGTAAGGTGTGAGATGATGATAGACTCTTGGGGTGACTCGGATAACATCGACCAGTAGTAATCTATATTAACATGAAATTCTCCCATATGTGATTACATTAAAGCTTAAGGTGTTAAAGCTCATCTTGAACTTGGTCATATAGGAAGCCCAGTGACGCTACCTTCTTTCGGAGCTCTGAAAAATGAGCTTCGTATGACCTGAGTCTACTGGATGATGCCATCCTCTCCATTGTCCGTGTCAAAAGGATTTTTTTAAAAACCTAATATTTATATCATTTGTGTGATCATTGTTCAACAGATTTATTATCAATTTTAATGATACATAATGGTTATTTAAGCCCAATAAAAAATAGAGTTCATGTGTTTTATATGTCAATAAGTCTTTAAAAAAAGGGAATTTTATTCATCATTGACCGGGTCATTACATCTTTCAAATACGAGATAGTGAAATTTGTATTCCTCTAAATATAAATGTTAACGGTTGTACACGTCTTCATATTGGAACCTAATTTCACATGTAGTCCTCCCATTAATCCAGATGTATAATTTTCTTCACGATGAGAGACAATTTTCAATGACACCCCTTGAAGGTGAATGATCTTTCTTATGTGTAGATACAATAAATATGCAACCGAACTATGCTTATAAGGACCTATACCAACATTCTATGTTGGTAAAATATCACCCATATGAAATAACGACCCTTCACTATGAAAAGAAGACCTGTGAAAAAGTCTATGGATTTGTCATCTCAATTCTACTTTGAGATCTCTAGGGGATGCAATAGACCTAATGAAATTAAGTTCTCATCCATCACCCACTGAAAAGTGGGGCACTAAGTGACACTGTCAGCTATGCTACGTATCGTACCAGACCACCTAAGCATCTATTGAATGTCCTTTTACATATTCCCCACATCGGGATATAGAGCTAGGGGAGATGTGTGGATTTTCAACATCACCACCACCCACATAAATAATATTACTATTTCTCACCCCTAGAACATGATTAAGTGATTTCCTCCATAAGAATATCCATATTGTGACTTTATATGGATATCTAATCATATAAAACCACACAGTAGGTTTCTCAAAGCTGGTACTCCCTCACACGCATGACAAGAGAAGGATCCAACACCATCTACTGAAGAAAGGATGAACCATTCTTCCCCACCAGGGTCTGCTGCATGGAAGATAACTAATTTGGAGCTTCCTACGCTAAAACAGATTAGGGAATTCCTACAAATGGAATCTTCTACAAAGTTTCCCTTCTTCTGAGTATAGAATATATCGATGTCTTAGTCTTTTTGTAACTCCAACAAACATCATTGTCTCAGGTTAGTTCTTATAATTTACAACATACATAAGACTCTAGTAGTTTTTGCAAACCACAACACACTCTTACCGAAGGTATTGTCTCCACATCCTCAAGGAAAAGTCTACCTTCATTAGGTTTAGTTCGTGAGTTGGATAGTTCTTCTAATGGGTTCTCATCTTATTCAACCCATATATTATATCTACCTACTGCTACATCAACACTATGTTATGCTCAGCTCCTATGGAATCACAAAACACTATAAACTCCACAGCCTCCTATGGTAGTCTCAATATTTTAGAACTTTTCATCTTATACCATATATCCTCAGAGTCTATCTGGTACTCCAAAGACTAGGTAATTATATTCCTTTTCTATTTCTAGGCATTCAATATGGGTTGGACCCTAGATAAATCTGCCAAAAATCTCCTATAGTACCCTTCCCAGCCAAGGAAGCTCTGTATGACTAAAAAGTTATTGGTTGGATCCCATGAAATCACTTCTTTTATCTTTTATGGAACCATGGCTAAACCATAATAAAAAATTACATGCCTTATAATGTGTAACTCATGAATATAGATCTAGTACATCGAAAGATTTCTGTAAATATACTTCTCTCGAAGAAAATCAATGGCCATAATCAAGGGATATGCATCGTCCAACACCATTGTAGAGTTGAATAGCATGTATTCAATGAAGACAATAAAAACATTTCCATGTTTGTCTAGAAGACCAAATTCATTAATTACCTAAACCCAGTGGAGGAATTCATCTCACCAATTGGAATCACTAGGAACTCATAGTGTTCATAGAAACACCATAATGGAAAATTTGGAATATCAACGTCTCGGACACCAAGATAGTGGTAGCTAGACCTAATATCGATCTTGAAGAACCCTCTCATGCCTTGAAACTGCTCAATGATGTATTCAATCCTTGTAAAGGGATACCTATTCTTTATCATGGCCTGGTTCATGATATGGTAATTGACACAAAGCTACAAGATCCCATCTGCCTTTTTCATGAACAACACTGGAGCTTCCCAAGGGGATACATTGGGTCTGATGAAACCATTCCCTTTATGGTCCTCCAAATATATCCCAATCTCTCAAATATTGGTAGGTTCCACATGATATACAATAAAAGATATTTAGGTAGTCCTAAGATGCATGTTGATGAAAAAATTCATCTCCAACCTCGAAGGTAGTCCCAAAACATATTTAGGGCAGACGTCTATATAATCCTCCACAAAATAAGGAACCCATATGCCTGAATATATTGTTTCATGAAGGAAAACACACTCCATTTTATGGGTGATGGAATTTATCCTTATTCTCGCTGACCCCACGTTCCTGGCAATGAGATCTCTCTTAGTAGAAAAAGAGAATCTTGTCCCCAAAATGCGTAAGGATCTGAGAAGTTTGTAGTGGAAGTAATTCTAGTAATTATACATGGAATGAAAATCAATACCATATATGAAATTATAGGGTTCCATTGTGATAACTAAAATGTCACATGTAAACATCTCTTCACCAAGTGATAGCTCTTAATGCGGGAAGATAAAGATTATCGAAAAATAATTCCTTGTAGGAACCCCAATAAAAGCTATTGTGCAAGTGAATTTACTGATACCTCCATCTCATACACCATGAGTATGGATATTGAAGGAATAGATGTACCATGTGTGTACTAGTACTAAGGAAAGAGTAAAAAACACATAAATCACACCTTATATCATCTTGTGGTCTGCTAGATCATATAAATTCATATCTTATAAATTAATATGACCCCAATCACCATCTCCCTGTGCCTAATGTGGGCCGCCATGTGGTGGTGGAGGAAGGATCTCATAGCATCGTACACCATATATAGATCTTCATGCTCCTATTCCAACTCTACCTTCTTAGGGACCACCCTATCCTTATATAAGAGATCGTTGATCACTATATGGCCTCTACCATGGAGGTCCATCAGTTTTCATCCTTGATTTCTCATCATGGATGTCATGGAAGTAACATTACATGTGACTCTACTGGTCACAAGTAAAGTGACTCCCATATTTGGGAATACCGTCCACTCTTCACTGTATCAGTTCCATGTAACTATTTGAATGAACATGTTTGTGGAAGTTTCTCCTACTGCAATATCCTTAAACCTATACTCTAATAAGATGATCTTATACTCAATAGGTGGAGGTGGTACAACCTACCGACCTGGATTATGGGTATCGTGGTATGAACAAGGAACTAAGGTAATATTTCTCATTGGATCATCACTACGAATCAGAGCTGGTATCCTAATATGATGTCATCGTGGAGGCATCCTAGTTGTTATCAACATGTATTTTGGTTAGATGACTATATATATATACATATATATAATTGGAAATATGACTATAAAATTATATTCAAAGATTTATTCATATATTATTCATGTACCATTTATCCTTGAAGGAAATCACTCATCATGTTGAGTTGAGAAGTAAGTCATCATTTTCCTGGTGAATGGATACGTCAGCCGTCACAATATCACTTGAATCTCTATCCTAAGAGAAACACTCCAGATACATTAACTTTATTTCTATAATACCCAACCAAATCCCTTTTAGAGAACATCCAAATAGAATACCAAGGACTGAACCACAAGTGATATCAATATATCATGACTCGACTTATGTCGGGGGTTATGTCTCAACTACCCTAGGCCCGACTACGTAAGCTAGTGGATGGAGACTAGTGTTGAACGAATCACTAAATCATGGAAGACTTTTCCTAATTACATGTGAACAAAAAAATAGGCTCAATCAGGAACTTATGAGGGATACAGTAAAAGATGAAGTACTTCTAGTAAGTGAACTTATCATGCATGATTCTCTAGATAGTATAAAAGTACAGTAGTGAAAAATAAAAACCAATGGAAATAAATTCCCAACTTGAAATGTGTCCCAACCTGATAGAAAATTTAAAACTAAATGTAGTGAGAGACGATATCCAAATTCTTATGCTCCAACCACCATGCGTGGTCTAAGCACCTAGTATCCTTATTCTCCTCTGAATTCACGGTAGACCAATCCATCAAGTACAAAGCACACAAGACATGTTTGAAAATCCCATGTTGGGGTGAGTATATATATACCTATTATAATGAATCATATTGGGGAAGTAGGATTAGTAATAGATACAATGTAATATAAAGATACTCTATAGCACAAGGTACAATGAAAGAGTGAAACTCAACCCAAACAAGAGTGAATGTAATCTCATCCAATCATAGGGGGATAAATAGGTTGAGTAGATGAACTAACCATCAATACATCACTACATATATTATGAGATTAAAATAATCCAACCATGAAAAGAGAGACACATAAAGCATGTGTAATTATATGAACATATTCACCTCTCCTTAAAGGAGAGTGAAAAAACCCATAGGCTGTGTAACATAAGAGGATGTATATATATTCTTAGTCAAAGAATCCCAAATGAAAGAGTAAGGGGTACTCTATCTCACAACTAAGATTATTAATAATAGTATCCAATAGTTACAGAATCATAATACTAATGACCAAAATCTCTTGTGTCTATCCTGAACACACATATCTTAATAAATCTTTCACCACATCATTATACTATCTACATTGGGTGGCATTGAATATCCCGCACATTTTTTGATCACGTCAAAAAAAAATCTTAGTGGGGAAAGCATCCCTCCTCCCCAAAAGTCCAAATATATTCCAAACCACATCTCTTCACAATGATGAAATTATAAGTGTCCAAAAATTCGTGATAAAGATTCAATGTCATGGAATGAAAGGAGCGTCCTCCTCTGATAGTCACTGAGGAAATCAACTTCCTAACATAACTGTAGGGTAATTATTTATATTTTCATCTAGGAACTACAATATATATCTATTATATAGGGTAATTCCTAGAATAATTATTTGGCTAACTCCACATTTGATCCCTATGTTTGGGTAATTCTTGGAAATCTCTAGTGATCCAGCTTGATAACTAACATCGCTAGGTGTCGCGTTAGTGCGTTCCAATCTTGGAACATTTCAAATTTTATCTCAATTTATTCCACCTTGGGAATAATCATGTTATCCATAGAAAAAAATTCATTATTGTCTATATGAAGGCCAAAACATAAGTTCAAATGATGGAGATATGAGACATTGAAATTTCCTGAAAAGGGACTAAGGGGTACACATAATCTCAGGGGGACTATAGTATGTGTGGACCCACTCCACTACTTGATCGTTTACCTATCTTGAGAATGAATCCATCCCATGTTTCTATAATTTACATTTTGGTTGACTACAAGGAATGTCATTGCTATCTTGGACCATGGTAGTGTGAAGAATGTTGTGGATGTGTGCTGGTGGTACACGACTGTATACCTTACCCCATTTGTTCCGACATGGGTTCCCATTAATGAGGACCTTTAGATGGGTTAACAAACTGGGAATGGGGGTACTGGGAGTTAAATAGAAACTAATTTTCTTGTTAACATTAAATTTTATGTAACCCTATTGTTGCTGCTGATGGGGTTACACGGTGTGTGTTCTTCATTGAACATGATTTGTTGTTAGATTTTTTGAAGAAATCGTAGATTTTAAGATATACATCCCACGATTAAAATCTATTCAATCCAATTCAGGTCCAATTCTATCTAAATCCAAAAGGGTGGATATAGTCACAGAACAAGATTTCACTATTCCTATCATTAGAAAATCCCCTCTTTTTTCCACACAGTTTTGTATGATCATTGTACACACTATCATTCATCAATGGATCGATTTATTGATCACAGAAAAAAAGATCAAGCATCTCTAAACCATGATGAATCCAAGTCCATTACTTTTTCAACAAACCATTAATAGTTTTTCAATCCTATATGAATCAAAGGGTTCGATAAAATTTGTTAGCTCTTCGAAAAGTAAATTCGGGACCATCGGTATCTGAATGGTGAGGAACATGAAGAAACATGGGTGAAAATCACAAAAACCAAGGTTTAAATACCCTTATATAATAGTTTGTTGAAAATGATCTAGAATAGTAATACTTGGGTTAGAAAAACAATAATTAAATAAGTTAAATTTTCTACATAGTCACATTCAAGGCCACTATTGGTGTAGATCCATGAATGTGAGTGGATATTCTCAATAAATTAATCAAAGGAAAAAAAAACCAAATAATAAGTCATACCATTGTTATGGATTGATATATGGTGAAGAACATGTCCAAAAATAGTTTGGGAGGAGCTGCAACATTTGTTTCATCCATATATGCTTGAACATAAAGTTTCTTTGTCATTTACCAAAGGGTTCATGAATATACGAGATAGAGAGCATCATCAGTGATTAAAATATTAAGAGGCCAACTGAGGAAACAATTCACTAATGATATATTTTAAATCACTTTATATTTGGTTAAATTAATTATATAATTAATTAAATAATTAAATAAGACCACTTAACATGATTTCAATGAGTGATTGGTATGAACGTCCCACACCACCTGATTTTATGTCTCGCCATAGAAAACACCCTATTTTTCACCAAACCGTGGTCTCACATTTCTAATTCTATAGACCTTTTCAGAGTTATAAAATTATCTTTATGATGTTGTGTGTGTGATTTAAAATATTTAAAATATTTTTATAGTTTAAATTCTGGGAACACCGAGCCTCGAAATCATGCTTCATCTCACCTCTTATATTTGGAAATATATATAGAAATATTTCAATTTCTTATAATTAAAATTTAGGCCTCTATAATATATCCCACAAAAATTAATGGGATTAAGGTAAAACATTTTTTATTAATATAGTCTATGTGGAATGTGTAATTTTATTCTACATTTTAATTAAATAATTTTGTTGTAAATGTATATTATAAATTATATTCCAGTAATAGGAATAATGAAATGTATATGGACCGTACCGTTCCATAGAAACTATTATATAGTATGAGATATCGTACTTAATTTTTTTTGGGATGATGTTTGTGAAAGAAAACATATTGTCCCAGAAAATGTTGAGGAGACAATGAAAATGTTAAAGCCTACTCAGACTCGTGTTCAAGCATCAAAAATACATAAAATGAGTCTCACCAACAATTGGATAAAATATTGGTAATTTCAATTAGAATATTTTTCTTTCTTGAATATATCTTTTTTTGTGGGTGTCATAAGGTTTGGAAATAAGGTAAAACTGAGCTAGAAGTACATTGGACAATTTGAAAAATAGAATTTTTTTTGAATTGAACCCTAATCTATCTTACGTTGAAGGTTTTATTGATATTCTAGATAGGTAAGAGAGTGTTTGAGGAATAAAATTGTTCGACTACTAAATATACATTTAAGAAATAATAAAACAAAGGAAGTGATATGGGAACTAGAGGATATTATAAATAAAAAATACCCTCAATTAATTAGATAGTAATATCCACGAAATGTTTGTAATGATATTTTTATAAGATGGAAAAATGTAACACCCTGAGGCATAATGAAAATTTTAATTTTTTATAAATTCAATCTCTTTAGTATCTTGCAATACCGACAATAATGAGACTAAATTATTGTATGTGGAAATTATATTTTATTATAATTAAAATAAATATCAAATTATAATATTTAATGTCCCAAATTTGTATTTCTATATGGTGAATATCAATTTTGTTTTTATTTGGACAAAATTAGCCTATAATGAAGTTTAAAATTATCACTTAGAAAAAATATTTTATGAATATCAGAAAATATAGTTTCCAGAAATTCCCATATTTATTTATGACGTTTTAGTAAAATAAGTATAACTAAAAATTTATCAACTAGAAATTTTATATAAATAATAAAAAAAATATTTTCATGAAAATAATATATTTATCAAAAAATTAATTATTTTTCAGAAAAGTGTATTTATTTAAAAAGGAATAATGTATTTCCATTTTAATTAGTTAATATAATATTTAATAATTAATTATATAAATAAATTTAAGATATTATATACCTATATATTTAATTTCAAATACAAATAATTTTTTTACTTGTTATATAGGTAATATAAGAAAATCATACGCTTGAGAATTATATTTCATGAAAAAATGTTTTTTCTATAAGTTTTTTGGGATTATTTTGAATAAAAAATTATCTATTATTTGGGATTAATTTGATTAAATGAATTCTATATTATGAATTAGAATAAAAAATATTAGTTATCAATGTTTACTTAATTTTTTGGCATAATTATTAGTAAAAACATTAACAAGTTAATTTACATGGTTGAGATTACAATTATGTTTTCCACATTACATGTTATTTTGTAAAAAAATTACAAAAAAAAATTACTTGATAAATTTTATTTAATACATTGAATACATTCGTCTAAATAATCTAATAAGGATAGTAGATAAATTAATATGTATTTAAAAACTAGTTATGATGATTAAAACTAAAAAGGTAATGGTTAATGTAAATGATAAGGAAAGAACATGTTTATAACATCTTAAATATTATATTTTGGAAGTATGGATGGACCTTAACATATTTAAACTACAATATTTACTAATTTTTATGGAACATTGGGTGAGATTGACATCCCATTGTTAAATACTTTTGGGTATTAAAAAAATGAACTCCTCCTTGATTATAAAAGGGAACTCCCTCCCCTAATATATTTACTTTTCTCAAGAAAATTGGACCTACTAAAACAATTATAAAAACTCACCCAAAATCTTTATCAACATCTTATAGGTTCTGTAATTTCAAAAGACCTACCATAAGGACCTTAAGAGGATATCAAAAGAATGTTTCTATAAGAGAAGGTTATCTTCTTAACAAAGCACATTTGTTTTCATTACTATTTGAAAACCATGAAGTATATATTAAATCAAACAATATAATAACACTATTTTCCGCATAAACATGTAATTTTTTATTTTAATTTAATAACCTATACCCCTATACTCTTCCATTATATGGGAAACAAAATCATTGATCGTGTGTATGGTGTATTACTGCCTTGTGAATAGATTTAACTCATTTTTGATCAACAAACCTATTATTTCAATATAATTATGGAGTTAATGTAAATATATATATTTAATATATATGATATAATTGCAATTATGGAATTATAATATCATATTAACCCTCTTACTTTTAATTCCATTTAAAATAAGATAATCACACTATATTATATGAGGTACTACCACCTCGCGAAGCGATGTGATCCATTTTTTACAAATACAATACAATATATGTAATAAGAAAAAGTTTAATTACTAAATTTGACATATATGACATTGGTTTAAGACTATAACGTTATTAGGTCACCAACTTCTTTAACCTTCCACCCATTAAGAAATTATATCATCAATTGTGTGTATATATGACTTATTTTCTCTACTAAGTAATGTGATTCAAATTTAACATCCCATTTTCTAGAGTTGTTATAAAGATATATATAATGAAAAAATTAATATTTATATTAATATCATTCGAGATATGATTTAACTATAAACTATTTTCATGATCTTGAACTTTCACCAAAAAACATGAATATAGAAAAATGAAATTATCACACAAAACAATAGTTTTAATGAAATATAGTAAACGAATATGTAAAAAGATGTTATAAAAGGATAATATATGATATTATAATTACTAATTTAATTCCATTTTAATTTATTAAAATTATTTAATCAACTTCACACGAGGTTAATAAAATCTTAACAAAATGGAAGCGTGAGGTAAGGGTCCTCATCTCAATTTGTTTTCATTGAAGAAATATTTATATTATGAACCAAATTTATTTTATATGTTGTATATACAACCCCATATACATTTAATACCATAAATACTTAAAATATAATATTAATATGAGTCTAAATTAAAAACATTTATCCGTGGAAACTTCACATTAATGTTACCAAGTGGTATTGAATTTTTTAATTGAATTTATTTTTATTGGGTTATATTAATTACCCATTTTAATTAATATTAATATATTATATAAGTAATAGTTTTTGATTTTTTTATTTACTCATTTGTTTCCTTTTATATTTTATACACATAATACATCCATTTATTAATCCCCACTACAATGGTATGATATTTGAAATTGATTGTGTTTCAACTTCTATTTCATTAAGTCGGGTTTATTGACATACACTTATTTACATTACATGGTTTATATACATTAAATTTTATATAATTTACACGAATATATATATATATTTATGATGATTAATTTTTTTCATGTTTATTCTCCCAGGGTATATAATTTTAATGTTACCGATTAGGTAAAACTTATTGTATTGTCTCACATTCATTTCGGATTATTAACATTATCTTGAAAAATTCACATTCTTATGTTCATTTATATTTATATAATAAATTTATATTAATAATAAATATTATTTTATGATAGAAATTATTATTACTAAAAATGTATATATTATTACATATTTTTTACCATTAATGTTATATTATTAACTATGAAATGATTGAAAAATTCGTATCCTTTACTGTAACACCCAAGACTTTTATGTGAAATATTTTTTTTATGTTATATAAATCATGAAAGGAATCTTTCACTACACACAACACTAGCTTGGCTTGCTTTACACGCAACCACGGCCTTCCTCGATAGCTTGTGTCGTACGTAATACCGAGTTTCACTAAACAATGATATGCTATTAAAATATTATTAAAACTAGCCGTTATGAATAGTAATAACCACTTTTTGAAATTTTATAGATTTTATTTTTGAAAATGGACTTCATTTTTGGATTTGGAATATCGAAATTAGCCTAGGGTGAAATTTTGGTATTTTTCTGAAAACTTTCAATTTTTGATGAATAGTGAAACCACTGAGTGGTAGTTAAAAAACTGATTTTTTCATAAAACTTAATTTTACCACTTCTGTGAGTGTAATTTTGAAAATCCAAGAGATACAGTTGATGTCAGTAAGTAAAATGTGGTTCAATGAGATGAAAATAATTTTTTGGTGAATAGTAACTTCTTACTTTTTTTACCACGGTTAAAAGTAAATAGGGTAATTAAGGGTAAAAATGATATTATTATTACCCTAACACATGTCCTAATTCTATTGGACAAGACTAATTAGACCAAAAACAACCTTAGGAATAAAATATGACCATTTAGTCCCACTTGGATTAGATTAGGACATTTATTATTAATTTATTTAAAGAAGGGTTAAAATAGTTAAAATCAACGTTTAATAAGTAAATCATTTTTAATATGGGTCTATACATAAGATAAATTCTACTATAAATATTAATTAGAAAGATAAAAATATTTAATACATAATTATATTTTATTTTTAATTTTTAGACTTTAAATAAGTTAATTTATGTATGACACAATGATGATGCAGTAATTATCTTATTAATGAAATATTGACAGAATTGATGTTATAAATACCCAAATAAATGTAATTTGAGACTTTTTATGAATTAAACTAATTTTATAGGTTAATATGACATGTTAGTATTGATTTAAGTAACTTGTTTCGAACTAGTCATTCTGTTATGATTTTCACAAAAATCAATTACTAAATAGTGTTAAAATTGACATAAAATAGTTTTTAAAACAAATATAATATTATTATTTGTTATTTTATTCCTAAAAATCTAAGGTTCGGCCAAATTACTTAGATAAGGTTATATATTTTAATAATAAACAACTTGGGGTTTTTTTGGCTTGATATAGTACGTTTATTAACCTTATATTGTAAGAAAACAAGAAGACACGGTAAAAGTTAAATTGTCTAACTTAAAGTTAAGTCTAAATGATAATGTTAAAATTGATACCTAAACATGTCTAAATTCTATTGGATGAGAGGATTTAGACCCCTACCCACCTTATCTTCTAAATATATCAATTTTGAGCTATTAAAAACCGAATTTGACTTTATAATAAAATAATATTTTTAGTTATTCCAAAGGTGCCCCTCTCCTCCCTTATAAAAGGGCACCTCCTCCCCCTCTTTCTCACACCACTTTGAGCCTTAAAGCTCGGCAAAAACCTGTCAATTTCTCCTCTACACTTCCCTAGAAACATCTTATAGGTTCTGGTATTCTTGAAAGACCTATTTTAGTGCCCTAAAAGGAGGTCTCAAAGAAGCACTTCAAAGAAGAGGTAATGTCTGTTACCGATTCTTTCATCTTTATTTTTTCTTCTACTTCTTCTTCTTTAGTTGTTTCATTATGAAGTAATAAAATCAGTATCACTAATATACTGATATGTTATTATAAGTATGAAACAACCCTATTTCACCATATATCCATCCTACGGAAAAAGAAATCACCGCGCGTGCGTACGTACGGAATACCGTCTCCACGACGTGGTGTAATCGATTTTCCACCACCACCTTAATTGAATGGGTATAATGGTGTAAATAATGACTATATATGACTATTATAAAGTGATATTGATTCTGAAATATTATACATATACTATAATACAATTCCACGATCATTGGAACGATATCATCACTCGTGCGTACGTACAGAATACCGTCTCCAAGATGTGATGCGGCTCATTCTACATGATCTTCATTTCATATAAATTAATATGATATATATTACATTAATACCATTCTGGAAATGAGGTATCTATAACCTAAAGAGAAGAATAATAATTTATTCGACAAAACACGCATAAGAACAAAAAGTAATAAACACCCGAATAACAAGTAGTAATGAAATATTACTAATAAGAAGATAATAATATGACCATATATGATATAATAACAATAATTATGATTCTGGAATAAGTCAATAACATTATTTAAATCATTATATAGGAGGTTCAGACACTTACGAAGCAAATCGGACCTAAGGTAAGGGAAATATCACAATATCATTTTTATCTGAGATTGTTTATACTTTGGAATTTACTGGGGTGTATTTTATCATCCACATCCATTTTCCCTCAATATGTAATATTTATATCCTTCTAAAATAGTTTATATCCAATTTTACCCTTCGGTGAGTTTTTAGTAAAAAATATGAAAGGAATCTTTTGACGTTTTTCGTACGAGGTACTTTTTAACTTCTCTGACAAAAGAATGAGAAGAATGTTTTTTTAACTTATACAAAATGAATAGATTTTAAAAAAATATTTCCAAGAATCTTCCTTTAAAAGTTTTCAAGTTTATTTTTAATCAACTTTTTTTTTGTTTAGAATTTTATGACATGTTAAGAAAGGAAAATTATTTTTGAAGTAGAAATGATATTTTCCTCAAGAATGGAGTTCAAGTGTTTTATCAAAATTATTTTCCATCTAAGATAATAAAGGGTTCTATTTCTATCCCTATTATTACATTTATTTGATTATGTTGTGATGGAAATATTTTTATGAATTCCTTTATCATATATGAATTGTTTAATGATGTCCCGATGTTTAAGATTCCCATTTTTATTACATGGGTTATGCAATGATGTATGATTTATGATTTTGTGGCACACATAAGAATGGTATCATTATGAGATGGGTGGTACCTATATCTCCCTCCAATTCATTTGGTAAAGATTTTATATCTCATGAGATAGACATGGTTGGAACGGTATGTTATATCGGTTCAGTGAAACACGACTGAAATGAGGAGTGAACTCGGTTCAGAAATGGACTTTGTCCACTAAGATAGTATTGGCAATTAGGTTTGACTAATAAGAAATGATTCTCTATGAATATGTGTGTATGCCACAAATTTTCATGTTTTATGTTATGATTATTGGGATTCCATTTCACTACTATGATTTATCCCATTTTATGAAATTATGCTCTCTTTTGCAGGTTAAGATTTCCAAAAGTTATGTTCTTATGAATATGATGTGATTGATATTTATTTTGTTTACCCTTACTGAGCATTTGAGCTCACCCTTTTGTATGTTTTCATTACCCAAGTCAGGAAGAATGTTATTAAGTAAGATATGCCAAAAGGGACTATAGATATGATGAAATAAATGGGAGACAGTGTAGACGCTTTATGAACCAGTTGTTTATGTTTCCCAGTTTCTAAAGACACTATACCTATATGGTCCTTTCGTGGTTTTGTTATATGTTGTAATAAGTATGCTTCAATTTTGAAGTATTAACAATGTATGTAATGTATGGGTTGTTATAGTTGGTATCAGAGGAAAGGTATAGTCAACCTTTGGAAACTAGGATGTGAAAGCCTTAGTAAGAACCCTAAGGATAAGTCTAAGCATAGAACACAATCTTAGTGTTTTAGAGATGGCCATGAATAACCTAGGATAAGACCTTAAGTGTGAAATTTTATTCTTGATTATGTGGCTTTCCTATTATAATTAGTGTTTCTCAGACTATTCCTCTTGGTTTTAGTCAATGACTGGAACCCGAAGGAACCGTGTTAATGCGGAATGTGACGGGCAATGCAATGATTGTCCCCCTGAGCAACCAAACGTTATGGGAGCTGTAATTCACATCTTGTACCCATGCTCACACAACTTTCTCAAGCTATTAATCATGCATGACTTCCAAACGAGCAAAGGAAGGAGCAACATTCTGTTGAATCCTTCATGAGACAACGTCCACCATCATTCAGCGGATCTACTGATCCATTAGTTGTTGAACAATGGATTAGTACTACTGAAAATATATTGTCAGTTCATCAATGTTCTGAGCATGATAAAGTCATCTTAGCAGTGTATCATTTTAAAGGTGATTCTGATCAATGGTGGAATATTATTAAGAATACGAGGCAAATGGATGAAATTGAGTCCATGGAATGGGACGAGTTAAAGAATTTATTTTTCAATAAGTACTTCCCTCGTATTCTCCGAACAAAGATGGAGAAAGAGTTTCTTGAACTGAAGCAAAAGGATGATGAATCTGTTGGTACCTATGAAGAAAATTTTACAAGACTTGCAAGGTACGCTTCTGGTATTATTATCCAACCTGAGAGTAAGATCGATCGATTATTTAGTGTCTTAAAACCAAGTCTTCGAAGGGCCATATCCATAAGGGACTTCAATAGCTATGAGGAAATCGTTCTATGTGATCTCAAAGTTGAGATAGATATTGGAGTAACCCATCAGTCATATGGGTTTGATAAGAAGAGGAAAATGGAATTCAAAGGAAAATCTAAAGAGCACACTGAAAAGAAGATGAGCTTTCCCTTATACTCAATGTGTGGAAATAAACATGGAGGGAGTTTTCTTAAAGGGACAAGTAAATGTTTCATGTTTGGAAAGGAAGGTCATTGGGCATTTGAATGCCGCGATGATGGGAAGAAGATATCTAATGATGCAAACAAAGGAAGGGATACATAGAATGAACCTACTACACTTCAATGTTTCAAGTTCAAGGATATGGGACATTATGCCAATAAATTCCTTAATCCAAGGGTTGATGATGATGGTTTATGTCAACAAACTCTTAAGGCTAAAGAAAAAGGAAAGTCACATGAAATTTCTATCAGCGATGTGGAGTACGATAACGATGTGGTGAAAGGTACACTTACCATCCACTCTAAAGTAGATAATGTTTTATTTGATTCTGGATCCACCCACTCTTTTATTTATGAAGAATTTTCTAAGGGTATCACCGTATTACCTCAACAATTTGATTTTGAGTTAGCTGTGACAACACCTAATGGCACAACAGTCGCATCAAAAGTTTATAATTCTTCTCCGATCGAAGTTTGTGGGAAAGTGCTTCTTGAAAATCTTGTGATCCTTACTATAGTGGAATTTGATGTGATTATTGGCATGGATTGGATTTCTTTATATGGAGCTCATTTCAATTTCCAAATAAGGGAAGTCACATTTTATATTCCAGAACAATCTATGATCGTCTATCAATGCAAGGATGAACATAAACTTCCAGTGGAAATTCCTTCTAACTTATGGGTCTTGATTCCACTAAATGAAGGTTATTTATCTCAAATGGTTGGTGAGAAACTCACGGTTAAGAATATTCCCATTGTACGGGAGTTTTATGATGTCTTTCCGGAAGAATTACCAGGTCTTCCACCAAATCGTGAAGTTGAGTTTTCAATAGAACTCATAGCGAGTGCCTTGCCTATTTCAAAGACACCTTATAGAATGGACCCAATTGAGTTGCAGGAATTGAAGAAGCAACTCCAAGAGAATCTTGATAAGGGATTCATACGCCCTAGTGCGTCACCTTGGGGAGCACATGTTCTATTTTTTAAGAAGAAAGATGGATCAATGAGACTCTGCATTGATTATCGAGAACTTAACAAGATCACTATCAAGAACAAATATCATCTCCCACGCACTGATGACTTATTTGACCAACTACACGGATCTCAATACATTTCCAAGATTTATCTTCATTCAGGGTATCATCAATTATGGGTCAAAAGGGAGGATATACCAAAGACGGATTTCCGTACAATGTATGAACACTATGAATTTATAGTGATGCCATTTGGTCTTACTAAAGCCTCTGCTATCTTCATGGATCTGATTAATAGAGTCTTTAGAGAATATCTTGATCAATTTGTGGTAGTATTTATAGACAATATTCTTGTCTATTCAAAGAGCAAGAAAGAACATGAAGATCACTTGAGAATTATATTGAAGACTCTGAGAAAGGAGAAGCTTTATGCCAAATTTACCAAGTGTAAATTTTGGCTTCAAAAAGTTTCATTTTTGGGTCACATAATCTCAAAATAGGGGATATCTGTGGATCCAGCAAAAATAGAGGTTATCAAAAGATGGTCGAGACCAACAACAATGACTGAGATCCGAAGTTTTCTTGGTTTGGCTGGATATTATTGACTTTTTGTGAAAGATTTTTCACGATTATCTAATCCACTCACCAAGTTGAATTGGAAAGGAGTTACGTTTGTTTGGATGGAAGAATGTGAAGAGAATTTCAAGGAGTTGAAAAGAAGGTTATCTAGTGCACCTTTGCTCACACTGCCCTGTAGTGGAGAAAGGTTTGTGATCTATAGTGATTCATCCAAGAAGGGATTGGGGTGTGTTCTTATGCAAAATGATATGGTGATAGCTTATGCCTCACGACAGTTAAAAATCCATGAGAAAAATTACCCAACACATGATTTGGAGTTAGCTGTTGTAATCAATGCATTAAATATTTGGAGGCCTTATCTTTATGGAGAAAGGTGTGACATTTATACAGATCATAAAAGTTTAAACTATATTTTCACACAAAAGGAGCTGAATATGTGTCAAAGAATATGGTTGGAGCTGATTAAGGATTATGACTGCTCAATCCACTACCACCCTGGGAAAGCAAACAAGGTGGCAGATGCATTAAGTCGACAAGACCATTCCAATTTATCCATGATGAGGATCACAAAAGAACCAATATTTATGGATTTAAAATGGATGGATCTTGGAATTATAATGGAAGGGGAAAAATATTATCTTTCTCAAATGAATGTTCAACCATCTATACATGTGAATACTAAAGAGGCACAGAAAGAAGATGCCGAGTTACAAAAGAAGGCGAGAAATGTTCCTAAATTCAACCTTGATTGTGATGGGATAATAAAGTTCAGGAATCGGGTTTGTGTTCCTCCCATCCCAGAATTAAAGAAGGAGCTGCTGGATGAGGCTCATAGTTCTTCATTCTCTATTCATACTGGAAGCACGAAGATGTATAGGGACCTGAAAAAGTACTTCTGGTGGGATGTCATTAAAAGAGATGTTGCTGAATATATCTCTCGATGCTTGGTTTGTCAGCAAGTTAAAGATGAGAGACAGAAGTCTAAGGGGATGTTACAACCATTACCCATACCCGAATGGAAATGGGAAAACATCACTATGGACTTTGTCACATGACTTCCTAAAACATCCAAAGGCAATAATGCTATCTGGGTCATAGTTGATCGTCTTACCAAGTCTGCACACTTCATTGCTATTAGAGAGGATTTCTCTCCGGATCAGCTTGCCAGGATATATGTAAAGGAAGTGGTAAGATTGCATGGAGTACCACTCTCTATTATATCTGATCGGGATCCGAGATTTACCTCGATGTTCTGGCGAAGTGTTTAGCATACTCTGGATATAGAGTTGAGTTTCAGCACTGCTTATCTTCCTCAGACATACGGTCAGTCTGAGAGAACAATTGAAACTCTAGAAGGTTTGTTGAGCACTTTATCTATGGATTTCCAAGGTGGTTGGTATCAAAACCTACCATTGGTAGAATTTTATTATAATAATATCTTCCACTCCAGTATTCAGATGGCTCCTTATGAGGATCTCTATGGAAAGAAATGCAGGACTCCAACTTGCTGGGATGAAGTTGGGGAAAGAAAGCTATTAGGACCTGATCTCGTTGATGAAATGGCAGAAAAGGTCAGATCTATTCAACAACACATAAGAGCAGCTTAGAGTTGACAGAAAAGTTATGCCAACAACCGAAGAAAAGACCTAGAGTTTGAAGTGGGTGATAAAGTGTTATTAGGAATATCTCCCTGGAAGAGAGTCATGAGATTTTGAAAGAAGGGGAAGTTGAGCCCTAGATATATCAGTCCTTTCGAAATACTGGATCTTGTCGGGAAGGTAGCTTACCAATTGGCGCTTCCACCGAATATATCTCAAGTACATGATGTGTTCCATGTATCTCTCATGAGAAAGTACATACATGATCCTTCACATGTACTCAACTCAGAAGTTGTACCGCTGGAGCAAGATCTTTCTTATGAAGAACAGCCGATAGAGATTCTGGATCGTAGCGAAAAAGTCCTACGAAACAAGACCACTCGCTTGTTGAATGTTTTATGGAGGAACCACCAATTAGAAGAAGCTACATGGGATCTTGAGGATATGATGAGGGAGAGGTATCCTCATCTGTTTGTTACAAAGTGACGAATTTCGAGGGTGAAATTCATTTTTAAGGGGGGTAGAATGTAACACCCGAGACTTTTATGTGAAATATTTTGTTTTTATGTTATATAAATCATCAAAGGAATCTTTCACTACACACAACACTAGCTTGTCTTGCTTTACATGCAACCACAGCCTTCCTCGATAGCTTCTGTCGTACGCAATACCGAGTTTCACTAAACAATGATATGCTATTAAAATATTATTAAAACTAGCCATTATGAATAGTAATAAGTAATTTTTGAAATTGTATAAATTTTATTTTTCAAAATGGACTTCATTTTTGGATTCAGAATATCGAAATTAGCCTAGGGTGAAATTTTGGTATTTTTCTGAAAACTTTCAATTTTTGATGAATAGTGAAACCACTAAGTGGTAGTTAAAAAACTGAATTTTTTATAAAACATAATTTTACCGCTTATGTGAGTGGAATTTAGAAAATCCGAGAGACACCGTTGATTTTATTAAGTAAAATGTGGTTCAATGAGATGAAAATAATTTTTTGGTGAATAGTAACTTTTTACTTTTTTTTACCACGGTTAAAAGTAAATAGGGTAATTAAGGGTAAAAATGATATTATTATTACCTAAAACATGTCATTATTCTATTGGACAAGTGTAATTCGACCAAAAACAACCTTAGGAATAAAATAGGACCATTTAGTCCCACTTCGATTAGAATAGGACGTTTATTATTAATTTATTTAATGAAGGGTTAAAATAGTTAAAATCAAAGTTTAATAAGTAAATCATTTTTAATAAGGGGTTATACATAAGATAAATTCGACTATAAGTATTCATTAGAAAGATAAAAATATTTCCTACATAATGATATTTTATTTTTAATTTTTAGACTTTAAATAAGTTAATTTATTTATGACACAAAGATGATGCAGTAATTATCTTATTAATGAAATATTGACATAATTGATGTTATAAATACCCAAATAAATGTAATTTGAGACTTTTTATGAATTAAAATAATTCTCTAGGTTAATATGACATGTTAGTATTGATTTAAGTAACTTTTTTCGAACTAATGATTCTGTTATGAGTTTCACAAATATCAATTACTAAATAGTGTCAAAATTGACATAAAATAGTTTTTAAAACAAATATTATATTATTAATTGTTATTTTATTCCTAAAAATATAAGGTTCTGAAAAATTACATAGATAAGGTTATATAGTTTAATAATAAACAACTTGGGGTTCGTTTGGCTTGATATTGTAAGTTTATTAACCTTATAGTGTAAGAAAACAATATGACACGGTAAAAGTTAAATTATCTAACTTAAAGTTAAAACTAAATGTTAAGGTTAAAATTGATACCTAAACTTGTCTAAATTCTATTTGATGAGATTATTTCAACCCATACCCACCTTATCTTCGAAATATATCAATTTGGAGCTATTAAAAACCGAATTTGACTTTATAATAAAATAATATTTTTTGTTATTCCATAAATGCCCCTCTCCTCCCTTATAAAAGGGCACCTCCTCCCCCTCTTCCTAACACCACATTGAGCCTTCAAGCTCGGTCAAAACCGGCCCATTGCTCCTCTCCACTTCCATAGAAACATCCTAGAGGTTCTGGTGTTCTTAAAATACCTATTTTAGTGCCCTAAAAGGAGGTCTCAAAGAAGCACTTCAAAGAAGAGGTAATGTCCGTTACCGATTCTTTCATCTTTATTTCTTCTTCCACTTATTATTCTTTAGTTGTTTCACTATGAAGTAATAACATCAGTATCACTAATATAATAATATGTTATTATAAGAATGAAACAACCCTATTTCACCATCTATCCATCCTACGGAAAAAGAAATCACCGCGCGTGCGTACGTACGGAATACCGTCTCCACGCCGTGGTGTAATCTATTTTCCACCACCACCTTACTTGAATGGGTATAATGGTGTAAATAATGACTATATATGACTATTATAAAGTGATATTGATTCTGAAATAGTATACATACACTCCAATACAATTCCACGATCATAGGAACGATATCATCACTCTTGCGTACGTACGGAATACCGTATCCACGATGTGATGCGACTCATTCTACATGATCTTCATTTCATAATGATTATATAAATGAATTGAATGAATTAATATGATATATATTACACTAATACCATTCTGGAAATGAGGTATCTATAACCTAAAGAGAAGAAGAATAATTTATTCGACAAAACACGCATAAGAACAAAAAGTAATAAACACCAGAATAACAAGTAGTAATGAAATATTACTAATAAGAAGCTAAGAATTTGACTATATATGATATCATAACAATAAGTATGATTCTGGAATAAGTCAATAACATTATTTAAATAATTATACAGGAGGTTCGGACACATACGAAGCAAATCAGACCTAAAGTAAGGGAAATATCACAATCTCATTTTTATCTGAGATTGTTTATACTTTGGAATTTACTGGGGTGTATTTTATCATCCACATCCATGTTTCCTCAATATGTAATATTTATATCCTTATAAAATAGTTTATATCCAATTTTACCCTTCTGTGAGTTTTTTGTAAAAGATATGAAAGGAATTTTTGTCGTTTATCGTACGAGGTACTTTTTGACTTTTTCGACAAAAGTACGAGAAGAATGTTTTTTTAACTTATACAGCATGAATGGATTTTAAAAAAATATTTCCAAGAATCTCCCTTTAAAAGTTTTCATGTTTATTTTTAATCAACTTCTTTTAGTTTATAATTGTATGACATGTTAAGAAAGGAAAATTGTTTTTGAAGTAGAAAGGATATTTTCCTCAAGAATGGAGTTCAAGTGTTTTATCAAAATTATTTTCCATCTAAGATAATAAAGGGTTATATTTCTATCCCTATTATTACATTTATTTGATTATGTTGTGATGGAAAAAATTTTATGAATTCCATTATCTTATATGAATTGTTTTATGATGTCCCGATGTTTAAGATTCCCATTTTTATTACATGGGTTATGCAATGATATATGATTTATGATTTTGTGGGACACATAAGAATGGTATCATTATGAGATGGGTGGGAAATATATCTCCCTCCAATGCATTGGGTAAAGATTTTATATCTCATTAGATAGACATGGCTGGAATGGTAGGTTATACTGGTTCAGGGAAACAGGACTGAAACGAGGAGTGAACTCGGTTCAGAAATGGACTTTGTCCACTAAGATAGTCTTGGCAATGAGTCTTGACTAATAAGAAATGATTCTATATGATTATGTGTGTATGCCATAAATTTTCATGTTTTATGTTGTGATTATTGGGATTTCATTTCACTACTATGATTTATCCCATGTTATTAAATTATGCTCTCTTTTGTAGGTTAAGATTTCCAAAAGTTATGTTCTTATGAATATGATGTGATTGATATTTCTTTTGTTTACCCTTACTAAGCATTTGAACTCAACCTTTTGTATTTTTTCTTTCCCCAGGTCAGGAAGAAGATTATTAAGTAAGATATTCCAAAAGGGACTATAGATATGATGAAATAAATGGGAGACAGTGTAGACGCTTTATGAACCAGTTGTTTATGTTTCCCAGTTTCTAAAGACACTATACCTATACGGTCCTTTCGTGGTTTTGTTATATGTTGTAATAAGTATGCTTCAATTTTGAAGTATTAACAATGTATGTAACGTATGGGTCGTTATATTTACATAATAATTATATTTTATGATATGTATTATTGATTAATGAATTAAATAAATAAATAAATATATGAGTATTTCATTAATCATGTAGTGATGGGTGACACTAAGAATTATATATCCCCTTAAAACATTGATAGGTCTTAAGTAAAAAATTAGTTGGCCTAAAAAAATGGGGTTTTACTTGTAGTTTTTAATTTTCTTGTAGAAGGTATTGACAACATAAGTATCATAATGGTTAAGACCATGATGCCAAATAATTATTGACTTAATTTATAATTAAGTTCTTATGAATATAAATGATATTTTCACATTGATATTATTTCATTATTTATTTCATTCATAGTTTATTTGATTAATTGTATGTTTTTGCTGTTATTTACCTTGTCATATTTATTATTACTTATTTAATGCTCTAATTATTGAATACATATAATGTTATTTTAGTTATCTAGCTTTACATATTGAGTTTTATTTATCTACTCTTGATATATTACTCTGTATATAATCCTTAAATGTAATTTTATACCACCCTTATTTTGTTTCCTTTCCCACTGTTTAGTAGAATATTTTGTTTAATGAGGTACAATGATGCCCAATATGTTCTTTTTTTTGTTATATGTTTTGTCCCATGTAACAATGAAAATCATGAATTTTTTTATTCAATACAACAAGTCTATTTAGTTATTTTATATGTGATCACTTGTATCTATATCCAATATAATAATTTAGGCACCATCTATAGGTTACTTGAGTTGGTGTAGTTACCATCCACTAGTCTATATTATTAAAATACATGAAAAAATACATTTTAAATGAACACTAGTTATGTAAAATTGAATTTCTATGAAAATTAGATATACCAACATCCATTTGTGTGAAAACAATATTTTTGAATATTTATTTCCATGAAAGGTTTTTTACAAGAATTGACCATCTATGAAAATAAGTAATATTTTAATCATGGTGAAAATTAAAAATGTTTATGTAGAAATAGGTATTAATTATATTTATAAAACAATTGCTTCATAAAACCCTTATTTTTTGTAAAAATATTTATTCAGTTCAAATATTATATATTTTGAAAGTCTATTGAGTAAAATTTATCCAAGGGAGTAGTTAGTTTTCAAATTATGACTGGTTGTAAACCAAGGTGTTAGTGACTCTGCATAGAATATTATTATAATTTATAGTTTGTAGTTATTCTCAAACATTATCAAATCATTATAATATTGTCTATAAAATTTCATAGTTTTGGTCAACCGTGTAAAATCACTTACCCTCTTTACTTTCTTTATTTCTTCATATTTATTATGAGGGATATGGGTATTACAATTATTTATGGAACAAGATCATTAGTGTGAGTCAGTTAAGTAAATATAAACAACATGATTTATCCTCTTCTTCTAAGGTGAATTTACCCCTATTTTCTCTAACATGATATATCATAGAAAATGGATCACATCTATGGAATTTTTCCCTATGTGTAATTCATGGTAGTGATGAATAAAAAATGAAATCTGATCATCCTAGTAAATTAAATTTAATTATTTAATAATAGGATACACACTATTCACAAAATTTAGACATGGATTTATATATAGTTTCTATTCATGGAATCATGGTTTTTATGGAAAGACGATATTTATTAATGATATATCATAGAGTTATATAAAAATTAAAAGATAATAAACCTATTAGAGGGACCAGTGGTTAACATAATATACGCATAGGATATGACATTTAATTCATTAAATTCTATATGTGATAAATTTATTAATATCATTAATAGTTGATCAAAGATATGAGAATCTAAATTTTTTTCTATAGAAGAACATTTTATGACCTTAGGATACATTTGAATTAATATATTGATACATTATATGATCAAAAACAGTAGTTGTGGAAGAGTGATGTCAACACAGATAACTATTCAATGAAGTGAAAATAATGAAATGTTAACACATGAATATCCATCATTATGGTAAAAGAAATAATTTTCCATTGTTAATTGCAGAATTATATGAATACTTTGTTATTTCATAAGTGGTTTGAAAAAATTGTTTTTCAATATTTATGGAAGATGGTTTTTTTATAAGTTGTATTAAGAGAATAAATAAGCCATTAAATATAGTGATTTGAAAAAAAATATAATGAAACGGTAATCAGTTAAGGTTTTCTTAATCTATTATAATATTATCATATATTGTAATCTATCTATACATAGTATTATGTTTCTCAGAGATATAAACCACAATCACTTATTCATTCCCCCCTTGACTAAATAGTGAGAGTGAGAGTATTAAAAACTGAGATATTAGGATAATCTACCCTACTTCATTTTGGAGCATGTGTATAAGTAAACCATACTAGTTGACATATGTAATTCCAAATTGGGTTTGGTGTTCCATGAATATGTAAGATTTATCACTTCCACTAGCACATATTCAGAAAATTATTGTGCAATTCATCACATAAGTCTATCTTGATCCGTTATATAGAGGCCAACACTTGACGGAGGGATGCAATCATCATTGAGAAATTTAATATTTAATATTAATATTAATAAAATATTATATCACTTGATAATAAAAAAAATAAATTTGATAATAGAAACTAGTTAAATAAATAATGAAATGTTTTTATTCAATGATGTGATTGAGGTCATGTTCTATAATTGTTTTATCTTCCCATACCTAGTCACTCAGAGTTTACCCATCCTCAAAAAAGGTAAAAATGAAGAGGGGAGATGAAAAATCCTGGATAAACTATGAAAATAATGAATATATTAATACAAAAATAGAAAGAAAAATGTTTAGTAATTCTTTGGAGGTGCCCTATGACACCCATCAAATCCACATTCTCTTGATAACAGAACGTTTTCTTTATCGGTAGCATGATATTTCACTCATGTTATTAATTTTCTATTTCTTTAAGCTGGTAGAACATAAACAATATTATTCTTTTTCAATAGTTTAATTCCATAAAATTCTCCCCATGGAATCCTTCTTCATTATTTTTCCTTTTAGGAAACCCATGGAATTACTTCATTTTTCAAGTAGAAAATCATGAACAGAATGATTTACGTGGTATCCTATAATTAGTTGTATGGTTATTTTCATAGTATCTAAAACCATTGGTTTTATATTTGGGAGAGTTTAATTTATCCTATATATAACCCTCTCCCAATTCAAAAATTTTTATTCTTAGAAAATTATTGGGTCAACCATTTGGTGAAAATGAATAAGTCAACCATGATGTGTATGTGACTAGATGATAGAGAAGTGAAAATATAGTAGATTTGTTGTCTATATGATCAATCTGGTTGTAGTAATGTTTAACTTCCCCTTTCTCTTGGTCTATAAATATCTTCTTATAATATAATTGAATCCTATTGTATATGGAAATGGTTATGTGGTTGATGGATTATAGTGAAGATTTGCTCAGTCTTTTTTTACATTTTTATCAATTTTGGTAGATCATTTAATACAGTGTATAAAATTCCATCAATTTAAAGCTCCTATAATTATTGTCATCTAGACCTAATCTTGTAGTATGTTGAGAAAATTGAAATATTCAAGGCACAATTGATCAAGTATAACCATATATATGATTATAACATGATCTATCTTCACAGGATCGATCAGTTCCATATTCAAATGGGCAAACATACCACTTGTATAATAAGTGAATGAATGGAACAAAATTGACCACACATCAAGTTCATAATATATTTCTTTTTGTGGAAAATCATGAAAATTTATTAAAATAATGTCTTTTAAATTCTCCCTTGCATAAACTAGAGGATCTATAAATGTGAACATCAAAATGTTTACCATAGTAAAATTCAATGACTATTAAATATAAATTACCCATTTCAATACTATATTCATCATTTTTTATCATATGTCCTTAATATTATTTATTCTTATTTAATCATTTATTGAATTAAAAAAATTATAACTTCTTTTTTCCCCTCATACTGGCTCATACCAACTTTACCCAACAAAATCTCCCAAAACTCATGTGTGATTATCAAGAAATTTTATTCAAATTACAAGATTATGAATGTTTCACCATATTAATATATAATTTAATCATATAAACTGAATTATTAAATTAATTATTCATAACAAGTTGGAATAAGTAGGGTTTTTTAGAGGTTAATGGGGTATATGATTTGACTTTTAATAATTTGAGGCCAAAGATGAGGTTTGGCTCTAATGAGGCTGAACACCTGAATATAAAATTCCTATATGAATGACCTCATAAAAAACTCATTCTATTATATTTTCTCTCTAGTAAATTTTAATATTTATAGGAAAAAATATATTTCACATAATTTTTGTGGAACAAAATATTCTGTCCTATTGATTCTTTTGAATGGTTTCATTAATTTTATTATAATTTATTTTAATTCATGATGTTATAGGGATATCTAAATTTTTTTTCTAATATTTTAGGGTCATTATTGAAAGTTTATTTGTGAATTATATTCATCTATTTATTTTATTTAGTTATACTATCTCATTGTCTTTTTATATATTCATAATCGGCTCATTTTGGAAAGAATTCATACAACAACACACTCTAGAGAAACTTTTAGTTTCATATTTCTTCCAAACTCTCATCTATCATAATAGATATCCCATCCTCTTATATATTTATTATATTCATAAACATATAAAATATTTATCACTTTTTATTAGTATTGTTTGAGATCCTTCATATTTGTAATTTCTATATAGATTTATATTTTTATAGAGAAAGAGATGGTCCATTCATTTGAAAATGTGGGACAATTCAGTGTATAGCATAAACTGATGTCAGGGAAATTTCTTCAAACATACCATGATTAATTTTATCCTATAATATATATATAACAACTAAAAAATTATTTTATTACATTCAAATAAAATATCACAAAAAGGAACTTTCACCTTTTTTCCCTTCATAGACACTTGAATTCAATATAGATCATACAAAAGATTTTTTAGAAATTTATATTAGTATATTTTGTAGTTAAATGTTTTACCTAATAAAGTTAATCATGGTTATTATAGTTTACATGGATTATATGAAAATGCTTTATTGAAATATTATATTATTGAATTTATGGATTAATATCAAAATATTTCCTAGATCATTTATGCAGAAGGTCCAAAAATGCTCCATGATTTTCACTAGACTACTCAGCCTGTTCAATTTATTCATATATGTATTTTTATCTCTCAAAGAAATTTCTAATTGTAATTAGTAGGAATTTTATTTATTAGAACCATCTTATTTATGTGATAAAAATAATTTTTCATGGAATGATGTTGGGTATAATAAAGATGTCAAATTAGTTCATAATAGCCTTAGGGGGTGTTGGCAGCTTGTTCAAAGCCGAAAACCTAGCTATTTGGTAGAAATTGGCCTTCTTCATGGTTAGAAGGAACTCTTTAGGTAAGGCCACATAGTTAACTCAAATAGTTTGAGGACATATATTTGGGTGATATGGGGCACCGATATTTCCCTAAACATGTACAAGGTGCCACACGACCATGAAAGAAACTGCATACATGTTTTAGAGATGTTTGGAATATTTAGTATATTTTCTCCCAAACTTTGTATCCTAGCCATGATAAATTCCCCTTTCTAATAGTTGGAGGGGCACAATTTTATCACAATTAGGCCAAAAATATAGCCAAACCTTGTGTAGCCCAATTTCTGGGGATTTTACAATTTTTTCATTTAAATAATCTAATTAAACACCTCCTCCCCCTATTTTTAATTTTTAGTCGAAAAAACCTCCATTTTATCACATTTGAGATTCTATTTTACTAACTTAGTAATTGATGGAACTCCTTCATCTAATTTCTAATAGAGCATTTGTTCATCTCATTGGATTCCTCTTGGTACATTCATAATTCCTTTTTAGTATTCCATACTTCTTATACATATCAATGATGATATTTAGATATAAGGTCATCTAAACTAATTTCTTGGAATTGATATTTTCTTCAAATATCTTCCAATCTATGTCAAACTAGAGGCTGAATCCTAATGGGGATATTCATATGAGTACAAGCTGGATAGTCTATAACTCAACCCTCATGTTTCATCACTTTCTAAATTTTCTAGTGTGAACTTTGTTTTCATTGGGCATAAACTATTAAATTTATATGACCAGATAATAGTCATTAGAACCATGTTCTATGAATCTGGGGAATTGTGTTATCCATCATTGGTTTCTATATACAAAACTCATAACACTCCTAGTTTGTTGATCTTCCAGAATTGGGCTTTTGGTGATTTGATGTTTATGTTGACTTCAACATTAGAGTGTGTGGATTCACCCTATTACATGAAATACCATTTAATAAAATAAATTTTGAATTGATAAATGTTATTTCTATGTACATATATACCTTGAATCAGCTAAGGTATGTTATTCAACCTGATTAATCAATGATAAATGGTAAATTGGCCAATATATTGTATATATATTACTTTCCATATTTAATTATAATGGAATTGATTTGTGTAAAATCCATATCACCCCTTTACATGTCTACTATAAGGTATAATAGTGAACATTATTAAATAATTAAGACTCATATGAATTAATTCAATGTTTTCATTCCCAGATAACCTTTTCACACAAATGATAGGAAATGGCTTGAACCAAATGATCTTTTTTAATGAAATGACTATTAATTAGCATTAATTAATTAAATTAATATTTTTTAAGGTTCCTAATTGTATATATATCTTGAAATAATTATATTTTTGGTCAGACTCATGTTAGTTTTTGGTTTCCCAAGGTAATTCCTTGAGCACTCATTGTTGCGATCTCAATCCAAGGATGATGGATTCCAAGGATGAGACCCACCAAGGAACCTGATCCCCATCTATCAGTGGATGTACAGTATAAAGTTGTAGGATATCTTATTTCTTATTAAAGGATTCCTTGAATAAACTAATTTGATCTAGTATGATTTATATGGACACAAGTTTCCTTGAATATACACATGGATCCAATCACTGCTTATCCAGTTTTACCATGGATGTATTCATTGAAATCATTTAGAAATTCTTTATTGTGGAATACCTTGGATGACACACCTTAGATTACACTCTAAACCATATATAGGATAATGCTACTACCTGAGTTGGGTTGACCCTTGAGTTCATGGTTTCCTTGGTTATAACTTGAGAACCTCTTCATTATTTATATCATTATGGATTCCTTGTTACATATTGGATCGTTCATAATTATATTGTCATGATTTCAATGCTGGTATTTCCTATGTGACCTATTTACATAAAATGGATCTTATTTAAATATTGATTTGGTTAAATGATTAGACATCAACTGAGGGATGAATTTTGTACAAGGGTATTTATTTTACTATACTACATTACTTTTATATATTCATTCTTTCACACTATTTATGTTTATATTACATAGACTCGTTGTCATAGATGGTGTTGTTGGTTCCCTATTGAAAGTTATCTCACATCCTATCTGTGCCACCATTTTCACCTGAGAAGATTACATGTATGCACAAGTTGAAAAAGGGAAGTGTACTTCTTCAAGTACATTATTTCTTCCATTAATTAGGATAGATCTTGGTAGCATATGAAAGAGCTAGAGCTCGTGATTCTTGGATAGTTGTTGGATTGATTTTAAAAAAATTTATAAAATGTATTGTATGCTTCTTTGTATCCTTGTTTTATATCTTTACAAATACAAGACATATTCATCATCATCATCTTTTGAGTATAATTATCAGTTGTTTAGTTTTTTATTCATGTCTTCTTCTACTATGCCATCTAATTACTTATATTGCTCCATATATTTACCTTATATTTCATTTATCTATGTTTTTACAGTCTCATAATGAGGTAATAGTCTCCTCATGGACACGCTCGAGTCCAACACTACTATTTGTAAGCCTCTAGAATATGGGGACATTTCATTGAGACCATGTGTCCTACCAAGCTCGGGGCACCAGTTAGGTGGCATCTGGGTCTAGGATGTCAACATGTCCTGCCATAGGGGATTTTTTCCTGATTTACTCTTTGGATACAATTTCCAAATAAATTATGAACAATATAAAACATATGTATGATTAATGCTTGAGTGTAGTTATACCATATTATGGGTAAATGTTGTGTTGCTTCACTTTTAATGGTTGTTCTATTTTTTTCCTATTGTTATTGATATCATTTCATTGTTTGGTTTGAAACATATTTTGTTGTGGCTGTTATTATTATTTGGTTATGAATTTAATTTCATCCTTATCCTAATGATATAACAGAAAGTATTAATTTTAAATTAATCATCATAAGAACATAGAATACCATATACAATATATATTACCATGCCATATTGGTGAAATTCAGTGATTTGATTTTCATTATTTTCATATAATTATTAAGTGGGACTTTTTTGTATTTACCATCTACTTATTCTCTTTGTATTCAATTAGAGTGATTTCTAGTTTCAATTCATGAGGTGTATAGGTCCTCATGGGTTGAAATTTTTAATTGACAGAGTGTATACATTATAATAGAATTGAACGGATATCGATTTTAGTGAGAAGGTGCATGGGCCCAGATTCACTGAAAATTGAGATACATTGTATATGAAATTTGATATATTAAAAATTAAAAATATAATTTATAAAAGTGAAAATTGATTTATAATTTGAAATGGTTTCTAGTATATTATGAGGCAAGGTATAGTTGACCATTAATCTATGGAAACCTGGTAATATATTTTTGATCACATACAAAAACTAGGCCTTTAATGTAGGTTTTTGGGGTAGTATTCCATGAGTAGTGATACATTCTTCAGTTCATATTTTGATATTTCTATATGTATGCTTAAAATATTTATTTAAGGAATGTTCTTGGAATTTATAAACAAATGTTTCAAAGACGTCATCATGTTGTCCACTTAGATGGTGTGGATGAGCATGGTCCATATATTATGGGCCCTTAGCCACTAGTCATACAACCTAGTATACCACTTTAGGAACCAACTATTGTACCTGACCTTGGAACTGATGCTCATATTCATAATGGTTTTATACTTCTTATTTTGTCCATGAGATGTGCTACAGGACCATATCTTATGAAGGATGATATGACCTTTGAGTTCCAACAGTAGTATCCTCCCAAATTTTGAGGGAATGGAAGTCCATAGGATACTAATTCTTAGATTCAGGCCACCCTTTATATATTTTATAATCTCTATATGCCTCCAGATTTAAGGGTCAGGATTTGAAATTACATTATTTGTTATTTATCCATGTGCTGGTTGGATATAAATACAAAAGATAGTCTCCATCAGGGCATGGAATGGGAATATTTCAAGACTATTTTCTATGATAAATTCATTCCCTGAATACTGATATATGAACAATCTAGTGATTTCATGCTACTAGTGAGGGGTGTTATGTTATTTATGGAGTATTTAGCACGTTTAACTATGTTTCGGTGATTTAAACCACTTTTAGTTGGTGATGAGCTTTCACTTGCCAAACGATTCGAGGAAGGGATTCAATATTCCATATATAATACGGTGATTGAATTTCACCTAAATACCATCTTTGAAAGTATCAATTATACTCTTATCACTAAGAATAACTTAAGGGACACTTATAGTACTAGACATAGAATATCAGTGTTGTAGTAGGCCAGTAGTTGTACCGGTAGTAAAAAACAATCCCTTGAGCAATCTCATATGGGAAGTTGCATCTTGAGGACCCATACTAATAACACTATGTGTTTCCATTAGTATGGTAGATTGGGGAAACTAAATCCTCAGTGTGATAGATATCCTTTGGAGTTCTAGGCATATAGATGTATGGGGCATCTTCTAAGATTTTGTCGGACCTTTCCATCTGCTTCCAATGGAAGAGGCGACACACCTACTCAACCATCAGAAGCATGTTCTTTTATGCCACATCATGTGAGGAGTTGGAGTATCACATGTATGAAATTATGGGGATCAGGTCATGTCCTTAGTAAACAATGTGTAGCCTATCAGTACACTTGCATAGTGATCATGATAATGGTATTTCAGATATTACACTAGGCCATGGGTTGGGTCAGTTTCTTGGATTACAGCTAATTCCTGAAGATCAATATGGAGGACCATATATAGTTTGAGTTAATAATCTTGTATCATCTTCTATAGTATCTCCTTTATTTGATATTGGATCTTCACATTTCATCAACTATTTTTCTATCATGGAAATTCTTGGGCTGGAAATACAGTATTACTATACTGTTATGAAAATGGTTACACCATTGAGAGTATGGTAAGGGGCCATATACCGATATATGGACTGTCCTCTTGAGGTAGGAAGTTACCCTTTCTCATTTGACATATTTTTTCTTGAGATGATAGTATATGATGTCATTCTCTAGAAATATTGGATGGTTTTATATCACTCCATAGTAGTATTCTATCCATATATGGCGTTATTTACATCCCCAAAGGGAAGTAGTTATCTACACAAGGGAAAGTGGGATTTCCTTGATGGTAGAGCTAGACTAATGAATCAGGGGCTAAGTGGAGTGAACTCCCATATTTCTATTCTCTTCTTGGAAGATCATAGATTACATCAAACTGAGTTCCCTCAAGTATTAGATCATTTTACAGATGCCTTTCATTATGATTCATCTATATTAGCTTTGAATAAAGATGTACATTTAAAGGTTGAGATCATTCCAGGAGAAGCTCCAATGTACAATCATTCGTACATGATGGAACCTACTATGCTCCATGAGCTCATGTATATGTTAGAGGATATATAAGAAAATATTTTAAACAGTTCAACACTTCCTCATGGGGGGTTTCTAGGGATTTTTTAAAATAAGAATGATGAAACACTTTCTATAAGCATGGATTATAGATTCTTGAGCTATCTTATTGTCAAGAATTAGTGTCCACTTCCTCACAAAGATGATCTATTTGATCAACTCCAATGAACCATGGTGTATTCTAAGATTTACCAAAGATTTAGATATCATCATTTGAAAGTCATAACTTTTGAAATACATAAAATATATTTATATAGAAGGTATATAATTTATTAGTACCTAGTTATCTCTTTCGATCTCACAAACATGACCATATTTCTCATGGATTAAATGAATAGGTTGTTCCACCCCTATTTAGATTATTTTTTGTTGTCATTTTCGAAGATATATTAATGTATTCTCATACTTTTAGTGACCATGCTAAGCACCATCATATCATCTGGAGAACACTAAGAGATCATCAAATTTATACCAAGCATACTAAGTGTCACATATGGATCAACCAAGATCACTTATTAGGTAAAATTATCTCAGAACTAGGAGTATATATTGACCTAGAAAAGGTGAGTGTTATGGATTCCACAGAGAATCCAAATAATTTGTTGATATATGACGTTTCCTGGCATGAGATGGATATTACAGATGTTTAATAAATGTTTTGTAATTCCCTACATTACATCTTAACAGTCTTACAAATAAGGGGTTTAAGATCATGTGGTCAGAAGGGTGTGTAAAATCTATTGAGTAGTTTAACGAAAGGCTCATCTTACCAAATATTCTAATACATCCAAAACCTAGAAGATGATATAAAGAGTTTTAGGATTCCTTAGGCATTGTCCTTGGATAATTGATGATGCATGAGGACAAATTTGTTGCCTATGGATCTCAGAAGTTGATTCCTTATGAGAGAAACTACACATCCAATGACCTTGATATAAAACCATTTTCAAGGACTTATGTTTTTTAACACACTATCAGTTGGGTGACCACTTTGTGGTGTATAAAAAGCATATGATACTCAATTATATCTTTACATAGTGTGACAAGAATTTCATATAGTGAAGATGGGTCCAATATCCAAATTAATTTGATTTAGTTCTTTCCTATACACCTTGGAAGGGAAATATGGTAGTGGATGTGATGAGTTGGGAAACTCAGGCATATGCTAAATGGGAATCCAATGATGAATTGAAATTATTTGGAATCTTTTCTAAGATACATTTAGAGTTTCATGATAGTCATTAGTAGACTCTCATCATTGAAAGTTACCTCTTCCATCCTTAAGAAGGTGATGAGCTTGCGATTTTCAAATCTCAAGGGCTTGGATCACTGTGAGTGCATTTCAAGAGCATACCTGACACATGATTGGTATTTTGATAGAGATGAAATCGTACAAATTCATGGACATGTATGGGTTATAGTAGATATTAGTGGGTAGTTGTTTTGTGAATCTCACACTTATTTGTGGCATGTTCATCTAGGAATCTCTAAAATGTATCAAGATATGAAACACATGTATTGGTGGCCTTGGATGAAACATCAGATAGTAAGTGTAATCACTAGGTGTTTTACGATTTTGTAAGTTATGGTTGGAAACAAGAGGCCTGAAATATTGTTACAACTGCTTCAAGTACAAAAATGGAAATGTAATTCTTTTTCCATGGACTTTGTATTTGGATTATTTAGGTTACCTAGAGGTAGAAACATTTTATGTGTAGGCATTGACTCGTTGACGAATGTATCTCACTTTCTACTTATCCTAGAGGATTTTTCTGTTGATGATATTGGAAGACTATAGGTCTATGAGATAATCTATCTAGACAAGGTCCCTATTACTATCATTTAATATAGGGATATTCATTTCGGATTATTGTTATAGTAGGGGTTTCAGAAATCTATGGGAACACATGTGCTTCTAAGAATATATTTCCATCCTAAGACTGATAGATAGTCGGAATAGATGAAATAGGTGGAGGAAGACTTTATCTGATTATGCATTATAGTTTTATGTTTCTTTGGAGAAACATATACCTCTATTAAATTACTCAAACAATAATAGGTTTCATGTGAGAATTTATATGGGTCCTTATAATACCTTTTACCATAGGTAGTTCTATTCAACCATGTGTTTGCTAGAGGTAGGTGACGTAGCCCTATAAGGTCATTTTCTTATGGAGGAGAAATTGAATATGGTTCATTTAATTATAAATTGTTTGTATAATGATCAATATAGGAAGATATATTCTGTCGATCATCATCACCGAACTCTAGATTTTGAGGTTGGGGATCTTGTTTTCCTATGAGTATTTCCCAGGCTAGGGCATAAATGTATATGGATAAAAGGGAATGTGTAACCTCATTGTCTAGGTCCATTAATGATTTATTAGAAAATCAATACGATATCCTATCAGTTGTTATAACATAATAGGTATCATTTCATGCATTATGTCTTCCATATTTCATAGCTTTGATGTTATCATTCTGACTCATATAATACTTTTAATCCTTAGGATGTTGAGCTATATGTTAATGACACATTTTAGGAGTAACCCATATAAATCATTTAATAGAGCCTGAAGGCTATATAAGGCCATTATATCCCTATATTACAGGTGTTATGGTATCATGACAATGTATATGATGAGCCTTAGGATTAGGAGGCCAATATATGTACTAGGTGGCTATAGTTTTTCTCAGATAGTTTTTTCCTCCACTTTTAGGTGAACTTGGGGATGACTTACATTAATTTGTGAAGAATTTAATAACCCTAATTTCAATTCATATAAAAATCCATTTAAATTTGGTCAATTATATATTTTGGAATTAATATAGATTCTAAATGACCTCATGATCATCACTGGAGTGTAAGGAGATTGTTCGGAACCTACAATAAATAATTATTGGAGAAATTGCATTTCCATAGGGTTATACTATATGTTGTGGGAAGACCACATAGTTAGTTATAACCACATCAGGCTAGGTAGTGGGGGATATGGGGCATTTTGATTTCCCAAATGACGCACTAGGGGTCCCACGACTATGTTAAAAATACAAAAATGTTGTAGAGTTTTTTTTCTAGGTTGACACCCAATTTCACAAACCAAGTGGCTTGACCATGTATAATTATCCTTTACTATACATGAGATGTATGGTTGGTGAACTGTTAGGCTAGCCATGTGACCATGTCATGTGATTCCCATTTTGGGTGATTTTACACCATTACCTTAAATGATCTAATTAAAATCTTCATTCATATATTTTTCATTTCTAGTAGACAGTCCCTCCATTTTATCTATATTAGCTCCATTTTTATCTAACCTATGAATTTATAGAACTCCTCCACCTGATGTCTTATCGATATTTTGTTCATATAATAACATTAATTTTCATATGTTATTAATTTATTACTAGTTTTTATTCTTTCTTATTCTTATCAATGAATCTATTTTGATTCATTATAAATATGCCTTAATTTCAGTAAATTGATCCATTATTCATATCTATTCTAATCCATAACAAACTATATTATGATACGAGATGAGGAGAGTCATACACATACAAGATAGAAGGCCTATAACTCATCCCTCATGTTCCTTCACCTTATAAATTTTTATGGGTGCCCACTGTTTTCAGGGGGTGTGACGTATTTAATTTATTTTATTTTTTTATAGTCACTAGAACTATTTTATTAGATTCTTTTTAAATATTTTACCTATTTTTGGTGGCTATGTCCATAACTCTGACATCCCTATGTATGGCGATCTTCCATAATTGGCCTTTTAGTGCATGAACATGTTCGTCTTGTCCACTATTTGGGTGTTTTTTTTTGAAACTTTTAATTATCATACCCTATAATTAGATTAATATTGAATTGATAAGTAGACAGTACAAGGTAAATTTATTACATGACCTACCTAAGGCAAAAACTTATTCGTGATTAATCGCTATTAAAAGGTAAATTAGCATTTATATTTCATATAAATGACTTGGATTAATGATATGTAAAGGAATGTATTTGTTTAAAATCTACAACAACCCATTCCCTCTCTAATGGAATGTATAATAATGAAAATTATTAAATTATTGGGGATTATTTTAATTAATTAAATAGTTTCAAGGCTAGTTAGCCTTGTCACACTAATTAAAGTCAATGGATTAAACCAAATAAACATATTTAATTTCATGTCTATTAAATTGAATTAATTAATTAAATGAATAAATTTTATGGTTCATAATTGTATATGGAACAAGATAACATTTTAATAGTTTTCAGAATATAGTTAGCTTTGGTATTCCTAAATGAATTACTTATGAACTTGCAGAAACCATTCTGATTCAAGGATTTGGGTTTCCATGATTCAGACCCACATTAGAATAGAATACTTTTCTATAAGTGGATTCTTGGTATGAACCCATAGGATCCACTCTTTTTTGTTATAGGATTACATAGATAAAAACCTTGGATACAATGCAAACATTATGGATATTAGGTACCTTTGATATACCATTGGGCTGAGTCACGACATATCCCATTTTACCTGAGATGTATTCCTTAGACTCGTTTAAAATTATTTATTCTATGTTACCTTGGATGATACTCTAAAGATTAAACTCTTATAACTACTATAAAGAAACAGTGACTACCTATGTTGGTTCAAACCCTGAGGTCATGTTTACAGTGGTTATTACTTTAGAACCTCTTCATTATTGATATCATTACAAATTCCTAGTTACATCTTTGATCCATACCTATTATCACGTTTAGATGTCAATGTTTTTAGTTTTTTATGTGACCTATTTATATAAACAAAAATGTAATTAATTAATGAACTTGTTACATGTTTTAAAACCAAATGAATACTGAAACATGTACTTTTGTATTTATGTTAATATACTAATTTAGTTTTATATATGCGTGTCAGCACATTGTATTAGTTTATAATACAAAAACTAGTTGTTATTGATTACATCGATGGTGTCTTACTTAGATTTATAGAACAACCTATTTGGGAATCCATTGGAACACAAGATGATTACATGTATGAAAGTATAGAAAAAGAAAAATATACCTCTTCAAACACTTGATTGCTAATTTTCTTTAGGATTGATCATGATAGAAGATGACTAGGTTGGAGGTCGGGATTCATGGATAATTTTTGGACTCCATTTGATTATTTTTTATAGCTCTTATATTCTACTACTTTGTATCCTTGTTTTCCAGGATTATAGATACATGACATATATCATCATCATCTTTTTGTATTATTATTAGTTTTTTAGTTTTTTATTTATGTGTTTTTCCTCAATGAAATTATATTACTTATATTATTTATATTGATTAAATATTATTTTATTTATATTTTATTAAACACTCTAGTAATAAGGTTATATTGTCCCAAAAAACACACCCTAGTCCCACTCTTCTATTTGATAACCTCTTCCATCCAGGGAGATACACTTGAAGTCATGTTTACCATAAGGATTGGGGAATATATTACATGGAATACAGGGCTGGGAGATTACAATGTCATATAATTTATTTCACACATTCCATGACTATTTTATCCCAAAATAGAAACACAGTAATTATAAAAATAATTTTAAAAATTCAAATATTATCTACCGAACATGAATGTTTAACATTGTTTCTCCCATCATGGCCACTAGAATTCAATATGGATCATACAAAATATTTTATAAAAATGTATATTCAGATATTTTCAATTGATTTTTCTGACTAAGAAATTTATTCATGGATACATGGGGTACATGGATTATATGAAAAGGTTGGCTTGATATTGTAGTTTATTAAGAATAATGATTAATATCCAAATATTTCCCAGATCCCATAGGCACAAGGACCTCAAATGCTCTCTGGTTTTGGAAATATTTATCATCATGTTCTGTTTATTAATTTTTGTATTTTTTCTCTCTATATAGTGTTAATTATAAATAATATGATTTTTTATATTATCCCGCTTAGTTATGTGATAAAAATAAAAATCCAAAACCTAATGTTCAAATATTTGCTAGCTTTTCTGGAATTTACCACACATAAAATATCGAAACATGGTTATCTCACCATCCATTTTAAGAGATTCTTATGTAAAATTATCTTCCCAACATTATAAAGGATTAATAGTTATAATATCATCAATTTTAAGATTATTGTATCCTAAAAGTGACTAATAAGAAATATAAAACCTCATAAAGATGAAAAAGACATAATAATTAAAAATAAGAAGTATGAACAGTCGTAAACTATTTGGATCCCTCTCTAGCAATTAAATGATATAGTGTACTAAATTATTTAAATTTAATTTATCTTGAAAATTTATTTATAATAAAAACATGAAATGTTTAATTTTTTTAAGTAAACATACAATCAGATTTTTATTAGTGATAAGAAGGTGGTATAAAAGTAAAAAACTCCATATAATCTTACCGAATGTTTCACATAAATATATTTAGCCTATTTCTATTAAAAATTAATTTTTCATTCCCTCATTCCTTCAGAATATATATAACACAAAATGGTTATCAGTGTGTATAAAAATATTAGCACCACATCCTCTATGTAGGAAGGATTTCAGTTGAATCAACTTGTTATGAGATACCATTGTTCCACCATTATAAATTTTGGAATTTTTGAATGGATCTCTTATGATTTCCCATATTCCTTGTATTTAAAATAATATCTCCTAAATATCTTATTTAATGTGATATTTTTTTCCCCACCGTAGAAATATTGTCTCTTGGTTCCAATTCTTATATAAGTTGACGAATTGTACCATAAATTAGCAAATAAGCACACATATCTATGGGAGTTTTATATGTTTTCCTAAAAGTATTTAAGGTTCATTAAAAACAATGAATCAAATCGTTCTGATTAGGTATGTCAACCAACTCTAGAATTATGTTGATTTTATAAATATACTCATCATTTTGGCCTTTGGTTAGGGGTTTATATACCATTTATATTTTATGATAGAGGATATAGTTTCAGAGAAAATAATCCATATAATATTAAAAAACTATGTCCCTTGATCACTAATGATTTCAATATTCCCTAGAAACTACTAAAATAGGTAACCAAGAAAAAAATCACATAATATATGAAAAATATTAATTTTATTGTATTTTGGTTCCTCTCATTTTATAAAAATATCCAATAGTAGATGAAAATATGAACCTAAAAGGTAAATTAAGAAATATAAAACAAATTATATGCCCCAAAAATTATAAATTTCCCAAAAAATATATTTTTTATGAGGAATTTAAATTCTCTTGAATATAATACCCAAGAATGTGGTTATTTATTGGATTCCGGTTCAGAATCTATGCACTAATTATTCTAGAAATTCCGCTCAGGTGATCCAACAATTAGTTATTAGGTCCATTAAAATATTTTATTTCATAGTTGAACTCCTATAGTAGTAACATATTTTTAAAAATCATAGGCTTGGATTACTCTTTATTTGTTATGTATAGAAAGGATTCCTGATCAATAAATAAAAAACAGTATCTCGAAAGTTTTTCCCAATTTGGTGGTGGAAAAGCTAGTTGGATTATCAATATCTTGTGAAAATATTCAAATTATGTCCTATAGATATAGTTAAATACATATTTAGAATCATTAAATTACAATATGTATAGGTGAATTGAAATGAAAAAAATCATTGATAACCCACTTGAATAATAACATATATCGTAAAAATGATCTAATATGTTTCACGCATGTTATGTAATGAAAAAATATTCAATTCAATTTATATTTTATCCACATAAATTATTTTTTATGAAATTATATTCCTATGTAAAATTACACACCCCACATTGAAATGGGAATTCCCAAAAAAATTAAAATTGTTACTTTCAGTGAATGTTTTCAAATAGTTTTTCTATATTTTTTTTAAAAAATTTAATATAATTTCCAAGAACTATGATATAATTTCACAATAAAAACAAGAAATAAATGATGTTATCAAAGAATATTCACACAGGGAACCTTTAAATTTACCTAGATAATTATATTATCTTAAGTGAAACCTCATACAGGAAATGGTTCCAAAGGTATATGTAATGATGCTCTTCTCTTTATCCTCATGTTTAATAAGAACATAGAAATAACTAATGAATCCATCAACAAAGATATTATGGTTTATCTATCCAAATCCCTGTAATATCTAGTTAACGATGGATATATCATAGTGATTTTTTGAAGTAACATAATTTAACATCATATAGTCTACACTAACTCTAATGAAATTTTGAATTCTCGCCGGGATTAATTAACACCGTTCATTCATTAAATGGTTATATAAAATTTCAAGAGATTAGTGTGGATCAAGATGACCCATTTGGAATATAAAATGGGATAGATGTTTCCTAAATACAAAAAATTCTCAATATCTTTATTTTCTACCTCATTTAATGTATGATTTAGCCTCTTTTGGTCTTGTTTGGGAGTTTTCTAATATCCTTCTTGAATAATTTAATTTATGAATATTTTTTTAATTATTCCTCATATAAGACATAAGCTCCATCCTATTTCATGGAAATTATTCATAAAAATATAAAAAAAATATTTGGTTGGTCGATTGATAAATAGAGACTATAAATATATTTTTTTTCTCGTACAATCAAGTTTATATATTTTTAATTTTATGGAGCTGATATTGATTTCATATTTCATGGATTCTCAAGGGTTGATATTAAATTGATCTTTCAAAATCCTCAAGTTTGAAATTATTTTTAATTAGTAATCATATAAAAATTATTTTCCTGAAATATATTAGAGGATTTCATACATAATTTACAATTTATAGCTTTATTTATGATGAAAACAATATTTCTAGAAATATAGACACCTCATCTTTTATGGGATTTCAAATAAAAAAATGTTTCCCTATGGATAAAATTTAATATTTAATTAATCAATAATTAAATAGTTTATCATATTTAATGTGGGTAGTGTAAATCCAAAATGGTTATTTAAGGGAATCCTCATGGATTCAATAAAATTAATGTAGATAGTGTTGCCTCAAAATTCCACCATATTTATTCCTTCATAGATATTGATAATCATCATGGAAATTTTGAATAATAGTCTCCAAATTTATGTGTGTGAGTGGAGTAGTGATATATCCTCCTCCATGTTGAGAAAACATAATTAATATCTAAATTCAAACTCTTAAACTCTGACTTGATCATCTTCTAAAACCCCTATAGAAAAAATATTGTTCTTTTGCAAGAAACACCACAACCGTTATGGTCTTTAAATGTCCATTCTTATAGGAATTATATAATGAGTGAGTATATAAACTACTTGATGCATTAATATCACAAAATTCATCATGAAAGATTAAATATTCCATGGTGAAGAGAATAAAATTGTAACATGGATCGTGAAATTTGGTTAGAAAATTTAGTTCATTAAATGAAAAAATTCCTCAAAAGTTGGTCTTCATATTCACAAAGAGCCTCTTTTTTATATTGAAAATATAAATCAAATATTCATTTATCATATGGCTTATTTTAATGATTACAATATGGTAATATTCAACTCTATTTTTATATATTGTTCTCGAATATCTTGTTAAAGTGATTTCTCCTAATTTTTCAAAGATTGTGACATTGATGTTGGGATTGGGTGGATGATCTCCCCTCCCCCTATAATAAATTTTTAGTGATGTTTCATGTCTCTTTATCCTTGTAAAATCATTTCCTTCTTCAAAATTCCTTTCCTAATATTGGATATTTCTATGAAATTTTCAATGAATTACGTGATAAAAACTCTTTAATATTAGTCTATTTTTTATGTTCCTAATGTGTAAGGTTTTTAAATATCTTTTAAACATAATATTATATTCATTTTTATGATCCCTATTAGGTTAGAGTTTTTGGGTTATAATTTTAATTATATATTGCAACATTCATTCCATTATTTTTTATATTGAATATGTTTCAGTCCTATGATAACTATCCTATCATTACTGAACATGGGGTGGTTCATGGTGTATGGCCTGGAATGGGATCTCTTTTACAATAATGGGGTGGTTGATTACTATAATACCTTTATATTTGCTGTAATTATTGTGGATTTAATAATTTTTTGTTTTTGTTTTTGAATAAATTGAGTCTTGATTGAATTGTAAATTTAGTATGGGTCCATACCTATTTTTTTAACTTCTAAATCCATATTAGGCATGGTTATTAACCCTCTAACCTAGGTTTTATTATAGTAACCTTAAATGTGTGACTACTATTATTTTTTTCATCCCCTTTACCTCAGATCACTAATTTATGATATTCAATGGTGATGATCATTATCTATATACCTTAGTTTCTATTGTTGTTCACTCACATTTTTCTGAAAACTATATCTCACCAAACTAGTCAGATACTTAGATTTAGAATCTAATAAATTTGTTGAATAAATATTTTTTACCGTCTTTATGCCCCTTATACTAGTACCTCTTGAATTAATTTATTTTTTGGTTCGTAGAAATATTTTAAATTAGTCCCTTGGATAATGATAATGACTTAACAATGATAACTTCTCTAGATGAGGGATTCTATAGGTTTCTATCAATATCATGTAGCCTTTGGTTGGTGAATATAAGGATGTAGTGGATTTCGAAAGTTTTATGTGGATATCTATCACATCGCATCTTAAAATACTCATATTTTACATAAAGAGTATTCATTGGCTTGTCGAATGGCATAGTTGCCTTTTCTAATATCTATTCATATCAAGGTGGGGAAGAAATTTTAATGATGTATTAGGTATGTTATCTTATTCATAAAATTAACCTTTTTATAGACTATACAAACATTTTTAGAGTATCCTTCAACTAGAATAGGGAACTCCCTCTACATTATCTACTCTTCTAATACACCTCGAGGTCTAATATTTGAGCAGATATATCTTTACTATTTAAGGAGACTTTTTTGTTTATTCTCTTTATATACAATGGAATTTTTTAAGAAAATATATTTTTATCACTTTCATCTAGAATTAATTTATTAATTATGTAATTTGTATTTTATTTTTTTGATTAATGAATTATTGTTCACACATGTATCTGAGTATTTGGTCGACATCTCCAACCATGAAGAAAATCATAGAGTGAATACTTGAGATTCCTCACCAGTCTAAATGAAATTTTTTTATAAAATTTTTTTATAAAAAAATGTTTCTATAGTTTTCATCATGATTCATTCAATTCTAGGATCTAAAGGGTGTGTAATACTGTTAGTGGTACTAGTTATGAAAATTAGTTATTATACTATTGGTTCTTCCTCCATGGAGACAGTGGAAATATTGTTACACTTTCTTATCATGGTGTGACTAAAACACTATAAATTTATTATGTTAATTATGTTATTATATGTAACCTTAGTTCTCTCCTTGGAGTCGTGCACTAAATAAATTGAAACTTGACAATGAAAATGAATTTTTATTGTTCTATTTATCCATCTAAGAGAAAAAAATGAAAAAAATGATTTCAACATAATATGAAGAATTGGTGATCCGGATAATGCTGGATTAACTTATTTCTATTCTATCCCAGTTCCAATGTTGACCATGCATATTCAAGTAATCTGGTAAGAGAAAGAATCAAAAGTCACTTTGTCTCTCCTTCTTGACCAAATAGAGATAGTTAATGTATTCCAAATTGAGATACCAGGTACATCTACCCTCATTACTTTGTGAACAAATATTTATTTTGTTTTTCCATGTTGACTTAGGAAATTTACAATCAATTATATTTTTCCTAAATATCTAAGAGTTCCCACCACTTCATTAACACAAACAGAAAATCATTGAGAATGACACCACCTCATTCTATCATGTTCTTTACTATATAGATGTGTAATGTGTGGAGAGAGGTAATTATCATCAACATAGTAAATAATTAATAACATAATCAAAAACCTAATATGATATCACTTGGTAAAAAAAGTCTATTTGAAAATTTTATCGTTATTAATATAAAAAATAAAGGGATTTATTCATTAATGTGGATTATTTCAAGCATTAAAATTCTTCCCTTCCCTTTACTGACTAATAAAAGTTGACCCTTCCAATTTATGTGTATCCAAAATTTGGGGACAAATAACACAATTAATATCCATGAAATTTAGAAATAAAAAAATGGAAAAAATGGAAAATATCTAGAATTTAAGGTGAGGTTACCCACGTTCCCTCAATGATGTCCCCGTCCTCAACATGTGGGATTTTTCATTTATAATTATATGTTTCCTAATTCTATGGCGTTAAAAATACTTATTAAAAATATGATATAACATTTGAAATATTATTTGTTTTAAATATTTTAATTCCTTCAACAATTTCCTTACCGAAACCATTTCCATAATTTGCTTATCATCGAAAAAAGATCATTTTTATTATTTACACATTATAAAATATTATAAATGAAAAACATGAATGTAATATATACATAATCATTATATTCATGGTTTCATATTAGTTGAAATATTTTACATGTTGATTGGATGAGATCCCTGAATCCTTCATTTGGAATTTTATCAATCATCAATTTTGTTTCATGGATTGTGCATGATCAACCATGTGGTGAAATGTTATGGGTAAAATATGATGGGTTAGTTACTAATAGAGAGAAAAGTTACAGTGTGGTAGCTTTGTTTCTGAAATGATCAATCTAGGTAAGTTATGTTTGATCATCTATTTTTTATGTTCACCATTTTTTTCTCATTTGGTAGATTGGAATCATTTTCTAAATGGTAATAGTTAGGTTGTTAATAGAAGACATGAAAGGTATTTTGATTTTATAAGTATAATCATTCAATTATGATTGGTCCATTCTCATGGTTAGTCAAATTCATTATCATAGAAGCTTCAATCATTGTAGCATATATGGAAACTACTTATGTTAGTTTAAGGACATTGAAAATAACCCATTTTGGTTGATGATGTCTCTTAATGAAGATAAAATTCCTAGGGTTGCACTTCATATAGCCATTCAATTTCTTCATGTAATTATTCAACCTACCATGTGGTTTAAAAGTGACCATATGTTTTATGTGTTATCATATGACAATCACATCTTTAATTCAGCAAAGGGCCAATTCTGGAATGTTGTTTAAAATCATCTTTAATCAAAAGATTCACACAAAAATCCATTGATTTCAAGAAATACAATCCATCTAAATAATTTTGAAATAAATCCACTCATGAATAACTATATTAATAATTCAAATAATTTAAAATATCAAATGAAAAAACTAAAATTAAATATTTATGAAATTTTTGTGCAAAATCCCAAAATAATCATATTGTTTATGGAACAACGAACCATTAAATATTAAAATATTCCTATTAAAATCCTGAAAAAACTCAAAAAATTTATTGGATTCTCAATCAGAACATGAGAATATTTCCTTCTGGATTCAATCAAATTGTCTCTATTTTCAACAATAAATGTTCAGTGGAATTATTATTATATTTTATTCAAAAAGAAAATTCGTAATAAAATATAACAAACAATAAAAATGTTTCTATTGATAAATATAAATATTTTAATTTATCATTCAATTAAATAAACAGTCCTTCAACCTAGTGATACCCTGAGGAATGAGATGTTGATTATGTTATGTGATACCATTTATAAAATTTCAAAAAGTGTAAATGAACTTTCAAATGGAAAATTATAGTCACATGATTTACTTATTGAAAAAAATGTATTTTTTTGTAAAATATCACAATGGGTTTCATTATACTAGTCAATATTGTGATCAATTTCCAATAATAAAATCATTAGTGAATGTGTGTGGGAGGAAAAATAAATAATAAAAAATTATTAATGAAAAATGGTTTATTATATTGTGGATATAAAAGATTATTATAAATAAGGGAAAAATAATTTTAGGATTTTGATAAACTCAAATGAGATGTTCTTATGGATATCGTAGACAAACCACAAACATGGGAAGATAGTGATTGTGAATTAATAAATTAGACAAAATATTTTTTCATAACCCAACCCATTGAGGGCCACTAGTCTATAAGAATTCCATGAATGAAACCCAACGATCACCTCCAATAGGCCAGGGGATGTAGACTAACATGAAGTTGGAAAATCACTCAAAAGGAGGCCTTAGAATATACTACCTATAAATTGTATTCATTTCTATACACTAGTGTAATGAAAAAAATACAAAAAAAACATACAATAAATGCATGATTTTTTAATCACACATCATAGTATAAAAAATAGTGTTAAAAAATCAGAAAGGGTGAAATATGTTCCGATAAAAACTTGAAAAAGATTTTAACTTTCTAACAACATAGGGGGAATATACCCAAAATAAATTCATGGATCCATCTATGGTTTATTGTGTCTAACTAATATTTAAAAAATATCTTCCAACTTCATATCCACTAAGGAATCCAAAGAATATCATGTCATCTATATAATACCTAACATGTATTGGCAGAGCCTGTGTAGGGGCTGGTATATACATACCCAGTAGGACACTCTATAATTACAAATCACAAAGAATAAAAAAAGTATTCAGGTCATCACCGTGATGGTATGCCCATATTATTATCAGACATATCAATATATAACAACACTAAACTTGATATTCACAGGATATAAACTAAGACTCAAGGTGAGGATATGACCTCACTTCAGCCTAAGATACAACTAAATGCTCAATGGTTACCATCTTCTAAGAGAAATTTATCAACAACTCAGATTACAATAATGGTTGTCATATGAGAAGACTCACTCATCATGTTTGACCATATTGATGTAACTCATCTGAGATCATTCACTCCATTGGTCTAAACATGAATAAAAAGCATGGAAATTGATAAACATCATCCAAGAAACACAAATGATCATAATAAATCTCAAAATAAGAAAAAATATTTTTTTACGTAGATAAGGGTCCATTCCCAATTCCATTTGGTCTATCAAACCCTATATAGAATAACATTTTTATTATGGGATCATACACAAGTGTATGTTCATGAAAATAGATTCCTAAAATATCCCTGAGGGAATGATAAGAAGATAGAGGATCACTCTTCAGTATTCATCAAGAGATTATATAAATCAATATGAGACTGATCTTATAGAGGGGATAACATCTTATTCCCAGGTTGAGATTCCTGATAGTACCCTCATTATGATTGACTAAGGTAACATAGCCAATTAAAACATGTCTATAATGAATGAATTGTGGGAACCCATCCATGATATCACCAAAAATGAAATGAGATGAAAAATTTGTCCAACATGTCCATTAAGATATAGATGGAATGTATAAAAGGGGTACACATATTATCTCTATATGCCTTAAATTTCATGTGTCTCACAATCACTTGGCATGAATTTATCAGAATTTATTCTATATACATTGGGGTATATAGCTGGATGTTGACACCAACCTTTTAGAGATACCTTATATTAATTATATGGTAAAATCTTAACATTTTTTTGAGTATATCATAGTTGAGTTATTTCTGGGGTTATTATGTGTGAATTTGTAATATATTAAAAGAAAAAGGGTTAGACCACGGTTGTCACACGGTTTTCCTAATTCATTCCCATACCCCCAGAAAGATGTGTATTACCAAAATGTGTTGAATTAAACTACTCGAACATGGTTTTTCAAACTGTGTTCCCACTTAGTAAATACTATGAACCCATATGGTGAGGAACATGTTTAAGGCACATGACTGAAAAAATGTGCAAGCCTGCTCCAAAAATTTTACATGCATGTTTTTAATTAAAAAATACACTATTTTAATTTAAAAAACTCCATGGTATTTACCTATATTAAACCCCACTCGATTATAAACCTATATCTTTGATTTTTGAATCGCTGAAAAAAAATCCATGTCTCTATGAACCTCATTCACGATGAATCAATAACTCAATTGAAGAATATTCTTCCCATTGGTCACTAATTTATTACCTTTTTAAATAAATATATCTCTATCATATCTCTTTCTAGATAAATAGAAATGGTTTTTAATTCTTTGTAGGTGGATTAGATCTTGGTTTGGATGGCTGTAAATATTCTTGATATTGATCATAAGTTATGGTACTAGATCTTACATGCTATTGTGATTTTGACCATTCCCCTATAATATGGAGATTTTTTCATTAGTAAATGTTTGTTATCTCCCTTGACGCATGAGGTCTAATTATCAATTCCAAAATTCTTTATTTTAATTTCATAGATGTAATTTAGTATTTTCAATTACTACATTTTGAAATATTATCTTTAATTGAATTGATTAGATGATTAATTAATCAATGGGATTGTGGAATATGAGACAATGTGAATTAAAAGATTTGTTGGAATAGGCATGGTGAGTTAATGGGTTATGAATAAATGTTGATAAAAAAATTCTTTCTGAATTGTTCATATTATTATCTATGGTTTAAATAATGAACCATGATGGTTTCCATAAAATGAAATAGTGCACCATGATGAGTATGTTTCATAATATGGATATTAATGATTAACCATGATAAATTTGATAATTGCTAAATATGTGATTTAATGATAAATGAGGTGCAGTATAAGGACTAAAGCTCCAAATACCCATAGTGAGCTTTACATGATGTTCTAGTCCCAAATGAATGCATGTCATTATTAATTTATTAGATAAGGACTAATGATCCAAATACCCAAGAGGTGTGGGACCTGGACCGATTCATCAATTACCCACGGTGTTCAAAACATGAAATTCCAGAACCATGATGATGTCTTTGGATTGTGGTTCCAAGTGGTTGTGATATGAAAGAAGAATGAAATTATTAATGAAAACATATGATGTAATGAAATGTGATATCTCTATACGGATGGTTTAGATTCCAACATGAGTAGAAGTTGGTATTGATGATTTGGGTGTCATCATAAACATTGAGAGTTATGATGTTCATTAGAGAATAATTAAATGTGGTAACTATTTTATTTATTTCATATACATTATTCGTTATAAAACAATATACACGGTTATAAACTATATTTTTTTATAGACACAATTGGTGGGCCCTACTAATTTGTACTCACACCCTAATCGTGATGCCTAATTGTTACCCTAATAGACATCGTGTTTATAAGACATTATTACGGGAATATCCCTATATTAGATAGTTTAGTTTGGTTCCATCATAGATTCAGGAACCACACATGATTTTGAGACCTACTTGGGGATTTTTCAGTGTGTCTTAATTTTTGTTTTTCATATTGACACATGGAACATATTTGACATGGAATATATACTTCATTGGTTTGTATATTGATTTAATTCATAGGTTTATGATGTGATATTTTGTTATATTGGTTATTTTATTATTCTAGTTATCTGTTGATATCATTTAGTTAATTATTGTTTATTTTTTCTATTACACATATTTTATAAGGAGGGTATAGTCTCCCCATGTTATATAGTCGACCCTCAATGTTATTCAGAATCCTATGGTATACTTGGAGGTGTGCTTGAGTTCATGTGACCAACCAACTCGATGGATAGGTATTTGGAACCTAGTTATTGACTTATAAATTGGTATCAATGGAGTTTTTCTTTTCATTTATTTGGTATTAATATTTGGGATATCAATATAGTAGACTAAGATGAGTAATTTTTTGGTTATGAGCTCATTCATGTTAGTATATAACCAATGTATGGGGAAACCTCATGTAACAAGGATGGGATTATTGTTAGTTTATGTTTGTTTTTAAAATTATACATTATTTCCCCATTGGGAATTCACTTTTTTTAAGTTTTTTTTAATTTTCTTAATGTCCCAGTATGGAGTGAGATTTGTGCATTCATGGATCATTCTAGTAACACTAAAATTATTATGGTTTTAATAATTTTAGGGATGAAAATAAAAGGGGGGTTCTGGGTAAGGTGATTAAATGAAAATGACATTCCAAACATGTGTAATTTTAATGAAAATGTGCTTAATATGAAACAGATAAATATGAATGATGATAAATATTGTAAATAAAATGATAAAATTGATGTCTAAATATAAATTTGAGTTATAAAAATTTTTAACATCTGATATCCATGACCAAAAAGAGGGATAGTTTGGGGAAGTGGCAGTTCCTCTGTATTGACAGTGTGGTGGGGAATAATGATGAATTATTATTGATTTATGAGAATAACACATATGTAACTATGTTAATGTTTTTTAATGTATAAGACCAAGCCTTAAACATTACTTATTATGGAATTAAATGAATAATTCACATAGAGGATCTTTTCAGGTTTAGAGTTTTAGATAATTAGAACATAAATAATGCATTACATTCCACATTTAAAAAAATTAGTTACATAAAAGATAGTAATCATTTTTTACCATCAACAAAAACATATTTAAAACAAAACATGGATACCTTCATGACACATCCTTGACCCTATCATCACATAATTTACCTTTCCCTTGACCTATGAAAAACATTTCAAAAACTTGGGATGAGCATAAAAAGATCAATAAGGGATGTAAAAGTACGAAATGAAAACATTAGTCCATGTATTAAATCATACATTACTCAAAAAACATAATCACTTTAACATACCTCATCAAATAAATCATATAAATCATAAGACATAAAGTTAAATTGAGACATTAATAACATTATTACATAGGGAGTAACCCTCTTGGTTACGTTTGGAATACCCATCACAGTATATTCCCTAAATCTCTTTAGAGAAACCTTAATGTTTAACTCTTTCGTGTTACCCAATGCATTAGAGAGAAATATCAGGCTCACCCTCCCTTAGTTTATCACGGAACCACCCGTCTTCATAAAAAATTCCCAAGAACCATAACATAATCACATCACATAACTTAAGCATAAAAGAAAGATAAAATTCCCATAGTGAAATAACAATATAACCTTTTATGATATTGAAATAATGAATCCATTCTGAAAACCATTTTGAAAACCATTTAAAACATTTAATAAAGTGATTTTTGAATCAAAGTGTCCCATACCACTTTGAAGCTTTTAACATTTTAAACCATTAATATACATATAAATAAATCTTTAAAACCATTTTGAAAACATGGATATTAATGAGAAATATTTATAAGAATAATTCATTAAAACATTTAAAATGATATTTTAGTTAAAGGGTTTTTAACAAAATGAGAGACACTAGAATACAATAATTAAAGAATAACATTTAATTCGAACTTTATAATATCATGAGAATAAAGGGATTCACGATATAATATTCCAAAGGACAGTATATACACCATATAAGAGTGAATTGGTGCATAACAACAATGATGTCTCAATAGAAATGTAAAATGAGATGAAATCTGTTATAAAGAAGGTATCCTTAAATTAATGATAAATAAATCTCATAATTATGGGTGATAAATATAATTACACCCAATATAAGTGGATATTAAGTGTAAAAAAATCAAATTTCATTCACACATATTCAAAGGATGACATATTCCATAACTACATGTTGAACCCAAAGAAATTGAAATTGGGATAAAAAGTTCCCTTGGTAAAATTTGACAGCCTAACGACGTCACTATAAAATTCAAAAAATTAGTTTATGAGAGATAAAATGGTATCTCATCACTTGTACATAAAATTTACATCAATAAGGATATATAAGAACATATCCCAATATAAAAAGATGTAAATTAAAAGACATAACAAAATAAGACTTTTTAAAAGAGGAGTGTGAAAGGTTCCCTTAGCGATTTGGGAAACTTTTGAAATGTACACCCCATGAAAGAAGGGACATACAATGAAGATGTAAATAACAAAATAGTAAAATAATGGGCAGTACATACACCACAAAAAAAGGAAATAGTGTAAAATGTAGCATGAATCTCACGGGAATAAAAATTGACATGAAAATCCCCTTATGAAAATTCGACAGCCAAACGGCGCCTCATAAAACTTCCAAAAATGCATTGATGAGATAAAATAGGGTCTCTACTCATATTAATATAAAATTTACAGAAAGAGTAATACAAAAGAACATTCCCCAACATAAGAAAGAGGGTCTTAAAAGAAGTGACATAAAGGAGAGTACTTAAAAAGAAAGAGAGAGGTCGGATCTCTTATGAACATTCGGCAGCCTAACGGCGCCACTCAAAACATCCAAAATGGATTCATAAGAAAAAATAGGGTGTCTAATCATATGAAAATAAAAATGTAAAGTAATAGTAATATAAAAGAACATCTGAATCATTTGAAAGATGAGCTTAAAAGGAATGACATAAAAGAGTGTACTTAAAAAGAAAGAGATGGGTATGATCCCTTACCTCGGGTCCGACTTGATGCGATCGTTCTTTAACCTCGTGAATAATAAACATGAGTTAATCTATACATGCTTAAGAAACTTTTTCAAATTCATTATTTCATTTATATCACTTATTACCATGTTATGAAAACTACGTAATTATTTAATTTAATAATGGTTGTTTTGTCGATCATTCCTACTTAAGTCAAAAATAAACTCTTTATAATTAAAATTTTGTTCATGGGGTAAATTATCCATTATATCCAGAATTATATTGATTATTAAGATATCATATATATCATATATATCCATTGTATAATTTCATTTATAATATTACATAACATTTAGAGGTAAGAAATGAAATGCACCGTTCATGGAGACGGTAAGCCGTACGTACGCATGAACGCTACTTCCATTTCTATTTCATATTTAATGGAATTAAAACATAATTACACATAATAGTATTATAATTCCAGTATGGTATCATATATAATGTCATTAAATCTATCCTTTATACATACCACATATGGTATTAACGAATCAAATCACTTTGAGGGGGCGGTAGACCGCATTTCCTAAAATGAAGATATCACGTTTACCCATAATGGAAACCATAAAGGTATGCCATAAATGAAAAATAAATAATATTAAGAAAAAATAAACATATTATATATCATATATAAATATAGTGACATCTTAATGTCTACCTTTTAATGTGTTAAAGGAATATTGAACAATCATCGTTTCGTGAGGCAGAAATTCACCATCCACAGAAACAGTATGTTCTTTAACCATTAGATGTAGCTGTGTGTAAGTGTAGCTTGAATAATTCTTATAAAAAAATTCTAGTATATTTAATATACTGGAGTTGTTATAAAAGAAATGAATAAAAAGAGTTTATGGGGTTGGAGAATCAAAATAAAAGAAAAGAACACAGGTGTAGATATTACCTTAAAATTGGGTAACTCCTCTTGGTTTGAACCAAAAGGGTTTCATGAAGAGAATTCTTTCAAAGGAGAGGCATCAAGGATGAGGAGAGGGATGTGGAGAGACAAAATGATCAGATATTTTCTGAGACAAAGGCTTTATAGGTGTGGGTAAGGAGGTAGAGGTGGGGTCCTTTTATAAGAGGAGATAAGGGGCACTCTTGGAAAGGTATAAAATGTTACTTTATTTTCAAATGTGTTTCGGATTTTAAAGGTCCCACATTGATTTATTTCTTGGATAAGGTTATAAGTGTTATAAATCCACCCATACAAAAGGTTTTTGAAATGTGTAGGTCTTAGATTTTTCATTATCATTTCATTTTATTTAAATCATTAAATAATGAGGTAATCACTGCATCATCATGATGTCAAAAATCTTTTAATTTAATTAATGTCTAAAAAATTATAAAAAAATACTATGATGTAGGAAATCTTTTTTTCCTTCCAATTACTATTTATAGTCAAAAATATGACTTGTATAACCCCATGTAAAAATTGATTTAGTAAAACAATACATGTTTGTGCCATTTTTACTTTTACTTTAAATAAAAGGCATTAATGTCATTATCTTTCCCAAGTTGCTCAATGGGGTCCAAACAATAGACCCATGGGTTGTCTTCGTCAGACATGACACATCCAATAGGGTTAAGAAATGTTTCATGGTCATTTCATAATATTAAAACATTATTTTTACCTTAAATTACATTAATTACCTCTAATCGCGATTAAAAACATAAAATTTACTATTCACCAAAAAATTATTTTAATCACGTAGAACCACATTTTACATCCTATTTAAAACCATGTATGTAGTATTTTTTAAAATCAAAACACAGAGGTGGTAAAATTTCATTTAAACGAAAAATCAGTTTTTTTTAGTACCACTTAGTGGTTTCATTATTCATCAAAAATTCATGTTTTTTAGAAAAATACAAAAAATTCACCCTAAGCTATATTTGATATTCCAAATTCAAAAATTATTCCTATTTTAAAAAATTCAAAACATATAAGTTAAATTAATTAATTTAATAATTAATTTCCGCTGTCAGAACAAATAGCGTGTTTTTATGAAACAATATATATCAAAAGATTGACACTAGTTTAAGTCCAATTTAAAAGTGAAATTAATTCTAATGACCACTATTGGATTAAATGGTAAAAATATATTCTAATTTCACTTTAAAACCAATTAAAAATATAATCTAATCATATAAATAAATTATATACAAAAGAGGTTTTGAATTAAAATACAACACTTTTCACTATTCATTAAAAAATGATCATTATCAGAAAAATACCAGAAATTTATCCAAAGTAAATTTCAATGTCCCAATCATAAAGAATAAGTTTATTTTGAATAATATAGCTTATAAAATTGTAAAAATATAGATTTAAAAATGGTTCGCCATCAAAAGGCGGTAAAACAATCTTATAAAAATATTAGAGTATTTATTCTTAAAATTAGAATTCATTTAGATTTTAAGCTTCTAACATTTATTAGATAAATGTAAAAATATTTAAAAAACATATGTAATCATTTGTTAGTTATTTATGTTCATTGCCTCCATTACAATGGCTAGGCTTTAACTATTATAATATTATTATATTATTAGTGTACAACGTAAGATTTCAAAGAAACTCGTTGTTGCGTATTGGGTACGCCATCGATCATAGCATTCTCTTTAAAGTAGTATTAACATTTTATTCACAAATATTGATAAAGATTAAAATGTAATATTATTTATTTACCTGGGATGTTACATCCTTCCCCCCTTTTGGGAATTTCGTCCTCGTAATTTCAAAATTGGGCTTCGAAACTCCATTGAAAGTCCCACATCAGAACAAGAGTCAGTAAACCTATCACTTAAAAATAATGGGAGAGAAGTACAAAGGTCACCCAAGTTAACCCATACTAGGATTCCAAGTATGAAAATATGAATATGGAGGAAAAAACCAAGGGTCATGTTCTAATGGAGTGTGATAGTAAACATGTCTAGGAGAAAGTTAACCTCAAGAAAATCACAAGCATGTGATGGGTTAAACGGTATTCGATTCCCCGGTAGGAAAAGTTAACAGACAACATTTTTTTTAAGTTACTCTTAATTGAGGAATTTATTTTTGAGCTCAACTAAATTTGAATGAAACAAAATTACTTGTCACATAGACTTTCACCTTTTACTAGATTCCTTAACCAAACTCATATTTCCTCCAAAAGACGAGTATTTAGGAATACTTGTTCTCATTAAGAGTACTATAATCAACCAAAACCAAACCAAAATGTTTAGTACGAGATCAGATAATACCCAAAAATGATTTTTTTATAAAAAGAAAAACTACTCCTAATCTCCAAAATTTGTCAAACAAAACCCAAATTTCAACAAATACCATTCGATAAACAATTTTTCCATAAAATTCTTCAAAGTAAAACAATCTAAGATCGAAACCCAAATATTTTTAGGATTAAGTCACATAGTCTTCCAAGGTACAAATTAACACTTATCTCCAAAAAACATCAGATGCTCTAAAAGTCTCATATTGAAATGTAATTAACGTAATCACATATCCTCCATGATAGGTTAATAATTTCCATAGATAACCCAAAATTAACTTATCATAAAATCATCTAACTAAAAAGAAATAGTCAAACTAACCAAGGACTTCTTGTAGTCCAGTGGTAGGTGATAAATACCAGTTGCACTTTGGTTGTGGGTTCGATTCCCGTAGCTTTTTCCGACGCGACGGGTTGTCAGACGGTCTGTGTGTTTTCCTTTTTCCAAAACTATATAATTATTATAACATTCCTGAAAATGAGATAAAATAATCAAAAATAACCATAACATAATTTAACGTCAAGTTTATCTCATGTCGTTCATATTCCATCATAATGTATAGTAACCCATAATTACCTCAAAAGTAAGGATCATATAAAACCTAATGGTTACCTTTATAATTATTACCTGAACTTCCATATCGAGTTGGTTCTATCGTACATAATGAATTATAGAACTCACCATGGTTGAAGTGGTTGATCAAGACTCCTGATAGTTTTTTTATAATAACCATGAGATTTATCATTGAATGCCCCATTTCATCCAGTCTCTTAATCAAAGAACCACCACAGTTTCCTTCAAACCCTTTGTCACTTTGGTGCCTACTAGATCCATCCATTTACTAAAACTAGAAAGTTCAGTGTGAGTATATCAGTAAAATCATCATATAATAAAGAAGAAGATAAACACCGAGATATACTTATCCAAGTTATCCCAATCCCATTCTATCTTTCAAAAAAAAAAACAATGACTCCATCTAATTTACTAACCATTGTGGTTATACACAACTTGTCACTTTTTCTTAAACAAAACTCTAACCTCTAAAGTTATCTAAACCAACCTCTAATACCAACTTTAAGGACCCATCCTTAAACATTACTTATTATTGAATTAAATGAATAATTCACATAGAGGATCATTTCAGTTTTACTTTTTTAGAGAATTAGATAATAAATCATGAATTACATTCCGCATTTTAACAAAGTGGTTACATAAAATATAATATTCATTTTTTGCCATCGACGGAAACATATTTAAAACAAAACACGGATTCCTTCATGACACTTCCTTGACCCTATCATCACATCATGTACCTTTCCCTTGACCTGTAAAAAACATTTCAAAAACCTGGGATGAGCATAAAAAGCTCAATAAGGTATGTAAAAGTACTAAATGAAAACATTATTCCATGTATGAAATCATACTTTACTCATAAAACATAATCACACTAACATACCTCATCAAATAAATCATAGAAATCATAAGACATAAAGGTAACATGAGGAATTCATAACATTCTTACGTAGGGAGTAACCCTCTTTGTTACATTTGGAATACCCACCACAGTATATTCCCTAAATCACATTGGAGGAACCTTAATGTTTAACTCCTTCGCATTACCCAATGCATTGGAGAGCTATATTGGGCTCACCCGCCCTTAGTTTATCACAGAAGCACCTGTCTTCATAAAAAATTCCCTAGAACCATAACATAATCACATCACATAACATAAGCATAAAAGAAAGATAACATTCCCACATTGCAATAACAATATAACCTTTTAATATATTGAAATAATAAATCCATTCTAAAAACCATTTTCAAAACCATTTAAAACATTTAATAAAGAGATTTTTGAATCAAAGTGTCCCATATCACTCTGAAGCTTTTAACATTTTAAAGAATTAATATCCATATAAATAAATCCTTAAAACCATTTTGAAAACAAGGATATTAATGAGAAATATTTATAAGTATAAATCATTAAAACATTTAAAATGATATTTTAGTTAAAGGGTTTTTAACAAAATGAGAGACACTTAAATACAATAATTGAGGAATAAAATTTAATTAGAACTTTATAATATCATGAGAATAAAGGGATTCATGATATAATATGCCAAAGGACAGTATATACACCATATAAGAGTGAATTGGTGCATAACAACAATGATGTCTCAATAGAAATGTAAAATGAGATGAAATCCCATATAAAGAAGGTATCCATAAATTAAGGATAAATAAATCTCATAATTATGTGTGATAAATATAATTACACCCAATATAAGTGGATATAAATTGTAAAACAATCAATGGTCATTCACACATATTCAAAGGATGACATATTCCATAACTACATGTTTATCCCAAAGAAATTGAAATTGGGATAAAAAGTTCCCTTGGTAAAATTCAACAGCCTAACGACGTCAATTTAAAATTCATAAAATTAGCCGATGAGATAGAAACTGGTATCTAATCACATGGAAATAAAATTTAAATCAATAAGGATATACAAGAACGTATCCCAACATAAAAAGATGTAAATTAAAAGACATAACAAATTAAGTCTTTTTAATAGAGGAGTGTGAAAGGCCCCCTTACAGATTTGGGAAACTTTCGAAACGTACACCCCATGAAAGAAGGGACATACAATGAATATGTAAATACCGAAATAGTAAAATAATGGTCAGTTCATACTCCACACAACAGTAAATAGTGGAAAATGTAGCATGAATCTCACGGGAATAAAAAGTGAGATGAAAATCCCCTTATGAAAATTCGACAGCCTAACGGCTCCTCATAAAACATCCAAAATGTATTGATGAGATAAAATAGTATCTCTCCTCATAGTAACATAAAATTTACAGAAAAAGGAATATAAAATAAAACCCCCAAACATAAGAAATATGAACTTAAAAAAAGTGACATAAATGAGAGCACTTAAAAAGAAAGATAGAGGTTTGATCTCTTACGAAAATTTGGCAGCCTAACGGTGCCGCCCAAAATTTCCAAAATGGATTGATGAGAGAAAATAGGGTGTCTCATCATATGAACATAAAAAATTAAAGTAAGGGTAATATAAAATTACATCCCAATAATTAGAAAGAAGATCTTAAAAGGAATGACATAAAAGAGTATACTTAAAAAGAAAGAGGGTTAGGATCCCTTACCTCAGGTCCGTCTTGACTCGATCGTTCTTTAACCTCCTGAACAATAAACATTATTTAATTTATACTTTCTTAAGAGCCTTTTTCAAGTTAATTATTCCTTTTATATCACTTATTACCATGTTATGAACACTATGTAATTATTTAAGTTAATAATGGTCGTTTTGTCGATCATTGCTACTTGAGTCAAAAATAAATTCTTTATAATTACAAGTTTGTTCATGGGGTAAAATATCCATTATATCCAGAATTATATTAATTATTTATATATCATATATATCATATATATCATTTATATACATGAATTTATAATATTTCATAACATTTAGAGGTAAGAAATGAAATGCACCGTTCATGGAGACGGTAAGTCGTACGTACGCATGAACGCTACATCCCTTTCTATTTCATATTAAATGTAATTAAAACACAATGATACATAATAGAATTATAATTAAAGTATGGTATCATATATAATATCATTAAATCTATCCTTCATACATACCACATATGGTATTAATGAATCAAATCACTTTGAGGGGGCGGTAGTCCGCACTTCCTAAAATTAAGTTATCTCGTTTACCCATAATGGAAACTATAAAGGTATGCCATAAATGAAAAATACAGAAGCTTAAGTAAAACATAAACATATTATATATCATATATAAATATAGTTACATCTTAATGGACACCTTTAAGGTGTTAAAAGAATATTGAACAATCATCATTTCGTGAGGCAGAAATTCACCATCCATAGAAACAGTATGTTCTTTAACCATTATATGTAGGTGTGTGTAAGTTTATCTCTAATAATTCTTATAATAACATCCTAGTATATTAAAGATACAGGAGTTGTTACAAAAAATGACTAAAAAGTGTTTAGGGGTTGGAGAAGCAAAATAAAACAAAATAACACAAGTGTAGACATTACCTTAAAATCCGATAACTCCTCTTTGTTTGAACCAAAAGGGTTTCCTGAAAAGAATTCTGACAAAGGTGAGGCTTCTAGGATGATTAGAAAAATTTGGAGAGACAAAATGATCATATATTTTCCAAACCAAAGGCTTTAGAGGTGTGGGTAAGGAGGTAGAGGTGGGGGCCTTTTATAAGAGGAGATAAGGGGGACTCTTGGAAAGGTATAAAATGTTACTTTATTTTCAAATGTGTTTCGGATTTTAAAGGTCCCACATTGATTTATTTCTTTGATAAGGTGATAAGTGTTATAAATACACCCATAGAAAAGGTTTTTGAAATGTGTAGGTCTTATATTTTACATTATCATTTCATTTTATTTAAATCATTAAATAATGAGGTAATCACTGCATCATCATGATGTCATAAATCTTTTAATTTAATTAATGTCTAAAAAATTATAAAAAAAATACTATGATGTAGGAAATCTTATTTTCCTTCCAATTACTATTTATAGTCAAAAATATGACTTGTAACCAGTAGAGGGGTCTAATGGAGGATTATAGTGGAGGACATGTGGATTATAATGGATGACCAGGAGGTACATCTTCTAAGAGTCCGAAGCATTACATAGATAATGATAACTAGTGTAGTGGAATGAGTAGTGGATAGTGGTAAGGATTAGTTACTCTGAACATTACTCAAGTGCTCTCCCACTAGTGCAGTTGGTAGATTCACATTCGTAGACAATTCCCCCAGTAACCAGTAGAGGGGTAAGAATGAAACAGTATGGGAAATATAAAATAGTTCTTAATGGAAATAGGATATATGGTTAATAATAGAAGATCTAGAATGATTTAGAGTACTAGAAGGGAGTCTTGTACCTCATAACATTCCAGAATTTGGAGTTCTTCTTGCTATGGATGTCGAGGAAGTAGATATGGTACATCAGTTCAAGAGTTCTCATATCAATAGAGTGGTATAGCTAAGGGGAATCAGACTATAGAACATGTATGATGGGTAATACATTTTAATTAATTTCAGCCTTCACATGTGGATATACAGTAGGGCCACTAATAGTAAGGGATACTATTCTTATTGATTCTATTATTTCTAGTCACTTATTTGATACATGATCTTATATTTCTTTAATAACTACACAGCTTGTGAATGAGTTGAGTCTGACAGTGGAGTTTGTGAGTTGGGTTGTGATTGAAAATCCAACATTGGGAGTAAATTGGAGAGACATTTATTTATGAAAGAAGTGTTCAGATGACGCTAAAGAGTATCATAATATATGGGATCTTTATATCCTAGATATGTCAGGATTAGAATTGGTTTTTGGTATTGAAAATTTTGTATTATACTAGGACAACGTAGATTGTTACGACATACGAGTGACCTAAATGTCTTCTGAGGATACAATTATATTCACCATGTATAGTATGATATCTAGGAAATTCTTCCTAGTATAATTCATCTGAAACTAGAGGAGCCCACTACTTAGGTTGTAAATCAATTTATGAATGATGAGGGTGTGATACCAGATGAATTTCCACCCATATTATAGTTGTTTTAGAATCTGTTTCCTGAAGAAATATGGGGATTTCCACCTAAAAGAAATATGGAGTTTATGGTTTATCTCATGCATAAAGATTATTTGGTTTCTATTCTACATTACATAATGGCACCAACCAAGATTAAAGTTCTCAATAATCTACTAGATTAATTGATGGATAATGGATTTATCTATCAGAGTATGTTATCTTGGGGTTCTCTAGTTTTTATTGCTAATAAGGCAGATCGAAATCTTCCCTTATGTGTTGACTGTCGAATGTCAAACCATATGACAATGAAGAACTTATACCCACATCCATTTATTCATTATCTATTTGACTAGTTGAGTGGACCTTATGTTTTCTCCATGGTCTATGTGAGTTTAGGGTAACATCAGATTAAATTTATAACTTCTAACATACCACTGAGAAATTTTAGAAGTTTTTCAAGTAATTATGAGTTCATGGTAATGTTTTTAAAGTTATTAAAAGCTCCTGTAGTGTTTATGGACTTGATGAATTGAATCGTCCACCAGTACATGGATCATTTTGTGGTAGTCTTGTGGATTGAATCTTGGATTACTATAAGACTCATGACAATATTTCCCACCATCCTGACCCCATCCTAAGTACACTGATAGCATAATCTATGTTCCATTCTTTCTATGTGTCGATTATTCATCAAGGATGTACATTTCATGGGAAACATCATCTCTAAGGAATTTTTTAAGGGGACCCAAATTAGGTGCATGCAATGGTTTTAGGGAGTATCCCAATATTTTATGATATCCGAAGAATTCTAGGGTTAGTCAGATATCGTGAGAGGTTTATCCTGGTCTTTTTCTACTAGGTAGCACAACTTCATAGATTCCCAAAGAATGTAATAAAATTTGAATTTTTTGATAAATGTGAGAATGTTTTTTAGTATTTGAAGATTCATTTGACAACTGCATCGATATTGATCCTAAAATATTTGGGTTAGAAGTATACTGAGTTTTGTGATGCATTTAGGATAGTACCTGAAGTACTATTGATGTTGATTGATAGTTTTTTTAGTGTATGAGTTGTCGATTTGGAGGCTTCGTGTATTTAATTAACCTATAAATGATCTCATGTCATCTTTAGATGTAAATTACTTGACCTGTAGGTGAAATTATTTTTCTTTTAAAATAGTTTACTAATTAAATTGGTCATAATCGAATATCATTTCTTAATAATATTTGAATCTATAGAAGAATATGTGGATTGAGTATACATAGTCTTTTGATTTAATCTTCTCATATACTATCAGAAATGGAAATAATGTTTCTGATAATTGGAGTAGAAAGATAATAAATCAAGATTTTTAGGAGTGTAACTCCGAGTGGATAAGGATGTCATTTTTATAAAAGAATCATATTGAGTTTCAAGAGGGATGAGATTAGATAAAACTAATCATAGTATTAGTGGAACCCATAATTTTGATTTAGACTAGGGGAATGAGTATGAGGATTCAAAGTGTATCACATTGAGTGAAATCATCAGAAGTGACGAGTCAGTTTAAGATTAGATTATATATGAGGATGAGATTATCTATATTAAATATCATTTTTTCCCTCCCACATGTATGTGAGGGGTGATGATGGGTGAAGTTAATTCCTTGAAGTTCACAACAAATCAGGTTTTGACCAAAATTGAATCGTGACTTACATCAATAGTATTGGTGGTAGGGAAGGGAGATACAAATTTTAGAGTCTGTGACATAATGCAACATCTTTAAATAGGTAAATGTTGAGAATCAATGTCTTGATGGTCTAATATAGACATTTCTCATTCTGTAATAGAAGTGGGATAAATATATCGTGGACTTCATGGGGGTCTCAGAAGGACACCTCAAAATAATGACACACTTTAGGTGATTATGGAATGATTGAAAAAAGATTCTCATTTCATTCCAATTTGGGATACTATCATGGAGATTCAGTTTGAAGACTGGTAAATTTGGGAGAAAGTCTATCATCCTAAGGTTCTATGGATTATAGTTTCTAGAAATGACTCATGTTTCACTATATGCTTCTTGAAGTGATTACAAAAGTTAACTTTCACACACGTATTTCTGAGTATGGATTTTAACCCACAAATAGTTGGGTCGTCACATCATACTAAATATATTTAATAGGATTTTCTAAGGGTGTGAATCCTAAACTTTATTGGGTCATGTAAGAGGAACCTATAAAATTTAATTTCACCAATATCCATAGTTATGAGGAAAAGTTTCATATGTCTCCATATGATATTATTTATGGTAGGCCATGAATATCACCTCTATGCTGGATGGAGGATGGAGAGTAAGAGTCTTCGGAAGAGGGACTCGTGCATGAAACATTTGATTAGGTCCAACTATTTCAGAAATGTGTGTATATGACTAAGAGTGGGATGAAGTAGTATGTCAATCAACATCTATGACCCCTTGAGTTTACATTGGGTGATAATGTTTTCCTTCATGTGTCACCTAGATTGGGTCACCAAAGGATTTGAAGATAGGGTATGTTGTCAACTTGTTTTGTTTGATCATTTGAGATTGTGGAGAAAATAAAATCATTGGAATACCAATTGGAACATTTAAGGATGTATATTTCTATGCATGATATTTTCTTATGTCCTAGATTAGGTTTTGTCAAGATGACCCTTTTCTTATGATCAATATTGATGTTTTTGGGCTTGAAATCAATGTGTCCTTGTAGGAGAATCTGATATGTGTTATGGATCATGTTGATAAAGTGTTGTTGGGAAATCCATTATTATTGTTCAGGTATTTGGGAAATAAGTCCATGTATAGTAGGATACAAGCGAGAGAGGAGAAAATATGAGGGCTAAGTGGCATGATATTTTTACCTCGAAATTGTAGAGATTCTTTGGAGTATAGTTTGAGGAAGATTTGTTATAAGGTGTATTATTGTCATATTTTTTGTTTTTTTAGATTCATTGTTCATTGTTTAAGGAACCCTTTTACCATTGTTTTAAGTATATCATTTTGGCTAATTCTTCCAAGGTTTTTTCAGTGAATTTGAAAAAAAATTAGGAAAAGGGGTAGTTCACAATTAGGACATGGTTTTTCCAAACCTTGTGTCCTCCCCAAAAAACTATGTGTTCTAAAATAGTGGGGAAATTAAAAGTTGGTACATTGTTTTTCAAACCATACACCCTATTCTAAGAAAACATTCACACCTAATGTTATGGGAATGATTATGAAACAAAGTTTGGAAAAACATTAACCCCTTGAAAAGAAACCATTTGTTTGAGTTTTTATATAAAACAAATCATATTTTAAATTCATTATCCCTGAGTATTAATCCAAATTCACCCCCTAATGAACCCTATACCCATTACTACAATTTTTGAATCTCTTTAAAGCATCACAAGTCTCTATAAACCTCATTCTTGACATATCGAAGATCCAATTGAAGGATTGAATTCTTATTGGTATTCAATTTCCTCCCCATTTGGATTCCTCGCTACCTTTTATCTCCTTTTGGATAAAGAGGAATGGGTTATACTCCCATGAATGTGGTTTCAATATTGGTTTTGATTGATGGTAATCCATTTTATGATGCTCATAGGTTTTGGTCCTAGAAATTCTTTTTTGTTGTGAACTTGAACATTCTGCCTCAATTTGGAGATTTTTTAGGAAAACATTTGTAAATGATCTTGAGGAAGGTTTTTTAATTATTATTTACCAATGAAATTTTTATAAATATTTATTGGAAATAGTGAGGTTTCAGTTTCCACAGTTTCAAATAATTTATTGAATTGAAATAATTAATTATTCAATTAATTAATGGGATAATGGAATTAGAGAAAACATAAATTAAAGGGCTAGATGGAATAACCTTTATGGGATAACGAGTTATGAATAAATTTTTCTAAATAGTGCAATGTAGAAATTTTCAAATTATTCAACGTTATTTAAAAGAAGAACAAAGATTATAGTAATAAATTGAATTGCTAAATCCTGATGAGTATGTTTGATAAGATGGTTATTAATGGTTATCCTTGATGAATATGATATATGTTATATATGTGATTTAATGAAAAATGAGTTTGGGACACGGTATAACGTTCCAAATACCAATTGGTTTCCATACATGACATTTTAGGTCATAATATATGAATTTGATTGCTAAAGTATGGGACAAAGTCTAATTATCCAATTACCCATGAGGTTTGGGACATGTATTGATGCTCTAAATACCAACAGAGAGCCAGACATGACATTCTAGGCCCATGATATTGGAATTGTACTAGGGTTGCCAATGGTTTTGATATGAAAGTTAAACGAATTTATTAATGAAAGCATATGATGTAATGAAAATTGACATCCCTTTAAAAAAATATCAAACTCTAGAATGGGATGATTCTAGTATTGATGGTTTGATTTTGATCACGATCCTAGTGAATTATGTTTTTAATTTAATACCAATTAAATGCGGAATCTTTATTAATTTTTTTATTGTAATTTATTCTTTAAAAAGCTTTATAAACTTTTATAGACTTGATATTTTTTAAATTCCATTAGTGGTGGCCTAATATGTTTTACAAATATCTTAATTGGGATACCATATCCTGACATGAATAGAATTCATGTTTTAATGAGAGTATAAGAGAAATAGATCTTTGTTAGATGGATGTGTTTGCATGGTTCATGTATGAGGGGACTAGATGTGATGTTGGGACCCACATGGAGAGTTATCATTGTGTCTTTATTTTTGATTTTCATGTTGACACATGAAACATATGTGGAATGGAAAATTCACTACATTGTATTGCATATTGTTTTTATTAATTGTTTTATCGTGGGATACTTGTCTATATTGAATATTTTACTATTCTGTTTATTGCTTATTATCATTTGGATATTCATTATTTATTTTCTCTTGTTTTTATGCTTCGATAAGAAGGATATAGTCTCCAAAGTTATTTTTATCCCCTCTTTGCTAATTGAAAAGCTATAGAAAATGAGGATTCATGCCTAAGGTTATGTGAAGAAACAACTCGATCATTGATATATGTCACCTAGATTGTGACGATACAATTATAGATGATGTTCTATAACAAGTCATGAAGTCTACCCATGCCCATAAAATTTTGAAATTATACAACATCAATCTTGAAAAAAAGAGTGGGTGGTGTCACATGGAACTATGGGAATATAATACCTAAATATAACAAGTCCTTTTCCATGGTCCACATGTCATTTTATCTCATGACATTGTGTGTATCACTATATGGTATCCGGGGAATGTTCTCCCTTAAAACACCATGATGGATGAATAAGGGTTACATTGTTTATGGGAAAATCACTTGGATATTTATATTTAACACAACACATAAACCATAGCCTTCATATATGGGTAATTACACAACACGTGTTTCTATAAACTACATGGTGTGTAGTTTGGGATTTTCCAGAATTCTCGATTCCTTATACAGATTTCCCCAAGCCTCCCATATTCCTTTTGATCTCACTAGGATTCATGCTAAAACACAAAAAAAATTCTTTATAGCCACTATAGCCTACTGTATGTCTTATAATGGTCATTTTTCTCTAAAAAACCACCTTCATCGTCATCCCAAAGCAACCCGCATGACTCGTTTTGTCTGTAGAACACTTCATTTTCCATTATTGGACCATCATAATCATTAGTATCCAAATTACGGATGTAATGAAAAAAATTTAATCAATTTAAATTAACTTTCTATAATTATTTCATATTTAATAAACCACATAAAATCACATTGAGAAAACAAAACAAAAATTATAAATGAATAATGACTCAAATAAGTGGTATTTCTTGAAATTAAGGAACCTATCCTAATGAAATAATAACTTGACCCTTGTAAGAGTAACAAGGAACGAACGAATAGTAATATGGCCAATTGAATAGTATCATCACCTCTAAATTAGAAAAAGAAATTGATGCATATTACAAAATAAAATATGATATTATTATATCATAGTATATGTAAATAAATGTTTTAGAAATAATAAATAAAGTATTGGTGTTTTTGTAAGTCATAAATACTTAATTGCAATTTCATAATTAAAATAATGATTTATAAAAAACATATTTTCATAAATTTTATTCATAAATTATTATTTTATTGTCTTATTATTATAATATAAATTTATGAGACATTAATTAACATTTCCATGTGTTATAACATCAGTTATAATTTTAAAATATATATTTTCTATTTATAAGATGATTTTAATTAAAAATTAAATTAATAATATTTATAAAATTATTATCATAGAATGGAGTTTACTTTTAGTTTCTAATCATTAAAAAATATATGGGGTGAATTTTTGGGATTTATCTGAAATAAATGAATTTTTGTAAATAGATATATACAATAATTTACAGCATTTACACATTATAAGTTAAATAAACCATTAATTGAGTCATCAATGATGTAAGAACCATTATATTGAAATAAAATTCATAAATTTAATATATATATATATATATATATATTTATTGATAAGAATCAAACTATTCATATTCTTGAATAAAATAATAAACTAATGAAAAATATAATTTGAAAATGACCCATCTCCTCCCCTATAAATACATTCCCTCACCACCTCTTCTAATCACACCATTAATGCTTTGATACATGACAAAATTTTATCAAATACTCTTCCCAAGACACTCCCCCGAATTTAAGAGACCTTTTTCTCATAAAAATATTAATTTTTTTACATAAGTTGATTCTCAAGGAAGATAAATTCAAGAGATAAAATCATATTTCCCTTTCATTTTATTTCCTATCAATTTAATTAATTTTCTGATCCTATCATCTCCTCCACCTATCCAAGAGAAATGATAACAACAATATATTTTAGATACTAGAATTTAAATATTATAATTGAACGATTCATCTTCTAATCAATCATATTTTTATTTTATTCGAAAAATGAAAGTACCATCCCTAGGGTGTCGATTTACCACCACCGAGGAGGATGGATTTTCATTTTTGACTATCATCTTCAAGGATAGTAATAAAAAAAATTATTGATAAATAATTTGTTATTTTATATATTATATATTATATAATGTTTTTAACAAATATATAAACATGATTCTAAATAAAATAATACATGCTCATTATGATCGTAAAATCCTCCAAATAAATTAAATCATTTTAATTAATGCTATATCTAATAAATCATTCTTAATCCATATAACCCACTATCAGATAAGAAAAATTGTACTTCTTTATGTCCATTAATAATATATAATTTCAATGTTTAATAATATTTATAATTGTACATTAACTTCCAAACTTATTACAAGAAAACCGATCATTTAAAAAACCAAGAAAACCAACACTCATGAAAGATAAAATTGAACTCTTTAACTCATCAAAAAGCTCATAAATGAAATTAATAAAACAAAAATGAATCAAATACACATATAATAGGTTTTATATTTAGAAATTAATTAATATAACCTTATTATTCTATATATTAACTTGAACAAAGTGTTCAAACAGAATGTAAGGGGAATTATCAAACCCAACATTCTTTCCTTGGGGGTTTTCCTCTTTTACTTCCTTTTCATCATGGATTTTCCTTTAATGATCCTCATGTATCATTTATTTTTCTTTCCATTCTATTTTTTGGATATAAATTTTTCTAATCTATTTCTATGAAAAATGAAATGATTTTTCCAAAAGAACCCTTTTTCCAAAAAAACATATTTTACTTCTCATGATATTGTTTCTTCACCACTCAAGATTGATGATTATTATACAATGTATGGTATTGTATGTTTATTTTGGAAACCCTAATTTTTGGTCATAAATTTATTATTTTTGAATTAAACTTATTCTTTTCCTTTGGTTATTTTATGTAAACTTTTAATATACAATATTTTTGGGAAGCCTGATACTGTAAATATTGTGATGTCATTAGTGTGCCTGAAATTATATAGAGCATGTAAATGTTATGGTGTGATCAGTGTGCATAAAATTATGTAGAACTACAATGAATTGGATAATTTGATGTGTTTCATGAGATAATGTGAAATATCCATGAACATTATGTTATATATTTTTTCATAACTATATGTGGTATTTGACTACTAAGACCTGATGTTTCATTTTTATGCATTATTATATTTCATATATTTTTCTATTGTTTTCTATAATCATTATGATTATGTTCATTTTTGAATATTATAATTACTATTATTACGCTCGTCCATGTTTTACTTCTCATATTCATCCTCTAACTAGGCTTTTAGATGATCCCTTATTTTGATGTATATCCTTAGGTGAATTATTTTTCTGAGGAGAACATGAGGACAAATATGAAGCTAGATAATTAGGAATTTAAAAAATGGTTATGTTTTTTTCTTAAAAATTATGTATGGTACAAATTTGGCCAAGGTACTAAATTTTTTTATCCAGGTTCTATAGCACTATTATTTAATTTTATCTTTATAATAATGCAATAGTAATGAATGAAAAAGTAGCATCGTTATAGTTGGAATCAAAGCATAGATTAGATAATTTCTGAACTAGTATTAGAAGTCCTTATTGAAAACTCTTATTATGTGAATAAGTATGCATAATAACACAAGAAGCTTTGTATTTGAAAAATTATGAATATTAGGATCCAACAAGACTTGAATTTAGAGTTCACATTACAATAGAATAAATTATTTATTCATGAATCGATTACTAATTTTTTGTTCGAAACATTTATATTTTGTGAAAATAGTTGGAAACGAGAGATACTAGGAAAAAAATACATTTGAGGGAAAATGCATGTATTTTTTAAATGACATCCCCAATCCCTTAGTATGGGGAGATGAAAATATTAGAGAAATTATTACCCATATATCTCTTTCTATGAAAAATAAACAGAATAATGTTGAACATCCTCCATCTACTATGAAAGCTAAACTAGATTTGCAGCCTAGTATGTACCAATGACCACTGAAATTTAGGGGATCTTATGATCCAATTATCACATGACAATGTGTAAAATCAGTGGAGGATATCATCTCTATGCTTTATTATTCTGAGATGCAGAAGGTGACCCAACAAGTTTACTATTTAGATGGAGAGGCTGATCAATGGTGGGAATTGGTTATGAACACCATGCTGAAGGATGATATTGAAGAGATACAATGAGAAAAAAACACGAAAATATTACTTAACAAGTACATCCATGGAACTCTTTATATGAAGATGGAGAGATAATAAATAGAGGTGATGAAAAAGGATGATGAATCTATCATGGGTTATAAAGAAAATTTCACAATGCATTCAAGGTATAAAATGAGTTTTTTTCTCAATAATGATTGAAAAAAATGATATATTCTTTTGTAGTTTAAAATATAACCTTTGAAAGTAACATACAATTCAAGACATTTGGAGTTATGATAATGTTTTATGATGTGCACTCAAAGTGGATATGGGGTTTCAAACAATAGGATCCAATGAAAAATGTGGAAATAATTCTCAATAAACCACATGTAAAAAATGTGGGAAGAAGAATCCTGGGAATAATCACAAATGGGTGGGAAATTTTATATGTGTGTGTGGGAAGGCCACAAAGCTCTTGAATTTCAAATAGAAATAAAAAACTACATATATGTCAGATGAAATGAGAGAACTACCCATGGTATAATGCTTCAACTATAGGGAAGAAGGGAAATATGAAATCCAGAGCACTAATACATGATTCCTTGGGTGTAATCTGCATCTGAAGCCACCAATTCCAAGAGAGAATTGGATGGTTTATTATATTACTACATGTGAGGTGAAGGGAAAAAATTATGTGGTGATAGTTATTACAGTTATTCATTCATGAATAGAGAATATACTATTTGATTATGGTTCTGCGCATTCTTTCAAATATTTCAATATTAGTATAACTATTAACACACTAACAAAAAATAGGGAATTTTATTTTTCTATGAGAAAATAAAATCAGGAAATTATTGCATCCAAAGTATACAACTCCTCCCCGATTAATGTTTGTGGACTGAACCTCCTAGAAAATGTTATCTTACATCCTTTGGTTGGTTTGATGGTATTTTGGTCATGAATTGTCTATATTTTTACAAATCCAATATCAACTGTCGAGAAAAGGATATCACTCTTCAAATCCAATTGATTACTAAAATTCTATTTATGTGTAACGAGGGGGATGATTCTTCTCTAGGTCCATTTTATCAACTATGTATATTATTTCATTATGAGAAATCATATCTTGATCAAATAATTAAGAAAAAGGGGAAAATCATGATTAAATACATTCCCATTATGAGGGACTAAACTTATTTTTTGCCATAGAATGATCTGGCCTTTCACCTATGTGATAGGTTCAGTTATTAATTTAACTTATTCCTAAATCTTTGTTTTTATCAACGAATCCTTAATAAATGGCCACCATTGAGCTGGAGGAACTAAATAAGAAGTTATAATAGAATCTTTTTAAGGGTTTTATATAACTAAGTGCTTCACCATGGGGTGAAACATTACTCTTTGTCCGGAATAATGATTGATCAATTGAATAGAGTTTGGATAGATTACCTTCAAATTTATTTGGTAGCCCTTATTGATCACATTACAATATTCTCGTAGTGAAAGGAAGAATATTAGAATCATTTGTATACTATTCTAAAAATATTTTAAAGGTATAGACTTTATGAAATCTAATATAATGTGAGTTCTATATAGATTATGTATCATTCTTTGGAATGTTATTACCATTAATGGAATATCTATAGACTTATATATGACGACGACAATCGAAGAGTGGATTAGGGTAAAATATTTAACAAATATCAATAGTTTCTTTGATATACTATATATTAATAAGGATTTGTGAAGAACTTCTCATAATTTTTAACCCCACTAACCAATATGACTTAGAAGCATGAAAATTGTTTTTGGACCAATGAATGAAAAGACAACTTCAAATAATTTAAATGGAGGATTTTCACTACACCAGTAATCACATATCCAAAAAGTGGGGAACTATTTTTTTGTATGTAGTGGTTCTTAAAATAAGTTGTTAGTTTGTGTTCTTATTAAAATTGATAAAGTGACAACCCACGCCTTAATGTAGTTTAATATTAATGAGAAAAACTATCACATGCACGATCCAGAGTTGGAAACACTGATATTTCCATTGAAATTATAGAGGCATTATCTAAATGGGGAGAAGTGAGAGATATATACTAATCATAAGAGACTTAGATATATATTCACCAGAAGGATCATAATATGCACTAGAGGTGTGGGTTAGAGATCATCAAGTATTATGACTATTCAATGCACTAATATCTTGTAAAAGATAATAAAGTTGTAGATGCTCTAAGTTGAAAGGATCCTGCAACGTTATGAATGATGAAAACTGAAAAGGAACCAATATTTATATATTTTAAAAGGATTGGAATGGGAATCATTACGAAAGGTACATCATAAATCATTTCTCAAATTTTTTCTTAAACTAACCTTATGGAAAAAATAAAGGATGATCAAAGAAATGATGTGTAAATTCAGAAGAATGTGGAAACCATAAGAAATGGGAAATACTTAGAGTTCATAATTGATGAGGAATGAGTTATAATATTTGGATCAAGAATATGAATAACACACAATCTTGATAAAAAGGGTCTTCTAAATGACTCACATATCTCATCATTATCTATTCATCGATAGCATAAAGAAGTATCGATATCTAGGAGAGAACTATTTTTTAGGACAATATGATTAAAGAGATAATTGAATATACATAAATGATCCTGGTATATTATCAAGGGATGGATTAAAGTAAAAATTGAATGGATATGATTTAATCATTACCCATACCAACATAGAAATGGGAAAACATCACCATGGGATTTCTCACCAAACTTTCGATTAAATCTAGAGGAAATAATTCAATATGAGTTGTTGTGGATCAGCTTAAAAATAAAGTTTACATTATATCAACTCGAGAGGAATAAAAAATGAATAAAAATGAATAAAAAATAAATACTTGAGAGAAATTTTCATTCGGTCAACTTTCACAAATATTCATCAGTGAAGTGGTAATGCTTTATGGATTAAAATTATCAATTATTTTCTATTGAGTTATGAGATTGACCTTTATTCTCTTGAAAAGTCTCCAACATGATAAAAAATAGTGCTGAACTTATTTACAACTAATCATAATCCAACAGATAGACAATCTGAGCAGACTATTAAGAAACTAGAATAGATGTTGAGGGCATGTTCTATGGACATCAAAGGAGGATGGGGTCAACATCTTCTTCAGTTAGAGTGATCATAGAACAAAATTTTCTACTTGAGCATCCAAAGGGATCCATATGATGCCCTTTATGGGAAAGGATGCAGAACACTAGTGAAATGGGATGAAGTCAGTGAATGAACACTTCTTAGGCATGAAAAGGTTAAATGAGTGGAAGAATAGTTGAAAAGAATTCTGAAACACATCTAGAAAGTATAAAGGTAACAAAAGAGATATTCATAAAATCATAATTGGGACATATATTTTATGGTTGGAGACATGGTATTCCTTCACATATATCCATAGAAGGGGATCATGATATTTTAGAAGAAATTAATGTTGAGTCCCACAAATATCAACCCCTTAAAGATTCTTGATCGATTCAGAGTTGTGGCCTATAAATTTACACATCCACCTACCATATCTCATATACAAAATTTATTCTATATATCTCTATTAAGTATGTAAAAACTAAATCTATCACATATACTAAATCCATAGTTGGCATAGTTGGAATATGATATCTCTTACAAGGAGAATCTAGTGATGATCCTGGACCATAGAGATAATGTTCTACGCAATAATACTAATCACCTGGTCAAGGTACTATAGAGGAACCATAAGTACGAAGAGTAAACATGGGAACCATAGTATTTAATGAATGAGAAGTACCCTAATATGTTTTCCCCATAGTTTGAAAAAAATTAAATTTAAGGAGTGAAATTTCATATGAGGGGGAAGTATGTAACGACCTAATATTTTATCAATGGAAATACCCTTCTTATAATTATTTCATAGAGTATAAACCACATGAAATCACTTTGATATCACGATACACACATTATAAAAGATAAATGAATTAAATAATAGGTATTTCTAGAAATTAATGAATATATCCTTAGGAAATAGTAACATGGGCCTTGGAATTGTAACATGACCATAAAGAATAGAAATCCAGAAGATATAATAGTAACCTGACCTATGAAAGTATAAATAACATTAGCCGTCTAATAATGGAAAATATTATATAATTATATCATAGTATAAGTAAATAATCTTTTAAAGAATTAGAAATTATCTATTGGTAATTTTGTAAGTCACAAATATTTTATTATAATTTTGTAGATAATATATTTATTTATAAGAAATTTTATTTTAATAATATGGTTTCATAAATTGATTTTTTATTTTTTATTGATTATAACACAATTTTTTGTGACCTTAAATAATTTTTCCAAGTGTTATAAAACCAGTTATTTTTATATATTCAATATCTTCCTAGTACAATAATATTTTAATTAAAAATAAAATTTCATATATTTATAAAATTATTTTCATAAAATTTTGTTCATTTCTGAAATATCACATTAAAAAATTGTTATGGACATTTTTTGGAATTTTTTTCAAATACGTGAATTTTTTATGAACAACAAAATAAATAAATTTATGATATATATAAATTATAAGTTAAATACTCTATTTCTTGAGTCATCACCAATGTAACAACCATAATCTTGAAATAAAAATCATTTTTTTAATATATTATGTGATAATACTCAAACTATTCTATGTCTTGAGCCAAAATAATATCATAATGAATAAAATAAGGTGAAAACACCCCTCTCCTCCCATATAAATACCACCCCTCACTTCATGTTCTCCTCACACCTTTATTATTTGTTCCCTATCCAAATATTATCCAATAATCTTAAAATTAAACAGCCACAAGTCTATGGGGCATTGGATTTATGAAAAGTCAAAACCCTTTTGCATAAAGAAGTTCTCAAGTAAGATAAATTCAAGTGGTAAAATTCTCTTTCTTTTTGTTTTATATTCTTTTCCATTTCATTCGTTTTCTTATCCTATCATCACCTAATAATATCCTAAAGTAATTATGACACCAGTACCTTCTATAAAGTATATTTTTATTATGTTAATTTAATAATTCATCTTCTAATCTCTTCCATTTTCCAATTATTCTAAAAATAAAAATATCATATACGGTGTGTTGATTTACCACCACCCGAGAGGATGGATTTTAATTTTATGCTAACACCTTCATGGATAGTCATAAGACCATAATTATAGTTATGTAAGGATTTTTAATGCATATTATAAGTTATATAATGTTGTAGAAACAATATAAAAACATGGTATTAAATAATATCAAACAACCTCATAGTGGACATAAAATCCAACAAATAAATTAAATCATATCAATTTAGATTATATCTAACTAATGATTCTCATATAATGTAAAAAATTGAAATCTTTTTTCAATTAAATTTTTTTATAATAATTAATAATATATATTTTCTAATTGAGAGAATAATTTTCATTATATATGTACTTCCATACTTATAAACAATTGACCAGATCCTGATAAACCATATAAATGAACACTACCAAACAATAAACATGAACTCTATAACTCAATCAAACCCATTAATAAAATTAATAAATATATAATGAATTTAATATATGTATAATATGTCTTGGATTTACTAATTATCAAATTTCATTTTCTTATCTATGATATTAAATTGAGGAAATATTTCGGACATATGGTATGGGTAATTCTCGAACCCAACACTCTTTACATGGGTTTTCCCTCTATCACTTAATTTTTAGTATGGATGTTCCATTAATGTTCCTTAAATATAATTTCTTTTTCCTACCCTTTAAATTTCTATATTTACATGTTTCTAATCTGTTTCTATTACGAATTCAGTAATTTTTTTAAAAAAACATTTCATTCCAAAAATACATTTTTCAGTTCAATGATATTCTTTATTCTTCATCAAAGATTGATTCTTATTATACCAATCATCGTATTCATTATTTCTTCTAGTAACCCACACATTTATTCATGAATTTATTATTTGATAAATTTAACCATTTCCTTACCATGGGTTATTTGATATCCATGATTGATATACATTATATGTCACATGCGTGATAATGTAAATGTTATAATGTGATGGGTGAACCTAGAATTATATAGAGCCTGTAAATTTTATGAGGTGAATGGTGATCCAAGAATTATATAGTCCTCTATTTAATTGGTTAATGTGATGCATCTCATCAGATAATGTCAAATATGCATGAACATGATGCGAGATTTTTTCAAAACCATGTATGGAATTTGAAAAAAAACAAAAGACATGATGATATGTTTTCTTGCATTTCCACATTCCTTTTTTTATCTTATATTTCCTCATATTAATATGATTATTATCCTTTGATAATATAATGATGATGATTATAATTCTCACCCAAGATTCAGGTCTCTTATTCATCCTCTTACTAGGCTTTTAATAGCCCCATTATTTTGAGGAATATATTTATGTAAATACATATACTAAAAAGGACATGAGGTCCAATAAGAAGCTAGAGAATAGGTATTTAAATAATTGTTTTATTATTATTTAAAAGATATGTATATTCCTAATTTTCCAAAGATGCTAAACCTTTGGATCGTCATTCTACAAAAGTATTATGTTGATTATCTTTAAAATAATGTAATAATAATATATGAAAAAATATCATTGTTATATAGGGTACCCATTTTTTAAATTCCCTTCACTAAATCTTTGGAGAAATACACTCCATCTACTACACTAATCCACCATCACAAAAAAAACTCATCATATCCCCATTTAAATTTTTTTCCCCTTCCATATCTCTAATATACCTAAATTAAACCTATGACCATGATCCATTCTACTAGAGGAAAAAACATGTGATGAGTGGTCTATATAGTAATAATAAAATCACTCTCCAACCAATTAATGACTATGAACAAGAATAATGTATGGATAAAGGCATGTAAAAAATTGAGGAATGATCATATTCCATTATTTTCATTGGAATTAATCCCTAGGTGTTAAAATAATGAATGAAGATAAATAATCAATTATCATTGATTATTACAAAATCTAAATCCTAGAAATATAAAGAATATTTTATTATCTAAAAATTAACATACTAATTAAACTTCTAAAGAATTAATTCACATTATTTTATGGATAATAATAAATTGGGATTAAATTAAAAAAACACCCTGATTAATTTTATTATCAATCAATGGTGAATGGAGATTTTATTTCATTATCATTGGATATATCCAAAAAATCATTGGTGATGATTAATTCCATGTCACTTATCATTAATTTATTATCTAGTTTTAATTCAAAGAATCACACGTACAATCTCTCCTTCTCAAAATCCATAGTGTTATGTAGCAATCCCAAGGAGTTACGCATATCTAGGTTTCAAAAAGAGAGTATTAGATCATGGAAATCAAATAATAAAATATTTATTTATTTATTTATCAACCCACTGTTGCACTTAATCCAAACATAAACATAGACAAAGGTTACGTTACACTGTGGGTGAATCCCATGTTTATGATTTACTTGTACTCTTATATTTCCTATCTAATACTCTTTTGGGATTCAATTTATTAGTACTAATGAGTTTATTGTGTATGATATAATATATTTAAAAATTTTATTATATCATCATAGAGTTAATCTAAGACCTAGAATCCTATAATTACTTAGAAACTAGAATAAAAAATATTTTTAAATTATTCCAATGTCATACACATAAAAAACAAAGTCATCACAATCACCGTACACTCAGGGATTTTCAATTAAAAAGGAGAAAACATACTCATAAGTGAGGATTCTAATTTTTAAAATGTTTTTTCCACTCTCACCAGATCTCATAAAGGTTCATGATCTTCCCAATAACATGTACCCTAGGGAAACACTTTCTCATGAATAGACCTCTCCCTATTGTTGTTCAATTCAAAAAGGCACCTTAAAAGGGTATCAAAACCCCTGGAATCTATCCCATCATGGTCAACATGGATGATTGATTCATGAAAATATCACCTCATTATTTAGATGTTGCAAAAATTGTGTGATTTATCTAACTATGGTCATAAAGATAAGAGGTATGGTACCTCTATAGCCTAATGTAGTAATTGTAAATGGTCTTAAGAACCATGGAATGAACCTTTCTTCCAAGCTAAAACTATGTAACCATCTAAAATGCATGTTCCCTTACAACACATGATTTCATCCCCAATATTAAAATTCATCTATTGTTTGTCCAAAATTGACCCTGACCATTTTTTGTAATCCTCATCCACCATTGGATGAATTACACCATTCACATCTATCACATGTACCAACTCTTGGACTAAAAGTGATATTTTTTTACATGTTCTAAGTAAAAGAATAATAACTTATTAGGTATCCCTTACATGTTTGTGGATGCTTCTATAATTATTGCGGAGTGGTAATGTTTGGGATTAACAAATTCCAATAATGGTAGATGAAAATCTTATCTATGGCCTAACAACAATATGCAAACCCCATCCATGTTCTCATGAACCTAAAATCCCCATCAAACCTAGCCATCTATCAAGGATGTAAACACTGTTCTTAACCATAGCTAAGTCCATAAAGGAATCTTGTATTCTCTTCATAATGGTGACATGAAGCAATCATCACCATCAAAAAATACCATTGTTGGGGTTACATGAATTCGGGATACCCCATGTATGCACCAACTTCCTAAACTTAGTAGTAATATCTTCTCTTGGATGATTAAGTTAAATGTTGGTAGTTGAGTTAGTCTATGATCATGATGATAGTCTCATGACCTCTTACTGATCATGTAAGCCCTATGAAAAAGACCACAAGAGTAAAATCTCATTTCCACCTTGATTCAAGAACCTCGACCGCCACCTAGAGGTAGGTGAGACATAAAGTATCAAACTCAAGAAAATGATAAAGCATCCATGGCCATGCAAACTAATTACAATGGATCCTAATGAAATATCACCACTTCTAGATATTCTAATAAGATAAATCGGGAAGAATCATTGTCACATACTCTCGATGCATTACTATTGTCTTCATCTATCCCCATACAATGACAACATGCTACCCACCTTCAGAATAACAATGATGAAAATTTATAGTGGATATATGGTCATTTCATAACTCATAATCTATATCCATATGTTGTGCCTCCCTGAATTACTAAATAAAGGGAGGGGTATCTATTGAATGGAGGAGTGTTCAAAATGCCTCATCCTTATGGTTTAACTACAATGGGATCCAATAACCAGTTATGTCGTTCAAAATAAGAAAATGGGAAGCAATGATGTTACAATATTTTTGCTACCTACACACATTTAAGTGGATATATAGCTACCATTTTCTCACATTTACTAGGTCTAATTCCACTCCCATGTATGATAAGACATATCACAATAATTTACCCTCTGTAATTTAGAAATAAAACATCAATAAGTTCATATAAATATATTACAGTCAAAGTATGTCTTGAACAATCCTCAAGTGTCTCACATGATCCCCCTCAGATTCCTTGTATATAAAGTTGTCATCAATTGAAATTATGATGAAATGGTTGAATAAGGGATTAACAATCCATTTAAAATGTTCCATCGGTACTTTTTTTTTGTTTTCATAATGGTTCAAGGTATAAAAATGAACATAAATTAACTGTAAAAATATAGATATTTAGCTTCAGTATATATTTTTCCAAAACTCACAGCTAGTGAAAACCCATCCTAAGTCCAAATGCCAAGAACCACTTCCCCTTTATCAATGAGATTAATATGTCATCATTTCTTGGATGTATATATCACTCCATTATATTCACCTTTTTAGGCTACTTTAATCCATGCACAACCCCATATTCACATAATCCTTCTCAACAAAAAAATTGGGCCACCGATGAAGACACAGTGGGTCTTATGAATCCCTACCTTTACAGAACATTAAACTAAATACATATATCTCGTAGCTATATAGGTTCATCTATCATGATGTTGAACTCAACAATACATCCTTAGGTGTAGGTTTATATATAATAAAACATTTTAATATAATGTAATTATGACATATCCACAAGATAGGTGTCTGTATACTCATTTCACACTACAGGGTACTCAAAGTTCTATAATCCACTTTTCCACCGTTCATACATGCTCACTGATAAGAAATCATCTATATCCTCATAAAAAATCTCATCATTCACTTCTTGGGATTCATTTTTTACAAAGATGAAAAATTATATCCCACTACTTAGAAACACTAAAAGCATTATTAGTGATCTTCTACTAGGCATGGATAGTAAGAAAACAATCCATTTTGTGGAAAATATAATAGTGTTTCATTTCCTTAGTGAAAATATTCCACATGATGTTCTCTCTCCTCTAGAGTTAGAATATATTGCTGATAAGAATGTGTGATCACTAAACCTTATCGGTAGGATCCTCTAAAGACAAGGGTTGAGAAAAGAGGATCCACTAGAATCACTATGTATAGAACACGGGATATATTCAAGGAAACATCTCTTGAAACTATGCACTAAAATAAAAGAATGATATAGATGAAATATATCATACCTCAAACTACACTCAATGAATTTGGTCACATCCTCCTACATTATTAAGATATCCATAGAATTTTTATCATATTTCCCCATCCAAGACTGTCTCTGACACCTTATCCCATCAAAGAGACCACAAAAAATCAAGTCAAATGAACTCATCTTCCACACATCAACAAAATCCAATTTGGAAGGTATTTACATGCCAACAAGGGTTTGGATCTCATCCCAAGTATTTCTTTATATGTGGGGAAACATAATTCTTCCATGTGTGACTAGATCAACAAAATAAAAATAAAAATATTGTTCTTAATCAGCAACTTGTGTTACCTTGAAGAAGTATCACATCTAGGAACATTATCATGATGGGTCCTCTTCATGTGCGGATTTCACACCACATGCTCAATCATGCCCTCAACTAGGTGATAATGCATTTTGGATCACAATGAAACATGGAAAATCTCTGTATTTGAAACTGAATATGTGAATTATCCATAGCTGTATTATCTAATGAAATTGTGGAACTTACTACTGCTCAAGTAGATTATGAGTGTATCTCTGAACCACCAGTGGTGGTTTAACATAATGCTAAATGGGTGGAGACATCTCACCATATATAGCTTATGGAAGTTCCTACTTCACATGTCCACAAAAAAATCCTCATCAGTATTAAAATAATAACCAAGATACACCTATGGAATCTTAACAAGATATCATAGTGGAAATGTAATGTGATATCTGAGATGCACTATGGTGAAAATAGTAAATCTAAGGAGCTAAATCCAGATGAACATATAATCACAACCCTTTCCAATATGATGAATGTACCAATGATTTCCCTACAATAATTTCTTATAATTTTTGAGTCAAATACTAGGTTATTAGAGTCATAATGAATTGATATGTTGTCCGATGTACATATATTGTGTTCCCTAGACTAAAATTCAAACACGATAAACTTTATTTTTACATCCCTAATTCCCCATCCAAACCTCAAAATTGGACTCTCTCTAAACTCTAGACCTATGATGAACTTCTTGAATACCAACCTATCATGGATCAACCCATTGGGGATTTACAAGATGGTGGTAAGACTAAAATGACAACCTAGTCCCACCTCTAATATCTTATGGGTTGGATACTAGCATAGAGTATGCATATCAGAAACCTAAGATGACTTATCGTACAATTCATACACACACACAAACACACACACACACATATCTCTATACCCATGTAAAATTAAAAATAGAAAAATTAATTACACTATAAAGTCATGTGTAACATCTAATACACAACATATTCCTCCAAGTTACATTAAAAAAACTAGGAAGTTTTAAGTAATATCCAACCAATATATGACATATCATAACCTACTCCCAATGTGGGTGATAGCTACCCAAATGTTACACCTAGAACCCTCTAATTTCATTCAAATATAACTATGATACAACTATTCCAAGTCCAAAAAATAATGAATCGCCTATTATCAACACAATAAAAAGCATGTGCGTGAACATATCATGCTTGGGTAAGAATATACATTCATAATTGGAACACAAGAAAATAGTAAACATAATGAATTAATAGAGTCTCCCATATCATCTCTGTGATGGTATATAAATTAGAATATTGTAAATAAACAATATATAACAAAAATAACCCATAAAATTAAATTATAGACACTAAGTATCTAGGTGGGGTTATAACCTCACTACCAACCTTTGATTTTACTAGAGGGTCAATGGAAAATCATGTCCATGACAACTCCTTTAATGAATATGAAAATCTTAATGGAACACATTTTAGAAGTATCACTCATTGTTTCATATTATAATGATGAAACTCATTGAATAGATGACAGGCATCATGTATAAACATAATGATGTTGTAAATAAAATGAGAGGGAAAATTTGAGATATATACATGATAAACAATACCTCATCATATTAAAGCATATATTGATATATAGTGAGGGGATCACATCGGGGCCAAGGGGTCATGCTAGACCCTATCTAGAATAACATTCTATTTAATGGATCATCTTCCAGTATGGTTTGGTCTAAAAAATTCCTAAATTACCACCTAGAGAAAAAGATAATGATAGAGGATCACCCTCTGATCCTCAATAGGTAATTATATAACTTTTTCCCATTATTTTACTATGTAAGGAATAAAATAAAATTTATTGTAAACAATTCCTCCTAGAAACTTAATGTTGATGGACCAAAGGATTATACCATCGAGAAGAAGGTAAATATAAAAATGTTTCATGGAAACTCACCCAAGATCATACCATGGTTTAATTGAGAGGGAAAATGGCTCAAATAAAACCTTTATAGAGAACATGACCTATACCATTGGGGTATTAAATTTACATACTATTCCTAGAACTAGTCATGTCTCACTCTCACATGGAATGAATATCTCAAAATTCTTGGGGTGTTCATATGATTAAATAATGTGTAGATGTAGTTCTGGAACATGGTATTTCATCTTCCCATGATTGTTTATTTTATAAATTACATGGATTGTTCTAGAACCCACATCGAATGTTTGGTCTAATGGATTCTATTTTGTGTACTCTGAAAAATGTATATAAATTCACCAATGGTAGAAAAATGTGTGATCTCACCACAAGGAATGTATCACCATTTTCCCTCTTGGTTGTGTAATCTATGTACCTGAGGGGTTTTGATACTATGTGTAACATGACATGTGAGAATATTACATTTTATGTGATATTTAACTCAATGTGTAAACAATAGATACCACATATTGGGAACTACATGGAATGTGGTTCTATGAAATATATTAAGTGTAGTAAATTATTTTATAGAATTATAAATTATTCACGTGCTTTCACCCACAATAAATATTTAGCCTCCAATTCCACATAGAATCAGTCACAACACCCGAGTATGAGATGAATTGCCTCCAAATCTATTTAGAGTTTTTATGTTGGCCATTATTTACTAGATAAATATCATTGCCTCTATCCCAAAGAAACCCACACTATCTAATTCATTATAATCCCACTACCCATTCCAACATTGGAATGTTGTTGTTTCCATTGACTGGATTCAGACCACACATTGTTAGGAAATTCCTTTCAGTGCTCCTCATGAGGGATCTACCCCATCTAGTATATAAATCCATCATCATCTAAATGTTGTACTAATTCCAATAATCATCACCATGAATCCACTACATATCCCAAATCCCAAAACCAACCAATTACCATGAACCATTATTAAAAATGAAAAACACGAGAATGTTGGTCTTATCTAGTACCATCAAATCAATTGATACCCAATTTCTAATGGATAAAACTGACAATAGAAGGAGAAAATCGTGAACTAGAAAAGCAAGGAATAAAAATTATATCGTTTTCATTTTGGACTAATTATAAAACCCTAATAACATACAATGATGAGAAACATGCTAGGATTATCAATTATTATCAATTTTAAAACCTAGGAATTCTAAGAATAATTGATAATCTGAACATTTAATGGTGAATAACCCTACTAAAATAGTACTCAAGTTCAGTTATGGATAATCCTCAAAGGGGATTAAACAAACAAAATTCCCTACCTCGTGTATGGATTGATAATTAATGAAGAAAAACTCCATGTATCTCTATTTTTATAGATGCACCACTCGGATGTAAAGTATGAAGTCCTTAGTATCAATCAATGATCCACAATTTGGCTATCATTATTCAAATCTCTATTGCATGTTATGACACTCAGAATACGTAGTATTTCGTTGAAAACCCAAGGATTTTCCCATTACTAGTTTTAAATTTGATATTAGTAGTTCATGTAAATTAATAATGTTTATTTATTTATTTATCCACCCATAATTATAAATACAGAAAACACAAAACATGCACCAATGTTATGTCTCTCCTAGGGTAAAACTCACATTCCATATTTAATAGAGATTTCATTTTTCCCATATAATTCTCTATTTAAGTTTCATTAAATTAATTCCAATAAATAGTCTCTATAAGATAATATATATTTATTATTTTCAATATATCTACGACAAGGCATTGTGAGCCCTGAAATTGCATGAAAACATAGCACATAACTTTCCATAAAATTTCCCAATGTCATTAAAGAAAAATAAAAAGTAATTATAGAGTTTATATCAAATATATTTTAGATTATTCACATGGAAATATATATGTTTTAATGACAAATTTGTTGACATCTAATTGAGTGATATGTGTCTCTTAAAATATACATTTATGACAAATAAGAAGATAATGGTGAGTATAATTTAGAAAATTTGTTGATATAATCTTATATTCCAAAAACCATAGATAAGTATGTTGATTTAATGATCAATATAAAAGATAAAGCCTGAATTTTTTATGGTTTAACTAATACAGTGAAGGATCGATTCCAATGTATAGAATATCTAAAGGGATATATATAAATTTTTTTTGAAAAAAATCATAGATCTAGAGAGGATCTTGACTGATGGTAAGATATAGAATAATCAGATGAAATGTGTAGTGAAATCTTAATTATGAATCCCGGTGATCCTAAAAAATGACATATATGATTTTCCATTGAAATAAAGACACATTATATTTACAAAGTAGTTATGAGTCTTTGTAAGAAACATAATGTAGTTATATTTAATATAAATACACACAATAACACTCTAATTTGAATGATTAATTTATGTACCTCTCAATATATTAAAACCAAAAACACAAAAAGATATTTATTTTGTTATAAAATAAAAAAAATTACAAAAAAATTACTATAATATTTTTTTGTAAAGATTGTACATTCTCAAAGAATTTTTTCAACGGATTTTTTGTTTTTTGGGGAATAAGAGAAATGGAAATATCAATGTGAATTTCATTATTCTATGTATTATTTAAAAAAAACTACATTACTATTGGTTACTATAGATATAAACACACGCACACATATATATTGGCATTTTTCATTTATTATGAGAATGATTATGGCTATAAAGAAAAAAATTGGTTATACAAAACAAGTCTTAGAAACATCATGTGAAATTAAAATAAAAAAAATGCATTTATTGATTTGTAAGACGAGGTTGTCTCATATTATTATGAGGTGGATCAAAACACATCAATTGTCATATTTTATATATTCAGTGAAATGAATAAAAAAGAATATTTTTAGAAGTAATATGTTATAGTGATTTTCATGAATGAAATTGATCAAGCTAGAGTGTCGATCCATGATAATGGATGAACTTGTTATATTATAAGAAATAAGGATCTTGTTACAACCATAAATTAATTAAATGAAGGTTTAATAATATTTGGAGATGACGAAGGGTTAAACATTGATCGACATGGGAAATCCATGATTAGAGATAATGATACGAGGAATAAAAATTTTATGGTTATCGAAGGAATTGATGAAAACATGATAGGTATGTCATCTATGGGAAAATGGTCATCCATTAAATATTACCAAGAAGTAATATATCATCATGGAAAATCATTATGTAGTTATAGTAAAAGGGATGTATATGAATGGGATGTATACCTTATTAGGAGAGAATAAGATATGTGTTTCCTATCAATGGAAGAAGAAATAAGGATGAGGAATAAAATGAATTTTACTTTGACCCAATATTACATGAAATATTTCATTAATAATAGTGTCACTAATGATATTGAAACACTATCATGTGATATTAGTTACTCCTGGGATGTTTCTAAAAGGGGGAATATTATATTGAAGTGAAACAAGTAGGATGAAAGGAATGTAATTTGGTATATAGAATTAGTGATCATTGGTGTTTTTGGTTCTTTAACTTTATTTTTAACTTATATAAAGTGGTAAAATGGTTTATATATGATTTATTTTTGTAATATGGAATTGTGGATTTAGATCTCCCATGTTTCCAAGGTGTTTTGTTTCAATACTCATAATCATTGAAATTCATAATAGTTTCGTATGTAGAAGATTCTAACTTTCTCCAATAATAATGGAATGATGGTCACAAATAGTTAGGTGGTGTTTCATGATAAAAATATATAAATAAAAAACCTTGTAAAAATTATCAGAACTCAACAATAAAACACTTTAGTTGTTAGCACAAATCAAGTAACACATGAAATTAGAATAATTATTATTTAGATAAGATACTATAACATTTTTAGTATGAAACATTCCTAACACTAGTCTATATTGCTAACAAAATAAATTTAACTTAAAGAAGTTATACACCATAATGTATTTTTTACATTATGAATAATTTTTTGAAATAAATTATAATATTTGGAATGAATTTCATTATTGTCAATGTGGGGAAACACAAGAAAAAATATAATATTATAGAGATGGATGGTTTTTCCCTATCTACTCTTCAATGATCAATACATACGAGTGTTTTAACAAACATTTAGGAATAATTATCATAATAAAATAAATAAATTTCATGGAAAATATTATTAAAATATTATTCAATATAGTTTGAATCTTTTAGAGGAATGTGATGAGAAATTGTGTAGCTTTAAGCAAGCGTACTTGTTTCAGATGATTTAAAAAAAGATGGAGATGATGAGTACAATAAATTTTAATTATCATTGGTATATAATATAAGGAGAAACAATGAAAACAATGATATTATTTTATTTCTCTAATAAACTCAATATAGACATGGAGAATAAAGTCATTATGGATAGCATCGCATTGATCTCATGTTGATATTCTTTTCCTTGAATAGGTTGTTGTGGATCTAAAATGGGTCTTTGATATATAGCAATAGATTGACTAAATCTAGAAGAATTAGTCATGGATAATTTATTTAATGTCAATTAATAATAATATCATCAGGATTAATTCATTTTTTCCATAGGAAAAAAATTAATTTGTTGTACAGATTTGGAAAATGCTTGACTTGTGTCTTATAGGTACACCAAGATTTAATGTAATGATGTAGATGAAAATTTTACCCCTTGTAAATGTTGAAAAATATGATTATTCTAGGATAAATTTGATTAATGGAGGTTCAAGGTTTGGAAGACATAGATATATATTAATATTCCACTTCCAAATTTCGTAATTGATTACTTCATGATGATATGTGATTTGACAATATGGATGGTTTTCTTTTGCAGGATGATTGAATCAAAGACGGTGAACCATATAAGACACTTTATAGGATAAAACCTGAACCAAGAGGAAAATATTCAATAGAAAGTTTTTTATATGGGGAATCATGGTTTTCCACATGGAGGAGTTTATCATAATCTAAATATAAAAAAAGGGTAGTGATTAATGGATTATTGTTCTTGTATATATCTATGAAGTCATTTTTTTGAAGTAAATGATGCTTAATGTAAAAATTATGTCTAATTATTGAAATAAATATTTGAAATTTTCATGATTAGAGAGATGAAGAATATATATTATTATAGTTGATATAATGATGATATTGAAGACTCATTTATAAATCCATATATGCAAATGTGTTTTTGAAATTTTTTTAATATAACAATCCATCAGTATTAAAACTTTGGTTACTAATCAGTTGAAATTGACATGTGTTTATGATGGAAAGGGGGTGAATATCACATCTTACAGGAGAACCATTAGGTTCTCACAATACTTCGAAATGAAAAACCCAATATTGGTTTCCCAATTGTAATGTATCATGGTACCAATGTTTTCTCATGGAATGAAATTTTAATGCAGCAAAGTTAATTCCACAGTTTATCAGTGATAGAAAGGATTTTATTTTTACTTATATATATATATATATATGCTACTAGTATATAAAAATGGGATTTCTTTGTTTCAATAAATTATATGAGGATAGCTTCATTTATTGAGTTTCCTCTCGATGATTAATGTATTTCATGGAATGGTATAATAATATAATTTTATTTCATTAGGACAAAATGAAATTCAATATATTGTGGTAACTCAATAATTTATACAACTATAATGGATAAATAAATTTATTTTGGAAATGGGACATAAATTAGGGTCATATATTAGAATTAAGGGTGATAATTAATGTGTGATCAACCTTTGAAAAAATTTATACATCACTCATGAATGAATGAGAATAAAAAAATAATCACTAAATAAAGTAAAAAAGATGACCATTGGTTGCTGAAATTTGAGAATTTCCCTGAACAAAATCATGTCAAAAATATCATGATTATGAAATTACTATACGGGTTGTTTGAGAACAATAAATTTCATTATAAAGTATATTAAACTCCCCATAGTTAAATAATTGAGGATTTGAGACCCCCACTCACTAAGGGATTTCAAAAAATTCTTAATGTTTTAAGGATCCTCATTTCTATTATTACCCAAAAGGATGGAACTATTATTGTATTTAAAAAGTGGTAGATATTGTTTTGTAATGAGTGAAGGGATTGTCAAGCCCCTCATGGGGAAGATATCAGGAGAAATAGGAAAACATGAACTACTAATAGAATATTATGTTAGTGGATAAATAATGCTGGAGGGTGGAAAAGATAATGTTATTTTGGATTTGACGCATCAATTGGTTATTGAGATTAATAAAGTTATTCATCGGTGAACATCATGTTCAATTCTAGATCATTTTTAGAGATTTAGAGACATTGGATAGTTTTTGAGACCAAATAAGTGTTTGGTGAAATAATATTCCAAAGATTAATTATATATGTTTTTATCTTCTTTTTCAATAAATAAATAATATGATATATTAGATAATATCTTTTTTATGTGAGGAGATGGATACTAATGAGTTTGGATGTTATTCGATGTTTTTGAGGTACTTGTAATCATTATTGAGGTTTTTTCATTAAGAAGGTTTTAATTTAATAAATATACATAATTATTTCATTTGTACAGATTTTTTATTCTAAGGTGATGAAAATCAACCAAGGTGTTAACCATTCTATATGCTTACGTTTTTTATCAAGAAAAGTTGAATAATTACAATTGCAATAAACCTCCTATTATTTATTATGTTTTTGTTCAAATATGACCCAAATTTAAGAAAAAATCATTTATCTTTATGTTTTTTAAAATATAGAGTTCTATATACTATTCAAGATTAGAAATAATGAAAAGGTGGAATATTTATTGAGATACATAATATATTTTTAGATACATGAGGTTTATCTGCCTTTCAAAAAAATTTCCAAAGTTCTTGAAAATAGGGTTCATAGGTATTATTATATATATTAAATTATATATTATATATTGGTATGTAAATATTGGTTTTTAAATGGATTCATATGTTTTTATTTGAAACATAATATATTTTTCTATGGAGTGAATGATTTCTTACATTTTAAAATAAATTCAAGTGTAATGATTTGTGGGAAATTCAATATGAAATATATTTTATTTCAAATATAAGGACATAATTTTCTGAACATTTATGGATTGTAAATATTTATAGTTAATGTTTTTGAATATTCATTTTATTCTTCAACATAATTGTTTCTATAAATTATAGGAGATTTTAGATGTTTTAAAATGTGATAATTCTATAACTGACCAATCATTTTTTAGCTAACACAATGTGAATATTTTATTCAAGATGATGAATATAATTATTTACATGATATAAATGATTAATTTGTTTGTTATAATGAAATATAGGATATATGTTAAATACCATTAATCTATAACAGTAAACAATAAGATTTAAAATATTACATATTCTATGAGGGAAATGTTTTTATGAAATTTAGAATTTTTACACTGAGAATGAATTAGAAGTTTCATACCAATTTTGATTAATTTAATTTTATGTTCCTTAATGACTTCATTCATAATGAAAAATATATCATTTCATGCCTTGAATGATCTATTTAATGAAATAGAATAAGTTTAAGTTAGATCATGAAGGGTTGAGGAAAATATATTGGTAAAATATATGTTTATTGGAGTTTGAATGTTATATTAAAATTCAATCATGGAGATAATGTGGTGTGATAGAAAAAATAAATAGTTATATTTCATGTATATTATACAAGTTTTATGAATATAGAAAAAATATTATCTATATAAAATCTAAGGGAATGAATTATCACTATAACAATTCAATAGTGATAAAGAGGTAAATAGAAAGAATATACATTTTTAGAATATAGGAAATAATGAATATGTAATATCGCTAACAAAACTCGAGGAATTAGTTATTTGGTGGAATAATCTACTATTATTAGGGAATAACTTCTATATATTTATATCATTACAAAATCACATAAAATAATAAATATAAAATAGTGCAACAAAAGGTTAGGGATTAAATAAAGTCATTTTAATTTAGATGATGAAGCTAGTATAATGTATAATCTTGGGTTAATAATGGTCATGGAAAGGGATAACAACTCATTTTTAGTATTGAAACTTGTAAAAATTGGTTTTGAATTGTGCGTGTGTGTGAATAGGTGTGTTTGACAGTGATTATATTAATAACTTTTATTGGTGTAAAAGATTGTTTCTCATAGAAAAATTAATGGAATTAAAATCAATTATTCACCCCCACAATCTTAGTGAAGTCCCAATGATTATAATAGTCATTTCAAGTAGTCTTAGATAACGGTTTCCTTCCATATTGATCTAATATTTAGAGTGTGGATAGAAAATATTACACTAACCATGAATTTATAGTTTTTAATTCCTAATGTAAAAAATGGCCATTCCAAACTTAGGGAACAACATGGATATTGTCACATTCAATGTAAATGTGATGACCCAGACTCTCTTGGTCCTTCCCTTTGCCAAAATCCGGGTCGCGTCTCGGTGAGACCGATTGGCGAGACCGATCGGTGAGACCGATCGGTGGGACCGATCGGTGAGACCAATCCGTAAGACAGATCGGCGTCAGTAGCGCTCCTTTGCGCAAATAGGGTTTTAAACCCTATTCTAACTCGTTTAAGCGTGTTTTTAAGACCCGTAACGCGCATAAGAGCTTTAATTAAATACTTAATCAATTCATGAGTCGGCTTAAACCACCCGACCCCCTTTTTATGGGGAGTGGAGCTGCGTGGTGAACCCACGACCCCCGCGCCTTACGCGCCTTACAAGGTTTCGCGTTTTCACCTCAACCGTCCCCGACTCTTATAAACTAAGGGTTAGCCGTGGTTTCTCCTTTCCTCGATCGTAGTTTTTCACAAACAACTTCTGGTGCATCGGGCGCATCGTTATCCGTAAAGTTCCGCGCTCCTGGCCTAAACATCCATCATCTATCAACAGGTAGGGAATTTCCCCTTTGCCTCTCTCTTTTGTGTATCATGCGGGGTGGGCGTGGTTTTGATTCTGTAGAATTGGGTAAACTCGACCTAATTAAAGATAATGAACGAATTCTATAAAGAAAGAAGAGGGGAGGGGGCTGTGATTGTTGATGGTGTTTAATATTTTGATGTTGTTTCTTCTATGAACATCTTGTTGCGTTGTGATGGATTATGCCTCCTAAAAATCGAGTCCGTTGGTGGTCGTTGTTTGTGCACTAGTGAACCCTGCTGATGTTTTAACTGACTTGTTTGTGGTTGTAAATTCCGGCTGTGAAAAGTGAATTGGTTAATCACATATATCCGGCTGAATAAATTGAAAGCACCAGGATCAACCCTTCTGTGATAACTCCCAGTTATAACACATGGGATTTGAATCATGGAGTGTGTTAAGACATTTAAATCTGAAAATACCTTCTAGGCCATGTTGTGTTGATGGTGGTAGTTGGTTGTGCTCCTTTCGGGCCGATTGCTGGAGATGTGGGAGGGGATGGGATCCCCTGTTCTTTTATACTCTCAGTGGTTGTGTGAATTTGGGGGATGGGATCTCCTATTGGTATGGATTCGGTGGTTGTGAGTTTTAAATCCGGGTGGTTACTTGTTTATATCACAAATTGGGGTGGAATCCTCTGTTGTTGAGAACCAGGTGTGGACGTTTTGGTTGTTGTTCAACTGTTTACTTTCATGGACTTATGCCTATGAATACTAGTTTCCCAGTAGTGCATAAACATAAACATTATTACTAAATGTGAAATAAGAAAGGGGACATATGGGTTGTTGGCGTGAGTCGTGACTCAGACTTGAGTGTTGTTGTGATCTGTAGGCTGTCTGAATAAAAACCTAGCTTTGGGTGAGTGCTTGTTACATATATACATATATCTGTAGATTTGTGTTTCTTATTCGCGCTCCACCCAAGTTGAGCACTTAGTGCCGAACACCCCCATTTCATTGGGGAGGGTGTTTTTCCCAACACTATTCTTAGTGGCTGGTTATTAGCTCCTTTTCTGCTCCCTTTACCGGATAGCCCAAGTATCTTCGGGTAGGCTGGGATGGCCTGAAGTCCATTATTAGCCCAAGAACCTTTGGGCGGGGTGGTGTGGTGGTTGGACTGGTGTGTGCAGCAGGTGGTTTCCCAAGTGTCTTCGAGATGAGGCCCAGGTGTCTTCGGGTGTGGCAGTGGATCCTTTAGCCCAGGTGTCTTCGGGCATGGTGGTGGTTGTTATGGCCTAGGTGTTTGCAAGCATGGTTACATGTGACAGTTGTGGCCCAGGTGTGTGCGGGCGGGATTCAGCAGTGGGACTGTGTGCAGTTGAGGCCCAGGTGTGTGCGGGCGGGATTTCGATAGTGGGACAACGTGTGGTTGTGGGCCAGGTGTGTACGGGCGGGTGTGGCAGTGGGATTGTGGTGAGAATGGCAGGATTGGTCCGATGCGTAGTATGTCTCAATAACCAGTGGGAAAGTGGAGCGGGGTACCCAAACATCGATGTGCTCTTATTATGTATATATTAATTGACTTGCTTTATTTGGGGAGTGTGCCTTGGTGAGGCCTGGGGTGGATAGTTTTCCTTGTAAGGTGTTTGGTTTACTCTTTTTCTCACGGGACTTTAGTACGTTCCCCCACTTGTGCACGAGAGTCCTTGGTTTTCCCTACTGAGTGTACTTGTATGCTCACCCTATGTATATAAAACTGCTTTCAGGTTTCCAGGAGGACTTCAGAGATCATGCAAGACCTTACTAGATCGGACCTTTGGAGCAGTTTCCGTTGTTGTTTTCTTTTTCTTTTTGGTACTTACCTTGTAGTCACCTTTTTCACTTTGTAACTTTTACTTTTGAAACATGCATATGGGAATGGTTTACTTTTGGCTTTACTTTTCTTTCTTCCTTGGTGTTGTTGGGTTTCCTTCTCCTTATCTCTCGATCCTATAAAATAAATAGGGTAATGCCTTCCATTTGTGAGAAATTTCTATACCCTTGGTGCTAGTCACCACTCCGGGACCTATTGAAGGCGGGTTTCAGGGGTCATTATCCCTCCTTCAACTTAAAGAAGGAAGGGCCTGGAAATCTGCTGACTCTTCTCTCCTTCTGGTGAAGGCGGGTGATGATAGTAAAAACATTTTTATATGGACTGATTTGATTCTTACCAACATATTATCTATTAATTAATTTAATTTTAAAGATAAAATATACTATTTTATACCCTATTATTTAGACATAATATGAAACTATTTTATTGAATAAACCTAGAGAAATTTAGATATTCCAAAAAAGGCATCATATCATCTCTTTATGATATTGAATTTCTCAAGGAAAAATAGAACAAGGAAATAAATGTTCTATGTGATAAGTTATAAAATATCAATGAAGATAATTCAATGATGAAAAATGTTTAACTATAGGTTTTAATGTTAAAGTATTAAAACCTCAATACAGTGGAAGATGAACCTTTAGACGAATTCATTACTCAATTAAATGATACAATGGTTGTTATAATATATTTTTTTTGGAAAGTTAGACAATGTTATCATTTTTTATAATAATCACCACATTCATATAGACATGAAAAATTTAAAACATGAATACTATGATCTGGGAGAACAACCTTTATATAATTTTCATAAAATTATTATAGATTGGTAAGTTGAAGGGTTGTTTTTTAAAAAAATTACAGTAATGATTAAAGGTAAATTTACATTAAATCCTCAAACCAAGAGAGGTATTAGAATGATTTTTTTTCTTATAAAAATTATATTTCTACAAAGATTATGATATTGAAGAGAATATTGAAAAACTATTTTCACGCATTTCTAGAGGTATGAGAAAGGGGAAGGAATGTTTATGGGGAAGCTACCACTGAATTATATCAAGTGTAGTGACAATTAATGTTTTGTACCATATTATATAATGGTAAAAAATATGATTATAATGAAAAATAGGATGATAGTCTAAGGAGATTATTTAATTATAAAGAAATAAAATTTGATAAATGAATAATTTATTGAAAAGAAAAGTGTAATAATTTTTATAAATATAGAAATGGAAATTCTCAATATAATATTAACAATGATAAGATCAATGTTGATAATTAAAAAGATAATATTTGTTAATATGTTGATGAAAAAATACTAATTTTTAAATATAATGAGGATGTGTTCGTATGATATGAATTTTTTGATTTTAGAGTGAGAATTTAATTGAATGGGAGTTTATATTTAAGAGGGAACTAAACTATTGTGTTTTAATATATAAATGATAAATTAGTAAATAATAAATATAAATATATATAATTAGTTTTCAGTTAATAATGATTACTTTTTGGTTGATAAATATTCAAGGATGATGAAGTAGATTAATAAAATTATTGATTTTCGAACAAAGTATGAGACAGATAATGTTATTATATAAGATTGAGCTGAAATTGTAGTGATTGGTCTTGATTATATCTAATTAAATTTAATAATTGTGAAAAATTAATTGGAAATGTGTAAATGAAATTTTTATAATAATATTTATTAAGTATTTGAATTTTCAGGGAAGGACTTTATGAAAGATGATGAAGATTCATTCAATAAATTGACTTATGTTTACCAGATAGGATCACGCTCAAGGGTTTGAATATAAAATACATGTTTTGAAATAAATTAAATGTTAAACTAACAAGATAATAATGTACTGTTTTTAGAAATATAGATGGATTTTAGAAATATAGAAACTCTAGAAACATTTATTTAATGATAAAAATTTATAGAAAATTTTATTTAAAAAAGGATAAAAAACATGAGGTCAATGAAAAAAATTTTGTATGTGAAAATATTTTCAAAAAAATGAATAAAAAGTAATGATCAAATTATTGATGAAAAATCATCTTCATCATCTCGAAAACAAATTATTTTTTAAAGAAGATATGAATTTTCATATTTTTTGCAATGTGGAGGATTTTAAAGAAATCGAATGATGTTTTTATTTTAATTATTAATATTCGTATTATACAAAAAAGATTTAGACTCAGCAGATAACCCACTCAAAAAATAAAAAACTAAAGAATAAGACTAATAAACATAGATTAAAGGTTGAGAATAAATTAAAATTATTCTAAGCATTTTTTTAAATATGTTACAATCTTGTACACTTTAATGAACCTTGTATCAACAATGAAGTAACTTAATTGTGTAGGAATTACAATGATTGGAAAAGGAAAATAAAAATAATTTAGTTATTAATGTAACAATGAAAAAATATATAATTGAATATAAATATATTCTATAGAGAAGAGGTTTCACTTTTATGAATGTATATTTAATGATTTTTGACGATGTTGATAATTTTACAAAATGATCAGTGACATGTTGAATTGTTGTTTTATGAAAAATAAAAGGATTTTGGACCGGCTATGATTGGAATAGAGAATTTGATGTCCAATAAAATATAACAATTCAATTAGTTGAAACATATTTTGTTAACTATATGTAATTTATTTGATAAATATTGCACAATATCCTTAATATAGTTCGTGAGGCCTCGACATGTGCATCCAAAATACCCAAGATCAAATTTTGGTGAAAAAAAACTTATGGGTTACTATAGAATTACTGTTGCATTACTATGGAAGTATTGTTATAGGTATTTTTATGCACTAGAAAATCTAGATCTATTCATCCATTTGGTCTTTTGGGCCACCAATTTGGTTCATGGGTCATTTAAGGCCATCTTCCCACCCATGGTCTATAGGAAAGTTAGGTTTTGGGCCACCACAAGGCCTTCTAGACACCACAAGTCCTTCCATCCACCCATGGGCTTTGGGCCAGAAAGGTGTTTGGGCCCCCTCAAGGCCGTCAGACCACATCATGACTTTAGCGCCACATGGAATTGTTCTTAATATACAAGGAAGAATCTATATAGAGGAGACTCTATATGAGGATTCAATGTAGGTGCATTCACTATAGTAGATCTAATGAATTTAGAAAAATGAGAGGGTATAGAACTTTCCATCGGGACCAGCCTATGATTGCATGGGAAGCCTAGCCAAAGAAACATGAGAAGGTGGTGAGATGAAATCTAGATATAGATGTTGGGGAGGATTAGTTCCATGTAGTTATAGTGTGGATGAATTCAAATAAAATTTTTGGGTCATGTATCTTCATGAAGCCTACGGTCCATGTATTGGTTCCCCTTCAACCCTTAAAAGGTGTATTATAAAAAATGAATAAAAATTGAAGGCATTCAGAATATTACAATAAAGAGAAAGAAGTGTATTTTGATAATAATGTTTTCTTAGTTAAGTAGATAAAATATTAATGATCATTGATAAGAGGATAGTGAGTAAGGGGAAACTTGTTTCAAATTGGTGATAATGAATATTCATGATAGTAAATCATGAAAGAATATAATCAATTTTTACAAGGATGGATTGGATATCATTTCTCAAAGAACACAATACAAATTACTCAATGAGATAATGTTCAAGATGTGCATATTTTAACATGGTAGGGAATCTAGATGTGTACTACTAATTTAATGGGTAATATTGTTAATTACCCACGCAAGATTGTTTAAATTCAAACACCTCATCCATTCAAGCTAATTTATTAAAAAATTTGAGGTTCTATGAGTAATAAATTAACAATATATAGAAAAAAAATCTTTTTCACATATTATTACATGGTTTCGATCATAATTATCCATAAAAAACCTTGATCAAAAGTCCTTCTGTATTTTAATGTCTAGGAATATAAAATATAATTATCAAACTAAATTATATTTATTTTAATCTACACAATGAGATATTAAATCAATTTTTGAACCGAAAAATGCATGGAATTAACTGGGAAAAACATTAAGAAAGGGGTGAGATAAAATCCCATTATGTGATGAATTATGATACAAAAACATCACTTCTAAGTCAATGTTATAACATAATATCCTAAAATAAATGGACCATGAGTAATTACATGGGTTAATCACATATAAAATATGGTATCATACGATCATGAAAATATAAGAAATATGGTAGGGACACAAAACATGACATAAGTTTAATTAACGTATAACATTTGAGATAACATTACATGGTTGATATAGTCTCTCCAATGATTTTCCTTAATTCCTAACCCCTTAGATAACATACCATGAGACAAAAACATTACCCAATGTGTTGGAGTGATTTATAGTTACACCAATCATAAAATATTCAATATTATTTGTGATACAGAAGAAAATAATTTTATGTAATAATCACAATATCAATCCATAGAATGAATTGGGTTGTGAATTATTTACACATAACAAAATTCAAGGAAATTTCCAAAATATTCCACATATAATATAAACATTATCATAGGGTGATTTTTTTGAATTTTTCTAAAATGATTCATTTTTAAATGAATAGTGAAAAATTATGAATTTAGAATGGAATATACCTTTTCATTTAAATTATTTATAAAGTAAAAACATAGTTTTACATGGTTACATATTATGGATATTACTCAATTTTTGACACTTCTTACATGTTCAAAATTTGGCTACACATTTTTCATTTAACAAATTACAAGTGTAAACCTCACCTCACTTATAAAAATTCACCCCTCTCCCCTATTATTCAAATCAAAAAATTATTTTTCTTCCATGAGATACCAAAATAACTTATCAAATTCTATCCCATAACACTCTAAGCCTTATATTTGGCATAAATAAAACCTATGAATGATTATTGTGAAATCCTGAGGAGGTTTTCGGAATAAGATGTAATGTTCTTCAATGAATGATTTTATTTTATTTCACTATCAGACTCCTTAATTTATTAATAAAATATGATTATATAATAAACAATATATATTATATATAGTTTTATTTTTTTTTAATTAAATTACCTAAAACCATATCTACATCATTAAAATTGGGTAAAATATAATCATTCATGTGTAAAATGGACTACCTACTTACGAACTGATGCCATTCATTTTCCATTACCACATCACATGATTAGGTTTGATGATGTATAAAATTTATATAGACTATATTTGTTAATTAATTATATTATGTGATCCATTATAACATATATTCATTTTAAATTCAATTTTCATATAGGATATGTTAACATTGATGAAGTGTATAGGGGATTGCCGCCTTGCAAAGCGATGTGGTTCATTTTTTACAAACCATTTACAATAAAGGTAATAACGATACATATACTATATATATGTGATATAAATTATATAATTATTCTAATAATTACATATTTATCAATTTGAACATATAATATATCATTACTATTTTTACATTGAGAAATGATAACATCTTTCGTGTACGTTTAGACAGCCCCTTTCATGAAGCAATGTAAATATATTTCCATTAACACACTACATGGATGATTTATATATATATATATGTAAATTTAAAAAATGTAATATTTGGTATTATGATCATTATTTAATGAAAAATATAAATACATTTTTCCAAATTGATCAATATAAATTGAAAACATTAATTATGAGTATGTATGACCTACCATCTCAACGACTCTAAATTTGTTCATTATTCATAACCATATTACATTATTAGTTTTAAAATTGTAATTTTTTTATAAATATTATAATTATTTAGTTTTTATTTTATGTAGATAGTGGGTCTATATAATATGTACACTAATTATATCTTTCATGAAAAAGAGTTAATGAGAAGACAAGAAAATTAACCCTCGAAACAATGAAAATAATGAATCATTAATAATGATATGGTGATAAAATTTACCAATATGATATTATAATTGTTAATATGGTCCTGGTATTGTTAATAACAAGTTTTAAACCACTAAAAATGAGTTTAAAAATCATTCGTCCCAAATGAAGTCGGATGTAGGGGTCTTCGTATCAATTTCCCTTCACTTACGCATATTGAAATGTTATGAACCAAATTTATTTTATATTGTGTAAATACTTATCCTATGACATTTAATATAATTATTTATTAATAAATAATTTTATCTCATGTTTCAATTTTAATTATTTCATCCAATTTTTTGACTATAAATATACAAAGCGGTTGTGAATTTCCTAACCCGATTTCTTTTCATTGGGTTATATTACTTCTTCATCTTTCTTGATATTCTAAGAGTATGTGTGTATTGAATTATTAATATATTATGGTTTATTTCATAAATATATATCTTGTTTTAAATTTTATATACATAATCTATTTATTTATTATTTGTTTCATCATTTTTATAATCATTGTAAGGGCTTATTTCACAATCTTAATCTAATCGAGATTAATTATTCATGAATTTTAGTTGAATGAAATTATTTCTTCATTATATAACAATAAAATTTATTTTTCCTCTCATCTATTTATTCATATTATTTTCATGTCATACTCACATTTTTCATCACTGTTATGCTTAATCAGTTTGAGAATATTTTTAATGATAATATGACATCATTTCTTTCTTCCGTTAGAAACCTATTTTATTAAAAAACCTTGATTTATAAATTTTTTATAAAAATTTCTATTAAACAAATTTAAAATGTGTTAATAAATTCGTTTTTCCAATTTTTACATTTTAAAATAGAAATGACTTGAATCTTCATGTAATTTTCAAAATAATTCATGATTTTATTTTATCAAAAAAATTAAAGGAATACTTGTTTTAATGAGTGTGGAATGAATGAAATTTCCATCAACCCTTACCAATAAAATTATTAACGATTATATTATAGGGTTCAATGGTTTATTTGAAAGAATGTTATTTTCAAATTTATTTTTATGTTTCTAAAATTTGATTTAAAAATCGTAATTATAATTTCCTCAATAATGTTTTTAATGGTAATTTTACGGTATTTATATTCATTAATTACAAAAACACTTATTATAATTATGGTCCAATAGGAATATGTTGTATTGATGCCATACTTATTTATTCCATGGATGGTTTATAATAGTTTTGATCATGGAATATACTAACATTTACTTTCCTGATTCATTTTTTTAGTCATCAAATCTCTTTTGAAAAACTCACTCTCCTATGACCACTTGAAATTGAATTTCCATTAAATTTACATATTATTTATGATTCATAGGTTTATTTATTAAACCATATACAAATTTTTTATCTGGTCCTCTATATTAATGGTTATTTTTTAAAGTAGAAAAATATAGAAAAATCCACCTTCTTTACCCAATATGGATACTTAAGAAAAATGAACATTGTTAATTAATTAAATTGATTATTAGATATATGAGTAATGTGTTGTATAGAACCCAGTTTTATTGAATGTAAAATTTTTGATGTAATTTTTTTAAAAAAATTGTTTGATAGAAATTCAATTTGGCCGTAATTTATGGTTAGTGTTCTTCCGTTAATTTATTCATGAAAAATATTCATAATATTGAAATGATTATTTGGCTGGAAGTGTTGCTTTAAATAAAGAAACAATTTGTTATAATGATTTCAGAGATGACCAGTAGTACCCATGAAATGTGTCATCGGTTTTTTTCATTGACACAGAATTTTTGATATTCTAAGAATTAAATATTTGGAATTTTGGGATGAATTCTAAAATAGAGATGAATTGTGTTTAAGGGATTGATTATATTGGATTGGGAATTTGTATGATATTTTTTAGGTTATTATTGTTATTGATAATTCTTTATGTTCCTTGAGAATACATAGATAATTTCAATGTATACTCAAGTTGGTCATTACTCAAAAAATATGTTAACACACACTAGTTAACCCAAGATCGCTGAACCCATGCCTTATATGGGCCTTGGGGGTCAACCTTGTCTAAAAGAGCCATCCCATGACAAGCCATAAGGCAACACAGTGGATAGAGGATCACTCCCATAGGGTCACATGCATGCATAGGTAGATCGACCACAGTGTGGGGTGGCATGAATGTGGACAGGAGCACCGACATAGGGAAGTGCCCATAAAAATGGGTGTGGACCAGAAACCAATTCTGACATGGTGAATAGAAATTTTGTATTATAAATAAGAGATCAACAATAAGTTGTTTAGATAATCAATGGTCTACTTGAACTATGATTCGGTTCAAAAAACCTCAAAATTATCATGGTCTTCGACCTATTTTATTCAGTTCATTGGATCAACTCCACTTCATCATCCAAAAAAAGGCTATCTAAGAGTTCTATCCATATGGATTCATCCATGTTGCATCATCCGTGTATCAAAAGAAGCTTTATATGTTGGGAATTAGTTGGTTAGATTATTTTATTTCATTTGTAGTCAAAAAAGATAAATCAATTCACTTTATTAAAGATCTAGGAAATATGATAATTCTTTGTTGATTATTATTTCAAAAATAACATAAGTTTGGAGAACTTTTGATGCAATACTTATGAAGGATATGGGTAGTAAAGAAGTGTTTTTATAATAGGAAATAAAGTGATGTGCAAGTTAAATATTGGCGTGCAAGTAGAAGTGGTGCACAAATATATGTGGAGTGTAAGTGTATGTTGCATGAAAGTCAAATTTAAAGATCATCAAATCAAAATATGACAACGAAAAGAAAGTGGCATTCAAGATAAATAGTGGTGAACAAGTAGAAAGTGGGGAACACATATAATTGGCGCACACGTATGAATTTCACACAAGTGTATGTGGCACACAACTCATAGAGTAGCACCCAAGTCATGGAGTTGGGTGAATGGTGAGTTTCCTTCTTCATGCACATGGTCAAAAAAATGCATATAAATAGATATATACCCTCCTAATTTTAAGATTCTCTACACTTAAGAGAACATTTGGACTTTTATCACATATAGACTAAAAATCGATGTTCAAGGTAAAGTGTCTGCAAAGTTGAGTGTTATGAATAAAAGTGGTGCGCAAGCAGAAGTGGAGTGCAAGTTATAACTTACACGCAAGTAGGGAGTTTTGCAAGAAGTGTGTTGTGTATAATCCTAATGTGGGATATAGATTTTTTGTTGTGCAAAATAGTGGCATGTAAGTAGGGGGCACACAAGCAGAGTGGCATGCAAGCTGGGAGGCTTGCAAACAGAGTGGTGCTCAGGTAGTGAGGCGTGCAAGCAGGGAGTGATGCAAAAATTGTTTGACCCAAGGCGTTCATTCCTTATTCTAGGTTGGAATGTGAATAATTTTTTTGCCTGATTTTATTTGTGAAATTTCTTCCAGAAGCACAAAAACATTTCATTACCATATTTATTCCAGGAGGGAGCGAATGCACAATTGGATTGTTTCCAAAGTGCTACAGAAGTGTAAAATAATACATTACTCATTATATTCCACAACAATGGATTGATTTATATTGGATTGTCTGGTAATGTATTGTTTCTATACCATACCAAGGGTGTAACTACTCTGGTTGAGTAGTGAACCTTGTAAATCATTTGTTCCTGTGGTTGTGTGCATTCAGAAGTGAAAGAATTCTTTAACAAGAGGCGAAGGTTGTTTCAAAAATAAGGAAACATAAAATAAAAAGGATATCAATGATTCCCACAATCCCAATATCATTGATAGATGGATACTGATTGGGAACTTCAATTGGTATTAGATTAGGTTCCCTTCATTTATTCATTGATGACATTTTTAAGAGAAGTTGTGATGGAAAATCTGAATTGTGTGAATAGTTAGGGGTATGATATTTTATCAGAATAAATATCATATCTAGAAAGATAGAATGATTCTATATCTTATGTGCCATGGGTATGAAGTTCTGGATACTAAAATTGATGGATTTTCTCTTATTTATGAAAAGGATTCTCTTACTCACACCGATAAGAACAATCTTGAGAATGATAGAAGAGCTAAAAAGTCATTACTCTCATCTCTTTGTGAGAGAGATATTTTACGAGTGAACAGTGTTGATACTTCTATATGCATCTAGGAAAAGTGAAACAACATATATGAAGGAAATAAAAAATTAATGAAGGAAAAACTACAAATCTAGAGGCTGAATCCTAAAGACTTGATAATGGGAGAGTCTGAATCTGTTGGGTACTTCTTTACCAGGGTAAATGAAAATGTTAGAATAATCAGATGTCTTGGTGAAAAGTTGGGGGTTTCTATAGTTGTTTAAAAGATATTGAGAACTCTTACAAACAATTTTTATTCTAAATATTCTTCATTAGAAGAGAGATACCCTGAAATATTATCTCTTGATTATTTTCATATCACTTTTGTTACTTCTGAAATGAGAAGGGATAAGACTATAAAAAGAAAAATCAATGATGATAGAGAAATGTTATTCGGAGCTGCAAAGAGATAGAATTCAATGAAGACTCTTATTTATGATGATTCTCGTGAATCCAATTCTGAAGATGAGGTATGTAAAAATTGAGATGAACATTTATCATTGTTTTCTAAGAATGTAAAAAAGAGGAATAGAGAAATACAAGGGGAGAATTCACTTGAAATTGTTTGAATGTGGATTCATTAGTCACTTTGTGGGTAACTGTCCTAAATAAAAGTAATATCAAGATAGTTATGATGATGATAGAAGGCCATAAAGGTCATGGAAGAAACAAGATGACAAAGATAAGTATTTTTTAAAGGGGAAGGATAAAAATTTCATTAAATAAAAAATAATAGAATTTTTATCTAAAGATGATGAAGAAGAAGATAGTAAAGCTAAAAAAGAGAATTATTTTGCTGATAAAGCTAGAGAGAATACCTTTATTGCAGTATTGAATAATTATTATTACGGGATCAATAGTTATTAATAAGAATAATCTCAACTTTAATATCTTTGGAAAGAAGAGTATAAATAATGATTGAGGATGATCAGAAGGCTTAAGTAGGAAAGAAAAAAATCCAATAAATGAATATTCCACATTAAACAATCATGATGTGTTTCCTGATTAGAAATTCATGATGGAAAAAGAGATTGATAAATTGAATAATTTTCTTGAGAATGCAATGAATTTTAATGGTAATCTTGAAGTAAAGATTATGGAAGAAGAAGAATACTTGGAACATGTCCAAAAAAACATTATAATGCTGAAGAATGGAATACCAGTTTCAAATAATGTATCATAGATGTCATTGAAAGTTATAGTAATAATTATCCATATAAGGATAAACAAAATTTACCTTTAAATGGTGAGAATAAAGATGGAAATGGTTTTAATAAGAGAAAAGATTGAAAAGCTATATATGTATCCAAAGATAGCAATTTCAAATAAATGAGATGTATATAAAATTCACTATTCCAGAGAGATTTATACTAATTTTGGTCATGATAACTCTAAATAGAAATATGGGCTGACGAAGAATATTATGAATGAAAACATGAAGGTTGATGGTCAATAATGTTCTATTAAGAAGAGTGTTGAGTATCATGTTCACAACTCTTGTTAGTATGAATTTTTCAAAAGGAATTATTCAATCTATGGATACTTTTGAAATTATGGTTGATTCAGACACATGGAAAATATGTGGTGGTTCAACCAAGAACATTACTAATATTCCATATATTATAGAAGATAATGTTTTTAGGGGAGTCAATCCTCTCCAAAAAAGAAGTATGAGACGGATGTTTATAAGAAATATGAGAAGGCTGGTGTAGAAGTTGAAAAAAAGGTTCCATCCATTGAAAACTATTTTATAAAGATGTGAACATCTTAGATATCATTCTAAGGGATGTGTTGTTTTATTTCCATATAATAAAAAGGTTATTAACCAATCTTAGAATCTATATGTGAAGAATTAAAAGGAAGATCTGAAACATCTTCTTCTCAAATATGATTTGAATTATTTAAAAGTTAAATGTCCATGGATTTTTAATTGTGGGTGTTCTTCTCATATGACTGGATACACTATTTTGCTGAAGAATGTGACAGACTTAAATGAATAAATAGTGACATTTTCCAATGATGAATATCTGAGGATCAAAGGGGTCGGATCAACCATCATCGGGAATGAACAAAAAATGAAATCCTAGAAAAAATTATATGTTGAAGGGATGAAATACAATTAAATGAGTATTTCACAACTATGAGATGAATTGAGAAAAGTTATTTTCTAAAAATATGGATTTTTGTGAAAATTGAAAATGATGGAAAGGTAGTTAAAATAGGATAATGTACAAAAGGGAAAATTATCAATGCTGGTGAAGTATAGAGCTATTTTACATGGGTATAGTGGATGAAAATCTGTATTGCATAAAAGGATAGGATATATGGGTCAGTGAAACATATTCAAGTTATAATTGTGATATAATGTCTGTTATATGACGAATTTATCAATAAGTAGAGAATAGTGTTTCACTGTTTGTGAAAAAGTGAATATTACAAACTATATGCATAAGAGAGTTGACATTCGTTCAAAACAACCCATGGAAATTAAAAATTCTGATATCTGTGGACTAATGATATTGAAATAAGTAAATGGAGATATATAATTATTTACATTCACTGATGACTTTACTCGCATTACATGTGTTATGTACATGAGACATAAGCCAGATTCTCTAACAATGTTCAATAATTTCTTGATAAAATCAGTGAAGTAATGTGAATATTCAGTGATTAATAGAGAATTGCTAATAGTGGAGAGTATAATAATGAAGATTTGGAATGTTTTATTGAGATGCATGGAATTCGGCATGAGTTAAGTTCTCCATACAGACCTCAAAAAAATGGGGTCGCTGAAGGAAAGAATAGAAGTTTGGTGGAAATGGGGAGAACTATGTTACATGAACATAGTCATTCACGTTATTATTGGAGGCAAGAAATTATCCATGCTATTTATATTAAGAACCAATTTTTCTACATGCCATATTTAGATATGAATTAATATGAAATGTCATATAGAAAAACTTCACGTCTGAAACACCTAAGAGTTTTTGAGAGTCCGTTCATTATAAAAATCAATGGTGGAAACCGTGGAAAGTTTGATAAAAGAATAGATGATGTAATTTTTCATGGATATGCTCTATAATGAAGAGGATATAGATGTTTCAACAAAGAAAAAGGGAGAATTATTGATTATACTGATGTGAAATTTGTTAAAAATATTGAAAAAGAAAATAAGGCATATGATGATGTGGAAGATGAGTAGGATAATGAAAAATTGGAGAACAATTTTGATAATTATACAGAATGTGCTAATCCTAATCATGTAGAATAATGAGACTCAACAATTTTAATTGATGAAGAAGATGTTTCAAGAGCTCTTCATAGTCTAAGGAAGTAAGTGGAATATCATACAATTATTGGTGATCAACATCAAAAGGTTCAAACAAGAATAATGTTAAAAGTTTTGACCCACACTTCTTTGTGTTCAAAAGTAATGTTGAATGGAGTGAATGAATCCTTTGAGCATCCAAAATGGGATCATGCTATGAATGTATGAGATTTTTTAGATAGAAAATAATGATACTTGGGAACTTGTACCCATGTCAGAAAAGAAAAACTTTATTGTTACAAAGTGTGTTTCTCAGAACATGCTGAATGGAGAAGGTGAAGTGATATGAAACAATCAAATACATGTTTTTAAAATATATTAACAAATTTAAGGTATTAATTTTTCTAAAACCTTTGGTCTGGTGGAATGGTTAGAAATAATTAGAATCTTTCATGCTATTTCTGCACAATGAGGACAAAAAATTATTCAAATGGATGTAAAATCATTATTCATGAATTGTGATGTAGACAAGGAATATTATATTAATCAACATTGTGGATTTGTTATTAGGAATGACGAAAGTCATGCGTTCACGTTGAAGGAGGATTTTTTTGGGAAAAAATAGGCTCTTAGTGAATGGTATTATAAATGGGATACTTTCTTGAGGAAGATGGATTTCAAGAAGTGTAGTGTTGACAACAACCATTACATCAAGTAATGGGAGGAGTTTTCTATCTTCATAATTTTTTCTGTCAATGGAATTATATTTTCTCGAAATGTTGAAAGATCATGTGAAAGATTTGCTGAGGAGATAATAATGTCATTTGAGATGTCCATGATGGGAGAAAAGAAATAAATTCTTGGGTTTCAAATTTTATAGGAGAGGAACCACATTTTTCATTCTCAATAAAAGTATGCTAAGGACGTATGAAGAAGTTTAGAGTGGAAAATTTGAAACAAGTATCCACACCAATCATAGTGGAAACCATGTTGTCTAATGATGGAGAAGTCAAGGATGTTTATCAGAGATAGTTTCACAAGATGATTGGAATTTTACTATATTTTAATTCCTCAAGACCCGACACTGTTTATGTTACTAACTTATGTGCACGGTTTCAATGTCCTCATAGAGAATCACATTTAATTACATGAAAGAGGATTGTCGTATATATCAAAGGCACAAAAAATTGTGGAATCGAGTATGATGGTGCATAAAATTTTAATTTCTTCAGGTATTCATATTCTAATTAGGCATGTAGTGTTGATGATAGAAGATCCACATCTAGTGGTGTTTTCTTTCAGAAGAAATATTTTGTCATTTGGAATACAAAGAAAAAAATTTTATTTACTCAAAGAAAGGCTAATGATGAGTATGATGCTTACAATCATGAACCTAGCCAACTTATGTGATTGAAGACTCAGTTGGAAGATCTAATTTTTGATGTGAATGTCACGACCCGTCCTCAGGGCCCGTGCCGTGACTACCCCAAGCCCACCTTCCATAGGCCAGGGGCTGGCGACTAGCACCAAGGCATAATTCCTGGTAAAAAGGGAAGAAATTTCCTTTGCAAAGTAAAAAAACACCACAGAGAAAGCAAGAAGAAGTAAACACTAATTAAAAACTGGGTACAACAATAAGTGTGGAAAAGTAAGTGGGCCAGAATACAAACCCAAACTGAAAGTAAAGTACAACTGAAAAAGGGAGTACGACAACTGAAAAGTAAAGCCGCAGCCTCGACCCGTCCACAGGAAGTCCCACTAGAAGGGTGGGTAAAGATAGCCTCCACAGCTCCTCAGGTCCATCCATCTGCTCCGAGTACATCCCACCCAGTGGTCCACCTCCAAGTACCGACCTACTCTGCAAGCCCCAACCACGATCAACACTGTCCACTGTCTGCAACCAACACAACGTAGTGCGGGAATAGCCCATGAAGGGCTGAGTATAAGCTACTCAGTAGGGACCCAGAGACCCCCGAAGGTCTCCCAGAATCCACAAAGGCAAATCCACAATGAATAGATGAAATAACGATGTAACATCCGACACTACTTAGGTATATTCCCATACATATACCTATGTCAGCAATTCCAGTTCGGCTCCAATATCTGAGACCAAGTACAACCCAGTCCACACAGGAAAGCATAACGTAATTCACACAGGATATCAAGTCAATCTTATCGAAAATAAGGATTTAAAGTCAAGATTCATCTCACAAAGGTATAATTCTTCGTAATATGATAGAGATGATCAGGTGTAGCCACTGATTCATCTAAGCCGTCGGACCCACACATGATCGATAGGTACAAACCCCCCCCCCCCCCCCCAATGACCCACAAAGGATCGATAGGTAACTAACCCCCGTAATGACCCTCACAGGATTAGACCCACCCAAGATCTGTAGGCACTGGGCCACACAGGACCGCTGTCCGCTGAACCACACAGGATATGACCCACACAAAATCGGTAGCACTGATCCATGTAGTATTGCAGAGTGTTGTAGTCGTCGTCGTCGAATCCAAGGAGGATTCCTGTACAATCGTCATCGACGTCGTAGTCGCAACCAGCACTAGGGTTCCCGCATAGAGAAAGCTCGTTCGAGAGGGTCCATTCCACGAGCTGAGGGTCTGATACATCAACAGACACATAGTTTGGAGTTTATGTATCCAAAAGTTCCGAATTTTTAACAGGAACTCAACGTCACAGACGGTGCGTCAATCGTACGCCCGGTCTGAGAGTTATTGGCTTTTTCGTTCCAGGGGCCCAGTTTGTTTTTAAGTCAAAACCAACCCAACCGTACTCGAATTGCGTCTCATCCTTGAGTGGAGAAAGCCAAAAGGTCTGTCTCACTAAGAGGAATCCATCAAAGTCGATGGCACATCAATCGGATGTCCGGAGCTCAAGTTATAAGCGTTTCCGCTCCGAGGCCCCGGTTGGTTTCGTTTTCAAACCAACCGGACTGAACTAAAAGTACTCTAAATCCTTGAGTGTGATATATCAAAATGACCGTCTCGAAGCAGCGATCACATCGCAGCTGATGGTGCATCGATCAGAGGTCCATAGCCCATGTTATGGGAAAAAGACCGTAAGAGGTCCAAAAGTGGGGGTTTCGGGCCCGAACCGACCCGGCCTGAGACCCCCTGGGTCGGCCCGAACCGGGTCCACCCGACACGAGTCCGGGTCTGGCCCGATTGGGCATGGCCCGGCCCAGCGCGTTTGCGTGATGGCAAGGTGGCTCGGACTAAACGGCCGAGCGGTTTGGGGTGTGGGGGGCGCCCCCCCCCCCCCCAGCCTGTTAGTAACCGCGACCCCCATGTGGGGGGCCGCTCTTGTCTGGCCAGCTGGGGGTCGTAACCCCTGGCTCCTCCTCTGACCATCTGGCCCTCTCCGGCCTGCCAGCTGCTTCCGCCACATGACCGGCATGGGCCGGTCCCCATACTCCGACTCCGGCGGCGCGGAACCGGCCACCGGTCCTGCTCCGCCACAGCCTATGCCACGGCCTTGGTTTGTCCGGAACGGTGCGATGGCACCGCGGACCCACTCCGGCCGCGATGTTTTCATGATTCTCTGGTGCGGCGCGACGGCGCCGCAACCTTCTTCGACTTCATCGGTGCGGCGTGACGACGCCGCACATCCTTGTCCATTCCCATTGTTTTTGCGCAGTGCAACAATACCGTGTCGCCTTTGCATATGCCGTAATAAAATCAAACAAACAAGGGGGAGGAGGGTCGGCCGTGTTCGTGCGGTCCGACCTCCTCCCGTTATTTCAAAAACAGGTGGCCAAATTTGAAACGAAGAAAAAGGGAACTGAAGTATTCACGAACAGAAAATAAATCCCCTGCCTCGTCGAATTCATTGAGCGAGGGTTTGTTGCGGAATTAACCGTTGCGGAAGAAGGCGTCGTGGAAGGTGAATCGTTGTGTCTCGGAGAAAAGATTCATCGATGTCGCATCGTCGATCTCCAAGGATCCGACGTTCTTTTCGACCTTCGTCGGAGGTCGGCATTCTTCATGTTCTTCGCGTTCTTCATGTTTTTCGTCGAAGAAGAAGAATATTTTCAAGCCCCTTGCTTTTCTCCAAAATCCTCTCAACGCAACAAGTTCTAACCCAAATAAAATAAGTGCTTCAATTATTTTATTATCATGACTTAAGTTTGAAATTCAAAAAAAGAATTAATCCACTTAATTTACTCACGTGTCATTTAATAATAAGGTAATGGGAGTTTAGGGAATATTAAGGGGTGGGGTTTTTGTGGGCCCCACTGACCTCATAACCTCTCATGGGAAGTTGGGTGGTTCCCATGTTCCACTCAAAGGACTACCACCTTGAATGAAAAAATAAAATTTGTAGTTAAATTTTTTTTATCTTCCACAATTTTTTTTAACAACTCCTCCCGTGTAAATGAAAATCCGGAATAGGTGTTCCTAAGAAATTATCGGCGTTGCGATTCTATAGGTTCCCTCAGATTTCTATTTTGAGCACCAGTTCAAAAGTTAGGAAAACCCGCTCGTTCATTCACTGAACGTACCCGAGCCAAACTTCGGAAAATGATTCTGGGCACACCGGGCCTCGGAATCAGGTTCCGTCAGAAGCTTCCTTCTTTGTAAAATCCCAAGGAAAATTAAGAAAAAATTTCCCCTGAATTTACGGGTCTTTACATTACTCCAAAATCATGGATTTACGTCCCTGTAAAGATACATCATAAACTAGGGGAAAAAATGTGGGTACTGTGCACGCATCTAAGCCTCCCGCTCCTAAGTTCTCTACTGGAGGTTACCGTGCTGCCATATGATGCGCACTAGGGGAATCGACCGTCCACGTAGGACCCGCTTCTATTGATCCTCGATCACCATTGGGACATCCGCAAAAGACGCCCCATCATCAATGTTCAGCTCCCCATGGTCAATGATAGGCGTCAGGTTGTGCACGTATCTCCTCAGCTGAGATACGTGGAAGATGTCGTGCACCCGGTGCAACTGAAGTGGTAGAGCCAGATGATAAGCCACCTCTCCAATCCTGATGAGGACCTGGAATGGTCCGATGAAGCACATAGACAACTTTCTGCCCCAGCCAAATCTTCGTAATCCACGTCGAGGTGGGACCCGCAAGAAGACATGGTCGCCATCCTTGAACTCCAATGGCCTCCGTCTCCTGTGAGCATAAGGCTTCTGCCGGCTCTGAGCTATCCTCATCCGCTCCTGGATGACCTGGACCTTCTCCATCATGGCCTAGACCATGTCCTGTCCCACAAGTGCTGACTCCCCAGGGTCTGTCCCGCACAGCAGTGATCTACAAGGTCGGTCATACAATGCCTCGCATTGTGTCATCCCGATGGTGGATTGGTAGGTGGTGTTGTACGCGAAATCCACCAAGGGTAGGTGGTCCTCCCAGGTGTGACCAATGTCTAGGACACATGCGTGGAGCATATCCTTGAGAGTCTGAATGGTCCTCTCCGTCTGACCATCTGTCTTGGGGTGAAAGGCGGTGCTCAGACGTAACTGTGTCCTGAATGCCTCCTGCAACCCCTTCCAAAGCCGGGAAGTAAAGCGAGCATCTCGATCGGAGACGATAGATGATGGAACACCATGAAGCCGTACAATCACCTGAACGTAGAGACGTCCCAAGATCTCCACTGAGACCTGCTCTCTCATGGGTAAGAAGTGTGCCTACTTGGTGAGTCGGTCAAAAATCACCCAAATGGAGTCATGACCTCTGGAAGTGCGTGGAAGTATAGTCATGAATTCCATAGATATGCCGTCCCACTTCCACTCCAGGACCTCCAAGGGCTGTACCAAGACTGCTGGTACCTGGCGCTCTGCCTTCACCTACTAGCAGGTGAGGTATCGAGAAACGAACTCTGCCATAACCTTCTTCATGCCTAGCCACCAGTGCTGTCGTCTGAGATCCTGGTACATCTTTGCCAATCTAGGATGTACCTCCAAAGGGAAAGTGTGAAACTCTCTCAACACCTCCTCCCGTAAAGCAATTGGTACCAAGGTACGTTCTCTGAAAAGGACGCAGTCCTCTCCCCCTAAAGAGAACTCATTAAGTTCCTGTCTTGAGGATATCTGCGCACGTCGTGTCTCACAGTCGGCATCACCACGCTATGCCTCTTTGACCCACTACAGTAGTGGAGGAGTGACTATGAGTGACTAAATAAAGGCTGCTCCATCGCTATCCATGAAGGATATCTACAAAGAGGCTAGCTGCTCTGTCGCCTCCCCAAGTAGTTGAATTCCCATCCTCCTGCTGAGAGAATCGGCTACCACGTTCCCCTTTCCAGGAGTATAGACTATCTCAAAGTCATAGTCCTGGAGGAACTCGATCCATCGCCGATATCTCAGGTTCAGGTCCTTCTGCGAGAAGATGTACTTGAGACTCTGATTGTCAGAATAGACTGTAAAGCGCTCGCCCACCAGATAGTGTCACCACATCTTCAGAGCGAAGACCACTGCTACTAACTCCAGGTCATGGGTAGCATATTTTTGCTCATGTTTCCTCAACTGAAGTGATCCATAGGAGATCACGGCACGCTCCTGAATCAAGACACATCGAAGTCCGTTCCCTAATGCATCACAGTAAACTACGTACCCTACTCCCTCCTCCGGCAACCTCAAGATGGGCGCACTGGTCAATCTCTATCTCAGCTCCTGGAAGCTCTGCTGACATCTGTCTGACCACACGAAGGGTTTTACATTCTTCGTCAAAGTTGAGAGTGGTGCCGACACTCTGGAGAAGTCTGAAACAAATCTCTGATAGTACCCAGCTAGACCCAAGAAACTTTGCACCTCCGTCACACTCCTGGGTGGCTCCCAAGCTATCACTGCCTCGATCTTCGCAGGATCCACTGCAAATCCTGCCTCAGAGATGACGTGTCACAAGAAGTGCACCTCACGTAACCAGAATTTACACTTCTAGAGCTTTCCATAAAGCTAGTGCTCTCGGAGTGTGTCTAGAACAACCTGCAAGTGGTAGGCGTGCTCCTCCTCAGTGGTCGAGTATATCAAAATGTCGTCGATGAAGACCACGAAAAATTGATCGAGGTATGGCTGAAAGATCCTGTTCATGAGGCCCATGAATAGTACTGGATCATTGGTCATGCCGAAGGGAATATCCAAGAACTCATAGTGGCCATACCGACATCTGAAGTCCATCATCAGCACGTCCTCGTCCCGAACTCTGAGCTGATGATAGCCTGACCTGATTTCTATCTTTGAAAACCACTGTGCTCCCTTGAGCTAATCTAAGAAGTCGTCAATCCTCGGTAGAGGATACTTCTTCCTCACATTCACCTGGTTCAGGTGATGATAGTCGACACACATTCGTAAGCTCCCGTCCGCCTTCTTGGTGAACAATATCGGGGAAGCCTAGGGTGAAACACTGGGTCAGAAGAATCCTTTGCCCTACAAGTCCACCAGCGGTACCCATAGCTCTCAAAGCTCAGCGGGGGCTATCTAATATGCTGGAGTGGATATCGGGGCTGTCTCGGGATAAAGATCAATATAAAAGTCTACCTCTCTACGAGAAGGTAGTCCTAGAATGTCGTCGGGGAAAACGTCTGCATACTGATCCACCACTACAGGTATGCTCGGACCCGCACGTCAACTGCTCCTAGGATGAGGCTAACCAACTGATGAGTGACGAGATGTCATATCCTCTGCGTGAGTCCATCTTGTGCTGCAAAGGCCCACTTCTCACCAGTGAAGGTGAACCTGCTCCCGTCGGTGTGTACACATTGGACCTTGCGCCTAATACAAGGAATCTGATCAAGGAATGTAGATAACCAATCCATGCCCAAGATGACGTCGTAAAGCCTCGACGCCTCTACAAGAAGATCCTAACCGAAGCTCTCTCATCTGAGAGTGAGCTCACACTTCGGGCACCAATGCGTAAATGTCGAGTCTTCTCTCGTAGGAGTCTCTAGCCGTAAGGATCGAGCCAACAGATCTATCGGATTATCCGAGCTCCGAACAAGGGCAGCAGATATGAAATAATGACTCACTCCTGTGTCTATAAAAACTACAGAAAGGGTGGAATAGACACAGATACTACCACAAATCATCTCAGGCATGCCGTGGTCGTAGGCCTCCGCTGCCTAAACTGGTTCCTGTCTCTTCCTTCCAGCTCCCTGTGGTTGGGGTGGACCTCCTGGTGTTGGTGGTGGTAGAGATTCAAAGAGTCGCCCACCACCTACTGCTCGGCCAACTCCTCTGCCTCGTCCGCGTGCTCCCTGCGGACTGCCACGGTCGACTCTCTGCCTCTTCCTGGGTGGTCCCTCAACCGTCTGCTGCTCCTCGGTACAGCGGGTCAGGTAGTAACGAGCCATGTGGCCCTGCCTGCAACATGTGTATCACTGTCTGCCTCTCGAAAGACTGGCTCCGCACTAAGTGCCCTGCACTTCTGAGCCAATGTCCTAAGGTCATCTGCCTAGCGCGAGAGATCTGTAAATCTCTCTGAGTACTGGGCGACCGTCAAGCTGTCCTTCCGCAGCTGTAGAAGCTCATGGATGTGCACCACACGGAGGGTGGCTGGGACGAACTCCGAGCGGAAGAGGCTCTCAAAGTCCATCCAGAGGAGAGATTCCTCGTCGTGCACCCGCATCATCAAGCTCCACCATTTTCCTGCTACCGCGTGCAGGAGTCTTGCTGCGAGGATCACCATGAGGTCAGCTGGTGTCCACACTAACTTGAAAACTCGTACAACTGACTCCAGCCAATCCTTGTCTACCAGAGGGTCTGTCTCCCCGTGGAACCTGGGCGGTCGTTGACGCTGAAACTCATGCAGTGCACTAAGGTTACGTGCATCGTCAGCGGCTGGGGATGGAAGAATCGGTGGCTCGGCGGGTAGAGGTACCGCCGGTGCCTCGGCTGTCAAAGGGCCCTGTACCGATGCCTCGTCGCTCGGTGGCCTATCGTCCCACACAACACTCGGAACCCTAGCTGGCTGCCGTCGTGGGGCCATCCTAAAAAGAAACATGTGTGCCACAATCAAAGAGAATACTTGGTGAGTTGACACAAATTAATCACAAAGAAAACTTGAAACACACATGCAATCAATGTTTTCATGCATTAAGTCAGAAATCAGAAGTCAGGGTCCTAGTGTACGGATACGTCGACCACCGCACCAACACTGTATTCCCTAGACTAATAACCACACTCAATACTCTTACCACTATTGCTTCACATAAAAAATACCAGAGTCCTGAGTTCTGCGGTAGAACCGAACACCTCTGATACCAATTTGTCATGACCCGTCCTCAGGGCTCGTGCCGTGACTACCCCATGCCCGCCTTCCATAGGTCAGGGGTTGGCGACTAGCACCAAGGCGTAATTACTAGTAAAAAGGGAAGGAATTTCCTTTGTAAAGTAAACAAACACCACAAAGAATGCAAGAAAAAGTAAACACTAAGTAAAAACTGGGTACACCAGTAAGTGCGGAAAATTAAGTGGGCCAGAATACAAACGCAAACTGAAAGTAAAGTTCAACTGAAAAAGGGTGTACAACAACTGAAAAGTAAATCCGCAGCCTCGAGCTGTCCACTGGAAGTCCCACCTGTAGGGTGGGTACAGATAGCCTCCACAGCTCCTCGGGTCCAGTCGTCTGCTACGAGGATGTCCTTCCCAGTGGTCCACCTCCAGGTACCGACCTGCTCCGCAAGCCCCAACCATGATCAGTGATGTTCGTCGTCTACAACCAACACAACATAGTGCGAGCATAGCCCGTGCAGGGGTGAGTATAATCTACTCAGTAGGGTCCCCGAGACCCCCGAAGGTCTCCCAGAATCCACAAAGGGTAATCCACAATGTAAAGATGCAATCATGACGTAACATCCGACACTACTTAGGTATATGCCCATACATATACCTAAGTCATCAATTCCAGTTCGGCTCCAATATCTGAGCCCAAGTACAACCCATTCCACACAAGAAATCATAACGTAATCCACACAGGATATCAAGTCAATTTTATCAAAAATAAGGATTGAAAGTCAGGATTCATCTCACACAGGTATACTTCTTCGTAAGATGATATAGATGATCATATTTAGCCACTGATTCATCTAAGCCGTCGGAACCACACATGACCGATAGGTACTAACCCCCACAATGACCTACAAATGATCGATAGGTAACTAACCCCCAAAATGACCCACACAAGATCTGACCCACACAGGATATGTAGGCACTGGCCCACACAAGACCACTGAGCGCTGACCCATACAAGATCTGACCCATACAGGATCAGTAGCAATGATCCACGTAGGATCGCTGGGTGCTGTAGTCGTCGTCGTCGAATCCACGGAGGATTCATGTACAGTCGTCATCGTTGTCACAGTCGCAGCCAGCTCTAGGGTTCCCGCACACAGCAAGCTCGTTCGGGAGGGTCCGCTCCATGAGCAGAGGGGTTGATACATCAACTGACACATAGTCCAGAGTTGATGTATCCAAAAGTTCTGAATCTTCACTAGGAACTCAATGTCACAGACGGTGCGTCAATCGGACGCCCGGTCTGAGAGTTATTGGCTTTTTCGTTCCAGGGGCCTGATTGGTTTTTAAGTCAAATCCAACCCAAACATACTCCAACATCATCCAAACCTGGAGTGGAGTAATCCAAAAGGTCTTTCTCACTAAGAGGAATCCATCAAAGTCGACGACACATCATTCAGATGTCCGGAGCTCAAGTTATAAGCGTTTCCGCTCTGAGGGCCTGGTTGGTTTTGTGTTCGAACCAACCTGACTGAACCCAAAGTACTAAAAAAACTTGATTGTGATATATCAAAATGGCCATCTCGATCCAAGGATCGCATCGCAGCTGACAGTGCGTCGATCAGAGGTCCATATCCCAAGTTATGGGCAAACGACCGTAAGAGGTCCGAAAGTGGGGGTTTCGGGCCCGAACCGACCCGGCCCGAGACCCTATGGCTCGACCCGAACCGGGTCGACCCAACCCAGGTCCGGGTCTGGCCTGCTTGGGCGCGGCGCGGACTGACGCGCTGGTGCACTGGCCAGGTGGCTCGGCCGAAACGGCCGAGCGGTTTGGGGTGCGGGGGGTGCTGCCCCTCGCCTGTTCGTAACCGCGACCCCCATGTGGGGGGCCGCTCTTTTCCGGCCAGCCGGGGGTCATAACCCCCGACTCCACCTCTGACCGGCCGGCCTGCTCTAGCCAGCCGGCTGCTTCTGCCCTGGGATCTGTATGGGCTCGTCCCCCCGTTCCGACGCCGGCGACCCGGAACTGGCCGCCGGTCCTGCTACGCTGTGGCCTAAGTCGCGGCCTTGGTTCGTCCGACGCTGCGCGACGGCGCCGCGCCCCTCCACCACGACCCCACTCTGGCCGTAGTGTTTTCGTGATTTTCTAGCGCGGCGCAATGTTGCCGCGATTTTTTTTGACTTGATCGGTGCGGCACGACGGTGCCGCACATCCTTGTCCATTCCCATTCTTTTTGCATGGTGCAACGGCACCGCGCCGCCTTTGTATATGCCATAAAAAAATAAAAGAAACAAGGGGGAAGAGGGTCGGCCGTGTTCGTGCGGTCCGACCTCCTCCCGTTATTGCAGAAACAGGTGGCCCAATTTGAAAAGAAGAAATAGGCGACTGAAGTATTCACGAACAACAAATAAATCCCCTACTTCGTCAAATTTGTTGAGCGAGGGTTCGTCACGGAATTAACCTTTGAGGAAGAAGGAATCGTGGAAGGAGAATCTTCGCGTCATGGAGAAAAGATTCGTCGGCATCGCGACGTCGATCTCTGGGGAACCGGCGTTCTTGTCGACCTGCGTCAGAGGTCTGAATTTTTCGCGTTCTTCGCGTTCTTCGTCGAAGATGATGAAGATCTTCAAGCCCCTAGCTTTTCTCCAAAATCCTCTCAACGCAACAAGTTCCAACCAAAATAAAATAAGTGCTTCAATTATTATATTATCATGACATAAGTTTGAAATTAAAAAAAAAATTAAACCACTTAATTAACTCACGTGTCATTTAATAGGAGGGTTATGAGAGTTTAGGGTATATGAAGGGGTGGGGTTCATGTGGGCCCCACCGAACTCATAACCTCTCATGGGATGTTGGGTGGTTCCCATGTTCTACTCAAAGGACTACCACTTAGAAATAAAAATTAAAATTTGTAGTTAAATTTTATTTTTAACTTCCACAATTTGTTTTAACAAATCCTCCCATGTAAACAAAGCTCCAGAATAGGTGTTCTTAAGCAATTACCGGCTCTGTGATTCCGTCGATGCCCTCAGATTTCGATTCCGAGCACCGGTTCAAAAGATAGGAAAACTCTCTCATCCGTTCACTGAACGTACCTGACCCAAACTATAGAAAATGATTCCGGGCACACCGGGCCTCGGAATCAGGTTCCTTCAGAAACTACGTTCTTGTAAAATCCTGAAGAAAATTAAGAAAAAATTTCCCTTGAATTTTACGGGTCTTTATAGTGAAACCACTCTAACTCTTGGGATGTGATTAATCAAAGTACAATTAATCGTACAAGGAACCCAATAATAAATTCTCATTCAAAAAACATTAACATAAATTACCACTTAATCAAATAGAATATGGAGAATAATGAATTAAAGTTCGAGTACATTCTTACATCGGACAATTTGTAGACATATTCACAAAACCATTCTCAAAGGAACCATTTATTAAATTGGGGTTTAACATGGGTGACCAACCTCCTTCTCATCATGGTTGAGTTATGTGTGTCTATTCCAAATCACATCTTACCATTAGATTGTGTTTTCAAGGGGGATAATTGTTTTATAAATCTATTTTTATGGATGCATGTATAAAGTGGTAGTCGTGGGTAATCTTGGAATCCAGCATGTATGTGTGTGAACTATTCTAACTGTTTATTGGAGTGGGTGTTGGAAGAAAGTATTATTTTCATATTTCTGGATGGATGAAGCTGTGGAGAAAGTTGAGAAATAATTCAAAGTAATAAGGCTATAAGCATAAGATAATTATATTTTGGAAAAGGCTAATGAACAGCGAAGAAAGGCTCAAAAGGTTTTATAGTCACCACTTTTTGATAGCATGGGGTTTCTTTCAATAATTCTTGTTTCCTATAATGAGTTAGCTAATGTTGGAATAGAATCATTGATAAGTAATTCATTCCTTGAAATTACAATGTTCTGTGATTTATGAATCTTGTTGACTAAAAAATCTGAAGGAGGAGATTGTTGAGATCATGTTTGTAAGAGAAAGGGTTGTTAATTGTTATCAATGAAAATAAATCAATTCACTTTGTAAAAGGTCTCAAAAACCATAATGATGATTTTATGATTTTTTTGACAAATATAATATGTTTGGATAATGTGTGATGCACAACATATGATGTATATGAGAATTAATGATGTGTTATTGGAAAAGGAATGAAAGTTTCACACCAGTTAATGATGGGAACACAAGTAAGAAGATACACGTTTGTATAAGTGTTGATCATTTATATATTGCATTCAAGTCACATTTCAAGATCATCAGATAAAAATATGATAATGGAAAAAAAGTGGTGTGCATGTAAAAGAGTGGCACACAAGTAAGAAGTGGTGTGAAAGTATTGGTGGAATGCATGTAGGAATGAAAAATAAGTGTATATGGTGCACAATTAATGGAGTGGCATGAAATTCATGGAGTGGCATGAAAGGTGAGATGTCTACACCACATGAAGGGTCCCTAAAATGCTTATAAATAGGATACTACCATCATCAATTAATGATTCTAAAAACTTAAGATCAAATCTGATCTCTGATCACACATGTATTAGAAATTGGCCTGCAGGATGAAGTGTCACACAAGTTGTGTGTTATGAACCAAAGTGGGTTGCAAGCATAAGTGATGTGAAAGATGAACTGTCGTGCAAGTTGTGTTTTATGCACAATAGTGGCATGCAAGAAGAAGTGGCATTCATGTCGTAAGTTGCCTATAAGTAGGGAGTGGTGTGAACGAAGTTTATTTGGTATAAGACTGAATTGTCACACAAATTGTTAGTAGTGCACATAAGAGGCATAAAATTAGTTAGTGGGGTGCAAGCAGGGTGGTTCGTGGGAAGAGTGGCATGTAAGTAGGGAGGCACGTAAGCAAAGTGGAACACAAGCAGGGAGGTGTGAATGAAGGGATGCACGCAATAAGGGAGTCAAGCACAAGCAGTTTTCACCAGGAGGTTCTTACCACCTTCTGGGTAGAAAAGTGACGAATTGTTTTGAGATATTCGACTTGTAAAATTTTGTAAAGAAGAATAAAAAAATTAAATTACTCTATTTGTGCTGAGAGGGAGCACACACACTATTGGATTGTTCTCAAAGTACAACATGAGTGAAGGGAATATCATACTCACTATATTCCACATCAAAGGATTATTTTCTAGTATATTTTGTGGTAGTGTATTATTTATTTACCAAACTAAGGACATCGATACACTTTTTGAGTAGTGAACCTTGTAAATATTGTGTTCCTAGGGTTGTGGAAATTCAGCAGGTAAGTAACTCTTTAACAGGAGGCGAAAGTTGTTTAAAAAGGAATAAAACAAAAATGAAAAAGGATATCACAAATTCACCCCCCCGTCTCGTGATACTTGGATCCTGACTAAGAACTTCATTATGATTACCTTTTTATTATTCTAATGATTCAAATATGACTGATATGATATGAAACATTGTTTTCCTATTTAAAATAATGATCAAACATAGTTATTACGGTTTGGGGATAATATTATTTTTGGTTATGGTGGTACCTCGCAATTTTTAACAAGAGACAACAATAACATTAGTAAAAAAAATGAATGGAAGTCTATGATTTTAGAAGGAATTATTTCAAGGAATACAGTCTCTAAATACTGTAGACAAAATCTTTTTAAGTGTATAATTTTATTGTTCATCTGAGGGAGATTTATTAAGAGAGAAACAAATTATCAAATGAGATATATATTTTTAGTAGAGGAGGTTTAATGCATTTATAGTAAAAAATCAAATTTTTTACTTCATGTTGTGTGTTTTAATTTTTTATGATCCTATTTTTAAAGTAGAAGGTGAACCCATGAAAACGTGATTTTCAGAGAATTAGTACTGATACCAACACTGTTTTTACATGAAGTAGATAATATCATGGGTATCTATTTATGTAATGAATATTAGGACTAGTGTAGCTATATGTTATTTTATGAAGATTTAGTTTAACACTCTCAAGAACAAATATTTTGGGGAAACAATATTCTCCTGAAATAATATTCTCACAAATGAATCATGTTACACAAAGAATATATGTCTCGTTTATGATTATACTTTATGTGAAGAATTTAAATGATTTATTTTACATATATGAAGATGTTATATGAAATAAATATGTTGTTTTATGTGAATATGGCTATTTTGAAAAGGTTTTTCTATAAGTAGTAGCCCTTAGTTTTCATGATCATTTTATTCAAAGCTAAAGAGTGTAATGTTTTGATAAGAACCCCTGATTTGAAGAAGAAGTGGATTTCATGATATTCATGCCTGAAGTGATAGTGTGATTTTCTATTGTTCGATTTACATGCATGAAGGATTAGAGTTCACTTTCCTTTTCCTGATACTACAAATTCCTTTAAACATTTATGTATGAAGCATGGGTGTGAAGATTAACCAGAGGTGTAGTGATTGTGTTTTCACAACCAATAACCATTAGAGGTTGTATTAAATAGGAAATTACATTTTTACATGAATACATTTATATATATAAACTTGAGAATGCATGCATCGTCTCATGCAAGAGAATCTATTTAATATCCAATATCAAAAGTATTACACTTCTTTTCATTTAATTGGATCAAAACACAGGGAGATATCAGCGACAAGTATTATCTGAAAGGCATACATTTTATGATTATAAATAAAAAATATTTTTTTTCTCTCTACGTGGATGAATTATATATAGTTTACTTGACTTTAATGATTGAAACTTTTATTAGCGGTATTTTTCTAAGCAGTGAGATCATTTTTCAGTAAAGAGTGGTAGTAAAACCTTTCCATTTAACGATAATTATTCTATGGTCTTATTGAAGTTTCTCTGAGACAACGTATAAGTAATATCATTCACTCACTTAGAAAAGTATACTAAACTGAATGTTATGAAGTGTTGACTATATTCAGTGATAATCGAAGAGTTTTAGTTGACATTAGTAAGTGAAGAATTAATTTATTCTGAGCTGATCGAAGAGGAAGATCAATATTGTGTTGTAGTGGTAGCAATATGTTATTGTGATATTTTTCATTTTATTAGTTTTTTTCTTAAAATCAGGTGGGATTAAAGTATAGAGAACCCTTTTGGGAATCTAGTTTAATTTGGGAAAATTTTCATACCAACCCACTGTGGTTTCAGGTTCATACATGAAAAACCCACCTATAATTTTTTATTTATTTTTTGTGGATAATCAGTATCTCAGGTCATCCCAAACATAGAAGGGACATAATCACTCAAATTGGTGGTGAACCATGACAAAAAACTATATGATGTGATGGAATTTAAATTTTTCCATTAATGTGGTATAATTTGTTTTTCTAAATATAGAGGATTCAATCAATCTAACAAATAAATATGTTTCAATTAAAAAGGGGTAAGAGAAAAAGAAGATAAATATCAATAAAATTTCTGTATAATATTTCACCCCCACTCTCAATGTACCTATATGATCTACTGGGAAGGTTAATTACTATCTAATCATATATTACACCTCAGATTAGATCTATAATTTTCCCAAATATTTTTATTATTCATATCTTAAGTGAGGATTCAATTGTGCTGATATAACAGAGTTTTCCCAAATGGAAAGTTCAGATCCTATCTCTATTAGTTACAATAATGACATTTCTAAAAAAATTGAAGAAAAAAATAAAGAAAATTACAAGAATGTTTAGAAATACTTTTATAAAGAAGGGGGGTTCATAAAAAATTATATTTATTCAAAGTTGTTGTCTAATAGTTGTATCATTGAAATTAGTTGATAAATAACCTTTTGATGATTACATTTCAAACAGTGAGAATAATAATTTATTGAATCACTCAATGGTTTTTATTCCTAAATCCAATATCATCAAGATAATGTTCCTACTAAGGCTATCACTTTTTTATCTGGGATCTATATTATAAAAAATCAGATCTTGAATTAGGAGATGTGGATATAGAGAAATCCTTGGAAAAGAAGTTTTAATGATGTAAGCTTCTCACAAAAATTTTCAAATCTAAATCATAAGCTGTATCATTTGGAAATGAATGTTTATCCTATGTTGCAGACGAATTGAAAGGAAATGTGTGAGAGGAATAAGTATATTAAAATATCCTTACTGAGATAATTCACACTCGATAAGAACCATAAAATGCTTCCATGAGTATTAAAGACTCTTAGTTAGAAATCAAAAACAAATATGATACATTTATCCTAACAAAAGATTCAAACAAGAAGAGCACATTTCATTGGAATAAAACATTCACATTGATTGAAGATGAATTATAGAGGACTATTGAGGAGAAATATGTGACTGAGATAGTTCATATTGAAGTGATCTGTGCACTAGAGAAAACTACACATAACATTTCTGATTATTTATAAATCCCAATTAGAGGCTAAAATGAAGAGAATTGATGTGTTGAATAATTCAACACTAGATCAAATCGAATGCATGAAGATCAATTTCAGAAATTTAAGATTCAATAGGAATAATAATTGAATGTTGTAGAGGAGGAGAAAAATTTCCTAAACATGAAGTATCAGAAATTGAAGTCAATTTGAAAAATATGAAGGAAAAACAATTAATGACTTCCTCAAAATAATTTGAAGATATGGGGAAATGACATGAAGACCAGAAGATCACTCTAAATATGAAATATCTTATGTTTGAGGTCATGTTCAGAAATATTGATAACATCAATGTTGAATCTTAATAGAATGATGAGATTAGAAAGAATTTTAATTTTAAATCTATAAATAATATTACTTTTGAAATGACTTTTTTAGCTGGAAATAATAGAATTTTATTATCTAAAGATAAATTTGATACAATATAATTGAAATAGGTAACCATTATTCTTGAAGTTTCTATTTTTACTCGTTTCATTTCATCTACATGTATAGGATCCGTACATAATTATGGTCAAACATGAGTAAAAGGACTTATAAAATATCCACTATGTCATAAAATGTTCATATGAAGAAAAGAAGTAGTTCTTGTTCCCTATAAATAGATTTGATAAATACTCATATTATTTAAAATCCAAGGTATTTTAATACAATCCTTATTTTAGTAGTGAAGATGAAATAAGTATTTAATAGATATTGTTAGTGCTATTGGAAACCTAGTAATCATGGCATTGACTATTGGCAGAATTTTGTAATGCATGGTAATTACAGAAGTCTACTGTTGCGGTGGGGTATATCAGACGTGAAGTGAAATCAAGAAAAGTTGATGCATAAAACAAGGATGAGGAAAAATGTTTCTATTAAAATTATATATGAGTTCCATAAAGACAGATGATTTTATTTTAATATAATGGATAATCATTATTTTGAGTCTGGGTATGTACAAACTGTTCACTTTCTATATAGAGATATGATTAATAGACCAGATAAAATGAAGAGGAAAAGAAAAAAAAGTAGATATGTTTTGTATTATTGAATTAGGGAGTTACAAAATCAATGAAATATGCTATAATCACAAATAAAGTTGAAATAAGTTTCACACCAATGAGAATTTGATCTACTATGGAAGAAGAGTGTATATAATAGACCTTTGCAAATAGGTCACAAACACCATATACTAGTGGAAGAAACCAAATCCAGAAGAAGAAAAAAATATCCTAATAAAAAAAAAATAGTCGATTTGGTTCACAAAAAATAATATTGAAAAATTAAATATTATGAGAGGTTATCTAGAAAGAATAACCCTATGATTTCTGGAGATTTCTATCAAAGATGAAAAAATGTATGGGCATATTCCTAACTAATGTATGATATGTGCATGAAAAAATAGAATAGATTAGAAAAAATGAAATGAAATAGTGGATTATTATCATAAAAATGTTACTGTAAAGATTGAGTATACAAAAAAAGACGTCTAATCATGTACCAAAAGAGTTCATATTCATATGGAAAGAGTTGTTGTAATTATCTATAAATTAAGATCAAGAATACAAGAATTAATGTGTAGTACTTGTTAATGATAGGAAGCCTATTCCATCTATTATGAAATATTTATAAATCCATAAGTCCATATTGACCTTAAATGATAATATTTAGGGAGTTAATAAAGTATAAAGCATGGTTAGTTTTTGAAAATATATAGTATAATTGAATGTGAGTTTGGGGTTGAGAAATAAATCAATTCCTTATTTTTCTAAATAAAGATTATTTGAATAACCATATTATTCCCATGTATATTTCTTTTGTTCTTGTTTCTTTTATGTAAGGAATTGATGGTGAGGGATTTATTCTGGGGGAGTCCTATTGATATGAAGGTTGTGAAAATATTTTATAGTATTCAGGTAGTTATCCATCATGGAGTAATTTATTTCAATTTCTGTTAAATTTTTCCTCGGAATTATTTCATGATAAATGAAAATAAGGATGAAGAAAATGGATGAAGCTTATCCCTATATATGGAAAAATAATGAAAACTATCATAGATGAATATCTCAATAGGTATCAAATAAATATTTTTTTGTTCTGGTAATTGATTTATCTGATTATTCCAAATTCTATAAATTGAATATAGTAATTAAGGCGGAGTGTTCTCTAATCTATATATGAAAAAAGTAATAGTCAGATGGGGAGAAACTGATAATTTCATATAATAAGTGAAATGTATAAATAAAGGGGAAGTATATTCTTTAAATAGAGTAATTTTAATCTCTTGTTCAAGAAAAATAATTAACATTAGATGAATTTAACATTAAAAACATCTTAAATAATTTATTAGTGTTTGCATCATATTTATAAAAATTTAATGATTGCTTTGTTTTCTGAGTAAATCAATATTGTTTTCTACTCTAGGTTATCCCATGTAGAATTTCATAAGATTAAATAACGACTAATTTCAATAACAAAGGTGTTTCCTTCCTTCTATTAAGTTGACCAATTTAAATTTCTCGTAGATGGAATCGTTTATGAAATGGTGAGATTGAAGGAGATAAGATTAAAAATATCCAGTTGTTATAGAATGAGATGATCTGAATTCATTCCCATAATCATACAATTTTTTAAATTTTATATATGGGTTAGAATAAAATATTGTCATTTAATGTGAAATGGGCATTGACAACAAATACAAAGGGGGATATTGAAGAACAAAATTTTATTATAATTTAATATTTGTTTTGTAATGGTAATCAATACACTTGTTTGATAAAGAGTAATCGGTCCAGTAAATGAAAGTTGGTGTCCTTCCATCTAATTTTTCTTGAGAAATATAGATAATTTTTAAATTATGATTTGGTTGGATGTGTTTCCGAAAATAATTCAAAAAATCATTGTGATGATTAGAGAGATAATAAGTAGTTCCAAAGATATGTGTCATTGTTTGTTTGAGTTCGCACAATTTTTAATAAATTATATGAATATATGTCTTTGAACATAGGATTTAATTCTAAATTAGATGAGAAATATGGATTAAGGATTGATTATATTGCTTTTATAATTTCTATGGTATCCAAAATATTAATATTATTATTATTATCAAGAAGGCATGAAATTAATATAGAATATTTATATTATATTAATGTATATTCTAGTTGGTCCTTACTAAATAAATAAGTTAGTGCAAACTAATTTTCACTGGCAAGCTCAACCCCTACCTGATGTGGGATCCTGGATGGTCAACTATAGGTGTGGGAGCAATCATAGTCCAATATAGTATGTAGCATTATTGGTTGATTAGGGCCCACAAAAGGGAACATAAAGGCATAGGGGGATCCAACACCGTGTTGGGAGGCACGACATCAGATGAGACCACTAGCACAAGGTTGTTCTTATTATCATGGGAGTAGACCGGTGACCAATTATGATATGGTGAACACACATCATGAATTATAAATAATTACACAACCTTATGTTTTTTAAATGGGGAATTTTCTAATTTCACTGCAGCTCCATTTAAAATTTTTGAAATAGTCATGCCTCGTTATCTATTTTATTCTATTTGTTGGATCAAATCGAATTTGTTAACTTCAACATCAGTTATTGGGGAGTTCTCTTCATTAGGGTTCCTTTATACAGAGGCATTATAGGATCAAAATGAGTCTTATAATCACCATTTCATCTTCTTATAGATTTAAATACGATCGATTCAATTTGAATTTTTTTGCATGTATAAAACAATGATCAAACCATAGTTTTATATTTTGAGTTAAATATATTATTAGTGATTGTGATTCCTCATGGTACGTAACGTGAGACAGAAATAAAAAGTAAAAACAAATGGATCTACTGTAATTTTCGTGGTTTTTTGTCCATGAGTGCTACCTATAAATACCTTAAAAAATATCATTTCAATTGTGTTAATTTATCACTCTTCTAAAATGGATTTCTTTAGATATAAGGAGATTCTGAATGGATATATGTAATTCAGAAAGTGGACGTCCCTTGAATTCATTCTAGGAATTCTAATTTCTGATTGCAAGATATTTTTGGAAAAATTCAGGAACATGTTTTGAAAAGTAAAGGTGGTCCCACTAAGATGGTGAGTTCTCGTATTATATGATTGACACAACCACTATTGAAATTCAATGTAGAAATATGCAACATGTATCCATTATATGAAAAGAATAAGAGGACTAGTGTAGCTATAAATATTCTCATGAAGGTTGGACCTAAAACTCTCATAGAATAACATTATCAGAAACCAATATTCTATCAAAAAAATATTCTCATGAACTAATCCATTTATGTAGAAGTTATAATACGCAGACTTGATTCTAGTTTATATGAAGTTTATACATGATGTATTTCACTTACAACAAAAATAGAAAAATTCATATTCTTGTTTATAAGAATCGTGATATTACAAATCAAATTTATTAGAAGAAAAATGTAGTGTTTTTCAAGATCATTTTATGCAATGAAAAATTGTATACTGTTATGAGAAGAAAACATAATCAGAAGCATCCATTGATTATGTGATATTCTTGAATGAATTGATAGTGTGAATTTCTATTGTTTGGTATAATTTCAAGAAGAAGTAGAGTGCACAATTGTTTTCATGATACAATGAATCCATACACACTTACATGTTGGATACTATGGGATTAAATATTAATATGAGGTGTTTTCTTCTGTTTTACCTACTATGAACCATTAGAGTTTGTATAAAAAAGGATGGAACATGTGTACATGAATATATGGATATATTACACTTTGAGTATAAAAGAATTATCTCATCAAATTAAAACCATATAAAATAAATTATCCAAGGCATTGTAGTATTTTTCATGAAATGTTATCTAAACATAGAGACTTATTAGTGAAAAGTATGGTGTGAAATACATAATGTTTATTAGAAGTTATAAAATATATATTTTTATCTCTTTGTGCCTAGATGATATACAATGTATATGTGTTTAATGTTTGAAAATACAGTTATCATTATTTTTTTGATCTTTACGAATTTATATCAGTAAAAAGTGGAAGAAGAAACCTTGCAGTTTCTTGATAAATTTTATTTGGTTAATACTGTTGGTGATTTGATCGGAAGTAAATGTAATAACATTTACTCATTTTGAACAGTATACTGAACCAAAATACCTAATGTAGAATTTATTATATTAAGTGAATATCAAATAGTTCCAATTTGAGTGAGGAAGTTATGAATTAGTTTATCCCCAGTGGATTAAATTGGAAGATATGTTTTTTATTGAAGTGGAAGCTTGAAGTTATTTTTATAATTATCATTGTGTTAGTGTTGTTTTTGTAAGAAATAGTTGGATTCCAGTTAAAATAACATTATTATTATGCTAGTATATTTTGGTAAAATATTCATACCTACCAACCATGGTTTCCAGGTAACACCAAAACAACCCTCATATAATTGTTGATCGATTTCTAGTGGATAATCTTTGTCACAGATCATCCCAAACACACCAAGGATGTAGTCACCCACATTAGGGGTGAACCTTATAAAAATTATGTGTTGCTCTTTGATTTAAATTCAATATTTCATTTTTTATTATTTTTTATCTGAATAGGGGAAATTCATTCAATCTAACAAGTGAAATGGTTTGAATTAAAAAGGGTCCAGAGAACAATAAAATAAATATAGAAAAAAATTTGTACCCGGATTCCCCCATCACCCCTTCTTTTATTGAATGATCGACTGGTTAGTTCACATTAGACATGCATTAATTTATTAGGATTGAAGTATATAGTCACTCTATGTTTTTCTAGGTCTCATGAGACAAATTTTTAAGCTAGAATAAAATAGGATTTCACATATATATTTAAACTGGCCTATGAAATGTACTGATGGTAAAGGTATCATGATTCATGAGATTATATAATCCAATAATTAAGAATTTACATTATTAATAATTTAGTTATTATTATCAGTGATATTTTCTCAAGAATATCATCTATATAATAATTTCATTCTCATTATATTGATTAAATTGAATTTTTTATCAGTTTTTTACCTTTCAATTTTTTTTCTAAATATATTATTATCCATTATAATTTAATAAAGATATTACCTATAGATTCATTTCATTCCATGTTTACTGGTTAAATTTCATGTGTGTTTAGTTATAGAACATTCCATTTTGATTATCCATTTTGTTTCATGATAGCTTCCATTATATATAAGCATTACTGAATATTTCAGCTCACCCTTATATTGTGTCCCTTCCCCTGAATCCATGAAATGTAATTCAACTAATATGTAATGAAATTTTATAGGGAAAATTATATTCCCAAATATTTTTTAAATTTGTGTTTTCAAATTAAATGAATGAGTCGAGAATATATCCTGTTTACCAATACTACTAGACAATTTGGTCATTTGATATGCGATTCCTTATATCTTATAAAAATCTAATAATGTAGACACCAGTTATAAGATACTGACATCTACATATTTATAGTTGGTATAATAATAAGTGTAACTTAAAATTTGATCTATATTTAGGAAAGAAATATTTTTTTGGGAATTTAAGCCTATGTTTTACTTTTAGGAATCATATATAAGAGAATCATAATGTTTTGGTTAGGGTGTTTTCATTTAGATTTTACTAGAATTGAATATATATATATATATATATATATATAATGTGATTCTACCAGTGTTCATGGTTTAGAAACAGAGCTACCAAGGGGAAATAACTCTAAAAAGGGTGAATTGGGTTTGAATCTATCATCACTTGGTGAATGGTAGTAGGCCTTACTACACACCGATTTTTACACTCCCTTGAGTTATTATTAGGATAAATCAAATTTTCATTTCAAATAGTTTTAAATGAGTTACAAATAATGATATCCCTAAAGAAACCATTCTTATGATTACAAAATTAGGTGTGAATACAATTTCTATTTATTTTATGTATTTTAATATTCTTCTAATTATATATTTTTTATATTGTAATTTGAAAATTGAATCATGTAATAGAAATTATAAAGAAATAACTCACTATGAATTTTTTTTAAGGGATTCTAGAGAATATGATTATGTTCGAAAAGAAATTATAAGTGGGTGAATAGAATAAAGAGTTTTTCTAATTTTGATAGTTAAGGAAATAAAACATACAGAAATTATTGATGGGAAAGAGATTTGTATATAATTATAGAAATAATAGCCATCGTTCCCATTATTTGAAGGGAAATATTAAAATTTTCAATTTCCAATGATTCATCTTTAATGAGATAAGCAACTACACAAGAAAATTCCCTAATTGTTAAAGAAATATGGATCACAATAAACTAAGGTATCATGGTCAAGCTTCTTATTTTACCATGGATAAAGTGTACTGATTAATGTGATTTAGATTTTATTTAAGAATTATGTTACTATAGTATTTTATCAATGATATACCAATTAGAAGAATTGTGAAATGAATAATGTTTTGACTATAGTAACTTTTAATTATGTATTTGAAAGCATATGTTGAATTATATAGATAAGAATGAAAAATTATTTAGTAGAGTGTTTAACTTCATTGAAAAACCATTATTAGGGAAAATATAAAACATTATATGTTCCTGGTGAAGAGATAATTAGGGGTTCAAAGAGTTAATTGATTGGGATAAGTATGTTGGAATGCAGTAACTACCTTGGGACTAATTATTGATATGTTGAAAAAGTGGTTCATTCTATCATTGATGGAGTTTACAAATTTTTTGTAATAAAAGGACCATATCCAATAAGGTATTTATTAATTATATAATAAGAATGTATTCATATTTTAAATATGGTTTTTTATTAAATCAAGTTATTACTATGTTTCAGAAGAATACATGATGAAGAAATTCACATGTTTGGTATGTGATGATTAAGAGAATCTTTAGTTTTTTTGGGAGATTTATGATACATTCACATTGGAAATTTATAAAAATTATTAAAAATGTACTGAACTATAATTTTTTGTATGTTTCATAAAGGTATCCAAGTATTAATTCTTTAAGTTGAAAATTAGAAAGGTATTTAACAATAATGTATTTCTTATCCATAATGATATTTATGTTGATTGGATAACCGGTGGTCAACATTATGTCCTAGTAAAAACTATCGATCGATGGAATGATATTTCAATATATGATTGATATCACTATCCATTAAAAGAAAATTTAACAGATTCAAGTATAAACCACTAAATTTAGGATATTCATTTATTTGTGTAATTTATTAATTGTAAATTGATCTCTCCACATCCAAATAATGATATTTTTTATGAAATATAAATGCATCTGATATCGTGTTTTTATATTTTCTTATATTAAAACAAAGTGAAATAATTCCAAAACATTTAGAAAAGGATTTTAAAAAAAAAATCCTATTACATTTCTATTTTTTGAGTCAGATAGTCTTTTAAATTATAAAATATTAATGGTTTTTATGTCCTCAAATTTCCATTCATTATTCTTTTTCTTTTTATGAAATTCCTCTATAATTATATATAATTATTTAACCTTTTTCAATGTCTATATATTCACCTTTAAAAAGTGCTATTAGACATGGAATCCTACTTACGTGTTATTACATATAAACTTTTTTTTACAACACTTTCTCGCTTAATAAAATGATTTTTTATAAAAAAATTATTACTATTTTGATATTTAATAAATGAATTTTCGAATATCAAATGCTTCACTACCAAGATAACGATTAAATTTAGATGATATAATTTATATATTTGGGGTAGAATGTAACACATTAAAATTATGAAATTAAACCATTATATATGATAGCATCTATGATATAAAACACCGATCTTGAACAACCCACAAAGCATATTTCATTATGTTTAATCACTTCGATAGCTTGTAAAACATGAAACATAATTTTTATGTGAACCATAATAGGATATACGATTATATAATTGTCATAAAACTTGTTGTTCCAAAAAACACTAAATAAATTTTAAAATTTATAGTTATCTATTGATTAGAAATTAAATAAAAATTAATTAAAATGAAAATAGAAATGTTCTTTGGAATATTTTATTTTTTCTAAAAGGTGGTTATCTTGTGCGATGAAAAAAAAATATAATATTAATTATTATAAAATTTTAACAATTTCAATGATAAAAAACACCATTTTTGATATTATAATAAAAAAATTATCTGATCATGTTTTTTTTTTGTTTTTTAATAAAGGATTCATTTTGTGAGGAAAATTTTAAAATAATTATTTTCAATTTAAAACATCATTTAAATTTAAATTATTAATATTTTTAAATTATTTTTTTAATTCATTTTAATGTAAAATAACCTCATTTATATATATATATTAATCCAATTTATGTAATATAAATAATTATAATTTTGAATATTTAAATAAGAATATTTTAAATTTTTTAACATTTTATATTTGATAATCATCTTTATAAATGTGTTTGAAGATAAATTTTAAATTAAAATTTTATACTTGTATGAATGGAAATTATAAAAATGGATTAGATATTTTAAAAAATAATAGATTATAATTTTTTTATTAATTTAATTTTTTTTACAAAAAATGAATAGTAAAAATAGTAAAAATTATTTACAGTAGTACATGTAAAAATTGAGTTATCATGATTAATATAAAGATAAAATGGTAAAATGGCCAAAAAAACATGTCTAAAATCTATTTTCTTAAATATTTGGCCTGATAATTTCTATTTTCTAAAATAATCTATTTGGTCCCTTATTGAATGTGAACGTAGTGGGTACACCTGTTTCTTTTCAAACATTACATGTGTGTCACTCGCCTCACTTAAAAAATTCCACCACATATCATACATTATACACACCTTCTAACCATATTGGCTCTGCCAAGACCTACCCAAGTCCCCACCAAACATCCTCCACTCATCATTAAGCTTAATTTTTTTTCCTCATTAAAAAAATATAATGTTGTAGATCAAACCTATTATGGTTATATGAATAAGAGGTAATGTTATTCAATGAGTGTTTATATCATATATATTTTTTCACCTATTTTAGTTATTATGAGTAAATTATGATATATAAACCTCATTATATGGAATATTATAGATGTATTTGTGTTATGGTAATGACCCAAAACCATCCCCACTACCATAAACATGTTTACAAAAACTTCATTCATGTGTATGGAAGACTACCGCCTCACAAACCGATGTCATTTGATTTTTCATTGTCACCACTAAAAATTTGGTATGGTGATTAAAAGAAAGTATATAATTATATATATTTATATCATAATAATAAATATGGAGTCATTATATAATATATTCCTTTATACATTCAATTATACAATGTATATGATATCATCCATCGTGTGTATGGCGGACTGCAACATTGATTTGTGATTTGAATCATTTTTCATTAACATATTACATGGAAGGTAATAAAGACATATATAATTGATATAAGTTATATACATGACATAGTTATTAAATTAATGAAAAATGTAAAATTATAAAGAGATAATATATCATGTTGTTTCATAAACTGAAAATTTATAACTTCGCTTGTGTATATTTGGAATAACGCATTTAAAATGTGAGGTGACTCACTTTTCATCATCACACCAAATGGATTTGATATTGAATTATATTTAATTAAATAGTTTTTTATATATGATATTTTATATGTATGAAAATATAAAATATTATATACCATTCTTCCTTAACGATCATTGCAAAATAGAAACATTACCCCTGAGTACGTATGGTTTATTGTTTCCATGATTGTAATATAGTTAATTTTTCATAACCATCATTCATGATTGGTTTTAAACGTATAATTGATATATAAATATGATAATCATGTAATGATACTTTTTTCAATAAATTATTTAAATATATAATATTCCAAATACTTATAAAGTTTTAGATAAAGTATAATGGAGAAAAGAAGGCAATTAACTCCCGAAAATGAAAATAATGAAATATTATTAACAAAAGGGTGAATAAAAGATTATATATTTTATTATAAATATTAATATGGTTTTTTAATATGTTAATATATTTTTTAAACAATCATACTGTTAGTTATATCATTTTAATCCAAAATAATTCTTGAGGTAAGAGACTTCATATCAATTTTCCAAAATTGGGGAATATTATATTTTTATACACCAAATTTATTTTATATTATATGTATAATCCAATTTTACATGAAATATAATGATTAATTAATGATTAATATTATTTTATGTCTAAATTTGAATTATTTTGTCCAATGGGATTTGAATTAAATGTTTATAAGTGGTAATGAATTTCATAACTCAATTTTTTTTCATTGAGTTATATTACTTCTTTATTATCATTGTTATTTTGATATTGTGTGTGTAATGACATTTGGTTATATTATATAATATTTCCATCTTTATAATGTGTATTTATAGTTGATATTAATAATTTATTCATTTTTTCATTATTCCTTCAATTTTTTATCAATATAATGGGTTTATTTCATAATATCATTCTAATGGATATTTTTTATTATTGAATTTTTTGGAAGGAAATTATTTGAATATTTCTAATAAACATAATTAATTTTATTCTAATATAATTCATAATTTTAATTTAAATTAATATTATATTTATTCCAATCATTAGAACATAAAATAACCATGAAAATGTTTTAACAAAAAATTTATTATTTCCCTCTATAGTTAGATGTTTTTTTCTTCCAAAAACCTATATTCTAGTAAATGTTTGAAGGAATTTTTTCCCTTTCAAAAATATTTTATTTATGAAATTAATAGCAATATTTACATTTTACAATGTAAATTTAAAGGTTTTTTCATGACATTTTTAAAACAATGGTCGTTTGGATTTTACAAAAGAGTGAATAATTTTTTTTCACACTTATGACATGAATAGAATTTTCATCCGCCATGACCACTAAAATATTTTAATGAAATTTAATATGTATTAATGGATATTTTAAAGTAAAATTATTTTTTAATGTTTTTTGATGTATTTAAATGGATTTTTTAAAATGAAAATGATATTTCCCTCAAAAATGTTTTTAATTATATTTTTAGGATATACCTAAGAATCAAGGAAAAAATAGTTATTATACTTTTACTCAATTTTTGATATATCCTATTGATACCAAACTTATTAATTATTTGGACGGTTTGTCATCATTTAAACCGTGGAATGTTTTGAAATTAACTTTATTGAATCATTTTATTATAATTAATATCCCCTTAATACATTTACTTTTCATGAGATCATTGAACATTAAATTTACACTAAATAACTATATTATTTATCATGAATATTTTTTTCATAAAAATATATCATTTTTACACACATTTTTCTACAATGAAATTTAATTAATTTTTTATCTAGGTAAGTATTTATAAATATGTAATCTTTATCGAATAAGGATATTTGATAATATAGAACATTATTAATTAATTAAATATATTATTTTCTTTTTCTTGACTGCTTTAGAATTTATAGTATAGGTGGGGGGAAAAATAATATAACCCCTTGATATATCAATAGGTTTACTGAGACAAATCTATAAGTTATCCTTAAGTGGGATATTGCATATAGTTTTTATCTTTCTTGCAAAAGTTATTGAAAGTAGAGGTATCATTATGCCTAAGATCATGATGGCCAATAATTAAGAATTTATTTCATTAAGAATATAAATATTATTATCCACTATATTTTCCCAATGATATTATCAACGTATGAATTTAATTCTCTAATTATTGATTAAATGGCATGTGTTTTGTTGTTTCTTACATTCAAATATTTATTATTCCTTATCTTATTATATATTACAGTTTCACAATGATATTATATCTGGATACATTTTATTCTAATCATATTGATTAAATATGATGTCTATTTAGTTATTTACCTTTCCATGTTGATTATACATATTGATTCACAGTATCTTCAATTGAACTTAAACAACACTGATCATTTGAGATCACCCTTATATTTCCCATTTTATATGAATCCCTGATGTTTACTATGACTTATATTTATGGATATTCTAGAAGGAAAAATTATATTTCTGAAAAAAAATATGTTGAAATTTATATTTTCAAATGTAATGCATGAATCAAGTATGTATCAACTTTACATAAAGTACTAATCTATTCACTCCTTCAAGATTTTATACCATGTATCTAATGATAATTTAATGAATCTTATATGTGATTTGGTCTACTATGACCAAGAACACTACAATATATATTAAAATAAAATATTCCTTTCATACCTTTTTAAAAAACAAAACAAATTCCTCATGTGAAAAACGACAAGATGATTAACATTAACCCATTTTATAAATAGTAAATAAGATGAATAAATGATTTTAATCTATATTATTATAATAATAAAAGTGTTATTTATTTTTTTAGATGACAAAGAAGTAAAATAAAAAGGATTTGTAAACAAATTGAGAGAAAAATTATGTTTTTATGTGAACATTAATTGAGTATGTTGAGATCATATATTAAGGAAAATGAAAGGAAAAATTATGTTATACATAAATAACTTTTCGAGGCTTAAATTCATGAATTTTTATAGGAATATATGGAAATTTTACCACAGTAAAATAATCATAAAAAATTATATTTTAACATAAAATCTATACAACATTGGTAACATTGTAGTCAAAATCATAATTAAATAACTTAGAATATATGGAAATTCAAACCCCTATAAATATCACTATATGGATCGTAAATTAAATTCATATAGGTTATATAAACCACATTAAAATTAATGTGGAGAATATTCCATCTGTCTGTCTAAAATAATATCTGAATGATGATCCCTTTTTTCAAGTAGGAATCATAACATACATTCATTATATTCCCAAATATTAAATATTTTTTTATTTATTTACTTTATTAAGGAAAATTTTAAAATATATTATTACTTTTATCTTATATACTACAATGTTATATTTAATTTCATAATCAATTATGTACTGATCATGTATTTTCATGATATTTCGATTATATTTCTGAAATGAATTTGGCTGGTTGACTATGGAGAAAGATATAAATTTTCTAAAATATATAGAATATTAAAAATAAAAAATATCTATTTTAATACATAATATTTTTTAAATCTATAATTAATAATGGTTTAATAAAAAGAAATGTGTTAAAATCATGTAGATTTTTGATCATATGTATACATTAATAACATTTCTATTGTTCAATGATCATTATGGGAAGAAGTAAGTATTACTTTAGACATCTATAATTATCATTATAAATATTATTTCTTTAAATATAAAAATATATACAATCCATTTTATATGGTAATGAGAAAATAAATCACATCAATTCATATTGGTGGTAATCCACATGTACTCACGAACAACATTATCATTTTTCAATAAAAAACATTTCATAAAAAATTGAATATATTACCATTCCAAACTAAAAAAATATTTCTTGAATTTAATATATATAATATAAATCCATAATTGTATCTATCCATAAGAATTGGAGATGGATAAATAATATTTGTAAACATTCACAAGGATGAAGGTTGTCATACACATATTCAATTGTTTCGTTTCCTAGTTAATTAAAAGGGACATTATAGTAGGTTATTCCATTAAAAAAATAATTTCTTAGAATATGGTAGATTTTAATTATATTATATTATCATGATTTACTAATATTATAAGAAGTTATATGAATTATTTAAATTAAGTCATTCCGATAAATATTATACCTTTTTTTGGAAAACACTCATTGATATTCACCTTAAACCCTCTAAATATGGAATTCTATATAGAATAATGACCCTAAAGCAATGAAAAATATATTAGGAATGTATTTTGGATGGTATTTATTGATCTAAAAGTATTTTAAATTGTGAATAACAAGTGAGAGGGGTGTTTTTTTGTATGTGTGTGGAGGGGTACTCATGGAATTATATAATTTACTAAATTATAATTAACTAATTTTCATGTAAAACACGATATACCGAAAATATATGAAGGTATAATGAGTATGGGTTGATATAATATAATAAAATAAAACATTTTTATGTTTAGATTTTATTTTTAACAATATATTATTATCCTAACAAATACTAAAAACTTTTTAAAATTACTATTATGAAACAAAACATTTAAGGGTCAATATAGTCACTATAAAAGATAAATATACTAATAAATAAACATGGATGATATTTTAAACCATATCATAATAAATTGCGTGAATATAGGTTTTTATAAATTTTAAATCATTTAGTTAAATAATATTTATTATCAAATATAATAAATATAATTTTTATAACTATTCATATAACTCAATATTGAAAACAACATGATAGTAATGGAATTCAGATATGTTTCTTTATATAACCATTAATATTTTATTTGTATCATATAATTTTGTGTACGATAGTAATTAATTCAAATTAAATTACATTTAATATTTTTTAAATAATTATTTGTTTAAATATTAATTTAATAGTTACTCTGTAAGGGTTTTTTATGTATTTAAGGTAATTATCTCACCATATAAAATAGAAATAAATTAGTATTATAAAATAAAATAATTTCTTGCTCAAATAAAATTTTAAATACTATGCATAGAATTTATTTAAACCTATGTCAAAAAATTATAGATAGTAAAACAATAAAAATGAAATTTTTGACTTTTCTATACATAAAATAATATATGTGAAAAAATCAAATAAATATGGCACAAATATTCCATATATTCATCACATGGGTGGAAATGGAAATCGCTACTCATATAATACAATAACTAATATTTTCTGTATCATTTTCTAGTCCTTATAATATTATGTTTTTCATTAATGAAACAACTTACCCTTACTATGGAGAAAATTATTTAATAAGGTTTCTAGTAATAAAAAAGTAAAAAGACCTATTTACATAATTTTTACCTCATGATTTCAAATATGGATTCCATTTTTTAAGATTAAATTTCTATAACTGTTCGAAATTAATTATGGGTTTAAAATTTTAAAACTATGAAAAACTTATTTTTAGAATATATATTATATATATATAAATGTTTTAATACCAAATTAAATTATTTAAATAACTTATAGAAATTATTTGATTTTTTAATTGAAATTTTTTTAAATAAAATTTAACACAAATGCAAAATCGAATTCAATAATGAAAATAGTTTAAATGAAAATATAGTTCAAAAAATAGTATTTTGTAATTATCATTGGAAAATAAAACATCTAAAAGAATCATCAAAATTTCACCAAACACTAATTTGGCTATGATAATTTCAAAAGAAATCCTATATATCAAATAAAATTTATATAAGTTCTAATAGCTAGTTGTAATATTTTCTCAAAAAGATAATAAACATCATCTTTGATGTAAATTTAATTTTTAATAATATAATGTCTATAATATAATATTTATATATTTTTTAATATGAATTTACTAATACATTTATATTGTGTATGAACTTTATATATATTTAATAAATCAGTTATTTGTATTCATAAAAACCATTTTAATGAATAGGTTATAAAGGTAAAATTTAAATAAAAATATACTATTCTTTATTTAGGCATTGGGTTTTGTTTTATATAAGTAATAAAACATATATTTGTTTTATTAAATTTCTTGTTGTTAATTTATACCCCCTTCAATAAATTGTTTTCTCAAAATTTGAACATGGTATTAGTAATCCGGGGATATAAATTAAAAATTAATATTTTTTCGAATATTCTAAATAGACTAAGGAATTAAATAATACGAATGTTAATATCTTATTATATATTCTTTGGTATCAATATTTTCTATTAATTTGGAAAGGAAAATATTAAATGAATGTTATAAAAAATAAATGGGTTTTACTAACATTTAATCATCAATAACACATGAAAATTAAATGTCTTCCATAAACATCTTTTCAAAATAATCATAAACGATGCAGGAAAATGAATAACCATGATATAATTAGAAAATATCCTTGGTAAAGAATAATTAGTATCATAGGATTCTATATTAAATAAAAATTCTAATATAAGATCCCATGGAATATTTCTTGGAGAAAATCATCTTTTAACATAGAAATCAATTTTTTAAAATATAAAAATATTTAAAATATTATGAATAATATATCATTAAAATTAAACATATAATATTATAAATGAATATATTAAGGATTTAGTGTTCACTAAAATTAAAGATTTTAATCAGGATAAATATGTTAAATGTGATCATTCTTTTGATACCATTAAATAAATAAAGATAACATCATTTGGAAAAAATTAATAAAATTCCTTTTAAATGATATTTTTAAATTTAAAACATGTGTAATATGATTTTAAATTTCATTAGGAGAACAGTAAAAACATTATTCAAATCATTTTATGAAAATAATGACAAGGAAGAAGAAAGATTTTCAAAAAATGTGGGAAAAATTCTGTTTTCCATAAAAAAAATTATTTCAGGTCAATGAGTTCATAAGGAGTGGAACAAATTGAAAACATGTATTCACTTGAAATAACCAAAGGAGTATAAAATTTATTATTTTCATGATAGGTAGATCCAGAAATTTTATCTTCAAATACTAAACTTAAATAATCCCAATAAAGAATAATTTAATAACAAAAAACCCCAACCATTTTAGTAAATTTTTTATCATAGGCCCAAGAAAGATAGAAAAATATATATACATGTAAACCCAATATAATATTCATGTTAATAATCATAAAATACAATCATTTTCAGTAAAAAACCCAGATAAAATAAAAACAATTCTGAATATGGAATGTGTTTCAGAAAAATAAAAGTGATAAAAAAATCTATTGCATTATGTTTGCCTCTTGAATTACATTATCTACCTTCTTTATTGATAAACATTGGATAATTATTTATATTATTAAACTCTTTTTTAATGTATATTTTTTCATTTAATTTATTAATTAAAATTTTATATATAATTACATAATCAGTTATGTTTATGTCAGGAATTTTGATGATACATAGATTGTATGTCCAAAATGAAATTTATTTGTTGACTATTGTCAATATTGTCATTATTTTATAATATATAGAATAATAATCATTAATTAAATAATTATTTTTATACATATATTTTTATTTTGAAAAAAATCATGAAATATAGTTATTAAAATGATCAACATTATAATCATGGATACAGTATGTCGTAGTATGCACGAGTAACCTGTCACGTCTTCACTATCATTATATAATGAAGGAATGAATTATTTTATATTTCCATAATAAAAATTATACCATATTATTTCTTTAACAACACTTATGTATAATATCCCTATTATGTGGGAGTGAAAAATGATACACATCACTTCGTAGAGGTGGTAATCCAAAATTATGAAAAACAACATTATCGTTTTATTAATAAATGTAAAGGTAAAAAAATAATGATATAAGACTTTAAATAATTATAAATATGTCATGAATATCATATATATACATTAAATATGATCTTTGTGACTATCTACGAGAGGCGTTTCTAGAAAAAAAATTATATCAGTTTGTGAGGAGGAAGTGTGATTTACACACAAATAGTGGTTTAATTTCATATTTGATGGAACATAATATAGATTTAAATTATTTCATTAAAATAATAAGATCTAATTATATGGTTTATGTTTATATAATTATATTAGTATTTCTGAATATTTTTTTATAATGTTGAAAAATAAATAAAACTAATTTAATCAATTTAAAACAATACATCATCCTCAAAAAACAACATTTGATTTTTTACTTATTCCATTTAATGATTTTATTCATCCAAAACTAAGGCCACATTAACATAGATAATGATTTTATATGGGATTTGGGTATTTCTTTGATGAATTAAAAGGGTTTTTAAGTGTGAATAAATGATAAGGCGTTCCCCTTTATAAGTGTGTGGAGGCGCACTCTTGGAATTAAATAAAATATTAATTTATTATAAAATAATTTTCATGGTTAAAAGGATTATAACTGAAATAATTAATATATATATAATTATTATGAATCAAAATCGCATCATCAAATAATATTTTTTAAATTTTAGACTATTTTGTTAATCTTAGCTCTTTGTTAGAACACATGTTAACCCAATTTTTTAGCTACCATGAAAATGAGGTTTATTCACATTAGAGGTCAATATAGACAATATAATATACAATTTGTTAAATAAATGTAACATTATTGATATTTTAAAAAATATCCCAATCACATGGATGAAAATATTTTTATTATGTTATTAAATCATTTAATAAAATAGCTTTTAATATAAAATTTTATTAATGTCTTTTTTAGATTTATTCATTTAATTTGAGATTGAAAATTGCATGATATAAATAAACTTATAAAATAATCCATTAAAAATTCAAAAATAAGTTATTTTTATCTAATTAATTTTTTAGAAGCCATAATTTTTTCAAATTATATTAATTTTAATATTTTTAGTATCATTTATTTTATTTTTATATTAATTTAATAAAAAATATGTCATCCTTTCATTTTAATTTAATGTAACACATTATCCAAAAAAAATTATTAATAAATAATCATGAAAAATGTTATTTTATTATTTATATAGTTTTTTAAAAAGAAAAAATATTTTTTATCCTTAGTAAAAAATTTAGATAGATTAAAATAATAAAAATGACATTTTTTACTTTTCATTAACTAAAATTTTATAAAGGTAATAATGAAATGAATATGGAAAAAATTTGATATATTTTCAAACAAAATGGATATATATGTCCAAAATATACTCATTTAATAGGTTTTGGGAAATATTATGGTCATTTTCAATCATTTTTAGATTATTTTTAAGCTTAGTTACCTTATTTAACTTTCCCTTGATGATAATTATTTATCATGGACACTATTCAGATTAAAAAAAATTAAAAGGTACCAATTTTCATATTTTTTATAACATTAATACAAATATAGAATCTATTTTAATGATTAAATTTATATAAGTGGAATAAATTAATTTTATTTTAACACACAAAACATAATGAAAAATTGTTTTTGAACAAAAATATTTTTATTGTACAAATGATTACATACATAATTAAATTAATATATTCGATCTAAATTATATAAATTAATTATTATTATTAAATGACAATAATATAAATTTTAAACTCATCCAAAATAGAATTTTAGGTTGTAATTAACATAATGTAAAATACACTTTTAAATTAAAAAAGCATTTTCAATCCTCTCTGAAAAATGAAACATTTCCAAAAATATATATCAAAATTTCACTATAAACTAATATTTATATGATAAGTTAAAAATTTATAACCTTTTTATCAAATAAAATTTCAAAAAGTTCCAAAAAATAATTAAATTTCCCCCAAAAAAAATTAGCAAAAAACATTTTTAATGAGATGTTATTTCTGAAGAATAAAATTCTTCTTCTAATAATAGATTTATTATAAATTGAGAATTTACCATTAAATTTATATTGAGTTTTAAAGTTATAAATATTTTAAAAATCTATTCATCTTATTCATAACAACTAATTTAATAACTAGGTTATAATTTTCATATTTACATAAAACTAATTTAGGGTTACTTTATACTTGAGGTTGTTTGTCTTATATTATATCAAATATATTCTAATTTTTAAAATATTGGTGTGATAAAACTAGTATTGATAATTATTTTATTTTATTTCTTCCTGAATTTACTCAAATCACCTTTATTATGATTATGAATAACATGTTAAGGAAACTAAAAATGTTCAAATGTTTTTTATGAACTACTGATAAGTAGTATGGTTTCTCCATGAACATCAACTAGATATATAATGGTTCATAATGTTATTATATATGAATTTAAGAATATATAATGAATAATTATTTTGAATATATACTTATTACACCACACACAACACAATTTGTTAATCGAATGGATTAACAAAAATATTAGATGAAATGCCTTATACTATGTTTACCAAACATTATACGTCTCAATATTTATATAGAAATGATATTTTTGTAGTGATACACATTAAAAAACACATTTTGAGTACTATAAATTCATATATGGAACTATAAGAGATATATACTAATAATTCCTTTGTTTTGAAATAATTAAGGTTTTTTGGAAACTATTTTATAATCAAAGTGAAAGGTGAAGTTCTTGGGATGTTTTCTAGAGAGGAGTTGAGGGTATCAACCTTGGATATACATCAAATGGAAGAGGACATTATTAGTAAAATAAAAATAAATCACATATTGTGAAAACAATTGATTTTAAAAATTCAGAACAATAATATAAGGAGAGCATATAACAAATAAAAATGTTATAGAAGTGGTGATGATGTTTTTTATTAAAATGAAAGATGAGGTTTCTTAAAACAAAATAAATTTTGAAATTGTTAATATTTAAGATGATTATTAAGAAATTTCTGGCGTAAAACAACAACCTCAGTCATATGACTCATGGTAGATAAATCAGGTTCTGATTCTAACATTAATTACAAAAAAATAAAACTATGTTATAACCTACAAAATATTTTGGGAGGTCAAAAATACCTAAGTATTTCATTATATTTAAATATGAGATTCAAAAGAGGAATTTGAGAATAAATAGTGATTTTATCAATGAATGAATAATTTCACCCAATAATGTATAGATAGACAAGAATTGGCACACAAACATGAGTACAAAAAAGTTATATAAACAAATCTGGGGTTCTAAAAAAGATGAATGAAAATGTGGAAGTTATAAAAATTAATGAAATACTTCACCACAATAGATAATATTTAGTTAAAGGAATTTATTTTTGGGGCCCTAATATATTGGTTACTATACTATATACCATTATGATATTTATTAATGTGTACAGAACATAAATAATTAGACTCCAAAAAATGAATTTCTACCTTCTATTCATAATGGGGTGACAAAAGTGGACTTGTATATTAATAATCCTAGTGGTTTCTTTATTTTCAATGATTATTGTTATTAATTTAGGTTAAAAAGGATCTATATGGGTCAAAACACCCCTATAAAAGGTTTAAATAATGTTATATACTTTCATAAATTTGAGAGAGTTAAAAGAAGAGTGGGAAAAACCAATTTTTTAATGATGAAAATGAGTTTTCAATTTTTTATTTCATAAATAGATGATATGATTTATATTATAAATGCAGTATTATGTGATGAAATTTTATTAAAAATGAATATGTTTTTAAAATTTTTTATGCTTAGGGAAATGAGATAAATTTTGGTATTTCATAATTCTCAAGGGGAAGATCTCATCATTCATACTTCAGAGAAATATTTGCGAGAACATTTCAGAATTTTTTTCAGAGGGGATTCAAAGATATTTTCTACACCAGTATCAATTAGAACAAAATTTGAGAATGATTAAAAAGAAAAATAGGATAATCCCAAAAAATTTGGATGTTATTAGTTATTTTTATCCATAATGGTTTCAAGGCTAGGTAATCGGTAAATTTTTACATATTTTCACATATCAATGTTCACTAAAAGATTCTCTTTTCATTACATAATGTAAAATAATATATCATATTATATGTAAGGTTTATTGTGAAGATAAATATCATAGTCATGGTTAGATTAATCTATTTGGATATATAGGTTCATATTGGGGTTGAAATATATAGATCAAATATCAATACTTGGTGTACTTTTCTTTTTTTGATAAATGAGTGTATATTATATCATTAAGAAAAATTATTATAAAACATAAGTTAAAATAATGTTTAATATGTTTCTTAAACTAAATATACAACCCATTTTATATGTCTGAGAAAACAATATGAATATCTCAAGGTGTATGTTATGTTAACAACACTTGAGGTCATTGATAATCAATGTGCTACAATACTACCAAGAAATTTCATTCACCATTCCCGATCAAATAACATCTCTATAATGTATCACATAATAGAAGAGATTTTTGAGTAGCATGTGTGGAGGATATTTATTTCAAAAAAGGTGAAAATAGTATACATGTTCAGTAAACCACTGTAAAATGATTCATTTAAAATATTGATGTTAGTGATGGATGTTTGACCACATTTATATGTTTGATAAGGTGTTGTGATTCCATCCACTCCATCACTTCTTCATTGTTTATTATTTATAACTATGGAGAAAGATAATAAAAATATCAAATTATATAAATTCAATTAAAATTTTATATAATTTATTTAAAAAGTATGAAAAATAATATTTTGATGGAATTAAAAGATATATGATTAACCTAAGGGAGATAAATCCATTATTTAAGGGATCATGTATTCAAAGAAATTTATTTTAATTGCCTAAATGAAGGAATTTTTTGTATTTCTTGTCAATAAATACGTAAATATGAATGTCTATTAGTCATGGGTGATATAGGATGTGTCCCAAAATTTATAAAAATGAAGAGGATACCATTAAATTGATCGGTAAATTGGTTTGAGTGAGGTGTTATTTTCCTTATATAATTTGCTGGAAAGATTCATGAATGCATCTTTTAAATTTGATGATTGTCTAGATGGTATTCAAGTAAAACATTGCTTTTGGTTATAGGGGGAGATGAATAATGAATTTAATAAATCTTATAAATTTATATAGGTGGAATCATATTTTTATAGAAACAATCCAATTATAATAAATATTTAATTCTTATAAATATTGTTGAAGAAAATATCGTGGATTATGGTTTTCGATTTATATATTTCAGGATATGATTTAAAAGAATTATATATTATTGAAGTAATATATTTAAGAATTTAACTAATTTAATATTCCTTGGGAACAATTTGGGGGAGTTTTGAATTATTATATAATCACCATAATTATTAGATGCTATTAAAGAGTGATTTGAGGATGTTGGGAAGACTCATTGCTAAATTAATATGGCTCTAAATTTATTTGATAAATATTATAATTTTTTCCTTTCAATGAATTTGTAAAATTATATAAATATTCAAGGATGAGGTTGATCAATGTATTGATGAATCATCTTCAAAATAAGTATTTTTTATGTGTATGATTAATTTCATCGCCAGAAATTCTAAGACAATAAAATGAATGAGATTTTAAAGATGAATCTTAACTTTATAAGGATCATAGGACACTCCTTAACGATCATCAATTAATTTATTTAGTTGAATACTTGGTGTTGAAGGCTCATTTTAAACTATTTAAGGATGGTTTCTATATTTATATAGATCATCACATTATGTATATAGATCATGAAACGTTGTGTAGGGATCATCTCCCTTTGTATAAGGATCATTTATTAGAAATGAATTAATTACGATCCTATTTTTAAGGATGAATCTAACATCATAAGTAAAATCACATACATCATAAGAATTTACTATGAGATATGTATGTATGAGTACAATTTATAAAAAATGTTACTAAATTTGAAACTAATACCAAGAGAAAATCAAAAAAAGTAATGGAAGTTTATGATCCCATATTTTTGTACATTTTTCTATCTCGTATTTTTCATTAACATTTCATTAAAATTTGTTTCATCATATATGCCTTTTGTTTTAATAATAATTGGCTCGGATTTTGTGGAAACTTATGGAAATGAGATAGGATCTAGGTGGAGTTCTCTATAGGGGAAAATGACATAAATTTTACAGATTTCTACTTCTTTGAATTAATTATATCTTGGTATAAATCAGTTAAGTGTTATCGTGGGATCTTGGTATGTGGAGAATTATTAATGGAGGTGTGGTTTCTTTAATATTTTAATTCCTTGAAACCCAATATTCATGAAATTTATACCCCATGTAAAGGGATTACACGTTATGTAATCTTTGGGTGTTTTAATGTAATAAATCTGAGGTGATGGGCTTTTTCAGCATATCCCATTAAAAATAATTTCACATGATTTTTAATTCACTAACATATTTTTTAATGTTTGTTGTGAGGATGATTTTCATTTTATTCTCCTATAGTATTTTTCTATCATCCCCAGCACATGAACCAAGAAATTTTTGAATGCCAACCTCCCTTATGGACATCCTAATAATGCCTTTGATCCCTTATAAGTATTTTTGGTCCATTTTCTTTTTCCCTATATATTCACATCAAATGTTTCAGTGAAATACTAAGACCATGTGAATTTGTTTCTATAGAATTATCATGTCGATCATATTCACTATCTTCCTCAAGTGGGATTTCCATTGGAAGATTTTTTAGATTGTCAGTTAAGGGTACAAGGCCAAAATCATAGACCTATGATTTAATAATTCCCACATTTATCAAATATTATTATTTCATCAACATATCATGTGTACAAATATAATAAATAATGAATGGGATTATTCTTTGTAGGCATTTTGTTTCAGTTGGCTCCTAACCTAGAATATGGTTTCTAGTGGGGTGACAGAACCAGGAATATAATTAAATTGGTGGGAGTATTAAAGTGTGTTTAGAATGACATGAGACTTTAGGTAATTATTGGTTATAAAAAACCTTATTTTTGGATTAATTATTATTGTTATAACATTAAATTAATTATGATTTAATTGAATGTGGTGTAATAAAGAAAAATATAAATATTCATAATTAACAATTGAAATTTTTGATGTGATATTGTGATGTCTATGTTGTTTTCCAGGACTACTGTTTCATGTGGGAATTCTTAAAAATAATACTTGGCTATGGAAAATGAAAACTAATATGTTGTAATAATAATAATGTGTGGGTACAGCCCATTCACATGAAATAATTCTTATATAATGTGGGCTCTCTACAATCCCATGATTAAATGATTATATATCATTCTTGATCCTGGTAGATGAAAAATTATATGATGTAAAAATTATGGGAATTTTACCCAAATACTATAATGATTATAGTGTCATAGCCTAGATTTTTATGCTTGTACAATGGTTATATATCGGTAGATTTAATGGTCATAATACATACTCCATGATATTCTGTCATGGTGTAAAAAAATTATATTTACTTGGTTACATAGTTGTGCTTGGCATGAATTTATGACATGCTCAATGATATCCCAACACAGAGCCTAATTATATTGGTCTTTATTTTATTATTTTAATAATTTATTAATACACATGTTTATCACTTTGTTGCATGCACTACTTTTCGGGCTTTATTGTTTAAACATCGTGGTGAAAACCTGTAGAGTTATACTCTCACCATATTCAAGCCACCTGTTGATACCTAAAAAATTATGTGAATACAAGTTTAGACATGGGAAAATGACCTTTCAATTCCTCTGTAACATACTGAATGGAATGGTGTTTAGAAGATGGAATGATATGGGGTTATGGACTGGGGAATTTTAATTCTTTATTTGTGTAAACTGGCTCTTTAATTTTTATTATATCATATAATTTAGGTACATTCTAGTATATTATTACATTATCCATTTATTTTTTATTGGATTGTTTAATTTTAACTTATTAATATTTTCTTATATTTCTATACATTTATTTATTTTGATTATATGGTTTATTTTTTTTCTGAAATGATACATCATATCCATGGGTATATTCTCCCCACTATACATTTCACACCCCTATTACTAGTTGATAGCCTTTGACATACAGGTAGGGGAACTTGAGGTATCATAATCAAACATTTCGGGACATGTGATTGAGTGTTTGATCACGGGACATTAGAAAGTGGTATTAGAGAAGAATTTTTTATTTTCATCTTCCTTACTATTAAGGAAACATATAAAGTAGATAAGGATGTGTCCAGACATAGTAATGAGATTTTCCATGGGGGTAGGTAACCTGTGTGTGGAATAAAATAAAACATCGCAAATAGGGTACTAGTATTTTTGTTGTGTTCTTATTACATTTGATTTTATTTCATCATGGGTGATTCACATGTTTTCTGAGGTTCTTGTTTTATAATTTTATTATTTACTCAATTTGTACTCATGTCCCAGTATGACGTGAGATTAGAATATATGCATCCCAATAGGATCAAAGGTATGTATTGACATAAACCGTTCTAGATAAAGGAATATCTATTTTTTCATGTGATATATAAATTTATCTAGAACAAAGATATGAGATATTTGTTTGATTAGATAAATGAAATAGGTTTATGTGTCATTCTAGAAGACTTGTATGCCATGTTTATTGGGATACCATGAGTGAGTTTCTTTGTTTTGTATATGCCTATATTGGATTTAATTTTTTGTTAGATAGTACTCTATGCTCTTCATTTGTCTTGTAGATATAATGTATCCTCGTCATCATTAACTTGAGAATCAAGAGAGTAGAAATCAAAAACCTCCTAAGACATGTAAGATAACACTTCCTGTCATTACTATGAAGAAAATGGGTATCCATATTTATGATATATTTCTGAGGTCCATGAAACCAATGTAAATGGAGGCCTTTCATGTCATTACATTGATGTTCAAGATTTTATGAGATTTTATTTGTAAGCACTGGCCAATGTTTACATGGGAAGGAGGACCCTTGGTATCCATGTTCTAGATAGATTCAATCTAGAAAATCTTCAAGAATTAAGAGACACCTAGGGATATATGGGTGAATCTTGATAATTATGTTCTTTTTTTACTTGAAAATATTTTTTGGAATATTCTAGAGGATGGTGGGTAGTAGGATGAGATATATTGGAATGACTTTGAGATAATGGTCCCAATCCATTTCTACTGAGAGACATTGAGGGATTAAAAATCATGTGAGTTTATGCATCTGATATTGGAGGGAATGTCAGTTCTAGAATCTACAGGGAATTTCACTAACATACAATGTTTTCTCCATCTATGTAAACTAATGAGATTTGTAGGGTGATATGTTTTCAGGATTCTATTCACTATGATTTTAGGTCAGATGTAAATTTTTTTCACTTGGGATTCATTAAGGAAAAAATGAACTAAGAACTCATCATTGAAGGGAATATGAGAGGGGACTCTGCCAGTGACTAGTATGTTTGAATAGGGTGATATAAAAGTGATTCTTAATGTATAATATGTTCCACAATGATAGTTAGGGCCAAGGTAGTAGTAGGAAGAGTAGTTTGGGTGATGGAGAGACATCTCGAGATTGTGTTTTATTCAAGTGATTTCAATGTGGCATGTTTGAACACAAGAACCCATAGTGTCCTTAACACAAATTTGGATGTCATATATATAGAATAATAGGTCATCTTAATATGTTTTCATGAATATTACACATTATATTAGTGGTCGGGAATCAAAACAGGCATTAGAGTCAGAAAGGGGCTTAGCTACCCATCAGCAGGTAGGTAGGGGAGTTCTATTAGATCTTTAGTTAGATGTAGGGGGAGTTGATCCATAGTTCATGAGAATTTGAAATATGAAATGGAAATATATCATGTTAGTCAGACAAGAGCCCATAGCAGAGGGACATGTCAGTTGTAGGTTATGTAGACTACTTTGGCTATCATAGATGCGGTATTGTCTTCCATTCGAGGTATGATTCTTGTATAATCTAAATTATCTTGTGATTCCTTGACAATGGAGAACTACGTACTAATATATCTAAACTTTTTGAAAATGAATTTTTCATGTATTTTGAATTCATTGATATTACTTTGGACATCAACATACCATTGGGAGTGCCATCAGAAAATATAAACACATTCAATGCGTGTTCTCTATCTATTGGTGGTAAACATTTCGTTTTGAAACCATTAAAGCTAGAAATGATTTTCACTAACTTGATTCTTTAAAAATACTAGTTGGTTTTATAGATGTATCATATTAGGTGTTATAAGAGAAGAGTTACATTTTTATGTCTATAATAAGGAAGTTTTTTTCACCATGGTGAGTTGGATCATTTGGTATGTCATGCAAGACCAATTCATTGAAGATTCGATTGTCTAATCGATTATACTATCTCCCTTGATCTAGATAATTGTGGAATTCATCAGGATTATTTTCCTCTAGTTATACATCATTTTTTAAGATTCATTATATGAATAATTATATGTATAACTGCCCAAGAAATAAATCATGTTCAGGATCGAGTTGTAGTTGGAAGAAGATCCATTTTTTATCCCACCTTATAGAAAGGGACAACTGAAGATTCAAGAGATGAAAGATCAGTAGGATGATCCAGAATATAAAGGCTCTATATAGACTTATTCATATCCTTGGGGTTCTATAATTCTCTTCCCTAATATGTTTGACGGGTCCTCTCACTTATGTGTGGATTATCAGAGGTTGAACTATATGTTGGTCAGGAACCGATATCCTCTTCCATTAATGGATGAAATTTTTGATCAGGTGGTAGGTGATAATATCTTCTCAAATATCAATTTGTTATCATGATAATATAATTTAAGGGTGAGATAAATGAACAAAACTAGGACTATATTTAAGATAATATTCATCTTGTATGAATTCATCATCATGTTGGTTCTGTTGACTAACACTTTGGTGGTATTCATGGATATGATGAATGAGTTCTTTCAACATTTTTTGGATCATTTTTTGGGGGTTTTGTTCGATTACTTCTTATCATACTCCCAGTCATCAAAAAATCTTGCTGATCATCCTGACATCTTCTAAAGTACATTGAGGGAGCATCAAATTTTCACCAAGTTACACAAATACAGTTTTTTGATTAATAAATTTCACTTATTGGGACATGTCATCTAAGAGGTCAGATTCTTAGTAGTCCTAGAGAAATTCACAGTAATGGAATCTTGGGAAAAACTATATGATTTATTTGATATTCATATGTTTTTGGGGTTAGAAAGTTATTATCAACACCTTACCTTAGATATCACTTGTTTGGAAGAACTAACGTGGGGGATCACCAATAATAGAGTAAATTTTTTTCCATTATGATTCTTGTAATAGATATTTTCAAGAGATGAATGGAAGGATGATCTCATCACCTATCACTACTTTACATGGTCCTGGTAAATCATTCCCCATGTACTATGACACATCCAAACATAAACTTGGAGAATTTCTATTGTAGGATGATCAAGTGGTTTTTAAGGGATCCAGGCATCTCAGACCACATGAGAGGAGTTACCCTACTCATCATATAGTGTTATAAATAGTGGTACATTGTCTAATATTTTAGGGAAAATATCAAATGTGTGATAGTTTTCTGGTATTTACAGATCATAATATCCTTAGGTGCATCTTTTCCCCAAAATACTTGAACCTTCGACATGTGATGTGGTTTGAGTATCTATAGTCTTTCGACATTGAATTGAACTATACCCTAGGAAATTTAAACTTTGTTTCTGATTATTAGAGCTAAAAGACATAGACATAAGAATTAAAAGGGTTTTTTTGAAGCGTGGTAGATAATGGACCTTTTGCAGACAGATATCTAGATGTTCAAGGGTCACCTGGATAGGTAGCCTTGACATCGACATCTGTTATGTCATTGTTTTTTGAAATGAGTAAGACCAAGAAGTTATCTGATAGAGAGGAATAGATTCTAAGAGAGCCATTATATATTGGGGAGACATGAATAGGATGGAATCATAGTAATTGGAAATATTTTTTTTCATTGGCTGATTATGGGTTTTTATAGGGTTATGCGAAGAGGTGATAATGGAGTGTCATGATTCTAAATGGGTGGTGCATCCTAGTTTAAAAAAGATGTATCATGATCTCTATAGATACTTCTAGTGGTCAATAATGAATAACGTTGGGTAAATCGTTGTGGCTAGATGCTTAACTTCTAAACATGTGATAGATGAGAATCAGAAGCTAGCTGGGATCTTCCCACCTTTTTCTATGGTTTTTAAAAATGGGGTGGGGTTACAATGGATTTTGAAATAGGTTTACCCAAGACAAACCATATGAATTATGTTGTATTGATTTTTTTGGATTTAAGGAATAAGGTATCCCAATTCATTCCTATCTAAAAAAATTCATAGTTCATGATCTAGGAATTATTTACATGTGTGAGGTGGTTTAGTTGCACAATGTTACAAAAAGTATCATTTTTGATTGATATACTCATTTCACATCACATTTTATACAGGGTCATCAAGAAGATTTGGGATAAAATTTTATTTTTAGCACAACCTATCATCGAAACATTGCTGGTCAATCTATTTAAACTATTTAGGTTCCCAAGGATATGTTAGGAGCCTATGTTTTAGATTTTGTTGGTTTAGGGGAGAAACATTTGTAACTCATTCAGTATTCATATAATAATAGCATTCAAAGATGGATCAAAATGGATCATTTTAAAGATTTGTATATAAGACCATTCTGTTCGCCTATTTATTGGATGGAGATAGGTGAGTCATCACATGTTCACCGTACTCTCATACATGATACATATGAGAATGTTCAATTGATTAGATGGTGGTTAGTGATCTTGTAGAGTATGAAGAATCATTTTCAGACCATAAGAGATGACATATGAAATTCGAGGTTAGTCATCATGCTTTTATTTGGGTGTCTCCTAGGCTGGGGAGATATATTATGAAGAATCAATGAAAACTATCACCTAGGTTTGTTAGTTAGTTTGATATAGGGGCAACAATTGGTCCAGTGGTATACCGTTTATCCCTTTCAAAGTGATATGGTTTCATGAATGATGTGTTCAACATGTCACAACAACGTAGATATCATCCAAACCAATCACATGGGATAGAAATAGTATATTTTTACTTTTTTAATGATTCATCTTTTGAGGATCATCTAATACAGGTTGTGGATTGTAGTGGGAAATATCATTGGGGTAGGACTATACAATTGGTTTGAGTGTGGTGGAAACATGGGTCAGTTCATGAGGAGGATAAGAAGACTGTGTTTGATATTATAACACCATCGATAGATTTTTTCATTGAGGCCTTATAGTGGCACATGGAGCACCTCGTGAACGATCAGTTCTGTGGTGGGGAGGTCTTCAGTTCCCATCTTTTTCCCGGTATTTCTCTCTCTATTTTTTTCATTAACATTTCATTCAGTTTAATTCTAATCAGGGATATCTATCATTTTAATAAATAAAATCATAGGATTTAAGGAAAATTGAGGAAACCAGAAAGGATCGTTGTGGAGTGATTTGATGTGGAAAATCCCATAATGTTTAAGGATCGATGCTTGTTTGGATTAATGATGATTGAGTATAAATAATTTAATCTTTATAATGAAGTTCTTGTAACGTTGAAAATATTTAAGAGGTTTGTATTATTTAATGGGAAATGGGATGAGAATTTTCTATAAGAAATTTACACACTGTGTAAATAAAATACACGTCGTGTAATGATTCTGTGTTTTTAATGAAATAAATATGTTTGGATGGGTTATTCCGTATATCCAATTAAAAAAAAAATTCATGATGTTTATCCACATTATACACGATTTAATTCCATGACTTGTTGTTTCATTGTAGTTTTTTTGGAAAAATTTCATTGTATTATGTTACAACCTTCACATCTCAACCTTAGGGAATCTTCTAGTAATTTTAGAGTTCCAACCTCCCTTATGAACCTCCCAATACTTCATTTGATCCCAATTAAGTAGCATTAGTCTAGTTTCTTCCCCACTTCATTGTTTCTCTAAAAATTGTAGATAAATATTACAATTCTGTGTAGTGTTATTGTCTATCTTGATACAATTTGATATAGGACTCCATTGAATATTATCCACACCTTCATAAAATTGGTAGTATTCCATTAGAAGTGTTTTCATATAATCATTTAAAGGAAGGGGTTCTAAATATTACCCCTATAGTTTGATAATTGTAAATTTTAGGAAATAATATGATTTCACCAATTTAGTGTGTGCCCAAAATATTTAAATAATTAATGAGATTATTTTTTGGATTCATTTGTTTTCAATTGGCATTGACCCATATTGTGGTATCCCATGGGATGAGTAAACCCTGAATATAATTGAATTGGCTAACGAATTAGTGTGTGTTTTTAATGACATGATCCATTAGTTGAATATTTGATATATAATCCCTAATTTGTGGATTATTTCTTATTGTTTTAATATTTAATATATTGTTATTCAATTTAATGTGGTGTAGGAAAGGCAAATGATATTTCACAGAATTTACCATTGATATAGGTAATGTGATATTGTTATGTCCATGTTGTATGAAAGGACTTGTATTCCATGTGGAAATTTTTATATATTAAGATTGGGCCAATAACATGCAAACATATTTTTCGTAATAATGATATTGAGTAGGATATGACCAATTCTACATTTTAATGTTTATAGAGAGTGGGATCTTTCCAATCCCATGCTAAAATGCATGTATAACATACAAATACACGGAACATAGACTCGTATAAGATATAACTCTAATAGGTATTAGAACCAGATGTTGTAATGCTTATAGTGATTTGACCTAGATTTTTGGGATTATAAGAGGGTTATCTAGTGGTGGTTCTCATGGTCGTAATACCTGCTCTAAGATATTTCAACATCAAACCATATTGGGTTATTTTACCTTGGATACAAGGTTATGGATGGAAAGGTTGTAATCCATGCTCAGAGATATTTCGTCACAGAGCCGAAGAAGGTTTTTTTGTATTTTATTAATTTCTCTATTAATTAAAACACATTTTTGTCACTTTCTTGAATAACCTTATTATTAGATTGGATTGTTGGTGGTGTTGACCTTTTAAGTTATAATCACACACTATTTAGTCCACCAATTTGTACCTTAAAATATTGCATTGATATATGGTTGGACAAGGTAATAGTACCTTATAGTTTATTTAATACTTTTTAGATGGGATGGTGAATTGAGGAGGGACTGAAATAGTGTTTGGGACCAATGAATTTTTAGTATTTATTTTGGTATTCAAGTATTTTACATTTATTTTTTCTTGAATGAAATTTAGTGACATTCTAGAATGTCATTAAATTATTCAATTATTATTTATTGGATTATTCATTTGGATGTTATTGTTGTTTATCATTATGTCTATACTTTGATTTTATACATTTATAGGGTTTATTTTATATAGCTATGATACTCCATACCATGGGGTGTAGTCTCCCCACTATACATTTCACACCCCCATTCCTAGTTGGAATCCCATGGCATATGAGGAGGCACAATTGAGGTATATTAACCAGCCCTATATTTCCACATGAGAGAGTAACATGTTGGTGTACATTACAATATATTAGATATATATCAAAGTAATGTAAATTTTTTAGAACATAAGTGTCATATCTAGAAGTCTCATTTGGAATGTTTGAGTGTTAAGTGATCACCATAATGACCTTTTATAGTTCTATTATGATAAACACTTGGTGAAATATTAATAATGTTTCATGAAGAATATATGAGAATTACATATGAAATATTATAAATACAAAATGATATTTGATAAAAAAATTGAATGGGTAAAATACAACAAAATCATTTGTTATTTTTATTCAAAATTGAGAAGATTAAAAAATTTTATAATCTGTGAATAAAATATAATTTAACCCTAAGGCATCAATATATGTTGTCTTATTATAAAAATATAATCGATGGAAAAATAACTATATATATATATATAAACAATGAATTATCTATTGTTTTCACTAAAAGTGAACCACATAAATTAAAAAAGGACTAAGGGGATTAAGGTGGTCTAAAATAGTGAAAACAAGGGTTTACTTTTGAACAAGATCCACATATTTAGTGGGTGGGATTTCCACTCAAGAAAAATCATATGGGGATTATCTTGGTCACCCATTTATAAAAGAAAATAATCCACTTTGTTACCCTCTCAACAAGTTTGTAGTATGATCAAATCGGTAGGCATACAAATTATAAATCATCCAATATTGTTAAAGAAGGAATATGGGTGGTAGTCTTACTTGGGATCAAATTTTGAATCACTATCTAGTTTGTTTCAATGGAATAAAGAAAGATTTTGTATTGAATGAATTCCCTAAACATATTATGTAGAGAATTGTATACAAAGAGGATATAATTTTCATGAAAAAAACTATTGAAGACTTTATAAACAAAAATGGAATGATTGATGATGATGAACCATCTTCACATGAGTCCATGAACACACAATCCATTGACATTTGAGTTGAGACTGAACTCTGGAGGTTTTCGGCATATCCATTTCTATTTTCTGGGTAAATCAGATAAATGTGTAATGGTTCTTCTACCCACCCTAGACATTCTAAATGAGATGATGTTATCCCAATGTATCACTAGAAACCCACATCCCACATGGGACACCTAGACTAAAGCCTCATGTCAAGGATTACCTCAACTTGACTTCAATATGAGCGTTATTTATATCATCCCAAATACACTAATAGCCCGGGGACAACAATATATCCATTTTCAGGAAATTTTGAATTCTCAAGCCCACTCCATGAAAACTATTATAATGAATATACAAATTTTATGTTAGCATTATTTCAAGCCCTATGATATATCTGAAACCACTTAAGACTGTTGGTTCTTAACTACATTGAAATAAGAGATGTTCAGTTGTTTCCTCATAAGAGTTTTGATAGCGTAAGACTTTTGTTTCTATAATGATACCCTTTCATATTATCATATAACATTTGGAAATAATATTATTTTATAACATTCATAAAATAAAATTTTAGTTGATGGGAATACCATTACACCAAAACATGTTTCCCATATAGTTATCCAATATTTGAGATGTTAAACACCCCTAAAATCATTGCCTAAGAACAATTCCATTGGGGGATTCATGAAGAATAAATAGACACTATTGGGTGTGATCTTAATTAAATATATGATATCAAAAATCTATCAAAGATATATAATTATTTTTTATTAAGGATGTCTTGAAATGTGGAGTGGTGATGGCTCACCTTGGAAAAATAAACTCTTTGCATTTGGAATCCCATGATAGAGGGAACCATTCATATTTTGATACTAGAATCTGATATATCAACATTCCAATACCCACTAGGAATGATTATTAAGGATATGGATGTAACCTAAAATCATCTTTGACAAACCTAAGGCCATCTCACTTTGAGCGGGGAAATAAATCCCATATTTCCCCATGATGATTCTGCACCAAAGAATATAGACATTCTGGACCTCCCATACTAGTTTATCTTGGGGAAATATTATTGTTCCATATAAAAATGTTATAGTTAATCCCCAAATATTGCACTAAACTTTCCATCCTCTTACATGAATCCTAATAACACTAACCCACACTAAAATAGTCCCATATCAAAGAGTTTGGGATCCTCTAAAAATTTCTCCAAATGTTTTTAGGTACCCTGAGGACATAAATCACATTCATTTCCATATAGTTGGGGAAACAATTGACCATTATAATCCTACCCTTGAAGGAAAGTAAATGGTTCTTATAATAGTTTATGTTATTAGTGATCCAACTGAGGACCACTTAATTGTGGGAGATGGATAACCTGCTCAAATTTATAAGATCTACCTTGTAATATATAACAATATACCTCCAATGAAATCCTAGAATACATATGATTCTTTCTTTTTCCATCATTCCAAACATAATATATAAATCTAAATTATTTTTTTCTAGGAATTAATTTTCCACACTAAATCTTCTATATTCCACCATCACTCTATTAAGGCAGCTGATGGATCCTCTCACTCCATTAATGAAGAAAATCATTTAATTAGTGAAATTAGTTTGATATATCCATTTAAAGTGGTTTATGATCTAAAAGCATAGAATGTTACCATTTCACATGTTCTTTTCCATGAGTTTACTATGTTAATCCCAAATCAATCTGAAAATAATAGGTGAAAGGGTGTATATAATTTGGGTACACAAAATGGCTTCTGAGAGACATATATTTTTTCATTCATGAACACCAAAAGTCACAGGGAGATAAAATATCTTAAAAATAAGTCCCTAATCCAATGGGAGAAAACCATATAGTCCAAAACCATAATATGAACCAACATTCCAATATATTATACAATTTTTTGAAATATAATTTTATAAAAAATTATATCAATTTGGTATTTTTATTGAGTTCCATTATTATTTTGACATATTGGCCTATTGCGGTGTGGTGGGGGGATTCCTTTTATCAAACTGTGTTAATCATCAAAAACCCATTCCTGGTGATTTGTAAATAATATCTTATTTAGTAGACAATTTAATATCGTATTCAAGACATTACACATGATAATAATCATTAATTTATTGAGAGAGGGTGTGTATTTCACCTTCAGGATAAGAATGAGAGTAGTTTCATTGAAAACCTAAGGTAGTTCACCCCATAGCAATAATCCTTTATTGAGTTGATGAGATTATCATTGATAAATTTCTAGGAGGATATATTAAATACTCTTATAAATACAACTATCCTTATAATGACCCACACTTGTCAAACATATATGTTACATCTTAATAGAAAAATTTTCATAATTAAAAAACCACACTAGATTCATATGGATTTACTGTCTTTAAATACTTTGATACAACCAAAACTAGTTCATAAAACTACAACATCATCACCCAATTATTCCTTCATAACTATATCGATTTTTGACATTTCAGGTAGAATACCTTCCATTATATCATAGGGAAAATGAGAATGATAAAACGGTGAAATCAAATTCCTAGTAAGGGTAAAAAGGTGGATATCAATCATAACAAAATCATAAAGGAATAAGAACACAAATATGACATTTTAAAATTATAGCATGCATAACAAGTAAAATAATCACGGGACATGAAACGATAATTTATGACCATTAATAATAAAAAAATAAATGAACATAATATAATAAATTGTACTATTGACATGAAACATATTTTTTTTCATACACTTAATCATAAAACATTGTGAACATGTATAAATAGAAATTAGTTCACTCATTTAGTTATGTACATGAATCCATTACCTTGCATAAAATTATGGACACGAAACCAGGTCCATGCATAATCTTATGGACATGAAATCAAGGTCTGTGCATAAAATTATGGATATTACAACTGGTACATTAACAAACTTATGTTCATTAAATCTAGGTCGACAAATATAATAATGGACCTGAAAACTAGTTCCACACATAAGATTTTGAACAACAATGAAGGTTCATGCATAAAATATTCACCTCATGAGATATCCATAATTATACAATGAATTTGGGGTATATATAAGACCCACCCTTCAAAAAAAACCATTCATATGTGTTCCACAAGAACATAAATTATTATTTATATCAAAACTCATGTGCCAAAATGACCTTCATAAATATTTCATCTTAACATAACTAATGAAATGAAAATAGGTTACGTAAACATCATATCCACACAAATATAAAAAAACAATGAATGTAATAATGGTTTTATTCATGAATAATATCCCAAAAAATTATATGTTACATAAAATATTCTTACCATATATTAAACATTTTTTTATTGATCAATTTAAATAATTAATAAAGAAAACATCATTTCTGTTTTGTGAATGTTTTTTTTAAAATATAATGAAATTATAAAAGAAAAATTTTTGTTTGTAAATAAACTCATAAGATTGTAAAGGAGTCTAAAAGGTATTAATTCATCCAGATGATCTGAAATTTATTTGATTCAATATATGCTATAAAACACTCCTTCTTTATTTTGTTGTAAATTTCAAAAAGAAACTTATTTTAAAAAGGGAAAAAATATTCCATATAAATGATTTTATAAAAAGTGAAAAATGAGTAAAAATGGCATTATAAAATAATATTAGAAATTTGGAACCATTTGTGATGAAATTTTGGAAAACAAAGACACTAAATAAAAGGTGTTTTTAAAGTGAAATTTTAAAAATATAAAATTTTAAATTAAATTTCTTTCTTAATATAATATCACTGAAGTGAGAATTATTAAAATTAATTAATATTGTGTATTTTTTTAAATACCCAGAAAAATTAGAAATTAATGATAATATAATCATATTTTACCCCAAATATAATCATATCACAACATTCTCAATGGAGAATAAGGTTAACCCAAAGAATGGATATTAGGTTAAGAATTCTCATACCACATTAAAATCAGTCGAATCGTTTGCCCCATAAAATTAATAATTATCTAATTAAAAATTTAAAAACATTATGGTAATGAGATTTATGATATAATATGGAAAATATTATTATATACACCACACATGAGAAATAAGTTTTGAATAAGGAATATATATCACAGAAGAAAATTTGAGACGACAAACCCTTACCTTACATTTCTTATTTGTTTTGCATACTTTAATTTCCTATGTAAACAGTTAAAGGATGTTGGTAATTAATTTAATAACTATAATAACATTTATAATACCTTATATAATACTTTTATAATATCTTACAACCCATTAATTGTTTATATTCTATTATTTCTATTGTTACGGGAATATTGGTTTTATGGTTTCATTATTGGGTCATTTGTGAATAATTATTATTTTCATTAAAATTGGAAATCAAACTCCAGAAGATAAAGTAAATGATAATAATGAACATTAATAATATTAAATTTTCAGTAATTTCATTTTTGTTTCCATCTATAAGATTATTCAATTGATTAAATGTAAATGATAAATGTTTAGTTTATTTTTGTGGGTTTTTCAAACATCAAGAACTATTTTCAATTTATTTAATATTATATATATATATATATTTGTTACTGAACATAAAATAGGTTATAAGATACATATTAAATTTTTATTATATCATAATAATTATTTTATGAAAATCTTTGAAGGATGTGATGGATAGTGAAAAATCATTATTCATGGAGACAGTTAAGTTCCATAATTTAAATAATGATTTCGTTTCACTAAATAAAAGGAGTTAATAATAAGGATAGATATAAGATATTACATTATGAACATAAAATTCAATAATATGAATTATTCTGGAGTAATTATTATATTTTTTTGAATGTGGGTTGGATAATGTAGAATAATAAAACTAATTAGTGCGTTTTTTTGATAAAATTACCTCTTGAAGTTCACCTCCATGAAGAATTAGTTAAAGACCAAATATTTGGTATTTCTAGTGACATAAATAGTAAATTTAATTAGGTAATTTTTTGAGGAGAGTGTTTAGAAGATATTTGAGTTTTATTATTTCTTGTGATGAGAAATTGGGATGTGAGGGGTGGTATTTATAAATGATGTGGGCGGTTTTAAGTAATTAAATAATGATTACTTTATATTTAATGCCAACCACATTTGGGAGGCACGAATTATCATGAAGTTTGATCATAATAATTTTTCTAAGTTATTATTATCTTTATTAATCAGTTATACAAACCATTTAATTTTTTAGTTTCTAGGATTTTTATGCTTTTACCTTTTAATTTAAATTGTTACATTATTTAACGCATACTACGATAAATTTTTTAATAACCACAGATAGATATTTATGCCTAAAAAATAAAATGACATTAAATCATAATTTGGAAAATATTTTTCCAAATATGTAATCCATTTTACCAAATTCAATTCACATAATTGGTATATTATATTTTAAACTAATCCCATAGACTAGATAACAATGTAGGCTTTTCAAGAGAAAAAGCTCTGAAGATTGAAATTTTGTTATATATAAATTCCAAATGATAACGATTTAAATGACCTTAATTGGGTTAATAGATTTATAATTGATTTATTTAATTTTAGACAAATTTAAAACAAAATTTTATATTATATATTATTTAGATGAATTCTTAGATTTCAATTAAAAAACATTATTTGTCACTATTTATCAAAAATGAAACTGATTAGTAAAATAAAAAATCACCCAAAGATAATTTTTACTTTATAATTTTAAAAATAAAACTTATTGTTTCAAATAAAATTTATAAATGTATAAAAATTTATTTTTATAAGAATGGTTCCATGAAAATATAGAAAGACATCCTTAATAGAAAAATCAGTTTTTATACATAAAATTAGATTTGTTATTATCATCAGAATATCAACCTTATTGGATAAATTTAAAAAGTTTATAGGGAATATATAAAATATAAATTTAATTAATATATTTCACTAATAGTGGAAATTATATTTTCATAGATAAAATTATTGTTTGGGTATAAATTTTTTTATGAAAACCAATCCTTTATATTAAAATGTTTTTTTAATTTAAATTTTAATTAATTTGTAATAAAATACAAATTATTTAAACATTTGTAAGAATAATTTTCATAATGTATTTAGTCTCATTAATTCCCCTAGATTTTACATTTATTTTATAATGGGTTTTTTTAAAATAATAATATTTTGGAGATAATTTTAGTTCTTGTTTTGGGAAAAGTATTCTATCAATAATATAAAATTTATATTAAAAAATATATAAAAAATCCCGGGTTGTTATATTATTCCCCATAATATAAATTTCACCCTCAAAATTGATCCCTAAAATACAATCATATGAGGTTACCTTTACCTCATAACATCCTCATGTATCAATAAAGCTTCCTAAAGAGAAAAGATTCACCAATAAACATTGACAAGGTGAGTGGTGTTATTTCATAGAACATTTTCTATTCGATATATAATCTCTACTAGTTGCTTGTAATAAAAAGATCATAATCCAAAGGTATGACCTATGAGTTTAGTGCATGTGGATGATCATGTATTTACATACTCAAGAGATATACACGGAACACATCATGGTCTTGAGATATGTTCAGAAGAAGATCTAATAGATAATTTGTAACACCCCAAGATTTTATAGTACGTTATCTCAATAAGGTAATTTAATAGCTTGCGCTAGATGCAACACTGAGTTTGAACACACCACAACATACCAAAATAGCCATTCAAAAAGCGATTATGAATAGTTTTAACAGAATTTTGAGTCTTATATACTCCATATAATTTGAAACCCATTTTATTTATTTCTTATAAATAATATAAGAACAAATTCAATTTTTCAAATAAAGGAAGTATTTTTCAAAAATTCAATTTAACTACCTTTTAATGGAAACCCCTTTTTAAATCCAATATTTGAATCTTTTATATATTAAACTTGACAAAATAAACTTCTTCTTTATAATTGGAAAATAAAATTTTAGTTTCGATAAATGTTTGGTGATTTTCTGATAACATTCATATTGGGGTTTATAGTCAAAAGTACTAAATTTAAATTGAAAAAAAAATTAATCCAAATAATTTATAGTGTTAAATTATAAATTTTAATGTATTTGATATATAATTAGATTATATTTTAATTAATATATACAACTTAGGTCTTTATAATTAATTTCACATTTAAAATTGACATAAACACATGTCAATCTTTTGATAGTTTTTACCTTTTAAAAACCCGCCTTTTTGTTTTGACAATGGGAATAAAATTTAAACTAATAAATGAAACTTTTATATTTTTAATTTGGTAAAATAGAATTCATTTTTGAATTTGTAATATCAAAATTATCTTAGGGTGAATATTTGGTATTTTTCTGAAAACTTTCAATTTTTGAAGAATTGTGAAAACACTACGTTATTATTTAAAACTGAAATTTTATTTAGAAAATATATTATTTATTTATATTTATTTTAAGTCAATATATATATATATATTACTTATATTTATTTTAAAGATGTGGTGCCTTATTTAAAGACCAAGGCACAATTTATTGCTCAAAAAGAAGGAGAGTTAAAAAAGTCTGAAAGACGAAATATTGTTACAATCTTTGTTGAAAAAAGGGAGAAAATCATCAGGAAAATCATCCAACCAGGAAATAACCTGATTAAACCCCTTGTTGAAAAGACTATCAAAAACCATGTTCGCTTCGCGGAACACATGTGTGGAAATGTAGTTGAGATTCTTGAGTGAAGTAAGATAATTCATCCATCGAGAGGTAAGAGGCCAGGCAATGTGAAACACCCCCTTCCAGATAGCTTAGACAATAGTGGTTTAATCACATTCAATCCATAGTTTGTTCCAACCCATTTCCGTGGAAATGTCCTCCACAAGAATGACTCCCAAAATTTCCTCTTCCAAAGCCGAAGCCGTATAACATCCACCGAAGAAGTAGCCAAGGCATCTTCCAAGAAAGTCTCTGAAGATGGCACCACAGCATGCCGGACCCAGGTTCCCTCTAGAGGTGTCGTCGATATTCACTATGATCCATCATAGAAGTGGGGCTTTCCAGAAGACCTAAAAGGTACGTTGGGGTTTCCTATAAGAGCCCTCAATTCAAAGACGATAGAGGATCCCAAAATCACCAACAGAGTTGTCACAATGATCCTTCTAAAGAGAGGTAGCATCCTTGATGGCAATGATAATACGCGTTTACCTGCATTGAGATTGAATGAGAAATTATTACGAATAAAATTATTTCTATCATACCATATCACATGCAGTAGCTCTACCACCGCAACCAGAAAAAGATTCCTTATTTTCTTGGAAGAATCCCAAATCACACTGTGTTGAATATGAGAGCTGGTAGAAACAAGAGGTGACCATCTGCAACCAAAAATATCAGAAATGTAATTCCAAATAGCTGCAGCTGTAGCACAATACAAAAACAAATGATTAGCATCCTCGCGGTGTTGGTTGCACAGGTGTCATCTAGAACAAAGAGAAATCCCAAAGTATTAAAGACACAAATCATATATAATACCTATATAAGTTCAATTTAATTCATTGGAGTTATTTTATAATAAAATTAGATGTATAAAATTTAATTGAACTTTATAACCTCTTATACCCATGTTCAAGGAATAATAACAAATTTTCATAAAACATAATTTTACCACATCAGTGAGTTGAATTTCAAAAATCCCAGAGACACAATTTATATCAATATGTAAAATGTGAGTCAATATGGTAAAAATATTTTTTGGTGAATAGTAACGTTGGACTTTTATTTACCACGGGTAAAAGTAAATAAGGTAATTAAAGCTAAAAATGATATTATAATTACCCAAAAATATGTGATAATTTTATTGGATAAGTGTTATTCATTTGAAGAAAACCTTAGGAATAAAATATTGTCTTTTAGGACTACTTGGATTAGATTAGGGAATTTATTATTATTTTATTTAAATAAGAGTTAAAAGTGTAAAATTCAAACTTTATTAATTAAACCATTTTTAATATATGGTTATACATAAGATAAATTCGAATATAAATATTAATTATAAAGATAGAAATATTTTCCTATATAATGGTATTTTATTTATAATTTTTAGAATGAAATGATTAAATTTATTTATGACCCAATGATGATGTTGTAATTATCTTATTAATGAAATATTAAAATAATTCAGATTATAAATATCCCAATTAATTTAAATTGAGTATTTTGATGAATTCCAATAATTTTCTCGGTTAATGTGACATTTTATGGTTTATTTTATATTCTTTTCCATATTGATAAGGCTGTTATGACTTTCACAAACACAAATTACCAAATAGTATCAAAATTGACATAAATTTATTTTTTTTAAAAATACTATATTATTTATTGATATAATATTTCTAAAAATCTAATGTTCTACCAAATGGATTAAATAATATCATTTATGTCATTAAAGAACCACTTGAACTTCTCTTGGAAGTTTAGATTATGTTTATTAACTATATAGAGTAAGAATACTAGAAGACACGGTAAAAGTTAATCAATTTAACTAAGAGTTAAATATAAAAAGATAAGGTTAAAATTGTAACCTAAACTTGTATAAAACCTGCTCGTTGAGAGGATTTAAACCCAAAAACACCTCAGGCTCAAAGTAAATTCATTTGGAGCCATTATAAACATAATATGATTGTATAATATATTAATATTTTAATCATTTCCTAAAGTGACCCTCACCACTTTTATGAAAGGGTACTTCCCTTTCTCTCAAAATAAAACCTCCAAATCCATTTTTCTCAAGAAAAACCTTCCCCAATATCCTCCCAACATCTGTAAAATCAACCTATAGTCCTTATATTGATCAAAAATCCAACCGAAATAGCCTTTTTGATCAACTCAAAAAAGAAACACTCAAAAAATTGGTAATACTTTCACCACTCTCTTCCAATTTATTTTCTTCTTCCACAACCTCCTTCATTGTTTTTTCCATACCAAAATTATAACTATAGTACCTCTTATATAATGTGATGTTATTATAATTATGGTACTACTTTATTCATTATTCTATCCATCTTATATATGAGAATGTCACCATACATGCGTACGTACGGCTTACCGTCTCCACGTCGTGATGTAGTTTGTTATTCAACCAATTCATTATTTGGATGGGTATATTAATTATGTGTATAAATGATAAAAATAATAAATATAACATGTTAATTATTCTTTATATATGATATGCCAACCAATTAAAAACGATTTCGACTTCAATATAATAATATTGTCGCTTGTACGTTAGTACGGATTACCGTCTCCACGACGTGAGGAGATTCATTCCAACGTTCTCCATTCACAAATGATTATAAAAATATATATTATTAATAAGTATGTAATACATGACATAATAACGCTACTAGATATATATATATATATATATATAATTACATCTATCTTATCCACTTACATTCATTCAATACGATATGAAAATGGAAATAGTGTTTACGCATACATATGACCTACCATCTCCATAAACGGTACCTTATGTTTCATCTATCTATCTATTATAAATATTTATATTATAAATTTAAATGTTATATAAATAAATTTTTATATTCTGGAACTATTTAAATCATTATCTAAATGATACGATCAAGAATAACAAGTTAAAACACGTACGATAAAGAAAACAATTATTACCCAATATGTTAATTTAACACGGAAATCCTTAGTAAATGGGTAGTATAAATTCATAAATTAATCATGAAAGATATAATAAATTTGAATATGGTTCTCGTTCTTGTATAATTTAATAACATACTGTGGTCATTATACAGGAGGTTAAATGTACCCCCGACCAAAGGAAAGTGCAAAGTATGGGTTAAATTCACAATCTCTTAAATTTTCGAGATTATTTTTATGTAAGTATCTACTGTGGAATATTTATTAACCATGTCCATGTTTCAAAAAAAAATCCAAAGGGATTATTTTATGGGACTACTTACTAAAACATCATTTTAAATTTTTTAATGATTTATTCTTCTAAACCTTTCTCATTAATGTCCATGTTTTCAAAATGGTTTTAAGGATTTATTTATATGGTCATGAATGTTTTAAAATGTTAATTCCATTCAAAGGTTTCAATGTGTTATGTGAAACTTCGATTCAAAACTATCTTTTAAATGACATCTGTTATGTAACTTTTAAATTATTTCATAAAAAGGGATATTTCTCTCAATGATTCTTACTGATCATTTTCAACTATGTCAACGTCTTTTAAGGGATATTATTCTTGATCGAGGTTGATTTATTATGATACAAATATTCCATATTTTATTGAAGGTTTTGTGATATCTTTGACTATGGATGTGTTATTTTTATACAATTCATGGTTTATGGATAAAGTATTGGCATTTTTATGCTACTTTTAATATAAATGTTTATGTTATATTTAATCTTTTTCATATAAGGAATGAAATGGACTTAGTAAGTGATAGGTGGAGCCCGCTATAACTCCTCGATGCATCACTAGATCTCATGAGACAAACTAGTGTCTTGGAACAAGGCCTTGATAAAATCTTATTTGAATTCTTGTCACAAAGCCTTGACTATGTGGTTATGAAGTCTGGAATTATGCATTCCATCATTATGAAATTAGTTATTGATATTACATGGGATTATTATACTAGTAGAATATCCATGGGAATATGTAAATGAAATTATTTGATTTATCGTGGCCATATTATACTGAATTATATGTTTAAAAGGAATTTTTTTAGTTTTATATATTGCATTAAATTTTTATGCATATTTATGAATGTTTCTTCTATATTTTTATCCTTACTGAGCATCTGAGCTCTCCCCTTTCTATGTTTTATTTTTCCAACGATGAAAAAAGTATATTATGACTGACCTGCAGGGATAGTCAAAATGATATGAATGTGGTCAATGAAGACAATGTAGTAGTAGTTTTTAATTTTATAATGTAATTTGATGTTAATGTAGGTAATATATTTTCCAATAATGCCAAACTGATCAGTCCTTTGGGACATGATTTCTTGTAATCTTGCCAGTGTATTAAAATAATGCACTGACTCTGGATAACTGGGGTCGGGACGTTATAGTTGGTATCAAAGGATGTTTATAAACAACCTTAGAAATAGATTTAGATAAAATCTAATTAGAGAAAATTACACTAAGATACACTTTGAGAATTATTATAAAATAACTTCCTAAAATTTTGGAAATATAGATATTTAGTGTATTTTCTTTAAAATGCATTCTTGTCTGGAAACGAGCAGGTAGAGGTGGCTCTCGCACAAATGTACCTAAGAGTAAAAACTCTGAGAAGGTGTTTCGGGCTTGAACTAGGATCTCCTATTACACGAAAATGGGCCTTGCTGCACTCTTGGTTACGACACACCCGAGAGATATGCTTAAGATAATTCACATTTTCATTACAAGCCATTATGAAGGATTTAAGAGAAAATACTTCCTTAAAGTAAAAAGTTTATGATTATAGATTAAATTCATAATAATTTCAATTTATATTTAGTTTTTTAAATGTTTGGAATTATCCATTGAGATTCACAAACGAACCTAGTGTATGATATTGTTTAGAAATGACACCTAGTATAAGGAATGAGAATTACCACACCACGCATGATCAAAAGAAAATAAAGGATCATATCTTTCATGGTATAAAGAAATCATTTAAAAGGGAAACAGTTTCCCATGTATTCTCATCATATGAAGAAATAGTATCATTTTTAATAAGATAAGTAAATAATTAATTGAGACATTTGGATTTGAAGGGAATCAAGATAAGAAAATGATGGAAGAGAGAAATATGGATAATGGGAAGAGGGTAAAGAAGGATTTTCCATTTTGTGATAACTGTTGAATGAATCACCTTGATAAATGATTGAATTTAATGGGTGATTGATATATGTGTAGAGAAAAATGACACCATGAACGTGATTTCAATGGTAAGAAAAAAAATTCAAATGTACAATGCTTCATCGGCAAGGATTTGGGACACTACGTGAATCAATGTCCAAATCATCAGAGTATACCCAAAATGCTTCTATTGGATTATAATCAAGTTATAATACTACCGAAGATGAATAGGAATGATTTGAGTTCATATGTTCTTATTAAATTATTTTGTCATGTGAGTATTGTATTAATGATGTACATGTTATATGAATTATAGAGTATATAAGGATTGTACTGCAGTATTTTTTCATTAAGGACTTGAGATTGTGTGGAACCATGAAAAGTGGCTCAATAGCATGTTAATTTTATTTGGAAAATATATGGTTGAGATAAAGATAAATAATAATATAGTTCTGATACCAAGGAAGTTATTTTGGAATAATATATGACTAATTTGGATAAATTATGTTGGATATTTTTTATTACATTGAAAATGATTAATGATTTGTATATTCGATAATTTTTGGAGTTTACAACAATTTTGGATAGAAGGATTATATCCATTATTCTATAATGAATAAGGAATAATTAATGTAATCAATAAGGTTTAATGTAATTGGGGGTGTTATAGTGTTTTAAAATAATACATGATGAAGGTATTCACATTCTATTACATGGATGAAAAGATATTCATTGTTTTTACCTTTCTTATAAATTGTGGGTTGTGAGTTTGGACAGTAGTATTTTGGATAAATCTAAAGGTTGGAATCGATTATGTTTGACATTGGATACTATTTTTATGGTTAAATTATATCTTAATATTATTTTGGGATTGTCATTAAAAGTACAACCCAGAGGTCGGGCAACAACCAGTCGTGTCCGGCAAGGCTGTGAGACTTGAACCCATAATCGAAGAGCGATAAGGGTGTATCCCCTCCCACTGGCCAATATGATGTCCTAGTTTGTATAATGTAGGGTTTTTATATGGTCTGATAGATAAATTATAAATTCATTTTTTAACATTATACGATTTTTATAAATAGAATATTTTTAAATTCAATTATCATTTGGAGTGAAATATGAGTTTGTGGTAGGAATTAGTCAAAGGATGAAACTCTACATGTCATATATATATATATATATATTTATTTTCCACTAATTAAATGAATAAATTAATTATAAAAATTCATGTAAGGGATATGAAAACCAAAACATATTTACACTAATATCATATGTTTTGTTGAACAGATGATATTTTACATAATCATAGATTGATTGCTTTGATTCCCTCAATTATACACTTGTTTTTGATAGTTGACCTCAATCACTCCCTATAAATATTTACGTTTTCCTCCAATTATGTGGATCTAATTTTCATCAATGTTACTCTAATCAAGATTATAATTCGGTGGTGACTTTTTCATTTCTCTTTCCCTCAAATTAAGACTAAATTTTATTAACCCAATGTCCGATGTGGGTTTTCCACAAAGTTGTTTTTCTATTTTTATCCATTTATTTTCGAAGAACATTTTCAAATTGTGGGGAATTTTTTTTAAGGAGGAGAGAATGTAACACCCCAAGACATTATAGTATGTCATCTCATTAAATTAATTCAACACCTAGTGCTACACGCAACATCGAGTTCGAACGCACCACAACTTACCAAACTAGCTGTTAAAAATGCGGTTATGAATAGAAATAAATACATTTTGAATATTATATAATATATATAATTTTAAAACCCATATTATGTGTTTCTTATACATAATATAAGAACAAATTCAATTTTTAGATAAAGGAATTATTTTCTAAAAATGCAATTTTACCACCTTTTAACGGAAAACCATTTTTAAATCAAATATTTAACACACACACATATATATATATATTCAGTTTTACAAAATAAACTTCCTCTTTAGAATAGAGACATAAAAATTTTGTTTCGATGAATTTTTGGTGTTTTTATGATAACATTCATATTTGGGTGAATAGTGAAAAAATCTAAATTTTAATTGAAAACAATTTTTCAAATCAAAATATTCAATACTGTTCAATTGTAAAATTTAATTTTTTTAAAGTATAATTAGATTATATTTTTATCATTTAATACAATCTTGGTATTTATTAGTAATTTCACATATAAATTTGGCATAAACACATGTCAATCTTTTGATAGTTTTGAACTTTTAAAAACCCGAAATTTGGTTTTGACAACAAGAATTAATTTTGAATTAATAAATGAAACATCAATGTTTTTAATTTGGTAAAATAGACTTCATTTTGTGAATTCATAATATCATAATTACCTAAGGGAGAATATCATGTATTTTTCTGAAAACATTCAATTTTTGATGAAGAATGACAATCACTGAGTTATTATTTAAAAAAGACTTTCTATATAAATAATTATTTATTTTATTTAAATTTTTCTTAAGTAAAAACAGAAATATAATACCTATATAAGTTCAATGTAATTCATTGGAGTCAATTTATAGTAAAATTAGATATATAAAATTTTGTTTAAAATTTTAACCTCTTTTACCCACCTTCTTGGCATGTTAACAAATTTGCATAAAACATAATTTTACCACTTCTATGAGTTGAATTTAAAAAATACAAGAGAAAAAGTTGAAATCAATAATTAAAATGTGATTCAATAAGATGAAAATAATATTTTTTGTGAATAGTAAATTTTAACTTTTATTTACCATGGTTAAAAGTAAATATGGAAATTAAAGGTAAAAATGATATTATAATTACCATATCATATGTCCTAATTCTATCAGATATTTGAAATCCGAACAAAAAAAACTTCAGGAATAAAATATGATCCTTTAGGTCCACTTTTATTAGATTAAGACATTTATTATTATTTTATTTAAATACGAGTTACAAGTGTTAAATTCAATATTTATTAATTAAAAAAAATTAATGTAGGGATATACATAAGATAAATTATACTATAAATATACATTATAAAGATAAACATATTTCCTAAATAAAGGTATTTTATTTATAATTTTTAGAGATTATATAATAAAATTTATTTATCACACAATGATGTTGCAATTATTACCTTATTAATGAAATATTAAAATAACTCATATTATAAATATACAAATAAATGTAAATTGATACTTATGATGAATTAAACTAATATTATAGGTTATTATGACTTGTTATGGTATATTAGATAATTTTTTTTCTATGTGATATGTTTCTTATGACTTTCACAAAAACAAAATTCCAAATAGTGTCTAAATTCAGATAATTTAATTTCTAAAACAAATACTATATTATTTGTTGATATGACATTCATAAAACTATAAGGATCAGAAAAAGGGCTTAAATAATATTATATACGTCATTTATGAACCACTTTAGGTTCTCTTTGATGTTTAGAGTATGTTTATTAACCATATAGTGTAAGAATAAAAGAAGGCATCGTAAAAGTTAAACTATTTAACTAAGAGTTAAATATAAAAGATAAGGTTAAAATGTTAACCTAAACTTGTCTAAAACAGATTAGTTGAGATTAATTAGACCCATAACCCATTATGTATCCAAATAAATTCATTTTAAGACATTATAAACCTAATATGATTGTATAATAAATTAATATTTTAATCTTTTCTTAAAATTACCCTCAACCATCTTCTAAAAGGGAACTTCCCATTCTCTCCAAATCACACCTCCAAAGCCATATTGATCGGCCAAAAATTTCAAAAATATCCTCCCAACATATCTCACATCAACCTAGAGTATTTACTTTGACCATAAGGCCATCCTAAAGAGATCTTTTGATCAACTCAAGAAGGAAACACCCGAAGAAGAGGTAAACATTTTGCCACCCTCTTTCAAGTTCTTTTCTTCTTACACTTCATCCATTATTGTTTCAAGAACAAAATAATAAATCCAGTACCTCCTACATACTGTTATTTTATTATGAATATGGTACAATGATATTTATTATTCTAACAATACTGTAAATGACAAATTCAACATACGTGTGTACGTACGGCTTACCGTCTCCACATCGTGGTGTAGTTCGTTATACGAACACTTAATTATTTTTATGGGTATAATAATGCATATAACTAATGAAAATAATAAATATAACATGTTAATGATTCTCTAAATATGATATAGCATCCAATTATATATGATTTCACCATCAATATAATGATATTGTCACTCATACGTACGCAAAGATTACCATCTCCACGATGTGATTAGATTCATTCCCATCTTCACCATTCAATGATGATTATAAAAATATATATAATTAATAAGTATGTAATATAAGACATAAAAATTATACCTTATATGTATATATATATATATATGTAATTACATATATCTTATTCACTTATGTTCAATAATATATGAAAACGGAAACAACGTTTGTGCGTACGTACGTCCTACCGTCTCCATAAACGGTGCCTTACATTTCACATATCTATCTATTATAAATAACTATATTATAAATATACATGATATATAAATCATGGTTTATATTATAGAAGAATTTAAATCATGATCAAAATGATACAATCATGAATAACTAGTTAAAACACGTATGATAAAGAAACTGATTATTACCCAAAATGTTAATTTAACATGGAAATAGTTATTAAATGGGTAGTATAATGTCATAAATGAATCATGTATAGTATACAAAAATACGAATATGGTTTTGGTTCTGGTATGATTTAATACCATATTATGGTCACTATACAGGAGGTTTAATGTACCCTCGACCAAAGGAATGTGCAAGGTATGTGTTAATATCACAATCTTTTTATTATCTGAGGTTATTTATACCTAAGTATCTACTAGGAAATATTTATTATCCATGTACATGTTTTACAGAAGAGTTTTCAAAAGTATTATTTTAATGTAATTTTTACTAAAACATCATTTTAAATGTTTTAAAGATTTATTCTTCTAAACCATTCTTCTTAATGTCCACATTTTCCAAATGGTTTTAAGGATTTATTTATAAGTACATAAATGATTTAAAATGTTAATTCCTTTCAAAATTTTGAACGTGGTATGGGACAAATTGATTCAAAACTATATTTTAAATGAATTCTTTTATATAACTTTTAAATGATTCAATGAAAAATTTATATTTATCTCAAAGTTTTTTACTGATCATTTTAAACTATGTCAACATATTTTAAGGGATATTATTCTTGATCGAGGTTGATTTAATATGATAAAAGGATTCCATATTGTATTCATTTTTTTGTGATATGTTTGAATGTGGATGTGTTATTTTTATACCATTCATGGTTTATGGAAAAATTATTGACATTTTTTAATGTTATTTTTAATACAAATGATTATGTTATGTCTAATCATTTTCATATGAGGAATGTATTGGACTTAGTAAGTGACAGGTGGAGCCCGCTACAGCTCCTCTATGCATCGGTAGGTCACTATAGACAAACTAGTGTCTTGGAACAAGACCTTGAAAAAAATAATATATGAAGTCTTGGCACACGGCCTTAACTATTAGGTTATTATGTCTAGCATTATGCATTCCATCATTATGAAAATAGCTATTGATATTACATTTGATTATTCGATTTTTAGAATATCTATGTGAATATATAAATGGAATTATTAGATTCATCTTTTCTATATTATTCTGAAGTTTATGTTCAAAAGGATTTTGTTTTATTTTTATACATTTCTTTAAATTTTTATTCTTATTTATGAATGTTTTCACTATATTTTTATCCTTACTAAGAATCAGACCTAAACCCTTTATAAGTATTATTTTTTCCAGGATGCAAAGAAATATATTATGATTGACCTACAAGGATAATCTAAATGATATGAATGTGGTCAATGTAGACAATGTAGTTTTTATTTTTATTTTTATAACATAATGTAATGTTCATGTATGTAATCTATGTTCCAAGACTGCTAAACTGATTGGTCCTTCGGGTCTTGATTCCTTTTCATCATGCCAATGTATTAAAATAATGCACTGACTCTGGGTATCTAGGGTCGAGGTGTTACATAATCTACCATCCTGGTATGATTATTAATTTCATGAAATTTCTTCCTTTATAATTTGATATTTCACATTGAAAATTAATAGTTTATATTTTAAAATTACTTAGTGGGAAACAAACCATAAAAATGGTAAACAAAACATCCTCTTAGAAAGTGGGAAATTAAAAGGGATACATCACCACATAACTAGGATTTTGATTATGAGAATACTATTTGAAAGTGAAAATATAGTCAGGGAAGGGAATTATAACTATCATGTTCTGAAAGAAAATGATATATTACATGGTCATTATTTGTTTAATGACCAAAAATCCATATACAAAATATATCATATAAAGGTCATTAATATTATAAAAAATGATGATAATATGAGAACATTTTATCTAAAAATCATCTGAGAAGATATTCATACTTGTTTTCATCTAATAAGTACAATCTTACTCATTAGCAGTTCCTTGATTTATTTCTACTTCCTTTACTACTCCCGGAAATGATATTTAGACATTAATTCCTAAAGAACTAGTGGATCATAAGATCCATAATGTTATGAAAATTCATTCCCTCTATCTTTATTTATCATCATTAAAAAATTGATAGAACATATTATCCAAGACATATAAATATGGTTATATAATAAATTAAAAATATTAAACCCTATCCAAATTTAAATGTACAAGATTTCAAAAATGTCCACCCTTATGAACTATAAAATAATAAAAAAAATTGAGAGAAGGGTGCCAAATTTCTTAAATCACCACATAATTAATCTCCCAAATAGCGTGATGTATTTCCCAATTGTCCCACACCAAACAAGTGAGGTGATTCGCAAGTATTCTCTTGAAACATAGTTACTACTATAATTACAAAAAAACCATAGTGAAAACATTCATGTTTTAAACATTTACACTTATCTCATAGAATAAATCAATAAATTGTATAAACACAATCCAAAAAACACCTTTTCATCATATTATTAATCCCTTTCAAGGTCATCAATACTATCCCATTTATTTTATCACAATCAAACAGATATGTGTCTCATTAGTTTACAAGAAACAAGAACTTATTAACGGTTATATTTTCCTTAAACATGTGTTCCCCAAAAATATCAACATACCCTTTGATCTCATTTCTAGTCAGCCAAAAACATTCAACATATCATTTAGAATACATAATGAAAAACTTATTGAAAAAAATTCTTATATATTTCGTAGTAATTGAATTCTAGTACATAAATACTTCATTCAAAAAACATCATTCTCAAGAAAATTCATTAAGCATGGTCATTTTATTCCTTAACACTTATTTTCTTTCACATGTCATTCATAATTTCAATATACCCATTAATCATACAATATTACTAATTTTATTCACAATCCTTCTCCCAAGGAAATATATTTTCATAATTCCCATACTTTCACTATTTAACGCATTCATATATTCATAATACCTTAAAAAGGCCAATATTACCTTATATCGGGTTAACGAAAATATTTATTTTTCCTTAGTAGTTACATGATTTGTTTTCTTATCATCGATAGTCTTAACATATCCTTGTAACTCTAAGGTAGCTACATTGGTGTTTCTTCCCACATTGTCAACTTTAAAGAAATTGATTTTTATTTCCTCCTTGGTATCCACTACCCAAACTCATAGTGAACTCTTTCTTTCACTTGTTTGGGTTGTCCAAGATATTTTTAATGTATACATTATTAATCATGTTCTATTAATACTTATTAGGAATAATCACAATATCACTTACTCTTTTCATTATCGCATTTGTCTTTTTATCAGCAAATTTTCTATCACATTCCATATTCATCGTATTTCTTTTGGTTCCTTGCATTAATGAAATCCAAAATAAAATTACGTGAGTAGAACTAATCATACTCGGAAAACCAAAAAATAAAGGGAAATTACATGTAAAATACCAATCCCTGAAACCTTATGATTAATAATATTTTAATCGTGTTTGTTACCAATACTATAAGATTATAACATAGACTAACACATAGGGTTCTTAATAAGGTTTTCTAATCCAATTCTCATAAGGTTAACAAAAACATTTCTTAAATACCACTATACTGACCAATATTTTTCTTAAATATATATTACATATAATTAGACATATAATCATATTATAACAAAACCACACTAGAATTGTATTATTTTAGTGACTCTAAAAACATGGAGACAAAAAAATAGGTTCATAAAACATCTAAATCATCACCTGCTTATTATTTCATAACTAGGCCCCTTTTTGAAATTTCATACTTAATACACTCATTATTATCCTTGGGGAAATAAAAATAAGAAAATGGTAATTTTTATTCCCAGAAAGGGTAAAAAACTGAGAAATAAACACTAATATAAACATATGGCCTTTAGAACATGGACATATCTTTTGTAAACTATACCATGCTTATCGAGGATCAAAATATTAAGACATGGAACAAATGATAACATGTCATTAATCATAATATAATAAAATAAAAAAATACATATGATCATAAAATTTACATGAAACCTGATATTTTGGAATATACGAAAACATATAACATTTTGAACATGTATAAATAGAAACAAATTTACTTATTATATTATGGATATGAAACCAGGCCCTCGAATAAAATTATGTACATGAAACCAGGTCCATGCATAATATTATGGACATTAAATATAGTTTTATTCACAATACAATTAACATTAATTCCATGTATATTCATAATCCTTTGGAGATTAAAACTTGGTTCATGTATATACTTAAGGACATGAAAACTAGGTCTGCACAAAAGATTTTGAACTAGAAATTAGGATCACAGATATCATATTTACCTCATGACATATCCTGAATTAGCCAATATATTATAGGGGATATATGACCCACTCATCACATAATTAAAATAATACATATGTGATATGAAACAATATAAATTATTCATCACATCAGAACCAATGTAATGAAATGAGTTTCATGAATAGTTCACCAGAACATAGCTCATAGAAAAGAAATTAGTTTCATACATATCATGCCATAATAATCCTAAACAAACCATAAAATTAATAATGATCATATTCTTGAATATTATACCTTGTAATGTGTAAATAAATAAAATAATTTTACCTTAGATGGAAAATATTTTGAATGATCACATGAAATAATACTTGAGGAAAATATCATTTCCTTGTTTAATAAAATTTTTAGAATCCTACACAACAATAAACTAAAAAAAGTTCTTTTAAAATTAATATGTAAAGTATTCCTAAATGTATTAATGATTCCTAATGGCATGGAAATCTTCACATTCTGTTTAGGTTAAAAAACATTTCTTTCAATTTTTTTCATTAAATCATGAATAAACTTATTCAGAATGATAAAAAAAGAATCCCTTAAATCAAAATTATAAAATTTCAAACATGAGTAAAAATTAATTTAAAAAATCATAACATTATAGTAAAAAAATATTACAAAAAAAATTATAATACATGTACATGGGATAAAAAGGGATTTTTCAGGGAAATTTTATTACAAATGTTTTTTAAAGAAAACCCCATTATAAATATGACATCACTGATGTGAGATTTAATAAAATTAAATGATTGTTTTAATATCTTAAAATGCACATAAAAAATGGATATAAATCATAAGATAATAAAAATACATCCTACACGTAATTATAGAACAACATATAAAATGAAGTTGAATGTTCACCCAATTAATTGAAATTGGGTTAAAAATCTCTGCACCACGTTATAATCAGTCAAATTGTATTCACCAAAAACATTACAATTATTAAATAAAACATTTAATAACAATAAGATAATTTGACTCATGATATTTTATATAAAATGGAAATATATACACCGTAGATAGGGAACAACTGGTGAATAAGGAAAATATCTCATAGAATAAAAGTTGTGATGAGATACGCATACCTCACGATTCCCTTTTATTTTTGTTACATTAACACTCTATATAAAGGGTTAATGGATGTTATTAATTTATTTCCAAGCTATAATCATATTTATATTGACTTATATGATCTTATTATAACATTATACCATCCGTTTATTAGTGATATTCCATATTTGTTTATGGGTTTTTGTGCATTTGTTTCATGGTTTCAGGGTCAGTTCATTTGTGTATATTTATGAATTTCATTTCTTAATGGAAATAAGACTTGTAAATTTAATTGATGTGGTTTTATTTCACTTCAATAATTTTACGTTGTATTGTATATCAGTTTTCTTTCTTACATGAGGTTGATTTACTTCATAAAATGTTATTGAAAAATGTTTTGTACATTTTACCAATTTTCCACACATGAAAACTAATTTGGTTTTGTTAAATTTTATGTTTATATATTAGTTACAAAAATTTAAATAGAATAAAATATACCTATTAAAATATTATTTAACCGGTATAATATTTTGGTGACTATCCATGATGAAGGTAATGGGAAAAGAATTATTATTCCAAAATATGACACATTAGTAAAATAAAATTACAATGTTTTTGTGAATATGGAGTTCTTATTATTTTGTGGATGATCTAGGAGTGTATAATTTAGAAGAAGAAAATAAAATATACCCAACATCTTGGAGAAAATTACGTTTTGAATATCCCGTCCTTGAATAATTCTTTAAAGATCATTGATTTTGATTTTTTTTGATACTAGAGAACAATGATACTAGGAGAGTGGTTAAGATATATTTTTTAAAATATTTTTGAGGCCTCAATTATTGTAAGGATCAAGGGGTTGGTGAGGTGTTTTATTAATAATTGTGTAATGGTGTTTTACGTGATTAAATAATTATTGTTTTATTTTTAAAGAGAACCACATTTGGGTGGCATTAATTCCCTATAATTTGGATATTAATTAATATTATGATGGATTTATGGTCAGAATACACATTAATACAATTTATTATTTTATTTTTTGGTATTTTATGCTTTTACATTTTATTTATAACTCGTTAAATTATTTTATATATGTACTAGTAAATATTTTTTTACGATGGAAATGTTTTATGCATAAAAATGAGGATTTCATTGAATGATAATTTTTACCAAATGATTCCAAATTTGGAAACAATTTCACCAAATTAAATTCTTATTTTTTTAATGTAATATAAATGTAATCTCATAGACGAGATGAAAATGCTTGTTTTTAATGAGGAAACTTCGAAAATATTGAAATGATTTTATATGAAAATACCATATGAAAATGAATAAATTTAATTTCATTGGATTAATATATGTTCAACTAGTAATACTTTACTTGAAATCCAATATGAAATATAATTTTTTTAAATGAAAGGTCATCATTATATGAAATTGTTGTTTTATCACTATTATTGTAAAAGGGAATTTATCGGAAAAAACCACCATTAGAATATTTTTACATTATTATTTTAAAAAATGATGTTTATTGTTTCAAATAAAATTTATAGAACTCTAATATTTATGTTTTAAAACTACTCCTCCATCCAAAGGTGGAAAACCTGTCTTTAGAGGAAAATTTGTTTTTGATGATAACAATTGGATTTATTCATATGTTAAGCCTTTTAAACACATAGGATGAATAGAAAAAAATTTATTGGATATATAACAAATATAAATTTCATTAATATATTTTACTAATAGTGACTGATTTAATTTTTTATGAAAACAAGTTATTTTGGGAATAAAAATAGTTATTTTATAAAAACACACAATTTATCTTAAATTACATTTTATTATAATATAAAATTATTTGGTAGGAATATGATTAATTTTTTAAAAATATTTAAAATATATTTTCATAATTTAGTTAATATAATTCATTCCAAAAAATTTAATTGTAATGTTATAACTATTTTGATAAAATGGCAATAATTTTGAATTTTTGAAGGTTCAGGTTTTGTGTGAAAAGTATGAAATAAACATAATAAATATATTTTAAAAAATACATAAAACAAAATATTAGGGTGTTGAAGTATCAATGGTTCTATTATGATTAAAAGAGATAATAACTTCCCCAATTTTTTCCAGTCTGATATTTTCATGAGAAAATCATTAATAAACATGATACCACTAATGGAATGTACTCAAAAAATATGAATTAAAATCATGTGTGTCATACTTACATACAAATATTAACACCAGCATGAATTTTTTTTGATATATTCCTCAAAAAAACTTCCAAATAATTCTATATAATTATAAAAGGAGCACCACCCATTGTCATTTTTGGTATGTTTCCTCACCTACTTTCTTTATGAAATTCCTAAAAAAATGACGTCTTTCTTAAAAATTTATCCATGTTACTCTTGATTTGTCATGTTCAAATATCCTTTGTTTGATTAAACATTCAAAAATTGTTTTTCTTCGTATAATATTATTAAATATATCATCATATAATTCAACTTTTAATCATTATTCAATATGATGAATTTCATTTTTCTAACTCAACTAGATAGATTTCATGAGAGGGTTGGATTTCATTCGCTGTGTAGAGGTCCCTTATAAGATGTCATATAATTTTTTGAATTTTATCCATGACCAACCCTAAACTATTTTTTAATAGTTCATACATTACACCATGTGATAATTAGGATTGGAATTTTACATGTTTGAAATGAAGAAGTGGCTTTTTCACCCTCCCCTAGATGCCATTTTAAAGAGAAGAGGGGATTTATCTAAGATAGAATGAATCAAATGGGTATCCCTATCATCTATGAAGAAGTAAAAATTGGTGAGATTAGAGTAGTGATATAACTATAACCATGTATATCTTCCACTATTTTGGTTATTTCACTAGCTGTATTTGTCACCTAATAATCCTAGAGAAATGATACAACCCCAATACATAGATAAAATGAAGTATTATTGAACCTTATATGGATAAATCTCACCTATATATTTAAAAAAACATCAAAACTATTGTTATAATATTCACCAACTATCCATTTTGATTCCCCTACATTACAAAACTCCATATCAAACTATAAAATATCCCTCACATGTGCATCACATATTTCATAGATGCAGGTGAAGAAATATCAAAACCCACATGAACTAACCATAATTTTTATGCATTGATAAGATACATCAACTATTTCCACTGAAATGGATTTAATCTAGAATATATATGAATTTAAATTGATATGATCCCCATAAATGATTTACAAGTGGCTAATATTATGAACGAAGAAAATAATTATAGAGATGTTCTATTTAGCTACCAAAAATGCCACTAAGGAAGTCTATTATGAAAAAAATTGGGGTAAAATAATTTATTCTTAACCTAGGATCATATTTAATTTAATTATATATTATTGTGTAGATCAATTTTGGATGCTTCACTAGGTTTTTCCCCTAAAAACATGGTGAAATTTCCATGAGAAAACAACCAATAAAAAGAATATTTGAAGTTGACCTAGTGTAAAAACCACATAGAGATAGATAAGGGATAACAACATGATAGTTAGGGTCTCAAATATCCAAAATATATCAGATTGTAAATTGGATTATGGAAGGAATAGGATAGAGGAGAATCTTCATAAAAATGAAATAATTCATTTTAATTAATAGAATTTTCCACTTGGGGGTCACATAGAGTCTACTCATTCCATTATTCATTGGACCTACTACCTAACATAGCCTTGGTAAAATTATACCTTTACAATGGAACTATAATGACATATAGTTGGTATGAAATCAAATCCAGGAATGAGCCATCAGCTGTGTATCCAGTGGGAAAAGAATACCCTGGGATGGGGGTATGACTCAGGAAGGAATAGGGGGGACCAACACCAACTAGGACTAACACCAGTGTCTCCACGTTGACCAATAAATAAGAAACAAAATTTTATTATTTCAATATAGAGTCCCTAATTAAGGGAATCAACTGATAGGGATCAACATGATGTGATTATTTCTTTGTACACTCCGATTTTTAAAGACTACAGAGTTAATATGGGGAGAATAACATGAATGGATATAGATTGAATAGTAGATTTTACAATTTTACCAAACCCTCGATATGGAGGAGAATCTGTAATAGAGGGTATTGAGATTTATTAATAGATACATTGATATAGGCCACACAGTCTTCAAGATGATGAAGGATTATATTATATAACCAATGAAACTCACCATGGGACACTCTAATTATTTTGAGGAGGGGTATTTTTAGGTAGGGGAAAGGAATATATGGTAAGTTATCCTAGACCAGTACCTGAGGGGAGTCATTTCCAATATTCCCAACCATATACCCTAGAAAGATTAAAAAGATCCATCAGTCTATGGATATTGATCTTTGAGATCATGATGAGATGAAATATTCACTAGAAGTGAGGTCAGTACACAAATAATTGTAATTCGGAAATAGAATGATGGTTGGTGCTTCTAAACCCTAGCTACAAACAATAGACTATAATAGAGAAATCAATATCTTTTCTTCACAAAAACAGAAACCAATGTCCATATATGATGTGATTATGCTTCTAAAAAAAGAATAAGTCAAAAAAACATGTACCAAAGAGCCCTCCAATAAGCCTGGATGTTGTGGTTAGAAATTAATTTCTTCGAATGACTGTGTTGGCATAGAATGGGTGGAGGAGGTTTGTATTTGCGTGACAGTCCAAGAGGAGACTAAAATCCTCACAGACATGGATTGTATCCCTTAATATAGAATGTGTAATCAACCACCAAACAAGATGATGGATGGAAGATACCCACCACGAGAGACTGAGCATGCTCTTTCATTTTAAGATCAATAGATGGTGAGCTAATGGTTTTGAAAATTTTAATTTTCAAAGGCACATTCCAGACTTTAGAAATTGGAATGATTTATATCCCTCTAATTAAAATAAATATATGTTATTCATATAAAATTGAATAATAATTTATCTACATGTCTTTCTTGATATGTTGAAATTGAGATACTTATGCATATTTGATGGGTTATATAAATGTTTTTCCACAGAATAAAAGTAAAGAAAAATAAAGAATTGGGAAATTAAAATAAGTTCACACATTTAATTTCAGTGTTAATCTTTGGTATAAAACAAATAAAAAATTATAGAATATTTTTTATGGAAAATATGAGGAATGAAATTCGAATACATTTCCATTTTAGTAAATTTGGATATAAATACAAAAAATGGGGGGTGATATTACTGAAATAATGGGTGAACCACTCAAGATATCTAGTGAATATTAGAAAGATCATAAAACTCAATGAGAAAAAAGGTAAGGTTAATAATGTGTTTCGTATATATAAATCTAGGTATGAAAAAAGTAATTAATGAATAATACGATTAAAAATTTTCTGAAAATTTAATCTTGTTTATTGATGAAAATAGTAAATGAGAAAGATGTTTATGCCGATGTAGAATAATAGTCACAATATTTAAAGGATATTGATACTAGTTAATTATTTTCTATAGTAATATATAAGGGGTGAGATAATTTAAAAAGTAGTATTAGTATAATATAAAAAAGTTAAATGTGTTGGGACTACTATATAATATTTCTTAGTAATCAACGATCTTAATAATAGATTTCTTAGGGTCTGAAAAATATATTTTGGTGAATATCTAGAAGCAAGACCATTTTATATATAGACCAAGATACATGATGCTGTTTTTTATTGTCTAATGACTATAAAATAATAAATTTCAGGTAGTAAATATGAAGATATTTATATAGTAGAATCCTAGATAGATTTTTGATCCACTTTATAAGGTTGAATGTTATTGAAAACTAGTGAGATTTTAGTATAAAGACATTTTGGATCTTAATTCTATATCATTTTAACATAATGAACACTCACCAATGTAATATGTTTTACATAGTTTTTGGATGATACATGGACAACCGAACATATTTTGGATGAATTTATAGTGGAATATATTTGACATAACGAAACCCAATCACTCTAGAGAGTATGTTTTTTTGGTGGTATCAAACCTTTTAAAGAACTATATCAATCAATTTATTTCTAGAATTTCATGTTTGGTTTCATGTTGGGTAATATATAAAATGACACATATTTTTCCTAAAAGGTTGGACAATTTCAACTCCCATTGTGGTAAAAAAGATAAAATTATAATTCTAATTGTCTATATTATTAAAAACATGAAAATCACCTCTATGTGTCTGTTCAATTACAATATGACTTAAAATTGGTATCATAGAAAATTTATCCTATAATGGGATCATTTTATTCTAGATTTGGAGTTTGAATATGATTACATGGACTATATATTTGATTTTTTTAAATCTAATCTTTCGATGGATGAAATTTATTTCACATATATTAAAAAAAATGTGGAACTCCTTGACACAACAATGAAAAATAAAAACAAAGTAAAAATTAAATGTTGAGATAAATTACAATAATAAAAGAAAAACAACCAATAGTTGAAGGTAATCAATGCAGTTGTTTTTAGATAAATGTGATAGAAGTGATTCATCTAATTAATTTGAAACTAGACGTGATGAATAAGAATTTAATGATTCAATATGTGAATTTTATTAAGAATCAAGGATTTCTTTTTTATGGTTCCCTTTGAATATTTTACTAACATATTTTCATATATCATGGGCCTATATTATGAAGACACATAGTTTTCGTAATAATATTATGGAATGAAGTATGTATTGGATAAGAATGTTAGAACATATAACTCTCTAAGAATTCTTGATGTAACTAAGAATTAATATTTTTTTATTTAAAATATAATATATTGTTTTATTTATGAGTAATTTAAAAGAGTTTTATATGTGAAATAAGTGTTTGAAAAATTTAACATTGAATTGATCAACACAATAGGGAAATTTAGAAAAGTATCCATGATATTAAAGATCCACAGTAGAAGAAAATGAAAAGAAGATAATTTAAAATGAAAAATATAATTATATGTTTTATAGAAAAAGTCATGTTTGTTAATTATGATAATAATACACTCGTTATAAATATCCTTATGGTATAAGTATAACAAAAATTCTCGATACATAAAAAGAGACTTCCGAAACATCTGAGTAGATGAGAGATACCATGAATGAATATAATGAAGGGTCATTATTCAATGAATAATCCTAATAATTATAGTAATATATTGTAATAAAACCTGGTTTGACCCTCAAAAACCACATAGAATATGGTAACCCAATCTCTAGTCAAATATGATAGTGTTGAATCTATTTTGATTGTATGAATAAGATTCATGTAAAAATTTAGACATATATATGTGAGTAAAAATGTTTAGAAATATACCATAATGTCAATAATATATTTAGGAATATATGAGAAGATAGTATCATAAAAAATATATAAATAATAGTGGGGTTCTTATCTAAAAAACAAGATCAAAATTTTCTCCAGATAACAATTATAAAAAACTGAAGAAGTGTTGTTGATTATTCTGGGTGTTCCTAGATGAGTGGAAACAAGGGAAAAACTTTTTGGAACAATATGTTAATAAATATATTTTATTAAATACCTGAATATATGGTTAATTTAGATAGAGATGATAGATGACCTACTCGAAGGAAAATTAAATAAAAAAGGATGTTTGTCAACAAAGAACTAATTTAATTTTTTTAAAAATTGTGTGAGGACATTAATAAATTCATTAACTATTATGATGAGTTTTTGTATTAGCTAGGAAACAAATATTAGGAAAATTATTCAATAATGTTAAATTATATATTATTTAATCCAACATAAGCCAATATTCATTGGGGGTAAATAAAAAATGTTACTGAAAAAAGTGAATCCAAATGGATTATTTAAAAGGATGTTCGACCCATGAATGGATGAATCTACTATAGTAATACTAGATACATCATCGAAAAATATATTATTTTCCTAAATATAATGAAATAATTTATAAATATTTAATATAAGACAAAATAAATAAAATAAATATATAAAAGTGTTGGAAATGTGGTTAACACCCAAGATGAAGAATTTTAATTTACTAAGTGGTTTCTAAACAATGATAACATGAAAACTTATGAAAATATGTATAGAAGGTGAGATAAAGATAGAAACCTTACTACCAAATATATTTCACGCATTTCAGATTAATATTATTTTCTAAATAATAATGGTAAATTTCCAATGGCTATTAACCTAATATTTTTATTTTCAATAAGGCTTCTACACACAGAAAGAAGGATAACCATGTTACTAATAATTGCATAATCATATAGTTAGATCATTTATAAAATAAAAATAAGATATAAGTAGTATAAAAAAATAGAAGTTATCAACTTACTCAAGTAAAGAAGAATATTAATGTTTATTAGAAAACTAAAAAATGAAATCTATACCGGCCAAATAGGATAAAAATTAAAAGGTAAATGGTGAACCATGCATGAATAGATCTCAAAGAGTTATAGCTTGAAATAAAAGGGTTTAATGAATGTGATCTAAGTCTCATACATATTTCTTAAATTTATGATCATATAGAGACACACTTTATTACCATATATTGGTGATTTTTATCAAAAAAGAGAGAATTAGTTTTGAATAATGAAAGATGATAGATGATGAATGTTGTGATGTGTGTATAGATAAATAAATTCATCTTTAAAGGTGTTTTAAAAAACTTTTCTCCTTGCAACACGTCATTTTAAAATCCTCACTTGGAATCGGTCCTCAACTAGTAAAAAATATTTTAGATCCTATTTCATGAATAAATACACACCATGATGAATGTTATTAGAGAGAATACATTATGTGGGGATGTGATATGAAATAAAGCTATGAGAGATTTATTCATTTATGTTACATGAAGAATTTTTTATAGCCCCTAAAAAACAGAATATGAAGTCTAATTTAAACATTCCCAAATATGATTTATTTTATGGTAGTACTCATATCAACGGCGCGACTATTTAAAAATAAAATAAATTAAAATAAATTTTCCATTATTTTTTTTATATGAATATTGATGTTATGTGTGTGTTTAAAAAATATATTGAAAACTAATGTGTACAACCCTTAAAAATTGATGTTTTCGTTCATATCTCATTTTGATAATAATATGGGTATCTTTTTAGTTAAAATAATTCACTCTTGTTTTATATAAAAATTTACAGAAAACATACAACGTGTTTAATAGTTTTTACATTTTTTCTCTGCGATAGATGGTGTTACAATACTCACAAATTGAATTGGTTCACTCCATTTTAAATGGGAAGTACAAAATAAATTAATAAATAAAATGTGAGATATTGGTTTTTTAATTCATAAATGTTGAAGTGGTTAGAATTCTTCTCCATTCATTTATAGTATCAATTTGGTGGACAATACTTTTCATCATTGAATTTATTTCTAATAAGGGAAATAGAAATAAAGAACTACTAATAAAATGTTGATATGCAATTAAAGTGATTTTATTTAATGGTATTCAAAAAATACAATGGGGTATATTGAAGTACCCAAAGGTTATTGTTAATTTTTTGTCCGTAATTAAGTTAATATAAATATGTGTTTATTGTGGTTGATGGAATAAGTATCCACCTAATTCTCTACATGATGTTGATTTCATTTATTTGATTACTAAATATGTCCAAGTGAAATTGTAGTATCCTTGAATTATTTTCCTGATAGATTCATCAAAATAGTATAAAAATGCGTTGATTATTTGATTTGACCCTCTCTTGAAGACAATATATGAAAACAAGGGATAAGTATACAGTGTAAAACAATTTTAAAGAAATTTGAGTGAATCTTGATGCATTATTTGGAAAAAATCAAGGATCTTTTAGCTTATAGGATACAAAATATAGTGGATTGATGTGGCATTAAAAACATATATATTTTCCCCATAGTTTTACTTAATTTTTAATGATTTAATTAATTATTTAATCTCTTTTCACTACATAATTGTACTTTTTTCTTTTTATAATTAAAATGGTAAATTAATCAATTTTTATAATTAATTATGTATTTTTAGTCATCAAAATAATAATTTTAATCTTACTAAACTAATCAATTTTAATTATGTCTTATTCAGTTAGATTAGATTAAACTTTCTTGACTTTTTTATATGTTAATATCTATTTCATTTAATCAATGCAATTTTATTTAATTAAGTTAGTCTTTATTTTAATAATTTATCTTTTAATTTAGTTTCATTAAAATAGGTTAATATTACTAATTAATATATTTATTCATCCTGCTAATCATTTAAGTAAATAATAGGTGTTTTTAAATAAATAATATTGCCCGCTTTTAATTTTATGTATTAAATTAGTTAATTAATTAATTAATTAAGTGTTTTTAAAATTAATTATATTATTTGATGTATGCAGTTCGATTATTTATTTATTTTTTCTATTGGTTTTAGTCTACCGATGAGGTAGACTATTAATAGTGGTAACAAATTGGGTCACCGTTGCTCTTCATTTCTAATCACTACTACCTTGAAATTATTTATTTAGTGATTTTAATTTAAGTCGTTCATAATATTAGTTTAACAAATATTCGGTTTATAATTTAAGTGTTGTCAGTTAATAACTTTAATGTTTCAAGGTAAATAAAAATTATGTCTTAATTAATGCTATTTGGAATTATTTTAATTAATTATTTTAAGTCTTTTTAATTACTTTACTTAAGTTTTAATTTTATGTTTATTTTTTGTGTTTATTTTATTGGTCACTGTTAGTTTTCTATCAATGACCATTTCACCATCTGCAGCTTACCGGTAGCTCTCATTCAATTATAAAAGTATCTTTATTTTTAGTTTCTATCGGTGAACTCCATCCCACTATTATCCATCCTACCTGTGCCTTTTTAATTTAAGTATCGGTGACCTTTTATAATAGTGACAATTTTATCTATCAGTGACCTTTGTTTTATTTTAAACTAGTTGTAGGTTTGGTTTTTATTTGTAAAGTTGAATGTATTGGTATCAGTAACCTCTTTTTATTTTATTTTATTTTCAATGGTGACTCAAGAATCACATGTTCTCATCCTAACGGCGAGTATTTTAGTTGTTTTAGTGTCGAGGACCCTTTGATTTATTCACTAACTATGAGTTTCTATTTTTAATTTTATTTTTATCGATGACCAGCTAATTTAATGTAACGATGGGCTTTTTATTTTTTTTAACGATGACCCTCGTTCCCACACCACACTATTACACCACTTTTTTTATATGATAGTGAACCTTTATTGTTGTACCTCACCTTTAGAAATTTTCCTCTTACCTCACCGTTATCCAACTTTCCTTATCCTCACCATTTCTCTACCTCACCATTTCACCCCTCTTTTCCTTTTTGATAGCCCTCACTCCCCTGCCTCTATTCTTCTATACCTCACCGTTAGGTTTTCTTCCTCTCATCAATTCATGATCAACACATTCACAAAAAAAGTACCATATTTTTCAAACACAAATCAGAACCCTAAATTCTACTCATTTGTAAATCAGAACATACAATTATTTTCATGAGGGAGAGATATGAGCCGATTGAGAGGTTCGCCACCATAATGGTGAGTCATGATATCACCACCGGAGTTGAAGAAGAGGCTAGTCTCCAGGTTTATCCATTGAAGATGAGGTTTTTCCTGTATCTGATCTACAATAATTCGGTATGCACAACCATGCCACCGTGGAGGAGTAGAAGGTACTGCCGCTGTAAGATGAGGACCACCACGTCACTGGTGCTGTAGAAGGATTTTCTGCTAGTGTTGTTCGAATGAGACTTCTGCACCTACTAGTAGTGTCGCCCCATGCTGGATTTGAGGAAAGCCGCTACTTGATTTAAACCGCTACGCTGATGTCCACCGATCTAGAGAGGAGGAGGCCGCCTGGTTCAAAGGAAGAAGAATACCCCCCACTCTAATGCCCCATGGAATTGGTGGGGGGGGGGGTAAATAAAAAAATAAATAGAAAAGATAAGTAAATTATAAATAATAATAAAAAGAATGTAAAAGAAAAAGAAGAAGAAGAAAAGTAATGTTAATGTTAAAGCTCACTATAATTAGTAAAATTAATTTAATAGATTTTATAAAAGTTATAAATTCAAAAAAATTATAATAAATAGATAAGTTATAAATTAAAATACAAAACTAACATAATAATAGTTTTTAATAATTAATTAATATACAGTTAATATTATAATTATATAATTAATAATAGTTATAAATAAATTAAAAATATACTTATTAAAAATATTTAAAACTTAAGTACTAATTCTAATTATTAAATTAAAATAAACTAATTAATGAATTAATATATCAATTTAATATTTTGAATAATAATAATAAAATTACTAATACAATATAAAAATTAGAATTTTTAATTACTTTTTTTAATGTTGTTAAATTATAATAAATTAGTTAAAAATGATAAAATAAAAAATTTGGTATCAATATATATTTAAAATTAACAAATTTTTAATAAATTTATGTATTACCATCGCACTATGAAGTGAATAATTTTTATAAAAGTAAATAATAATTATAAATTAAAATGGTTATTAATTAACTTTAGATAACTTGTAATGAATAAAATAACACTTAACTTATTAAATATCAATTTTTCATTCTTTGTGATCTCATTTATTTTCTTTATTTATTCTATTTTATATGTGCAGGTTCATACCATGGTCGAAGACATGTCCAGGTTCATGCAACTAACATAACGAAAGTTAGTTATGATGGAAAAACAATTGCGACGTGCTAGTTGCGAACACACACACGTGTGCGGTGAAATATTTATTGATGAATTCAAGTCGGTGAATATTTTTAGGTGACATGCAGTAACAGATGATGACTACTTAAAGTAGTCCAAGAAAAATATTTTAGGGGGATAGGATGACACTCATTCATTCAACAGAGCCTGAGAGCTAGTGCAGAGGAGAAAAAACCGGAGGCCGACTCTAGAGCCACTTCTTAGCAGCTGAAGAAGGGCAAGAAAACCATTAGTTCTTCCTAGCAGTGGGCATTTACTTTCGATATTTTCTAAACTCTTTCTTTCTGTAATAAAATGATATTGGTTTACATTTTAATAATGATAAATGTCTAAGTAAGTCACTAGTTCAAAGAGATATTGAAGTTCAACTGGTTAATTTTAATTCTCACATCACTTAATCATTTCATTGAATTCTGTAATGATCGGTGAGATCAATACCAAGTTCATATAGTTGCATATATCACTAGAACATAATCATTAAATTTCCCTATCAGTTTGAGAGATTGATTGTGGAACACTTTTCAAAAGGTAATATATTCAAAAGACTCCAAGACTTACGGTGAGTTTGTCTTGCTATTAATTTTTCAAACTATTATCAGTTTATTTATTCTGGAGTAGTGAACTCTAGAATAGATTGACTAGGGTGACTTAACTCCAGGCAAGGGAGGTAAGTTATACACTTGTAAGTGGTACTTTGCGATAACATTAAAATGAATCTGAACACTTTTAAAACCAGTAGAATGGAGATTACTCGCCGAGTGTTTAAATAGATAGTTCATTTTATCAGTGTTCTAAATATCTATTATTCATTGTTTTAAAATAGCCTCTAGATTCAATATAGTTATTAAAATTGTTTTAAATATTCTGTCACTTCAATGCTTATAGAAATATATAAAAAGTAAAAAAATCTAATGATAATACACTCGGCTATTGACTACATTGGATCTTCCAACTGTTTTTTTGAAGATTAGTGGTCAAGGATTACCTTCCCTGTGGGTTCGACCCTACTTTCCACATATACAGTAGTTAGTAGGAATATAAATTTTAAACTTTGAACAACTTCAATGACGGTTGGGATCAGTTTTGGGAACCATTTTCAGGGAATGAATGAGCCATTACTCGAGAAAAACATTTAAAAACACATATATAAAAATCAATAAAAAATTGAAAATTTTGAAAACTGTAAAAAAACTATTACTTATCATTCTGGATTGTTACTGGTGATATTATTACTATTGTTTTCATAAGCACAAGAACTTCTCATGCAAGATTAGAGCCCTTAAACATCACATAAGATAAATATCTCACTGCTCTAATAGAAAAGAACAAAACTGAAATGGAAAGCTTAGATAATAGAGTTCCTAAAAATAACTTTCAACATCAACTAGAACTTTTAGATAAACATGAAAGGCTTATGACGAGGGAGTTTTAACTTCCCCATGTGTCTAGTAACCCATCTTTAATTAGGCTTAGTCCATGATCTAATAACTATGAGCTGAAACAATCACACATTTCACTACTGCCTACATTGAATGGGCTCTCTAATGAGGGATCTTTAGCCTTCATTAGGGATTTCTATCACACTTTACATCAACTTACATTATTTGTACACACTGAAAATTAAATAAGGATTAGTGTTTTTCCATTTTTACTTAATGGGAATTCTAGGAATTGGTTTTTAAGTTTAGATAAAAACATTTTAGGGAATTGGAATTAAGTTTACAACTCATTCATTATGAAATTTTATCCCCAAAGATTAAAAGGATGATTGAGAACTAAGATCACTTGTTTTTACCAAGAGTGTAGAGAAGCTTTTCTTGAAGCTTAGTATAGATTTAGGGACTAGCTTAGGCAGTGTACTCATTATAATATCCCATCTCATGTCCTCATGGATACCTTCTATGAAGGATTTTCCTCCTCTTTTCATAATTTAGTGGATGAAGCTGCTATGGTTAGTTACAATGATAATACAGATTATGAGTTGATGAAATTTTTTAACAATACGGCCCTTAATTCTCAACATAAAAATTCAAGAAGAAAGAGAGTGAATAGGAATGCTAACACTGGTTCGATGAATGAAACTCAAGCTCAACTATCCAGAATCACCAACCCACTTCAAAATTTAATGAAACAGAATTCAAAACAAACTGTAAATAAAATTGAAAATAAGAATCAGTTGCAATCACTAAGGCAACAGTGCACTCAATGTGGTATGTTTGGGCACTCTGAATTTTTTTTCCCATATGCTGATTTAACTTCCCAACAACCAGAAACCTTAAACATTGTTAATTATGGTCCTAGGATGCCTCAAAAAGAAGATCTATTATCAAAAAATTACAATCAAGGATATAAGACCCATCTAAATATATCATGGAAGGATCAAGGAATTATTAAGCAACCAACTGCCCCTAATAATCAGAAGCAACCAAGACCGAACATTCAAAATAAACAAAGGGGGGAGACTTCAAACACTCAAGGAAATAATGATAATCAAATGTCTTCAAAAATGGATAAAATCTAGAATAAAATTAATTCACAAGAGGAAAATTACATGGCTCAATTTATAAAACATCAAAATCAATACGAGTCAGACCAAATGAAAAATGATGTGAGAATGCACAATATGGAAACACAGCTAGGACAATTAGCTAGAGATTTGACTTCTAGGGATAAAGGTAGGTTGCCTAGTACAACTGAACTTAACCTTAGGGAGAATATAATGGATGTTGTAACTAGGAGTGGTCTGAATACTCAAACTGTTTCTGAAAAAGTTCATCTAATTGATCAAAATAAAAATTTGCTTCATTCTGGAAATAAAAATCTACTTTGCACACATGCTTGAAATTCACAGAAAAGTAATGAAAATGATAAAAATCTGAACTTGTCACTTGAAACACAAGCTGAAAAATCTACTAAAAATCAAAAGAATAAAGGAAAAAAAATTTAGGAAGAGGTGAGGGATATTCCTACTTTCCTAAAAAACATTTCCCCACCTATCCCCTTCCCTAAGAAGCTGACACCTTAACGTAACACCATGGATGAACTTCTTCAGTTCTTTGGTCTCCTTTATAAAATTCAAGTGAGCATTACTTTCATTCAAGATTTAATTCAAATCCCATCCTACTTAATATATCTGAAGAAAATTGATTCAAACAAAAAAATCTAGAAGAATTTGCTAATTACAACCTCACTGAAGAGTGCACTGCTATACTTCAAAATAATATCCCACATAAATTGAAAGACCCAGGTAGTTTTTTCATCCATTGTACTCTAGGAAATTATGGTCAGCTCAACTATCTATGGGATCTTGGTGTTAGAATTTATATGCTCCCATACTCACTGTTTCAACAGTTGAGGTTGGGTGATCTTCAACCCACCATGGTAATTCTCCAGTTGGATGATATATCTTTACCTCATCCTATGGGAAGGGTAGATGATTTGTTAGTTGGTGTTGGGAACTTGTTTTTGCCTACTGACTTTCTTGTCTTAGATATGGAGTGTGATAAACTTGTGCCTATATTTTTGTGTAGGCCCTTTTTGGCCATAGGTGGTGTTGTTATTGATGTGTCAAAGGGTCAATTGATATTCAAAATTGGTGAACAAGCATAAGAGTTCAATGTTTTTAAAAAAATTAAGGAACCAACCTATTATAAAAACAACTCAAAAATAGATTTCCTTTAAGCCGACTGTTCTTATAAAAATCAAATAGAACACACTGAGAAATCCAAAAAAAGAATCCTCTGTTGATGAAAATGGTTGTGCGGTTGAAAATCTTATGGAATCTATTTTATAAGTTGAAAATTTTTCTGTAACAACCAATCTAGAAAATCTTCCAGATCTGGACAACTGTCCAGTTTTTCTTGTTAAAGAGTACTCTGTTTCTAAACATAGGATCTTTCTGAGTGAATTTGAGGGTGTTTATATTAGCACCAACACTTCTTAGAACTTTGATATTGATGAGGAAGAACTTTTGAGACAACTTTATGAATCTACTTTCATTGAGATTTTGAATTCTGATATAGAATGTCTAGACATCATTATGCCCACGCTAGACAGTGACACTATTATTGCTAAATCTGAAAATGTAATTGAAAATCATTCATCATTTAACACTCCTTACCAGAAATTTGCTGAAGATCTTGGACCTCACAGGCCTAAGAGTCTTTCTTCGAGTGTATAACCACCCACTCATGAACTGAATCCAATCTCTACTCATCTTAAAGATTTGTTTCTAGATGAGAACTCTACTTTGCCTGTAATAATTTCTGCTGAACTAAATGAAAGCCAAGTGTAAAGATTGATGAAAGTGTTGAATATATTTAAATCTTCCCTAGGCTAGAAAATAGTAGATATCAAGGTTATCAGTCCCTCATTTTGTATGCACAAGATTTCTATGGATACTGATCATAAGCCTAGGGTTGAGTGTCAAAGAAGATTAAATCCTATCATAAATGAATTTTTGAGAGATGAAGTGATCAAATTGCTGGACAATGGAATGATTTTTCCCATTTCTGATAGTGCTTGAGTCAGCACTATCCAAGTTTCCCCCAAGAAGGGTGGTTTCACTATTGATAAAAAGAAAAAAATGAAGATGTCCAAGTTTGAAAAGACAAAAAATAGAGAGTATGTATTGAATATAGGAAGCTTAAAGCAACCACTAGGAATGACCATTTTCCAATTCCCTTCATGGATCAAATGCTTCAGAGGATTACGGTAAATGAATTTTCTATTTTATGGATGGGTATTCTGGTTACAACCAGATACCTATTAATCTAGAGGATCAAGAAAAAACCACTTTCAGATGCCGATTTGGAGCATTTGACTCTAGGTGGATTCCCTTTGGGTTGTGTGGAGCTCCATCCTAATTTCAGAGGTGTATGATAGATATTTTTTCTGATCTGATTGAGAGAATTATTGAGGTTTTAATGGATGAATGTTCCATTTTGGGTAGTACTTTTGATACCTTTCTTGGAAATATTGAATTAGTCTTGGAAATATGCATTGAAACCAACCTTGTTCTTAATTGGGGGAAATGTCAATTCATGGTTATAGAAGGTATTGTGCTTGGTCATAAGGTGTCCACGAGAGGTCTAGATGTTGATATTGCTATGATTGATGTTATCCAAAAACGGCCACCTCCTATTAATGTTAAGGGTGTTAGAAGTTTTCTAGGGTATGCCAGTTCTACCGAAGATTCATAAAAGTTTTTTCTAAAATTACTAAGCCTTTGTGTTCTTTGATAGTCAAGGATTCACCTTTCAATTTTGATGAATGGATTTTGAAATCATTTAATCTACTTAAAGAGAAACTCACTACATCACGTATCATTACTACACCTGATTGGAAACTTCCTGTCGAGCATATGTGTGACGCCAGTGACATGCATGTAGGTGATGTCCATGGATAGAGGAGGGATAGGAAATTACACATGGTGTATTATGCTAGTAGACTGCTAGATGATGCCAAAAATAATTATACCACCATCGAGAAAGAATTGTTAGCTATTGTGTTTTCACTAGAGAAGTCTAGGTAGTATTTGTTAAGTTCAAAAGACATAATTTTTACAAATAATTCAAGATTAAAATACATGATTTCCAAGAAGGAAACTAAACCAAGGCTGAATAAATAGATTTTTTTGTTACAAGAGTTTTATTTAGAAATTAAGGATATATAGGGAGCTGAAAATTTAGTTGTTGATCACTTATCTAGGCTTTCTTTTACTCAATCTGAATCTGATGATCCTAGAGAGATTAACTCTTCCTTTCCTGATGAGAAGTTGCTATTTGTTTCTATTTAGAGTTCTGCATGGTATGTAGATTTTATTAATTTCATGGAAGTAGGAGCCTTTTCCAAGAATCCATCCAACAACAAAAGAAAGAAATTTATCTCCGAGATTAAATATTATCTTTGGGATGATCTTATGTTGTTTAGGAGGTGTGCTAATGGTATTCTTAGAATGTGTGTGCCTAAGGAAGAGATGATGCCTGTCTTAGAAATTTTTCATTCTTCACCATGGGAAGGTCATCATGGTGGTGAATGAATAGCTAAAAAAGTCATACAATTTGTTTTTTATTGGACTAATCTTTTTAAGGATGCTAGAATCTTGGTGGTTAGCTGTGATAGGTTTCAAAGGTTAGGCAATGTTGGAAGAAAGCATAAGTTACCCCAAAAAGGAATTATAGAAGTTGAAATTTCTGATGTCTACGGTTTAGATTTTATGGGACCATTTCTAGCATCTCATGGGAATGAGTACATTCTAGTTGCTGTTGACTATGTTTCAAAGTGGGTTGAGACAGTATCTCTATACAAAAATCAAGAAAACAGTGTAATAAAATTTCTGAAGAATTTTTTTTACAATATTTGGGGTTCCAAAAGCCTTCATTACTCATAATGGAACCCCTTTTAAAAACTACAAGTTTAAATATTTGATGGAAAAATATGGTTGTGTTCATAAAACTGGTACTCCTTATCATCCATACTCCAATGGACAAGTGGAAATTTGAAATAAAGAGTTGAAGCAAATACTTGAAAAAATTGTGTCAAACTCTTGGAATGACTGTTCTCTTAAACTGGATGATGCATTATGGGCTTATAGAAATGACTCTAAGACTCTAATAAGTATGTCTTCTTATAGGTTTATATTTAGGAAATCTTTTCACTTACCTATGGAGTTACAACATAAGTCTTATTGGGCAGTTAAGGCTCTGAACTTTTATTTTTAGAGTACTGGTGAGAGGAGATTGCTTGAGCCGAGTGAATTAGAATAAATTAAGATAGTTTCTTTTGATAACTCAAGAATTTATAAAGAGAGGTCTAAAATCATTCATGATTTTATCATTCAAACCAAATAATTCAATCCTGGACAGAAGGTCCACCTCTTTAATTCTAGACTCAAACTCTTTCCTGGGAAGCTGAAGTCCAAATGGTCTGGACCATTTACTGTTTTGAGAGTTCTTAAGAATGGATCTTTGGAAATTATTGGTGACGAAAATAAATTCATGCTGGTTAATGGGAAAAGAGTGAAACATTATTTTGAAGGGTAGCCAAAGGGCTTGGCTACCTTTACTATTCTTGAAAGTTGATCTTGAAATAATTTTGGCTAAAGAATGTAAACATAGCACTACATGGGAGGCAACCCATGGTCCATGTTTAGTTATTTTCTTAGTTTCATTATATTTTTTTGAATAATTTGATGTTATGCTCTGTTTTTTTGAACTTTTTGATATTTCTCACTCCTCGTTCTAATTTCAGGATCATAATGTGTGCTTCTCAATGTGTTATTGAAGGAGTGGAATTCACATACTGGAGGGAAATTGAAAAATATATTCAGGGAAGTACTCAATTCAAAATTATTGCATTTAATTTTTCTGCTCCTATTGACTTTAAGGATAAAATCTGAAACATGTTTTTCTTTAAAAAATTATGCTTGTATGAAATATTCTACTATATTTTTTCTAAAAATATACTACATATATTGCAAAAAAAACTTTGAATGAATGTCACTAAGATGAATAAAAAAATCTTCATGTACTTCACAAATGGAAACTGAATTTCATTATTATTAAATTCTTTTCACTGGTTGAAACTAAGTGTGGGGGAGTACATGCGGCTGGTATTTTAAATCTGATTAACATTGGGGTGTTTAGCATGGACATTTTTTGTTTATTGAATATCTAACTGAATAAATTATGCTAAACTTTTTAACACTTGATTAATTGTGCACCGAAAAATTATATGATATTTCTTGATCTGAATTGAACAAATATATATTCACTGGACATAAATATTAATGCATGTTTCTAATAATGATCCTACTGATTATTTATTCATTGTGTAAAATATTATTTTTGAACTTCATTGAGACCTTTATATATGTCATCTATCTACTTAAAGGAAATCTGTTTTTAACCTTAATTCATTAATTGTTTTACTCTATATTTAGAAGTCAACTTTGGGGATAGAGTTGGGTTTTACGTGTGGGGTAGTGGGTCAATTCATGACTATGTTAAAATGTGATTTAATGTAAGGCCATAAATTCCCAATGCAATTTCAAACTTTTTGTTTAAAAATGGATAAAGTTTTTCAAAATTATTCTCTAATTTTAGGTTTTACACTGTACTCAATTGGGTATTTCCATAGGAAAAGTTCCATGCTGGTAGTTAATAACTTCTTAGAGCCTGAAATTGATGAGTTTGTATGATTTATGAGTGATCTTACTTAGTTATTTGATGGAAATTCATTTTAGGACCTACTTCTAGAAATGATTTGGGTATTCTTGCTTTTGGAGTTTTGATCATGTCCCAAAGGAACTGGATGTTTGTCTCAGATTATAGGGGACAAATTCATCTTTTAATTATTAAAAGTAATTTTTTTATTAAGCCAATGTATATAGTTTCTATATAAATACTTTGAAACTCGAGTAATTTGGGCATCTGGGATCCCATGGTGAGTCTCTCAGACCCTAGATACTGGGTGCATTTCTGTTAACTTTAAGCCCTCTGTTCACTTTGAATAAGTGCATTGCACATTGCTTAGCACAATGATACATGGCTTGGAATAAATAAATAATGTGTCGAGGGTAAAAAATGAGCTCATTAAGGTGAGGGAATGATTAACCCCAAATGAAGATGGGGAAATTGGTTTTTATGTAAATCATTTAGGTTATATCACTGAGGCGATTCACAAAAAAAATTTATTAATTTTGGAACATAGTATTCAGTCAAAGTACAAAGTTACTTGATTAAGATCTTAACTCCAATGATATTTTACCTCATGTTACTCTTGAAATTAGAACCTGAGATTGGATTGAAGTGTGCCACTATGTTGTATCACGAATGAGGCATGAAATTTTCATTGCTTGATGATTCATATATTCCTTAATTACCCTTTAGTATTTTTTATAGGCAAGATTCATATGAGTAATTCATTTTCATAAATCCTTCTGATATGTTTGTCCTCTATTTTGAGTGATGGACGTGTTACATTTTGATTTTAATCATTAATACATTATACTGTTTTTCAATGAAAATAAAACATGGGATTGTTTGAGGACAAACAATTCTTAAGTGTCGGGGAATTTGATGTGGCCTTAAAAACACATAGTTTTTTTCACTTCTTTTTACTTAATTTTTAATGATTTAATTAATTATTTAATCACTTTTTACTACATAATTGTACAGGTTTCGTTTTATTATTAATTTTGTTAATTAATCAATTTTTTTAATTAATTATCTATATTTAGACATCAAAATAATAATTTTAATCATAATAAAATAATCAATTTTAATTATGTCTTATTTAGTTTGATTAGTATAAATCTTTATGACTTTTTAATAAGTTAATATCTATTTCATTTAATCAATGAAATTCTATTTAATTAAGTTAGTCTTTATTTTAATAAATTATCTTTTAATTTCGTTTCATTAAAATAGGTTAAATTTATTAATTAATATGTTTAGTCATCCTTCTAATCATTTAAGTAAATAATATGTGTTTTTAAATAAATTAAATAGTCCGCTTTTAATTTTATGTATTCAATTAGTTAATTAATTAATTAATTATGTGTTTTTTAACATTAATTATATTATTTTGTGTATGCAGTTTTATTTTTTACTTTTTTCTATTGGTTTTAGTCTACATGTGAGGTAGACTATTAATAGTGGTGACCTATTAGGTCACCATTTCTCTTTATTTCTACTCACTACTACCTAGTAATTTTTTATTTAGTTATTTTAATTTATGTCGTTCATAATATTATTTTAATAAATATTCAGTTTATAATTTAAGTGTTTTCAGTTAATAATTTTAATGTTTTAATGGTTAATAAAAATTCGGTCTTAATTAGTGGTGTTAGGATTATTTTAATTAATTATTTTATGTCTTTTTATTTAGTTTACATAAGGTTTAATTTTACGTTTAATTTTTGTGTTTATTTTAAAGGTCACCGTTAGTTTTCTATCAGTGACCATTTCACCATTTGTAGCTTACCTGTAGCTCTTATTCAAGTATAACAGTAAGTTTATTTTTAGGCTCTATCGGTGAACTCCGTCCCACTATTATCCATCCTACAGGTGACTTTTTATTTTAAGCATCGACGACCTTTTATAACGGTTACTATTTTATTTATCAGAGACCTTTTTTTCTTTAAATCTAATGGTATATTTTTTTTTATTTATAACAGTGAATGTATTGGTATCGAAAACCTCTTTTTATTTTATTTTATTTTCATCGGTGACTCCAGACTGACAAGTTCTCATCGTAACGGTGAGTATTTTAATTTTTTAAGTACCGGTGACCCTTTTATTTATTCACTAATAGTGAGTTTCTATTTTTAATTTTATTTTTATCATTGACCTACTGATTTAATGTAAGGTGGGATTTTTATTTTTTTTAACGGTGACCCCCACTCCCGCACCTCACTGTTACACCACTTTTTTTATATAATAGTGTCCCTTTGTTTTTTTGTACCTCACCATTAGAAATTTTTCTTTTACCTCACCGTTATCCAATTTTCCTCAACCACACCATTTCTCTACCTCACTGTTTCACGCCACTTTTCTTTATAAATTCCCCTCTCTCCCCTGCCTCAATTCTTCTATACATCACCTTTAGGTTTTTTTCTTCTCATCAATTCATGATCACCACAATCCCAAAAAAGTACCATTTTTTCAAACTAAAATCAAAACCCAAAATTCTACTCATTTTCAAATCAGAACAACAACTACTTTTGCTGAGGGAGAGAGATGAGCTGATCGAGAGGTTCTTCTCTATAGATGTGAGTCATGATCTCTCTACCAAAGTTGAAGAAGAGGTCGGTCTCTAGGTTTAGCCATCGAAGACGAGGTTTTTCCTATATCTGATCTACTGTCGTTCACTGTGCACAACCACACTGCTGTAGAAGAGTAGGAGGTACCACTGCTGTAAGCTGAGGACCATCGCGCCACTAGTACTGCAGAAGGAGTTGTTGGTGGTGTTTCTCAAAGGAGACTGCCGCACCTGCTGGTAGTGTTGCGCCACGCTGGAGAGGAGGAAAGCCGACACTGTAGTTGAACCGCTACACTATTGTCCGCCAACCTGGAGAGGAGAAGGCCGCCTGGTTTAAAGGAAGAAAATGACCCCCCTCTCTATTGCGCTGTTGAATTTGTGGGGGGATATAAATAAAAGAAATAAAAAGAAAAGATAAAAAAATTCAAAATAATAATAAAAGTAAAGTAAAAAAAAGATAAAGGTGAACTTAAAGTTAAAGCTAACTTTAATTAGTCAAATGAATATAATAGAATTTATAAAAGTTATAAATTCAAACAATTATAATAAATAGATAAGTTATAAATTAATTAAAAAACTAACTTAATAATAGTTGTTAATAATTAATTAATATACCATTAATAGTATAATTATATAATTAATAATAATTAAAAATAAATTAAAAATATAATTATTTAAAATATTTTATACTATAGTTTTAATTATAATTATTAAATTAAAATAAACTAATTAATGAATTAATCTATCAATTTAATTTCATAAATAGTAATAATAAAGTTACTAATACAATCTAAAATTTTAAAATTTAAATTACTTTTTTATTAATGATGTTAAATTTTAATAAATTAGTTAAGAATTTTAAACATAAAAATTTAGTATCTATATGTATTTAAAATTAAAATCTTTTTAATAAATTTATGTAATACCATAGTACTATTAAGTGAATAATTTGTATAGAAGTAAACAATAATTATCAATTAAAATGTTTATTAATTAACATTAGTTAACTTGTAACGAATAATATAACACTTAACTTATTAAATATATATTTTCTTTCTCTGAATTGTAATTTAAATACCTTTTTTATTCTATTTTATATATACAGGATCATACCAAAGTCGAAGACATGTCATGGTTTATTCAACTAACTTAACAAAAGTTAGTTATGAGGGAAAAACTAGCGTGACATGCTAGTTGCGAACACACACACATGTGTGGTGCAATATTTAAAGATGAATTCAAGCCGGTGAAGAGTTTTAGGTGACATGCAGTAGATGACAGTGACTAATTAAAGTAGACAAAGAAACAATTTTTTTGGGGGACTCGACAACACTCATTATTTCAACAGATCTGGAGAGAAAGTACAAAGGAGAGGAAACCGAAGGGAGACTCTGGAGCCACTTCATAGGAGCTAATGGAGGGCAGGAGCAACATCAGTTCATGCTAGCAGAGGGAGTTTACTTCCTCTATTTCCTAAAATCATTAATTATCTAACATAATGGTCTTGTTTTAAATTTTAATAAAGAAAATTTCTAGTTAAGCCAATAGTTCGAGGACATATTGATGTTCAAATGGTTACTTTTAATTCTCATATCACTTAATCATTTCATTGAATTGAGTAATGATTGGCGATATCAATACTGAGTTCTCCTAGTTGCATATATCACTAAAACATAATCATTAAATTTCACTTTGAGTTAGCGAGATTGATTTTTGAACACTTTTCAAATGGTAATAGATTCAAAAGACTCCATGACTTATAGTGAGCTTGTCTGGTTGTTAATTTTTCAAAATGTTCTCAGTTGATTTGTTCTAGAGTGGCGAACTCTAGAATACATTGACTAGCGTGAATTAACTTCTAGTGAGGGAGGTAAGTTATACACTTGTATGTGGTACATTGAGATAACTTTTAAGTGAATCTGAACACTTTTGAAACCAGTAGAATGGAGATTACTCCCTGAGCGTTTAAATATATCGTTCATCTTATCAGTGTTCTAAATCTCTGCTATTATTTGTTATACAATAGTCTCTGGATTCAATATATTTTTTAAAAATGTTTTCAATATTATGTCACATCAATGCTTATAGAAATATCTAAAAAAAATTATAAAGAGAATACACTCCGCTGCTGACAATAGTGGAGCTTCCAAGTGTTTTTTTATAAGTTTACTGGACAAATTTTACCTTCCCTGTGGGATCGACCATATTTTCCACATATACAGTAGTTAGTAGGAATATAAATTTTAAACTTTAACCAACTTCAATGATGGTTGGGATCATGGATGAACATATCATTGATAATGTTTTTTTGATGATGAAGTTAAGGATATAATAAAAAAGTCATATAATATTGTTGAAATGATCTACTTGATTATTTAGATGTTTAAATGTATCTTAGGGAAAAATATTATAGAGTTTTTAATAATTATTATAATTCTCCTAATTAATTTGTGTTATTTTTATATTATTTTAAGTTATGGAGAAGAATCTATGTTTAATTGATATGCCTTATAAATGATTTTAGAACTATTTGAATTTGAATTTTATGGGCAGTTTGATATAATACAACCCTATAGAAGGATTATAATGATCCACATATAGATTAATAATATGAAATATAATGGTGAGTGTCTCTATATTAATCATTTTACAACTAAAAATAAAAAATTGGAAAATTAATTATAAAATATGGATAAATACAGACTTTTTAATGATCCTTGGAATCACTTTAAGGTAAATACCTAACATCATAAATTTTATTCCAAGGAGTGTAAGGATTTTTTCCCAATATATATGAATGATTTCATTATTTTTAGGGATTTTATCTTAATATCTTTGGATTCTATAGCACTGCATAATGATTATTTGGTTTGGTATAAGGATTACTCATGAACAACATAAGGAAATGATGAAACCAACATTGTATAGTCTGTGACATACTTCACAAGGATAAAATCATGGTTCTGTTATGATGATTCACTTTATAAAAATAATTTATCCTTATTAAATGAATGTTGAAATTGAATCTGGCCAATCCATGGGCTCTCCCTATGAATTAAATGGATGATTTGTGTCTTTCAAGGTTCATTTTTATGGATACTAAGTGTGTTATCTATAATGATCGATTAGAATCTATAATGATGAAGTGGTCATTATAATGACTATTAAGAGTTCCCTATGGTTCAACATATAGTTATATTTTTAGAATATTACAATATGTATATCTAAAAATTCTAAAATTAATATTCCAATGAGAAAATGATAATTGATAATGATTTTGATATTCATTAATGTATTTAATATCCAAACTACATATTTTATTATTTCAATAATTTGAAAACAATAATAAGTGATGTAATTTTAGAATGAAATTCATTTTCCATGCTACCATTATTATAGATATTTTTACACCATAAATAGCTTCTCCACACCTCAACTTTTTTCAATATAATTAATGTATGGAGTAGAAGAATTATAATATGGATAGTTTTACAGAATAAATAAATAAATATTCCCTTTTATGTTTCATTTATTAAAGGAGTAATTATTCATCCAAAAGAAAAAGTGAATAAAATGAGAAAATGAGACAGAGTGGGGTACTCTTGTCAATTTAGGGGTGATCTTGGGGATAAACCCAGATGAATTAGTTAAGAGAATATTTGAATAATAATGAGGTAAATTATATTTTTAGAAATATCCATGTTTTTAAATTATATCCAAACAATATAAATGGATGAAATAGTTTAGAAATAGTGGGGTAAACCTCTAACAAAATTTTAAAGTACCAAAAGATAATAACATAGTTCTATATGTGAAAAAACATGAGGATAATGAATATTTTATATAATATCCTTCTATGTGTTGAATATGTAGAATATGAAGAAAATGTTGTCCTGGTATATATTTGATAGATCTGTTTTCATGAATAAAACATATGTAGAAGTAGAATATGACGATGAAGCTGATGGTATTGATGATGATGGTGATAATCCAACCAATATTGTAACCAATTCCTGTGAAAGTCGTTTTTTAGAGAGAGTAAGATAAAAGAATAATTAGTGGTTGATTTTTTTTAAAATTAATGGTTTCTATAGAATATTTTTCCCTTAATGAACATAAATATTTAGTTGATAAAAAAAATTATAACATTAAAAATAAGGGAAAATGTTTTTTATTGTAGAAAATGAGTTTAACATTAGTATTATTTAATATATAATTTATTTCAGAGACTACATGTGTTGAATTTTATCTACATATTTTGATCATGTAACATCTTTTATAAATTTTTTATCTACTTATCTTTTTTGTAAGTTGTTGGAAACTGGCGGGATTCTAGTTTAATGAACTAATATGAGTGGAAAAATTAATTTGTATAATATAGGGAACACTCACGTATGTAATATGTTGAATATGGTTTCTGGATGATTCATGACCAATCCACTAAATTTTAAGATAATATTATAGATTAAATTCTATGATTAGTGAAACCCATTCACAATTAGCATTGGGTTTCATAAGGTGGTATAATTATTTTGAAACATTATCTAATGCACTTTACATTATTTCTAGAACTACATATGGGTTCATGTGTCAGTTGGGATAATAGATGATTCCATTACATCATAATAGGTGGTTGTGGTTTAAATACCAATGGAATAAAAATAGTAAATGGATTCTAAAAATTTGGTAAATTATTGGAATCAAAAAATTTACCCCACACCCTAAGGGGATTCCACTTATTCATTGGGACATACATTATAAAAATTGTGATGTTAAGATATCATCTTGTGATTATTTTTGTTTTTTTATTATTTAAATTTTATGCTTCATGATAATGATATTGAATGAAAAGTTTGTTTTTATAGGTTCTAGTAATTTTTTTCATAACTGGTAGAACAATTGATGTGGTGTATATAAGTCAATATTGGCAGAAACGTTGTATTATTATTCAATTTTCTTTTTCCCTACACTCATTTATCTCATGTATAATTTTAATTCATAAATAATGATATATTTTTATGTGTAATGAGTTGTAAAGAGATTTATATTCACTGTTTGATAATAAAATCCATGGAAAGGGGATTTCTTAGACGAAAATGATGTTAGAGAAGATGTTGAGTCTTTGGAGTGTTCTGAGAGACCCTAAAGGATTTTTCAATGATGATAACCTAAATGAGATAATAATAGGGTTATTGTGTAGGATTTTGTTTTCAATACATAAATCATAATTACTATCATATAATTAATGTTTATTATTTTAGTTGAAGGTTGTGAATGGTTTTAGAAGTGATTGGATGATATCTAGAGGTATATTGAATAATTAATGAGGATTTTGGAGTTATTTGAAATTAAATACCAAAAAGAACCTATAAATTTAAAGAGTGATGATTTTATATTAAAATATATTGAAAGTCTCTAATTCATAATTCATACTCTATGAATACAGTTTTTTATCAAGAACAGTTGAATATTCGGTAAAGTCATAAACCTCCTATGATGCATAATTCTTTTATTCTTAGAAGACCTTACAATAATCAAATTACTCTAATAGAAAAAGTTATTATAGATTGTGTGTAAATTTTTTACTAAGATTATAAATATGGGAAAGTAAGAATCATTCTTAAGATAATTAATATATCATACGATATTTTTGGTTGTTCTCTATCTGGATTTAAATTTGTAAAATCCCTCATATAAAATATTTATACAAGAGTATATATATATATTACATGATTATATATATAGAAAACCATTATTGACATACATAAATATCACTTATTATTAGACGAATAATCATTACATAACATTATGATCCATTCCAAAACCTTAAAGGATTATAGCCTTGTAAATGTGGATACATAATAAACAAGTTCATATAAGATCTATGTCATTACCAACTTGGTTTATATAAACTGGGACCCTTCCTAGAAACATCATATATAAAACATTTTTTCACATCTTATGGAAAATATAACATAATAATATAATATAAAAAATTCTTAGTGTGAGAAAAAATGGTGATATTATAGAATAATTAAACATAACAAGAGAATAGAAGGTATGATAAATTAAGATAAAAATTTCAATATCATACCTCGTAATTCTGTAATCATAAAAATTATTTATAGCATAATTCTTGGTATCTCAAAATACAAGAGTCATAAAGGGATCAAGGAACATGCGACATGATTATAAAACATTATAATAAGATCATGTTATAAAATATTAGTATAATTTTTTTAAAATTATAAAATTAGAAATCTTCTGTCAAGGATACCCACTAAGACATTCATAACATTTTACCCATGGGATAACTACTCAAGTAACATCACTAGGATTGGGATTAAAATCTATATACCTACTTTCTTGATTAGGATTACCTCTCATGATCCCACTATTTTCATTCTTGGAATATCCTCTCGGATAAACTATGAGATCATAGAACATTAGTCTTTTCACAATGATTTGTATATATATATAATTCCATTCCCACTAACCAAATAATAATAAATTAATTCATATGTATTCCATAAGATTAATAAAAAATAATTTATGACTATATTCATTACCATAAACAAACTAGATAAAGAATATATATGTTATCATTGGATCATATCCCCAATAATTCATAAATAAAATAATAGGATGTCATTATAGATGGAAATTCAATTTAAAATTTCTCATTAATATTTCATGAGGAAAATACAATTTATATTTTTAAATCATTCATTAAAAATTTTACATTTTACCTATTATTAATGGAAAATATTTCATTGGAAATATATTTGTAAAAATTAAAATTATTATTTTAATCATTTAGTTCCCATAAAAATAAGGAATTATTCTTATACCATGTTAATTAGACCAATGATTCCATTCACATTTCAAAAAATAATAGTTACATTGTTAGGAAATTGATTAAAAGATTACTCTTAAACAATTTTTATGTTTTTAATAATTAGTAAAAAAGAATATATAAAATCACATAATACTAAAAAAATTTGAATTCATTTTTAGGAAATAAGAATTAACATGAAAAAATTTCTTTGATAAAAAATTTAAATAATATTGTCATCCATGTAAGAAATTATTTCAACCACATGATTACATAAAGTGTATAAAATGAAAATGAAATATGTATTCTCAAGAAATAACTAAAGGATAATAAAATAAGAAGGTAATATTTGTAATGAATCTTATAATTCCCTATAATGTAAATTCTATCATAAACAGTGTTGATACATAAATAATTAAAACATAAATAACTTACCACCTTGGTAACATTCAAATAAAAACCTTATGAAAGAGATAACCTTATATGGATATGTATATCCCCATATTTTTCATTTTAAAAATCATAAAATGAATTCTTATAAAATATATAACCCAAATAAATTAATGTTTTTTGAATTTAACATTTGTATAATAAAATTAAAAAGAGATCCAAAAATCTATTCCAGCTGGTTCAACATTCATATAATAATATTTAACCTCATACATAATAAATATAAACGTATTGAAATTACATAAAAGATTAATTTTCAAACATATAATTAATATATGTTCTAATTATAACATTTCAATACCAATTTATTAATAATTCCTCATTAAAATCAATATTTGCTAGTGTTAAATATTTCATTTTTCATGAGAATTTATGTTCGGTAGTTACTATCCTTCTACATTGACCATGGTTAACTGATATATACTATAATATTTGTGATTAAAATTTCCAATATTTTCATTATAAATATATTTATAACCATTAATAAAATGTAGATATAGAAAATGAATTTCACCATTCATGGAGACAGCAAGTCATGCAAATGCTTGGACTCTACTTTCACTTTTCAAAATATTCAATGAATGAAAGGTAAATAATAATACAAGTCTGAATAATAATTATTATATAAAATACATTAATTAAATTTATACTAATTATCATTCATATAAATTAAAATGAAAAATGAATCAAATCATTTTGTTTAGGTGTTAGTCCACATATACGCCTGAGCAGTATTGTTATTTTCCATAAAAAGGGAAAGTAAGAAGGTAGATATGATATTATTATTGTAGATGTATAACCATATTATAAATGTAAAATATAAACTATAAACCCATTATAAAACAAATACTTGAAATATTTTGGGGTAAAATTAATTTTATCTCTTCTTGGAAGCGATTTTCTACATGTAGGCACAAGCGATAACTTCACATCCCATTTGATAGAAAAAATGATTGATAATTGTAGTTACAATATCATAATAAAATTTCTATGTGTTACGGACACATAATTAATTATATAATCATTATTATCATATATTTTGTAATGAATTAGAATAATTATATTTAAATTGGTTATGTAGAAAGACCACTCCTTCAGTAGGCCTCCATTAGATCCTTTCTTGATGACCATTGAAAAAGAAATTAAATAATAGTCGGACTTTTAAATCAGGTATAGGGAAGTTTAAAAGGAAATTTTCCAGGATTATTCACAGAATATGGTTAAAAGGGATGTCAATAAAATATCGAACGAACTTAATTTTGTTATGGAGTAAAGGAAACACTTAGAATTAAAAATAAAAATAAAATATAATTAATTTATTCATTAGGTAAATATTCAAAATATTAGTATATTCTATTAAAAGTATGATGTGTTCAATATATTGTCACCCAATGAAATTTAGACACATATTGGTGTTTTTTAAAGAATTATCATTTAGTTTAACCAGTTGGTTAACCAATTTTAATCATAACCTTCGAAATGACCTTTTAATTTTTAAATGGTACAATTTTACTAAATTTTATTATACTTATTGTAATATTTAAATAATATTATTATTTTTAAAATAATTATGAAAATTATTTTTTAAATGATATTAATTTGATTTTAATAATTATTTATATAAGTTAGTATTGAAAATTACATGAAAGAAATATAATTAAAATATGAAACTTTCCAAAAACAAAAATATGATATATTAATATATAAAATTCATAGGTAACTCTCAATTACCCAAAAATATTAATTTTAGTGATTTTTATAAAATTTACATGATTTATCTACTACTTGCACAGGAAATATGTCGGCATTCTGAAACCATTTAATATAATTATTTATATCTAAAGAAAAAAATTGACATTATATAAAAAATTAATTTATATTTCAAATGAACATATTTCACTTGAATTATTCTCTTTTACAATTATTTAAATGATTAGGTATATTTTAGTCAAGAGAGTGACATTTTTATCATCTTCTTAAATTAATATAAAGGACATAATAAAACGAAAATTGAACCAAGTTGGCATATATTTCATAATATGATTGAATTCAATAAAAGGAAATAAAAAATATGATTATTTAAAGGGGTAGAGAAAATTTTAATGACTTATCGTAATGTTTTTATAATATTTTACCCATTATACACTTATTTAGGTTACTAATATTTTCCACTGCTATTGTTAATGATGGAAAAAATAAAGGGACTAATTTACCAAATTTGAAAATTATTATTCAAAATATAAAATCAATTTTATCAAATTAAATTAATATATTTTTTATAATTTAATTTAAATTTAGACTCTAAAATGTGATGTTTTTTAGAAATAATGTTTTCATTTGTATATAACAGTTTTCTACCAAAATAAAGCATCCCATTATAAAAACTAACCTAAATTTTATTATTCATAATATTATTTAACTGAATTTTATTTTAAATCAATTTAAAACATATGTTAACATTTCTAATTGTCGAATCAAAAAGACAATTTTCAATAAAAAATAGTAATTTTATTTTTTCCTTAGAAACTCAATGTCTTCATAAAAATTCATAAAATTTTGATCTGTTTTAATTTTTTTATTATCATGTCTATTATTAATTTAATTTCATAATAATTTATTTCTAAAGTATTATATATTACATATAATACTATCTCCCATAAATAAGTAATAACAATTTTGAAGGAAAAATCATTTTTAGAGATTATAAAGACTTTTCTAAAAATTGAGTACATTATTAGGAATATGTTTTGTTTATAAAAAACCATTATACTTATTTTTTTAATTTCATTATTTATACTCATTCATCCAATTTAATTTCTATGGTATGAATGTATAATATAGTAATATTTATTAAGTATTGGGGTTACTTTTATCACAACTAATCAATAAAACAACCTTATTTAAAGATAAATATAGCATAAAATAACATAGGGATACATTTGAACACATAAATATTATTTTATCCCTTGAAATTAGAATATTTAGATATAAAAAATTACGATATATCTATTTCATCACATCCTTGAGTTTCCAGGGAACTTCATCAAACATATGATTCTTTCAGGACACAGCCCCAAACATTACATTAATTGGGGTATTTACACTTTAACAACCATTATTTTATCCCTCTATCTATTAGATTTATATTTTCAAATAATTATGTAATAAAACTTATATAAAAAATCATAAATTACAAATTTGGGACATAAAATCGGTACACATTTTTTCAACAATACCAAACATCTAAAATGAAATCCATTCTCTATTAAAGAAAAAACATTATGAATTTTAACATGAACTATTAATTAATCTTACATATACATAAAACTTAAGAACAAATTTTAAAACTAGGGATGAGAATAAAAATACACATAAAAGAAAAAAAAGTTTTTAATAAATTAGTTAGTAAAAAACATGAAGAAAATGCAATTTTTTTAACCTTTATCAAATTGTTCCTTGAGTGTATGAAATATATATTGTCCATATTAAAAACACAAATAAATTTATAATGAAACCATTAAAACCGATATAAATAACATAGAAACCCTTTTAAGAAACATAGAGGATAGTAATCATAAACAAATGTATTCATAACTCATATTAATTTCAAGTCAGGACCACTTAAATCAGTATTAAAAACCTCTATGTTTAATATTATCTTTCTATGCATTGACGTTAATGACCATTTTCCAATGAATTGGAGATAGATATTGGGCTCAACTATTTTATATTTTATAATTGATTCAACCAAAATACAAATATTTCTATCTAACCCATCACCATATATAATTCTCAAGAAACATGTCTTGAATAAAAAATGTTATACATTCACCTTTTCATCAAAAGATACATTATTAATTTTTTTTGGAACCGTAGGTAAAAAGTTTTTAGATATCTAAAGAACCATTACTTTTAAAAACCCATTTTCAAAACTAAAATATATAGAAATAATGAAATGAGGGATTTATAATAACAAAAACATAGATTCTTTTAAATGAATAAAAAAACAATACAATAGTTCTGGTGGTAAGAAAATCTTTTAACACTATATATATTAAAAATAAACAAATTTTGACCTCTTATATATAAAGTAAAATAATTTTGTGTAAAAAATATAAACATATACCTACTAAAATAAAATTCTAGAAATTTAAAGGTGGTATAAAATTAACATTTGAATTCCTTTATTACCCTATAAATAAATCAATATAATTATTTTATAAATATGGAAATAAATTAAAATTATTTTAAAAATTAATTATAAAATAATAGAAAAAATGTTTTATGTTAATGTGTCTCTTATATCGATGATGGATCATCATATACATTATTTATCATCATGGATAATAAATTATAGTTAATTTTTCATTATTTTAATAATATTATACATATTTCAGATTATTTATATTTTAATTAATACCATGTTATATTTGATTATTTAATCATTTTTATTTATGTTGCTTGTTTTGAAAATATTAGACTATTTTTTTCTAAAATGTTTTATATAGGTAGACTATGGCCAAAGTGGTATTAATTCCATCATCTATAGAATAATAATCATGAAATAATTATAATATTTGTAAATAAATTATACTTTTAACACCAACCATGAAATACCACTATGAAACATTATGTTACAATCAAGGTAATTATATGTAATACATATTGATTAGTAACGTATTCATCTTTTGATGAATATGGGGGAATAAAGGTAAGTATCATTTAATCTTTCTATATAATTATTATATCTTGAATATAATATTAAAACGTTAAATACCATGATATTTGATATCCATGTGGAGCAACAATAAAAAATTAATCCAATCACTTCCAGGATTTGGTAATCCACATGTATGCCAAAACGATATAATCATTTTTCAAGGGATGTAAAGGTGGGATAATAAGTGATATATTATATTTATATAAATATTATTATTTCCTTAATATCATATTAATATATATATATATATATTAAATTATTAATTCTAACATGTTGTGAGTGGTGGTGATGGAAAAATAATTACATTGGTTGGTGAGATAGTAGTCCTTTATATAGAGGAACTGCTCTTTCATTTACCATTTGATAGAAGAGGATATAGATATAGGTTATTAAATTAACATAATAACATCTATGTATATTTATTATATGGTGTAATTATTTCATCTTATTTAAATGATATTTTATACAGGTAGAAGAATAAATAAAAGAATAAAAATATTAGTTAATAACCATACATCTTTTTCAGACAACCTAATTTGTTTATACATAAATACTCATTAGCATGATTTAATGATCAAACTATAGACTATATGAAAATTTTATGGGTGTAAATATCCCATTTGGGAATTTATTATTCGAAAAAAAATTCTCTTATTGTCATGGGAGGAGGGGAGTAAGAGTCCCCTCTTATAGGTGGGGTAGAGGAAACGCCTGAAATTTTTAAAAAGATTAAAATATATTATTGTACTAATACAGAAATATGGATAATACTAGACCATTTAAAAATATTATATCATATATGGTATATATATTTCCATAAATATAATTTAAAATATTTTTTAGGTCATTTTAACCCTTATATCTTTAGTTTAACCCCTGGTAAACTTGTTTTAACTGTAAATGTGATATCATATTTTTACTATTTTTACAATTCAATATGACAAAAAATTAAATTTAATTGATTAAAATATATTAACTAATTTTATTCAATATATGGATTCAATTTCATCAAATTCAATTCCAAAAATTTAGAGAATTTAATTTATAATTAAACCAGCAAAACGTGATAAAAAATACTTTTTCTGAAAAATGCCCTTTAAGTGTAAATATGTTTTTATAATAAATTAAAAATTTATTTTTATTCCAAAGACCTCAATAAGATTATTAATAATTTAAATTAAATGATATTACTTTAATACAATATAAAATAATATTTTACGTTTTATAATCTTTAAATGAAAATATAATTTTAATAATGTTAATATTTTTAACTATTCATTGAAAAATCTGTCTTTCTAGAAAATTAACAAAAATGTAACATAAGATAATTTTAAAATTATGAATTCACAAATTAATTTATGTTCTTAAAATTATTTTTATAAATTTATAAAATTAGGATTTGAAATAGAACCATATAATGCATGAAATCCCCATTTGGTATAAAATAATCATTTTTATATTTTGACTAAAAAAGTAACATATATTCATATAATGAATATAAATCTATAATATATAGTTAATGAATTTTAGTAGGACATGAATATTATTTATCTATCCATTACCAATGTAGTTACATTCATCCACCCATTTCAAAAAATTTCCCGTATAATTTAATCATGAGAATAGAAACAATGGCGTTGGAATTTCAATATACATTTATTAAAATCCAACTTTGTAAAAAAGGATGATAAAACATTTCCTTTAAAATCATTGAATGTAAATAAAAACATCATCTATATTAATTAAAATTTGGTTTCAGAATAAGAGAACATTAGTGGGATGTAAAAATATAGAAATTGAGAAGAGACCTAATGTTCAAAAAATCATGGTTATTGATATATAAAATTGATCACAAAAGAATGAGTAATCCTGATAATATTAATGGTAGAAAAACCATAAATCCATGTTCTATGAAAAATACAATTATTTCCTAAAAATTTAATGAAATATGATAAAATAATTAAGATCCTTTTTTGAGAGTTGAGTAATTTTTTTACCATGTAGACAATGAACATATGGTAATATGCTTATGTGACAAGTATAAATTTATCCTTTAATAAATTTCAACCACAATATTATATTTTTCTATAAATGATAAGTATAGAAGAATAATTTTTTAACTGTGAAGCACTAAAATCAACTTTTAATGGATCACATAATCTATAAAAAGATAAAAAAACTATTCCTCGTGTATTTGGATAGTAACCAAAAATGTAATGGTCTGTAAATGGTAAGGTAATTCAAAAAATGTATAATAATTTTTATTCTAAAATAAAACATCATTAACCAAATTCTCAATATCCAATGTTCAAAATAGATAATTCAGTAAATAACTATCATTAAAATTCATCAAAATATTCCCCACCATGTTTCCAAACATTAAAAATTCATGCATTTGGTCACATATTCTTCTAATATTAATTTAACATATTCATTAAAAAATTCATAATAGAAAAACATTATATTCACTAATCATATATCCTCCATAACATGCTAATAATTTCTATAAATAACCTAAATCGCTATAAAAACACCTTAAAACCATATATACTTCCAAAATTTAATTCAACCGTTATGCAACATATGAAATATAAACATATATAATAATGTTATATTTACCTTATTCATATAATTTTCTAAAAAAAAGAATGTTCATTTTCTAAAATAACATTAATCACTTAATCATTATGTCACTCTTCAATACCATTGTTATCTATATGATAAAACATATGTTTCCATATTGTAATATTTCATAATTATCACAATTTAAAATATCATAGGAACCATAAAGATTATAAATACCACTAAAAATATTTCTAATAAATGTAAAATAATTAATCCTAAAAATAATTCTTTTCCTTGAAACAATTAATGGATACGTATACCACAGTCATCAATATGTAATCAAGAAATGTCTCCCAATGTATCATTATTCACATAAAAATAAAAAATGGGTTTATCCCATAAAATTATTCGCAAAGTAAACATAATATTTATATATAAAATCCTTTTAGTAAAAAACATTTACTAACCAGGACGTCATAGAGTCCAGTGGAAGGTGTTTCATCCTTGTATCCCTTCAGCTGTGGGTTTAAGCCTCATGGCCTTTCGAGATCTGATAGGTTGTCTCTCAGTATGTAGGTTGAATAATTTCTTAAAATACAAAAATTTATATACATCATAATTGAATTTATTTTGATAATCATATTCATAATTCACCATGACCCTATAACATTCCAAAATATATAATTAATATCCTTAAAATAAAATTAATCATCAAATCACTTTTTGAAATCTATGGGTTTGTATAAATATTATTATTTTCACTAATTTAAATAATCACAATTTAATATAATAATTGAGAACATATAAACTAAATTTATTATTTATCACTCAATCATATATTCTTAAAATATCACCTTTTCACTAAATCTCTATTGAAATATATTGAATCTATCAAACATTTGTTTCCATATTTTGAAAATAAATCCTATAGTAGAATAATCATAAAAAATTTCATTATCCTTTTAACATTTATAATATACCATAATAACGTTGATGAAATATTTCTAAATTATAGTTTTGGAAGCTAATTATCGATGAACATCCTTTATTCAACTTCATTCTTAATCCTTTGACTTGATTTTTTATTTTATTATATAAGACGCCCCCACCACATTATGAAATAAAAAGGAATTCATTCATGATTCGAAATTAATTTTTTTGAAAAACTCTAAAAATAATGAATACCTTTTATATATTGATCACTATTCATTATATTCTAAATTTCAAATTCTTGGGTCCCATGATATTCATTGTTTTTGAACATAATGTTTTGAAACACACTCTGTAATGAGTATTCCATAATACTTTAGGATTTTGTTGAAGATGAAATTTTAGACAAGGGTCCGAACATATAATAATCCAAAATTTTGGATAATAGAATAAAGATATTATTTATTGATTATTTCCCGCTTTTGCATCTGAATATAGATTTATCATTACATTTTTAGGATCATAATTTTTAAAAACTTTATTAAGTCCCATATGATATTTCCAATGATGGGTAAGATGGGGAAAAATAAATTTCAAAACATATTCCAATGTACCACATTGAAAATTATGATATAAATGAATAGAATAGGATTGATATATATTATAATATTTTTTATTGAAAGTTAAATATTATAAAAAAAATTGTGTGACTTTATCATTGTTTTCTAATTATCATTGAAAGTTAATCCTCTAGTAGAGAATGGTGTTTTGTGTTTGATTTCTATCCTTTTATATTATAAAAGATAATTTACCCTAATGAAATAAATTTGGGTTTTAATATAATGTAATTTATATAAGTAAATCACGGTGAACAACAAAATAAATGTTTAATTTATTACTCTATGATACCCTCATATTCATAATATTAAAACATAAGGTTAACCTAGGTTAATATTGGTCATCATTCAATTCTATAAAATTATTTTAAAATTATTCATAATGGTTCATAGAAAACATGTTAATTATTCTAAAAATATCCCCCCAACAGTGTCTAGACATGTGTCAAATCTTAGTCCAGACATTGTGCACCAAGTGATGATCTAGTTAATCCTCAATCATTCCTATTATATTTTATTACCCCTAGGTGCATTTGAACCATAGTTTCATCCACTTTGTATCATCCTTATAAGGATTTAATTTCTTATAAATCCACACAATCTATATTTATACCACATATTATGATTTTATCACAAACATAGAGTTGTTAATCAATAATGAAATTAAAAAAATCTTTAAGTACTATAATCTAAATCAACATAACATCTAAAGATTGTTTTAAATTTTATATGAAACCATCCATATAGAAAAATTCCTTAAACATTACATTATCTAGTGTTTTATACTAGAATGTACCTTCTTACAAACCAAAAGATAATTAGCTTTGGAATCTTATAGAATTTGGTTTTAACTTTTACATAAAAACCCATTGATTAAAAATTTGACCCAACCAGTCGAAATTCATTTTTCCACCATATAAACTCTTTAATATGAATCATTTTTTAATTTCATTAAAAATCATCATGTCATTTGACATGAATTCTTATTTTTTATTACTTATCCTTAAATATTGTGATTTGTTTTACTGTGGTATGAGCGCAAAACTCATAGTGAGGGAAATAAAGTTAAAAATATGTTAGTACAATGAAAAATAAAAAAATATCTAGTAATTTACCATTATCAAAATATTTTATGGACGTATAAAAAAATCTTTACCATATGAAAATCAAACAATTTTCCTCAAAAAATTCTTTAAACCCCATAACAAGAAAATAGATTCTATTTTTAGAAATATAGAGTATAAGAATCAAAGAGAATTATATTAATAATCCAAATTAAATTCATATTATAAATACCTACATCCTAGATAAATCCATATGATAATCCTCCATGATAAACTCCCTTCTGAATGCCTTTGACATTGAGGAACATTACCCAATGAATTGGAGAGTTATATCAGGCCTATCCATTACATAATCTGTGTTTGCCTCACCATTAATATAATATATATAGGACTCAAATTTTATTATAAATATAATGATCAATTACCATATAATAAATAAAAAAATTTATTATATTACTATTTCACCATAAAACCCATGAAAAACTCATTTGAACCCATATAAAAAAACGTTCACACTATCAAAATACCTTTTCTTTGAAAAACCCTAAAATTTAAAACTAGATATATAGGAACAAATGGCAAAATATTTTTTTAAAAAAAATTGAAAATTGTAGATAAATCCGAAAGAAAAATTTTATATTTATTAGAAAATCCTTTAATCGTATAAGTTAATATAGAACATAATTTTTTTTTCATTTAGTAATTAAATAAAAAACGTTCCATATAATATATATAAAAAACATTCCTTTTGAAGAAACTTTTATGAAATTTAAAAGAGAAATAAATGGAATGTTATAATTTAATTATGTATAATTAAAAAAGAATATCATTTAATTGTGTATATATATATATGGAATAAAAATATTTTTTAAATAAATCATTAAAAAATATAATATTTATATTTCTATTAATGTGTCATTTAACTCAATTCAGACTCATTACGTACTTTATCTCTTTGAATAATAAAATCATGTAGATTATTTACTGTCATAATATACATTTTATTGATTATTATTATTATTATTTTATTAATTTACTTGTTATATTCAATTGCATACTCATTTTAGTTATTTTATGTCATTAGTTGATATTCATCACTTATGTCTAAAATGTAATCGGTAGTTTAACTATGATTAATGTGTTGAATATTAAATAATCTCTAAATTATTAATCACTAAATAAATATATTTTTTAAATCAATTTTCTATTTAATACCATCCATGAACGATGGTTTTGTAAAATGAATTAGATTACAATCATTTAAATGTGAGGTCATATGAGGACATGAGTAACATTTTCATTATTCAAGGGGAATGATTAAAATAAGGTAAGCGTAATTTTGTCTTCATATAATGATAATTATATAACAAATATCTTATTATATATAAGAATACACTTATATATAAAAGTAACATTATGGGGTGATGAAACATATATCACATCATTTCAAGGATGTGGTAATCTACACATACGCATGAATAGTGTAATCAATATTCCAAAGATTGACAGATAATAAAATGCCTTATATATAATCATTACATAATTTTAGTTATTTATAATATATATATATCCATAACTATAACAAGTCATGAGATGCAGTGATGGAAGATGAATTACATCAGTTCACGAGGCGGAAGTCCTCTATGCACAAGAATAATAAATTTATTTACAATTTGATAAAAGAGTAGATAGATATATATTTTTCACCTAACAAAAAAATATCCAAAATGGGAGATATATTTTCTATTTCATTATTTTTATTAATACTTTATGGATGTAGGAAATGATATAAAATGAAAAATATCAATTAATAACTATACTTCATCGTAAGATAACCTCTAATGAATTATACCTAAAGAGATACAAGGATGGGTTTTTTATCAAAATAATTACATTAGGTCATGAAGAGGGATGTTATGAAAATATTTTTATGGATATTGGATGATCCAAAAATCAATGAATGTTTGGATACAAGATGTGAGTTGTAGTCCATTTATAAGTAGAGGAGATGACACATATTCAATTTTTAATAAGATTGAAATATACAAATTCTTTATTCTATAAAAATGGATTCATAATGAACCATTTATTATTAATAGATGAAATATGGTAGAAATATTATCAATAAAATATATTTTAGATAATAATTTTTTCATTTTATCCCTTATAAATATTTTTCAAACCCCCAATAATCAATTTTTAATAGTAACCATTGTAACATATTTTCACAGTTTTTATTATTCATTATGACCAAAATTTAATTTGACCATATTACCCAATATAAATTAGTATTTAATCAAATAATGAATCAATTTTATGAAATTAAATTCAATTTATTAGATGAATTTAATTTAAAAATATTCCTGAAAAATTTATTGAAGAATAGTTTATGATAAAAACGTTTTATTCCAAATTCAGGTATAATTTATATTGAAATGACCCTCTTGGGATTATTCATAAAATAAATGATATTATTTTATTCTGAAAACATATTAGAACATTGTGTACCTATTTAAATTCTTGAATCAAAATAGTTAGTTTTTAATAAAATTTTCTGTTTTCACTATAAATTTAAGAATCACACTTCTACCACATATTATCAAAAAAATTATCCTATGTTAATAATATCATAATGAATTCAAGAAAATAATTTTATATTTTAAAATTATTATTCTATAATTTAGAAGTCGATATTTTATAGAAAACCATATAATTGAAAAATCCCCAATTTGGTTATAAATAATGAAAATTTCTATAAGGCTGAGAAATTACAAAATATTATTATAATAAATATAAATATATAAATTAATATTCATAAATGTTAATAGGAAATAAAAATTATTTAATGTGACATTACTTGTGTTGTTACAGATTCCTTAAAATAACATTTATATTAATATTAGGCTTGATACAATGAAATTATTCTCTACAATCCATGATTTCTATCAGCCATACACTATTAAAAATATCTTGATCCAATGGTAAAACCTATGAGTTTATACATGATAAGGATCATATTTGTAATTAAAATATAGATATAAATTCAATATATCATAAATATAGTATATTTTCAATGAATGTGAAAAATTATTTTTTCCACCCCTGCATGATTAATAATCTCAAGGGGACCAATTTACCATGAAATAAAATTTCCTATCTTTCTGAATCACATAATCATATTCCCATAAAAATTAATTGGAATAACTTCTCAGAATTTTCATATTCTATAATTCACTAATTATTGTTAGCATAAATTTTCCATAAACTATGAGCCACCTTAATGTTCGTCCAAATTTATTTGAATTTCTTTTTCATTTCCACTGGTATTTTTGGTCATAATAGTTTTATTTCTAAAGATATTTTCCTTAATGTTATATTTCAAAACATCGTTATCTGGAGGGATTCATAATAATCAATCATAATTCAAAAGTGAAAGCGATTTTTGCAAGAAAAATCAAATAGATAAAAAAATTTATCCCAACTACCTTTGAAAACACATTATACTAGACCTCACCATGTTATACATGGTTTTAATGGTTATCTCATAATGACCATATCTTTTAGGATGATAACTATTAATAAATACAACTATAAATCATATTGTTGTAGAATAATTTTCTAGAACATTGTGGTAAAAATAAAATACCAATAACAAACAATTGAATTTGGTTTTCTTTACACCCTTACAAATCCATTATTTTATATTCAGATAGGCTAATAAAGATAGAAATAATCATTAATATCAATTAATTGTTATATATTCATAAGGATATCAACTACAACCTAAATATTCTTATGTACTTTATACTTCATGGGGATTCTGTTGAAAAAAAATACACGGTGATGTTTTCTTATTTACATTCTTGTATGGGTAATGGTGGTAAAATCCCCTTAGGCTTATGTATCTCATCCATGATGTTATAACATACCAAACATTCAGATAAACAATATGTAATACCTCTTTTCATGTTCTCCCAACAAAACACTATTTTATACCTATATAATTTTTCACACAACCAATTTGTATAGAGAATGTTAAACTATGATCTTCATCCAATAACTCATTCTTTAAATCTGTTGTTTATCGAGCCTATACGTGGTTTCTAAAACATATAATTCCATCAAAATCCTTGTGGAACTCAGGAACATTTCAATCCTTCTTCTAAAATCCCACATCTACTTCCTACACCTCGTTATTCCTCACATGGATAGAAAATGAACAATCATTTAAGACTGATAATATTTCCAACCACACTAAAAATATTTATAGATCCTTCCACAAAAAATAAAAAAATATTCTATCTATTTTAGTTCACATCATAGGTAATATATTTTGATAATTTTGAATCAAATCATTAGATACATTGCTCAGTTTCCCAGTGTGGTAACGTATTGAGAATTCATAATCATTAATCATCTCCAACCAACATTTTTGTCAAAAATTCATATCATTTTGAGAGAATGTATACAACAAAACATTTTTATTAGTATATGTATCACGTATTTATATATAATGATAATGAATTTATATCATTAATGAAAAATCTACCATGTCTAACTCAAAATCATGTGTTGGGTAATTTTTCTCATGAACCATCAACTATTGCAAGGCATAAGCTATCACCATATCATTTTTTTAAGAATGAATCCCTATCACTACTATGATACATCAATATAAGTCCCATCCCCTTATATACTATATGGTTGAGTATGAATAGTTTCACTAACTAACCTTCTATTTGGGTCCTTGAAATTTTCTTAATATTCATCTGTCCAAAGGAACATGGATTGATTCTGAGTAAATATAGTGAGTAGATTAGATATCCATGATATATTAATCCTAAATCATTGATAAAATCCATCCAAATTAATAGTAATTCATTTATATATCATATTGAATGGTCTCGATCATCATTGAATAACTTCCATCTTTCATGGATCCACTGGTATATTGTTAAATGAGATTATATGACCCAAAATAGATCTTTCTTGTAGAAAAATTTCCCATTTGGTAAATTTTCCATATAACATCTTATTTATTAGGTTCTTTAGTAAAATATTCCAATTATCTTCATGTTCTTAAATTCAATTTGAATATATAATAATATTTTTATAAAGAGTACGATAAACTAATAATGATAATCAATAAATAAGGTATTCTATAAATACGTGAAGATAGTAGGCACATTAATATGACCAAATGGAACCACAATAAATTCATATTATTTATACCTTTATGTTATTATATATTAAGTATATCCTCATTATGGAACCTCAATTTATGATATCCTAAATGATAGTTAATCTTGGAAATATATTTTGATCCACACAGTTGATCAAACTATCCATTAATACAAGGATGATAATAATTGTTATTTATTATGATTTCATACAATTACTGATAATAAAAAAATAGTCACATTGATCGATTATTCTTCTTAAAAATTGTTTTAGCCTATGGGAATAAATATGGATGAATTAATCCATTATCTTGAAACATCTAGTAGGAAAAATTTAATTCTTACATCTCAAGTGTGGTAATTATATATGCACCTTTTGAAATATTTGTATTATAATGTAAAAGATCCATTGAAAAACAAAATTTTGTTTTAGAGGAAGTCTAAGAAATTCTTCTTGAAATATTTCTATAAACACCGTGTAATATAATATTTTTAAAATTTTGATATTCTATCCAACCACCTGAGATAAAAAACCATTATGAATAGAGATCAATACCCATATAATGAAAGTAATTAAATTAGAAGATCATATTTATCATTGTGTTGATATAAAATCATAGGTTTTCTTAGAATATGAAACAAGACTCCCCATATATGAAAATTGATATGATAATTTATGTAAATAAATTAAATCATTTATTAAATACCAAAATAATAATAATCGATAGATACAAAAACAATATTTTTAAGTATCAAGTTCCCAAAAGCTTTAATCGGAGTTGAATCATAAAGATAGAGATAATTTATTATACTATTAGGTTTTCACTACAAATTCAATATCTAATCATTGATATCATAATTTAGTTAAATTATAATATTCATATGATATAAAAGAGTGAGTATATCGATAAAAAATTAAGACATTTGTAGTTCTATAATGGATGGTAAGTGTACCTTTCACTACGTTGTTATAATACGCCTCATCAGAAATTGTGATCACATGATATTTCATATTTTAACTAGGATTGTGAAATTTTTAATATTGACCATCATTATTAACCTTTAAATTTGAGAAGGGGTTACTTAAATTCTCTTTTTCATTCGTTTTGAATCATTGTAGTGTGGGTGGTGAATTATTTGGTGTTTTTCCTCCATCATTGGTTATCTTATTCAAATGAAATAGGTATTTTATTTCTTGATGACCTTTATTTTGACATATAGAAAACTTATTATTCCACAAATGAAAATCTCCTCCATTTTCCATTCCATGGTATGATAATAATGGATGTCTCAACATCATCCATCCAATAATTTTTTATTATAATTTCTTTTGAATTCAATATTTTTTTCATATTAAATATATGAGACTATTAGAAAACTCAAATATCAATTTTCAATATGATATCACATAAAATATTTCATCCATAGCTACTGATGTCTATTATTTAAAATTACCCTAAGATACATTGTTTTATGTCACTAAAGAACAATTAAACCATAAATTAATTTTTGAAGATAATACTAGAATAATACAATACATGCCTCGAAAAATCTTCATCAAATGTATTAATGGATTCATTATCCTCCTAATTTAACTAAACTAATTCAATAGATATTTTTTTTATGAGGAAATGGTATGCAATTCTTTCAAAAAATAACAATTTCTCCTCATTCCACTACATGAAGTTAATTTATACCAATGGATTCATGTACATGATGATAGTAGACCAATGATCTTCTTCATATGATGAATAATAGACATTGAAAATAAGTTTTCAATGCTCTAAAAACTAGAGAATGGGAAATATATTTTCAGTGGAACTAATCTATTTCATATAAACTAGTTGATCAAATGGTCAACTAAAATAGTATATATGTTACTTTTGAAGTAATCAATAAAATATTATACCTCCCATTTCTCATTTTGTATATCAAAATGATTCATTACATTAAAATGATTTATGATAAAAAAAATCATATTTTTCATTCTATCTCCCAAAAAATGTGGTTTATCATGTGTAAAATCATTTCATTTTTTAACACATTCAGCATTAATATCATTACTTAGGGTTTTAGTCATTGAGTAAAAAAAAATATAGGTTGAGTGTTAGAATAAAAATACGAGCCATGAGAATTGATAATATATACCTGACTAGTTAGGAAATAATCGAAGCCAATATGTCTCAAAAAAACTCATTAGGGTCGACTTCATGAATCTATACCTCTTCACGAACAGTCAGAGTTCATGGATATCAAGTCTTAGAAATCCCCATGAAATTGCTCAAATCTATGATGGAATACCTCCATGAGTTCGTTGGTGGTTCAAACCCATGGGATGGATTGATGGTTTCTACCGTGTATCTGATGGATCCATGTGCATTCTATAAGCCCAAAAATTCCTTCTCAAACCACTTCCTGTATTTTCAAAATCTATTTTATATAAATATGCCCCCATTCCATCCATTGTAAGATGGTTACCCAACCTTTCACTATCTAAAATGATCACAATTTTCAAACCTCTTGAGCATAAAAAATGGACCATAAATGGATCATCCAAGGTACCTAGCCTTCTTGAAACCCCCCTTTTCTATGTTCTAAAATCTTATAACCAATGTATTGATTCTTTCCATGGAGGACTAATTCATTTGATAATTATGAGGGTCCTAGGATGAACGTGAGGATTTTTGAAGAATTAATCCTTTGTGACTAACTCATCTCATTCATCATGACATCATCCTAAGGTCGGGTCACCATATTTTTGTAAGCCTCCTCTTTTGTGAAGCACCTTGCCTCCATGAATCACCTATGATTTTTGAATAACCCTTATTTGGCGATATATGATTTAGGAATATTTTTATTTTTACCTCTACATGATGTATTTCTTATATACACACTTCTTTGTAAAGGATGAGTTCTCAACTCCCCCACACCAATCCAGTATCGGTTCAGTAGCACCAAAAGTCCCTAGGTGACACATTGCACCCAATCTTGTGGACCCTCTATGTAAAAATATGATTTAAATTCCCACTTACCATTTTCTTCTCATCATAAGAATTAAAAATCTCATTTCCTTATAGCATAGACACACTATCTTGGACATTATGATTGGACAATCCTTCTCCTGGTTGTATCCTAGTGCTGCCAATGGAATTCCCCTCCCAATTTTGCATGATCTTATTAGGACACAGTTGTGTTTTGTTTATATTTGTTGTCAATAGATGATATATGGCTGAAGTCAATAAAAGGATTGATTTTTTTTAGAATCACCCCATTAGAATGACCATCACACACTTCCAAATGGTAAGAGTTAATGGATATAGGCCATAAAATTGAGGAACACGATCAAGACTATCAGTATAAGAATCATAACTAATACTCCAGTAAGAGTAAATTAGATTCAGAAATTTTGAATGAAGAAAAGAATAAGAAATGTTATTAAACATCCAATATAAATATGATGATTCTTTGATATTTTTTATGTTATCATAAATCATATGTTGATTGGGATTCTTATGGTGGAAGCCTTACAATATAAAGGGGAATTTATTATCCTTCCAATGGTATTGAGGAACTAATGGAATGAATAAAGTTAATGGAAGTATGTAAAGTTTCAATACATCCTAATTGAATCTAGACAAAGATGATCAAAATATAAAACATTTTCATAAATAATGTATAATTCATGATACTAGCTACTGCATTTATAAGAATGTATAATATGATTACATGTGTCGGTGACATTGCTCACTAATGTGAGTAACATTAGACATAGAAGGACGAAGATCAAAAATATAAGAAACATCGGTCTTACAATATCAGATGTCATAAAGATCGATCATGCTGAAGTGAAAATGTAACTACTGACATTGGTCCATCTAAGGTGGAAAGACATCGATCTGTCATAACAAATTATGACACTTATTCATATTTCTGGTATCATTTATATATTTTTTGAGAAGTATTATCATAAATATAATGTTTGATTATTTTTTATTAGAAGTGATGATTCATCATATTGATTTAGAGAACAATCAACCAAATAAAGACCAACAATGTTTCTAATCATTGTCATTAGGTTGAATTATATTTTAATTGGGACAAAAGGAAAATAAGTCATTATCTTTTCTCATTAAATTGGGTCAAGAGGAAAATATAAAAATTATACATTTTGGTATTGATCCATCAGATGCATGCTGATACCGATAAAGTGATTCGACGTTGAACTTCATTGGATATAAGATCATTTGAATAAGAAATTGAATAATGGAACAAATACATTAATGATATTTTGGATGTCCTATAAAAGAAATCATAACAAACATCTACATGAGTTGAAATTTATTTTTTACAAGAGTACATCGTAAAGGGACATCTTTTAATTTTCATATGACTTTATAATAATGAAAAATGAAGATGAAGAATCAGACTGAAGTAATCATTACTTGAAGAAGTAAAATGTTTTTTTAAGATTAAATAAAGTCCCAAAATTATTTTTGAGAGTGGAATAATTCAAAGATAATGAAATAATTGAATGAGAAATTTAGGATTTACCTATTTCATTGACCGGGAAGGGATAATTTTCCCACCTTTTTCATTCGGGGTATCCTATAAAAGGAGAGAACGGTACATTTATAAATAGGGTGGATCTTAAAATTTTATTGTTTATTGAGAGAACTGACTTTTTTTAGGTATTTAGTTTCCAACTAGAATTTTTTTATTAATTTTTAAAAGATCAATGGACTAAGGTTTAATCCAGTCATCAAAGGAGGTTCCTCTGGGTGATGTTTCATCGGAACATTCCCATTAGAGTGAAATCATTGGAGAGACATACATTAGAGAATGTTTTTTCAAACTGAGTTCTATTTAATAGAGGAATTGTGAGCTACCAATTGATTTCCTACTCGACTAAATAATGACGAGAAATAGTGGAAACATACAAAGTCTAATCAGACAGAGACCATCAAACAGATTTTATCAGACTAAAGCAGATCAAACTAACTTTTACTATGGGATTTTCCCAAGAAATGTTTATAGGGAATTTCAAAAGATCAAGAAGATTATTAGATAATTTTTTAAGATCATCAAGATTTTACATGGGTAATTTTTTATTATTATTACTTGTTGTGGAATTAAAATCATTCTAATGTGGAACAGAAAATAATAGATAAAGAGAAGTTTGTAACTGTTGATCATTACAATTTTCATAAAAGGCTGGATTTTTTTTGTTGGGGTGTATAACTAGCTGTTAGAAGTGGATAATTAAATGGATAGTGGGGGGGTATACCGAACTATATCATGAATGCTTCATCTGGTAATGTATAATTTTTAAACTCATGTGCCTTTTTAATCCTAAAATAAGATAGTTAAATAATCCATTTGGTTGCACTATCCAACATGGAAAGGAGTTTATATTTGTACCGAACCTTTTAAATATCAAGTGCTACCTTTTCATTCTATTTTATTAATATGAATGGTATGTTTGAAAATAAATATATGATTAGATCATAACATTAAAATGTTTAAAATGTTATGAAAGTTTACTTAATAATATAAGAAATATTTTTATAGAATATAATGGAACCACTGATTTACCCCCCCCCCCCCCACTCAGTGGTCTCGATCCTGTTAGGAAAAAATATATTTCAGAGGAATATTCCCTTTGAAATATAAATATATGATAATGGATAATTTCAATTTAGTAAAGAATATGGTTTTTATTGTTTTCATGGAAATTACTAGCCTGGTTGGATAAATAGGATGTTTCCCTATCCTCTTTGATAAGTACATGTAGTTAGAGTTGCGACAATAGTGGGATTTCCTCCAAAGAATAAAACTGTATTGATATTTAATGAAAAGATAACTATAAAATTTGATAAAAAATCATCGAATGATTTTGTGATGGCTCGCACTAGTGATGTCTATGCGATAATTATGGGGTTCTTAATGGCTTGTAAAAAGTGGGATATGTTGAGAAATATATATATTAATATTTAGAATGTTATGAAAACCATGTTTAAAATCTAGATAAGTGTATTTTAGGATTTGAAAAATAATTATGATGAATTTTTTGATAGTAACATTAATAGAGTAACTGATATTTAATGTAATATCTGTTGTTATTGTAAGAAACTAGAAGATTCACTAATTATTAAAAGACTTATGATAAAAATTACACACATATTTGATTCTAATGATTCAAATTTGTAAGATCATAAAGATTTATATTTAATTGAAATTCTGAATATCGTGGAGGAATTTGAAATGATAAAATCCCAATCTTTTAAGAAAATGGAAGATAGATAAATGTATTTCAAAGAATTGTTAAAAATAAAAAACAATGATAATGAATCTAAATAAGAATATTGTGATTAAGAGTTAGAGGAAAAAGATTATTATTTCAATAAAAATGTTTCTATACTTTCAAAGAAATAAAATATGATATAATGGACAAGTAAAACACTCAAAGGATGGGAATGTGAATGGAAAAGAAAATTGTTTACAAAACTATCCAACGAAGAAAATTGAAGAGTATGAGTCTTAAGGGTATTTTAAGAAACCTCAAAATCTAATTTTGAATAAATAGTAATAAATATTTCCTTAGAAAAGGAAGAATAATTATTATCTTATAAAAATTAAGAAGAATGGTTCTGCATCTTTTTAGGGATAATATAATAAAAAAAATTCATTTCTAATGTCCTGAATAGAAGTGATTTTTTAATATGGGATGGAAGTTATAAAGAAATTATAGATATGGAATAGATTACAAAGAGAATTTGGAAATAAATTATGGAAAATACTTAAAATAATATATGAAGAATGAAGTTGAAAAAACATGTTGACAAAATAACTTCTAAGTGTAATTATTGGATTAAGAAAGAAGATAAAAATATCTATTTTAAAATATATCAGAATGTGTTGATTGGTGACCGTGATTGAAAAAATTAATGTTATGATGAATGATCAGGTGAAAATGAGAACCTCAACATTAAATAATCTACACACATTAAATAATGTAAGAAGAAAAATTTACAGTTAGTTAAATCTGAAAAAGATGATAGATGCTTTAAAAGTTTATTTGTCGGAGAAAGGAGATGATTTTTTAAAAAAAAAAGAAATTATTCTTATAACATAATGTGAGATAATAAATATAAGATAAAACATCACCATGTTAGTTTATTTTAATGGTTAAACTTTTAATAAAGGTGAAATGAAAGGTTTATGAATGAAGGTCTGTGGGGAAACATATTTCCACATGAAATATGAGATTTATTTAGGAAAGAACCATCTTATGAAAAAATTTCTATGATTTTTGAATAAATAAAAAAATGTTATAAATATTTTTCACTATCAGTATGAAAAATCACGATTCATAGGTCATTGTTGGTGTTGGGGTGTTTTTGGATGTAGAGCTTATTCATGTGGGAATAACAAGTCTCTACCAAGAAACGAGTTTGAATAAAGGGGTATCTATGACAATAAAATAAGATCAATTGTTTCTCAATATTATGTATGACTAAAAAGGGAAAATCAAATGATGTAGAAAGCTGAGTATCCTACGACAGTTAAGGAAAGTACGAAATTAGTGCAAGAAAAAATAGTGATTAGTTATTTGGACAAAATAAGTAGACATGCCTATAAAGTTATTAGAACCACAAATATCAGAACATGAAAAAGGGAAGAGAATGGTTTCTAATGATGTGAAAAATGTTTAAAAAAATATATCAATAGAATTTGGTTTTCAAATTCATAAAAATTCATAATATGTGAGAAATAAGGGAATTTTACTAAATTTTGTTTAACTATTCTTAAAAAACAAGAGGAATTCTTGAAGGATTTGTTACAATTTCAATGTAATAATAATGAAACTAAATATTAAAATGAGGTTAAATAATTATTAGAAAATTATACATATAGAAATAAACATGTTTCGAAATATGAGAAGGCTGAACAGAAAGAAGAAAATACATCCAATCAAAAATATAAGCTGAAGAAGAAAATATCAAGGATGAGAGATGACTCTCAGTCCAATATTTTATTCAAAGAATCTTTGCAGTTCCTCATTATTCCAAAAATATTTTTATTTATACTAACATAAATGTAATTGAAGGACTTCGAATAAGGATGATCAAGCTTAGTCAGTTACTTTTCCATTAAAAGAATGTAACAAGGTTCGAAAATATGAGTTCTTGGAACATTTTTTTATTCAGCTGAACATTGTGATATGATTTTTGACATGGGTATATGTAACTTTTATCTTAATCAAATCCTTTAATTATTTTCCTCCAAAAGATATTTTTTAATGAAACAATAAAATGTATTAGATGAATGTTGTGTTATGGACATTATTGATAAACATGATTATACACTCATGTATTACACAACAGGTTCACCCATGTAGAAATAGAATAATTTATTTAAAGTCTCAATGTTATGGAACTCATGTAATACTTATTTTATCTTAATGAAGAGTCTCAAGATTCTGAGATGAAATGTTACAACCCTTTAAAATGAGATAATTTTTCAATAAATGGGAAAAATGTCATCATGTCCCCTTGGATTTTGGTTGTTAATAAGGGAATGGGAAAAGGAATAATGGAGAGATCAAAAATAGGGGAAGCAATAAAGAAATGATGAGAAGAAAATGTTATTTGGGGTTGTTTTGAAGTGGGTATTGACAAAAAATAGAGAGAGGTATATTTTTAAGCCCATGTAGTGTTTTGGTAGTATTTTTTATCAATAGAAGATATATATTTAAAGGTGAGAAGTAGTGGTACTAGAGTCCAGAATCACCCCATTAGGATGACCATCAAACTCATCCCATCAGCATGATTCTATAGATCAAGGCTGTTGTAATGAGGAATAAGATCTAGAGTATTTTCATGATAATTGGACCTAGTCAACCTATATGAGGATATAATATCCTGATATTCGAGATGAGGAAAAGAATTTGGGAAGTCATAGAACTTATAAAGTAAATCTAAAAATTCGTTAATGTTCAAAATTTTCTCATAATGCAAGATAATTACCGTTTATGAAGTCATCTCGGTGGGGATTTTGTGTAATAATTTTGTTGTTTTATGTTCTTTTATTTGGTGTTATCACTTTAGGTGTGTTTGGTTGGAGTTTTTATGAAAATTTGAGAAAATGATTCTGTGAAAGGTTGGAACACACTAAAGAAAAACCTTTTTCCTAACCAATATAACCATGGGAATCTACATAGAGAGATTCTCATGGCTAGTGCATGGTTTAGAGTCCAGGAACCTAGACCCCAGAAACCGTGGGACCCTATAAAAGAGTGGTCTGCACCGTCGGTGCACGGTTTCCCCTAACCATGTGCCACTGCCTAGGAAACCGTGCATGTGGTTTTATATCACTCTTTTTTTAAATCTACTGAATCCCTAAAACATCTCTTATTAAACATTGTATTGGGATTGGATGATTTTTGGTGATTCTATGGATTTTCAAAGGGGTTTCAAGGACGTTTGACTTCAGTTAATTTATATTCAAATCTAGAATTGAGTATCCTCTCTTCTCCCAGAAAGTTGATATCATCCTCATCCCAATACTATTATTTTTTCTCTTATTCCTCCATATTTTGGTAGATTTTATCCTTTGTTTCATTAGATTTATACCGTTTAGTGAGATATTGATCTTTGATTAAATATCTAGATCTATATTGATTTGATCTTCATATCACAGATCATGATTTAGAGATTATGTACGGATCTCAGATATAGTATTTTGTGCACCTCATATTTTGTAGATTTCCATATAGTGAACGTGTGTCAATGAAACTAGGTAGGGTTCATATTTATGATTCCCATAGATTTTGATTTTATAAATGTTTGAAATATTGTAGAAATTTTAGCTTTCTTTATAAATAGTGTTATGAAATATTATTGATTAGGTTGAATAATTGATTTATCAAATGTTGTTGAATTAATTTTTTTATTAAAGAATTCATCATGAGATTAAGGGTTAGTTCTTTTGGATAGTCTATTTGGGGTAATTTACTATGAGAGTAAGGAATGGTAATTTAGATAATAAATCTAGGGATTAAATATGAGATATTGAATAGGATTGAGTGAGATAATGAAACGTGGATTGTTTATGTGCCTTGATATTTGATCTAGATAATTAATTATGGAATTAATTATGAATATTTGAGATAAATAATGAGATAATTAATTATTGATAATTAACTATGAGTTAATATTTTTGTTATTAATTAATTAATTGGTGAATTAATTAATGGGTTGACATATTTAATTAATTGGGGAATAAATTAATTATACTGACACAAATGAATAATTATTTAATCTGCAAGTAAGGAACTAGAAGGATCATTATTTATGAATTAGTTATGTTGGAATGAAGGGTAGAATTGTCATTATGAATTTAGAAGTATCAGTGGAAACATAGTCATTGTTCTTGTGAGTAATGTAATGGTAACATCGTCATTCAAATGATATGTCTCAATCGTAACATGGTCATTTTTCATATATGATAATGAATAGTAATGTGGTCATTCTATTTAGTGATGAATATGGTAACATAACCATATTGAATATAGTTTTTATGATGGTATGATTGGATTTAATGTGTGAGTTCAAATAAAGAAAATAAGGGCACTCTGAGATATGGCCTCACATTAGATTAAACCGAACTCTGACATGAGTCGAATCACGTACTAAGATATCATTTAAAATTTTTATATTATAATCTCCAGCAAGAGTCTAAACATGTATTATGATATGATATTACCTAGGGAACACTTCAGGCTCTAGTATGAGAAGAAGCTAGTAATGAGGTATGAATTTCCATGGGAACCCTGAAGTTGGTAAGATTAAATAAAGAATAAATGATAATGTGATCACTATTTGTTTATGCATTGTATTTTTTTCCTTATATAATATAATACACTAAAATTTGACTAGAAATGGTTTAGACACTATTAGTGGTGGATTACTATGTTTTACTCACACCCTATTCAAGCTGACTGATCGGTACCTGAATAGAATATGTTTCTACAAGACATGCTATGGGAAAAGGCCCTTGATAGGTTGATAGTTACGGATAAATAATGGAAGGGGGAACAAGAAGTGATTAAAGATCCATTTGGGTTCCATTAGTTTCTTTATTATCAATTTTTTATTTAGGAACCTTGAAAAAAATATTTTCATGTTATGTTTCCCCTTTGAGTTGAATATTGGAATTGCAAGTTTGGTTATCTCACGATATTGGTATTATTCTAGTTGATATTGCTTCTGCATTTGTTTATCAACTTCCACTAGTGTTTCACTCTTTTTAAATAGGTTATATTTCCCCCATGACTAACTTACCATCCCCTCACTACTTGTCTATAACCTCTAGTATATGGGGAGGTTCCCGTGAGGCCATGTGACCGACCGGCTTAGTGAACTGTTGCATGGAACCTGTGTTAGGACATTACAAAGTTGTATCATAGAAGTTTTACTTTTTCTCTTCATTTGTATTAATAACTTGGGAAGGTAGACTGGAGACAGGAAAAATTCAGGGCATGGTAATGAGAACATACATTGTAGTTGAAACCCCATGTATGAGGGACAAACCAAGTAATCAGTGTGGTATTGATGTTATTACTATTTTCTGTTACAGATGAATATTATTTCACCTTGGGAAATGCAAATGTGGTGTGATGTGATTATTGTTTATGTAATTTCAGGATTACTTATTTGTGTCCCAAAATGGCATGTGACTTTATTCTGCATGCATCATTCTAGGCACGTAGAATTATTATGACATGCATCAGTTTAGGTACGCACGAAAAAATGTGTTATGTGTATGTTGTTGAGATTGAACTTTTTTCATATCTTTTTAAATTGAAATAAAAATGGATCCTAAAAATGAATTGAGATATATTATAAAATTATGAAAAATGAGAAGAAATGGGATTTTAAATGGGAATCATGTTTAAGATAGTCTGGAAACCATTGTTAATCGGACCTAGGTGTAGGGAGGTAAAAGGTAATAATGATGCCTCAGTTTTGACAGTGTGGTAAGTTGTCAGGAATGGACATTTTGGGACCATTTTCTATTATTCCCCTTAAGTAAATTTTATAAGGATGTATTATGAGAGCTGAGATGTGTGTTTGGATTTATAGATAGCATGACTCCAGGATTTTTACTGAGATATCAACTGAGGGGCATTGCCATGAATGATCTTCTGGCCAGGGAACATGAGGCACTAGTTCTGCCAGCTAAAAAAGAAAGGGAGATGTTTCAGAAGAGATTTTCTTGATTCATGTTATTCATGAAATGTGACCCAAGGAGAGTTGTGAAGAGAATTTCTGGGTAGACAAAGGAGTTTCAGTTGCATCACCCACTGAATTTTATAAAAGAGGGTGGAACAAAGTGAGATGAATTCTTGGTTGATCCCATTTAGACGTTAATTGACCATCTAAATACTCCTATTGAAAGGATGTTCAAGTTAACTACTTACATGTTATGAGGATCAGAAGAGCACTGGTCAGATGTTCCTGTATGATCTGGATAAGCTGGAAGTGTGTTATGGAAGGAATTTTTTGAGTGGTTTTTGGGGCACTACTATCCAGATACATTGAGGTAATAAAAATTAGGGGACTTTATGAGGCTGACTCAAGTAAAAATGGTAGTAATGGATTATATTATATGCTACACAGATCTGAAATTCTCTTTCCCCAACCTTAGTAGGAGATGATACAACTATGGAGAAACATTTCCAGGACGAACATAAGTATGAAATTAACTCACAAGTTAACCACTATTGATAAAAGAGGTTTTCTGATGTAGTGGATTGGGCTCTCATAGATCAGGGGAAGCTGAAAGAGGCTTCCAATGGTACAATGGTGGTTTCTACTGGGAGATATGGAGAAGATAATTTCAAGGGTAAGAAGCACTATTATGATAAAATTATCTAGGTTCGTAAAAAAACTATGTGTCCAAGTGGAAGGGTCAGTTGTACAAGACCATACTATAGTGATCTTACATCAATGTTGTAGGTATGAACCCTATCATCAACATTGTCCATGACCACTATTAGTCTGACAGCCTTGATGATGGATGGAACATTTGCAGATGTTCTGTTGGATACATCGATAGATGGAAGGCGATGGAAGAGCAATGTAGAGTTAGACCATATGAAGGGGGTCTTCTACACCCAATCTGACTCACTACTAGAGTTCTAGTAGTCGAAGTTGTAGAGGTGGTGGGAATGGTTCTTTGGGGAAAGAGTTCACATATCATCAGAGTGGTGATAATTAGGGGAGTCATATAGAATCAAAAGAAAGTGGGGTAAGGCAGTTACATGTTCTAAAACCTGCACTTTTGGAGAGTGAGGTTGGGCCATCGACAGTAAGAGTTACCATTCTAGTATCTTATACATGAGATATTACCTTATTTGATACTAGTGCATAACATTCCTTCATATATACAAAACTATTTAATTGTTTGAGTTTGGTAGTCGAGTTTCTTGTGTGGGGTTATGAATATCAATTTTCCATTGAGAACCCAGTCTAGATATATATGTTTGTGAAGAGGTTTTACTCTAGATATTGGGGAGTACAATATTCTATTGGATCTCTATGTCCTTGATATGGTAGACTTTAACATAATAATGTGTATGGGTATTCTAGTCACATAATTATCCCATATTTATTTTTACCATATGAGAGTGAACTTAACATCACTTAAAAGAGGAAATTGCATTCACTATGGGGAGAAGGAAATATGGGCCGGCTGAGTAGGGCCAATTAATCCACAATTGGAATAGCTCATAGCCCATGTTAGTAGTATTTTTTTTGGATAATGGTGCTACAAATCATGATGTATTTCCACTACTTGTGTAACTATTTCATGATTTATTTCTGGAAGACTTCTCGGGACTTCAACCAGAGATGGATTCAGAAATCACTATTGATCGCATGTTAGGTGCTAAATTTTTTTAATTTCAATGATACTTAATGGAACCAACTAAGCATCAAGATCACAAGAATCGGTTTGAGGAGCTAGAGGATAAGAGATTCATCCATCCATGTTCGTCACTTTGGGGTTCTCTGTTGTTGTTTTTGAAGAATGAATATGGAACACTATTGTTGTGCATCGATTATCAGAATTTGAATTGGATGATCTTGAAGAACCAGTATCCTCTTCCACACAATAATAACCATTTCGTTTAGTTGAGAGGAGGTTGCATGTTCTCAATGATCGAACTATGTTTTGTGTATCATTATGTGATAGTTCGCACTTCTGATATACTGAGAACTACTTTTAGGAGAGGGTATGGCCTTTATTAGTTCGTCGTATTGTCATCTGAGTTGTAATAAGTTCCAGAAGGGTTAAAGGACATGATGAATAGGATCTTTCAACCATATCTGGAATAGTTTTTTGTGGTGTTCATGGATTAAATAATTGTGTACTCCAAGACTCATGATGTTCATGCCCAACATATTGACATCATCATGAGTACATTAAGATAGCAATGATTATACACCAATCTATCTAAATGTAAGTTTTGGATTGACTAGGTACACTTTTTGTGGAACATAATCTCAATTGAAGGTGTTTTAGTGTACCCAAAGAGAGGTGAGGTGATAGATTCATGGATCTATCCCAACAACATATTCGATGTCAGAAGATTTTTGAGGTTAGCTGGATATTAAATGATACTCATCAAAGACATTTCCCATTTAACAGCAACACATTAGAACTTTACCAAGAAGGGAATTATATTTGAGTGGAGGAAGCATGATAGAATGATTTCTATGAAATGAATAAGAATATAACATTAGCAACCTTTCTGGTTCTTCTAATATAGGTGAGGCGTACACCTATTATTGTGAATATTCTAGAATTGGACTCGGAGTGGTGTTGATGTAGGGATATAAAGTTGTTGAGTATGGTACATGGAAGCTGAGGCCACCTTAGTATAATTACCCTACACACGACTTTGAGTTTGCACATGTGTTATATCCTCTTAACTGTTCGCAACACCACTCCTTGGGTGAAAAGTTTAATGTTTATACAGATCACAATAGCTTGAACAATATCTTTTCACTGTATGATTTGAATCTTCACCAGTAGAGATGGGTTGAGTATATGAGTTTATTTTATTTTGAGATGGAATATACACCCGATAATGGAAAAATGTGGCTAAATATTTAAGAATAAAACTCATACTTATTTCAGATGTCGAGTGTAGAGTATACGATAATGGTGTTGCTAGCTAAAATGCATGTTCTAGTTCAATACTGTTAGGACAAATGAAACTGATGTCATTTTCAGTGGAGTCTAAACTCTTGAGATATATCCAAGATAGGTATAATGGGGATCCATAGTGCTTGACCTTGAGGGAAATCTCAAAATGTGATGAGACACCTTTAGAATGGATGATAGATGGGAATGAGATCATCTACACCAATAATTTGGGTGTGGTGTGTACGAGGAAGCGAAAGGAAATCATGAGGGAAATCGATTCCTTGAAATGGGTGGTGCATCCAAGTGTGACCATAATGTAATATGACCAAGAAAGATAATTTTAGTTTCCATTCATGAAAAAGAAGATAGCAGGGTTCATGTCATGATGCTACACTTTCCAGTAGGTGAAGGACGAGAATCAATGACCTAGAGATTTCCTGCAGTCATTTCCTATTCCATAATGGAAGTGGAATGACATGACCATTGAATTTTTTAGTACATCTAAAGAAACATTGGAATAATGACACTATTTGGCTAAATGAGGTTTGACTGACGAATGTATCACATTTCTTACCTATAAAGGAAACCATTATAGTATAACATTTGGGAGAATAGCATTTATGGGATATAATTTTGTTGAATGGGGTGGAAAGGAATATTTTTTTAGATATTGATGCACTCTTTAACTCATGTTTCTGGTAGGGTTGGTAGATATATCTTGATAAACATGTATCTTTGAGTATGGATTTCCACCCACAATCATATGGGAAGTCAGTTCGCACTATATATGTGCTTGAGGATATACTGTGGTCGTGTTTTCTAGACACCGGTGGATTATGGGTAAAGAACTTGGTTTTGTGGAGTTTTTATATAACAATTCTTATTAAGAAACTATACATATGGCACCATACGATACTCTTTATTTTAGGACATGTAGATTACCACTACATTGGATGGGGGCCAGTGAGTCTGAGTTGTTGGGACTGAGTCTCGTGTAGTAGACATCAGAACAAGTGAAGTTGATTTGAAAACATATTGATATGGCTCATAGTAGGAAAAAGTCGTATGTTGTAGATCAAGATGCCCATATAGTTTACAGAGGGCGATCATGGGTTTCTTTGGGTGTCACTTATACTGGGTCACCGTAGGATATAAAGGCAGATAAAGTGGGTGCCCATGTTTGTGGGACCATTTGAGATAGTGGAATGAATTGGGCCAGTAGCATACTGATTGGCTCTTCCATAAAAAATATAGTGTTATACATGATGTATTTTATGTGTTAAAAGTATGGTAGTATCACCCCGAACCATCTCATGTGATTGATGAGTATGAAGTTTACCTTGAGATAGATCCATCCTTTGAGAAGAATTTAAAACATTATATTGATCACAGTGAAAATGTTTTTGTGGGGAAAGACTATGTTGATAGTTCATGTGTTATGGAAGCATGGGTGGGTATAGGAGGAGACTTGGGAAGGGGTAGTAGATATGAGATATCAATCGACTGATATTTTTGGCTCAAAATCTTAGTGATGGTCAGATGTGGAGCTCGAGGATGAGTTATTATAAGGTGGGAAGATTGTAAGATCTTGACCTTTTCTAGTGCCATCTCAGAGCTAATTTCATGTACTTATTTTTTTAAGTACCTTTTCATGGAGTTATAACTTGGGATGTGTTTGGGTGGAGTATTTAAGAACAATTGAGAAAATGTTTATATGCACGGTTGGCGCACAGTTTGGGAAACTGGTCCGCCCAGCCCAGTTAACCCAGTGAACCCAGGTAGATAGGTTCGGACAAAAAGTGCATGATTTGACAATACATGTCCCCAAAACCACGAAATTATGCGTCCCCAGATAGATAGTTCTCTAATCTTGGTCCATAGTTTCCCTAACCATGTTCCCCTACTCAAGAAACTACACACACAATTTTGATTCACCCTAAAATTAGTTTTAAAATCACTCAAAACCCCAAAACACCTATTATTCAACATTCTCATGGGATTTGACAATTTTGGGTGATTCATGGGATCTTCAAAAGGTTTAAAAGGACTTTTAACTTCCATTCATTAAGATTAAAATCCCAAAATGAAGATCCACTCTTCTCCCAGTAAGTGGATCTCATCTTGATCCCTATAATGTTCTTTCATCTCTCATTCTTAGATCTTTTGGGGGATTTTATCATTTTTTTTCTTCAGATATAAACTTTTTTTGTGAGATCTGGATATAGGATTGTATATATCAGTCTATATTGATTATATCTTTATATCCCAGATCATTATTTAAGGATTACGTATGGATTTCAGTCATAGGTTGTTGTGCTGCGTGGATTTTAGGGACTTTCGTAGATCGAACAACCATCAACAAATCATTGCGGGTGGATTAATTCTAATACCAATACATGTGGATTTTAGGCATGTATACATGATTGTATAATTTCTATCTTTCATTAGAAAATGAATTCAAAAACATATTTTATTAGGTACACCAGATGATTTATTGAATGTTGTGGAATTAAATGGCTGATTTCAGAACTGTTCATGAGATTAAGGGTCATTTATTTTGGATAATAAATTTTGGGGCAATTAATTTTGAGTTTAATGAATGGTAATTTAGATATTTAATTCAGGGAATAATTATGAGATAATGAATTGGATTGAATTAGATAATAAAATGTTAATTGTTAATGTACAGTGATATTTGATCTAGATAAATAATTCTGGAATTAATTATGAATAGTTGAGATTAATAATGAGATAATTAATTATGAAAAATTAATTATGAGTTATTATTTATGTTATTGATTAACTAATTTGTGATTTAATTAATGGGTTGACATACTAAATTAATAGGGTAATTAATGAAGGACATTGATGTAATTGAGAAATTGTTGAATTAGTAAATAATGAATGAGATGGATAATTTATTTTGAATTAATTATGTGTGAAAGAATGGAAAAATAGTCATTCTAAATTGGGAAGAATCAATTGTAACATGTTCATTATGCATATGAGTGATGTAATGGTAAAAGGTTCATTCCTATGAGATGTATCAAGAGTATCATGGCCATTATACATATGTGGGAAACAATGGTAACATGGTAATTCTTTTAAGAGATGAAGATAGTAACATGGCCATGTTACCTATATTTTGTGAAAATGGTATATTTGGATTTAATAAGAGAATTTTATGAATGATAATAAGGGAACTCTAAGATATGTCCTCACATGAGAATAATTAAAACTTCGTCATGAGTTGAATCTAGTATTACTATATAATATCACCTATTTATATTCTATGCTCCAGCATGTGTCAATATGGGTATTAGGATATGATATTACCTAGGGAATGTTTTAGCATCCGATATGAATAGAGTTTAGTATTGGGGTATGGTTACTCATGGGAACCCTGGAGTAGGAATGATTAAATAAATAATAAATTATAATGTGATAAATTTTTATTTATGCATTTTTTTATCCATATAGAATATCATAACCTCTCTTTTGACCGGACTTGGTCTAGACACCGTTGGTGGTGGCCTACTGTGTTGTACTCACATTCTATTCAAACTACCTGATCAGTAATGGAATATAATTTGTTATTATAGGACATGTTATAATCAATGGCCCCATAATAAGTGTATAGTTGGGGATGAATTTTTAATGAGGTAACCAGATGTGATTCAGGATCCATTTGGGTTTCATTAGTGTCCTTATTTTAAATTATGAATTTTGGAACCATGAAACTTATATTTACATGGAATTTTTCCCCTTTTAGTATTATATTGTGCTTACTTGTTTCGTTATCCCATTATATTGGTATTGTTATGGTTGTTTGAGCTTCTGAATTTTTTTATCTATATCTGATGGTGTTTCAGTATGATAAAAGAAGGTACAGTCTCCCCTTGACTAACTTACAAAACCCTTGTTACATGTTTGCAGCCACTATCGTATGATAAGGTGTTCTTGGAGTCAATTGATTGACCATCTCGAGGCACCATTGTGTGTCACTGAGGTAAGGATGTTACAAAAAAATAATGAGTTATTTTGGGAAGCTTTTTATAAAATCATTATGAAGGAATGGGGGAGAACTGTTGCTGTAAATTATATTGAAACTTGGTTGGAATGCAATTTTTTTAAGGTATGATAAGTTACATTACATTACAATGTATTTTAGACAATTCTAATGATGATTGAAAATTTTATCAAAAATCATAAAGAATTCATGATCCTAGTTGGAGTTTGTGAAAGAAAAAAGAATATGATGTGAAATTTTCTAGATACTCCTCATCAGTGTGAGGAACATCGGATGTAGAAGGATATGGATAAAAAGAATAAGAATCATCACGGTGAGAAAATCAGATATACAGAATTTTGATCATGATGAAATAAATTTTCAATACAAAAACTGGTCGATCAGATATGGTATTGAACATATCCATCATAATGTATTATTAATGAAATTATTATTATCGGTATCCATTATAGATTGGATGAATTTTTTTATCGAATAGAGTGTTTTTTGAATGTTTGAATTGTTGGAAATGATAATGCATTATAATTATTCAGTGATTGATGAATAAAATGATGATCAACATTATATACCATCATTTTCATCATGATAAATTATATTTCAATTGGATAAAAATGAAAAGAATTAAAACTTAGTTCTATTTCAATTTTGTCAATAGAAAAAGAATAAAATTATGGATTCAGAGAGTGATCCATCAAATACATACTGATACTGATAAATTTATCAAATACTAAAATTCAACAGATGTGTGATCTTCGATCTAAGGGAATGAGGAATGTAATAAATAGAATAAAAACATTTTACATGTTGTCTTAGTGAGTTGAATTGTATAAGAATCATGTAATTAAATTAAGGGTTTATAGTAGGATATTTTAATGATATATATTCATTTATTCATATGTATTCATTATAATGATGAATCAAAATGAAGATTCAGAATGAAGAATCAAGATGAAGATATTATTACTTTATGAAGTTTGATGTTTTCATAAAATTTTAGAATCACCAAGAAGACTTATTAATAGTTTAATATGTCAAATATGGAGTCGAAAATGAAATAGAAATTAAGGATCTAGAAATTTTATTTAGTGGGAAGTGTAATTTGTTTTCTGGACGTTGTCATTCTGGGTTTCCAATGAAAGTTGAGAAGATTTCATTTGTAATTGGGGAAGTACATGAATAGTTAACATGCATCGAGATCTCAAAAAAATTTCAGGTATTCAGTTCCAAATAAAAATTTTATTTTCAGGTTGATGATAAGTAAAATCTTCAGATTGAGGTCCTATCTATTCATCAGAGTAAGTTCCAACGGGTGAAATTTCTTCCAAAAAAGTCTATCAGAGTGATCCAATCAGAACAACATCCATATGAGAAAGGTTAATCAGCCTGAGTTCCAACTAAAATAGGAATTTTATCATTAAATTTAGTTCCAACTAAATTTAATAAGGGATATAGAATGAAAAATCAGAATGAGTTCATTCTGATGAAGCCAATTCGAAACAGGTTATTAGACTAAGGAAAATTCAACTAACATTTTCTGATGAAGTTTTTCATAAAATGTTTCTTGATAATATCTCAATATCAAAAAGTTGGATTTAAAATTTTGAATGTTCATGAATATTATTCATATGTAAATTTTTATTCATCTTACTTATGTTGGATTTGATGACATTATGGAGTAGATTATAAAATAATAAATAATTTGAATCAGAAAACTAGGGTTACATAATAGTTTCTAAAGAGGATTGATTGTTTTTATGGGATGTATAACCATCTAGGGTAAGTAGATACTAAAAAGGACCATTCGGGGTATAAAAACTATTGTAGGAATATTTGTACATATATTATTGTATTTGTTCCTGCATGTGCCTTTTTATAGTGGAAATATTATTTCAAAAGAATACATGTTGGTGGGATTATCATAAATTGTAAGGAGTTGTCTATTACACCACACCATGTAAATATTGTGTTCTAAAATATATTTATATCTTTCTCATATGAAATATGTGGATGAGAATACATACCTAAGTGTATTGTAACATTAAAAAGTTTTAGAGGTTATGAATGTTTAATTTAGATGTAAAGAAAAATATTTGAAACCAAAAAAAGGAACCACTAATTCACCCCAAGTGGTCAGGATCATATTTGGAAACAATAGAGATATTTTTATGTAAGCCCATAGTGTGAGGTCTTAGTCCCCTACATCTAAGATGCATGACATAAAACCTCCTAGTCCCAACATCATTGACACATGAAATTAATAAATGACACTTCTCTATGAAATATGTTTAGGATTCTATGTGTTTCAATGACATGGGACGGTATTCACACTTCCTACACTCACTGGGGATGATATCCTCTTCAAACCAAATGAGATCCTCCCCCTCAAGGAATGACATCCTCTATGAGTAGCTGTCATACATAAGCCCTAGACAATCAATCATTAATGATTCCTTTTTTACATGAGTATCCGGTATACTGCTTCTTATTACTCACACCGATCATAATTCATGTGGTTTATAGGTCAGTAGAGGCCATGAAATCCACCCTATCCACCGTATGGGCATTCTCTTAATTGTAATCCCCTACATTTGTACTGACCCTATGGGAAAAATCTATAGATATAATTCGCAATATGAACTCCAAAAGGAATCCTTATATGTGTAATCCCCAAAATTCATACTAACCCTATGGGCCATCTATATAAATAATCCCTAACCTCAAGTCCAGTTTGAATCCACCTGAGTGTAATCCCCAACAAATTTTCTCATCCTCTATGGGAATCCTCCTTAGTGTAATCCCCAACAACCATGCTCATCCTCTTTGGGACTCCTCCTTATGTATAATACCATGAAAATTAAGAACTATGTGGTATTTGATTCTTAACTAAGTGGTATACATAGGAATCCTCCTAGAGTTCCGAACCCAACATCCACATCCACCCAAATTTCCCTAGGTCACATCCCTAGTAAGATCATTCCCCTCACCTGGGAGACCAAATCTCTTCCATGTCCCTTGGGAAGCTCAATATGTAATCCTCACCAAAATTAAATCCAAGAAAAATCTTATTGGAATGGGAAACATCCTCGATTAATCCCCACAATATCCCTAATCGAAACACCCTTTGCAACATGAGCCTCCATACTACTTGACATTAAACCGCAGGGACTGGTCCTGTCACACGATGATAATATATATCACCATACTACTTGGGTTTCAATCCATGTGTTCTAAATAGGGTATTTAGGATTCCTATTTGTGGTTCAATCACGACCATTAGTTATACAATTCATGTTCTCCCTCTTATAGATGAACATTGTTGATCAACTTCAATGGGTGTTTTGAACAACCTTGAATCTGTGACATAATCCATTTTTAATACACACATCCTAGATTCGCCTTTTTGGTGCATTTTAATACATCCATCAGGAAAAAAAATTGTGCTCCCTAATAGGGAAGTATTCCCCTAATTGACCTCTTAGGGTGTACCAATAAAAATTCCATCAGTGACAAGTTCTCTTAAAAGGACACACCTCTCTATGGTCCTCCAACAGGGAACTCCAATCCATCCACCTTCATGGTGTAACATCATTCCTATATGGTACACACCTTCTATATTTGTATCATGGGGTATTATGATTCTTCCATTTGTAAACATATGTGTCTCAAAACATCTTTCCAAGGGATGCACCTTCATGGTCCGCCTCAATAAGGTTCCCTGACCAATATTTCGTCTCTCTAAGATGTTAATCTCATATCTTGTTCCATATCTATAGTATGTTATTATACATATCCATATGAATATAATATTTTGATATGAAATACACACCTCTTGAAAAAAAAGTTATGCTTTATATTAAATCCATTGAAGATATTCACACATCACGTTAGTTACCATATAAAAAACATTGGATGCATGAGGTGAAGGCATTAAAAGATATATTCCATCATCAAAAAATAGATCATGGTCAAAATGGGATGCATTGGTTCCTTCAACTATTATGAATCCATTAGAATGCCTACAAAGAGGGAAAATATATGTGATCATTTTTTACAGCAATCAAACATGCCAGTGATGCCCAACTTGACCACTCTCTTGAGAAAATGGTTGATGCCCTGTTAAGACCCATTAGAATATCTAGACATGATATTTGTAATTAAATGTAATCCAAAAAGATATGGAAGTAGGAATATGTTCCAGAAAAATAAATTAACTTTATGAGGAAGACTCAAACTATGAAAAGGGTTCTAATAAGGAATACTTGGAAGGAGGAACTGACATCCCATCATCTCGTTTCGATCAAAGATAATACATTTTCAATGAATGTGATGAAAGATGGACTCATTTAGATTTTGAGAATATGGGGTGGTGATAATGCTAGGAAACATTAAGATGCATGGAGAGATCCTCATTTAATTATTCAACAATATTGATAAACAATAATCATGTTGTGAAACATATAATCATGAAAAAACATTAATAATATTTCAAAATCATCAAACATTCTTTTAAATCTATGACACCTTAAGTGAAACATAGGTCATACATGATCATTATATATTCAAATTCATAATATGTGATTCATAATGAAAATGTGAATTACACTAATAATATACCATAATTTTGTAAAATAGGGGTTCAGTTATGGAAAATCACTATAAACCATAATGGTAGCTGTGATATACTCCACTAACACCTTCATAGATTATTAACCCTTGATGAATATATTCATGAACCACATAAACTTCTAGTATCAAGACAAGTATTTTTATTAGAAAACAACATTTCCTTATTTTCTATAAATTCGGAATTTATCATATACATTAAATTATCTTATGTGTTCCCACTGAAGACCATATCCTAGTTTCCATATGTAACTAAAACATTCTATGATACTAACTATAGGGGCTCTTACATTTTATAAAAAAATCACATATTATTATAAGAATATTTATTATCAACATCATTATGAATAGAAGAACCATAAATATTTATAAATATTAGAGACATGTATACATACAAAATGGTTTTATAAAATATATATATTTTCTCACCCTTAGTTATATATATATATCACCCTTCTTAGAAATGTCATACATTATAAATTTTTTCATATCCTAGGAAATGAGAACCTATTAATGGGTAAGATCAGATGCTCTGTAATGGAAAAACAATATTTATAAATTGATATTTCTATATATATTGAGAATAAAGATAATGATAACATGATATCAATCATTGGAAATCATATGAACTAATTCATAGATCAAGAACATGAGTCATTATGTAATTCATGGTATCTTATAAGACATTTATCATAAATGGGTCAAATACCATAATCTATGAGAAAATTAAATGGGCATAAAATTTACTATAAAAGAGTAGAAAAAATTATAGTATAATCATATATATATAAATCATATTTTAATTATAGACATACAATCTTTCAAAATTGTTAATTTGTTCCTTCTTTGGACTTGGAATAAGCTCTTCTTAGCATTCTTTCAAAATTGGGGTAACCTCTAGTGTACCCTCTATTTCAAGAGTGGGATAACCTTCCATGTAAATATTAAGCTCATTAAACATGAACCATTACCTAATTCATTTCAGGGATATATAATTTGGGCCCATTTATATAATAATAATAAATCCATTCATACGTATTCCACAAGATCTTAAAACATGCTTCATAACATAAACCTCTGAAGAAAAAATGGGATTCATTTAGAATTAATGACTATAACCATTAAAAATATAGATAAATAATAAATATGTTATAATTTGATCATATCCAAAATTTAGCATAAGTTACATCAATTTTTGTAAAATACTATAAAATATCATAGGAATATTTCTTGATAAAAAGATTATTTTCATTTTTAAATCAAATTTTAAAAATATTAAAAATATTAGAAACTTTAGGGAAAAATTTTTCATCAAAAAAAAACATATAAAATGGTAAATTATTCTTCAATCAATTATGAATTCATGATGGGGAAAATTTCTTTTTTTTGTTAAAATAAAAATTCTTTTTAAATTTTTGTTAAAAAGGTTATAGTACCTTGTTTGGGAAATTAATAGAATATTTCTTTTAAAACATATTTTAAAAACATAATCATAGGTTATAATGACTTTAAATAATGAAATTATAATATATATATTTTTTGAAATTTTTTTAAATGATATTGAAGAAAATGGGCTTTCAACTGAATAGAGAAATAAAGTATTTTTTTCTTAAAAATATTCTGTAGGTACCTTGAGTAACTGAAGTGATGAAAATGAAAGGAAAAATTAAATTATCCAAAAATAACAATAATAAAATAAAATTGATTTTATTTATTTTGAAATTATCATATAATTTGATTCAATAAAAATTCAATCATACAAAATACATATTAAAATGAGATTGAAATCTACATGTCTTTCCACTATGATAATATTCGAATTAAAATATCATGAAATAGAGGATCATATATTAATATCTATATATATCCCCAGATATTTCGTGATAATTATCATAAAATAAATTCAAGTGTAGCCTATAAATCTTATAATAGTAACAAGTGGAGAATATTAATGTGTCTCACAAAAATAAATGTCAGATGAAAATCCCTTACATCATTTTCAAATTGCATATAAATTTATTCAAAATCTAGTATATAAAATTTATAATTATTATAGATATAAAATATTTTCATTTTTATACATATAATATCACACATCATCCCCTTGTAAAATTTAAACACCCATTTTTAGATAATTCCAAATTAAAATTGATATTTCTGGATATTGAATGTCTTTTTTTTATAATTTCCCTACTACTGTTATGGTCCCTACACATTGATCATGTTTAGATCACCTATGTAATTTTATTTATGTTATAAATATCGTATTTTTTAATTATCCATGTATATTTAATCATCCATAAAATACAGGGATAAAAAAATGAGTTATATGATTCAATGAGATGGTAGGATATACGATTTCATGAATACTACTTTCAAATTTTAAATTATGGAGAAAAGAAAGACAAATAATAATGAACCATTTTAAAATAGCTATATTTAAATTTATAAAAATCATGTATATTTAATAATAAAATCTTTATTACCATCCATGAAAAGTGGAAATGAAAAAAGGATCACATCTCTTCATAGAGGTGGTAATCTGCAGGTATGAAAGATTGAAATTATTATTTTCTAATAAAAGAGGTCACAAGAAGATATATATGTTATTATAATTAAAGAATTATATAAATACTATAAATATTGAATATATAAAATTTAAATAATCAATATAGTATTCCATGATATTTGGTGACGAAAAATGAATTTTATCTCTACGTGGATGCGGAAGTCGACACATACTACTGAGCTATACAATCAATTTCCATTTGATGGAAAATTTGGTCTATAATTATAGTTCCATAATCACTGAAAAATTAGATTAAATTTATAATAAATATGTTTTTTTCATGATTGATAACAAATATTTATAGATGGTACTAGAATAATTTAATTGAAGTAGATTGAGTAGGAATATTTCATTTTCTTTAATAGGACTCTTTTATATCCCTTCTAAAGGACCCTTTTTATATTATTTATGGAAGACCAGAACATTAATTTAATTTAGAGTGAAGTTTTTAATATAATTGGATATATTTTGGTAATGAAATATGGATCATATTTTTGTAAATAACAGAGAGTGGGGTGACCATTAATAACAGATATAAATGATACATTTTTTATTAAAAAATTACTAAAATATAAATAAAGTAATTATTAAGAAAAATCATTAAAAATATACATCTATTTTATGAAAAAGATGAAATTATTTTGATATCATCATCCAATTAAATTTAGATGGTTTTTGTGTCATTTTAATCCTTGTATTTCTCTTTAACCCATTGGTTTACACATTTTAATGTTAACTATGATAATGACTTTTTAATATTATAGGGTTATAATTTTACTTAAAAGTTAAATATTGGATCATAAATGTCATATGGATTGTTTTTTCGACAATTTATCATCTTAAATTTTCTCTTAAAATATTTTTTTGGTTTTAAAAATAATTTTTTCATAATAATTTTTTCATAAAATATAAATAGTGTCATTTTAAGAATAGTTAAAATAATTTAATTGGGAAACTACATTAATGAAATGTAATTAAATTATTTACCATTCATGTTTATATATTATTTTATATTAGTCTATATAATTTATGAGGATCTATAATACCCCCTGACAATATTACATTTATTTTCTTAAAAACATTTATGTGATTTTTCTACTATATAGAGTTACACTATGTTGGCTCTATGTAACCATTTAATAGAATTATTTCATATATAAAAAATTGCCTTGATAAAATAAATTTATTTCAAATAAAAAATTTGAAACTAACTATTCCAAATGTTATGAATATTTAAATATTATAAGGATATTAAAGTCAAGAAAGTGTAATTTTGAATTTATTGTTTTCTTAAATTATTTTAATGGTCATACTAAAGAAAAAAATGGACCATGTGTCCAAATATTCATGAAAAAGATGTATCTAGAAATAATTCACTCATATAATAGGATAATGAAAAGATTTATAAAAACTAAAATACATATCCTAGATTTTTAACCATGATTTCCATATTTCACCCTTTCCAAGGAGATAAATATTTATCATTGTCACTATTCCTAATGAGAAAAAATAAATGTGAACTATTTAAAAAATTTGTTAATATTTATTCCTAATATATAATCTATTTTATAAAATTAAATTCATAAAATTGGTTGTATTTAATTTCAAATTAAAATCACAAAATAAGAGGAAAATCGGTTTTCCAAAATAATGTTTTTAAGCATAATTATTTTTCTTCCAAAATCCAAAATGAAATTTATTCCAATGACCATAATTTCATCACTAAAAATTTAAATTAAATAATATTATTTTTAAAACTATGTATAATGAAAATGTAATTTTTAAAATTAGATAAATGAAAATAAAAGTTTCAATAAAAATATTAATTTTTCATTATTCAATGAAAATCAGTATTTTCAAAAACAAATACCAAAAACACACTATATTAAAATTAGGATATATTAAATTACAAAATAAAATTATTTTTCTCAAATACAAGTTATAAAAATGGAATAAATTAGTTATATTATTTTAGAATAAAAAACTATATATACCTTCTTTGAAACCAAATATAGTTTTTCATATTTTAATGACTTTTCCAAAAGAAAATGTGTAAATAATAATCAATATATTTACATTATAGAAACCATCCAATTTTTTAGATTGTTCTTCTAATTCATTTTTCTATTTTAACTGTAATTTTATAATGTTAAACTATAGTGTTGTCCATTAGAATTCCGGGTAGCATGTAACTCCAGCCATCAACGAAGTAAAATTTATTTCAATAGATATTTATCAGAAAATCTTATGTGGTTATAATATATTAGTGGGACGAAGTAATGTTTTTTGAAAATGAAAAAAAAATAAAAAAAATAATAATATTTCTATATATCTGTAATTTATTAATTATTAATTAATGATATGTTTGAAGATCTATTAAAAATATGAATATTTTTTATTTCTTATTTCTTATATAATGATTTATATATGCTAAAAATATAGATTTTAATTAGTATATAGGAAATATATTTAAACAATTTGTTTTGTATTTAGAGGCTTTATATCTTAAAATCAAATTATATAGTGTAATAATTCATATGTGAAGATTCTAAGGATAATCTATTATGGTAAAAATATCATAAGGGGGGTTTTGAATCATACGATTGAAGAAAATGGTTACATCTATTGATATTATTACTATAATACAACCACAATGTTCATGAGAAAATAGACATACCCTTGTCCCTTATTGAGTAATCCTGAAAATTAAAATATATGTTTCTATAAGAGTGAATGATAACCCATTTCATTAAGAAGTTATCTTCATTATGAATAATTAAGAATATCAAATTTATTTATTGGAGTTTCTAATGTCATTGCCATGAAACAATATTTCACGCTAATAAATATATTAGATTTTACCATGAAAAGACCAATTATTGAAGAAGAAGATAATGAATTGGAAAGCAAACACAGATATGTTGACGAATAAGTTGATAAATTTCTGTTTGTTTGAATTTTAATTAGAAATTTCAATTTAAAAATGAATCAACTGATAGGTACAAGATATAGAAAATTGGGATCGTGCATTCATGTTGTTAAGGTACCATGCATAGAGAATAAAAAAATATTTTAAAGATAGTTGAATGGATATAGTAATCATAGATATTATTCATCATAAGGAAAGAGATAGGAATTTTAGGATAGTTTTTGTTCAATTATAAAATAAAAAAATTGAAATCATGCTACTATAAATTGATGGAAGTCATATTTTATTAATGATTCTCAGGTCTTAGCAAATCAATTTCTAATTCATGGAATTAGGAGGAGGTCACATTACACTATCATTAGAATATATTTTTACTTAATTTCATGGATAAACTCATCTAATTATAATCTACATAATGATACTACTAGACTACATAATCTTAGGTGAATCTATGTCCTGAAAAATACCATGTACTCATTTCAAGTAGTAAACCATGTAAAAAAATTTCATCGTTTCACTTTTTTTTCTAGGTTATTTTAGAGAAATCATATTAATCCCTTTAATAGGTGAATATTATTTTTTCTAAAATAAAATTGAATGTAATTTTAATCACTGATTCACCTCCCACTTTAGTGATTTCTGATTAACTCAGAGTGTCTTTTCAATTTGCATTTTAATATTGTTCCTCACACAAATAATTAAACATGTGGGATTATTGTAAATGTCAAATGAATCCTTGATTGTAATTTTGAATTATATAAAAATAATGGTGGTGGAAATATAATGTTATAAGGTCTATTAACAAGATGGTTATGGAGTTTATATATTTTTATCGTTATCCCTATGGGGAATTATTTGAAAAAACATAGTCAGGTGACTCTTTTGAGTTTTTAGTTCTTTTGGTAAAACATATTGAAATAGTTTGGGAGATGTGTATACTTATATCATTAATCGATACATTATTTATTAGGTGTAAATTTTTGGATTATTGTTTATCATAAAAAATAATATATAAAGGGGATATTATGAGTTTTGTGAACAAATTATAGTTATGTAAACTATATATATTGATAAATGTACTTTAGAAAATTCTAGAGATGTAGGAAGTAAACTATATTATAAATGACCCATTAGAATAAATTGGTGTTCCGTGTAAAATACATTTGAGTAAACTAGGATTTAGAGTATGTTTTGTTGTTGTGGACTGTACTTTTCCACATTTTATACAATATCGCGGACTAGTGCTTCTAAAACTATCCTTAAGAACTAATTGTAATTGTTAGAATTGGATTTACATGAATGCATGGATGTTTTAGATTCCATAAAAGAACAAAATAGTTCATATTTTTTAATCTATGTAATTTAAAAATTATAAAAATAAGGAAAATGCTATAAACTAGTAATATTTTCCTAAAATTAGGCCTCTTATCCCACTATTTAGAAGGGAAATTGTATTAGGATAAGGATTTGAAGTGTTAGTCTCATTGGATTCATGGTTTTTATATAAACATATGTTTTATAAAAACATGCATTACACAAATATGAAATAACATGAGAAAAAGTTGTGTGAAATTTCAGTTTCCTGAAGAAATGTTTTGATAACCATTATTTATAGGGGAATATGTTACGTGAATAGTTATATGCATGAATTGTTTTATGAAACAAATAGTTGTGAAGAAATATGAGTCATATGAACTATAGATAAAATTACTGGAATTTTTATATTAAATATAATTTTATTAATCAATGAAATTATAGATTCCTGATAGACCAAATAGAACGTAAATAAAATTAATTCAGTTCATTTTACAAATCATCTGAATGATAACTGAGTACATTTCATTTGAGGGTGTAGTTAGTTCTCATTTTATGATTCATTGTAATTAAGGTATTTTGAGTCTAGTCTAAACATTTTATACCAGTAATGTTCTTAGTGATTTGGATACATAAACATGTCTTCAAGGTATACACCTTATAATAGATTTGTTTTGGTGAAGAAATGAGATATTTATTATCTCCATAATTATTTTATTTATCACATCATATACGAAAAGAGTAATAGAGGTTTCCATACTATTGGTTGATCAATATTGTTGAAAATAGGTATTCAACGAAATAAACATACCCCTATTCACCTCTAGGATATTTACCTTATTTCGGTCCAATAGTTTCAAAGTAGGAAAAAATTCATTTCTCACTAGTGTTCCACTTTTCATAAATTACCTAAATATTTATAACTATTATTAGTATCTAAATACTTATATAAAACATTCATATTTTGGATCAAATCTTGTGACTTATGAACAAATTTTTACCCACAAATCTGGTTAACAGTTATACCATATCTTCTAAAGCTAATGAATCCTTCATCCATTTTTTATAAATAGATATATATTTTATAAATAATCATGTTCAAAATTATATAACATAAATAATTTCATCTTCACCATTAATCGACATTTAAAAAATAAAATTTAATAATACATATTCAACTTCAACCATTACACAACCATTTAAATATTACCATTTTTATTATATAACATATGTAAACACTTACATGGTTTAAATATATATTTATTCTAGAATAAATGGCATCTATCATCTTTTTTTTCAAGAATTTAAAGTTTGATAGACCACATAAATATCCCTACCTTCTATTTGATGGCATTCAATAAATTAACACCAATTCAAGACACACTCTAAATCTCCATAATAAGTCTTAAACATCCACCAATGTATTAATATTTATAATTTATTCCATATTAATTTATATATAGTCATGAATACTCATATATCCACTCCTGGTCTATGATTTTTATCAATATTACTTCATCTTCATTGACCCATTTCACCATTAATGTATAATCAACAAATCCCACATCTTATTATCTTTTTTCATTTAGAATATTCCATTAACTCCCCATGTGTTCTTATTTTATTCACAAACCCTTTGTATTCATTATATTGGAATTTTGACATTATAGTGTACTCATATATTAGATTAAATCTAGTATTCATTTCACAGATTTATAACAAATCAAACATGAACCAATCAATGAGATTTAATAATCCCCTCCCATGGATTTGGTTGGCATGTAATTATAATACATTCACCCAAGTAAAATTTAAATTCTTATAAATTCATTAAATAGAGTTAAACATTCATTCATCTCTTATTCATAGTGTTTTATTCATAATAAATGTAGAGATTGAATATTCACATATCTTGTATATATATTTCTGAACCCATAATCATACTTTTTTTGTATCTTGGTATATGAAAAAATAATGTTAAACTACAATCATATGTTATAAATATCCTTACTGCTAATCTATTTACCATATATGATGAATTTTATTGTAACCTGATTTTATGTACATATATATTAATTTGAATAACTCCCATGTAAAACAGCACTTATCATATATATATTTAATTCATTATTAACATAGACTATATAATACAAAACCAAATAAAATTAAATCATTAATTTTACCATATGTTTAAAGAACAAAAAAATTATCCATTTCATGCTACTATAATAGTAGATTTACCAAAATATCTAGGACTTTTTCATCTATGCCAAAAATGTGGCATTTTTTCTTCTGAATCAATCAATTGTACAACATAAATTCTTTTTAATAATCCTATACACACACACTCTCACACTCACACGCAATGTTGGGAGTAATCATTCAGTTCTTATAAATATTGCTCTATTTGTAGCTCTCCCATTCATAAATAATTTTTTGTCTCAAATTTCCCCATTATTTAATTATTATACCATTGTAATACATGGGAGATATTGGCGATTTTCTTTCGTAGTGTGTGTGATGTACATAAGAATCAGGGATTACCATATATTTTCCATCATACATTTTCCTTTGAATATCTTTTATATAATTATATACAATAAATATGCCACTAAAGAATAAATCTATAGCCTTTTTCATCAATTTTCTACACATATTCACTTTGTACATATAACTGATCTTTTTTGGGAGTGATTTTTTTATAATCCCACTGGTACAATTATAATTACTTTTCATACTAGTACTAGTTTTCGTAACTCTTATATATATTTACATTAGTATATATTTCATCATTTCATACCTGACGTATTATTTTTCCCCTTATATTACCTCTATAGTATTTCACTTCTTCATCAATGGTTTCCCATATTATTTTAATTTATGAGAACACTTTTTCATATATAGAATTCCTATTTTACTTATTTCATGTTCTCCAAAACAACAAGATATTCATTAAACATTGTATATAATTTATACTACTTAATTTATTTACTAAAAAATAAAAAAATATATATACATTTATTTAATTATTTAAACTATTTTTGACGTCATGTTAATTTTTATTCAATCTCTAAAATTTATTCTTTTTTAATATAGTTTCTATTTTATTTTATATTCTCTTTTCATGGGACATTCTCCCAATTAATATGTTCATTCTAAATAAACTCTAATATTTCATATCCATTTTATATTCATTAAGTAAATTTCAATATCATCCATTGTATATATAGTTTCTTTTTTACACTGAATTTAGAGAACATAAAAATTCTAACAAGAATATCCTTCAACCAAAATTCAAATTTCATTCTTGTTGTATCCCTATACATTGAATTACCATTTCCATGATTATTTTTAAAAAACTCATTCATTAAAAAATTATAAATTATTTTCATTTATTTAGTATACAATTGTAAAAAAATACTTTATCTATATAGGACCCAATAAACATTAATATATCAAAATAAAAAAATCAGTGTGTAACATTACACTTTTTAATTGTATTAATAAATGATTCAAAAATAATCATAATTATAATTGAAATTATAAAAATCTAGATTTTTTAGAATTTTTTAAACCTGGTAAATTCATGTATTGAACATTATTAGACTAACCATTAATGAAAACTATTCATTATTTACAATTTTAGGTTTTTATTGATGCATTGTTTAACCCTTGTCAGAGTAGCCATGATTTCTAATCATGATTAAATTTTAGATGTCCCAAAAACCTTTTATTCATTTATCAGTTAATGGGAATATACATAATAGATCTTGTGTTGTTATAATTGTTATTAATTATATTTCTCATTGTTATTAAATTTAGGAATGTTAATATATATGAATTAATTAATTGTATTTATAAATTATATGTTATAATTTTTATTAGATCATTATCATCAGCTACATCATCACTACCATTATTATTGGAATTTGTGTTCTTTATAAATATTTTAAAATATTAGTGACATAAATCTATAAGGGATTTATTATGATTATTATATTATTTATATAATGGTTACCATTATAAGTATATTTTGTTTTTTACAATGTTAAATTTTGTGTTATAATGATATTTTTATTGTTGTTGTTTTTGTTTTTGTTTATTATTGTTTTTTTATCGTTGTATTTATTATTATTATTAGCCACTATATTTTTAAATATGTTATGAAATTAACCATTCCTATCTAATTCATCCAATCTAATAACCCTGGGGAAAGACCACTACATAATTCTAAATTTTCCTTCCAATTTTTGTGGGTTATTCTCCAGGGATGTTATATATATTTTCATCATTATTTTCTCTCCCATTCTCCTCCCCATTTTATTGTACTTCATTATGTTATCCCATGTTTAGGTTTATGAAGAATTTGGGGTTTTCATTCCAATTTCATACCCATGATTCACATGGGGAATTTAGTGATAAATGGTTAAGTCATGTTTTTAAATTGATGAAACACATTCACCTCATGATGGTGAAATCATAGAGATTGATTCTAAGTAAGTGCCTCAATATAAACCCTTTAGTTCGAATTACATATATCATGAATAATATTTTAATTTTTTGTAATACACAAGTTATTTTTAGCTAATCGTAATGGTTGTCTCAAAGGTTTCATACATTATACTTCTTAATATATATTTTTTCACACAAGGTATTTAATAAAATTAAATATATGTTTTATTTTATATAAATGTATTTTATAAAGAAAATTTTAATTTTTGTTCTCTTTATTAAAATGGAATCTAATGGACTTATTATATTTTCAACCAAAAAAACATTTAAATTTTATTGACACTCCTTTTGTGCAGCAAAGGGCCCTGGTTGATATGTTTAGAGGTCCCTAAGAAGAAACCCACCAATTAACCCTTGTGCATGGAGGTTAACCAAGGTCACATAACTCAATTGGACCTATGAACCCATCCAATGAAACAATAATACCTATCCTATTATATCTTACACATGTTTCTATCATGATCAACTCTCCTTTTTATTGGTCCTTATATTTTCCTATAAACAGGCCCCTTATCAAAAAAATATGCATTGTACTGAATAAAAAGAGACACCCCTGAGATCTACTATTCATATCCCCATTCCCTAGTCATTGACTCCATTTGGATATCCTTTGATAAATAAAACTGAATACACTTTACTAAATTTAAGGTAAATTCATTCATCTAATGATAAAAACACAATGACAGACCACCTCAATCATAGTTCTCTAACACTAGGTTAAAGGAAACATATTGGAAGACATGTGGGAGAACCAGTCACCAAAATTAATTTTTAGTGACCCCAAAATAATAAGTAAAATACTCTCTAAAGATCCAAAATTTTCGTAACCAATCCCCCTATTACCAAAAGGGTGGCCAAATTTAACTATTACCACTAAGGTTCCCACCTCACTCCAATAATAATATGGTGACCACATGACCCTAGTACCCCAAGTATTACCAATACTCTTTAGTCCCACTAAGTAAACCACTTCAACCTTGTACCACAGGGGAAAAGTATTAACCATATTACCACCATAGAGGTCTTCCACACACCATGCCTTAATAGTGATATTCCCATTTTATTCCCTCATTACGTAAAAGACTCCTCTAGTCCCTCACATTGTAGAAACCTCTTATTATTCCTACATTATAGAAAATCATTTTATCATCCACCACATAAGTAAATCCCCTATTTAGGTCCTCATAAGGCTGAATCCAATACATATCCCTTTAATTGGTTGAAACTACATCCTCATATCCCATATTATGGAATAATAAACCCCCTAATTTTTAGTGTAGATAATCTCATCATCCTGGTCTCTTATATAGGAATCCAATGAATACCATCTCCTTTAATTCCACCAAACATATATGATCAAATCATGGGGAAAAAACATACAACAATTCAATGATACATTACCTTGATATAAGGTGTCTATATAATTAACCTCATAGTTTCATAGAACCATAAATGTTTTCACAATCATTTTTCTCCTTGATAATAAGGGCCCTTTTTATAAGGAAAAGAGATCAGTCCCTCCATTATCAATATTCCTATCATGTTTGATGAAATATCACCTTATCTGACATAATTAAACTTTATGTGTTATAAGATGGTGGGACAACCCTTTATGTATAATCCCAACCATGTTCTCACTAATTATTTATGTACTATAAAACATCAATGTGTCGGTTGAACCATTATTTGATTAGAGAAGAATATTTTTCCAGCCCCAATCATGCTTTCACAAAACCTAAGTCATATTACAATAAACCAATATGGTGTGGGCCTCAATATATACCTCGTGGGGCTGTAAATATCTTGAGTCTTTTCATCCTTAAAAATGTAAATATAAAATTGAAGGGAGTGAAAAATCAGTATGTTACTCCTCAAAATGTGTAATCCACATCACCCATTCACATATTAATGGAAAAATACAAAAAAGTATTCATAAAATACATAGAGAGGATGTATGGTTTTTACTCAACATTCAATCATCTATTGTATCCTATTTTAGGATGAATAAATCCTAGTTACATAGAAAAAATATATAGAAAATTCATTACCAGATGATGTTTATCTATATGGTATAGTCTTATCACTTGACCATAAAAATTAAACTCAATATATAAAGTATTTTAATAATTATTGAATATAATACATAGTATAGACACTCAGAATCAAGCACAATATCAAGATTATTTTTTCCTTCCATAGGAGAATATTATTTTGAAACACATCTTTATGGGTGCATATTTATCATGAAATGTCCCATCTCTTTAATAATGGGGATATATTCCTTATCCTCTTAGTCCTACTCTCAATGATACCATATTCGTCAGGAATATTTATCCTTAGGATATATTTCTAATACAGATATATCAATATGTGTTTGCCATATCTTTACTAGAAAGATGGTAACATATCTAAAGGGTCCAGATTACTTATGAAAAAAACAATCCTCCAAGGGTCATATTCCATCTAAGGTTAACCAAAAAGGTCTCTGATAAATTACTCCCACACCATACATCAATAAGAATCATTTTCCAAAATTTTCATCTCTAATGAAATTAAACTAATTTGAAGAAGTCATATCTTCATGACATTAAAAGGAACCAGAATTTTCTATGTCACATGACCGTAAATGTTGATACAAGTCGCACTAATTAGCTATGAACTATATTGGTTGTGATTCCCTTTATATGAATATATGATAAGCCCCACTTTTTGTATAGATACCAACACGATAAACATCTACCACTTCCTTATATTAATGTACACACTAGAGAACCTATCTATATGGTGTTAAACAATAGAAAAATCAAACTAACAAGAGGATGATAAAGCTTCTCAAACATATAACTATGGTTTTGTAAATGGAGAACCTATAAAAATATAGAATTATATTTTTTTAAGAGTGATATTATTATTTAATGATATTAACCAAGATGTAAAACAATAATATTTTATTATAAAAGTCATAAATAGTATAATGCTAGGATTCGAGAAGAATTCATGAATACATCATAGGTCTATAAGAGAGTAATGGATTATGAAATAAATCCATCAAAAATGTACAGATGATCTAGACATACCATTCCCTAAGGAAATAAACTTTTTATGGTGTTCCAAAAAAATCACATATGAATTCCTACCTTGGGAATTCATTTTTGTGTAGATTCAAAAAAATAGGGGCTCATTTGTATGTCAAAAAAAGACAATATGAATATAAAAACATTAATTTAGTAATTTATTTGTTGAAATTCACTTATTTTTTATGTTATATTAACTAATTTTCTTTTTTATGTTTGTTAAATCTTCATGGAATCTTAGAATCACTTCTATGATCCCCATTACTCTAAAAAATGAAATTGTATCGAAATAATATTCATGCATTGACCGTTTCAATGTGTTAGTTGAACCCAAGATGTTTTATTTAATGTAGAATCATCAACTATGTGTTATAGAAGTGTGATTGGGGGAATAAATAAACAATAGTACCATATCTACCTTATAGGAATCATAAAAGAGTATCCAGACTATCAAAACCCACTAATAAGACTGAGCGACAAAGGAGAACTTTGGTACAACCTATTTCCCCTGTCTCTACCTGAGATCACAATAGAAGTGTATCTATAGATTGAAAAAAAGTCCCTTCCTAATATTAGGTATATGGATAATGAGTTTGATCATGACCATGTCATATACAAAGTGTCACCTAAGAAGGCTTTAATTGACCATCATTTTCATCAATGTCATAATGTCCCTAACACTCAATACAGTATCAGGGGATCCACATAAGAGATTCATGACCTAACAATTAATTCTAAAGATTACATAATTAGATACCTTCCTTAGAGACATGCCACCATATTCAAGGTGCATTTCCACATTACATCTCTTATTGAATAATCCCTATAGCATAACCATTAATTAGTCATGTATCAGGATAATTTCCCCATACTAACTCATTGTCCAAACTCGTACACTTTATCTAAATCAAGAGGATAATAACAAAATAATCTCGTATAAAATAATAAGAATGTACATGTTATATCCCCATTAAAACAATGGTTTCAGCATATCCTAATAGAAAATCAATGTCTATAGCAGTATCATATCCCTATTCCCATATAAGAGAGGTCATATATTCTCATTCCCATTGAATAGCCATATTATTAATTTCAAGTGGTGATCAAAGGGAATGTATATATTTTTTCCCTTGATTGTTAGAACTATTAATATATCCTACTCAAAATCGAGTATGGATAACATAAATATAATTCAGTTATCAATTGGATCTGAAAACATATCCACCACCCCTAGATTATAGTTCCTCGTAAATATTTTTTATGGCTACTTAGGAACAAGTTTATTTTCTCTCTCATTCAAGAGGATCATTAGTTTGTGATGATGAAGGATGAACAATTTTATATGGACCATATACACATTCAAAATGAATTTCTCCAAAATATTTCCTTAGAAACGTTAGGAAGGCCTCATATTCATATCGACATCATTATAAACCTATATAAAATTTTCATAGCCTCCAAAAATTACTCCCATATTCTGGCTCTACTTTAGTTAAAAATTACTGTAATCATATCTCAATTAAAATTATAATGATATCACATATATCTCTATATAATTGAGGACCTCCTTGAGGCCGTCCCTGTGTTACATCAATAAGCTACTCCAAATGTTTTCACTAGAGTGTTTTCCATAAATTTCCACCTTATCGAAGCATTAATATCTGTCATGGGAACTTATAACATGGTGAGAGATTTAAAATTCCTCCTCTTCGCTTGAATACAATGCATAATTATGGTAATTCCCTTCCCAATAGACAATGAACTACTTACCCCAAATTTAGTCCAAGTGTGAGAAATCATATCCAACATGAACATCCATATCAGTGGATATATTACCAAAATCTTCCATATAGTCGCACATTATGTGATTATTTAGTTCATCATCATAATGCACAATATGAAGATGAAAAATGAGGTCATATCCTTAGTGTTCACTCTAATGTTCCTCCATACATTTATATAACATTATTACATGAAGGTCCACCCCATTTCAATGTTTCGCCATGAATATCCCCAAATCAATAGGAACATGAGATACCAATGCTAGCCACACAAAGAGCCTTATCTTAGAGAGGATATATCTACACTCTACTAAATTATTTTCCAACGTAGTTATAATCCCCAATTTTATAATTTTATAATATACTCTTTGATTCAATGGATGTTATTCTATACAATCCTACTCTCATAAAAAAAATCCATGAAAACAAATCTCATGTCAGATAAATTATAGGAGTCTCTCTCATTGGATGGGGACAATTTCAAGCATCCAAGGAAATATATTTCCAAATGTAATAAAAAATTTATTTTATTTCCCATAGATTTCTACCATTTTGACATTTCTGAGACATTGAATAAGGAATGTATGTTTTACACATACCTGAGTATATGAAAAACAAATCATCATTTCATTAAAAAAATACATCTCTTGTATGGAGTATGTTATGAATGTCAAGGGGATAGATTCAACTTTTCCAGGGATAAACATTTTATTCCTTTTATCTACGTGATTTCCAATTTCGTTAATTCAACCAAAATTTCTTTGATATGAGAGCCTCAATTATTATAAGCATCTACACAAGTTTTTTGTATATTTCCCGGTATATGTTTATGTTAGAGGTTGTTATGATCACAGAATGCTTCATTTTACACCACCAGATATCAAAATGTGTCATTTGAGGAAGGTATCCCATTATTTTATTACATGATAAAATTTATTAGTATTAGGATGTACATATGTTGACTAGTAAATGTAGAAAAATTTAATCATTTCAAAATCATTGAAGTGATTAACTCAATAAGGGTAGGAAAATTCACCCCAATGCTTGATTTTTATTCTCATTATAAAAACATAATATTTTTTCAAACTCTATGTAACTATTATAGTGACTAAAACTAATCTTGGTTATAATTTATTATAATTCCGTTATTTCAACATTACATCTCACAAAATACTAAAACAACCACATAACCCAACTATTTATTATTATTGGAGATTAACTATGTTAAGATATAATTTAATAATTTTTTTATATATAATTTCACTATACTATACCTTATTCTAAATATATTATATGTTATACTCATCTTAATAACATAATGTATGGAAAACCTAAGAATTAGTTATCTGAATGACTCTATAAGGGAAAAATTTCTGAAACATGTCATAAAGGGTCGTAGAATAAGTTTGTGAGGAAACATGAGAATGGGATAAATACATAATAAAGAATATTCGAGAGAAATTATTATTTACAATGAGGAATGATTATAATGAAATAAAATTGAAAATGATAAATTTTTTACCACATCCTAAGAGTACAAAAACATGGGATTGTAAACATGCTACATAGAGTGTAGAATGACTATATACTAAAGAAACATGAAACAATAATAAGCATAGGATTTCATAAGATAATATATCACAAATAACTACATGTTTTCGATAACCTAGTGTACCACAAATAACTACTTGATTCACATAACATAGTGGTGCATGAATCACATCATTATTCCCATATTAGAGAAATAATCAATGTTAGATTCCCATAGTTATCACATCAGATATAAAACCACAACCTAAAAATTTGAGGTTGACATAATACCCCACAAATAAAAATAAATTCATATGTGTAATATTAGAAATCATTTATCATGTTATGTGGAACCTAAGAAAATAATATTGATTTGTATCATTTCCTAAATGATGTCACATAAAATGGTTTCAAGTGTTTGATCTACTAATAGAAAAAATTCACTCACTATTTTTTATATTACATAAATTCATTGATAATATGAATAATAAAACATGATTATATAAGAGATATAAATATTATAAATGAAGTGTAAAAATATAAATGAAACCTTAAAAAGGCCTTTAGAAAATATTTCTTAACATCATTATAATGATAGAAAGCTATAACCCATATTCAAAAAGGTAATTTTAGAATTTGTTATAAATTTTTTCTAAAAATAAATCTTGATAAATAATCCATGAAAAAAATATATACGAAATGTGGATTGGAATATAAAATATATAATTTTAAAATTAATAACACATTTAAATATTAAAAAAATTATTGTCACCAATATTTTAAAAAGTGTGATAACTATTCAATTTAAAAATAGGTAAAGTTAACTTTTATGATCAACCAAATTAGTCATAAATTTTATTTTAAAATAAGAATGGATAGGATTAAAATAGAGTGAATATGAACATATAATAGAAAGATCACATTTTCATATAGTATGAATTATTCTTATGATCATAAAATTTATATAAAAAGTAAAATATTTTAAATAAGAAATATTTAATGTCAAAAATAAAATTTCCAAAAAATAACAAGGATGGGAAATATAATATAATCATATTATAGATTAAAAAATCTTGTAAAACTATAGTCAAATAGGAATAATTATTTTTTAATAAAAAATGTTGATTCAAGAAAAAACATTTATCTTTTGTAACTCTTGAATTAAAACACTTTGAAAATACATATGATGAAATGGATGCTTTATTCCATATAATTTTATGAAATATATGAAAATTTCATTCATAGTTTATTAATCAAACCACAAAAAATAATAAATGTGGTGAATATGTAATATATTAGGAATAATAAAATTTGAGACATGAAATACCTTTCATCTATTCTCCATATCCACAAAGGAACCTAAACATTTATTAGAAAAAGAATAACCATATTAATAACTTATTTAGTAGCCATAGTAAAATATACTTCCTTATATTACATAAATTATAATCATTTCATATACATTTATTAGTTATTTATAGTTTATTTACATCATCAGATGTTTGTGATTTTGATTATTTCTGATTGATTTAAAATTTTAATATGGATCCTGATTATTTGATTATGAGTTCTTCAATATGAGATTATCAGAGATAATTTTATATATGTGTTATAGTTAACTATACATTTCTAATTCAATTACATGAGTTTTTTAGTCATGATTTTTGAAGATAAAATCTTCTCCTAGCTAGTTTATGTAATTTTTCATGATAAATATTTTATATAAAAATTATCTGTAAAATTTTAAAACATAGATTTAAAAATTTATAAAATTATAAATATCACATAAATAATTTAAATTTATTATATAAATGCATTGTATCATCCATGAAGGGTGTTAATGAAAAAAATAATGTGTTTTTACATGGAAGCGGTAATTTTCCCATAAACACATATTATGTTTTCTTATTCCAATGAAAGGAATGAGGATATAAATAGATTTACCTTTTTAGAAGAAAAAAGATGTTTGGAATATAATTTTTTCCATTAAATAAAACTTATCAGCTATCTTTTTCATATAGTGATTAAAAATAAGACACATCATTCATTATAGTGGTGGTCAACACATTCACATACATAACATTTTCATTTTCTCTATATAGAATGAAGGAAGGTGGATAATTATTTCTTCAAAAAAATAATAATATTTAAGAACAATTATGATACTTATCTTATTATATTATGGTGGTATGATTGAAATTTGGAAATAATATAAGACAAAGGAAACTAAAAATGAAAAAACCTATTTTTTGGAATTTTTACCTTACCAATTTGAATAAAAAAATTATTTTGGATTAAGAATTTAAGGGGTTGTTTTGGTGGATTCAAAATCTACCAAGTAATTTCTAGTAGTTTTTAAAATATATTTTTGGAGATATTGGTTGAACTAAAGGGATTCCCATGTAAGGATAATTGGGGTTGTCAAGGGATCTTTTTATAATTTATAAGTGGGGTCATATTGTAACAATGGGTAAAATATTATAGGAAAATGGAAGAATAATTGAATAATAAGAGAGGAAGAATGATTCGAGGTTGATAAATGACTCAAAAACACATTTATAAGGGTGTTTGTGAAATAATTTAGGACTTTTATCCATTAATCTATCACTTTTACCATTTTTCATTTACCGTCGAAACCAACATCAACAATAGTAATTCATTTTTTATTTCTGATAATAGAATAGTTGTTATTACATAATTTATGTATCCATATTATAAATATTTATTACATTTTATTTGATACAAAATTTAAAAATGATAAAAAATTATTTCAAAATAATAAATGTATAATGAATTGAAGATAATTTTTGCAAAAAATATATATTAAGATAAAAAATTTCAATTATGTATTTGTATATTAAAAATAATATATTAATATTTATAATTTTACATATAAAATGAATATTTTGTGAAAACAATTTCATACATATTTTGTTTGGATTATATTCTACTGATTTTCTAAAAGTAATGGTGTTTGTAAAAATTATATTATACACTATTCATCTAAAAATAAATAATTTAAGATACATCAAAATAATTTAGCCTAATCATATATTGTTTTGATGAATTTAAAACTGAAGTTAATTTTTTGAATTCTCATCCTAAAATTTAGGGATTTAGCTTTTAAATAGAAATCGAAAATATATTGAAAACTATATCTAAAGGAAGTTTACTTTTTAAAAAACTAAATGATCATATTATTGTCATTATTTAACAATATTCTTCATATTTTCTTGAAATAAAAATTCATATCTCATAAAAATAAAATATTATAAAAACATACATTTTTATGCATAAAATGATCCTATTAGGTTTTAAGGTATACCGAGAAGAGTATTATCAATGTTGTGCTATTAAAAATTAACATTGTAAAAATTTTGATGTTGAAATGTTAGATTTATAGAATACATGTGATAAATATAAATGAATTTTATAATTAATAATTACATGTTTAAATCTCCATAGATTTAACATATAAAACACCTCAAGATTATCTTTTAAGACATATGGATTAGATGTTCTCTAGTGGAAAACACAAATGTACGTTTAGCTAGTATATATCTCAATAAAAGTTCTATAATCCTAAACATCTATCACAATTGGTTTCACTCTAATAATGTTTTTTAAATTTCCTATATGGATTGGTATAGATAAAACAATATTGAAGCTACCACTCTTCCAGGCATGTAAAAATGATCTTCATTAGAAATAACTCTACTACCTGATTCAATTTCTTTCATTTTTCTAAATGGATTTTGTAATGGAGTAACTTTTTTGAAAACAAATATATAATTTCACAACCATATTATAATTATCATATTTAAAATTTTAATTTAACATATCAATTATTTCTCTAGTTAGACATTGTCTATGATATATGATAAATAATAAATAAATTATTTAAATTTAATCACATAGTATAATCTTAAGGTGTTATAAATTCCATTGATAGACTTCAACATTAATCCTCAAAATGGTTTTAACATGATTCTCATTTTATAAAAACCAAACCCATGGATATAGATCTACCTTAATAGTGAGTATCATAAGAACAAAAACATAGAGAAAAATTTGTCCATACATGTATTATGTCCTTCAAAATCAAGAGGGTGGAAGTAGTAGCCGCCATAGTTTCAATACAAGGAAAAATACATCTCACGTGGTTGGAGGAATTTTTACCACCACCTAAACTATTTTGATCATTAATTCCCATTTGATTCAAAGATTTAATGTCGTTTTAACCGAATCAAACTCATCTCATAGGGCTATGATTATTTATGTATCACCCTCCCTGCACTCCCATCGAAATCGGTCTTCCCAAACCGGGAGAAGCATTTCAAAAGAGTAATCCTCCATTTATTATCTCACATGAATAATATTTATCTCTAGTAATGTAATAAAATAATAATTCGAGATATTAACTCAAAATTACATTACACAAGTTACTTTTAGGGGAGTATTTGAAAGAAAAAAATAGAATTACCACACTATGATAAGCCTGATCTTTTATTACACAATTAAACATAGTTTATTACATAAAAATCATTTGATACAACATATAAGATCAATATATATACTGTATTTTGGGATTAGTATCATTTCATAACAACTTTAAACTTGAAAAAGAACATCATTACTTAAAACTACCATTATATGACCACTACATTCCCTCGTACTTAGCATTTCATGGGATAACCTGAGAACATCCATTAAAAAGGGTTATCTATAAAGCCCAGTGGTGGATTAATCATGGAATAACATGTGCAATACAATATATTTTAGACAATAGGAATATCAATAAATCACAAGAGAATAATAAACATAAAGGCATGATAAATAATGATTATCATGACATGGAAATTTGGCAACAATAATTAACATGAAATTAGCATGATCCAAGGCTCATTGCACATGGAGCATGAGTAAACCCTGATTGCACTTGAAGCATGATTAAAACCTCATTTCACTTGAATTATCATGATTAAACACACATTTCACATGATATATCAGGATATTGTACTTTACCCAATTCATTAGAGCGCTATCAGGGGGCACCCTTCTTAAAAATTTCATTTCATGCATAAGTGTGCCACATGGATCATAAAACATTGAATCGTTCAACATAATCATTTATCCCATGATAAAATAATGTGGAATAAATACATGAAACTCTTTATAAAATAAGTAAATGTGCATAAATTTGAATACACTTGATAGAGAAATGGGCCTGGTATTCACTACACAATAACTTTGGCTTGGAAAAGCACGGTGCAATTTCGGCTACATAACGGCGTGACATAAGAACTCATAAAAATGGTTGATGAGAGATAAATGGGTATATCATCATATTTACATGACATGGAAATTAAAATGGTTATATAGATACATTTCCCAACAAAAATAAAATGGAATTTTGATTCATGATAGAAAATAATTGCTTGAATGTAAATGAGGAGAGATAAATTCCTTTTGGAATTTTGGCACAATAATGGGTGTACATGGGAGGAATTTAATGAGTGATAAAGGGGTATTCAATAATTCAATCATGAGTAGGGAAGTATGGGGGTGGTTTTTAACCATACCTCATCATTTATAATTGAAATAAAAAGGGCATAACAACTAAATAAATATTGTACAAAAATGAGAAAGGAAGAAAACCCATAATTGGAAGTGTGATTTCAATGTCTTGAGAGAGGCTTGAGAGAGGATTATTGGGAGAATGGGGCACCTTGAGAGGATTCTAGAGATACTAGGGAAGTGTTTGTATGAACTCCAAAGTCTTTGAGTGAGGAGGAAGTGGGATCTTGGGTGTGTTTATATTGGAAAGGTGAGGGAATTATTTATTATTTAGGTTTGGGACACTTCACATTAATCTAATCCAAACCACAAAACAGACCATGGTTCTTTCCAATGGATTTGGAAAAGGGAAGTGGAAAAAAATCTTTTATATGGAAAAATTCCAAACTTCTAAAAATAATGTGGTTGCTTATGTGGAGATGAGTCACACTACCAAAGAAAACAATTTAAAAAGATAAAATGTTAAATAAGTCTTGAAGGGTCCACTAAAGTTTTTAAAATAAATAAAACGAACCCAAAACCACATTATTTTAATATTAAAACATATATTAGCCGAAAATAAAGTTTATATAATTTTATAACATCCCTCTTGGGTCATTATGATGTCATAAAACACATTATATATTTAAACGGTATTTAATTTTTACCCCAAAATTTGACTATCTCAAAAAATAATGAAAAATTCATGGTTGGATAATTTTTACATCATGATTCTAGAAATAATATTCATTTTATCTAAAAAAATTCTAAATATGTTAATTTTCAGTTTTAAAATAAAAAACGATATTTATCGAAAATTTATGGGTTTTGGAAAAAATGGCTTTCAAACCGTAATAAAAATTAAAATTGCATTAATTAAATTATAAGAACATTTATATTTAATAAAAAATTTATTTAATAATTATAATATTATTATTATTTTATTAAAATATTATTTAATTCAAAAATCCATAAATTTATCAAAATAGATTTCTTAGTTGACCATTAACTGAAAATACTATTTGGGCATTAAAAACTATTTTCAAGGTAACAATAATTAAATAAAAGTATATTCATTTTTATGTTAAAAAATAATTTATATAAACATAGTGATAAAGTCTTGTTACATAACCCCATATAACACCTGCATAAGACTGAAAATTATGGATTGTGATGGTGACAAACTCTTGGGGTGGCTCAGATGACATTGCTTGGGTGGTAATCTCTATCAACATCCACTTATCTCATAAGTAGTCCCACTCGAGCTTAAAATATTCAATCCTGTATTTTCCTTGGTGAAGAGCGAAGCCCAAAGACGCAACCTCCTTTCTGATCTCTGACAAATGGGATTCGTTTGGGGTACGTCTACTGGATGAGGCCATCGCTTCATTTGACTGAGTAAATTGGATTTGTTAAAACCCTATATTTATACTAATCATGTGATCATTGTTCAATGAATATATTAGAAAAGGACGCAATTCTTAACAGTATCACAAAATCCAAAAAACATAAAACCAATGAAGTTGACATTATATATAAATATTTTACATAAAGAGATATTTAATTAGATCAAGAGGGATTTCCATTAAAAAAAGTTTGGGTAATTACAATCTACTCCCCTAAAGAAATTTCTACCTCGAAATTTTTGTTTCCCATACTAAAACAAATGTGGGTAACTTTGCTTCTTCATTTCCTCCAATTCCCATATCGCATCTTCAAACATGAGATTTCACTACAAAACCGTGACGAGGGCCATTGTCTTATTTTGTTGAGATTTTTCTCTACAATATATGATCTTTACTTGTTTCTCCTCATAATAAAGGCCATCCTCTAATTGTACCACCTCTGAAGAGAGTACATGACAAGGGTCCTGTATGTACTTCTTTAAGAGGGATACATAAAATACATCATGTACTTTGGCCCTGTTAGTTGGAAGTGATAGTAGATAGGCCATAGCCCCAACACAATCAAGAATCTCGAAGGGTCCAGTGTACCTTGGAGTTAACATCCTTTTCTTTCCAAACCTAATGACCTTATTCCATGGAGATATGTGTAGAAATACCATGTATGCAACATTAAACTCAATTTCTCGTTGACAGTTATCTGCATAACTCTTCTTTCGACTCCGGGATACCTTGATATGCTACAGAATGGTTTTCACCTTCTCCACCATTTCTTTGACAATTTATTGTCCCAGAAGCTTACGCGCACCGACCTCATCCCAAAAAGATGAAGTTCTATGCCTTTTCCCATAAAGTACTTCATATGGTACCGTTTGGATACTCGAGTAGAAACTGTTATTATAAGAGAACTCATCCAGAAGATGATGTTGATCCCATCCTGCTTTAAATTCCATTGAGAAAACACTCAACATGTAATCAAGTGTTTGGATAGTCTGCTAGGATTGACCATCAATTTGAGGATGATAGGCTGTATCGAAGTTCAGTTCAGTATTCAGAGCCTATTGAAGACACTTTGAAAACATAGAGCAGAATCTTGGATCTCGATCGGACACCATAGATAGTGTTACTATATGCATCCTTACTACTTCCTTGATATATATCCATGTCATTTGATCCATTGAGAAATCCTCCAAAATAGAAATGAAGTGTGCAACCTTTGTATGACGATCCACAACAACCCAGATTGCATTGTTGCCTTTGGATATCTTCGAAAGTCCGATGACAAAGTCCATAGTGATGTTCTCCCATTTCCATTCTGGTATAGGAAATTGTAACATCATCCCCTTAGACATATGTCTCTCTATGTTCACTTTCTGACACAATAGGAACTTTTATGTATATTCAGTGATCTCCTTCTTCATATAATCCAACCAATAATACTCTCAAAGATCTCGATTCATCTTTGGGTTTCCTGGGTGAATAGAGAAATTTGAACTATGTGCATCATCCAAAAGTTCCTTCTTCAGCTACGGGCATGATAGAACACATACTCTTTTCCCAAATCTCACAATTCCTTCTTCATTAACATTAAAATCCGAGGATTTCTATTTTTTGATAGCTTTCACCTTTTTCTAAATTCTTACATCATCCTTTTGAGCATCCACTAACCTTTCAAAAAGTGACGGTTGAGAAATAATTTTTGAAAGGATTGATGATGTTCCCTTATTTATGTTTCTCATTTCCATCTTCATCAAATCTAAGAATATTGTATCCTTTTCAATTCTCATCAATGATACTATCACAGGGTCCTTTCTACATAGGGCATCAGCCACCTAGTTCTCTTTCCTAGGGTGGTAATGGATTGACCTGTCATAGTCTTTGATCACGTCTATCCATCCTCATTGGGGAATTTTCAACTCATTGTTTGTGACTACATACTTGAGGCTTTTCTGGCCCGTATATATTTCACACTTCTCCCCAAAAGAGATAATGCCACAAAATTTTCAAATAGAAGATCACTGCAGCCAAATCGAGGTCATGTGTTGGATAGTTTTGTTCATGAAAGTTAAGTTGCTTTGAATCATAGGCAATGACATTGTTATTTTGCATCAACACACATCCAAGACCCATCTTTAAATCATCACTGAATACCACAAAATGTTCTTAACTTGTGGGTAATGTGAGCACAGGCACAGTGATAAGCCTCATTTTAAACTCCATGGATCTTTATTCGCATTTATCACCCCAAGAAAAATTTACTCTTGTCTAAGTTATCATGGTAAGAGGGTTGGAAAATCGTGTGATATTTCTCACAAATCGACGATAATATTTTTCTAACCCCAATAATCTATAGATATTCGTTACATATGTTGGCCTCAGCCATCCCTCAATTGCATCTATTTTGGAGGGATCCACATATATCCCATTGCTTATGATGATATGGCCTAAGAATTAGAACTCTTTTAACTAGAACTCACACTTTATATACTTTGCATAGAGCTTCTCCATCTGCAAGGTCTCTAGTACAGTTCTTAGATACTCCTTATGATCATCCTTGGTTTGGGATTATATCAGAATATCATCTATAAAGACTACAAAAAAATTGTCTAGGTAATCTCAAAATACTCTATTCATCAAGTCCATTAAGATTTCTGGAGATTTAGTGAGTCCAAAAGGAATTAATATGAATTCATAGTGCTCGTATCTTGTAGGAAAATCAGTCTTGGGGATATCTTCCTTCTTCACCCTTACTTGATAAAATCCCGTCGTAAATCGACATTGGAGAAGTATTGTGCTCCACACAGTTGATAGAACAAGTCATCAATTCGTGGAAGAAGATACCTATTCTTTGTCGGATTTTGTTAATATTATGATAATTTATGAAAAGGAACATTAAACCATACTTCTTCTTGATTAAGAGGACTGGTTCACCCCATGGTGAAGCACTTGGGCGTATAAACCCTTTATCCATATTCTCTTGTAGTTGTTTCTTCAGCTTCTAAAGCACCAAAACAGGCATTCTATACAGTTTCTTGGATATTGGAAATTCCCCAGGTATAATATCAATTGAGAATACAATATCTCTTCTTGGAGGAAGACCAGGAAATTCCTTGGGAAACACTTCGGCGAATTACCTCACACTAGGCATGTCTTCAAGGATGGTTGCTTCCATGGACTCTACCATTTGAGACAAGTATGTGTTCTCATAGGGCAGTAATATCCATGCTTGAGATGATGGAGCTAAACAAGATTCATCTTCCTTCATTCACTTATATAGAATTGGGGGCCGATTATCCACAAGGAGAGTGCTTTCCCTCTCCTGGCAATTTATGTTGGCTCTATATAAGGAATGCCAATCCTTGCAAAGATTCGCATCAAATTACACAATAGGTAGTATAATAAAGTTCACTGAGAAGTTTAATCCCCATATTATGACAGGGGAGGAGTTATTTTCATGGGATTCAATTATTTCACCATTTGACATACTCACCGATATCTTCACTTCCATGATTTGTAATGGTTTTGGGATTGTTATTCTAAACGTTTTAGATACAAAATAATGCATATAACCTGAATCAAAATGTATGTTAAATATTCATGAATAAATAACTAGTGTAGCTATCACCACTTCGTTTTCGGGTATCACTTTGGTAGAAGTGATGGAAAAAGCTCACCCTTGCTACCTTGGAGGTTGTAGATTCCCTCCGAAAACCCTTGACATTGGGCACTAATTTTCAAGATGCATTGGTTGTTTGCAGTTGTTGTAATGAAACAAACATTGATCTTCGAATGGAGCATTCCTCTCCTCTGTTGCAGCTGTTGGTATTTTCTTCCAACAGTTAATAGCCTGGTGCCCTTCTCATTCACACCCAAAGCATTTCCTCATCCCCTTCAGGCAATTTACGAGTTGCTTCTTTCTGCAACTTTGACAAGTGGAGTGGTGGATCTTCTTAGAGCAGTTGGATTTATCTATCGGACTACCATCATTGAAGATCACCTTATTCTTCTTATCCCCATGATACCCTTGAGATTCCCAATCTCCATTTCGACCATGAGCGAACATTAGACAATTTCCTCATAGCTATCGAAGTCACAGATCGCTAGTGCTTTCGACATGTTTGGTTTCATCCCACCAAAGAAGCGGTCAACCTCTCATTAGGGGGTAACGACAAAGACATAGGCATATCGAGAAATCCTTGTGATGTTTTCCTCGTACTCTACGAAGGATTCATCATCTTTTTTCTTAATTGAAAGGAAGTCCCTTTCCATCATAATCTGAAGGGTGTGCAGAAAGTATTTATCGAAAAACAACTTCCGGAAATCCTTCCATTCCAACGCCTCGATCTCCTTCTCTGGATTCATATTTTTGATCAATGTCCCCCATTGATCAGCTTCACCCTCCATACGATAAGCATCCAGGAGAACCATCTCTTGTTCAGAACATTGAAGGATGGAGAAAATCGTTTCAATAGAGTTGATCCATTGTTCAGTGATTGAGGGATCATATGATCCATTAAAAGTAAGAGGTCTTTGTCTCATGAAGCACTAGATAGTGACTTATTCTTTCTTGGGGGGGGGGGGGGGTTGAACATTCCTCTTAACCCATGTTTTTATTCAAAGATTCAGTTAGCTGAGAGCGAAGTGTTAATATGTTCATGATTCCCACTCCCATTGGAATGGGCATATCATTAGTACAATCATCACATTGATCTTCACATCGATTGTTAGCCTGAGTCCTCCTGTTATCGGCCATAGGATGTAATAAAAGGAATGTTATGGGTAACACATAAAGGGTAATACAAGTACAAAACTGATGAAATATAAATAACTTTTACTTCCTTAACATATGAATCTATTGGCTTCAGTCTATGTTATCCATGATCTACTTTATGACATATATTCTTACGGAATTTTTATCCCTTTATAATGGTTCATACTGAGCTTGTGAAATTAACAAAGCATATCCCATGGGAGTTTTGTAACCAAGAGTGCAACAAGGCCCGTTTTCGTGCACCAGTTCCCATTCATGTCTAGCTCAAAGTGGTGTTTTCGGGTTTTACCCCTGAGATACATCTGTGCCAGAGCCACCTCTACCTGCTCGTATCCAGATAGGGATGTTTTTTCCAAATAAAAAAACTCACTCAAAACTCACCAAAACATAGGGATGTTTTTATTATACATAGTCTTGTCTCTAAGGCTTTGCTATCATTTTCTAATCCTAATCCCCAAAATAACTAAAGTTATCCTCTATTACCAACTATAAACACCATGATCTTTTATTACACAATTAAACAATATTTATAACATAAAATTCATTTGATACAACATAGAAGATCGATAGGTCTAGTTTCTTTGGGGATATGGATCATTAAAAAACAACATCTTTATTGAAACATTTCTTTACATGACCACTAAATTCCCTAGTATTTAGAATATAATGGGATAACCTGAGGACATGCATAAAAAAGGGTGAGCTATAAAGCCTAGTAAGGGATTAATCATTGAATAAAATGAGGAATATAGTACATGATAAACAATAGGAATATCAATATAGCACAAGAGAATCATAAACATAAAGGCACAATAAAGCATGATAACCCTAACATGGAAATGTGGAAACAACACTTAACATGGAATTAGCATGATCCAAGGCTCATTGCACATAGATCATGATTAATCCCTCATTAAAAATGAAGCACGAGTAAACCCTTATTTCACTTGAATTAGCATTAGTAAACACCCACTAAAAATGATGTATCATGATACTATACTTTACCAAATGCATTGGAGTACTATTATGGTTCAACCTTCTTAAACATTTCATTTCATGCATAAGTGTGCCACATGAATCCAAAAACATTGAATCATTAAAAATAAATATTTATTCCACAGTAAATGAATGTGGAATAAATACATGAAACTCTTTAAACAATAAGTAGATGTGCATAAAGGTGAATACCCTTGATAGAGAAATGGGTATGACATTCAATACACAATGAATTTGTCTTGGAAAAGTGAAGTGCAATTTCGACAGCATAACAGCATGACATAAGAACTCAGAAATATGGTGGATGATAGAGAAAGGGGTGTCTCATGATATTTAAATGACATGTACTGTAAGGGGTCATATAGATACATGTCCCAAAAAATGTAATGGAATTTAGATTCATGATACAAAAGAATTGCATGAATGTAAATGAGGAGGGATAAATTACTTTCAGAATTTCGTCAAAGTAATGGGTGCACATGGGAGGTAATTAATGAGAGAGAAAGGGGTATCCCATCATTCAAACATAAAGAGGTTAGTATGGGGGAGGTGTGAAACCATACCCCACTAATTATAATTGAAATAAAAAGGCCATAACATATTAAAGAATATTGAACAAAAATGAGAAAGGAAGAAAACCCTTACTTGGATGTGTGCTTCCAAAGGCTTGAGAGAGGCTTGAGATATGATTATTGGGAACTTGGGGAACCTTGGGGGGACACTAGAGAGAAGAGGGCTGATTTTGGAGGAACTAAAAAGTCTTTGAGTAAAGGGGATGTGGGAGCTTGGGTGGGTTTATAGAGTAAAGGTGAGGGAATTCTTTATTATTTAGGTTTGGGACACCTCACATTAAACTAACACAAACCACAAACAATCACATGGTTTCTGCCCATGGTTTTTGGAAAAGGGAAGTGGAAAAAAATATTTTATAAGGCCAAAGTCCTATATTCTTAAAATAATGATGTTGCTTTTGTGTTGGTGAGTTAAACTACCAAGAAAAACAATTTAAAAAAGCATATTGTTTAATAAGTCTTGAAGGATCCACTAAAGCTTTGTAAAATAAATAAAAAAAAGCCCAAAATCACATTATTTTAATGGTAAAACATATATTGTCCGAATATATTGTTTATAGTATTTTATTACATCACTATTGGGTCATTGTGATGTCATAAAACACATTATATACTGAAACGGTAATTTATTTCTACCCCAAAATGTGACTGTATCAGAAAATTATGAAAAATTCACTAGTGGATAATTTCGACATCTTTATTCAATATATAATATTCATTAGATCAAAATAATTTGATATATATTTTAATTTTCACTTCTAAAATAAACACCAACTTCTATCGAAAATTCATGGGTTTGGAAAAAAAGGCCTTTCAAACCTTACTAAAAATTACAATTGCATTCATAAAATTGTATGATCATTAATATTTATTGAAAATTTAATTTAATAATAATAATATTTTATTAAAATATTTTTTATTTCCCAAATCCATTAATTCATCAAAATTGATTTCTTAGTTGAACGTTAACTAAAAATAATATTTGTGCTTTAAAAATAATTTACAAGGTAACAATAAAAAAATAAAAATATATTCATATTATATTCAAAAATAATGTACATAACCATAGTGCTAAGGTCTTGTTACAAAATCCCTTATAACACCCACAGAAAACAAAAGAGTAAGTTGTTCGATGGTGAAAGACTCTTGTGGTTGCTCTGATAACATTGCTCAGGTGGTTATCTCAATCATCTTCCACTTCTATCGTAGGCGGCCCCGCTCAAGCATAACATATTCAAGCTCACCTTGGGATTTTTCAAGATCAAAGACCACAGACGCAACCTCCCTTATAAGCTCTCAATAATGGGCTTTGTATGGGGAACGTCTACTGGATGTGGCCATCACTACATTTGTCTGAGTAAATTGGATTTGATAAAGCCATATATTTATACTAATCATGTGATCATTGTTCAACGGCTATATTATCAATGGTCACAATTCATAATAGTATTTTAAAATCCAAAAAACATAAAATTAATGAAGTTGACATTTTTTTTAAAAATTTTACATAAAGTGATATTTAATTAGATCAAGATGGATTCCATTATTGAATGTTTGGGTTGTTACACACACTAAGGATCCAAGACAATTTAGTCTATTAATAAAATGAAATCCATGGAGGATTTGGATTTATTCCATGATTGATATTGAAAGAGAACAAATAAAATGATACTTAGGATAAATATATGCTCCCTATAGTGAATTATTCTTTAGTGAATTTCTACAATGTCGTCCCCATAAATTATTTACAATAATAATACAATGGATAAGAGTATGATGTGGATGTTTTTTTTAAAACATAGTTTATATTAGAATAATTAAATATGTTGTCCATACCCAATCCCACATACAAATTCAAATTTTTTGGGTTCTAATTAATGGTCGATTTTTCCCTCTCTAGAAATACTCAAATAATGAAATTTTAAATGGGTGTATGCATCCCACACAAAAGGTTAGTAATATGAGGGCCCCAAAATCAAGGAATGCTTCACCTAGTATAATGCATGGTTCTGGAAATTATGGAACTCAATTTTGAATTATGAAGGGAAAATATTGTTTATAATTATTTCTTTTATGTTTTATTAGACATTCCTTCTATAGTGGGTCATCCCCAATTATAGAAAACTGATCTACCTATAAGGGGAGTGTCAAAATGACCAATATGATGACAACTTTTCGGGATGATTTGTATAACCCCAAAGATAAAAATATATTTGGTATTCCCTCCGTATGAGTGGAACCTAAAATATTTTCAATTAATCCACAATTGGCCGACTCATACTAGGTATCAACAACAAACAAGCTAACAGAAAGAATATTATCTTTTACCAATTACCTCCCTTAAAATTTCCAAGAAACTAATCATTCTAATAGAACTCTTCAACTCTATTAAATCCTTATTTACCTAAATGGAATCCATTGAGTAAGGATTTGTATTAATGTATCTAGGGATGATGTTGTATCCTAAGTGAGTTGATATGACTCTACCTCCTTCTAACATGATAAATATTTTCTTACTTATATTCAATAGTACTGAAAAACTATAGATACTGATTTTTCATATTTTATCACAGTGTAATCCTATTTCTTGAATTCGTAAGAAGATATTAGAATCCATGCTTAGATGCTTCATTTAGACTCTCGGGGGACCATCATTAATCTTTTATAATATACTGCTAGCGGGATAAATTATATATTGGGAATTATTTTTTCAATAATTTCTCAACTAGTTCGTTTCCATTCAAATAAATATGATAATACACAATATATCTAATAGTAAAAATTGTATGAATTAAGGAGTATCATATTTCCTCCCTATATAGAAGGGTCTGGATAACTCCATGAAAATGTGACTCGTGTATGAGATGATACCACTGATTTTCATAGAAAACCTCTTAGATGATTTCTAGATGTTATTAGATCAATTGAGATTTCCCTATATATTCTTATAATTTATAGTATTTGAAAAAAATGTAGGATGCTATATGGATTTAGAATGGAAAATCTTGGTCAATACGAGCATATAATGAAAAGAGGGTAGGAAAAGAGAAAATGGAAATAGATAAATTAAGACATTAGAAACGCTAAACTTACTACTTAAACTGATGCAATATTGCTTAGTTCCAACCCAATAATGGTTGGAACAACCACATAATCATTGATATAATGCAATAAAAGAGGTTTAACATCCAGGAAATGAATATTATAAAAATAAATTTTATTTTTTTCATAAATATAATTTTATATAATATGTTATCATTTACAATGAAGACAATGGTCTCATCCTACTTGAGTCTAGGAAACATGATCAAATTAGTCTAAAAACTACTATAAAAATTACCCCTTACATCTCAAACATGGAAAGAACCATAAGAAGATTTATTTTATTAAATATTTCTTTTGATGGTGGATGATTCTTCATAGGTAAAATAATGCACCCACCCCATATAGATATCATATTTCATGATATCCCAACAGAAGAGAAGGGAGAATGGGAAAATATAATAATTAAGGACAAATAAAAAATTGATGAAGGGATGGCCAAAAGTTCTATTAATTATGCACATTCCATCATCAATGTGGAATTAAATAAACTTGATACATCTTTTACTCCCCAAACTAAAACTGAAAAATATCCTTGAGAATAAAATATTTCTAAAATCCAAACTTTTAGGGTTTTTTATATATTGGGTTGAAATAAATATAAGAGTAAGAAGATATGATAATGATAATTCTTTTTTATACTCTCTAATAATTATTATCTCCATCATTAGGAGATTAGGAACCATTCTATCAATTGGTTCTATTAGTGCATCCCTTCCAAATAGAATTCTTATTTGTTGAGGAATCATAATACATTTAAATTAGTGTGATCAAGTAGAAAACCCCATTCTCTAAAGAAGTATATACAAATGGCTCCGAATTCCTCATCCATAATCAAGGACGGGGAAGAGGATATAGAATTTTATGAGTATAAAGAAGATGAGAACTATAAATATCTCTTAATTTCAAAAATGTATCCAATGATTCCATATATGATATATAAACCTATAGATAGGATTGATACTAATAAAAATTGGAATATCCATATTTTAATGAGGTTTCAAGGGATATATTATATATAATAATATTGGAATACTAAGAATAAATTTCATACTTGTACAGTTCACATTAAACTACAGGAAGGTCGACCCAAGAAAATCAATAAAAAATCTCTTACATTCTTATCCGCAATCATAGAAACAATCATAAGTAGTGTAATATTCAATGAAATAGACCAAGGATAAGCCTCATGACCAGAAATATAGTCCCCTTCTCAAGAAATATGACATTTTAATGTACCTTGTTGTCATTTCATCTATGTTATCAATCAAGGATACCATCTATCTTTAAATTAAACGTCAAGAAATACTTGTAGAAGATTTTAGAAGACCTCAATAGATTTATGTGAATTTTTTACACCAGTGTTATATGGTATAGATATTTACAATACTAAATTCTACACAGTAGTACCCTCATTAGACCATAGCCTAGAATTATCTATGAAGGTAAACATTAGGAACCTATTCTTTTTCTATGATCTTGACAAAAAAATCAATCTTTGGTTAGAAATGTATCTATAATCAAACTCATACCTACGTTGACTCCATGATGTTTGGGACAAACAAATCATAATTGTCTCCCTCTACTATTAATATTTATGGTTGTGATAAGATTTATAAAAATACTCCTAGCCAAATCGCTATTTTATCTCATTTTGGAGTCAATGTATATGACCCCAAGAGCATAGTTAAAGTTATGACATGACATTAAATGATCTATTAAGAAGTAAGTGGAATCATTTTAAGGTAGTAGTGTCTTCATTATTATATTATGGACTGAAATATTCCCCCCAAAAGATAATTTTCAGCATTGTATGGTCATAGTTACCCATTTTGATACATTAAGTCTCAAAAATATATATGTAATATTCTAAAAAAATGTTGGAAATAATATGGTAATAGACGATTAAATCCCAATTTACTACCATAAACATCCTATAAATAGCTCTTACAAATCAATTTTATTTTCTATGTGAGGAATATGTGTTCTCTATCCATTTGATCGGCATAATCACTCAATTATTAAAAAAAAATATGGTTCATGGAAATCCTATTTGAAAAGTAAAATCATTTAATTACTTTCCTATCTTATAAAGGTCATGAACATGTCCCTGAAAATAATGCATCTCTAAAAAATAATAATTTAATCACACCATATATGTGGGTCGATTGTTTTACTGAAAATCATTAGAAAATGTTGTTTTTATCAATCTCTAAATCATAAAAACGAGGCTCTTCACTCAAGTAGAGAATAACCCCCAAAGAAGTTGGAATACATGATTTTTGGGGGCCTTTTTACCCATCCTTATCATATCATCATTGGTTGGTAATCCATTTTAAATGATTGATGGTTGTAATTTCAATGTTTATTGTGATTCCCTTGAGGTAAATATTTATGTACTGTCTTTATGATCCATGAAATACCCTCGTTATTATTTTATGTCTAAAATATTCATCTTTATCAGTAATGTGAGTACATATTACCATTTGATCAAATCATGAATAATAGGATGTATAAACCTCTTCTATCCCCATTGATTTGTTGGGAAAAAGGAGAAAATATCAAATCATCCCCTAATATGGATCCCCTTGCATCAGAACCCTTTGTATCCAAATATCCCCCATAACCCTTCACCGGATATGAAAATTATCTCATTGTATCTTCTAGACCCAAAAAATCACTTTTATATTTTATTTGTAATATAATTTTTATATAAGAGTAAAGAGTTAGAAAATCTCCGAGATGACCATCCAACATTTTGGGAAGGCTTCTCCACCACCATTGATGAGCTCCGATAGGTGAATCTAGGTAATAAAGAGAATCTACAACCCAAATTAATAAAATCCTCCATGTCTCCTAATGATCAAGAAAAATAAATCTATTAATTAAATAAGCATATAGATTTAATCAATATGAATTGTATAATAATGAATTTCCTAATTCATAATATGGAAACCAATTACTTGGGTATGAAAAATTATCATCATGGATTTAAGAAACCTTTCAAGACAATACATCTAACTCACCCATCTATGGTGAATTATGAGGATGTAAATTTTATCATATTCAACATCATTTTTAAATTTTAATACCAAAAATGGATCCCAAATATCATCCCTTACAAAAAAATATGTGTAAGATTATGGTTTTTAATTGATTCTTAAGATCTCAAGAAGCATTCCCCCAATAATGAATTTTTTTCCAAGATCATAGAACTATTAATACATGAAAATGTAGTTTTTATAATCCATTCATATATTTAAGGATATTAAGGATACACTCTTATTATTATAGCTCTTAAATATGAAGAGGCCATATATTATAGTGAATTCCATGGGATAAACTACTATTGAGAAATTCCCTTCATCATAAATAATGTTGTCACTACAAACAGATGTTTCATTCAATATATCATCCATCCTCACCAGGGTAGAACCATGGAATCATATAATGATGACTTATTGGTCAATTATAAATAAAATTGTGATCTTATTGAAAATAATGAATCATTTTTCATGAAAAAGCCACATGAACATATCCTTAAGATTATCCATTGAAATGTGATTTCTAGTTGACATTGCAAATGTATCACATCTTCATGGAATTACATAATGGAATCAAATATTACCTCATCATGAAAAATAACATCTTTGGAAATCCACCTCCTTCAATACTTATTGAGATAAGAGAGGTTTGGGGACACTTATCAAATATCAGATGCTTAATATCCAACCTACATAGAAAAATTATAAATTTCAAAAAGATGATAATTAAGTATTTAACTTAACAATGTGAAATTTATTTTCATGTGGAATTAAATAATCTCTAAAATGACATCTTGATCCCACGTATATTAATTCCCCCCAAATAAGGAATACCACATATTTTTTATGTGGTATAATTGGAGCGATCACTTGGTGATCCACTTTTAAAGAAAAATGATGTCATAAATGAAAAAGACTATAATGTCTTATCATAACAATTCTTCAAATAGAAACATGAAAATATAACATGGAAATGATTTATCATATATTAATATTTTTATTTTATAGGACGAGAGAATGACTTTAGTATCATGAGATCCATATGGTCTCTCATTTTAATCCACTCAATTGTATCCTCAATAATCAAATAATATCAAGGGATTAGGAATAGTTCATTGTTATCTTTTATCAATATAACATATACCTCATATATCAAAATTAATTTTATGGGAATAAATTAGAAAAATTTCTCGTAGCACATCAAACACTAGAAATTTCATCGGTTAATACTAAGCTACTTGAGGATAGAGTTTTCTAAAATCCGGATAGTCTCCAAGAATTGTATATGTTTTATAATGGTCCATTTGAAATCTAGATAGAGAATATTATGGATGATTCAAAACATAATAGGATTGAAAAAGTAATTTTATTCATCTCTTCAATAAATTATGTTTTTCCCTATACCTTCCCTTTTTTAGAGGGTCTCAACAATGATAAAGTTGAATACTAATCTATCATTATAGTGTATGATCTTGATTTATAGAATTGAGTGTTCCATTTGAATGTCAAAAGTGACTCAAGTTTGATTATTAAGTATATTAATGGAAAATATTCCATTAATAAAGAAACAAAAATACCTTTACATGGTTATATATAAGGGTTAATAGAAAACTTTCCCTCTGATTCAACACTTTTTCACTTTTATTAGTCACAAAATATCCACATTGATTCATTTTATAATACATTTATGGCCCAAACAGAACCAGTTTAGGATGTAACAGTCATCATCAATTAATACCATAGGGTGGTATCTATATTATTTTACAATGACATGGAAGAGATCAATGAAATCAACACCATTCCTAGTTAAGGTATCCAATATCACCACTGAATGATTCCACCATTAGACGTAGGTCCCCATATTTTACTATCATAATAATGCAACCCATCCTTTGAACTGAGCCAAGAAGGAATATATTTGACTTCATGTAGTAAATTCCATTAATTTTGATATACCAAATTAATAGAATGTGTTATATAAACAATGATCTGATGGACTCCAACTTAGATTATTTGATAGTAGAGAGAACAATTCTATAATTTTGAAAGTCCAAGATGGTGTTTCTAGTTATCATCAGTCATGGACCTTAATAATCTAAAAGATTAGAAGGATTTGACATTTATTTAATCTAATGACACAAGACTTCATGGAGTTTACCCCGAATTTTATTTATTTTTTAAAAATATTTGAATATAGACCATCAACCATCAGATCTATCAAATAAAATCAATTACACATAACTATATTTTATTGAATTTATTTCATGGGACAATATCACCAAACTATATCCAAGAAGTTCAAGTGTACAATTAAAAACATTGAATTCATATTTATGGGGTAAAATGCTATATCCCTCATGAAATTTTCAAAAAAATATATAATTTGTTTCATAAATTCCAATATAAATTTAAAATTTAGTATCCCTCATAAAATATTAATGGATGGTGATGTTTATTTTACCCCAATGAGTTAAAAGTTTCTATATATATATTATAGTATCTAGTCCATCCAATCATCCCATGACCAAATAGTTGAAATGTAGATAGATAATGTATTTTTAAAATACTATGTATAAAATACTTTGATGGTGGTGGATAAGGAAAAAGAACTCATAGTCTATAAGAATTTTGATTTAATTATGGGTATATCACACCAATACCTATATATCTATGTTGGATATGCTATAGTTTTTTATATACAAGATAGATCATGCCCTTCCTATTTTTTTTAACTTCCCTCACTTTTAATTATTAGCTATAATTAATTTTCTAAATATGGGTAGTATCAAATGAAACTAAATGAGTTAGAATGGATTGATGAGGAAATGTTTGGAACTCCAGGAATTATAGAAATTTATCAAAACTATGTTTTGATGGAATTTAATTAAAATTTACTACAATAATCATTCATTTAAAGATAATTGGTCCTAGATTTATGAAAAAAAATGATACCCAGGATGAAGACTCCAAATATTGAACTAATGTATGATGGAAAATTTGTTATACATATGGTCTACTCGTATGGACCCTTCTCCTATATCATTATAGATAAGGATCACAACACTCATTTGGAAAATCAACATTTTTACATAAAGAAAATTTTATAACCATCTTGTTTGGATACACATACAAACAATGAAACTTGAAAGTATATGGTCACAATTCTAGATGAAAGACATTAAACTTCCCAACTCTTAATCATCAAATATATATGATGTTAAAATTAGTAGCACTTACATCCTAGTAACCTAAAGATAAATTTTATGAAAACACCTTCACTATAATGTTATTTATTTCATATCCCAAGTCAGGCCCATATGAAATTAAACTTCATTTCACTCATAAAATTATCCTAATATGTAAAACTTTATGATGTATGATATAAATACCCCAAACACGTATCCTCTACTAGTAACAGTACTCTTTAAATTTTTTCTCATTTTCACTTTGATCGTGACTCAAATTAGATTAGTGGTCTTGTCCAATATTGTAATTAACATTATTGATATACACTATGTCTAGTGGTGTGAAATATTGTCTCAATAAAAAAATATATTGTCTTCAATACATATCCTCCTAAACTATTTGGCAGGTTATATGAGTCATTTTTTATAAATAGGATCCCAATCCATTTAAGAGTTCTTAGTGTTCTTTCATATCCTCTCTATATTGGATCACACTATCATTAAATACGTCTTTATCATAAGAATTAATTATGGCTTGATAGTTTTTGTAATAATAAATATAGTGATGTGTAGATCTCTATAACCAACTACAAGTTCATCTCCAATTATACCCCTCACCTTTCCCCGGTATCAAACCCCCAACCTATAATGTTAGGTTCCCCTCCATAATCATAAATAAAACATGGTTTTTCCTTATTTTATAAGAACAATATGTGCCCTTATTGAAATAAAAATAAGACAAAATAACTCTTGGATCATTTATCTCATCTCCAATCATAAATTAAAATCTGATTCCCCTACTTCATCTCATTGGTTTGACCTCTTCACTCACATTATGTTTTCATGTGTGGATATTTCACTTGGTTAAAATCACATGCATTTTTCTACCTTAATTGACCACAAATTTCCCAATTCATCTTACATGGCCTCCTCTAATTTTAATTCTCATAAATCAGGCTTAATTATGTTTTATTTAGTTACATATTGTTTAACCATGTATTCATTAATCTTAACCTCTTGTGTTAGTATTATAATCATAATATAGGTTAACATAATTTGGATAAGTATAATTCATCGATAAAAATATGTCAGTAATACCTGACCAAATGATGGATTCTCAGAAACATCGCTATGGGCAAGACACCGGAAAAAAGTTTTAGATACAAATGACTTGAGTTACTGACATAGTAACATACCGAGAAAACGACCGACTGATACTCAGAATTTCACTAAGTATAAGACACTGATAGTTGAGTAACTTACACATCACCTAACGAATGAATGACCTACTTATATTGTGTTACCGATTCTACTCTGAGACACCGATAGAATGGAACACTGACAGATTGATATATTGATAGACCAACCTACAAATATACCGAGACACAAATAGACTGAGACACTCATAGTTTAGAAATATTTCTCATAAATTCAAAATTACTTCTTATGACCATATTTATGAAACATAGAACTACATATTATATTAATGAGTTTATTTATCTTTTATAGATGACATTTTTTTAATTTTATAGACCAGTATAAGGAACGAGGTACCTGTACTTGATTGAGAACTTTCTCATTGGCATCCTTGTAGTGTATAAAGCAAGAAACTGGGAAAAAATATAAGAGGGCCTATAAAAATATGCATGTCTAAAAACAACACTCAATCTGCTAGCTCTGCAAACCATGAAGAATTTACGATAACCAGAAGGAAAATATCCTTTGCAGCAACAAACGTATAATAGATAAATAATTCAAGTAAATATACTTCTCACTAGAAATAGAATACAAAGATTCCATGAAACTCTATTTTATTTATATTTCCCTAAATTCGACTCTAGATTCACATTAATCTTTCTTTATGGAGTCTCAATGTTATAGAGCCAACCTTAAAGAGATTTGTTACACCATTCTCAATATTAATCTCTCTTCGTTTTCATTATTTATTTTTTAGAGAATTATGTTTCTCTGTTTTATAAAAATTCACTGACTCTACTTCTAACCAGGAAGATTAATTGATATCTTCACAAACATATCATTTCACCTTACACTCTAACAGATAATTGTGGATGACGTCCATGTGTGTTGTGTCTATTTTCTACACCCACAAAAAACAGTAAAAAGTGTTTGTTGACCCAAACAACATTATACTTTGGTATACCCAAATCTTGGTTTTGGATCATGTTTATTTATATAAAAATCATAGTGGAAGGTTATCAATAATTTTAGAGGATTAGATGTTATCTTGAAACCAAAACTTCTATTTACATTCTCTATGTTATTTCAAATTTTTTATCTATCCAAATAAACATTTCAAAAAATATAACTTATAATTGATAGTTAATCTTAGATATTTTTTATATTGGAACTTATAATTGTCAATTGATTTCAAAATTTAATATAAAATTTACATTTTTTGACTAAGAACTAATAAATCATTTATATATATCATGATTAAGAAAGGATTTAGTAAATCATCTACCCTTTCTCCCCCAAACTACTAACATGTTCTATCAAACCAAAACCTTCCAATCTCATCAATGGATCAACTTGAAAATATTTCTGAGAGATATGTGGATGATTCATATATCTCTAATAAGCAAAGAGGTAATTGTATTCAACCTAAACTGAAACTTATTCATATGGAAATTGTGAACTCTATCATTAATATAGAGAAATAAGTTCACTCTGAGTGTCCATTGACAAGTAAATATCTATTATTATATATGTTTTAAAATCAAGGATGGTTGGATTAGTTCTCTAATAATAAAAGACCATTTTATCTGAGGCTAGTGCGTGAGTTCAATATAAAATAAGAATTTATTCTTGAAGGGTCATAAAAGGTTTGGAAAAAATCCATATTATGTGGAAAAATAATTTCGTTTTCATCCATTTATTTGGTAGAATTCTTGAAGGTACTCCATGATGGTATATGTGATTATCATTGGGGAATTCCACCTCTACCTAGTGATGTATATAATTTTGGGGAAGCATTGTTGAGATTACTAAAAATTGACATCATTGAAGGACTATCGTGATAGAAATGAATGGTGGGTGGAGGTTGATGTTAAAATTTATCCAACATAAATTGTGTCCTAGGAAATGGTACTTTTCCTCCCTAAAGTATCATGATTTCCATTTGATCTATCTGTTGAATAAGGGGTATGAATTTAATCTATTCAGATATTTGATGGTGTATATTTGGGAAATGATAAAACCCTACTGCAAGATAAAATCATTGTTTTATCCAAGGATTATTTATACAATGATGAAAGATAATAGTTTAATGAATATGGTTGAAGAAACTGTTCCGGCCTGTGATGGTTTTTTTCCCAACAAATTTATCAGCAAGAGAATGAAAATAAATTGGAATTCCAATAAGAAGATGTGGGTTTAGTGCAATGAAAATTGTATATGGATTTTAATCCTATTGATAACCCCTATTGGCTATGTAACATGGTTGATCCTAGCCTAGGACCAGAGAAATATTGTGAGTATCCAGTTGAGGAAGAAGTAGCTAAGTAAGATAAAGGAAATGTGTCACATATTGAGATATAAGTAACACAGATATAGTTGAAATTCCCAATGGGTGTTCTATGGACCTAATATTCATCATAGGACTCTACCTGTAAAAAACGATTCTTTCTAAGGATGATGATGAGGATACTAAATAGTCTGAGAACGTTGAGTACTATAATTGATTCTGTAGTGATTAGAAGTCAAATAGTGAAGAAGGAGAAAGTGGCAGTGATGAATAAGATGATGAGGAATATGATAAATAAGATGTAGAAGATGCAATTGAGAAGAAAGAAAAAGGATGTGATGAATCAGAAAGTGGATCATACAATCCTTGTGATGATCAAGGATCTGGTGAAGAACTATATAATAATGATTTAGTGGAATAGGAACCAGTTGTGCAATAATATTATTCTCTTGAAGAACCTGTGGTTGAGGAATGATCTTCAGATGTCCATGTGCATGATGATGTTCATGGAGAAGGAGAAGTTTTAGTGGATCCAGTGGTAGATTGTGTCTTTGTTAGAAGGAGTGTATTTATTAAGGAGGAGAGAAAGAATAAAAGATTGAATGTTTATGTTACATCTCTTCTTGATGTCATGGTTGTTCTCATGTTGATAAAGGATCCATGGTATCTTAATTTGGGTTTGGGGTACCCTGATTCATAGGATATGATACCTACACTTGCTCTTGTTGTTGTACATGAGACTGTAAAGTATATAAGTAATTCTAATCTCAATGGTTTTAAAGAAGAGTTGTTTTCTGTGGTTAGATCTGCCTCTTTACATCAACCTGCAACAGTTTCATGGCTTAGTTAATGTGATGGAGCTATACTCACAGAGGGGGATGTTTCTGAGGTTGAAACTTGTTTGATCTCTGTGTTGGAAACCAATATAATAGAAAATCATAATATGTGTCATTAATTTTTCACTATGGACTTTTCCATTATCTAATTAACAATCAAATATAAAGAGTCTTGACAAGGTTCTAAAAACACACGTAGATACCTCTTCTAAGACTTCTAAGGATGAATCTCCTTCTCATCTAACTCTTTTTCATGATATTTTGATGTTTGTTGTTAAATATTCCATTAATTCTATTTCACCTTATGCTACTCATCCACATATACCCCTTTATTTTAATTATTTTAGATTATATATTCTAAATATCGTTCAGGGTGCCTCCACCTCATCTTCTCCTCTTGTTGATCCTCTAAATTTTGAGATGATTATAAATGTGTTAAGAAAGGAACTTCAGGACTACGATGGGTTACAATGATAAAAAAACTTCTCTAATCATGAATAATTGTGACCATACCCATGACATGGTTATATTCAATAGAAGAGGCGCAAACAATTCTCTAGAAATGATAACCAAGAATGTTGAACTCCACATTAAGAGGGTTTACACCCAGTATTAATCAAAAGGATTAATCTCCTACAATTCATTAGTTTATAAGGAATAATGAATATTTTGAAAGGCTATGGATTATAGTAGTCAGATCATCCAGGAATTCATCAATTTATTGAAACCTTACCTACATCATTAGTGAACTACTCTTATTGCTTCTGCAGCTTCTCATCTTAATCTTATCCAGCACCCTTCTACTTCTTCATCGACACCATTGTCCCTTTTTTTCATGACTACTTCTCAGACTCTATGACAAATAATTCCTTTCATTCATCATGAGCTTATTGGAACTCCTACATCTTATAGCCCCAGACATTCCCCTTCGGTTTATAGGGGAGATCCTCTTATTTCCCTCAAAATCCTCACAAACACTAAAACATATTTTCTACACCTCCTACTCCAACCACTACTTCCTATGATTTGAAAAAAATACGTTATGGACACTTTTTTAGTGATGAAGTGATTGTATGAATCTTTGGTAGAGTTCTTTTGTACTGCTTTTATATCCACATGTATTTTTTAACTAATGACATGTATTAGATCCTTTCACCTCATTAACAATTCTTTATTTTAAATCTTTGTTTCTTTTTTGATAATACCAAAAGGCCGATAATTTATATTGAATGTTTATGTGTGTGGAATATATCTCATGGAGAGCATAAGATTGATAAAGAATATTAGATTTAAATGATAGCTTAACAAGTTTTCTGTATAGTATATTTGTTTATCATAAAATTACATTCATTATGATCTATATAATATGTTATGTAGTCTTTACATTGATCATCATAAATCAACTATGTTTCTATAGAATTTATTTATTTGGGATCATCATAAAGGGGGATATTTTTTGCCTCCTCTTGTTTTAAGGTTCACATATCATGATTAATTTTGTTTTATTAACATTCATCTTATTTTACCATGTTTTCATAGAATATTAACCTCTTGTGTTAGTGTTTATATCAGGAGACTAGTTAATGGATTTTGGATAAGTATAAGTCAATGATAAGGATAAATCACTGATACTCGACCTACCTATAGATTCTTAGAAACATCAGTAAGGATGAGTCACTAGAACAATTCTGAGTTACTGATGCTATGATTTATTGACACAGTAACATTCCAACATAATGACTGATTGACACTAATAATTTTTCTAAGTATAAGATACAAAGTGTTGAGCCACTAATTCATCACCTACCAAATGAACGACCTATAAATCCGGAGTTACAGATACAAGTCTCAGACACCAAAAAAATGAAACACTAACAGAGTGATCTATCTACAAACCAACCTACTGATAGACTAAGATGATGATAGATTGACACCCCACTAGACTAAGACACCAAAAGATTTAGAAATATTTCAATTAAATTCAAAATTTCCACTAACAATAATATTTATAAAACTTTTCACTTATTATTATATAAATGATCATTTCCGTATTTTTTAGACGTCATTTAATGATTTTTAGCAGCTAGTACGAGGTATGAGGTACCCAAACCTGATCGAGAACATGATCCTTGTCCACCCTTATTTGTAAAAATAATGCAGCTGAGCAAATAGAAGTGGGTGTGTAAAAAAAAGCAAGCCTAAAAAACACACAATTTTCTAGCTATGCATATAAGGATAAATTTCAAACAACCAGATGTCAAATTATCTTTTCAGAAAATAAAACTTAGTTGAGAAGAACACATCGAGGAAATATATATCACTAGAAGTAGAAGACAAAGCTTCCACAACACTATGTTTGTCTTTCTATTCATAAATGTTTTCACCAGATTCACTTCATTATGTGTTCTCAGAGTCTCAAAGCTACAAAGATGAACACATAGATCTTTTTTACACCATTCTCAATATTTAGATCTATTTCTGTACATTATTTACATTTTTGAGAAATGTGTGTCTCTATTTTACAAACTCAAACCACCCCTAGTGCCACAATAGAATACACATTGATATCTTAACAAAACATATATTTTCTTTTTATACTCTAACAGATAATAGTGGAAGAGGTCCATGGGTTGCCTATCTGTTTTGTACTCCCACCAAAAACCGTGGATGATGATTGTTGAACTGGTTAGTTATATACTGTTGTTTAACTTAATCTAGGGTTGGATAATTTTTATATATATAAACTACATGGGGGAAGGTTATCACCATGTTGAGATGATTAGTTCTTATCATTTGTTTAAACCCCTTGTTTACTTTTTTTTATGTGCTTTCATGTTTTGTTTCTCTTTGCATAAAATTATTTTTGAAAACATAACATAGATTTTATAGTTAATCCAAGATATTATATTTATTATAAATTCTTTTAGTAAACTAATTTCAAAATTAAAAATTGTATTTACATTATTTTAATGATGAACTAATGACTCATTGAGATATATTTTTATTAAGTAAGACTTTTATATATCTTATACATTTGTTATCTATGCTGTATTTTGTTTTTAAATTGGGGAAAATTCAAACATTTTTTTAAACAAGTTATTTTGACAAAAAAATATAAGAACTCAATTCCCCCTATCTTGAGTTTCATACCATGACCTCAATTCCTTTTTTTTATAACATGCACTTTTCTGTATTAGACATATCATCAAAAGTGATCCCTCATTAGAATATGGTTCTCCATTTATCATCTCATGTTTAGGTTACATATACATCATTTTTATAATATTATTTTTGGATCATTTTGTGTGTATCATAATCCTAAATACTCAACTATTCATAAATTAATTTAATATATAATATATATTTCTCTTTTAGAGTTTCTACGATAAATTGTTTCAACATATTTTAGTTTTCAAAAAAAAATCCTCCCATTAAATATATTTCAATTAAACATGATATAAAGTCGTTGAGCCTATTATCCTAGAGTTGGAACCTTGATTTATTACATTAGTATAGATAATTTTTTTTAATCCCAATGGATCAATCATTTTAGTAGACTTGGAAACCATATTACACACATCAACCTTACATTAAAATTTAAAACATAAAATAAAACATAAAAATCCTTTGGGAACACCTTTATACTCCAAGAGTAAACCTGAATATTAGTGATAATTCATATAATGGGATCCTTGGAGAAATAATACATAATAAATTAGTGGGATTACATGCTCTGTATGGGTATGCATACAATGGAATCTATTAGGAATAAATAATCATAATCATTATAGAATTGTATATAACTAAAACAGAATCAACATAACATATTCTGAAGAATAATATGGAATGAATAAACAATACCACATAATATAATCACATGAGTATCATAACAAAACCATGGATATTATACTAGTTAAATAATCACATGGAATATCAATAACTACTATCATAATTAGGGATTGCATAATCCTAGAAATCATGAAAATTCCATCAATGCTTCATTAAATACACCATATATAATTTTAGAGACATCAAACAATATCCAAACTAATTTGCCTCATGAGACCAACTAATGAATTGAAGAGGTATTTTGGGCCCCCCATCAATTATTAATTCTAATTAATTCCCCATATAGAATGGGTGATGAATAATAATAAATATAAACATTCAGATTAAAGAAATAAAAAATGTTAATATTTTATACATAAACCATAAATGGTATGAACATAGAAAATTCCTAGTAAAACTAAATCTTAAAACATTCAATGAAATATTTAAAATGATATCATAATAGATCAAACTCTTTCAAACATTGGATACAATATGTATTTTGACATAGTTTAAAACACACTAATAAAATTATTAAAAAATTATTGAACGAAGTACCCCTATTTTACTTTCAAGTAATTTATTTAAAATCCAAATAATTATAATAATAAAAATTCATTGAAAATAACCATTTAGGATTTTAATGGTATATTTTAAACATTAAGGTATCATGAAATTAGAAAAATACACTCAGTCCATATAAGTTTTAAAAAAAATATTTTGGTGAAAAAATTCACAAACTACCTCATCTGGAAAAAGAAAAAAGGATTACATTCAAACCGTTTTATAAAAATTAAAACACTGGTAAAATAATTTAATCATTTGTAGTTTATAAGGAATAATGAATATTTTTAAAGGCTATGGATTATAGTAGTCAGATCATCAATGAATTCGTCAATTTATTGAAACCTTACCTACATCATCAGAGAACAACTATTATTGCTTCAGCAGCTTCTCATCTTAATCCTATCCAGCACCCTTCTACTTCTTCATCGCCATCATTGTATCTGTTTTTCATGAATAATTCTCAGACTCTATGAAAAATAATTCCTTTCATTCATCATGAGCTTATAGGATCTCCACCCACTTAAAGCCACAACCTTTCCCCTTCGGTTTTTAGAGGAGTTCATCTTCTTTCGCTCAGAATATGCACAAACACTAAACCATTATTTCTACACATCCTACTCCAACTAGTACTTCCTGTAATTAGAAAAATAGGTTATGGAATCTTTTTGAGTGAAGATGTGATTGCATGACTCTTTTATAGAGATCTATTATACTGTTTTTATAACCACTTGTATTGTTTATTTAATGATTCGTATTAGATCCTTTTATCTCATTAACCATTCTTTCTTTAAAATCTTTGTTTCCTATTTGATAATACCAAAAGGGGGATAATGTATATGGAATGTCTATGTGTATGGAATATATCTCATGGGGAGTATAATATTGAAAAAGAATATTATATTTAAAAGATAGCTTAATAAGTTTTCTGTATAGTATATTTGTTTATCATAAAATTCCATTCATTATGATCTATATAATATGTTATGTAGACTTTACATTTATGGTCATAAATCAACTATGTTTCTATAGAATTCATTGATTTGGGACCATTAGAAACGGGAATATTTTTTTCCTCCTCGGTTTTTAATGTTCACAAATCATGATTAATTTTGTTTTATTAACTTTCATCTTATTTAACCATGTTTTCATATAATATTAAACTTTTTGGTTAGTGTTTATATTAAGAGACTAGTTAATGGATTTTGGATAATTATTATTCAATGATAAGGATAAGTCACTGATACTCAACCTATGTATAGATTCTTAGAAACATCACTAAGGACGAGTCATGAGTAGAATTCTTAGTTACCGATGCCATGAGTTATCAACATAATAACATGGCAACATAATGACTGACTAACACTCATAATTTTACTAAGTATAAGATACAAAGTGCTGAGTCACTAATGCATCACTTACCAAATAAACGACCTATAAATCCTGAGTTACCGATAAAAGTCTCAGACAACAATAAAATGAAACATTAATAGAGCGATCTATCGACATACCAACCTACCGATAGACTAAGATGTTGATAGATTGACACCCCACTAGACTAAGACATCGATATATTTAGTAATATTTCAATTAAATTCAAAATTTACACTAACAATAATATTTATGAAACTTATCACATATTATTATATAAATGATCTTGTCTGTATATTGTAGACGTCATTTAATAATTTTTAGCAGATAGTACGAGGTCTGAGGTACCTAAACATGATTGAGAACTTGCTCCTCATCCACCCTTATTTGTATAAAGAATGCAGCTGAGCAAATAGAAGTGGGTGTGTAAAAAACATCATGCCTAAAAACAACACACAATTTTCTATCTATGCATACAAGGATAAATTTACAAGAACCAGAAGTCAAATTACCTTTTCAGAAGAAAAAAAATAGTTGAGATGAACACATCGAGGAAATATATATCTCACTGGAAGTAGAAGACAAGGCTTCCACATTACTATGTTTTTATTTTTGTTCTTGAATGTTTTCACCAGATTAACTTAATTATGTGTTCTCGGAGTCTCGAAGTTATAAAGATGAACACATAGATCTTTTTAACACCCTTCTCAATTTTTATCCCTCTTTGTGTACTTTATTTACATTTTAGAGAAATGTGTGTCTCTATTTTACAAACTCACACTATCCCTAGTGCCACACTAGAATACACAATGATATCTTAACAAACCTATATTTTCTTTGTATACTCCAACAGATAACAGTGGAAGAGTTCTATGGGTGGCCTATCTTTTTTGTACTCCCACCAAAATGCATGGATGAATGTTGTTGACCTATATAGTTATATACTTTTGTTTAACTATATCTAGAGTGGGATCATTTTTAAATATATAAACTACAGAGTGGATGGTTATCACCATGTTGAGAGGATTAGGTCTTATCATTAGTTTAAACCTCTTGATTACCTTTTTTATGTGCTTTCATGTTATGTTACTCTTTCCATAAAATTATTATAGAATACATAACATTGATTTTATATTGAATCCTAGATATTATTTTTATAATAACTTCTTTTAGTAAACTAATTTAAAAAGTAAAAATAGAAATTACATTATTTTATTGATGAAAAAATGAATCATTGAGATATATTTTGATCAAGTAAGACTTTTATAAATCTGCTACATTTGTTATCTATGGAATATTTTGTTTTTAAATTGGGGAAAATTCAAACATTTTTTCAAATAAGTAATTTTGACAAATAAATATAAGAACTCAATTCCCCTGTCTTGAGATTCATACTATGACCTCGATTCCTTTTTTTAAAAAAAATGCATTTTATGTATTAGACATATCATCAAAAGTGCTCCCTCATCAGCATATGGTTCTCCATTTAACATTTCATGTTTAGGTTACATATACATAATTTTTATAATATTATTTTGGGGTCACGTTATGTGTATCATAATCCTAAATACCCTACTATGCGTTTATTAATTTGATATAGAATATCCATTTCTCTTTTGGAGTTCGTAGGGTATATTTTTTCAACATCTTCTAGTTTTCGAAACAAAAATCCTACCATTAAATATATTTCATGTACACATGATGTAAAGTCCCTGAGCCTATTATCCTAGAGTCTGCACCCTGATTTATTACATTATATTAGATAGAAGAAAAATAAATCCCAATGTATCAATCATTTTTGTAGTCTTGGAATCCATATTACATACATCAACCTTACATTAATATTTAAAATATAAAATAAAACATAAAAATACTTTGGAAATGCCTTTATACTTCGAGCGTAAACTTGAATATTAGTGATAATTCATATAATGGAATCCTTGGAGAAATAAAACATAAGAAATTAGTGAGATTACATACTCTGTATGGGTATGCATACAATTGAATCTACATGGAATAAATATTCATAAACATTATGGAAATTTATATAACTAAAACACAATCAAAATAACATATTCTTAATAATAATATGGAATGAATAAATAATACCACATAATATAATCACATGAGTTTCATAACATAGCCATGGATATTCTACTAGTTAAATAATCACATGGAATATCAATAACTACTATCATAATTAGGTATTGCATAATCCCAGAAATCATGAACATGCCATCAATGCTTCGTCAAAGACACCATATATAATTTGTAAAACATAAGACAATATCCAAAATATTTTGTCTCATGAGACCAACTAATGAATTGAGGAGATATTGTGGGCCCACTCATAACATACTAAGTCAAATTCATTCCCCGTATGGAATGGGTGATGAAACATAATAAACATAAACATTCATATTAAAGAAATACAAAATGTTAATACTTTATACATAAACCATAAATGGTATCAAAATAGAAAATTCATAGTAAGAATAAATCATAAAACATTCAATGAAATATCGAAAATAATATCATAATAGATCAAACTCTTTCAAAAATTGGATATAATAAGTATTTTTACATAGTTTAAAACACACTAATAAAATTATTAAAAAATTATTGAGGGATGTACCCCGATTTCCCTTATAAATAATTTATTTAAAATCCAAATAATTATAATAGAAAAAAATTCATTGAAAATATCCATTTAGGTTTTTAATGGAAGCCTTTAAACATTAAGGCATTATTAAAATAGAAAAATACACTCAGTCCATATAATTTTAAAAAATATTCCTTTGGTCAAGAAATTCATAAACTACCTCCTTTGAAAAATGACAAAATGATTACATTCAAACAATTTAATAAAAATTAAAACACTGGTAAAATATGTTAAACATTTGTAGTTTAAAAGGAATAATGAATATTTTGAAAGGCTATGGATTATAGTAATCAGATCATCAAGGAATTTGTCAATTTATTGAATCCTTACACATATCATCAGAGAACTATTATTATTGCTTCAGCATCTTCTCATCTTAATCTTATCCAGCACCCTTCTAATTCTTCATCAACATCATTGTCCCTATTTTTTATGATTACTTCTCATACTCTATAAAAAATAATTCCTTTCATTCATCATGAGCTTACCGGACCTCCTATTACTTATAGCTCCAGCCTTTCCCCTTCGGTTTTTAGAGGAGTTCCTTTTCTTTCCCTAAAAATCCTCAAAAACATTAAACCATTATTTCTACACCTCCTACTCCAACCACTACTTCCTCTTATTAGAAAAAATAGGTTATGTACACTTTTTTATTTAATAAGTTATTGGATGACTCTTTGATAGAGATCTGTTGTACTATTTTTATAACCACATGTATTGTTTATCTAATAACATGTATTAGATCCTTTCATCTTATTAACCATTCATTAATTTAAATCTTTGTTTCATTTTTGATTATACCAAAAGAGGGATATTGTATATGGAATGTGTATGTGTATGGAATATATCTCAGGGGGAGAATTAGATTAATAAAGAATATTAAAGTTAAAAGATAGCTTAATAAATTGTCTATATAGTATATTTGTTTATCATCAAATTCAATTCATTATGATCTATATAATATGTTATGTAGACTTTACATTGATCATCATAAATCAAATATTTTTCTATAGAATTCAATGATTTAGGATCATCAAAAAGGGGGAGATTTTTGGCCTCCTCTAGTTATAATGTTCAGAAATTATGATTAATTCTGTTTTATTAACGTTAATCTAATTTAACGATGTTTTCATATAATATTAAATTATTGTGTTAGTGTTTATATTAGTAGACTAGTTAATGGATTTTGGATAAGTATGAGTAAATGATAAGGAAAAGTCACTGATACTCGACCTACATATAGATTCATAGAAACATCACTAAGGACGAGCCGCGTGTAGAATTATGAGTTACTGATGGCATGCGTTATCGACATAGTAACATTCCAACATATTGAACGACTGACACTCATAATTTTACTATGTATAAGATACAAAGTGCTGAGTCACTAATGAATCACATACCAAAGGAACAACCTATAAATCCTGAGTTACCGATACAAGTCTTAGACACCAAAAAATGAAACACTAACAGAGTGATCTATCGACAAACCAACCTACCGATAGACTAGGATGTTGATAGATTGACACCCCAGTAGACTAAGACACCAATAGATTTAAAAATATTTCAATTAAATTCAAAATTTCCACTAACAAAAATATTTATGAAACTTATCACTTATTATTATATAAATGAGATTTTATGTATTTTGTAGACGACATTTAATGATTTTTAGAAGCTAGTACGAGGTCTTAGGTACCCAAACCTGATCGAGAACATGCTCTTTGTCATCCCTTATTTGTATAAAGAATTCAGCTAAGCAAATAGAAGTGGGTGTGTAAAAAACATCAAGCCTAAAAACAACACACAATTTGCTATCTATGCATACAAGGATAAATTTCCGAGAACCAGAAGTCAAATTACCTTTTCAGAAAAAGAAACATAGTTGAGAAGAACACATCGAGGAAATATATATCTCACTAGAAGTAGAAGAAAAAGCATCCATAACACTATGTTTTTCTTTATATTATTAAATTTTATCACCAGATTGACTTCATTATGTGTTCTCAGAGTCTCAAAGCTACAATGATGAACACATAGCTCTTTTTAACATCCTTTTCAAAATTTAGCTCTCTTTGTGTACTTTATTTACATTTTCGAGAAATGTGTGTCTCTATTTTACAAACTCACACTTGTCCTAGTGCCACACTGGAATAGACATTGATATCTTAACAAACCTATATTTTATCATTATACTCCAACAAATAATAGTGGAAGCGGTCCATGGGCGGCCTATCTATTTTGTACTCCCACCAAAAACCGTGGATGGGGACTGTTGACCTGGATAGTTATATACTGTTTTTAAAGTAATCTAGGGTGGGATTATTTTTATATATATAAACTACATGGTGAAAGGTTATCACCATGTTGAGAGGATTAGGTCTTATCATTATTTTAAACCTCTTTTTTACTTTTTTTATGTGCTTTGATGTTTTGTTTCTCTTCCAATAAAATTATTTTATAAAACACAACATAGATTTTATAGTAAATCCTAAATATTATATTTATTATTACTTATTTTAGTAAACTAATTTCTAATGAAATAATAGTATTTACATTATTTTAATGATGAACTAATGAATCATTGAGATATATTTTGATATAGTAATACTTTAATAAATCTGCTACTTTTGTTATCTATGCTATATTTTTTAAAAAATTGGGTAAAACTCAAATATTTTTTTAAATAATTAATTTTGATAAAAAAAAATATAAGAACTCAATTCCCCTTGTATTGAGTTTCATACAATTACCTCAATTCCTTTTTTAAAAAACATGCACTTTTATGTATGAGACATATCATCAAAAGTGCTCCCTCATCAGCATATGGTTCTCCATTTATCAATATTTTGGGGTCACTTTGTGTGTATCATAATACTAAATACCCTACTATGTATAGATTAATTTCAGACAGTATATACATATCTCTTTTGGAGTTCCTAGGGTATATTTTTTCAACATCTTCTAGTTTTCGAAACAAAAATCCTCACATTAAATATATTTCAATTACACATGATGTAAAGTCCCTGAACCAATTATTCTTGAGTCGACATATTGATTTATTACATTAGCATAGATAAAAATTTTAATCCCAATGGATCCATAATTTCAGTATTCTTGGAATCTATATTATATACATCATCCTTAAATTAATGTTTAAAACATAAAATAAAAAATAAGAATCCTTTGGGAACACCTTTATACTCCTAGCGTAAACCTGAATATTAGTGATAAATCATATAATGGAATCCTTGGAGAAATAAAACATAAGAAAATAGTGGTATTACATGCTCTGTATGGGTATTCATACAATATAATCTATTTGGAATAAATAATCATAAACATTATGAAAATGTATATAACTAAAACACAAAAACATAACATATTCTTAATAATAATATGGAATGAATAAATAACACCACATAATATAATCACATCAGTATCATAACATAACCAGGGATATTCTACTAGTTAAATAATCACATGGAATATCAATAACTACTATCATAATTAGGGATTGCATAATCCCAGAAATCATGATCCTGCCATCAATGCTTTGTCAAAGACACCATATATTATTTTTAAGACACCAGAAAATATCCAAACTAATTTGTCTCTTTAGACCAACTAATGGATTGAGGAGATATTTTGGGCTCACCCGTTACATACTAATTCAAATTCATTCCCTGTATAGAATGGGTGATGAAACATAATCAACCTAAACTTACATATTAAATAAATACAAAACGTTAATACTTTATACATAAACCATAAATGGTATCAAAATAGAAAATTCATAAGAAAACTAAATAATAAAACATTCAAAGATATATTGAAAATGATATCATAATAGATCAAAATCTTTCAAACATTGGATAAAATATGTATTTTTACATATTTTAAATCACAATAATAAAATTATTAAAAAATTATTGAGGGAAATACCCCTATTTTACTTTGAAATAATTTTTTTAAAATCCAAATAATTATAATAGAAAAAAAATAATTGAAAATAACCAATTAGGCTTTTAATGGAAGCCTCAAAACATTAAGGCATCATGAAAATAGAAAAATACACTCTGTCCATATAAGTTTAATAAATATTCCTTTGGTCAAAAAATTCATAATGTACCTCATTTGGAAAATGACAAAAGGATTACATTCAATCTATTTTATAAAAATTAAAACACTGGTAAAATACGTTAAACATTTGTAGGAAAACATTTAATTTTTTATAATATATTTATGAGAAACGTGCACATTGATGATAAATATTCATTATTAGGTAATGATATATAAATAATCCAAAATAATAACGAGATTGAAAAATTAAACATTACCTTGTACATTCCTTTAGTTGAATGTGATTTAAATCAAAATATTAATGTCTTAAAATTGTTATTAATTTACACTAGAACTATATCCATATTTATGATATCATATGTGACCATATTATATCGTTTTGTTAATAATATTATGTTATTACCCTTATTTCGGGGGTCAATTGCTTTATATTCATATGCATGTTCTGTCATGAAAGTCCTATATATTATTCTTAAGATATGAATATTTCATATAAATACTGCTATAAATGTCATAAATATTATATTTAATCATTATATATATATTTATAATAATTCTTGAATTATAAATGTAAAAATGAATCTCATCCCATCATGGAGACGGTAGGTCGAACATACGCTAGAGATACAATATAATTCCCTTATTAGAAAAAGGGTAGGAAATTGGGAAGTATATTAATTATAAAGAGTAAATATCATATCCTATTTAATATTTATATCAATTATATCAATCATTATATCCATAAAAATAAAATAGTGTTGAAAAACATACTACACCACAACGTGGAGACAGTAGGTCGTTGGTACGCACGCGTGTTGATTTTTTTTATAGGATGGGTAAAATGAGGAATATATTTTTCATATATTTATAATAACATCTTAGTATTCGAAATATATGTGACATATTGATTTAAATTGGATGAAACATATAAAGAGTAAGCAGAAGAAGAAATAATATTGAAAGAATCGGTTAAGACGGTTACCTCTTGCTTAGAGAACCTCCATTGGATCTCCAATTTGGAACACTGGGGTTGGTCTTTTGAGAATAAAAGAACCTCTAGGATGTATATAATGATTTTTAAGAAAACATGGTCAGATTTTGGTTGATATATATGTCTCAATGTGATGAAATGAGATGAGGGAGGAGGTGATATTTTATATTTGAGGTGAGGGTCGCTTTTTGAATTTCAGAAAATATTAATTTATAATAAGTTAAATCTAAAAAAATACCTATAAAATGCTGGTTATATTAAAATAAAATTTGATAATTCTGTGATCATGTTATCTAATAAATTTTATAGTGGTTTCTATGTAATTTTAAAACTTATCTTTTTTATTAACCCTTTAGTTAGCCTATTTTAATTTTAACTGTGCTAATAATGATTCTAATGTTAGGAGAATATAATTTTTACATATAAAGAGTCAATTGGACTATAAAAGGTCAATTTATAATATTTTCCACCATATCCCACCGCTTTTCATTATTTAATATTTTTATTCTAATTAGGTATTTTAATAAAATATTACCTTCGTAAAATATCATTAGTGTCGATTTTGACCGTATACATTATTTTCCAGTTTAAAAATATCATAATAGGATGATATCTTAGAACCAAATATATTAACTCATCCCTAACATTTATAAGTCATCCATGAAATTAGTGAATTTCATTAATTATATAAAATTTATTAGTTTTCTTTATTTTGAATATCATTTATTTTGTTTTTCAACTAATTAAAAAATTTGTGCTTCATCAATATAGAATCCTTTAAAGTATTTACTTTTCTCCATAAAAATTAAAAATAAATTACCATGATAAAGAAAAACTTTTTATATTTCATATTACTATTTTTAGTCTAATTTATCTTCTGTGTATCCATATATTAAAAATTATATAGTTATTAAAAATATAGGAATGAAATTATTAACTTTTCCATAAATAAGATATAATTAATATCATACCCTCATCTAAGTTACATAAAAGGATATAATTTCATCCCAAGGATTATTTTGGTTGAAACCCAATCATCTCATGAAATTAGGACATGTTACTGGATAATTATCTAATATTTATAATATTATTTTACCCTTAATTACCAAATTTTTCTTTTACATTGTCAATAAAAATATTAATAATGTTACTATTCATAATTTCCAAAAAAAACTATTTAAATAATTATGAACCACTAATTCCAAATATTGAATCAATTTTTGAACATTAAAACATATATGTTAAAATAATTATTTTAAAATTAATCTCGTTGATGCGTTGAGAAGAAGCATTTTACAGGTTAACCATGAAAAAGAACGATACATTTTTATATATAAATTCAATGTAAAATTGATTATAATGACCTAAATTTGATTAATTTATATAAACATAATATTGTTATAAATTAAAATAAAATAAAAAATATTATTGATCCTTATCAATTATTTTCATTGTAAAATAATTTTTCTACAAAAATTCAGTATTTTCCACTAATCATCCAAACATTAAACTTATCAGAAATTTACAAAAAATTCAAAAAAAAATTCTAAAACCAATATTCATATAAGATGTTTATTTTTTCATATAAAATATCTAAATTTTCAAAAAAAATTATTTTAAATTTGTTTTCAAATAAAATTTGACAAAATTTCCCTTTCGAAAAATTTAGTTTTTATGTAAAGAGTTATGATTGTTCAAATAATGTTCCTATAAAATCTGGTAGATAAATATCAAAAATATTTTATTAATTCTGTAACATATATTTTTCATAAACATCATTTAAAAATTATAATTAAATTAATTTATGATTACAAAAATACTTTGGGAAGATAAAAATAAAACCATTTAGTTTATAATCAATGCGTATTTATTTTCATATCTAATTAATTGGTAAAAAATGATTATATATTATGAACCTTATATTTTCATAAGTTAATTAATACTTTTATAAAAACTAATTTTATGTTTATGTTATATTTTTTATATTAAATAATACTATTTTAATAGTATGGCGTTGTATGGCAAAACATGGTCTTGCGCAAGCTATCAGAGATCATTTCTCTTTAGTGTAACGCATGATAACTCAGTGTTGTCTCTAATAAAATATATAGAGTATTTTAAATTAATATAAAAATAAAATTATTTTTTATTATTGGGGTGTTAAATTATCCCCACATCACTTAAATTGAATCTTCTCAATTTAAACTTTCTCTCAATAACCAAGAGTTTGATATTTGAAAATACAATTTTTCAAGAACCCACTTCGTAAATATGGTTAATAAAACACATTCATAATATATATGAAAGGGAAATGAGAATTTAAAAAACAAATATGGTTTATATTATGATAAAATTATTGGAATAAATATATATGTTTACATAGAAGAAAATCTTAAATATTTGTAGGGAGTGATTAAGGTCACCAATCACAAATAAGTGAATCATTAATGAAAAATTGAGGGCCGGAAAGCAATAAATTAAAAGAGATTTAAAAAACATTGGTTCAGCTTAAATTAACATCATTTAATTAGACCATATTACTATAATGGTGGAATTATTACACATTATATAAATACAATTAAATATTTTTACTTAATAAATTTCAATAAACACAATCATAACTTTTGGTTGTGCCTTGAACCATTCCAACATTGTTTCTTAGCACAATTTTCATAATAGGGTGATTTAAAACATTTTCTTCTAAAACGTTTTCCAAATATAATCTTAAACCATTTCATAAATGGTTAACTATTCCAAAATAAACATATCACCAATCTTTTCACAACATGAAGAAAAACATATGTTTCACATTTCTAGATAAGTGAATGCCTTCATCATTTATTCTAATGAAACATGGTGATAACATTAATTAAAATAAAAATTTATTCATAATCTTCATGCCTCCTCATTCTAATTATATAACATAGATTTTTGGATATGCTTCATAACTTCAAAAAATCATAAAATCCATCAATGATGGCATAAACCACTTTATTAACAAACCATTAACATGTTCCAAGGTAGCCACTATTATCTAATATACTTTATCAAAGTCAACAATCTCTTTATTGTGAAATAATTATCTCTGTATTAGGAAAATGTTATGGGTTATATTTCCTTCAAGTATATTTCATCCAATATTTTTAATTTATAATGAGTCAAATTTCTTGTTCATTAGTACCATTCATCATATGATCTTAAATCCTTATTGAAATAGTACTACAACACAATATTTTATATGACATAATTACCATAACCAGTACATCATTGATAAAATACTAAAATGACTGAATTCAATAAAACCAACCATGATCATATTAATTATTTGACTTCATCTATGGAACTAGAATAATCTAGCCCATGATCTATCATCCAGTTTTGGGATATATTCTTTTGATGTGTGAGACATGGATTTTCATAGTATAAAGTATCCTTATAGTGATATCATCACACAATTAAATATTTTTCTTTCCTTTAAAACCATAAACTTACTGGCCTTTTTCTCAAAAAATATAATAAAATCCAGTTATCTTAATGAATGTACCATGGTGTTTTTTTTTCACATTTATCCGAAGTGGTAAAATAATTATTTCTACAATTTCCATTATAAATCAGTTGACCTACTATCATGTTTTTTATTTCCTTCCAATCCATATGACCTAAGGAATTCTATACCGATTTCTTTGTCACTTGATATTATTTCCATGAAGGACCCAATAACACCCAAGTAGGGTAGGGTGAATCATGGTATTAAAATTTTCTTTTAATATGATGGATCTTGTTCCCATATTGGTTAGAATATGTTAACCTTGTCTGGTGATAATGTCCAGAAAACAATCAATAAAATGAAAAGTGATGACATCCCAATTTTACATGGTTCACCACTACGGGATATATCTATGAGGCACACACTAACATGTTTTTGGTCATTACAATGTCCACTAATCTTCACTATTTTTAAATTAAAAATGTTTATCATATTCACTCTACGCTAAGTGAACTTCCTTTTGAGGTTTTTGGGAAATCGCAATATGTCATTCATATATCTTTCATTAACTCCTCTTTGATCACTAAATTGGTAATAATAAGTACTATTTTTATCAACATGAAGGTATATTCAATTAATTGGCATTAAATCATGCATCCTCAATTTTAGATGGATGCCCTGTTGAGGTCATGTTTTTACCCATAGATGAAATTCACATTTTGGTGCACTGTGAGCTTGAGAGCTATTCCTCCGTCAACTGACATCCTTTATTTGTGAACTGTAAAGCCATGAGAATGATGAGTACATCCTATTTTAACATCTTGACTCCACCGTATACTGGTCTTCATCTACCGTATACTACTCTATGAACCATCATCGCATATTGTCTCTACAAACAGCGCATATTCTACGTACTGCCTAAACATTGACACAATATTTTTCATCCACGAACTGTGTCCACTTTACAGACCTCCTCCACTTCGACTATGCATTTTATAGGAGCTCTATGGACCATGTTATTCCTCAAAATACTAGCTCTCCAACATGGACATGTATTCCTGAAAACCAATTCATAGTTACACTAAATTCTTCTGAATTGCTATTCAAAATCCTTCATCGCGGGGTTGTCTTCCTGCAAACCAGTCCAGATTTCACCGAATTCCTCTCATATTTTTAATCTCTATCCCATTAACTAAGAAAGGTATTAGTGATAATTATATAGAGAAAAAGATATGTATAATAGGCCAAATAGATATTTACAAAATATTAATTTGGGAACCACCATCACCATGTACCATGTAACTCCCACGAACCATTAATCATATCTGGTGTGTGTACAACCATTCTCATTAGGTTATGGAACAATTCACCACCTGTTTTCCACCAATTACACCCTTCATGGCTCCTCAAAACATTGTCTCATTTTTGACAATGAAAAACTTTCATGTGTACCAGTTTTCTTACACATACAACGATCATTCTCGGGAACCACATGCCCTCACCATGAACCACTCTTTTGTTTTTTGAACCATTCCCACTAGAAAATAATAGCCTTGTTTCCAATAGTCCTCATATGATGAGAATACATGGGATACCATTTAACTTCAAAATATTTTTCTACGACCATAAATTATATAATCCTTCTTATTCTCTGTATCATATACATTGGAGAGGTTCACATTCCTCCTGATAGGTGCCATTTATAAATGATGGAAAACACTAAATTAGTTCCTATCATTATTAAACATATTTTATATTATCAAGACTTGTAAATTAAATAAAAAATTTGAAAAACATTATCATATATAATCTAATGATAAAAAGCATAGTGGTTTTGGCATAATTTTTTCTTTTAAATCCTTCCTAATTATTTATATAAAAAATGTGAATTATCAAAAACATATCCCATAGGAGTGTCAAACTAGGTATGCTATAATTCCCATTTTCATATATCATGTTACACTGAGTCAGGCCTGATGCACCTTGTTGGACTTGTTACCCTTGATTATATTTGTACTATAACAACATCCACTTTTAGTACTATAAATTGATGTATTTCTATGAATACCCACATAATCTATACCATACCAAACTTCTAGGAAGTTTATATATAATTATCCTTATAGTCTATCTTAGGGTTATGTACCCTAATATAAATGTTTAATTAATCTATTTTCCAAGTTGTCATCTAAAATTCCTCTGATACTGACTATAATGAACCTGGCCCCAGTAGTTCGGAGTCGGTGTCTTGAATTATTAAATAGGTATATATACAAACCTTCAGTCCCAATGTACTGATAATTGTATTAGTCTTGGAACCTAGATTATATACATGAACATTAAATTACAATTAAGACCATAAAATACATCATATAAAATCTTTTAAGAACACTATTATTCTCCATTCAGAACAATGCATATCCATAATAATTATTATCAACAATAATTAATATCTTGAAATCATGGGAAAAAATGGGTGAGCTCATATACTCAATAAGGATAAGCATACAATACAATATATTATGAATAAATTATAAAAAACAGCATGACATGGTATAAAACTAAAACACTAGCCATTTTAACATAATATTTATAATAATATGTTTAGAATAAATAATACCATATAATATAATTGCATAAGTGATAAAAAAACTCTGGTTGTCCAACTATTCAAATAATTAAATGGAATACAGATAACTAATCTAATAATGAGAAAATATGCAATGTTAGATATCATAAACATGACATCAAGACTTTGACCAAGACAACATACATAAACAGATAAGACATCGTCAAATACCCAAACTAGTTTGTCTCATGAGGCCTACTGATGCATCAATGGACTAAAGTGGGCGCCACCCATCTCTTACAAATTCCAATACATTCCTCATATGAAGGGGAGATGAAAAATAATCAACATAAAAATTCTTATTAAAAATAGAATACAAAATTTAAATAATATATCGATAAAACATAAAATGTGTAAAAATAGAACATCCAATGTCCAAATAAATCATAAAAAATTCAATGAAATATAGTAAATGATATCATAAGATATCAACCTCAATAAATCATTAGATCCAAAAAAGGATGTTTATATATATGTAAATACTCTAATAAAATCATTAATAATTTGTTGATAGATATACCCACATTTTTTTGAAATCATTTATACAAAAGATTTATAATTTTAAAATTAAAATTGTCATTTGAAAATAACCTTGTAAGACAATAGTGGAATATTTAGAATATTAATGAATCATGATGACATAAACATATTCTCACACCATTATAGTTAAAAAATCTTACGTTCTGTTGAAATTTTTTTAAAGTACCTCATTATGAAATTGATAAAAAATTTCCTTCAAAATCGTTTTATAAAAATTAACATTTAGTAAAAAAACATTAAATATTTTTGTTATAATAGTAAAAATATTTTGGAAAATATTTCTATGAAACATGGACATGGATAATAAACATTCTCTAGTTGATACTTACATATGAACAATCCAAAATAAAAATGTGGTTGTGAAATTTACCCTTATATTATACTTTTCTTTAGATTAATGTGATTTAACCTCATTTATAAATGGTTTAAAACATGTTATCAATTTATACTATAACTATAACCATATTTATGATACCATATTTGATCTTTTGATATCTTTTTTTAATAATATTCTGTTATTACCATTTTCAGGGTGTTAACTCCTTCATTTTCTATAAATTTTCTATCATGTAATTCATATTTATTTTTCATATGATATATATAATACACATTCATAAAGATATTATGTTTATATATTTTTTTTACTCATTATATAAATTTTTATAACCATTAATTAATGGTTAACAAGAAAATGAATCACATCGTGTCGTGGAGATGGTAGATCATACATACACACGAGCGAAGATATCATTCCTTTAATGGAAAAATGGTATAGAAGTGGATGTTATAATAATTATAAACAATCACTACCATTTATTATTTATTATTTATATCCATTACAGTCATAATTATACCCATTGAAGTAAACTAGTAATGAAGAACATATTTCATCATGGTATGGATACGAAAGGTCGTACGTACGCACACACGTTGATTTAATTTATTATATAATGGATAAAAGGAGGAATATAGTTGTACCATATTCATAATAACTTATAATGATATATATGATATTGTATATATTACTTTAAAATGGAAACAACACATAAATATGAATTAGAAGGAAAAATAATCTTGAATGAGTCTGTAAATACGATTACCTCTTATTTATGAAACCTTCATTGGATATCCTAATAGGGACACTATGGATGGTATTTTGAGTATAACATAACCTCTATAATGTGTATATGGATGTTTATAAAATAAAATATTAGTGTTTGGTCGTTTTAGAACAGTCAATATGATGAAATTAATGAGGGGGAGCTGCATTTTTATAATTTAGGTGTGGGGATATTTTGGAATTTATTAAAATATTAATTTATAATAAATTCAAACTAAATCCATATACATAAAAAATTCCATGGATTATAATATAAGAATATATAATGTGTTAATAAAATCAAAAAAATTATTTTATATAGGAATTTATGAAATTTTAAACTATAACGTTTTGATAATTATTAGTTGTCCTATTTTATTTTTAACTATCACAACAAAATTATCATTGTTAAGAGAATATAATTTTTACACATAAAGTCAAAATTGGAGCATAAATTGTAAATTATTATATTTTAGACCATATCTCACACCCTTGTCCTTAATTAATATTCTTATGAATTTTAATATATTTAATAAAACATTACTTCAAAAAAATTTCATTTGGGTTGATTTTGACACTATTTAATATTTGTCTTTTAAAAAACATCTGAAAAACATTATATGTTAGAAACAACAATATTAACCAATACCTAACTTTTTAAATTCATCCAAATAATTCATAGATGCCATTTATTATTTCAAAATATAATTATGTTAATATTTTGAATATCCATTATTTTGTATTTCCATTAATTAAATGTTTATTGTTTCATCAATGTAGAATCCATTAAGTTATTCATTTATTTCCTAAAATTAAAAAATATAATATCATGATAAAAAAACACATTTTATTCTAAATTACTATTTATAATCATATTTATCATCAATATAAATCAATATTTAAATTGATATAATTTTTAAAAATATGAGTGTGACATATTTATAATGTCATTAAATAAAATATAATAAATTTTTGGCTCTCATCCAAGTGGAATAAAAGCGTTATAATTTCATCAAAAGGATATTATTTTCGAAACCCACTAGTCCAATTAAATTATTAATGTGTTAAGAAAATTTACTAATATTGGTAACATTAGTTTTATCATTAATTACCTAATTTTCCATTTATCGTGTTAATAAAAAATACTAAAGTTACTATTCATATTGTAAAAAAATTAAATAAACCTATTTACATAATTTTATCCAACTAATTAAAAATATGTAATAGGTTTTTTAAAATAAAAATATAATATTTTCAGTAATTATTTTAAAATTAATCCCATTGATGAGGTATAAAAACAGGTTATTAAAGATTAAACATGAAAACAATTAAAATGTTTTTATATCAAAATTCAATTTCAAATTTTTTTAAATTACATCAATTGGATTAATATATAAAACTGTAATCTATTTATATATTAAAACCAATAAAAAATATAATTTATCATCATAAATTATTTTGATGAAAACCTTGTTTTTCAATTAAAATTTATTATTTTCCATTATTCATAGAAACACGAAATTTATTAGTAAAATAACAAAAAAACATCTGAATAAAATTTTGATATCCTGAATTCAAAAAATATGATTATTTTTTCATATAAAAATTCTAATAGTTTCATAACATTAATTTAAAATGGGTTTTCCATTAAAATGCGATAAAAATACACTTTTAAAAAATACCGGTTTTTATGCATACATTTATGTTAGAAATTATCATATGCCAATAAAATATTATGGATGAATATAAAAAATATTTTATTTAATTTTTAACATATATATTTCATAAATATTATTTAATAATTATTATTAATATAATTTCTTTACACAAAACTACATTGGGAAAATAAAAATAAAAACATTTCGTTTATAATCAATTGGTATATATTTTCATTTCTAATTAATTGGTAACAAATGATTTCAAATGATTATCATTATCTTTTCATAAGTTGGTTAATATTATTGTTAACCAAAAATTAATTGAAAATGATAAATCTTATTATATTAAATAATAATATTTTAATAATACTGTATTGTTCGGTAAAACTTGTTCTTGGGAAAGCAATTTTAGAAAGATTATCTTACGTGTAATGCAATACAAATCTGTGTTGTATGCATTACAAGCTTTATAGTTTAATAAATTTTTTAAAAGGAAAAATATTTTAAATTATTTGGGTGTTACATATGATGCGAAATGTTTTCATATATTCTCTCATCCTGTGATATTATAGTATAGAGAACCTCCATCATTGTTATATGATGATAAATGATATATGGTTAATCAGTCAATAACATTAAAAATTTATATTGTCATGTAATACATGGTTTATCATTCCATATATGATATCCCAATGAATGTTGGGGTGTGTGACATAAGGAACCTGAAACTAGGTCAAAATTCATACTTCCCCGTACAATTAAAGGTGTTTGAGTTCCCCAACCTCATGTTTCGATATTCATCATTGGATTTACCTAGATAATACCATGGAGTTTAATATTTTTTCAATACCATATAAAGATATTTATTTGTCCCACACATTTATTTTTGTTAGATTAGTGTTGTGGTTATTAGTCATATAAAAAATATGCATGAATTGATTATTTATATTTTAAGATATATAGTGACATATAAACTTCATATTTTATAGAAAGATAAAATTTGTCATCTTTTTATGATATGTAATCATTCACTAGTATAATAATTATGATTAGTTCAAGATTGGGATGTTTTGATAATCTCTTGGATGTTCCCATTCATATGTCACAGTTTGTACCTTATGTATTTGAGTCCAAAAAAAATTATAGATCATCATAATGGGTGTATCTAGCCATAATGAACAACTATGTTTTCTAATGTTCATCAGGGTCACTATATTCATCCATTGTAACCGGAAGTATATTCTTACTGAAGAAACATCTCTTTTAAATTCGTACACTTTTGAAAACATTATTTTAGAAAACATTATTAGAATATTGGTATGTTATTATCCTTTTAATACTTATTCCATTTTTGATTCCAGATTCAATTATTGTTCCATGATTTACATCATTCCCCTTCAATTATCAACAGTTTCATATCAATATTTGCCATTGAACCCTATTTGGGTATCCATATCACATCCCCTATCATAAATGGTCATAGTAACATGACCTTAAACAATAAAAATATCCCTTGAGGTTGTTTATGATAGTTATAATGGGATTACATTCACATCGGTTCAATGATGTCGTTATTACAAGGCAGACTACATCATTGTTCCATTAGGTCAATGCTATATGACTTTAGAATTTTTCAATCATTGGACCGGGTAATATGAACATGAACTATGTTTTGTCCTATGAGATGATTTATAGTAAAATATAACTCTCTATTAACATAAAATATTACCATACCATTATTACATAAACTACCTCACATTTGGGGCAATTCTACCAGATGTAAAACTATATCACCTAATGGTCTAAATTTCATTATCCTTAAATAATAAATGTGAAATATATATTGTTATTTGGGTCAAAAAATACAAAATGGTGGCCATAGAAAATTCCACGTTTATTCATACAAGTTAATTTTTATTCATATCCAAAATAAATTTAGATCATAATAAATAGAAAAAGAAAAAGGTTTTTTGGGCCAAACATATTTCCTTGTAAAAAGTAAAATTATAATAGTTAGAATCACTATTTCAAGATAAAATATGATAAATTTAATTTTATTATGGTTTTCTCAACATATGTGCTCCCTACATGGTTTATAAACATCAAGGGTGAGTAAATAATTTTTCAGTATCCCCTTTTCCATATCCCAAATTTATTCCTTGAGTGTTTGAATCATTAGAAATATTTATGGCTTATAGGTAATGAATACATCCTCCTCCAAGGGATACCAATTCGTAGAAATGATCATCTAGGATTCTATATTTTTCCATTCCATGCTTAGGAATCTCTATCCAAAGGAAAATTTCTATCAATATTTGAATTCTAATATAAAATAATGATAGAATCCGTCAAATGATTTTTTTCCTATTTATATTTTTTATACTTTTCTCATATCATCGTGCCCAGATTTAAATAACAATATATTTTATTTACATAATACATATTCCAATCATTCATGTGTATTTAATTACCCTCAATGTTACAAATATATGAATCATACTAATATTTTAGGAATGAATATGACCTTCAATTCATAAAACATCTTGTTCATACCTTACAAACCAAGACTACATGACATGATGGTTTGAACACTATGACCAAAACATTTTTGCACATTGATTGGATGCAGTCCACAGAATAATTAATCAAAACATTATCATGGATTTCTGACCCTTCCACTATAAGATCGATGACATAAATATTTAGTCTTGTTAGTCTATCCTTAAATATAAACTACTTTGGTCTATCATATATACCATTAAAATTACATGGAAAAAGGTTTATCACTCATTAGAATGAATATCAGAAAAGGGATTCCATGTACAAAGTATAGTATTCTCTCACTAGACAAGAACCTTATGTTATCTAGACAAATTTTAGGGCCTAAAAAAGGGGTAATAAATCTATTAGGTAAAAACCTTTTAGAAGCAATCATATTCAAACATCAAGGACCATCCAAAATTTTCACCCCCATACGAGTCCAAAATATTTAGGTCTATGAATGAAAATAAAAATACACTACTAAGGTCCACCATATGACCTTATTCAAATTTATTCTGTTCTTTAAAGGACCTTAGGCTGAGGAAATAGTTATATAACTCCTCAATCCCCAATATATTGGATTTTAATTTCACATGGAACTCATGGAATATTGATTTTAGCATATTTGATAACTTTTTAATATATTTTAATTATTTTAAAATTCCCCCTGTGAGATACTCAACACATTTATTAGAGCGACCCAATCCTTTTATGCATATCATTATATTTTTTATGAATAATAAAACATCATATTACAAGCCAAGGATCGTGAAGTCTAGTTTCATTGAAGAATAGGTATATAAAACCAAAAACATGGGACTAACTAAAACATAACATTATTTAATCCTCATATATAGATCATAACATCCATTAGGCTCATATATCTTCATAGGGTAACCTGGGGATAACATGGATAAAGGGATGTGCTAAAAGCATAGTAAAGGAAAAAACACCCAGTAATAAAGAATTGGAACATGGGTTAGATGGCAGGGAATAATGATTAAAATTGGAATTGAACTTTTGGAATCATTAAACATAATCATGGGATAACATAAACATGGAGTCATAATAATTTTTCAGCAACATAAAACATGAAATTAGTATGAGTTAAGGCCTATTGCACATTGAGTAACACTATTCAAGGATAACCACCAAGACCATTGCACATGGTAGCACGAGTCAATGCTAACAACCAAGACCATTGCAAATATTGTATCATGAGACTCAACATTACCTAATTCATTAGAGCACTATATGGTCACAACATATTAACAGGTTCATGAATTTTCATCCACATTAATAATCATACATAATCAATCATAAATAAACATATGTGTACCCACAGAATGAAATGGGTATCATAGTCATGTTATAAAGCTTAATGAATGGGCATACCATACAAGTTTCCATGAATAAAAAGGAATGAGATCAATAATGGAGATTATTAATGTATAATAAGAATATATCATAATAATTGTTGTCAAAATGAAATTATAACATGTAAAATAGTTTTTAAGAAACATTAAAATTAAAACATTTTAGTGCGGTTTACTAAATATTTTGGAGATATTTTGAAATAGAAAAGTAAATGATTTTTTATATAAACCCATAATTTAACCAAGAATGATTTCATGGTAAATGTTTTGGTTTTATCAATATAATGGTTTCATAAAACTGATCGTACAGTGTACTTGAATTTGGGCAAGAATTCGGGATGTTCTCTTAAAATGGGGTTGTTTATCGAGAAGTATTGAGGAGGGAATCAATGAAAAGAATTAATATCCCTGGAAGTGAAATATTAATGGATCATGATATATGAGTTTTGAAATATAAACACCAATTAGGATATGTATATAAAAAGTATATAGGATTTCATTAGGTTAAAAATATAGTAAGAATAACATGAAGGAATAATGGAGGTTTGGGTAGAATCCCTTACCTTAAGTCCAATGGTGTTCAACAAGTGATACTAATAACTTGAATAATCAAATTAGGTTCATTAATTTATAATTTCCTAACCTATTTTACATTATTTTTCTTATGTATAATGATTTTATGTTCTTTCATGTTCTTTATTGATGAGTTAAGAGGCTCAATTTCATTGTTCGGGTCCATTTATTTCAGGATGTGTTTACATATATACATGAATGGATAGTCATGTAAAATGAGAAAAAATTTCAAGAATTGGAGTTATATTTTTTTATTTATCATACAAGTGGTTACATGGTTGTAAATTTACTTTGTTTAACTGAAGATTAATCATTATATAAAACTTTAGAGATAACATTTTGGGTTTATTTGTGATTTCTTATCACAACAAACAAATTTTGATTTATAAAAAAAACAATGATTGAAAAAATATTACAGAACCACAGATGAGAAATTATACATATATTTATTTTCATGCTAAACCATAAAAATGGTTTCATGACTAGAATTGGTGATGGTAAAATGAATTGAATACCTGTCATCCTTGAATGTCATGAATTAACACACCTCGGATGGTGTTTTCATTTCTAGTATAAAAGAATTGAAACAAATAGGGGAAAATAACTTATTCAATTATCATGAAATATTACTATACATGTAATCTACCAGAGTTGTCATAATATTTTTATCAAGAGAGGCATGGATATAAATGACAAAAAGAACATGAAAAGAAAGTAAAATAATTATAAAGAGGAATTTTAGCTCTTGATTTAATCTTCTTTGAAAGCCTTTTAAGGAAATTTGATTTGGTATTTGAAGAGATCAAGGGTTGATGGACGTGGAGGAGGAGTTTTGGGAGAGATTTGAGAAGAATTTGGAATGGAAAATCGTTTGAGAGTAGTGAAGAGAAGAGGAGAGTGTGGGTGGAGTTTATAGTGGAGGGGTGGAGAGTTTTCTTAATAATTCCATCATTGGATTATTGTTTCTTTATAAGACAAGAAATTGTGATTATTTCATTACTTAAAATATCAATAAATTAATTTGAGTTTGAACCAATGGTCATTTATATCATCCATGACTCAAGCATGATGCAACAATTCTAGTTTTATAAATATTCTAAATTTTCATTTTTTTAGTTTTCATTAAAAATTCAAGTATTTTAAGCGAAATCCAGAAAACTCATGCAAACAATTTTTCAATGTGTAAAATCTAAAAATGTAATCCATTTTATGAATTTTTTTTCTATATTTGGGAAACTGAATTTCAAAATAAAGTCATCATTTACTTGAAAAATACATATTTTTAAAATTATAACTAATTTTATAATACTTTGATAAATTTAATTAGGTCTCATTAAAATATCTTCTAATCGTAAGTAATAAAAACATTAATTTATGAATACATTTTATTTTAAAAAAATCTTTTTAATTATTAAATTATTCGTAAATTTTTAATTAAATATTTACAAAAGTACTAACACTATCATATTGTCACTTATAAGATGAATAAAAAATATTTATACTTTCATTGGAAAAGCTACTATTTACTAGGATGATTTAATATTCATAAGGTTCATATTACTATTCATTATGGTTACATTAATATTCATATGGCTTAGGTACTATTCACCCAAATTAAATTTTATCTTGTCGGACTCCAAACATCTTTCTTGATTGTAACCATGTACGCCAGATTATTGAAATTCAAATCAAAGATGTTACAATATTTTGTATAATGGCCGCATGGTACTTAGTAGTTCATTGAGTTTTAATTTCATTTTGTTATAGGACATAATTATAAGACGGTAATTTTCATTGATAAAACATTGGGTCCTTATATTATTCCCCCTTTAAAAATTTATCCCTCTAAATTTTGTTTTAAATTTTATGACATAAACAGGTTTGGGTACTTTTCCACCATTGCATCCTCTAGTTCCCATGATTCCTCTTTGTAATTATGGATCCACCATAGTACATTAACTAGGTGAGAATTCGAGTCACATATAACATTATCTCTATGATATTTGATCTTTACTGTATGTTGCTTGTATGAATGAAAATTCTCCAACTGCATGACCTTTGAAGAGAGTACATGTGAAGGGTCTGGTATGTACTTTCTTAATAGGGATACAAGGAAGACGTCGTGTACATTATACATGGTGTGTGGAAGTGTTGGTCAATAGGTCACAACCCCAAGAAGATTAATAATCTTGGAGGGGTCGATGTACTAGGGAATTTTCTTTCATTTATTCCCATACCTCATGAACTTCTTCCACAGACATATGCGAAGGAATACCATGTCTCCAAATTTGATCTCAAGGTACCATTAATGATTATACACACAACGCTTCTATCTACATAGGGATTCCATGATGAGATTCTGAATTTTTTTCACCTTCTTTACCATTTCTTCGACCATTTCAGTTCTAAGCAGTATATGCCCACCAACTTCATCCCAACATGATGGTGTTCTACTGCTTTTCTCATAAAATTATTCATATTGTTCCATTCAGATACTCGAGTGTAAACTATTATTTTATGATAATTATATCAGTGTTAGATATTGGTCTCATACTCCATTTAAGTCCTTAGATCATTCTCTCCACATATCTTCTACTGTCTTAATAGTTTTCTCAGATTGACCATAGGTTTGAGGATGATAGGCCATGATGAAGTTCAACAATGTGATTAGAACATGATAGAGAGTTTTATAGAACATTAAGATTAATCATTGATCTCGACCAGATACAATATATAGTGGTAATTCAGGAAGCCTTACCACCTCTTTGGTATATATCTGTGAAAATTTATCCAATGAGTCGTCCTATCAAATTTATATATAGTGAGCTATCTTTGTAAGACGACCCACAATAGTCGATATAGAATTGTTTCCTCTAGATATCCTTATAAGACCAGCGACAATGTCTATGGTGATGTTATCCCAATTCCATATTGGTGTGGGTAGTGATTATATCTTCCCATTAGACTTCTTTATTTCATCCTTCACTTGTTGACATACTTGGCACATTGATTTATATTTAGCAATATCCTTCTCCATATTGTCCTACAAAAATTTCTCTTAGATATCTTGATACACCTTTATTCCCCCTGGGTGAATAGATAAGGTTAAGCTATGTGTGTAGTTAAAGATATCCTCTTTTATCTATGGATCAGATGGTAGACATAATTTTGACCCAAATTTTAAAACTCCTTCCTCATAAATCTTAAACTCAAAATATTTCCTATTTTCTATGGATTATTCCATTTTTTAAACATCCACATCTTTTCATTCAACATCCTTTATTTTATCCATGATGGATGGTTGAGAAATCATTTGAGAATCAATTGATGATGTTTCCCTCTTGATGATTCCCATGAACATCCTCTAAAAATATAATAAGATTTAATCCATTTCTATTATCATCATTGATAATGGGGCTGGATCCTTTCAATGTAGAGCATCCTCTACTTTATTTTCCTTACTAGGATGGTAGTGGATTTAGTCTTCTTAATACTTGGTGACATTTAACCATCTTCATTGGCACATATTAGGCTCATTTTGTGTGAATATATATTTTCGACTCTTGTGATCAATATATATATCACACTTCTCCCCATAGAGATAATTCCACCATATATTCAATGCATAGATTCGAGCTGCCAACTCCAAATATTTTTTACTACATTGTTTCTCATGGATCTTTAGATTCCTTGAGGTATACCCAATCTCTTTATCATATTTCATCAGTCCATAGCCTAATACCTTCTCTAATGAATCATTGTACAAAATAATGACTTCTTCGCTCACTGAGAGTGTGAGTATTGGCATAGTGATAAGAATATTTTTCAATTCCTTCAATCAGTCGTAACATTATTGAGTCTAGATGAAAATCACTCCCTTCCATGTCAGATTGGTCATTCGGTTGGAAAATCTTGATATGTTCTTCAAAAATCATCAATAATACCAATCTTGACCTAGAATGTTGTGGATCTTTATTACAAATGTTCACCTAAGACAGTCATCAATTTCAATTGTTTTAGAAGGGTCCACATATATCCCTTTTACGGTGATTACATGAACCAAGAATGAAACATCCCCTATCCAAAACACATATTTTCTGTACTTTTCATATAGTGTATCCCTTCATATTGTCTACAGCACAGTTTTCAACTACACCTCATGTTCCTCCTTGCACTTGGAGTATACCAGAATATCATCGATAAAGACTACCATGAATTTTAGGAGCTAATATCTAAATAATCTATTCATTAAATCGATGAAAAATTTTGGAGTAGTATTTCTTTTGAAGAGAATCGTGATAAAATCTTAGTTTCCATAATTAGTTTAAAAGGTAGTCTTGCGAATACCTTCATTCTTTACCTGTAATTGGCGATATCCCGATCGAACATCCTCCATAGATAAATAACTATCCCAACGAAGCATATTGAAAAATTCATGTATCCATGGTAGGGGATAATTGTTCATTATTGTGATTCTATTGAGCTCATGATAATCATGGCAGAGGGGAATTGATCCATCCTTTTTCTTATCAAAGAAGACTGGCTCACCCCTTGGTGGTGAAGTCGGACATAAAAAACCCTTCTCTAGATTATCTTATATCTGCTTTTTTAGCTCTTCCAGCTCCATGGTGGCCATTATATAACGCTTCTATAATAAACTTAGTGATCGAGGAATAATTTCAATTGAGAATTCAACTTCTAAATTAGGATTAAGGCTAAAAATCTCATTAGGGAATACATCTATGTAATACCTCACGATGGGAATATCTTTAAGATGTACAATATCATTTGTATCAATAATTTGAGCTAGACATTCTTAATCATATGGTAGTAATATCCACACTTGATACAATGATTCTATAGAAGATTCATCTTCCTCCTTTAAATTGTAATGAATTGGATGATGCTTCTATATAATGTGTGAACTCACTTTCCCAACAGTTGATATTGGGTTTCTATAAAGATAGGCAATCCATGACCAAGATAAAATAGAACATCACTAAAGGAAGTATGAAAAAAATTCCAGGAGGTTTATTCCGCAAACAATTTTCAGGGAGGAGTTAAAAACATTGGATGAAATAATTTACCAATTTGTTATTCTCACTGTTAACTTAACCTCCAAATTTGAAGGTAGTGTTTGAATGTTTCTTCAAAACTTTCATGATGTTAATGAATTCATAGAACCAAAATCAAAAACAAAATTCTCTATTCAGGAATGAATAAATAGAAAACCTATCTCCACATCGTTGTTCAGATCCACCTCAACTATAGTGATAGCATAATCCCTTTCTGGTTGCATTATAAATTGTTTTTTATTTCCTTCTACAACCCTTTGATTAGGGAAATCATTTTCATAAATCCCATGCTCCTTGTAGTTTTGAATCTGCGCCATTGGTTGAGTGTTTATCGTATAATTCCATTCTTCTACACATTAATAGGAATCATCATATCCCTTTAGTAGTTCTTTGAATGATTTCCCATCTTCCCACATTTGAAGAAATTCCTAGTTCCCTTTAGATAGTTCCCATGATTCTTCTTCCCAAAATTTTGAGATATGGGATGTTTAATCTTCTTTCCATCATGGGATTTATTTTCTGAACCAACCATGTTATACTCCATCTTATGATTTTTTTTATCAGGCACAGGAGACCATTGGGGGTATTCTATATCTATTTCAAACTTGGGGAAAAATGTACAATCTCCTTATAACTGTGAAAATATCAAATCACTGATGCTTTTTGTAGAATCGTCTTTAGTCTTCTAATGATGCGATCAAACATATATTCAACATTCACGGAAAATCCGTATTCATTTCTTCCAAGCCTTTTGAATTCTTCTTCATATGCCCTAATAGAAAAATATTCCTTATTATTTAGTCATAGGAATTCTCTTTCTATCTTGAGGTGGAGGGTTCGAGGATAATATTTAATGAAAAAGAAATTTTGGAATTCCTCCAAATCTATGGAATCAATTTTCACTTCAGCCATCCTATTATTTATTAGTGACCCCCACTGATCTGATTGCACATCTAAATGATAGGACACTAGTATGAATTTTTCTTCATCTTATAATTGGAAAAAATAGAATACCTATTAAATGAAATTAATCAACTATTTTGTGAGGAGGGGATCAGAATATCCTCTAAACATGGGAGGAATTTTCAGTATGAATGTATTCAAAGGAAAAATTCTCTTTCTTGGGGGGGTGTTTGACATGATTTGGGTTATTATTCATAACGTTTTCCATGTGAGAAATTAATATCATGAAGATTAGATCACCTGTTCCCATCATATTTTTCATATCGTTAGGGAAATCATTATATTCCCAATTACATTATTTGTTGGAATGTGTTAATCTATTTCATTCCATTAACTATGAAAAATAACATACAATTTTAGGGATTAAAAACTTAGTTGTTAAGAATTAAAATGAAACAATGAACATAAAAGGATAAACTTTTAATGAAGAATTATATCATAAATTTTGATTCCCTATGTTTAAATGTATTTTATCATTGATCTATTTCATAACATATATTCTAATGGGATTATATTTTTATTAACTTAATAATGGTTTGTATCAATATCATGAATTTACTGAAGAATATCCCTTGGGAGTGTCAAAACAATAGTACAGCAAAGCCCATTGTTGTGTACTATTTCACGTTCAAGATCTAAGAGGTGTTTTAGGGTATTACCCATAGATACAATTGTGCCAGAGCCTTATCAAGCTGTTTTTATCCAGAAAGGGTTTTATTTTCATGGTAAAGAACTTACTCTATACTGCCAAAAATTTAGGGATTGTTTCCTATAATTAGGCTCATCTTTAAGGTTATTACTAAAGTGCTCTATTACTAATCTCCAAAAATTACCGGACCATCCTATGATACCAACTATAGGGACCCAATACTTTTACACATATCATTACATGATAATAAATATAATAAAAAATATATATTACAAAGAAGGATCTTCAAATGTAGTGTCTTGGAATACTAGGTACATAAAACTGAAAACAAGGGACTAAATAAAATATGTCTTCATTTAATATTCATAATGTTATCCTAACATCAATTTTTTTCATATATATTCATAGGGTAACCTATCAATAACATGAACAAAGGGATGAGATAAAATCCTAAAAATGGTTAAGGATTATTAATAATGATTTAGCACATGAGTTAGAAGGCATGTAATAATGATATTAAAAGGCATGGAACATGTGGAATTATAACATATAAATATGGGATCATATAAAAATGGAGTCATAATAATTTGGTGGAAATATAAAACCTAAATTTAGTATTAGTCAAGGCTTGTTTCACATATAAAGAACAAGTCATGGTTAACCACCAATAATGTTGCACACGGTAACACGATTCAAGGCTAACTGTCGAGACCATTTCACATAATAAATCAAGAGACTCAGCTTCACCCAATTCATTAGAGTGATATCTGGGTTCACCCATATTTACATGTTCATGAATACAATTTCCACATTATGAATCATATATAATTAATCAAACATATACATTAGGGTACCCATGGAAAAAATGGATATCATAAACATGTTATCATGCATAATGAATGGGTGTATTGTACAAGTGTCCATGAAAAAAAATAGATCAAGAATGGTCATTTTTTTGTTATAATAAGAATATATCATAATAAGTGATTCTAAATTGAAATGATAACATGTAAAATAGTTTTCAAGATACATTAAACATTAAACATTTTAGTGCGGTTTTAATGAAATTAGCAAAGGTAATTTGAAATAGAAAATGAAATAATATTTTAAATAAAACCATAAGTGAACCATAAATTTTTTTATTTATAATAAGAGTGATTTTATAAAAATAATTATATCATTAAAATAGATCATTTACTATACTTTAAGTTGGGTTAAAATGCTTTCTTGCGTTTGAATAAAAAATTTATTTGGATGGATGTATATCCCTAGAAGAGAATGATTAATGGATCTTAATACAAGAGTTAAGAAATATTTATAGTAATTATAATATGTAACTAAAATTATATAGGATTTCATTTTTGTAAAAATAGAGGAAGAATAACCCGAATGAATAATGGAGGTTTGAGTAGTATCCATTACCTTATGTCTAATTCTATTCTATAAGTGATATTAATGACCGTAATAATCAAATTATATTCATTAATTATTAAGTAAATAATCTATTTAAAAGGTAATTTATATAGTATAACCTTTTTATGTTCATTTATTTCCCTTTTTTATGGGTTAGGAGGTTCAATTTTAGTGTTCGGTTCTGTTTGATTCTTGATCGGTGTAATTATATAAATGAATGGATAATCATGTAAAATGAGTATGGTGGTCCAGAAATGGAGTTATATTTTATTATGGAACACCCATATTGTTACATGTACGTAAGTTTAATTTGGTTACTTGGATCTATGATGAATTATTATATAAATCATTAGTGATAACCTTTGGGGTTAATTGGTGGTTTTTTTATCACAACGAACACATTTTGATTTCTAAAAAAATCCAAATGGAAATCATGATTCCAGAACCATAGATGAGACTTTATATATATATATATATGTGTGTGTGTGTGTATTATAGTTTGATTCAACCATAAAACTGGTTTCATGACCTTAATTGAAGATGTTAAATGAAATGTAAAACCCATCGTAGTTGAATGTGAGGATTTAACACATCTCGTATGTTGTTTTCATTTATAGTATAAAATAAGGGTAAAAGGGAGTGGATAAAAACTTATTCCATTATCATAAAAAAATTACAATACTTATAAGGTACTGGAGTTGTCATAATAATTGGATGAGGTGAGTTAAGGATAGAAAAAAAACAAAGGATCTTGAAAAGAAAGAGAATGAATTGAAAAGGGGAATTTTACCTCTTTAGTTAATATTTTTTGAGATCCTCTTAAGGAGGATGGATATGGGCTTTGAAGATACCAAGGGATTATAGACGTGTAGAAGGATCTTGGGGAGATATTTGAGAAGAATTTAGGAAAGCACGAGGCTTAAGAGGAGTGATGAGAAGAGGAGAGTGTAGGTGGTTTTTTGATGTGGGGGAGGAGGGTTTTATTAGTATTTTAATTATTGGTTTATTATTTCCCTACAATACATATAATAGTGATAATTTTAGGAAAAAAAATAGTAATAAGTGCATCTGAGTTTGATCCAATGGTCATTTACATCATCCATGACTCATGAATGAAGAAAAAAATTCATTGTTGATACCCAACCATGACGTATATAGAAATTACATTTTTTTTGTGGAATACATAAGACATGACACAAATAGAGGCCCAAAGACCATATTAGTTTAGTTTCCTCGAAAACTCAGAACATATTCTTTTAATAATTTTGAAAGATATTCCGCATATCCCATAATGATCATCCCATTTTGTTTTCCAACCTAAAACATCTCTTTATATCCTGGGGAAAATAAACATTGAAAAGGGTGAGCACAAATTCTTAGTACGGGTAAACATGGATAACATAAAACAACCCGTAATCATTTGAACATAAAAATATGAACATAATGTTTAATTATAGAAATCTTGAGTCAAGAAGTAAATCATGATAATGAAAAATTCATGGATCATAAAGGAACAGTAACCATGATTGAATTTGCATTGGAATAAAACATGTAATTTTGGAATACTAATGAGAACATAATATTATTTCCATAGTAGCCAAGGCATTACTTCCAAGACCATCATAGTGGAAAATTTCATTACTGAACCAGGTTTACATGTCATTAAATCCATGTATTACTAAAATAGATTTACTTGTCATTCATGTCAGGTATATTGAATGAGATATAAATATTTACCCAAATTCATTAGAGGGAGACCCTGGTCCCACACATCTCATAATTAAATCATTGGTAGATTTTCCAAAAAAATATAAACCATTCATCATTTCATAACCCAATAAATAAAATGGGTTTCTTTTAACCTCATTCCATCATAAAATAATCCATATAAATAAATAGATTTCATAAAATTAATTACATCATAAAAAAGTAAAATAAATTTAATAACAGGGACAAAACAATAACTCTATGTCATCTTATATGGAATATAATTTTGATAAAATAGTTGAAAATAATTCCTAAAGAAAATATTAATTCTTTTTCAAAAAACTTTTCTTTTCTCAAAATGACATTCAATTTAAAAATAAAATAATTTTGTTAAAAATATACTTGTAAATGTGTAGATGATGATTCATGGAAATAATTCATTATGAAGATGTGAAAACCCATTTATACCGTATATGTTAAAACAAAATTCTCCTAATACTTTTTCCAAGAAATTTAAAAAGTACCTCTTATGTTAAACAAAAGAAATATTCCTTCCAAACCATGTAATAATAGTCAAAATGGGTTGAAATTAATTTAAACAAACATATAACAATTGTAAAAATTTAATGAGAATATTTTTAGAAAACATGGTCATGGATGATAAATATATCCTCTGTAAATACTTACGAATAAACAATCGTGGTTAAAACGAGATTAGAAATGTTATCCCTTACTTTTGCCATGATTTATTTTTTATGTGTCCAAAAATCATATATATTGGGTTTAAAAATATTAATACTTTTTAACATAATCATAGTAATATTTATTATATCATATATGATTCACTTACGACTTTATATTATATGTTCATTTTCCAATCCCATGTTAAAGCAACATTTTGGGTAATAATAATTTTATTTATTGTGCGTGTTTTGAATTGTTGTTATTGATATTATTGCTTATATTATTATTTACATACTTTCAAAATGTACAATATGATTTACATATCATATATATTCAGTATATATATATATATATATAATTGATAGATAAATGAACTGGAATACACCATTCATGGAGATGGTAGGTCATACGTACAAATGAACACTATTTTTGTTTCATTATTGAATTGAATAGAAGTATGTAAAAGACTTATATATATAAATAAATCCAGTAGAATTATTATTTCATATATTTTATGATTATTTATTAAATATATTCTATAATAATTCATGAATGGATAATGTAGAGAATGAATCTCATCGCGCCGAGGAGACGGTAAGTCGTACGTAAACACGAGTGACGACATCATTCCCATAACGGTTGAATTGTATTAAATTGGATGGTGTATAATATGTCATATTTAGTATAATGTTATTATAATAATATATATTTATTATTTATACCATTATACCCATCTAAGTATGGTGGTGGTGAAAAAGAGATTACACCACAGTGTAGAGACATTAAGTTGTACGTACGCATGTGCGTTGATTTCATTGATCATAGGATGGATAGAAGGTTGATAGGAATGTTTAATATTAATAATAACATATCAGTATAAAATTAATACATATTTTATTACTTTATAAGGAAAAAACTAAAGAAGAGAATTTAGAAGAAGAATGAAATTTGAATGAATCGGTTGAAGATATTACCTCTTCCTCGACGTGCCCCGTATAAATTTTCCCTTAAGGAACTAGAGTTTGTCTTTAGAGAATACCATAACCATTATAATTTTACTAGGTAACATTATAAGATAAATGGTTAGTGGTTTTCCATGATTTAAACCTCAAAATTGAGTGAAGGGGAGAGGGAGGAGGTGCCCTCTAATAAGAGAGGAGAGGGGAACATTAAAAAACTCTCAAAATATTAATTTATTTAAAAATGAATTTCAGATTAAAAAGGTCTAAAACTCATTTAATTATAAGATAAGAAGATTATTGTTTTAAATATTCTCAATAAATAGGTTTTACAGAAGTTTAGATCTCAAATTTAACCTTATCTTTTAGCATTAACCCTAAGTTTACTAACTTAGCTCTTATAATGTCTTCTTGTATATTCAGACTATATGGTTAATATAGTTAATATAGAATGACAATAGAACCTAAAGGGATTCATTAATGAAATTTTCAACATTATCTAACTCATTTGGCAGAATATTAGATTTTTAGGACTATTATATCATTTAATAAAATCATATTTCAAAAAAAACTCATTTATGTCAATTTTTATACTGCTCATATCATGACATTTTAAAAATACAGAATAACATGATTCATTCGAAAAAAACATAATTAATTAAAATTTTACAAGTCATAAGCATCCAAAAAAAATTTTGTGGCATAGAAAGGTTCAATTTAAATTTATTTTAATATTTATAATCTCATTAATTTAAATCATTCACTAATAAGGTAATAACAACATCATCATTATGTCAAATATTAATTTATTTATTTGGTGTCTAAAAATTAAAAATAAAATACCATGATTTAGGAATGCTTATTAGATTTATAATTACTATATATAGACATATATATCAATTATATAACCCTATTATAATATCTATTTAGTAAAATATATATGTTTAATTTATAATTATCTTTACTTTAAATTAATTCTTATAAAATGTCATTTTCACATCCATGTGAATCCAAGGGGCCCAAAATAGACCCATGCATTCCCATGTCCGGACATATATCATCTAATAGGATTATGGAAAGTGTTAGGGTTATTTAATATTATTATAATGTTATTTTTATGCCTATTTACCTGATTTACCCATTAACCAAGGTAAATAAAATAATTACTGATATTACTATTCATAATGTCCCAAAAATAAAATGTACCTATTTAAAAAAAATGAAGTATATGATTCAAAATATGTAATCAATTTTTCTAAATTTAAAACATAGAATTTTCAGTAATTAATTTAAAATTAATTCCAGTTGTCAAAACCAAAAAGTGGGTTTTTTAAAAAGTAATAACTATCAAAAGATTGGCATGTGTTTATGAACAATTTAAAACTGAAAATACATAAAATGAACAAAAATATACTAAATAATATTAATATAATCAAATTAATCTTTAAAAATTTAAAAATACAATCTAACTATATATATAATTTAGATAAAATTGCATTTTGCAATTAAAAGGTAGTATTTTTAACTACTAATTTAAATTTTAATTTCATTAAAAAATAACAAAAAATCACAAAAAGTAAATTGTTATGTCCCTATTCCAAATAAAGTGTTTATTTTGTCAAATTTAACTTATAATAGTGTCAAAACTACATTTAGTATGGGTGCTCTATCAAAAGGTGGTAAAACTATATTTTTTAAAAAATACATCTTTTATCCGAAAAAAATTGATTTGGTTCTCATATAATATTCTAAAAAATGTGTATGATGAATCCTAGTAGTATATAAAATAAAAAATTTGGTTAATAATATACAAAGTGAATATTTTTTATCCTAACAAAAAATAATATTTTAATAATATATCATTGTTTAGTGAAACTCGGTATCGCGTACTACGCAAGCTACCGATGAAGGTCACTCTTGTTTGTAATGCAACCTGATTCTGTGTTGTGTGTAGTGAACTATTCCTTTGGTGTTTCATATAACATAAGAAAAACATAGATCCTTTATACATTAAATAAAATCTATACTCAGCATTGTGTGATATGAATTATATCAAAATAACATGAAATTGTGTGCAATAGAAGCCAAGAATAAGCTTCTTTATACTCCAATATAATATGGTCTTGCATATAGATCAAGACAATATTGGATTAATGTAAAAAAACACAAATAAATTAAATTAAAAGGAATATATCTCATATAATATCATGGTGTTACATTGACCCCCCCCCCCTAAATGATTTTCAACCTTGAAATTCATCGGGGATATAAATGGTTTACTACGTGAATGTTTCTTTTATGGAAACCCACAGCGTAAAAAGGGACAATAAAACTACCTTTTAAAAAATTAGTAATATAACATTACCCAGAGTAACTAATAAATTGGTTTCCACATATAAGAACATAGGTGGTTAGTGAAAACATGGATATAGAAGATAAATCTCACCATTATGTTTTTATGGGTAATGATATAGAATAAGGTTTGGATAATGTTTACTACAAGAAATTAATAAACATACGTTGATTTAAGGGACCATATGATTAATAGGATAATAATTTACTAGGAAAAATTTTTTAGTTTCATGATCATTTTATTAAATATTATGAAGTTATACATGAGGAGAAATACTTACATGATTTCCGTAAAATATTACCATTGTTCGTTCCCTGAAAAATTGCCTCTTCATCTCTTGTTCAATAAAATTAAGTCGAATTTTTCATTCTTAATGTTTTTTTGAAGATAATGTGATAGACTTATAGGTCATTCCATTTATCTCAACAAAAATTATAGAATAGGTTATCAAATATGCATAAGTCCACCTATAATGACATAATAAATTAATCTAAAAAACATAAATTGGAATATAACTTTTACTATACATAAATGAATAATATTAGAATCCTTTAAAAAAAGGAGAATATAAATCATTATAATGAGGTGAACTAAATCGACTTAATATTTAGCCCCCATATCTCATTTTTTAGTTCTTGGTTGTCACATTCAAAATAAGTGAATACCTTATTCATGTATCCAATTTGTATCTAATAATAATAAGAGTTCCCATAGAACCTTAATGAAAAATTTTATTCATTAAAAATAAACTCTTTCCACACATGAAAAAGAATTCTATATACTCAAACTATGATATCAATTTGTCATTACATCAGTCATGAACTCATTAATACTATCAAACATCTCATTATCTTCTTATCATTTCATTATTTGGATATCATGTGCTTTCCATAAATATTTCAATCGCTCTTCTTGTTTATCGGTACTATATATTTGTTGAAACCCACAATAAACCAATATATAGATACTCTAAAATTCTATAATACTGGAAATGAGATTCCACAACACAATTTTGGAATCCCATTACATAAAAACTTAATCATTACACAACTTCGATTTTGTACTCAACATCACTCATAGTGATTTCTTGTGACATCCCTTTTTCTTTTTCCTTATGAGGTTTCTGACATTGATCCTCATTAACCCCTGGATTATAGAATTTGATCTCATAATTCCCCATTTCCATTCACTTGCTTCATTAAAGTATTTGTGGTGCGTTCTTTGTAGTCTTTTCTCTATTCAAATCATTAACAACCTTTTTCACATTACATCTTCACTTAACTACTCGATGACCTTATTTTCCACTCATGAATCATTTGATGGTCCCATTAAGAAAATCTACAACATAATTCTTTCCACACTTTGATTATAATGAAACATTCATCTTCTTTTCATCATTGTTTTAAGATTTTCCCTTGGACTCCATATTTCATTTCCTATCCAAACCATGAGATGGATATGTAATACATGCTTCTAGTTTGACCTTGATTGCACAACAAAAAATCTCTTCAGAGCTACTGAAGTCACATATAGCCAATGCACTTCTACGAATTGGTTTTAATCCACTGAATAATATCAATATTAATTTTATTTTTCTTGATAAATATAGAATCATACCTTAACGGCCTTGTAAAATTCACCTTGTATGTTCCAATAGATTCATAATAATTTTCATTAACTTAAGGAACTCCTTTTCCATCATTAATCAATGAATATAATCAAAGTACTTATTGAAAAAAATGTCCTTGAAATTTTCCCATTCGATGGATTCAATTTCATCTTGCTTCCATGTATTCTTAATTAGAGTCCACCTCTAGTCTTATTAATCTTCTAAATTATATAAATCCAAAATGACCTTTTCATGTTCTGAATAGGGAATGATAGAAAATATCATTTCAATGGTACTGATCCATTGTTCAGAAATAATAGGATTAAGACGACCCACTAAAAGAAGATGGATGTTTCCATATGAAGGACTCAATATAGTGGTATTCCCTTCATTGCCCATTTAGATGTTTGGAATGATTCATAGCTTCTATAGGTATATTAATATGATTTTTCATTCTATCTCCCAAAACATTTGGTTGTTTAGGAGGAAAATCATTTCATTTTCATATGAATTGATCATCAATATGGTTCCTTCATGTTCCAGCCATTATCTAAAGCCCAAAAACAACAGTGTGAGAGGAAAAAAACATACTAGGAATATAACATTTGAAAAGGGGAGTACTTTAAATCTATAACATCATAGGTTTATTCCTAGGTTATTCATGATTGTTACCATTTTTACAAGACTGTAATATATAGTTATAATTACCATTAGGGACATCCCTATACATACCTTAGAAATATCTCTAGAGATCTTACTAAAGTTTTCACATAGTGTTTCCAATGGTTCACTAAAACTTCACTCTGATACCCACTATAGAGACCCAATCATGAAATACATGGAAATTACATTCCTTTTTGGGAATACGTAATACATGAAAAAAATAGATGCCCAAATACTGTATAAATTTAGCGTCTTTGGAAACTCAGAACATAATATTCTAATCATGGTGAAAGATCTTCAACATCTCCCATAAAGATTTTCCCCTTTTGTTTTCCCACCTAAAACCATTCTAAATATCCTAGTGAAAAGAAAAATATAAAGGGGTGAGATCAAATGCTCAGTAAGGGTAAACATGGAGAACATAAAACAAACCATAATCATTTGAACATAAAAAATTATACAAAATGTTTAAACATCAAAATTGTCAGTCATGAAATAAATCATGGTAATATATAAGGAATGGATCAGAAATGATCATTTACCATTATATAACAGCATTGGAATAAAACGATTTAATTATGGAGAACAAATGAAAACATAATATTATTTCCATAGTAGCCAATGCATTGCTTCCAAGACCTATATAGTAGAAAAATTCCATTACTGAACCTAGTTTACTTGATGTTCTAGCAATGTATTACTAAACCATATTTTGTTGTCATTATAGTCTTGTCTATCTCATGAGATATAATTCGTTACCCAATTCATTGGAGGGAGATATAAGCCCCCCATCTCCTAATGAAATCATTCTTAGATGTGCCAAAAAAACCACTCATCATAGCATAACCCCAAAAATAAAATAGGTTTTCAAACATCATTCCATCATAACATAATCCATAAAAAAATAATAAATTTCATAAAAATATCATCATAAAAAAAAATAAAAAATAAATAATGTGGAAAAAAACATAACCCTATGTCATCTTAGATGGAAAATAATTTTTATAAAACACTTGAACATAATTCCTATGTAAAATATCCGTTATTTTTCCAAAACATTTTCCTTTTTCAAAATTTCATGCAATTTGAAAATAAAATAATTTTTAGAAAATAAGCATATTAATGTGTAGATAAATCATCATGTAAATAATGTGGGTATTAAGATATAAAAATTCTTTCATTTATCATAAGATAAAAAAACATTTTCATGGTAGTTTTTAAGAAAAGTTTAAAAGTACCTCATAGGGTAAAAACAAAAGTAAGAATACATCCAAACCACATAGTAAAAGTAAAAATGGGTAAAAATGACTTTAAATATATATAGAATAATTTTAATCCTTTTATGAGAATATTTTTAGAAAATATGGACATGGATGATAAATATACCCCCAATAAATACTTATGAATAAACCATCTCGGATAAAATGAGATTGGAAAAGTAATCCCTACCATAGGTCTGATTTTTTCTATATGTGTCTGAAAATCTTGTATAGTGGGTTTAAACATTTTAATAAATTGTAAAACAACCATAATAGTGTTTATTATATCATATATTATTCACTTATGACTTTATATTACTTTTTAATTTTTCAACTCAATATTAAACAAACATTTTTGGTAATAGTGGATTTATTTATCGTATGTGTTTTGAATTGTTATTATTGATATTATTACTTATATCATCATTTAAATACATAAAAATTTAAAATATTATTTATATATCATATATGTTCAGTATTTATATATAATAGATAGATAAATTAACTGAAATACACCACTCATGGAAACGTTGTGCCATACATACGCCTGAACGTTGTTTTCGTTTCATTGTTGAATTGAATAAAAGTAATTAAAGGAAATATATATACATTAATCTAGTAAAATTATTATTTCATATATTTCCTGATTATTTATTATATATACATTATAATCATTCTTGAATGGTTAGCATTGAGAATAAATCTCATCGTGTAGTGGAGAGGTTAAGCCGTACATACGCACGAGCGACGATATCATTCCCATAATGGTTGAATGGTATTGAAGTGGATGGTGGATAATATATAAGAATTAGTATCATGTTATAATAATAATATATATTTATTATTTACACTATTGTACTTATCCAATTAAGGTGGTGGTGAAAAACATATTACACCATAGCATTGAGATGGAAAGCCATACGTACGCACGCCCGGTGATTTCATTTTTCATTGGATGGATAAAAGGTGAAATAAGGATCTATCATATTTATACTAACATGTCCATATATTAGTGATAATTATTCTATTACTTTATAATGAATAAAAATAAAGTATATGACGTAGAAGAAAAAATAAATTTCAAAGAATCGGTAGAAGAGATTACCCTTTCCTCGATGTGCCTCCTATAAATTTCCTCTTAGGGTACTAGATTTAATCATTGGAGGAGACTAGAAGTAGTAAAATGTAACTAGGGAAGTTTATAAAATAAATGGGTAGAAGTTTTCTGAGCCCAAAGGATCAAAATGGAGTGAAGAGGAGAGGGAGGAGGTTCCCTTTTATAAGAGAGGAGAGGAGTACATTAAGAAACTCTCAAAATATGAATTTTTTACAAAATGATTTTCGGTTTCAAAATGTCAAAAACTCATTTAATTAGATGTTAAGATGATTATTGTTCTAAATCCTCTCAACCAATAGTTTTTTGATATGTTTAGGTTTCAAATATACCCTTACCTCTTAGTTTTAACCCTTAGTTAACTACTTTAACTCTTATCATTTCTTCTTGTATATTTACACTACATTTTTAATATAGTTACAATAAAATTCCAATAGAACATCAAGTGATTCATTAATTACATTTAAAAAATTATATAACTCATTTGGCCAAATATTATATTTCTTAGGACTATTATATCTTTTAATAAAATAGTATTTGTTTTAAAAAATCATTTATGTCAATTATTATACTATACATATCAAGGATTTTTAAAATTCCATAAAAATTATTAATTTGGAAATAACTTCACTAATTCAAATATAACAAGTCATAAATATCCATAAAATTCTTTTATCGCATAAAAAGGTTAAAATTTAATTTATTTTAATATTAATAATCCCATTTTTTAATCATTCTTTAATAAGTTAATCACTACATCATCATTATGTCATAAATAAATTTATTTATCTGGTATCTAAAAAATAAAATTAAAATACCATGATGAATGAAATATTTTTAGCTTTATAATGACTATATATAGACAAATATATCAGGTATATAACTCTATATTAAAATCAAATTAGTAAAATATATATGTTTGTGTTATATTTATCATTACTTTAAATCAATTCTTATAAAATGTCATTTTCACATCCATGTGAATCCATGGGCATCCCAAAATCGACTCAAGGATTCCCATGGTTAGAAATATATCATCCAATAGTATAATAACATGTGGTCGGGTAGTTTAAATTTATTACAATATTATTTTTTTACCACTATTTACCATATTTAACATTTAACCAAAATAAATAAAAAATTATAGAAGTTGCTATTGATAATGACTAAAAATAAAAGGTACTAATTTAAAAAACTTGTAACTTTTGATTCCAAATATGGAATATATTTTTCCAAATTCAAAACATATAAGTTTCAATAATTAATTTAAAATTATTTTTTATTGTCAAAACCAAAAAAGTGGGGTTTTTAAATGTAATAACTATTAAAAGATTGACACATGTTTATGTCCAATTTAAAAGTGAAATGTATTTCAATGACCAAAATTATATTAAATGATTAAAATGTAATCCAATTACACTATTAAAACAATTAAATATATAATCTAACTATATATATATAAATTATATTAAATGAAATTTTTTAAATTTAAATGCCGTATTTTTTACTATTTAATAAAATTTTAATTTTATAATAAAAATACAAAAAATTCAAAACATAATTACATTTTTATGTATCCATTCTAAATAATGAGTTTATTTTATCATATTTAACTTATAATATTGTCAAAATTAGATTTAAAATGGGAGCTCCATCAAAAGGCGGTAAAACAGTATTTCATGAAAAATAATTCTTTTATCTTAAAAAATTAATTTTATTCTCATATAATGTTCTTTAAAATGTGTATGATGAATTCAAATGTTATATAAAATTCAATATTTTGTTAATAAAATTCATAACATCTTTTTTATATACAATTAAATAGTTATATTTTAATAATATATCTTTGATTAGTGAAACTCAGTATCATGTACAATGCAAACTATCAACGAATATCTATCTTGTGGGTAATGCAACTGAAGTCAGTGTTGTGTTTAGTAAATGTTTACATTGTTGTTTCATATAACATAATCCAAGAATATTTCATTTATACGTCGAACAAAATCTATACTCATTGTGGCGTGAAATAAATTCTATCAAAAGAACTTGGAATTGTGTAAAGAAAAAGTTAGGAATAGGGTTGCATATTCTGTAAGATAATATGGTGTTGCATATAGTGAATGTTAATATTATTGTAGTGTAAGACAGAAGACATCAAATAAATTAAAAAAATCTATCTCATAATATCTCGGGGTGTTACATTAAGGTTTTATCAATTAATGTAAATTATCTTATTTTACTACTCATTAAAAAATCCATTTATTTTAGAAAAATCCCAGAACCTCAACCAAAACATTTTCAATTTTGAATAATCTAGATATGAAATCCATTTAATGAAAATAAATTTTTAAATATGGAAAATTTATTTTTTAAATAAAATTATGATTAACATGAAAAATATATATTTTAAAATTATAACTAATTGTATAATACATTAAAAAATTAACAATGTTCTCATAAAATTATCCTACAATAATAATACATCAAATTAATAATTTATGAATTAATTTAATGAAAATATACATTTCATTTATTAATTAATAAATTTTTCATAATTTGTTATTAAATATTTATGACTTATAAAAATACCAACACTATCATATTATCACTTATTAGGTGAAAAACATTATTTATACTTTCATTGGTAAGGTTACTATTTACATGGATGAATTACTATTAATAAGGGTAATATTATAATTCAAAATTGGGAAATTACAATTCATATGGGTTAGTTACTATTCACTAAAAATTCAGTTTTTCTTATCAAACTCCAAACATCTTACTGATTAGAACTATATAGATCATATTTTCGAAATTCAAAACACAGAAGTGAAAATATTATTTATAAATATTACATTGTACTTAGTAGTTCACTAAGGTGTGAATTCATTTGACATTTTGAAATAATTATAAGAATGAAATTCCCATTGATAAAATATTGGGTCCTCACATTAATTCATTATATATAACATTTTGATATATTTTTTTAGATATTCATATAAATCACACAAATGTATGAATTCAAGGTGTTGGAGTCCTTTTAGAAATTAAAATCCACATTTTAATTTTCCCCCTCATAGTCTTCATCACATTGAGTCATCCTACAACACATTTTTAAATGATGAAAAACAATTTTATTTAGTTATTATTTATGTGTATACCCATTATTGATAAATGTATATAATGAACCCACATCCAACTTTAGTATGGACTGTGTCTAATATATAGATATGGTATATGATATTATACATTTTCATCAAATAGATATAATATGAACCCATGTCATATTTCCCAATAGACCAACTCTAGTGTATATTTACATAATATATTCATGTAGTCATTCATGATGACATATCCTAGAGAAAATCACACCTACCCAAGTGTTTTGGAGTCTCTACATACTAAATAATTTATTGTTCAATATTCCAATGGACTCAGGTAGTCATTATATTTATCTTTATTAGTTTTTTGTGATTATATGAAAGGATAATTATAATGATTCTTTTGATAAAAATTGATATAAATTTATAAGAAAATTCATTTTCATTCATTTTAGAAGAATAATAAGAGTAGATTCCATATATTGGAGTCTCTCGCTGTGAGGGTGATATGATATAACATTATGTCCACAGTGGCCTAATTATATCATACTAGGTTTTTTCACCATAATTATTTTCATCAGATTTAATTTAAAATTACAAATATAATATTATTTTTTCTAGTTAATGCATTAAATCAGTTTATAGTGAGATGTTTCAGCTGGTTATTATTCTTTTGTTCACATGCTAGCCTTAGACATAACTAATGGGTTCATATTCTTCATCTTCTTAGACAATGCAAAGTTTTTATTCATGGGGAATCAAGATTAATTATCCCCACTGAAATACGCACAATATTTTTTATCATGATAACCCTTTGTTGTTTTAATTCAACATTTAAGGAGAACACCTTATCTTGATGTTTTCATTCATTATCAATACATCAAATCAACTCTTGGGTAACCCACTCTATATTTTTTTCATGGTGCTAAGGAATTCCCAATTATAGAGGTATTTATATTTGGTCACCCATCACTAATGAATATTCATGATTTAATTTAAAATTTATGATACATCCATGTAGTCAATGATTCCCATAACGATACCCCAAAACCATTAATATTGATTGTTTTATTTTCTTGTAATTTGGTAAATTAGGGTCCATGTAATTAACCCATATAAATTCTTCCATTTCTAATCACATGTAAGATGATTCAAGGTGATGTCCAGAGAATCAAATAATTAGTTACACTCGACAACAAGGATTTACTATTTTAAATGTACGATTGAAAAGTAAGTACATGCAAAATGTGAGGACATGATTAGAATGGGTTTAGTGTTATAATAATATGAGGATATCACCCTAAGGAATCATGGCTATAAAAGGTTACATAGACAACTTTGGTTTTATATACCTATATAGATTCAACATAAATATCAGGACTGAGGGTGTCATTGATCGTGATTCCATGTCCAAAACCAAGGCCCCTTCCTAGGTAGGTTGTGGCTCTTAAGTCGTAATATCATCGTCCTACTTTTCTTCCTCATTGGATTCCCTATTTGTGTGATATAATATTATGTTTATTTAGTGAGTGACTCCATTAAATCAATATCTTAGTAGTGTTTAACCCGCTATCTATAATTATCTATGTATACTACCTCAACATGTTGAAAAATGATTTGTATATTAATGTTATTTCATCATAGAGTTAGTCTAAAAAATAATATGATCATTGGATGTATCTCACCAGACAACTCTTGGAAAAAAGATTTATTCACCTCCAATACACATTGTAATTGGATCCTAAACCTGGATGGCATTATTGATTAACAAATTGAGACCCTATCTCCTATTTTTGTAAAAATCACTCAAATAACATAATCTCTACAGTTAAATAATACATGTCATCCCTAGTGTGAAAATGGGAGCTTATAGGGTGTAAAGATAAACAGAGAAGAGTCCTAATAAAGTGTGATATAAAGATGAATCATCCATTATTATAGGATGCAAGGATATGATATATATCAACTTGGGAATATAATCTAATTGAGGGTCTAATATTATTTTCCTTGGGTTATAATTACAATAGTGGTCTACTATCATGTCATATAAGTGTTGGATCAAGACACATGTCCAATATAGAGATTCCAAACAGTAAAATTAACCTAAATCTTTGTAATTTTTTCATTTTGATTCACTATAAGATTCAGTAGTATTTCAAATTCATTCTAAAAATACATTACTAGAGTGGATTCCATCAACCTAATACATGCGTTTTGGGTTGGTAAAAACTACCCACATAGAAAAATTTCTCAAAAAAATATAACTGGAGATTAGAGTCCAACCATTTAATGAGTTATTAAGCCTATGTAATTTAATTATCATCATTAATAATTGATAAATAGTTATTATGAGACCATGTAGGGATATAGAAATGGAAAAAACAAAATCTATTTCCCCTAGTTTTTAATCCATAAGGGTGTCATAAATTTATTATCTATGTGTTGTAGGGAATGTTATGGTATCAAAAAACATATATCCTCATCCATCCCCCATTTTTTTATTATTTTATCCCTTTCATGAATATTAGAACACTTAAAATCATCGTAAACATTGAGAGGGGTTAGAATCACTTCATACATATCCCCTAATATTCGGATTTTGAAATATTATAGATATCTGAAAGACTAACACCATCACCCCAATGTGAATAACAAAAAGTGTTCTAAACACTATGTTTTAATTACCTCATAGATTACATATAAATGGAGTTAAAATTAATAGTATGAATTCTAGGAAACATTGTAGATTCTAATTCACCTTAGTGTATCCACTTGTTTAGTATGTCATTGTTTAATCATGATGTATATTAATATTCCTTAGGTAATATTCTCTAAACACTTAATCCCAATGAATGATTAATCCTCTTCTCTAAATTTTCATGAATTATTTCATGGAAATTGAAAAAGACTCATGCTATTAAATTACTTATTCTTGAGAATTGGATAAGAAGTATGACAACATAGTGATATATTCCAAGATGATATCTTTTTTGAGGGGAATGTTTTCCATGATGATTCCCCAAGATGATAGCATATTAATAACAGTGAGATATTTTTTAGGTAATAGAGTTTCATTAAAAATTAAGAATCTGTATAAAAGATGTTTATTTGATTGTGTGTATTTAGGTAATCATAGTTAAAATGTATTTTAGGGTCTTGTTTTATTGAGTTATTATCCTTTATAAATTAGGCTTGAACAAAATAATTTTTTCCTTGATTTGGGTTGCACCATAAAAACCTAAACTAGAAATTAAAATAGGGTCCATTATTTTTTAGAAATAAGAATTATTTCATCATAAGTTTGTTTTTATGCCCACTAAATAAGAATCAGAAAAATCACAAGGGAAGAAATACCTAAATATGGTTATTATTTTCCACGTATATGAAGTGGAAGAAGAGGATTTCTAGGACTTGTGAATCGCATGATTCTCTAAAGGACATATGGTAATGTAACTATTTCAAGGTCATAAAAAGGATTAAGGCACAGGACATAACCTATGGAAGACTTCATGGGGTTTCCTCTAATGAGCATTACTATACTTATGAAGTCTGTCTAGATAACCAACAACCACACGATTATAGAAAAATTATTACCCCCAAGCGACATGGTTATTCATTATCATGCAACGGAAAACCCTTACGAAATACTTTTTAAATAAGGATATCAAAATTCCAAAGGTAGAGACCCAAGTTGGTCTTGAAGCTCAAATACCAATTCATCATTAGAATGAATAAAATTAAATAATGATAACAAATAAAATTCACATCACCCCCTGACCATTTTACAATAAAAATGAAATATATTGTAGGGTGAGAAGTTTTTACAGTCACGAAAGGACATGTGATGCATCCCTAGAAACCCACGAGACACTGCGGGAACATTGAGACATTCCTTAGGTATCTCTAATGATTCATACCATATCCCTTCATCACTCCAAGGATAAATGAATTTAATTATATAAGGAATGATTGAACACTCTCCATATGATCCGTATCAGTCACACAATGCATCATTAAAAAAATCGACCAAATATCCAAGACATTACTCATGATAACTCAAATAATCATTAAAATTTCTATAATAAAATATATGAAAGAAAGGGGATGGGAGAGAGGAGCTCGTGAACATTGAAATACAACTGATGTGCCTCTGGAAATATATGAAACACTGTTAGTAACCAGCGACATGTCTGCCTCAGCTTGTGAAATCCATTTGGCTTGTCAACCTCACCATATGGGAGTCCTTGTAACGCCCCAAATCCAAAATCCTAGATTCAGTTCAATATTTTAATACATTGGAAATATTAAATAGAATTGAATCCCAAATGATTTAGTACTTATGTTGTTTAGGAAATCCAATTATATACAGAAGTTCAAAATTTCAACTTGAAAACAAATACAACATATATGTTTTTTTGCAAACATCACCCACACTAAGAATATCCTTCTAGTTCAATCATATAAAATCTTCTTCATGTCCTGAGAAAATGAAACATAAGAAAAGGGTGATCTAAAAAGTTCTGTAATGGTATGAAATAAATTGGATGACATCATAAACATCATAAATTAGAATGGTGAATAATTTAAAATTCATGCCTCTATAAATAATATACAAGAACACATTAAAGGAGGAATATTAGCTGAGTAAATAATGCCATAATAAAACTTTACAATTGGTAAAATACAAGTTGAATAACCAAATGAAATTTCAATTACTAGATACATAATTAAAGAAATTTTTTTCCATACATTCCAAAATATACAATGAAGGCCTCGTCCAAGAAATCTAAAAATGATTAAGGCCTTGTCCCACACCATAATATTCATTTTGTCAAGCCCTCATGCCAAGACCATTGTTTTTTTAATGAGACATACTGATGCACCGAGGGGATATAGTTGGCCCACCCGACACTTACAAAGACCAATGAATTCATAATAATAATGGGGATAAAAATAAATAACATATACATTCATATTGAAAGAAACATATGAAATGTAAATAACATTCCTCGTACAATAATCATAAAAACTAACCATTCTGAGTAAATTGGTGAATAGTTTTAATATAGCAGATCCACAGTGAAACTAATCATAAAGCATTAATGTAAATATGGTAAATGATATCATAAGAGATAATCTTCAATAAAGTAAAATATTCATTCATTGTTCATAGGGTTTCATCCCTTCTCCTTGAGATTCCTAATGTCCAAAAACTAGGGTTTCAGACCTAGGTTTTGACCTCAGGTTTTCTTGGTCAATTATTGTGTTTTTAGGTTTGATCTAGGTCTCTCTTGGTGCATCAGTGGTGCGATTTTATTTTCACATGGATATTCAATGGTTTTTCTTTAATTGGTTGGTGATTCCAATTTTATGCAATTAATGTGAAATATATTTATGTTTTTTTTTTGATTTTTTTCATGTCTATTTCAATTTATTATGGCTAAAAAAATTGGGTTTATTTGCATTTGTATAGAAAATGAGTTTGAAGTGCCATTTCTAGGGGAAATTGGGGGTTATTCCTAGAACACATTTAAGGGCTCAATTGGAGATGCCCTAAAAATACATAGATGATTTTTTGACTTTAATATGGATTAAAAGCATGTTATTATGGTTTATCCCCATAGTTTGTTGCTGAAAAATTGTTTTTTAATGGTGTTTGTTGAACTTGTGCTTTTTAAGTTCCATGTTTATGTGAAAATGGGGGTTTTACAAAGTTATCATTTCTTATATCACTTGGGGCTTCCCAAAAATATTGATTAGTTCGTTTAATTGAAATATATTGGACTGAATTTTCTATTTTGGTAATTTATATGTGGCACATTGTGTGAAATGTGTTATTTTTAAATAGTTTTCGGGGAAAAACATTGCAGGATTCTGAGAAGAAGTTTTATTGGAAATAAAAGTGTTTTGTTGTGTAGTTTAAGTGGTATATAATGTGTGTAGCTACTATTATAATTTTTTTGTGACCCATAGTGGTGTTTTATATTAAAATTTATTTATTTATCATTCTGAAATTGTTTGATCACCGAGGGGGAAGCCCGATTACCTAGGTTGGGCGGATATGTATTGGTACGGCCTGTGAACCGGATGGGTTTTGTCCCTGTTTCACTTAGAATTTAGATAACGAAAACTATAGATAAACTATATGGACAATTAATGGGGACCACTATCTTATGGGTATGTTCCCTACTAGTGTATCATGCACAATAATGCATTTTACTATGTTTAATTTACACCGAGGTACGTGGTGCATTTGGCCCAAGACTCTCTAGTGCCTTGGGGTGTTCCTGATTTTGTTGATCATTGTATTTGGGGTATTTTCTATTATCATGGGGTGTTTTGGAAGTAAATTATAGTAGATAACATGTCTATTAAAATGTGTTATTGTTCTGAAAATTTTATATTGAAAACTCTTTTCAACTGAATGTTTCATTTCTTGATATTTATCACTATTTAACTGTGCGTATTAAAACTGCTTGTTATTTCACATTGTATTGCATGACCTTTGGAATCATTTGGTGGAATCATATTGGGCACAGGAACACACCATAATAACACCCCTTGGTTGTATGTGGACTTGGGTATGTTTGACTCGGGTAACAGAAAGGCTTTGGGTGGTGGCGGTTGAGGTTGTTAGTTCCCATCCTTGGTGCAGAGTTGTGGAGACAACTTGTGGGTGATGACCCCTTATCTTTTGGAGTCCATGGGGCTGTCTTTCTATTATCTTTATTTTTATTTGGAAAAATTTTATTTTCTTTAAACCAGTGTATTTAGTTCTAGTTTTTTCTTAAGACTTGTTTGGCTCAAAAATTTCATATTTATATTATGGATTGTTTTTAATGTTTTGTGCATTTATACTTGGGTAAGTCATTCCCAAACCTAAATTAATGATACCCATTAACTTGTTCCAGCCCGTGGGGATAGAGAATGCCTTTCGGGCCATGCCACGATCCGAGTTTGGTTCTAGTATTTGTGGTGACCAGATTTGGTTCGTGACAATGGGATATGGGATAATCCTAGACATAGGGGGATATGAACCTATATAGGACTTCATAATTAGTATGTATGCAGTGGTGGGGATCGACACTATGATACCTATAGATCTTAGCCCTCTTATTGGCCGTATTTTGGGAAGCATATGTAACCCCAAATCAATCTGAAAATTAGTAAGCAGCACATGTCTGACAAAGATAACACAAAACCATGTCAAAAATAGAGGCAAGAATGTTTTGGTAGCATCAGGTGCATCACATGGCTTAGAAATAGATTCTACAAATGAATAAAGAGTTTGCGGATCAAATGATATTTAAAGGATTTGCGGTGCGCATAACCCATGTAGGGAATTACACGAACTGCATGACCCCCTAGGAGACTCGTGATCACATAACCTAAACATGGCCATGCAAATCAAATGTTATAAAATGGTAATATAACCAAAACATGGTCATGTGGATCACAATAAATCAAATGATCAGGATAAAATATCAATCAAAATCCTGAATAAAATGACAACCCCCATTGATGAAGTACAATAAATTACCAATGTATATTTCCTTATTGGTTTAAATGAGTGTCTAAGTCGTAAATAGTCTTGTGATGGAGCTCTGACAGGATGGGGCTCACGATTTGGGTATAAGACATGTTTTTTATGGTAGTATTCGATGGAGGTAAGGGATAGAATACTTTGAAGATGGATTGTGTAGTGTAATGAATATTCTCTACCCCTTGTATATAGAAAATTTCTCAAAATACCAAACCTCACCCTATAGTCCAAACGTCACCTGAAGCACAGGTTCATGATACCGCCAAAGACTTTAGTGGGAAATAGTTTTCCCCAAAATAGATGTCCATTTACTCATGAACATAACTCCTTGGGGGTAATTGTTAATCTCTACCAAATAATAATTAAAAAAATAAAAAAAGGTTAGAAACATTTTAATATGGGTATAATTTCCCCCACATAAGAAAAAGAAGAAAATGATGACCATCACTTTTCAATCTCATGAGCCTTTAAAGGACTCACGACTACATAACCATATCAAGGTAAGATGAAGTATTTGTGCATAGAACATAACCTATAGTGTATCTCATGGGGTTACCTCCATAAAACCCTCTAACTCTTTCAAATGATCTCTAAACAACCAATAACCATGTGATGATAGCTGAATGAGTGCCCCCATGCCACATGGTTTTTCATTGGAAAGCACCTGAATGACCATCCAAAATTCATTATAAATAATGTGAACTATATTAAAAAGGAACATACCCTGAGTGTTCATGAATATCATGTTCCAAATCATCACTGGAAAGAAAAAAATTACTTGATGATATCCATGAAAACTCACATGACCCCACCACCATTGTAGAATAAAACAAAAGAAATTAAGGGGAGGGGTGATAAGTGCTTTCGGTCGCTGAAGGACATGTGACACATCTATGGCGATCTGCGAGAAACTACAAGATCTTAGCAAGATGACTCGATTATATCCAGGAAACCATGCACTCTCCCATCAGTTCTCCAAATATGAATTAATAGATTTATCCCTGACGTGCTAACACACACTCAATTTGACCCATATTGGGCATGTGAGGCATCATCATAAAATAATGTTATTATCATATACCTTATTCATCAAAACATATATAATCCCAGATCTTTTTATAATAAAAAATTTAACTAATGAGGGGAGAGTTGTTCATGGCCACTTAATGACACATGATACACCCCATGCGATCCATGACACACTACGAGTCTTTGGAAACATGTATTCCTCAGCACACAGAATCCTTTTTTCTTTCCATCCTTGCCATAGGGGAGTCCTTGGGTATGTCCAGGAAGCATCATGGTGCTTAATAGACAAAAAAATATATTTTCCATGAAATTACCATGAACCCAAATATAACCCATATTGGTCACGTGGTGAATCCCCATAAAATAGAGTAACATTCCTTGAAATTACACATGTTATTTCGCATGACTCCCAAACATTATCACAAATAACAGATGGTAAAAAAATGGAACGATGTGAAAGTGAATCATGGTCATAAAGAAATCATGTGATGCAATATGTATGTCCATAGCATGGTCCCATGAGACCCCAAAAAAACTGTCCTTATCTTAGAAAAGCAACAAACATGTCATATAGTATCTCACAGAGGCCTTTCAACAGGAACTTGGATCTTGAGAAGTTATATGGCCATTTTAATAGGAAAAAATATAAGTCTGTTGAAACATCCCTGTGATAAAAAACATCCCATTAATTTTTGATAATCCAATAATGTAATCATTGATGAGAGGTACACATGATTACTGAAAATCTAGTGATTCCCATGGAGCGGTGCACAATTGATACTTATAAAGTTGTGTGGCCCCATACCACTTTATAGACTCCAATGTGGACAGTCACTAGATATGTTGTGAAAATTAGAGAAACAATGGGGTGGATATGCCTACAAATTCACCACAATAGTGGAAACATTGAACCACTATTAAACACTACTAGAACATAGCGGTATTTGAACGATTCAACTCTCAATCTCAGTGGACTTCTCAGAGCTACGAATAACGCAACTGATGAACCATGTATCAGGAAATTCACTAGTGGATAGCTGGAGAAACCATGATCCAAATGTAAGATACTTATCATAATCATTTTTAGATCACACATACGACATATGGAAAGTCTTTATAATAACATACCTCATTCCTTCTAGATCACATATGGCTCAAAGAAACTGATACTGATTATATCTAAGGAACTCGCAACACACGGGTCAAAAACTAGTATAAAAGTGGAATAATTAAGTGAAAGACATACTCAATAGCTCTCATGTTCTTTGTGTGATTCATTAGAAGACAGGAAACAACACCAGGATGTGTTTCTTAGTCCTCACAATTCATCCTCTACATGATATATGAGACATGAAAAGTCCAATAGGCATGTCATAACATGTCCTGTGGTTTCCTCAAAAAACACCACTTTGATCTCGTGAATCCATCTAGGTCTATCAACCAAGGCTTTTGAATATCTTCAGATACATCACTTGAATAATTTAATGGTTTCTTCTCATATCAGTCAAGTCTCTTTGTTGAATCTACGAATGACAACCAAGCTCCCACGACGCCATCTGGGAATTTAACTTGAGACCCACGACACCCTCCATACACGATGTCCATGTCCCTCAATGCCCTCTTGGAATTCTATATAGGATACAAGATATCATTTGAACCACGTATCACTAAAGTTTGTGAGACCCTCCATACAAGCCAAGCCTATTCAAGCGATGCTTCTAGGGTAGTCCAATAGGGTCATGAAAACCCCTTTAGACAAGTATTCCATATCACAAGGGAATCCCAGGACATTATGACATTATCATTCCTTTTTGTTTAATCCCAGATCTATTGAGTATCCTCATTTAATAAGACCTATCATAAAGGGAGCTATGGAGACTCTAATTCCTTCCATGATTAGGATATGTAGGCCCCCTCTCCCAAGGATTGTGCTCACTATTAATCATCAAGGAAAATCCCAGATTCAAAGTCCCGTATTCAAAAAAAATGACATTAATTAATTTATATCCCTTGTTTCTCACAACAATCATGGATCACATGAGATTATAGAGGTGGAATAATCATATCATCTTCACCATGAGTCTCTATGATGACATGGGTGACCGTAATAAAAAATCCCTAAAAATAATGATCTTCGATAACTAAAATTCTGGATATACATTGGATATTTAGTAAATCTAACTAGGATTAGAGTATGGATATTCTATGTTCTAGACCACCGACATATGATTCCTTTTAGCATGACGTTAAAATATATGAGTTGAATGTACTACATGTTTTTTGACTAGGGTAATAACATGGATATCTTAGATGCATCATAATGTCTCAATAACCTCTTAATAATATTAACCTCCTCCTTTCATGGGATTACATTCTGATGCACCAAGTTATATGGATTCAATATATATATATATATATGACCTCCCACTGCTAAAAATGATAGAGAACCATGGATACTTACGAAGGATTCACTAATGAGATCTGAATCAGTTTTCATATGAGAAGGAAATAACCTATAGTCATTTTAGGGTAATTGGTCATGTATTTGGATTTGGAATAGATTCATGAACATATCATAAATATAATAGAGTCCTATAGTAGAAAAAACTTCCTCTGTAAATGGTACGATAATCCCAAACCCTCAACCTCTCCACCGACGCAAGTTCATAAGATTCATTGGGACAGAAAACCCAGATGGACACCAGCCATTGGGAAGCTATTCTATACCTAGATACAGAAGAGGGAAACATTGGTAGACTCTGTTGATAAAGAAAACAAAATGTTAAACCCAACATGAAATGCTCAACTTTTTTTTAATTCTTGTGGTTGAAGCCTCAATTTATTATTGAAATAATGAGAGGAACTCTATTTTTTGTAGGTAGAGGGAGACACATTACATATCTAGATGTCCCAGGGTCATGAATATCCATTTTTTTGGGCCGAAATGGCCCTCCAGTTAATATTATGGATATAGTACCAAGGATTATATAGTACATCCTACAATGTTATAACTATTTCAGATCCCACTACAGTACCTTCATCTCTAATGTTCCACCACTTCTATAGTTCTGCTGCTTCTATATTACTACTACAATACCCTGCTATAGTGAGGAAATAGTATTTTGGGATCTCATCCCTACCTAGAATTGATCATATGCCTTTTGGGTTCTATAAATGATCCTTTATTTAACGCCTTGACCCAAGTTACACAGAGCCGAGGCATTATGTTAATACATATGCATGATTACAAGGAATCATGTCCTAAAGGACCGATCAGTTTAGTTGTCTTGGAAAATAGATTACATATATGAATGTTACATTATGCTTTATAACAAACAAAACATCATAAATAATCCTTTGAGAATGCCATTATTCCTTTATCATAACCATGTACATTAATCATAACATGCTTCTTGTAATATTGGGAAAATAAATCATAAAAAAGGGGTGAGAACATATGTTCAGTAATGGTAAATAATTTAGCATAATCCATACACTTCTATGTAAGGATGTGTAATAAAAAAGTCTTATAAACATAAACATGAACATAATATGGAAAAAATAAAACAAACATCCCCATATAAACATGCACATTGATATTTTACTAGTCAAATAATTACATATAATATGTAATTTCATTATGAAGGAATACATAATGCCGGAGATCGTAACCACATAGTCAAGGCCTCGTGCCAGGACTACAATTAAAAATTTTGTCAAGGCCTTGTGTCGAGACAATAGTTTGTCTCATGTGACCTACCGATGCATCAAGGAGATATATAAGGCTCCACCCGTCACATAGTAAGTCTAATACATTCCTCATATAAAAATGTTGAAACATAACATATACATTCGTATTAAAGCTTGCATAAGAAATGTCAACACTTTATCCATATACCCTGAATGGTATAAAAATTTCACATCCACAGTCAAACATATCATAACATATTCAATTCAATATGGATGATTGTATTATAAAAAATCAACCTCAATCTAGAATAACATCATGTAAAAGATGTTGAAATAGTTGAAAACGATTAGTAATACTCTTTGATAGAAAAATCTTTTTTTTGTGAAATCAGAAAAACCACAAATTTATAAAGGAGGATGTTTAAAAGATATTTTTGAATCAATGTTTCCCACAACACTTTAAAACTTTTGAAAGGAATTAAAATTTTAAAAAAAATCGTGTCTATATAAATAAATTTCTAAAATCATTTTTAAAACATGGAAAATAATTAAAAAAAATTAGAAAAACAAATCATTAAAACATTTAAAATGATGATCTTGATAAATATTACCTTCCAAAAAACCTATAATATAAATTCTGAAAAAGAAATTATGAGACATGGAAATGGATGATAAAAATGTTCCAGTAAATACTTACACATAAACAATCTCAGATAATAATGAGATTGAGGAATTAAGCCTTACCTTGTACATTCTTTTGGTCAAAGGTACATTTAAAATTTTTTATAATGACCATAGTATGTTATTAAATTATAACAGAACCATATTCATATAAATGATAATATACTTGATTCATTTATGGATTTATATTGGTCATTCAAAAGTAAATTTAATGTTAAAATATCATTTTGGGTAATAATCGCTTTCTTTATCATACATGTTTTAACATTTTATTCTTGATCGTGTTGCTTATATCATGATTTAATTGATTATAGAATATAAAAAAATATTTATTTATCATATGTATTTAGAAAATAATTATGTATAAATGATTTATATATGAAATAGAAAACACAGCTTATGAAGATGGTAGGTCATACGTAAGCATAAACGTTGTTTGTATTTTCATATCATATTGAACAGAAGTAAGTGAATGAGATATATGTAAATACATATATATATATATAAATTTATATAAATATATATCCAGTAGGATTATTATGTAATATATTACATACTTATTAATAATATATAAATTTACAATCATCATTGAAAGGTTAATGTGGAAATGAATCTCATCATGTTGAGGAGAGGTTAAGTCGTACGTACGCACAAGCGATGATATCATTCTATTGATGGTTAAATTGTATGTAATTTGATGGTATATTATATTTACATAATCATTAACATGTTATATTTATTATTTATATCAATTATACACATTATTATACCCATCCAATTAATGAAGTTTTGAATAACAAACTACACCACAACGTGGAGACGGTAAGTTGTACGTATGCACGTATGGTGATTTTGTCATTCATAGGATGGAGAGAATAATGAATATGGTTGTACCATATTTTTAATAACATCAAATTATTTAGATAGTACATGATTTATTATTTTTTTATGGAAACAACAATGATAGAGGAAGAGGTAGAAGAAAAAATATTTGAAAGAGGTGATGAAATAATTACCTCTTCTTTGGGTTCTTGATTTTGAATTAAACGAAAAGGCTCCTTATAATTTATTTATGATCAATGTAAGACCTCTAAAATGAATTGAGGGTAGTTGGTAGGATATTTGAGAAGATTTTTTTTAGCCAAATGGCTTTGGAGGTGTGAATTTAAGAGAAGGGAAAGTACCCATTTATAAGAGAGGTGAAGGGAAATTTTAGAAATGCGTGAAATATTAATTTATTCTAAAATTATTTTCGATTTCTAAAAGCAATAAATTGATTTATTTTGATAATAAGGTGGGTATGGGTATAAATAATCTCATCCAATAGGTTTTAGACAAGTTTATGTCACCATAATATCCTTATTTTTCAGATTTTACCTTTAGAGTAATTGTTTACCTTTTACCATGTCTTCTTGTATTATTATAACACATGGTCAATAAACATACTATAAAATGCCAAGAGAACCCAAATTGGTTCATTAATATCATATATAATATTATTTATGTCCTTTTTCCATACCATATATTTTTAGGAATATTATATCATTTAATAATATAGTATTTTTTTAAAAAACTCATTTATATAAATTTTGACACTATTTAGTATTTGGGTTTTCTAAAAGTCATAAAAAGTTTTTTACTTCAAAAAAAATAAATTAAATCAACCCTAACATGTCAGAATCACATAGAAACTACATGTATGGATTCAAAATTCTCAATTAACTTTTATTAATATATTTATAATATCAATTATTTTAGTCGTTCATTAATATGGTAATTAATGTTTCTCCATTGTGTCATAAGTAACATTAATTATTTATTGTCTAAAATTTTGAAATGAAATACTACGATTTAGGAAATATTTCTAGATTTATAATGAATATTTATATTCTAGTTTATGTTATGTGTAATCTAATTTTAAAAATGTCTTATTTGTTAAACTTTGAATTTAACACTTCTAACTCTTCTTTAAGTAAAATATTATAAATGTCCAAATCTTACCCAAATAGATCAAAAGAATATTATTTTTTTCCAAATGTTTTTTTGTCGAAATACACTTATACAATAGAATTTAGACAAGTTTTAGGATAATATTAATATTATTTTTACCTTTAATTACCATATTTACTTTTAACCGTGGTAAATAAAAATCAAAAGTTACTATTCACAGAAAATTATTTTCATCATATTGAACAAGATTTTTCTTTCTAATGTAAACAGTGTCTCTCATATTTTTTAAATTAAATTCAAATAAGTGGTTAAATTACTTTCTATCCAAATTTTCCAATGTGTCTAGAAGGTGGGTAAATGTGCATAGAATATGTGTATAAAGATGTTAAATGGTTTAATAAAATTATATATATCTAATCTTATTATAAAATTAATTCGATGACTTAAATTGTACTCATATATGTATTATTTGCCTATTTTGAGATAAATTTTTAATTAAAAATAATTATTTAAATGAGAAAGTCAGTTTTTGGGTACTATGCACTATTTTTCACAATTCATCTAAAATTGAATGTTTGTAGAAAAATAAAAAAAATCACCCTAAGATAATTTTGATATTCCAAATTTAATAATTATGTTGAATTTCCAAATTCAAAACATAAAATATACCTTAATTAATTTAATGTTAATTCCCACTATCAAAAGCAGAATGCACGCTTTTGAAATGTAAAAACTATCAAAAGATTGATATGTGTTTATGTGCAATATAAATGTGAAATGACATCTAATGAAAAAAATTGGATTTAATGATAAAAATATAATCTAATTATAATTCAAAACCATTAAAATGTATAATTTATCAATATTAATTATTTTGACACAAAATTTTGTTTTCAATTAAAATTTAGTATTTTCACTATTCATCAAAATATGAAATTTATCAGAAAAATACCAAAAATTTATCGAATATAAATTTTTATGTTCTGATTAAAAACAATAAGTAATTTTTGTCAAATTTAATATATGAAAGTGCAAATATTAGATTTAAAAATGTTTATCTATTAAAAAACAGAAAAATTGTATTTTTTAAAATAATGCTTTTGTCTAAAAAATATAATTTGTTCTTATATTATGTCTAAAAAACAAATAATTTAGATGATAAAATTATATGGGGTATATAAAAAACAATATTTACATAATACTATTCATAACCTCTTTTTAAAAAGCTATTTTGTTATGTCGTGGTGTTCTTGAACTCGGTGTTACCTGTGGTGCAAGGTATTGAATTATTTAAAAGAGATAACGAATTATGAGATCCTGAGGTGTTAAATTATCCCCTCTTTCAATAAATTGTGTCCCCAAAATTCTATATTATTCTTCAAAAATAAATGTTTGAAACTAATAAATACCTTTGTGGGAAACTTACATCGGAAATAGGGTTTCTAAAATTTAGTCTTAATAAGAGGGAAAGAGAAATGAGAAAGTTACCACCAAAGTAGGGTTTCGAATCAGAGAAAATTCATTGAAATTATTGATAAATAATTGGAAAAAAAATTAAATATTGATAGGGAGGGATTTATTTCATCAATCACAAACACGTGAACAATAAAGGGAAAAATTGATGGCCTCAAAGCCATAAATCTATGATGATTTGAAATATTATTGGTTAAACAAAACATAAGGTATTAGGATAACACAATTTTTTAGATACATTATTTTTTTATGATGAGTAGGGACTAATTTACTATTAATATAAGAACTCATGAAAACATACTTCATTTTATTTCCTCTCTTAATCACAATTTCATCATTGGTTTGTTCTTTGATCTATTTTCACATCATCCCTTATACTAGGAAATGAGTGTTCAAAAATAATTTTTTATGCCTAATAAACATTTGAAAGGTCATAAGGTCCACAATTATTTCATTAATCCTCAATATGTTTACTGAAATATAAAAGGTTATGTCAAAGAATCCAAGAAATTATACTTTTACCTCATATAAAATATCAAGTGCTCAACATACTCAATTCTAACCTTAAGACTTATCCAAAAATACTTACATCCAAACACAATGTCTAAAAAATTTTATGGGAGGCCAACATAATAGAGATATCTTTTTTTCACTTAATAACATGTGAATACCTTCATCATGTATTTTATTAAAACATGGTAACACCCTAAATTACCATAAATCCTTATTGAATACGTTCATGCTCACTTATTCCTTATAGGAAACTAGATATACTCCTTAAATCAAAATAATGTTGTAAAATCCAAAAATGATGGAATAAAAAGACAATTAATTAGTTCCAATGTGGTAAATAATATCCAATATACATTATACAACTCAATTATATATAATTCAGATATCATTATCTCAGTTTTAGAATAATATAAAGGGTTATATTTCCCCCAACCATATATTTTCCAAAATGTTTAACTTGAAACTGTGCCACTTTACTTGGTACCATAAAATCACAAATACATAATGAAAAATTACTGAAAAACAATATATATATACTTTATAATTATTATAAATTGAACTCAAATGAAACAATTCCTTAATAATAACTTGAGAACACTAATCAATCCTCTGTATCTGTGGTAGTATCATAACTAGATTATTATCCAGTAGCATCATTTGAGATATACTCTGATGACTGGATCATTGATTTGCGTAGTGTCCCAACTACTGGCATATGATGCATTGTACATTTGAAACCTTTTTCTTACCCTTGAAATCACGAAATTGGTGTCATTTTTTTCCACACTTATAAGAAACACCCATTCCTTTCAAGAACATCCTAGGGTGATTCATTCCACAATTATCACATATGAAAAAAATCTTTCATTCCCTTCAACCTTTTATCCACAATTTTCTCTACCATCCTCTTCTTTTATGGATTCCCTTCAAAGCCATGTGGCTCAAAGAATTGTTTACTTATCTTATTAACACATGATACTATTTCTTCATATGAGTAGAATATGTGGGAGAATATTTCCCTTCTAAATGTGTGCTTATGGACATGAATGATATGATACATCTTACTCATTAGATCATGTGTATTTCTGGAGTTATCATTCCTTCTACTGGGCTCTATTTCAATGTGATGAAATACAGTAGGTTAGATCATATCAGAATGTATAATCCAAAAAATAAAAAAATTCTCAACATTAATTGAATATTTTCACACATCTAGTCTTATAATCATAAAAATGATTCTATTTATGAAATATTAACTCATAAATAGTTCAAAATGGTTTTAAAGAGAATGTGAATTATCTTAAGCGTATCCCATGGGAGTTTTGTATCCAAGAGTGCAGCAAGGCCCGCTGGCATGCACCAATTCCCGTTTGATTCTAGCTCAAATTAGTGTTTTCAGGTTTTACCCCTAGATACATCTTCGCATGAACCGCCTATACCTATTTGAATCCAGAAACAAATATATTCATTGAAAATATTATATAATATCCACATTACCAAAACTTTTTGAGGTTATTTTATACTAATCCTCAAAGTCTATCGTAGGGTAGTGTTCTCTGATCAGTATTTTTCTAAATCTAGTTTCCAATGTTTTTTTTAAAATTCCTCTGATACCAACTGCAATTCCGCAAACCTAGTTACCCAGATTCAGTGCATTATTTTAATACATTTGAATGATTACAAGGAATCCCATCCTAAAGAACCGATAAGCTTAGGAGTATCAGAAAATAGATTACATATATGAATTCTACATTATACTTTATAACATAAAACAGAACATAAATAATCCATTAAGAACACCATTAATCCCTCATCATAACCCCTACATATTAAACAAAATACACTTCTTGGAGTCGTTGGAAAATAAAACATAATAAAGGCGTGAGCTCATATTCTAATTAAGGGTAAATAATTTAGCATAAGCTATAAACTTTTATTGAAAGATGTGTAATAAAAACAACAACCTTTTAAACATAAACATAAACATGATATGGAAAAATAAATAAATCATAAACATATAAACATGCACTTGGATATTCTACTAGTCGAATAATCACATATAATAACTAATTTCTCAACTGAGGATTTCATAATTCCGGACATCGTAACCACATATTCAAGGCCTCATGCCAAGACTACAAATAAAAACATTTGTGAAGGCCTTATGCCGAGACAGTAGATTGTCCCATGAGACCTACTGATGCATCGAGGAGAAATTTCAATATGTTAACAATAAACCATGAATGGTAAAAAAATAGAATATCCATAGTCAAACATATCGTAACATATTCAATACAATAAAGATGATTTTATTATAATAAATTATCTTCAATCATGAATAATATCCAGCAATGGATTTTGACATATTTGAAAATGATCCGGAAAACTCTTTTAGAGAAATATCTTTTTTTTGTGAAATCATTTAATAGTCACGCATATATAAAGGAGTTTATTTAATTGAGTTTTTTGAATCAATATTTCCCAAACTAGTTTGAATCTTTTGATATAATTAGCATTTTAAAACAATCATGCCCATATATTTAAATCTTTAACATCTTTTTTAAAACAAGGGCACTACTTAAAAAGATTTTGAAAAATAAATCATTAAATCTTTTAAAATGATGATCTTGATAAATATTCCCTTCAAAAAAACCTTAAAATATTCATTGTGAAAACATTTTTATGAGACATTTACAAGGATGACAAGAATGTACTAGTAAATACTTACACATAAACAAGCTCGAATAATAATGAGATTGAGGAATTAAACATTACCTTGTACTATATTTTGGTCGAAGGTATGTTTATCCTCCTGTATAATGACCATAGTATGTTATTAAATAATAATAGAACCATATTAATATTAATGATATCATACTTGATTAATTTATGGTATTATACTACCCATTTAATAAAAATTTCTTTGTTAAAATAACATTTTTGGTAATAATCGCTTTCTTTATCTTACGTCTTTTAACTTGTTAATCTAGATCATATAACTGATATCATGATTTAATTTATTCTAGAATATAAAAAATTATTTCTGTATCATATATATTCATAAAATAAGTATGTATAATAGACTGATATATGAAATGGAAAACACCGTTTATGGAGACAGTAGGTCGTACGTACGCAAAAACGATGTTTCTTTTTTAATATCGTATTGAACGGAAGTAAGTGAATGAGATATATGTAAACACACAGACACACACACAAATATATATTTATAGTATCATTATTATTTCATATATTACATAGTTGTTAATAATTTATTTATTTATAATCGTCGTTGAATGGTGAATGTGGAAATTAATTTCATCGCGTCGTGGAGGTGGTAAGCTGTACGTACGTACGAGTGATGATATCATTATATTGATGGTGAAATCATATGAAATTGGATGGAATATTATATATAAATAATAATTAACATGTTATATTTATTATTTACATCAATTACATTGATTATTATACTGATAAAAAAGAACTGTGGAATAACAAACTACACCGCGATGTGGAGACAGTATGACGTATGTACTCATGTATGGTGACTTTGTCATCTGTATGGATGGATAGAAAAATAAATATGGTTATACCATATTTATAATAACATCAAAGTCTTTATAAGGTTTTGGATTTATAATTTTGATATGGAGACAACAAGAAAGAGGAAGTTGTAGAAGAAAATAACTTTGGAAGAGGTGATGAAAAAATTACCTCTTCTTCGGGTTCATCCTTTTGATTTGAAAAAAAGGGCTCTATAGGATGGTTTTCTGATCAATGAAAGGCCTCTAGAATTATGATAGTGTAGGATTTAGGAGATTTGAGTTAGGGTTGGCAGAGGGAAATGGCTTTGGAGGTGTAAATTTAAGAGAAGGGGAAGTACCCTTTTATAATAGAGGTGAGGGGAACATTAGAAGAATCTTGAAATATTAATTTATTCTAATTTTTTTTCGTTTTATAATAGCTCCAAATGGATTTATTTCTAGGATAATGTGTGTATGGGTCGAAATAATCTCAAATAATAGGTATTAGACATGTTTTGGTCACCACATTATCCTTGTCTTTTAGATTTTACTTTTAGTTAAATAGTTTATTTTTATCATGTTTTCTTGTATTATTATAATACATGGTTTTTAAACATACAAAAAATTGAAAAGAGAACCACATGAGGTTTATTAATGAAATATATATCATTATATAAGGCTTTTTGCAGAACCTTATATTTTTTGGAATATTATATCATTTAATAATATATTATTTGTTTTAAAAACTCATTTAGGTCAATTTTGACACTATTTAGTATTTGGTATTTTCGAAAGTCATAAAAAAGTTGATTACTTCAAAATAAATAAATTAAATCAACCCTATAATGTCATATTCACCTATAAAATTAATGTATTGGATCAAAAGTATCAATTTACATTTATTTTGATATTTATAATTCCAATTATTTTAATCATTCATTAATAAGGTAATTTCTGCTTCATCATTGAGTTATAAATAACATTAATTATTTAATGTCTAAAATTATAAATAAAATACAATTATATGGGAAATATTTTTGTCTTTATAATGAATATTTTTAGTCTAATTTATCTTATGTTTCACCCAATATTAAAAATGTCTTGTTTATTAAACATTGAATTTAACTCTTTTAACTCTTCTTTAAGTAAAACATAATAAATGTCTTAATCTATTCCAATGGGTCAAAAGGATCATATTTTTGTTCTAAGGTATATTTTGGTCGATTTAAACTTATCCAATTAAATTAGGACATGTATTGGTATAATATTAATATTACTTTTACATTTAATTACATTATTTACTTTTAACCGTGGTAAATAAAATTACAAAGTTACTATTCACAAAAACTATTTTCATTTTATTGAACCACATTTTACAAAATGATTTCAACTGTGTCTCTTGGATTTTTTAAATTCAATTCCCAGAAGCTGAAAATTTTCGTTTTATGCAAATTTTCAAATGTTCCTAGAAGGCAGGTAAATGTTCCTTGAGGTGGGTAAAAAGATGTTAAAATGATTCAATAAAATTTTATATATCTATTATTTTTATAAAATGACTCTCATGAATTAAATTGTATTAATATAAGTATTATAAATCTATTTGAAGATAAATTTTTAATTAAAAATAATTATTTAAATTGAAAAGTTGATTTTTATGTACTATGTAGTATTTTTCACTATTCATCAAATATTGAAAGTATTTAGAAAAATTACAAAAACTCACCCTAAGATGATTTTTATATTATTAATTAAAAAATGACGTATATTTTACAAAATTAATAACATAGAAGTTTCTTTAATTAATTTTTAAAATAATTCTCATTGTCAAAACTAGAAAGCTGGTTTTTGAGAAGTAAAAACTACCAAAAGATTGATATGTGTTAATGTCGGATTTAAATGTACAATTACTTCCAATGAACAAAATTGTATTAAATGATTAAAATATAATCTAGTTACACTTCAAAACAATTCAAATGTATAATTTAACAATATAAATTATATTTATTAAAAATTGTGTTTTCAATTTAAATTTAGTATTTTTCACTATCCATCAAAATATGAAAGTTTTCAGAAAAACAAAAAAAAATCAAATTAAATTTTTATGTCCCTCTTCTAAATAAGATGATTATTTTTTAAAATATAATATTTAAAAGTGTCAAATATTGGATTTATAAATGGTTCTCTATTAAAAGGTGGTAAAATTTCTTTTTTTTAAAACAACTCTATTATCTAAAAAATTGGATTTCTTCTTATATTATGTCTAAAAACGCATAATATGGATGTTAAATTATATGGAGTATATAAAATTCAAAATTCAGTAAATTCAACTCATAAATTCTTTTTAAACGGCTAGTTTGGTAAGTTATGGTGTGCTTGAACTCGGTGTTAAGTGTGGTCCAAGCTTTAGAATTACTTTAAAGAGATAAAATATTAAGAGATAATCGGGTGTTACACATTACCAATATGGTACAGGCTCGAAGGCATGAAATGATCAACTATTTCACCTCCTTATCAAGATAAAAAGGAAACACTAACCAATCCCTATCGGAACATTTTATTATGGTCATAACCATAGATTCCCAATGTAACTATAGTACAAATAAAGATTGTTAAAAAATTTCTCCCATGAAAAAAAGATGAAATCCAAATCCACCGGGTGAAAATTTTGACAATGTACAAATATTTTCACACAAGAGTCTCATCCGAGACCTAAAATATATTAGTTCTCATAGCTTCATCAATTATTTATATTTACATAAAACTTCACCAGGAAACTCCAACTAGGAATGTTCACTCAATAAGAAAGGATATAAAAAAATATAGACACCTATAATTATTCTGATTATTGAAGGGTAAGGAAGAAGGGAGATGTTTCTACCATGAATACAGAAAATGACTAGGGTGTATTGAGTATTCAGATACTCAGTCATATCATGTTCAATCATCCGCTGGTTTAGGGGGATTTTATTTATTGTTATGGAATGATGACTCGCCTAGGTAATTGTATAAATTGGTTTAAGAATGCTTCTAGGATGGAAATATTAGTATAACACTATTATGACAATGTTAGTGCATGAAGATTGTATTTTCATTTTGTAGAAAATTTTAGACTGCTGTCAGTAGGGATTTAGAAATAGGTACTCTTTATTCCAAAAAATATCCAATTTTTAGGGAATATTGATTACCACTCATTTTTTGGGACAATAAACTAAGGAATAGAAGGAAAAATTACATTTAACTGAAACCCACAATTTGAACCACACCCTAAGGTGCTCCAAAGGTCACTTCACACATATGCATCTATATAATCATCATATCCAACCATCCAACCCCTTTTAAGTCAACCATCAAGAAATTATATCATGGATAAGCATATTTCACCCCTCCCATATATTATCCTCTTTATAGGACCCTTGTATACCATATTTACAAAGATAGGATGATGAATAGGTAAATTAGTTATCATTTCACCATAGTCTAGATCTCTAGTATCTAAATACATTTAGGTATTCTATGACACTTTTTTGGTCCAAAAGGGGCCTAGACACATGAAGAGAATGGTGTGAATCAGGGTATGAATTTTATTTCCCCATTAAATTACATCCCAATTGATCTTGAACTCTTTATTAAAAGGGTCACTTTATGTTTACTTTAGTATTAATGTTGATCTTATTATCTTCTTCTTTATCTTATGATAATTCATTGAATGTAATGTAGGAAAGAAAACACATAGGCACAATGTTTTTTACTCGGACCACACTTACTTGTCTATGTCCAAATAGCATAACACGATGATGCACTATTGTACCAAATCCACTAAATCACACTTCCAATTACAATGTTTTTGCTAGATCACATTCATACCTAGTCTCACAACATTTAAAAATTATAAGGTCTTCTCACTACATTCCCATGGGTAACTCCCTATGTCTTATCCTTTGGCTCCCTACCAGTGGGAATGATCAGCATATTCCTCTTCCTTTTCTCGCTCTGGTTGGAAGGTATCCACTCATAGATTATGGAATTGTAGGTACCTTCATTAAATCTAATGAATACATCCACCACTGTATGTAGATATTCTATTAATTCCCCACTTTCATTTATCGATGAATACAACTTTACCAAAATATTACTGAGCAACCTCTAATATTTCTCACAACCCATGCTATATATTTCACAAAACATTAATTCCTTGCACGCAAGATTCCACTTTTGACGTGAAACACGTCTATATTGCAAGTTCAATATTATGTTAAACTCAAATCATACACACAACTTCCTTAGATTATGTGCAACACCAAATTTTTTTTGTAACTATTTTTTAATGAAATTATTATGCGATCCAGAGATAACATTCTCACTAAGTGTTGAGTTTCATTAAATGAGGGGGTCACCTATTATTTAATGGCATCGCTGACCCATGTGTGTAAGATTAGATGTGTCTCACATGATTCCCTTTGTGCATGTAAAACCTAAATTGGCATCGCATTAGGTGAGAATGTTTCTTTCATGGAATCTCACTACTCAAGAACATTTCATAATCATTTTCACACTTCATTAATTTTCCATTTTTCGATGATTGGATCCCAAAAAATGGCTTTTACACATGTTTCCAAATCACCATTAATCATTCAGGAAAATTACTATTCCAAAAACATGTTTCACCATTTTCTGATTTTAAGGGTAAAAATTAGACAAACACTACAAAAGGTGCCACATTATATTTTTTTTATACCATCACTGGATCATCCATTCTTTTTCATGGTTCTTTGTCAACATGGATTTTTAATAATATCTCATGAATTCAACAATTGATCATGGAATCCAACTTTTTCAACAAACACAACCAACCAAAAAATGCTTCAATGTTCCCATGAGCGACTTTTCCTAACAACACTTAAAACCTAAATAGATTATCCAAAATGAAGGAAAAATAACACATCTGAATGTTAAAATTCCACAAGAGTCCATTTCCTACATAGTTCTTCAAAGCTAGGGAATAATATCCACACTGGGTAACACATAGGAGGTCCACAAACCCAAAGTAATCTGTGGAAATCCTTAACCTCTATAAAAAAACTAAAAAAGTCCTATTTCTACTAAAAACCACTTTAATCTAATACAATAAGGCTAGACACTTCCCCTTAGTATTGTTGAAAAAACTACATTTTCAATGTACCATTAGTGTAACCACATTTCTTTAATACCACTAATATGACCTATACACCCCCAAAACAAAAGGGTGACTACATCACAATAGGACCACTATGGAAACAACTTCACCCTATTACCTTTTCCGTGACCAATTTTCACTGGTGTTAATAGGGTTACCACATCACCCCGGTAATTATTGGGAAACAAATTCCCCTTTGTAATATTAATTCCACCACATCCCCCCAATACCACTAGAGTTAGCTTCATCACCCCCACACTATACTACGTAGATGACCCTTATATACCCTCAACATGGGAAATCCCTCACTAGAATCTCACTATACTGAAGCCTCTATTTTTTATTCCATTATCGAAAATTATGCACTCATTCATCATATGGAAAAATATTTATCTTAGGAAAATAGAAAGGTACATCCACTACTAATTCATCTACTAGGATGATTTTTCTATCTTAGATACCATATTAAGGAATTATATATTCATTAATATCAATGGAGTAGATTCTACTCATCAAGGAATCAAATTTGGGCATCTAATTATCATGTCCTTTTTCCTACTCAACTACGAATATGTGATCAAATAATCAAGTATACCAATATGAAAAATTTTGATCATTAATACCCTAAAATAATGGTAGCTATGGTATTCTCTAATAAAATCGGTATAACCATCATAGTTATCATAACCTTGTATCCATGTGATAACATGGAACCCGATCATGATTTCACATGATTGATTCCTCCTATATCAAGCTATCCATATTAACTATTTAAATATATCCTTAGTTGAACTAATTACAGTCAATGATACATAACCTAATGTGAACTTCATTAGGTGTAATCCCCAACCATATCCCCTGTGTTTATTTCTTCACCAAGAGATTCCAATGTTCCAGGGACATTGATATTCATGTAGCACAAATTCATGCATAAATCCACCCATGCTCTCCTAGTTCCCATTATGAACTATAGAACTCCATCTAGGTGGGATCCTTAGTCTCTTCATTAGGATGCCATATCTCACATGGGTCCATTATTCTTTAACTATCCAACCATCAAAAAAATTTATTTGGACACATTTTATGGACCTCATCCCAATGTGTAACAAAAAAATAAATAATGCATTCATTAATGATATCATACTTATAATTGGTTCGTGAAATGCATAGAAGGGAATCCTTGATACATAAGACCCAATCAATCCTATTTTATTTCATCTTTCATTACACACACTACTAAGTCTCACTATAAGATACTACACAATAGATTATTTACCACATGTTGTTAAACTACATGGTATAATCCAATCACAATAACCTAAATAATTCATCTCAGACTATTTGTTATTTTATTCCCATTTCAACTGAATACGTACGATGTCATGTTGTGGTTCAAATAGAATAACTCCATTAATTCATCTCTTAACAAAACCACATTACCTATGAATCCATATATAATGGGCTATATTCCACATGAAATTTACCATGTCCTTCCACACGTAGCTATTAATATTTCAATTATGTTTTATTAATAATATAATCATCATGTTAACTACGATCTTCATTGTATGTGTATATTGTAATTATTGTGTTTGTATAATTGTATATATGATTCAATTACCATTTTTACTAATTTATTATTTCTTTATAATAGTGGGTATATTATAACAATCAATTTATATTGATTACCTTGAATCATAATCCATCCTTGTCTTATTGGGAAAATAATTTTGTAATATGGAATTTCAGTTCAAATACAACGACAATATATTTTGGTCAATTTATTATATAGAGCTTGTCTTTCAAAACCACAACAGAAACTCATGTTGAAATTTTCCTCTATGTGATACCATATTCCATTTTTATTCATTAGTATTGTACATAAAATATTCTAAACAAATATATATAAATCTTCATTCAATAAAACACACGTTACATTCACATTACAAGAATATTTTTTTAATTTTATAGTTCAATTAGTTTACAAATTTTTTGAGTGATTATAAAAACTAATCCCATATTTCCCTATATATTTTGGCCTCATATAACAATAGATTCCAATTTATTTTGTTAATACAAGGAAGATATAAACTATATATTCTTTATTTCTATAAAACCTCCCTTAATATTCTTCTATTTAACTTTTAATCTGAAAAAATTATATAAAAATACACTTTTGAACTAAAAATTTACTTTCTATAATACTCCAATTTATTAATGAAATTTTGACTTATCTAATTTCCTACTACATACTAATTTATTTATTTGATCAATAATCCCGATGTATCTTGTATCCTCAACTTTTAGTTATTCATTATTCCCTACCAAGAAATAATTTAATTCTCCATACCATATTATCACCTTATCATTTGTAGTTTATTTTTCACTCCCTTTATCCAAGATAATGTCTAATCATCATATCCTTCCCTATATAAATTAATACTCATAATCAGGAATATTTTTGACAACTATCACATCCTTGGTCAATTTTCCTTTCTTATTGATTATGTACAATCTTTTATTGGGTTTAATTCTCAACATCTACTTTGTACACAATTGTTGTATTAAAAATTTTACATTTATCAATATTCTATTACTTTTATTCCAAGATAATATTCAAAATGTATAATTCTTCATATGATTTTTTAGTTACTCTTTTTTACAATAACAAGCATTAACATACTTATTTTTCATAATACTAACAAGTATGTTTTTTCAATTACATGTAATGTTTCATTCATTAAATTTAACAATTTATTTATCAATTGTTTTCTGGTTTACGTTAACACAAGGCCCATTATTTCATATTCTATTGTTATATGAATTCAACCATTTACCTCATCCAATTTTTTTAATTGATGTTTTTTGGTAGAATATGTCACCTTCTTAAAAAAAATATTCTTCTATTTATTAATATAACATGTTCTGTTAGTTTCTATCATGGAAAACTAATATTTTATATGAAATATTAGTATCATAAATAACACATATTGTTATAGGATTTTAAAATAACATAAAATATTTTATAAAATCACTTTCCCTTATGAAATTATTTGTGAAATAAAATATAATGACCATCTTATTTTTCAATAACAATCTAATTAAATATAAAATCAAGATAAAATTCCATTATAAATATATAAATATGAATAATCCAAAAAGACTATATAGTTATCACAAATATTTTTATACCAATTAATTGTATCATTTAAATAACAACTTGGCGACAATATGATATTTAGGCGAATTTGGGTGTGAAAATCTAAATTATTTATCCAATTGTTTTTCTCATAGTATTATATGATCCTAACCCATGTTTTATCAGGTTATATTCATTCTTAATTATATAATTGAAATATTTAATAACATTTATACTTTAATTTCCCAAATAAAATAAATAAAAATACATAGCATGAAAATATTAACAAAGTTCTCCACTAATAATAATTTATAATACCCAATTTATGGATGCAATAACCCATTTCCACATGATTCCCTTTCATCATAATTAACTGAAATAAAAATTAGATTGTGCTAATTATTAGTAAAAATAATGTTTTATAGTATATAAGGGATTATCAAAAAACTGGTTACACAATCATAAGATGTGTTTTCAATAAATAATGGTCTTAATTGTTCACCAACCTTCTGAATTGATACTTTGATACAAAACAAAAAAAATCACAAGGAATAATAATATTGTTTTATTCTCATCTAATGAACATGATCATTAAAACATACTAAATCATGATAAGTATAAAAAACTATTTAAAAAAATTATTTGTTATTCCTTTTATTGTTACTTTATTTATTCCTCATTTCTTATCATTAATTTATCAAGAATACACCATTATTACAACTATCATCTACATCAAATATTCTCAATTATTTCCATATTTATATAATAAGTATCTATTCAACATTCACTTATAACTATTCTTTTATAAATAAATCTCATAGATTTCATATATATATATATATATTATAATAATTTATTACCCTCCATTATTTGAATCTTACTCAAATAGTAATGAATTATACAACCACTACACTAATATGTGATTACAGTATCACATCCTATACTCTACTAGTAGAGTTATCGTTATGGAGAACATTATATAACAAAATATTTACACTTTATAAATGTTTTATGATGGAAGAATATGAGATATATGATTATATATTAGTGTTAGTAGTGTTTTTATTTATATAGTATCATTTAGAAATTTAGTGAAACTGATCAAAACTAAAACTTGTGTGAAATGAATATTTGTGCAATGTATTGAACCATGATTAGCAAGAGATTATAATTTTATATTTTATTGGTGGTCCCTATAAGATTAATTAAATGGATTTCCATGAAATTATTTTATTCCGATAATGACTTGTGAGATCACTTATCACAAAAGATATTATCACTCCCCTAACATCAATTGAATTATAATGTTTCTCTTTGTATATAGATAACTTCTTAAACCAATTTAAGTTCAATGTGTATTTATGTTGTGGGAAATATCTCATCCATTATTCTATTACCAATCAATGATTTCTAACAATATTATACATTTAGTCTGTACGGAGTGATTCATTTTTATCAAATACTATATTATGGAGTGCCCTTAAATATTTTATCTATGAATATTATTTTACGTTAGGAGGGAGGATCTACATATTAGGAATAGTAATTGTCATTCAATACATTTGTTTTGAGAGACAATTTTTTTATTCTTATATAAGTTAAGTCTTATAAAAATGTATTTGTTTTTAATTTTATATCAATTTTTTATATTTTCAATTTTGAGGATGTACTTTTTGATGAATCCTAAGAAATTGTTGACATATTTTATGGGATATAATTATGTTCTGTGAAGATAAATATAGGGGATTATTTGTATTATATACATCTAAATATATCATTAACCCATTTCATGTAATAGATTTTTTAGAAAACTGAATGGTAGAATCCCAACACCAAAGAGCTTATATTTTTATGAATAATGTTAATACATAATGTATAATTAAATTTAATTATGATTGAATCCACTACCATGTTCATGTATATATGTGCAAATATATGTGAGAAGTTATCCACAATACATACAATTCTTTTTATGGATAGATAATTTATTTAATATGAACCAAATATAAATAGTGGTTGATCAAATGAAGAAAAGTTATAAAATAAAAATGTAACACCATTTATTATATGTGAATTTTAGAGGAATGAATACATTTTAATCTTGTTATCATCAATTCTAAAGTTATAGGTTGAATTTTTTATAGCGATATGAATCTTGGGTGGAAAACTATCAAAGTTCATGAAGATATTTTAAATCTACTAGAAAAAAGATATAATATAATTGAAAATAATACATTATATTGAAACAATTTATAATGTGGAGAGAAAAGGAGGGTCGATTCAATGGAAATTTAAACAAATTGAAATAAGTCAAAATAATGGATTTAATGTAAATCAGTAGATCTGGGTCTCACATACTAGAAATATGGGATGAAAGTAAATCTAATTAAATATTTAATGAATTATAGGGAAAAATAAATTGAATAATTTATATATTATGTATCTTAAAAAATCATATATATTGTATATTTATTGTATGTATTATATTGTAGGCAGTGATCACTGATTTTGAAGTATCTTTTAACTCAAAAACATAGTGTTTTCAAAAAGAAAATTATAATTAAAAAACATTCAATAAGTTTTATCTTGCTAAATATGTACCTATTTATATTATTTCAAAATTATTTGTGGTTGTTCAGATATAGAAATTTTTTATTAAATTTATAATGAGTCTAACCCATATCAAGAATTAGAAGAAACATAATTCCATCAAGTTGAATATTTATTATGGTGTTATAGAAACTGTTTCATTTATTTTCTATAAAATTCCCCCAAGTGTGCCATGGAGGTTGATAATGACATGAAATATGGAATGTGTCCTTTGATTATGATATTGGATAAGGAAACAATTTGCACTTGATATACCAACTTTTCCTTGTTGTGATATTTTCATACTTTCCCAATGACTAATAATGGGTAGTAGTTTCTATTTTTAAATGAATATTGAAACTCTTGATGATGGAGACTATAACATGTAATGTGCGTTTTCATAGAATAAATACAACTACATATTCTATAATACAAGGACTATAAATCTAGTTTTATAATCTCAAACATGAATATATAAATTTAGGATATGGAACAATGTTATATTTTTATGGTGGTATACTATATTGTGTTACATTAATTAATGATTCTAAATGTAATGTGACAGTGTTTTTTTATGAACATGTTATAAGTATTTTGAATTCTCATCAAATTGAGTTAATTTTGTAGAAAATGAATTATCTTAAATTTTATGTATTTCATTTATGATGATGGAATTGTGGGTAATAAATAAATTTTTAAGAAGTTATGATGAAATAATGAAATTGAGATTGAAAATATAGTACCTAAGACACTGTAGAATAATTTTGTAGCAGAATGGATAAATAAACACATAATTAGAGATCCTAAGTAATGTGGATTATTTCTAGTTTTCTAAAAGATATTTTGGAATAAGAAATTATTTATTTGAGTTATTTTATCAACAAAATTCCATCGATACTGATGGGAATGTAATTACATGAATAACATTGGATTGGTAAGCTAGTTCATGTATAAAACCGAAATTTCATCAAAAGAAATAGGTATACACATTCTAATGCTAGTGAAATTTATACAAAATAATATAAGATCATGATAAGTTTCAATATTGGATTGGGTGATAAAGTCATTGATTTTATGATTCATGATAATCCTGAATAGAATATTATTATAAGATTGAATATTTTCTTTTATAAAGGGATATTTTATAATGATTATCAACTTGAAGAAAATGTGTTTAAAAACAAATAATAAAACAATCATTTCCAATATTAACAGAATAAATGTCCTAAAACATTGATTATTTTAGGGAGTACTGATTATCCAGAAGTAAAAAAAATTTGGAAACAAAGGTCGATGGTAAAAAATTAATGGTTTGTGGTTGGTCATCTATATCATAATGTTTATTCATATTTGAGGCATTGATATGCTTTTTATAAGGCTCATTTGACCTTTAGGTTCAATAGGGGAGTTTTATCAGGGTCATAGAACAATTATATATGTTTGAATCAATGTTATTGTATATTACACAAGAAAATGGAAATGAACATAAAATACCAAAGAGGTGGAATGTTCAGGTACTCCAAATCATGGGTGTAAAAAATTGTGTAATAAATGTATTATTTTCATTTAATTTAAATACAATATTTTATGAACCTATATATGGTGAGTTAGGAACATAATAAAAGAAATTACTACTAGTTAATGGAATAATTGGAAAGTGATAAATCATATAATTCCAGGTTAGTTATGAAAAACCTTTAATGTAATGAAGGGAATCATTCTAGTGAAATATTTTCATTTTGAGTGAAGCATACATTTGTGAAAATAATTATCTAAATAGGATAATAAAAAAATTTATATATTAATATGTTATATGTTATTATAATATTTATTTATAATAATTTGGATAAGGACCAGGTGTGTAGTCTCAATTGGAAATGAAAATCTACTGTGTATGATCAAAGAATATGTGGGAACCTAAAAAATGGAACCTGATATTTTTTTATTTCACTGATGAGATAATAATAAATTTAAAATTTCTTATACCATATTAATTTTAAACAAAAACTAATCAACCACACAACATCAAGGAATCTTCACAATATCCAAAGGATATCATAAACATTAAGGGGTGATTAAGGTATGTTTTTAAAATATTTCTTCTCTTTAAATTTTACAACAGTTTCTAATAGATCATTTTTTAAAATAGACATGGAATGTATGTAAATAAAACATTAAAAAACAATAAAACATATCCACTTTAGAAGTGACTTTTTTTCAATAGTAAGTGTTTAACCTAGATAGTTACATAAATAAATACATATATATATACATTGAAACTCGGTATTCATAGTCTAAAACAAATAAAAAACATGTAAAAAACATAAAAATTTATAAATGATATATATAGGACCATGTGAAAAAATGAAACCAAGTATTATCAGTACTACCCACTTTTATTTTTCATCCAAAATAGGAAACAAAATTATCCATATAGATCAATTTTCAAGATATCCCTCTAAAATTATAGTAGTTCAAAATGAATCACATCATAATGTCTTATGAACTGTTATAAAAAAGTGTTTTCCCCTTTGCAGGATCATTAAGAAAATGGTCGACAAGCATCCCTTGAGAAAACATATAGTGTGATAGTACATCATTTTTATTTTAATGTTTTGATTAACAACAACTCTTCTAATATAAAACTAAATGACAGTGGTATCTACAAAAAGAAATAAAATTGGAATTGAAATTTTGGTTTCATATTTTGTTTTATGAAATTAAATATTTAATTTTATTATTATAGACACCCTTGATTTTCATACATTTATATTACATCTTTTTAGATGAATAGTCATTATAATACATAGAGAGACGCCTGGGGAATTTTGTGGAATAGTCACATTGGAGGCTATACAAAAAAATCATTTTATTTATTAAAATAAATTCACCATTATATATAAATACCACCCAAAATGTAATATTATTATAAATACCCCACATAATACCTTTCTCTATAACCTAGGGAAAGAAAACATAAGAAATGGTTTGATCAGATGCTCAGTAGAGGTAAATATGAGAGATTCGAAAGCATAAATTGAGAATAATTGTATTATAACCTAAGAAAAACATTTGAAAACCATTTTTTTCATATCAAATTTCATAATATTGAGTCATGAAATATGTATTGCCAGTTTATTAGACAAGAATCATATAAAAATTAGAGAATATGAACTATGGGAATATATCATTGTAATAATAAAATGATTTTTGAATTACACATAAGAAAAAAGGTTATTACCTTAGTAGTCAAGGATCAGTACCAATGATATAATAGTGGAATGAGTTAACTACATAAACCATTGTATTAGTCATGATCTACTACCAAGACTATCATAGTGTATAAAGTCTCTTACTGAACTTAGTTCTCTCCCCATTCTTGTAAAGTTTATCACATGAGATATAAAACATTTCCCAAGGAAAAGGAAGGAGATATATGTCTCACACATCACATTGTGAAAATTATATATAAAAGTACCCTAATATCTGTAACACCCGAGACATTTATGTTATATAAATCATCAAAGGAATATTTTTCTACACAATACTTGCTTGGCTTTCTTTACACGAAATCGCGACCTTCCTCGATAGCTTGCGTCGTACGCAATACCGAGTTTCACTAAACAATGATATGCTATTAAAATATTATTAAACCTATCCCTTATGAATAGTATTAACCACTTTTTGAAATTTTATAAATTTTATTTCTCAAAATGGACTTCATTTTTGGATTCAGAATATCGAAATTAGCCTAGGGTGAAATTTTTGTATTTTTCTGAAAACTTTCAATTTTTGATGAATAGTGAAACCACTAAGTGGTAGTTAAAAAATTGAATTTTTCATAAAACTTAATTTTTCCGCTTCTGTGAATGGAATTCTAAAAATCCGAGAGACACGGTTAATATCAAGGACTAAAATTTGGTTCAATGAGATGAAAATAATTTTTGGTGAATAGTAACTTTTTACTTTTTTTTACCGCGGTTATTAGTAAATAGGGTAACTAAGGGTAAATATGATATTACTATTACCCTAACACATGTCCTAATTCTATTGGATAAGTGTAATTCGACCAAAAACAACCTTATGAATATAATATGACCATTTAGGTCCCCTTGGATTAGATTATGACATTTAATATTATTTTATTTGATTAATAGTTAAAATAGTTAAAATCAAAGTTTAATAACTAAAACATTTTTAATATGGGGTTATACATAAGATAAATTCGACTATAAATATTCATTAGAAAGCTAAAAATATTTCCTACATAATGGAATTTTATTTGTAATTTTGAGACATTAAATAATTTAATTTATTTTTGACACAATGATGATGCAGTAATTATTTTATAAATGAAATATTGACATAATTGATGTTATGAACACAAAAATAAATGTAATTTGAGACTTTTTATGAATTACACTAATTTTCTAGGTTAATATGACATGTTATTATTGATTTAATTAACGTTTTTTGAACTAATCATTCTGTTATAATTTTCAAAAAAATAAATTACTAAATAGTGTCAAAATTGACATAAAATAGTTTTTAAAACAAATATTATATTAGTAATTGTTATTTTATTTCTAAAAATCTAAGGTTCGGCCAAATGACTTAGATAAGGTTATATATATTAATAATAAACAAATTGGGGCTCGTTTGGATGCTTATAGTATGTTTATTAACCTTATAGTATAAGAACACAAGAAGACATGGTAAAAGTAAAATTATTTAACTTAATGTTAAATCTAAATGATAAGGTTAAAATAGGAACCCAAACTTGTCTAAATTCTATTGGATGAGAGGATTTCGACCCATCCCCACCTTAGCTTCTAAATATATCAATTTGGAGCTATTTAAACCGAACTTGACTTTATAATAAAATAATATTTTTTGTTATTCCAAAGGTGCCCCTCTCCTCCCTTATAAAAGGGCACCTCCTCCCCCTCTTCCTCCCACCACATTGAGCCTTCAAGCTCGGCCAAACCCTACCACTTTCTCCTCTACACTTCCCTATAGACATCCTAGAGGTTCTGGTCTTCTTCAAAGACCCATTTTAGTGCCCTAAAAGGAGGTCTCAAAGAAGCACTTCAAAGAAGAGGAGGTTCAGACACTTACAAAGCAAGTCGGACCTAAGGCCAGGAAGAAGGTTATTAAGTAGGATATGCCAATAAAGGACTCTAGATATGATGAAATAAGTGGGAGGCAAAGTTGATGCTTTATGAACCAGTTGTTTATGTTTCCCAGTTTCTAAAGACACTATACCTATACGGTCCTTTCGTGGTTTTGTTATATGTTGTAATAAGTATGCTTCAATTTTGAAGTATTAACAATGTATGTAAAGTATGGGTCGTTATAGTTGGTATCAGAGGAAAGGTATAGTCAGCCTTTGGAAACTAGTATGTGAAAGCCTTAGTAAGAACCCTAAGGATAAGTCTAAGAATAGAACACAATCTTAGTGTTTTAGAAATGGCCATGAATAACCTAGGATAAGACCTTAAGTGTGAAATTTTATTCTTGATTATGTGGTTTTCCTATTATAATTAGTGTTGATCACACTATTCTTCTTGGTTTTAGTCAATGGCTGGAACCCGAAGGAATCGTGTTAATGCGGAATGCGACGGGCAATGCAATGATTTTCCCCCTGAGGAACCAAATGTTATGGGAGCTGGAATGCAAAATCTTGTAACCATGCTCACACAACTTTCTCAAGCTATGAATCATGCAGGACTTCCAATCGAGCAAATGAAGGATCAACATTCTGTTGAATCCTTCATGAGGCAGCGTCCACCTTCTTTCAGCGGGTCTACTGATCCATTAGTTTCTGAACAATGGATTAGTACTACTGAAAAGATATTTTCAGTTCTTCAATGTTCTGAACATGATAAAGTCATCCTACCAGTGTATCGTTTGGAAGGAGATGCTGATCAATGGTGGAATCTTATTATGAATATGAGACAAAGAGATGAAATTGAGTCCATGGAATGGGACGAGTTCAAGAACTTATTTTTCAATAAGTACTTCCCTTTTATTCTCCGAACAAAGATGGAGAAAGGGTTTCTTGAACTGAAGCAAAAGGATGATGAATCTGTTGGTACCTATGAAGCAAATTTTACAAGACTTGCAAGGTACGCTTCTGGTATTATTATCCAACCTGAGAGTAAGATCGATCGGTTCTTTAGTGGCTTAAAACCAAGTCTTCGAAGGGCGTTAGCCATAAGGTACTTCAATAGCTACGAGGAAATCGTTCGATGTGCTCTCAAAGTCAAGATGGAGATTGGAGTAACCCATCAGTCATATGGGTTTGATAAGAAGAGGAAAATGGAATTCAAAGGAAAATCTAAAGAGCACACTGAAATGAAGATGAGCTTTCCCTTATGCTCAAAGTGTGGAAAGAAACATAGAGGGAGTTGTCTTAAAGGGACATGTAAATGTTTCAAATGTGGAAAGGAAGGTCATCGGGAATTTGATTGCCACGATGATGGGAAGAAGATGTCTAATGATGCAAAAAAAGGAAGGGATACACAGAATGAACCTACTACACTTATGTTTCAAGTGCAAGGAGATGGGTCATTATGCCAATAAATTCCCTAATCCAAGGGTTGATGATGATGGTCGACCTCAACAAACTCTTAAGGCTAAAGACAAAGGAAAGTCACATGCAATTTCTATCAGCGATGTGGAGTACGATACCGATGTGGTGAAAGGTACACTTACCATCCACTCTAAAGTAGAAAATGTTTTATTTGATTCTGTATCCACCCACTCTTTTATTTCTGAAGAATTTTCTAAGGGTATCACCGTAATACCTCAACAATTAGATGTTGAGTTAGCTGTGACAACACCTAATGGCACAACAGTCGCATCAAAAGTTTATAATTCTTCTCCGATCGATGTTTCTTGGAAAGTGCTTCCTGCAAATCTTGTGATCCTTCCTATAGTGCAATTTGATGTGATTCATGGCATGGATTGGATTTCTTTATATGGATCTCATATCAATTGTCGAATAAGGGAAGTCACATTTCATATTCCAGATCAATCTATGATTGTCTATCAATGCAAGGATGAACATAACCTTCTAGTGGAAATTTCTTCCATCTTATGGGTTTTGATTCCACTAAATGAAGGTTATTTATCTCAATTGGTTGGTGAGAAACTCACGATTAAGAATATTCCCATTGTATGGGAGTTTGATGATGTCTTTCCGGAGTAATTAGTGGGACTTCCACCAAATCGTGAAGTTGAGTTCTCAATATAACTCGTACCGGGTGCTTTGCCTATTTCAATGACACCTTATAGAATGGCCCCAATTGAGTTGCAAGAATTGAAGAAGCAACTCCAAGAGAATCTTTTTTAAGGGATTCATACGCCCTAGTGCGTCACCTTGGGGAGCACCTGTTCTATTTGTTAAGAAGAAAGATGGATCAATGAGACTCTGCATTGATTATCGAGAACTTAACAAGATCACTATCAAGAAAAAATATCCTCTCCCACGCATTGATGACTTATTTGACCAACTACGCAGAGCTCAATACTTTTCCAAGATTGATCTTCGTTCAGGGTATCATCAATTAAGGGTCAAAAGGGAGGATATACCAAAGATGGATTTCCGTACAAGGTATGGACACTATGAATTTATAGTGATGCCATTTGGTCTTACTAATGCCCCTACTATCTTCATGGATCTGATGAATAGAGTCTTTAGAGAATATCCTGATCAATTTGTGGTAGTCTTTATAGATGATATTCTTGTCTATTCAAAAAGCAAGGAAGAACATGAAGATCACTTGAGAATTATATTGAAGACCCTGAGAAAGGAGAAGCTTTATTCCAAATTTACCAAGTGTGAATTTTGGCTTCAAAAAGTTACATTTTTGGGTCACATAATCTCAAAAGAGGGGATATCTGTGGATCCAGCAAAAACAGAGGTTATCGAAAGATGGTCGAGACCAACAACAGTAACTGAGATCCAAAGTTTTCTTGGTTTGGATGGATATTATCGAAGTTTTGTGAATGATTTTTCACGATTATCTAATCCACTCACCAAGATGACTCGGAAAGTAGTTAAGTTTGTTTGGATGGATGAATGTGAAGAGAATTTTAAGGAGTTGAAAAGATGGTTATCCAGTGCACCCGTGCTCACACTGCCCTGTAGTGGAGAAAGGTTTGTGATCTACATTGATGCATCCAAGAAGGGATTGGGGTGTGTTCTTATGAAAAATGATATGGTGATAGCTTATGCCTCACGACAGTTGAAAATCCATGAGCAAAATTACCCAACACGGGATTTGGAGTTAGCTGCGATAATCTTTGCATTAATGATTTGGAGGCATTACCTTTATGGTGAAAGGTGTGATATTTATACTGATCATAAAATTTTAAAGTATATTTTCACACAAAAGGAGCAGAATATGCGTCAAAGAAGATGGTTGGAGCTGATTAAGGAATATGACTGCTCAATCCATTACCACCCTGGGAAAGCAAACAAGGTGGCAGATGCATTAAGTCGACAAGACCATGCTAGTTTATCCATGATGAGGATCACAAAAGATCCAATATTTATGGATTTACAAAGTATGGATCTTGGAATTATTATGAAAGGGGAAAATCTTATCTTTCTCAAATGAATGTTCAACCATCTATACATGTGAAGATTAAAGAGGCCCAAAAAGAAGACGTCGAGTTACAAAAGAAGGTGAGAAATGTTCCTGAGTTCAACCTTGATTGTGATGGGATAATAATGTTCCGGAATTGGGTTTGTGTTCCTCCCATCCCTGAATTAAAGAAGGAGCTGCTGGATGAGGCTCATAGTTCTTCATTCTCAATTCATCCTGGAAGCACGAAGATGTATAGGGATCTAAAAGAGTACTTCTGGTGGGATGGAATGAAAAGAGATGTTGCTGAATATGTCTCTCGATTCTTGGTTTGTTAACAAGTTAAAGCTAAGAGACAGAAGTCTAAGGGGATGTTACAACCATTACCCATACCCAAATGGAAGTGGGAAAACATCACTATGGACTTTGCCACAGGACTTCCTAAAACATCCAAAGGCAATAATTCTATCTGGGTCATAGTCGATCGTCTTACAAAGTCTGCACACTTCATTGCTATTAGAGAGGATTTCTCTCTGGATCAGCTTGCCAGGATATATGTAAAGGAAGTGGTAAGATTTCATGGAGTACCACTTTCTATTATATCTGATCGGGATCTGAGATTTACCTCAAAGTTCTGGAGAAGTCTTCAGCATACTCTGGACACAGAGTTGAGTTTCAGCACTGCATATCATCCTCAGACAGACAGTCATTCTGAGAGAACAATTCCAGCTCTAGAAGATATGTTGAGAGCTTGCTCTATGGATTTCAAAGGTGGTTGGGATCAACACCTACCTTTGGTGGAATTTTCTTATAATAATAGCTTTCACTCTAGTATTCAGATGGCTCCTTATGAAGCTCTCTATGGAAGGAAATGCAAGACTCCAACTTGCTGGGATGAAGTTGGGGAAAGAAAGCTATTAGGACCTGATCTCGTTGATGAAATGGCAGAAAAGGTCAGATCTATTCAACAACACATAAGAGCAGCTCAGAGTCGACAGAAAGGTTATGCCGACAACCGAAGAAAAGACCTAGAGTTTGAAGTGGGTGATAAAGTGTTCTTACGAATATCTCTCTGGAAGAGGGTTATGAGATTTGGAAAGAAGGGGAAGTTGAGCCCTAGATATATCTGTCCTTTCGAAACACTGGATCGTGTTGGGAAGGTAGCTTACTGATTGGTGCTTCCACCGAATCTCTCTCAAGTTCACGATGTGTTCCATGTATCTCTCCTGAGAAAGTACATACCTGATCCTTCACATGTACTCAGCTCAGAAGTTGTACCACTGGAGCAAGATCTTTCTTATGAAGAACAACCGATAGAGATTCTGGATCGTAGCGAAAAAGTCCTACGAAACAAGACCACTTGATTGGTGAAATTTTTATGGAGGAACCACCAATTAGAAGAAGCTACCTGGGAGCTTGAGGATATGATGAGGAAGATGTATCCTCATCTGTTTGTTACAAAGTGACGAATTTCGAGGGCGAAATTTATTTTAAGGGGGGTAGAATGTAACACCTGAGACTTTTATGTTATATAAATCATCAATGGAATCTTTTTCCACACAATACTTGCTTGTCTTGCTTTACACAAAATCGCCACCTTCATTGATAGCTTGCATCGTACGCAATACCGAGTTTCACTAAACAACGATATGCTATTAAAATATTATTAAAACTATCCCTTATGAATAGTAATAACCACTTTTTGAAATTTGATAAATTTTATTTTTCAAAATGGACTTCATTTTTGGATTCAGAATATCGAAATTAGCCTAGGGTGAAATTTTGGTATTTTTCTGAAAACTTTCAATTTTTGATGAATAGTCAAACCACTAAGTGGTAGTTAAAAAACTGAATTTTTAATAAAACATAATTTTACCGCTTCTGTGAATGGAATTCCAAAAATCCAAGAGACACGGTTAATATCAAGGACTAATATGTGGTTAAATGAGATGAAAATAATTTTTGGTGAATAGTAACTTTTTACTTTTTTTTTCCGCGGTTAATAGTATATAGGGTAACTAAGGGTAAATATGATATTACTATTACCCTAACACATGTCCTAATTCTATTGGATAAGTGTAATTCGACCAAGAACAACCTTATGAATATAATATGACCATTTAGGTCCACTTGGATTAGATTATGACATTTAATATTATTTTATTTAATGAATAGTTAAAATAGTTAAAATCAAAGTTTAATAACTAAAACATTTTTAATATGGGTTTATACATAAGATAAATTCGACTATAAATATTCATTAAAAAGCTAAAAATATTTCCTACATAATGGTATTTTATTTGTAATTTTTAGACATTAAATAATTTAATTTATTTATGACACAATGATGATGCAGTAATTATTTTGTTAATGAAATATTGACATAATTGATGTTATGAACACCAAAATAAATGTAATTTGAGACTTTTTATGAATTACACTAATTTTCTAGGTTAATATGACATGTTATTATTGATTTAATTAACTTTTTTTGAACTAATCATTCTGTTATGATTTTCAAAAAAATAAATTACTAAATAGTGTCAAAATTGACATAAAATAGTTTTTTAAAAAAATATTATATTAGTAATTGTTATTTTATTTCTAAAAATATAATGTTCGGACATATGACTTAGATAAGGTTATATATATTAATAATAAACAAATTGGGGCTCGTTTGGCTACTTATAGTAAGTTTATTAACCTTAGAGTATAAGAACACAAGAAGACATGGTAAAAGTAAAATTATTTAACTTAATGTTAAATATAAATGATAAGGTTAAAATAGGAACCTAAACTTGTCTAAATTCTATTGGATGAGAGGATTGCGACCCATCCCCACCTTATCTTTGAAATATATCAATTTGGAGCTATTTAAAACCGAACATGACTTTATAATAAAATAATATTTTTAGTTATTCCAAAGATGCCCCTCCCCTCCCTTATAAAAGGGCACCTCCTCCCCCTCTTCCTCACACCACATTGAGCCTTCAATCTCTTCCAACCCCTGCCACTTTCTCCTCTCCACTTCCCTAGAGACATCCTAAAGGTTCTGGTCTTCTTCAAAGACCCATTTTAGTGCCCTAAAAGGATGTCTCAAAGAAGCACTTCAAAGAAGAGGAGGTTCGGACACTTACAAAGCAAGTCGGACCTAAGGGCATGAAGAAGGTTATTAAGTAGGATATGCCAAAAAGGGACTCTAGATATGATGAAATAAGTGGGAGGAAAATTTGATGCTTTATGAACCAGTTGTTTATGTTTCCCAGTTTCTAAATACACTATACCTATACGGTCCTTTCGTGGTTTTGTTATATGTTGTAATAAGTATGCTTCAATTTTGAAGTATTAACAATGTATGTAAAGTATGGGTCTTTATAATATCATTAAAAAATAATCATATCATAACACAATAAAATAAATGGGATTAATAAAAATTTCATCAAATAGTAACTTATTGGAATGAAATAGGATTCATAATCATTTCATCATTTCATCATAGCATAACCTATGGAAAAAAGAAGTGGGTTTAATGGGAATTTTATTATTGTATAACATATGGTATAGAAATATATTTAATAAATAGTTTATCATGGTACTAACCATACAAGATAAGTATTTTTTATAATCCTTTTATCCTGGTATACTTCATAATTGAGAAACAAGTTTCATAATAATTTCATCATTATCAAAACCTTGTATGGGAAATGGGAATCATGAACATGTTTTCATCATAAACATAAACCATATTGAGAAATAATAAATATGGTATCATTATATCATAACCACATTAAATATTATGTAACATCCAATGAATTCATCATAGATAGAAAATTATTTTAAAACATCATGTGGAATATTATTGATTAAAATTTACTTTCCACTTTGAAAACACTTTCTAAAACATAAAAAAATTTCATATTCCATTTCCTTGAAAGTAAACATGGAATCATATAAATGAAAATTTGAAAATAATTTAAAATAATTTATTATTAATTTATCCACTACACTTTGAAACCACATTCTTAAAATATAAAATATTCTCCAAATAGGTTTATTTAAAATTTACCATGAATCTTATAATGGATTATTTCAAAATCATTTAAAAAATTATTTAGTAAAATATCCATTCTTCATTATTTGTTTTAAAAAATATAATATTTCCAAAATCCATTCTATTGAAATTATCCTTTTAAGCATATCATGTAATATTAAAATAAAATAAGGGTCATGAGGGTGGGAAATTGTGTTCCTGATGTACATGTTAAAACAAATAATCCTTTCAGATTTTTTATAAAAAAAATTGGGACATGTTTTTGAAAATGACCTGAATATTCATTTTAAAACATTTTATAAAATAAAAAAACGAGAATATTATTTGAACATAATATTGGTATATTAAAAATAATAATTGTTTTTCAGAAAACATGGACATATGATTGAAAGGGTGAAAACCCAAAGAGTAGAATAAAATCATTTTAAAAAAACATTATTTTGAAATCTATAGTTCATTAAGTGACGAAAATGAATTTAAAACATTTATTCTCATTGAATAACCATATGAGATAAAATATTATGAGTTTCATGAGATATCGATCCAAATATTTCATCACAAAAAGTATTATCCTAAACAATCCCAATATATGATGATATTGTATAATAAAAACCTTACACATTGGTAACAAGGAATTATAACACCATGAACAAATAAAATTACATTAAAAATTAAATATCATGAATAAAAATATAATCTTGATATTAAATTCTATAGGTTTTTTATATACATATAATCAAAGAATATAGCTTCATAACATAAAGTATGTCCCAAATAATAGATATTGAGAAAAAAATATCTCAGTGCCATGGTAAATTTTGATCCACATTCCACATTAATGATAAATACTAATATATATTTAAATACAAATAATTTCCATGGGAATCGACATAAAATATATTCTTGGGTATTATATACACCACATAAGAGAAATAGGTGTCGAATATGGCATGTGTCTCATAGAAGAAAAAATGATAGAGGATAACCCTTGCCACATTAGTAATGTTTTGAATAATAAATCCAATTGAATAATAACATTAAATAAACTATAAATATTTTTAAAAAATCTATATTAATTATATTTCATGTCAATGGGATAGAATATACACCCCACAAATAAACTGAGCTATGAATATGGGACATGTCTCCCAAGATTAAATGCTAGACTAGAAATATCTTACTCTATGTATTGAATTCATTACTACATGATCAAAAAACCTTAATGATAAAAAAATATTAATAAAAATATTTTATTGAACCATGAATATATATCTATTATAATATAAGATTTACATATGAATTTTTACTACCACATTATAATTAATTTAATCTTAATTTCACTTTTGGGGTAACAATGGATTTGTTTTTCACATTTGTTTTGATTTTTTACTTTTGGGCATATTAATTTTATTAGGGTTCCATAATCCCTATAATATTTTACATTTAATAAATATCATATTTATTAATTATATTTTTATTTATCACAATCTATAAAATTTAGAGGCAGAAAATAAAACACAATGATAATGGAGATGGTAGGTCATACATACACATGAACACTATTTCTATTTTATCAATGTAACGAAAGGGATAAAGTTAAATAATTTATTAATATTTCATAATAATTTTTATTTCATATATTTCAAATTTTTCTATTACAAACTATCCATATTTCCTTCCATTTATAGTGTTCGTCAAAATTGAATCTCGCCGCTTTGTGAGGCGATAGTCTGTCGTACAAATGAATAATGTTATCGTATCCCCAAGGAATGTAATGTAAGAAGGTATATTTTAAATATTTTTTATATAAATATAATAATATTTAAAATATCATTATTACTCTTTTAACATGTCCTTATTACAATCCATATAAAATAAAACAGAAAATCAAATTGCAACTCTTTATGCACTAGTAATCCATCGTAATAACATGAAAAATTCTTTTTTTGGAAGGGGTTTGAATTTAATAAGGAAAATTTGGTATTATAATTACATAGGTATAATATAATCATAAATACCATATATAATTACTAAATATATAATTATATCCTACCATGAGAGGTGGTGATGGAAAAAAAATATTAATTCTTGAAGGGGTATTCCACAACACATGTGAATAGTGATTTCGTATCGAATATGATGGAAGAGGATAAGGATTTATTTTACAAAAATATCATAGTAAAAAAATATAATAAATATTTCAAGGATATTATATCATAATTTTTTAATAACAATTTAATGAGGTGGAGTAAGAAATAAAATAAGACACTCAATTAGAGATGTTACCCGTTTTCTGGAAAAAATCTTTCAGTTTTTAGGAAAGGGTTTAATTGGATATATTTATAAACACACTAATGATTTTATTATAATATTAGGGGAATATATATTTTATATTTCATTTAATCGGAATTTTTTTATGTTTGAATAGGGGTGGATAGGGGCGGCCTTCAATAAGTGATGTGACTGGCATACTTATAAATTTGTTAAACAAAAAAGGTGTATCCATGTTTTTTTAAAGGTTGGGGCCGAACCTCAAATTATTATTTAAATAAAAGACCTCTTTAGACTTGGTAGTGGGATACCCATTACATATGCCGAAGGCCCAAGGCCAAGTGGCCTGAATACAAGGCTTGAAAGCCCATTTTTTGGCCCAAAGGACCCCTCGGTGAACAGTACTACTATAATACCCGTGCTGCTACAGTGCCTGGTATAGTACAGCCTCCGCTACAGTACCTACTATAGTACCTCCACCACTATAGTGTTGTCGGTGCTACAGTTCTGCGGTAGTACCAGAAATTCACCCATGCCCGGATTTGATCTTCGGTGTCTCCATGTTTTCCACAGGACTAACGACCAAAAAATGTACCATTTCATATATTATATATTATAATGTGTTAATCTGTCCATAAAATGAGTTTTAAAATATTTTTAGTCATTTTTAATAGTTAATCATTTATTTTACCCCACGATAAAAAAATTTATCCATAACCATGGTAAATAGTTTTTACTATAATCAGTGTTATTTATGGTTAAAAATTAAGTTCACCATATAATATTATAAACAATATTTTAATTATAAAAATTTAATCCAATATTCTAAATTCATCTCATGGAAGTTTAATAATTTAATATAAAATTATACATACTTATGAAATACGAATGTTGGGTTTCAAAGGTGAAACATTTCATAACTAGATAATGATGTCATATCAAAATTAAACATGAATTTTTTTATAATTACTTCTATTTTATAAATATATTTATATATATTTTAACTAATTTTAATTTTAAAAAAATCTCAAAGCAATTTGGTTGTTTTTAAAAAATTAAAATGAAACAAAAATACTAAATAAAAACCTTTATACAACATTATTCGCAAAAAATGTTATTTTTTAAAAAAATTCACAAAAATTAACCCCTAGTTAATTTTTACATGTATATTTAAAAAAAATCAGTTAAATTTTCTAAATTTTTTAAAATTAATTTTTTTTCACAAAAATCAATAAATAATTTTTCTTCAGAAATTATTATTTTCTAAATATATAAATAATTTTCTAAATATTATATAATTTTAATCAATATGATTTCATTATATAAATATATTATAATTTATATTTAAAAATTAGTTATTACTTTTCATATCTCTATGTGTAACAGTAAGGTTGTGACAATCATTGTTAAAGTGTTATATTAATAATATACTGCAGTTTGTATAATCTTAGTGTTTTGCATAAGAGAAGATAAAAACAGTGTTTTTTGTATCAAAAAATTTAAAAATGATTAAAATTATTTGATATATATATATTTCAAAAAATATAGTGTTGTTACGTTATATCCCCTTATATAAATTGTGTCATATAAATTTGAACATCTACTTAGTAAACAGGGGTTTAAATTTCAATATCCATTTTTAGTAAACCCACATCATAAAATAGGTTATTAAAACATCCTCTTAGAAAGAGAGAAGTGGATGTGTAAATTTTATCTGGAATAACACATAAATATTTTTCCAATTGATGAACATTTTGGGGAAGTAATGATTTTTATAGAGAAGAAATCCCTAATTTTCAAATGATGATTGAGGGCGACAGAGATAATTGATCAAAATAAAGTAATTTATAATGTGAAAATAAACAAAAATAAAAACTATAAACAATAGAGGTGTGAAAATTTCATTGTTATCATCATAAATTATTATAATAGTAAAAACATTATTTCAAGTTTCATTTCTTAAAGATATGTTATTTTCATGAGAAGATATACTTATTTGATTTGAGTATATTTCATAAGAACAATAAAATCCTTTTATTATGATTTGATCAATTTCAATATCATATCTAACATTACGAAATGGAGATGATTTTTTTTATTTTATTATTATTCCTGAAGAATTAGTGTTTTATAATATCCAAAAAATAAGGATAATTAATTCCATTGTTATCTATTTATTATCAAAAATATATTTTCAATCATTTGGTATTTAATAACATCGAATGTTCAACTCAATCCATTTTATGAGTTGTTAAAATTATGGTCTCTTCTTATCGGTAATAAATTGAAATCCATAAAATTTCGAATGAAAGACACTAAATTTACAAAATAGTCTCATCATTAATCCCAAGACTATGTGGAAGTAGATATTTGTCTCTCGTACCAATTCTTTGAATAAAATGGTTATATATTTTCTTGAAACATGTAAATAACAAAAATTACAATAAAAATTATTTAAAAAATGCATGCATCATTATCCCTGAAATGAAACAAAAAACAATGGATTTACCCATAAATACAAACAAAATATGTAAACTCAATTATTGATAACATTTAACAGTGTGTCATTAAATATTTTATTGGTTAAAATGTCATCAGTACAATTCTATTTATATTATACATATCAAATATATCTTTATACAAACACCAATATTTCATTTTCATGAACTTGTTAATAGTTTCATTTCCATTAATCATGTGTTTTCCATGAAATAAAACCTTTCCATTAAATAAATTTTCTAGGTCATTAGTACCACTCAAAATATTTTACTAAATCTTTAATGTAATAATATAACTGAATAATACTTATATATTTCATAATTCATATAATATAATTCATTAATTATAATACAAAAAAAATTTAATGATTCAATATCATTATTAAACCATTAACTTGGTATCACCATCTTATTCATTAAAAACTCATTCCACTAATATGGAATTTGTAGACTCTTGTACATCAAACAAATAATCATTACTTATATCACCTTGTGTATAATCATTTATAAAATCTTATATAGAACTTAAATTTTTAAAATTTCTTTACATTCCATAGTTAAAACATTCATGTCTTGATAATACCTTAGGAAGACCAAATTTACTATCCGTTGAATTATTTGATATATTGAATTTCCCCATCGAAATTAGTATAATTGTGCCTTTCTTCTCCACATATATAACACATTCTCATCTATTGAATATATTTCCTTGAATTATTTTTCCACATTCTTTATTTATCAAAAACTGAATCTTCTTTCCCCTAGGGAATCTAGCACCCAACTTCTCTTATAACTCTATCCTTATCTCTTTTAGTGATTCAAAGAGTTGTTTTATGTAAGAAAATTTAGTCATATATCATAATAAATGATTATGAAGACCACAAATTCATTCACTCTAGTCATCGTCCCATTTGTTTGGTCATCAAAAAATTGTCTATCACATTCCACATTATTACAAACATTTACTAAAACCTAAAATCATATTGTGAGAAATAATAATCAAATTGGGAAATGAAATCATAACAAAAAATAATTTATAGTATGTCTAAATAATCTCACTTTTCATTCAATCATTGAAACCATAGCGTTGACCAAGGAAATTCAGGGTCTTTATTCAAATACATCATGATAGTACGTATAGAGATTGTGAACATCCCCAATATATCCACCAGGACTGTCAATCCAGGTTTGAAGAAAGGTATGTTTTTCTAAACATGGTAACCATTAATTCTATCTCACTACATCATTTTCTAATATATTACCCATAATTACATCCCTTCCATAGGTAGAGCCACTTATTTTATCCTAGAATGGGTGTAATTTCCTTAAAACCTCTTACTCTATCCAAAATCAAAATTTCATGACATTTTCTCATACATTGACTCATCATATGACTTATACCAAAACAACATCCTAGACATATAATTGTAAATAATTTTATTTATCTTCATAAATTCTTCTCATCTAACTTTTTGTATGTTAATTAAACATAACATTTGATAGAAACTATAGTGAAATAAGATTTTATTACATTGATATTACTACTTCTTAGAGGGATATTCATCACATTTTCCAAACACACAAAATGATGATCATAAAGGTATAATTACTTTGAAGACTAGAGAAAAAATATTATTATTTCTTGAATGATCTTAAACACCATCCACAATTATCATCCCAAAATGTACTCTTCATAGACGTACCATTAATAAAACCATTCTTCATATCCTTGGGAAAGTAGACATTAGAAATGGTGGGCTCATATTCTCAGAAATAATAGATAATTGAGATCAGTAAGCATTAAATGAGATTAGTAGAATCATAACATGATCATATCATTTCAAAACCATTCCCTTCATATCAAGGTTCATAATATTATATCATGACCTAAATATTAGAATTTCATAAGAAATTAATCATAATGACATAAAATTACATGATCCATGTGAACATAAAATTAATATAAGACATTAAATTTTTTCATACACATTGTCATAAAATTTTATTTCCTTAGTATTAAAGGATCCTTGACAAGAAATATTTAAGGGAGTGGGTTCCCTCCCCAAACCATCATTGTAGTCAAGTTTCACTCCCAAGGCTATCATAGTGTACAAAGTATTATTCTGAACTAGGTTAACTCCCCATTCCAATCATATTTATCTCGTTTTATATAATTATTTACCCATTGAAATAGAGGGATATAAACGTCCCACCCTAAACATAATGAAAATCAGACATACATGTTCAATATGGTAAAAAAGATACATCGAATCATAACTCCGGAAATGAAATGTGTTTTATAATCCATTCATCATAGAAAAAAATTAATAATTAAAACATGTTTCATAATAATTTCATAATTTATTCAGGACAAAAACGATGGAAAAATAAGTTGGTTTTATAAGAATTTTACCATGGTATATCTCATGGAATCGAATATTGTTTCATAATTATTTGGTCATGGAATAACACATGTATTTGAAAAATGTTTCATAAAAAATAATTAGAGTATAAAATAAAGAAAAGAAATGGGTTTCATAACTGTTTTATTTGGGTGTAACCCATAAAAAAGTAGTTGGTTTCGGAAACATTTTATCACAGTAAAACCCAAGGAATTGAAATCAGTTTCATAAATATTGTTATCATAATCATAAGATATCACGAGAATGAATTATTATTGTATCATTAGATCATATCACTAGTAAAGTATAAGTAAAATCAAATTATTTCATCTTATATGGAAAATAAATTTGAATGGTCCCTAAGAATTTTTCTTGACAAAAATTGACTCTATATATTATAAGTCACTTTTTAAAACATAATACATTTCCGAAATCACTTTAAATTCAAATAACCATGTAACCATATAAAATATTCTTTAAAACTATTTTAAAAAAATTAATTAAAAAAATCCTTTGTAATTTAAAATCAAATTGTTAAAATATGAAACATATAAAAATCAATTTACTTGAAATAATCATTCGAAACTTATTAAGAAACCTTTAAAAACTATTAAAAATATTTTTGATAACAATATCTGTTTTGCATAAATAAACTATTTTTAAAACAAAACACATTTTAAAAATTCACATCATTGATTTTATCCATGAAAACATATAAATTAATCATCTAAGAGAACTATGGTAATGAAAATAGGTAATTCAGTTTATATCATACCCATTAAAATAATTATTCTATTCAGAGTTTCTATACAATGTAACCATGCATTGTCCTTGAAAAATAATGATGAATACTGTCAATTTTATTAAATCAAAAAAAAATAAAAAAAATTAAATTCATATAATAACCTTAAAACAGTTTTGAATTTTTTTTAAAACAAGGACATATAAGAGATAGAATTTTTGATCGAAGAGAGAAATAAATTAGACTTTTTCAAGAAAACAATCATGAATTATATAATACAACAATATATAAAAATGATGGGAAAACATCTATTATCAACACATAATAAGATGATATTAAAATAAATGATTTTATTGTGATATGTACTATATGATTTCATCATCAGAAGCATAAATATAAAAAATCCTGATAAATGGTGAGATTGTATCTAAAAACCCATACCAATTTTGTAATAGTGAATCATAATCCCCAAGAAATAATAACATTAAATGTAACCGAAAATATCATTATAATAAATTAATTCTTTATATTACATGTCATATTGTCTATATATACACCTCATAAGATAAGATAGGTTCATAACATAATGTATGTCCCAAAGAGGATAAATTGAGACAAAATTCCCCCTCCATCGTGGAAACTATTAAAATGAAAACCCTGTGAAAGATAGATTCTCAATTGGATATGAAAATAAAAATAAATTTCTAGATAATAGTCATAAAACACATTCATGTTTATTATATATACCACAAAATATAAATAGGTGGTGAATATGGAATGTTTCTTATTCATGTAAAAAGAGTGAATGAAATCCATTACAACATTATAAACAATTTTAATCATAATTAAATTTATATAATTAAATTAAATTAAATTTTAAATATCATAAAATTATTTATATTCATCATATAACATATAAGTGTGGTTTTATATACAACACACAAATAAAATGGATGTTGAATATGGAACATGTCACAAAAAAAATAAAGAGAGACTACAAATCCATTACCTTAAGTTCATATTCATCATGGAAATTGGAACATCATGTATAATAAATATATATTTATTATAAATATATTAAATTACTATATATATATATACATATAATACCATGTATTATTTAATTATCTCATTTTTTACTCATTTATCAATAATTCCTTCTTAAACTCGTGTTTCGGGTTTAAGACTACGTTTTTTTATGTATATTTTGATTTTTTATTTTTAGTATTATTCCAATGATAATGGTTCCATAATATCAAAACTATTAACCATTTTAAAAATATAATATATTTTCATTATATATGTATTTATTATAGTCCATAAAATTTAGAGACAGAAAATGAAATACAACATTCATTAAGAGGATAGGTAGTAAGTACGCCTAAGAAAGGAATCCATTTTCTCATGAGAATGAACAAGATAATGGTAAATAATATTTTAACCTTATAGAATCATTTTTATTTAATATATATCCGAAATTACTGGTAAAAAATTTCATTTTTATCATCCAACGTAAGACATATGTGAAAAATGAATAACATCGCATCATAAAGTTGTGGTTCGTTGTACATAGGAACAACGTTATCATATCCCCCATGATATAAAATACTAGAATGTGTATGTGATAATATAATTAAAAAGGCATAATTATAATTCATATATTATATTTATTAATTTAATCTAACATAAAAAAGAAAATGACAAAGAAATCACATCTATCTGTGAGGGGATAGTTCATCGTACATACGAGAAAAAATCTTATTCCAACATGTTAGGAGGGGTAAGGGTGTTATTATAATTATAGATATATTATAATATCATAAATATCATATATAAATGTTAAATACACCATTATATCATACTATGTAAGGAGGTAATAGAAAACATATAATATCAGTTCACGAGCGGGTAATCTATCGTACACATGAATGATGATTTTGTATATCATTAGATATAGAAGGAAAAGTCCTTAGGTTATTCCATTAAAATAATAACATAAATGTATATAAAATTTTATTATTTTATTTTATCATAATGTTTTAGTAAAAAATTAATGAGGTGGAGGAGGTAATATAATAGAATTCGTGGTTAGGGACGTTTCCTCTTCTTCAACAATATCTTTTAGACTTAGAAAAAAATATTATTATGAAGTATTTCTGACAAAAATAAGGACTATAATATGATATGTGAGATGTAAGGATGTTACTTGGGTAGTTCATGTACAAAAGAAGGAGTTTTAGAACTGTGAAGATGATAGGAGAACGTGCAGCCTTTTATAAATGAGGTTAGTGGCATAGTTGGAATTTTTGGAAAAAAAACTGTGTACACACATTTGTACCTTCTAAAATCCTGCAAGATGGACAGTTGTAATGTATTAGACATAATAATGTCTATATATTTCCATAAAATGTGTTTTTGACAAGTTTCGGTTCATTTTTAACCCTTATCTACTTTTTTTAATCCCTCGATAAACCCGCGTTGCCTTTACTGTTGTAAACAATTTTTATTGGTTTACCTATTGATTAATGTAAAAAAAATAAATTTGAACCTATTGGATAATATAAATTATTCTAATGAAAAATATGGAATCCATTTTTTTTAATTCAACTATAAGGACCCGACCTTAAACATTACTTAATCATGAATTAAATGAATAATTCACATAGAGGATCTTTTCAGGTTTAGAGTTTTAGAGAATTATGTAATAACTATTACATCTTGAAAGATTACATAGTAGACACTTCTACTAAGATTCCTTAAAATAAAAAACACTTAAAAAATGTCTACTTCCATGTTTTAGATAAAATGTCTTTCCTTGATCCCATCCTTGACCCTATTCATCTTTAAGTCCTGTGGAAAACATTTCAAAAACTTAGGATGAGCATAAAAATCCCAGTAAAGGATACACAAAGAAGGAAAACTGTTAGTTTTTCAAAAACAACAAGTAAACCATGATTACATTACCAAAGTAATACTTTTCACCTTTATGAAGTAGTAAAAACTCTTCACTGAATAAAAGACCATTACTTACCCTTTTCTATCCAAAAGATATCCATAAAACCCATATAAAGAACACCTAACATATAAAGGTAACTTGGGACATAAACATACGTAAATGGAATAACCATATGGTTGAATTCCACACATACTTAATGGAATATCCATACGACCGACTTCCATACCCAATGCATTGGAGGTTATAACGTAACCGCCCGTCCTGGTATTCACAGCACCACCCATCATATGGTTTATCACGTAACCACTTGTCAAATGTCCATTTACCATTATAAAATCATAACACATAAAACAATTATAAAGGAAAGAAAACATTTCCACATTTCAAGAACCATATATCACTTAAATATATTGACATAAAAAATCCATTTTCAAAACCATTTTCAATACCAAAAAAGAGTATATGGTATTTATTTACTTTTAAAAATATAACATCTTGTTGAGGAAGCAAGAGATCAAATAATACTCGCGGCGGCAGAAAGGTCATTGTCCCCATGTATGTTAAAAGAAATATTCCTTTTTGTTGTCTTGTAAAATTCTTCGTAGAAAAATATTCCTTTTGTATAAAATTAAAATTCAAAGAGGTTTATACACCATATAGAAGGAAAGGCATGTATTAGAACAAAATATTCCTCAATTAAAGGAGATTGAGACGAAGTCCCTTACAAAGATGGTATCCTTGGATTAAAGATAAATCAATTACATAATTATGTGTGACAAACTAATACACCAAATATAAGTTGATATTAATTGTAAAACAATCAGAGGTTATTCACACATATTCACAGAACGAGATATTCAAGGAGTACAAGTTTATCCCAAAGAATCAAAATTCTGTTAAGAAGTTCCCTTGCAAAAATTTCACAGCCTAACGGCGTCACTTCAAAATTCAGAAAATGAATTGATGAGAGATAAAAAGGGGTATCTCATCACTTGGACATAACATTTATATAAATAAGAGTATATAAGAACATATCCCATCATATTGAGATTAAAATACCTATAAAATAAGTCTTTTAAAATGAGGAGGGAGAAAGGTTTCCTTACCGAATTGGGTAACTTCCGAAACGTACACCCCATGAAAGAAGGACTATAAAAAATTGATGTGAATACCCATAAACGAAATTATATTAAACCAAGTGTAGAATAATGGGCAGTACATACACCACTCAAAGGGAAATAGTGGAAAATGCAACATAAATCTCATAGGAATAAAAGTGAGATGAAAAATGCCTTATGAAAACTCGGCAGCCTAACGGCGCAACTTAAAACTTCAAAAAATGGATTTATGAGATCAAATAGGGTCTCTCATAATATGAAAAAAAAATTACAGTATGATGAATATAAAATAACATCCCCAAACATAATAATGATGAGCTTATAATAAATGACATAAAAGAGAGTACATAAAAATAACGAGAGAGGTTGGATCCCTTACCTCAAGTCCGACTTGTCTTGTTTGTTTCATTATATTCATGAATAATAAACTTTGGTCAATTTATAATAGCTTAAAGAACTCTTTTAAAGATTATTATTAAGTTCATATCACATATTATAATGTTATAATAATTAGTTAACAATGTGAGTTCATATTAGACGTTTTTTTTATGTTTGGTACATCAGTCAAAAATGAACTTGTTTGAAAATGATTGTCCATGTAGTTATAAGTAAATAATCTCCAGAATAGTATTAATGATTTAAATATCATATATATAAAGTACATATTCATTTTATACTACTCCATAACATTTGGAGATATAAAGAAATGAAATGCACCATTCATGGAGACGGTAGGCCGTACGTACGCATGAACGCTACTTTCATTTCTTTGTCATATTAATGGAATTAAAAATAATTGAGAGATATATATATTATAATTAAAATATAATATATATGTTATATAGGTCACATATGTTCATTAATTTCATTCTTTATACATTCCATGTATTGCATGAACGAGTCACATCACTTGAGGGGGTGGTAGTCCACACTTCCTCGAATGAAATTATCGCATTTTTACAACATGAAAAGAATAAAGGAATGTTTTAAATATAAAATTCATAAGAATATAGAAAAATTATATACCATATATATCATATATAAAATATAGTGACATCAAAATGGACACCATTAAAGGTGTTAAAAGAATATTGAACAATCATCGTTTCGTTAGGCAGAAATTCACCAACCACAGAAACAGTATGTTCTTTATCCATTAGACGCAGGTGTGTGTAATTGTAGCTCGAATAATTCACATAAAAACATCCTAGTATATTGAAGATACTATTTTTGTTACAAAATAATGTAATAAAAAGATTTTAGAGGGTTGGAGATGCAAAATAATACCAAAGAACACAAGTGAAGACATTACCTTAAAATCGGGTAACTCTTCTTGATTTGAGATCAAAGGCTTCCTTGGAAAGGATTATGCTCAAATGTGAGGCTTCAATGATGAAGATAGGGATGTGGAGAGATAATATGTGCAGGGTTTGGCCGAGCCAAATTCATTAGAGGTGTGGGTAAAGTGGTAGAGGTGGGGGCCTTTTATAAGAGGAGAGGAGGGGCACTCTTGGAAAGTTATAAAATATTACTTTATTATAAAATGATTTTCGGGTTTTAAAGGTCCCAAAAGGATATATTTCAAAGCTAAGGTGATACGGTTTCGAACTCCACCCATCTAATAAGTTTTTGACAAGTTTAGGTCTTATATTTTACATTATCTTTTCATTTTATTTAAATCGTTAAATAATGAGGTAATCAATGCATCATCATGGTGTCATAAATAATTTAATTTATATAATGTCTAAAAATTATAAAAAATATATCATGATTTATAAATTTCTTTATCTTTCTAATGAATATTTATAGTAAAAAATATGACTTTTATAACCCCATTTAAAAAAAATACTAAAACAACACATGTTTGTGACATTTTTATTTTAACATTAAATAAAAAGTTTTTAATGTCATTTTCCTATCAAAGTGGCTCCATGGGGTCCCCAAGTTGACCCACGGATTTTCTTGGTAGGACATGACACATCCAATAAGGGTATGATATGTGTCAAGGTCATTTAATATTATTAAAAAATTATCTTTTCCTTAAATTATACTAATTACCTCTGATCGCGATTAATAGAACTTGAAATTTATTATTCACCAAAAATTATTTTAATCTCATTGAACCACATTTTACTTCCTAACGAAAACCATGTATGTCGGATTTTTGAAAATAAAATCACAGAAGTTGTAAAGTTTCATTTAAACGAAAAATCAGTTTCTTTAAGTACCACTTAGTGGTTTCACTATTCATCAAAAATTGAAGTTTTTTCAGAAAAATACAAAATATTCACCCTAAGCTATATTTGATATTCCGAATTCAAAAATGATGTTTATTTTAAAAATTTCAAAACATATAAGTTACATTAATTAATTTAATAATTAATTCCCACTTTTAGAACAAATAGCGTGTTTTTATGAAACAATATATATCAAAGATTGACATTAGTTTATGTCCAATTTCAAAGTGAAATTAATTCCAATGAACACTATTTGGTTAAATGGTAAAAATATATTATAATTTCACTTTAAAACCAATTCAAAAAATAATCTAATCATATGAATAAATTAGATTAAAAATAGGTTTTGAATTAAAATACAACATTTTTCACTATTCATTAAAAAATAAACTTTATAGGAAAAATACCAAAAAATTACAGAATGTAAATTTTGATGTCCCGATTCTAAAGAAGAATTTTATTTGGTCCAATATAATGTATAAGAGTGACCAAAACTATATTTAAAGAGAGTTCTCCATCAAAAAGTGATAGTTCGACCTTTTAGTGAATATTATAAGATTTATGCTTAAAATTGGATTCATTTGAATTTTACACCTCTAACATTTATTGGATGAATGTAAAAATATTTGAAAAACATATATAATAATATTGTAGTTAGTTCCGTTCTGTCCTTCCATTACAATGGCTAGGAATTAACTACCATTTAAAATAATATTATTTTATTATTAGAGTGCAACGTAAGATTTCAAAGGAACTCATTGTTGCGTATTGGGTACACCATCAAGCATAGCATTCCCTTTAAAGTAATATTAATATTTTATTCCCAAATATGGATAAATTTAAAAAAAATCAATTTTTTATTTACCTGGGGTGTTACATCTTCCCCCCTTTTGGGAATTTCATCCTCAAAATTTTAAAATTGGGCTCGGAAACTTCATTGAAATCCCCACATCAGAAAAGGAGTAAATTAAACAATGCCTTTAAAAGAAAGAAAGGAAAGTACAAAGGTCACCCGAGTTAACCCATACTAGGATTCCATGTATGAAAACAAGGATATGGAAGAAAAAACAAAGGGTCATGTTATGAGGGAGTGTGATAGAAAACATGTTTAGGAGAAAGTTAACCACCAGAAAATCACAAACTTTTGATGGGTCAAATGGTATTGGATTCCCTGGTAGGAAAAGTTAGAGGACAACATTTTTTTAGTTACTTTTCATTGAGGAATTTTTTTTGAGCTTAAATAAAACATAAGGAAAGATACTTACTTGTCATGTTGACTTTCAACTTTTACTAGATTTCTTACAAGAACTCATATTTTCTCCAAAAGATGAGTATTTAGGATGACTTGATTACATTAAGAGAGATATAATAAACATCCATAGAATCACCTAATCCATAAAAGAGAACATTATACTTCCCATGTCTTTAGACCTTAACCATATCTATAACCAAAAAGGTTAGTATGATATCAGATAATACCCAAAAAGGATAGTCCTTTATAAAAATGAAATCTATTCTTAATCTCCAAAATTTTTCCAACAAGACCCAAAGTTCAATGAAGACCAAACGTAAACCAAACTAAGATTGGAACCCAAATATTTGAAGGATTTAATCACATAGTCTTCTAAGTTATATCGAAACATTTATCTCCAAACAACATCAGTTGCTCCGAATGTCTCATATTGAAAAGTAATTAACCTAATCGCATATCCTCCATGATAGGTTTATAATTTCCATAGATAACCAAAAATCAACTTACTCCTAATTCATAAAATCATGTAATGAAAAATAATTAGTGAAACTAACCAGGGAATTCACGTAGTCTAGTGGTAGGTGATAAATACCAGTCGCACTTTGGATGTGTGTTCGATTCCCGCAGTTTTGTCTGACGCGACGGGTTGTCACACAGTCTGCGTGTTGTCCTTTTTCCAAACAATATAATTATTAAAACATTCCCCAACAACGAGATTAAATCATCAAAAATATCCATAACATAATTTAACCTCCATTTTATCTCATGCCTTACACTTTCCATCATAACATATAGTAACCCATAATTACCTCAAAAGTAAAGATCATATAAACCCTAATGGTTACCTTTATAATTATCACATGAACTTTCACATCAAGTTGGTTCTCTCGTACAAGAGGCATTAGGGAACTCACCAAGGTTCAAGTGGTTGATCATGACTCTTGATAGTTGGTTTAGAATAACCACAAGATATGTCATTGAATCCCCCATTTCAACCAATCTCTTAATCAGAGAACCACCATAGTTTCCTTCAAACCCATTGTCACTTTGGTGCCTGCTAGATCCATCCATTTACTAAAACTAGAAAGGTCAGTGTGAGTATATCAACAAAACCATCGTGTACTAAAAAGTAGGATAAACACTAAGACATACTTATCCAAGTTATCTCAAACTCATTCCAGCCTTCAAAAATAACAATGACTCTATCTACTATAATAACCACTGTGGTTATACACAACTTTTCATTTAACACTCTAACCTCTAAAGGTATCTAAACTGACCTCTAATACCAACTGTAAGGCGCTGGCCTTAAACATTACTTAATCATGAATTAAATGAATAATTCACATAGAAGAAATTTTCAAGTTTAGAGTTTTAGAAAATTAGGTCATAACTATTACATCTCGAAAGATTACATAGTAGACACTTATACTAAGTTTCCATAAAAAACACTTAAAAAGAAACATATCTAGTTCCGTGTTTTAGATAAAATTTATTTCCTTGATCCCATCCTTGACCATATTCATCTTTAAGTCCTGTAGAAAACATTTAAAAAACATGGGGTGAGCATAAAAAGCCCAATAAAGGATACACAAAGAAGGAAAACTGTTAGTTTTTCAAAAACAACATGTAAACCATGAGTACTTTACCCAAGTAATACTTTTCACCTTTATGAATTGGTAAAACTCTTCACTGAATAAAAGGCCATTACTTACCATTTTGTAACCAAAAGATTACCATAAAACCCATTTAAAGAATACATGACATATAAAGGTAACTTGGGACATAAACATACTAAAATGGAATAACCATACGGTCAACTTCCACACATATTTAATGGAATAGCCATATGGCCGACTTCCATACCCAATGAATTGGAGGTTATAACGTAACCACTCGTCCTGGTATTCACGGAAACACCTGTCATATGGTTTATCATGTAACCACTCGTCAAATGTCCATGTACCATTATAAAATCATAACACATAAAACAATTATAATGGAAAGAAAACATTTCCACATTTCAAGAACAATATATCACTTAAATATGTTGACATAAAAAATCCATTAACAAAACAATTTTCAATACCAAAAAATATTATATGGTATTTATTTACTTTTAAAAATATAACGGCTTGTTGGGGAAGCCAAAGATCAAATAATACTCACGGCGGTGGAAAGCTCATTGTCACCGTATACGTTAAAAGAAATATTCCTTTTTGTCGTTTTGTAAAATGCTTCATTGAAGAAGATTTCTTTTGTATAAAAATAAAATTCAATGGGGTTTATACACCGTATAGAAGGAAAGGCTTGTATTAGAACAAAATATTCCTCAATGAAAGGAGATTGAGACTAAGTCTCTTACAAAGATGGTATGCTTGGATTAATGATAAATCAATTACATAATTATGTGTGACAAACGAATACACCAAATATAAGTGGATATTAATTGTAAAACAATCAGAGGTTATTCACACATATTCATAGAACAACATATTCAAGGAGTACATGTTTATCCCAAAGAATCAAAATTGGGTTAAGAAGTTTCCTTGCAGAAATATGACAGCCTAACGGCGTCACTTCAAAATTCATAGAATGAGTTGATGAGAGATAAAAAGGGATATATCATCACTTGGACATAAAATTTATAGAAATAAGGATATAGAAGAACATATCCTGTCATAATTAGATTAAAAGACCTAAAAAGAAGTCTTTTAAAATGAGGAGGGTGAAAGGTTCCCTTACCGAATTGGGCAACCTCCAAAACGTACACCCCATGAATGAAGGACTATAAAACATTGATGTAAATACCCATAAACGAAATTATATTACACCAAGAGTATAATAATTGGAATTATATACACCACACAAAGGAAAATGGTGGAAAATGTAGCATAAATCTCATAGGAATAAAAGTGCGATGAAAAATCCCTTACGAAAACTCGGCAGCCTAACGGTGCCACTTAAAACATCCAAAAATGGGTTTATGATATCAAATAGAGTCTCTCATAATATGAAAAAAAATTACAGTATGATGAATATAAAAGAACATCCCCAAACATAATAATGATGAGCTTATAAGAAATGACATAAAAGAGAGTACTTAGAAATAACGAGAGAGGTTGGATCCCTTACCTCAAGTCCGACTTATCTTGTTTGTTTCTTTATATTCCTGAATAATAAACTTTGGTCAATTTATAATTTCTTAATTAACTATTTTAAAGATTATTATTCAGTTCATATCACATATTATAATGTTATAATAATTGGTTAATAATGTGAGTTCGTATCAGACGTTTTTGTCGATGTTTGGTACATGAGTGAAAAATGAACTTGTTTGAAAATGATTGTCCATGTAGTTATAAGTAAACAATATAAAAAATAGTATTAATGATTTAAATATCATATATATCCAGTACATATTCATTTTATACTACTACATAACATTTGGAGAAAAAACGAAATGAAATGCACCGTTCATGGAGACGGTAGGCCGTACGTACGCATGAACACTACTTTAATTTCTTTGTCATATTAATGGAATTAAAAATAATTGAGAGATATATATATTATAATTACAGTATAATATATATTTTATATAGGTCACATATGTTCATTAATTTCATTCTTTATACATTCCATGTATTGCATGAACGAGTCACATCACTTGAGGGGGCGGTAGTCCACACTTCCTCGTATGAAATTATCGCATTTGCACAACAAGAAAAGCAAAAAGGAATGTTTTAAATATAAAATTCAGAAGCATATAGAAAACATAAATACCATATATATCATATATAAAATATAGTGACATCATAATGGCCACCATTAAAGGTGTTAAAAGAAGATTGAACAATCATCATTTCGTGAGGCATAAATTCACCAACCACAGAAACAGTAAGTTATTTAACCATTAGACGAAGGTGTGTGTAATTATAGCTCTAATAATTCACATAAAAACATCCCAGTATATTTAAGTTACTGGTTTCGTTACAAAATAAAGAAATAAAAAGAGTTTAGAGGGTTGGAGAAGCAAAATAAAACAAAAGAACACAAGTGAAGACAATACCTTAAAATCGAGTAACACTTCTTGATTTGAGCTCAAAGGCTTCCTTGGAAAGGATTATGCCCAAATGTGAGGCTTCAATGATCAATACAGGGTTGTGGAGAGATGAAATGTGTAGGGTTTGGCCATGACAAAGGCTTGAGAGGTGTGGCTAATGTGGTAGAGGTGGGGGCCTTTTATAAGAGAAGAGGAGGGGCACTCTTGGAAAGTTATAAAATATTACTTTATTATAAAATGATTTTCAGATTTTAAAGGTCCCAAAAGGATATATTTCTAGTCTAAGGTGATAAGGTTTCGAAATCCACCCATCCAACAGGATTTTGACAAGTTTAGGTCTTATATTTTACATTATCGTTTCATTTTATTTAAATCGTTAAATAATGAGGTAATCGATTAATCATCATGGTGTAATAAATAATTTAATTTATATAATGTCTAAAAATTATAAGACAAATATCATGATGTAGTAATTTTATTTAACTTTCTAATTAATATTTATAGTAAAAAATATGACTTGTATAACTCCATTTAAAAATTGTTTTATTAAAACAACACATGTTTGTGACATTTTTATTTTAACATTAAATAAAAAGTTTTTAATGTCATTTTTCTACCAAAGTGGCTCCATGGGGTCCCCATGTTTACCCATGGATTTTGTTGGACGGACCTGACACATCCAATAATAGTAGACATGTGTCATGGTCATTTCATATTACTAAAACATTATTTTTTCCTTAAATTACACAAATTACCTCTAATCATGATTAATAAAACTGAAAAGTTACTATTCACCAAAAAATATTTTAATCTCATTGAACCACATTTTACTTTCTAATGTCAACCATGTATGTCAGAATTTTTAAAATAAAATCACATAAGTGGTAATGTTACATTTAAACGAAAAATCATTTTCTTTAAGTACTACTTAGTGGTTTCACTATTCATAAAAAATTGATGTTTTTCAGAAAAATACCAAAAATTCACCCTATGCTATATTTGATATTCCGAATTAAAAAAAGATGTCTATTTTAAAAAATTCAAAACAAATAATTTACATTAATTAATTTAATAATTAATTCCCGTTGTCATATCTAATAGAGTGTTTTTATGAAACAATATATATCAAAAGATTGACAATAGTTTAAGTCAAATTTCAAAGTGAAATTAATTTCAATGACCACTATTTGATTAAATGGTAAAAATATATTCTAATCTCACTTTAATACCAATTAAAACGATAATATAATCATATAAATAAATTATATTAAAATGCGGTTTTGAATTAAAATATAACATTTCTCACTATTCATTAAAAAATGAACTTTATCGGAAAAATACCAAAAAATTACACAATGTAAATTTTGATGTCCCGATTCTAAAGAAGAATTTTATTTGGTCCAATAAAATGTATATGAGTGACCAAAATTATATTTAAAGAGGTTTCTCCATCAAAAGGTGATAGTTTGACCTTTTAGTGAATATTAAAAGATTTATGCTTAAAATTGGATTCATTTTCATTTTACGTCACTAACATTTATTGGATGAAAGTAAAAATATTTGAAAAACATATATAATGATTTTGTAGTTAGTTCCGTTCTTTTCTGCCATTACAATGGCTAGGTGTTCACTACCATTTAAAATAATATTATTTCATTATTAGAGTGCAACGTAAGATTTCAAAAGAACTCGTTGTCGCGTATTCGGTACGCCATCGAGCATAGAATTCCCTTTAAAGTAATATTAATATTTTATTCACAAATATGGATAAATATAAAAATGTCATATTCTTTATTTACCTGGGGTGTTACATCAACACACAAAATTGGAAGAATTTTATTTTAAATTATACCCGATGATATGATTGGAATTCAGGTTTTAAAAGGGAAAATTTATCTTATGTAGATAAGGTTTTAATATCATAATTAAATAAAAAATTTATTAAAATATAAAAAAACTGGATTAAAAAATATAATTTAAATTATTTAACATTTAAAATAATATTATAACAATTTTTATGTATATAATTACTGTAAATAAAAATAAATTTCTTAATAAAAACCTGTATTTTTTACTTCTCATTAAAATATTTATCCTTTTAGAAAATTCTTAAAAATTCACTCCATGATAAATATGACATGTTTATTTCAAATATATAGTTTTTTTTATATATAAATTTATTAAAACAATCAAAAAAACTTTTAATATTTTTTTCACAATATAAACTAGAAAATAGTTCTGAAAAAATAATTTTTTCAAAACATATAAAGTATTTTCTACAAATTAAGACGTTTTTATTAATATATTGTCATTACATAAAATAATAAAAAACAATATTTTAAAATTATATACTATTATTCATATATCTAATTTTAATTTTGCGATTATAATGGTCACATTTAAATAATAATATTAATAATATATCATCATTTTTTAAAGCTCTGTGATGTGGGTAACACAGGATCAACACGGTGTTGCATGTAACATGAAAATTGAAAAGAGGACATTTATATGGGAAATTTTTGCCACAAAATATCTAGATGTTACTATTATATAATTTTTTATTAACTTTTCATTAAAAGACACAACTGAAACAAAAAATTCCTACTTCAAGTAATTGTTGGAATCCACACAATTAAAAATTTTGTCTCTCAATTGTAAATAACCTCTTCTCCATTGAAATATATAAAAACCCACATCAATACTATTCATGAATTAAGTATATATATATTAATGGCTCAATTAATCATGTTCGAATATGTGCATTATAATTTAATGAGAAACCACAAGACCATGAAAAAGTTAAATACAGCTAATAGAAATGGTCTTAACACCAATAATTAATATTAAAAAAAGTACACCCTTAAACTTATTTAGAATAAAAGGGGAACATTAACACACAAACATGAAAATGACTAAAATACTCTATCCAATATTCCTTAATTAATTTTTGACAAATAAAGTGAAACAATTAGAAATATTGACCTAATATAATTAATTATCAATGATTTTAAAAAAAAATATAATATAAAGGTAATAATAACTCTGAAAAACCAAAATTGGATATATTTAGTTTTTTAAAAATGATTTTTTAGAAGAAAATCCATCATTAAAGCACTAAACAATGTGGGATTATTTAAATCATGTTATATTTTTTTTATTATCTAGATAAACTAAAATATTATAAAATGATGGTAAATTCTCCATACAAGTAGCCAATTAATTCTTCCACATTAGAGTATTTTAAGTTTAATGTAATTAGTTAATAATTTTATGAAACATAAATGGAAAAATATTATAGATTGGGAGGTTTTTACTAGTATGTAAATAAACATCGAAAAATCAAATAGCTCTACCCTATATTCATCAATGAGGAACTCTTGTGGAATCATGGTTGTGATGTAGATCCCCCTATATGCTTTAGTTTTTAGTATTGGAAGAGAAATATAATAGATTTATGTTAATAGATCTATAGGTGTATTTTTAAAATGAATCACTAAAAAAAATATAAAAGGGTTTAAATTTTTTTAGTAAAAAATAAAATTCCACTATTAATTAAACAAATTTTAAATTTCAATGGGGTGAGATGCATAGGACCACCAAGTACAGAGTGGCTACACAATTATCCAGTATTGTTCACACACAAAATCACAAGGTACCTGATACCCTTCCTTTTATTACCTAGTTCTACTCCTACACATTCAAGAATACCCCACCCCCTATACTCCCATTAACCATCAATTATTCTTAAAAAATTAATTTTACAAATTTAGAAATTAATTAACCAAAATAGTTGGATGAAAAAAATGTAAGATGGTTTTTTCTAAACATTTACCATAATTAATATCGTTACTACAACATTAATGTTTTTTATTATAGGTTACCCATCATTATTTTATTGTATACCTATTTTATTCTCATATAATACTATAATATGGAAATGGTAGTAAATCTAAATCAATAACTATCCCAAATGTTTGAGATAAAATATATTTGATTGGAAACACATGTGTGTTTGAATATCATTTTATGTTTAAGGATATGAATTATAATATTTCCTTTGTATAACCACATCAATAAGGTTTTCTAATCGTTCCAAATTTATGTTTTTCTTTTTCAACACCATTGGGAAATCACTTAAAGATATCTAGACATAAAGAAACTTTATTATATGATAAAAGAAACTGGATGGTATGGGCATTATATGAAAAATCATTTGGAAAAAAAAATTATACCATGGATTATATTAGTCCTCTTATTTATTTCATAGTTATAATTATAAATAGGTTCATGTAAAATCTTGGTAAAATATATATATATATATATGGTGTAATATGGATACTCTAGTACAAAAAATGGATAGTGAAATTTTCTCTATGATTATAAATGTATCAATCATTGTCATGGAATTTAAATTTATATATTATAGAATATGTGTCCATTAAAAGAAGAATCACAGACTTAGTGTTCATTTTTATAGAAATAAATGTTAAATGGATACATTTAGTACAACTAAAATATTTAATATCAACCAAAAATATGTATAATGTGGCATAAATAGAGGTTGAAAATGAGTTCATAACATTGAAGGGTCAATTATATAAAAACTAAAAGAGAATATGGAATGAATTTTTTTAATCTTTTTTTTGTAGAAAAAATGTTATTTGAGTTCTAAAGCATGTAGGATTCCTAAAAGAAGTGACATAGATCCTCCTAGGAGACCATCCCAAAGATAGAGGATTTAGTTTCTACAATACTGAGACATTATATGTACCCCCCCCCCATTTTAATGTTTCTTTCATTTACCTGTGAAATTTTTCATTACCCAACACATCATACTTGAGTGATAATAGTTTGCTCTAAAAAAAGAGAAATTGTGATTCCAAAATCCACTATAAGAGAATGAATATTTCTATGATTTCTAGGTAAAATGAACCCTTGAATTACTATGTTACATGACTGACCTCCAATGGAAATTTCTACAGAATCACATAACATAGAGTTTTCCAAAAACAACAATGGATTACATTACATAGAAATGTTATGAAAACTATAACTCTAGGATCTCTTTATAATAAATAATACAACATACTAACCCAATTATTGAGAATATTCATCTGGATGATGAGGTATAAAGATATCATTCCAGAAACACTACATTTCATGACATCATGCAACTACATCCTCTCATGGATTATTATAGGTATGTAACATGCATGATTGACCCACATATTACACAAATTTACATGGATTATGATTGATCTTTACTCAAACAATATCCCCTAAAAGATATACTGGTTCATGAAATATAAATTCCCTCCACACAACCCCAATACCCGCACAACCCCAATGCCATGCACACCTATCCCCCATTATCAATTCTATATCATTATTTTATATACCCTAGCTCACAGAACTCCAATTTCACACCCAAATCCTATGTCACACTCAAAATCCACATAATACCTAGCCCATTAACTCCTTCTACAGAACAAAATTACATATAGGTTGAGTACTCATGTGAACCCCACCTACTCTAATTAGGATATCCCACACCTCGATCACCCGCCCTAACTGTTTCATTAACGCAAATTTCCAAATCAATTTTCTGATTCATGTCCTAGGGAGTTAAGTGACATATTTAGCCTAATCATAGAAACCATAATGTCAGAACCCCTGAATTTTCCTTCCTCATGGTATTATTTATTCCATGTTCTAACAAAAATAAAATACATAGCAAACACACAACCTTAGAAGGTGGAATCATTATAGGAAACTACTCATCTTTCCATTTGAATACAGACAATGTCACATTACTCTATATGAATATGGTATCACTATGTATAACCCCCCCATTATAAAATCTCTAATTCTTCATACTATATGGCCTAATGTCTAATTCTCTTGAAGTTAGAATAGATAAAAAATCTCAATAAAAAATAATAAATTATGCCTATACCCTATTCAATAAACACGTGATGTGCCTTGTATGACATTCATGGGATGATACCTCACCTCATAGGTAGCCTCTATTAATAATACCCACACCATCCATTTTTATTTCTCCTTTCATGATACAAGTGATCAAACCACGTGATGTTAAATTGGATAGATCTATCTCACCACACAACCTTAAACTATATACGATTAGATCCTTGTCTTCTGAAAGGGTGAGTGGGATTCCACCTTGATGTTTATTTCTGTAATATATGTGACGCATCCTTGATTTTCAATCTTGATCACCCAATGTCACTATTAAATCTATGTTCCATACCCCATGGAGGTGATAACCCATAATTGTGATCAATTCCTATGTGAACGTACTCAATATCACTATACATACTCAATGTCCCCATTAGATCATAGCATAACAATTTGATTATATCCCAAATTGACTTAGTTCATGAATAGTGTACATCAAAAACATCCTTACAAAATTAAAACCCGTGATCATCTAATCCCTAAAAGACGCTGAATATATGATCATGTCCCCACAACACTCTAAACTTCTGACTATTCCCTACTTGACCTTATACTTATTATCATTTCCCCATTATAACCTTCAAAAAAGACCCCTCAAAATGAATAAAAACATCTACCTCATTCAATTAACAATATATTACCAAGGAAACTATACTTATAAACCTTATGTTAATGAGACATGTTACCCCGTAGTGGATGTAGTACGACATAGGTTATACACCTAAGATGACTCATACATGAAATGACATTGAATTCAATGGAAGATGATGTTTCTGCTGAGAAACACAACCAATTCCCATAAATATCTTGATATGTACAACGTCACTATCATCTCCTACGACAGGTAGCTTCCCATTTTTGACAACATTGTTGAAATTAACTGGTTCCCACTATGAGATGGAACTGGGGATGTGAATAAAAATTGCGAATCAAATCATTTAGGGAGGCCCATACTGGGTAATGATCTCCAAGGATGAATCTATTGATGGAATTGATGACACCCCATCATTTAATCCTGATCAAGGAGGTAAAATAATATATCATGGTTGTAGATCACATTCAAATTTTGAAATATGTAACGTGATCTAGCACACCCTAGAGGGGAGTTTGACTAGTCCATATATTTGGACCACTCTATGAGAATAAAATAAAGGTTATCTCGATCCTAATGTGTGAACCTAGGGGAAAATTTTAGAAAAAAAATTGTAAATGTCATTTGAAAACACTTCTCATTCACTATTAGTATATTAGTAATGTTGTACACTACCATATTTAAACATAATGGGATCTAAATATTAAATGATAGAACCCACCAAACAAAATGTTAGGGGGGTTGAAATTTAACTTTTCTCTTTAAAAGAATGGAAAATCAAGGAATTCAGTCATATCTGATCTAATACATCATCAATTTGGATCCTTTTTCCACCTTAGAGAGAATGGATATGGTTTTAAATGTTAGAAATCACCTCTATCAGAACTATAATAATGGATGACTTCATGTAACCCATAGGAATGAATTTGTTGGAAGTGCTCGATGAACCACTAACTACATCAATAGTGGAAAGAGAACTGATGGTTCTAAAATCCATCATAATTATACTCTTACCATGTAGGCCACCACTCTCATAGCTATCATAAACCCTTTATGTTTCATCCCCTCTATGATTATTTGGTACAATGTCATTAACAATATAGTTCATTATTATTAATATGATGGGTACATCTCTACCAATGACATGGATTATCCAGACATGAAATTAAAAACACCCCTCCAATGTCACCATCCCTAAATGCCACATAGGGGGAAATACCCTCCCCCTACCGAATGGTAAATAATTTCAAGAGAATATACCTAAACCATAATTCTAGTTCTCTCCCCTGGATCGAGAAGGTAAGGGATGTTTCAGTCATTCCCATGGATCAAAAAAATGGGGACTATCCAAGACGACAAAAAAATAACATTACTAATAATGAAACCAAATATACTAATCAACTAGTAGGCACATCACATTCCTACTTTTCCTACCCCAAACTATAAAAATTAACCTAAAAATTACTGGATTTCTAGAACCCTTACTTAACAGTAGGCCACTCCATCAGATCTAGTGGCACCTACAACAATCGATGCACATCACCTATCAATTGAAGCCATTTAACAGGGGCATGAATTCACACAATTAGGATTGATACCCCATGCTCCCAATGGGAAGGTCAGTTTGACTCTCTTTATATCATGGAAACCACTAAAAAACATCATGGGTCACCCCATAATTTCGGATTACACTATGGAGTTCATCCTTGAAACACCATAAATTGACACAAAATTCCTCCCCATACTAAATACATTCACTACCATAAATTTTTTTACACATATAGGTAGTTGAACAAGAATCTTGGGGTTCCTACCTCAAGAACGTGATGGGGAACACGTGGAAAAAATCATTGTCACCCTGAGGGGATCATGATCCAAAAACTACGATTATATCTGATATAGGAACAAGGGAAACAAAAGGTCACTATCAACTATGTAGAGACTAAGGTTCTATAAAACTCGATGGAGGCACCACCACTTCTACTATCAGAACTAGGGGAAGAAGTCAGTCGTTTGAGGATAACATTATTTGAGATTGAGGTCCCTAAGGTCCCCATATCTCTTTATAGGTACCTTCATGTAGATGATGTTATTTCCACATTATGCTCCTTCCAATATAATCATTCTTTCCACAATATTATTTATTACACTAAACCTCAACCTTGGATATGGTAGAGATGTTGGGATATGTATTGGAACCATAAAAGAGGATGAGAACTCTACTAACTCATAGAGGGATAATTTCCTTCCCAACCATCATGAGTCCATAAATACCCCATATTATATATATTGTCCTAATGATGCCCCCACCACAAAAAGGCAATCATATATTCTAGGGGACAGTTTTCCCTTGTGATGCCCCTATAATAGAGTATTGATATTAGAGAAGGTCTACATCACTACCACCACTATTTTCATGGATAACACCGATTGGAGCTTTAGGTGATTAAAAACCCAGATAAACCTATATAGTGAACTAGTTGAAGAATTATGGAAGATATAGTACATTAACCTTGTTTTATTTTTTGTTTTCACCACCAGAAACCTTTCATTTAACCATATTTTAATTCCTTACTAAAGAACAGTGGCCTGCTTCTATAATAATGTCTAAGAGACCTCCATCCTACTCAAATATCTCTAGCTAGTTTGTCTAGGGAGAATAAAAAATCTTCAGTACATTCATCTGCATTTTCTAAAATACAATATTTCTACACTTTTAGTGGCATACTATCCAAACTCCTATGGATATCACTATAGATTAAAGTGGACATTCAACAGGAGACATACCATGCATTATTGAGTCATGTAATAGGTTTCCCACCATGATAAAATCAAAGGATGGTGTAGTATGATTCTATCCTCATAAGTCCCCTTCCACATTTAAATAGGAATAATTAGGTCGGATAATATATTGAAAGTGAAAAATCACCTCCAACTATGGATATCATGAACAACATCATAAATAATACCCCATATGATAATAGAAATTGGGATGATAATGTAGGTAGTTATTGAAATCCCACAAAAGGGGGGTTGTAGTATCATGTAGATCCTCTAGTAGGTTATAGAACTCATCAATAGAGACAGATTCTGGTCCTCATATATCCCCCCAATAAGTAAATGTTTTCGACACATCAATATCTTGACAAAGAAAATGGATCATCGATCCTATAATATTATATAATGAAATTATAGAGACTATGTATGATCATAGAATGGTCTCTTATCCCCCATATATATAGTGATATAGAAGACTCACTACTTATATCTTCACCAAATAGTTCCCATAGAGAGACAACGTCCAAGAGGAACATATCCATATTCTATACAAACATCCATTCCTTCTTGGCATGACAACCAATGTTGATGAATGTTTTCTCATACACCAAAAATGGGTATTTGTAGATGTTTCTGAAAAATTACAAAGATATGACCCCCATAAAACTCTTAAGAAAAATTAAATCCCACCTTTTGATAATGATCAATTTTCTTAAAGATCTCTTTGGATGTTAAAAGCACTATAGACCACAACGTTCCACTATGATGACATGATAGTCACACTAATCACCTTCCTTGAGGCTCTAGAAATGCATCAAGAGTCAATACTACCTAAATAAAATCCATATATAGAATTGGTTGAACATGTACATCTGCCCCCAATGTTCAATAATACAATCTTTACCCTCCTGAATAGTTTGGGAGATCCTATATATCATCTAGCCCCCTATTCCTCATTATGTTGCCTCATGCTATTGAATCTTGAGTAGCAAGATTCCATCGTTATTTTTTGTTTCATAAAGAACATAAAGGGGCCAACATTTTTTGTACATTCATCTAGAACTATGATCCATTACTAGATAAAAGGATCTATGTAGGTAGTTCCTCAACTATTTTTTCTACACATTCCATATACGAGCTTCAATAACATCTCCATGTGTAGGAAAAATCCCAATGAGTGAGTTTCTATCATCATTGCATGATGGAAGGGACTCATGTACTCCCATGATGTGAAAATTTTCCATGAAAGCCTATTGAATATGTGTGGGGAAAATTTTAAAGTTGTCCTAATCCTTGATCTTATCTACCTATGATATCTGGGATGGTTCCAAGAGTTATTCAAAATAGCCCAGTGTCAAAAATAATCCTTATTGTGGAGCAACTAGTGGTCATACACATTAACATTAATAGAAATTATATGAAGGAATTTAAAGACATGAAATGTTATTGTTGTATATACTTTTTCCCCATAGTCGATCCACCTCCAGGAACCTCTACTAGATATACCTCACAAAGTGCATCTATAGTAAGAACGCCCTTACAATGAGAACGATAACTTTCCCCCTTCTAAAAATAGTACCCACATGTTCCGTAAATTGAATGGAAGAAATAGATATATCAAATCAAGGATGCATAGGTTCTAGTATACTTTTTATACACTAGGGAGAATAATACTCTATAGTTTCTAGAATACAGGAGGCCCCAAGAGGCTAATATAAAAAACTATGCCAATTACTATATATATCATAGGTTCCCCATGCATACCATCATAAAGTTTTTAATATTCAAATAGTAGCTCTAGGACTAGATAAATTGTAGCCTATTCGCGTATACTATTGTCCATGTATACATGGTGCTAGTCTCTGTTGACCTCAATCATGGTGGTGAAGAAACCAATGAATTAAAGGATGCCTCTATCCATGGTACATAATAGTGGAACGATTAGCATGCCCATAAGAATGTATTTTTCACCCAATGAATTATATGTTCCCTTGTGAGTAAACCAGCACTCCTTACGTTATCTACATCCACTATAACCTTCATATGAACATCACAACCTACCAAATCTCAAAACACTAGGCAATGAAAATTATAGGAAAATCAGAGCCCCCCCCCCCCAGGGTCAAAAAAATCGTGCACCCTCAAAAATTAGATGCATCATGAATTGAGATACTATCCAAGGATTCAACCCAACCTAGAATATTACACTTATGATGAAAATGAAAAATATTTTTTAAATTTTATATTTTTGGTTTATTTTTGTTCCATACATAGTGATGGGGAGCACCCAGTATCCCCTTAGGCTCCATTCACTACCACCATCGAAGGAGAGAACCATTCCATGATGACAGACAAGATGGCTTCTTCAGACATTACAAAAGGATTGTTCATGCCCCAAAGCCTAGATAATATGGATTTCATAGGGATTCATAGCTTTAACCCTCTCAGGTTGTTCCATTATGTACAATGAACCTATAACACCTCAGGCATTTGTGAAATATATTTTCCAAATTAAACTAATCTATTGAAATTTTCCATTTCCGAAAACTCTTAAAATAGTTTTTCACTATGTAAATAATTACATTAAAATGGTAATATCTTAGATTAGGATACCCATAACACCTACTTTACATTAGTTACATGAAAAAACAAGGGTATGATACATTATATACAAGATTAACCATCCCCGATGGATTACATAACACACAAGACCGAGTGTTACCTAACTATAAAATATTATTAAATATATTATTATTATTGGAAATGATTTTTAATAGTTTTTATGGATATGAATAGTATTAAATAAATTATCAGAATATGTGGTTAACACAAATATAAGATTAATTCATAGGCTACCAATTAATTAGAAATGAATATGAAAACAGATTGAATATAATGTAAAATATTATTATAACCACATTGCTATTTAAACCTAGTAATTTAAATTAATTACAATTACGAATTGATATTATTTTAATAAATATGTTAAATAAAATATTTTTTATCTTTATCTAATAGATTAGGTAGACATAATTTAAGAGGAAACCCAATTTTATGCATAAAAACCGTTTTCAAATTTAGTGTAACCACCATTTAATGGAGAACCCATTTTAAATCCATTTTTTGGAAATTTTATGTATTTAATATGAAACAATATACATTATATTTGGAATAGAAACACAAAAATGAGGTTTGGATAAATTTTTTTTTATGAAATGATTCATATTTTATCAAATAGATATACTGAAAATTAATTTTTTTTAATTATCATGAACCCCATATTAAGGGGAGGGGGAACCCAACATGACGTCACGACATAAACGACAATAGAGATCAAGAAAAAAAAAATCATTCAAAACTACGAAACAAGGCTTCAACCCAGAAACATGACCATGAAGACCAGCTTCCACACAGTGGATCTGGAATCCTCACGAAATTCATCCACAGCTTGAATGGAATTAAACCACAACTCATTTGTATTCTTCAAAACAGAACCTCCAAGCCAATTTTCAGGAAAGTTCATACCAGAATGCATAAACTAGAAATTATAATGAAGATTTCGCTAATAGATAAAATTGTGAGGTGCAGATCAATATCTCCTTGTCCATCGTATGTTCCTCCACCAAAGGCCAAACATCATACACCGAGAAACCGAAACACAGCACACTGCACAAACATCACCGAAAACAAAATCACGTAGAAAATTTTACCAATGCATGATGGTCACATTGCATCTTTTCCACACCATTACCGCAACGCCGAGCGAATGCGAACCCAGAATCAAAAACAGGCAAATGCCAAACACAAGCCATAGCCAGATCCCGTTGCCACCCTCTTGATCTCACCCGAAGACCGCCTCAAATCGCCGCACACGATCCCAGCTGACACAGAACCATTGACCTGACCCTCGGCTAAGTGAGGATGGAACAACGACCACAGGATTCACCGCGCCACCAAATAAAGCCCTACCCAGTGAAAATGGAAACAGCGGAGATAGGCCAACACCGGTGGGAAATGCCAAAGCAGTCGCGCCCTGAAATCTTGACGCCTCCAATGGAAGAAGAACCGCCACCAGAGAGAACCAAGAAGGAGATCGAAATGATTTAAAAGCAGACCCGAGGCGTAAAGAAGCTATGCAGCGATAGGGGAAACCCTAATCGCATTGGCGCCCCTTACGGGATCATCTTAACGAATAGTTATAAATACTGTATTTTAATTCAAAACTTATTTTTCATTTAATATATTTATAACGTTAAAATATAATTTTTTACTGGTTTAATCAAATTTAGATCATTGAATCAATTCCACAGTCAAATTTGATATGAAAACATAATAATGTATTGGACTTTTTAACATTGAAAACCAACAGTGTCGTCCCATCAACAGGATAAATTTTAAATTAATTTCATCAAATTATAGGATTATAATTTGGTAGAATGAATTCCATATTTTTAATCATAATAATTTATAGTATATAATAAGGTCAACATTTTTACCAAAATTATTAGTGAAAGTGATTAAAATCATTTTCAATTGTTAAGAGAAAAATACGTTAAATAAATTACTAAACCTTAAATATGAAAACCAAAAAGACCGAGATAGTTATCCAAAACCCATTTGATGTCAATATTTATACACTAAAATAATATGGATCTACATGGGTCCCTTATTGGTTCCACTAGAAACAAGAAATTATTTGTGGAATTCTCTCTTCAAATATTTCCAAGAGTGTCACTCCTCCTCCACTATAAAAAGCCACTACATCTACCCATTCATCACACCAACCAAACATTTTGATTCATAAAATCTATTCCCAAGTATCCTCCCAACATCCCTAACCTCTACCTTGATTCCTCCCTCTGAGAAGAAAGTCTCACAAGGTATCCTTTTGGAAAAAAAGAGTTACCTGATAAAGTGGTAATTTCTTCTCTCAACCTCCTTTCCTTTATTTTTCTTCTGTACCCCCTCCACTCTCTTTATTACATTATTTTTTGAAAACACTAGTATCCTCAATATTATGAAAATATTTTTGGCTAATATCTATACATAAAATTTCACACAACTCCATCTAATGGGTAACGAACATACGGTTTCTGTGTACGGTGAACTACTAACTCAAGAAACACTGTTTTTTTATTTTTTCATTACCACCTATCAAGGTGGAAATTAGGATGTAAAATATATTTATATATGTTATATAAAATATTTATAATGTAATTAATATAATTAATTACTTTTGACAACATGTTCCTTGTAACATTCATTTTGGTGTTAATACCATAATCTTATTTGAGGAAGTGAGGACAACTGCCCCATCAAAGCGTTCTAATTCATTCACACACTATATAGAATGTAATAATGTTCGATTTAGTGAAATTATATTGTATATATGATATAATAATTATATTTTAATACTGATATATTTAAATACTTATATATACGTACATATTTAATTTTTATACTTTCTTTCAATAATATAATAAAAATGGAAACAATGTTCATGTGTACATACGGAATACCGTCTCCATGAACAGTGTATTTCATTTCATACATAAATATTTTATAGATTAATATATTATAAATATACTATATATAAATGATATTTATATCATTGTTTAAATTCGATAATTATGATATAAGTACAAGGACCATCAATATATCACATTAACACGCAATCAAAGTACAAAACAAATATTAGTCGAATTCAAACCAGAACATAGGATCGTTAACAAAAGGACAATTGAAGGTCATAATAACACCATATAGGGAATTATATATAATATAATTATTATTAAACTATATATAATAAACCTATACTTATTATATTGGAATCTTGAATGAGTACGAAGAGATTCAGTACACGATATATGGGGATCTCATCTAACTTTTAATTTCTATGAGATACATGTTATGTTCACCACTATTTATTTTTTGTTGTGTATGAATACCCGTGATTTTATTCTATGTATATTATATTTAAATTTATGTGTATTAACATGTATATTTTATGATCCTTATTTCAAGGGGGTTAAGTTTCAAAAGTAACCTAATATGTAAAATGGTTTTGTCTTTGTTTTCCTTCTTTGGGGAAATTTTTTTTATTCACCTAAAATTATAGTTTTAGGTGTATATAATTCCATTTTATATGTTATATCATGCCTCTAAATTATTCCTTGGTACTTTATGCTTCTTATAATATTATTTTTTTACATTGAGAGTATGATACTAATTTACCATGTTAAAATGGATTATTGAGACACTCTCATCACTTTTTGAGATTGGTTATGATTATGATTACTTTCATGAAATATTAGGATCCATATATCAATAAATTAATGAAATTTCTTATACTCTAGATATTCATGATATAATAAGTTTTTGGTACAACTTTTATATATTTTGGTTTATATGATATTTAATAAAGATTTTTTAGGAAAGATCGACTTTTCCCTCTCTTTAGTCATAAATCTATGTTTTCTAGAATTTTTTTCCAAGAATATTAAACTAATCTTATATGATCATAAAATTAAATTTTTACCCTTTTTCTATTTTACAAATTATTTTAGAGGGATCATTTTTAACTTTCAATATGATTCAATTTTCTATCCTTTTTTACCATTCAAAAGGAATGTTCCTTTTACCTTGTATGACATGTACAAACTTATCTATCATTAGTCTTTTGAGTCATTCATTTTATGTATAATGTTGATTTTTTAAGAAATTAAGTGTTTTTAAATGAAATGGCTTTAAATGTGTTTCCAATATTTTTTCAAGAGAAATGGTTTTCAAAATGTTTTTAATCTTTTTATATATGTATTTGATAAAAATGGTTTTCAACAAATTATCAAGCTATATTTATTGGTTTTAAAAAAATTTCAAAAGAAATGGATTTCAAAACGTTTCCACGAATTATTTCTATGATTTCAAATTTGTTTCAATTTTTTTTATATTTTTGATAGATTTTTTTTATTGTTTTTCAAAGAAAACGTTTTTCAATTGATTTCATGTATTTTTTGACTGTATTTTTAAATAAAATTATTTTTAAATGGGTTTATGTATAGAAAATAAATTTTCAAATAAGAAAGAATATTTTTCACTAGAAACGTTTTTTAGAGATATTTCAAAATTATTTTCTATATAAGATGATATCTGTTGATGTTACTCATGTCCTTTTAGGAAATGATCTAATGTTTATATTAATATTCTCTCTATGAATGGGTTAAACTTAATGTTAGGGTCTTTATGAAATCCATTTCACATTATCGAGTTATATGTTTAGGAAATTCATTTTTTTTACCATGGGTTATATGTTTATGAAATCCATTTCTCTTTCATATGTTATGATTTTGATAAAAATTTTATCAAACCATTATCTTTTTCCAAAAGTTATGATATGTTTACTTGTTTGTTATACCCATTCAATTTCATGGGATATGATATGATTACTTACGATATTGTGGAACATGTATGTATGAATTAATTATGATATGGGTGGGAACTATATCTCCCTCCAATGCATTAGGTATAGATTTATATTTAATGGGAAATACCGGGATAGAACAAGGGTTTACTTGGTTCAGTAATACAGGGATGGAATGACAGTTTAATCTATTCAGTAATATAAGATGGTAATGAGGGTTTACTCTATGTTGTAATATATGGCTATAATGAGGGTTACCTAGATTTTGTAATACAGGGATGGAATGGGGGTTTACCTGATTCAATAATCGAAATTGTCCACTATTGATAGTCTTGCTAGTGATGTCTTGTCTACTATAGAAATCATATAATATGATTATGTGTTTTCCACAATTCCATGTTTAATTCTAATGTTATGCTTGAGGTCTTATGTTCTTTATTTACATTAGATTCATGTCTTATGAAATGGCAATATTTATTCCATGATTCTGTATATGAAGTTTTATATGTGGGGTAAGATCTTTTATTATCATGTTCATGTTCTCATACTATTATGCTCATGATTATGCTTACATATATCCATTGTTTACCATATGTGGTATTTGATCTAACATCTTGATTCGGTTTCCATTCCCTAGGTTATGAAGAGTGGTTTTAGGTAAATGTAATAATGGTGGAGATATTTGTAGGAGATGTTGAAGATATTCCTCCATGATAAATGATTTTTACATGTTTTCAAAGACACTAAACTATTACCATCCTCGATAATGTATTTTTGAAATGTGATGAATATAGATCTAAAACGATGTATTATCCATGTATGCTATGCTTGGGTCACTATATAAAATTAATGATTATATTGGTTGATCATGTGAACCAACCACAATAGCATCATTCATGTCTATGGCTAGAAATATAATGTCATCAATTGTTTGGTGCTTAACATAGAATATATGATGAACAATAGAAAAAGGCTAGTAAAATTCACTCCATAGTTCGAAAATAAATTTTTCATATTACCCTCCCTTTCAATGATTGATACTTGGTAGGTGGAAAATTTTCCATTTATAAGAGATATTATGTGATGAACCAACACACAAATATTATAGTAAGTCTCTAAATCCTTGATGCACATTTCCTATCAATAAAGATGTATGATGACCTTATCAAGACCCTAAAGAGCCCTCTCTAGTTCAAGATCTAATTTTCTTCTTTTAGGTCTAACCATGAAATATAATCTATAAGGGAATAATTAAAAACTCACGATTTGCATATTCAATTAGGATGTGAATTCAACTATCCAGGGGAACATATTTTTGTTGTATGTTATATCTAAGTTCAATGGAATGGAAATATGTTACAACCTAGTTAATACCAACCTCAATATACATCTCATCCCGATGAAGATGATACCCAAGCTAGGGATCCTATATGTCTATTTGACTCCCTCAAACTGACAATTTAGGGGTATGATAATAGTGAACATAATTCATGTTAAAGGATTTATTTGAAGACCCAATTCAAAGGTCTGATTGAAATAATTAAGTTCATATTCATCCATTAGGATACTTCTTACAATACCCTATTGGGAACTCTCATTATCCATCATTATGTAGTTTCCCCTTATTCATTCCATCAATGCCTCAAATACTCCATCTATAGTCGAGTATGGGTACTCCCATGAGACTCTTCTCCATTAGACCCTTGTGAAACACACTTGCTAGGCCATAGGTACTATAAAAGCCAATTGAAATAGTTCCAATCTAATAGGTATAAGTTTATCAACACTCCTAATTTATAGAAATACACCGAATTGGATCCCTATAAAGACTTGAAAGGATTTTTTATTCATTCAATCCACCAGTAATATTCCATGATTCCATACATGTGAAGCTATTTCATATTCCCCGAGAAGAATGAGTTTCCCCATATTGCATCATACTAATATATGGGACATGATCAACTGTTTTGTAGAATCCCAAGTCATGTGATGTATATAGAGATTTAACACATGACCACTCATCCTCCACACTTCCCCATGTTTATAAAATCATTTCCAACTTAATGTATTTCGACTCGAAATAATTAATTAATTATCAATGGTGGATATTGCGGTAATATACCACATGGTATTGGCTCAAAAAAATTCATTCATATTGTATTCAAAGAATCAAAATCCATCTTTAAAGACCGTGTTTCTACCAAGAAAAATTTCATTTCGAATCATAGGTCTACATATCAAGTGTAGTTTATTCCATTATTCAATACACATGTATTATATAATGAAGATGATTTAGATGATTAAATGAATTAAATCATTGAGGGAGTTTCTTCCTTTGCTAATGAGTTTACCTAGATGAGTCTCGACACTGAGGAACACCCATGGTCGATATTGATTAGTGTAGTCATTTCACTAGAAAAGAACTAGTAGTACATGAATTTATTTTAAAAAAATTTAGTTGTACACCTAGAGCTAAAAAGAAAATTATCGAACTCAATCCATAGGTTCTCTCTCAATTCTTGGTCCTCCTTGTAGGCCACTGTGGGTTCAAAAATCCATATAGGATGATTAACCCTTCACATTATACTAGTTTTGAGGCAAAGGTTGTGAATCATATCAAGTCCCATTTCATTGGAAATGTTTAGTACCCTATAAATCTTTCCAATATTTCCCTGGTCAAAAAAGAAGAACATATATAACTACAACTACATTGACTTTAAGGAATTCAACCACCATTTCCGTAATATTGAATTTTGTCTTCCAATAATAGAGATGTTAATCGATCCTACTACAAGTTCCAAGAAACTATCCTTCTCAGATTGGTAAAATGGGAATAACTAGATCTGCAAGGACCCCAATAATGGAAAAAAAGCCACTGATTTGAGAGAATCATAGATAACATTCTTGTACTATGTAATAGCATCTAGTATGAATCATTCTGGAGCTACCTAAGAATTTATAATGAATATTATATCCAAACATCACTTATAGATATTGGTGGAGTGATATATGGATGATTTGGGTGTCAAATCACACCAAAGTAAAACAATCTCATTGATCCTAAGAAAGGGTTGACCTTTTTCAACTCTCATCACTTGGAAATGAACCCCATAATGTGTGTGTTTGGAGGTTCCTCTAGAATGTTCCTCAACATATTGTCTAATATAGAGGCATCAAGATCGATCCAAAGATGATCAAGGATAACTATCATATTCCTATTTTGTGTAACTTATGAGATTTGTGAGGCCCCCAAGGCTACAAGGAACATATTTGATGATTATCATAGAATATATTCTACAAGTTTATACCCTTTTCAAGACACATGAAAAAATAACCTACCTGCTAGATAAAGACTATTAGGTCACATTTGAGAATATAATGTTGTATATGCCCCATCTTCCGGACCTAATTCCATTTATCCTAGGGAATCTGGTCATCCTTCATGTGACCATATAGGAATAGTGCCTTGGACCCCTTCTTTATTAGTTTAGCAATGAGTGTAGGATGTAAATATTTCAATTTATATGATTAATGTTACTAATCATAACGAAATGATACTAAAAAATTTTGAAGAATATCCTCACGTCGGTCTTCACAATTAAAAATTTATAGAACTACCTGTTGAAATATGCATTACATCTAGTGTCCGTCATAAATTCAATGAAGTGCAATATCAACCGTCCCATTTTGATGGGTTGATTGGCATGTTGGGTTGTAATTTGGTGTAATATATATATCATGTTTTCCCTTAAAAGTTATCAGGGGATAAGAATATGAAGATTTCACAGCCATTCATCTGATACCCAAGGAGATAACCATAAATTTTTAATTTATAGATGGGTATATCCTTTCTATGAATAAGATGGAACTTTGATAAAGAATTAACATTGATGTTTTATCATAGAGATTAATTGGGATAAGGCCCAACAACCCAATACTAAATATGGTGGGCCTTGGGATTCTCTTCATCACTCCCATAAATAAAATATTTCTAAAATCAATCATTTTGTTGAAAGGATTTACTAATAATAAGGTTGATGTCACGAACTAGATATGGTCTCTAGAAAAACTGTTACTGGAACCAGTCCATGGAATGGCCCGAAGGGAATTCCCTATCCCTATATGTAGGAAAACACTCCTCTGTATCATGAGTAATGGTTTGGGAATGATTATCCAGATTTTGGAATAATAAAACAACCAACAATAATAAAACTAAATATAATAATTCATTCCTAATACGCTTTATATAGACATCAAAATTTAAATACATGGTTTTAGGAAAATCTATAGAGGGAATAAATAAAATTTAGCTGAAAATATAACTCGAGAACCACCACATGAAAAGGGGTCATCATCCTCAAGACTTCTCCCCAACACTGAACCAAGGATGGAAGCTAACAACCCAAACCCTCATCTCCAAATACCTTGCCGTAACTTTTTTCAAACATAATCCAGCCGACATACAACCAACGTTGTATGTAGGATTAGAACCTAATCCCAATCAGAATCCACTAAATATATTCAATGTGATAAACATTTTAAGAAAAAAATCATACATGTTTTTATAAACACAAAATGTTAGTGAAAATTTAAAAAATGATGCATCTTCAAATGAGAATAGTTTTTATGGCAGCATCTTTATAAAATGGGAAATTTTGAATAAAACAGACATTATACAGTATTTTCTATAAAAAAAGACTGTATTTTGACAGGGAGTACCATATAGTCAATGATCACGAGTCATAGGAAAAATCCAAGGAAATAGCTAGTTGTGGGGCCCTAGGTACATCCAATCTCTATGTAAACGTATACCTAATCAATAACCATCTCATGCACAAGCCACTGGTTGGGAAAACCCCAATTCCCTAGTGGTCCCCAAACATCGTTAATTTTTCTTTAGTGTTTTCATTGGAAAACATGTTGTGTGAAATAGAAACAAAACCACTACTAGATCAATGGATTACTAGTCCTAGTCCACCCACTAATATACACCGGTTTCCCTCATTTTTCTCATAGATGTTACACATGTTATAAAGGACATTTTCACATAAAAACACCTCAATTGAAACATACACACATCAAAAAATACATATCATTCCATTTTACCCGTTGTGTAAATAAATAAACCATTTAAACCCATATAAAACAATTCTAGGTAGTAAAAAATGTGTTTTCACACCAAAATTCCATAAAAAAATCCCATCTCGAGGCCAAATTCTCTTCAATACGATACCCAAATAGATTTGGAATCCCTAAAAACATTTAATAAAAACATTTCATAAAATATAAAACATACCCAAATGATACAACATAGAAAAAACATCAAAACACCCAATTTCATCCCCAAATGCATCATTAAATTAAACACTCAATCAAAGCTACAAAATATGATTTTCACAACACACTAAATTAATGCAAAACATTCTAAAATCGTTAAAAATTAAAAATAAATTCATCCAAAAATGATTATCCATGGAAACACCTAGCTTAGACATCAAATGCCCATATATTTGTGTGAAACATCAACCACAACACCGCCGCACCACAAGGGGATGAAAATGAAACATAAACCACAATATGGGACCAAAAAAACCCAAAATCATACACTTGGTATGAAACCCTAGTTTATGGAAAATTTTAACACCAATAATAAGGGAATTTAATTCTAACGATATTGGAGAAAAATAAAGGTGGAATCACTTATATTAATAATTTTAATGTTTCCCCACCAAAATACCCTTCCAAAATGAGTTTCAAGAGAGGTTGGGGGATCTTTGGGGCCTTCCATGGTTGATATGGTCGAATGGGGGAAGAAATGGTCGAATTAGAGTTAATTATGGATTGAAAAAATTGGAGTTAAAAACATTTTTAATTAGCTGGACAACTGTGCATGGTTTTCCCACAACGTTTAGTAAACTGTATGGCCAAATAGTGTGCCCAGTTATGTCCACTCAAAACATGTCCAAAATATTTCAAATTCAAGGGGGTTATTTTGGAAACAAAAGGGTGGAATTTACTAATATAACAGAAGAGAAAAAGGTATCTTAAATGAATGATATGAATTTGAAAATTCCCTCCATTATGAAAATATTCCACCCCAGAAAGTCACCCCTGAGCTTGATTCGAAAACTAGAATGGGTACTCTTTCTTAACCCACAACATTTTCACCCTTGTCTAGTGCACATAATTACCATGATACAAATGGGACTAGAGTAGTTTAAAATACATCCCTTGAAGCACTATCTCATGGGAATCCACAATTCCCACTGGCCTCTCAAACAATGATAAAGCAGGATTTATCTCTAACTCTTTCCAATTCAACACATGATATGGAGCAGGAAAATTGGTCAATTAGGATACATGGAATAATCCATGAATAGATGTAAACTATGAGGGAAAATCATACAGTTATTCTACCTTTCCAATGCTCTCAGTGATCTCAATATCTCTGACATACCTCAGCGTTAGCTTTCCCTACTTTCCCAAGCATTGATGACCCTAACAAGGGGCCACCTTCAAGAATACCTGATCATCCACTGAAAACTCTAGATCATGATTCCTCAAGTAGGAATCAGAATTTAAAGACTAAGATATCAATAACTAATACCTGATCAACTTGACATTTTCTGATCTCTCCTTCAAAAGGCTCATCCCCACAAATGAGGTCTCACTAACCTCAGCCCAACGCAGGGGGGACAGACAAGGCCGAATATAGAGAGCCTCAAAAGGATCCATTCAAATAAAGTATTGGTAATTATTATTATAATAAAACATTATCAATATGAAATGGTTGTCTCAACAACCACTAATGTCACAGACACATGCAGGGAGCTTGTCTTCCAGAATTTGATTTCCCTCTATGTCAAACCATCTATTTGAGAATGATATGTAGTGATCATCTTAATATGTGACCCCAAAACTCTTGAATGTATTTTCCAAAACCAATAGGTAAAGGGGTGGTCTCTATCTGACAAAACTACGGATGGCACACCATGAAGCCTTACCACCTCCTGAATATACAATTGTCACAACTCATCCACATCAGTTGTATCTCTAATCGGAATTAAGTTGGCTAATTTAGTCAGATAATCAATCACCACCCAAATAGTGCTATTACACAGAGGTGTATGAGGTAATCCAACCATAAAGCCCATGAAATTCTCATCCCACTTCTTTGTAGGAATGGGTAATAGCTTCAGAAAACTAGAGGGCCTATGATTTATTATTATCACCTTCTAACAAGTATTACACCTCGATACAATATCAGTGATATCTCGCGTCATACCTAACCACCAGAACATTCAACGAACACCATAGTACAATTTTGTGTCCCCATGATGAATGTCCCACTGATAATTGTGGATATTGAGCATTACCACCTTCCTCCGAGACAACAGAACCACTTAACATCCCTTGATTCACAACATTCCCTGGGGAGATGAAGACTAATCAGAAGACTTCCCCCCACCATGAAGAAACTTCATCAACCACTGAAATATATCATAATTAGGCTACTCCTACTTAATCTACTCTAAAAGTTAAGGGGGTAACTGAACACTTTCCATGAACACACCTATATTGTGCTCCTTGGTCTCCATATGCATCTGCACAAGGAGTCTCATCAGAGTCCACTCATCATTGGACTTCCTAAAATCCTACACTACTAATTTTATAATTAAGGAATCAGCAACCACATTACCCTTTCTCATGTAATTGATGATTTCAAAATCAATCCCCTCTATGTACATGGTCCAACGGTGTGGCCTCCAAATAATATCCTAGTGTTAGAAAATGTATTCCAAGCACTTATGATCATATTAGACCACGAACATCAATTCAACATGGTTGGGACATCATGTATTAAAAGAATAAATCACCTCTAATAAATCCAATTCATGATTTGGGTTGTTATTTTCATGTAATCAGTGTTTCCAAGAGACATATGCCTCCACAAGATAACCCCGCATAAGCACAAACATGAAACCCATACTTGAAGATTACAATACACCACATAACCCTTTCTAGATTATGGAAAGATCAACATGGGGTGGATGTCAACCACTACTTCAACTCCTCAAAGGATGCCTGGCATTCTGACCCCCAGACAAACATCACCCATTTCTGGGTGAGTGAATTAATGGGAGAAGAAAGCCGAGAGAAATCCCAAACAAACCACCTGTTGTACCCTTCCAATATGAGGAAACTCCTGATCCTGAAAAAATTCAATAGATACTCCCATGAAATAACTACACTAATCATCTCAGGGACCACTAAACTCCCATTCTATGAGATCACATTCCCTATAACTGTTACATTCTTGACCTAGAAAGTGCCTTTGGACAACATTTCGGAAATGTGATGATCCCATAGTGTTCTGAACACGATATGGAATTGTTGCTCATGATCATCCATAGGTTCCTAGTAAAACAAGATGTATTCCTCAAATACCACAATTAATGAGTTTAGATATCAGTGAACACCCTTTCCATGATCTCCATAAAAATCACTAGAGCATTGGTCAATCTGAAAGGCATGACCATTACTCAAAGTGGGAGTACCTTCTTCGAAAGGATGTCTTTGGGATATCCACATCTCTAACCCTAACTTCGTGGTATCCCAAATAGAAGTCTCTTTTAAGAAACCACTTCTCCCCCTTTAGCTGGTCAAACAAATCATATATTTGGATAAAAGGATACTGGTTCTTGATGGTTGCCTTATTTGGATTCTAGTATTCAATGCACAACCGGATGGATCCATCAGCCTTTATCACAAAAAGAACATGAGTGGCCCATGGAGAGATGCTTAAGTGAATGAATCCACTGGATTCATAATTTTCTAGTTTTATTATTAATAACCTCAACTCTGTGGGGGCCATCAAATATAAGGGAAGAGAAATATGTTTTGTTCCTGGTGCCAAATCAATCGATAACTCTAAATCCTGCTCCAGGGGAAATCTAAAATATAATTTTGAAATACTTCTAAGAACTCATCCACTACATGAGATAATCCACACTCTGAATAACAAAAATTTTCTTCTATTAAAAGCAGTGATAACTAGAAGTCAATATTTTATAACTCTAGGAGTGGAAGTCCCACACAATCCAACCGAGGATCCCATTTCCAAATAAAAACCTAAGGACTCCATCTAGGTTCCATGATACTCAGCTACAACCTATAACAATAGATATGAGATTGAAAATTCACTATCCAACCCATGCATAGGATTACATCTAATGGGTCCATATCTAATACAAGGAGGTCCCACTCCATCTCAACCCTTGACACAGAAAGCACAGACGATGGACACCTTAGACCATTATCTCTCTTATTTATCAATGTTGTCACCAACTCCATTGTGGAAGACAACATATTTGTGAGAAAATTCACCATATTCATAATAGGAATTGAGATAAAAAATAGAACCATGAGTATCAGAGATAATAACAACTAAATAATAACAAATCAAAATGGTGCCTCATACAGTCAAAGGTCCAATATCTGATCCAATTGGTTCTCGATCATCAGAATAAATATGACTCCTCTCTATATAATAATGGTTTCATGCCAATGTCTCTCTTATGAATTATCACTACCATAAGATGATATGAACCTTCTTCCATGGCTTCCAAATTGATATCCCACTGTCCTCGACAGTGCTGACTAAATTGGTGCTCCCATAGAAGCCACTGATCCTATCTCACTCTGGAGTGGACGTGCCCCCTCCGAAAGGTTATGCTAGATCCCCATAGCTCCAAATAGAAAAATACTTCTCAGATAATATTTAAATGTAGGTCAGGTGTGCCCTAGCCTCCCAAACTGGGGGTACACAATGGACCTTGCATCAGAAGTCAAAGATGAAAATTACCTAGGAGGATGTCTGGAACTACCACCTCCCATATTCAACTAGTCCTCTCGCTTCCTTTTCATCTCCAATGAACTACCACTTCCCATCAATCATACTATCCTAGAGAAACTAGTACACCCCTTATAGTAAATCACTACCATACAATTATGATTAAACACTTTAGCATATGTATTGAACATAAAAAGCAACACCTAAAAATATATCTTTAACCATAGACCCTTCTCGATATTCATGGCCTTCAACTTCACATTGGAGAACATCACATTGTTATATCGAACATTCTCAGTGAAGTGGTTAAAAAATTCCATCCTAGACAAGCCCCTCATATACAAGCTTCATAAACTCTTATGGAATGGAATAATCCAAAACATCCTGGAATTACTGTTCATTAAAGTTGACCATGATGTCCTTCCATCTCCCTTATTCATGCTTCCCGACATGAATCACTAATGTCCACCACCATCAACTAGGATTCTCTAATAGTAAAGTATAAAATTTCACCCTAACATATTTAAGTGTGTCATAGATCTCGAACATGGTTTTGATTTTATCAATCCATTCCTCTTTTTCTTAGGGTTCTGTGCTACCTCAAAAAGTAGAATGCTTGTTCTTCAAGAACTGCTAGTCATTTTCCTTCCTAGGAACAGACTTATCAACCCTATATTGTGATGGATTTGGAGCCACTACCTATCCTAGTGATTTTATTGCCCGAACCATATGTTCTAACAACCTTTGATCAAGCGGTAAGGGAGAAATCTCTATAGATTCCCCTCGTGGGTGTAAGGGAGGTATTTGGGGAGGAATGTCACAAAAAAAATGAAACAGTCATAATCGAAAACATCAGTACACGAATTCTGAAAAATTACACCAATATCATAAAATATAAGTAATTAAATTTTGTCACTATAATATAATAAACAACTATATCACTCCCACCCAATGTCTGCGTGCAGTCAGCAACCCACGTGTAACACCTGGAAGAGAAGTAAAACAAACAATCCCAACATCCCTTATAAAATCGAGGTATTTCATGGGAGGTATGGTCTAGACACCCTACTCGCATCTAAAACTCTGATCCCCAAAAATCCTATTTCTTGTCTAACCAGACTCATCCCAAAAAATAACATAACCCGCGGAGTGTAACCATCCCATGATACTATTTTTATCATAATTACATTCGGTCTTCAACAAAACGGACACCTAACCTAGTCCATGGAATGGTTTGAAGGTCGTTCCCTATCCCCACAGGCTTGAAGAAGTTCCTAGGTATGAGGAATAAGGGTTTGGGAATGATTTACCCGATTTTGGAAACTCAAAACCACCTATAACAAAAAAATGAATCTAAAAGTCCATCACCAAAAAAGTTTAAATAAAATTTATAATTTAAATACATGGTTTTATAAAAATACCATGAGCGACACAACACAAAATTATCAACAAATACAACTCAATAACCAATACATGGAATGGGTTCATCATCCCCAAGCCTCCTCCACAACACTGCACCAATGATGGGAGATAACAACTCCCACCGCCATCTCCAATGACAGTTCCATTAACTGTGTCAAACATTATCATGTCCACTTACCCAAAATGGTATATTTAGTGTTTGATTCTAATCCCAATTATATTTCACCCAACATATTCCATGTGATAAGAATTTTATGACAAAAATCTAGCAGGTTTTTTTGAACAATAAATTCTAGTAAAAATTTTAAAAAGGATGCAACTTGAAATGAAAAAATATTTTTAGGGATCATATTTGAAGAATGGAAACATTTGAATAAAAAACACATTCTACTTAATTTAACATAAAAATGCATCGTATTCTGATGGTAAGTGCCATATGGTCAATGATCACTAGTCACAGGAACACCCCTAGGAACTGGCTCGATTTGGGGCCCTAGGTACATCGTATCTTGGTGTTAAGGTATCCATAATCAATAATCATTTCATTCATGATCCACTAGGAGGGAGTAACCAAATTGCCTTTTGGTCCCCAGACATCATCAAAGTTTAGTTATTGTATTCATTTTCAAACCTTTAATGCGAAATAGGGATGATACCATTTCCGAATCATAAGAATAATAGTCCTAGTCATCCCACCTAGATACACGGGGTTCCCTATTTGTGCTCAATCAAGGCACATATGTAATAAATACCATTTCCACATAACGACACCACTTATTAAATATTGAAACACCAAAAGTTGCCTTAACATGCCAATAAACCCCTTGTGTAACTCAGTAATCTATTACTGTTTTTTATAATACAATTCCATGTATTTAAAAAAGGGTGTAAAAACAAAATTCTTTTCAAAAACACTATTTCAAGGACGAATGCACATCAATACCATACCCAAAAAAATTGGCATCCCAAAAAAATTTTATTAATACCATTTCATGGATCATAAAAAAATCTAAAATGATACAATATCGAAAACACAAGGAAAACACCCTATTTCATTCCAAAATGAAACATTAAAATTAAACGCACAATCAATACTACCCAATAAGATTATAGAAGCACACTCCATGGAGGAAAAAAATTTAAACAGGTTAAAAATAAGGGTAAATTCATCAATGATTGTTTATCCATGGAAACACCTACCTTAGATGTCAAAAAACCCCAATATTTGTGTGAAGCTTCAACCAAACCACCGTGGCACCACAAGGGGACGAAAATGTACCATAAGCCACAATATTGGACAAACAAACACAAAATCATAACCTAGGTATGAAATCCTTATTGCTGGAAATTTGGAACTTGATGAAGAATTATAGAAACCCTAAGGAAATGGATGAAAATGATGGAGGAGTCACTTACTTGAAGAATCTTGATGTTTCCCCACCAAAATCCAATTAAAAAAGGAATTCCAAGAGAGGTTGAGAGAGAATCGTATCCTTATATAGCTTCTAGGTTTGAATACGGGATGCAATATACGAGATAGGTTTATTTTAGTAAGGGAAAATTGGAATTAAAAATTATTTTTAATGATTCGGACCATTGTGCATGGTTTTCCAGCACGATTTTGTAAATCACGCAGCCAAACTATGCCCCCAGTTCTTTCAACAAGAAATCATTTCCAAAATCATCCAAATTCATGGTTTTATGAGGGAAAACATAAGTGTTATCTTATTACATGAAAAAGAGAGAAATAAGTAACATAAATAAATATATAGATGTGATAACTGAGTATGAGGATCTGATCATTATGCTTGAGTTGGCCCCAAATATTGATGTCCCAACATTTCATGTGTAGGGATAATCTTAGATACTTATCAAACAAATCATTGCATATTTTTTTGCAATGTAATATTAACTCTTCTACAAACTAGATTGGAATTATGAGTTGATGACCTAGTTACCTTCCCATCAAAAGGTAACACATGTTCCCGGATCACCAAATGATTGACATGATGCATTAAAAATATATAGAACATCTCTTAAAGTGACCGAAAAAGATGACATAGACATTCATGGGGCATGTTAGGGTCATATACCCTTTAAATTATGGTGACATCATCTGATAGACCATGAATCTGTATTCCAAAACAATTATAGTTGGGATTTTGAATTCCCAATAAGATGTTAATATACATGATTAGAAGACTCCCTTCATAGAGAATCTCTAGATCAATATTATTCATCTAGACAGAGTTGAGGATGAATTAATCTATTACTGTGAAGAAGAATTAACCACATGGGATAGAATTAATCTAGAATAAACCCTTTATATATGTGGGTTTGACGTAATCCTCATATGTTACCTCCAATGGAAGGAGATCCCTTAAATTACATAAGAGGTCTATGTTGGGTAATATGGGGACCAAAAAAATAGATAGAATAATTCTATGTTGATGAGGATGTTGGGTTTTTTTCAAACCATGGTCCATGAATACATAATGTTCGCCATGATATTTCCCACATTCTATATACATGCCGACTTCTTGCAACATCCACTATAGTGTATTTATGTCGCCTTGTACTCTAATCCCATCGTTGTATGTGGACTCTCCCTACCCACCAGCCAAACCTCAACAATATAGGTTTTTTATAACAACCACAAATTTATATTCAATGTGGATAGAGTCTATCCCTATAAAGTAGATTAATTTATAGTATATGATCGAATTTCTCAAGTGATGCATCATATTTTTTTCTGGTATTCCTTATACCATTCCCAATGAAAGTAAAATTAAATTAAATTTTGTCGAGCTAAATAATCAGTATTCCAAGAATAAAATTTGTCCAAATACACATCCCACTATTTTGAATAGGATTATGGGAATATTAAAGCCTTAAATAAAAGCAATCTAGGATCCTACTAAATATGATAGGTCCAAATAAGAAAATTTGTACTTATGATCCCTCTAATACCCTCTATACATGTCATATTATGACTATAAAGTCAACCCATGTGACACTATACTCCCTAGTTTATGGAGAAGAGGCAATTATACCAATCAAGTTTATGTTTTCATTGACCAATAAATTCATTTACAATAATTAGACAAAATACTGGATAATTGATGTTTTTTGGCCGAATTAGAATCCCTTACGGAAAATAGCCTCCAGTCATTGCATAACCTAGAGAGGTATCAGAATAAGGTGGTGCAAGAATTCAATAAATTTTCCTCCACTTATCCTTCAGTTATGGTTTTATGGTTTTGGATCTTTGGACACTGATGACACTAGGGATGTATATATTAATGTTATAATATAGATGGGATGTATGTTACATCATTCATAATGTCTAATAAATTGATGTATATTTATTTATCACCAAGGAAAAAGGTAACATCATGCCTCCCACCAATTCATGGTCCCTCAGGAGATACTTCATATAAACCCCTCTCTAGTCTTAGCTATCAAATTTTAAACAATAAACCCAAACATCCTAATCATGTGATGTAAAATAATATGATATCTTCTTAGCTATATGAAATTAAACAATAGTATTCTGTATGAAAAAATCATAAGATGAATCATGTAATGATTCAAGGTTTCTATTTTGATAATAGTGATACAATACAAAAATAACATGGAATCATTTATGCACAAGCCATGATTATACCATTGTCCTGTAAATGTAACATTAAACATTACAGATCCATGATCAAAGTTAATTGACCTTAAAATGTAGTAAGCACATTTCCTCAACATATCAAATTAAACTGTGTGTTAAACATCATAATAATTGGATGATAAAATATATGGTCCACTTTACCTTAATTATACATGGAACTATAGATGTCTTGATCCCTCGAACGAGGGACCCCCTTTCGGTGTCATAAATTTAATGTTCTGCACTCAAAAACTGTATGTAGCTTGATTCCCACCTTGGTGGGTGAATAAGATAATATCTCCCCCATTTTTATATGTATTTAAATTATTTAACCCATCCAAATTTACCAATTTTAACTTATTTTCATCCATTTTGGATTTAGGATGTGTTTTTTTCCAAAATTTGAAAATTGATTAATTTTGGAAATTTTGCATATTTTAATAACATTGGTATTTTTTGAATAAAATTTGAAATATAGATCTAATTAATTTATTTTTTAAGATTTCTTTATATTTTGGATACAAATTTGACTTCTATACCTTGAGCTAATCAAGCCATATAAATCCCCAAAAAGATCCATCAAATTGGAAAATTATTCAATCCATCCACTTGGTCACCACGTTAGTAAATTAACAATAAATTTGGCTACAAAACTCAAATTAATGTGATTCTAGTTGTAAGTGAAATATAATTCAATGAATCATGTTTCTGATAAATTTCAATGATTTGATAACTCATTAATGTGGTTAATAAATTATCAACATTGAATTACCATTTTGGAAACATTCGAGCATAATACAATTTCAGAGTAATTGGGTAATAACTTTTGATACACATAGAGAATGAAGATAAATTTTTTCGTTCAAACACCAAGAATGTTTTGCAATAATTTCTATAATTATAAAATCGATTATTTGGCCAAACCAAGGTGTTACCATATGAATTATATAAAAAATACATTCTAGAGTCAAATTTGCAACCCCTGACAACCAATTATAACTCAAAACTCATTAAATGGTCTGTTATGACAACTGAAGGCCTGTTTAATTCCTATAATTAAGATAATATGGGTTAATATATTGGAAGATAGACTGGAAATTTGTGTTTTGGATGATGACTCATGTTTATGATTTATCTTTTCATTGATTTTTTTGTTTTGTTTTTCCCAGAAAATACATGCCACTTTTTTATTAAAAATATTCGATTTTATTCTTCCATACCTGTTTCACTTCCAAAACTAATAACATTCACACTATATTCTATATTTCCACCGTGATATATTTTTTACTTTTTAATGAAATGTGATTTACAGGATGCTTGACCATGGGGGAGGATTCATAGTGTTCTTTGTTATTATGATTCAATTCAACATGGATTTATTCTATTGTTTGTGTATAAAAGTGTATTGAACATGGTGTGGCAGTTTTTCACCATGGAATTATTTCCAATTCCATTTTTTTCATCGATTCATTATTTTTTTGTCCATATCTCTAGAAAACCCTTCATACAATAGATTTGGGTTTAAGTTAAGAGATTAAACAACATCTAGTGGAGGTGGATCTTTTAATAATATCATTATTGGTTGAGGTGTAATCATAATTGACCATTGAAGGAGGGGTGGTTTGGTGTGCCATATTAATTCTAAACTCACACACTCAATAAATCAAAAAAATTAATTCATTAATGAGGATTATCAAATTAATTATCAAATTTAATTTAAACAATAAATAATTATAGAATAAACTAATGTTATCAATCTTTGAACCCATATATTTATTTCTAATAATCATTCTATCATAATCATGATTTAAATTTTTAATCAGCATTAAATTATTTTAGTTTCAGGTTTTCTGAAACCCCCAATGCCAATATTATCAAAAATAATATAAAAAAATTGACTATGTGAATTGTAATCATTAATTGAAACCACTATTATTCTCTTAAATTGAGACAACCGCTATCAAATAGTTCATTATTTTAGGAAAATAAATTTTCTTTTTTCTTGCGCTATGACATGAATGATTAAAAACTGGAACTGTTTTCGGGGTTCTCAATATATATTTCAATAACATTTTATAAATTCATAATTTTGTAAATATTTTTCTTTATTTTCCTTATTAACAAAATCAAAAAAAATATTTTCCCATGATGATTTCAAAAGAACATTTTTTTAATTCATAGAATAGTTACTCACATGTTCAATAATAAGATGTTTATTATAATGATCAAAATGGTTGGGATAAAAATATGAGTGATAATTTGGATGAATTAAAGAGAAAATAGAATGATAATATGACTACTGTTTTACATTAATGGAGTAACTCGACCCTGAGCTGGAGTAAGAACCTGATGTAGTGTTGTAATAAATATCACCAATTGTGATTGAAATTGGAGAACCTGAGGAGGTAAAGGAAGAGGTACCTAAAGATTAATTTTTTTCTCAACCATTTCAATGATAGATGGATGAAAAATAAAATCTTGAGGAGCTACATGTGTGATATATACTTGAAATAGATAATATCTAGAATGAATGTGAGGAAATAATTGATCTCCAAAAACCATATAGAGTTAAAGAGAAACTACCATTGCATATCTCCCTAGATATAGAGTAAGAATCTAACCACGTGGTAAATTTTTAAGAACAAATAGAGGAAAATCACTACCTACCTCCATCCAGTGATGGAAAAATCTAAGAGGCACATTTCATTGAAGCAGTGATTCATGAAGAACCCACTTCAATAGTTGGTAAATTCTTAAACAAAAATAATTTAGTTTTTTTGGAACTAATTTTACAATTAATCCCAACTATATTGAATTTTCTAAATCCGATGACTCTTATTATGACCTGGATGATAAAGAGGAAAATGTTATTTCACCTTTTTTGAATGACCTGGAGCTCCCTAAAAAAATTTATTATTTACTAGAGGGAGTAAAAGTAAGGATCCTATTATTTTTTTAAAATAATAATAGATATACAATGCCGATAATAAAAGGGATGATTATGAAATTAATTTTTATAATTTAATTTTTGACTCTCCCATGAATATTCTCTTAATACATCACATCTAGAGAAACCACTAGATTGTGAAACATATGTTTCGAAAGAAGAGAAAACTGAGATGTGGTTACATACTTCATCCTACCCCCGACGCTCAAGTATTACAAAATTGAGAAGGAGGAATATATGGTGTACTCTATACATGGAATTCTCTTCAATAAAAATAATGAAATGAAAGAAGGGAAGTAAAAATTGTGATGGTTCAAGTCGGAAACACTCCACCCATTGAATGATTATGGATAATAGCTAGTACTACCCTTCTAGAGGTAGTAAAAATTCATGTCTCACATGGGGGATTATACCAAGATTTATATTTACATAATTTCAATGAATTTAAATTTAATTTTTATGAATTAGTCCAGCATACAGCCCAGTCTCTATTTTCCATTGAGTTTAAATGAAATGATCCATGTGTTTAATTGAAAAATTTTATTTTTTAGGATTATGATGGATGAAGGTAGACCCAAACACAGTATGAAGAAACCCAAATCTTTATTTCTAAAGTAATCTCACATTTATTATTTATCTTTCAATCTCCCTAATTTTTTCCAAATATTGTTTTGAGCATTAAATTGAAATTTCATATCCACATATGAATTATTACTTTACTGGACTTATCTAGAAGGAATTATTTTCTTATTAATATTATGATTCCATGTTTAATACATTAATGTTAATGAAATTGAATGAGTAAAATGAATAATTGGACGATTAAAGTGAATCATGGATATTAATATGAGTACTCTTGATTTGAGGGAATTAATTGATTCATGTAAATTAAATTTTCCACCCTTGTATTCAAGAATTTAATTTCATAAATTTATTTTATTTGATTTTTTATTATTAATGATTCCTTGAGTTATTTTTCAACGTCCTAATTTACATTATTGACAAGACTTCTAAACTAATTAATCACTATTTTATTATTCAGAATATTTCATGAATGATATTGGGACATGCCACCAACTATAACTTGAATTTGATCTAATCAATGAAATGAATGTAAAAGAACACGTTTAAAATTATTGAGGAATATTTTGAAAAATCACATATCATTAAAAACCCATAATTACATCAATACATCTTTATAATACAAGGAATATGAAAGGCTGGTATATGGATGAGCTATCTTTCAATCCATTTTTGGCCATTCCTATGAAATCTTTGTATTTTTCATCATATTTTAAGGATGAAGTGTGGTGGAGAAGAGATTCATGGTGTAAGGGAAAAAATAAATTTTACAGAATAAGTGTATGTGTGATATTAGGGTAATTAAGATAGGTTTTTTATTTATTCAATGTACTTAATAGTTTTTATTTCTTGAAAAAAATGGGTTGTGACTTAGAAGAATAAAAAATCATCATCTCCATACCAATGTTTTTTATCATATATATTTAGGTAGTGGTTCTAGGGTTTAATCTATGCAGAACATTCAAAAATAAATAAATGAAAAAATGATACTTTAAAATAGAAAAAAAAGTAGACAAAAATTCAATAATGTACACATTATTTTTTATTCTTTTATTAATCAATACCGTTACATTGAGTTTTGTGTAAATATGTGTTGCAAAATTGAAGGGAATAATTTCATTATAAATTTATTTTTTATGTTATCCACTGTAGTTAATATATAATCCTCCTCCTTGAGACTTAATTTTCAAACATCAATTCCTACCAAACTTATGTCCCAAATTTATTTAAACCTTCAATGAAAGACCTAATTATTTTAGATTACATCATTATTTACAAAGTGGACAATGTAGTTCCTTTACTATAATACGTATAAGAATCATAATCTCATGATATGAGCAAAGCTACAATCGATTATTATCATGATATATGAGATAAATGATTCAAATGTGAGGTAAACCATGATTTGGCATGTTTAACAATAATTTATTGAGGACCGTGAATGAATGAATGGAAAAATTCCATCAATATTATAAAGGGAATAGTAAAATAAATAAATTCATTGTTTCATTGAAAATTTAGAAATTGAATTAATATTTTATGTGAAATTTGATAATATTATTGGCATTGAATTTTTCTTATTTTATTTATTTAAAATTTGAATATTGGTAACATTGAATCCATTTTAAATTTAATGTTGTGATTTTATGCTTAAGGATAAGCATAATTTACGTGTGGTCGAATTGATATAGAAAATATTTTAATCATTTTTTATATTAAGTTACTTTTTTTATACCCTAAAATTTTATCAATTTTAACTTATTTTAATCCATTTTGGATTTATGGTGCATTTTAGGGAAAAATGGAAAATTTTGGTAATTCTATATAATTTATATATTTTATTAACATTGTAATTTTTAGTATATTATTTAAAATATTTATCCAATTAATGTAATAATTTTTTTAGGATTCCATTATCTGTTGGATAGAACTTTTTCTTCTGGGCCATGAACAAATTAGGCTGTCTAAAGCCCCAAACAAATAAAGAAATTCAAAAAAATATTCTAGCTGACCACATAGACCCCACTTTAGTAAATTATTAATACATTGGGAAAAAACTCAAAAAAAATGTGATTCTAGATGGATGTGGAAATTCAATGATGGATGTTTTAAAAATATTTCAAGGATTTATTAACTCATTAAGGCGCTATTGGATTCTCAACATTGAATGCTGATTTTTGAAATGTTCATACAAATTATAATTTCTGTTTAATTAGAAGATCAAGTTTTGTAAACATGAATAATGAAGCTAAAATTTTGAGGTCAACTCACTACATATTTTACAAAAACTTTATAGAAGAATACAATTGATTATTCGGCCAAACTGAGGGTTTACCATGTGGAAACTTTTGAAGAGTCATTCTGTAGTAAAATTTTCAACCATTCATGACCCATTATGACCCGAAACTCATTCAATGGTCAATTATGACACCATTCTCCCTCTAATATTCAAATAAATAAGTTTCTAGGGTTGATTAAAGAGAATATCAACTAGAAATTGAGTTTTTAGATGATCGTTGCTTCTTAGGTTTTTTCTTTTCTTTTCATTTTATTTTTGTTTCCTTATCCCATGTAACACATGCATATTTTTTATTAAAGTGTTTCCCTATTCATATTATATCCTTATTTTTCTTCCAAACCAGAAATTATTTTCCCTATATTCTATATTTATTTCATGATATCTTTTAAATTTTCAGTGGAAAGTGATTAACCTCTAGCTTGGACATTAGGTAGGTTTCACATCGTTCTCAATTATTTCTCTTTAATTAAACATATATATATTCTATTTTCGGTAGATGTAAAATTACTGCATGGGTGTGGCATTCATCCACCTTTGAATTAATTCAAATTCTATTTCTTTCTTGGATTCATTAATTTTCCATCACTTCTCTTAGGAAACCCCTTCATACGGTGGAGTTGACGTTCTCTTAAGGATGTACTGATATATGATAGAGTCATGTCTTTTAAGAATCACATTCTCAGTTGAGTTTCAGTCCTAATTTAAAATTAAAAGGGGTTTGGGTTTGGTGTGCCAAATGCATTATAAACTAACACAATAAAAAAATAAAGGAATGTAATTAATTAATGAGGTTTCATATAATAAAATATAATTTTTAATTTAAAAAATAAAAAAATAATGAATGAACCCAGTTTATGAATCCATGGACTAAGACCTTGCTTTTTAATCTACATTATGTCTGAATATTCTTTTAAATTTTCAATTTTCATTAAATTATTTCTATTTCATGTTTTCTATTACACCAAAAACCAATATTTTCATAAATAATATAAAAAAGAAAAATAATTAGACTTGGTGAATTATAATTAGTAATTGAACCAATTGTGACACTTCTCTAGTGAGACAGACCTGGTTAGCCTTTGTGCTACATTATGAAAATAAATTTTCTTTTTTCACATGATATGATAGGAGTGCATCAAAACTGGAAGTATTTCTATGGAGAGAAATAGTTCTTTCAATAAATTTTTCTAAATTCATAATTTTTAAATATTTTTTTCTTAGTTATAATTTTTAAAAAATATTTACAAAATGTATTTTGATGATGTTTTCAAATGACCATTTTATAAATTAATGGAATAGTTACTCATAGATCCAAGAACAATATGTTAATTATAGTGATATAAATAGTCTGGTTCATAATTTTAGTGATACTCTTGATGAATTAGGGTGAAAAATGTAAATACAATTTGACTATGTTCTTGAAGAAATCGAGAAACCCAACCCTAAGCTAGAGTAAGAACCAATGAGAGTGGTGGAAGAAATTTCCCCACTAATTATTTAAATTGAAGAACCTGAGGAGGTAAAAGTGGAGGTACCTAAATATTTATTTCTACTTAATCAATCATTTCATGGAGAGGGAGATGAAATGGAATTTCTTGATGAGGTAAAAGTGGGAGATTAACATCAACTGAATAACATGTATAATGAATGCGATGACCTTATTAATCTCCCCCAAACATGAAAAGAAGAAGATCCCCCACCATTTTATATCTCCCCAGATATGAATGAATAATCTACCAAATTGGAAAAATAAGAAGAATGGATGGAGGAGCCTGACTACCTACCCCCATCCAGAAATGATCAAGTCCAAGAGGCACCTTCTATTAAAGAAGTGAATCATGTCATACCATCTTTGCGTGATGATAAATTCAATAACTCAAAATATTATTTTTACTAATTGGAGTATTACACCCCAACTATTTTGAATTTTTAGAATCATATGCCTATTATTATTCCCTATAGGATGAAAGGGAAAAATAAAGTTCACCTATTGATGAACACCTACATCGACCTAAAGAAATTGAATATTTACTAGAGGGAGTAAAAGTGGAGATCATAAAATATTTTTTATATGATCAAGAGATATCCAATACTAACATTAAAAGGGATCACTTGGAAATTAATTATTCAAATTTATATTAGAATTTACCATTTATTATTATTATATAATAGAACCTATTGAGAAACTACTAGATTATGAATATTACAATAGACAAGTACCAATAATGGAGGAGGAGGTTACACACTTTATACTACCACTTCCATGAAAGTTGTACCACATTGCAAAGGGGGAGATCTGGTGTACAATATACATGGAATTCACCTCAACAAGATTAAATAATTGAATTTTTGGAAGAACAAAATGTGGTGGGTCAAGCCCAAGAAACATCACCCACTGTAAAATTATGGATAATAGATGGTACTACCATTCTGGAGGTAGTAAATATTTAGGGCCGCAAGTTGTATCGTACCAAAATTTATCTTTTCATGTTTTCTATGAATTTAAACCTAAATTTAAATTTTTTTTTGAATTACTCCATCATGAGGACCACTCCCACTTTTCATTTTGAGATTAAATGATATGATTCTGGAGATTAATTTAGTAGTTTTCATTTAAAGGATTATGATGGGATAAGGTATACCCAATCATTGGAGTAAAATGACTAAATATTTATTTCAAAAGGGTGGTCACTTTAATTTTTTTATCAGTAAATCTCTCTTTATTTTTTTCCAATATTATTTTAAACATTAAAATGAATTTTCATATCCTCGATTAAAATATTTCTGAACATGACTCTTTTAAGAGAAATGAGTTTATTTGGAATACTATGATTACATGTTTTAAATTTCATTGATAATGAAATTAAATGAATAAAATGAAAAATATGATGATTAAATTGAATCATGGATATTAATATGACGACTCATGATTTGACGGAATTGATTGGTTCATGTAAATTAAAATTACCAACAATTGTTTCTTGCATTAAACTTCGAAAATTTATGTTAATTGATTTTTTAGTGCTAATCATGCCTTGAGTGAATTTAAAATGTAATAATTCCCATTTTTGAGCGGATTTCAATACCAAGTACTTCCTATTTTTTTCTTAAAGAAAATTTCTTGAGTAATGTTGGGACATTCCACCTACTAGAACTTTCATTTTAACTTATCAAATATAAGACTATAAAAAATACAATTAAAATTTTTGAGGCATATTTTGATAAACCACATACCCTTAAGAGAAAAAATTTACATCAATCCTTCTTTATCCCATTGATTCGATGAGTGACCATTATAGGGATGATACATGTTTCAAACCATTTTGTCCATTCCTACCATACTCTTGGTATTTTACATGATATTTTAATATTTTTGTGTGGGGGAGAATAGTGTAATGGCAGAAGAGGTTAAATATATTTAAATGTCTTAGTGTGGGGTTTCTATTTTAGGAATAAAAAACATTTTTTTATTCAATCAATGTATTTTTTGTTTTCCCATCTTGAGAATTAAAAATATAAATAAAATGACTGGGGTTGTGACTTAGTTTATTCAAAAATCACTGCCACTAGAATGATTATTTATTCATATGTGGTTAGGCCATGGTTGTGAGTTCTATTGTATATATAACATTTAATAAAATCAAATAAAAAAATACGTTATAAGGATTTTTTTATTAAAATCCAAGGAGGTGAACATCATTCATTATGAATTAATTTTCCACGAACTTTTCTTTGAGTTTTGGGGAAATGTGGGTGGATAGTTTTAAAAGGATAATTTCATTACACATTTAGTTTTTATATCATAACTTGTACAAAAGAGGATAAACCAACTCCATGAGCCTTAATTTTGCAACATCAATTCCTAATAAACTTAGGCCTCAGTGTCATTTGAATTTTTAATGAAATCATTCATTATATTATGGGAGTTTTGTCATTACAATGTGTAGAATGTAGTTCCATTATAATAATATGGATAAGGAACATTTTTTCATGATATGATCATTAATCTATATGATTTTTATTATGAGATATGAGAGAAAAGATTCAAATGTGAGGTAGATCATGATTTTGAATGTTTAATAATAATGAATTGAGGATAATGAATGAATGAAAATAATAATTTTATCATTTTTAAAATTTCAAATGCAAAATAAATTAATTAATTGTTTCTTTGAGAAATTGGAAATTAAATTGATATTTTTTCGACATTTGATAATTTCATTTGACATTGATAATTGTTTTATTTTATTTCTGTCAATTTTGAATATTTGTAAAATTGGATCTCTTTGAAATTTAATGTTGAGATTTTATTCTTGAGGAAAATAATGATTTATGAATGGGGTAATTTATAGAGACAATATTTTACTCATTTTTTAAATGTATTTAAATTATTTAAACCCAAAATGTTTTTCAAATTTATATTACTTGCATCCCTTTTTTGATTTACGGTTATTTTTAGGCTAAAATGGGAAAATATCATAATTCTTTCACTTTTATTGGGTATAATAACTTGGTATATTTAGCATAACTTTTAAAATATATTTAAAATTAATGTAATTTTTTAGGATTCCTTGGTATGTGGGCTATAAATTTTTCTTCGGAACCATGTGCTAATTTGGAAAAATTCAAGCACACCTACGCCCCATGTATGATTTTTTCATGAAAAAATTTCCTATAATTTTTGGATGAGTTCATGTTAGATAAATTCCCTTCTTATTGCCCCAATTGTCATGTGACCCAAAATTGGAGCACACTTAGGCCCCCATTATCGATGATATATCCTTGTGCTATAGCCCTTAGGTCATGGAACTTCAATTTCTCCTAAATAATTAATGTTTCTTACAAAAACCTATGAATCCGCAACCCAATTCATCCTTCAACCAGACAGAGATGTGCACATGTTGAGTGTGTAGACACCACAAACATACTCTAGTTGGGATCACCTTCATGTCGATCACTTGCATAACCAGTATCATTAACCCTTAGGTATGATCCATTTAATACAAACACGTCTTGAAAAGTTTATTTTCTTCTGTCTATACAGAATACGATCCCTAATCTCAAAACCCTTGCATGCCACCTCATCCTGGATTTGTTTACACATGGTCCATCAAAATGAACCATCACATTTGGACCATAATCACCAAATGTGGAATCATCTTAAGAAAACACTCACCTTTACCTCTGAGGAGGGTTAAGGTCATATCCTTCTCTACTACTTGAAAATGCCTTCCTTATCTATACACCCTCCAATAGTCCTAGCTCTATGACTTTTAACTGCATGGCTCAACATCCTAGTTCATTAACATTAAAATATATGAAAACATCCTCAACACATGCTATTAAAATTTACAATACCCTATGTAAATAACATGGGATTCCCCTTGTATTAATCACATGGAATGATACCTCACCTCCTAGGAAACCCATATGAATGACACCCACAACATCCCATATTGTATCTCCTTTCAGGACATAAATCACCTTAATAAATTTAATTGAACTACATGGACCAGTATCATCATGTTACAATAAATTGTACAATAAATATTTTTGGGTTTTTTGTCTATGTATATTGACGTAATATGTAGGTCAACTCCCCAAATTTCAATCCAATCATACAAGGTACAATTCCCTAATGTTCATTCCAGACCCCTAATGTCAACATTAATTTTTCCACCTAGGAGGTGAAAACACTAAATTGTGATCATTTAACCTCAGAATGAACTCATTTTCACCCTCCAAACTCTTGGTCCCCACTTGATCTCATCATTTTAATGTGATTCTAACCACAACCTCACTAGTACACTGAATGTGTATATGGGTAAAGTACACACAGTATATAAAACCTATGACCATAAAACCTAAAAAAGACTCTAAACATGTGATCCAGTTCCCACAACACACTTAACATATGATTGGTCCCCATATGACCACAAACCTATGATCATGTCTCCATAAAAACCAAATCCTTTGACCCTTCCTAATTCATCAATACTGAAACAACACAAACAGATAGAAGATGCTAATGGTAATGATCCCATGATGCATTTATCCCATGGAATATTATTCCCGATAGTGGATGTGGGATGCATTGGGCTCTACACCTAATATTACTTACACATAATATTACATCGACTTCAAAAGATGATGAATTTATAGATTCCAAACACCCAAAACATCCATAGTTTTCTACATGTCTCAAATTTCAGTATCGGATCTAACCATTGGTTACTACCTTATTAGGATAGATATTGTGTAATAAAACAGTGTCTTCCTAGATATGGAACCAATAATGATATTCATAATTGTTGGTCAGAGTGGATACTCAAGAGGGGGTGAATTGAGTTTCAATTAAAATTTCTGTTAAAATATTTTTCATAAAATCCCCAAATTAAAAACTATGTTAAACTGTAGTGAATTTGTAAAACTGTAAGGGTTTGATTAAGTTCTAAAGAGATTGATTAGATCTAAGTTAATTTAATTATAAGGTTAAATTATCTTTTGAAACTAACATACTGATTTACAATAGTTACAAACACTTGTTAGATTAAATATCAAAGTTACTTTAAAACAAATTGTATTTCAAAGTAATTAGTAGCAAAAAATAAAGTATGTAATATACTTTAGACTTAAACTAAGATGCATAGAAGAAATTCTCAAGAGGTTCAGTCTCAAGCCAAGACTTAGTCCTCTCACAAAATTTATATAAATTTGATCCACACCCTGGATCTGGGTAAACAACAGTGTAAAGACTATCCAGGTACTATGACCTCTACAATAGTTCTATGTGGGAAATCAAAACAATAGCACACTGGATGTCCAGGTCTTACTTGACCTCTACTACTATCTACAGTTGGATACAAAAGAGTTATGGAAGGTTTGGGTGAGTATTTAGTGATCCTCTAGTTTAGCATAGGAGATAGTGTGTGTATAAAATATACATAGTACACACACTCCCTGAAATGTAAATAGAAGAATCACTAAGAGAGTAGATATGAGTTCAGAATGCTCTAGTGATTTGAAGTTCAGATCTGGACTCGTTTTGATTTGTCAGAAAAGCTTCTGAGTCCTTCTCTAGTTTTTATGGAAAACAGAGTGTCGTTTGCTTATGTGGTTTTTAGGTTCAGCTTGATCAGCTTGAGTGTATGAGATTCTCGTTGTAGTTCTTCACTCCTTTATTGATGTTTGTTTTTTTTTGTTCACTTCTTGTATGGATCACTTCGTGTATTTCTAGTGTTCTTCATGTATGGATGTAGTCATTCTGTATGCACCATTTTATAGCATTCTTTTTCCATTTTTTTCACCATTTTATGCAACTTCTTGTTGTTGTTTTTCCTTGTATATGTCCTTCCTTTTATTGCTTTCAGCATTGGAAATGGGAATGATTAACTTTTTACAGGTATGAGGTATGGTTACCTGACATGCTAACAACTATCATTAAATAACATTAATTGCATTAAAATCATCAAATATGACTGTTGATTAATAAATAATTAATGTTGAAAAATGTAGAGTTTAGGAACCAATGACTGGTAAGTCTTTTACTCAGTAGATTTCTGTCAGTTGATGTGTAACAATGGATTTGTATAGTAGTGAGATCCTATCGGTAGCTCTTTTTCCTTGTACCGGTAGATCCTTGTATCGGTAGCTGTTTCTCAATGTATCAGTATCTCTATGTACAGGTGACTCCTTCTATCGGTAGCTCTTGTTTTATCCGTAGATTTCTTATATCAGTGGCTCATTTGTATCGGTGGCTCGTTTTGTATTCGTGACTATCAGAAGACTTGTTCAATTGGTAGCTCAGCTCTTATCGGTAGTTATCTGTGTCAGTGGACATGATCTATCAGTGGCATGTTCTTATCATTGGACTTATACATACTGGTAGCTTTGCATATCGGGGACCTTTGTTTATCGGTGACTATGTCTATCGGTAGACTAAGTACCGGTAGATCTGTATCAGTAGCTATAAGCATATCAGGGACTTAATAATTATCTGCATTATGAAAAACATATCTGATTGAGTTTGAATTATTTCAAAATTCATATAAACATAGATAAACAATGATTAAAATATTTCAAATATTAATTTAATATTATTATCAACTTGATAATAGAAGGTCATATATTGAAATAATTAATATATAGATAAACATTATTTGGGATTATCAAAGTATGCGAAATCATAATTGGGATTATCAAAATATGTGAGTTCAACAATCTCCCCCTTTTTGATAATCACACCTTATGATATTATATGCCAAAAATAATTAGTAATGAATCAAAAGATATTGCATTAGATCGAATAGTATCAGAGAAAACAATGTATTATAAAACATATATAACAAAGATAAAATATAAAAAAAATGTACTAGAGGAAAATCAAGTAATCACATAAAAGATAGTATTACTCCCCCTTTGTCATAAAAGATATTAGTTCACCCATAGATATGTGTCCCTTAGATAGTATTTCTACCCCTTTGTGATAATAAAAAAGTGGGACAAGAAGGAAATATAGGAGAAGAGAAGTGGAATAGGGAAAAAGAAAGCAAGATAATATATATATCTTGGAGAAAATAGATACAATGAAATACATAAATAAAACAAAAATAAATACAGGTGATTCCTAACAAAAGTCTAAATCACAAATCAATCCACATCCTCAGAATGAGATTTCCCTTTGGGATCTAGAGAGGATTCAAGTGTGGTGGATGCAGGTGAATGATTCGGAACACCAGAGATGATCAGAGGTGGCTGAGCTACTGAAACTGTTCCTGGCCTGTATTGTGTAGCTCTCTGAGTGATCATAGTAGTAAGGCTTTGGATAGCTTTGGATGGAGTCATCTGAGCCGGAGAAGTAGTAGAGGCAGATGCAGGTAAATCACGAGGTACAATCACTATTCGAGCATCAACATGTAGGTGGTACTGATTTCGAGAAATATCTAGAAACACCTTCGTGTGGAACCTTCAGGCATTCATCCCACTCAATATAACAAGAATATATCTCCTTTTTATTCACGACTGATACCATTCTATTTGTGACTTCTGATTTCTCAAACCGAACATACTCATAGAACTGTTTTACCAGCTTCGGATATTAGGGGCCATTGTTGTTTGAAAAGCATTCTACACACTTCTGATCTTCCAGCACCTCATTAACTAGTGAATTACTAGAAAACAACCATTCCACACATAGCTCTTTTTATATCACAATAACTATATTTTGTAAATGCGGGTTCACAGGTCACCTCTCTAACCGTGTTCCACTAACACTGCTACTTCTTTTTGGGTCTGTCTTCTGCTTCTTCGCATTCACCTCATCAATGTCATCTCTGACAGAAGGCATCTTGGTTTTTTCCATTTCTGGTTCAAGGAACTTAGGGTTTTCATGAGATTCAGGAGATAAGGCTTGAGGGAAAAGGGCTTGAGGTGGATTGAGAAGTAATTAAGACTTAGTTGTATCATTTTGGAATCATAAAATAAATAACTATAATATAAGAAGTAAAGTATAAATGATACAGATTATGGCTGCAAAAAGAAGTTTAAAACATTGCATACTTAATGGTAGGGTATATCGGTGAGAATTCCTAATGGTGAGATCCACTAATCAGTGAGGTATATCGGTGAGGTTTCATACTGGTGAGGTATATCGGTGTGGTTTCATACCAGTGAGTTATATCGGTGAGGTTTCATACCGGTGAGGTATATAGGTGTGGTTTCATACTGGTGATCTATCATTACTAACTAATGTCTAATGTAACTTAACCTATCCAAACTTAATGGGTTAGTGAAAATGTCAGCTAATTGATGTTCAGTACCTATAAATTCAAGATTTATATCACATTTTTTGTAATGATCTCTCATGAAATGGTACCTTAAATCAATTTTTTTGGTCCTAGAGTGAGATGCAGTGTTCATTGAAATATTAATTTCACTAGTGCTATAACAATTTATAGAAAAATGCTTAAAATAATATCTTTAGTCCAAAAAATTGTGTTTCATCCACAGAATTTATGCACACCAACTACCAGCAGCTATATACCCTGCTTCAGTAGTGTAAAAAGCAACTGAATTATGTTTCTTACTACACCAAGACACAAAGGATTTTCCTAATAAATGACATGTTCTAGATGTGACTTTTCTATCAAACATGCAACCAAAAAAGTCATCATCTAAAAAACTCATTAATTCAAATGATTGTCCTTTTGGATAAAACAAACCCAAATTTGCAGTATGTTTAAGATACTTAAAAATTCTTTTAACAGTAATAAAATTCGATTATTTAGAATTAGCTTGAAATCTTGCACACATACACACACTAAACATAATATCTGGTCGACTAGCAGTAAGGTAAAGTAAACTTCCAATCATACCTTTGTAACATGTTTGATCCACTAGTTTCCCATTTTCATCAATGTCCAATTTACAAACAGTACTCATAGGTGTATCACTTTACTTAATACTATCCAAACCAAAACGTTTTAAAATATCCTTTGTATATTTATTTGATTAAAAATAATACCATTTTCATTCTAGAAAACTTGAAATCCAAGAAAATATTTTAGTTCTCCCAATAAACTCATTTCAAATTCATTTTGCATACTCTTTGAAAAATCAGTACATAAATAATGTTTAGAAGATCCAAAAATAATATCATCAACATAGATTTGTACTACCAAAATATAGTTAGAAATTATTTTTATAAAAATAGTTAGATTAGAAATCCCTTTAGTAAAACCTTTTGAAATAAGAAAATTGCTAAGTCTATCATACAAAGCTTGGGGAGCTTGTTTAAAACCATATAAAGCTTTTCATAGTTTGAATACTTGATTTGGAAAATGAGGATTAGTAAATCCAGGTGGTTATTCAACAAAAACATCTTCAATTATAAAACCATTTAGAAAATAACTTTTAACAACCATTTGATATAACATGAAATTCAGATGAGCAGCATAGGAAAGTAGAATCCTAATAGCTTCTAATCTAGCTATATGGGCAAAGGTTTCCTCATAGTATATTACTTTCTCCTGACTATACCCTTGCGCAACTATCCTTTCTTTGTTTCTAACTATATTACCGGATTCATCAACTTTGTTTCTAAAAACCAATTTAGATCCTATTGTCAATGTGTCATTAGGTCTGTCAACCAATTCCCAGACTTTGTTTCTTTCAAATTGATTTAGTTATTCTTGCATATACATTACCCAAAATTCATCATTTATTGCATCATTGATATTATTAGGTTCTAATGGTTAAAGAAAGGCTTTATGTTCAACATGGTTTATTAGAGAATCTCTAGTCCATGTCCCACTATCAAGATTACCAACAACAGCATCCAAAGGATGATTCATTAGAATCAAAGTTGATTTAGTAAAGGTAGGACTAGAAATTTTAGGTTATTTTCTAGGTTCGGGTTCACCAGGAGCAGATTCTGGAATGCTTCCAGAACTGGTTTTCTTTATAGCAGGTTCTTTGGTTTTATCATTACGGTCCAGAACTAACAGATCTTCTTCAAGATTTTCAACGGATGATTTGGGTTCATGTGGATCAGTTTCTTAAAAGTTGATGTGAACAGATTCTTCCACACATTTGGTTCTTTTATTGAAAACTCTATATGCTTTTCTAGATAAATAATAACCAAGAAAAATTCCTTCTTCACTTTTAGAAGAAAAATTGTCAAGATTATCCTTTGTATTAAGAATAAAAATGTTGCAACCAATAACTCTCAATTAATTAACCATAGGTTTCTTATTATTCTAAAACTCATAAGGGGTTTTCTTGAGAACGGGTCTAATGAATAATCTATTGATAATATAAAAAGATATATTTACAGCTTTATCCTAAATGTAAATAGGCAGGTCATACGCATTAGGCATAGTTATTTCAATTTCTTGAAGGGTTCTATTTCTACATTCTACTACACCATTCTGTTGAGGTTTTATAGGGGCAGAGAAATTGTGACTATAGCCATTGCGTGAGCAACAAGATTCAAACTCATGATTTTCAAACATACGACCCTGATCACTTCTCAGGGTCTTAATCTTAAGTCTACTAAGGTTCTCTATAGACTTGGAGTATTTAATTAAGTAAGAACAAGATTCACTTTTGTGATCTAAGAAGTATACCCTAGTATATATAGAAAAGTCATCTACTAAGAAATAGACGTAGTGCTTCCCATTTAAACTAGAAACTCTAAAAAGTCCAAACAAATCCATGTGAACCAACTCGAGAAGTTGAGAATTTGAGAAATATTTATTTGATTTAAAAGAAACATTATGTTGCTTTCCCTTTTGACAGGGATTACAAACGTTTTCCGTTTGGAATTCATGTTTAGGTAGGCCACTAACAAAGTTTTTTCTAGTCAGTTTTCTAGGTGAATAAACATTGCAGTGTCCTAGCATTCTCTGCTATATCCACGACACATTATGAAAAGAATTTAAGCAAGTAATGTTTTGATTAGCTAAATAATTCAAATCAACAGCATAAACATTTTCATTTCTCAAAGTAGAAAATACCAAAACATTTTTAGAGTTAAAAACATTACCATAATAATTTTCAAATTAAACAATAAAACCATCATCACACGACTGAGAGATACTTAAAAAATTATATTTAAGTCCATCAACCAATAAAAAATTGGAAATTAAAATTGAATTAGTGTTACCAATATGGCCTAGGCCGATGATCTTTCCTTTACAGTTATCACCAAAGGTGACATGCCCTCCATCAACTTTGTTTATGTTTTTAAAGCATGAGTAGTCTCCAGTCACCTGTCTTGAACATCCACTATCCATGTACCATAACATCTTATGAGAACTCTTCATGAAAGTCTCCTAAAAAGAATATTTAAACAGAAAATGATTTTGGTACCCAGATTTTCTTGGGTCCAGATAGGTTAGCAAGCAAAGATTTAGGTGCCTAGATTTGTCTCATGGGTCTCATATAATCTACAGAATCAATAGTTTTTGAAAAATAAACATTATTTGATTTATAACCATATGAATAACTAGTTGAAGCATATGAATTTACATAACTAGAACTAGCAGCATTCTGTCCAGATTTTTGAATAAATCTAGTTTAATAATCTCTCTCATTCAAGGTTGATAGACAATACCAGTGGTATATTTTGGTGCCACTTGTTTTCCTAATATTTATGTTAGAGTATCATTTCCATTTGTGAGTTTTTCTAAGCTCTTCCTTGTATCACCCCAAGCTTCCACCGTATGTTTCCCTTTGAATAATTCAATAGCTTGCATTGTACACAATTTTGAGATTCTAACACACTGTGACCAATGAAACTAGACGTTATGAATAGTAATACCCACTTTTTTAAAATTTATAAATTTTATCTCTCAAAATGGACTTCATTTTTGTATTTGTAATATCGAAATTACCCTAGGGTGAAATTTTGGTACTTTTTGGATAACTTTAATATTTTGATGAATAGTGAAAATTACTAAATTTTAATTAAAAACAAATTTTTTAATCAAAATAATTAATAGTGATAAATTATGAATTTTAGTGGTTTTAAAAAAAAATTAGAATATAATTTTACCGTTAAATACAATTTTGTTCACTGGACATAATTTTAAATTAAACAGGAAATAAAAAAGTGTCAATCTTTTTATATTTATTATTTCTTAAAAACACGCTTTTTGTTTTTACAGCAGGAATTAATTTTATATTAATTTCTTCCACTTTTTTGTTTTGAATTTGGAAGAAAGTGGATTCTATATTTGGAATCAGTATGTCTAAATTGTGTAAATAGGTATCTTTTGTTTTCAGATATTTTGAATAATTACTTCGGTAAATATTTTATCTACCACAGTTAAAGGGTAAATCCGGTAAATAATATTAAAAAATAATATTATAATAATAATAAATTACCCTAAAACATGGATTAACCTTATTGGTTGATACATTTCCGACCATGTGCATCATTGGGTCGATTTTGGGTCCCCATAGAGCCACTTTTAGGTGATAAGGACACTTTATATTAATTAAGTTAAAGTAAATACAAAAATGACAAAAGCATATATATTTTAGAAAAAAAAAATTCACATAGGGTTATATATGTTATATATTAGACTATAAATATTAATTAGAAATATAAAAATATTTCCTACATAATGGTATTTTATTTATAATTTTTAGACATTTAATAATAAAATTTATTTATGACACAATAATGATTCAATATTTTTCTTATTAATGAAAGAATCAAATAATTGGTATTATAAAGGTTAAAATAAATATAATTTGAAAGTTTTTATGCCATCCAAGAATTTTATTGGTTAATATGACATGTTAGGATTTCTTAAATTAATTATTTTCGAATTAATAAAGTTTTTACGACTTTAAAAAAAATCAATTCTTAAATATTTTCAAAATTGACATAAATAAATTTTTAAAATAAGTATTATATTATTAATTGATATTATATTCATTAAAATCTAAGTTACGGCCAAAGGACATATATCCTGATAGTTTTATCATTAATGGACCACTTGGGGGTCTCTTGTATGTATATAGTATGTTTATTAACTATATAATATAAAAATACAAAGTGAAAAGGTAAATGTAAATCTAATTAACTAAGAGTTAAAAATAAAAGATAAAGTTAATATAATGACCCAAACTTGTCTGAAGTCTATTGTTTGAAATTATTTCGACCCATCTCCACCTTATACTTTGAATAATCCACTTTGGAACCATTTGAAACCGAATGTGTTTTTATTATAAAATAAATCTTTTAGTTTTTTCTAAAGAGCCCCTCCTCCCCCTTATAAAAGGAAACCACTTCTAAACAAATATTCACACCTTCAAAGCCTTTTGTATCAGCCAATCCCTACCCATTTATTCTATCAACTATCCTCCCTTCTACCTAGAGGCCTTAGTTTGATTATAATTCCAACCTACAGAGCCTTTTTTATCAAATCAAAAGGAAGAACCCGAAGAAGAGATAATGTTTTCACCACCCTCTTTCAAGTTCTTTTCTTCTTCAACTTCTCTTTTCTATGTTATTCCCATTATAAAATAATAACTTCAGTATCTTATATATACTGTGATGTTATTATAAATATGGTACAACCATATTCATTATTCTATCAATCCTTTGAATGACATGTCACCATACGTGCGTACGTACGGCTTACAGTCTCCACGTCATGGTGTAATTGTTATTCAAAACATTATTATTTGGATGGGTATAATAATGAAGTGTAGTTCATGTAAATAATAAATATAACATGATAATTATTTTGTATATATGATATACTATCCAATTATATATTATTTTAACATCAAAGGAGTGATATTGTCACTCGTGCGTACGTACGGACTACCGTCTCCACGAACGTGATGAGATTCATTCCCCCATTGTATCCATGCAATTATAATTCTCATTTGATGATTAAAATTAATGTTTAAGTCCATTGTATCATTGTGTATATGAATAAAATACAAACTATCCATAACAGACATGACTTTTGAAACAAAACATTTAAAATAAAATGAGTAAGTTAACACCTGAAACGATGATAATACTAAGATATTATTAACGAAGCAATATTAAAAGATCATATATGATATCATATTAATTTATACGATTATTGTATAATTTCAGAAGAGTTATTTCACCATTATAAAAGATTTTAACCTACCTTCAACCAAAGAAAAGTACAAGGTAGGTGTTTATTTCACAATCTTTTCATTATCTGAGGTTGTTTATACATAATTATCTATTGGGACCTCTTTATCATCCACATCCATGTTTCTTAAAAATGTATTTCAAATAATTCTTACTATTTTACAGAATATGGGTTAATGTAATTTATACCCTTGTTTGATTTTTTATAAGAAGTTTATAAAGGAATGTTTCCGTCATTTTCCAAACAAAGTCTTTTTTAACATTTTTGACAAAATTAAGGTTAGAATCTCTTTTTAACATATACGGTGGGTGCAACTATTTTCTTGCCGTTATTAAATCTTCGAATCTTCCCTTACAAGCCTATAATAATATTTTCAAAGTAAATGTTTTATTTTATAATTATGTGACTTTTAAATTATTTTAAAAAAAGTGATATTTCTCTCAAATAGTTTTGATTTCATCTATGTCAACATCCTTTGAAGGATGTTAAGATTATTTGAAGTTGATTTATTATGATACAAAACTTCCATATTGTATTAAAGGTTTTGTCATATGTTTTATTGTGGATGTTTTATTTTTATACCATTCATGTTTTATGGAGAAAGTATTTACATTTCGTATGCTAGTTTTAATACGAATGTTTTTGTTATGTTTAAACCTGTTCATATGAGGAATGCATTGAACTTAGTAAGTGACTGGTGGATCCCTATATAGATCCTTGAGGCATCGGCATGTCTCATGAGACAAACTAGTGTTTTATCATGATGGCTTGACAAAATCTTATTTATAGTCTTGGCACGAAGCCTTGGCTACGTGGTTATGATAGTCTGGCATTATACATTCCATCATTATGAAAGTTGTTATTGATATTGCATGTGATTATTCGATTAGTAGAATATCCATGCGAATATTTAAATGGAATTATTTCATTTTATTTCTTCCCTATTATGCTGAATTTCAAGTTTAAAATTCTTTTGTTTGAGTTATACATTGCCTTAAATGTTTATGCTTATTTATGAAAGTTTCCGCTATATTTTTATCCTTACTGGGCATCTGATCTCACCCCTTTCTATGTTTTATTTTTCTCATGATTTGAAAAGTATTTTATGAATGAACTACAGGGATAGTTTGAAGGGATATGAGTGAGGACTATGAGGACTATATTGTTGTAGTTTTCATTTTATGATGTAATGTAAGACTTATGAATGTGTCTAGTGATTCCGAGGATACTAAACTAATAGGTCTTTCGAGACATGATCTTTTGTGATCATGCCAATGTTATGTAATAATGCACTGATTATGGGTAACTGGGGTCGGGGCGTTACAGTTGGTATCAGAGGAATTTTAGTACAAACCTTGGAAGCTAGATTTAGATAAACTCTGATTAGAACACCTAGACCTATGATGGACTTTGAGGATTAGTATAGAAAAACTTCCTAGAATTTTGGTATTGTAGAGATTTTGTGAGTTTTCCGAGAATTAAATCCTTGTCTAGATACGAGCAGGTTGAGGTGGCTCTGGCACAGATTTACCTAGGGGTAAAACCTGAAAACACCGCTTTGAGCTAGACATGAACAGGAACTGGTGCACGACAACGGGCCTTGATGCACTATTGGTTACCACACTCTTCGGGGATATACATAGGATAATTCTCATTTTCTTTACAAACCATTATGAAGGGTTTATGAGTATATACTTCCTCAAAGAAAACATTTTTCTTTTATTATGGATTATATCCATAAACTGTTCAATTTATGTTAAGTGTTTTACATGATTGGATTTAGGTATTGCGATTCATAAACTAATCTAGTGTATGTCATTGTTTAGAAATGGAACCTAGTGGAAGTAATGGAAACTATATCAATGCACATACCCCATGTAGGGATTTACCTCCAGCCCAAGAAAATTATAGTGGAGCTGGTGATACAACTGGTGATGATCATCTTATCACCATACTGGGACAACTCACTCGGGTTATGAATAATAACCTTACCCATATAGAGAACTCTAATCTGCAGCATGGAGGATCAGTGTTAGATCAATTCATGAGGAAGAAACCACCAAAATTCAATGGGAGTACAAATCCATTAGTAGCTGAGAAATAGATAAGTTCCCTAGAAAAAATATTTCAGGCTTTGGGGAGTAGTGAACGGGAAGATGTTTTCATGGCAGTTTATCGCTTCACTGAAGATGCTGATCAATGGTGTCCATTGATACAAAACACAAAGGAAGATTATGAAGTATAAAATATGGAATAGAGAGATTTCAAAGAGATTTTCATAGAAAAATAATTTCCTTGTGACCATCGAGCAGATATGGAAAGACAATTTCTGAGTCTGAGACAAAAGGAGGATGAGAAAGTCATAAAGTATGAGGCTAACTTTACAAGGTTAGAAAGGAATGCAGTAGATTATATACGTAACCCAATAAGTAATAATGGTCATTTCTTTGATGGGTTAAAACCTTTTCTCTATCGATATTTGGTCTCACAATATTTCTCATCATACGAAGATATTGTCTCATGTGCTATCAAGACAAAAAAGGAATTCACTAAGTCTTATGAAATTAAGGAAAAGAAATAGAATAATAGATCTACTGACCACTCTGGAAATGGAAATAAAGGGAATAAGGGAAAATTTTATTATCCATCCTGCATTAAATGTGATAAGAAACACCTTGGTACTTGCTTGAAGGGAATGAAAGTCTGTTACAATTGTGGTGAAAAAGGCCACCAAGCTCATGATTTCAAGGGAATGGGAGTTGTTGTCAATGTGGAATGCTATAATTGTAGAGAGATGGGACATTATGAAAATGAATTTACTAAGCATCAGGGGAACATACCTCAGAAAAGGCCAAGGGATCAAGGACAGGCTTATGTTATCACTACTACTAAGGTAGAAGCTCCGAAAGACATGTTGGCAGGTAATTTAATGGTTTCCTCAAGTTTATAAAATGATTTCTTTGATTCTGGATCATGGAATTGTTTCATATCTTCTCAGTTTGCTCAGAAAATTAGATATTTCCAATTTTATTTAACAGGGGAGTTGGCAGTTAAAACTCATAAGGTAAATGTCATTGCAACAATGATTTCTGAATCAGTCCCCATTAGAGCACATAAATGTTCTTTATCCGCTGATTCCATCGTCATACCTATGATTGAGTTTGATATAATCCTCGGTATGGATTGTATTTCAGACCATGATGCATATATTTATTGTAAGAAGAAGGACGTTACGATTTTTGATGATGATGATAAAAAACACCTTATCTTTAGAGCAGAATTGTCACCACCAAATTCTTATATAGATCCACCCCCAGTAGCTCAACTAAATTCAATTATTTGGGTGGAATAAAATGAAATGACTATGGGTGAGGAAAAGAATGTTCAAATAAGTAATGTACCTATTATGAATGAATATGTAGATGTCTTTCCAGAAGATTTACCTGGACATCCTTTAGAACGAGAAGTTGAGTTTTCCATTGATTTAATTCCCAGATCAAGGCCTATATCGACGACCCCTTGGAGAATTGCCACTGTGGAATTAGTTGAACTAATGAAAAAACTAGAGAAATTTAGTAATAAGGGAGTTATTCTCCCTAGTTCATTTTCATGGGGAACCCCTATTTTTTTTGTTAAAAAGAATGATTTATCTATGAGGTTATGTATCGACTACAGGGAGATCAATGCTATAACAATAAAGAACAAGTATCCCCTACATCGCATTGATGATTTATTTGACAAAATTCATGGAGCTCAAAACTTTTCAAAGATTGACCTTCAATCTAGATATCATCAGTTGTGTGTGAAGAAGGAAAAAATTCCAAGTACAACATTTCAAACTAGGTATGGGCATTACGAGATTACAGTAATGCCTTTTGGGCTGACTAATGCACCCTCTGTTTTCATGGATCTAATAAACAGTGTTTTCAAGGAATATCTCGATGATTTTTTGGTGGTATTTATTGATGATATATTGGTATACCAAAAAAGCTACGAAGATCATGATAATCACCTGTGCATTATCTTGAAGATTCTGAGAATACATGAATTATATGGGAAGTTTAGCAAGTGTGAATTCTGGCTTCAAGAGATCTCTTTTCTTGGTCATATTGTCTTTAAAGATGGAATCTATATTGATCCTTCTAAGACAAGAAAAATCCAAGAATGTCCAGCACCAATGAGTATAACCTAGGTACATAGTTTTATTAGTTTAGCCGGTTATTATCGATGTTTCATCTAGAATTTTTCCCGATTGGCTAACCCATTAACAAAGCTCAGACGTAAAGTTGTTAAATTTGTATGGACAAAAGAGTGTGAAGAATGTTTTTAATAATTGAAGAGAAGATTAGTCAATTCTCATATATTCACTCTACCATCAGGGAATTATGGGTTTGTTATTTATAGTGATGCATCGAAGAAAGGACTTGGTTGTGTGCTTATGCAGAATGATAGATTTATTGCTTATGCATCATGATAGCTGAAAATTCATGATAAAAAATATCTTAACCATGATCTTGAGTTAACTACTATAATATTTAATTTGAAGATATGGAGGAATTATATCTATGGTAAAAAATGTGAGATTTATACTGATCATAATATTTTGAAGTATATTTGATCACAGATAGAACTCAACATGAGGCAATGGAGATGGCTTGAACTACTCAAGGACTTTGATTTCACGATACACTACCACCCGGGGAAGGAAAATAAGGTGGAAGATGCTTTGAGTAGAAAGGGTCGTGGAGTTTTGAACAAGATAAGAGTTGAAAGGGATCATATTTTCATTGATTTAGTATTGATGGATATGGGAATCACCATGGATGGTGAAACATCAATTCTTTTTCAAATGGTTTCCAAACCATCTTTACTATAAAGGACTGAGAGTTCTCAGACCGATGATGATGAATTTCAAAAGAATATTAATGTTGTGAATGATGGGAGATTGATAGACTTTGTGTATGAAGAACGAATTTTTAAATTTGGAAAGATACATTGTGTTCCTGATATACATGATCTAAAAAGGGAATTGTTATATGATGCCCATAGTTCCAATTTCTCTATACACCTTAGGAGAACCAAAATGTATAGAGATTTGAAGGAACATTTTTGGTGGGACAACATAAAGATGGAGATTGCTGATTTTGTGTCACAATGTATGGATTGTCAATAAGTGAAAGCTGGATGGCAACAGCCTGGAGGAGTCATGCATCCTCTTCCCATACCTGAGTGGAAATGGGATAATATCACGATGGACTTTGTCATGGGACTACCAAAGACTCCTAGAAGAAACGATGCAATATTGGTTTTTTTTATCGTCTTACCAAGTCAGCAAATTTTCTTGCTATAAGAGATGATCTACCAATAGAACGTCTAGTAAGACTATATATAAATAAAGTTGTGAGACTTGATGGAGTACCCCTATCGATTGTTTCTGATCTTGATCCCCGTTTTACGTTAAGATTCAAGAAGAGTCTTCAAAAGGCCTTGGATACTGAACTTCGTTTGAGTACTTCCTACAACCCCCAAACTGATGGACAATCAGAATGTACTATTCAAACCTTATAAGACATGTTGAGATCTTTATCACTTGACTTTCAGGGTATATGGGATCAATATTTAGCTCTGGTGGAATTTTCCTATAACAATAGCTTCCATTAAATTATTCGGATGGCACCATATGAAGCGTTATATGGAAAGAGATGTCTCACACATACCTGTTGGGATGACGTTGGTAAAAGAAAACTTGTAGGCCAGGAACTAGTGGAGGAAATGTTGGAAAAGGTAATGGTAATCCAAAACCACATCAATGCAGCTCAAAGTAGGCAGAAGAGCTATGCTGATAATCGAAGGAAGGATTTGGAATTTCATGTAGGAGATCATGTTTTCTTGAAGGTATGTCCATGGAAATGAGTTATACGTTTTAGTAATAAGGGAAAATAGAGTCCCATGTACATCGTACCTTTCGAAATTATAGAACGAATTGGGGTTGTAGCTTACTGTTTGGCAATGTCACCCTGTCTCTCCAAAGTTCATGATGTGTTCCACGTATCGCTGTTGAGAAAATGCATTCCTTCCCCAACGCATGTACACACCTATGAGGAAGTAGAAATAGAACCTGATCTATCTTTTTGCAAATATCCTATCAAGATTCTTGATACAAGAGAGCAAGTGTTGAGAAACTAGATGAATCGTCTGGTAAAATTTTTATGGAGAAACCATAAGATGGAAAAGGCAACGTGGGAACCTAAGAAACATATTATGAAGAACCACCTGAGTCTTTTTAAGCAATAATATTCTAGAAATTTCAAGGACAAAATTATTTTTAGGATGGTAGAATGTAACACCCCAAGAATCCATAGTATGTTTCCCTTTGAATAATGCAATATTTTTATTGTACACAATTTTGAGATTCTAACACACTAAGACCAATCAAACTACCCGTTATGAATAGTAATACCCACTTTTTGAAATTTTATAAATTTTATCTCTCAAAATGGACTTGATTTTTTTATTCAGAATATCAAAATTATCCCAGGGTAAAATTTTGGTACTTTATGGATAATTTTAGATTTTGATGAATAGTGAAAATTACTAAATTTTAATTAAAAACAACATTTTTAATAAAAATAATTAACAGTGATAAATTATGAATTTGAGTAGTTTTAAAGTATATTTAGAATATATTTTTACCATTTAATACAATTTTGGTCATTGGACATAATTTCACATTAAACTAGACATAAACAAGTGTCAATCTTTTGATAGTTATTATTTCTTAAAAACACGCTTTTTGTTTTGAAAGCGGGAATTAATTTTAAATTAATTTCATCCACTTCTGTGTTCTGAATTTGGAAAATTGGATTACATATTTGGAATCAAGATGTCCAAATTGTGTAAATAGTTTACTTTTATTTTTAGACATTTTGAATAATTACTTCTGCAAAAAATTTATTTACCATGGTTAAAGGGTAAATCTGGTAAATAAGGTTAACCAAATTATATTATTATAATAATAAATTACCCTAAAACGTGTCATATCCTTATTGGTTGATACATATCCGAGCATGTGCATCTTTGGGTCGATTTTAAGACCCCATATAGCCACTAGTAGGTGATAAGGACACTTTATATTAATTAAGTTAAAGTAAATACAAAAATGACATAAGCATATATCTTTTAGAAAAACAATTTTTACATACGGATATATAGGTTATATATTCTACTATAAATATTCATTAGAAAGATAAAAATATTTCCTACATAATGGTATTTTATTTATAATTTTTAGTCATTTTATAATCAAATTTATTTATGACACAATAATGATGTTGTATTTTCATTATTAATGAAAGAATTTACTAATTGGTATTATAAAGGTTAAAATATATATAATTTGAAGGTTTTGATGCCATATACGAATTTTATTGGTTAATATGACTTGTTAGGATTGCTTCAATTAATTTTTATCGAATTAATAATGTTTTTAGGACTTTAACAAATATCAATTATTAAATATTGTCAAAATTGACATAAATGGGTTTTTAAAACAAGTATTATATTATTAATTGATATTCTGTTCCTAAAAATCTAAGGTTAGCCCAGAGGGATTATATCATAATAGTTGTATCATTAATGGACCACTTTGGGGGTCTCTTGGATGTATATAATAAGTTTATTAACTATATAATATAAAAGACAAAGTGAAATGGTAACTATCAATCTAATTAACAAAGGGTTAAAACTAAAAGATAAGGTTAATATAATGCGCAAAACCTGTCCAAAATCTATGGGTTGAATGTATTTCGACCCATACCCAGCTTAGAATTTGAATAATATACTTTGGATCCATTAGAAACCGAATATCATTTAATTATAAAATAATACTTTAAGTATTTTCTAAAGAGACCCTTCTCCCCCTTATAAATGGACACCACTTCCAACCAATTATTCACACATTCAAAGAATTTTGGTTCAGCCAAACCCTACCCAATTATTCTCTCAACTATCCTCCCTTCGACCTATAGGACTTATTCTGATCAGTAATCCATCCTATGGATCCCTTTTGATCAAATCAAAAGGAAGAACCCGAAGAAAAGGTAATGTTTTCACCACCCTCTTTCAGGTTCCGTTCTTCTTCATCTTCTTATCTCTATGTTATTCCCATTATAAAATAATAACTTATATATCTTATATATACTGTGATTTTATTATAAATATGGTACCACCATATTTAGTATTCTATCTATCCTTTGAATGACATGTCACCATTCATCCGTACATACAACTTACCGTCTTCACGTCGTGGTGTAATTGTTATTCAAAAAATTATTATTTGGATGGGTATAAAAATGAAGTGTAATTCATGTAAATAATAAATATAACATGATAATTATTATGTATATATGATATATTATCCAATTATTTATTATTTTAATATCAGAGGAGCGACATTGTCGCTCGTGCGTACGTACGGACTACCGTCTCCACGAACGCGATGAGATTCATTCCCCATCATATCCATGTAGTTATAATTCTCATTTGATGATTATAAATAATGTTTAAGGAAATTATATCATTATGGATATGAATACTATACAAACCATCCATAACAAGCACGACGTATAAAAAAAACATATAAAATAAAACGAGTAAGTTAACAACCGAAACGACGATAATACTAAGATATTATTAACAAAGAAATGATAAAAGATCATATGTGATATCATATTAATGTATATGATTCTTGAATAATTTAATAACAGTTAATTCACCATTATAAAAGAGTTTAAACTACCCTCAACCAAGGAACTTTTACAAGTTAAGTGTTTATTTCACAATCTCTTCATTATCCGAGGTTGTTTATATGTAATTATCTACTCAGTCCTCTTTATCATCCACATACATGATTCTTAAAAATGTATTTCAAAACATTATTAATATTTTAAATAATATGGGTTAAAGTCATTTATACACTTGTGTGACTTTTTATAAGATGTTTATAAAGGAATCTTTTCGTCGTTTTCCAAATGAGGTCTTTTTAACCTTTTCGACAAAATTAAGGTAAGAATGTCTTTTTAACTTAAACGAAGGGTGCAGCTATTTTCCCCCATTATAAAATCTTTGAAGTTTTCTCTTAAAATATTATAAGAATATTTTCAAATTAGATGTTTTATTTTATAATTATGTGACTTTTAAATGATTTCAAAAAGAAAGATATTTCTCTCAAATAGTTTGGATTTCATCTATGTCAACATCATTTGATGGATTTTAAGCTTATCTGAAGTTGATTTATTATGATAAAAAACTTCCATATTGTATTGAAGGTTTTGTGATATGTTTCACGATGGATGTTTTATTTTTATACCATTCCTGGTTTATGGAAAAAGTATTTACATTTTGTATGCTATTTTTAAAACGACTGTTTTAGTTATGTTTAAACCTATTCATATAAGGAATGCATTGGATTTAGTATGTGACAGGTGGAGCCCACTATAGCACCTCTATGCATCGGCAAGTCTCATGAGACAAACTACTGTCTTGGCATGAGGCCTTGATAAAATCTTATTTTTATTCTTGGCACGAGGCCTTCACTATATGGTTATGATAGTCTGGAATTATGCATTCCACCATTATGAATGTGGTTATTGATATTTCATGTGATTATTCGATAAGTAGAATATCCATGTAAAAAAATAAAATGAATGATTTCATTTTATTTCTGCCATATTTTTCTGATGTTCATGTTTAAAAAGATTTTGTTTTAGTTATACATTGCCTTAAATGTTTATGCTTATTTATGAAAGTTTCTGCTATATTCTTATCTTTACTGGGCATCTGATCTCACCCCTTCCTATTTTTTATTATTCCCAGGATGTGAAGAAGTATTTTATGAATGACCTGCAGAGATAGTATGAGGGGATATGAGTGTGGACTATGGAGACTATGTTGTTTTATTTTTCATTTTATGATGTAATGTATGACTTATGAATGTATCTAGTGATTCCAAGGCTACTAAACTAATCGGTATTTTGAGACTTGATATTTTATTATCATGCCAATGTTATGTAATAATGCACAAACTCTGGGTAACTGGGGTCGGGGCATTACATTACTTAATTTCTCATTAGACAATTTCAGTTCAGTATTTTCCTAAAGTAATTGAGCATTCCAATCCTTTCTATTTACGGGGAGGATATAATAGAACTTGTTAGAGCATGCTGTTTCTTCATGGTCTTATACTTGTCCTTCAATTATTTAAAGTTTTCTTCTAGCATATAATAGTATTCAAATAATTATTCACTAGAATTATTTTCAGATTCAAAATCAGAATCAACTCCAGAATAATATGAATTTAAAGCATGAGTATCCAATGTTACCTCATACATGTTCGTCATGAAACACATATTTGCTTTTTGAGATTTTTCATCCTGAGTAGAATCATAATCAATTGAACTGTCCTCTGAAGCACTCCATGTTTCTTTCATAACATTATTATACTTGTTGTCCTTGTAGTCATGTTTCTTCTTGAACTTTAATTTTGGACAGTCACCTTTTACATGTCCTTTCCTTTTGCATTCATAGAATACAATCTCATCACTTTTATCAGGCTTCTTCCAGTCCTTCTTCCAATGACCTTTGTTATCATATTTTCCTTTGTAATTTGATCGTTTGTTTAATTTCTTCTTCCTGTAAAACTTCTTGAATCTTCTGTCTATCTGATCCATCTCAGCATCACTATCAGATTCAATCTAATCACTACTTGAACTATCACTTTCACTTTGAATTTTTCCTCTGTCTTTACTCTTTGAAGCAGATGTCTTGAATGCTACTGACTTCTTCCTTGGTTCATCATCCTCTTATTTATTGACCTTCAGCTCTTATTCATACATCATTAACTTACTAATTAATTCCTTAACAGGTAAAGTACCATTATCGCAAGATTCTATAATCGAGATAGATGTGCCGCTCCATCAGTCTAGGAGACATCTCAGTATTCACATTATTTGTTCCTTTGCTGAAACAGCCTTTCCAAGTGAGCTCATAGTGTTGAAAATTTCATTGAACCTGATATACATGTTAGAGATAGGTTCATCTGGCATCATTTTAAAATTATCATATTTAATAGTATAAGTGCTCAATATAATTTATTTAACATTGGTTGTTCCCTCATGGGAAATAGCCAAAGTGTCCCAAATTTCATAGGTAGTTTTACAAGTAGATATTCTGTTAAATTCCTCATCACCTAAAGCACAGTACAAAGCATTCAGTGCTTTATAGTTATTATTATAAGCTGTTTTAGTAGGATCATCCCATGTAGTTCGTTCAGAATCTGGAATCTTATATTGAGTTTCTATAGCAGTCCAAATGTCGAGTCCCATACTCTCTAAATTAATTTTAATTTTAATTTTCCACTGGGCATAATTTATACCACTAAAGAAAGGTGTCCTGTTAGTAGCAGAACCTTCTAATCTATAATCCATAATTTGATTTTAACAAATTTATGTAAAGAGAAATAATTTATAACAAACAGAAATTTAAGATCTTTGAGATACAACTAAAATAACAGTTGAAAACAGAATGTTTCAAAAACCTTTAATAAACATGTAATTCCTCTGATAACAAATGTTGGTCAGAGTGGATACTCAAGAGGGGGGTGAATTAAGTTCCAATTAAAATTTCTGTTAAAATATTTCTCTTAAAATCCCCCAATTAAAAACTAAGTTAAACTGTAGTGAATTTGTAAAATTGTAAGGGTTCGATTAGGTTCTCAAGAGATTCATTAGATCTCAGTTAATATAATCAAAAAATTAAATTAGCATTTGAAACTAACATACTAATTTACAATAGTTAAAAACACATTCTAGATTAACTATAAAAGTAACATTAAAACAAATTGTATTCCAATGTAATTAGCAGTGGAAAATAACATATGTAATATGTTTTAGGGTTAATCTAGGATGCACAGCAGAAATAACCAAGAGGTTCAGTCTCATGCCAAGACATAGTCCACTCAAAGAATTTATATAAATTTTATCCACACCCTGGATCGGGGTAAACAATAGTGAAAAGACTGTCCAGGTACAAAGACCTCTAACACAATTCTACGTTGGAAAACAACACAACATCACACTGACTGTCCAGGTCTTACATGACCTCTACCACTATCCACAGTGGGATAAAAAGAGTTACGGAAGGTTTGTGTGAGGATTTAGAGATCCTCCAGTTTATCACAAGAGATAGTGTGTGTATAAAATATATAGAGTACACACACTGCTCGAAATGTAAATAGAAGAATCACTAAGAGAGTATATATGAGTTTAGAATGCTCTAGTGATTTGAAGTTCAGCTCTGGACTCTTTTTGATTTGTTAGAAATGCTTCTAAGTCCTTCTCTAGTTTTTGTTTAGAAAATAGGGTGTCGTTTGATTCCTTTGTTTTCAGGTTCAGCTTGATCAGCTTGAGTGTATGAGAAGCTCGTTGTAGTTCTTCACTCCTTGAGTGAAGTTCAGTTTTTTTTCTCTTCATGTATGGATCGCTTCGTATATGTCCAGTTTCTTCGATTATGGATATAGTCTTTCTGTATGCACCACATTACAGCGTTATTTTTCCCTTTTTTTCACCCTTTTATGCAACTTCATGTTGTTGTTTTTCCTAGACTTTTTCCTTCCTTTTATAACTTTTAGCACCGGCAATGAGAATGATTTCCTTTTTACAGGTACAAGGTATGCTTCCCTAACATGACAACAACTATCATTAAATAACATTAATTGCATAAAAATCATCAAATATGACCATTTCTTAATAAATAAATAATGTTGAAAAAAGTATAGTTTAGGAATTAGTGACTGGAAAGTATTTCATTAGTAGCTTTCTGTCGGTAGATGTGTAACAGTGGACTTTGTATAGTAGTGAGCTCCTATCGGTATCTCTTTGTCCTTGCACCGGTAGATCCTTATAAAGGTAGTTGTTACTCTGTGTATCTGTAGCTCTATATACCAGTGACTCCTTCTATCAGTAGCTCTTGGTCTATGGGTAGTTCGCTTGTATCAATGGCTTGTTTTTATCAGTGGCTCATTTTTTATTTGTGACTGTCGACCGACTTGTTCTATCGGCAGCTCATCTTCTATCGGTAGCTGTCTATATCAGTGGACTTGATCTATCAATGTCATGTGCTTACCGGTGGACTTATACATTCTGCTAGCTCTGAATATATGTGACCTTTTCTTATCAGTGACTATGTCTATCGGAAGACTAAGTACCTGTAGATCAGTATCAGTAGCTATAAGCATATTAGTGACTTAACACTTATCTGCATTATGGAAAACATATCTGATTGAGTTAGAATTATTTCAAAATTCATATAAACCTAGATAAACATTGATTAACATATTCCAAATATTATTTTAATATTATTATCAGCTTGATAATGTAATTTCATAGATTGAAATAATTAATATATAGATAAAAATTATTTGGGATTATCAAAGTATGTGATAGCATAATTGGGATTATCAAAACAGGTGAGGTCAACAATAATTATGACTCAAATATTTTAGGGATACTTGAACTAGGGAATGATCACCAATGACCCATCAACGGATGAGATAGAACCCTAATAATTCTATTCTAATCCGGGAGAAAAGTGCATTGATCCTGGTGGTAGTGGTATCCCACCTTTGGAATGTGAGAATGCATGGTATCACACCTTGGTGGGGAATATAATGAGTCCATGGACACTGACCGCTCCATGAGAGAAATAGAAACCACACATAAATCATGATGCATGGACTTGGAATAAATCAAGGGGAAAATGATTATCAAATTGTAATCAATTATATAATAATTTTTTTGATCATTAAATAACAAATAACATTTATGTAAACAATGACATCATTGAGATTCTTCATTTAGATAGAGTAATTTAACTAGATATGGTTAATTTGAGTAAATAACTGGTACAGATTTTTACAAAGGGAATATTCTGGGAAAATTTATGGATGTGTTATACATTATTGAGGCTAAGATTACTGATGTTGATTGAAATAAAAATTATATGGATGAAATTAAAAAGATAAACATATTCAGATGATTGATGAATAAAACAATTATAACAGTATTCAAGTTTGAAATTATTGAGGTGTAATGTTAGTTTCTCCACCTATGCATTGCTAGTGGATGAATCATGAAAAAGAATCGTTATAATTGAATGATTAATAAAGGAGGGTTTTATTTGGTACAAAGATATTCAATCAAAATATTCTTTAATTTTCATGGTGGAATTTAAGTTTCTTGGATATTTTTTGGAAATTCAATGAAACTTATTAAAGATGTAATAATTGATAATAGAATATTTATAGAATATTTGTCCCTCTTACAAAATAGTAATTATATAGTATATGAGGTTTTTAAATATATCAATTGACCTCAAGGAATTATTTCTACGTAATGCCATAAATTTAATTTTATCGAGTAGCGATTAATGAGATCACTTATAACATGAGACATTCTGTTTCCTCTCCCTTCTCGAGGACTGTGGTGTTTCTCTATAAATAGAGATAATTTTATGAACATCATTAAATTTCATAAGTATTAGTTTGGTTTGAATATTATCCTTCATTATTCTCAAATCAATAATTATTTTCCTTCTAAAGGATAATTTAGTAAATTAAAGGCATTGAATATCTGTAGGGTTCCTCAATATTATAGGAAAAACACTCTCTTAATTATTTATTGAATCAAAATCCCCACAATATCATTAATTATGCATTCTATCTGACATGGTTGAGTGACACCACATTCTATGTAATGTTTAAAGTATGTCTCAAACCATTGAATTTTCATATATCAAAATTATCACCTCCTCATATTAGATGGTTCTTAGGTCTATTAGATGTTTCAAGATTACTCCAACATCTCCCATCCTTCTCTTCTTCATTATATCCATGCCATGTGTAGCACCCTAATCATCAACATTCACTCGATCACGAATTCTCATGGAAATTATTGTCTGTTCGAATATTTTCTCAGGCCCACTCGATCATCATTATATTTTTCATTATATCTAGATGATTGAAATCTTTCATGATGGATAAAAAATTTCCTATTCCTTCTAAACAACCTACGTGAAGATTCCATAATATAGTTCCCCTAGTAAATTCAATCCAAAAAGTGTCGACCTGAAGGGACATAACTCCTAAGTTGTGCCTTCCCAAATGCTAGAGGATTCTAGCTGGAATATAATTTTTATAATTAACATAGAGAGACTATAACATCTATCAAATAACTATAAATAATATATGAAAATAGTTAACAACTGTTAATCATAAAAAAACTATAAAATATATGCATAATAGGTACAAGAAAATCATAGACAAAACTTCTAAAATGGTATAAAATAATCGAATTCATTGTAATGCCTTAGAAGGAATACATATATAAATGTGATTTCGTAATTATCCAATAATATATAATATTAACCAAATACGGGAAAATGATTGAAGATATAAAACAAAAACAAAAATGAATTCTCTACATGGCCTTCTACCGCACTACATACATCTAACCAACTCGACCATCCCTCATCAATCCCTTTATCCTACATATATCCATGACTATTTAATCTACATGCCTAATAAGGTACACATGTATGGTGTGTGTATAAAACTCATTATGTCACTACCAATAGTTCCACTAAATAAATCTAGAATAAATAAGAACATGTACATACTTATATGAGATCAAAATTAAGTTAATAAAGACCTTTCACATTATATTGTGACCAAACAATCTACTCAATGAGTGACTATACCAATATGAAAAAAACCCGTCATTTCCAACGGGTTATTTACAATAGAAATAGGTATCTCGTTGTAGATGGTTTGGCCTGCGTTGCACGCCAAACCGGGGGAAGGGTATTTGAGAAAGGTCTAACTACCCATCACAAATTTCCTTCAGAGGATTATAGTATTAATGACTAGATTTTTCACAAATACCCGTCGGAGGGTTATAGTATTTGCGATCGGACCCGTCACAAATACCACCACATGGTTTTTAGTATATGTGATGGGTCCCATAAAAAATTGTATATATGCGATGGGATTTATCTACTGTCACAAATGTTATGTCGGTAGGTAGGTATTTGAGATGGGACCCCTCCAAATTAACTTTTTTACTAACGCCCCTAATTAATAGATGGTTAGCATTTCTGATGGGGTTCCCATCGTAAATAAACCCATCACAAATAATCTAACTTATATATACCCCATATTTTTTTCATTTCACACCTCTCTCAACTCCACTGTATCTCTATTAACTATCATATTTCTCTTTGATAATTTTTCAAAGATTAATATTTCAAATCAGAGCAAATTTCAAGACTTATATCGTACCAAGGATTCGTTTTTAAGGTATTTATCTCATAAATTTATTTTTTAGTAAATTCTTTTAATTTTTTATTAGTTATAATTACTGTTAATTAGCAACAAATAAATTAAATTATAATTATAAAGTTTTATTTAACAACATTTATTTTTATATATATGTTGGTTCCTTAGTAATAAATACTAATAAATTTTAATAATTTGCATAAATAATTAATAGTAATTGATAATTAGTAATAAGTAGTGGTAATTAGTAACAATTCACGGTAATTAGAAACAATTAGTGGTAATTAGCTCTAATTGGTAATAATTCTCACTATTTAGTAATAATTATAGGAAATTATTAATTATTATATAAAATTAGATATAATTAGGTGAAATTAGTATTAATTAGGTGAAAATATTAATAGTTAGCTGAAATTAGTATTAATTAAAGGTAAATAATTATAAATAGTAGAAGTTAATAGTGAATAGAAATAATTAGATGTAATTAGTAAAAAATAGTATAAATAGCAATAAATAGTAATAAATGGAAATAAATTAGTATTAATTAGTATTAACAAGTATGAATTAGTAATAATTAGTAATAATTAAAAATAATTATTAATAAATAAATTATTTATTAATAATTAGAAATAATTTTAATAATTTCTAGTAATTTCTAATAATTAAAAATAATTTTTATTAATTAGTAATAAATAATAATAAATAGTCAGAAATAACATTAATTAATGGTAATTAGTAACAATTAGTGGTAATTAGTAATAAATAGGAATAAATATTAATAAATAATAATAAATAGGAATAAATAGAAATAAATAACACTTATTTGTAATACATAGTAATAATTAGAAATTAGTAATAATTAGCGGTAATTAGTTATAAATACTCAGAATTAGCATTAAATAAGAAAAATAGTAATAACTAATGAAAAATAGTAATAAATTGTGATAAATACTAACAATTAACATTAATTATTAATAAAAAGAAATAACTTAGTAAAAATATTAATAATTAAAAATAATGAGTACTGATTATTAATAATTAGTAATTAATATTAATAATTAGTAATAAATTTTAATAATTAGTACCAAATAGTTATAAATTATTTAAATTAGTAATAATTAGTAATAAATAGTAATAATTAGAATAAATTAGCGGCAATTAACGATAATTAGTAATAAATAGAAATATATATTAATAAATAATAATAAATATGAAAAACAGGAAAAAATAGGAAAAAATAGTAATATAATTTTAATTAATTTTAATAAATAATAATTAATTGTAATATTCAGTAATAATTAGTAATAATTAGTAATAATTAGAAATAATTAGCTATAATTACTGATAATGAGTGATAAATATGAATGAATCATAATAATTTGTGGAAAATAATAATAATAAGCAAAAATTAAGAATAAATCGTAATAATTTTTAAAAAATAGCAATAAATTAGTAATGATTAGAAATTACTAGTAATAATAACTAATTATTTGCAGTAATTAGTAATAATGAGTAATACATAGTAATAATTAGTAATAGATTACAATAATTAGTAGTAATTAGTATTAATTAAGTGTAATTGGTAATAATAATTAGTAATTATTAATAAATTGAAAAGGATACTATTAATTAGTAATAATTATTATTAAATAGTAATAATTAGCAATAATTAATAATAATTAGATGTAATTAGTACTAATTTGTAATAATTTGTACTGATTAGTAATAAATAGTAATAATTAGTTGTAATTAGAGATTATTAGTCATAATTAGCAGTAAATAATAATAATTACCAATAATTAATGGTAAATAAAAATAATTTTCTATAATTAGTAATAATTTGAAGTAATTGTTAATAAATATCAATAAAATAGTAACAATTAGTACTAATTATAAGTAATTAGTAATAAATAGTTATATTTATTAGTAAATAAAGTTAATTGTTAATAAATATTAGTAATTAGTAATAAATACAAATAATTAGTATTAAAGAGTAATAAATTTCAATTAATTTTAATAATTCATACTAATTAGTAACAAATAGTAACAATTAGTAATAAATATTTATAATTTTCAATAATTTTCAATAATTATTTATAATTAGAAGTAAGTAATAATAATTAGTAATAATTATAAATAAATTTGAATAAAATTAAAATAATTAGTAATAATTAGTAATAAATAATAATAATAAGCAGTATTTAATGGTAATTAGAAAAAAATAGCATTAATTAGTAATAAATATTAGTAAATATTAATAAATAGTAATAAATAAAAATAAATAGTTATAATGAGCAATAAATATCCCTTATTAGTAATAATTTGTAACAATTAGAAATAATTAGTATTTATTTCAATAATTAGTAATAATTTGTAATAATTAGTAATTAATATTAATAGATTTTATTAATTAGTAGCAATTAGGAATATATATCAGTAATTAATAAAAATTAGTAATAAATAATAAAAATAAGAATAAAATAGTAATAAATAAGAATAAATAATAAAAAATTGAAATTTAGTACTAAATAAATTTAAATAGTAATAAATAGCAATAAATGAGAATAAATTTTAATAAATTTTTATTAATATGAAAAAATAGTAATAATTTGTAATATATAGTAATAATTATGAATAACTACGAATAAATAAGAATAAATATGAATAATTTTTAATTATTTGTAATTATTTCTATTAATTTGTAATAATTAGTAATAATTAGCAATAATTAGTAATAATTAGTAATAAATAGTACTAATTAGTAATAAGTAGGAATAATGAGGAATTAATAGGAACAAATAGTAGTAATTTGTAATAGTTAATATAAATAGTAATAAATAGGAGTAATATGTAATAATTACAAATAATTAGAAATAAATAATAATAGTTACAAATAATTAGTATTAATTAGTAATAATAACAAATTATTATGAATACTTAAAAATAATTATCAATAATTAAATTTTTTAAGATCTTATTTTTCTTATATCATATTAGTCCTAAAATAATTATTAAATTATATTTTTTAGAGAAATATGGAATAAGGAAGTCGACTGTAGACATTATTAGATTATCATGCTTGGATAAATCAGTGTAGGAATCAAATTGGGTATGGTATAAATATTTTATACATTGAGGGTGATGAATCATTATTATTGTTTATATCACCAAAACAAGAATTTGTTTCAGTAGGGAAAATTAAATGTCCATGAAAAAAATGTGGTTTGTGAACATTTGACACATTTTCCAATACTAGGGTTTATCTATTGGGTTTAGATTTTCAAATAAATTATTATTTTTTGTATCAACATTGTGAATAGAGTTCCAAAGAAGATAATAATTAGTTTGTTTCAAATCCATTATGGTTTCAAAATTTAATACATGATGTGGCATGTCTGTATTTTCAATGAACTGAAACACAAGATGATATTGATTTATATCCTGTGTTGGAACCATCTAAATTTTATGTTTTTTGAGCTCCATTGAGAATGCCTTATATTCTAGTTTTATGATATAAAAATTTGAAGTGGATGAAAAATTTATTACTATTAAATCAAATAAGGTAATTTCAAATAGATTTTTTGATTGAATATTTTATTTGGTAAAATCATTATTACCTAAAAGAAATGTGTTTTCCTACAAATTTCAATGAATGCAAGAGCCTGATTTGTAATCTGGGTCTTAGATATTAGATGGTTCATTCCTGTTCAAATGATTTCATCTTATATTATGGTAAAAATAAGCCATTGGATAGTTTTCCAATATTTGGAAAATCGATGTATAAAGAGGCTAAACTAGGGAAGTCAGTATTGATTCATGTAAAATGATGAGGTATTGACCACTTATATAGAGATTGTAAAATTTATTTATGTCTCAAAACACAATGTAATGTATTTTAGGGAATAAAACCGAAACTTTAACTCGTAAAAGATTAAATCATTTATCTGATGGTTATTCATTGAAACATTTTGACCAAGTACATATGTCTTTTTTTAGAAGCCTGAAATGTGAGATTGGGTCTTTCTACTGTCTTTTTTAGCCATTTACATCTCACGATAGCCTATACTCTTATTGGCATGCTTTTATAACTCAATACAATTTACATACATGGATGTTGATAAAGTATCCATATATCATTTTGACATTATTAATTCCACGACATCAAAAAAAGAATATTTATGTTTATTTGAAACCATTGATTGAGGAGTTGAAATTATTATGGATTTATGGTGTCAGAACATATGATGTTGCTGTGAAAAAAATTCCCTACTAAAAGTTGCATTGATGTGAACAATTAGAGACTTCCAACTATGTGGCTAGTTATCTGGTTATAGTACTCATGGTCCAAAATCATGTATGTACTATATGGGAGACAAAGATAATTTTATAATAATCAATGGATGAAAACCTTTTTTCATCCTTCGTCTCAAATTTCTTCCAAACGGTCATCCTTTTTTAGGAATAAATATCATTTCAGAAAAGGCACAATTGAATGAGATAGACCTCCAACAATGATCTATAGTAAAAATTAAAATCATTTGTCTCTTCATTACCTATCATTACATTTGGACTAACATAAATAAATAGAAAAATTGATGTTTTTGGGAACAATCACAATTTGATAAAACATATAATTTTTTGGGATTTTCTATAATGGTCTAATTTTTTGGTTTGCCACATATTAGATTTCATGCATATTAAGAAGAACTATTTTGATAATATATTTTACTCAATTTTGGATACACTATGTAAGACATAATATAATGTAAAATAATTATTAGATATTTCAGAAATTTGTAGGTGACCAAAACTTGAACATTTTTACAATGTCATATGACTTTTGTTAATGAAGATAAAAGCATCTTATAACCCCATAAAAAGAAAATAAATTATTATTTTATCATTGGATTGAATATTTCAGACTTTCATATGGTTATGTTTCCAATTTGGGTAGATGTGTATAAAATGGTCATATTACCAGATTTCAAAGTCATGAATTTAATGTTATAATGGAAATAATTCTTCTGATTGGATTAACCTTATTTTTTAACTCCATGACTTAGGATACTCTTAAATACATATCAGAATTTTTTCTGATACTTTTGTGTGGTGAAAAGAGTCTGCAATACCCTTTATAGGATAAAAGATGATTATGTTTTAATTTTAAGTAAAATAGAAAAAATCTTCCCCCTTTCTCACTCTGACTTAATATAACATTTTATATTGCATTTTTCATATGAAAAAAATCTGGTGGTCTGATATAGTTCTGATGGATATACCCATTCAAGAGATGCATACAAAAATTGAAGAAAAAGGCATGTAACAAAGAATCTGTTTAATGATGAATTATAGATGCTTATTTATTGAAGGAAATTTCATTTTTCAATTCCCATTATTTTCTATATGAACATCCGATGAAACATAACCGCATGGGGTATAACAAGGGAAATTTTGATGATGAAATGATAAATCAAATTTCTATTTTTAATCAGCCAGAACTTGTCATTGGAAGAGTTCATAAAATATGGCTTTTAGATGATGAACATCAGAGAGTTCATATGTATGTTTTGTTCAACTATCACGAAATGACACCATTTTTACTATGAGTTATTCTATCAATTAATCTATAATATTTGTTATAGTAAATAAATTTTATTTTATTTTTATGTTATATAATTATATTTTTAGGAATCATCTTCCACAAATTACACCAGCAACTCGTAAAAAACATTGAAAAAATAATTTTTCTTACGCCTATAAAAAAATTGTTACATAAATTATTTATTTTTCAACATATAAAATAAATTTATTACTTTTTATTCTGATAATTTTTTTTTCAAATTTTTAAGTATCTCAACATGCTGATAAAATAGATAATAGATTGTGTGTATTGAGTATCCCACTATATAATATTGTTAAATCATACAATGCATATACGGGTAATAGATTTTGATCTAATACACATGTATATGGGGAATCAAAACCACAATGAATAGTCGTGTATTTTTAATATGATATAATAATAATGAAATTAAAGTTGACTTTTTTGGAATACAGAATGAAATTATTGAACTGTGTTATCAAGAAAAAAATTACATAATGATGTTTAAATGTCAATTTTTGGATATTGAGAGAGGTGTTCATGTTTATAAGAGCCATGGAATCATTGATATTAAATATAAAATCTTTCTTATTGTAAATGAACCATTTTAATTGGATCATCAAGCACATAAAATTTCTTATGCTAATTACTATGCTAAATTAAGATAGTTGGTTGATTGGTGGTACATAATAAAAATGGAATGTGAGGAAAATAATTTTATTTAAAGTGCATGTTGTTCTTCTATATAAGTTAAATGAATTGAAATTTTTCAATAGACTACTCAAAATCATTATTTTCTAGGAAGAGATATGAATATCGGTGATGACATCCTAGAGTTATGGGTTGATAGTGAAGATGATGTTATCGATGTAACAAATGAATTTGAAATGTCCATATGGGGCGAAACTGAAAATCTTATAGAAATTGATGATTTTGAGGATGAATATGAAGATATTGAAACCGTAATATATGAAGATGAATATGGAGATTATTATTATAATAGTTTACTGATGGTTATAATAATATATAATATATATCTATACATAATAGTTTATTTCAACTATTTTCCAAAAACAGTAATTTCTTGTTTTTTATGCACCTAGATTTGTTTCGTCCATTGGACGGTACTGATAAACATTATGATGAGCAGGATGTTGGATCATCAGACCACCATTATGTTGGCAGTGTAGTGGGGACTTGAATGTTTTATTGTATTACAATATTGATGATTCAAAAACATATCTCTGAGCGATGTCCATACCTTGTCTTCGATCCATGCATGCACATGTATGTTTACTTGTGTAATTTAGATAGTTTTAATTAATTATCATTAATGTATTTATATTCTATTTTATTTTTGTAATTGTTTTCACATCTATTCACATATATATATTGGGTTACATGGGATCAGATTACCATAGATGTTTGTCACAACATTTTCAATAATTTTCCACTACGTAAATAGATAATATTAATTTTGAAATTTAATTAGTTAATAACATTATATTATTAATTTTTTTTCGTTTTATGATATCCCATCGATGATAGCATGAGTGATTCTATCTCAAAAGCATGGGAGGGTTGTATGTGGGATTGTAGTTGTCAGTTTTTATTCAATTTGAGAAGAAAAACAATGAAGAAATAAGTAGTCACATAGATTGATCAGTCTTGTTGTTCCCAACGACCATAATACATTTCATCTCATGTTTCAGACTGATTATGTTCACATGGGATGTGTGGTCATTTTCGATGAGATTATCAGTAGGTTGAAAAAAATGGGGGAGACAGGAGGTTCCACATTGAGGGGGTAGTCGTACATTTACTACGCATAGGGAAAATATGGTATGTACCTTTTAAATTTAATTTATATAAATTTAATTATTAAATATTTATTTTCTATTCATATAGGAATTATAACAACTTGATATTATAGAGTCTTACATTTATATGAGGATGCACAACAATCCTGTCACTAGAGAGATTAGAGGTGATCATCAGTATCAGATTGTGGTCAGTATAATTTCATTTTTTATTTAAAAATTTACTAAAAATAATATTTTTAGTATTTTAGTTTTAAATTTCATTTGAAGAAGCCATATGAGTTCACAATGTATGATCCATAGACTGAGAGTAAGGCATAAAATGATGATCAGACCACTTCAACAAGATTTTATAAGGAAAAATACATGTAGGTGACCTAGTAGGCCATTGAGAAAGGTCATGTTGTTGGTATCAACAATCAATTGTTGCATGGGAGTTATTATGGTCTTGTTTCGATGATAGTGTGAAACATAAGGTGATCTCATGGGGAGTCATCATCATCTGCTACATTATATCAAGAGTAGTTGTGATCTTAGGGAGATCTTATAGAACGTATTCATATGGAATGAGAAGAGATCTATCAACAGAAGTAGTAACATCAGGAGGAGATGCATCGATGGTAGTAGCCACCACACAAGCAGATGATAGAGTACATTAAATGTCCGACTCATGGTTTATGGATGGAGATCCCTACACCAGTTCTTATAGCCCATCTAGAAGATCATCCTTATTGATTTATATAATTTTTATGATAAAACAATTAAATGTAAATTTTATGGTATTATTATATATTAAAATTTCTATAGTGCTTTTTTATATTTTTGTAAATATTTTTTTTTATTTTATTATTTATTTATTTAATTATTATTATAATTATTATAAATTTTTGTATTTTTTGATATATGATTTTATTAAAATTATTATTATTTAATATTTTATTATTATTATTATTATTATATTATATAAGTATTAATATTTTATTATTATTATTATTATTTTAATAGTATTTATATTACTATTATTAGTTAATATTATGTTATTTTTATTTGTATTATTTTATTAAAATTTATTTATTTTAATAATTTTATATTTATTTTCGATGGACCCATCACAAGAAGATTTTTAAAATACTTGGGAAAAATATTTACGAAGCCATTTTCTACAGTTGGGCATTCGCGATGGAAACCCATCATAAATGTCCTTTTGTGACGAGACACCGTCACAAATTTCCTATCATAGATAACTCAATTTCATGTTGTGTATATACTTTTTCGAGAGTTACTATCAATTTGGAACATTTCAGACATAATATAATTGTTCACCATTGCATCTACCCATTTATCCATTATCAAAGAGAAAAAAATTAAGTGAGTATAATACTAAAAAATTATGTTGCAATAAAGTCCAATCATATTGTCTTCATTATATACATCTTCCGAAAACCATTATCTACTTGGATGGAATCTTAACCCAGACATTAAAATATAAAAGAGTATATAAGAATAACCTCTCGTCCCATAGTAAGGATAATGAATGGAGTATCATGGAATCCAACCAACTTTATAGTTATATAATATAATGTCATAAATTTTATCCCTAATATGAATTTATGTAATGAAATGTCACAGAATCTCATCCAACATTAATATCTTAGTATAGATGTAAAACATTAAAATCCCATTATAATATACATGGATTAATTAGTATAACATTCATTACCACTTCCATATCCTAAATTCAGTTTTTTACATGCATAATAACCTATTATCATATTTTAAATCCAAATTAGAACCACCTCAATACAATTTGGATTTATGGTGAATAACATATCCCCGCTATTGACATAACAAACATGGTAAATGGATAATAAAACATATAATTCCAACCAAAAGCCTATAACCATGCTACGCTATCATATAGAATATTTTCAAATCATCAAGGGATTATATAAAAAACCTAACAAGGATTAATTCATCATATATAAAAGGGAACCACATTTATATTATCATTTCCAATTTCTGTATAATTCATATTTTAAGCATGCACACTTTCTACCATAAATATCATGAAAAATACATGATAAACATCTCTTCACCTTAACAAACTATACATGACTCTAAAAATTTCTCTTAACACATTAATGTTTTATTTTTAGGAATACCTATGCCCTCAACACAACCTACGTACCATGTTGAACAAAAAAATAATAAAAGAAATTGTGAAACCTAGATATCACCTAACTCATAGTTTTATAATCCCACTCATCACGTTGGAACACACTTATCGATATATACTATAATGAATACCTAATTTTTTAATAAACCCTATTATTATGTATTTTTGATGAAGTATATAATTAATTGGCATAAAAATATAAAATATATAACATATGAGTGAGCCTTAACTATACCAATCCAACAAAAATACTAGAATTACATTTTATTAAAAATCAAGGTGCATATGTAAATACCCCGATAGAGAGATCAAGGGTAATGGGTATATTGTTGTTTTTCCTAATAAGAGAAAATAATAATTTTACTAAAAAAATCATTCCAATATTACCAAGATTCCACACCATAATATTAGAGGCAAAATCTCTCAATATAACTCTTGTAAACCCCACCGTATTTTTGGTAGAATACGAGTACCATGATGATAACCAAAAAACCTCTGGTGGTGGATACTGTATCCCCTAACAAGATTATTAATCATTTAGTGGCAATATAATCCATAAGAAAAAAATTACCGAACCAATGTATTTCAATAATTCTCAATCTCGAGCCTCTTCCAAGGGGAAATATAAATTTATTTAGGAAAAATAAATGAAATTCATACCCAATAATATGGGGGTCATTTCAAACTCCCCACCACGTAGTAGATAATAATTAATAAGAATCATCGAGCTATACACACAAAATTATCAATAAATATCATTTATATATCTTCATCCATATTCAATATCTTTTCATGGATACATCCATGATAGTACCACACAAGAAATAAAGACCCCATCTTCTCCTAGAATATCCTTTCAATTTGATCCACCATTCACACCATTCATTCCTATCAGGCTCTATATTGTTATCATCAAGGATTAGGATGTGTTAACCTATTATACATTATAGTGATCATCTTTAAAACAATAAACATTCCAAGTAATCATGGTGTTAATATCTGTTGTGTCATAATTCACCTATTTCCCAATAAATAATACATGCTAAAAATAACTAATTACCGACCATAATCAATATATTATTTTTTTAGTAATTATATGATTGTAACATTCTCCGATTTATCTCTAAAAAACACTAACTCAAATAAATATGTTTTTTATATATTATAGGAGACTCAATCTATTATTTCTATTATCTCAAGCTTCTATATAACTAAGTTAATATTGTAATGATCATTCATAAATATAATTTATGAGTTCCATATGAATATATTTCTAATAAAAAGTGTTTTCATATAAAATTTCTAACACTAGATGACTCCCCCATAATATACTAATATCTAAGATACTTGGTCATTGAATTTCTTATAACAACTAAATGATATTCTTAAAATACATAAGAATATGAGGATCATCTCTAATTCCTAAAAAATCAATATGGGAGTCAAGTATCCTGAATTAACAATATACTCTTCAAAACTCTATGTAGACATACAATCTCTAAAATATATATACATATCGTCTCTTCAAATATTTGGTCCTCCGAGTTAAATATTAAATGAGCTACATTATTTAACTGATCAATGATAAAAATTACTATATTGATTCCTTATGTTAATCTTATCATCCCCAATATGAAATCTATAGTAAACTCATCCCTTTCTATGTAGGAATGGGTATTTGATGAATAAGAGTAGCAGGACTTTAGTGCTCTACCTCTAACTGCATACAAGCGAGACATCATAATTTAGATCCTCTTATGCACTTATTTGTCAGAGGTAAAAATTATTTCATGTGGTCATTTTAAAATATCATTATGAAACTGATGTAAAAAAATAAAAATGGTATTTAAATAAAATATCATCTTCTCTGGTATACTCATTTGGGACACCACTCAACCTATTATATATAAGATCCCAACATCATCATAGGAACAATAATTTGTAAGCTCCATAATATATATATTTTCCCTCATTAAAAAATAATTTATATCCAACATCTCACTCAACATTTCCTTCCAAATAAGAGATTAGATGATGTTGAGAGCTTCTGGCTAGAACTCCATTAACTTTGCTGAAATTAAAGACACATCTCATTAAATATCTCATGTGAAATCACTATTTACTAGCCACTGAGACCACATATTCTTATGTTATAAAACTCGGTGTATTATCCAAAAAATTCCCCTTCGCAATATTTGTAATACTTTCAATGTTGAAATAATTAATTTACTCAATCCTCTTTCTCTATCAAATTTTATGGACATCCTAAGAAAATATATACTTCAATCATTCATGGTTAGTGTATACATAAAATATATCACATAAAATATTGAAGTGAAATAAAATTACCTAATTCATGATTACTAATAAATCTAGAAATGCATTTGTTAACTCCGCTAATGAATCCTTAAATTCTTGATCCCATAATTGAAAACTCACATTTAATATAGTATGGTTTTCTTTATTAAAATATATTATATGTCACAGTATAACATGTGATCCTTACCTAAAAAAAGATGTACATGTTCAATGCAAGCATTAACCATCACATCATCCATTTAAAGTAATTCTCAATATTGTTATACCACTTGATCTTCACCCCCATATTGGTATGTGTCAATATCATTGATTATAATATGTTAAAGTCATAAATGAATATTCTATATTATAATTCCATCTCCAGGATGGTACATATCTAAAAAAATAATATGAAACTCTTAATAAAAAAATTCACTTTACATTACAGGGTCCTATATTATTCATGGATCTAATATCATGTTCACCAAGAAGAGTACCTCCCTAATATATAAATGTATCTTTGAGACCTTTTCATAATGTTGGTTCTCTCCTAGTGTACTGAATATTATCTAAATGTTTCAACTATTATCCTACCATGATTGAGAGCACACTGAAATATCATAAACAAATAAAACATAGATTAATAAAAATTTATATTAAATAACCCATTGATAATTTACGAGAATTACAATAATATGTTCATTTGACTGCAAAACATAATAGTATACTTTAATAGGGCATATAATCTTCAAAAATTAGTGAATGGAATTTCTAATACCACTCTCATTACTAGGGATATTTATGAATTACTTTAAACTTAGATAATATCTTTTATCCATTTAGTTTATCTAATTTTCATTAATGTGAGGTGGTAGATTTTCATTCTATATTTTCAGTGGATATGATCTCTAATAATATATACATCAGAACAATCTTCTGTAACCATTATTGTAAACCTAAATAGTGCACCCCTAGGTGAAGTGATTAATAGAATAAATAAATTCCCTTCAAAGTATGCTAACTATACATATAACTTTATATAGAGTTGTGGGTATTTCCATTATGATATAATTTATATATTCTTTCTTCCGGATTCCATATAATTCATAAATTCATCCTCTGTCTTGAGAAATAACAACAAGAAGTACTTGAAACATAATTCATGAAACAAATACGAAGAAATTATTTTACACCAAATATGTTTTCCCCCTTAACCATTTTAAAAATTCTTATAACATAGTCCATTATCGTTAGTAAATATATATATCCAGTTCATGAATTTCATACTTTTATGCCTCATTCTAGGATGAAAGAATAAAATTTATATTCTTGGAATGTAAATAAATAAATAACTCACTTTATCAGTTAACTCATTATCAATAATGATTCATACATTAAAACCTATTGATTATATTTAATATTCTCATTTTTAAGAAAAATAAATATTGTAGATAAGATTATCTACTAATTGATACTATTCACCATAGACGCCTCTAAGTACCCTCAATGTGTACTCATAAGGGTGTTTCAATTGTCATCATCTATATCAAATATTATATAAACAAGTATTTTGTTATAACCAGTGGAATTAAAATTTATTATTTTTATTAAGTTATGTAAAAAAACTCATAATACATTATATATTCCATAGTTATCATCCATATGATTGTTGATGTTCCCACTCTATTATAAGAAAGAGTCTGTTTAACCACATGATATTGAATAATGTCTGAACCTTGGAACTATCCTCCTATCATATAACTACCCTAAAACGAACTACTACCACTTCCCAAAAGAACAAAATCCTCCTAATTTGGTTGATTTACTTGAATAACACCAACTCCCTCTCTATTTTGATATTCGTAACCAAGATCTTTATCCATTATCCTATCCATAACATCATATTTTTCCTCACTATGAATATCATAAATAATACAAATATAAATACCATATTATCCTATAATATCAACACTCCATGGGTGGTTTCAGTACTGATATTATATATACCCAACATAAAACAATATTAACCCATAGGAGGATTCCTCCCTCAGAGGGAAGAGATGAACCAAGATCCAAGTTAGACTCTCAATCCACACTCTAGTTAGAATCATTAAACAACATATTCCAACCAATAGATGATACAATCTCAATTTTATCTAGGTAACTATAATTATATGTAACATAACCCTCAACCACGTTTCTCTTAATCAACTAGAACTCATTCAATACCTCTATAAAAGAACTCAGGACAAAATATATTCCACTTAATTATTATAATATACCTCAATGCATAATAATTCCATTTTACCCTATATGTCTTATTTCTTTTCAAAATTTGGAAGATTAAATAATATTTATGAAATGAACATTTAATCCTGAATAGACATATCCCATGAGTCAACAAGATTAATCTCTCAAGTCATATATACTCTTTGTATCTTGGGAAAAAATTTATTAAAGATATGTTCCTAGAAATCCATCAATAAAAACCCTTTATACTACTTCACCTAGAAAAATATATCCCACTAGTATTTTACTATTCCTCAGACATTTAGGTATCCAACATCACCCACCTATTTGGAGGTATTTATATTTGCAAAAATAATAATAATATAGGGACACTACCCAAAATGTGGGAGCCTAAAAACCACCAATTCATGTAAATAGAGGATTTTGTTTTTATCTAATATTATCTCATCAAAAAATACATGGAAGGATCAAATATGTAAGCCTTATATCTATTGAATGTTTTAAATGAAAATATAAAATATATATATAATCCTTAAAACATGTTTTATCACCATTTAATTAAATGGTTTTGTGTCCAAATAAGAACCGGAAATGGTAATATGACACTCATTATTAAGAAATTTTTAATATTTTATAATATTTGAGATGTGATGTCTCCACTTGGGTAGTGATTTGAAATTTTTTATAGAGGTTTGGGTTTCACATTGATGTGTGTTAATTGAATATTATTATTTGTTTTATTTTAGTCATTTAAAATAAAATATTTTCATTAAATAAAAAAAATTCATTGAGGTATCATATTCATTTTTACATGGATATGTTAGTGGAATTAAAGGGAATTTTAATGGTATGACTTAGTGAAAGGTGATGGAAGAATGATTCTATGGTTATGTTTTGCATTGACAAGTTATATGGGAGGAGAATTAATTGTGGATAGAATCATGGTACACCATTCAGTTTTCCTTCAAAATAGTTTAATCATATGAATTATCTCATAATATGTAACTATAACTATGGTTTTTTTGGACTAAGATATGGTACATTGAAAACTTTTCATGGATGAGTAGTTTTTGGTGATCCCTTATGGATAAAGGGATAGTATTAATCATGGTTTTAAAGTATATTTCTCTATAATTTCACATATATATTATATTCATGATTTTAAAAAATATTTTTTTCATAGATATTGGAATTATTATAATAAGAAAATGAAACCATAATTATTAGGGTTATTGATTTATATATTCTAAATATTAATGCCAATGTTTTGAGGGCAGAATGATACAAAATAGGGGAATATGGATAGGTAATTAAATATTGATAAGTTCTATGTTTTTATTCAAAATAAATTATGATATAAACCAATCATATTTTTATTTCCGTCCTTAATAACTATTTATAATTCATGTGTTGATTAATTTATATATTTTATAATAGATATTATATTTGATTCTGAATTTAATGATAATGTAACATTTAATAATGTTACAATTTTTAAATTTAATGAATGAATTACTAAGAACTCATAGAAGAATGTTTGTATGTGAATGGTCGGAAATTATAACATTTCAAATGGACCAGGACAATTCATTTTGAGGGTCGTTTGATTAGTGGCATTTTATGGGGCCTAATCATATACCATTTTATAAACTCCTATTATATCATACAAAATAACCATGTAATATCATAGAAAGGATTTTTGTTCACATATTTCCCACATTAATGCAAGTAGATAATTTTTTTTTAATTTTTTTTAATTATTGAAACAATATAATTGATAGGGGGTTTTATGGTGTGAATCGATATGCATGAAATGAAAACACACCAAGGTTTGTAAGAAAAGGTGTGCCTCTGTGGTTTTCCTACATGTGATATTTTACTATATATATAAATTATTTTAATACCATTTCATAATATAATAGTGATAAGTCATGGATCAATGTACTCTACAGAAATTTTCATACTTAGTTCTCCTAGGAGATCACTTCACCACACCAAATCCAACTTCCTCAAAATTATAAAATGATGATCACACCTTGGTTAGGTAATGTCACAAAACACCCCCAAATCCCAACATATATTTTAAATTACTTATAAATACCTATTACATCATATATAACATGAATATTTACATTAAATGTAGAAAATATTAGTATAGTTTGGAAGAAAATAATGGCAATTCCATCGAAGGTGGACAATTGCCTCACCAACCAAAACATACCCCATACCATATTAAAAAATGTAGAAAACCCTTATGAAAATTAAAATGGGGGCCCATGAGTTATATATAACATACATAAATGTTTAGACCCATGTCTAATATAAAAAATATAATTTATATGAACAAGTGTAGATGAGTAAAATAAGAAGGGAAGAGTAAAGAAAAATAGGTAGAGACATTATTGTAAATGAAAATAAATATACTATATAACATCCCAAAATACCTCACTCTAAAATAGTAATTGGATCGGTGAATCACATGTCTTCAAATGTGCCTCCTTGTATACCACATATTGTTAACTATAAGCAAGGGTCTAAGATGTTAATATGGGAAGACTATAAATTCATGATCATAGTGTGTCCCATTGGTAAAAATAATATTAAGATGTATAAATAGTATACTAAATTTAACATGTAATAATAAATCATCCAAAAAAAATTTAAATGTGGAAAGAGAATCAATATCATATAAAATGAGGGGATTACATTATGATTGAATTCAAAACAGGATGCTTCCCATTTTCATTATGAGAATAAATATCATATAATATTAAGATGTATACAAAATGAAAAAACTAAAAAGTATCTCCATTTTAATTATGAGAATAAAATCATTCCCCTACTCCCATACCCCATCCCAGTATAAAATATTCGGCATCCAATGTGGGATGCTTCCCTTAATCCCTACCTATATTTATATGATCTATTTGGGTACCAATTTGTTGCTCAAATAGGGTTTGATATATACTCAGTAGGCCACCACCAAGGATTTCTAGTATAATCTAGCTAGTTCATATAAAATGAGAAGTGTGCATCTATAATAATGAAAGTATTAAAAATACAATAAAGGAATCATCTCTCATTCCCAAAGGAAACTAGGATGATAATACTTACATGTTTCTAACATGGGATATATATTAACATGTGTCAGTATTTATATACATTTTTTTTATTTCTATTTTTTATATATGTGGTGAAATATATATCCATATAGATATAATAATCCTAGACATGAACTGATGCATAACTTTGATGTCCATGATAGTCATAATTGTCTCATATAGTTACAAGGGATGTCAAGCCCATAGATCATAAATCATATGGGTCACCATACCAATGTAGCATATGTATATGGGTTTCAATTCCTATGTATCACATGAATATAGGATTCCATTCTTGATCATCATAAGCTCATGGGAAACCATTCTTTATTATAATAAGCACCTGGGACACCATGCCTAAGCACCATCAATATATGTAAAACCATTCCCATGTACCATGGGAACAAGGGATTCCATGTATAAGTGTAATAATTATATAGTATTCCATGACCAAGAATTAGAAATGTATGGGATTCCATGGCTGATTATTATAAGCTCATGTGACACTATGCTTGAGTATTTCAATAAATATTAAAATTCTATCATACTCCAATACAACCGAAAGCATTATCTACAATAATTAACATTATATTTAATCAAGGGAATAACCATATCCCATGTAAAGATCATGTTACAAGGTTTCAACATTCGCGTTTCATTTAACATCCATAATCCAATAAATTGGGTGAAAAAAATACCACATAGAAGGTGGTTTGACCATGTTAACTTTTAATAGTTTAGGGGTATTTAATGGTCACACTAAAAAGTGTGGTACATTCAGAGGGGGGAAACTAATGATACAAATTAAGGGCTTGTGGGGTATTTCTAACCTGAATAGAAATTCGATTTAAGGAAATTAATAGTTTTAGGGAATCATGTGTTATTTTTTACATGTGTCATAATAGAATATGACATAAAAAACATGGATTTAAGGAATAAGTACTAGAACACTTATTATAGCTTTTTAGTACTCCCCACATCCGTTGTTATACATTGATTTGAGAATAAACTTGATAAATTTTTGAAATTAAAAACTACCATAAAAATAGAGAAATTTAGATTACTAGGATATAGAATTATTGAGGGAATGATAATAAAATGAATGAATTATGAAGAATGAATTTCATACTTCTATCTATAAAACACAACTAACGACAAAAAATTGGTGTCCAAGTAATTGTTAGTGCTAATTCCTATGTGATGGAAGAGAGGGGATAGATCTACTGGGGTGATATACCTTAAAGGGAAGGAAAATGAGGAATATGTATTATTTAAATATTGGTAAACTAGAAATTTAAAACACTTTTTAATGGTTCAAGGTTTTATTGCAAGGTTTTTTGAACTATTCACCTAAACTATGGTGTACCGATAGTTATGTGGAACAAAGTGTGCAACCTAGTCATGGAGAATGTACATTGGCTTCTCTCTCTCAGAAATAATCCCATACATGGTCATGCAGCCATATCAACTGAAAAATTATAATTTTCCTTCCCCATATAGCCTTTATTTAATATTATAAATGATAATAATACGATCCTCATTAAATTAATAATCTAACTCTAGCCCACTAACCTGAGGATCAAATTAATGGGATGGAACAAAATTATAATAGTGAATCTGTGATTGATGGAATATATCATGCATGTTCTGGTACATCTAATGTAAATCCCCTAATATGCTTCCATCCAGACTCTCTCTATAATATCAAAAGTACTGACACAATGATACCTCTCTTCATTAGAAACATCCATTGACTCAAACTATGTGAAACTCAATGAAAACCCTAATGTACAACCTAAAACTCATTATAATGGTATAGATGATAAGTATAAGACTTCTTCTTGGACCTAGCTATCTCCATACTCATATGGATATTATGTACCTTTTAAGGTGTCTCCTGAATAAGACCAGATCCCAACAGTGTTGCCTCACTCTCCTATAACCAATAAAAGGGAGAACGATATGGCCTACTATAGAGGGTTTTAATTTGGTGCATCTGAATGGTTTCATCAAACTAGTTATTGTAGGAATATTATTTGATGGGTATGTGTTTCTCCCAAGAACCTCCAAAATCGAGGATTAGTTCTCAAAACATATATTCAAAAAAAATTATTCTATATTCAGGCTTACAATCGGTCTGTGGGAGATAAACTACACTTAGATGCATCAATGAACCTATTTCCTTCTACAACACTATTTAGAACCACGATGTAAATAGAGTGTCCCTATCTGATATGATAAAAAAGGGACAACATGATGGGAAAATATTTTCCCAAATATAAATACAACCAAACATAAAAAAATAAAATGTTATCCTTGATAGTTAAAAGGTGAGAGACCTTGGATAAACTATTGTTATCACCCATACCAGATCACTGCATTATGGATATCTCAGAAATCCCATCATAAAATTAGTGGTTATATCATCCCATTCATACTCTATAACAGACAGATGCTATAAATGTCTCGTGGGATGTTGGTTCTCCACATTCAACTAGTGATAGGTGGAATAGAATGTGATAAAACCATCAATATACCACTTTAAACCTGAATATCAACACTGGGGGTGTATGTCACGATACATCCTGATTTCTTGTGATGTAATACCCAAACTAAGGCATCATATTCCTGCATCAATTCTTCATGTATGTATATAGATACCCTAATATTCCCATAACCATTTAGAATCTCACATTAATAAATAACCCAACCAAGTAGTTGTTCATAACCTAAAACACTATACCTCAAGAATAATCCAACTTCAACAAAAAGTTATCTCAACTTTACATACTCCAGAAGATAAGACATCTCTACTAAAGAAACTAAGACATGCTTCCCTTAATACTCCTAAACCACCAAATTATTCTTATAAAATAGTTCTATTATCTACAAATCAGTACTAGTATCTTGAGATGACTATGTCTAATTCTTCTATCTTAGAGCATTAACAATGTCTTTTCCATTCACAGGTGTATAAGAATTCTCGGAGTTATAGAAATTTATGTATGAAACCAAAAAACAATATAATATATTTAATTCACAATGTGTAATGATTTACTTGACTCTTTTTTGGTCTACGTATAGCACAAAATTCATCCCAAAATATAGTTGAACCAACAATTCATGGAATGAACTACAAATTCATTCACAATATCATGTGTTGGGCAGTTAAACTCTGGTGATATTAATTAATGGGACATGTATATCATTAATCAGTCATCCCACGTCAGGAATACTCCTAGCCTGATACCTTATGAATCACAAAAAAACTGTATAGATCTTTCCTGAATCTAGAATAATCAAGATCAATATTGAATTTATGCTACCATTAACCTTATGAAATGTTCTTTCAAATCATCTATCCATAAAAATTATCACAATGCTTTAGTCAATCCCATAATAAGAACTTCTTGGTGTGATAAATACTAAATGAAATTTCTATAGTATCCATCCATCTCTATGAACATTGTATCTCCATGATGTTCTTAGGCTAATCCAAGGTAACTGAATCTCCAACATATCAAGGTCAATAGAAACTCCTACCTCTATGTTGATATGTCCCAATAAGTGAATCTTGTCAATAAAAATGTGGATTTTAGGGATTTTTTAAATATAAATAGTTCCCTCTCATTATATTTAGTGTTATATAAAGATTTTTTTGAATTTTCATGTTGATCATGATAATACACCATGATTTCTTCCATGAAGAAAAACACAAATTAATCCCGATAATAGTGAAAACACATATTAATTAGGGACATGAAGAGTGAAGGAGAAATCATAAGATGGAATGGCATGAACTGATATTTGTAAAATCAATATCTACTATGTAATGTTGTATGAGTTGTGTCTAATGGTCTGATTTGGACCTATTGATAGCCCAAACCCTAATCAGACTTGTAGAAAAAAAGAGATCCTCAGAGCAGTTTGAATAGGTCGATGATACATTGAAGTTGATGTCAGTTCTTAACTTAATGTTGGTTTATTGAATGGTAATCTTTGTAAATCATCTTTTTACCACCTTCCTTCTTATAGAAAAGGAATGGTGAACCCCATGTTGTAGTAATAGACACTGGATACTCTCTTATAACTAGTTTAATAGTAAACTCCACCTCTTTCAAAGGTGGTTTCCTAGAAAATATTTTGGGAAGATTTCCTTCAAATGAACCAGAATATGAGGAAAATATATATATCTCCTACCATCATCAGTCAAAAAGTGACTATCAAAATGGGTTGTCTCTTCATCAATCACATGATGCTATAGTCAATTTCGAATCTCATAGAAATCTCATTCACCATTTGAATATAAGTACCACCCTCTGGTAATTTGAAAGGCACACTTTGTAAATTAAATTAAACATGACCATGAAAGGGTATTAACCAATCCATCTTGCGAATGATATCAAAACTTGTTATATCAAATACAAATAGGGTCTAAATAAAAATAAAACCACCTATCCAAATGGTGATTCCTTATATTAGCGTACACTCTAATATTGGATTCACAATGATGTGTTGAGAGTCATTATTCTATATTAATAATCTATCTATAGGCCTATAATATCCCCAATTACATTAAATATAATATAATGTGAGTCACCTAAGTCAGATAAGAAAAACACTAAAGTCTAGGCTAATAGAATAGTACATCAAACTATGAAGGTAAAGATATCTTCCCCTCGGGAGAAGAATCTAATTCAATGTTTTTTCCAGCTCTATGGCCCTGAGATAGAACCAAACTACCATGGGATGGATCACTCTTCTATTTTTTTATATCTGAAGTCTGGATATGATGGCCATGACCACCTTCTCTTCCCAAACAACAAGTAGTACTCTAACTACCATCTTCAAAAGGTTCTTCTAATTCTCATCATGAAGTTAGAGATCATATGGGCCCTCTCTTAATTGGAACTGATGGGAATTTCATAAAAAAATGGTTTTCATTCCCTAAACTACTATATCCACACAACACAATGATATCTCTAGGACATTAGGGATTCAAATTCCTAGCTTCCCAAAGTAGTGATAAACCATGTAACTGTTAGTAAGTGTCATATCAATTTCACTTCTCATGGGTGTAAACCTGAAGAAACACTTCCTTCCATTCAATGAAAAGCATTCCAGTCTTGGAAATAAACTACCCTTTACCACATTTTCAACATCCCATAGATTCTACTCGATGATGATTCTATAATTCCCTATTTCAAACATGATAGTCATCTGAAATACAATGAATGATTGAAAAATATCTTTTTATTGTTATGTACCAGGCACAAAAAAAGTACAATCCAACTCAGTGGGTGATAAATTGATGAATACCGATGGAATCACCCATAATAATGTTTTTATACTCATTAGTTAATGACCCCATATTGGAATATAAAATGATTCTCACTTTGAGACTCTCTTTTCTATCCAAAAAAGATACCCATAATATTCCCCTCATTCCATGTTTTACCAACATGAATACCCTTATTAAACAAAATGTGTGCTTAAATAAAATAATATTCAAGCTCCCATGGTGTTTTATCCTTTCCATGAATCATAATTTCCAATACAGTAGTCATATTCATAACTCCAATATGAATATTTGAATCATACACATTGTGAAACCTATGACCATAGCTCTTACCTCTGCTCTAATTGAATTAACTAGACCAAAGAAAGAACTGAATTCCATCATCATTGAACCCCCATTGTACATTATAATACCACAACCTCTCATATCCAAAGTGACACACAATCCATACACAATAAGAATTATCCCCTATTTCTTTGATCCTATTAAACCCATCACACCTAGTTACATTGACCTTCACCAACCATATTGATTATTTTACATTGATTAATTATTAATAATGAAGAATAATATACCATACCATTGATGATAATTCCATGTTACTCTAAAATGTCTTTTACCCAGAATAGAAAAAATGTGAAGAAATACATTTATATTATCTTTACATTATCCCAACCACCCTTTGGAATCAAAAAATAGCTGGAAAACCCCCACCATGTACCTTCACATCCATACCTTTATGTCTTTCTCCTAATAACTATGACTCAATAAAATCATACAATAATTCCCCAATCTATTTTATTCTCATACCCTAAACCATATCTGTAAAGACCCATAAATTTCAAGGAAATTTTTTTTCTTAATTATCTTTGGGATTTTACAAGAACGCAGCTTCTGACGGCACGTAATTCCGAGGCCTGGTGTGCCCGAAATCATTTTCCGAAGTTTGGCTCGGGTACGTTTAGTGAACGAACGAGCGGGTTTTTCTGATTTTGAACCGGTGCTCGGAATCAAATTCCGAGGGCACCAAAGGAATCGCAGCGCCGGTACTTGCTTAGAAACATCTCTTCCGGAGTTGCATTTGCTCGGGTGTGGTTTTTAATTTTTGGGGGTTAAGTGAAGAAAATAAAATAAAGTGGTGCGACAACTTTATTATATTTCACTTAAGCCACTTAAAGCCACTTAAAGCTGCTTAAGCTGAGTTGAAGCGGATAGGGTGGAACCTAAAATATCCTACCATCTTGGTAGGATATTTGTGAGGTGGGGCCCGCAAGAGCCCCACCGTTTCTTTTCCCCTATGTAACGCACCTGCAACCCCCCCCCCCTCTTTAATGAATGTCAACTGACGCGTTTTCTAAATTCATAACGCCCCTTTTAATTGGGCGGTTAGTTTCGTTGAAAATAATTCTATGAATTAATTTGTTCGTCACTTATCTTTAATTTTCGTTTGTTGGTATGTAATGAAATAAGACCAACACATGCCTTCTTGAGGATTGTTCGTTGAGAGGATTTGACAGAAACTTTTAGTCCTTCATCCTCCTTCCAGAAGAACGCGAAAAACGCAAAGAACGCGAAAAACGCGAAGAACGCAAAGAACGCCGGCCTCCGACGAAGGGCGAAGAAGAAGGGAAGACCTCCGAAGATCGACGCGACACGACGCCGATGCTTCTTCTGCGACGTTCCATCCCCGCGACAATCTTCGATCGGCATCTTGAGGTAGGGGATTGCGGTCCTTCTAATTCTTTGTGGATTATACCATCAACATGGATTTAATTGTTATAATTAAATCTGTATGTTCTTGATCCTCAGAGTTTGTCTATGCGACGCCGAGTACCGCGTGACATCAACGCCCTTCCGCAACGTGACGATCCTTCTTCTTCCGTGACGGTCAATTCCGCGACGAACTCACGTCTGACGATGACATTGAGGTAGGGGTCATTGTGAAAATGATAATACCCATGTTTGTTTTCCTCCAAGGCAAGAACGCGGACCAACCAATTAACAAGTTGGTCTGCGGATTATTATTGCAGGTCGAGGATTATCAATTGCTGGGAATTATGGTATTGTTTCAAACCGCTAACACAGTGGGTGCGGTCCAATGAACAAGTCCGAACCCACCGCCCTTTTGTTATTGGTGTGCGGAATGGTGGGCGACGACAAAATAGGCCACAGAGATGATTTGTTGATTCAGCAGTGAAAAACAGGACCCGGGATGAGCTACGGTGCAGACGGAAATGAAATCGGACCCCCGGAGCAACTCAGGGGGCCCGCAGACTCCACCGGCGGCGCGACGGCGCCGGCGGCCGGAGGCGTCGGCGCCCCGGCGCCCCGCCGGACGGAGCCGCCGCGACTGAAGTCCCGGCGGCGGGGTGCGGTTCCGCGACCGCTGCGGAACCAAAGGCAGGGACGCGGCCAGCTGCCACATCTGTTGGCGAGAGGCGGCCCCAACCGGGGCCGCGGATCCTTCACGCAGGGGCAGCGCCCCGCCCCCACCCCCCCCCCCCCCCCCCCCCCCCCGCCCGCGGTTTCCCTCGCTCGGCCACTCGGCCGAGCCGAGCCGAGACGACCCGCCGGGCCGGGGTCACTCCCAGGCCGGGCCGGGCCGCCCTGGCCGGGCCAGGTCACGTCCAACCAGGTCGGACATGGACCCGGGTCTGGCCGACCCGGTTCGGGCCGACCCAGGGGGTGGTCGGGCCGGGTCCGTCCGGGCCCAAACCCACGTTTCCCGGACCTTTTCGGTCTTTTGTCAAAACATGAGCTACGAGCCTCCGAACGACACGCCGTTACCGGCGATGCAATCCTTAGATCGAGACAATCATTTTCGTATATCACAATCAAGGATTCGTAATACTTTGGGTTCGTCCGGGTTGGTTCGTACATGAAAACCAACCGGGCCCTCAGAGCGGAAACGCTCATATCTTGAGCTTCAAACGTCTGATTGACGTTCCGTCGACTTTGTTGAATTACTCTAAGTGAGGTGGATCTTTTGGCTTACTCTGCCCGAGGTTTGGACGCAGGTGGAGTACGGTTGGGTTGGTTTTTCCTTAAAAACCAATCGGGCCCCTAGGACGAAAAATCCAATAACTCTCAGACCGGGCGTCTGATTGACGTGTTGTCTGCGACGTTGAGTTCCTATTGACGATACGGAAATTTTGGATACATCAACTCTGGACTATGTGTCAATTGATGTATCAGCCACTCGGCTCATGGAGCGGACCCTCCCGAATGAGCTTGCTGTGTGCGAGAACCCTAGAGCTAGCTGCGACTGCTACTGTGACGACGATGACTGTGCAGAGATCCTCTGTGGATTTGACGGCGACGACTACAGCACTCAGCGATCCTTTCTGGGTCAGTGCTACTGATCCTGTGTGGGTCTGATCCTGTGTGGGTCAGCGCTCAGCGGTCCTGTGTGGGCTAGCACTTACAGATCCTGTTTGGGTCTGATACTGTGTGGGTCATTGGGGGGGTTAGTTACCTATCGATCCATTATGGGTCAGATCCTTTGTGGGTCATTGCGGGGGGTTAGTACCTATCGATCCTTTGTGGGTCAGATCCTTTGAGGTTCATTGCGGGGGTTAGTACCTATTGATCCTTTGTGGGTCTGACGGCTTAGATGAATCAGTGGCAATATCTGGTCATATTTATCGTTATACAAAGAAGAATTCCTGTGTGAGCTGAATCCCTTTTGCTTTCCTTTGTGGATTGTGGTGTGCTAACCTGTGTGGATTTACATTTTTCTCTCCTATGTGGACTGGGTTGTGCTTGGGCTCAAATGTTGGAGCCGATCGAGATTTGATGACTTAGGTATATGTATGGGCATATACCAAAGTAGTGTCGGATGTTACTTCGTGATTGTATCTTTCCTTTGTGGATTATCCTTTGTGGATTCGGGGAGACCTTCGGGGGTCTCGGGGTCCCTAATGAGTAGCTTATACTGACCCCTTCACGGGCTATGCCCGCACTACGTTGTGTTGGTTGCAGATGACGGACAACGCTGATCGTGGTGGAGGCTTGCAGAGCACGACGGTACCTAGAGGTGGACCAATGGGTGGGACGTACTCAGAGCGGTCGGCTGGACCCGAGGAGCAGTGGAGGCTTTCTGTACCCACCCTTCAGGTGGGATTTCCAGTGGGCAGCTCAACGTTGCTGTTTTACTTTTCAGTTGATGTTTTCCCTTTCCAGTTGTACTTTACTTTCAGTTTGGGTTTGTATTCTGGCCCACTTACTTTTCCGCACTTACTGTTGTACTAAGCTTTTACTTAGTGTTTACTTTTTCCTACTTACTCTGTGGTGTTTTTTGTTTACTTTACAAAGGAAATGTCTTCCCTTTACCTGGATTTATGCCTTGGTGCTAGTCGCCATCCCCTGGCCTATGGAAGGCGGGCTTGGGGTAGTCACGGAACGGGCCCCGAGGACGGGTCGTGAAAAATTGGTATCAAAGGAGTTCGGTTCTACCGCAGACTCTGGTCTTTCTTCTATGTGAAGAAATAGTGTTAAGCATAGTGAGTGTGGTTATCAGTCCAGGGAGCCCAGTGTTGGTGTGGAGGCCGACTTATCCGTACACCAGGACCCTGACCTCTGATTTCCGACTTAATGCACGAAAACATTGATTGCATGTGTGTTTCAAGTTTTCGTTGTGATTTCTTTGTATCAGCTCACTAGGTATACTGTTCTGAATATGGTGCACCTGTTTCCTTTTTAGGATGGCCCCCCGACGGCAGCCATCTAGGGTTCCGAGATTTGAGCGTGACGACAGCCCACCGAGCGACGAGGCCTCGGTACATGGCCCTTTGACAGCTGAGGCACCTGCGATACCTCTACCCGCCGAGCCACCGATGCTTCCAGCCCCAGCCGCTGACGATGCAAGTCTCCTTAGTGCACTGCATGAGTTCCAGCGCCAGCGACCACCCAGGTTCCGCAGGGAGACGGACCCCCAAGTAGCTGAGGACTGGCAGGAGGCAGTGGTGTGAGTTTTCAGGCTAGTGAGGACACCAGCAGAGGTCATGGTGATCCTCGCAGCGAGCCTAATGCACCCAGCAGCGGGCCGATGGTGGAGCTTGATGCTCCAGGTGCACGATGAGGCATCTTTTCTCTAGATAGACCTTCAGGTACTCTTCTGCTCAGAGTTTGTCTCGGCCACCCTCCGTGCGGTGTGCATCCAAGAGCTTCTTCAGCTACGACATGGCAGCTTGACGATCGCCCAGTACTCGGCGAGATTTACCGATCTCTCGTATTACTCGACTGACATGGTACGAGACCCATTCCTTCCGGGCCCAGACCTTTGAGCGGGGATTGAGACATGAGATCAGGGCATCACTGATCTCCCTCAACATTCAGACCCAGGAAAGAGTACTGGAGCGAGCCCTTTTGATCGAGAGATTCCTTGTTGAGCCTTCATCAGCAGCGAGACCTACCGTGGGGCGGCACGTAGAAGATTCTTCTGTAGTAGGGAAGTCAACGAATGACTCAGGGGTCCACGCAGACCATAACCTCAGGTAGACGGCCTCAGGACACTAGCTCAACAGTGCGGGGCACACAGCGTGAATCCAGTCTTTCGAGAGGCAGGCAGTTCTACACATGCGGCGGGCAGGACCACATGGCTCGTGACTGCCCGACCCACCGTGCTGAGGAGAAGCAGACGGTTGAGGGGCCACCTAGGCAAAGTCCAAGGGTCGACCGTGGCGGTCCGCAGGGAGGAGGCGGACGAGGCAGAGGAGCTGGTCGAGCAGTAGGTGGTGGGCGACGCTTTGAGGCTCTACCACCACCACCACCAGGAGGTCCACCCCGACCACAGGGAGCTGGCGGGCAGAGACAGGCATAGCTCCAGGCAGCAGAGGCCTACGACCACGGCGCGCCCAAGATGATTCGAAGTAATATCTGTGTCTATTCCACCCTTGCTAAAGATCAAATAAAAATAGAAGTGAGTCACTCTTTCATAGCCGATGCCCTTGTTCGGAGCTCGGAGATTCCTACAGAGCCGTTGGCTCGATCCTTACAGCTAGAGACTCCTACGGGAGCAGACTCGACGATTACGCACTGGTGCCGGCAGTGTGAGATTACTCTAGGTGGTGAGAGATTCGGTTGGGATCTTCTTGTAGCGGCGTCGAGGCCTTCCAATGTCATCTTGGGCATGGATTGGTTATCTATAGTTCATGCTCAGATCGACTGTATTAGGCGCATGGTGCGATTTGTGTGCACCGACGGGATCAGGTTCACCTTCACCGGCGAGAAGGGAGCCTTCGCAGCACATGATGGACTTCCACAGAGGAGTGGATAGCCCATCACTCATCAGTTGGCTAGCCTCATCCTTGGAGCAGTTGACGTGTAGAGTCATAGTTTTCCTACAGTGGTGGATCAGTATGCAGACGTCTTTCCCGACGACTTCCCAGGGCTACCTCCTCACAGATAGGTAGAATTTTATATTGATCTGTACCCCGGGACAGCCCCGATATCCACTCTAGCATATCAGATGGCCCCCGCTGTGCTTCGAGAGCTACGGGTACAGTTGGAGGACTTGCAGGGAAATGGATTCATCCGACCCACTGTTTCACCCTGGGCTTCCCCGATATTGTTCGCCAAGAAGGCGGACGGGAGCTTGCGACATTGTGACGACTATCGTAGCCTAAACCAGGTAACGGTGAGGAACAAGTATCCACTACCGAGGATTGATGACCTCTTCGATCTGCTCAAAGGAGCACGGTGGTTCTCGAAGATAGACCTTAGGTCAGGCTATCATCAGCTCAGAGTTCGGGACGAGGACGTGCAGAAGACGGTCTTCAGATGTCGGTATGGCCACTATGAGTTCTTGGTTATGCCATTCGGCATGACCAACGCTCCGACAGTGTTCATGGGCCTCATGAACATGATATTTCAGCCATACCTTGATCGATTTGTCGTAGTCTTCATCGACGAAATTTTGATATACTCGACGACTGAGGAGAAGCACGCATGCCACTTGCGGGTTGTACTAGACACACTCCGAGAGCACCAGCTTTATGGAAAGATCTTGAAGTGTCAGTTCTGGATATGTGAGGTCCACTTCTTGGGACACGTCATCTATGGGGAGGGAGCTTTGGTGGATCTTGCGAAGATCGAGGCAGTGCTATCTTGGGAGCCACCCATGTGCGTGACGGAGGTGCGGAGTTTCTTGGGACTAGCTGGATACTATCGTAGATTTATGCAAGACTTCTCCAGAGTTGCGGCACCACTCTCAGCTTTGACGAAGAAGGGGAAACCCTTTACGTGGTTAGACAGATGTCAGCTGATCTTCCAGGTGCTGAGACAAGGATTGACCAGCGCCCCTATCTTGAGGTTGCTTGAGGAGGGAGTAGGGTACGTAGTCTACTGCGATGCATCAGGGACCGGACTCAGATGTGTCCTGATGCAGGAGCGGGCGGTGATCGCCTATGGATCACGCCAGTGGAGGTCACATGAGCAGAACTACGCTACCCATGACCTAGAGTTAGTAACAGTGGTCTTCGCTCTGAAGACATGGCGACACTATCTGATGGGCAAGCGCTTTACCATCTTTTCTGACCATCAGAGTCTTAGGTACATCTTCTCTCAGAAGGACCCGAACCTGAGACAGTGGCGATGGCTCGAGTTCCTACAGGACTATGACTTTGAGATAGTCTATACTCCTGGGAGGGGGAACGTGGTAGCCGATGCCCTCAGTAGGAGGACGGGCATTCAACTACTCGAGGAGGCGACAGAGCAGCTAGCCACTTTGCGGATATCCTTTGTGGATAGAGATGGAGCATCCTTCCTTCAGTCTCTCACAGTCACCCCTCCACTACTGCAGCGGGTCAGAGAGGCACAACGTGGGGACGCTGACTATGAGACGCGGCATGCACAGATATCCTCAGGACAGGAACATGATGGCTTCTCCATTGGATCAGAGCATGACATCCTTTTCAGAGGACATACCTTGGTACCAGTTTCTTTACGGGAGGAAGTGCTGAGAGAGTTTCACACTTCTCCCTTAGCGGTACATCCTGGATCGGCGAAGATGTACCAGGATCTCAGACGACAGCACTGGTGTCCAGACATGAAGAAGGTTGTGGCAGAGTTCGTTTCACGATGCCTCACCTGCTAGCAGGTGAAGGCAGAGAATCTGGTACCATCAGGCTTGGTACAGCCCTTGGTGGTCCCGGAGTAGAAGGGGGATGGGATATCTATGGACTTCGTGACTAGACTTCCACGCACTTCTAGAGGTCACGACTCCATCTGGATGATTGTCGATCGACTCACCAAGTCAGCTCACTTCTTACCCATCAGAGAGTAGGGCTCAGTGGAGATCTTGGGGCGTCTCTATGTTTAGGAGATTGTACGGCTTCATGGCGTGCCATCATCTATCATCTCCGATCGATATGCTCGCTTTACTTCCTAGCTTTAGAAGGGGTTGCAGGAGGCGTTTGGGACGCAGCTACGTCTGAGCACCGCCTTTCACCCTAAGATGGATGGTCAGATGGAGAGGAGCATTCATACTCTCGAGGACATGCTCCGCGCATGTGTCCTCGACTTTGGTAATAGCCGAGAGGACCACCTACCCTTGGTGGAGTTTGCGTACAACAACAGCTACCACTCCACCATCGGGATGGCACCATACGAGGAATTGTACGATAGACCTTGCAGATCTCCTTTGTGCTGGACAGACCCTGGGGAGTCATCACTTGTGGGAACAGAGATGGTCCGGGCCATGACATAGAAGGTCCAGGTCATCCAAGAGCGGATGAGAACAGCTCAGAGCCGGCAGAAGTCTTATGCTGACAGGAGGCGGAGGCCACTAGAGTTCGAGGATGGAAACCACGTCTTCTTGCGTGTCTCACCTCGATGTGGATTACGGAGATTTGGCCGAGGCGGAAAGTTGTCCCCACGCTTCATCGGACGATTCCAGGTCCTCAGCAGGATCTGCGAGGTGGTTTATCGCCTGGCTCTACCACCTTAGTTGCACCGGGTGCACGACGTCTTCCACGTATCTCAGCTGAGAAGATATGTGAACGACCCGATGCATATCATTGGCCATGGGGAGCTAGATGTTGATTATGGGGTGACTTTTGCGGAGATCCCGGTGGAGATCGAGGATCGACAGGAGCGGGTCCTACGAGGACGATCGATTCCTCTTGTGCACATCAGATGGTAGCACGGGAACCTCCAAGAGAGCACTTGAGAGCGGGAGGCTCAGATGTGTGCTCAGTACCGAAATTTGTTTCCCTAGCTTATGTTGTATCTTTATGGGGATGTAAAGCACTGAGGTGGGAGTGATGTAAAGACCCGTAAATTTCAAGGGAATTTTTTTTCTTAATTTTTTTTGGAATTATACAAGAACGTTGTTTCTGAAGGCACGTGATTCTGAGGCCCGGTCTGCCCGGAATCATTTTCTGAAGTTTGTCTTGGGTACGTTCAGTGAACGAATGAGCGGGTTTTTCTAACATTCGAACCGGTGCTCGGAATCAAATTCCGAGGGCACCGATGGAATCGCAGCGCCGGTACTTTCTTAGAAACGCCTCTTCCGGAGTTGCGTTTTCTTGGGTGTGGTTTTTAATTTTTGGGGGTTAAGTGAATAAAATAAAATAAAGTGGTGCGACAACTTTATTTTATTTCACTTAAGGCACTTAAAGCCACTTTAAGCTGTTTAAGCTGAGTTGAAGCGGATAGGGTGGAACCTAAAATATTCTACCCTCTTTGTAGGATATTTGTGAGGTGGGGCCCGCACGAGCCCCACCGTTTCTTTTCCCCTAAGTAACGAACCCGCAACCCCCCCCCCTCTTTAATGAAAGTCAACTGACGCGTTTTCTAAATTCTTAACGCCCCCTTTAATTGGGTGGTTAGTTTCGTTACAATTAATTCTATGAATTAATTTGTTCGTTACTTATCTTTAATTTTCGTTTGTTGGCATGTAATGAAATAAGACCAACACATGTCTTCTTGAGGATTGTTCGTTGAGTGGATTTGACAGAAACTTTAAGTCCTTCAACCTCCATCATGAAGAACGTGAAGAACGTGAAGAACGCGAAGAACGCCGGCCTCCAACGAAGGGAGACGAAGAACGCCAGACCCTCGAAGCTCGACGCAACGTCGACGCTTCTTCCGCGACGTTCCATCCCCGCGACAATCTTCGATCGGCATCTTGAGGTAGGGTGTTGCGGTCCTTTTAATTCTTTGTGGATTATAACATCAACATGGATTCAATTGTTATAATTAAATCTGTATGTTCTTGATCCTCGGAGTTTGTCTACGCGACGCCGAGTACCGCGCGACAGTGACGCCCTTCCGTGACGTGACGATCCTTTTTCATCCGCGACGGTCAATTTCGCGACGAACTCGCGTCCGACGACGACGTTGAGGTAGGGGTCATTTTGAAAATGACAATACCCATGTTTGTTTTCCTCCAAGGCAAGGACGCGGACCAACCAATTAACAAGTTGGTCCGCGAATTATTATTGCGGGTCGAGGTTTATCAATTGCTGGGAATTATGGTGTTGTTTCAAACCGCTAACGCGGTGGGTGCGGACCAACGAACAAGTCCGAACCCACCGCCATTTTGTTCTTTGTGTTCGGAACAGAAGACGATGACAAAACGGGCCGCATAGACGATTTGTTGATTCCTTAGTGAAGAACGGGACCCGAGATGAGCTACGACGCAGACAGAAATAAAATCGGACCACCGGAGCAACTCCGGTGGCCCGCGGACTCCACCGGCGGCGCGGGTCGCCGGCGCCCAGGCTCGCCGCCGGACGGAGGCGTCGCGGCTGAAGCCGTGGCAGCGGGGTGTGGTTCCGCGGCCGCGCGGAACTGAAGGCAGGGACGCGGCTGGCTGCCGCGTCCGTTGGCGAGAGGCGGCCCCAACCGGGGCCGCGGATCCTTCACGCGGGGGCAGCGCGCCCCCGCCCGTGTTTTCCCTCGCACGACCACTCGACCGAGCCGAGCCGAGCCGACCCGGGTCGCGCCCAACCGGGCCGGGTCGTGCCCAAACGGGTCGGACCCGGACAGGGGTCGGATTGACCCGGTTCAGGCGGACCCAAGGGGGGTCGGTCCGGGTCGGTCCGGGCCCAGACCCCCGTTACCGGACCTTTTCGGTCTTTTTCTCATAACATGAGCTACGTGCCTCTGAACGACGTGCCATCAGTAGAGATGCGATCCTTGGATCGAGACAGTCGTTTCAGTATATCACACTCAAGGTTTCAGAATACTTTGGATTCGTCCGGGGTGGTTCGTACACGAAACCAACCGGGCCCTCAGAGCGGAAACACTCATATCTTGAGCTTCGGACATCTGATTGACGTGCCGTCGACTTTTTTGAATTCCTCTAAGTGAGACGGATCTTTTGGATTACTCCGCCTGAGGTTTGGACACAGGTGGAGTATGGTAGGGTTGGTTTTTCCTTAAAAACCAACCGGGCCCCTGGGACGAAAAAGCAAATAACTCTCAGACCGACCGTCTGATTGACGCGCCGTCTGCGACGTTGAGTTCCTGTTGACGATACAGAACTTTTGGATACATCAACTCTAGACTATGTGTCAGTTAATGTATCATCCTCTCGGCTCATGGAGCGGACCCTCCCGAACGAGCTTGCTATGTGCGAGAACCCTAGAGCTGGCTGTGACTGCTACTGTGACGACGATGACTGTGCAGAGATCCTCAGTGGATTCGACGGCGACGACTACAACACTCAGCGATCCTTTTTGGGTCAGTGCTACCGATCCTGTGTGAGACTGATCCTTTGTGGGTCATTCCGGGGGTTAGTTACCTATCGATCCTTTGTGGGTCAGATCCTTTGTGGGTCATTGCGGGGGTTAGTACCTATCGATCCTTTGTGGGTCAAATCCTTTTTGGGTCATTGCGGGGGTTATTACCTATTGATCCTTTGTGGGTCCGACGGCTTAGATGAATCAGTGGCAATATCTGGTCGTCTTTATCATCATACAAAGAAGTATTTCAGTGTGAGAAGAATCCCTTTTGCTTTCCTTTGTGGATTGTGTTGTGCTATCCTGTGTGGATTTACGTTTTCCTCTCCTATGTGGACTGGGTTGTGCTTGGGCTCAAATGTTGGAGCCGAACGAGATTTGATTAATTAGGTATATGTATGGGCATATACCTAAGTAGTGTCGGATGTTACTTCGTGATTGTATCTTTCCTTTTCAGATTATCTTTTGTGGATTCTGGGAGACCTTCGGGGGTCTCGGGGTCCCTACTGAGTAGCTTATACTCACCCCTGCACGGGCTATGCCCGCACTACGTTGTGTTGGTTGCAGACGATGGACAAAGCTGATCGTGGTGGAGGCTTGCGGAGCAGGACAGTACCTGGAGGTGGACCACTGGGTGGGACGTACTCGGAGCGGTCGGCTGGACCCGAGGAGCAGTGGAGGCTTTCTGTACCCACCCTTCAGGTGGGATTTCTAGTGGGAAGCTCGACGTTGCGGCTTTACTTTTCAGTTGATGTTTTCCCTTTCCAGTTGTACTTTACTTTCAGTTTGGGTTTGTATTCTGGCCCACAAACTTTTCTGCACTTACTATTGTACTCAGCTTTTACTTAGTGTTTAATTTTGCCTGCTTACTTTGTGGTGTTTGTTGTTTACTTTACAAAGGCAATGCCTTCCCTTTACAGGGATTTACACCTTGTTGCTAGTCGCCAGCCCATGGCCTATGGAAGTCGGGCTTGGGGTAGTCATGGCACGGGCCCTGAGGACGGGTCGTGACAATATCATTCTAAATTCCCTTCTCCAAATCACCATCAATGAATATATTATAAATATATTCTTTTCCTGATAGTGAAAAACTCTTACATCAACAATCCATTACCAATCCCTTATTCTTCACATTATCATCCATCATAAGTAATTGGTTCAAAAATATAGAAACAAAAAAATTATTTTTAGATGAGATCAATTTGAATAAAAAAATTATTCTCAATTTTCATTCATGCTTCTTACATGCACTTTTTTTCTAAAATCCCTAATGTTGAAGTTACCGGACAACAATTTCGAAAAAAGTGCATCTATCCATCTCATCTACCATATTGATATTTCTATGAGGAGTCCATTGATCATGATGGATAATGGAAATGATAAAATCTTGGAAAATGTTAGACTCCATATAAGAGATATTTGGAACTGGAATTACTAGAAAATACAATGTTTCTTCAACCCAGTTCTACTTCTTCAAGTTAACATCACCATAAACCATGACACCTCAAATTTTATCATTTATGATTATCCATTTGATCTATCATGTGTCGCATAAGTATTGATGATCTCTTGGTTTGGACAGTCCATTCCCTCTAGTAATTCATGAATCTATTTTTCAGGAATCTTTCCCACAAAAAGTTTCTTTTGATTATTTCATACACCATTATTTCAACATGGCCTGCATGGTTCATAAAAACTGTGTAAATCAATTCCACTATCTTTGATTAGCTTCACCATTCATATTTACAATTCCTAGAGATAATTTCTGTCACATATATAACTTATTTTAAAGTTATTTTTAATTTATTTTCCATTCATTCTTTGTTTTGGTGGTTTCCAATGGTTTTATGGAGAATAGGTGAGTTTTCATGAATTGGGCCAAACCGTGAGCCCAATTCCAGATTTAAAAATAAATTTTGTTACTTTTATAACTTTTTCATTTTTTAATATTTTTCAGTAATTATATCTTCTAAATGTCCTCCCTTGAAATATTAACACCAAATTTAAATTTGGAGCCTTTATAAATCCATAATCATGTGGGATTTGGGTTTTTATTTGAGAATTGGGCCAAACCGAAAGCCCATTTTCCAGTTTTAAATTGTTTCTTTAGTTTTTTAATATCTTATTGATTATATTGAATTTTTTAGTGATTATACCTCCCCCTCAACCCTAAGAATCCCAGGCGCTCTCTCATTCCTTTTCCCCCTATTTGGAGCTCGTTTGCATCGCGATTGGGTGATGAAATTCTTAGGGTTTCTAAAATATGGCAGATTTGAGGAGGTAAGTTATTTCCTTCATAACTCTCTCAATTCATACTCTTCTTCCCCCATTCTAGTTCCTACATGATCTCATAATCCTTGTTCGAACATCCCTTGAATGGTTGGATGTTTTAAAATTCAGATTCTGGTGGATTTTGGATCATTTTATTCAAGATTGTTTTGAGTAAGTGTTTCTCTCTTCAGTTTTTTCATTCTCCTTAGGGTTTCCTCCCTCTTTAATTATGTTCTAAAATGTCCAGAAGTTAGGTTTAGATACTAAGGTCTGATTTGGTATCTCTTGGGTCAATTTTTGGTGGTATTGGTCTGGATTTATATTCCTTGTGGTGCGGCGGTGGTGCGCTTAAGGTTTCGCACCAAGTTTTGAGGGTTTCGACTCAAAAGGTAAGAGATTCCACGTGTAACCATTTTACGATGAGTTAACTTGAATGTTTTATTAATTTAGTATTTTTATAATCTGTTTTGTGTGGTGTGAAAACTGTTTTTGATGAATTTGGTTAAACATTTAATTTTCAGTTGTATTTTAGCTTGAAATTGAGTACTTCTCATGTGTGACTCTTGGGGTAATGTTTGGGTTTAGTTTATAACGTATGAATGTAATTTATTAGTATTGAAAGGGGATGAAAATTCTTGTTTGGTAATTCCTTATTATCATGTGGGCCTTGAAAAGGGGGTTTTGATTGAGTTTAAGGTGTAAAACTGTGTTGTACTTCTTGAAAGTGATTTATGAAAACGTGTGTTTTCCATGTGTATCTTTGTGGTATTATTTGATGTATTTTTATAACACTTGGGGGTGGTTTAATAATTTTTTAGGGATGAGAATTCTGTTTTGGATTGTTATTGGTCTGATTTTGGTTCTGAATGAGGGGTTTGAAATGGGTTTAGTGTGCAAAAAATGGTTATACTACTTGGGTTTGTTTTATAAAAATTGTAAATGTTTTATTTGGTTAAACAATGTTGGGAAAGTGTGTATATATACTGTTTGGGTGAGTGTGTTCACCTAATGTGGGTTTTTTGAATGGTAAAGTGGTGATTTGAGATGTCAAACATTTTTAGAATGTTTTATAAATTGCCGAAATGTTTTACTAAATTGTGTTTTGTGTGCGAAACACGGGTGTGGGATGTTTCGTGTGAGTTTATTGATAAAATGAATTGTGAAGGTGAGAAGGGTATTATGCGACATGTGTGTGGGCTGTTATGTGATTTGAATATCTTTTAATGGTTTTATAAAATCATTTAAAGGATTTTTTGAAGTGTCAAAGAAATGGGAAAGTGTTTTAGGCAATTTTGGTGTGAGTTTGATTTCAAAATGCATTTGAATGAAAAGTGGAATTTTTTACTTGTGTGATGTGCATGGAGCTGTTTAGTTAATGTGTGATGTGGAAGTGATATTTTCATGTGAAAACTATACTTCTTGTATTGTTGAACTTGTTTGAGCACAAAGGGAAAACCCGAGTATCTAGGTTGGTGGACGTGTACTAGTATGCTAGTGAATCCGTGGGGTTTGGCCTCAGTTTCACTTAGCAAGATTGACTCTTACAACTATAACTAAACTATGATGATGATGATTGGGGACCACTAGGTTATGGGTATGATCCCTACTAGTGGCTCATGCACGAGAATAGATATTTTTTGTGGTTACTCTCACCGAGATACGAGGTACCTGGGACCCACAACTAGCTAGTGCCTAGGGCTTATTTCCTATTAATTGTTCTCATTAGATCCTTTGTACTTACCGTCGACATACGGTATTGTTGGATGGAAAATTCAGTATCTTTGTTATTTATTTTTAAAATTTTTGGTCCTTTAAAATTATCCCACATGAAAACTGTTTTCGTTTATTATTGCATCCAATAGAAAATTGTAACTAGCATTTCTTATTTACAAAACATGCAATGCTTTTTGTCATTAAATTTTTATCACATGGAATCTATTAGAGGTGGTATCCTATTGGGATTTCTCTCACAACCTAGTTACACCTTTGGGTGTAAGTAGACTTTCTTATTTTATGTCATAGGTTTGGGTACAAGTTTTATGCCATTGGTTCAGGTTTTTAAATGTCCATTGGGATGCAGTGTCGTGGAGATGGCTTGAGGGCGGTGCCTCTTTCCATGTGGAGTTTCTTGGGCTATCCTTATTTGGTTTTTTACCTTTGTAATGGTCTTTAAAAATCATTTTAACTTATTTATTTCAGTTATGAAATTTTGTAAAAGACAGTTTTAGTTGAAAAATCCGGATTTGTTTTATTGTGTTTGTTTGTTGTTTAATGTTTATAAAATCGGGTAAATCATTCCCAATTATCATGATAAGATACCCGGGCACTTGTTCCAGCCATTGGGGATCGGGAAATCCCTTAGGGACTTGGTATGGGATGGGTTTGGTGCCGTTTTGATGGCGATGAGATCCGATTTGTGGCAAAATGGTATCAGAGGAGGTTCCGGTTTACTCTTTGGGTCACGTTATTTAGGGAATAGTCAGGATAGTATAAAGTTAGGATTGTTGGGACTTGGTAGTTCATTTATAGGTAGTGTTCCTGATCACCACACCTCATGAAAGGATTCAAGTCGCCAGGGGAAGTCGGGATTTATCTAATTCCTTTGGTTTTCTTGGTTTGATGATGATTAGTGGAAATGAAAAGAGAGTTGGGTTAATAGTCACAGTGAGGTCACAGGGCCTGGCAAGCCATGTGAAGCCGGTGATAATCCCTAGAAAGCTCTCTGTGACAGTGAAGTGATTGGAATATGGCCGCCAAACATATTTCCAAGTCACCCACAGAAACTAGTTTCCTCTCGAATGTTTTGTGCTTTAGTTTTGAAATCATGGCACTTTGGTTTTATGGTGACTTGGTTTTAAGAAGCGTAAAGTTGTTATGAAATGATTTTCAAATTAATAGAGAATGTTTTGGTTTATGAAATGGAAAAACTGAATTTTCAGAATTGTTTTGAAATGTAAAATGGTGTCCTTACACCTCTTTGAAAGCAGGAACTATATTGAAGTTGGTTTTGAAAAGTGTTTCCAATAGAGTTTTATAAACAATCAGAGTGTGTTTTAATGGGATGAGACATTTTGAAATTGATGTGAATATCTTGAAAGTCATTTATTGTCTAAATGGTTGTGACTTTCTCAAAATTTTTGTATGATGTGAATTGGGATTTTGATCTCATGGTTAGCGGTTTTGAGAAAAAAGGATGTGTTGGTTGACCGTTTTGGTTTTGAAAAGTGGAAAGAATAATTGTTTTAACCTTTGGTATTTTCGTGAGCAAACACATGCATGGGGTTATACGGGAAGATAGATGGTTGATGATATGACTGGATGAGTGTCGAGATAGATATGAGGAGGGTGCCCGGTGTGGCACAGAAACATGCATGTGTAAGGCCCATGGGGTACCATTGGTGGATGCGCTAACTGTTGAACCATTTGTTTTCAAATAAATGTTTTTAAAGAGAAACATGAAGACATGATGTATTGTTTGGAATGGATTATATTATGTGTTTTTTGGAAAATGTTGATGTTGTGGGATGTTTTTAGTCCAAGAACCCCTCCTGTTTGAACTGTGTTTTGGGTTTGGGTTTGGTCAGTAAGTTGTGTTATAGGGACAGTTAGTGGTCTCTTTTGAAAAATGTTTTGGGACACATTTATGATGGTTCCCTTCATGTTCTTGGATCTGGTTTGTGGTATATCATGCCTAATGGACCATCTTGGTTGGGTCCTTGGGATCAATCGTTGGATAAGGTACACCCCCATTAAAGGTTAGTGCACAACATAAGTGTAGCCATGATTTTTTCGCCGTTTGAAGAGCCTCCAGTTGATCAATATGTGGAATATTTTTTTCTTGAGTTTTTTAGATTGATTATACACCTATTACTTTCTTTGATTTTTAGATCCTATTGTAACGGAAGAGTGCTTGTGGAAGGTTGAAAGAGACCATAGTTTATTATGTTTCCTAATTCGTCGAAGGTGGATGTGGTCTAGGGTTGTTATTGTGGATGTGTGTCTCGATTGTGTCTAAGAGGGCCTTTGGGGTTCTTCAAAGTTTCTTTGAAGCATGAGTTCATGTTAAACCACCAGTGTGAGAAATATGGTCACCATAGGATATTGTGGCCACTTTCTAGAATTGTGTGTTGTTTGGGGATGTTGTATAAGGTCCCTCTCCATGCATTGTTTATATCAGTCACAATGGCCATGTTCGGTGATCCCTTATGATGTCATGTGCTCGATTGACCATATAGGTGAAAGTCATGAAATCCTCCGAGAGTCCCTGTTGTGTTGGGTGAATGTCTCCCTTGGAAAAAAATCAAAAATCATCCATTTTATAGGAAGGTGAGTGTAGGTGTTCTTTACTTCTATCGTTTCTCACCTGAAGAAACAAGGTGTGATGTGTGTGCATCTTCTTAGCCCTTGTTTCAGTGAAATATCGGGATAGGGTAAAGTGAGTATGGAATTTGTTATGTCTAGAAAACTTATCTTGGGTTGCAGTGTTGTTGTTGGTGGAACCAAAAGAAGAATTCTCATTAAGTGGGTTTCTGAAGACTAACTGTGAGGCCGAAGATGCTTCAATCATTTGACCCCCAACCATAGGTCTCAGTGAGAAGCTGGCTCGTAGTCGGGGGAAATCAAAGGGTCATTTAAACCATTGTACAAAGTCCTATCCTAAATATGAAAGATAGGATGAGTTTAAACCTCTGGTATCATTATCTTTCTTCTTTTTTTTCACATTTGGTGGAAATAGATGGAGGGCTTTGTACCCATGACATCGCCCAATGTCATTCCCTCGCCCTTTGGTTTCCATTGAGTCTTTGGAGAATGGTTGGAAATTTGGCTAGACATGCTGAGCACATGGTTTGTGAACGATTAAGAGAGAATATGTGCCTAGAATCCATGCAGAAAGATTGATTAGCACAGTTATTTCACGGTTTCACAAACTATGCGGACTAACCGTGCGACCTTCCCAAATCTTGAAATTTTTGGGTCTTTCTGTGTTGGCCCATGCTGGTCGATTAAGATGGTTGGTTCTTATAGTGGGGAGAACCACTATGATTTTTATGTATGTTCCTTAGGAAATTTTGAATGGAAGTCTACCCTACGTACCAGGGAGTCCGTTCAGGCCTCCCCCTATTAGTGTCCTGATTCTGTCTCGAAAAAAAATATCGGTTGCCTCTTATGGTGGGGAGCATATTACTGTCCCCCCGTACCAGTAACTTAGATTTATCTATGGTTTTGGATTGGTTTAGATAGTCTCATTCAGAGATATCTAGCTACCAACATCTTCTTTGAGTAAACGTTGGGACTGGAGAGCACCCAATGGTTTAGATAAAGTAAGGTAAGTGTAACCTTGTTCAAAGTTGTTGTTCGTTTGGGTGAATTGCTTGAGTCTTGTTCGGATAGTGTTCGAAAAGTTTTATTTTGGGATAAAGTATGAATGTTATTGATCCTTTCAGAAAAGTTGTGTATGTTTTGGTTTTGAGAGTAATCCTTCCTTAATTGATCACTATAGGTGTTTTGGCCTTTGGGGGTGAAACCTCGCAAGGAAGTACCTATTGGTTTCTCAGTGGGGTTTGGTTGTTGCTTTAACCATGCTATGACTTTCCGAGGAGGAAAGTTTTCAAGGTGGGGAGAATTGCTACATTAATAACTTATTTTAAAGTTATTTTTAATTTATTTTCCATTCATTCTTTTTTTTGGGGGTTTCCAAAGGTTTTATGGAGAATAGGTGAGTTTTCATGAATTGAGCCGAACCGTGAGCCCAATTCCAGATTTAAAAATAAATTTTGTTTCTTTTATAACATTTTCATTTTTTAATATTTTTCTGTAATTTCATCTCCTAAATGTCCTCCCCTGATATATTAACACCAAATTTAAATTTGGAGCCTTTATAAATCCATAATCATGGGGGATTTGGGTTTTATTTGAGAATTGCGCCAACCCGAAAGCCCATTTTCCAGTTTTAAATTTTTTCTTTAATGTTTAAATATATTATTCATTATAATGAGTTTTTTCGATGATTACACCTCCCCCTCGACCCTAAGAAGCCCAGGCGAGCTCCCACTCCTTTCCCCACTATTTGGAGCTCGTTTTCATCGCGATTGGGTGCTGAAATGCTTAGGGTGTCTAAAATCCGGCAGATTTGAGGAGGTATGTTATTTCCATCATAACTCTCTCAATTATTACTTGTTTTCCCCCATTCTAGTTCCTAAATGATCTCATAATTCTTGTTCAAACATCAATTGAATGGTTGGATGTTTTAAAATTCAGATTCTGGTGGATTATGGATCATTTTATTCAAGATTTTTTTGATTAACTGTTTCTCCCTTCAGTTTTTCCATTCTCTTTAGGGTTTCCTCCCTCTTTAATTTTGTTCTAAAATGTCCAGAAGTTAGGGTTCGATCCTAAGGACTGATTTGGTATCTCTTGAGTCAATTTTTGGTGGTCTAGGTCTGGATTTATATTCCTTGTGGTGCGGCAGTGGTGTGCTTAAGGTTTCTCACCAAGTTTTGAGGGTTTCGACTTAAAAGGTAGGTGATTCCATGTGTAACCATTTTACAATTAGTTAGCTTGAATGGTTTATTAATTTAGTATGTTTATAATCTGTTTTGTGTGGTGTGAAAACTATTTTTGATGAATTTGGTTAAATGTTTACTTTTTAGTTGTATTTTAGCATGAAATTGGGTACTTTTCATGTGTGACTCTTGGGGTAATGTTTGGGTTTAGTTAATAACATATGAAAGTAATTTATTAGTCATGAAAGGAGATGAAAATTATGGTTTGGTAATTCCTTATTATCATGTGGGCCTTGAAAAGGGGTTTTTGATTTAGTTTATGGTGTAAAACTGTGTTGTACATCTTGAAGGTGATTTTTGAAAACGTGTGTTTTCCATGTGTATCTTTGTGGTATTATTTGATGTATTTTTATAACACTTGGGGGTGGTTTTGTAATTGTTTTAGGGCTGAAAATTATGTTTTGGATTGTTATTGGTATGATTTTGGTTCTGAATGAGGGGTTTGAAATGAGTTTAGTGTGCAAACAATGGTTATACTACTTGGGTTTGTTTTATAAATATTGCAAATGTTTTATTTGGTTAAACAAAGTTGGGAAAGGGTGTACGTGTACAGTTTGGGTGAGTGTGTTCTCCTAATGTGGGTTTTTGAATGGTAATGTGGTGATTTGAGATGTCAAACATTTTTATAAATTTTTATAAGTTGCCGAAATGTTTACTAAATTGTGTTTTGTGTGCGAAACACGGGTGTGGGATGTTTCGTGTGAGTTTATTGATAAAATGAATTGTGAAGGTTAGAAGGGTATTATGCGACATGTGTGTGGGTTGTTATGTGAGTTGAATATCTTGTAATGGTTTTATAAAATAATTTAAATGATTTTTGGAAGTGTTAAATAAATGGAAAAGTGTTGTAGGCAATTTTGGCGTGAGTTTGATTTCAAAATGCATTTGAATGAAAAGTGGAATTTTTGACTTGTGTGATGTACATGGGGATGTTTGGCTAATGTGTGATGTGGAAGTGATATTTTCATGTGAAAACTATACTTCATGGACTGTTGAACTTGTTTGAGCACAAAGGGAAAACACGGGTATCTAGGTGGGTGGACGTGTACTAGTATGCTAGTGAATCCGTGGGGTTTGGCCTCAGTTTCACTTAGAAAGATTGACTCTTACAACTCTAACTAAACTATGATGATGATGATTGGGGACCACTGGGTTGTGGGTATGATCCCTAGTAGTGGCTCATGCATGAGAACATATATTTTTTTGTGGTTACTCTCCCCGAGATACAAGGTACCTGGGACCCACGGCTAGCTAGTGCCTAGGGGTTATTTCCTATTAATTGTGCTCATTAGATCCTTTGTACTTACCATCGGCATACGATATTGTTGGCTGGAATGTTCAGTTGCTTTGTTATTTATTTTTAAAAATTTTGGTCATTTAAAATTATCCCACATGAAAATTGTTTTCATTTATTATTGCATCCTTTAGAAAATTTTAACTATCATTTCTTATTTACAAAACATGCAATTCTTTTTGTCATGAAATTTTTATCACATGGAATCTCTTAGAGGTGGTATCCTACTGGGATTTCTCTCACACACTACTTACACCTTTGGGTGTAAGTAGACTTTCTTATTTTATGTAACATCCCAAGTAAGTAATGAATAATAGATATTTTTATCTATGTCTATTAATTATTAAGATAGTGTTATAGAGGCTTAAAATGAAAATAAATACAATCTTATGCATGGAATACACTAATATTCTTAAAAGATTTTTTTACTGCCTTTTGATGGAAAACCATTTTTGAATCTATATTTTGAAAATTTTATATACTATGTTTGTCAAAATAAACTTATCCTTTATGATTGGGACATCAAAATTTACCTTGTGTGAATTTTTGGTATTTTTCTGACAATGTTCATTTTTTAATGAATAGTGAAAAATACTGCATTTTACATCAAAACTGCTTTTTAATCTAATTTATTTATATGGTTATATTATGTTTTGAATTGGTTTTGAAGTGAAATTAGAATATATTTTTACCATTTTATCCAATGGTGATCATTGGAATCAATTTCACTTTGAAATTAGACTTAAACTGGTGTCAATCTTTTGATACTTATTGTTTTGTAAAAACACGCTATTTGCTCTGGCAGCGGGAATTAATTATTAAATTAATTAATGTGACTTATATGTTTTTAATTTTGTAAAATATACTTCATTTTTGAATTCGGAATATCAAATATATCTTAGGGTGAATTTTTGGTAATTTTCTGAAAAACTTCAATTTTTGATGAATAGTGAAATCACTAAGTAGTACTTATAAAAACTGATTTTTCCGTTTAAATGGAATTTTTCCATCATTGTGTTTTGAATTTCAAAAATCCGACATAAATGGTTGTCATTAAGAAGTAAAATGTGGTTCAATTAGATTATAGTAATTTTTTGGTGAATAGTAACTTATTAAGTTCTTAATCATGATTAGTAGTAATTAGTGTAGTTTAAGGTAAAAAAATGTTTTAATAATATGAAATGACCTAGACACATGTCCCAACATTATGGGTTGTGTCAAGGCCGACCAATACAAGCCATGGGTCAACTTGGGGATACCATGGAGACATTTTGGTTGGGAAATGACTTAAATAACTTTTTATTTAATGTAAAAGTAAAAATGACACAAACATAATATGTTTTACGAAAAGAATTTTTACATGGGGTTATAAAGATCATATATTTGATTATAAATAGTAATTGGAAGGATAAAAAGATTTCCTACATCATAGTATTTTTTTTATGATTTTTAGACATTAAATAAATTAAAATATTTATGACATAATAATGATGCAGCGATGACATCATTATTTGACGATTTAAATAAAATGGTAAGACAATGTAAAATCTATGAACTAAACATGGACAAAACCAATTGGATGAGTGGATTTCGAACCCTTATCACCTTATCCACGAATTATATCAATGTGGGACCTTTTAAAACCGAAACTCATATTCAAATAAAGTAATATTCCTTTGCTTTTCAAAAGTGCCCCTCCTCTCCTCTTATAAAAGGCCCCCACCTCTACCTCATTTCACACACTCCTCAAGCCTTTTGCTCGGCCAAACCCTGCCCATTTACTCTCTCCACATCGCTCTCCTCATCCTAGTGGATTCCCTTTGGGCAGAATCCTTTCAAAGGAAGCCATTAGGCTCAAATCAAAAGGAGTTACACTTTTAAAGGTAATTCAATCTCTAATGTTCATTTGTTTTATTTTTCTTCTCCAACCCCCTAAACTCTTTTTATTTACTTATTTTGTAACAACACCAGTATCTTCAATATACAAGGATGTTTTTATAATATTTATTTGAGCTACACTCTCACACAACTACATCAAATGGTTAAAGAACATACGGTTTCCGTGGATGGCGAAATTCTGCCTCCCGAAACGATGATTGTTCAATACTCATTTAACACCCTCAAAGGTAGCCATTATGATGTCACTATTTTTATATATGATATATAATATGTTTATGTTTTCCTTAAGCTTCTGTTTTTTTCATTTTGGGCATTCCTTTATGGTTTCCATTATGGGTAAACACGATATCTTCATTTTAGGAAGTGCGGACTACCGCCCCCTGAAAGTGATTTGATTCGTTAATACCATATGTGGGATGTGTAAATGATAAAGTTAATGATATTATATATTTTATTATACTGTAATTATAATATACTCTTATATCATTATGATTCCATTCCAGAAAATATGAAATAGAAATGGAAGTAGCGTTCATGCGTACGTACGGCTTACCTTCTCCATGAACGGAGCATTTCATTTCTTACCTCTAAATGTAATGTAATATTATAAATACATGTATATGATGAATATATATGATATATATGTTATCAAAATCATTAATATCATTCTGGATATAACGAACCTATGACCAAATTAACAACATGTAAGTGTAAGAAGTCTATTTTTGACTTAAGAACCAAATACCGACAAAATGATCATTATTAACTTAACTGATTACATGATGTTCATAACATGGTATAAAAGGAATAATGAACTTGAAAAAGATTCATAAGCAAGTAGAGATTAACTCAAGTTTAATGTTCAGGAGATTAAAGAACGATCGGGTCAAGTCGGATACGAGGTATGGGACTTCGTCTCAATCTCCTTTCATTGAGGCATATTTTATTTATACAAACATTCTTTTATATGGTGAATAAACCCCTTTGACTTTTACGTTTATTCAAAAGGAATCTTTTTTATACGATGCGTTTACTAAACGACAAAAGGGAATGTTTTTGTCGTACGTATGCGGCGACAATGACTTCTCCGCCGTTGTGACCGTTATTTGAGTTTCGGCTTCCTCTACAAGCCATATTTTTTAAAAAACGAAAAATAAATACCATGTTTTACGTTGGTATTGAAAATGGTTTTCATAATGTTTTTATTATATCAATGTGTTGTATTGATATCTCGTGATTGAAATGTGGAAATGTTATGTTTCCTTTATGCATGTTTTATGTGATATGATTATGTTATGGTTCTTGGGCATTATTATGAAGACGGGTGGTTCCGTGATAAACTAAGGGCGGGTGAGCCCGTTATAGCTCTCCAATGCATTGGGAAACGCGAAGGAGTGAAACGTTAAGGTTTCTCCGAAGAGATTTAGGGAATATACTGTGATGGGTATTCCAAACGTAACCGAGAGGGTTACTCCCTACGTAATAATGTTATGAATGCCTCAAGTTACCTTTATGTCTTATGATTTCTATGATTTATTCATGATTTTATGAGGTATGTTAAAGTGCCTATGTTTTATGGGTAATGTATGATTTCATTCTTATGTATATATGAACTCATGTTTCCTTTCCATGTTTTTTTATAACCCATACTGAGTTTTTATGCTCATCCCAAGTTTTTGAAATGTTTTTCACAGTTCAAGGGAAAGGTACATGATAAGATGAAAGAGTCAAGGATGTGTCAATAAATAATCCATGTTTTATTTTAAATGTGTTTCCAATGATGGGAATGAAGAATACTATCTTTATGTAACCACTTTGTTTATATGTGGAATGTAATGCAAGTTTTATGATCTAATTCTCTAAAACTCTAAACCCGAAAAGATCCTCAATGTGTAATCTTGTAATAACTCATGATTAAGTAAGGTTTAAGGCTGGGGCCTTATAGTTGGTATCAGAGGTCGGTTTAGATAACTTTAGGAGTTAGAATTCTATTAAATGATTATCCAAAAATATTTTTTTTGAAATGATATAGCATTTAAAGATTACCATGTTGCTTCATCTAAGACATGTTTGTTCAGAATGGTTTTCCGTAGAGGAAACAGGGAAGCAGTGCTAGGAAGGCATACAGAAGGAAATAACCTTCCGAATCAGCATCCAGAAATGGTCGGAATTGGAACTGAACAGTTTGTTGCAGTAATGGCGCAGTTGACTCAAGCGATAAATGGCGGTGGTATCCATGCACGAGATCAGCCAGATCAACCGCAGAGGAACATGTCAGTGGTGGAACATTTCATGAGGCAACATCCACCAAAATTCAGATGATCATCTGACCATGTGCTAGCTGAAGGGTGGATTAAAGCACTGGAGGCGATTTTTGATGTCATGGGGTGTTCAGACAATCAAAAGGTTAGTCTTGCTATTTACCGTTTGGAGGGTGAAGCAGATCAGTGGTGGTCTATGGTTAAAAATATCAGGGACGCCGATGAGATTGATGCTCTTGACTGGGATGAATTCAAAGGTATGTTTCTTGAGAAGTATTTTTCTAAGGCTGTTAGACTTAGGATGGAAAAGCAATTCTTGGAATTGAGGAAAGAGTAAGACTCAGTGGCTTCCTATGATGAAAGGTTCACTCGATTGGCAAGGTATTCTCCAAATTTTATCTGAGACCTTGATAGTAAAATTAATCATTTTTACTCAAGATTAAAGCCAAAATATCGAAGGGCATTAGCTTATCGTGTGTTTAAAAGTTATGAAAAGCTTGTTCGATGTGCTGAGAAGGTAGAAATGGAGTTTTTCGATGACCAAGTTTTCTATAACAACCAGCAGAAGAAGAGACCGAGGTGGCAGGAGAAGGGTAAGAATTCTTCAAAAAAGTCTGATGGTAAGAGAACTAAGTTTCCAGTTTGTGATAAATGTGGCAAAAGGCATGCTGGGGAATGTCTTCTGAATTCTGGGAAGTGCTACCGATGTGGTAAGATGGGACATAAGGCTCGTGATTGCACTGAAAAGGATCAAGGAGAAGGTAAGAACAAATTTGATTTACAGTTAGTGAAATGTTATAAGTGCAATGAGATGGGTCACTATGAAAACGAGTGTCTGACAAGGAGCTTGAGTGATGGGAAGCAGTTAGAATACAAGCAGAAAGGGGTGGTGAAATCCTTTGCAACTACTTCAGCAGATGTCGGGCCATCAAATGAAGTTTTATCAGGTACTTTGTTTGTTTTTTCAGATTATGCCAGTGTGTTGTTTGATTCGGGGTCTACACATTCTTTCATCTTTGAAACCTTTTCTAGTAAAATGGGAATACCATCTCAAGAAATGACTCCTGAACTTTTGGTAAAAACACCTGGGGGAAATGTTGAGGCAAAAATAATTTATAAGAATCTTCCTATCCTTATCTGTGGAAAGAACCTACTTGCAAACCTTATTGTTCTACCTCTAGTAGAGTTTGATGTTATCCTAGGTATGGATTGTCTCTCTATTTACCATGCTAAGATTGATTGTAGAGATAAAGAAGTTTCTTTTCAGAAAGACTTTCAGTTTTTTTACAAGAATGAACCCATACTTTTGATAACATATCAAGAGGCCGAGAAACTTGTAAAAGATGGAAATGAATGTTACCTTGCACACGTCGTTGAAAATAAAGGAACTGTTCATATTAATGATGTGCCAGTGGTAAATGAGTATCCTGATGTTTTTCCTGATGAGTTGCCTGGAATAATACCAGATCGGGAAGTTGAGTTTACTGTTGACTTAGTTCCTGATGCTAAGACAATTTCAAAACCCCATTATCGAATGACACAAATTGAACTTTTAGAGTTGAAGGAGCAATTGCAAGATTTATTAGAGAAAGGTTTCATTAGACCTAGCACATCACCATGGGGTGCTACTATTTTGTTTGTTAAGAAAAAAGATGGTTCTATGAGACTTTGCATTGATTATAGAGCCTTGAATAATATCACTGTTAAGAACAAATATCCTTTGCCTCATATTGATGATTTGTTTGATCAGCTCCAGGGAGCTCAGTTTTTTTCAAAGATTGACCTGAGATCGGGGTACCATCAGCTGAAGGTAAAGGAGGTAGATATTCTGAAGACCGCGTTCCGTACGAGATATGGCCATTATGAATTTGTAGTAATGCCTTTTGGGCTAACCAATGAACCTGCTGTATTCATGGACTTAATGAATAGAATTTTCCATGAGTTCTTGGATAAGTTTGTGGTAGTTTTCATTGATGATATTTTGGTGTTTTCTAAAAGTAAAGAGGAGCATGAAAACATTTAAGGGTTATCTTGCAAACCTTAAAAGAAAAGAAACTGTATGGGAAATTCAGAAAGTGTGAGTTTTGGTTGCAACAAATTTCTTTCCTTGATCACATTGTTTCTAAAGATGGAATAACTTTTGATCCTGCAAAAAACAAAAGTTGTGGAAGAATGGCCAAGACCCACAAATGTAACCGAGATTCGTAGCTTCCTTGGTTTGGCGGGCTATTACCGAAGGTTTGTTAGAAATTTTTCACGGTTATCTAGTCCAATGACTAAGCTAACTCGGAAGGGTGTTAAGTTTGTCTGGAAAAAAGAATGTGATGATTGTTTTCAGGAATTGAAAAGAAGATTGGTGAATGCTCCAGTTTTGGCACTACCTTCCCGGAATGATGAGTTTGTTATATACAGTGATGCTTCATTGAAAGGACTTGGTTGCGCCCTAATGCAGAATGATAAGGTAATTGCTTATGCTTCACGACAGTTGAAAACTCATGAGGTAAATTACCTAACACATGATTTGGAATTAGCTGCTGTTGTTTTTGCTTTAAAAATTTGGAGGAATCATTTGTATGGAGTAAAGTGTGAAATATATACCGATCACAAAAGTTTAAAGTATATATTCACTCAGAAATAATTGAACATGAGACAAAGGAGATGGCTAGAATTAATCAAGGATTATGATTGTACAATTCATTACCATCCGGGAAAAGAAAATAAAGTGGCTGATGCTTTGAGTCGAAAAAGTAATGCTTCATTAACAATGTTGCGTTTGGAACATGATACTTTGGTTAAGGATTTGATGAACTTTGGCATAGAAGTTTTTGGTGCAGGAAGTCCTTCTATTTTGTTTCAGGTATCAGTGAGATCTTCTCTATCAGATAGAATCAAGAAAGCACAGAAGCAAGGCAGTGAGTTGCAGAAAAAGGTAGAGCTAGTTCAGAAAGGTAAGTTGCCTGAATTCAACATTGATAGTGATTGTGTTTTGAGATTTTGGAAGAGATTGTGTGTGCCTTGTGATTCACAGTTGAAGAGAGAGTTGTTATGTGAAGCCCATAGTTCTCCGTTTTCTGCTCATCTGGGCAGTACTAAGATGTATAGAGATCTGCGAGAGTATTACTGGTGGGATGGAATGAAAAGAGATATTGCTGATTTTACTGTGAAGTGTTTGACTTGTCAGCAGGTTAAAGTAGAGCGGCAGTTACCGAAATGGATGCTTCAGACTTTACCAGTGGCAGAGTGGAAATGGGAGAATATATCCATGGACTTTGTTGTTGGATTGCCGAAGACATCTCGAGGTAATAATGAAATCTGTGTTGTTGTTGACCGCTTGACCAAATCTGCTCATTTCCTTGCTATACGAGATACTTTCTATCTTGATCAACTTTCCCGTTTGTATCTTAAAGAGATAGTCAGGTTACATGGAGTTCCTCTCTCCATTGTATCGGATCGTGATCCCAGGTTTGCTTCTAACTTTTGGAAAGGCCTTCAGAAGTCGTTGGGTAATGAATTAAATTTTAGTACAGATTTTCATCCTCAATCAGATGGGCAGTCAGAACGAACAATCCAGACATTGGAGGATATGCTACGAGCTTGTTCTATGTATTATCAGGGAAGTTGGGACCAACATCTTTCTTTGGTTGAATTTTCATATAATAACAGTTTTCATTCCAGTATACAGATGGCACCATTTTAGGCATTATATGGGAAGTGGTGTCGAACTCCAGCTTTCTGGGATTAATTGGGTGAAAGGAAGTTGATGGGACCAGAATTGATAGAAGAGATTGCAGAAAAAGTTCAGCTGATTCAGAAACACATGAGAACAGCTCAGAGCAGACAGAAGAGTTATGCGGATAACCGGAGGAAGGATCTATCTTTCGAGGTAGGTGATCATGTTTTTCTCAGGGGTTCTCCTTGAAAAAATGTGATGAGATTTGGTAAGAAAGGAAAGTTGAGTCCAAGGTTCATTGGACCATACGAAATTCTGGAGAGAGTTGGATCAGTTGCATACCGAGTGGCTTTACCTCCGAGTTTATCTCAAGTACACAATGTTTTTCACGTTTCGATGTTGAGAAAGTATATGCCAGATCCATCTCATGTTTTGAGCCCAGAGGTAGTTCAGCTGGAAGAGAATTTATCTTATGAGGAACAACCAGTCCATATTCTTGACCACAGGGAGCAAGTGTTACGGAATAAAGTGATTCCCCAGGTAAAGGTTTTGTGGAAAAACCACATGATTGAAGAGGCAACATGGGAATCTGAAAATGCAATGAGGGATAAGTACCCCCATTTATTTGATAAGTAAATAAATTGCGGGGACACAATTTTCTAAAGGGGGGAAATATGTAACATCCCAAGTAAGTAATGAATAATAGATATTTTTATATATGTCTATTAATGATTAAGATATTGTTATAGAGGCTTAAAATGAAATTAAATATAATCTTATGCATGGAATACACTAATATTCTTAAAAGATTGTTTTACTGCCTTTTGATGGAAAACCATTCTTGAATATATATTTTGACAATTTTATAAACTATGTATGTCAAAATAAACTTATCCTTTATGATTGGGACATCAAAATTTACCTTGTGTGAATTTTTGGTATTTTTCTGACAATGTTCATTTTATAATGAATAGTGAAAAATACTGCATTTTACATCAAAAATGCTTTTTAATATAATTTATTTATATGATTAGATTATGTTTTGAATTTGTTTTGAAGAGAAATTAGAATATATTTTTACCATTTTATCCAATGGTGGTCATTGGAATCAATTTCACTTTGAAATTAGACTTAAACTGGTGTCAATCTTTTGATACTTATTGTTTTGTAAAAACATGCTATTTGCTCTGGCAGTGGGAATTAATTATTAAATTAATTAATGTGACTTATATGTTTTTAATTTTGTAAAATAGACTTCATTTTTGAATTCGGAATATCAAATATAGCTTAGGGTGAATCTTTGGTAATTTTCTGAAAAACTTCAATTTTTGATGAATAGTGAAACCACTAAGTAGTACTTATAAAAACTGATTTTTCCGTTTAAATGGAATTTTTCCATCATTGTGTTTTGAATTTCAAAAATACGACATACATGGTTGTCATTAAGATGTAAAATGTGGTTCAATGAGATTATAATAATTTTTTGGTGAATAGTAACTTATTAAGTTCTTAATCGCGATTAGTGGTAATTAGTGTAGTTTAAGGTAAAAATAATGCTTTAATAATATGAAATGACCTAGACACATGTCCCAAAATTATTGGTTATGTCATGGCCGACCAATAAAAGCCATGGGTCAACTTGGGGACTCCATGGAGACATTTTGGTTGGGAAATGACATAAATAACTTTTTATTTAATGTAAAAGTAAAAATGACACAAACATAATATGTTTTACGAAAATAATTTTTACATGGGGTTATAAAGATCAGATATTTGATTATAAATAGTCATTGGAAATAAAAAATGATTTCCTACATCATAGTATTTTTTTATGTTTTTTAGACATTAAATAAATTAAAATATTTATGACATAATGATGATGTAGCGATGACATCATCATTTGAAAATTTAAATAAAATGGAAAGACAATGTAAAATCTATGAACTAAACATGGACAAAACCAAGTGGATGAGTGGATTTCGAACCCTTATCACCTTATCCACGAATTATATCAATGTGGGACCTTTAAAAACCAAAACATATTTTCAAATAAAGTAATATTTCTTTACTTTTCAAAAGTGCCCCTCCTCTCCTCTTATAAAAGGCCCCCACCTATACCTCATTTCACACACTCCTCAAGCCTTTGGCTCGGCCAAACCCTGCCCATTTACTCTCTCCACATCCCTCTCCTCATCTTAGAGGATTCCCTTTGGGCAGAATCCTTTCAAAGGAAGCCTTTAGGATCAAATCAAAAGGAGTTACACTTTTAAAGGTAATTCATTCTCTCATGTACATTTGTTTTATTTTGCTTCTCCAACCCCCTAAACTCTTTTTATTTACATATTTTGTAACAAAACCAGTATCTTCAATATACAAGGATGTTTTTATAATATTTATTTGAGCTACACTCTCACACAACTACATCAAATGGTTAAAGAACATACGGTTTCCGTGGATGGCGAAATTCTGCCTCCCGAAACGATGATTGTTCAATACTCATTTAACACCCTCAAAGGTGGCCATTATGATGTCACTATTTTTATATATGATATATAATATGTTTATGTTTTCCTTAAGCTTATGTTTTTTTCATTTTAGGAATACCTCTATGGTTTCCATTATGGGTAAACACGATATCTTCATTTTAGGAAGTGCGGACTACCGCCCCCTGAAAGTGATTTGATTCGTTAATACCATATGTGGGATGTGTAAAGGATAAAGTTAATGATATTATATATTTTATTATACTGGAATTATAATATACTCTTATATCATTATGATTCCATTCCAGAAAATATGAAATAGAAATGGAAGTAGCGTTCATGCGTATGTACGGCTTACCGTCTCCATGAACGGTGCATTTCATTTCTTACCTCTAAATGTGATGTAATATTATAAATACATGTATATGATGAATTTATATGATATATATGTTATCCAAATCATTAATATCATTCTGGATATAACGAACCTATGACCAAATTAACAACATGTAAGTGTAAGAAGTCTATTTTTGACTTAAGAACCAAATACCGACAAAATGAACATTATTAACTTAACTGATTACATGATGTTCATAACATGGTATAAAAGGAATAATGAACTTGAAAAAGATTCATAAGCAAGTAGAGATTAACTCAAGTTTATTATTCAGGATATTAAAGAACGGTCGGGTCAAGTCGGATACGAGGTATGGGACTTCGTCTCAATCTCCTTTCATTGAGGCATATTTTATTTATACACAACTTTCTTTTATACGGTGTATAAACCCCTTTGACTTTTACGTTTATTCAAAAGGAATCTTTTTTATACGAAGCGTTTACTGAATGACAAAAGGGAATGTTTTTGTCGTACGTATGTGGTGACAACGACTTCTCCGCCGTTGTGACCGTTATTTGAGTTTCGTCTTCCTCTATAAGCCATACTTTTTTTTAAAACGAAAAATAAATACCATGTTTTACATTGGTATTGAAAATGGTTTTCATAATGTTTTTATTATATCAATGTGTTGTATTGATATCTCGTGATTGAAATGTGGAAATGTTATGATTCCTTTATGCTTGTTTTATGTGATATGATTATGTTATGGTTCTTGGGAATTATTATGAAGACGGGTGGTTCCGTGATAAACTAAGGGCGGGTGAGCCCGTTATAGAAATGTGTTGTATTGATATCTCAACTAATATTCACTTAATATTCTTTATTATAGAATCCTAAGCTAGGATAAATCCACTAGGAGACAATTGATCTTTTTGTATAACACCACATAAATATAAAAAATCCAAAAAAACCTCCAGATTAAAATATTGTTAGCCACATGGACTCATAAAATATAAAGAACATATCATAAAATCATTCATTAGAACTAAACTCCCTCGTGACCCTTATAATAAAAAAATATTTTTACTGATAATACGGCTTATTAATATCCACCAAGATCATATTATTGTATATTAGTATTTTAAATGACATCAAACACCATTTTCATGGAAATTCTAGTTTCTTTTGAATACATTTCCCTTGCACTAATCTTGTCTTCTACTATGAGACCAATCATCGAATAAAACCACTAATTTCACTTTTAAAAAGTAATACAAAAATTTTATAGGATATTTTTCAAATAAAAATTGGTCCGTTTGATTAATAGTTGTAGGTTCCTTTATCATTGGAATTAGAAAAACCATGAAGGAACTCATATCCATATTTAGTGATCCACCACTAAAAGGAATCTGGCAACGCATCCCCCACATGAACTATAAAAATATCCTCTCCGGACACCTAGATTGTTCCTGGAAATTCATTTGTCCATGAGGAAACTTTCAAATTCACATTAAAAATAGTCTTCTAGATTTAATATTCATTTGAAATGTATTCCAGAACACTATTTTCCATGTCCTCCACTAGACTAGGTTTGTAGTTCAAGGAAAAATATTCACCGTCCACCTAGCCTTACCCTTCTCCATTAAATATGTTCACTCATTCTAAGAAACCCTTAATGAATTTAAGCGTTATCTTCCATACCCTGCCAAAATCCTTTTTATAAGATCCATTATCCAGTTTTAGATTTGTAACATCCTATGTTTATTATCCAAGGTAGAATTTGATGAGAATTTGAAATATGATGTTGGATGGGTGGATTATTCATTAAAATGGGACTCAGAATATATTTACGAGAGTTGAAATGCTTAAATTCAACATTTTTAGAATTGGTTAATGGACCAAGATGATCTTTGGGTGATCCGTAATTTTTTTTCAGTCAATATGGTTTCATTTTGAATTTCCCATTCCTTCTTGTTTTGAAAATAAAAAACACTCTATATTAAGGAAAATTTCTTTTCCACTATGTTTTATCTTGATAAAGAAAATTTTCGGTCCTTAAGAAAACATTCATTCCTCATGAAAATTTTATCCTTTCCCAGTTTTTCTTTCATAAGGAAATTTTTCCTTCCCCAAAGAAAATTTATTTGTACCATGTTTTCATTGTTGATATTATAATCTAACTCATTTTCTTTCTAAGTATAATATTTGGTTTCATAACTAAAACCTCAAGAATATTATAAATACTTATATATAGAGTATTCTTTTTTCATGATCAGAATTTAGAATCTGATTTCCTCTAAATTCAGACTCCCAAAATTATATGTTCAGACTCCGAATTCTCTAAATTCAGAATCTGAACTTTCTATGTTCAGATGCCAAAATCTCTGAATTTGGACTCTGAACCTTCTGAGTTCAGACTCCGAATTCTTATGAATTCAGAGTATGAAATTTTTGAGTTTAGACTCCAAATTCTTATGAATTCGGATTCTGAACATTCAGAGTTTAGAGTCCATAATTCTATATAATATAGGATTTGAATTATTTTAAAGAGAGAATCAAAATATTCATGTATTATAGACACCGAATGGTTTTTTTGGTTAGACTCTAAAATTTTTATTTTTTCCATACATTCTGAAAAATGGTTTTGTTTAAGAAACCATTATTTTAATTACAATTGTTATAAAATTATCTCGTGCAATCAGTAACTAAATAACCCCTGTTTGTGTGAAATGTATATAGGTTCCTCCAAAATTCATGTAAAAATATGACTGTTGGAGGAGGGAGCTGACCGTTGAAGATGTTCCTATAAATAAAAGCTCATTTGAAAGCGCTCAAAACATTGATGAACAAGTTTATCAGTCTAGAGGTTACATGTTGTTAAGGTGATTTCTAGAGAGAGAGACTTTAATGCTTTTTTTGTACTGAACATCTTGTTCAGAATTGCTTTATGTGACTCCGAATGTTGCTGAGTAAATTCGAGGGCTTCCGGGGATAGGAAGATAGAGGTTCCGACTACCGTGAAGTTGAGGGCTTAATGGGATAACAAGACATAATCAAATTTTCATATTGAGGGCTTACCCTGGTGTGGGTAAGATAGATTTTCTTGAAAGTATAAATGAAGGGACATTTATCCAAGGATGTTGGATACCATTCTATCTGGGTTAAATGATTTACTACTTGTTACTTGTATTGTTTCTAGATTTCCACTGCATTTTTGTTTATGAGGAAAGTATAACTATCTTATACATTCTTATAGTTGTACTCTAATTAGTGAGATTTTATATTCTTTATGCTAGAATCTTTATCGTTGTAAAATTTTCTTATGTTTCATTTCCAAAACCATATTTTTGAAATCAAGGATGTTTATAGAACTAAGAGGTTTTGTGAATTTACCTTATTTAACATTGTTAAACATTACCATCTTTATAAGTTCCAATGGAAATCATTAAAGTATACAATTCACACCCCTCTTTTATATTGATCATTTACATCATTATTTCTATACTAAAATTAGTATCATTTTGATCCAACAATTGGCATCAGAGGAGGTCTCTGAAATAATTATATTAACATATATGTTTTCTTGTTCAGGTTTTTCATTTTTCTATATTTTCCTTGCTTAGTAACTTTTTATCCTTGTTTAAAAACATTTCTTACTGACAAGTTTGTGTGAAAAAATTTTCTTTGAGATGACAGGAATTAATGTTGGTTCAATTGAAAATGTTAATCCTACTAGACCACCTATTTTTGATGGGAATGATTATGAATATTTGATAGATCGTATGAAGACTTTTTTCATTAAAACTAGAGTGGACAAATTTTTTATTCTTACTGGAGATTACAAGATTCCTAATAAGGAAGTCATACCTTTTACTAATCAAGAAAATTAAAAATATTCACTTAACTATAAGGTATTCATTACTTTGTTCTGCTCCATGACCATGAATATATATAGCCTGATTTCTTCTTGTGAAGCTACAAATTGTATTTGAATGATACTTGAAGCCACTCATTTTTGTACTTCAAAATTTATTGAATCTAGAAGAGTAATGCTTAGAGCTGAGTACCATGGTTTTCTTTATTATGGAAAACCTATATGTAAGGTAAAACATATATTTATGACTAATGTCAACAGCATATAATCCATGGTTGAAAATGGTTTGGATGATGAGGTACTTGAAGACAAGATTATAGACATCATGCCTAATGAGTGGGAATCCAAGAGAACAACTATAGATGAGAATAAGAAAGTCTCACAGGTTACTCTTTATGAGATTTTTGGAACTCTTATTCAACATGAGACTAGAATGAAGAGAGATGATGACAATGTTTAGAAGAAGAATAGGAAATGAAGTGTTGGTTTTATTTCCACCACTTATCATATGAAAGAAAATACTCATGAGAGAGTTACAAGATCTATGTCTAAGAAGGTTACTGTTTTATCTGAATTAAGTGAAAGTGTACTTTCTGAAAATGAACTAGCTAATCATGCTCGAAGTATGAACATGAAAATTGGGAAGAAAGAATTTAAGTATATATACAAGAAGAATGAAATAAAGGATAGAAACACTCTAAATACACTTGTTATAAATGAAAAATAGCTGGACATATATGGCCAGATTATCCTATGCTTAAGCGAAAAGATAGAAAGGAAAAACATTCTAAGAGGAATAAAAAGATGTACTACAAATCTAATGCTAAGAATGTTTTGAATTCTAATGACACTTGGAGTGCCAGTGGTGGAGACTCTTATGATGAATCTTTAGATTACAAGTCTTATGGTCAAAATAATCTTGGTTTACTTGCCAAGTTACCTAATGAAAATCATTGTTTAATGGAAAAGGTACACAATATTGAATCAATAACCAATGTATCCTTGAATTCTAATTATAGTGATAGTAAATAATATGAATCCTATGATGATGAATCTTTTTCTGATGAAGATAATACTTTACCTAGCTATGAAGAAGTTTATAGGTTTTCTATGCTTCTTGAGAATGAAAATTCTAAAATCATGAAAAATTTGGATAGTGATAATTCTAGGATTTTTGTTCTTAGTATGGATATATCGGATCTTTCTAAGGATCTTGATAATAATACCCTTTATTTTGAAATTATTTTAAAAAACATTAAGTAAGTTAATTCTGAGAAGGATAAAATTTCTAAGGATCTTGAAAAAGTAATTTATAATAAATTATTTTTGAGGTTAACTCTAGTACTAAAACTGCTGTTTTTGAGGATATGAAATTAGTTAATAGATTAAATTCAGAAATATTTTCTTTGAGGAAGTGTTTGTCAAACTTTACCTTAGGTATGGAAAATTTTGATATGATGTGTTCCCAAATTCGACCTCTAAGGAATTATTATGGTTTTGGTTATACTGGTTCAAGAACATTTTTTAGTAATAATTATTTTATTCCGCAAAGTGCTCCATTTGGCACTAAGTGTCAGTGTGTTGGACGTTGGGAAAACAATTGTTCCTTAAACAAAACCCAGTCATTAGGTTTTCATAAATCATATTTTTCAAAGAAAATGTGGATTCCAAAAATTTTTCTTTCTAAAGTTTCTGGATCCAAGAAATTTTGGGTTTTGAAATTCTAACACTCTTATTTTCTTGAAAATAAAGATAGTACTAATAGCAATACTTGGTACATGGATAGTGGATGTTCCTGGTGTATGACTTGTAAAAAAATTCTTTGACAAGAATATCAAGATGATAGGAGGAGAAGTAAATTTTAGTGATAATGAAAATGGATAAATTCTTGGTATATGTAACATTGTACTTCTTCGAAAAACTTTGATTTCAAAATTTTTACTTATTAAGGGAATTAAGAATAACCTCAGTAGCATTATTCGATTATGTGATGAAGGTTACCTTGTGAATTTTAGGAATACAAATTCCTAGTACACAACTCCAAGGAATGGTTTATTCATTCTGTCAATAGGAAAGAGAATGTTTACACCCTAAAGTAGAAGACCTTAAGAGCCAAGACCTACCTTGCCTTAGTGCAATAGAAGATCATTATTGGTTGTGGCCTAGAAGGTTAAGAAACTGTGACCTTACGAACCTATGAAAACTCTCTATGAAAAGACTAGATAAGGATCTACCGAAGCATAGATTTGATTCTCCAAAGGTTTGTGATCATTGTAAATATGGAAAGAAACATAAATCATATTTTAAATTAGTTGGTCAAATCTCAACCACTGATGCATTATAGTTAGTGCATATAGATCTTTTTGGTCCAACACAAACTAGAAGAATTGGAGGCAAATATTATATATTTTTTTAGTTGATGATTACACTATATTTACGTGGGTCTATTTTCTAGCAAAGAAATATGAATCCTTTTCTTATTTCATAATTTTTAGAGCCCATGTTAAAAAGGAGTAAACCCTTATTTTAATGACTACTAATAGTGATCATGGAGGAGAATTTCAAAATTCTGGATTTGAATGTTTTTGTAGTAGAAAAGTCATTACTCGTTACTTTTCAGCACCAAGAACTCCCCACCAAAAGGGGGTTATTGAAAGAAGAAATATATTTCTTCAAGAGATAATAATAACCATGTTGAGTGAATATTCGATAGCCAACCATTTTTGGGTTGAAGCTGTAAGTACTATTGTTATAATACAAAACGTGTGTTCATTAGACATTTTCTTATTAAAATTCATTATGAGTTATGGAATGGTTGAAATCCTAGACTTTCCTACTTCAAGGTTTTTGGTTACAAGGTATTTCTTCTGAATACTAATGAAAATATACAAAAATTTGCTCCAAAATCTGATGAAAGAATTTTCTTAGTCTACTCAACAACTTCTAAGGCTTATATAGTTTTTAATAAAAACACTTGTTCTGTTGAAGAAACAATGCAGGTTAAATTTGATGAAACTGATACTTTTGTTTTTAAACAACCTCAACCTACATCTTCAGATGTGTTTTCAAAAACTGATTATCAACCTTCGACAGAAGGTCCTTTTGATAATGAAAATGTTCAAGAAAATATTTCTGAAGCATTTACCCCAGAAGACTTCCTACCCTATGTTGATGAACGGGTTTTACAAAACCCAAATTAGATGTTTCAAAAGAATCATCCTAGTGATAGTATCATTGGTGATGTAAATCAAACAGTAAATACTATAAGTTCCTTAACAAATGAATTTGAAAATCTAGTATTTCTTTCCCAATTAGAACCAAGAAAGCACTGAAGAATCTTTAGGTGATGATGATTGGAGAAAAGCAATGCAAGATGAGCTAAATTAATTTGAAAGGAATAATGTATTGATCCTAGTTGAACGGCCTAAGGAAACTTATGTTATTGGATTTAAATGGGTCTTCAGAAATAAATGTGATGAAAATGGAACCATAGTTAGAAATAAAGCTAGATTGGTTTCTAAAGGATATAATCAACAAGAAGGAATAGACTATAAATAAACCTATGCTCCAGTATCGAGACTTGAATCTATTCGTATTCTACTTGCCTTTGCAACATTCTTCAATTTAAAAAATTTTCAAATGGATGTTAAATGTGCCTTTTTTAATGTTTTTGTACAAGAATATGTTTTTGTTAAACAACATCCTAGTTTTTAAGATTCAAAACATCATGAACATATTTACGAACATACCAAATCATTGTATTAACTTAAGCAAGCCCCTTGAGCTTGGTATGATAAACTTATAGGATTTTTTCTTCTAAATAATTATGTTGAAGGAAATGCTGATCCAACCCTTTTTATACCGAAAGATAAGAAAAATGTTTTGATTGTTCAAATTTATGTTGATGACATTATATTTGGTTCATCTCAGCAATCATTAACAGATTTCATTGCGAATCTAATGAGATATGAGTTTGAAATGAGTATGATGGGTGAGTAAACATTTTTCCTTGGTTTTCAAATTTCTCAAAAACTAGAAGGAATCTATATATCCCAACATAATTATATTAAATATCTTCTTAAAAATTATGGATATGACAACACTAAGAGTATAAATACTCCCATTAGTACCTCAAATTCACTTCATCTTGATGAAGCTAGGAAACTAATAGATCAAAAAGCTTTTAGAGGTATGATAGGAAATATACATTACTTAATAGCTAGTTATTTAGAATTAATGTTTTCAATATTCTTATGTGCAAGATATCAACCAAATCCTAATGAATCTCATTTAAAGGAAGTAAAAATTATTTTTCACTACATAAAGGGAACCATGGATCTATGACTCTTTTACACTTCTAGAAATGAATTTGTTTAAACAATATTTTTCAGATGTTGATTTTGGTGAATATACAATGGATAGGAAATGTACATCTAGAACATGTCATTTATTAGAAGATTTATTAGTTTCGTGGTCATGAAAAAAGAAACACATAGTAGCCCTTTCCACTGCTGAAGCTGAATTTGTAGCATTTGAAAGTTGTTGTGCTCAAGTTTTGTGGATGCAACACACACTCACAGACTGTGGTATGATTTTTACCAAAACACTAATTTTCTGTGACAATACTAGTTCCATATTCTTAAGTAAAAACCCTGCATATAACTCTTGTAGAAAACACATAGATATTAGGCATCAATTTCTTAGTGATCATACACAAAAAAGAAGATATCATTCTTCAATTTATTGGAACCCAAGATCAACTTGCGGATTTTTCCCCTAAATCATTACCCTTCGATAGATTTTTATACATTAAACAGAAATTAGGAATAATAACCATAATGTAATCTTTCATGTTAACTTCCTATTGAAACCAATCTTTTTCCAGTAAGAAACTCATTTTCATAGAGGGAGTACATTTGTTTACTAGATTTTCAAAAAAATTCATAGTCTAATTTTGTTTTAGTATAAATATTTTTTCATAGTCTAATTTTTTTTTTCATTGTAAAATTTTTTCCGTAGTCTAAATCATTTTTTTAGTCAATATTTTTTTTGTAATGAAGATTTTCATAATCAAAATATTCATAATGAATATTTTTGTACAAAAAATTTTCATAATGATGATTTTATACTTAAAATTTTCTTAATAAATATTTTTCGTACTTAAAATTTATTAAATGAAAATTTCTGCACATAAAATTTTCATAATGAAGATTTTCATTCTTTAATTTTTCGTAATGAAGATTTTTGTACTTAAAATATTTTCAATGAAGATTTTTGTAATTAAAATTTTCATAATGGAGATTTTCGTATTGAAAATTTTCGTAATAACAATTTTTGGAATCTAATGTACTTCAAGAAGAATTTTCATCATTACGAAAAATGTTCCTTGAAATCCGAAAGTTATGTTTCCTTTCTTAAATTTTCATAATCATCTTTTACATGTTGATATTTTCATCTATTCTTAAATTTTCGTATTCTCTTTTTCTAAAATCTGAGGATTTTTGATAAAAAAACCTCAAAAGATCAGATTCTATCAAAATTGCCTTCTGGTTATCATCTCAACAATTGGATTGAGTATGGAAGTTGAGACGTCACCTAAATTTCTTATATAAAGGACCCCCGATGGTTTCCCCACATTGAAACTCAAGCCTTTGTGTGATAAAGATCCTCCCACCTACATAAGCTCGTTCCGAACTTCTCTGATCATTCTTACTTCTGAATGACTATCGAAGTGTCATCATAGAATGTATTTCAACCATTAAACCGATATCTAAATGGAAGATATACAGAGAAATGTTAGTTGATCTGATGATTTTCTCAATGTATGATTCTATTATCTCTATGAATATAAAGCTGAATGGGTGGGAAAGTGTTTGCCTTTCCAAACCAAAAGCATAGAATTTCGTGTATCTGGAGTTGTTAATAGAATTAGTTGAGTCATTAATATTCTTCAAGGAAGAAGGGAGGAATAAGTTTTTTCATGTGTTATGGAAAGACATATTCACTTTCTTACTCCAAGGCTGCAATCTTGGTTGGTATTCTTTATGAAGGGGAAGCTGAGTTTTGTTCTCATATGTTGCCTGATGTTCAAGGATATTTTGATAAATTGAAGGCCATAACTTACCTTGGTCTCTCAGATGTAAAGACTCCGAATATTCTTCACCTGACTACAAATTTTCAGATTCTTGAACTATGGGTTCAAGAATTCATCATACTGAGAAAAAGAGACAAAGATACTTTAAAGAAATGTGTTATGTTAATTCTAGATTTCTTGGTAAAAATAAGGAATATAAATTTGGTTTAGCATATATTTGTTATGATTGAGAACATAATGAGTGGAAATTTGAAGTCTTGGATTATTAAGTATCCAACCATTATTTCATATATGATTTTTCAGTGTCCAGAATCCATCAAATTTCATTATAGGTCTATGTCGAGGAATTGAAATGTTATGTTGTTAACTGAGGATACTTTGAGAATAATGATTGTTTTATTTTCCATAGAATCCGAGGAATTCTATGACATGCTTGAAGAGTAAGTTGAAGCTATGTAAAAGAAATAGGAGGTGGCTGATAAATCTAAAAAGGGTGGAAGGAGAATGAAGTTGAGGGATGTGGAAGAGGTATCAAAAACCCCAATGGATATGGAAACCCAATCTGTACCACTGAAGCCAAAGAATAAAAATCCCTATCCTGATGAGGTTGTGGATAACTGGATATAAGACAAGAGAAATCCAAAAGAAGGGGAGCCTATGTTTGCCTTGGACCCTGCTGAAGCAAAATATTTGAAGGAAATGGTATCTAAAGAGCTTGAAAAGATGAGAAAGAAAATAAGAAAAAGAATAAGTTTTTAAGGATGAAATAGTGAGATCCCGTCTAAGAACTACTGAGAAAGAATTTGAAAATATTACGATACTAGAATCCTTCTTGATAGAATCATTACCAGGTACTCCAGGAAAGAAGTTTGAAACTCTAGAAAAAGTTCATGAAAATTTAGTGGAAGAAGAATAAGAAGAATATGGAAGTGGTGATACTGAATATTTGATAAAGAAATTAGAGGAATTTCATGTGAAGGAAATCCCTTCTGATAAATTATCATTCTAAACCTCTCAAGATGAATCATGAAAGCTTGCTACTCCTCAGATGGATGAAGAGAAAGCTGAAGATGAAGTAGAAAAACCATATAAAGAAGAAATCATAAATAAAGATTTCATTCACCCAACGGATGTTGAGGCAGGCACCGAAAAGGATAAATTTGATGAAGACAAAATCATTCGGCTATCTAAGAGTGAACACGAATCTCCTGATCAAGAGGAAGTCATTCCAAAGGTTGATAAGTGGAAAAAAGTAGTATTTGATACACCAACCAAGGCTGTGGTAAAGAAAAAAGATGTTGTCGGTTCTTCAAAGGGGAAAGCAGCTAAGTTAGAAAAAGAAACCTCACCATGGAAAATATCTAATTTAGAATCCTCCTCCCTTGGACATGATTTTGTAGTCCAGTCTTTGAAAAATCTTGTTTGAACTATCCCGCTATTTCCTAGTGTAGTCTTGATATTCCAAATGGTTCAATATTCCTTAAATAAAAAATCATATTCAGTATCCATGGTGATGGATAAGGGTATCATTCATGAGGATGATTTCAAAACCTTTTTCATAAACTACGAATCCCATGAATGTTATTGTAAGAAAATAACAAATGGTCAAAGAATACTATAGAAGACATTATAATTATTGATGAGTTCTAAGAAATTGTTAAGTATGAATTTGTCATTGAAGATGTGAACATCAAGAATCTTACAAATAATTTTTTGGAAAAGATAACCCTGGAACAGAATTCTCAGATACAATAAGTGAAATATCTGAATGGAAATATATATTCAGTTTCTCAGATTTAGAAGAGGGAAAGAGATCTTAGAATCAATCTTGAGGAAAAACTTTATAAGAAAGAAAAAGTTCTAAAGGGGCAGGCATAATCTCTTAAGGCTCATGAAGATAAAATCAAAGCATTAGAGAAAAAAAACAAAATATCAGGATCACATTCCTAAATGTGCAAAGGAATATCACAAGGAACACAAGAAGCTCAAAACAATAGTAAAGAAGTTGATGCTGAAGGATAAGGAAGGATGATATAGTTAAATTCCAATCTTTTGTTATTTTATTTGTATAAATTTTTCTAATCATAATAAATTTTTTGGTTACTCTTTATATTTTTGGTTGTCTATTACTAATATTTCGGGTACCACATTTCCTTTTCCATTCCCTTTAATCCTTTATGAAAATCAAAATATGGGAGAAAGGAATGATAAAAAAGAATATAGAGTAAAATAATAAATTTTCCTACATAAGGGGGAGTTCATCTAAGGGGGATTTCTTAGCCAAGAATATTTTCATATGCAATAAAATGATATGTCTTAATCCGTAAAACAAGAATATGATCCTTAGTGTTTCCCAAGACTAAGGGAGAGTTAGTCGTATTCATCATTTCCCATGTGTTATGGGTGATAAGTTTTATTTTTAATGTCCAGGAAAATATTTTCTTAGTCCTTATATTCTTCTTCATAAGGATTTTGGTGCTTCCCAAAAAGGAGGAGATTGGCGAGTCAATAAGGATTCCTTATGACTTTTACATTCGTCCTTATTTTGAAAATCACAAACACTCTATCTTAAGGAAAATTTCTTTTCCACAATGTTTTATCTTGATAATGAAAATTTTCCTTCCTTAAGGAAACTTTCCTTCCTCAATAAAATTTTATCCTTACCCGGTTTTTCTTTCATAAGGGAATGTTTCCTTCCCCAAGGAAATTTATCCTTACCATATTTCATTGTTAATATTATAATCTAACTAATTTTCATTATAAGTATAAAATTTTGTTTCATATATATAACCTCAGAATCTTAAAAATACATAGATATAAATCATTCTATTTTCAGGACCCGAATTCAGACTCCAAATTCTTATGAATTCAGAATCTGAACTTTCTATGTTCAGAATCCAAATTCTCTGAATTAAGACTCTGAACATTCTATGTTCAGACTCCAAATTCTCTAAATTTGGACTCCTAACTTTCTGAGTTCAGACTCCGAATTATTATGAATCCAGACACCAATATTTCTGAGTTCAGACTTTGAATTCTTATTAATTTAGTTTCTAAACATTCTGATTATAGACTCTGGAATTCTATAGAATTTAGGTTTTGAATTCTTTTGAAGGCAGAATCCAAATATTCATGTATTATAGACACTGAATGGTTTTTTTCTTAGACTCTAAACTTTTATTTTTTTCCTTACATTCCAAAAATCGGTTTTGGTTTAGAAACCATTATTTTACTTACACTTGTTATAAAACGACATCGTTCAATCAGTTACTAACTAACCATTGTTTTAGTGTCACATGTAAAAGTCCCTCCGAAATTCAAGGAAAATTTTGACTGTTGTAGGAGGGATCTGACTGTTGAAGATGTTCCTATAAATAAGAGCTGATTTGAAAGATCTCACAACATTGAATAACAAGTTGATCAATATAGAGATTACATGATCCTGACGTGATTTCTAGAGATATAGACTTTAATGATATGTGTATACCGAACATCTTATTCAGAATTGTTTCGTGTGACTCTGAATTATGTTGAGTACATTCGAGGGATTTTCGAGATAAGAAGATAAAGGGGCTGACTACCTTGAAGTTGAGGGCTTTCAGGGATATCAAGATAGACTATGATTTTCATATTGAGGGCTTACCCTAGTGTGGGTAAGATATAATTTCATGAATGTATAAGTCAAGGGACCTTTATCCATGGTTTTTGGATACCCTTCTCGTCGGGATAAAATATATACTACTTGTTACTTTTATTTTTTCATGTTTTCCACAACATTTTGGTTTTTGAGAAAGTATTTATATCTTATACATTCTTATAATTGTACTCTAATTAGTGAGATTATATATGCTTTAAGGTAGAATCTTAATCTTTGTAAAAATTTCGTAAGTTTCATTTCTGAAACCATATTTCTAGAATCATTCAAGTTTGTAGAACTAAGTTATTTTGTGAATTTACCTTGTTTAACTTTGTTAAACATTACCATCTTTATAAGTTCCAATGCAATTTTTTAAAGTATACAATTCACCCCCTTATGTATATTGAGCATCTACATCATTATTTTGATACTAAAATCAGAATCAATTTGATCCTATGGTTTTGGGAGTGTCAAGATCCAATAAATTGAAAATGGGAAGAATTGTACAGGCACACGGTTTGTCTGAAACCATGGGACCCACTAGAGAAAAGAGGGTGATAGTAAAAGGTGTGAAGAAATGACCTACATGGGTGGTTCATAGTTTCCCAAACAATGTTCCTATCCCACACACATAGTTAAAAAAGGGAGTATGCTCACACTAATCATCAAAGAATGGGTGCACAATTATTGAAAACCATTCATGGAAACCATCTGAGGTTTGGGTTCCAATAAGTAGGAGTCGCATGGTTGGTGCACAGTTTGTCCAACTGGGTAGCCAAACCATGTTACCCTAGTTTTGTGGGTGAAAATACTATAATTCCCTTAATTATGTTATATTTTCCCTTTTGGTTTCTTCTTCCTCTATCCACATGGTCCTCCTCCAAAGCACTACGGGGTTCTCCTCCTCTTAACCTAGGCATGCCTAGATTTTCTCTATCTAGTCTCAAAATAAAACACTACAAGAATTTATCGATCTATATTAGTAATCTATATATTTCACATTCTTAATTTCTTTGTATCTATTATGATCTATTGTGCTATTTTGGTGAGAGCTTATTCTCCCTATTTTGAGGGTGGATGTTGGTTTCAAAGATATCCTCCAATCCAGATCGAATTAGACCTCATAAAATAGAGTTTCTTAAGTATGAGATCAGTGTTCCATATCTCTTTTCAAAACCTTCCGTTAATATATAAATATTTTCATTGTTCTGTGAACTGTCCCATGTCATGTGTCTCCATAAAATTGATTCCACTGTCGTAAATTGGTATATGTACCTTGTGATATTCTGGATGATCATTATCGAGAAATTTTAGGATTTCAAATTCTATCATAGACACCAATTGGCTATACTAGCATATATTGCCCCCTAATAATTAAATAATTGAAGTCTCAAAATTCCTTATAAGCATTCAACTTTGAATAAAATTGGAATTTCCCCATGTAGGAAATTTTTTAGATTATAATGGAATCTTGTGAAATCCATGTTATACCTTTAAAAACTATTTTGTTATGTATTGTAATTATATAAATGCTTATATTGGGTGAAATGAGTTATGAATTTTTTACATGAAAATTATTAGTTTTGAACAAATTATTTGAGGAAAAATGTCATGTTTTTATAATAAAACTCCTCAAATTAGGTTTGTTGTCTTCAAAATTACAATGTAATGATTAGTGGTTTATAAGATGCATGGATGTATTAAATTGTTCTTCCTTTTATGATTTTATGTATTTTTTTTATATATAGAATGTTTGGGACATGTAATTTGTTGATTTTATTAAATAGAGTTTCCCTCCTTTAAAACAAATGCTTGTTTGAACCAAGAACCTTCTATTATCATGGATTGGAACACTCATATTTAAGAATCCAATGACCCCATGATCCACCTAGGACTTGGATTGATTTATAAATTAGATTTCACATGTAGGCAATTACCCAATTTACTATGGTAATTTTTATGTTCCCTTTGATCATTGTAAATTAATTTCCATGTTTTTATAGATTTAATGGAATATTTTATGTTAAATAGTTTATTCATGTTCTATGTTTATTTAAATGAGATATTGATATTAATAGAATGATCTATAAATATTGTCGTATGACCATGCCGCCTATTATAATCTAATAATCATGTCATATGTGTATTTTTAAAATTGGGATTCTATTATTTATAATTGGGCTTCATATTTTAAAATTATGATAGGTAATGCCTCATGTATACAGTTTTAAATTTGATTACACCTATATATAGGATGTGGAATGAAGATAAGGGGTCTGTTGAGTGTTTTGGTATCATGATAACTTACATTGGGTGTTGATCATGTCATATTGCACTAGTGATACCGTTTGGTTAGTTGGAATGAAGCTCCATGTCCCTTTTTTGGTGTTCGCACGATGGCACACTCAAGACATTGAATGTTGACATGAAGGCACACACACAATCTTTAGTGACGAGAATGGAGTCTGCCACTAATTTTGAGATGTTGGTAATATAACATTGGGATTGAGATTATAGGTACATTAAAACAGGTTACAGAAGACTTAATTACGCCCCAGTCCATCCAGTACCTAGTATTCTAGGTATATAGCAACTTACAACCACATGTACTTGATCCATAAAGTTGGATGAAATGTATAAATATACTATTTCTATATATTATTAATATATATAGTTAGTTGTAAAAAAATTTCTGGCATTGTGTTTAAGTGACTAGAGTTGTGAGGTGTCCATCAGGAACCTGATTGGGCTTATGTTCATTTTTTCAATTCTATCTATTATTCTTTATAGCTACACACTACTTTACTATATATTCATGGATTATATTTAGATATAGACACCTTGGGTGGTAACCTACTGTGATTTATATCTTTCACCCCACTCGGGCTTCCATTTCACTTAGGTACCTAAAAATATCACATGTTCATAGGACCATAGATATTGCTTTCAGGGTTATGCTGGTACTTGGGAATTAGGAGCACAAGACTGAGCGAGAGCTCAGGATGCTCGAGGTATTTTCTCTCAAGGTCTTTTTTTTCTTTTCATTATTTGTGTATTTCCATGTATCATGTTTCAAGTTTTATGTCTCTTTTTTTTGTTTTGTATCATCATCTGAACATGAATGCATGATTTTACATTGGTGTCGTCGATCATTTATATTAATTTTACATTATTATTTCACTACTTTGCCTTTCTTTTATTAACACAACCTCTAATCTCTATTGTATCCCTATTTATTAATTCAATATTCTACACAGATATGAGGTTATATTCTCCCCAATATAACCTCTATAGACCCTTGCTTCTAGTCACCATCCTTTGATGTATGGGGAGGTTCTCTTGAGTCCATGGGACCTGACACTCTGGTGACTGTTTTAGTGTTTAGTTGGGATAGTACATTAAAACATGGTATCAATGGTGGCCTCTCCTTTATATTGTTGCTTTGGGATAGTAGACATGATATTAAGAATGGTTAGGTTCATGGTAAATAGTCATGTTCGGGAGTGATCACCCCACACATGTGCATAACACCAAGTGGCTAGGGTTCGGATTGTTGTTCACGTCGTTCATTATTATAGATGAATATTATTTCATGTTGAGTTACTGGTGTTATTTTTTATACTTATTGATTTATGAAAACTATTTTATTTTAGCCTTGTCTTATTATGGAAAGTATATATCATTACACACATCAATATAAGTATATAAAAACTATTATTTCATGCATACTCAATGCCATGTAGTTTCATTTGTAGGATGGTTGTTGATTGTAATTTTGTTCCTTGAGTGTTATTTTATGCTTAGTTTTTTAATTATTTAGTTATATATTTAGCATGCCTATTTATATAAAATTCTTGGGAGATTGATTTATCATGTTAATCAGCTTCAAGTATTAGGTAATTATATTCCATTCTGTAGGATTATATAGAAACTCTTTCCTATGTATCATTATTCTGTGCTTATTAGAATGAATCTATGTGTTTAATTCTTTTAATAACATGATTGGTTTAAATATTGAAATGTAATTGGACTCTGGGATTGAATGTATTGGTTAGAATTAAATAGGAACCAGTTTTTCTATTTTAAGGTTTATGAGAACCTTACAATTGTGAAATGTTAACCTGTGTATGCAAACCATCTTTTAATCTTGTATATACTATGAATCCATTATTAAAATGTAAAAGATTATAAATATTACATGTTAATGTGAAATGGTCTAACCTAATGGGATCCAAATCAGAATCCATTTAGTGCATTGGTACTTTATAGGCTGGTATACAGAACCGCTTTAATTAATCCATTATATAAAACCATGATTATTTTAATTGTTTATAAATGTAAAGGATGATTACATTTGATCTAATATGAATTTCTCAGAATTATAAATGAAGAAATAACCTATATATGTCGGTTGGGGCATGTTCCATAGTGGATAACACTCTTTGGGTGTTTTCGAACACTGATAATTAAGAAAATAATGTAGTATTGAATTATGATGATACAAGGTTGGCATAATGGGATCCTCATAGGTCGACTTATCTATTACCACCTATTTTTCTTATATAATTATTACCTTTTGTTATATTTTAAATCATTTAAATGATTAAATAAATCATGTGATCCAATGTAATGACTGAATGTGAAACCTTGGGTGGTATTATTAGTTTGAACCATCGTGTAATGGTAGTTTAAATATCTGATTATTTTTTCAGGGAACAGAGAAGTGGGTATTTTCTATAGGTCTTTTTCCATATTATCAAGGGCTTAAATAAATGGGGTAGGGAATTGTGAAATTTTTTTTGGATTGACATAGTGATAGGGTTGATATGTATGCTTCATAAGGAGATATCTGAAGGTAAGTGTCACCCTTATAGATAAATGAATTAGTAAATATTGTTATCTTTCTAACGTATGGTACCATTCAGGTTTCGTTTTCCATAGTAGGACTATTAGTTTTCTCAATGTGGATCTTGTTTTCAATGGTGTCCATTGGTATAATTTACTCTTTTTAGGGGTGAGAGAATCAAGAAATTCTCAATTTTTGCAGGGTAGACCTGCCTATGTAATTGTATGCCACGTAGTAGGTCAACTGTCTCTTCTTCCTCAGTGATGGATGACTTGGTATGTCATCATCTATATTAATGATCATATAAGGTAATAAAAATTTGCGATAAATCTCTTGTACAAACCACCTGATACTTGGATGCATAGGAAGGATGTCCAATGGATAGTTTCAAAGATGTGTCATATTGCATCTAAAACCTCATAGTGGTATGAGTTCATGTATTTGGTACCCGTCGAATTGTTAAATGGTATAATTAACTGGTTGTGTTTGGTGGAATAGTTGACCATTGGGATATTGTGTACGTTCTTATGTCATATTTGGATAAGAGTGACTAAGGATCTAAAAGATAAAAATAATCTTAATGTTCAAGATGGTGTTCTAGGATGATTGGATGTTTTTAAAAGCCATTCATGTTGGTTTTAGTTTTCATGTCAAATGCTTTGATATGTGTAAGGGTGACTCGGAGAAGCATCACAAGTGTGTTTAAGGATAATATAATCTATCATTCCTATGAGGGGTTATTCTATATGTCCCCTTAATGAATAGGATACTCTCATGTTGGGGAGTGTCATGTCTAGTGGAGTGAATGTGTTCTCTTCCATGTATAATGAACCCAACAAGAAGGACCATTGGAAATGTTCATTCTTTCATGAGTTACCTTGTAGTATGTATGTTTTCAATAAAGTTGGTGCTTTCTTTACAACACAGCATTGGTGTGGGTGGATAGGTTAGAAACCCATGAGAAACACATTTTTCATGGATGGAATTTGGTGGTTAGGCTTCAATTATTACAGAATACCTCAGTTGGTTAATTAATGGAGGTTCGGTTAATAATGATGTATTGATAGTTAAAGCCAAGATTCATCTAAAAATTCAATCAGTGGTAGTTCAACTACTAATATTTCCGATAGTTGGGTAAGGATAATTGGACCCCGTATAGATCAATTACTCTAGGATGTCATTGATGTTTCAAGAATCCCCTTGATTCCCTCTTTGTGCGCTCTTCATTAAGAGACATGGATGTACCCTATCTTGACATCATCCTTGATGGACTAAGTGAGTGTAGGTTTTAATTTATAGTGATTTTTTATAATTGTTTAGAAATGATATGTGATATCTATCATAGTGGAGTGAGGGACATGTGGTTATTGTCAAGGTTCAATTATTCATGAATGATTCTTGGGTTCCCAGGAAGGAACACCTTGGACAGACTCATGGAAACTAGATGTTTCATTTAACATTACATCAACACAAATTACCCTATGGACATAGTCAATGATATGATGTGGACCTCTTGAAATTTTATAGACATCTAATGTATAAATATAGAGTATTATCAACAATGGGCTATTTCCATGGACTCCAATTCAATGAACCAAAATTTAACCAGAGCTTGTTGACTGGATCATATGTGATGTTTAATGGGTGATGATTCTAATGAACTAAATCTAGGTTACACCCTTGTTTGTCCCGAGGAAGAAGTGATAAATTTTAAGGTGATGGTCAGGTCATGTAAAATCATAGGAATTCATGAATGGGATATGGTGAATGTGCTCAAGGATAATGTGAAATGCCTTGGAAGAAGGTGTTTCCATTCAGCTTGAACTATGTTACCCATCTAAGCTGAGTGTTTTGAGATAAATCAATAATAAGTGGATTAAATTATTGTCCCTCTTCTTTGATATGAATGATATAAGGGAACCAGTTAAAACATTTCTCTAATATAATGCAGGTGTGGTGTATGGGTCGACTATAAAATTCCAAGAATTCTTGCATGACTAGATCGCATTAGGTCAATTTGGATTCAACTATTTCTTTATAATGAGGTTCCTATTTTGACCTCAGAAATAATTGGGTTTCCTTAGTTAAAAATATCACACTATGAGAACTTATTTTAAGATTAAAGGCATGCCTTGTAAGGAAATTCCAACAGTATAGGTTTTGTGGCTCAAAATTGGATCTTATTTGTTAAAAAGGCTATATTGGGAAGCATCATCAGCTAGATGTTCAAACAGACTAAATCCAGAATATGTATCTAGATAAATGGGATCGGTTATGCATTGTTTTGGTATTTTAGACAAAATATGATCATTGGGTCATGTTTTTATGGATTATGTTCCATTTACATAAGTAAATTCATGCAGTTTCATTGGGAATTTGGAAATGCAATGAGACCATTTTAGTAAGACATCAAAACCCTACTGATTTGGGTGATGATTTTATCATTCCACAAGGGTTCTTGGGAATGAAATGTTCTATGGTTGTGAGGTTTTAATGAACATTATATTTTACAAAAGGTAGAACTACAAGGGAATTTGAAATTTGGGGATCGGTTGATGACCTGTTCTTTGAATCGAGATTCAATACACAATTATCATTATTGGTCCAAATAAATGAATCATTTTAAGACTTGGGAAAATGTATGAGTGGTTCCTCGAGAGCTATATTGTGTTTTGTGAGCATCAAGCTCTAAAAAATTGAAAACAGGAAGAACTAGATAGGGAAAACTTTTATTCTGAAATTGTGCTTCCCACTAGAGAAAATTAGGTGATTATAGAAACTTAGTTGAAAGTCCCCATGTTGGGGGTGAATGGTTTCCCAAATCAAGACCCCATTCCCCACTCTTAGTTCCATGTACGTAATATTCTTGAACTATTAATCTCCATGTTCGAACACAGTGATGGAAAATATGTGGGACAACCATGTGAGGATAGGTTTCCATTAATCTAGAGTGGCATGGTTACCGTATAGTTTGGCTGACCATGTGGGCAAACCATGTGAACATAATTTTGTGGGTAAAATAATAATAATTACCATAATGAGGTTAAATTTTCTATTTTCTATTATTTTTTATTTCTCTCACAGCATGAACCACCTCCCATGCATCATCATATTTTCATCTTCGCAACCTATGAAAGGATATACCTCCTATATCTGGTCTCAAAATCAAAAATCGCCAGTAAGCTATCATTTCATATTTATTCTTTTCATATTTTCTCGTCTGATATTTCTCACTATTTTGGTGCCATCTCATTTTCCTTATTTTCATGGTGGATGTATGTTTCACAGATTTCATCCAAATCGGACCTAATAAAACCACGATATTGGATGAGTATAGTATTATTAGTACAAGTTATGTTTTCTATATATCTTTACCAAAATTTTTATTGAATTATAAATATTGTCATTATGACACACACCAGCTATTTTCATGCTTCTCCCTAAAATTGATTCATGTGTTATAAATTGGTAAACACAACTTTCATTATTCTCCACGATCATTGTTTAGTAATTTGAGTATGTCAACCAGAATCATTGACACCCCTTGGGTGTTCCATAAAAAATATCCCCTTAATAATTAAATAATTGGAAGCCCATAATTCATTATAAGAATTATTCTTGGAATAATAATGGAATATCCCCTAGAAGAGAATTTGTTATATTACAATGTCAACTCATAAATTTCACATTGAACCTTTAAAAATTATTTTCTTTTGTGTTGTAATTTTTTAAATGATTTTCTTGGTTGAAATTATTTATGACTCTTTAACATGATAGTTATTTGTACTGAAAGAATATTGGTTGAAAAATTTCATGTTTTTATAATGAAACCCCTCAGATGAGGTGCGTTATCTTCGGCCTTAAAAAGTGATGATTAGTTGATTATAACATCATTGGTTTTATTACTTTTCCCTTAATTCTATTCATCGATGTCATTGTCTGATATATGGAATGTTTGGGACATAACCAGTATTGATTTTATAAAATTCAGTTATCATACTTTCATATAAATGTTTTTTTGAACCAATGAACCCTCTAAGTTCATGGCTTGAACCACTCATATTTAAGTAACCCATGACCCCAAGATCCTCGCATGGATTGGGTTACAATATAAATGGGACTCCTCATGTAGATAATTACCCAATCGACCATGAAACCTTTTATGTTCCCTTTGAGCCTTGTAAAATGAATTTCCATGTTTCAAAAGAAACCGCGGCCTATTTTAAGATGAATTATTTAATCATGTAGTGTTTTTAATTAAATAATTGGAAAGATATAAATGAAATTAAATATAAACGGGGTTGTAACACGAAGCCACCAATTATAATTTAATAAGAACAACTAATGTGTATTTTTATAATTTTGATTCCCTTAATTAAAATCGGGCTTAATTAATTTAAATAATGAAACTTAATGACTCTGGTATATTGTAATAAATATGATTACTCTTAGATATTGGTTATAGAATGAGGAAAAGGGGTCTATTGATCATCAATGAATCATGCTCTTTTACATCGGGTGTTGATCATTCCATCTCGCACCGTTGATACAATTTGGATGGTGGGATTGATGCATCATGTCCCTTATTGGGTGTTGGAATGACTTCACAGTCACGATTTTGATTGTTGACATGACTGTACACATACCATGTCATGTGAATAGAATGAAGTGTCCCACTCATTGTGAGTATTAGGGAAATTTACTTTTGTGTTGAGCTTATATATTATTTTCAGACTAGTTATTGATGGCTGAGTCACACCCCACTCTAGCCATCACCTTGAATTCTAGGTATATGGCCACATACATCCACACAAACATGGTCCATATAGGTGGATGAAATATATATCAACATAATATATATTATTACCATATATATATAGCTACTCATCATACTTTTCCTTCATGTCATGAGCCATAGTAGGTAGAGACTCTTATTGTCCTTCATGAACCTATGCAGGATTTTTATTTATTCTGTTCAATCCATTATTATTTATACTTGAAATATATTTTACTTTATATTCATGAACTAATTAAATTTATAGATATGTTGGTTGGTAACCTAGTAGGATTTATAACTCACACTGTGCTTGGGACACCATTACACTAGGGTACCTGAGAAGATCTCATGTTTATTGGACCATTCATCTTTCTTGCTTTGTTATGCTTATACATAGGACTTAGGCAGGTCGGTATCAAATCCAGAATGGCGCCCCATTCTCCAGGCTTCTCTCGGGCTCTCGTCTCGGCTCGGGTTCCTCCTTCCCCTCGGGTTTCCTCCCCGACAGCCTTGGTTCTTCTTCTTCTTCTTTTATTCCTTTAACTCTATCTATTACTTATTCTAGGCCTGCACTCTTGGGATCCATGAAGGAATTTTTTCGGCCGCCAATTAGCGCTCTAGACACGATTTCCACCACTTCGCTTCTGGTCGGATCCAGAGTGATGGGAACCCCGAGGCTTTACGCCAACGATTTGGCGGTCAAGCATCTTATCGACGCCTCTTTTATCTCATCTTTTAGGGTTTTCATCCCCTGATTTATTTTTATTGTTTCATCCCATATCTGTTGTGATCTACCCTGGTTGCGATTAGGGTTTTATCCCCATTTTATTTTTCTTCCTTGATCATCATTGGTTCTGATTAGGGTTATATCCCCCTTTTATTTTTTTTCCTCGATCGCGGTGGTTTTGGGTGCTTTATTTTGGTGTTGGAATAGGGAGGATCTTGTGTAGCACCGAGGATGACAGCAAAGGAGGCGAAGCGATGACATGATGAACTCTGTTCTTCCTCGATCTGTCTTCTTCGATGGCCCCATTTTGTAGAACGTGTTCTTCCTGGAAGAGTTTTGGGTGTTCATCTCACAGTGTTGGAGGGTTTTAGTGGATTATGACTGGATTTTTCATATGGTTCTATGATTTGGGGCTGGTGACGATGGTCGCACTAGCGTGGGTGTTCGAGGAGGTCGATTCCAAGGGATGATTTTGGTTTTATTCTAGAGTTCACGTGTCCCTGGTTCGTGGTTTCCTTAGTTGGCGACGGTTCTCCGGTGATGACAATCCATGATGCTGTGTTCGTGGTTTGGGATGGTCGGCGGCGACAGGATGATGCTGATGGATGCACTGTTGACTTGATGTGGTGCAGTCATTCGGGTGGCCATCGTGATTTTCGGATGGCTGCGTGATTTATGGGATCTTATTGGTTTTGATGGTTTTTGATTTTGGAATTTTGATTTTCTCTCGCTAGATTTTCTGTTGTTTGTTTTGACTGTTTGATGTTTTGAACAATGTGTGGTTCCCACTCTAGCTATGAAAGTGGATTATGAAAATAATAATAAAAATGATTTGGAGGATATACATAGGACTTAGGATAACATGATTGAGCATGAAATCGTGATGATTGATGAGTTTTCCCTTGCTTAATATTGTTTTCTTTTCATTTTTCATGTACTACTATGTAAAATTTTTCCAACAAAAATTTCTACTATTGTAGTTCTATATATTCATCGGGACATGAATTCAAGATTATACATTATAATTTTCCATCATTTATATTCAATTTACAATATTTTTCCACTTCTATGTCATTAATTTATTCGTGCATTAACTTATATCTATTTTTTATGTATTTATTATACCACTTTTCTATTATTCTATGTGAGTATATTATCCACAATATAACCTCTAAAGACACTTGGTGGTAGTTGGATGCCTCTAGCATATGTGGAGGTGGACTAGAGGCCATGTGACCCACCAATCTAGCAACAATTTCAATGGTCAGTTGGGTCGGTACATTATAATATTAATTATATTGGTCATCTTTTTCTATTCCAGGAATTCCTTGGAGGAATTAGTATTCCTATCCCAGTGATTGACAAAAATGTCTCTTGATTTTTCCATTCACGCCATCATAATCACTAGTAGTTTCTCCTCCAAAATAATTTTCTTCTCAACCAGAATAGATAAAGTTTACCAAACCAATTTTCCTAGATACTCTCCTATAATTTTTTTTATTTCCCCCTATTATTTCATTCAAATAGGTTTATTTACACATTTTTTGTAATTCCACAATTATTGATCCCTTTTCAGTCCGTACAATTGATAAACATGTCCCTCATATGCATCACCATGATCTAGATTATCCAATAACCTTATTACTATTAGTAAAAATCATCCACCTAGTGGTAGTTTTTTTGAATAAACGGTGAATTTATCCCTTTAATCTTCCTTTTTTAATTGCACCATCGATGGTGAGTTTTTCGAAAGTTATCTGGAAAATGGGATACTGAGGACTACATGAAAGAGTCTAAACCATACAGATCAGAGAGGCACTAGTGTTTCCTTCTCTAAATTCTCCAACATTATCTTATGCTTTAACACCACATAAATTTACATCTCCATAAATGCATTAGATGAATATTCCATTTTTAAAAGTCCTATCATAGTTATTCAATCACACCTAGTAGTGGTGGAATAGATTAGTGTATCCACCATAGCCTGCAATAGAATCTCTAGTACTCTAGTATCTTGAACCCCCATCGCATGGTCACTACGAGGATGGTGTGACTAACAGGGGATTACACCACCTACCTTGTTAGTTTCATTGAATCCCATAATTCATCTCATAAACAAGTCCAACTAAATCCTCTAAAGATGAAACTCTATTCTAGTCCAAGGTAATGAATGATAGAGTATACATTTACACCAAGATAATTCCTCGCTATCCCTGATCATAACAAATGATGAAAGATTATATGCCAGATATAATTCAACACAAATTCAAGGGGCATCTAGTGATTGTAGACTCTAAGTATCATAATATAGGAAAATTAATCTCTTCAAGGAAATACCTACTTATTTCATAGTATAGTGATTATAAAGGAGAAGTGGAAGGAAGGAATGTCCGATACAAACATCATCTAATATTGAATGTGTCATGTAGTGTCCATCCCATGACCACTAAGAGAGTACAAAAACCCAATTTCCCTAAATCCAAGTCCCTTTGGGAAACTCTTTCAAAAAATTCACCTTAAAAATAATTCAATGAAAAAGGGGATTTTAGAGAGAATAAAAATCGAAATTGGTTGGTTGAGTCCCCACAAAAACACGAGTGGCCTAAATTTGAAATTCAATGTTTCTTTTGAATAATTTTTTCCATGACTAACTGGTTATGATATGACAAATATTCACTATGCACCTCTGTCAAAAAGTTGATTACAGGACACTGATCAATAAGATATACCAATATTTGTGAAATTGTGATGGCCAAAATACAAGGTAAATGATCTACGTAGGATGGTAATGATAGACCAACAAATAATTCTATAAGGGAATCCCCCCTCAAGGCTCGTACCCTCCAATTTTATCACCAACATCTGATGATAGTAGAGGTGGAAAATCACCATTACCTCAATGATCTGGAAGTCAATTCTTCAAAACATAGAACAGTATGGAATATTGTGGGGAGTGTTGATAACTGAGTGTCATTGGATGAGATATTGATGTCGCATGTGACACGTCCTTCGAAAGGATGATCTTATGGTTAACACCTCTCATTGAATATCAAGACTCAAAAAAAATAAATTCACCCTTGATCAGATGTAATATTTTATCCCCTCATCCAAAAGGCACACTATGATGAACTCATCTCCATAAAGTGTCATTATGAGGTGATGAAGCTCGTTGAAACAATATGAATAATACATTAAATACATATAACACCTTTTCATGTGCATAAGATCCCTTGTACCATCCACACTCATAAATTATGGAAAGAATTATTCCTAAAATGATATATGAAAATACACCCAAGCTATACACTGATGATGAACACCCATAGTAATCACTCCCCATTAAAACATGGATAAATAAAAAATCATATAATTCAAGATTTTGACCCTCCACATTGGAGTCATATTCAGATTATTTAAGGCCGGAAGTGTGGCCTCCAACCATGAATTAGCATATTGAGGTACCACCATATCCAAATAATTAAAGAGGATATTTCTAATGGATTTCTAACATCAGCTCTGCCATAGTAAGCGCATGTCATATTGGTTATCACACAAAATGTATAAATCATTCGAATATATCTCATAATTAAGAATTGACACTAACATTGTGACTAGAAATATGAATTAATGGTAGTATTATATGGGTCAATACATTTTTAATAGGGCCCACAACTTCCATAGTATGATCTTTTCCATCCTTTCAACACATGACTCGAGGACACCATGGAGGAATATTTATATAATTTCAAGACACATGCCTCAGATAAGATTCTATAGTATATAGGATCACATGTAATAAAATAATACAGGTATATACCTTCATATATAAAAGGAACACCCCTATACCATCTTCTAATGTTATATCTAGGTGATAACAAATATCATAAATGAAACACAAGAGATACTACATCATTCCAACAAATAAGGGCTATTTTGGGTCAAGGGGTTACATCACATAAAATATATCTCCCTATATGGAGTGTCAATTGCAAGGTATATGGGAAATCAACCTTTAAATTTCAGTTGGTATCACCGTTTAATGGTAAGAATTTTACTTAAGAATTTATATCCCCTTAATTTGAAACTCATTCATATGTTTATATGTATCATTATCTAGTTATACTTATTCCATGTTTATAATGGTATACGATTTATATATTGTAATTGGAATTTCATGTAACTGTGAACTAACCCCTAAATCCGATATCAGGGTGTAACATGTCATTTAAAATGAATTTATTTGATGAGTCACTATTCTTATATTTTGTAAGTATGTGCATCATAAATTAATATTGGTACCCATATATGAAATCAATTAACATTTCATCCCATGTGACTAGTGGTCCAAGACTCAAGAATGGAAGAATTAGATAAATAAAGAGATTCAATCAAGATATCTTGGAAAACATTGTTTAGTTTGATGCAGAAACATTAATTAATCTAATTATTCAATCCCTATGAGATACATTATAGCATTCCAGAATAAAATAACCACGTCACCAGTATCATGATGTAGACAATGCACACTATAATAATGATATGTCATGGAACATGAATTACATCTGAATCCCGATGTACATATGATGATGCGAGATCAATTAATCCTTTTAATACTTGACTGATGGAAAAGGGAAACCATAATAATAATTACAATAATAACCACATAATTCTAGTGTGTCACCCAATGTTGAAATATTTACAACTGTAACAACCAAAACTAAAATATCAATATTCCAACAGAGGTAATTTATCTTTTCCTTTTATGTGGGTTAGCTACACCCAAGCATAGGCACGTGACCAAATCCTGAAATATTCTTAGTTTCATGTATAATAATCGAAATACAAATAAAAAAAATGCTTTGATGCCACATCTAACATCCCGAACAAGCTAATTGGATATTCATATGTTGACTATTTTCTCACATGCCTTCATGGACACCTCCCTATACACCAGAGGTTGTCGACTAGCATGGAATATCTAAAATGGGTTGGTGGGGACAATATTCACCCATTATTAGAATTAAATTCAGCTGTAAAAATAATATTATGCCGCAAAAATAGTATAAAATATGAACTACAAAAGAATATATCATGCTAATATAATAACTTGCATAAGCATAGTCAAAATTTTATACACGAAGAGGATCATGTCATGAAGTAATTAAAAAGAAGAAGCACAAAAAACACATAAGTACATGAATATACAATATCCTATAAAAATATAAATAATATAATATCTGTCTCTAAAGGAATCCAGAGCATAATATCAATCCTCTACTCACACACTCCATCCTATTACAAAATATTATTCATCCAATGTTGGATGATTCCTCTTTTCCCTAAGAGTATCTATAATATTTGTTTGAAAATCAATCTATACCCTAAATCGGGTGTTAGATATACTCATTAGGTCACTATAAATTGTTTCTATTATAGTCCATTCACATAATATAAAATGAAAAGTGTGAATCAATAACAAGATAAGTAGAAAAAGAATTATAAAAGAGTAAATTATGGTTTTAAATGATACTAGGATGACACCAGTTACTTCAACCAAAGTGGGAATATCTATGAACATGTGACTATATATATATATATATATGTAAATGTTTTCATAGGTATATGTTATATATATCTAGGGATATATATTCCCATATATATATATATATACTAATTCCATCTATAACATGAGGAATGACTCAGACATCCATGGATATTCCTAAGAGTCTCATACATTGAGTAGGGAATCCACGTTCATGTGTCATCAATCATATCGAAATCCATGCTCATGTTTCATAAATATATAGGATTCCATGACTGTTTATCTTATTTATATGGGACACTATTCCTAGGAATCATAAGTATATAGGACACCATTACCATGTATCATAAGCATAAGGGATTCCATTCCTGATATTTATAAGTACATGGGACTCGAGGCCCTAGTATCATAAGGACATGGGATTACAATCCTAAGTAAAATAATTATATGGGACATCATTCTTGAGAATCATTAATATGTTGAATAGATTCATGATTATCAAAATCACATAAGATTAAATTCTAGAGTATCAAAATCAATATAATTTTTTTTCGCTAAAGTATAATCCAATTCATGATCAAAAAATATTAACATTATATTTTATCATGTGCATTATAGTTTCTAATATAAAGGACATGTGATGAAGTCTCACCAACAATTTTATATTTAACTAACAAAATACATTCAATTGGGTGGAAATGACATAAAATGAATGTGGTGTAGACACATTAACATTTTAATGGTTAGGGGTATTTAATGATCCCACCCATATGGTTAAATCTTACTAAGGTAGTTGACCACCAACATTAATTAAGGTTATATGTAGAAATTATAACATAAATAAAAAATTTATTTAAGGAAATTGATATTTTTAAAGAAAAACATTGAAGTTATTGAATGAGGAACAATGGAAAATGATATGAAACAACTCGTCTTTATGGAAAAAATTCCTGGACCACCTACCTTAGCTAGGTTATACTCTCTACGTCCATTTTTATCCTTTGATTCAAGATGTAATGGGAGAAATAGATGAAATTGAAAAATTCACAGAAAATATGGAATTTCATCTCTCATTAAAATATCATCCTGGAGGGTAAGATACACAATTGAAAAATGGATGTGTAATGAATAGATTATTGGTAGCAATCCAATGCAATCAACAATGGAATAATTGAAGTGCGGATGAAGGCTGGTGCTGAAATCATAGTTGAAGGTGGATGATGGGCTCCAACTATTGTGGTTATAGATGTGAAGGTGTGTAAATGGATAAAGGGTTGTTTACAAAGGTGTGATAAAAATACATATTCCACACTCTTTTAAAAGGTGCATGTTAGGTCCGCACATTTCTCCAAACCATGTGGTCCCAATGGTTAAGTGGTACTATGTGTGTGGGATAGTTTGGGTAAACCTTGGGAACTACTGAAATCTATATCACCCTTAATTGTTTTACATCCCCCTTATAATGTATTTAACTTACCATTCATCACCCCTCAACTCTATCATGGTTGAGTCGCACAGTTAGCACTAACCTTGCACTCACAATGTTACTTAATCTACCTATCCAAAATCTAGTGCTACTCAATTTGATGGATCCAAAAAACCCCCTAACCTTCTCTAGAACCTCATAATAATATTAAAATAACAATAAAAGGGTTCTAAATAGTAAACTAAATCATAAATACCTCTTCGAAAATTGTATCCATTACATATTATATATTATAATGCATAAAATAAATTACAAATGAGAGAAATATGACATTATATTCTACAGTATGATAAACCAATGCGGCCAAGTGTCTATGTTGGATCCCAAACAAAGGAGATTCAGTTTTTTATATTTTTTGTAGGGAGGGAACTAAAAATTATTCATTTGATGATGAAATCCATGTAAAGGGGCCGAGAGGTAATAAGATTTCTTATATTCATTCTCACTTATTCTCCTTGATTTTTTATTTCCCCCAATATCTATTGTCTACAGTACTTATCATATTATGTCACATGGAAATAAATTTCAAGTATTTATTAAAATATTCATCCATTATGATGTAAAATATTATTTTTTATGATAATTTTTGCATGGTATCCATTTTTACTAATGATTAATTCTAATGCATAGATTAATGTTCAAAAACGTTATTGAGCTCATTTATCTAATTTATAGTCTCAACATGGTATTAATCTATAGATTTAGGTTTCCTTAGATTAATTATGATTTTAATAATAAATTGAACACTAATATATCTTGTATTAGAGTTTAACATTGTGCTATTTCACTTATAAAAGTTATGTTAGGGGGACACCCATACATGAATAATAAGAGATAAAAATTATTGTTATATTTGACAATTATCATAATGTTACTTGAGGATATGGCCATGCTTTGGATAGATTTATGAGTCCATTGGAAATAGAATCCTTGTTATGACCCAATAGAAATTACATCAAGGTATAAGACTACATTGGGTATAAAATTTTCTGAGTTAGATTTACACAAAACCAGTATTAATTTTACATTTGGATACCATTTTATCTATATGGTTCCCGTTATGCTTGATTTAATTCTTACAATCACATTGTAGGAACTTTTCCATTATCTTTATGCATTATACTATTGTCAGGTCATTCGATTTAGTAGAGGTTCATAGATGATACACAATATAATGTGAAACCTATAATACCAAAAAAATCATAATAAATATATATCTTATTTCTGAATAGATCATTATGATAAGATACGAACAATGTTTAACTATCTGGTGTCAAAATCTACATAACAATGATATCTTCCCCAAAAAGATCACACATTATAATCTTGAGGTGAGAGATTATGATGATTGAAACTCCAATAAAAACTACACATCATTAGGTATCATTAGACATTACTATCATTATATATTCGTTATATTATTTATAGTTGATTCCATTACTAATGTATATCATTTGATCTTGTACTCAAATGTATAAATAAAATAGTAACATTTATTTTCACAATTTTGTTGCAAACATTCTAATTCATCTTCGAGGTGGGAAAATGATTGAAATATCCTGATAGGATTTATATCATTAAATTTTTTGAAAAAAATATCACATATCCCATTTATTAGGATGGTTTCACAAGCTTAAATCCATGCCCTTTATAGAAATGTGGTAAAACTATCTGTTATATTCAGTAAATAATAAATCTATAAAGGAGGTGAAACTATCTCATATAATCAATATATATTAAATCCAATATGAAATGATGATGATAGAAGTATGTATCATGCATGGTGATATATTAAATAATTAAGAGATTATATTACATAGTGCATGTTCATTTGAGTTTTATCATAGATACAATATTTCTTATCAATGTTGGGACCAATATCTATTTTTGATTTCAATCGGGGTCAATGAGTCTGATTTACTATTATCAAGGTAGGGGCCTAGTGGTATTTACACAGTGTTTATTTAGAAGAAATACTGATTCAAATGACATTTACTTCTACATGATATGGTTCCAAGGAATGTGGAGAACTATATGTTCATGATTAAATAAAAACAAGAAATAAATAGATTCAGTAATAATTTATTCATTTTAAGTATAGTGGAAATAAAATGTATTATCTCATGTATCCTAATGTTATTGAATAATTTTTTTGTGAAATATAATTTTTAAATAACGGATCATAAATATCTAATTTTAAAAATTTATTTCAAATCCATCATTTTAGATTAGAATAATCTTACTATTTTTTGTCCTATATTTAATTAATTTATTAAAATTATTCACAAAGATAATTAGAGTTTAAATAAGATAATATGACAAATTATATTTTACTATAGATAAATTATTTATAAAATAATCATTAATTTATTTGTTAGGGATGAGTTTATTTAATGACATATATTTTAATCATTTAATTTTTGGAACCATGGTCATATATGCATGAATTGGAGAATGGTTTTTTTTGTGTGTAAATCCTCAGAGGAAGTTCAGAATGTGTTCCAGCAAAGTACTCATACAGTTCAAGCAGATAACAGTATTGCAGATGTCACTATCTTCTAGTGCTTTCCAAACATCTAGACCTCAAATTTGACAAATGGGGAAAAAATGCTTTTTGGGAAAGAGACTTTCCCGATGGGTCTGTGTCGCGCAAGTGACTTGCGCACCGATAAAGGAGTTGTGCACCGGTGCTTAGGAGTATTGGAAAGTAGCGCGCCATATGTTTTTTTAAATCATAACTTCAAAATGTGGCAAAGGAAGGAAAGTCACGCATGTATTGGTTGGGTCGCGCAAGTGAGTAGCGCGATGGAGACTAGGGCGGATGGAGTTGTGTGCCGAAACTTGTACACTGAGAGGAGGCTTGGGTGCAACCGCGCAGGGTGTCCGGTTTTCTTATAAATAGTGGACCACCCCTCCTCATTTCTAACAAAGTTTGAGACTTAGAAAAATTTAGTGCTCCCGTCGCGTAGGTGTAGTGGTCACGAAAGTGGATGTGGGTCGCGCAAGTATAAGTTGCGTGACAATTTTTTGTTACATGACAAAACCGGTTTGGGTGAAAATGAATGTGCGTCGTGCATGATTGATGTTTTTGAAGTGAGTTTCATGCAAGTCATTGAGGTGGACTTTCACGCCAGTTATAACTTGCGCGCTGTCTTTGAAACTTGCGCGCCGGCTTAGGGTAGCGCGCCTGGTGTTGTTGATGTACGCCCGTCTTTTTAAAGCTACACGAAAGCTAAGAGATTGCTCAGTACCCTCAGCGCAAAGTGATATTTGTCTTCTGGTGAGAGTTGAACTTCAATAGAGGATCTATATACAATAGAGGATGAATTATTTTGTAATAATGAAGAGACCTTCATGTCTATAAACTGAGTGGGACTTCACTGAAGGCATTGAGCCAAAGGGAGTCAATGAGAGTGACCTGAGGGACACAGTGAGCTATCCCTAAAACATTGTAAAGGTAGTAAGCCTGGGACAGAGTGACTGTTCTCAAACCATTGTAATCCACAACTAGTAGAGAATAACAGAATTTTGTACGACTGAAAACCTATCGGCGTATGCTCCTTGGACGTAGCCCTTAGTGGTGAACCAAGTAAAAAAGTGATGTGTCATCTCTCTCCATGTGAATGTTTTCTTCCTGATCATTTTCATCATACAGGTTTAACAAGTTCCTAACAACATGGGAACAAGATCCCTTTCTTTAAAAGAAAAAGGTGCCACCCTGATTCACCCCTCCCCTCTCAGGGTGTCCCTGGGTCCTACAAGTGGTATGAGATGGTAAAGGTTACTGGTGTTAGATCGGTCCTTTGTCGTCATGGATAATGTAATCAAATACTAGGGGAGTACCTCTCTTCGATGGAAGTAATTTTTAGATTTGGAAGAACAGAATGAAATCTCATTTAAGATACCTCGGAATGGAAGTTCCCTTTTCTACCTTGAAAGGAATACAAGTTACCAATCCAACAGGACTTGCTATGACTGATACAGACAGGAATGTTTCTAACACAGATACTAAAGCTCAGAATACTATCACTATGGCTATTTCAGATCAGATCTACCTAATGGTGATGAGTATCACCTCAGCAAAGTATATGTGGGATAAACTTGAAAACATTGATGAAGGATACAACAAAGTAAAGGAGGCAAAACTTCAAGTCTTACACAATAGGTTTGACAATCTAAAGATTCATCCTAATGAGAATGCATATTCATTCTTCAATAGAATTACTGAAGTTGTAGAAGGAATTCAAGGTCTTAGAAAGGAAATTAAAGACATTGATATCGTTAAGAAAATCTTGAGAAGACTTCCTTCTATGTACAATGCAAAGGTGTCAGCCCTTGAAGAATGAGTTCTTTTTACGTTATATCTAGATGATTTGTTATGTAGTCTAGTGGTATATGAGATGAGAGTCAATCCCGAATATGCTACGACTCGTTTAGCCAAAGAAATGGAATTCAATGAAATGGATAAACTAAAAATTTCGGAAGATAGTAGTTGTGAAGATGATGAGGAAAAAGAAATTATTTCTCTCATCGCCAAGAATCTGAATAAGGGAAAAGGTAAATTTTAAGGTAAGCTACCCCTGGCATGTTTTTGTTGTGGAAGAGTTGGGAAGATTGCCTCTCTGTACCAAAGACAGTTTGATGATGATGAGTGCGAAGATGAAGACATCGAGAAGCCTCGGAAAAGTTTTTTTAAAAAGGGAGACTTCAAATATGGAATGAAAATACAGAAGAATAGTTTTTTCTGTGAAGAAGAAGATGAGAATATTGAATTTTGTGAAGAAGAAGAACCATAATTTAAAATAGGAATCTATGCCTCCATGATGGCTACCATTGAAAAGTCAGAACCCTCAATCAATGAAGGCATAAATAACCATATTACTCTTAATGGTGTTCCAATGATTAAAATTATGGAATCATTTTACATGCTTGAGAACAAATTTAGGAGATGAAATAAGTGGAAATAAATGGTGGATGAATCATCAGAATATGTTGATGACCTTGAAGTAGAAATTGAATGACTAGAAGAACTAGTGAGTGTTCAGTCTTCGATCCTTGAAAGCACAGATGATGTTGTGGAACTATAGCTTATAATTGAAGAACAAGCAAAGTTCATAAATGACCTTACATCATGAATTGAATAGAAGTCCAGGATAGTTGAGAGTCTTGAGGAAGAAGTTGTTACTCTTAGGTGTAAAATTGAATGTCAATCATCCAAAAATGAGGGTAAGAAGAAAATTCATTTTTGAATATTCTCATATGAAGAATTACTAGCAAGAGCCAAGTGTGGTTCATATGGGGTTGGAAAAATCATGAGTGACCAAAGACCCACTTGCATGGGAAAGAGTGGAATTAGATGTTAAGTTGAGACATCAACTGCTGGAAGTGGAGAGATCCAAAAGAAATACAAGATAAAATTTGGACATGTTGAAACATTACCTGATGTGCTGAAAAAGAAAACTTCAATCCAAACTAAATAAAGAACTGGAAATTATCCTCAAACTTTCAAAAATGACAGGCAGTCCAATTATTCTCCCAAGGTAGAAGGAATGAGGAGAAATTCAAGTGAGAAGATATTTCCTCTAATGATGTGTTAGTTCTATGGCTATCTGCGCCATACCATTTCATATTGCGAAGAGGCAAGGAGCTACTTGAATGGGGAATATCTGGGAAATCAACAAGGGAGACCGATATAATATCCTCCATCTTAAAGAAGAAATAGTTTCTATGGATACTGTTTTTATTGTTCTAACTTTTGACATAAAGCTATGTATTGCAGGAAAAGATTCGATAGGAGAGATTCATAAAACTCTCACAGACAGGTCAATATCCACCCTCCTGATGGAGTTTCTCTCACAAACAGGTTTTCTTCTCTTGAAGAATATTATGGTTATGAAGAATCTGATTATGTGGAAGAAATAATTATAAGGGCATCAATATCTTATACTCAATCCAATATCTCTTGGAATGAAAATAGGAAGATCGAGAAATCCAACCCTGTAGAGGTGGCTCTCAAAGTTACAAAAAGCAACAATACCTAGATTCTGGATATCAGTTTTTCATCTCATATGATAAAAAATGTTGGCCTGTTAACAGATATCAAAAGGAAGGTTGATGGTACAGTACAATTTGGGAATGATGGAGCTCTAAAAATTAAAGGTTGTGTAAGTATAGAGTTAGATAATGGAGAGCTAAAGAATAATGAATTCCTTTATGTAGATGGCCTACATCATAATCTACTCAGCGTGAGTCAACTATGTGACTCGGGACATATAGTTAATTTTAATTAGAAAGGATGCACTATCAGGGGAAAGACATGAAATTCATTAATGAAGGGATGTAGAATAGATGGCAACTTGTATCAGGTAGATAGTATGTAAAATGTTTGCTACATAACTGTTGAAGAAGAAAACAATTTGTGACATCAGAGACTGGGACATATCAACAAACAAGAAATGGAGAAAATATCAAAACTAAAGATTGTCATGGACATTCCCAACCTGAAGCGTGAGTGTGAAAAGACTTGTGATGCTTGTATTCGTGGAAAGCTGGTCTACAGTTCATATCAGCCAAAGAAGAAAAGGGCATCTCATCTTCTTGATCTAATTCATACAAATGTATGCGGGCCGATAAATGTTTCCGGAACTCATGGAGAAAGGCACTTTTTCATCTTCATAGATGATTACAGTAGAATGAAATATGTTATGGTCATTCACAGGAAACATCAAGTTCTTGACTACATGAAAACATATCGGCGAATCTTCAAGAATGATTTTGGAAAAACAATCAAAGTGTTACAATCTAACAATATAGGGGAATACACGTCCATTGAATTTGAAAATTACCTACAGAATAAAGGGATACAACATTAGGTAGATGTTGTGAGAACTCCACAACAAAATGGAGTTGTTGAATGTAGGAATCGACAGGTGAACAACATTGCACAGACTATGCTGATTAAGAGTCATATTTCATGAAGTTACTGGAAAGAGGTTGTTTAAGCTGCAGTGTATATTCAAAATCGAATGGGACTTTATATGGGTGAGACGAAGACACAATATGAATTTTGTCATGGAAGGAAGCCCTTGTTGAAATATTTTCATGTTTTTGGAAGTAAATGCTTCATCAAGAACAATGAAAAAAATCAAGGGAAGTATGGTGACCATGTAGATGAAAGAATTTTCCTGGGATAATCAATGAACAGAAAAGATTACAAGTGTTTCAACAAAAGATTAGGAAGGATTGTGAAAAGAAGTTATATTAAGATAATTGAAGAGAAAACCACAAATGATTCAAGGACGTCATATGCTGATGTGATAGAAAGTGAGGAAGAAAGTGAACGTGGAGAAAATAAAAATACAGAGATGGAGGAAGCTGTACAAAACACTCAGTAGTCACATTATGATGTTGACTCTGAAGAAGAAACTGAAGAAGAAACTATGCCTGGAGAGAATGGAACTGAACAGCACAAGAGAAAGCATAGAGATGAAATTGATCCATCTAACATAATTGGGGACATGAGTGCACCCACTCATATAAGGAGGATGATAAATAACACACAATCTACATTTATATCAGTTGTGGATCCATCCTCATTCGAAGAAGCTGCAAAGGCTGAATCTTGGGTGAAAGCTATGAATGAAGAGTCAGATTCGATTAACAAGAAATTGACATGGGATCTTGTCTAGAGACCTGAAGGTCACAATGTGATTTGTACAAAATTTATCTTTAAGAACAAGTTTGATGAGCCTAGAAGTGTTATTAGAAACAAGGATCAACTGGTATTTAAGGTATATTCCCATATTGAAGGCATTGATGTCGAAGAAACCTTTACTCAAGTTTCTTGACTGTAGTCAATCAGGCTTTTCTTTTCCATGTAACTCCAATGAGGATATGAAGTATATCAAATGGATGTCAAGACATCATTCATGAGTGTTGTTCTCAAAGAATAAGTCTACATCGAACAACCAGTGGGTTTTGTTCTTGGTACGGATGAAACAAATGTCTGCAAACTGAAGAAAGCATTATATGGGTTGAAGCAGGCACCACGAGAATGGTATTCCCAGCTGGACTCTTATCTCAAGAAGATGGTATTCAAAAGATGAGGATTAGATCACAATATTTATGTGAAGAAATCTCCAAAATATCAATTCATGGTTCTTTTCTACGTTGATGATATCATATTTGGTAGTAGTAGTCAAGAATTAGTGGATGAATTTTCCAATCACATGAAATCATAATTTGAAATGTCTATGATTGGGGAGGTCACATATTTCTTAGGGGTTCAGGTGATTCAAAAGAAGGATTACACTTTCATTTCTCAGGAAAAGTATGCAAGAGAGCTGTTGAATAAGATTAATATGCAAGACTCCAAACCAATGTCAACTCTGATTGCAATTGGAACTAAACTTGGAAAGCATGATGATGGGACCTCTGTAGATCCCACCATGTACTGGAGGATAAATTGAAGCTTACTGTACCTGATAGTGACACGACCAGATATTATCTTCGCCACATGTCTTGCAGCCCTCTTTCAAAGTAATCCAAAAGAGGAACATGTGGCAGCAGTAAAATGAATCAAGAGGTATATTCAAGGTACTCACAACTGTGGTTTATACTTTGTTGTAGGATGGAAAAATGGATTATTAGCATTTTCTGATGCTGACTGGGCTGGCGATGTTGTGGACAGAAATTCCACTAGTGGGGGAGCATTCTATATTAGGAATAAATGTGTTGGCCGGTTGAGCAAGAAACAAGAAAGTACTTCTCTTAGTACTGCTGAAGTTGAGTATATCTCCACCACGAAGGAATACACTCAACTGTTATGGATGAAGTAGCAATTAATAGATACTGGTGATGAGGTCAAGCAACCAATGGTGATTTACTGTGATAACAATAGATCAATTGATCTTACGATGAATCTGGTTTATCATTCTCGTACAAAACATATTAAAATTTGGTATCATTTTATCAAAGAGAAAGTTGAAAAAGGCGTGATTATAATGGATCACATGGGAACTAATGAGAAAGTGGATGATATCCTGAACCAACCACTGTCAATAGCAGTATTTGTGAAGCATTGGTTGAACCTCGGTGTCCAACCACATCCCAGTGCATAAGGAGGTTACGGAAATCCCCTCTCCCTAGTTATGTTAAATGTTTATAATCTGTTTATGGATGTGATGTAGGTTTCTAGGGGAGATATTATCCTGGGGGAGTGTGGTTTGAGCTGAACAAGGAACATTTACTGGTCATTGGGCTTATTTTCAATGGGGGAGAAAGGAATAAATTTAGGCATGTTTAGGAATGTAATACTTATGTGACACTGTAAGAGAATTTATTGGGCGTCATTGAGAATTCAAAAACAAGAGAACCCAATTCAAGCTTTCACCCTTATTTTCTACACCGAGCATTGCTCACATAGACTTAGAGTATTGGATGAGTTGATTCTTGTGTTTTTAGTTTGCATGTGGATGGTGATCTATTGAATTTATTTACTGATTTCCAACAAACCCAAAGGGGGAGATTGTTGGAACCATGGTCATCTATGCATGAATTGGAAAATGGTTTGTGTTTGCTGTCAATCCTTAGAGGAAGTTTAGAATATGTGCCTACAAAGTACTCATATAGGTCAAGAGGATAATAGTATTGAAGATGGAACCATCTTCTAGTGTTTTCCAAACTTCTGGACCTCAAATTTGACAGAAGGGGAAAGCACTGCTTTTTGGGAAAGAGACTTGCGCGCCAGGTATGTGTCGTGCAAGAGACTTGCATGCCGAGAAAGGACTTGTGCGTCGGTGCTTAGGAGGATTGAAATGTTTCATGCCATATGTTTTTGTAAATCAGAACCTCATAATATGGAAAAGGAAAGAGGGTCTCACAAGTACTGGTTGGGTCGCGCAAGTGAGTAGTGCGACAGAGGCTAGGGAAGTTGGAGTTGCGCGTCGGAACATGCGCACCTAGAGGAGGCTTGCACGCCACCGCGCAGGGTGTCCAGTTTGCCTATAAATATTGGACCACCCCTCCTCATTTATAATTAAGTTTGCGACATAGAAGAATTTAGTGCTCCTTCGTCCATGTGTAGTGGTCATGATAGTTTTTGTGGGTCGCGCAAGTATAAGTTACGCGATAGTTGATTGATGTGCACCAAAACTGGTTTGGGTGAAACGGAATGTGTGTCACACAATTTTAATTTTTTGAAGTGAGTGTCATGCAAGTCATTGAGGTGGACTTGCACACCAGTTATAACTTATGTTCCATCTTTGAAACTTGCGCGCCGAATTAGGGAAGCGCGCCTGGTGTGGTTGAAGTACGCCCATCTTTTTGAAGCTACACGAATGCTGGGATATTTCCCGGTACCCTCAGTGCGAAGTGAGATTTGTCTACTGGTGAGAGTTGGACTTCAATAGAGCATCTACATAAAATATATTATGCATTATTTTTCAATGATGAAGATACCATCACGTCTATAAACTGAGTGGGACATCATCGAAGGCAGTGAGCCAGGGGAGTCAACGGGAGTGACCCGAGGGATGCAGTGAGCTATCCTTGAACCTTTCTAAAGGTAGTAAGCCTAGGATAGAGTGACTATGCCTGAACAATTGTAATCCACAACTAATGGAGACTAGTGTAATTTGGTACGACCGACAACCTATCGGCGTATACTCCTTGGACGTAGCCCTCAGTGGTGAACCACGTAAAAAAGCGATGTGTCATATCTCTACATGTGAATGTTTTCTTTCTGATCATTTTCATCATATAGGTTTAACAAGTTCCTACCAACGTGGGAACACGATCCATATCTTTAAAAGAAAACGGTGCCACCCTAATTCACTCCTCCCCTCTCAGGGTGTCATGGGGTCCTACATTAATAACTCTTTTATTTTAAAAGTAACTTATTGTAGGATATTGTGGTAATGTAATGTTTAAACAATTCATTTAAACTATTTCATGGCTTAAATAATAAATTTATATGTATTTATAAGTGTTTTATGTGAAAATTAAGAAACATAAACATAATATCTAATTGGTATTGACCCATTTTTTTAATGGGTGTTGGAACAAAGGATTTTCATTATTGTAAAAGGATTGTATGTTCTGTATGTTTCCAATACTCACTAAGTAGATCAAATAAGTTCACATGACAAGTGATATTATGGAGAAGGTGACATTGTATTTGAAGTTGGGGATGTTTCTCAGTGTTTTTGGAATTCTTGGGTCAATATTATGGTGGATGGTGAAAGTTATTTTTTTAAAAGTAAATTTTTTCATACAAATACAATAGTTGTGCTATAGGGCATATGAGGATTCTTGAGTTGTTTTTATGTTTAGATTAAGAACCATTACATCAAATTTTTGGTAAGGAATTTTTTTTCAAAAGAAATCAATTTTTGAACGAATAAGAAGTTTGAGAATCCATAATAGTTTCACATAAGGGTTAAAGAGGCTTCTCTAGTTGTGAGAAAGAAAATATTTGGGTCTATCACATCAAAAAATTTCTATGGAATTTGTTGCATGTAAGAAATGAATTATTGTAAAAAATGAGCTTTACACACCCTGAAAATAAACATAATGTTTTAGGAAAAATGAGAAATCCAAATGATGATATTCAGTTAAGCTGGTTGTTGTAGGCAAGGATCACATCCTGCAATAGTGTTGTGTGTAGGTAAAACAATGTCTATAATTAGGCAGATTCCATTATTCTACATGATGAACTATCAATAAATAATTGGATCATTGGCTTTATAATATATTTTTACACAGAAGATTTTTTTTCATCTGAGGTGCATGCATTTATGTTTCAAAATTCAGTGATGTGAGAAGAATATAAATGATGAGTTTCACACAATCCAAAATTAATAAATATGTGTAAAGTTTCATAAAATTGTAAAATTTACACATAAGATTAAATTTTGAGGATAATAGAACATGTTTCACTCAAGTGAAAGAGTTGTGCGGGTGTTAATTTTTGAACATTTGTTTTTTATTTGATGAGTGCATAAAATTTCATCAATTTAGGACTATAGTGAAAGTGGACTCTCATACAAATCAGGGAGAAATACATATGTTCTGAATCTATTAAAATGAAATTTATATAAATATACTCAGTAAGACTTTTCCCAAGAAAGTGTGAAAGGCGGAGGCGATGTAAGTGATATGATGGAGGTATTTTGTTATCGATAAAATTATTGTAAAGAATGTTTTCCAGGAATGGATTGGTTGTGTCTAAAAAATTGTTATCCATAATAACTATTGATTCTTAGTGGATTATATTATGACTGACACATTGTCGGTGTTTTCTCCTTGGACTAGCCCTTAGTGGTGAACTATGTAAAAACATCACTGTTGTGTTTCCATTTTGGCACATGGTTGTTCGATAATTTCATTTTCATATAATATATATTTAGGAGGTTCCTACCATTATGGGGAAAATATCAATCTTTATTATAGAAAAATTTGATAGCCTGATTCACCCCTCTACACTCAAGGTGTTTTAGGGTCCTTTGTAGGGACTATTCAATCCTTTAATTTTGAGATCCTTCATATTAGGCTCCTTCTCTAAAGCACCTATAGAGAGATTTAAAGGTTTATGGATGACTTTGTTGACTTTCACTGAAGAACTAATCAAAAATCATTACCTGAAATTCCAGGGGCTTCCATTGAACATTTAATTCTATTTGATCACACTTGGAGATTAAAAAATAATTTACTTGTGGGTTTATGGTTCACCTATGAATGATATTGAGGGATCATAACTCATATTCCTTAATGTTACAACATCAAAATGATGATCAACACACCCAGACTTCAAAATCAAAAAGACAGTACTATAATTTATTTTCAACGTATAAATTCATTTTACATGATATGTGGTTGTACTCAAGAACTAGAACACCGTATATAAACTTATTCATGTGAGATATAGTGAAATATATTAAAATATTACGTGTTCATGCTACCACACATTCCCATGTTCATTCATGTTCAACTAGAGCAGTAATGCATATATTTATGTGAAACTTTTATTTAAATATTATAGAATTCGAGTATATGTTAATGGAATGGTCCCATAATTGCTAAGGGAACATTAATCAAAGGTTATATAGTTTACTTATATCCATATAATAATTGGAATAGTTTTTTGTTATTTTTTTATTATAATAATAAATATTATTTGGTTAAAAATAAAATAAAAGTGGTTACAGATGGTTGGTCCCATGAACATGGTGTATTTAAAAAATCAATAACGTGGGGAGTTTTAAAATTGCCAACCATTGACTTCCACACTACTCCATCTGATGGGTTGGAAGCCACTTATATAACACATGAGGTATATTTTTTTATAATGGACTCATTTAAAAAAAAGTGCATAGGTAAGTACATTGAATTACCTACAATTCGAGGAGGTGCACCACTCCACTACCGTACATGCTACCCCACCAATCCAAACTGACCAACCAGATCAACCCCACATACTTGACCCAATGTTCCATACCTAAGGCCCAAAATTATAATTAAGGTAATTTTTAAGAAAAAACATGCCAATTAAAATAAAAAAATAAAAAACAACCAAAATATTTTTTATTTATTAAAAAATATTTGAGTTTTAGGGTATTTTAATAATTGTTTGAAATTATTTTTATTATAATTTAAATAACTAAAAACTAACATGTGTAGAGTTTTAGATTATATAATTTTGTTATATATTTTTAACACATTCTTACTAATTATTAGTAAGGACCAACCGTTGTATATTTTTTTTAATTTTTTTATTACCTTTATGTTTTTAAAATATAGCAATTAACTATATGTATATATTTTTTTTATAATGATTTTGTATGACCAATCATTGATTTTAATGTATAATATTTTATGTTCCTGTAATAAAATTTATTTAATGAAATTATCTTATACCATGTTCTCGTCAATTATTTATGATTTTATATGCATAAGGAATGATGAAATTCATGATGATGCAATTCATGGATAGAATAGGCATTGACTCAAATAAGAAAAAATAGATAAGAGATGATGGGAGTACCAACTAGAGTTTGTAAATGGACCAAGTATTTCCCCAAGGGTCTCGATTAATAAATCATCCACTTGATGGATCTGAAATTAAATACATATCATTTTCATTTCATTTTATATTTTTATTTTATTCATTCATGGAATTTTCTATTATTATGGGAATGCGTTGATGGAACATAAAAATATACAATGGATAATGAGCACGTAAAATAAAAATAATTAAATATATGATGAATTGTTTTAAATATATTTATGGTTAATGTTTTGATAATTATTACATAATAATAATAATGAAAAATGGAATTATAATATCTTCAAATAGAAAATAAAGAAATTTAAAATCTATAAATGAAAGTATTATGTCATAAATTCCTTATATTTCTTATATTGGAATGAAATTTTAGTTTAAGGGGGTTATCTTCCATGTATGGGTGTGCCTCATCCTATAAAAATATGACTAGATTTAAAGGCTTCCATAAATAATATGAAAATAAAATTTGGTCATATTTAGTGTAGAATATCAGATAATGTACACTCTATTTTAATTTTTAAAAGGTTGGTCAATTGGTCTGGTGGGGTTAGAGGAGATCCTATTTTTTTATAAATGACATTGGTTGAGATATGGGTATTGGATACGGTTCATTCCATGAACCATACATTCATTACAAGAATTAATCATGGGTTAAAGCAATGATCATGGTTCAAGATGTTAAAAATTTTCATAAGAAGTAGTGATATTTACATATTGAACTTTTGTCTGTGGATTTAAAGTTGAGGAGACCAATTTTTCAATATATCATCTATACCATGAGTTTACATAATGATATCTTAATTAAAATCCTAAATTAAACATATTCCAATGAATTATTTTTCTCAATCACCGAACTCATTTATCATCTTCCTTACACCTCACTTCGTCAGAACCTAGGTTTTATCTAGAATATATTGGGTGAATCTAAATCTTTTGATCATTGTCAAAATGGATAATTCATCTATGAGTTAGTTCGCTTCTATTATTTTATTTATTTTGATCATTCTCATATCCTTTTATCTATTTATCTAGGAATTATAATATTTTTTGGGTTATGTTTTTTTGGGATATGATGATTATGTCATGATTCTCTACTAATCCCTTCTCGATCCATTCTTAGCTTTTATTTTGGAGGTCAATTTTCTAGCCGGTTGTGGTTTGGTGCATGATAATCTCAACAAATTTGTTTATATAACATATCAACTAACCATTTTTCATATGTAAATTAATTATAATGTTTTATAATCAATAATATGTTCTTCATTCAATGTTTTTATGTTCCTTTCATTTAAGTGAGTGTGGATCTCATTGTGGTTGAAGTGCTACCTACGTTTGAGGTAGATCATTACATATCTAACATGTATTATATGAACCATTGATTATATTTATTATATTGAAATTTTATCCTAATGAATTATCTTTAATCTTGATTGAATGATTTTTGTTTCTAAATGTGGTTTCCTTTGAAAAGATGATTTTCCCCTTGTTTCGGTTAAGAAATTCATTTTCAATGTATTTCGAATTCGATTGTAAATTTTCTCTTTTAATGAATAATTTTGATGAATAATGGTCAATTTGGAATTGTTAGTGATATATGATAAGACCATTAAAATTGATTATATATAAGAAAAAAATGGGGACCATGAGTACTTATGTGGAAGGTGTAGTATTATACCTCACCAATTAGTATTATTAAAGGGTTCACATTCTTTAGTGCTCCTATATACTAGATCATTGAAATATCTCACATAGGAACATGATTTAAATATTAGGGGTCAACTTTATATGGTGTTTCTTTATTCCCTAGACATTGATTATTGGGTTATTGGGGATTGTGTGTGCACTAGTATCTGTTTGAGGTTGAGGTATGAGTGACCTATATAGACTAACCTTATGTTATCCTTATGGTGTTTTATTTCTTGTGGTGGATTTATACTAAATTGTTTCATTTGATATGATACATAATTTTATTAACAAATATTGTTATTAGGATTATAATCTGAAACTATTTTACCATGTTTTGTGAAGGATTTTTAAAAGGGGAACAATTTATATAAAATTATTTAACTATAAATCAATAATTTTTTTATTTATATATGATAATATTAATATTTTTTATTCAATTGATATGGAATCCATGGGTATAATCCTCCAAATACTATTTACCTCACACAATGCACACTCCCTTATGGGTGTGTTGAAATTGTTTTATCCAATGCAGGAAAGGGAAAAATACCACAATAAGGCGGCATAATTTATTTGAGATGGGTATAGGTAGCTGGTGGTTAGATGATGGGATGTCACCCAAATATCACATGGATTAGTTGTTGAATATTCTGGGATGTCCATTGGTTTTTATTGAAAACTATGTTTTTTTCTCTCCAAATACATATGTGTTTTATTTATATTATTGGAAATCATTGGTGTTTCATTTTTTCTAGTTGGTCTTTCTGCTTACATATATTTTATATGTCTTATCTGAGTTTCATAAAAATAATTAATATTGTTTTTAATTTGATGACCTGGTGCTAGTGTCTAGTCTATAGGGATTGGGAATTCCCTTCTGATCTTGTCTCAACAATGTATGGAACCACGATGGATGGTGTTTCCAGGCTAGGTCATGACATTTATCTTGTTGAAATTTTAGAGGTTATATTTGAGTATAATATATGTCGAGTATTAATGGATGGTTTAATTTACACTATAGACCAAATAGATTATACTTAATATAGTTATCATCGAAAGTCCTCTCATGGACTTTCATGATGTTTGTGGTGTCAATGATTTATATTTAATGATATGTTCAGGGAGCCTTTCTAATAATAATTATAATGTTATCAAATAATATAAATCAAATGGTTGATGGATATTTGTATTTGATTAAAATAGTGTGATATATTTAATAAACTAATTTAGGTGGGTAAATTAATACTCATTGTAAACATAATATACATATGAGTTATTATTTATCAATAATGGGATGTAATAAATCAATCTCAATTTCAGCAATATTGGATAAAGATAAAATATTAATTAACACAAACATCATGTAGTGTCATTGGTATGTGGATATAGTATTTTGATATGAAATAATATTTTTTGTCTTGAAGTATCCTTTAGAAAATCAATAACCTCTAAGAGTAAGTGATTTTGATGAGTATTCTTACATGAATTACATGAATACTGCAATTGATTTTTATCTCGTCGTATTATTATCGTTATTGAATAAATTTTTAGTAAAACATAAGGATATGAATGGATACACAATTTTATATCATATATAAGAGTCTTTCAAGGAGATTGTAAGACATCATCTATATATTATATCTTTACTACATTAATATCCTATAAGTTTGAAGAAGGAATCATGGTTGACCCTCAATTATGTCTGTTAATTTGGTACATTGAAAAATTAAGATAGTTAGGAATAAAGTGAGACATTGATGAAATTTTTGGTGAAATTTCTTTAGTCACTTTAAGATTAGAATTTCTATGTGGATAATGAAATAAAGAAATAGAAATTTTTAATACATATTCTAAACATGTATAAGAGCAATGTGAATGTAACAACTAAAAGAGAAAATATGACTAAAGTATCACATAATCCTTATAATATTTCTCACATAACATGGGTGGGAAATGAAAAAGAGGATACACCATTTTCTTATAGCATGATAGGGAAATGGAATTTTAATTTTGATGATGTAATGAAGAATAAATTCATATATTATATTATATTATATTGACCATAAGTAACATGTATATTTAAGGTAGCATAGGTTTCAGAAATAAAATTGTGACATACATGTTTAAATCATAATACAAAAACCTAGTTGATTCAAAATATATTAGTGAGCGATGGAGAAAATAATTAAGTTACTATATGAGGAAAGATTGGTTATATTTTAAGTAGAATGTTGACTTCTCATTTTTTATTTTGGGTTATAATTTTTTAAATCATTTATGTAAAATATATTAACTGGACAAAAACTCAATGTCATGATTAAACACCACAGATTTTTATTTCTAGATTAAAGTAAATGTTTATTCTATTTATATTGACTTATATAGTGGTATTACACATGTAAAATAACAGTTTGTAAAATATTGGTTATATACAATTCTATAATGGATTCCACTGATGAATATAATTCTTGGTACTAAAAAACACCATGATTTGGTAGATTTATTCTTGATCAATAAATTTGAAGAGTTAATACCAAATAAATAATATAAATCAAAATTAGTCTTATTTGATATAAATATAAATTCATTATTCTAAAAAATGATCAAACAGTTATTAATATCAATAATTTTTTTCATATTAAATGAAAATTTTCACAATAATTTAGAAATATTTTAAAAAATATATGTGGCAATTTTTTAAGGGGAATAAAGTTGTTAATTATAATTATACACAGAAATAATATGGGTGTTAATATAATATCAAACATAAAAAGATATAATTAGGTTTATCAATATGTCTTATAAGTATTCTAGATCTATTAAAACAATGGATAGAAAATAGGTGCATAACATGTTAATATTAAGAATATTTAAGTAAAATATATATTTTATATTAAGATAATATGGAAATTTAAATTTTTTACTTTATTTGAGGCATAATGATACTTGAATATTATTAATTCTACATTATGAAACAAACATGTAACATAAATAATTAATTGCATCACTCAAATATCCTTAATAAAAAAATCTGATGTATATTTTATCCATATTATAGAAAATATATTTTCAATTGATGTACTATATTTATATTAGTGATGTTTAATTATGATGTAGATAAATATATAGTATCCATGTGCTAAAAAATAAATATTCAGTAGAAGTATTATATTTATATTAGTGAAATATAATTGTAACCCCATAATATTTTAAAAAGGAAGTTATGCTCGATAATATACATGACACACAACATAAAGCATAAATGTACCATGAAATAATATTAATTTAAATATTAAAATTATAACATAGTAATTATATTAATTTATATTAAAAGAAATTACAAAATTTTAAATATTTTATTTTCAAATTTACAATAGACTCATTTTTTTCAATTTTCCATAAATGAAAATAAAAATCATTTCTATGTAAAATAAACATTTTTCAGAAAAACTGGTTTTCTTCGTGAAGTGTTTCTATCTAAATAAATTAGATTAAATTATTATTTTTGGATTTATTTTAATGAAATATATATATATATATATATATATTATATTTAAAGAAATTGTATTGTTCCTATAATTTGTTTTCTATTCTCAGGAAAAGAATAAATATAGATTTGTGCTAAGAAACAATATTGTTCTAAAGAGAGATTTCATTGTGTTTTAAACACTCAATTTTTAAAAATAATAATAAAAAATTGAATATTTTTTTTTGAGAAAGTGAAATTAATATTTTAAATATTTTTATAAAAACAAAATTAGGTTTTTGTTTTTGGAGTTTTGTGAAAATATTGATTAATTGATTAATAGTGAAAAAATATATTTATTTGAAAAAAAAGTTATGTCTTTCCAAGAAATTATTTAATGTAAAGGACTCATTACATCTTGATTATTCTTTCATTAAAAATAATTCTTATTTTTTATATTTAATATAATTAATTTTATTTTAATCATCTCTATATTGGATTTTAGTATAAGTTTATTTTTGGGTTTAATTTTTTTTTACTATGGACTATTTTAAAGTGAAAATTATTTCCATTTTATTTATTGAAAATAGTCCCTAGATATGAATGATTTAATTGAAATTTGTAAAATATATATCTAAAAAATTAATTTTAATTAATGTAATTCTTATTACTAGTCATATGGTTAATATAAAATAAGCTTTTTTCTTGAAAAATACAACTCTAAAAAAAATCAAATCATCACATCTGTGGGTTTTCTATTAAATTAAATTATAACAATTATTTGAATTGAATTATGTAAAATTCATTTAATATATTCAGTCATAATATTATACATTATATAATTTGTTCAATATAAATTTCTATCATAATGAATATTGAAAATTTGAAAAATCTTATCTAACGTTTAAGGTAAAATGGGTTTATAGGGGGGATAAACTAAAAATAAAAGTGTTAAAATGACATGAACACTTACATAAATTATATTTAATGGAATGTTTTGGAAATTTTCCAATATAAGTTTTGATAATGGTTCATTTTTATCCTTTTTAATGATAAGAACCTCTATATAATATTTTCTTTTGAAAACATCCAAGTGTGTCCTCTCCCATGCTTATAAAAGGCCACCCTCAACTTATATCCAATTACAAACTTAAAACAATGTTTTATTATATAAAAAATAATGATATAACTTCATTACATTCCTCTAAAAATACTAGAGTTCTTTTATGAACATAAAACTAATCTATTCATAAAAATTTTATTCCTTGGGTGGTTTTCTAAAGAAGACGTGTCGTTCATAAAAAATCATTTATATTTCATTTCTTCGTCCACCTCCATTAAATATTAATAAATTATTATGATATAATATAAAAATGAATAAAGCGTATATTGAGATGTTATTATGTTAACTTTATAACCAAAATATATCTAATCATCCATCAAATAGGAAATGAAACCATCATTCTTGTGTACGGTAGACTACCACCTCGCAACCCGATGTTATTCATTTTTCATCATCGCCTCACATGGATTTTTTTATTTTATATTAAAAGTATATAGATATTATTTTTAACAGAATTATACTTTTAAAATTATTATATCTAATATACCGTCTGAATTTTCATTCAGTGGGGGATACAATAACATCACTCATGTGTATGACAGACTACTCCAACCTGAAATAATGTGATTCGTTTTCCAACAGGACTTTATAAAGAAGTTAATAAAGATAATTTTAATTAATATTATATATATATGAAATAATTATTATATGAATTTAATATTTTTCATTCTATGAATATAATATATGATTATATTTCTTACACCGAAAATTGTTAACTTCGTTCATGTGTACGTGTGTACTATAACCTCCAAGAAGCGAATTGATTCCTTTTTCATCACAAAATTTTATGTATTATATATAAAATTAAATTTAATTAAATATTATTTTATTTATTATATTTCATTCATTATTTAAATTTAAAATAATATATAACTTCTATTTATAATAATCATTTATAAATGGAAACGTTACTGATGTGTACGTACAGTTTACCAGCTCAATGATTGTAATATATTATTTTCATAAATGTGCATTATTTTTTATTTTAAATTTATAAATTATTTATAAAAATGATAATTATTTAATTAATATTATTCCATATATTATGGAATAATTAACTATTTAGCAATAGTATACCTACAGAATTTATTTTCACACATACTTTGAATAACATCAAAACATTTAAAATGAACTTCAATGATTAACTAATTGTGTAAATTAGGGTAAGAGATTAAATGTAAGGAATAATAAACTATAAAAAATTTATAAAGATATTATATAATTTGTATAATTTTATTTTTCGAAATCATAAATAACATACTTGATCAGTCAAAAAAAACATAAATGATTAGTTGAACACATGGTAAGTGACTAATTTAGTTAAAACCAAATTTTGAAATGATTTAAATTTTAATTTCTATATTTTGTTATTTTATGTTCTTATAAATAGATCATGAAAAGTGTTATTAATATTTAAATGGATGATAAATTTTTTTACCAAATTTTTCTTTCCATATTTATATTTCAAAAATTAGAAATATTAATAAGGATTAACGAATGGGAAACATTACATACAATCCTAGGTTTTATAATGTTTTAATGATTTATTTTATATATATTTTTCTTTTATATCTATATTATTTAAATGATTTTCTGGTAAATTTTATATGGATATAAAATATTTATAAAATCTATTTTATTTCCCAATTTATAATAATTAAAAGTTTTTCAGAAAGAATCTATTACATGTTTTATATGAATCATTTTGACAGAAAAGAAAAAATGAATTTTCAATTTTAATGTATATGCCAACAATGTATTTTTCCACCATTGTAACTATATTCTTATGATTTTATTCCATTATAATATTTCATTTTTTTATTTAATTAATAACTCATTTCCATTTTGGGTATTTTTTTATTGAATATTTTGTTTCAATGTAAAGGTTATTTTGATATCCAAATGAGTTTTTCAAATGAGTTTTAATGTGTCTTTCAATTGTATTATCATGAAAAGTTGCAATATTAATTTTTTTATTAATGATATAGTCAATATACGTTTTTTATGGTAATCAGTGATCTTGATACAACTTATATATTGGTTTAATCGCCCTTATAACTACAGATATGATGTTTTGAGACGCATTATAGCTCCAGAAATGATGGCTTGTGATCCATTATATAACAATATGTGATTAGTGAGCCCCATTGTAGATCTCAAATGTATTCGATATTGAATATTTTGTTTAATGAATTATATTGTATTTATCCTAACTTTTTATTTAATTTTTAATGGTCCTTGAAAGGGTTCTCTAATTGTTTTATGATAATGATGTCACGTGGCACATACATAATAGTTCTATGCATTCTGATGCGTATTAAATTAAATATTTTGGTTTAAAATGGTATGATAATTATATTTGTAAAAGGAAAAAACTGATTCATTATTGGATAAAATTATATGTTTTATGAAATGGTTTTTATGGGTTTCATGTTTTTACTAGAAAACTGTTTTCTTCTTTTTATTAACCCTACTATGATTATTGTGCTCATTTCATGTTTCAAAATGTGTTTCAGAGGATTTAAGGATCGACAATGTAAAGGAATAATATATTTTGAAATTCTTGGATACTTTTCATGAAAATATATTATGTTTTATTTTAAATGATTCATATTGAGGGAAAATAGATACTGAGTAGAAGGGTCCACATCTAATATATATGGTTTTTTTATGAATGAGTTATTACCTAACTCTCTAAAACACTAAACCTAAAAAATATTGGGAATATGATAAACTAAATTCTAATATAACTTCACAATAATATGTAATATTTAAGTATATTCTTACATTTGGTATTCAATAAAATCCTTAAAAACAATAGTGGTTGGGATGTTGTTTGAGAATAGGTAAAAATACAACTATAAACACAATGTTTTGTATACAATGAATAATTATACTTATTTTAGATAAATATGTTTTTAATAATGGATAACATGGTTAATGATATCATTGTATTTATCCTCAATATTAAATGGTTTATTATTGATTGTTTGATATACTCATAGTATGTTTTTATTTTAGTAAATAGATGGATCCAGTAGGAACCTAATTAATAATTCATGTGATAGAAACTATAGTGGTTGTATAAACGATAAACCAAATATAATGGTATAAATAGTGAATAATCTGGTGTTTATTCATAACTGGATATATTTATTTATGATTAAAAACATAAACCTAGGAGTGTTTCCTAACACACCAAACAAGGTATATATAACTATACTTGGATGTTTTGTTGATAATAAAAAATAAATTATATTTAATATCATATGTGTCAAGAATGTGGTAAGAATAACCTAGGAAAATGTATTTAAAGGATTTAAAGAGTTTTTGAATGTGGTAAAGGAGGTTATGAAGAAATAATAATATAAGAAAAAAAAATGCGTTCACTTTAAGGAATGAAGATTAATAAAAATATTCCCAAGGCATCAATTGAAATTTTTTAATGTGTTGAGTATGGGAATTATTAAAATTTACTTCTTAAGGGAAAAGTTGAAGAACATGAGCAACAATTTTGTGTATATAAATGTGTACGAATTCTTAATACCAATACAGTTGTGAATATGGAAAATAAAAAGGACATATGAAATGTATGGATTATACCTATAATTATGTTTTGAAAAATTTTATCCATAGTACATGATTGATATTTTATTTTAAAAAAAACATGTATTAAGGAATAATATAAAAAAACATGTTTACTATACTATGAATAATGTTGAGCGATGATTGTGTCCACATATATATATTCAAGAGATATTTTTAGGGATCCTTACTATATTAATTGTAATGTTATAAAAATGTTATTAGAATAATTTCTGAAAAAGGAAAAAACTCACATCTAGAAAGGCCATGGGGAATGAAAACAAAACTAAAGGGTGATAAGGAAGAAGTTCCAACCACTATCTCATATGATATCATGATAGTGATTACATCACTTTTTTTAACTCAAATGGTTTCGTATTTAATTATTATGTTGACGTTAGGAGAATTTTCATTATTTTATAGATACTAATTAGATGGAAATGAGACATGGGGATTAGTTGATTAAGGTTGTTTTAGAATAGGTTATTTATTTTAGGAACCATATATGATTAAGGTAAATTGATCATTGTGAGATTTTTTTTAATGTAATGGTTGAATTGTATTTTTATTTTGTCTTTGTCATAATTCATGATACTTATGAAAATGATTAACATATATTAGAGATTATGTAATTAAGGAAAATACATTTTTTTTATGTGAATTTAACTGTCATTGGGTTTTTTTCAAAATAAATACTAAATCATTTTTAGAAGAATGCATGATAAATCCCATATGATATTTTGGTACCAATCATAGTTAAGAATATTTTAGAGAATTTTAAATATAGTTATTTATTAATTGATCTAAGACAAATATTGGTTATTGTTATTAATCCCTTTGATATCGATGATGTATTACATCATGTGACAATTTATTCATTTTTTTAATTATCTTTACACGTTAGATAATTTTTGATTTGGATTAATATCCAAACACAGATGAAATATATTCTTATCCTTTTATGAATATGTAATCATTAAATATATTATTTTATTTCTACAAGAATGAAAAATTAATCTTGAATATTTATCGTTTGGAGAGAAAGATAATATTGGGGAGTTAAATTATTAATGGATGAAATTCATCGTATCATGTAAGCATATTCTCATATGTTCTAAGTAATTATTATAAAAAATTCATCAACCCCTATAAAAGGATATTTAACATGAAAATTGTGTCCTATTTTATTCATTTTCTATAAAACAGTTTTCTTTTTTTATAATATCGGTTTAGGGTTTTGAAGATATTTACGTTCTCATGATCATTCACTTTCTTATGAATAATGATATTTTTTGTGCTCCATCATTATTTGGGAAATATTAATTTTTTACATGTCTAATTCTTCACATTAAACCAATCTTATTTTATTTTTAAACCTTTTATGTGTTATTTAATATAACATTTATACATTCATTTCTCTCTATTCAATATGATGTTTTATTAAAACATTCAACGGTGTTTGACTTTAAGAAATGTATTATAAAATTTCAAACCTTTCATTATTGAGATAGAGTTAAAATTAAGAGAATGAAATTTATTAATGGGTTAATAATTTATACCCAAATATTTTAAATATGTTGTCATTCATGATAGTGTACAGGACACGTAACATCAAGCATAAACGAAACATGATGTCATATTAGTTTAAATATACACTTTATAACTATTCTTTTAAATTTAGTTGAAACTAAAAGGGAAAAAATTAGGAAAATTATATGGTTTAAAAATGTATATTAGATTAATTAGTTTTCAATTTATTTTATATGAAAATAAAAAACCATTGAATATAAAAAAATGGGTTTAAAAAAATATGCTTTCAAGGAGGTTTTATCATAAGAAATTAAATTAATCTATTTGGGTGATATTTTTTTATGATATATATAATTATATTTATTATATTTAATTAATTAAGTACCGTTCATCTAATATTTTTCAATGCTTTAGATTCGAATAAATCCTCTTGTTTTTTAGAAACTATTTTCCCAAAAATGTGATTTTTTCATGTTTACCATTCTCATTTTTAAAATTTATTATTTTCATTATCAAAAAATCTATTTAAAAAATATACGTTCGTTTTTAAATAATTAAAAAATTAATTAGGGTGATATTATTGGTTTATTTTGATAATTCTGATTTTTCATTGACTAGTACAAAATACTATTTTTTTTGTAAAATTTTTATTTCATTTCTATAAATTATGTACATAAAAATACCATTCTGATTTTAATATTATTTTATTTGAAATAGGTATTATTCTATATTTATTTAATCTACTATATTACATTTTAATCATATTTATATTTGTTTTATTATATGTTTATTTTTGGGTTGAAAAGGGGGTTTTCTGAAAAATTATTTAATGTGATTAATGTTTATATATAATAGATAATTAAAATAATACCTTATGAGGAATTAATTAAATGAGATTTATATATTATATAATCACAAATAGGAATTTATATTCATTTAATGATTATTACTATACATATAGTCAATATATAATATTATTTTTCTTCAAAAATACATCTCATAAAAACACTTTTTATCATGTCTACCGTTTTTATTTGAAATTAAATTAATCCTATTATGTAAATTTAATTTGGAAAGATTAATTCCATATTTAGTATAATAATAGTTAATTTTATAAAATATGTTATGCTTATTGTTTTTGTTAAATAATATTTAGAACTTTTAAAATTCATTCACTCGTTTAAGGTAAAAGAAAGTTTACCAAGGGGTTAAACTAATAATATAAGGGTTAAAGTGACCTAAAACGTGAATGAAATATTTTATATTCACAAAATTAGTTATTATATCACGTAATTCTTAATAATGTTCCATTTTTTAAACAATAGACAAAAATATTCGAACACCATTATGTTTTAAAATATTTTTAATGTGTCCTATCTCCAACTTATAAAAGGCCACCAGCTCTTCTCCCATAATTAAACTATCAAATAACATTATTTTTTGGAAAAAAATACTCTAATAAATTCCTTTTTACCCTCACCACATCATAGTGGCATTTTTGTCAAAAAACCAATATAGGAAATCATTGGGTGCAAACCTTAAGATGTTGTCCCAAAAAGATATATTATTATTAATCGTGCATTTTTAATTTACTTATTCTTCCACATCATTAAAATATTCTTCAGTTATGATGATATAATAACAATTTTAAATCACATGTAATGAGATACTATTATTTTAATTTCTTAAAATAAATCTATCTCCTCTTCCATAAAATGAGAAATATAACCATTATTCATGTGTATGGTGTACTCCCACTTCGCAAATTAATATAAATCATTTTTTATAATTTCATATCATGTATTTTTATAATTATTTATTTAATATATATATATATATATATTATTTTTAACAAAATAATACATCTGTAACTATGACATCACATATACATGCGTACTTTTCATTTTATGGATTGTATGATAATGTCACTCGTGTGTGTGGAGGACTAACATCTCTGGAAGAAATGTGATATATTTTTTAATTGATCCATTACATTTAAGTTAATAAGGAACATTTAGTTGAATTTATGTGATATTTAAGGGCACATATCCATCTATCTTGACCCCAGTTATTTTATGAAGCATGTTGTTCTAGGAGGGGTCATTGTGGTGGTTTGGTGGTGTTTTTTTACTAGATGTTTGATGTAGGGACCACTTTGGGTGTATGTATGGGTTTATGGAATAAGTAGGTTTACATTATAAGTTTATTGGGTCTTCTATTATGAAACCTATGTAATTTATATCATAAATCATATTTTTATGATGTAAGTAAATTGTTCATAAAATTGGTTAAGGGGGTGAATTTTTTCTATGGAACAGAAAATCTAAAACAATTATGAATGAAATGGTTTAGCTACACCATAAATGTCACTTGGGTAGTTAATTTTATAATCTGATGTTACCTTACAAATATCAACCCCTATAGTCATATTCTTTCAATTTTTATGGTGTCTAATAGTTTTCTTCATGGTGTATTAGAATCCCATTTAAAAGGATTTCATTCCAATATTTCTGTGTTCAATCTATGGTGATATGACTTATGTACTACCTCTTCTCTTGTGGTTCTTCAATATATTTCCTCCCGCTCTTTCATTCCATATGATGGTGTTTTATATCCTTATTTATTATAGTTTTTCTTTTTTGTTTATTGGTGTATTTGTGATGTGTTTTCCTTGAATGAATAATGATTCTTGTAGGAGAAATGATTAGGATATGCACCGTCAGTTAGTTTTCATGTAATTTATGTTGATGCATGTGAGGTTGGGGATTTATTTCTTTTCATTAAATTAAGTGAAAGAATTATTTTTTTCATGGTCTATAAATTTAGATGATAATCAAATTAACTAAATAAAAAATGAACATGATTAATGAATGGAATTGGATAGTAGTTTCATGATGATGCTTTATATCATGATAATGGTTTGACTCAGGTTTTACTAGATAGAGAACTACCTATGCTATTCTTCTGTAGAATTTTTTTATGAATATTTTTTCTTGATTCTTTTTTATGTAAAATGGTGGATATTTTAAATCATTAATAAAATGACTAATTGTATTAATAATTAATGAATATTCATGTTTATAATAAAATGTTTCTTTTAAATGTGTGATAATAAAATTGATTCAATGTTCATTCTAAAATTAATATTATCTTCCATGTGATAATGGAATTAATAATGATTGTGGATAATGTTAATGATGGTTGATTATAATAATCACAAGGAAAGTAAAATGATATTTTTCATTTCATAATATGATAAAAATGATTATGATTCTTAATAACATTTCTAATTATTTATTATCCTGTAATAGAAGATGTCATATAATTACCATAGCATAAAATGTAAATAAAGAATAATTCAATTCAATATTAATTAAATCCAATTGTTTGATAAATATAAATCATTGGGGTTGATGGTTCCCATTGTTATCCATTTTTGGATGACTTATGTTGGGGTTATGAGTTATTATTTTTTGTAAAAAGGTTAATTTCTTTATTTTAGGGCCTCATTTCTTTATTGACTTTGTATATTCTTGCAGAACATTAATGTGATCTGTATGTGAGTTCCTCTATGTCATATGTTTTGATCATGTAATGGATGAGCCTAGGATGGATGATGTGATAGGTGGTAGGGAGGCTCGAATGATGTGGTGGAAGTTGATGCTAACGATGGTGAGATGCATTGGGATATGCATGAGGGTGTTCTAGATGGAATAGGAGATTATGTAATGGGATTAATTTACCCAATGATGTGCTTAAAGCTATATATGTCTTTGATATGAATCTGTTTAACGGTCGATGGATAGGCTTCCTTTTAACTGCATTCTTTTCCCCACTACTCGAGCCAGATGGATGTGATTGGTTGCATTTCTCTAGTGATACCTTAGGATGGTTCTCCTAGAGTATCTGGAAATGAGAAATGGGTAGTATTGTTTAACAAATGTTTAACCAATGGGTTTTTGAGGATGTTTGAATACTGGAAAGATGTTAATATTCATAAATGAGAGACTCAATATAGATTATTCATGTAGGGCATGAACTTTACTCGAATGATTAATGTAATGAACATTATAATAATGTTGATGGTTAATTAATGGATAATGAAATAATTAATTAAATTAAATCATAAAAAATTAAGTAATTTAATGTATCTCTTTAAATTGTTGTGGGATTATTAGAAATCTAATCCACAATAGTGGAAGGCAGTTAACCAAGATAAGTTAGATGTAGTTGATCATAAGAAACGTTATTCCCTTATTGTGGTTGTGGGAAATATTATATCAAGTATACTCTATGATTTCATACTCTACCCCACCCATGTTGGTTTGGGTGAGGAACACCCTGTGTACTATGGTAAGGTGTTTTTCGAAACATCTCAATGGGATGATGGATGAATGACTACCACCACAATCCCCGCTCTATTCCCTTTCTAGTTTCAAGTGATTGGATGCATGATAGTCAATTTACCTATGTATATACATGTGTAAATGGATATTATGCCTTTTGTTTATGTAAAAAACATATATCATTAGATATAGTATCCAATGAATAATTACATGTATGATGTGTATAGGCTATGATGGATTTAGGTATCATACACAAAGTATGGGTTGTGAGGTATTGAGGTATAATACCATATGTATAAAACTCATTATATGGTATGTTATGGCTCCTTGAACCTACTCAGTTACTGTATGGTGTTGTGATGTGGCATGATTTTATGATGTGCTTCACAAGGTGCATGTTTTGATACTTATCCCTAGTGACTATGAGTAGGATTGCTTTTAGAGAGAGATACATTAGGACATGTGGCATTAGGGATGGGTGGAAAACCAGTGGAGAAGAGGTCTCATTGTACCAATGTTATTTATGTTACATTCTACGATAAGTTTTCTATGTTCATTAGGGAGATTAATACATGGTGAGGTTGGGAACAGATTATATATGTTATGATGATGAGTTAGTTTCTCTAGAGTTCACTATTATTTATCATTATTTCTTTATCTTTCATATGACATGATTTAATGAAGATCCTACTGAGTATACTATTATTATAACCCCAAATATATAATTTATTTTTCAGTTCAATTGGAGAAGGTTATATATCTTGTTTGATTTTACTATATCATGGGTTTTCATGATTAGTATAAGATTCATGATCACTTTCATATTTAACTTTTTGGTACTATTTGTTTTCTTTTTTAGTTGGTTTTGTAATGTACGACAATAAATGTTGGAACATGGGTATTCCTTTAATAAATATTTGAGCATGTGTTGATTGGTGTATCTATCATTAATCATACGTATACATAAAATCTTAGAGTATAATGCCTCCAATTCTTATTTTTATTATACCCTTTATGTTCTACACCAACCAAAGGTCTACTGGAGATTTGACTTAGGTAGTCACCATCTCTATTTTCTCATTCTCAGCTCAGGAGGGGTACTCATTTGGGGTAGGGGGTTCATGATAGAGTGGTATAAATGGTTTAGGTTGAGGGATATGATGGTGTTTGGAGTTAGAAAAAGGAGAGACGACATGGGTGGTAATGAAAATAGTGTTATCTATATTTAGTGAGTGAGGTATTCATGGGAGACTGAGTGAGACATGAGTGTTTTGGTCCCCCATTGATCTATTGCATGGACCATTATGTTTAAAAAACCTACTAAATGAAGTTATTCTAGTTTCATGGTATAAACCTATGAATGGATCATGAACCATTCTTCTTATGATCATGAATTAACTTGAAAGACATTGGGATAGTTTAAAACCATAACAATGATAATGAAATAAATAATAAAAAATATTACATATTACATATTCCCAGTTTTAGATATATAATCATTTTTTTCATGAATGAATCCAAGTATACATCCTCATGAGGTTTAGGTATAATATTCTTAGTAAGAAAGTGGTGGATCTTGTTGGTCAATGATCACGAGGAGTCAGCTATGTCAGGGATATCATTTGAGACCTATTCCAAATATATCTTACCTCTTTTATTGTAAAGGTGTCCAATAACTAGGAATGTCTTACAATTTTTCAGGGGAGTTCTAATGTGATATTCTTTGGGATCTATTTGTGGTCCCTTCTATGATATGATTTAGACAGGTTTCGATATTTGGAGGCTAGGTTGGGGAATTTAGAGGATGAATTTTATACATAGATCCATCTCTATGTCACAGAATTTAGGTTTTTGATTTATCTAAAGATATTGGTGAGAGACTAGGTTTTTGAAAGGACACTGGACAAAACAGATTCATCATAAGATGGGAGTCATCTGGATTATTCCTAAACCAGAGTTATAGTCTGAGGATCCCAATTTAATATGGAAAAGTTTTTATTGATCATATTAGTATATTTCTTATGGAGGCCTAGATCTGAAAAAGAAAGAGTGCATCGCATTTATGAGTATTCAGTGTTTTATAGGTGTTCTACATTAGATTCCTCTAATTTGGTAGCTTCAACCGATGCAGCAGCTTTATGGTGTTCTAGATTGTTATTTTATGGGTGGAAATAAGGACATTATAGATAAACCTGAAGATTCTAATTTTCTTCAGAGATATGAAAACATTTTTCAAGGTGGTAATCAGCCTAGTTAGATTGGTCATGAATCAGTTCATGGTTCGCTACATACATTAGTTATTCAAACACTGGCTAAGCTAGATATCATTAGAGGTAAAAATTTGATGTTTTCTACATGGTGTTACACATTTTTTGGTTCAGGATCTAGGTAATCTTTCATATCACGTTCAATTTTAGATGCTTTGGTGCATGAGGTAGAGAGGCTTCATGTTCCCAATGAAATAACAATGCCAGTTGGAGATTGAGATGGCTTGAATGAAGAATGTAGATATTGTGAGATGGGGATGGGAATCACCACCCTTTATGAGGCATCATATGTTTATAGATATAACCATATGACATCAATATTGGAATGGATTGATTTATTTTGATACATGATATCATCGATTTCATTTACAGGTATCTCTCATTCATTGATGTTGATGAAGAGTTGGTAGTCTTATTTAGAAATAGACACCCTCAGATGGGTTAGAGGCATGTTATATCCATGTCTTCCATGTTGGTTATTCTTATACTAAACTCTTCAGAAGTTCAGTAGTCATTGGTTCATATATTTTTGGAAGTGTACCCTAACATCTTTCTAGTGGATGTTGTTGAATTACCCCCTCAATTGGAAATCATGTTTGGGATATATCTTTATCCAGGTGTATCTCCTATCTTGATGTATTTGTATATAATGGAACCTTCTTAGTTTATATATATATGATTATAGCATGATTATTTTTTGACTATGTTTTTATTTGGTTGAGTGTTTCACCATGGGGTGCACCATTTTTTGTTCTTTTTGAAGGCCGATGGAAGTTCAGGTATCTATATTGATTATCATCTCTTCAGTCGGATGACAGTGAAGAACATCTATTATTTTCTATGGATTGAGGAATTATTTGATCATCTAATGGGAGTAATTTGGTTCTCAAAAGTAGATCTATATTTAGGATATCATCATCTATGGTTAAAGGAGGTCTGTTTACTAAATACTACATTATGATGTCATAATTGGATTTATATGTTCATTTTAATGTCGTTTTTTGTGATAAACACCTCATCTAGGTTTATGGGGTTGATAAATATACTATTTAGGCCGTTTTTTTATAAATTCATGGTGGTTTTCATCGACAACATCTTTATTTACTATGCATCTATGGAGGAGCATGAAAAAAATCTACATAACATGTTGGGAGTTCTTCATCATCAGTAATTGTTTGTGAACTAATCAAAGTGGGAATCTTATCTTCATAATTTTCCTTTCATGGGGAATGTCATGTCTCATTAGGTAGTATATGTGAGTCCATTGAAGATAGAATTAGTCATTTCTGGGGCATCCTTCAATATTTTTATAGATGAGAGATGTTTATCTGGTTTTATAGGCAACAATTTGAAATTCATAGACAATTTATCTATGTTTTGACCCCCCTTCGATCTAAAACCAGAAAATATCATACGTTCTTATGGGATGACCAGTTTCAAGAAGCTTCCAAGTACCTGAATTAGATATTGGTCAGTTGCCCATTGCATTGTTTCTTAGTAGTGGGAATTCATTTTGATTTTTTCAATGATGCTTCTTTTCTTGGATAGAGTTTTTTCTAATATAGTGGAGAGCTATTTTTTCTTATGATTCTTGATAGTTATATATCCATGAGTGTAATTATGTCAACCATGTTGTCATGTGAGAATAAGTTGTTTTCACCTTTATGTTGTGGACAAATAACATCATTAGTGTGAATTTTGTGGTGTTCACTGATCATAAGAGGATGAGGTATGTCTTCTCCTTGGGTGACCTGAAATTATGGCAGGGAAATTAGATATAATTTTTACAGGGTGTTGATTTCAATATTTCATATATACTAAGATGGGTTAATGTTGTGGAAATTGAACTAAGAAGGTAGTCACATAGTTATTCCATGCATAAATCTAGATATTTCAAGAATTTTAAGGAATAAATCTCAACAGTTCATCTTTTATATTAGAAACAATGAATGAAATGGTAAATGTTTTTTTATGAATGTGTAGTAATAGTTGGGTCAGCTGGTCGAGGGGTCCCATTCGGGGGATTCTGAGGTTTATTTCTAGAGGGATAGAGTTTTTTTGTGATTCCCCATATATTTTTCGTAATGATGATCAACATCATGTGTTGTTTTAGGTATATCTTTTTATCCTTTAACCAATGCATGATATGATTCATCATGAGTACTATATCTCACCCTTAATGGTATATCATAGTGTGGAATATTTATAGAAATATTAAATAGGATAGTTTTCATGGCCTAGTTTGATGTCATAAATTTCTATAATTTATCTTTTTGATTGGTCTATGAGATGATTACAACTGAAAAAAGTGTTCTCAATGATTTCATCTTACCATTATATGTCCCCTAGTGGATGTGGGAGGACATATTGATGGACATAATTATAGATTTACCTCTATCTCATGGAGTCCATGATTCTATATGAGAGATATTTAATCACTTGATTGAATCATTCCACATTATATTGATAATTGATTTTAGCTCAAAGCGGGGTTTTCTAATACTTGTATCTCGAGTATGTGGTGAAAGTCCATGGGGTCTTGAGGAAGATCATCTATGATCAAGATCCTTATTTAACCTCAATCTTTTTTATAGGACTCTAGTGTTATTTTGGCTCTTTGTTATGACTTATAAAATCTTTTTATCCACAAATTGATGATCATACCAAGGGGACCGTCCAAAATCTTATAGAAATGCTGTGATATTGTGTACTGAGTTTTGAAGCTTCATGGATCAGGCACCATTCTTTAGTCAAGTTTTATTTGAAAATTATTTCACTCCACCATTTGTATGGAACTATTTGATTCTTTATGTGGATGACACTTACATTCTCAATTATGAAATAGTGGGGTTAGTGAGTATGAAGTTCTCAAGCCTAAAATATGTTGAAATAAGACCTAAATGGTTTTAGTGACTCGTGAAAAGATTATAGTAACACATGAAAAAAAGAAATATTATTCCAATTATAGGAGGAGGCCTCTAGGGTTCAAGGTTGGAGATCATTTTTTCCTAATTTTGAAACCTCATTATTTTTAGAAAAGGCTTAGTTATGAGATTAAGAATTATCCCTTATTTATATATCCATTAACAGTGTTGTCTTGCATCAAAATCATGGGACATCAATTAAAATTTCTCTGATATAAGAATTGGATCAATGATTTTTTACATTTTTAACTCTATTGTAACCCTAATGAAATACCTCACATAATTTATCTATGTTATATCAATGTTGATGATGATGATGAGACCTTTGATGAGAATCCTATTGAGATCAAAATACACATAGAGAAGGTGGTATGTGAAAATTTTATTCCATTTTTTGTGTCTTATGGTGGCATGGTCAAATTGAAGAGAGTTCATAGGAATGTGGGTTGCAGATACATTCACGGTACACTAATCATTTTATTTTTTATGTAATCTCTTGTTTTAATGATCAATGCAGTTGTGGAACCTTTTTCTAGTTATTAACATGGTTTCTCCTTATATCATGTTGTGATATTTCTCTTATTTGACAGGAATCTACCACATGAGAGTGTTTAGGAGCTGGTTATTGTGGTTTCATTGTTTTTTACATTTTTTCTTATATGAGGTGGTTAATCTCATTTTATTATGATATCCATGAGAGGTATATATGAACGAGGTCATCCAGAGGACTGTTTTGTTTTCTCTCCCTCTTTTTTTTGGATTCTTGAGAAGGATAATTGTTTGAGTGGTATCTGATGTTACAATCCAGAGCTATCTATCCTAACACCCTTAATATTTTGGAAACATTTGCTACTCATAATAGGCTTAGTGGGGGTCAATATGTGATTGGATTCAAAATGGTGGAAGTAGAGAGAACATAAAGTGTATTTTTGGGTGTATAGAATAACATGGGTTTAAAATGTAACTGGATTGTAGATTGTGTTATCAGGATTGTGGACATAACATTGTAAATAGAAGATTTAATACATAAATAAATTTTTATTCTAAATGATTAATGAAATTATTTTTTTAGTCAAACATTAATTTTGACACATTTGTGATTTAAATGTATTATTTACCCCGTAAATATTCCCTAGGTAGTACAATTTATAACTTGCACAACCCTCATCATTCTCAAGCCTTATAAACCTTTTCTCCTACTGTTATAGGTGGAAACTGGTGTTCCTCAAGGCATTCCATTTTCCCTTTAAAGGTAATTGATTTTTGGATTCTCATGTTTCTCATGTGGAATTTTTAGTATATACAACCACTTTTTTGTGGTTATTTAATCTTATTCATCCTTTTCTTTTAATCCATGCGATTATGGTTTCAATCCATGTTTCTATTTGAGTTTATGTGTTGTTGTTGGTGAATTTTTGGGGTGGAATCCTTGGAGGGGTGAAGCTTGTTGTGGGATATTTGAACAGTGTTGGAAACATAACCCCATTCTTTTGTAAACAACATTGTCTCTTCTTAGGTAAGGGATTCATTACATCCATTTTATTTACATGCAATCATAAATTTATCATGGTTTATCCCTTTAGATGGAAATGTAATTAAACTAAAAAATATTTAATGGGATTGAAATGAACTTTGATTGTGATCACATATTATTACATTATACTATGATAATAGTTTCCTTATTGTTTTCTACATAGTATACTATATATACTATGCTGGCACAATATATTTTTATTCTTAGTTGTTCATGTTTATTTGGAAGTTAAATTTTAATAAATGTAAAATTGTAATTAATTGAATAATTAGTTTAACAATTAAATATTTTTCATGTTTCTATACCATTTTTTCTTGTAATATTATGGTACTAAAGTAGAATAAATTTCAATGATAAATTGAATATGGTATTTGATGTGTTTATGGAATTAATACATATTATGGGGCATGTATATACTAGATTATTAAAATAAAAACAAGTCATGTTAAATGAGGTTTTTTATTATCAATGCATGATAAAACTGGTCTAGAATATTGGGAAAATGTTTCTTGGTTTTGTAGCTTGTTAGAATTTATTATTTAGGTTTTGTATAGTTGGACCCTTTGAATATTGGTCTGGTTAATATAGGATTGAATAAAACTATTTTTTTATAAATATAAATTTTTAGGGTTTATATTGTACATTTTTATTAATGCATGGATGTCTTATATTAGGGAATTTGATTGTTCATTTGTGTACAATGGTCGAATGCATTGTTTTAGGACATAGTTTCTCTATTGATTATGTTGTTTTCATGGGAGGCGATATTGATTTGATCCCCTCCATGTGATTTTTGTAAGAATTAAATGGTTGATCTTTTCCTTGTTCATGTGATATGGGGTAGGGAGGCAAGTTTGATGTTGTATAAACTAATTCCTATGATGACTAGATGCATCATGATATACATGTGGGTGTTAATGATGACACCATAGATGATGGAATATGTTTGTCATTGGCATATGGGATAATATGCTAATAAATTATGGCTTGATTGATATGAAAATGTTTTATGTTTGATGGATAGGTTTTTTGTTATTTTCATTCCATTCCCTAGATCTTTAGGAATCAAGATGTGATTGGTTTCATTTCTCATGCTCGTAGCTTTATATTGATTTCATAGAGTACATGGAAATATATAATTTCTATCAATTTCAAATAAATGTTTTACCCATTGCTTTGGTTATTTCTATAATGCTGGAAAGATTTTATTGTTATGAAATCATGGACTCAGATTGGATTATTCCTTGAGGGCATAGAAATCACTTTAATTATTAATTTATTGCAATTTGGCATATTTTTTAATTATTAATTAATTGATAATGAATTAATTAAAAATATGAATTGATAAAAATGAATGATTTAATTTAGTGTATCTCTTTAAATGATAATGTTCTAACAGTATATCTAGTGTCTAGTAGTGGTATTCGAGGGCCAAGGAGACTTTATTTACAGTTGATATTTATACCATGTTATTCTCATGGTGTGGTTGTGTTCAAAATTATATATTTAATATTCTATAATTTTATAATCTACCCCACCCATGTTACATAGGCCGACTAAAACCTAGTAGACACATGGAGGGTGTTTTACCCAATATCCCTATGAGAGGATGGATGGTTGAATACCCCCTATGGTGTTTTTATTTTCTCTTGGTAGTTTCATGTGTTGTTTGACAAGGTGGTTATTTTATATATATATATATATATATCTACGTGTGGGTGTGTGTGTGTAGTGGGATGTTATAGATTCTGGTTATTTCACACATATATATTTCCAGATATGGCTTCTATAGGATCATTATATGTAGTAATTTTATAGGTTGTGATGGATTGAGGTACCTTACACAGTTTAACGGTTGTGATGTCTTGAGGTTTAATACATGACGTGTGATACACACCATATGGGTAGTGGGTACTCTCCAAACCTACGTAGTTACTTTAAGAAGATGGTATATGGGATAATGTGATTATATGATGAATGATGTTCATGTTTTGTTAAATATAATAGTATTTTGTTTGTTTTATTACAATTTGAGGTAGATGGATCAGGGCCTGCAACATTGGAGAATAGAGTCAAATGATATGAGAATCGGTAGAATGGTGCCCTTATTGTTGATATTATATTATTTACTATATTGTATGTGTTACCTAGTGATTTTTAACTATGGAAAGTCTATGAACATGGTATACCTATTTAGGATATGAGTTAGATCCGCTATTTTTCACTCTTCTTTAGCATTCTTTCTTTATCATTTACATGGGAGGATCCGTGGATGATCCAAATAAGTCTTCTATTATGCTCACACAAAATATATTAAAAAAATTTCTGGTGATCAGGTGTAGGTTGGAGATCAGGTTGTATTTTACTAGATAATTGTTATTCAGGAGAGGTTTTGGATTCATGGTTTCATCTATCTTATCCTTTTTTGTACGTGTAGTTTTTATTTCAAGACAATTTTTACTTTATTACATTACATGTACGAACATGGGTTCTCTATTTATATATCACTATGTAGTATTTTATTGACGTATACTTATTATATATATCTTATTCATGTTCTCTTAGTAGTAAATTCCTCCCATTTGTATGTTTTTTATATCTGTGGTTCTAGTCACTAACTTGATGCCTACTAGAGGTGGGACTCATGCAATCACCATCTTCCTTCTCTCATAACTTGCCTTAGAGGGGTCATATTTTTGGTGAGGGGTTCATTACATTATTTACAATATATTATTGTGATATAATTGATATATTTATTTGTATTATAAAGATATTATATCATTTTATCTTACAGAAAAACATGATAACATCATTCAACTACACCTGGGGGCTACCACTACTATGAAGAGATGTGATCCTTTCTTCATCACCAAATAATGTGGACAATATATATAAGTATATTTAATGAAATAATATGATATTTTTCTTATTTTTTTCATTATAAAAATAAAAAATTATAATTAACTTCATTCCTTGGTTATCCTTAAAAAATGGAAATGTTTCTCATTTGTACATATTGCCAATAATCTCCAGGATTGTAAAGTATATCATTGGTCATGACCACCATTCATGATTGGTTTTAAATGCATATATTATATAAAAAATTATACTAATTTTGTGATTATTATTTTGGATATTATGGAATAATTAACTCTTTGAGCATAGTCAACATACCCAAGTCATTTTTCATGTGTACGCCGAATATTATGAAAATATTCTAAGTGAACATAAATGATTAACTAATTTTTTATAGAATGTTAAGAGATAAAATAAAATGAATAATAAAAATCAAAAAAATATTTCATAAGAAAATAAATAAATAAAATATTTTTATTACTCAGAAAGATAAATAGCGTACATGGAGAGTCAGACTCCAGGTAAGGAGGTATTTTATTTAAAACCTCATTTTAAAAGGTTTTTATGATTTAATTTCTAAATCTATGAAATCAACATTATTCTAAAAATTTCATTAAAAATTATAATTTATTTTAAAATATATGATAAAGGTCATTTTGGAAAATATTTTAATTTATTTATAATGTTTTCAAAACTAAGAGATCCTTTTATGCTTTTACCCAAGGGACACATTATATTAAAAACAATGTTTTAAAATGTTTTAATAATTAACTTTCTAACCATTTTTCTTCTATATTCATATTCAGGAAATTAATTTATGGTTTTATTTATATAGATATTAATGGTTTTTAAGGGAAATGTTATTTCTCTTTTGAATTTCATTAAATGGATCTCAAAAGGAATCTCTTTGTGTGTTTTGTAAAAAACATTTTAACATAATTTCTAAATTAATGTTTTTTTAACATATATGGTGGCAATGACTTTTACTTCCATTATAAGTATTATATTTTGTAAGGATTCATTTATAATGCTTCATTTTATTATTCAGTGAAACCCTTTTTCCCACATTTTCTAGATATATTGGTATTGAATTTTTTTTTAAAAAAAATAAAAGGGTATTTTTACATTCAAAAGTGTTTAGAAAAATGGTTTTATAAGTTTTTTTTAAAGGTTCTATGATGAAATCATGAAAATTAAAAACTTATATTCATTAAATATTTAATTTAAATTGTTTATAACAATGTGTGATCCCAAGAAAACTAATAAGATGAGATTATCACCTTTATAACTCAATATATATTCTGTTGAGCCCTATTGTACCTAAATAAATAATGGTTTTATCCCCATAATAGTTCAATATATGACTGATGAGCACCACTGTAATTATATAATGCATTGGATAATGATTATTTCTTCTGAAAAACTTAATTGGAAGTCATATTTAAATTTATTCAAAATCTAAGGGTTCAATTAAGGTTTATGAATGGGTTATATGGTGATATTTTCCCAAGGAAAAAATAAGTCATTTTTGTAATTATTGATGAGTTTTCATTGAAATCATTTGATTTCAAATTGTAATATAATTATATATTGAATGAAAAAATTATTCTCTTTTGGAATAAAAGATATGTTTTTATGAAATGTTTTCTTCATAGATTTTCATGTTCTAAATAGAATAATTTTATTTCTATTTTTGTCACTTCATTATATTTTTTTTTCTCATCCCTTGATTTAAAATTTTTTCATATAGTTTAAGGATGGATAAGGGGAAGGAAGAATCCAACATGAAATTAATTTATAATTTTCATGAAAATAAATCATGTTGGATTTTAAATGATTTATATTGTTGTAAAAAAATTGGAACTAATTAGAAGTGGACACATATATGGGTTTTTTATGTAATATTTATGGTATAACTATATAAACTTTTAACCTAAATGATATATAGGAATGTAATAAATTTAATTGTAGTTTAAATTCAAAAAAAATATTTAATTTTTAAGGATGCGACCTTATAATAATTTCGTAAGAGGCCATGGGAGATACAGAAATGAAATCAAAAATATAAAGAAAACATGGAATGCAATATTTTCCATGACTATATGGGGAAAGATAATTTAGAAGAAACAAAAATTGTTTAGGAAATATGAGAAATGTATTTTAGATATTTTAAATCACCAATTTGGGTGGTATGTAATTCATTGATATTAATTAATTAATTTTTTACAAGGAAGAATAAATTAGAAAAATAAATTGTTATATGGTAATTTTTAATACAATTCAAAGGTTATATAAGTATAAAATCTTGTATATGATTTATAGTTTTCACTGATTGATGTAAAACCAATCTTTTTTAATAGATATTAAACTAAACTAGAAATTTTAGGTAGTATAAATAAGAATCTAGTATAAATGGTTTGATAAGGGTTTAAACAATGTTAAAACATAAACTGCTAAAACAATACATACACATTATAATGAAAACATATTTTCTAGTTGTAATTATCTTGTAAATAACCATGATAAATATATTTGGAAATTTAATTACAAAAACAAATAAATACTACTAAAATAGAGAATAAATAGGATTTTGCATATTAGTTTCAGTTTCTATAATATGTGTGATGTATGGATACACTCTTGGATTATATTAGGTATCAATATCATGGGTTATTTTTTGGACTAATTCATAATTAAATATTGAATTTATTTATAAAATGAAAATATACCTATTTTTTTGTAAGAGTTTATTGGATTTAAATATTTTTATAAGTAAAATATAATGAAAATATATGAAAACATCTAAATTATTTTCTTAAATTAATAGAATATGGAAATAAATATATAGATATTTTTCTCTGTTATTTCATGGACTATGTAAATGTATATAAAATGAATAAGTTATAGAAAGATACTAAATGGAAAAATACATGGGTGAATTATTTCAATTATAAAAAGGAATATATATATATCTTCAAGTAGACATATTTAAATTAAAAGAATGAGATAAAGGTAATGAAAAAAATATATAACGATCTAGGTGATAAGTTCTACCATAAATTCCACATTATTGACTATACTTATTAATTTCTACATATAAAACATAATGAGAAAATATCAAGAGAAACATGAATATTATGATATACAAAATTCCAATTAGAAATATTAAAAGTAAATTTTTAATTTTTGAGATAGTTGGTTAAGAATATAAAACTATAACTTTAATTATTTAATTTATAAATACTTACAAATAGTATTTATAAATAAAAAATAAACATTCATATTATATAACAACCCTCTAATTTACCAAACATTAATTAAAGAATTATTTCCTGGGATTACATGTAATAAATCCCTAAAGATATATAATTCATGTTTATTTGGAAATTAGTACCATATAATAACTTCTTTAACATGGGATAGAACAACATTATTGAAAACATCGATAAACTGCTGGTAAATTTTCATAGCTTTCTATATGGGATAACCTGGGGACATACATTAAAAAGTGGCCAGCTATAACGACAAGTAATGGAATAAATATATCATGACATAAAGAATGTATTACATATTAAAAATAATAATAACTTCAATGGAAAAAAGGTTGAGAATCAAAAATATTAATAGTAAGGAAATATATACCATGGTAACATAATGGAAACATGGGATGTGGGAAAACAACATTAAACACAGAATCATAAACGTAGTTCATGGATATATACCAAGAAATATTGGAGGAAAAAATACCATGATGTATAAGGTTCATTCATTAATCCTTTTATTGATGTTTCATGAGACTAAAACATTACCCAATGTATTGGAGTGCTATATAATTCCTTATGAACCTGTCACTTCCATTTCAATCGCATGCATAACTGTTCCACATAAATCACAAAACATGGAATCATTTATACTCACATTGTATTAAAAAAAAAAGAGTATGGAATAAATATGTGTAATACCCTAATTGAATTATTATAAGTTCCACAAGGTGAACTAAATTGATATTTAATGGGTACTGGTATTCACTACATAATTGTTTCCCATGGTAAATTGTAGTGAATGTTCAACTGCATAATGGTGTCACATAAATGTATAGGGTGGGTTTGATTAATGAGCATTTAAAGGGACTCTAATCACAAGAATATAAAAAAGTTTATAATAATTATTTTTAATAAAATATACCATATTTTTTAATTAAATATAAAATAAACATGATAACTATGATTCTTGAAGAAAGACGAAAAGGAGAGGCCCCTTACAAAATTTTGGAATGGTAATAAGTGTACATAAAGGTTTACTAGAGGGATTAATGATACTGAAATGGGTCTATAATAATTAATAAATAAAATTTATAGTATGTTGGACATGGAATAATATATCCAAAATTGAAAAAATGGATATTGAGAGGCATAACACAAAATCGATTCTTAAATAAAAAGGAGAGTGGGATATCCCTTACTAAATTTCAGCACGGTAAGGAGTGTACATAAATGTTCGTGGGAGGGATTAATGATAGTGAATCAGGTCTTTCTTCTAATTAAAATAAAAGGGTAAGTATTAAATGTGTAAAAAACATACATGAAATAAGAAAAATGTAAATGAAGAGCCATGAAATAAAATAGGTGTTTGAATAAAAAGGAGAGATGGAGATGCCTTACTAAATTTCAGCATGGAAATGGATTCGGGAATTATATAATGAGAAGTAGGTGTTATCTAATTATTATAGAATTAATTTTAATTTTTTTTTATCATTATAGATACAAAAAATAATAATCAATTAAAATTCAAAAGGGTTGTTACTAAGTAGGTGGTTGAATGGAAATGAGAAAAGAGAAATCCAATACACTGATACTGGGTTTCTAAAAGACTGTGAGGAGATTTTTGAGATATTGGTGGAACATTAGGAAGACTATATAGAAGGAATGTAAGAGTGAGGACCTGGTAAATGGTTTTTTAGTAATGAAAAATGGTATCTTGGGGGGGATTATATTGGAAAAGATAAGGTATTTCTTTAGTAGTTCTCAAACATAGGTTTTCGACTCTATAGAGTAAAATAATACAAACCACAAATCATCCCATGATTTTTCCCCTAATTTAAAAAAAATAGAGGTTTTTTGAGTTATTTTAAGGTCATGTTAGGAAAATATAATAATATAACCATTCATTATGTGGATGTGGCTCATTTTTATAAATAAATTATTTTAAAATGTGAAAATATAATATATGTTTTGGAGGATTCATAATGGCTTTATAAAATTAACCAAGTAAATAGAAAATAACAATATTATAAAGCGTAAACATATATTTTCCAATTTATTCAAATTTTAATATTTATTATATCATTTTGGGTCATTATAATGTCATAACACACAACATATATTTATAATGTATTTACATTTTATCCTAAAATTCGGCTGTCATAAAAAAATATGTGAAATTTACTAAAAGATAATTTTGGTATTCTGATTGAAAATAAAATATTTATTTGATCCCAAATTTATTTTAAATATATTAAATATTAATTTTAAAATCTAATTGACATTTATTGAGAAATAATAGTTTTCATACAATACATGTTTTTGAACCATTATATAAATTACATTTGACACCATAAATTTTTTATTAAAAATTATATTTATCAATAAAAATTCAATAATAATATTGTATTAAAATTTAATTTATTTTAAAAATAATTTAATTCATCAAAATTAATGTCTTAATTAAAATTTTATGGTACTTAAAAAATAACTTTTGTTTCATCATTTCAAAATATATTTTTTTATCAAACATGTTACTTAATAATTTATAAAATAAAAACAATAAGTAATAAATATATTCTTGAAATAAATAAAATTTATATATAAATATTCATACTATTAGGGTTACATTTTTTATTGCCTTTGTTAAATAATTTTTACCATTAATTAACATATTTTCCTTTTACTATTGTAATAAAGATTTACTACGATTATAATTAATATTGATCAAAATTATGTTGAACAAATGAACTAATATAAATTTTAATTATTGGAAATATAGAATTATTTTTTGAAATATATTCATAGTGGTGGAAGAATTTAATTTAACATCAAACTTTCATGTATAATGGAAATCCATTTTCTGAAAAATGAATTTCTTAAGTAAAAGATGATATTACGCTAACACTATAACATGTAATAATAATTTTATGTATTTGAATTAATAAAATATATATATATATATTATAAAATTTTCATTTATATAATTTCTCATTATAGGCTATTTTAATTAATTGACTGAAAATCATTTTTTCTCATTTTCTGCAGCTGGTTTAAGGGGTTGCCGGTACCCAAGGTACAACAAAAAAATTAAAACCTAAGTTAATTTTTATATGGTTATTTCAAAAATTAATCTCATTCTATTAAATACATTTTCTAAATTTTCATGAAATAAAATATAATATTTTTTCATAAAAAGAAATGAAAATAATTTTTGAAGAACAAAAAGGCATACGAAAATTTGATTTATTATTTACTATGAATTTATAAATGTGTTGAATGAATATATATATATATATAATAAAGTTATTAATCCAACTATAAAGGCCCTAAAATTTTAGGGAATTTTTTTTCATAAATACTTTGTAATTTTACGAGTCTGTGGCTTTTGAAGGCACTTGATTCCGAGGTCCGGTGTGCCTGAAATCAATTTCTGAAGTTTAGCTCGGGTACGTTTACTAAACAAACGAGCGGGTGTTTCTATCAATTTAATCGGTTCTCGGAATTGAAATCTGAGGGCACCAATAAACTCAGAGTGTCGGTAATTACTTAATGGGATCTTTACCGCAATTGCGTTTTAAGCGGGTTTAGAATTATTATTTGGGGATTTAGTAAAAATAAATAAAATTGTTGGAACATTTTTATTTTATATCTAAGGAGGATAATTCCTCCCATGGGAAGTTGTTGGTGGGGACCACACCCACCCAACATCCCATGTGTGGATATATGAGGGGCGGGGCCCACATGATCCCCAACCGTTCATTTTTCCCAAACCCCCTTAATAATCCTTCATTAATTTGTTAACTTCTCTTAATTATCTAACTCTTTCTCTTCTCTCTCATATTATTTTACTCTTGCCACCACATCTTAATTAATTAATGGAACCTATTCAATTAATTAATTAAGTGATTCAAATTTTGAATGCTTGGGGCGTTTAATTAAAATAAGGACAAGCATTATTTTAATTGGGTTGGCACTTGTTTTGTTGGTGGAACTTTTGAAAGATAGATTTTGTGAAGGAAGAGGGGAATTTTTCCTTTATTGAAGAACATAAAACCTCCAATGAAGAATGGAACTCCGTTCCATGAAGAATGATGAAACACCGTCTTTTCTCTTCTCCATGATAAGAGAGGAGACGTCAATTATTCTTTAAGTGCACTCCTACGACGACGGACATGACACTGTCATCCACAACGCCTGTCAACTACGAACTTTATTCAAGGTAGGGGTTTATTTATTTGAGTTAATGTTTTCGTACCCCATTATACATTGAAAATCGTTGGTTATATACGGCCAACTGCTACCGCCTAATTCGGAGGGCGTAGACCGAACGCACATGGCCCGGCGAGCCTCCGTAGACTCTTGTTTGCGATTGAGTTGCATTTGTAGATGCAGTGACGGGAGTGACGGTTGTGTGCCAACTGCGTACGGAAGAACCGCGTCCCATAATCAAGGGCTGCCAAGCGAGGAAGAACTGGGCCGAAGGAGGAAATTGTGGCGCCCCACGGCTCTGTGCTACTGGTTACAGTGGCCCGCCTGGGCCAGACGCTTCGGTGGAAGAACCGGCCGGCCCGTCGGCCGACCGGGTGAAGCCAAACCAAGGCGCCAGGAGGGCGCCGTGGTGAAGAAACTCGTGGCCCTCCCGAGCAGGCGGCTTGCGCCAGAAGGTCGGCCGGCCTAGATGGCTGGTTTGGGAGGGCGGCGCCATAAGGCACCGCTGGCTTTAACAGCCTTGGGGTCTCGCCCCCTCGGACTGCTCGGCCTTCGAGCCGACCCGCTCGGCTAGTTGGCCGAGTCGATTGGGCCGCACCCCACCGGGCTGGGCTGCACCCCGCCAGGCTGGTCCGCGACTCTTTGGGTTGGTTCATTCTCTCTTCGGGTCAGGCTGTGCCCCTCGGGCTGGACCGCATGAACTTTCGGGCCGGTCTGACACCCCTACTAGGACGGACCCACCAAAACTGGGTGACCCGACCCGCCAGCCCAATAGGCTTATTGGGTCGGGCCCGTTATTCACTTAAACGTGAATAGCTTAAAGACCACACATCCGATCAATGCTCCATCAGTGTCACTATGCCCTTATCAAAGAGGCGGTCCTTTGGCGATACTCTAAGTGAGTTTTGGACATCTTTGGTAAATGACCGGGTTTGGAATGAGCATATTTCAACCGGGCCCCTAGAACAAAAAATCTAATATCTATCAGATCGGGCGTCCGATTGACGTGCCGTCTGTCGAATTAAGTTTCTTTTGACGAGACAGAACTTCGGGATACATCAACTCTGGGCTTCGTAACAGTTTATTTATCGACCCCTTTACTCGAGGAGCGGACCCTCTTGAAATCGAGTACGCTGTGTGCGGGAACCCTAGAGTTGGCTGCTACTGTGACGACTACCATGCTGGGATCCTCTGTGGGTTCGACGACGAAGGCGACTGTACATGGATCCTACGTGGGTTTGGTAGAGACGACGACTGTACTTGGATCCTCTGTGGGTTCAGCAGTGATGACGACTGTACTTGGATCCTACGTGGGTTTGGCAGCGATGGTTACTGTACTTGGATCCTACGTTGGTTCGGTAGCGATGACTTCTATACATGGATCCTACGTGGGTTCGGAAGAGGAGATGATTCAGAGGCTACATCTAATCATCACCACCCCTCTTCGTGTGTAGTATACCTGTGTGAGCTTAGTTTTGTCTTTTAATCATTATCATTGGTATGATTGACTTTTTTACTATGTGGACTGGATTGTGCTTGGGCTCAGAAGTTGAAGCCGAACTGAAATTGATGACTTAAGTATATGTATGGGAATATACCTAAGTAGAGTTGGTTGATACTTTGTGTTTGTATTTGTGGTTTATCCTTTATGGATTCTGGTAGTCCTTCGGGGGTCTCGGGGCCCCTACTGATTATCGTATACTCACCCCTGCATGGGCTATGCTCGCACTAAATTGTGTTAGATGCAGACGAAGGACAACATGGATTGAGGTGGGGGCTTGTAGAGCTGGACAGTACCTTGAGGTGGACCACTAGACGTGATTTACATGGAGTGGACGACCGGGCCCGGGGAGCGGAGGAGACCGTATGTACCCACCCTTCAAGTGGGATATCCGGAGGACGACTCAGGGGTTTCCGATTTACATTACTACTATTGTAATTTCTTTCTCAGTTGTACTGTACTTTCAGTTGGGTTTTTATACTAGCCCATTTACTTTTCAGCACTGACTTTTATACTCAGTTTTACTTAGTGCTTGCTTCACTTGCGTACTCTATTGTGTATGATTACTAATATAAAGGCAATTCCTTCCCTTTTTATCGGGATTTACACCTTTGGTGCTAGTCGCTAGCCCCTGTACTATAAAATGTGGGCTTGGGGTAGTCACGGCATAGGCCCCGAGGACGGGTCATGACAAATTGGTATTAGAGGAGTTAGTTCTATCACAAAACTAAAGACTCTGAAAATTTCTTCTATGTGAAGCAATAGTGTTAAGAGTATTGATTGTGGTTTTCAGTCCAGGGATTCTAGTGTTTGTGCGGTGGCCGAAGTATCCATACAGCAGGACCTTGACTGCTGATTTCCAACTCATTGCTCGAAAACACTAATTGCATGTGTGTTTCAAAAGTTTTCTTTGTGATTACATTATGCCAGCTCACTAGGTATAATGTTTGATAGTGGGGCACCTGTTTCTTTTAATGATGGTCCCACGAAGACAGCCATCCAGGGTTCCTAGTTACGTGCAAGATGGAATCCCACTGAGAAACGAGGCCTCGGTGCAGGGCCCCATTATAGCGGAGGCACCAGCGGTACCAACACCCGCTAAGCCACAAATTCCACCAGCCCCAACAACAGAGAGTGCACTCCACCTGAGTGTGTTGCACATGTTTTAGCGATAGAGGCCGCCCAGGTTTTGTGGAGAGACAAACCCTCATGCAGCTGATGAATTGATGGAGGCTATCATTAGAGTCTTCAGATTGGTAGGGACAACAGTAGACCTTATGGTGATCCTTGTCGTGAGTCTCTTGCATGAAGCAGCAGGTAGATGGTGGAGCCTAATGCTCCATGTGCACGACAGGGCATCTCTACATTAGATGGACATCGAGAGACTCTTTCTCTCAGAGTTTGTTCCAGACACCCTCTGTGTGGTGCGCATCTAGAAGTTACTATAGCTGCGGTAGGGCAGCATGACAGAAGGCCAGTACTCAGCGAGATTTAACGACCTCTAGCGCTGCTCCACGGACATGGTACGAGACCCATTCTTCTGGTCCCAGACCTTCGAGTAGGGACTGAAGCATGAGATCAGGGCCTCAATGATCTCCTACAGCATTCCAACGTAGGCAGGAGTACAAGAGCGAGCCCTTCCTGTGGAGATATTTCTTGTTGAGCCCACGCAAGTAGTGAGACCCACCACAGGGCGACACTTAGCGGAGTCGTCTGCAGCTGGCAGTAGACAGATGTCGTAGATGTCCTAGCAGACTAGGCCATCAGGTGGAAGACCTCAGGATATTGGTTCGGATGTGCGGGGCACACGGAGCAAAGCTAGCCATACGAGGGGCCTGCAGTGCTATGCATGCGGCAGGCAGGGCCACATGGCTCGTGATTTCCAGACCCACTATGCAGACGAGCAACATACAGTTGAGGGACTACCCGGGAAGAGGTAGAGGTTTGACCGTGGCGGTCAAAAAGGAGCAGAAGGATGAGGAAGAGGAGCTAGCCGAGCAGCGGGTGGGGGATAACGCTTCAAGGATCTACCACCACCACCATCAGGAGGACCACCCCGACCACAGGGAGCTGGCAGACAGGGGCAGGCTCATCTCGAGGCGGTTGAGGCCTACGACCACGGCGCACCTGAGATGATTCGAGGTACAATCTATATCTACTCCACCCTTGTGGAAGTTATTATAGACATATGAGCGAGTCATTATTTTGTTGTCTCTTCCCTTGTTCGGAGCTCAGAGATTCTGACGGAGCCGTTGGCTCGATCCTTACAGCTAGAGACTCCAAAGGGAGAAAACTCGATGATTATTCACTGGTTCCTGCAGTGTGAGCTTACTCTAGGAGGCTAGAGCATCAGCTGGGAACTTCTTGTAGTGCCGTCAAGGCCTTGTGACATCATCTTGGGTATGGATTGGTTATCTACAATCCATGCCCAGATCGACTATTCTAGGCACAAAGTACGGTGTGTATGCACAGATGGGAGCATGTTCACCTTCACCGGTGAGAAGGGAGCATTTTTCGCTCATGATGGACTTACGCAGAGGAGAGGGTAGCCGATCACACATCAGTTGTCTAGTCTCATGCTAGGAGCAGTTGATGTGCGGAGTCCGAGTTTTCCTATTGTGGTGGATCAGTATGCGGACGTTTTTCCTGACAACGTTTCAGGACTAACTCCTCACATAGAGGTAGATTTCTACATTGACTTGTACCCCCGGATAGCACCAATATCCACACTAGCATATCGGAAGGCTCCCACCAAGCTTCGTGAGCTACGGGCACCGGTGGAGGACTTATAGGGAAAGGAATTCAACCGACCCAGTGTTTCACCTTGGGCTTATTTGATTTTAATCCCCAAGAACGCGGATGGGAGCTTAAAATTGTGTGTTGAATACTGTCGCCTGAATCAGGTGACTGTGAAGAACAAGTATCCACTCCCAAGGATTGAAGACCTCTATGATCAGCTCAAGGGAGCATGATGGTTCTCAAAGATAGACCTCAGGTTTGGCAATCATTAGCTCAGAGTTCAAGATGAGGATGTGCAGAAGATGACTTTCAGATGTCTGTATGGCCACTACGAGTTCTTGGTTATGCCCTTCGGCATAACCAATGCACCATCAGTGTTATTGAGTCTCATGAACAGGATCTTCCAGCCTTACCTTAATCATTTTGTCGTAGTCTTCATTGACGACATACTGATTTACTTGACTACTGAGGAGGAGCACACCTACCGCTTATTGGTTGTACTGGACACACTCTGAGAGCACTAGATTTATGGTAATCTCTTGAAGTTTCAGTCTTAGATTCGAGAGGATCACATATTGGGGAACGTCATCTCAAAGGAGAAATTTGTAGTGGATCCTGTGAAGATCGAGGCAATACTTGCTTGGGAGCCACCCAGGAGCCTGAAGGAGGTGCAGAGTTTCCTAGGTATGGTTGGGTACTATCAGAGATTTGTGCCAGACTTCTCCAGAGTTGCAGCGCCACTATCAGCTTTGATGAAGAAGGGGAAACCCTTCATGTGGTCAGATAGATGCCAATAGAGCTTGCAAGAGATGAGGCAGAGATTTACCAGTGTGCTCATCTTGAGGCTACCAGAGGAGGGAGTTGGGTACATGGTTTAATACGACACATCAGGGATGAGACTCGGTTGCGTCCTGATGCGGGAGTGGGTAGTGATCACATATGGTTCACGATAGTTATGGCAGTACGAGCAGAACTATGATACCCATGACCTGGAGTTAGTAGCAGTGGTCTTTTCCCTGAGGATATGGAAACCCTATCTGATGGGCGAGCACTTTATAGTCTACTCTGACCACCAAAGTTTCAAGTACATTTTCTCACAGAAGGAAAAGAACCTGAGATAGCGGTGATGGCTCGAGATCCTCCAGGACTATGACTTTGAGATAGTCTATACTCCTGGGAAGGGTAATGTAGTAGCTGATTCTCTCAGTAAGAGATCGGGCATTCAGATACATGGAGAGGTGACAGAGCAGTTATCCGCTTTGTAGATATCCTTCATGGATAGAGATAGGGCAGCTTTTCTACAGTCCCTCACATTTACTCCTCCAATACTTCAGCAGGTCAGAGAGGCACAACGTCAGGACATTGACTGTGAGATGCGACGTGCTTAGATTTCCATAGGGCAGGAACCTGATGGATTTTCTGAAGGAAGAGAGCATGTAATCCTCTTTTGGGAATGTACCATGGTACTAGTTGCACTACAGGAGGATGTGTTGACAGAGTTTCACATATCCCCTATAACGGTACATCCTGGAGTGGCGAAGATGTACTAGGACCTCATACGATAGTACTGGTGGCCAGGTATGGTGAAAGATATAGCAAATTTCATTTCATGATGCCTCACCTTCCAGTAAGTGAAGGCGGAGCATCAGGAACTAGCAGGTTTGGTACAGCACATGGAAGTTCTGGAGTGGAAGTGGGATGGGATATCCATGAATTTTGGGATGGGTCTTCCACGTACATCCATGGGACATGACTCTATCTGGGCGATCCTCGACCGACTCACTAAGTTATCCCATTTACTTCCAATCAAAGATAAGGGCTCAGTAGAGAGCTTGGGACACCTCTACTTTCAAGAGATAGTATGGCTTCATGGCGTTTAATTGTCTATCATTTCTGATTGAGATGCTCGCTTTACATCCCGAATTTGGAAGGGGTTGCAAGAGGCATTTGGGACACAGCTACGCCTGAGCACTTCCTTTCATCCTAAAATGGATAGACAAATGGAGAGGGCCATTTAGACACTCAAGGACATGCTCCGTGCATGTGTCCTCGACTTTGGCCGTATCTGGGAGGATCACCTACCCTTGGTGGGGTTTTCATACAACAACAAATACGACTCCACCATCGAGATGGAACCATACGAGGCACTGTATGGCCGACCTTGAAGATCAAATATGTGCTGGACTGGCCCTGGGGAGTCAGCACTCGTAGGATTAGAGATGGTTCAGGCTACGATGGAGAAGGTGCAGATCATCCAGGAGCGGATGGGGACTGCACAGAGCAGACATAAGTCATATTCTGATAGGAGATGGAGACCACTGGAGTTCTAGGATGGAGACCATGTTTTCTTTCAGGTCTCACCTCGACATGGATTATGGAGATTTGGTCGGTGTGGGAAGTTATCTCCACGCTTCATTGGAACATTCTAGGTCCTCAGTAGGGTAGGTGAGGTGGCTTACCGCCTGACCCTTCCACCTCAGTTGCATCGGGTGCATGACGTCTTCCACATATCTCACCTAAGGAGATACATGCACAACCAGACCCACATAATTGATCATGGGGAGATGAACATAAATAACGGGGAGACATTTTCGGAGGTCTCAGTGGAGATTGATGATCGACAGGAGTGGTTCCTATGTGGATGGTCGATTCCTCTGGTGTACAATTTTTTGTAGCATGGGAACCTCCAGGAGAGCATATGAGAGCGGGAGGCTCAGATGCATGCTCCGCACCCTCATTTGTTTCTCTAGTTTATGTTATAGCTTTACTGGGACGTAAATTCCTGGGGAGGAAGTAATGTAAAAACCTGTAAATTTCAATGAAAGTTTTTTTCTTAAATACTTTGGATTTTTATGAGTCTGTGGCTTCTGACGACACATGATTCCGAGGCCCAGTGTTCCCGGAATCAATTTATGATGTTTAGCTCGAGTACGTTCAGTAAACGAACGAGCGAGTTTTTCTATCTTTTGAACCAGTGCTCGGAATTGAAATTTAAGGGCACCGATAAACTCGCAGTGTCGGTAATTGCTTAAGGGGACCTTTACCGCAGTTGTGTTTTATGATGGTTGAAAATTATTATTTAGGGATTTAGTTTAAAATAAATAAAATTGTTAGAACAATTTCATTTTATATCTAAGGAGGTTAATTCTTCTCATGGGAAGTTGGTGGTGGGGACCACACCAACCCAACCTCCCATGCGTGGCTATGTGAGAGGTGGGGCCCACACAAACCCCAACCTTTCATTTTTCCCACACCCCCTTAAACCCCCTTCATTAATTTGTTATCTTCTCTTAATAATGTAACTTTTCCTCTTCCATATATTCCTCTTTAACTCTTGCCAACACACCTTAATTAATTAATGGAACCTATTCAATTAATTATTTAAGTGATTCAAAATTTGAATGCTTGGCTAGTTTAATTAAAATAAGAAGAAGCCTTATTTTAATTGGGTTGGCACTTGTTTTGTTGGGGGATCTTTTGAGAGAGAGCTTTTGTGAAGGAAGACGGGAATTTATCCTTTGTTGAAGAACACCAAACCTCCGGTGAAGAATGGAACTCCCTTCCACGAAGAACGACGACGCACCCTCTTTTATATTCTCCATGACATGAGAGGAGACGTCAATTATTCATTGGGTGCACTCCTACGATGACGGAAATGACACCGTCATCCACAACGCTTGTCAACCGTGAACCTTATTCAAGGTAGGGGTTTATTCATTGAATTGAATGTTTTTATACCCCGTTATTTGTTGGAAATCCTTATTTATATATGGACAACTGCTACCTCCAAACGCAAGGGTTGCGGGCCGAACGCACACGGCCCGACGACCCTTCATAGACTCGTGTTTGAAATTGAGTTACCTTAGTAGATGCTGTAATGAGAGTGACGGTCGTGCGCCAGCCGCATAAGGAAGAACCGCGGCCCGCAACTGTGGGCCGCTCAACCGAGGAAGAACTGGGCTGAAGGAGGAAATAGTGGTGCCCCACGGTGTCGTGCTGCGGGAGACCACGGCCCGCCCGAGCGGGCCGATTCGGTGAAGAACCGGCCGGCCCGCCTGAGAAGGTCGCTTTGGTGGAAGAACCGGTTGGCCCGTCGTCCAGCCGGGTGGAGGTGAGCCGCGACACCAGGAGGGCACCGCACGGGAGAACCCACCGGCCCGTCGGCCGGATGAGGTAAGTCGAACCACGGCGCCAGGAGGGCACTGCACTGAAGAAACCTGCGGCCCGACTGAGCGGGCCGCTTGCGCCAGAAGGCCGGCTGGCCAAGGCGGCTGATTTGGGAGGGTGGCGCCATAAGGCGCTACCGGTTCGGACAGCCGGGGGGCTGCACCCCCTCGGACCATTCTCCCTTCAGGACGAGCCGCTCGGCCAGCGGGCCGAGCCAGCCGGGCCACGTAGGGTCGGGCCACACCCATCCGAGTCGGGCCGCGCTCTCTTCGGGCTGGGTTTACCCCCTCTGGCCGGACCGCGTGAAGCTTCGGGTTGGTCCGAAACCCCTACTAGGACGTACCTGGCAAAACTGGGTGACCCGACCCGCCAGCCGACTGGGCTTATCGGGTTGGGCCCGTTATTCACTTAAACGTGAATAACTTAAAGACCGCGTGTCCGATCGACGCGCCGTCTGTGGCACTAGGACCCTATCGATGAGGAGGACTGTTTTTGATACTCTAAGTGAGTTTTGGACAACTTTTTTAAATATCCTTCTTTGGAACGAGTATATTTCCAAATGGGCCCCTGGAACGAAAAAAGCCAATATCTCTTAGACCGGGCGTCCGATTGACGTGCTGTCTGTCGCGTTGAGTTCCTTTTGACGAGACAGAAATTCGGGATACATAAACTTGAAATTCATGATAGTTGATGTATCAACCCATTTACTCGAGTGGTGGACTCTCCCGGAATCGAGAACGCTGTGTGCGGGAACCCTATAGATGAGTGCTACTGCGACGACTACCATGCTAGGATCCTCCGTGGGTTCGACGACGAAGACAAATGTACTTGGATCCTATGTGGGTCTGACAGTGAGGACGACTGTACTTGGATCCTCCGTGGGTTCGGGAGTAAGGACGACTGTACTTGGATCCTACGTGGGTTCGGCAGTGATGGTTACTGTACTTGGATCCTACGTGGGTTCGGCAGAGGAGATGATTCAGAGGCTACATCTAATCATCTCCACCCCTCTTCATGAGTAGTATACCTATGTGAGCTGAGTCTTGTGTTTCAATCATTATCATTGGTATGATTGACTTATTTCATGTGTGGACTGGATTGCGCTTGGGCTCCGAAGTTAAAACCGAACTGATATTGATGACTTAGGTATATGTATGGGCATATACCTATGTAGAGTTGGTTGATACTTCATGTTTGTATTTGTGTTTTATCCTTCGTGGATTCTGGGAGACCTTCAGGGGTCTCGGGGTCCCTGCTGAGTATCGTATACTCACCCCTACACGGGCTATGCCCGAACTAGGTTGTGTTCGATACAGACGATGGACATCACTGATCAAGGTGGGGCTTGTAGAGCTGGACGGTACCCAGAGGTGGACCACTAGACGAGACGTACACGAAGCGGACAACCGGACTCGTGGAGCTGAGGAGACTATATGTACCCACCCTTCAGGTGGGATATCCGGAGGATGAATCACTGGTTGCCGTTTTACTTTACTGTTGTTGTTCTTTTTTCTTATTTCTACTGTACTTTCAGTTGGGTTTGTATGCTAGCCCATTTACTTTTCAGCACTTACTTTTGTACTCAGTTTTACTTAGTGCTTGCTTCACTTGCATACTCTGTTGTTTACGTTTACTTATATAAATTCAATTCCTTCTCATTTTATCAGTATTTACCCCTTTGGTGCTAGTCTCCAGTCCCTGCCCTATTGAAGGCGGGCATGGGGTAGTCACGACACGGGTCCCGAGGACGGGTCGTGACACCTAATATTGATTATAAATTTAATCTAAATTTTGAAACAATCAATTTTAAATAATAATTGTTTATTTGGGTTCGATGTTTCATATCTTATATGATATTGAACTCATATTGTTTTAAACCTTGGGGGTTACATTCTTCCAACCTTTAATAATTTTAATCATCAGAATTCAATGTTGAACTCAGTAATAAATGTTTTGAAACCTTAATATGACTTTATTGAAATGATACAATTTTAAAAGTGTTAATACAACATCAACATTAAAATAGATAATGACAAGTACAATAGTCATCACATAACATGGTTTCCATGTAGGTGAAAACTTTTGGAAGTGAAAACATATAAATAGAAGAGAAAAATATCACCAAAGAACTAATAATGTATGATAGAAAACATTGTTAGATGAAATTCAACTATTACAATACTATAAATATATGATGAGTGAAAAGACTATCAACTCATCATAAATGATCATAATATGACAAAATATTTGGTCTTTGATAAATTTACTATAGTTAAGTAACTACTTTATCTTCCCAAATAAAATCATTAATAAATATAATTTCATGAAATGTATAATTAATTCCAGCTACACTCTCAAATTTTTCATGAAATAATAAATACTCAAGATGATTTCATATGCCTAAAGCAATAGAATAAGCTTATAACAGATCATATAGTCCACTATATAATAACAATTTATTCCTAATTTAATTACGTAACACAAAATTATTATCATATGATGAGATAAAACTAAAATTTAATAATCCTTAATTCATTAATAACAAAATTTAAAAAAAATATAAATATTTTAATATAGATCATTCCTTAAAAAAGTACCCATATATATATATATATAATTAATAAACTCAAACATAATAGATTTTTTTAACCTCAAATGTTATCTCATACCCATAATATTACACCACAAAAAATGTAATATCTTTTTTTTCTAAAATGATAATAACTGTTAAAATATAACATAACCAAATAACACATCTCCCAAAATAACATTAATCAACTGAAATTCAATATTTTAAATCATGTAATAGGATTCCCAAAAATATCATACTTAACATAAATCAAATAAATCATCAAATTTTTTATAAATGATTTTAAAATTTACACAAAGACATATCATCCCAATAATCTTTAGGTTTTTCCATTTATCTAACACCAATTATGGATTATCCATCCTTCAATAATCAGTTTTCTAAAATATTACTTTATCACTAAATCACTTTTACAGGTTTTAGGTACTATCAAACATATTTTTTTCTAAATTATTTTTGAAAACTATTGAGTGAAAATACATATATGTTTCATGATTCTTATATACATAATTTAATTGATATACTACATCTTAAATACTATCTCATTTGTGAATTCATTAAATTTTCATTCACATTGGGTGTTTACTTGGTTCTTCCTATTTCTAGTCATAGAATAGAATTAAGGGACAACTAGGGATGTGTAATTTTAAAATATTAAAAACAAAAACAATATTACAATTATAATTAATGAGATTAATTATAAATGAAATTTATTTCCTTTAATTATATATTTAAAGGATCCAATATATGTTATCTATTATCTATATCCTAACAGATAATTTTTTACATATTTTTATTTATTTAATAATAATTCATAATGAGATCGTGAATTCACCCCAGAAGACTCACCTAGAGTTTAAAACAAATTGGGTAGAAAATATCATTTTTATTAATTAGTTCCCGATTGAGTTTAGATCAATGTGGTGTTTTGGATGTTACCCATATGTACATATAATCTAAATCCACGTACAGTTGTACTATCTAGAAAAGGATTTATATTATTGATAACCAAAAAATATATCCACTACCAAAATTTAGGGATATATTCTTATTTTTAGTCTTATACCCAATGATTTCTCTAGAGTTTTCTAATTCTAATACAAAAAATAAATAAACATTACTTTGATACCAACTATGATAACTCGTCTCTTTGTTGCTTATTAGTTCTCATTTATTACAAAATATTACACATAATACAAACCAAAAGATGGAAATATCCAATGTTTTTTTGAATTAGGTACATATCATTACATATTTACCATGGAATACAATAATATTATGAAAATTTTACTTAACATGTTTCTAAAATTCCTTAACTTTTAAAATAACACGAGATAAACTGGGGGAATACATAAAAATAGGTGATCTATAAGGCCCAATAAGTGAATAAACCATGAATAACTTGAATAATGTATGACATGCTATAAAATAGTAATTTCAAAGGTACATAATGGCGTAAGAATCATTACCATGAATAATAAGGCTTGGAATAGAATGGTAACATAATGGTAAAATGGGAAGTGTGGAAAAAACTTTAACTGATGCATCATGAACAATGGTCAAGGCTAAATTCAAAGACATCATGGGGAAAAATACATGTGAGGGAGTAAGTTCACTCATGAATCCCGTAAATTATGTATAATGAGACTAAAACATAACCTAGTGCATTATTGTTTATATGATTTTGGGCACATCCATCAATTTGACTTCATTCACATGCATAAGTGTGACCCACAGATCATTAAACATGGAATAAATTATCATCAAATTTTATTAAAGAATCCACAAAATTTTATTAAATAAATGTAATTACCCAATTCAATCAATATAAGTGTATAAAGGTCAAAAATATTAATAGTAAATGGGAATGGGTATTCATTACACAATTGTTAGGCATGGAAAATTAAGGTGAAGTTTTGGTAGCATAATGAGGGAACATAAATGTTCAAGGGAGGGATTAGTGAGAGTGTAAGTGGACTCTCAGCACATGTACATATATAAATTTAGTAATATTAATAATTAATAACATATCAAAAAATTATGAATTTGAGATAAAAGGAATAATATAATGAAAATGCATGAATAAAGAGGGAAATGAGAGGATCCCTTAAAATTTCAACATGGTAATGGGTCCACATTAATGTTCATGGGAGGGGTAAATGAGAGTAAAACGGGTATATATATTTTTATATTTAAATGATTACTAATGTGGATATCTACAAACATATACTAATATAAAAACTAGAAATTAAAAAGTATAACATAAAATAGGTTCTTGAATAAAAAGGAGAGTGGGCGATCTCTTACTAAATCTCAGCATGATAATCGGGGTACAAAAAGGTTCTTGGGTGGGATTAATAAGATTGAACAGGGTATATAATCTCATGTAAATAAATATATAAGTAAAATGGGTGTATAATAATATACCCTAAATTTGGAAAAAAGTGAAATTAATATGCATGATATAAAAGGGGTGTTCGAATAAATAAGACAGAGGGAGATCCCATACTAAATTTAAGATTGGTAAAGTATTAGGTAAATGCTATAATGAGATGGGATAAATGGTTTAAAAATTTTATGTAAAAAATAATAAATTATATGGATTGTTATAAGTACATGAAAACATAACTAATTGAGATTCAAAAGGATAATTACTAATAAGGTTCTTGAATAGAAATTGGAAGAGGGAAATAAATTACCTTAAGAGAGTGATTCAAAAATCATGGGAATGGTTTATTGAGATATTTGGGGAAATTTTTGAAAGACTATAGATAAGGAAATAAAGAGTAAGGACCAGATATATGTATTCAAACTGAAGATAAATTATATCTTTTGTCGGTTTTGATAGGAAATGTTATTGGAGTTCATTATTATTCATCAAACATAGTTTTTGGAAATTATATAATATGATAGTCAAAATCATAAAACCTCCCACTAGTTGTTTCCAATGGTTTATACAAAAAAGAGGTGTTTTTAATAATTTTATAAGGCCAAATCATTAATTTATTAATGTATTACCCTTACTGATGTGGAAGTGGGTCAAGTCTATAAAAAATGATTTTAAAACATTAAAATATAATATTGAATTTTGAGGATCATAAATAATTTATATAATTAATAAAATAAATATGAAAACACATCATTTTATTGGTTAATAATATATTTTTCCATATATACCCTTTATTTCATTTATCACATCATTTTTTGGTCATTATGAAGTCATAATACACACCTTATATTTATACCATATTTAAGTTTTACTGAAAACATTGATTGTCACATAAAATTTTAAAAAATGAACCATTTGATAATTTTGATGTTATGATTCAAAATGTAAAATTTATTTTATCTAAATAAATTTCTAAATATATTAATTTTATTTTTATAATATAATTGACATTTATTGTGAAATACTGGGTTTTTTGACAATTACATTTTTCCAACAATTATAGAAATTGCATTTGACATCATAAAAAAATATATTTTCAACTAAATTTATTAATAATAATTATTAAAAATATTTTATTAATATATAAATAATTTAAAAAATAAATTAATTTATAAAAAATACATTTCGTAATTGAAATTACATTTTACATAAAAATATAATTTCTGTTATGTAGTATCAAAATATAATTTTAATCAAAATAGAGACATAATAATTTTTAAAATAAATAAATGAATAAATATAATGCTAAATAAAATTAAAATGAAATATTAGTATTCTTAATATTAGGTTTAATTTGTTTCTAGTAATTTTTAAATTATTTTTACCGTTAATTAACTTATTTTCTTTTTACCGTGGTAAAAAATATGTAGTACTTTTACTATTCATATTGTTTAAAAATAAAGTTGATCTTATTAAATAATATTAATTATTATGATTATAAATATGGAATCAATTTTGTTAGTCATTTAAGATAGGGGGAAGAATTGAATTTAATATAAACCCACAAGCCTGATGGAAAGTGGCTTTCTAAAAAATGCATTTCTTAGGAAATGGTGGTATTACTTTTACTATATAACTTGTAATATTCATTACATGGATTTAAATTAATAGAGATAGAAATATAATCTAAAAATTTAATTTATATAATTTTTCTTTGGGAGTTATTTTAATCAATTATAATGGATAAACCTTATGAATTTTATTATTCTTTCAAACAAATTCATTATGAAGCATAACAATAAACTTATTCAAAAATATTGTATAAATAATATTTAAATATAATAAATTGAATTAAAAATAACTAAATAATACTTCTGTCACCTTGAAATCGAATTAAAATAATATTGTGACTTTTATATTACATGTTTTATCAAAATAAATGACAATTTTACATAAAAATGGGATTTCACTATTCACATTAAATATATATTTTTTTGAAAAATCCTAAAATGTCAACCTAAGTTAATTTTGATATGTTGATTTAAAAAATTGATCTAATTTTATCAAATTAATATCATAAATGTTCAAAAAAATAATAATTCTATTATATTTTATTATAAAAAAAATAAAATAATTTTTTAAGAAAATATATTTTCAAGAAAAAAAGACTTTTCCAAATATTCATTGATTATTTACTAAGAACATATCTATATATTGATGATATATATATATATCATAATTTAATTAATCCTTCTTATATCAGCCAATTTAATGGAATAGTTCAAACAACAACATTTAAATAATCATTGATTTTTGGGTTTGGTGTTGTATATCACATAAACTATTAAAAATAGATGTATCTTTTAAAAAAATAGTTTCATTATATGTTCAACATGTTATATATTGTTATTTAAAAACTATGTGTAAATAATATCTAGAAATATGTAAATAAGAAGTATAATTTTCACATTTATGTTGAAACTCGTAGTTATTTCAAAAAGGACTTTATTTCCATGATAGTAATTATTATGATAATATTTTATCATTGGTAGTATAATCATGAACCCATGTCATGGGAGTTTCAAATTTATATATACCTAGATATATTATCTATTTCATGTTGATAACTAAATTAAAATTATTTTTCTTTAATGACATATGTGGTAGTCCCATTAGCTAGACTCTTACCTTAGAAGAAGCCAGATGATAGTGGATGATACACTGACTAGGTATGGTGGTGGAGTGGGTGATCTATCTTCTGTCCCACGATGGATGATTTTAGGGTTTCTTGTAAAAGAAAATCATCCACTTTTATTGATCAAAGATCCCCCCTCTTTCCAATGATGACACATCGCCATTTACCGTAAAGTCTCCTCCCTCTGCCACCGGCGTCGTTGTGTTGGTGAATCCAATATCGGTGGTCTATTATCCATTGATCACTGTAAACAAGAATGATGAAGCCAGGACTTCCTCATAAATAACTAATTTCTCAGGATCTTGGATCCAACCGTTTGAAATGGTTGGTTCATTAAATGCTTTGGGGTAGAGTTCCTTGAAGGATTTATATAGGCGCACACATATGTCTTTTGGTCAGGCGATTTTTGAAGTGGAAGTGAAGAAGTCTTCTCTAAATTGCATGGTTGCAGAGTCCTTTCAGGTAGAATGAAAATAACATCAAGCTTTTCCACTCCCTGGTGTTTAATCCTTTTTAGATGTGATGAAAGATTCATTTTTTAGGTTGAAGCTGGATTTGGAATTTTTGAAGGAGTCATGTCGTGGTGTTATCCAATGGGAAGGTTCTTCTTCTCATGTTGAGGCCAATCATGAATCTCTTGTTAAGATATTAGAAGTGGTAAAAAATCAACAATTGTGGCATTTTCTTTCATAATGGTTCAAAACTATGTAATCATGTTAATTTGTACTGAAGAACCTCGATGTTGTGGGGTTTTCCATTTAGAAATGTGTGTCTCTTGGTTAACAGGTTTTCCACTACCTTTCTTCATCAGATGACATGAAGCTTCAAGTGTGTAGCATTAGTTCATAGTTTTTAAAACCTGGATGGATTAATTTACATGAATTTTCATTGGATTTCAATTTCTCTCATGTCAGAAATGTTTTTTCTTAGGTTTGGGTTCGACTATATGGTCTTAACAAGGTCCTTTGGCATCTAAAGATTCTGCATGACATTGGCATAGCAATTGGGTATCCAATTCATCTTGATAATGAAACTAAGGAAGTCCAGTATGAGAAAATTTCTAGAATGCTGCTAAAGGATGATCTAATATTCACTTTTATTATCAAGGTAACCCTCTCTAGTCAATCTAATGAAATTGAAATTGAGGTTGGTTATGAAAAAAAACCCTCTTCTGCTATGAATTTATAGTCTTTGGACACTATGTAGAGCTATACTAACCGCTGTTTGAGTGACACATGAATTGGTCCCTCTAAAATTCAAGGAAAAATATAACCGTTTGAGGAGGGAGCCGACCGTTTGATCAGTTCCAATAAATAGACGCTCATTTTAACAAGCTTAGAACATTAATTTTTGGCCGAACTTACTTACATGTTGTTGAAGTTATATCTAGAGAGAGAGGCTCTTATAAACACTCATGCTTCGTGAAGAATATTTGAACGGATTGTTCAAACTTTTCTTTGGGCATAATTGCTTCGTGCGACTATGAATGTTTCTAAGTACATTCTAAGGCATCCAGGGATAGGAATACAATGGTGCCGACTACCTTGAGGTTGAGGGCTTCCAGGGGTAGCAAAAGAGACCCCGATCATTGTATCGAGAGATCACCCTAGTGTGGTTAAGACAGACTTTCTTGAAAGTATAAATCAAGGGACCTTTATCCAAGGCTGTTGGATACACTTCTCTTTGGGATAAAAGATTTACTACTTGGTACTTGTTTGTTTCAAGTTTTCTGTTGTATTTTGTTTGTTGAGGAAAGTACAACTATCATATACTTCCTTATAATTTTATAGAATCATTTAGTAAGATTCTATATGCTTTAAGGTAGAATCTTTATCTTCGTAAACTTACACTATGTTTCATTTTCCGGAACCATCTTTCCCAGAATGACTTTCACAAAATCAAATTTCTGGAATCTAGAAAGTGTGTAAAACTTGAGGTTTTGTGAATTACATTGTTTAACCTTGTTAAACCTAATCATCTCTAAAAGTTTAAAAAGAATTTTTTTTTAAAGTATTCAATTCACCCCCTCTTGTATTTGGAGAATTGTTAGATACCTCATTCAGTATCTATATTATTTCGATCCTACATTTGGTATTATAGAGTATATCATACTTCACATACCATCTCAACAAGATTATTAATAACGAGAGAAGTCTAAATATGAGTGGGAGTCAACTGGTTACTCTGATAATGGGAATGATGTGTTGTATTATGATTTTTAGTCTATTGATTTAGGATAAACCTATTTGTTTGACCCCTTTCACCACTTTTATGTTATTTTATCCCATTTTATTAATAAATGTTTAGAATCCTTTCTTCTTCCTAGACCTGTATAAATAAAATAAAAAATCCAGATTTCCATATGAGGTTAAAAGTAGATTTCTATCATGTTTTCTTTTGGGAATGTTGAATTGTTTTAAGAATGGGTTCCCTTGATCAAACATAAAAAAAGGATTATTATTTAATATATATAATTCAGGTTATACAAGACATTATTATTTCCCTTATAGTCCAATGATTTCTATATTCGCGTTATCCATTATAATCTATTTTGTCCACAAAATCTATCAAATGGTTAAATAAATTCCCAACAATAATGAGAACTCTATGTTATAATGAAAATGATCATAATTTTTTTCATTTGGATCTTGATACATTATTGTTATAGGGAACATATGGTGTTTGATTGTCATGTTTTGGGAAATCACAATCATTGAAACTTCATCTCATGATGATCACACAAGGTAATATTGAGACGATATTTTTTAAGGTATGATCTTCAAGTATAAGAACTTCATGTTTAGGTGTTATTGTGTGTTCATACTTATAGTAATGTGTAATGGTCTCCTAACATGAGGTCATTGCTAACGTATATTATGTTATATGTACCTTGATAAATGATCAAAACTATAACATATATTCTCATATCTTGGTATCATGTGTTTGTTTCATTACTAGTGTTTTGGAATTAAATTAATGATCAAGGTGTTATTTCGTACTACATTTTTAAGAAGAAAATGTCTCAAACCGCATTGATGATGAATTTTATATCTCAGATAAATCAATGGATATGGTATAAAAGAGGTGAAAATATTTTCTATGGTCATTCAATAATAAATCATATAGAGAATTATCGTGATATTAGTATTCATCCAAGAGTATCATATACCACATGACAACAAATTATATCCATAAGTGTTTTTTTATAAGGCTTGTTAGAGCGGTAATATTTCTTATATCACTAGGGTTTGTGATTTGTTTCTTGATGCCATGCATGGTTGGTTGTTTGTACATGATATTGGTGATATAAGGTCCAAGAGGGATATACCTAATGCATTTCTATAAGATTAACTAATTTAATGAATATGAGTTTTGGATGGTGTTGGTCCAAGGACCATGGAATGATATACATACATGTTTAAATGATAAAAATAAATATATAAATATAATAATAATTTATTTGAGTTTATAAAAAATTAAATTAAATTTATTAACTCAATGTAGTCTCAATTTATTCAAGTGAATAATATAGAAAATGATATTTGAATTAACGAACATAAATAAATAAGTAAATAAATAAATTTAAAATATATTATTCTTTTTTAGAATAATATGATCATTTAATTATTGAATAATGAAGCAATTACATATTATGTTAATAAATATTTTATAAGGATAAATTAGTTTATATTTAGGTTCCCAACATGTTATATTTATTATACTTCTTAATGAGAAAATCAGAATATATGTCTTAGAGTGTTGGGTGGTGTAGAAAGTACCCACCCACAGATAGTGATTATTAATTTTACAATCCACATTTGGAAAGAATATTGAGATGAAACTATTTCAGAAAAACTAGAAATATAAATTCTATATTGTATTTATAAATTTTTTTATTGATGGTATTCTTTTCATAGATTTAAATAACCAATTCTAATTCTGGTGATAATAATGGCCTATTATATTTAATAGTGGAGTAAGATGTGCAATTTTTTTGAAATGAAGGATGAAAATATTTTAAATATGTGACTATAGAATATATCAGTCGAAGTTAATTTTTTTTATAAAAGTTGAAATAATTATGGATAATTCACCTGATTTTAATAGAGAAATATAGTTATTAATGTAAGTATTAAATATTATATGGATGAATGTTTGTGAATTTTTATTTTAATATAAAAATAAAATTTATTTAAGTAACATAGTATTTTATTCTATAAATAATACATTATAATTATGGAAAATAGATTTATAATTAATCAAACAATATAATGAGTCTCTTATGATGTTTGGGAATGTTTAAAAAAATATGTTAGGTGTTTGATAAGTTCATAATATCATTATTGAGGTGTTTAAATAATTAAAGAATACATAGTTTTTAGTGGATTTGATATTGTGTGATATTTTTGTGGTCAATTTACAAATTTTTTATGTTGTTTTCCAAATTTTTATGGTTCACATTGTACATATTATAGTTGAACCTTTTAAATGTATAGAAAAAATAAAAATGGAATTAACTTAAACAATTTTATGTAGGGATTTATATGCATTAATCATATTTAAAATTTAAAATGTATAAGTTCATAAGGCTTATTTTGAGGATTTATACGGTTTTTTATTGAACATTTAATGGGGTTCTCTATATGATGCATAATTCTTTTAAAACATTGAGTTTGTCACAATATATTATAAGGATTATTTCGGAGGAAATGGGAACATCATATGGTTCACTATAAATTTCAAATGGTTCATTTATATCATCATAAGGTCCATTTGACATTATAAAATAAATTATGGGAATAAATATTATAGTGGTATTTAATTTCATAAAATCTCCACTCTCTGAAAATTAATAATGGAATTACTTCATAATGAGATCACAAGGGACATCATAATACTCATACCCTTAGTGAAATTATTAATGGTGGAGATTTATGAAATCATTTTTTAATGAATGAATATATCAAATGGTGTTGACGTTGCTTTCCAATGACGGAAATATCTTGACTCTTTATTAACGCTGGAATTGAAGAAAACTGAATTAGAATAAAATTAGGATATCATTATCCCAATAATTTTGGGTTTTCAGATATATATATTTCCAAATTAATATGCATGATCAATGATTATGGAATTTTTTTGGATAAATTCAGTAATAAATATTAATAGATATCACATTTGATATTTCTTAGACTATTATATTGATATTTAAATATCTAAAATCAGTTTTTTATTGTTTCTAAAAATTAGGAAAATAAATTATGGATGTTCTCTGATAATCAAAATGCATTCGAGGTATTATAATAAAATGTTAGTGAATGTCATGATGGTGATGAGGAGATACATTTGACAAAATATGTGATGTTTTATGATTTTCATGCTACAATCGAGATTTATTTATTTTAAAGAAAATTATGGAATTCACATTAGATGAAGCTTATTAAGCCTACTAGTAGAACCAATTAGATAATTTTTTCTTATGGTCTAAAAGAAAATGAATAATAAATTATTATTCCTATAAAATCATTATAAATCATTATTTTATGAAAACAAAAATATTATTCCAAGTCTTGTGGTGCGTCCATGTGAAGTCATTGGTGAAAATTTGAGGATAATATGGTAACATAACCACGGGATAAAGTTGTGTAGAATAGACTTGAATATCATGAAAATGAGATATTGATAAAATTAATATTCAACGTATATAAAATATATTTATTTATCCAAGGATATAACATATTATAAGAAGAAATAAAAATGGATTTTGTTTTTTGTGATAAGAAGAGAACATTATATAGTGATAACAAAGAATTAGAATATTTTTGGTATTGAGAAATAAGAATAAGCCAGACTAATTATATTGATTAGATATATTTTTTAAAGAAGTATAGTAAGAAGAAGGAGAAGAATTTGTTTGATGAAATTTATTAAAGAATATTGAAATAATTATTAATAAATAATGAATAATACTATGAAAAAGTATATGAAAATTTAAGGAAGAAGGATATTCATATAGTTTTAAAGTTAGATCATTTCAACTCATGATCCTTGAAGTCGTAGCTGAGCGAAACCGATAGTCAAATTCAAAAAACTAACTTGGTGAAGGAAATTATTCATAGTCTATGTTTCATGTTTTAAATTATATAGATATGTAGGTAGTCAAGGACTCTATTTAGGAATATGGTTATATTATTTAGATTTGGTGACATTCTAAACAAAAACATAATGATATTAAAATAGTTTCTAAAGGGGGATATTAAATTATATTGGTTATAGTATAAAAAATATTTTAAAGACTATGAGTACAAGAGGATGATAATCATAGGGAAGTGTATATAAACATTCCTTAATATTTACTATAATATAAAATCCAATAGTGTATATGTTTAGTATATGATTACAAATTCCCATAAAAATATTATTCACTTTTATACACAAGTGACAAAATATATGACTTATGGTGATTAATGTAACTCAAAATGAGTAGGTTTCTCTTGATAGGGTTGAACGACGTAAGAAAACCATGTGGTGATCTCTAATTTAAAATATTAATTAACTGTGTTTGTTTCATGTTTGATATGATATAAATATATTCATTAGTATTATAATATGAAATAGTGTGTCAAATATAAATGGGTTAAAAACATATAATAATATTGATATCTGGGTAAAATGTAGTCACAACTGATACGGTGTAAAATCCCATGATTTTAATATATGTTTTTCATTAAATAAATAATACATTGAATATATTTTTCCAAATAAAACATTAAACAAAAATGTAACTGAATAATTATTTTTAATATGATTTTGTAAATCATATTTAATAATAAAAAATGATATTTTCCAAAGTAGAATTTTTTTGAGAGTTGTGTATCTTTATATTAAAAATCATAAATTGATAACATTGTAATGATAAATCTAATTTCACGGTTCAGTAAAAAAATATATTAACATTTATTTAAATGGTAAATAATACGATATAGGAATAAGAGCACATAAATTTTAAAAAAAATTCCATTAAAATCATTTTTCATATATTTTATGTTCCCATTTCAAATATAAATTTCACATATTATAAATTATAATTAGATTAAATGTATTGAAAATTTTTAATCAATGCATTCAATTTTGTTAAATAGGTAAATTTATATTTTAGTCTTCAAACTGAGTTACTATTAAATTGTCCAAACATGGTTAAAACCTTGAAAATAATCAGTAAAAATATAAAATACAAAAAACATATCTATAAATGAATGGATGAGGTATTTAATGAAAAAAGCATATCCCAAATCTATTATTTTTCACTTTTTAATCACATTCCATTTAAAATGACTACATTATATATTAAGTTATAAAAGTGACACTCAGAACTCAACATTAAAAGGTGTCTTCCTTTACCGCACCAAAACCACTAACACTACATTGTTATCCGTTAAATAACTAACCATTACCATTCTAGAAATTCCTTATTATAGATTTTATTAATTTTGGTAACAAAATGGAATCATAAATCCTTTAGTCCAAATGAAACAATGTTGAAAATGAAAAAATTCATCAACTATCTATGTTCTTCTCTAGCTTTTTAAGTCACCTTATCATAACCAATTTTTATATATAACAGCCTCTACTATAATGATGTAATATTGAAATAATTATGCTTCTCATGAAATTATACTACAATTATATAACTCTAAACTTTTAATTATCAACTAGTATAACATGTTTTTGTTTGAGTGAGTTTTACCATCAACATGTTTGATGTTATATCAACCTTACCTTGTTTTAACTTGAATCTATATCCTTATATTTCTACTGGTAATAAATGATATTAGGTAGTAATATACATAATTAATATAGTTTTTCAAACAAAATAAATTGTCATTATAACGTCATATGGTGTGATTTTTGAATTATTATAAATATAATCATAACATAATCCATTATAATAAACCATATTAATTTATTCTACAACATGTATAGGGTAGTAAATAAATAATAGAATCACAAAAATTCCACTTCCTTTACAAACTTATATTGATGATCATCATTTTTTAAAAAAGGTTATTAAAATCACCATTATGAAACATGTCATAAATAATCAATATTATTAACATCAGATGATGTAAATTAATATTAACTAACAAATATATGTTTAATGAATAGTTAAAATTAAATAAAAATAAAGATTATAGATATGGATATGAATATGAAATATTTTATTATAATTTTTATGTTTATTATATATGAGGTTAAATCACTACCCTGGATTTCAAGAATAAAGTTAATATATTTCATTCCAATTTAATTTTGAATTATATATTTTTATGATGAGATTTCTGTCTAGGGAAATTGTATGATACTTATAAAAAAATACCTTTATTTATTCTCCTCTAGTTTTTTATGTGACTTTTATTTCCAATTACTATTTCTCCCCCTTCATGCCGATAATATAATCGAAGTAAATCGGGTATGAGATACTAATCATACCTCTTCTTTTCAAAAAAAATATATTTCCTTGAAGTCCATGATAATTTTATTGGTTTTATAGATATACTTATTTATATTTATATGATTTATTAATATAGTTCTCAATGTACTTTTATTTCTTCCAAAATTAATATTCCTTTAACATTTTCATCATAACTCCCTAAAGATTTACAAATAATTTTAATATAGAATTAAATGTTTGAAACAATGAGTCTCTATGAACGAACACTTTGTTATTATAATTATTTAAAGGTGATAGTTATAATCTATTTGTTAAAAATAATTTTTTTGCTTCTATGAATTGAATTTTGAAAAACAAACATACATAGTTTAGATAAGAATGTTATTTATAGTCTTATAAGATCATCATAATTTTTGATTAATAGTAACATAACCTTTATGAATAGTAATATGACCCTTCTAAATTGTTAAATTTCCAAATGAATAGAAACATCACCCATGAATGTATAAATAAAAATTCATCTTATAAGTGAAAAGATTATTAATTTATGACTAAATAAATTATAAATTTAGTGTTGGTATTTATGTATGTCATAAATATTTAATTACACTTATATAATTAATTTAATAATTTGAATGAAAATTTATTTTCATAAATCACAATAATAAATTATTATTTTATTATATTATTGTTATAAAATAATTTTATGAGTCCTTGGGAAATTCATCAAGGTGTTATGAAATTAGTTATAGTGGTAGAATTGTTATTTCTCAAATTAATTATGATTTTATTGAAAAAATTAATTTATCATATTTATAAAATTATTTTTTAAAAGGGGATTTAATTTTTTAATTCTAAATGATGAAAAATGGATGGGGTGTAATTTTTTTTTTCTGAAATACTAGATTTTTTTGTGAATAGTGAAATACGGTAATTTACAAAATTAGTTGAATACGTGAATTATGAAATCAAAGATGATGTTATGTTGAGGTAATGACCCTTGGATCAATCTCACTTTCACTAATTAGTTTATTTTTCTATAATAACCATAACTACTATTGTTCTTGAAAAAATTAATAAATTAATGATTAAAATAAAGGACCCCCCCCCCCCCCGCTCCTCCACTATAAATACGAACCTCACCCCTATCCTACTCACACCATCAAGCCTTGATTATTATCCAAAATATACCCAATAATATTCACAAGCCTCTTCCCCATTTCCAATAACTTCTGGTCTCACCAAAAATCCAAAACCAAGGGTATTCAGGAGGATCTTAAAGAGAAGAGATCAAGGGTTAAAAATCGTCTTTCATACTATTTTATTTCCTTTTGAATTCATTTTCATTTCATGCACTCTATGCACCTAAAATTATCCAAGAGGCATGAAAACTAATGTATATTGTATATATACTATCATATTTTCATGTTTATGGAAAATCCATCATTATTATTCTTCAACAATCCATTTTATTCTAAAAATAAAACACCATCTATGATCTATCTATTTACCGACATCGTGGATGATGTGTTTTCAATTTTCATTACAACCTTCAAATATGGTTATAAAAAACATTTTATTGGTTGAAGAAAAATTTAATGTTTGTTAAATAACATATTTATGTTAAGGAATTAACATTTATACATAATAAAAAATTGTATAACGAAAGTAGTTCATGACTATCAAAAAAATGCCAAAATGATCTAAACGAATATCAGAATTTTTTTATATAATGATACATCAACACATATAAAAATAAAATGATTTATGTTAATATTTAAAATTTTTGAAACATATTAATACCATTTTATTCCACATCTATTATTTCTCGTACATTCAGTAAGAAAAGACATTACGAACTGACTATGGAAACCATATAAAGCACACAACTGATACAATGGAAATTAAAAATCATTATTGATAAATGGGTGGAATGATGTAATAAAATGATAATATATGGTGTAATAAAGATGAATATACTTCTTTAAAATAATAATAACATTGTTTTAACCATTATACTATGGGTTTTAACACATTTTAAATAATATGAACATATGATATGGGAATTCTTAAACCAATTTCATTCATTGGGTTAACCTTATTCATATTTGATTTTTTCATGATAAGATTATTTGTTGTGTAAATTTTTAATATATTATGTGGTATTATTTGGATTTAAATTGATTACACATATTATTTTTATTTTATAAATTCTCTCTTCAATGATATTGTATATGTAAGGGACACCTCTTAAAAATCCTCCATTAAATTTTTATTTTTAAAAAATTCAAAAGTATTGTTTTTTATGTAGTTTTCCATATTATTTCATTATGTTCTTATTCATGGAAATTGTTTACATTGAAGGTTGAGACCTATATATCACTTTAATTAAATGGGTATATATAATTTGGATGTCGTTTGTATGGTTAAACCAATCATAACTTTGATGGTTACCCCATTAGGTAGACATGAGGCATACATTTTAAGGTAGCCATCATTGTTACAAATCAAAAGATAGTAGCGTGGGTTACAAAATAAAGTAATTAAATTCTCCCAGATATTTAAATGGTTGTATTTATGTTCTCTATGTTTTATGAAAATCTCATATTTCACAAAGTAGGTATATAATACTTTATGATTAAGAATTATGTCTTTATGGAAATGATTTCATATACTTATAAGTATTTATAGACTAAAAGTTTTTTCATTCATATTTTTGAGAACCTGATTTTTTACATGTCTATGGTTCCTTTATATTTATGTCTAAATTTTTTACTTTAGAACTTTTATGGATTCCTAATGAGTTAGTAATGGTTCTGAGGGTGTCTAGGGCTCGTTTGGAGCTCAGAACACCACTTTTGGGAATATGGGTCAAGTTGCATTACTTGTACACTATTAGCACATGGTTTTCCTAACCATAAAAATTGTGTTTTTCTTGATAGAGACACCTCACATGATTGGTACATGTTTGTTCAACCTAATTGTGAAAATTTCCCTTCTTTCTAGGTACTCGTTTGTGGTTTTCACATTATTAGACCAAACCATATGGAGGGTGTTTTTTTCAGACATAATAATCTTGCATAGTTTATGCATAGTTTTTCAAACTCTTCAGGCAAGCCATGCAAAAGCTAAATTTTGGGTAAATTTTTCAATTTTTCTCTTAATGATCTATGAAGCCACCTCTTCTTCTCCAATTTTTATTCCAGTAGGATTTACTTCCATTTTCTCCCAATTGACGATTTTTGAAGACCTACTCAAGGGATCAAGAGATATCCTTCATCTGAAAACCAATCAAGCTTTTGTTCATCACGTTGGATGCACAATGGTATGTACTCAAGTCTGTTTGATCTATTCTCTTTCTCTTTCTCTCATGACCTACGTATCATTATTTGATAATTTTTAACCTCTTCTTAGATCTAATATGATCTGAGGAAAATCATTGGTTGATATCGGAGGAGTATTTTCATATAACCCTATGGTCAATGGTCTAAAATGTGTCAATAATGTTTTTTTGACTTGGGAATTGTCATGTTGGGCCCACTGATTTCATCGGGTATCATTTATTAAATTTATATGCCATGATTATACATGGTAGAACTATATGGTTGTGCTCTTTCCAAATATGTGATTATTTGTTAGAAGTTACACCCACAACTCAATCCACCCCTAGTCGAAGGTTAATCCATAGTTGGGTTTTTAATATTTTGAAATTTTTGAGCCACCGTTCCGGTGTGCCCTGGCTTTACATTTCTAAGGGTAAGCTTTTCTATATTAATTGGCTTGATTTATATCATTAATTGTATAATGGAACGTACCATGTATACATACCACTTGATCCAGCTAAGGTAATTACTTCAGATTGATTGTTAATGTGAATGATTAATTGGTGGCATATCCATATAATCCCATACCACAATAATGTAAGGTAGTGAAATGAACCTTGAATATGGAATATGCCTTTAATGGATTAAATGGTTTCATGTTATTTTTCCCTGTCATTCTAATGAAAGTCGTGTCTTGAAACAAATTAATTGATAAAAGGGTTCCATGATACAAGTTCAATTAACACTAATTGAAGGAAAGGCTCGAACCAATTGAATTATTATATGACTTCACTATCAAATAGTAATGGCCTCACTCTAGATACACTAGGATTATAATTAGATAATTCCATGAGCACTCAGAACCCCATTCTAATTGAGGGATACAAATTTATTAGGTTGAGACCCACCAAGAACCCAATCCATTTCATAGATTTGGATGCCTAGTATAACACCATAATATTCCACATGTATTACTAGATAATTCCTTAGAAACACTCCGTCGATCTAGGATGCATTGGATACACTCCTTGTATCCAAATTTTACAAGTAGGTTCCACGTATAAAACCCATCGGGACCGGTATTTTATTATCCTTGCTTTACCTTGGATGCACTCAATTTACTTGGTAGGAATATCATTGTAGAATTTATTGGTTTATACTCATTGGATTACACTCTTACCTCTTATATAGACTCACATAATAGTGAGTTAATATCTCATGAGGCAAATGTGGACTTGGTTACTACCTTTGAACTTCATTTTTAAATATCATCACAGGTTTCCTTATTACATGTTGGATCTTTTATTATTAATAAAATGCGACTTATTGATAAATTTGTTAAAATCATGTAAATAATTGGTTACATGTTCCGAAACTGGTCTAGGGATGAATCATGTACTCAGGTATTAAGTTACATTATAATTATTTACATTAAATATACTTTCCTACAAATGTTTTTATTCCATTACATAGTCCGGATGTTATAGAAACAGTTGGTGGTGGCCCACTGAGATTTATCTCACACCCTCCCCTGGTACCTTTTGGTAACTGGAGTAGATTACATGGTTTTAGGTGTTGAAAATGGGAATTATAAGTCTTCAAACTGTTGATTTATTTATGTTTTTGATGGATCTTTATAGCAGATAACCAAGACAGAGCTCTAGATACTTTGGATAGTCTTTGATTTCATTTATACTATTATGGAAAATATTATGCATTTTGTCTTGAATCTATGTTTTTCTTGTTTTCTAGTGACAATACTTATCATCATTTGTTGTTGTATTGTTGAATTTTGTTTTAGTTACACAGTTATTATTATCCGTTGTTTATATATTCCCATTATTGTTTTCCACTATTACTTAACGTGATTCTTCTAGTGACCTATTACGTGTATCCACTATGATACACTTTGGTAATGAGGACCTAGTCTCCCAACAGACACACCCTAGTCCCTCACAGCAAGTTGGCAGCTTTTGTGGTTCGGGGAGATGTGACTGAGGTCATGTGGCCCACTGGTCCTGGGGCACCTATTCAGTGGAATCTGGGTCTAGGTAGACACAATGAGGTATCAAAGTGGGTTTCTTTTCTTACTTTACTTTTTGGAGAAAATATATTGGAGAATAAGAACACTTTGGAATTGGTCATAAGACATGATTGGGCATTGTGAACCGATATTTAGGGTAAAAACCATGTTTCCAAAATTTTAATTTTCATTCTACTTTTTCATATTACAAAAGATATTATTTCACCCTTGGCTGACATAAATGATGTTTGATGTTGTGGATTATTAATATGTTTGGGTATTTTTTATCCTTGGCTTGATAATAATAGTTTAAGGATATTTATTACATGAATCATTATAAACACCTAGAATTCACATATCATGTATATTCCCATGCCATATAGGTGAATTAAACGTCATTCCATTGCAAGATATTCCTGTGATTGATGAGTGATGATGTGATAGTTATCTTATTCGTGCGTTTCTCTTGGTTTTGATTGACTGACTGCCTATCTCAATTAATGAGGTGTATGGGCCCACCTAGGTTGGGAGAAGTAATTTACCGAGTTGATCAATTATAATACCAATAAATGGGATTCGTTTCTAGTGATAGTTTTATGGGAACTTATTCCCATGTTCATGAATGTTTCCTATGCATAATGTAGTTCATCCATGGTGCTTCATGGCTTGAACCTACGATGGCTGATCTGACACGTGATTTCCAATAGAAACATCCACATACTTAATCGAGGGATGGTGGTCACCAAAATACTGATTCATGGTTAGAGGCCATCCTTTATATCATAGTACATCTAGAAATTCCCCCAGAGTGGAGAGTCAGGTTTGCTACATTCATGCTTTGGGATTCGGTCAGGCGTTGGTGGGATGTGGTTACCCAGGATGATCAACATCAAGGCATAAAATGTGATGACTTAGAAATTGTATTCTATGATATGTTCATTACTCAAATGATGAGAGTGGATAGATATAGAGAGTTGACGCATCTTGAGTAGGGTTCTATGTCTATTATGGAGTATTCTATGCATTTTAAAGTGTTGAAGTGCTTCATACCACTTCATGTTGGTGATGATCATTCAAGTGCTAGACGATTTGAGGAAGGACATCAGTATGAAATCCGTATGTAGGTCAATGTATTTCTCCTACCTAATTTTTTATTATAGTAAATCATTCTCTTATCACTAAGAAAAACCTGAGTGACAATAATAGAACCGTGTTTATGGGATTCGTTCCATGATAGGACAACAGTTCTTCTGGTGGAAGGAAACGTTCTCTCGAGGATTCTCATCAGGGCAGAGATAACTAGAGAACATGTTTTGATACCTATTTGGTGTGTCATCATTGAGGATGATGGGGTCATTTTATGCCTTAGTGTGATTGAGACCAACTAGAATGTCGGTCTTGTGGCCATTTGGGGAATTTTTAGTTTTTTTATATGAGCTTTCCACCAGCATCAAGTGGAAAGGGATATGTTCCAAATCAACCTTGATGAGAAAGTCAATTTACGATGCATCAGGCTGGAAAATGGAATAACACTTGTATGTCTAGATAAGGAGGAGGTTGTCATAGTGGAACCTAGAACCCTAATCACCAGCATCCCCAGTAGATCTGTCTTGATCATGGTATCAATCAATTACAAAAGGTCGTGGATCAGGTCAATTTCATGAACTACAGATAATACCAAAAGATCATGCTGCAAGACATTCTACAATACGAGGTATTATTCTAGTGACATCTACTAATTTATCTACTATGATTGTTAAATTCCCATCGAACTCTTTAATCTCTAAACCCATTTAGTAATTTCTCAGAATAGAGATATAGTATCACTATGGGGTAATGACCATAGATAGGCTGTTAGGGGTATGAAAAGAGGGAATACACTAGTGTTTGGACTATACCATTAAGGTAGGTAGTTACTCTTTATTATGGACCCTCTTTGTCCTTAATATGAGGGCCTTATATTTCATTCCTGGAATGGAATAGTTGGTTCACTATCATAATTTTGTACACATCTATCAATGGAGAGTATATTTTACAACACCAGAGGGCAGTAGTTATTTACATAAGGGTGAGTGGGATGTACAAGCTAGTATATTTGGGTCATAGAGTCATGTTCTATGTGGATTGATATCCTAGATGGAAAATCTATTCATAGAGGATCAACGTTTATGTGAAGATGATTTTTCTCTAGTATTGTTTCGTTTCCAGGATGTATTTCATAATCATTTTTCTATCCTACCTCCTGAGAGAGTGGTAGAGTTTACAATTGATCTTGATCATAGAGTGGATCCAATGTCAATTACTACTTATCAGATAGAACCTCTAGAGAATCAAGATCTCAAGTAGTAATTAGATGATTTAGAGTCCAAAGTTTTTATATGGAATATTACATCTTCATGGGATTTTCCAATTATTTTTCACCAAGATGGATGATGGAACCTTACTTCTATACGTGGATTATAGAAATTTGAACCAGATTACAATCAAGAACTTATATCCACTTCCTCAAATAAATGATCTATTAGAGCATCTTGGAGGAGAATTGGTATTCTCTATGATCAACCTAAGATCGGGTTATCATAAGGTGTGAGTCAGACCCCCAGACAAACCCAATACTTTTTTTATAGAAGCTTTGGTCTATAAGAGAACCTTGTTATGTAATTCAGTATTAAAAATGAAGCTTCCATTTTTATGGAATTTATTAATATGGTTTCTACCCCTATTTTTAATATTTTTTCATGGTCTTTGTTGAAGACATCTTGGTGTATTCTCTCACTCATAGAAACCATGCCAAACAACTTTATATCATTATCATTAAACTGAGATAGGGTCATATTTATACCAAGCATTCTATGTGCCACTTTTGTATTGACAAATTCAAATTATTCGGTCATATTATCAAATAATCAAGACTATCCATTGACCCTAAAATGGTTAGTGTTGTAGTTTACTGGGATCATCACAATAATGTGTTTGATATATAAATTTTCTTGGGACATGATGGATATAATAAGAATTTCAAACAAAATTTCACATGTCTTCCTTCTCCTCGTACTGGTCTTACATGTAATGGTGTCATGTTCACATGGTCAGAAGAATGTGATACATCCTTTCAGAAGAAGAAAGGCATGCTTGAATCATCACCTATTCTAAGTCTTCCCGAGATGGGTATAGGTCATATTGTCTATTTTGATGCATCAGGCATTGGCCTAGGAAAAGTATTGATGTAGGAAGATAGAGTCATTTCATTAGGATCTCGGCAGCTGTGGAATCATGAGAGAAATTACCCAACGCAGGACCATGAGCTAACAGAAGTTGTCCATGCCTTACATTGCTGGAGACAATATCTGTTGGGTGAGAGATTTGTGGTTTAAACTAACCAAAAGAGCCTCATGTATATATTTTCTCAACATAAAATGAACCTCAGATAGTGTTGATGGGTTGAATATATATAATCCTTTTATTTTGAGCTTTCTTATATGCCTGGGAATGGAATTGTAGTTGCAGCCGCAGTAAGTCAAAAAACTCAAGAATAGGCCATATGGAAATCTAGTTATGAATTGAAGTTAATTGCACTCTTTTTTGAGCCGCATCTTGAGTTCAATGATAATCAAAAGAAATATTACATATCATCCTTTCCAATTAACACTTCCCTCATTGGTAGGGAGAAGTGTAGAGAGTTTTAGATCCTGATGTCTGGGTTTTCCATGAGTGTATCTCCGGAGATAACCCGCCTCTGGATTGGTATATTGATAGATATAATGTCTTGCATCTACGTGGGCATGTCTAGGTTCCTATAGATATTAGAGATGAGTTTATGAATGAGTATCATGCTTCTCAGTGGGAAATTTATCCACAAATATCTAAGATGTATCGAGATATATAATGAACGTATTGGTGGCCTGGGATGAAATTTCCGATAGTAGGCATTATTACTAGGTGTTCCACATCAAAGTACATGAAGGCGGAGCACCAAAGAGTTGCAGGATTATTACAGACACATCCATTCCCTGAATGTAAATAGGAAGATGTTGCTATGGATTTCGTAGTTAGCTTACCTAGGTTGCTGAGTGGTAGTGATTGTATCTGGGATGTCATTGACAGACTAACATAATCAGGCTACTTCATTTCTATTTGGGAGACTTTCTCAGTTGATGATCTATGAAGACTATATTTTCGTGAGATCATATGTCTACATGGGGTTCCATGTATTATTGTTTCAGATTAGAATACACATTTTATATCATAGTTCTAGAAGGTTTTAAAGAATTTTATGGGAACAAAGGTGCTTCTATAAACTACTTTTAACCCTTAGACCGATGGAAAATCAAAATGCACGATACAAGTTCTAGAGGATATGCTCTGAGCATGTGTCCTTGATTTTAAAGGTTCTTGAAAGAAGAATATCCCTCTCATCTAGTTATCTTATAATAACAGATTTCTGGATAAAATTCTGAAGGCTCCTTTTCAGTCCTTATATGGTCAGTCATTCGGTTCACCGTTGTACAGGATAGAGGTAGGTGATGCAGCCCTAATAGGTCATCATCTCATTCAAGAGACTTTAGAGCTTGTTTAGTTGATTAGAAAGTGTATCATTACTGCTCAGTATAGAAAAAAATAATATATCATTCTCCATCGATGACTTCATGAATATGAGTTCAGTGGTGATTTATTTCATCAGGTATCACCCAGTCTTGGGAATAAATGGTTAATGAAGAAAGTAATGTTGTCTTCATGTTATGTAGGGTCGTTTGAGATTCTAGAGAGATTCGGTCATGTAGCCAATCAGTTGATTTTACCTCACAGGTATCGTGCCATGCATGAAATCTTTCATATTTCCCCAATTCTCAAATACCATGCCCACCCATTTCATTCTTTTGATCATAGGGAAATTGAGTTTGATTTTGATTCTACCTTTGAGTAGTATCTAGTATGCATCGTCGAGCAAATCCCAAAGGCTCTCCAAGGCTGGTGTATCACTCTAGTGTGGGTGATATGGCAACATGGCTAGGTATAGGATGACATTGGGAAGAGATAATCCAATGTACATGCCCAATGTCTCAAGTTGTTACCAGACAATGTTTCTACGACATTTGAAGACGAACTCAGGGACAAGTTCTTTTAAAGGAGGACGACAGTAAGAAGCTAGTTGTTTCACTGAGGAATGGATCCATTAAATTGTAGTCTAAATCATTACTTTGGTAATTGAATGGATGATTAATGAGATGGAAAATATATGGAGGGTGTTGGGGGATTTTTTGGATCTCAAAACACATCTTTTTGGGAAAATTGGACAAGAAATATGTTTTTCCCATGATTAGCACATGATTTTCAAAACAATGGAAATTGTGTTTTTCTACACAGATCTTCCTTGCATGGTTGGAAAACGGCCATGCATCCAAACTGGGTAACGTTTCCTTCTTCCCAAGTACAAGTACATGGTTTGTGAATAGTTAGACTAGACCATGTGGAATGTGTTATTTCAGATAGAACCATCTCACATAGTTTTCAAATGGTCTGTCAAACATTATGGACAAACATTGCATATGAAAAATTTTGGGTCAATTTTCTATTTTTTCCATTAATTATATATTAAGACACCCTTTATTCACCAAATAATAAACTAGTGGTATTTACCCCCATTTTCAACCAATTGGATATTTTTTATACCCAATAAAATGATTAAGAGATCGCCTTTATCAAGCAATAGATCGAGCTTCTATTCATCATGTAGGATGTGAAATGGTAAGTACTCGAGTCTATTTGAGAAGTTCTCCTTCTCTTTTTCTATTAACCTAGTTATCGTGGATTGAATATTCTTCACCTTTTCATAGGTCTTCTTGGATCTAAGGAAAATCAAGGGTCGATAAAAGAGGAGTATAGTCATACAACCCAATGGTGAGGGGTCTATAGTTTATCCCTAAAGTTTATTAACTTCTAAATTGTCATGTGGGGCCAATCAATTTTATCCAGTGCAGTTTATTAAATTTTTATGCCATTATTTTACATATAATAACCGTATGGTTGTTATCTTACCAAATATGTGATTATCTTTTAGTGGATACATCCACAAATCATTCTACCCATTGCCAAAGGTTAAGCCTTTTCTGAGTTTTTATTTCATTGAAATGATTGATCCATTTTTGGGGTGTGCCTTAGCTTGAACTTTCTAAGGGTAAAAATTTCTATATTAATTAGTTTGATTTATATCAATAATTTCATAATGGAAAGTGCCATTTATGTGCACCACATGACCCACCAAAGGTATGTTCTTCAAATTGATTGTTAAACTTGAATGATTAAGTGGATAAATATCTGTAGAACACCTTACCGCATTAATGGAAGGTATATGAGTGAACCTTGAATATGGGATATTCCTTAAATGGATTAAATGGTTTCAATCTAATTGGCCTTGTTAAACTATTGAATGGAAAGACTTCAAGCAACTAACATGATAAAAGTGTTTCATGCTACTTGGAATATTCACACCAATGGAAGGAAAGTATTGAACAAATTGAATTATTATATGACTTTACTATAAAAAAGGAATTTACTGACTAAATATTTCATTCGATTCTGATTAGAAATTTCCTTGAGCACTCAGGAACCCCAAACTGATTCAAGGATAAAACCTTCTTAGGATGATACCCACCAAGAACACAGTCCTTGTATTAGATTTGGATGCATGTATACCAATATAGGATTCCCCCTGTAGTACTACAGGGTGATTGGATACAATCATTGGATCTAGTATTCCTTGGATATAATCCTTGGATCTAGCTATGACATATAGGTTCCATTGTTAATGCCCTTCAAGCCCAGACTTTTCATAGCCTCATTTAACCTTGGATGCACTTCATGGACTTTATAGGCATCTAATTGTGGAATTACTTGGACTATGATCATAGGAGTACACTCTTAACCCTTAGATAGACTTAGATACTATTGAGTTAGTTGTCTTTGAGGCTTATGTATCCTTGGTTACTACCTTGTATCTTCATTGTAAAATATCATCACAGGTTTCCATATTACATCATGAAACTTTTACTATTATTATTAAGTGACTTTTTGATAAATTGGTAACAATCATTTAAAGAATTAGTTACATGTTAAGATACCATCCGAGGGATGAATCAGGTACATGGGTATTTAGTTACATTATAATACTATACATTATATATGTGCCTTAACACTGTTATATTTAATTACATGGTCCAGATCAGATGGACACCATTGGTGGATCTCTACTGAAATTTATCTCACACCCCTTATGGGAATTGTTTGGTACCAAATGTAGATTAAATGGTTCTATGTGTTGAAAAATGAGAGTATACATCTTCAAACATAATATTGATTGTTTTTTTGGTTGGATCTTGATTTCAGATGACCGAAATAGAGCTCAAGATGTTTTTGATAGTCACTAATTTCCTTTATACTTGTGTGAAACCTATTATGCATGATTTTATATATCCATGTTTTTCTAGTTTTCTGTTGACAAGACTTATCATCATCAGTTTTCATGTTGTTGAATGTTATTTAAGTTACATTGTTACTATTATCCCTTGTTTAGATATTCTTATTATTTTTTTCCACTGAAACGTATCATACTTATACAATTTACCTTTGTTATGTGTATTTGATGTGAAACACTCATGAAATGAGGGAATAGTCTCCCCATGACCACACCCAATGCCCCAAATGCAAGTAAGAATATGCTTTTATTCGGGGAGATGCAGTTGAATCCATGTGGCCCACTGGTATCAGAGCACCTATTAAGTGGCATCCAATTCATGGAAATCAAAATATTATATACCTTACTACGATTTTAATGCTCATCCCATGTTTTGAAAATTTTGACATAGGGTGTAAGGATGGTTAATAGGAAATGAGAATCCAACATGAATGTTTTACAGTCTTTTCATGAAATGATTTCATGTTTTATTGTAAAAATATTTTAAAAGAAATATATACTAATTTAGTTATCGCAACTTTTTAATCATGTGGGTTGATATGTATTAATTATGTATTAATTTTCTAAAACTCTAAACTAAAAATATATATGGATTGTAAAGAAGTTAATTCTAAATTAATTTACTATATTATGTAATGTTTAAGGATGAATCATTATATTTGGTATCAGAGCACGGTTTAGATAACTTTAGTTGTTAGAATGATGTTAATAGAATACCATAAATCGTTTTTACATTATTTTTATGTTGAAATGTTATGTAATTTAATGACTAACATATTTATTCATCTATGATATGTCTGTTCAAAATGGTTTTCCTCCGTAGCCTGCAGTCCCGTTCCCCTCCGGCCAACCCTCCTATGGTCAGAGCACGTGGTCGCTGGATTAAATGGCTTCCGCCGACAACTAGATTTAAACTTAACACTGATGGATCATGCATTGCGGGAGCCATGAGAGGTGGCTAAGTGGTTCGCAATCCAGAAGGGAGTGTTTTCCTTGCTTTCACGGTGCACTATGGCGATGGTAGTGCTCTTCAAGCAGAGGCAAATGCAGTTCTCACGGGACTGAGTCTTTGCAAACAGAAGAATATTGCTCCTTCTGAGGTGGAAACAGACTCAAGGATTATTTATGATTCCCTGCTGGGAAGAGGTGCCACCCCCTGGTCAGTCTTATACAGCGTTAGGAAATGCAAACAGCTTCTCAACAACCAGGCTCGAGTCACCCATACCTGGAGAGAGGGGAACAAGGTTGCAGACTTCCTCGCCTCTCTTGCAGCCCCAGGATCCTCTGTCACTGTCCTTTCCAATGCAGCCTCCCTTAATCCGGAGGGGGTTAACCTTATCCGAGGGGATGCCCTCGGTCTTCATTATTTCAGACCCCCCTAATTCAGGGTCCTCTGTTGTTCCTTCCCCCTGTTTTTGTACTCTTTTCCTTTTATTAAATATTTAATGTTTTGTGTGTGTGTGTGTGTGTGGTTTCTAAAGGATGGATTGAATCCCTTGAAAAACAATTTAATGGCATAGGTTGTTTAGGTAAACAAAAGGTTAGTCATTCCATTATTATTTTTAATGGTGTACCTGAAAAGTGGTGGTAAATGGCCATGAATATCAGGGATTGTGAAGTGATCGATTTTGGGGAGTGTAATGAATTCAAGAATCTATTCCTTTATAAATATTTTCCTATGGTCGTTAAATGTAGGATGGAAAATAAATTCATTTAATTGATGAAAAATGATGATGATTCAGTGACCATGTATGAAGAAAACATCATCTGATTGGAAAGGTACACTTCAAATCTTATTCGGGATCTTGATAGAAAAATAAAACATTTTTAATCGGAATTGAATCCAATATATCAAATGTCATTGTATTCCTATTAGTTCCAACTTTATTAAGAACTTATCTGATATGCTGACAGGGTAAAAATGGAGATTTATGATGATCACATGTACTTTGAAAACCAGAAGAAGAATAGGTCTAGATCGAATGAAATGGGTAAAAATCAATCAAATAAATCAACAGCTAAGAATTTTTGGATTCTAGTTTGTGAGATGTGTGGTAAAAATCACTCTTAGGAATGCCTTACTAAAACTGGTAATTATTTTTGATGTGGTAAGTTTAGACATATGGCCCAGTATTGAAATGAAAATTATCTTAAGAGTTATCTTGATAAGAAAACTATAATGTGTTTTAAATTTGGTGAGATGGGTCATTATGCAAATATCTTCCAAAAGAAAGATATAAATGATCAAATGCTGCCAAATTATAAGCTGAAAGGTGTAGTTAGATCCTTTGGGACAATCTCAACAAATTTGGATTCTTCCAATGAAGTGGTATCATATTCTTTGTTTTTTTACTCATGTTTTTGTAATGTCTTGTTTGATACGGTGTCTACACATTCCATTATTTCTATGAAATTTGCTGGTAAATTGGAAATTTCACTCCATGAAATGAGACTAGAACATACATTTAAAACCCAATTAGAAATATTTTTGAATAAAGGAATTATAATAATCTTCGGTTTGTTATCTTTGGAAATAATATGCATAAAATTGTTTTTGTTTTACGCATAGTATAGTTTTACATCATTCTAGGTATAGATTGGCTTTCTGTTTCTCATGCTAAGAGTTACTATAGAGATAAAGCAGTTGTTTTTTAGAAAGAGTATCAATTTTTGTACAATAATGAATCTATAAAATAGATAACATCTTAGGAATATGAGAGACTATTAAAATATCGAAATGAAAATTATCTTTCTCATATTGTTGAAAACAAGATAACCATTCAAATTAATGATGTTCCAGTAGTAAATGAATACCTGGATATTTTTCCTAATGTGTTTCATGGTGTTATATCTGATCGACAATTTGAATTTAATATTGACTTGGTTCCCAATGGAAATATCATTTCATAAAACCCTCATCAAATAGATAAATATGAACTTCTTGAATTGAAAAAATAGTTGCATGATTTTATTGATAAAATCATCATTCATCCTAGAATGTCACCATGAGGTAATTCTAATTTTTTATAGAAAAGAAATATGGTTCTAGGATTGTTTTTATTTATTATATATCATTTAAAAACTTTTCTTTTAATAATAATTATCATTTTCATCATATAAATGATTTATTTGATTAGGTATATGGTGGTCAGTAATTTTTTAACAATAACATGATTTCTGGGTACCATCATCTAATAGGGAAGGAGGGAGACATCCCAAAACATATTTTTCTATTAGATATGGCTATTATATCTTTTTTGTTCCCTTTGGATTGAAAAATTCATATAATGTATTCATTAATATTATGATTAGAATATTATGTGAATATATGGATTTTTTTATTGATGATATTTTTTCCTTTTAAAAATTAATTAGGATCATGAAAAAAAAAATTAAGGATTTTCATACAAACTCTCAATGAAATTTTTTTTACGAAAAACTGAGAAAATGTGATTATTGGTTGAAAAAAAATATTTTATTCAGAATATTTAATTAAGGATGGAATAATAGTTGGTACTGGAAAATAAAGTGGATTATAAATAGAAAAAATCTAAAAATGATACAAAGATTCATAGTTTTCTTGGATTAGAAGGTTATTACATATGGTTTGTTAGAAACCTCTCATAGCTATCTAGCCCACTAACTAAGTTAACACAAAACAAGGTTAAATTATTTTGGATAGATGAATTTGATGTCTATTTTCAAAAAATATGAAAGATATTGTTGAATGATCTAGTTTGGGACATGCCTTCCAGAAATGGTGAGGTTTTAATCTATATTGGTTCTTCATTAAAGGGACTTTGGGGTGTTCTATTAAAGAATAATCAAGTAATGGATTATTTTTCAAGACAAATGAAACCCCATGACTAAAATTATACCACTGATGATTTGGAATAATATGTTGTGGTTTTTACATTAAAAATTTGGAGGCATCATTTATATGAAGCAAAATGTGAAATATATATTGACCATAAAACTCTAAAGTATATATTCACTCAGAAGGAATTAAACATGAGATATAGAAGATGAATTTAACTAATAAATAATTATGGTTTCACAATCAATTAATATCCTAGAAAACAAAACAATGTTGCAGATGCCTTTAGTCAAAAAACATAAATCATCATTATCCATATTATGTTTGAAACTATACCCAATGACAAACGATTTGATGAATTTTTTCATGGATGTTGTTGGCGGAGAAAATTTCATTGTTTTTTTAGTTGATAGTGGAGTCATCTCTCTCAGATATAATTATGAAGACATAAAAGGATGAAAATGATTTATAAAAAATGTTTTATTGGTTAAAATGGGTATGTTTCAAGATTTTAACATTAATAAATATTAGGTTTTAAGATTTGGAAAGTGATTATTTGTTCATTATGATTCACAGTTGAAGAAATATTTGTTGTGTTAATCTCATATTTCTCCATTTTATGTTCATCATGGAATTACAACAATGTATAGACTATTGGGAGTATTACTGGTTGTATGTAATGAAGAAAGATATTGTATATTTTACTGTGAAATGGTTGACATGACAAGAGGTAAAATCTGAGAGACAACCACAAAAGGGGAAGCTTCATCCTTTACCAATGCTATTGTAGAAATGGAAAAATATATCCACTGACTTCATGGTGGGACTAACAAATACTCCTCAAGGTAACAATAAAACTCTAATTATTGTTGACCAACTCACTAAACATACACATTGCATTATTGTTCAAAATAATCACCCTTTTGGGTCAGTATTCTCAACTATACCTCAATAATATTATCTTGTTACATAGAGTTTGACTTTCCATTGTATATGTCCGTGAACCCAGGTTCACTTCTAAATTTTGGAAGGGCCTTTAGAAGTCGTTGAAAATATAATTAAATGTAAACACTGATTGTCATCCACAAACTAATGGATAGACTGGTAGAACAATATAGTCAATGGAAGATATGTTGTGATATTGTTCAATTGACTATCAAGGAAGTTTGGATTAACATCATTCATTATTTGATATTTCTTATAATAATGGTTTTTATTCAAGAATCTAGATTACAAATTTTGAGGTATTATATGGGAAGAGGAGTCAATATCCAACATTTTAGGACAAAGTAGTGGAAGTGAAGTTTATCGGTCCAGAATTCGTAGAGGTAGTGGCTGAGAAAGTGATGATGATCCAGAAACACATGAGGAAAACTCAAAGCATAATGAAAATTTATAAACAGATAATAAGTAAATAATTATTCATCAAGATTGGTTATCATGTTTTTCATTAAACCTTACCAAGGAAATGTGTTATGCAGTTCTCTATGGAATTAATGTTAATTCCATGGTTCATTGAATCTTATGAAATCCTTGATAATGTTGGACTAGTCGCCTACCGAGAAGATTTGAATCTGAGTTTATCTGAGGGACACAATATTTTTAATGGTTCAATGTTGATGATGTATGTGATAGATTCATTTCATGTTTTGAGGCCAAAAGTATTTCAGTTAGAAGTGAATATTTCTTATGAAGAGAAACCTGTTTATATTTATGATTGTAGAGAGAAAGTATTTCAGAATAATGTAATTCTCCATGATAATGTTTTGTGGAGGAACTACATGATTGAAGTAGCAACATGGGAATCTGAAAATGTTTTGAGGGAAAGGTACCCTCACTTATTTAATAATTAAATATAAAATTATGATGATGCAATTTCCAGAAGGTGGGGAGAATGTAAAACACCATGGAAGTACAAATAATTTTAATATAGAATGAGATGCATGCAACACTGAGTCTCTGTGAAACAATAGTTTTTTATTATAGTTGTTTAAAAAAGATAGTTATAACATATCCATTAAACATAAATTTGATGATCCTATGAATTGAATTTTGAAAAATGGATATACACGATTGAAAATATGGTATGAGGACTGTAATAAATTTACTTATACAGATTGGTTAATGGTTCATGTGTTGAAAAGATAAATATCATCTAAATGAATATATAAGTGATATGATGAGGAAACCCAATAAAATGGATAGAAAGGAATCGCAAACTAATTCCCCACACACTAATGCATAATTCATAAGGAGTATAGAGTCTATGCCAACATGTTTACCAATACCAGGGTTAATGATGAAAATAAGAATCAATATCATTAAAATTCAGCGTATAAAATGTAATCCAAAAGAATCATAATTAGTGAAGTGGGACATTAAAATTTGGATGTGAAAGGAAAATATATCATCCACTTAAGAACAAGAAATGAAAAATTTTATTTCAGATTTACCAACTCATTTATATCTTGGAATTTTGTTTAAGGGAATTTTATATTAAATTATAAGTGAAAATAAACTATTATGATGATTACATCCCACGTATAAAAATCCTCCAATATCTATTTGTGGTGTAATTTGATTCTAAAAAACCTTATTATACCACCTTTAGTATAATTATTTTTGATTTTGTTCATTAATTGACTCTTTCTAAATAATGTTCTATAAACTTTTAGGATATGTAAATCGCATTTCATAACACAAATCAACCTATGATCGACAGTGCAATGATAACAGTGACCTTCGTATAGAAATTTATTCTAATATATGGGTGTTAATGCCCAAAAATGAGTGGTATTTGGCTCAAATTGTTATGAAAAATATCTATATAAAATATTATCATTGTATTTGATAATTGTTTAATATATTTTATATACTATTTTATATTATTATCACATATTTATATGTATATTTTTCATTAGAACTCTTACTTGGTGTTATTCCTATGCCACATGCACTTTATAAAAACACCCATTATAATTGAATGTATTAATGATGATATTCAAGAAAATATATATAAGGGTTTTATGTGGAAAAATTTTCACTATGGGGCTCACTATCCCTTTTTTATAAGAAATATATATCAATCTATCACTTAATTTATGATCATGAAGTTAACAACATAATGATTATTAAGAAGTAGTATCAACCTAGTATTTTGGATTTTTTTTATTAGTTGTTAGGTGCTTGATACTTTTCAAAACATTTACCTTCAATCGTGGTATTACTTGTTAAGGGTTTAAAAAAAAATTTCTCATGTTATCCTATAAAAGAAGAAATTATCACATTAAATTCATATTTATTCCCTTATAATTAATAAATTACCATATTAACATTCTTTAACGGATAAATTGAGTCTATAGATGTTACCTCAACTAATTAGTGGTAGTATATAATGATTTTATTCTCATATATTACACGGTAAAAGAATATCATGAGAATTATTTGGGGATTGTGATGCAAAACATGAGGGAGGAGAAAATTTATTCCAAATTTTTAATGTTTCAATTTTATCTGTAGAAAGCATCATTCTTGGGTAACATAATTATAAGAGAGGTAATATTAGTGGATCCTTAAAGGATATCAGTGATAAATGTATACCTTAGATTGACCACTTTATCTACAATATATAGTTTCCAACGATTGTAAATATATTATTAAATAATTTTCATTAATTTCTCATGATGTTCAAATCCATTGTACATATTAATTTTTAGTGGATTCAAGTTCCTACATTCAAATTTATGTGATGAAAATTTCTAAGAGCTGAGGAGAAGTTTGTTCCCTAAGACTGTATTAACATTACCGTGAAGTGGAGAACGGTTTGTAATATATAATGACACATAAAAGAATTTATTGGGATTTATCCTCAAGTATAATGACATGGTGATATCTTATGCCTCTCATCAATTAAATATTTATGACAAAAATACCCTAAGAGTGATTTAGAGCTAAAAATTGTGATATTTTCACAGAATATATGGTGACCTTATAACTATGATAAAAACTATGAATTATATAATGATAATAATATGATAAATTAAATATTCACAAAAAAAATTTACTCATGATTCAAATTAGATGGATGGGGTTGCTCATTGACTATGACTGGTTGATAAATTTTCACCCATGGAAAGAAAACAAGTTGTTTCGTGCTCTTAGAATATAATATCATGCTAACATTCAATTATTATGTAAAAATAAACCAAATAATTGTTTATATGAAAATTATAGACATTGAAAACAATATGGAATATGAGAAATTCTATCATTTCCAACGTAATAATCTACCATACATTTATGTAAATATCTAAGAATAATATATGAAGGATATTGAGTTAAGGACGAAGGTTAGAAATATTATAGATTTTAACATTAATAATTATAGTAATATAAGGAAATTGGAATTAATATTTTTTAAATGAATAATGTAATAAAAAAATTATATTTTATGATGTACATAGGTCATCATTCTTTATCTGTCCTAGCAGCACAAATATGTACTAAGTTATCAGGAATCAATTTTTGTTGGAAAACATGAAGTGGGAGGTTATATATTATGTATCCCAATAAATATATTATATCATGTTAATGAAAAATTATAGAAATGTAATAGGATAATGATAAAATTTATTATATAATTATGGAAATGGGATAACATCAATATGAAATTGATTATTATACTTCTAAAGACTACATATATTCATAATTCCATTTTAGTTTAATCTAATCACCTTATAATGTCAGTAGTATAATTTTATAGGATTTATATGTTGATCAAAATAAAATGATATAAATATATATGGTATTATGTCTTACTAGAGTACCAATCTATAGTATATCAGATTGAGTAATTTTGTTTACCTTGATGTTTTGGATATGTCTTTAGTAAGAATAATATATAATGAAACTCTTTAAAATTTTATATCATCCATTGATTTGTGTTTAATATAAAATTACAATTAAAAATATAAAGAACTTTTTTGAGGTCATGTCTAATTAATTCCAATGTTGGTCGGGATCATTGGCTACTTCGGGTAATGATATTACATCAGAACAGTTTCCGTTCTTGAAATGAAATGGCACATATATGGATTTGTATGGGAAGAGGTGCAGAACACCAATATCGTTGGATGAATTTGGAGAGGATAATGTCTTTGGACTCGATATTACTCAATAAATAATATATAATATTCATGAAATAATTTATCATTTAAAAACTATACAAACTAAATAAAATATTTTTTTATTATATTTATCGATATGATCTATAGTTTGATGTGACACATAAGGTATTCCACCAAATATCACCTTGGAAGTGGATTATGATATTTCAAATGAATGTAATGTTAAACCCTACAATCATTGAGGACTTCAAAATTCATCCTCATGTGGGATTGGAAACATGTCATCTTATACTTCCATCTATCTTTTCACAATAACAAGATGTGTTCCATGGATCACATTTTAGGAACCACATATCTAACCATTCAAATTTAATAAAATCAAATGTTGTACAACTAGAACGTGACCTATCTCATAATGAAATTTTGATATTAATCACAGATCATGAGGATAATGTTATACAAAACATGGACACTCAACTTGATACAGTTTTATTGGGGAATCATAAATTATAGGAAGAAACATTTGAACCTAAACACATAATGAAGTTGATGTACCCTAATATTATTATCAGAGTACTAAATTTTATAAATTAAAATTAATTTAAGGTGGGTATAATGTACCACCCTAGGATTTTATTATATCTTTTTCCTATAAATAAATATCATGTTGACATTATTTTTCCACACATAAGACCAAACTAAAATGAATTATGATACATTTTATTGAGATAAAAAAAATATAAGTTAAGACAATTATTTATAAATCATGAGAAATTTAATATGAAACATCATTAATATAATTATCATAGGGTTAGAATTCCATGTATTTAAAAATACCATATCTTAATGATCATGTTTTTTAAAATATCATCACCCTATTTGAAAAAATGGTAATATTATATAGAAAATATAGATATAATAAACATGTTGAGAGGGTAAATAATGATTTTTATTAATAATTCAATGAATGTATTTAATAATATATATAGGAATAAAATGTAACTACTATATATATGGTCATTTGAAATATGGTCATTGGATATTTAGTCATCAGTAAATGGTCATTTGTTATAGGCTTATTACGTGTATCTATTGGGAAACATGTATAATTGAAAATAATAGAATTATGGTAAGAAATAAATTGATAAAAATGTAAAAATATTTATTATAATACTAATGTATTGACAAAATCAACAGTTTAGAAGATGAATTTTTTGTTTTAATAGGATGTGGTTAAACATATTTGATATTAAAAAATAATATTTTTTGAGGAACTATTTTATTATTTTTACAATATTAAATTAAATTGATCACTTTTTTAATGATGAATATAATGTAATTATTTAAGCAAAAAACAAATATATGGACACTCGTTTGATTTTTAATTAATCCTAAATGGTATTAATGAAAAATAATGTTTACAATATTATTTTTCACTGAAATGGTTATATATATATATATATATATATTCTGTTTTCATTTAAAAGTTAATTAACCCATATATAGTCATTGTGTAATATTAAATTGAAAAAAACTCATTTTAAAATTTGTTAAATGGTTTGATTTCATTTTTATGAATAAAAATAAGTTATTGAGGTAAAAAATGATTTACCATAATAATGTTAAACAAGGTAAAAAGGGGTAAAACTAAGTGGTAAACCCATAAATTATCATAAAACCCTATATATAATTGTATAAATGAGTTATTTATCATCCAAAACATTAAAATCTAGATTATTTTGAAATTTATATCTACATTTCTTTTAAAATTACTACATTATATATTATGGAATGAATAATTTTGAAAATTCTACTCAACACTCACCAATAAGAGGACTCGTCCTATACAATTCCAAAACCAAAAAAATTACCTATAAATAGAATATATTACTATATACCCTCTCCCAAATAAATTTCATATGTTTTATATATACTGGTTCTAATAAGGAATCCCAAATTCTTCATTATAAAGGAACTCATGTCGAGAAATAGAAAATTTAACAAGCATATATGTTATTATCCAAATTGTTGAATTACAATATCATCAAAGAAATTATAAGTATCATTCTAAATTATAATGTGTGTAAATTATCATCATTATGATTCTCATAATATTATAAAATTATTATATAACTCTATAATTTTACTCATTCATAAGTCTAAAATTTTCTAGTGTGGGTCGATTTATCCACCCACCTAAACAGTGTTATACCATATAAAAACATTTCACCATGAATAAGGATAAATACATTAATTATCATAATATATGATATAAATTAGTAATATATATCAATAATATAAGTTTTTAAGGATGAAAAGAAATTAATTTTCATTTTATAGTAATATATTGTGATTAGGGAATTTCCCAAAAAATGATTGTCATTGATTCCATTCTAACAAACCATACAAATTATTTACAAAAAAAACCTTTTAAATCATACATAATTGAAAACAATTTATTCGAAACCCTTTAATTATCTGGTCATTATTAAATTTGTACTATTTAATGGGGACCCACATCATCATCATGAAATAAGTTTAAAATAATGAATATTTCTAACATCATATAATTAATGTAAACATTAGATAACTAGTATATGTGTATAGAATGATTATAATTGAAGATAATTAATGGTAAAATATATGAATAAGGTGTTTATATATTTGTTTAAATTTGTAATTTTTATTATATAGGATTTTAATGAACTTTTGATGATGATAAGTGTAATGTCAATGGTTTTCATTCCAATCTCACATTGAATTCAATATTGTAGTGATTAAATTTCCATTGGGATAAATTTTAGGAAATTTATCTATAAAATCACATATTTTTTTGATCATCTAGTAATTCATTATTTTTACAAGTCAAATACCCTTTCAATTTTCATTTTGGTTCATATTTTATCCGATTATATGATCTTAAAATAAACTAACCTTACCTCTTCTTTTGGGTCCAAAATATTATTCATACATGTCTATATTAAGTATCTATTATGGATGTAATTATCTATATTTAAATTATTTAATAAATTGTTTCTATAAATAATTTGGATTCCTTTAAAAATTATTCTTCCTTTCATGTTATTTTATTATTCATTTTCTAAAAAATTCGAATCTTCCAAAGTGTTATTGGGATCTTATTTATTAACATTTTTTGCATGAATATTGTTTCTTAATTTTAAAACCATTTTCATAATGAAGTATCATATTTAATTTTTCATTATTATTAATTTTAATATATATTTTTTTAGAGTAATTTTTTTCTTTAAAATAATAGTTATTAGTAGAAAAATATATATCCTCTTTTTTCAACATAATTTTATCATAATCTAATAAAATGTTTTTTAATATATATCGACATAATTTATTATTTCTCATGATTTGAAAAGGATATTATCTCATCATAATAGTCACTGTATTTATTTGAATCCATCTTCATTATGTAATGTTATTTTAAATTTTCATTACACTTGTTTTTTTCATAGGTTAATTATGAAATGACGGAATTATGAATACATTTAGGGTCATTTGTCACACCCAAATATGGTTTACCATTATTTTTCTAGAGGATTCATTATATCCGAAAAATGAATATGGAAGTTTTTTATATCTCATTTAATTTCATTTATGGGGGTTCGAGTGGGAACACAAGACACTATGGGACTATGTACACTCGTTTATGGGAATAGGGAGTAAACATAATCCATTACGTCTCCTTGTCTAATATATAGTTATTGTCTTGGCATTTATCCATGACATAAGGAATGATTTTTTTTATATTTTTTCTAAACTCATATTTTATGCAACATACCTTTTTTATATTCTCATGGCTCCTAATAATAGGTTCTTATTTCCACTCTAATATAACTCTTGACTTATATTTTTTCTAAAACCCTTATTCTGTGGTTCATGTTTTGGGATCTATGATTTATTAAATACTATAATATTATATTATATATAAGTATATTGACTATTTTCTCATGCCCACATAACTATCTTTTTCTCACTTATGTACTTTTATTAGAATCACTTATATTTACCCTTACTAAGAATCTAAGAATAGACTTTATTTTATTTTAACCACACATGTTATAAAAGATAATATAATGTATGATATGTATAAATGATTTAAGTTGAGAAGACTATTTCTAGGATATATTTAATATGTTATAAAATGATTTTTATGTATATAATATCTATATAAATTAATCTAATTGGTTGTAAGGTGTGATTTATAATATGAAGTACTGAATATTCCAATAAAATGACGAAATATATATGTATGTTGTTCTCGTATAATCTAATCCCAACACCCCATGTGACTACAGATGATCCTAAATGAATAGTAATTTATATCAAATAACAATTTTAGCTTTTATTGGATAAAATTTTTATTCCCTTAGTGTTAATACATGGAAAAATAATAGATTTAGAATAACCTCAGAATATTATTTTCTCTTATCGATTAGCATTAACATGGATGTTTCAGATAAAACATTAAATAATATGTAGAATATAATTTCAAATAAATTTAATATTTTTTAATTATTAATGTGTAATAACCATTATTTTAATATTTCCAATGTTCTAGTTTATATTGTGAATCTATTAAGAATCATCATCAGGAAGAATTTGGTTCTAATAATGAAGATGATTGATCTATTGAATTAGTTTAAAACCTAAACTATTAGGTTAAGGATTTAAAAATGAATTTTTATGTTATTTTTTCCAATCATATATTTGAGATAATTCAATAAATAATGGTAGATAACACATAACTGATAATAGTTGTGAAATATTATATAATTATTTGGATAAGAATTAGTAAGAGTGAAATAGTCTCACCCGTATAGTTAACTCTAGATAACAAGTTGTAATTTATTTAAAGAAAATTATCTTGTAGAAAAATTTAAATTATTAAATTATATTGATGATAAGGATTCTATAATCAATTCATCTAAAGATGATATTTATGCTTAATAAGAAAGTAAAAATGATGTTATTTGTATCAAATATAGATAATTTGAAATCAATGTCAAAAGGGTAATGGAGAATGACAATTCTTTATAAGGAATCAACAAATAGCATGATGATCATGTTTAAAAATATTAAAAATCAATGTTAAGACAAATTAAAATTAGTTAAGGATAGGAAATATATTCTCAATGTGATGTGCCTTGAATTGGTAGTCAGAACTAAAAAATATATAAATAATATGATGTGAAACTTCCCATACTAACGAAAAAATAATTGTTCTCATGAATACATTTAAAACGCTTTATGTTTTTATAAAAACTCACCCATGTGGGAAAAATCACTTGAATTCATCATTTGATAAACCAAAAATAAGCTTAATGCTAAAAATGTAACTCAAAGTCCCATACAATCATAGGTTTAAAATTAGAATAAGGAAAAATACTGGAGTATAAAAAGTGAAAGAACTAAATAAACATGTAAAAGGTGTCTATTAGTATTTATATGAAGATAATTTCCCCAAAAGGAACTCAAAATTTGGGTAAATATATAAAATAAAAATAGTCTAAATATATTTTTACTTCCACTATTATAATGTGAATGAGTCTTATAAACCATTGACAGTGTTGATGGATATTTTAGCACAGGGTCCTTGAATTTTCGAAGAACCTGTTTTGTTATTAAGATCATAAAAGTCTGATACCTACTGGGAGAATAGAAGATTTAAATATAAGACATAAAAAAATGAAATTTTCATAAAATAAGTAGATATACCACAGAATAAAATATTTGAGTTTCTTGATAGTATTTATTAGAACTTATTACATATGTTTATTGTTATATAAATTTTTGGTATGTACCAACCATGTGGATGTATTAAGATGATGTTAAGAAAATACAACATAATTTGAAGATATATATACATGTAGACATTTCTTTTTTAGGGGATAAGTTAATAACTTTTTTTCCAACTATACCCAAGAGAAATTCCATGATTTTTTTCTCAAAAAAATGAAAGGTATACTTCAAATATTCCTGTAAAGGGTAAATCGTCGATGAATTTAAAGAATATATGAAATCTAATGTTAAAGGAAATAATACATAATAAAAAGAATTAATCCTATAGAGGAATAGTATGATCAGTTTTGTACAAGATACCTCTAATGGAGAACTTGAAATTTTTTCAAATAATGGTAAATAAGAATATAATATAGTTATTTTTTTATTGTGAAAATAGTTTATACATGTATATAAAACATTCCTTAATTTGTTTTAGGATAAAATGAGTCATTAAACTATAAAGGGAAATCAATAGTGTCTTTATATTCTAAATATTCTTCTTTGAAAAATTATATGCTCAAAAATAATGATGAGAATGTGACTAAATAATTATTAACGATTTGACAAACCTATTTATTATTTTTCTAATAAGACATATGAAGCTAAAAATAATGGATGTTCTTTTCTTTATAAACTAAATATGTTTGTACCAACTAATAATAAAAATTAAGAAGAAAATAAATATAAGTTTACAAAAGATTCCAGGACATAGGAAATTAATTTTAAATATAGAATGAAGATATATTTATATTTTATAGCTATAAAGAAATGATTTTTCAAGTTGAGATACAAATCATTTCACTATTGATCTCATTAGGGAGCTATTGAAGGACCACCATATTCACATGAGTACATCCTTTATATATAAATGAATATAATTAAAGGTGATAAATGTATATAAGAGATTATAATGTTTGTTATGATTTTTATAAAATAATAATATCATTATATCATTGAAAATATATGTTGGTATAATTTTTTTCTATTTATTGAAATAATTTTCAATATCTCTATTAATATCAAAATTATACTATTGTCATTAATAAATTCATATTATTAACAAATATAATCATTCAGGATGAAAACCATTTAATATCATCACATAAGGGACACATTAGAAGTGAATCATCCCACATTTTGAAATTTCATGGTTAAATTATCAATTATTATAAAAATTTATAAAAATTATATCCTTTTGCAAGTTGACCCCATTCTAAAAAACTATTATTTCTTATGATAAAAATTGTTACTTTGGGGATTGTTCCTTAAACTAAATAATGAAACTTATTGATCATTATAGTGTAATGATTTAGTGTTTCTATTGTAGATGAGTATAAGATATGGATTTCTTGGAAAATATATTTTAAAACCACTATTCTTTGATTGAAGAGTCTGTATGCCACTGTAGAAGTTCTCTAAACAGATTTTTTTTCTAAATTGACCACTCCTGTTTTCCATACCAACAATCAATCTAGAAGAGGAAAATGATATTAGTTTATGAAAAATTTCTAATAAAAATGTGGTGTCACCATTATCTCATGCTAAATTGACTAGATCTATCAATAATGGAGAGAAAAATAGGGTAAAAGATGGTTTATATATTCAAGGAAATGGAAGAGAGATGTAATATTTTCCCATAAAAATATTTATTTTTTTTGTCATTTTTGAGGGAAGGAAGAATTTAGGGGGAAAATAATACAATAATTACATTTTCCTTTAGGAAGTAATTATTGATATTTAAAATAAAAAATGGGGATATTACAAATAGGTTTGTGTTGGTTTTATTTTTTTAACAAGCATGTAATTATATATATTATAATGTTTTAGGTGATAAGTGATGAATACTATTATTGATGAAGATGAAAATTTTTCTCATATATTATTGAAAATAATATTGAGAAACTATTATCTTAGAAAACCTAATAGGATATATTATTGATACCAGTTACATATATAAGGATTTCTAAGATAGTCTAGGGAAGTCAATGAAACGTATTGATTACTATCATATTAAATTTTAAAATTAATTAATAGTTGAGTTGGAAGTGAAATTTTCTATACTATCATTCGAAATGGATTTAAATATGTTATAATAAAAGAGATTAAAGTATGTAAAAAAATTCAAATGAACTGGAAGAAGTGTGTAAAAACTATAGAATTTTTTTTAAATATGGTTGTTATTTTCAGTATTAGACTACTCTTGGGTGAATATTTTTGTACATGATTTTATGTTTAATTTTAAAGGTAGTAATGTTATAATATAAATACTCAATATGATAACAAAAATTTTATAAAAATGATTTGTAAATAAGATAAATTGTTTTGATATTATTATAGTAATTTTTAAACAATATTAATGTCTTTCATGACATTTTTTATTTGATTTTATTTTTTTAGAAGTCATTAAGACTATGTAACAAACTAATTTTTAAATAATATTTACAGATCACATTTTTTAAATAAATTACATATATTTTGGTGTGGAAAATTAATTTTCTAAATTTTTTTATTAATGTTTTACGAAAGGAAAAAAGAAATTTTCATCACTTTGGAATATTATAAAAAAATTTAATGAGTTAGGTACTATTCAATTATTGGATTTGGAGGATTTTATATCTTCTACATTCCTAGAATAAAAATATTAATTATATTTTATTCATATGATTGCATATTTTTTCCCAAAAAAATGAATTAAATTTCAATGGTGCATCGTATGTTAAATATGAGACTACCCTTAGTTTCTTAATATAGGATTTATTCTAGGAGGGGTATAACCTTTATATGCACTAGGTGTTTGGAAACATCCCTTGGGATAATACCCTTTTTATATTTAATTAATTTATTATTCAATTTTCAAATTGAAAAATAATTAATATCCCTCAAACAGTGTGTCGTACGACAAATAGGATACCACCATTAGGTTTGGAATGTCGGGATTACCCTAGGAATGGAATTATATTAATGAGCATCATATGTTTCTGTAGATAGAATGCGAGGATAATAATATTTTTTTTAAAATTTTCTTATGGGAAGCTATAAAAAAATTAATAATAATTTTATTAATATTATTATTTGTTTAGATTACAAAAATGGAAATATAATTTATCAATTAATGGTTATGTTATAGTGGACATAACGATTGGTTAAAGTAATTAATGTGGTATTATTAATTGTTAAAATTAAATGAAAATTTGTATATAAAATTAATTTATTATCTTTTATCAGTATTTAATGGATATTGATTTCAAGATGATAATGATGAAAATGATGAGTTGTTTTTAATAGTAGAAATAATAATAATATTTTTTATTATTTTTAATTTTGTAATATAACATTGAAGAAGTATATATATATAACGTGTATATATATGTGTTAAATAAATATAAATATGTATATGAGTGGGTGTATATATATATATATATATTATCTATGGATTTTAATGAATGAATGATTAAATGTTAAAAAAATGAGTCTGATTGAAGGTATACTAAATGGTGGAATTAATAGAAGGGGATAAAATTAATAATGAAAATAAATGATAAACTGAGTTCATCTTTGTAGTGTGGTGGGGTACATAGAGATATATGTGGTGGAACCCTTAACATGAAACCATCTCTCCATTATACTCTTTTATTATTTTTATTATTTTTATAAATTGTGTTATTCGAAATAAAATTAAAGGAGGAAATTATTATTATATAAATGGAATTTGGGGAGGATTTCAAGTTGCAATGTTTTCTACCACCTCTCAATGTCACCCTCTAATTACCTCTCTCCTCCCCCTCTCTCTTTCTATTCTTTTAATTTTATTTTTATTATATTAAAATATATTGATCATTGATATCTCCTATAATATTGATCGGATTGATACACAGTCAATGTCATTGGGTTCATCTGAAAATTTATATTTCTAGAAAAATCTATTTTTACTAAAGAAAGGTGGTTTTAGTGGTACAATTAATCTTGGATGTAAACCGTTATCCTCGGTCATCATCGCACCTAAATTAGGAAGTCCTTAACATTGGTTCTTGTTTTATATATGTTAATGACATAATTTTTAGCATGAATATGTAGCCTTACGATTATCTTGACATTAGATCAAGTATTATATTGCTAATTATCATGATTACAGGCATGTGTGTGTGTCTTGTCAGATCTTTGTTTTATGTTTGATAACACGATGTGTGTGTAACAATTTACCTATTCTTGTGTTTTTTTCATATTGGTTATGAATATTGTGATTATGATACTGATTGACATGATGTGACATTTTTTTTTATTTTCATTTCATATCGTTTATAATGTACTTATTTTCATTGTAGTTGAGCATGTAGGTTTGGCCTATTTGGTTGGAATGTGAGATGTGACACATTTATTTGTTGACCTTGGATGACATGTGAGATATGACATGTGATTGATGAAATGAGATATTTTATGTATGTTTGAGAATATTCTATGAGTGCAATACACCAAATATTTGGCTAGTATATACATTTGGTCTAATACAGTTGGTGTGATGTGTCACATACTTCTATCATATCCTCCATGTAGGATGTGTACAACATTGGTATATATGTTAGATTTAGTGCATGCTTTAGGGATATCCATCGAGAGTGATATGATTGACATTAGTGGGTATGTACATGGGCTATCCCTACCATCGAGAATGTCTCATACCTGATTTTGGGCATTTCCATAGAAGAGATGTGTCTTGATGGTTATCAATGGTCCATTCAGAATAGTACCGATGATGGTATGTTACACTCGGTATGGTTCTGGAGAATGTAGTGTCAGTCCCAGAGGACCTGGAATGTGATTTTTATTTTTATATATATTGTTTTTATATATATACCATGTTTAAATTCTTTTTGTACACTTTTATATTTTATGAAGTATTTTAACAGTCATTGGTGGTGTCTTGTTGAGTCTTGTACTCACACCCTAGTTGGGTATTACGGTGCACCTATAGAATTCATGACCAGAGACTCGTCGAAGTGAAAAAGTCCTTATCGTATATGGTTGAGTATGTGAAGCGAGAGGATGTGGTCATTGATTGAAATATTTTTTTCAGGAAATCTAATGCCATAATTATTTATCATATTTACCTATACCTACAATCCTTGTTTTGTTTCATTTATTGTATCATGTATTATATATTTTAGTTTCATCATATATTACTCTGATTATATATTTTATTTATATAATTTTTGTAATTAATTTTCGATCTCATGACATGATACGAATCGTATAGTCTCTCAATGCTTCCACTTGAGACCCTATATGATAGTAAGAACCCCATTGCATATGGGGAGACCCATATAAGGTCGTGTGGTATTCACACTCAGAACCAATGGTCTGGGTCCAGATGTCTCAAAATGGAGTTAGAGTATCGAGGTTAAATTACTTTTTCATTCACTTTTCCTTGATTTGGGATATGATAGACATGATTTAGAATGGTTGAGACTCGATAAAGAGTATTATGTGTATGTACAATCAAAACTGTATTGGGGACCACCTAGTTTCCATAAAATGGGGTGATTATTTTTTCTATTTATCATTGATTAAATTCAGCTTGGGTGATTCTGATGATGTTGATATGTGATTTATGGATTTTTTTTGCGTTCATGAATCATTTTAGGAATGTAGGTGCACATTCTATGTATACCTATTTACTATATTAGATGGAGGCCAAATAAATAAATTCATATTGTAATTATGATACTTTGTTGGTGTATTATTTCAAAAATTCTTTTATTTGATCATTTCTTACTCTATTCTTGAGCATATATATATGGTTTTGACAAACATGTAAAGGTTGGTAATACAAATTTGAATTGGAAAAAATCATTTAGTGTGTTTTATTCATTGATCATGAATGGTATTAGAATGATTTGATTGGAAACACCTAAACTGGTAGTAAAAATGTTTTAATTACAACGGTTTTAATAAAAAATGTTTTAATTTAAATTTAAAATATCTTATTGTGTATATTAGTGGTTAAATTAATTAATACACCTATTGAGGACGAGAATAGTTATGATGGGGAGAAGTGTAAGATCCTTATTTTTTAAAGTGATGTTAAAATATTCGTTTTGATAAATAAATTAGATGTATTTTGGTGTAAAAAATTAACTTTTCAATGCTTAGGTTTATTGTGGATTTATGAAAGGATAAAATCCATGTTTAGCAATTAGGAATAATATATGAAATATTTTGGTACTTAGGTTCTCATTGAACATATGATTCTGAGGCCCGTAGACCCTCAACAATGATAGAATAAAAATTATAAATATATTTTATTAATAATTGTGTGCATGTTTTCCAAGGAATGAAATAACATCCAAATGGTGAGTGGTATGATAAATATGAGACCACTTTTAGGTTCATAACATGAGTTTTACCCTTGGTAGGTTTTATCTTTTATGTGTTTTAGGTGATTGGAAAAAACAAGTGTGACAACACCCATTTTATATACAATTAATTTATTATGTTATTTTTTAAAATAACAATTAATTATAACCTCTGAAATGGTTCAACATGAGACAAATATGAGAACAATGTTAGGTCCAAAACACTGGGTTTACCCTAAATGAGTTATAACATTTGTGAGCGTCTGATATTTGGTCATATTGCACACAAAGGTAACAATAATTTTTTTCTTAATTTTTTTCACGCATATTTTAAATAATAATAACAATATAATTATTAATTATTTAAATGAATAAAAAAACATCGATAATTAATGATTGTGTTACGGTGGTAATAATTTGTTACCAAAATAATAAATTTGGTATTATAAATTGTTCCAATAAAATGATAATTTTATGCTAATATTAATTTATTAACTATTATTGGTATTTAATGGTAATTGTTATTAAAATTTTATTGATTAAAATGTTCATTTTAATAATAATAATATTAATAATTATTTTTTTATTTTTTTATTAATTTTTTATTTAATATTGAAGAATATATATATAATGTGTGTGTATGAGTTAAATATATATATATATATATAGGTGTGTGTGTGTGTGTGTCTGTATTTTAATGATGAATTTTATTTATTGAATTGTAAAATGTGAAATAATTGGGGTAGATTGAAGGTATAATAAATGGTGGAATTAATAAGAGGGAATAAAATTAATAAAGAAAATAATTACTAAAATGAGGATACACTTTGTAAAGAGGTGGGGGCATGTAAAGATATATGTGGGGGATAGCCTATAATGAAACCATATCAACATTTTTCTCTTTTAATGTTTTTTAATAAATTGTATTAATTGGAATAAAATCAAATGAGAAAAAAATTATTATTTAAATTGAATAGGTCTAGGATTTCATGTGGCATCCTTTTTCCCCACCTCTTAACTTCAACCTCATACACCCTCTCACCTCTCCCTCTCTTATTTTATTCTATATTATATTATTTTTATTATTTCCAGAAACATAAATCATCGACATCTATTAAAATATTGATTTTATTGACTAGTCTTCAGTGTCATTGGGATTGATTCAATATGAAGAGTTTTAAACATAGTTCGGTTTATTAAATTAATATGTTTTTCTAAGTATTGTTAAAATTATAATACAACCCTCCTCATTAGTCATCATTAAACCTATAGTAGGAAGTCATTAACATTATAAAATGTATTATATGGGTTATTGATGTTATTTCAAGCCTGTTTTTATAGATTTACGAAGGTATTGACATTAGATCATGATCAATATATGTTATTGTCATTATTATATGCATGGGTCTGTGACCCATGAGACCTATGTTTGATGTTTGATCGCATGATGTGTGTGTTTGTAACCTTTGACTTATAATACCATTGTTTCTTATAGGGATTTTGATGACTATTATTATGATAAAAATTTACATTATGTGATGTTTAATCCGTCATTTTCATTATGTATCATATATAATGTATTTTTCTTTATTACAGTTGAGCATGAATGTTTGACAAATTTTTATGGAATGTGAGACATGAAACATGTACTCATTGACATTGGATGATATGTGAGACATGAAACATGATTGAAAACATCCAATATTTGATACATGTTCGAGAAAACCCTCCAAGTGGAATATTTATGACATTTAGGAGGCATGTACATTTGGTTTATTCTAGCTAGTGGGATGTCTTAAATACTTCCGGGATATCCTTGAACTGGGATGTTTTCGAATTTGACCGGAATGTGAGATACGACACATGCTTCAACAAAATCAATTGAGAGGGATATGTTGGACATTGGTATGTAAGTACATGGGTTATCCCAAACTATAGGAATGTGTCTACCATGCTTTCTGGTTATTCCATAGAGGGTATGTGTTATGCTGGTTATAAATGATCCATCCATAATTGTTCCTATGCAGGTATATTTCTCTTAAAATCTTGTTGAATCAAGTAGAGAATTTCCATGCATACTATATGTGTCTGGTACTTGTGTGATAAATAATTATTTTGGTATATATGTACCCTTATTAAATTCATGGAATACAAATGTATATATTATTCCCTATTTTTAAGGGTTGTTGGTAGTTTCCTAATGAGTCTTTTACTCACAGCCTACTCTGTCATTTTGGTGTGCTTGTAGACATCATCACTAGTGACCCTGTTAAGGGGAAAGGATATATGGAAGATAGTTGAGTAGGTGATGTAAGAGATTAAATTTATTTCAAGATGGAGTTTAGTCCGGACATCTACTACTATAATTATTTATTATATTTTTCTATACATGTGATCCTTATTTTGGTTCAGTTATATTATCATGTATTTCATCATTCATTTTATGAATTTATTAATGTGATTATTTATTTTATTTATATAATGATGTTAATATTTATTAGTCTCGTGACTTGATACAGATGGTATAGTATCCCCATGGTTTCACTCTAGACTTCACTTATTGTCATAAACCTCTAACATTTGGTGAGGAACACTTGAGGACATGTGTAATTCAGGCTCAGACATGGTTGTTCGGGTCAGGATGTTAGAGACCATTTTAAATGAGTTGGGATAATTCTAGAATATATAAGTAGTGGGTAATTTTTGAAAAAATGTATATTTTAAGGTTTATTTCTAAAAAAATATTTATTTCATAACTTTATATGATTCACCTTATACTCCATAAATTTTACAAAATTTCAAGTGATAAAAAATAAAAAAGTCATAAAATTTGTAAGTTTGATCGTAAACATTGTATGGATGACATAAATGTAAAAATAGAAGTGGAAAAACACTAATATTCACTCTGAAAAATCTTAAGGTTCTTTCCTGAACATCATATATATGTATCATATGGTTCATTGAAAACATTTTAAGGTTGATTAAATACACATTATGGTTCCAATAAAATCATAAGGTTTATTATGGTGCTTTATAAGGTTCCATGAATTTTCATATTGTTCTTTCTAGAGGAAAATGGAATATTTTAAGGTTTTAGTGAATTTTCGAAAGGTTAATTTAAAACTTTTTCGAGTTTATATAATCTCAAAAAACATATTTTCATTAAAAATATGGTGAAGTTATTTAACCTTATTGAATCATCACTACTAGAAAATTAGAAAAGGCATTTCTTGGCCCTAAGTTCATAAAAGGATTTGTATGGATCATACTCTTTATCAAAATTTTAATTCATAATATTATACAAAAAAAATATAAACAATAAATATATTAGATGATGTTGAACCAATTATTTAAATATAAAAAATTGATTCTTTGTTAATATATGATTCAAACCATGATTTGAAGAAGCTTAAATCAATAGAAAATGGGTTGATCACTATTCCATTAATTATGGATTTCTAAATGTGGAAGATAGAAAATTATTATTGGTTGTCAAAGATAATGAAAATATTCTAGGAAATTATAGAATAAATAATATTTGAAAAAAAAGTGATGATAATTTGAATATTCTATATAGAATTTTATATAAAAAATGTTTTTATAATTTAGACATAACATTTTAAAGATCATGAAGTGAGGTTCTCTAAAAATAATAATTCATGATGGTTCTTATGTAAAAAATTTATATAAATTCCTAGCCATAATGAAATTATCCAAAATATAATAGGTGTATTATAATATTATTTTTTTACCGTATTAGATATTCATTTATTTTTAAGACATTTATGGAATAAAATTGAGAAGAATATTCTTGATCATGGTGGAAGGATAAATAGGAGACATATTATGTGGAGATAAATAGAGAAGAAATATGACAATTGTATTCCAATACATTCATTGTATATATAAAGTTTATAAAATGAATATTGAAGATTACATAAGCACACCCAAGTAAATACCTTGATGAAATTTATAAAATATTATAGAGATACACCCATGTGATAAAACATAAGAAACTAAAATGGAGGATCATGTTATCGATATTTTAGATGATTTCTAATTTAAATGCATAAAAATTGTATTCTAGGATTTGTGGATATAATATTGAATAATAAAAAATAGAAATAGATTCTCTGCGTTAAGAATATAAGTGAACCTGATGGAGACATAAAGTAGATATACATTAGGGGAATAGATGAATATAAATAATCTAACTTAATTTGATTGAATATATATATTCAATCAAAGTAGAATAAGAAATATAAGAACACTTGTAATACTTTATATTACATAATCTAGAATTAATGATAAATAAATATGATGAAGGATAATAAGAAGTAAAGGGGGGAGGATTTTAGGTATGATAGAATGCATGAAATTATATTGACAAACCATTGGAAGTCTGGATTCTTGAAATTGGTGATCATATTATGAACAAGATCTAGGAACAAGGATATTTATAGAAACTAAGTTAAATGTAGTTATTATTGATAAAAAATTATATTTCAGAGAATTTTTTAGGAAAAGGATTACATAAGGTCAATATAATAATATCATAAATATAATATTGATAAAATTTTAATAGGATTGTAATAAGGTCCTTTAAGAAGTTTTGGTCGCAGAATAAATAATTTCATGAAGACTACGAGAAGTAGTATAATGTTCCAATTGAGACATTATGTTATAATAATAGGGACGTAGAATTCTGTCATTTCCAATGGTTTCCTTTAATGCAACATCCAATAGTATAATCTTTTAGTGTAGGATTATACATTCTCAATCCAAATTTTAGTCTCTTTTAATTACCTAATGATATAATCTATGTCTTAGTGTGAACAACTAATCACATTAAAGAGTAAATAAACTCAAGACCCATACATCTTGATCAAATTAAAAAACATGTTTTATATTTTTTAAATAAAAAATTGAAAATATATAGTCTATTACATGTGTGAGTATATTTTCGAGTATAGGTTTTAGAGGATTACATACATTCCTTACCAAATACCCATGTTTACACAATAAATAAAAAACTACTATTTTTGGCTCCAGTTGTGCTAGCTTCATAATTAATAAAACATATTCAGACCATCAAATGATCCAGTAAGAAACATTTTAAAATGTAGACTGATCATAAAATTACCCAGTAATGGGGTTTTAAGAAACTGTGACAATGCAATTTATAAATTATGTTTAAAAAAATTTATTTTCATTATTTATTTAAAATATAAAACATTGGATAATTACATTCAAAAAATAATTCTAGTTAAATAAAAATTAATAACCGTAGAAAATAATTATCAAAACCCATTAAAAATACATATAAATTTTAAAAACTAATTTATTTTAAAAATATAATGGCTTTTGATATATATATATATATATATATTCATATAATTTTCATAATAAAATAATATTATTATCTTTCAAGAAAAAATATTTCCCAATATCAAAAGACAGATCCTCATAGAAACTTAAAACATTAAAGGATGTATAGGTTCTATGCTTCTTAGCGGTTTGGGTTCACTGCCCAAATCCCTATCATGTTTAAAAATTCTCTGTACTTAATTTTTCTTAAATATATTTCATCTTGACCTCATTTTATTTTTCCCCGGACTTTTAACATTTTGGAAATATGACAATAAATAATTACATATGAATTTATATATGTATAAATATAAGTACATATATAAAAAAACAAATGAAAATGAACCACTTAATTTATAGTAACCTAATCTCATAGTAACAAATTTTAATAAATCATTCTTGGATTATTAATGATATACATATTGCATGGTCGTACATATTCATGTTTGTAAAATCCATACTTTTAAATGAAAATTTTCCTATAAAATTAAATCTTTTACATTTCAAAACATTTTATTAATTTTTAATTATTTATCTAATTGATTATTTATTAATAGTGAATAAATATTTTCCCATTAAGTTAGGGTATGGTTATCTCTAATTTTAGACCATCTTGATGATTATTTATGAATATTAAAATCATATTTTCATTTACATAAAATATAAAAAAAATATTTTCTCAATAAAAATAGAGATTCAAATAAAATAATATAGTAGTTCAAAAATAATTATCTTCATATAATGAAATATAAATTTGAAAATAATTTCCCTTATTAATTTTAAAACATAATTGCATAATAAAAATAGTTATATTATTTAAAATATGAGTAGAAAATAGAACGTTATCTTTCACACATAAAATATAATATATTTTAAAGAAAACACTACTACCCTACATATATGTTTGAAAAAAATTATTATATATATATAATAAAAACCATAAAGAAAAATTATTTAAAAAAATAATAGATGTTGAAAAAAATTGACCATCACATGATAAGAGTTTAAAAAAGAAATAAAAATCGATTATATATGTTTGAAAATTTAAATAAACCATTATATTATTGGATGGAATAAATAATTATAATTCCTACCTCCTTCATGAATACATGAACTAAGTGGGAAAATATTGAAAGAAAGAATAATTGTTTGCATCGTGGGATTATAATCCGTGGAGAGAGGGTTCATTCTAAATTTATATGTGTGTCTGTGTGATTGTGTGTGATTTTGGACACCATAAATGTGAGGTTAAAATCTTGAAGGAAGAGTTGTTTAGTAGGAGTGGAATGTGGAAAATAAAATAGTGCATCATCTATCCAAGAGGTTCCAAGATGCATTCAAATTTTTATTTTCTTTGGGAGATATGTTGGGATGGGAGATACATATTTATTTTCATATATATATATATATATAACATTTTGGTGGTAGGATAATACCTGAGTTTAACTTCATTTTTTAAAATATATTTATCAATTTATGTCTATTTTGTGTCCTCTCCACACCTCCCCTAGAAAGTGTCTCCGAATCAGGATAAACATTACCGTTGGTATAAACATGGATGATTCATGTGGTCGAGAGAACATAAAAGGTCATTTTTTGTTAGTTTGAGGGTCCGAGACCTATTTATAATGAAAAATAACCAAGGGAGTTTTGTTTTTTAGGTAATTCTTTATAAGTTGAAACAGTGAAAACAAATTCCATGCGAATGAAGAGATAAATAATATGAAAATTTGGAATAATTTAAAGAATAAGATACATGGGAAGATCAAACTACTAATGTTCAAGTAATTGGAATGTCACAATATAACTAATTATTTTAAATTTAGGTGAACATTACATACAGGATGTGATCCCACATCAAACATTATGGGGTTCTATATATACATTTATTACTATGTATGGTCAACACCATTCAATATGGCACTAGGGTAGGCACCTGAAACACTACACACATACATATAGGGATGGTTCAACCTTCCTAAGCTCCTCCATGGGTGTATGGGTGCACCACTCCCCCTAAAGCCCTATGACCACCACTAAATCCTTGTGTGGTTCTGGGTTCTCTCTCTTTCCCCTCTTGGGCTAGCTTGGGGTGATCTTTCCCTCATGAGTCAACCCCCAGGGGTCCCATTGGTATGGATTAGGGATCCCTTAGTTATCCTAGTGGCATGATAATTTTTTAAATAAAATATAGTTATAAATATCTATAATGTTCCTATATTTATCTAAAAATGATAGTAATTTCATATAAATACTTATATAATTATTGGAATTTATATTTATTTTAAGAATATATTTATTTAAATTTTATGGTATTCTTTCTAAAATGTTACTTATGCATATGATATATTATTAAAAATAATTTATTTTTTACTTAAACAACAACTAAATTATTGTTTTTAATGATATCTATTTCAATTTTAAAAAGGATTAACATAATAATGATCATTACCAATTACAAGTTTTAGCATTATTATCATGAAATTTTAAAATTATATTTACTTACCATAAAATCTAACTTATAATTGAAAATTATAATTTTCTGAAAACAAATGAATCTTACTCAAATTGTATTTAAACAATTTATTTTTTGAATTGGATATTATATTGGTGAGCGTGTTTGTGCACATATGTTTCAAAATATCCAATTTACTATCGTTATTTTTATCATTAATATCCTATTTTATTCAAAAAAAATCAATGAATATTTTATTATTAACCAATATACTATTCTTAAAATTACATAATTTTGAATACAATTTACATAAATCATGTTCTACATATTTTAGTTTTTCTTCTATCTCAAATATGGTTTTATTATTCAAATTATAATGTATTATCACTCTTGTTTTTATTTTAATATTCTTACATATTGTGCATCCAAATGAATCTGGTTGTTATATTTTTTTCCTAATGTTCATTATAGCCAGTCCCTTTTTATTTTTGGTTGATGTTTGATGTTATATTTCATCTTAATTAGAAATAATCATTAGATTATATTTATTATTTTATCAATTTTTGGGTCAGTATATTATCTTCAATAAATATTTACTATATTATATTTTGAGTTTCCAAGGGCCTGTCAAATTTATTGAAACATCACATACATACTAAAATACATGGTAATTACATTCTAACCCCTTTAATTGATTTATGTTTTCGCAATTATTTTATAAATAAAAAAACTATGTCCCACTTTTTAATACTTATACATGGAGGTTCGTAATCACTAAAAATATCATTATTAACATCAATAAATATAAAATATTGTATTGAACAATTATCCTAAAATAAATCATACCTTCTACAAAGTCTGTTGTGTTGCTGCCTCTTATGAAGAGAGAGGGTCTAAGAATGTAAATAGTAAATCTTTGAATTTTAAAAATCCACCATTAATTTCATACATATAAAACTTATGAATTTTCAATAAAATTGATGAAGACATTGTTAAATACATTAAAAGGGTCAATAATATATATAAATAAATATATAATATTAGGACATCCACATTAACTTGGTTTATATAAAATAATATCATTATGTTTTTCAATATGGTTTAAAAATTATCATTGATACTTTTAAATATAAAAAAATAATATTTTCTCTGTATAGGTTTCACAGAGGTCACCCTCTTCTATAGTTAGTTTATACTAAATGAGGGCTTCATATTTCATTGTTAGAGTGAGGCGGAAAAATATAACCTGATAGTACATTATACACATTTTATGGTAGGAAAGATATGTCTAAAATATTTTTTTCATATAGAATCCATGATTATAGAAATAAATAAAGTATAGTGGAGGTATTGGATTCCTTGTAATGTTTTTTCAAGGTAACTTAGACATTGATAAAGGTTTCAAAGTCAGCTAAGTATTGATTTAGGATTATACTTGAAATGAAATTCTCTGGAAGAGAGATGAGGGTTTTTTGTGATCTATCCCATTCCATTTTGGGTTAAATTAAGGAATAAAGGATTTAATAAAAACACGTGTACTTAGGAACGTAACCCATTTTTAATTAAATTTTCCCAATATCCAATATAATTGAAATTTTTCTTCCCATACCAGGTGTATCCACTTGAGACACTTAATTCTGAATCCGGTGAAAAAACATGTGGTAAATCCTATTATATTCAAAATAACTGAAAATATATTTCCCATTACATGTATGAGGATCATTTTTAGTCTAGGTTTTTCATGATTAGTAAATTATTTTATTAAATACTTGTGTTCTCATAATAAATAAATAAAGATTAATTTTTTTACTTCACTAATTTACGATACATAAAAAGATAGAATCTTTTGAAACATTTAATAATCCTTTCAAAAATATTTCAAAACAAATGTTGAGCATCAAATATCAAACTAAGGGTTTTCAAAAAAAATTAATTTCTTTTTTATAAAAATTGTTCAAAAACTCATTTGAAAACATTTTATTTTATATCAAATATATATCATTTTATAAATAATTTTCAAAATTATAATTCTATGCCCATAAAAATAAATAAACATAGAAAATAATTTTTAAAATCAATGTAAAATACCTTCCACAAGGAAAAACCAATATCTTTTAAAAATATAATATATCTTGAAATATGTACATGAACATAATATTCTTAATTAAATGATCAAATGATTTTTTAGAAAAATAAATCTCTATATTAGAATAAAACATTGTAACCACTTATATATTGAATTTTGTGTAGGGAAAAACCTTTTATGGGGTTGGGCTCCATCCACAAATTCATTTCTTGTTTACAAAGTACAAGTAAATTTTTTTTCATAAAATAGTTTTCCCATGACCTAATTTTACTTTTAAATTTAGTTTTTATCTTTTGAAAATATTAAAATAAATGTTACCTATATATATATAAGTTCACATATAAACATCCAAAATAATTCAACCCCTGAAATGAATTAACTAAATCTCATTGAATTAATTTTTTTTGAAACATGAATAGATTACTAGGGTCAATAATAGTTCATTTACATAAATAAACATATGTGCACTAGGCATGATTTTAAATGAAAATTTTAAAATATAATGATAACATTAAATTTTCAAAACATCATTAAATGTTTTAAAGTATCTCTCAACAAATTTTGATAATAATGGACTAATAACCTTTTCCCCCTAAAAATAGGGTTTAATATTCCGTTATTTAAGATCTTATTAAGGGAAATATAGAAATTTTTAAATCAAATTTTATGTGATATACAATTTTGAAAAACAATTATAATATAAATAAAATCATAAAATCAATTAGAAATTATAGATTTTCAAAAAGAATTCTAATGCTATAATAAAATTGAATTTTTAAAATAGTTACTCTTATTAAATTTAATTTTACCTTATTTAATACCAATAGTTATAATTTTTAAAACATTAGTATAAAATGTAAAATTCTATTTCATATAAAATATTGTAATTTTTTAATAGAAATACTACTCCCTTATATATAACTTGGAAAAAATTTATAATATACATAAAATTACAACATTGGAAAAAGGGTGTTTAAACATAATATGATCATTAAAAAAACCAATTTTTTCTCTCATATTTAGGGTTTTAAAAACAAACAAGGATTATATTTTTTGGAAAGAAATAAAAATATATCCTTTAGGTAATTGGAAGACAAAAATGATTGTAGTTATTACTACCTACATGAATTTTCCAAACAAGTGTTAAAAGAGTGAAGCAAAGAGGAACAACATGAGTCATGGGTTTGTAATTAGTAAATAGGGGGTTATATATATATATGAGTTTGGATACCAAAAATTCCTAGTTTAAATCTTGATAGATTTTTTGTTCCTTTGAATTAGAATGTCGATAATAAAATAGTTCATCATATATCCTATGAGGTTCCAAGTGGGGTTCAATTTATATGTTGTCTTATGAAATAACAAGGGGATGAGAGATACATTTCAATTTTTTAGTAAATACATATAAATTATCATAATGGGTTGATAAAAAGTGAATTTATATTTTTTTGATTATATATATATGAATTTATGTCCATTATGTGGTCTCCACAGGATTCCCTAAGAAGAGTTATATGATCCAGGTGAAGATTATATTGTGGAATAATTGTTGATGATTCTTTTGGATGAGTGAACATCGAATGTATTTATTTGATAGTTCGAGGGTCAGTGACATATTACAAAAGAAAAACAACTATGGGGGCAGTGAATTTGAGGTGAATACAAATATGTTGAAGATCTAAAAATGGAATCTATTGGTAGGAGAAGAGGAAGAAGTTGGTAGTGTGGCTTCATAAGATTATGCAGAAACCTGGGTGAATCAAATGAATTATGTGAATCCAATCGGACTTCAATGATATAATTTGGAATTTAAAAATTGGTGAACATCACCTTTGGGAAGAGATCTGACATCAAACTTTCCTATGTTCGGGAACATCCATATATTACTCTTCATGATGAACACAAGCCAATACAACACTGGGGTAGGGACCCAGAACATAGAATGCACACATATGGGGATTGTCCAACCCACATAACCCCATGAACGGGTATAAGGGTGGGCCACTCCCTTGCATGTGTTATGATCACTACTTCCTACTAATGTGGTCATGGTTTCTCTCTAGGTCTCTAATAAGTGTAGCTTGGGTTGATCTCTTCCACATAAATCAACTACCAGTGGTCTTATATGCGTGGTAGAAGGATCCATTTGGTTATCCTAATGGATGACTAACTTATTTAATATAACCAAGTATTAAATATGTAAAAGGTAGATATATTTATATAATAAAATATATTTAATTCATCTAAAATAAAATACTTATTTTTTTTTCAAAAATATACTTGTTTCAATTCCTATGTTTTTTTATAAAATTAACATCTTATTGATGATAAATTATTTACAATATTATTTTCGTTACATAAATGAATACTAATTTATTATTATTAAAAAATATCATTTCAATTTTAAAAAAAATTTACCTTATAACCACCGTTCATAATTATAAGTCATAAAATTATTATCATGCCATCATTAAATTTATGTTTATTTATAATAATATATAAATTATATTTCAAAATTAATATTTTTCCTGAATAAAAATAAATTAATTCAAATTATATTCTGACCATTTATTTTATGAATTTATATCTTTTATATATATATTTATATATATATTAATTTATTTTATAATACCATATTTTATTATTTTTATTTTCATTATTACTATGATATATTATTCGAAAATAACTCAATTATTAGGTTATTAAAAGCCAATATATTTTTCCTACAAATACCAAACCATGATTTTTTTATAAATCGTGTTCTATATGATTTTATTTCCCCCCCACAAATATGGTTATAATTTTTCCATTATAATTTATTCCCAATCTAAGTATCCTTGGTGGATTCTTACTAATAGTTTATCCAAATAAAATTGGCTAGGATTTTTTTATCTTACTATTCATTGGAGTCCGTCACTTTTAAATACCAAAGGGGAATACCTTTATAATAATATTAGTAATTTAGAAAAATGTAGTCCCCCATAATTCACCCCCACCACACTGTCAAGTGATTTCACACGATTGTAATAACATTTTAAATAAATTAAATTATATTTTAAAGTAGATAATTTTTTTAACTGATTTTTTTTTATATTTTAGTATGTTTTAATGTATTTAATGACTCATTTTTTAATAATGTATTATAATTTAGATATTAAAATCATATTATTAAAAATTATTAGTATAATAAAAAACACAACATAGTCATTTAAGACATTTTTTGGCTCTATATTTATTATTTGGTTTCATTACCGCTAAAGTAAAATTTTATAAACATAATCTTAAAATTTATTTTATTTTAATAAAATATTTAAATAATACAATTAATTCCATGTATTTGTATCACAGGTACCTATGTATCCCTAATCTTAATAACTTAGAAAGACATTGGAGGGCTTCATAGTGATCAGATCTATGTATTATCTTTTTCCAATCATAAATACTTCTTAAGGGATCATGGTTATTTAATATGTGTTTGTCCCAATAGATATTTTGAATTATATTAAGGATTTGGGGATATTTTTGAGATCCCATGGTAGTTCTTTTATAATCTATAATTGTATAATTTTCCTACCACATGTGATATTTTGCTAGGGAAAAATAATTACTGGTTTTCATGTGGTATTGTTTATTATTTGGGATTTAATTATTAATAGATAAATAATTATCATAGTCATGTTATAATTCTTATTTCATTTAACAACATGAATATTACATGGTTCTTATGTATTTTTTGTTGATTGGATGATCTGTGAAGAAGTATATTATTTATTGGAAGTAATTTTGATGGTGAGAAATTTTCATATAAAATATGAATATTTACTCAAAACGTTATAAGATTAATTTTTACTTTTAATAAAGATTTGAAAATACATGATGACATTAGGAGAGTAACTCCATAATTTGGAAGTGTAATTGTATTCATTGTAAGAGTAGTTTCCTTATTCAAAATATTAGTTTATAACTTTAGAATAGTTGTAATTTATAATGAAGATTTAATGAATTCACTATAATTTGAAATATAAAACATTTTATGAGTAATTGACGTCTTGGTAAAAGTCATCTCATATTTTAGAAGGAATAATTGGGGTCATGAGAATAATATTTCTATCATTGTAAGATTCACTTCAGAGGTAAATGAAACATCCTAAGAGTGATATGCAGATTTAATAAGGGCAATTTCATACAAAATAAGAGTATATTATGTCATTAGAGAAGTAAATTATGACTCTATAAGAGTTGGATAGTTTGTGAATTTTTGTTTCTTCTCAAGAATAATATTTGAGAAAAACTGAAAAATATTATTCTTGGGGAAAAATGAATTAGGTGACACGAGTGCATATTTTTATTTAATTAAGTATTAAAAATGTAAATTTCTATTAAAAAATAGATGAATATGGTTCACTATATGATGATTTTGTTTTTGATGCGATGGAATAAGTGGTTAGTTCGAATTTTTTATAATTTGTTGATCACATCATAATATATGTTGTTGTTTTCTATATTATAAATGCACAAAACCATCTAGTAAAACTATAAGAGAAGAAAATGAAGCTAAATGAAATTGAGGAGGCAATATTCTTTTTATTTTTAATTTTGAAATATAATTTAAAATATAGAAGTTAATATATCAATGAGAGAAATATATGTGAGTAGTATCAAGAATTCGTAGGTAGATAAAATTTTTTTTTGTGTTTTATCTAATAAAAATATTATAGTAGATATTTAAAAAATAATCGATAAAATTATTATAGGGAGAGATATTATTATATTGTATGAACTATGATGGAATGAAAATAGTTATGTTATATAATGTAGATTATGTATTATAAGAAGAAGAAAAAAAAGAATGTTCTATAAAGTAAAGTGTGTTGGGGAAGAAGAAGAAGGTTCACATAATTTATTTTTTGTAAGGAAGTTCAAGGTTACTTTATAATGTTGAGATAAAAATTTTAGATGACAATGATACCCCATCCCGTTAATAATAAACTATAAGGCTATTTTACATAGGGAGAAAACAATATTATTATCTTATATCATAATTAAAGGTTATTACCTATAAAATTTTAATATACTATGGGGACTTAACTGGACCGTATGGTCTCTAATGTGTCCACATCATGTCAAGAGTTAAATACTATTTTTTTAGAAGTTAATTTTGTACATAAAGTCTCCTTATAATTTTTCTTTCTATATAGTGTATGTGGTGTAGTAATATAGTGATACCATCATTAAATAATCCATGACCACTTTCATTTATTTGGGTTGAGGTGTCACATGACCTTAGGAATATTGCCTTTTGCACTAGGGGCTACTAACTAGCTATGAGGTTCTAATGTATATCCATGGAAATACATTATACTCATCTCATAGTATAAAAATATTTGAAAATAAAACAACCAAACATTTATAACAATAAGTATAGTATGTATAATAAATAAACAACAATCGTTCTATAACAAAATATATTATATTATATAGTCATGCATCTCAATTGTTCATCCACAAGGATAGATACATTTCTAAAACAAAATCGTGAAGTAAATATATGACACTATACTACCATCCCAAAGACACAACACATCCTTTTCCTTAAAATATATCCATGGTATCCCACTTCATGATGCAAAACTAGTAATTTTCCCTATCTGATCATATGAATCGTCATGTTTTGATGGTACCCATGTTCCTTGGACACCATATTAGGGTTTTAGTATAAATAAATATGGATCCACCAATAGGGTCGCTAACATATATTTTATATATTATGCCTCAACATGTGATATGATTTGAATAAATAAAATAGTGTGTAGGCATACATAAATAATCATCATTGTTCTTTGGTTTCAAACATGATGAAGGGGATCAACAATACTTACTTCGCCCAGGTATGGATATATCTGATCAAAATACGTAATCATCTACGCAATACCTTTACTTCTCCGTAATATCATGTAAGTGAATACACTAGTTTTAAACATAATATTATATACATTATCTTAAGTATTATATAATAATATCAAGTAATCATAATGTCATAAAAACAATATAGTAATATCATATAGTATCAGGAATAACCACTAGGTCCTAGGAAACATAGGAATCTTATAATATCATTATAATAATTGTTAGATCCCATGAATAATTTATATATCATATAATGCCATAATTAGGTTCATCCTTAGATCATAAGTACACTTAATATCACATGGTATCAATCTCAATCACCGAACTAATGAACATATCCATTGAATTTCATAATATCATCTACAATCCAAAAACATCATAGGAATCCTATTAATCTTTCAAAATAATATTAGGTATCCCTCCAGATCCTATGTATCCAATACATCCAAATTATTTCTCTTTTGAATCATTACAAAACATATGTCTCCAAGGAATCCAAATAAATACACTATGGAATCCATCCAAATCCTAGTAATCCCATGTATCACATAATGTATCGTAATGTGGAATCCCCATATCCTTATATCATAGGATTATATTATAAAAAAAATAAAGATAAGAATGGACATCCAAACAATACTAAGTAAATATTATAAGATATAATGCTCAATAACCAAATCATATGCATCCTATACATCTCATATTATGTTAGGTATAATGAACAAAACATTGTAATGTCATTTAATATCATCTAGAATTTCTATATTCATGAAGGTAATCCTAATAATCTCATAAATCATTTTTAAGGGTCTTAATATACCTCGTAGCAACTCATATAATAGTCATCACAATGTGTTACCATATTCCAAACCCATGAAACATCCTCTTGTAAGGCCTATTGGAAGATAACCAATACCAAAACAATCAATTCATGAGTTTTAAGGTTTCTATCATAATCATGATGCATAAAACGTTGCATTACCCCTCTTGGGGGTAATCATATCCCTTGAGAACCCACCAGGGTCACCTAGTATATAGAATATTGCAAACACAGTATATGGTGTCCCTTATCATTATATTACTTCTTGTACCTAACCCTATACTCAAAGGCCATATAATTTATTATAATTTTCATAATCATAACAAGGCCCTATTGGGCCCATATGAAATTTCAAATGAAGAAGATGTTTTAACCCCCATTTCTCATCTTGATAATTTAGAGTTCAGTCCACTCACCCAAAATATAAATTATCTAACTTGGGTATACCACTTTATGTACTCAAATTCTAGTAGGGGAGGAACACTCACCCTACACTCTATTAAACTACCCAAAATGTTATAAGGTGTGTCACAACTCACAATGAATACATGATCCAATCGGTATTAGATCATCACATTTCTTAATAAGGTGGTGTCTAAGAAAACCCACACTAGAGCCATTATGTTTTATCCATTTTATTAATTTTATACCCCTCATGGGGTCATTTTAAAAATAACCCACATTTTGAATCTATCCATATACCATTAGGGACTAAGGTAAAAAATTAATTTTAAGGATATATCTTAGAATTTCACACTTCTTCAAACCACATGAATTTTGAAATATTAAATCAATTTATTTAATAAATATGTTCCATTTCCAATTTTGGTGATCCCACATGTTAGACGATACTTAACAAATTCATAAACTATAAGGAAACACATATGGAACACTTATGTCGTACAGATTTATCATCCTTTATGATAATCCTGACCTCTTTCCAAATCTAATCCAACCTTAATCATTTCTTGTATCACCCCTTGAATTGTAGTCCCAATCCATAACAATCTATTTAATTTAATTTTAAGAGTTAATAATTATTTACTCGATTCAATTCCAAATTTCATAATCACCTAAAACTCATTGAGGCACATCCAATCACCCAAAAATTGGGAAATAAGGTTTTTTCGACTCCTGAAATTCTCTAGGACAAAATCCATAAGAAATACCTACATTATTAACTCAATTATACCTTATATCATTTCAAATTTTACTAAAACTCTATTAAGAAATTTTTCGTAACATAACTCAATAGAAATAGTGAGAAATGACATAGAGACAATGTCCTGGGATTTAATATAGCCACACCAAGAAAAATCCACACCATCCATTCCTAACACCACTATGATCTAGTGGAATCAAAACTAAATAAATATATTATTCAAATAATTATTAGAGGGTAAATAGAGATAAGAAAAATGGAGAAATAAGATTATAGAACTCTCTATAAATCAATGAAGAAATATCTTAGAAATTACCTCTTTCAAATATTTCAATAAGGGATAAAAGGGGTATGTGACAGTCCATGTCCATCCATTCATGGAAGAAGTGGGGAGTGGAGGAGGATTAAAAACTCAGATTGTTTAAATGTTAATATCCATTTTTTAGGAAATATATATAGTCATGTGAGTAATTAATGGTTTTCCAAACCATCTGACTTTTATTGTATCAAGACACATCCCTTCACATGATTTGGACACATGATTTACCAACACATGAGGAAACCATAAATATCCCATTAAAACAAAAATTGTATTTTTTATATACCATAGTTCACAAACCATGAACCATAACCTCAATCCTAACCACCTCAAAAAGTTTAATTTCATTTTGTTCTCACACCATTCTGTAACCATGTGATAAGGTAATGTACATTCCAAAATTTTAAAATCCTTTCTAAAGATCATGAACCTCACTTGAGAACCTAGAACACTTTCTACACCTAAATATATATTAAAAAATTATCCTCTTCATTGTATCACTCTTATAATTAGGATGAAAATATCCACTCTCAAAATGACCCATACTATGAACATGAAATTTTAAATTACCTATAAATTATATAACCTATAATAATATATGTCATTAATAACTAACCACTATATCACCCCCAAGAAGTACTAGTGTCCTTTCAATCATCAATATCATCCATTTTTATTTTCAAATCATGATTAAAAAATGTGCTCTATCTTTAAACTCCATTTGAGATTCCACTTCATTACTAAAAGAAAGAGGTCCACTATTCAATAAAAGTCAATCCACCATCTCACTGTTGTCACTGTTATCGAGACAACACTGAACAAAACCCATCAATCAATAGTTACAATGGTTTCATCAACTGTTTCACTACTAGGATCATAGTTATCCAATAATATGTCCCTATTAATAATGGTTTATTTTTTAATTAAGGTTCACCCCACTATTAGAGAAACCTATCACAAATTTATTATATGTCTTACGATGACATGCATGATGTCATTTTAATCTCAATACACCCAATCATATATAAAAAAGCCTAATATATGTAGGCTTAATCTTTAAAAATAATTCCCTCATATACCTCTCGATATTGTATCTCATCTAGTGATACAAATTCAAAAAAATCAAAATACTTCATGTATAACACCTCCAAATTTTATTTATTATTAACATTAAATAGGTCAATTTTTTTTAGATCATTCTCCATAAAGAATACCAAGAAAAAATGAAACCATGATATGTTTAGATCATTGAATCCTATTCACTAAATTTGTAGGAATGGTTATGAGTAACTAATTTACAAAATATTTATAAAAATAAAATAATGTCTAATTTTAATATAATTGAAATTATTTTAGAATAATTAAAATTGATAATATTGTAATTTGAGGATTAGAAATGTAATTTCTAAAATTCAACATTTTATGTGATATATATTCTATATTCAAAATATTTTTATTAATGCTGAAAAATTATAATTTTTATTAATAATAAGTTAATATTAATTATTTAATAAAAGAAATTATGAATGAAAATTAAAATTAATCTAAAAAAAATTCTTATAATTTTTTCCCTATATCTGTCCTTTTTATTTAAAAGAAATTTTCTTTTTTTTTTGAAATTTAATTTAACAGAATAAACATCATTTTATGATATGAATAACATTATAATATTACAATTAATTCTTAGTAATTTTATAAAAGGAATCATTTTTTTGAATAGTGAAATATACAATTTTGAAAACAACATTGATTTTATGAAATTATTAGTGTATTGGTATAAAATTGAAATTAATAAAAAAAAGTACAGTATTTATATTTTATATGTGAATTTATGATTTTTTAAACATTGTTTTTAATTTAAAAAATAATATTTGATATTTTATAACTTTTATAATATTTTATAAAAAATTATTTATACATTCTAATTTTTTATTTTAATGTATATTTTATTAAAAAAAATTAAAATTGAAGGGAATTAAAATTTATATTATTTGGGTCTTCATTATCAAATATGTACAAATTTATTTTTATGCAAAAATATTATGTTAATTTAGAAAAAAAAAATTGTAGACTGGTTAAAAAATGAATCAAATTGATTATATGAGGTTTTTATTGACCATTTCCCTTGACTAATCAAGTTCATCTCAATTTTTGGTTCAGTTGACATGTTTAAATGTTCTTCCTTTATATAATGTTGAAATATTTACAAAAAATCCTTATCACCACTTATAAAAGATGATTCTCACCAACCCTTCATGCCACTCATAAAAATTTGGTTTCTATATGCAAACATAATCATTTCTCTTACCAAATAATATTATTTCATTATTATTAGTTTTTAGTCAAAGCATATTATCCTATGCCATTCATTTACAGGGGATCATATAAGGAAACATCGAAGTGCTCAATGTGATTAATCACATTTAATTAACAACATTATTTAATATCTATATATCCAATAATAATTTTAAAATCATAATTTAATAAAATTATTGTTCGTTATATATATTTTAATATGATATGGGAATAATCATTAATCATGTTTTCCCTTTCCCATTAATAATATTGAATATATGAATAAGGTGTTGTGCGAACTTCAACCTATATGATAAAATATCTTCTATTTTCATTTAGCAACATAAAAGACTGCTCTAAAGGGGAATTTAATAAATAAATATGATATTTATATGATTTATATGAAATGAATCAGTAAAACATATTAATCCTTTCTCTCTTTCTATGGAAAATAAAATCATCAACCATGCTTATGTGTCAACTATTGCCTCTATGGAAAGTTTAATTTTAATTTTTCATTATCACTACCATACATGGTTGTTCATGAATATGGGAATAAAGGATATATATTAATTTTTTTGTTCCAATAATTTTTCGGTATGGAAATATTTATATCATATTAATTATATGTTCATTAAATGATTTTCATTAATTTATCAATTCAAAACTAGAAAACTAAGAGGAAAATGATCTTTTCTTTTAATTTAGAATCTTTATGTAAATTATATTATACATATAATCCATTAAAATGTTTATATATCATAATAATGAATAGTAAATAATATCATTAATCCTCTAGTATGTGGGTATTACATCTAATGCACCTCATAATCATCCATTAATCATTATAGGTTAATGATTAGGTGGGTTTAACAACGTACATTAACAACACTATAATTTTTATCATTAATGACTATGAAAACCTATTTACTATTATTATATGATTTAATATTTACAAATATCTAGTATATTTATATGAATATTTAAATCATTAATTAATAAGTCAACAGTTATTTATTAATAAAAAATGAAATATACTCATCATCAACTTTAACCTAATGAATAATAAGAAAAACTACTATGAATTGAAATTATGGCTTTATGAACTATAAATAATCAGTAATTATAGTGCATTATATGATATAATATTTATTTAATTTAAAAAATTAATCTACACGAAGACATCTTTTATTAATCCAGTTCAATGCGATAATGACTATCGGTATTCAGTGATGAAAATATGTAGAATCCAAATAATATATATATATATATATATATTAATATAATGATTATAAAATATGATTGTAAATTTTTATATTTATGAATCAGGTCATATAGTAAGTAATTTATTAATATTATTTAATTATTCAAGATGTTTTATGAAAGTTCCTTACAAATTTGGACTGAGGTAATGATTTTCGTCTCAAATTTCTCTCTTAGAAACATGACTCGTATTGTACACATAATTTAATTTATGTGGTGTATATACTAACTATTTCAGTTATCATATCATGAAATTTATTTTTAATTTGGTATTTTATGTTCAATTAAAATACCACTCTTTTATGAAATTTCATTTAAGAGGTTACCCAATCTATATGAGTTGTCTTTGTCTCAATTTTGATTCCTTGAGACATATTACATGATATTAAAAACAATTTATTTTTAGGGAGTTATACTATTTTTATATCCCATGACTGATATATAATTTATTTCATAGTAATTAATTGGATAAACTCATACGAATAAAATTATTTTCATTAAATGTCATTTACCTAAATTGTTCCTCCGGTAGTTTGAGATTTTGTAACACAATTTTCATTCATTTATTAAAATTCATTCCCCAAAAAATATATCAAATATGAATGGTACATTATAACATGTTACTATATTATGGGGTCTTATCTCACTGTAGAAATTATAACCATATAAAATCCATTTGAAATAATTCATGATTCATTATGTATATTTCTTATATGGGAAGTTGCGAACTCAAATCTCTTTTTATTTAGTTATAATATTTCATCATGAATTTTTTTTTTCTATTTTTCGGTTATTAGTAACAAATATATTATTTTTTTTATTTAATAATCTGGTTTTATATGTTTAATTTTTAATTAAAATTAATTTTTCGGCTCATCCTACAATGTGGACTTTAAACAGAGGTATTTTGAAGATAATATATTGGGGTTTCCCTTTCTCATTCAAAATTTTTCCCTTCATAACCTCATTTCAATGAAATAATATTTATATATTTTCAAGGATCCAATATTGGTGATAAATTTTATAGTTAATTTTTTTTCAAATTATTACATGTTACTTTTTTAAAATTACCTCTAAAGAGACAAATAATTTTTTATTTTACATCAATGAAAAAAAATCATCAATATCTATTATGTTTTTCTTCCATTTCCCTTATCATTTTAGAAATTATTTACCCTAATAGAATTTCTGATTCACGATTTATCCTCATATATATATATATATATATATATATTAATTTTCATGATAGAACTCATTATATCAAACAATTGTATTCTTGATCGCATGTTTTGTGACATCTTACCATGAATTCTTTTGTGAAGGTATTTTTCAATATATGTAAATACACTTCTGTGATAACTTTATTGCATTAGTGATATGTTCCATTACAACCGTCCACCTTATTTAATTGGGTGAATTATTATCATGTAATTCCGTCATTGAAAAAACCTTATTCTTATTCCCTAATTGGGTGGGAACATCTCATTTTTCAAATTCAGATTAAAGGTTGTTCACCATGAATGAGTGATTATTTATTAACATAGAGAAAATTATTATTTTTTCAATATTTTTTTATTCTAATATATATGATTTATAGAAATATAACTATGTATTTTTTTTAAATCCTCGTATTTTCTCTATATGGGTTACTGTGATGTTATAATTTTTACGAATAAGGGTATTATTGTAGATATTCTTGTTGATTATTGTAACATTCATATCCTTATTTTAAGGTACTTTGTTTCTTATATTATTAGCCTAACATCTCCTAGGTTTCCCCTCGGGTCCCCATGAATTTTGAATAATTTTTACTTGTTTTGAGTGGACATAATTGGGTGCATGGTTTGTGCACACGTTTAACAAACCATACAAATCTATCCAGAACATTAAAAAACGTTTCGAATTCCAAATTTTTCCTTTCGAAATGAAATCTAATTTACCCATTTATATTCCCATTAGAACCTATCATCCATTAATGCACCCCAAGTTCCCTCAACCTCTCTTAGAATTCATTTATGATGGAGTTTTTTGTTTGAAAACATCAAAGATCATCATGTAAGTGACTTCCTCATTTTTTCCTTTTTTACTTAGGGTTTCGTCCATTCTTCTTGATGTACTAGAAGATCAAAAACATGGGATTCATACCTAAGGATTAATTTTAGGTTTCATGTTCTAATCGTGTGAATTTAGGTTTGTTTTCAATCCCTTGTGGTGCCGTGATGGTGAACTTGATGTTTCAAACAAGGATTTGAGGGTTTTTACATATACGGTCTCTAATTCCTTATATAATCATTATTTAATAATTTATATTTGATTTATTTATATTTTTATTAGGTTCTCATTCCAATTTAATTTGTGTGAAACCCATTTTTTAGCATTGATTATGTTGTTGAATTTAAGGTATCATTTTTGTGTAAAATTGAGTTTTTTCATGTGTACTCAATGTTGAATTATTTTTGGATTGTTCTATGGGTCATTAAATGGTGTTATTAAATTGTGATAGTGCTTCTAATTCTGGTTTGGTGTGATATTGGGGAGAATTTGACTTTGAAAGAGTGTTTATAAATGGATGTAATGTGGAATGCTTTGTAAAATTTTATTATATTGGTTCCTTAATATTTAAAAAGGATTATAGAGTTACAGAAATGGTGAAAAGCATGTTTTTACCCTGTTTGGAGTGTGTGAACAGAACTGTTATTTTTATGTGTTAATGATATTTTATGTCATGTGGATCTTGTTGGAGCATAGAGAGGGAAACCTAGGTTTCTAGGTGGGTGTACTAGGACTAGTATTCTAGTTATCCACAATTGTATCATCCATGTTTCACTTAGCATGTGGATAATGACAACACTAACAAAACTACGATGATTTTGGGGGATACTAGGAAATTGGGGTTTCCCCTCCTGATCGCTCGTGCATGAGAAGGTTATTGAATATGCTATCTTTTACACTGTGATATGAGGTACCTAGGGCTCACAACTAACTAGTTCATTGGGGCGTTCCCCTGACAATCACTCACAGACTATTTTGTACAATGGAATGTGGTGTGTTTGGATGGAAGATTAAGTATCATGAATATTTTTTTAAAAGTGTTCATTCTTTAATGTTTCCCCTCAAAAACTATTAAATTTAAAAGTTGCACCCATTTTTAAAATTTCATTCTATCTTTCCATGTTCAAAAAAACATTCATGTTTATTATCTTGTGATTTTTGTCACATGGAATATTTGGGGTGGTATCCTATTGGAAATAGTATCACACCATACTTACACATTTTGTTGTAAGTATACATGGTTATGATAGACACAGGTATGGGCATGGTCCTTGGAAATAGCGGTTTAGGTTGTTAGATAGTTTTTCTTGGTGTGGTGTTGCGGAGAAGGCTTGGGGACGATATCACCATGCCATTTGGTGGTTATGGAGTTATAGTTTCTACTAATATTGAGTTTTTTTCATCTTGAGATTTGTCTAAAATCTTGTATTTTAGTTATAAATTTTATTATTGGCTTGTTTGGTCTAAATTTTTAGATTCCGTTTATTTGTTGTTTTTTGGTTATTTAATGCTTCTAAACTCAGGTAAATCTTTTTCGAACCATTATCCATGATACCTGGGAAGTTATTCATGCCTGTGGGGATAGGGAATAGCCTTCGGGCCTTATCATGGACCAGGGTGGGTGCTGGTTCTGTTAGCAACCATATCTGGTTCCTGAAAAAATGGTATCAGAAGAGGATAAAATCTTCAAGTTTTTTTTTATTATTTTGGATGAGTACAGTGAGATAGGATCTTGGAATGTCAGAGATACATGTTATATTTGCGAGCAGGGTACATGGACTGTACCTCTAATGATTGACCTTGAGTCTCCATGTGATATTAGGGATTTTGTTTGACTTCACTTCCAGGTGAGACGTGTGGGCTAAGGACTGCACGTAGACATTGGGTGGTGGTAATGTTACTGCTTATTTCATTGTGGTGATGAGTTAAACATATTTATTTTTTGATGTTACTGATGAAATTTTTCCGAACTGTTGTATTAATTTTTTCTTGTGTGAATGTTTCTTTTTGTATAAATATTCCTCCCAAAAGACTTCCCTTGAACCTCTCTATGATAATAAGTGATACCACCATCTACTTTAGCTAGAGAAGTTGATTTTGGTCCCACGAAAGATAAATCTCAGGAGTTCCTATAGAATAAACCCCCTTCATTTCAAGGTAGCTCAGAACCTCAAGAGGGAAAAGAATTGATCGAGGAGATAGAACATATGATCAAGTTCCTACACAAACCTTATGAGGTAAGGGTTAAATGTTCCTCATTTCAGCTAGAGGGTCCCAGTCACAGGTGGTGTGAATCACTGCTTCATGATGGGAAGCATGGGAAGATGAGATGGAAGGATTTCCAGACCACCTTTATTGATAAATATATCTATGAGGTCTTGGACTATGCTAGATCCCTGGAGTTCATGGATCATTCCAATGGAGATCATTTACTAATGGAATATTGTCACCTTTTTTGTTCAGATAGTGTGGTATGCACCTGATATTTTTTCTAATGAGCCCTTGATAGCTCGAAAGTATGAGAAGTGGATATGGCTCCAAATTTAATCTCAAGACATCTTTTTCAATATGGGAACTTATGATGAGGTGGTCGATTGTGATTTTATTGTCAAGATTTATTAGAAAATAGATTATTGGTTTGGTAGAATGTTGTATGCTATCGAAAGTGGTGGATCATCCAAAAAGAAAATGAAGAGATAAGAGTAGGGGAAGAAGGGAGGTGGTAGTTCAATCCATCATCCCTGGTAGTTCTCATATATGACTTCTAGTTTGAGGTATGTTGTGTGCCACCAGTGTGGGTGGTCAGGGCACAACTGACCTTTATGTAAATATTCTTCAAATCCTTGTTACTAGTGTGGATCTATGAGACACATGAAGTGATTTTGGAAGGTGTAACATCCACTCTAGAGTGGGGCAGTATCTATGGCTTCTATGGGAGTGCCACATCCGTCTGAACCATTGAGGATGGGGGATCTCAATTTGGTTTCCATGGAAATAGGGCTGGATTTTCTTCTCGAATGAGCTTGTTTAGGGAAGAGCCACATTGGAGGGGTTGTTATCAGAAAGAGTATAGGAATATTCATGTGGTGGACCAGTCACTAGAATGGTCGGATGTAGGGTCTTCAAAAGTTTGAGGTCCAGTATGGATTTCATATTCTATAACAGTCATTATTTTTTATACTGATGCTTATGTTTCTTTCATCTTTACCGATATTGTGATCCTACAGAATTTTCTAACCGATTTTTGTCATTTGCGATGGATTGGAAGATGTCGTTGGGTATAAAGAAGTTTCAAGGTCTCAGGTTCCCATCCTTTGTGCTTTTCGTGTTAGGGGTTGTGATAGAGCGGGATCTATTGGTATTGGAAATGAATATTTTTTACACAATCCACAGAAGGGATTTTCAAGAGCATTTTTAACAACCTAATGATTTCTATACGTTGCAGGTGAGTTTAATAGCACCCGATGGGAGTCCTCGGGTTTTTCTTGGGGAATGGGATCCTAGGTCCAGACGTGTGGGTCCTCCACACCCAGAGTTGGGGAACCATGTATTTTATTTATCAGTGTTTTTTCTTGAGTAAAATTTTCATTCACTTGAATTTGGATTACATCACCTAGTGAATGAGTTCATGGAGGTATTTACAGATGATTTTCTGGATTTCCCCTAGAATGGGACATGGAGTTATCAATGGACTTGGAACCATGAACATAGTTGATATATCTTCCATCATATCGTATGGACCCCATAGATTTAAGGTAGTTTAAGATACAGGTGGGAAATTTTGTACCCAAAGGACTCATTCACTCATGTGTCTCTCCATGGGCCACACATGTTCTTTTTGCAAAGTAGGTCGATGGTTCTCTCTAATTTTTCATCGATTTCCAGACATTGAATAAGGTAACCATCAAAACAAGTATCATTTGCCTAAATGGATGTATTTTTTGATCATTTAGAGGGTGAAAAGTGTGTTTCCATGGTAGAATTTTTTTTTCAAATTACCAACATGTCCTAATGAGAGAGGAGAATATCCGAAAGACATCCTTCGGAAGCAGGTATGGCCACTTTCAGTACATGGTCATGCCTATTGTGTTGACCAATTCTATAGCAGTCTCTATGACACTCATGAATTGGGTCTTCTAGAAATAACTAGACTCTTTCATCAAGTTATTTATAAATGAAATTTTAGTTTACTTTTGATCCGAGGAAGAGAGTGAGCATCACATGCGGATCGTTTTGGGCACTCTTCAATATCATCACCTTTAAGAAAAATTGTCCAAGGGCACCCTATAGATCAGGGAAGTGGTTTTTTTGGGCCACATGATCTCATAGAACATGGTTTCATTAGACCCCCATAAGATCAATTTAGTTATGTCATGGGATCAACTGAGGAATTTGTTAATGATTAGATGTTTCTTTTTCTTGGTATGTTACTATATGAGGTTTGTTTGGGATTTCTCTTGGATTTATTCTCCCATGATCTCGCTCATAAGGAATGGGGTGAAGTTTTTATGTTTTCCAAAATGTCATGCATCCTTCGAGGAGTTGAAGTGGAGGTTTACTACTACCCCCATTTTGATCATTCTATAATTGTTAAGGGGTTATGATGTGTACTGCAATGCATTAGGTAAGGGTATCAGGTGCATGCTTATGAAGGGTGATCACATGGTGTCATATGGCTCTCACCAACTACTGACTCATAAAAATAATTACCCAAACAATGTCATGGAGTTGGTAGTGTTTATTCATGATTTGTAGACTTGGAATCACTACCTTATTTTAGAGATTTTTTTCTACTCTGATCATAATATTTTAGCCTAAAATTTCTCATAGAAGGATCTTATTCTGAGGCGGCTCCATTGGATTGAATATATGGAGGTGTTCGACTTCTATATTGTATATTCCCTTGGAAAGGATGACATGGTGGTTGATACATTGAGCATACAAGTAGAAATGTAGTCTTTTATGAAGTCTACTAATTAGTGGTTTGTGGTGGGGCTCTTTGCATAGATAAAAGTAGAGACCCAACATCACAGTGGAGGTGCGTTATTAGATAGAATTCAGATGACTCATACATTATTGATTTGATTAGGTGGGAGCATCCTAGTGATGCGATATGTCAGTGGTTAATGTAGTTTTTTATGGTAGGGAGATTTCTTCTGATTAGTATTTTTCTCCTGAGGGAATCTTGTTCTTCATGGTGCGTTCAGTGGTACTGTTGCCTCTGAGGATGGTGGTGGTGTGAGATATCCTTTAGTCTATAAGTTTTGTTCATCTTGGAGAAACCAAAATTTTCTATAATGTTCTTTGGAAGTTTGGTTGGCTTGGTATATGGTGGATATGGTGCAATATATCTGATTTCATATTAAGATGATATACATGCCGACAGGTGAAATCAGAGCTTCGTAGACCCTCTGGTTTCCTCCAACTATTACCCATTCCAACATGGATGTGGGATGAGGTCACCATCAAAATTATTGTTGGATAGACTCATTCATATCAAGGTAATAATACTATTTTGGTGGTGATTGATCATCAGACCAAATCATCCCACTTTATACTAATTAGAGATGCAGCTAAAGTGGATGAGATGGGCCGACTATATATTCAGGAGGTGGTGATACTTCATGGTGTGCCGTCTGTATTTATCTTGGATAGGGACCCAATCATCACCTAAATTTTTTGGTAATTCTTTAATAAGGTTGTGGGGTTATATATTAAGATGATAAAAGCATACCATCCTTAGACGGATTGTCAGACAGAGTGGGAAAATTAAATTCATGATGACATTCTCTATGTGTGTGTCTTGGACTTTAGTGGTTCATGGGATAACTATTTGGTATTGAATGGGTTCTATTAAAATAAAAGTTACCAATCCTTGATTCTAATGGCTTCTTTTGAGTTGATCTATGTTCTTCCTTGTCAGTACCCCTATGTTTGGATGATGTAGGCGAGACCTTAATTTTTGGGGAAATCATTGTGCCAAAGACATTAGAGGAGGAAAGATTGATCAAACAGAAGCTATTCACAACACAGAGCCACCACAAATCCTATTCCTACCATAGGTTTCATGATATAAATTTTCATATGGGTGATTATTTATTCTTGAAAGTATCCCCTGGTACTCGTCACCATTGATTGGGAGACCTGGGAAAGCTAATGCGAAGGAATATCTGACCAATTGAAATCACCTAGCGCATTGAAAATAGTGAATACAAGTTGGATTTTATCCATTGATTTGACATATATTCATGAAATATTTCATGTATCCGAGTTGAATAAGTATAATCCTGATCTTTCTCATGTACTGAATTGGGAAGGGTTAGAAATTGAGCCTGGTATATCAGTGTTTGATATTTCAGTGAAAATGGTGGATTCTCAAGAAAAGGTGCTTCAAGGGGTGTCTATCCCATAAGTCTGGGTTCTTTGGAAGAATGGTAATGTTTTGAACGAGACTAGGAGTGGAAGTTTTGGTTTGATAAAGGGTACACTTTTTTATTTTCTGATCAAGATTCAGGTTGACTTTTTGATGAGGAATGTTTTCATGGTTGGGTGAATTTTCACATGTATATCCTTCATTTAAGAGACATTTTTCACTTCTATTATTTTTTTAACTTCCCTCCTATGTTTCCCCTAGTCCCCCTTGAATTTTGAAAAATTTGGGTGGACATATCTGGGCACAGGGTTTATGTGCATGGTTTACCAAACCGTGAAGTCAAACCTTGCACAACACTTCAGATCATTAGAAATCCTTTGAAATTCTAACTTTTCTTTTATTGAATTAAACCTAATCAAACCATTTCTACTCCCATTTCACCTTATTACCCATTATAGTCTCCCAAGCTCCATCAATATCTCTTTTAATCCATTTTTGAAGTAGTTTTGGTGAGGAAACTTCAAGGATAATCATGTATGTGACATTATCTTTTTTTTTCATCCATTTTCTAAGGGTTTCTTCCCTCCTCCTTGATGTTCCAGATATCTAAAAACTATGTCCTCATAAATAGGGTTTTATTTTGGGTTTCCTGGCCCAATATTGTTGATTTAGGTTTCTTATAGTCAATTGTGGTGCAGTGGTAGTGTGGTATAAGGTTCACATAATGATTTGAGGTTTTTGACATATATGGTAGGTGATTCAATATGTAAGCATTATTTGATGAGTTATATTTTATTTATTTTAAATATTATTAGTATCTTCTTCAATTTTGTTTGGTTTGAACATTATGTTTGTTACCATTGATTAGTCGATTGAATTTCAAGTAGCATGTCTGTGTAAAAATGAGTGTTTCTAAAGTTTATTCCATGGAGTATTAATTGGGGTTGTTTTATGGATCATGAAATGGTTTTATTAAATCTTTTTAGAGATGAAAATTATGTTTTTGGTGTAACCTTGGTATTTGATGGAATGTGGAACATGTTTAAACACCAAGGGAGAATCATGGCTAACTAAGTGGTTGGGCTAGGACTTGTATGCTAGTGATTCAGAGTGGTATCATCCCAATTTCACTTAGCAAGTTGATGTTGAAAACACTAAAAAATAATGATAATGTTTGGGAACACTAAAAAATTGGAGTTTTCTCCTCTTATTGGCTCGTGGATGATATGGTTATGGATTATAGTTGATTTTAAACAGAGATACGTGGTACATTGGGCCCACAACTAGCTATTGTATAGGGTTGTTCCCATGACTACTACTCATGGACTATTTTGTAAATACCATTGGAATGTGGATTGTTTGGATAGAAAATTATGTATAATGCATGTTTTATTTAAAATTATTCATTCTTTAAATCCTTTCCTTGAAATATGTTTCATTTCAAAGTTGTATCCCTTATAAAAATTGTTGCTACCTTTCCTTGTTTATAAAAACATGTATTATTTTTTACTTATATTGTTTTTCATATGGAATATTTGGGTTGGTATCCTATTGTAATTAGTCTCAAAACCTAATTACACATTTTTTTTGTATGTATACTTGTTTATGTTTAACATAGGTAAGGGAAAATTCTTTGGAGATAACGGTTTAGGTTTTAGCTTCCATCCTTAATGTGGTGTTGTGGAGAAGTCTTGGTGATGATATCCCATTGTCAGGTGGTGGTTCAATAGTTGTAGTTGTTACTAATTTTGAGTTTTATCCCTCTTTGGATTTTTTTAAAACCATTTATTTTATTTTTGAGTATTATTTAAGACTTGTTTAGACTAAATTTTCATATACAGTTTGTTTATTGTTGTTGGTTTTATAATTCTTCTAAACTTGAGTAAATAATTCCCAACCCATTATTCATGATACCCGAGAACTTGTGTCATCCCATGGGGATTGATAATTCCTTTCAGGCCTTTCCATTTACTGGTTAGGCATTGGTTTTGATGGAGAACTGACATGGTTCATGAATATTATTGACATCATGTGCATCCAGATAATGTTTAGAAATTTCATCTTTCATTTTTCTGATATCCATGTTTTTATTCATTAAATGGTTTATTAAAGATTGGTATGAAAATTATTATCGACTCTTATAGTTAATGCATTACACATTATCATGTCATGGTTTTTTCATAGAAATATATACCCCCTCAATGTATCGATAGAAATAGTGATTCAAAACTAGTTTCTTTTGGTGTATACCGCTTCTCATTAAATGATACATTCTTGGGAGAATGCATTGAAAACATAATTTTAATGTATATAAATTTTAATTCCATCAGTATGATATTATAATTATAAGTATAACATATTTTTTCATTATAATAATTAAGAAATCTCTCAGTTTAATTTTATTGTGGCTTCACTCTATTTACTTATTACTGCCATAATATTTATGTTATGTTTATTTGAAGATTACTTTAGTTTTAATTATTCCATTACTAAGAATTTTATCACAATACTTCATTTGTTTCCATTTCAAAAGGTTATAAATATATATATTCCACATTATATGCATAATAGGAATGTTTTAAATTTATTTCTAGGAGATGTAGAAGACTTATAATGGATTAATTAGTTTAGTATATAATGGGAAAATTTTAATTTTTATGGATAGAAAATGGGAATAGTAAGTTTATTATTTTTCATAATTATCAACATTTATAAACATAAAAGTTCATGGGAATCTATAAAATAGAATATTTTATTTAATTCAGTTAATTATCTGATAATTATGTATATGATTCTATAGTTAGTATCAAATATACAATTTAAGTATGGGTTTATGGCACCGATCATGGGAGTGTGGGTTTGGGGTGTCACAGTTGGTATCAGAGTAGGGTTTAGATAACGTTGGATATTAGGATATTTTTTAGGATAATTTAACTATTTATAAGTGATGGATGATTATAATTTCAAGAATATAGATGACACTTTATGTTAGTTAATGAAATATTGAATATTTTGGGTATTCCAATAAGATAACATTAATGAAAATACTTTGAATAATTCTGTATAAAATAAAAATCATGAATTTTTTAATGTCTAAAGTATGAGTTTCTATTAGAAATTACATACCTTTCTGTATACTACTTGTAGATGCAGGTTTGGTCATAGAAGTAACTATTGGTAATAATCCTAAAAATGGAGGACTGGGTATTAAATCAAATGTCACATTGTGCATGATAAAGTGGACTATCTATAATCCTATTTTCAAAACTCCCACAGGATATTCCTTGGTTAATAATATAGTCTTTAAAAAAATTGTTCGATTTTATTTTTGTGTTAACTAATTTTGTTAGAGAAGATAATATGAAAATTACTATGTATAACCAATGATTGAACAAAGAGAATAATAAGTTGTACGAAAAGTATCATATATCAAAAATGAAGGTGTCATTTGTGAATAAAACTATGTATTTTTTTTAATATTTCTATTTTGGAATTTTTCATTACCATTTTTTAGTATTCGGTTGAAACAGGATCTCAAAAATAAAGTTGAGAAAGGAATATATTCAAAAACAGCTATGTATTATAACTAAAAAAGGAATAATAATTAAATGTTTGAGAATCATATTATTTCTTTTTTATGATGGAAAATGCGACTTTAATATTCTTACATATGGTAGTGAGGTTGATATCGGAATTAAATTTAATTAATGTTAATATTTTCAATCTTAATTAGTGAAGTGATATTTATCAGTAAATTTTTTGTTATTTTTTAAATTCTATAGTGTATTTTTTGAGACCTAAAATGTTTTTTATTCAGTAACTTCTCCTTTAAGGTTTATAAACATAAATTAAATGGTTTTAAGAACATTAGAATGATATTTTATAAAAATATGTATTTTTAGTGATAAATATTGAAGATCACAAGATTTAGGGATGAATAACTCTTAGGGTTCATATTTGATTGTTTTTCAGATAAAAATGGATGACTAATTATGAAAACAGTTATATATTATTAGATACAATGGTATTTATAACTTATTCATGATATTTATTGTGAATTTCCTCTCATTGTTTGGACTGTATTATATATTGACTTGGTTGTGACCTTATAAACTAGTCGATAATAACATTTCAGGGTTAAAGATAAAATAATTTTCTAAAAGGATATAAGGTTTCATTTTGAATTAATTTTTAAGAGATTAAATTTTTTTTTGTAGAAGTATGTTATGGATAATTTATTATTAGGTAATATACAGAAATGGGTATTTTATTGTATGAATGGATAATGATAAATGAATTGATATAACCAAGAGAGTAAGCTATATCACATATTTGAGGTTATACTATGAATTATTAATATGTTATGAATACCCACACATAATTTCATCAATGATTAAAAATTAATATTGCAAGGATGCAATTTATTTGAGGTAGAATCTGACACCTTGAACTTTTATTATATGTTTTCCTTTAAACAATTCGATGTTTTTGATAGTATATTCCATATGAAACCAAGAAATGAAATGAAACCATGATATATTTAGACCGTTGAAACCATTTATTTGAATTATATAGATTTAATAAGAGTAAATTATTTATAGAATTTTTATTTAATGGAAATAAATGGTTATTTAAAAATAAATGAAATTCAATTTGTATGGCTAAAATAAATAATATGGTCACTTGATTGTCATAAATGTATTTTTCCAAAAATTCCTTTTTTTCTAAACCTTCCATTTTATAGTGTTTTGATTAATGATAATAAAATATTTTCCATATGAAAAATGGGTTAATATTATTTAAAAAATAAAAAAATATAAATAAGAAGTGTTAACAATGTAAAAAAATCCCTATGAATTTTTTTTCAATATATCTCTCCATTTTATTAAAAATTAAAAATTATAATTTTATAAATATAATTTGAAAAAATGGAAATTATTTTTGGATAAATCATCACCATATAAGCTTGAGTTAAATTTTTGGGTTTCTTTGAAAATATATTTTTAGATGAATTGTGAAAAATGTTATTTAAAAAACATGGCCTTTATGAAATTATATGTATATAAGTATCTGTTGGAAATTATTGAAACTTTTTTATAAGTAAAAATATATATTTTATAATTTTATTTATGAAAAAAAATCATTCACAGAACCATATTTTATATTTTATAATACAATTAATATTTTGACAAAAATGTTTTCATTATATTATACAGTTTTATTTTAAAACTAATTTTTACCAATTTTAAAAAATTTATAAAATGAAATAGATTTAAAGTATAAAATTATTTGGTCAAAGATATATAATAAGGACCAAATTATTTTTAGCAATAAATATTACGCTACCTTAGGTAAAACTAGTAACTAATATAAAAGCTGAAATAGTAAAACTAATAATTCAAATATTATTAGGCATAAAACATGATAAACAATTTTATAATTTATTTCATGTTTTTTGGTTCAAGCTTAAATATTTACCACTCCATTATTTATTATTTCTAGAGCCACATACCTTATTTTACATGTCCCCCTATATATAATGATTAAATATTTAAAAATATACAATTCCCAACAATTATAAAAGGGGTATATCACCACCCTTTCAAGAAACTCATAATAATTCATTTTCCACATAAAACCCTACTCTTTTTACTTTGACTATAATACTAGTTCACGATATTGAGCTTCTAGTGACAATAGGTAATATTATTTTATCAATTTCAATGGGATCTTCCACGGAAATATCAAAGTGATCAATGTGAGTAATCATTTTTTCTTAAATTATTTATTTTATATCTTTATATTCTAAATATAATTTTCAAATATATATCTATTGACATAATTATTGGTTATATATGGATTTTTTTATTCTATGGTAATAATAATTAATCACATTTTCCAATTTTTATTACGAAAAAGGAATAAGTGAATCGTCTCTTGTGTTGAGTACCACCTCCATAATATAGCGTATTTCGTTCTCCCTCGACATCATACAAGGAGAGTATAAAATGTGTGATATACTAAATATTTATATAATTTATATGATTTATATGATTTTTAAAAATTAAACCATATTACTCTATTCTCTCATACTATGGAAAATGTAATCCTCATCCATGCATATTTGTGGACTACAACCTCCAAGGAATGATTGATTTTTGTTTTTATTTTTCCATCACCTTAAATGGATGGTAAATGGGATGGGATTAAAGGATAAATATAATGCCTAAATATTTTATGTAAAATTTTATAATATATTAGTGATGTGATCAAAAAATGATTATAGTTTATGAAATCATGTAGAACAAGTGAACTAAAAGTAAAATAATCACTTCTTTCTATGTAATGTCATCATATAAATTATATTCAATTAAAAATACATTAAAATTATGATATATAACTCTAAAAACCACTAAATAGGTTCATTATTCTTCTTTTATGATGATATTATAACTAAACCACCTCATAATCATCCATTAATCACGATAGGTTCTTGTTTGGCCAAGTTTTTACCCACTTTGTAAACAGTACTATGTATTTATATCATGGAAGTATCAAAAAAACATTTAAGAGTATAATATGATATAAATATGTAAATACTATTTTTGTTGTTTCCTCTAAATTAATATTAATATTTTATGCATTAATTTAGAAATCAACCATCGTTCATTATGAAACATCAAAACATGCTTGATGCCAAATTCAACCACATTGATTATAACCAGAACTACATTAAAATGAAATAATATTTTTTAAATATAACAGGGAACATATATTATAGTACCTTATATTATCTAATGGTGATCCAATATGAAAACAATAATAGATATTAATGCCACTTTTATGAAAAAAGTACAAATAAAAAATAATTACTTATATCTGGTATTAAAAATAGTTAAACACAAACTGGTTATAGTTATGAAAATGATTATTGTCAATATATTTAATGAATAAAATTTAACTATTCTTGATTTATTTTTCATGTATAGAATAACTCGGGACTGAGGTAAGGATTTCCATCTCAAATACCCCCCTTTGAGGCGTAATGTTTATTATGCACCTAATTTCATTTATGTAAAGTATATACTACCTATTTGAGTTACCATATCATGAGTTTTATTTTAATTAAATTATTTTAAGTTCAATTGCCTGACAACACTTCAAAGAGACTTGTTGAAAATGTTTCTTAATCAACAAGTGTTTTTTATCTCAATTATCATTCCTAGAGACATGTTACATGTTATACACCAAGATTCTTCTTTATGGTTTTATATTGATTTAATATACCCAAAATCCTCTAAAATTTATTTCATTCAAATTAATGGGTTCTGTTATGAAAAATCATGTTATTTTATTTAAATTTATTTTTTCTCATGTGTTTCCCCAATCATAAGAATTTTTTTAACTTAATTTTGATTCATATAGTTATGAACGTTCAGTGGAAATGATTTTAAAGAAGTTAGGTAATTCTACCAATCTATTGTAATATTTTAATTTTCTCATTTTATGAATTTTTATAGTATAAATTCCTATTGAAATTATTCATTCTTCACGAAGTATTTTTCTAAAAGCATTAACCATAATAGGGTTTATATTTTCTGATTTATCCTCTAATATTTTTTTATATATATGTATATATTATCATTTTGGGGACTGTACATGTGGTATAAAATAATTTTATTCATGATACCTTTTTGATATCATTTTAAGAAATATTTTTAGAGGGTGTTTTCATTTATTCCAAAACCCTCCTATGTCACTTTTTTGACTTGGGTATATTTTTTTATAAGAATAACCTTTCTTTTATAGGATGGTTTTGTGATCATTTTATTCAAGTGCTGACATAATTGTATACTCATTACCTAATAATTGTGAGCATCGCATTTTGAAAATTCATATTGGAGGACGGTCACCAATAAAGAATATATATTTATTGAACATGTAAAACATATTCTTAGTTATTATTTTGTTATTCTAATATAGATGGTTATTTTAATTTTAAAACATTACATTTTTACAATCAATCAAAAATTTATATCTAGATGGTTTCTGATCATTTTATCACTGTAAAGACCCGAACAATTCAAGGAAATGTTTTTCTTAATTTTCTTGGAAATTTTTCAAGAACACAGTTTCTGAAGGAACCTAATTCCGAGGCCCGGTGTGCTCAGAATATTTTTCCAATTTTTAGCTCGGGTACGTTTAGTGAACGAACGAGCGGGTTTTTCTAACTTTTGAACCGGTGATCGGAATTGAATTTTGAGGTCACCAATGGAATCGCAGCACCGGTAATTTCTTAGAAACACCTTTTCCATATTTGTGTTTGCTCGGGTGTGGTTTTTAATTTTTGGGGTTAAGTTAAAGAATAAAATAAAGTGGTGCGACAATTTATTTTATTTTACCTAAAGCAGCTTAACCTAAGTTAAGCGGATAAGGTGGGACCCACAATATCTTACCCACTTGGTAGGATATTTGTGAGATGGGGCCCACATGAGCCCCACCATTTCATTCTGTCTAATTAACGTACCCGCACACCCCCCTTTTAATAAAGTCAATCGTTCTTTTATTTTGGTTAAGAAACACCTCATTAAATTTGGTGGTTAAATCGTTAAAATTAATTCATTGAATTAATTGTTTGTTTCTTTTCTATTGAATTTCAAATTCTTATGTTATGATAATAAAATAATAGAAGGACTTATTTTATTAGGTTGGGTTTTGTGTTGTGTTAAGACTTTGGGAGAAAAAGAGAGGATTCTTCGTTCTTTGACGAAGAATGCGAAGAACGCACCGCCACCGACGAAGAACGCTGACCTCCGACGGCAGACGACGGCGAGAGACGCCTTCCTCGGAGATCACCTAACGCCAACGAAGTTCCTTCCGTGACGATCCTCTTCTTCGGCGATGATCCTCTTCTTCTGCGATGGTTAATTCCGCGAAAAACGCTCGTTCGACGACAACATTGAGGTAGGAATTTATTTTGTAATTTTTCTTCTGTCGCCATCATCCTTTCTTTTGAGCCGCCTGATATCCCAATAACGGGAGGAGGTCGGACCGCACGAACATGGCCGACCCTCCTCCCCCTTGTTGGTTTGATTTTGATTGTGGCACGAGCAAGGAAATGTGGTGCTGAAGCACTACACGGAAAATATTAAAGAAGGGGAAGAAGCGTGGCACCGTCGCGCCGCGCCTTTGAAAACGAACCAAAGATGCGGCACCGTCACGGTGCACCGGAGAACTACAAAAGCACCGCTGCCAGAGTGGGGCCGCGGCGGAGGGGCGCGGCGCCGTCGCGCCGCGCCGGACGGACGAAGGCCACGGCCAGTTCCGGGCCGCGGTGGAGAAAGGGAACCGGCGGCCGGTTCCGGGACGCCGGCATCGAAGCAGGGGGACCGGCATTGCAAGTCCCGTTGCGGCAGAAGCTGGCTGGCCAGAGCGGGCCGACCGGACCGTGGAAGAACTTGGGGTTCGAAACCCCCGGCTGGCCAGACGTAGCGGTCCCATTAAGGGGTCGCGGTTTCTACACGCGGGGGTAGCGCCCCCCGCATCCGAACGGCTCAGCCGTTTGTCCGAGCCCCTGGCCAGCACGCCGCGTGCCGGGCCGACTGCCCTGGCCAGTCCGCCAGGCCGGGCCGGGCCATGCCAGCCGGGTCGGGCCGCTCCAAGTGGGACGGACCCGGGCCCAGTTCGGGTCGACCCGGTTCGGGCCGACCTAGGGGTATCGGGCCGGGTCGGACCGGGCCCAAACCCCCTAATATCGAACCTCTTCGGTCTGTTTCCCATAACATGAGATGCGGACCTCCGATCGATGCACCATTAATTGTGTAACGATTCTTGGATTGAGACGGTCGTTTCGGTATATTACACTCAAGGTTTCGGAGTACTTTGGGTTCGGCTGGGTTGGTTCGTACACGAAACCAATCGGGCCCTCGGAGCAGAAACACTTATAACTTGAGCTCCAGACGTCCGATTGATGTGCCGTCGACTTTGTTTGATTCCTCTTAGTGAGAAGAACCTTTGGGCTTACTCAGCTCGAGGTTTGGACGCAGTTGGAGTATGGTCGGGTTCGTTTTGACTTTAAAACCAACCGGTCCCCTCAGACGAAAAAGCCAATAACTCTCAGACCGGGCGTTTGATTGATGCGTCGTCTTTGACGTTGAGTTCCTGTTGACGATACAAAACTTTTGGATACATCAACTCTGGACTTTTGTGTCAGTTGTTGTATCAGTCCTTCAGCTCATGGAGCGGACCCTCCCGAACGAGTTTGCTATGTGCGGGAACCCTAGAGCTAGTTGCGACTGCGACGAAGACGACGACTGTACAAAGATCCTCAGTGGATTCGATGCCGACGACTACAGCACTCGACGATCCTACGTGAATCAGTGATACAGATCCAGTGTGGGTCAGATCGTGTGTGGGTCAACGCTCAGCGGTCCTGTGTGGGCCAGCGCCTACAGATCATGTGTGGGTCTGATCCTGGGTGGGTCATTGCGGGGGTTAGTTACCTATCGGTCCAGTGTGGGTCAGATCTTTTGTGGGTCATTGCGGGGGTCAGTACCTATCGATCCTTTGTGGGTCCGACGACTTAGATGAATCAGTGGTTATATCTGATCATCTCTATCGTCATACGAAAAAGTATACCTGTGTGAGCTGAATCATGTTTTGGTTTCCTATGTGGATTTTGTTGTGCTATCCTGTGTGGATGTACATTTTTCTTTCCTATGTGGAATGGGTTGTGTTTTCTTGTGTGGACTGGTTTGTACTTGGGCTCGGATGTTGGAGCCGAACTGGAATTGATGACATAAGTATATGTATGGGCATATACCTATGTAGTGTCTGATATTACTTCGTGATTGTATCTTTCCTTTGTGGATTATTTTTTGTGGATTCAGGAACCCCTCGGGGGTTTCGGGGTCCCTACTGAGTAGCTTATACTCACCCCTGCACGATCTATGCCCGCACAACGTTGTGTTGGTTGCAGACGACAGACAGTGATGATCGTGGTTGAGGCTTGGAGAGTAGGACGGTACCTGGAGGTGGACCACAGGGTGGAACGTACACTGAGCGGACAGCTGGACCTGAGGATCTATGGAGGCTATCTGTACCTACCCTTCAGGTGGGACTTCCAGTGGACGGCTCGAGGCTGCAGCTTTACTTTCAGTTGTTGTTTTCCCTTTCCAGTTGTACTTTACTTTCAGTTTGGGTTTGTATACTGGCCCACTTACTTTTCTGCACTTACTGTTGTACCCAGTGTTTTACATAGTATTTACTTCTACTACTTGCTTTCTCTGTGGTGTTTGTTTACTTTACAAAGGCAATGCCTTCCCTTTTTACCAAGAATTACTCCTTGGTGCTAGTCGCCAGCCCCTGGCCTATGGAAGGCGGGCTTGGGGTAGTCACGGCACGGGCCCCGAGGACGGGTCGTGACAAATTGGTATCAGAGGAGCTTGGTTCTACCGCAGAACTTTGACTCTGATCATTTTTCTATGTGAAGCAATAGTGTTAAGCGTAAAGAGTGTGGTTATCAGCCCAGGGAGTCTTGTGTTGGTGCGACGACCGACGTCTCCGTACACCAGTACCCTAACTTCTGATTTCCGACTTAATGCATGAAAACAATGATTTCATGTGTGTTTCAAGTTTTCTTTGTGATTACTTTATGTCTGCTCACCAGGTATATTGTTTGTATAGTGGTGCACCTGTTTCTTTTTAGGATGGCCCCACAACGGCACCCAGCTAGGGTTCCAAGAGTTGTGCGTGACGACAGCCCACCGAGCGATGAGGCCTTGGTACATGACCCTTTGACAGCAGAGGCACCAGTGGTACCTCTACCCGCCGAGCCACCGATGCTTCCAGCCCCAGCCGCTGACGATGCACGTCGCCTTAGTGAACTGCATGAGTTTCAATGCCAGCGACCACCCAGGTTCCGTGGGGAGATGGACCCCCAGGCAGCCGAGGACTGGTCGAAGGCAGTTTTACGGGTTTTCAGGTTAGTGAGGACACCAGCAGACCTCATGGTGATCCTCGCAGCGAGCCTCCTGCACGCGGCAGCAGGCAGATGGTGGAGCTTGATGCTCCAGGTGCATGATTAGGCATCTATTCTCTAGATTGACATTGAGAGCCTCTTCTACTCGGAGTTCGTCCCAGCCACCCTCTGTGTGGTGCGCATCCAGAAGCTTCTTCAGCTGCGGCATGGCAGCTTGATGGTCGCCCAGTACTCGGAGAGATTTACCGATATCTCGCGCTACTTGACAGACATGGTACGAGACCCATTCTTCCGGACCCGGACCTTTGACCAGGGATTGAGGCATGAGATCAGGGCATCGCTGATCTCCCTCAGCCTTCTGACTCAGGCAGGAGTACTGGAGCGAGCTCTTCTGATCGAGAGCTTCCTTGCAGAGCCTGCATCAGCAGTGAGACCTACCGCAGGGCGGCATGTAGCAGAGTCCTCTGTAGCAGGCAGTCGACGGATGACTCATGGGTCTAGACAGACCAGACCCTCAGGCTAACGACCTCAGGACACTGGCTCAGTAGTGCGCGGCACACAACGCAGAGCTAGTCTTTCGAGAGGCAGACAATGCTACGAATGCGGCGGGCAGGGCCACAGGGCTCGTGACTGCCCGACCCACCGTGCCGAGGAGCAGAAAACGGTTGAGGGGCCACCCAGGCAGAGGCAGAGGGTCGACTGTGGCGGTCCGCAGGGAGCAGGCAGACGAGGCAGAGGTGATGCCCGAGTAGCAGGTGGTGGGCGATGCTTTGAGGCTCTACCACTACCACCAGCAGGAGACCCACCCCGACCACATGGAGCTGGTGGGCAGATACAGGCACAGCTCCAGGCAGTAGAGGCCTACGACCATGGAGCACCCGAGATGATTCGAGGTACTATCTATGTCTATTCCACCCTTGCTGTAGTTCTTATAGACATAGGAGTGAGTCTTTCTTTAATAGCCGCTGCCCTTGTTCGGATCTCGGAGATTCCTACAGAGCCGTTGGCTCGATCCTTATGGCTAGAGACTCCTACGGGAGTAGACTCGACGATTACACACTGGTTCCGGCAGTGTGAGCTTACTCTAGGAGGCGAGAGCTTCAGCTAGGATCTTCTTGTAGTGGCGTCGAGGCCTTACAACATCATCTTGGGCATGGATTGGTTATATACAGTCCACACTCAGATTGACTATATTAGGCGCATGGTGCGGTGTGTACGCACCGACGGGAGCAGGTTCACCTTCACCGGAGAGAAGGGAGCCTTCACAGCACAGGATGGACTCCCATAGAGGAGAGGACATCCCATCACTCATCAGTTGGATAGCTTCATCCTAGGATTGGTTGATGTTCGGAGTCCTAGTTTTCCTACAGTGGTGGATCAGTATGCGGACATTTTTCCTGATGACATTCCCGGACTACCTCCTCACAGAGAGGTAGACTTTTATATTGACCTATACCCCGGGACATCCCCGATATCCACCCCAGCATATTGGATAGCTCTCGCCAAGCTTCGAGAGCTACAGGTACAATTGGAGGACTTGCAGGTCAAGGGATTCATCTGACCCAGTGTTTCACCCTGGGCTTCCCCTATTTTGTTCGCCAAGAAGGCGGACGAGAGATTGCGACTTTGTGTCTACTATCGTCGCCTGAACCAGATGATTGTGAGGAACAAGTATCCGCTACCGAGGATTGATGACCTATTCGATCAGCTCAAGGGAGCACGGTGGTTCTCGAAGATAGACCTCAGGTCAGGCTATCATCAGCTCAGAGTTCGGGACGTGGACGTGCAGAAGACAGCCTTCAAATGTCGGTATGGCCACTATGAGTTCTTGGTTATTCCTTTAGGTGTGACCAATTCCCTAGAAGTGTTCATGGGCCTCATGAACAGGATATTTCAGCCATACCACGATCGATTTGTCGTGGTCTTCATCGACGACATTTTGATATACTCGACGACTGAGGAGGAGCACGCCTACCACTTGCGGGTTGTACTAGACTCACTCCGAGAGCACCAGCTTTATGGAAATCTCTTCAAGTGTTAGTTCTGGATACGTGAGGTCCCCTTATTGTGACACGTCATCTCTGAGGCGGGAGTTGCAATGGATCATGCGAAGATCGAGGCAATTCTAGCATGGGAACCACCCAGGAGCGTGACGGAGGTGCGGAGTTTCTTGGGTCTAGCTGGATACTACTGGAGATTTGTGCCAGACATCTCTAGAGTTGCGGCACCACTCTCATCTTTGACAAAGAAGGGGGAACCCTTTGTGTGGTCAGACAGATATCAGCATAGCTTCCAGGAGCTGAGATAGAGATTGACCAGCGCACCTATCTTGAGGTTGCTGGAGGAGGGAGTTGGGTATGTAGTCTACTGCGACGCATCAGGGACCGGACTCAGATGTGTCCTGATGCAGGAGTGGGTAGTGATCGCCTATGTATCACGTCATTTGAGGCCGCATGAGCAAAACTACTCTACCCATGAACTGGAGTTAGAAGCAGTGGTCTTCGCTCTGAAGACATGGAGACACTATCTGATGGGCGAGCACTTTACAGTCTATTCTGACCATCAGAGTCTCAGGTACATCTTCTCACAGAGGGACCTGAACTTGAGACAGCAGCAATGGATCGAGTTCCTCCAGGACTATGACTTTGAGATAGTCTATACTCCTGGAAAGGGGAACGTAGTAGCCGATGCTCTATGCAGGAGGACGACCATTCAGCTACTTGAGGAGGCGACCGAGCAGTTATCCGATTTGTAGATATCCTTCGTGGATAGGGATAGAGCATCCTTCCTTCAGTCACTCACAGTCACTCCTCCACTACAGCAGCAGGTCAGAGTGGCACGGCGTGGGGACGCTGACTGTGAGACGCGGCGTGCACAGATATCCTCAGGACATGCACCTGACGGATTCTTCGTAGGAGGAGAGCACAACGTCTTTTTCAGAGGACGTACCATGGTACCAGTTGCTTTAAGGGAGGAGGTGCTGAGAGAGTTTCAGACTTCCCCTTTGGCAGTACATCCTGGAATATCGAAGATGTACCAGGATCTTAGACGACAGAACTGGTGGCCAGGCATGAAGAAGGCTGTGGCAGAGTTCGTTTCTCGATGCCTCACCTGCCAGCAGGTGAAGGTGGAGCACCAGGTTCCTGCAGGCTTGGTACAACCCTTAGAGGTCCCGAAGTGGAAGTGGGATGGGATATATATGGACTTCGTGACTGGACTTCCACGCACTTCCAGAGGTCACAACTCCATTTGGGTGATTGTCGACCGACTCACCAAGTCGGTACACTTCATACCCATCAGAGTGCAGGTCTCAGTGGAGAGCTTGGGACGCCTCCACATTCAAGAGATTGTATGGCTTCACGGTGTGCCATTATCTATCATCTCCTGTCGAGATGCTCACTTTACTTCCCGGCTTTGGAAGGGGTTTCCGGAGGCGTTTGGGACGCAGCTACGTCTGAGCACGGCCTTTCACTCTCAGACGGATGGTCAGACGGAGAGGACCATTCAGACTCTCGAGGATATGCTCCGCGCATGTGTCCTCGACTTTGGTCATAGATGGGAGGACCACCTACCCATGGTGGAGTTCGCGTACAACAACAGCTACCACTCCACCATCGGGATGGCACCATACGAGGCGTTGTACGACTGACCTTTCAGATCTCATCTGTGCTGGACAGACCCTGGGGAGTCAGCACTTGTGAGACCGGAGATGATCTAGGCCACGACAGAGAAGGTCCATGTCATCCAGGAGTGGATGAGGAGAGCTCAGATATGGAATAAGTCTTATGCTGACAGGAGGCGGAGTCCACTAGAGTTCGAGGATGGCGACCACATCTTCATACGGGTCTCACCTCGACATGGATTACGGAGATTTGGCCGAGGCGGCAAGTTGTCTCCACGTTTCATCGGACCATTCCAAGTCCTTGACAAGATTAGCGAGGTGGCTTATCTCCTGGATCTACCACCTCAGTTGTACCGGTTGCATGACGCCTTCCACGTATCCCATCTGAGGAGATACGTGCACAACCCGACGCATATCATTGACTAGTGGGAGCTGGACGTTGATGATGGGCCGACTTTTGAGGAGGTCCTAGTGGAGATCGAGGATCGACAAGAGTGGGTCCTATGTGGACGATCGATTCCTCTAGTACGCATCATATGGCAGCACGGGAACCTCCAGGAGAGCACTTGGGAGCAGGAGGCTCAGATGCGTGCTCAGTACCCACTTTTATTTCCCTAGTTTTTGATGTATCTTTACGGGGACGTAAAGCCCTGATGTGGGAGTGATGTAAAGACCCGAAAAATTCAAGGAATTTTTTTTAATTTTCTTGGGAACTTTACAAGAACGTTGTTTCTGACGGCACCTAATTCCGAGGCCCGGTGTGCCCAGAATCTTTTTCTGAAGATTAGCTCGGGTACGTTCAGTGAACGAACGAACAGGTTTTTCTAACTTTTGAAACGGTGCTCGAAATCGAATTCTGAGGGCACCAATGGAATTGCAGCACCGGTAATTGCTTAGAAACACCTTTTCCAGAGTTGCGTTTTCTTGGGTGTGGTTTTTAATTTTGGGGGTTAAGTTAAAGAATAAAATAATGTCGTGCGACAATTTATTTTGTTTTACATAAAGCGACTTAACCTATGTTAAGCGGATAAGGTGGGACCCACAATATCATTCCCACTTGGTAGGATATTTGTGAGGTTGGGCCCGCACGAGCTCCACCGTTTCTTTCCTTCTAAGTAACGCACCCGCACACCCCCTCTTTTTAATAAAGTCAACTGTGTGTTTATTTTGGTTAAGAAACACCTCATTAAATTGAGCGGTTAAATCGTTACAATTAATTCATTGAATTAATTGTTCGTTTCTTATCTTTTGAATTTCAAATTATTATCTTATGATAATAAAATAAGGGATGGAATTATTTTATTATGTTGGGTTTTGTGTTGTGTTAAGACTTTGGGAGAAAAAGAGAGGATTCTTCGTTCTTCGACGAAGAACGCACCGCCACCGACGAAGAACGCCGACCACCGTCGGCGGACGATGGCGAGAGACGCCTTCCTCGGAGATCACGTAATGCCAATGATGTTCCTTTCGTGGCGATCCTCTTATTCCGTAAAGATCCTCTTCTTCCGCGACGGTTAATTCCACGACGAACGCTCGTTTGCCGACAACATTGAGGTAGGGGTTTATTTTTTAATTTTTCTTCCGTCGCCATTTTCCTCTCTTTTGAGTCGCCTGATATCGCAATAACAGGAGGAGGTCAGACCGCACGAACACGGCCGACCCTCCTCCCCCTTGTTGGTTTGGTTTTGATTGTGGCACGAGCAAGACAACGCGGTGCCGAAGCACCGTGAAGAAAATATGAAAGAAGGGGAAGAAGCGTGGCGCCGTCGCACCGCGCCGTTGAAAACGAACCAAAGATGTGGCGCCATCGCGCCGCACCAGAGAACTACAAAAGCACCGTGGCTGGAGCGGGTTCGCGGCGGAGGGGCGCGGTGCTGTCGCGCCACGCCAGACAGACGAAGGCCGAGGCCGGTTTCAGGCCGCAGCGGAGCAAGGGAACCGGTGACCGGTTCCGGGCTGCCAACATCAGAGCAGGGGGACCGGCCATGCCTGTCCCGTGGCGGCATAAGCCGGCCGGTTGGAGCGGGCCGGCTGCGCTGGCCGGTCTGCCAGATAGGGCCGCCTGGTCGGGCTGCGCCCAGGCCGGGTCGGGCTGCGCCAGCCGGGCCGGGTCGCGCCCAAGCGGGGCGGACCGGGGCCTAGTTCGGGTCGACCCGGTTTAGGCCGACCCTGGGGGTATCGAGCTGGGTCGGACTGGGCCCGAACCCCCTAATACCGAACCTCTTCGGTCTGTTGCCCATAACATGAGCCGCGGACCTACGATCGATGCACCATCAGTTGCGTAGAAATACTTGGAACAGGACGGGCATTTCGGCATATTACACTCAAGGTTTCGGAGTACTTTTGGTTCGGCCGGGTTGGTGTGTACAAGAAACCAACCGGGCCCTCGGAGCGGAAACTCTTATAACTTGAGCTCCGGACGTCCGATTGACATGATTTCGACTTTGTTGGATTCCTCTTAGTGAGACAGACCTTTTGGATTACTCCACTCGAGGTTTGGACGCAGTTGGAGTATGGTCGGGTTGGTTTTGAATTAAAACCCAACTGAGCCCCAGGGACGAAAAAGCCAATAACTCTCAGACTGGGCGTCCGATTGACGCGCCATCTATGACATTGAGTTCATATTGACAATACGAAACTTTTGGATACATCAACTCCGGACTTTGTGTCAGTTGATGTATCAGCCCCTCAGCTCATGGAGCGGACCTTCCCGAATGAGCTTGCTGTGTGCGGGAACCCTAGAGCTGGCTGCGACTGCGACGATGACGATGACTGTACAGAGATTCTCAGTGGACTCGACGACGACGACTACAGCACTCACCGATCCTACGTGGATCAGTGTTACCGATCCTGTGTGGGTCAGCACTCAGTGGTTCTATGTGGGCCAGCGCCTACAGATCCTATGTGGGTCCGATCCTGTGTGGGTCATTGCGGGGGTTAGTAACCTATCGATTCTGTGTGGGTTAGATCCATTGTGGGTCATTGCGGGGGTTAGTACCTATCGATCCTTTGTGGGTATGATAACTTAGATGAATCAGTGGCTATATATGATCATCTCTATCGTCATACGAAGAAGTATATCTGTGTGATCTGAATCCTATTTTGCTTTCCTATGTGGATTGTGTTGTGCTATCCTGTGTGGATTACGTTTTTCTTTCCAGTGTAGACTGGGTTGAATTTTCCTGTGTGGACTAGGTTGTACTTGGGCTCAGATGTTGGAGCCGAACTGGAATTGATGACTTAGGTATATGTATGGGCATATACCTAAGCAGTGTTTGATGTTACTTCATGATTGTATATTTCCTTTGTGGATTATCCTTTGTGGATTCAGGAGACCCTCGGGGGTTTCGGGGTCCTTACTGAGTAGTTTATACTCACCCCTGCATAGGCTATGCCTGCACTAAGCTGTGTTGGTTGCAGACGACGGACAATGCTGATTGTGGTTGAGGCTTACAGAGTAAGAAGGTACCTGGAGGTGGACCACTAGGCGGAATGTACACGGAGCGGACGGCTGGACCTGAGGAGCTGTGGAGGCTATCTGTACCCACCCTTTAGGTGGGACTTCCAGTGGACGAATCTAGGCTGTGGCTTTACTTTCAATTACTATTTTCCCTTTCTAGTTATACATTACTTTCAGTCTGGGTTTGTATACTAGACAACTTACTTTTCTACACTTACTGTTGTAACCAGTGTTGTACTTAGTATTTACATCTACTGCTTGCTTTCTCTGTGGTGTTTGTTTACTTTATAAAGGGAATTCCTTCCCTTTTTACCGGGAATTACTCCATGGTGCTAGTTGCCAGCCCCAGGCCTATGGATGGCGGTCTTGGGGTAGTCACGGCACAGGCCCCGAGGACGGGTCGAGACAATCACTTCTATTGACATGGGGAAAATTATATATATTCTTAATTATTTTTAATTGATTATGTGGATTGATTAAAAATTAAAATTTTTAATCGTTCATTATATATATAACTATGTTTTTATTCAATAATAGGATCCTAATGGAATGATATAAAAAATCATGTGTACTATTTTAATGAATTCATTAGACGTAATCTAGTGAAGGGTGCAGATAAAAATTAAATATCTACTCAATGCATCGATAGTTCTCATGAGAAAAGACATGATGGTTTATGGTGTATACCTATTCCCATAACATGTTTGTTTTTTGAACAAGGTATTAGAAACATTATTTGTGTTCGGAATATGAATTCCACCAGTATGAGATCATTATTATTAATATCTAAGATTTCATTTATGATCATTGATATTTCATGATATCTGTTTCAGTTGCTTATGGATTCATGTCATTTATTAATTAATTTAATAATATTTTATCTATGTTTATTATATTACTACATTGGTAATATATTTTTCCTTTCCAAATGTTTGAGATCATCCAATATTATGATTTTGTTTCCCCATGTTATGAATAGAAGTATTGTAGGATATTCTTAAAATGATATCTTGTATATTTAATAATATAGAAATGTTAATGACATCTTATAGATTATGTAGATTCATATATAATGTGAGAAATATATTTTGGATAAGAATAACATGAGAATTGTTAATATAATTGTTTCATTAATTCCACAAACCTTTGAAGATATGTGGTCATGAGAATGTATGTAATGTACTATTTTCTTTAAGTCATGTTATGATGGTATAATAATATCTATGAATATTAAATTTATATTGAATATTGTATATAAAATATGTGTAAGTGGCATCAATATTCAAGGTCTATGTCCCTAATATCACATCCTGAGATCATAAAAACACTTATAATGATGTATGTCCATAACTCCCAGATAATTCCATGGTAGTAACCTCATCCTACTAAATCAATCATCAAACGGAACTCACGAGGATAAACCCATCTCTAATTTACCCCACCTTTGTATAAAAAACCGTCCTACGTGTGCTTCCTATGAATAAACTATATCCCACACCACACCTAAATTTCAAATCTGGAATTCACCAAGGAACCAAATACAATGTGATGAATCTATATACTAGAATCCAACTTCAATATCGATTATCTTATGAATGATCTGATCACACCCCGACCCTAAAAATACAGAGACGCCAAACCACAACTAATTTGATACTCCCCTCTATAGGGATTTAATTATAATCACACCACTAAACAAAAAAAAATATCTATGGTCCTTGATATCTCAATTATTCTACATAATAGCATGATGTGTTTATCCAGATCATCACTAGGTGATATCCCAAAACATTCACTGCTAAATATTATCAACTAACATATAACATCAACCCATGATATCCATCAAATAATCATTTATTTAAAATGATACATTATATAACAACATTTGGTCAACTAACTACAACATATCAATTCTGTATACATTACCTCAAATGAAACCATAACATGTTTCAATATCACATGTTGGACACTCTTCATGAGCCACACTCCCTAACAAGACATCCCTTAACCACATCTATCAATGGGGTTGTCATCATCATAAAAAAACACCCACCTTTTACATCAAAACCCCAACAATACTATTCCAATTAGATTCTTGTAAAATCTATCAGCCCTTATCTCATACATGGTTAATCAATAATTCATAAATCAAATGGAACTATTCATAACCATCATGTACAACCTAAATTTCATTCCAAATAGTAGGGTATACACTCATGAAGAACCCAATCACCGATCCCAACTCATGTTTCCATGAATAATGCATTGTAAATTCCTGGAACACCTAACTAAACCACCAACCATGCTCATTATCCATGTCAATCACATCAAACTAGAATCACTGGGGTTCTTTTACCAACAAATTTAAGGTATCTCACTCATGTCCAGGCTAGTCACACTATCACCAACAAACTCGAGTGTCATTCCAAAATCAAAAGTGAATTCCAATTCCATATATGTCATATATCCGATAATCTTGGTATATGGTCTATTATCCCATATAAAATCATATATGGGGTTATTAAGGTAGTCCATCGACCCATATTTCACTTCAAACCCAATCATTGACACAAAAATCACATCAGGAACATTACATCACAAAATCCCCCAGAATCAATTTACCAATATCACATACTCAGTAGAACCCCCTATGAATCATATTCATAACATAAATTCCATACCCATTCGTCTTATCTATAAGTCACTTGGAAGTTCAAGATGATCCCTTTCATGGGTTACCCTTTTATATCACAACAATCTCAACAGTAGCCAGAAAACTCCCTATTTCTCAATCATAGAACTCAAATAACAAATAACCTAAGAGAAAATTGAAGGTCACTTGGTTCTTTCACATTGCCCATATTTCAAGACTAAAATTGAACAAAAGTGATGGGGGCGCATACCCTCACCCATCTCTGATATCACATGTCAATTTTTTTTCTAAATCATTAACTATAAGGTTCCAATATATAAACACATATCAGCATCACATGAAAACTCCTCAGCCCACTCAATGGGATTAATCCTCATTAAGAAACTACATACAATACATACAACATGAATACCATGATCGTGTACAAAAAATGAAATAATCATCACATTGTGATTTGTGTTGAGTATATCATAGTCCTACGGTTTTTATAAGAACAATTCCAGCAACATAAAATATGGTAAACATTATATAGGTTATTGATAAAAAATTATGTAACCAACCCCCTTTCTTCCAGAACAATAATCAAGACATCAAGTTTGCATTCTAACCTACCATGGGTCAATATATATCCATTAAATAGAATCATTGTATAGTCATCATCAAGGTCCATCCCTATATTTAATTCATATAACCTATCATTAGAAGATAATATATTCTAGTTATATGAAATAAAAATCCACCAAAAATGGTATATGGGAAATATCATAAATGTTGTTATTAAATATAAAAATAGAGAAACCCTCAAACTTTAATGATGTGAATTACATATAAGCACATTATTGTCATGTGATAATTTTTTTCTAAGAATAATGCATGAAAATATGCCTCTTTTCATTAGGATAAGACCGAAAACAATAATAAAAATCCCAATTACACAAAAAAATATTAAATAAATGTTCTAAATATAATTGTAAAAAATAATCATGTTGGGAAAAAATCCCTGAAGGTATCTTCTCGACATGTTTTCTGTTTAATTGTGTTTGTTGATAATGCCAAATGACCTCACATATGAATGTATAGTGTTTTCCAAAATAGGTATTTAAGGTGGCACAATATCCTAGTTTTTCCCAATATTTTTTGCCTCAAAATGGAATGTTTTTTTTGGGAAAATGAAGGATTTCTACGTAGGAGTGAATAAGTTGCAGAATGGAAAAGGAAATCTGCAAATGATGCGAACCGTATAGCACAGGACGAGAACCGCATACCAGAAACTGGGAAGGAATCATGGACCATGAAGCCTAGTTCATAGAATGAATATGGTGGTATACAGAATGTCGAAGAGAATAGATAAAGGAATGGTACCACGAAGCATGAGATGAATATACTGTACGAGAATAGTTCATGTGGAAAAATGGTTCATGATGATGGCATGTTGTATTAAGAAGGCTTGCGGTATGCAGGAAGAATTTTCTTTCATGGAAATGAGGTGGTTATTTGAGAATCTAAGAATGGTTTCATTCACAAACACATGATGGTGATTTGGGCTACTATAATGGAAGAAAGGAAGTACACATGCCATGTAGGAAGGATTAGTTCATGGGATTAGTGGTATGCAGTGAAGACTATAACACATTAAAAATTGGGGTAATCTCATATTAGTAAATTTTGTGGATCTATTTTCCTATTGAGGAGTGATAATCCCATCATTAAGGAAGAATGGATTACATTTGAAAAAATAATTTCTCCAGGAATTTGGTGAAGTCTGATGGATGTTTGCAAGGTAGAATTGCACGATGCGTGATGTGGTTTGAAAGGAATAAATTTTGGTGAAGGATTTTTGTGAGGCACTCTATCATAAAAATAATGAAGGGTTTGTAGAAAGAAGTAGATATATGGGGGAATAAATCACTTGCAGAAGCATTGGTGGTACGCTGAAGTGGTATGCAGGGTGGTTCGTAGAGTCAGTACATGAGGTTGGAATGTGACAGTAGAATAACAAACAATCTGTGGGAGAACCAATCATCGAAGGATAAGTGGTATCCAAAAATTCAATTATCATATAGAGGATGAGATCCACGTATCATAGTCTCTATATAGTTAATGGAATTGGTAAGGTGGCCAATAGAGGACTCAAAGAAGCATGAAAATGATCTATTACAGTTTGAGAATGCAATTTCCTCTAACCTAACAATACATGGAAAAGTGAAATTCATATATGGGTGAAAAATGAACTTCAACAGAGCATCAATATATGAATGGGTATGCATTATTTAAAGAAAATGAAGAGACATACCAGTCTATAAACTATGAGTGGATCTATTCCAAGAGTAGTACACAAAAGAAGCAGATGATGATGATCCTTCTAACTGGCAGTGATCCATATGAAGAGACAAAGTGAGTGATCCATGGGAATGCAGTGCATATACCCTAAACATTATAAAGGTAGTGAGCTTGGTCTTTGAAGATATCACCTAAACCTTTTAATTATAATTGAGATTTAGTTGATTTGTTACATCAGCACATCTCCATTGTATGCTCCTTGGATGTATCGTAATGAGGGATAACCATGTAAAAATCACTATATCATGTGTATGATTTTATTTATGTTCTTATATTTCAATGGGTAAAAGACCGAAGTGTGTTTTGTATATCTATGAAATAAGATCTTAAGGGGAATTTGTTTTATTATATCATTCCCAAATTCACCCCCACCTCTCTATACATTTGACCTAGTGGACCTCACAATTTGTATTAGATGGAAAGGTTGAAGTCATTGAATCTCTCTCAATAGAAGGAATAGAGGTGGTAAATTAGAAAAGAGTTACGAAACTTGATGGAAATAATGTTCAACTGTGGAAGAATCGGATGCATCAATATATCCAATCTTTGGGAATTGATGTGTTTGAGTAGTGATTCATGGTATGTTGGCCATCATTGACAATGATTCAATATTAGAAGCTAAGATATTATAATTGTATGTTTACCCTAAATGGATCAATTCTTAAAGGGGTGAGGGTATCCAATGCAATAAATTCAAAGGTGATGTCATGTAAAACATCACATTACTTGTGGGAAAAGCTATTAAAAATTTATGAGGGTGACTCAAAAGTTAGAGAAACAAAGCTCTTTGTTATATGGAACAAATATGAGGGTCTCATAATTCACCGTAATGAGTTTGTTGATACATTTTTTGATCATGTAAATGGTTTGGTGGGAGTCATTCTTAGTCATTGGGTAATTATTTAAGATATAATGATTATCAAACGCATATTGGTAAAACATTCACATTAGTTTAATTTGATGGTTTTTTTTGGAAGACAAATATTTGAGGGACATAAAACTGGATAACATTCATAGTACTATCATTTCATATGAAATGATAAATAATTAAAAAAATGTAGTGTAAAAGGTGAAATCCAATGAAGTTCCAATCAAGTAAATGAAAAATATATCTATTAGTGATAGTTATGATGAATATAATTTGGTTGATTTCATTTCATTTTTCTCCTCAAATATCTAATGTGGAAAAAGAATGTTCAAATGTAAAGTTACATTTTCATGCATTATATGTCGAAAAAAATTTCATTTTGAAGTATAGTTTCCTAAGAAGTTTTTATGATGATGATGAAGACAATGAAGAAATTACCCAAAAGAAGTATTCTTAAAATATGAAAGGTATGAGAAGTCCTAAGAGAAAGTTTTTTAAAAAGAAGAATCTACATTCAAAATATAATGAATGTTCTAATAAATATGTGGTAGAATAGTTAAAGGAATGAAATGATTAGTAAGTATATGCTTTGGTGGAGGTTGTCAGAAATTCCCTAACAAATGAAAAAAGTAAAAATGAAGAAGGAGAAGTTGACAGAAGTGTTGACCTTCAAGTAGAATTAGAAGCTACTCAATAACATATAGATGATTGGAGATCCAAAAAAATGAAGATAACAAAGTGGTTTGTGTTTCTGAACTCTATATGTAGAATCAAGAGGAAGATAATTCTGAGCTGAATGAAGTAATTGAAAAACTGAAGGCTTCAAAACCAGATTGCTTAGAATTGATGGTTGATTAGAAACTCAAAATTTAGTTACAATGAAGAAATATCAATAGTTTGACTGAAACTAGAAAAGATCAAATCAAAGGTATCAGTTAAAATGAAGATGAATTCATCAGTCTATGATGATGTGATTAGGATCAATTACAATGTTGACTCACAAAACATCATGAGGAAAATAGATAACATAGACAATAGAAAAGATGAAAGTGTAGTATAGTCAACCTACAAGAAAAAAAAGCAACATTCACTAAAAAACCAGGCAGGTATGGGTCTTAATCAAAAAAAAGAAAGCAGTAACAGTTGAAGTCAGACCACAAGAACCCACTCCAAGATTGATCATTGATTTGGGTATGATGTAGAATTAGAAGATTCAGAGAACCCAATGTATAACCAATGATGTATTATTTCTATGTCGGAATCTACCCCACATAAGATGCTATTATTGTGGAAAGATAAGACATGAACAAAATGTTAATTCCATAGAAAACTGATACTGAAGGAAACAAGACTATCAAAGGCATTCATATAGAGCTCAATTTCTTAACTCATAATTTTATGGTCATTGTTTCAGGTGTGGAGGATTTAGACACATGGTTATATATTAGTCATCAACAGTATAGAGGAATGTGCCGAAGTATACTGTGGTTAGTTATAATCCACAAAAAAATGTCTCTTCAAAACAAATAAAATGAAATAATTATTTTTAGCTCAGTAAGACGAGGATGTTCTATAAAACTCTGAGAAATGTCATGACTATCGACCCATGTCGTGTATGAAATTAGAGACGTGGATAAAAAAGAAAACATGTGAGCAGAGAGTGGTTTCTGAAATTGTGTTCAAGATATTAGATCACACAGGGATATTGATAACTAAAAGTGGATGAACCTCCCATATGACATGAAACATGGATCTTGTGATGGGGATTAGGATCATTAAAGAATTTATTTAATTATATGGTAATAAGGAATGGTTGAAAAACATTTTCCCTAGGAAATTACTGGTTGGGGAAAAATACATGAAACATATATATGTATTTGTTGTTGAAGGTATTAGTTACAACCTATTAAGTGTAAGTCAATTGTGTGAATCAAAACATGCCACGGTATATTCAAATAAGTTATGTGTCATTAAGGAAAATTATGGTGGTGTTGTGTTGTAGGCAAAGCATAAAAATTGAATCTCTACCTAGAGAGTAGAGAAGAATATACATTTTTTCTGTCCACGGAAGAAGAAAACAAGTTGTCGCATAAGCATCTTGGCCCCTTGATCCAAATTTACATGGATGATCTTGTGATATATGATGTGGCTCGAGATCTTTTTATATTATCTTGTGATCATAAACATATGTTTTATTCCTTCAAAAAACGTAAGATCATTTGAAATACATATAATGAAAATAGTTTAAAAGTCAACAAGATTTCATGAGTTGGTTCATATTGATGTCTGTGGACCAATATCCCCTAGATATCTTTATGAGAAAAGATATTATGTTCCCTAAATTAGTGATTATAGAAGAATGGAATGGCTATCATTCATTACCCACAAGTGTGAGTTGTTCAGTTTCATTACAAGATATCGATGGTATGTTGAAAAGATATTGGGTCTGAAAACATAGAAGATAAGAAAAGATAATTGAATAGAGATCACAAATATCCAAATGGAGGATTATCTCAAGAAACATCGGATAAGACATCAATATTTAGTGGTGAGAACTCCACAGTAGAATAGAGTAGTTGAGAGAAGAAATTGGGTTGTCCGTAACATGAATAGAACAATGCTAAATGAGAAAGAACTTCCAGAGAAAGTTTGTAATAAAGAAGTGATGAAAGTATTCTACACTTCAAAAAAGGAACAAATATACTCAAAATAAAAGATTACTTTTTATGATCTATGGTATGGAAATAATCTATCATTGAAGTACAATCAAAACATCGTATGAAAGTGTTTAATTATCAATAATGAGAAACATTGAAAGTTTGTATGTCATAGAGATAAAGGAATATTTCCTTGCTACTCAAAGAAAAGAAAAGCATATAAATAATTCAACAAGAGGAAAGGAAATATTGTTCAAATCCCTGATGTAACCATGGTGGATAATGAGCTGAATATTTGGTAAATACATGACCATTCTCAAGTTGATAGTGGTGAAAAAATAAGCAGATTAGTGGATGATCTTATTCCCGAAGTTGATTCACAAGATGACTCTGATGATGAAAAGTATGAGAATAATTGAGTATTTGAAAAATGACTGAAGATAACATATGAAATTGATAGAAAAACATAATTGGTAATCAGATAGATCAAGTGAATATAAGAAGGATGCAGAATCTACAACAAGCATTAGACCTCTCATAGGTAGAGACTAAATGTTTTATGAAGCAGTTGGGGATGCGTATGGGGTTCATTCTATGAATGAAGATCTTGAACAAATTGAAAAAATAAGAGATGGGAGATTGTTTTGAGACAAAAAAAAGAATGTCTTCAGGACAAAATGGGTCTTTTGTAACACGATGAATGAAGATGGTATGGTTATTCAAAACAAATAATGAATTTTGTTAAAAGGGTACTCCCAGATATAACGAATCAAATTTGATAAAACGTTTACACCTATTGAAAGGCAAGAGAATATCGGATTATTCTTAGCCAAAGTAGTGTAAAAAAATTAAAAGTGTTCTAGATGGTTTTTTAGTCAGTATTTCTAAATGGATTTATTGAATAAGAAGTTTACATTGAGCAGCCAGATGGTTTTGTTATTTATAATGATGTTAATACTATTTGTCGACTGAATAAGGCATTATATGGTTTGAATAAAGTTCCATGATCATTGTATTCAAGGCTATATTAGTTTTATAAGATTATTTGTCTTTACAATGGTGGAGTGGATTACAATATTTATATCAATAATTACATTAATAAAATGTTGGTGGTGCTGGTATATGTCGATGACATAATCTTTGGAGGATCTAATGAAGCGTAGTGTAGACAGCTTTCCAAATTCATGAAGGGTGAGTATGAAATGTCAATGATTGGTTAACGAACATTTTTTCTTAGTTAAAAGGTAACACTAGGAAATAATGGCACATTTATTTATCAATTTAAATATGAAAAGTAGTTTTTTAGAATAAGTTTAAGGGAAAATTCCAAGGAGATGAAGACAATGGTGGCTACGTAGATGAAACTCTTAAGGGATGATGATGGTAATGCAATCAATTTTTCATAATACAGGAAGATAATTAGAATTCTATTGTACATAACAATGACATTATCAAATATTGTTTTTTCCACATGTCAAGAAACCCAATATCAATGTAATCCTATGGAAATCCACATGCTTGCAGTAAAAAAGAATATGTCAGTGAATCAAGGGAACCGTGTTTTTTGGTTTAATTTATAATGAAAAATATTAGTATGAAATATTAGGATATACGGGTGTATATTGCGCTGGTTCAGTAGGTGATAGGAGATCAATGTCTGGAGTTTCATTGTATGTTTGAGGATTGTGTATTTCCTAGATAATAAAAAAACATGATTTAATTTCATTGAGCGCCATAGATGGTGAATATATTGTAGCTACTCAAGCATAAAAATATTTATTGTGGATGAAGATGTAGTTTGAGGATATGGGAATTGAAATGAAGTCTTAGATTGGAATCTATTGCGATAATTAATGATCTATAAATAATAGAATAACTTTATTCCACAACTCAAGGATAGAGAATATTGAAATAACATATCATTTCATCAAGGAAAATGTGGATAAAGATCTTGTGAAGTTTGAGAATGTCCCTAAAAAACAACATATTTCATATATTCTAACAAAGGCCTTACCCAAAGAAGCATTTGAAGGTATCAACTAGCTATGGGAGTTCATTGAACTCCCCGCACTTGAAAAAAGTGTGGATGTGGACCCACTCCCCTCTATCCCCAAGGTATGGAATGTTTTCCATAGTGTGCTAATATGTGTTCTTTACACTATTGCAGACAACCATGAAGTTCCATTCGAGTTCATTGACAGGGGGATTGTGGCTATTCAAAGGGAGAAAATGTATTGTCCATAAAACTAGGATAACTGTTAGGTGGAGCAACAAGATAGGGGGAATTGAATCTGAGCTGAGCTGAATCTATTTGGAGGAGCTGTGATGTAAGGGGTTTTTTAAATTTGGCGATGTTAGACATGATCAATTAAAGGATAAATATAATGACAAATGTGGTTCATGGTGAAATAAGTAGAATGTATTTGGAATGTAATAAAGTGATTCATTGGTGAAATTTTCATTATACTCTTGTTTCTCATGTCGATCATGGATCATGTGGACTTAGAGTATGTGTTGAGTAAATCATAGATCTCTAAAATAATCAAAAGAAGCTAATACTTATAGATGATTAAAGGATCCATAATGGGGTATCTTTTTAGAATAATTGTCAACAAACCCAAATGGGGAGATTTTTGGAAAAAATACCTCAAGGTTTCTTCTTGGTTTGTTTTGGATGTAATTGTGTTTGTTGAAAAATCTACATGACCAATAATACGTATGAATGGTGTTTTTAAAATAATGTAATTAAGGTCGCACAATTTTCTAGGGTTTGAAAAAAATATGGGGCCTTAAAATCCGAAGTTTGTTTTTTGGAAGAGGACGTATTTCGGCATAAGAGTGAATGTGATGCGGAATGGTGAGGGAAATCAGAAAAAGACAGGAACTGTGTAGCATGGGATGTAAACTATGTTCCATGTAATTGTAATAGTTTGAGGACCATGAATCCTAGTTCACTGTATGCATATGATGGTAAGTGGAATGTCGAAGGGAATCAGTAATGGAAGGGAACTGCAAAGCGCAAGATGAAGACCTCATATGATAACTGTTGTTTGGGAGAAAATTGTTCTTGGTGAAATCATGGGGAATATAGAAGGATTTCGGTATGTAGGATGGTATATCATTCATGGAAATGAGCTATTGATTTGATAATCCTCAAAAGGCATCATTTGCAGAAATGTGATGGTGATTTGGTCCACCACAAAGGAGGAAAATAAGTATGTGGACCACATCAGAAGGAAAAGTTCCAGAGAAAAGTGGTACACAGTGAATAATGTACCATATTAAGGATTTGTGTAATATCATATTAGAGGATTTTTAAGATCTATTATCCCCTATAAGGGGAGCTAATCCCATCTTTAAGGAAAAGAAAATTCCATTAGGGAAAATCAACACATTGGGAATTCGGCCAAGTCTAATGGATGTTCGTGAGGGAGAATCCTAAGATGGGTGAGGTACTTCATCGAAAAGAAATTATAGAGAATAATTTTTTGTGAGGTTCTTTATACTAAAAAGGAAGTTGGATACATGGAAGGATGGTCGTCGGCATAGGAAGAACTCTCCTTCAGAAGTATAGGCAATACATTGAACCATTACATGAATGAGGTTTGTAGAGTCGGTACCCAAAGGCGGCATGTGACAACTTAACTGGAGATAGTCTGTATGGATTTAATCTGCAAAGGAGAAGACGTATGAGTAATTAGAGAAATTTATCCAAGGAGGACATCCACATATCATACCAACTATGAATTTCATGGAATTGGTATGGTGGTTCGCAGAGGACTCAAAGAATCATGAAAAATAATTATTATAGCTTACGAAGGTAATTTCCACTATCCTAATAGTATATGGAAAAGTGGAATTCATCTATGGGTGAAAAGGACAATTAGTAAAGCATCTATCTACAATTTGGGATACATTTTTTCATGGAAACAATGAGTCCTACATGTCTATAAATTGTTATTGGAGTCCTTCCAAGAGCAGTGAGCGTAGGAAAAAGAAAATGGTGATCCTTCCCACCAGCAGTGAGCCCTAAGAAGATACATAGGGGGTGACCTTTGGGAATGTAGTGATAATACCCACAAAATTGTCAAGGTAGTGAGTCTAGGATTAGATGATCATGCTAATATCATGTAATTAGAAGTGAGAATTAGTTGATTTGGTACATCAGTACATTTCCATTGAATGATACTCATACATATCTTAGGGAGGGTGAACCAAGTAAAAAATCGATGTTTTGTGTGAATGATTTCATTTATGTTACTATATATCTATGGGATAAAAAGAGAAGTGTATTTATTAAATAATGAAACAAGATCTGAAGGGGATGAAGTTTTAATACATCATACCCTGATTCACCCCCCCCCCCATCAGGGTATTGGAACTGGTGGACCTAAAAAATAACATCAATATCATAACATTTCTTATTGGAACTTCCAATTGAGAATAATATGCATGACACGCCTATTAGTGTTTCATCATAGTTATAACACACTCACATCTCACCTATCTAACATATCAATAAATAGTAAGAAAAAAATATCCTCTAATGCCTCTTTATATCAACTTGAATGTACCTAGGCCAGGTGTTACATAACCTGAGGCATGCCTTCTCATATTATAGAGTTTAACAACTAGAATTGAGTGTCTAAGGTGTTTCTATGGGAATAGTAAACCCTCATATAAGTGTTAAAAAATATTAGATAGAAATAAAAAAACATTTTTAGAATCAATAAATGTATAAAAAAATAAACAATCAATAAACATATTATAAATAAAATATAATGAAACATACAATCAAACACACATATTGTTCACTCACTAGGATAATTACATATAAAAAATAAAATATATTAATATAAACATTTGACTCTTCTACTATATTTGAGCCTCATGAAAATCTAGTCTTCCGACTACATATAACCGGTCCCACTGGATCATGTAACACTATGCCTATACTCTACCTAAACCTATGAACATTGAAGTCCCCTCAGGTACATATGGATCATAGTCACCCGAGTATGGTGTCATTTAAACATAAAAGGGCACCAGAAACAGATTCCGTAACATATACACTATATATAGTTCATTCACATTTGATATTAATAGAGACAAAATTTTATGAATGTGCAAATAAAAAATCATTAACGATCCCCAAGTTCTAATGTGAAACTTTTTATCGACCATAGATTCTCCAGTTAGCATTGCATACCTCTAATCAGGATTTGTAATGATCATGGGAGAAACATTTCTGACCCTCAAGTTTCTTATACATGTATATATTAGGTTTAAACACTATATTATAGACAATTATCTTCCAATTATCATAATAATATATTGTCATCACCAGATCATAGGACCCATCCTAAAAATAATATATAGTATTACGGAAAATATTTACATCCTTAGAAACCTAGGAATTTTAGAATATGATTAATCTTATTACCAGATCTTGTGAATCCATGGAATCTCATATAATTTCATCATCATGATCATCACTATATCTTATACATTCTAATAATCTCATCATATTTGATTCAACCCCCAAATCCTAGGGATTTATCATACAAATATCATAATTTCATTATTAACCATGTCAGCTATTAGTGATCTTGTAAAATGACTTTTCGAATCCCGCTATATGTTATAAATCGTTGAAATCTCATTAAATAACCTCAATTATCCAACAAAATCCATGTAATCCAAATCATCTCAAAAAATATCCATATAAATTATAAGAGATCCTAAGAATCCTTATCATATTATAATGTATAATCAGTTGGAGTCAATAGATCCAATAAAATTAAGCATCTCATATAATGAATCAAGATCAACGTATAGATATTAAGAATCGTGGACATCTCATTTAAGATATATGGCTCAATATTATGATCTCAGGTGTCCTTAGAATCTCATATAATGTTAGTGTAAATGAACAGATATTATACATCCTAAAAATATTATTTATATCATCAGGAATTTCTAGATCCTTGGAGGAAATCTAAGTTATATAAAAAACTAGATTCTAGGTCTAGAATCCACCTAGTTATGTCTCGTATAATCACCACCACAAGGGAATAACATATGTCTATCCAATAAAGAATATCCTATGTTAGCCTCTCAAAAAACAACCAAGACTATCAAAATCAATTCTTATGTCCTAAGGGTCCAGTTGGAATTGAAAATACAAGATTAGGTACATTACATATCTTAATAATTCACAAATCCATGGGGAACCCACTTAGATCCCCTAGGTCGTACCATAGCCTAGGTACCCTATGTGTGTTCCCTTATCTCAACCTCACCTATTGAGGTGATTCCATTAAGTAAAGTGAATAATGACCGTCATTATCCTTATAAACATAACATCCCCCCATCCTCCTAATAGGCAATGTCATACTAAGAAAATAGAATGATTTCTATCACTCCTGTGATCTATCCCAGTTTTTTCTGGTCATCTATCCTATTATAAATCTATATAGGGTATACCCACCTTGGTACTAATTTGATAGTGGGAGAGGTACACTCTCCCCACCCTATAATAAAATTTTTAAAAGTTTATAAGGTATGTCAAATATTTCATGGAATACTTTATAGAATCATTCTTAATGAACTAATTTCATCTAAAACTAGGTTTTTTGGTCACCAACATCAGGGCTATAACGTTCTTTCCATTTTATTTATATTATAACTCTCAGAAGAACACATTTTTAATTAAAACCCCATCCATAATCAACCATGGAATAACACTAGTGTCATGATACCCTCATGGACATAAAACATTATCAATACACACGGGTTTTTCTTCAATAAATGAATCTATTTAAATAAGAAGATCTATCAACCATAGTAAGGATACCATTGGCCACATTCAATATGAAAAATACATAAACCATAGAGAAATTAAAAGATACTACCTACTTTATACATTCTTATCATCTTTTAGTAAAATAAGAATAACTCTCTCCAACACCCCCCTTCAACACTTATATGATGTTATAGATTCTTATGTCAATCAATAAAATTTAATTTAATTTAATTATATCAATTTATAATTGATTAAATCATTTATTTGAAAATGGAATAACCACTTAAATATCACTATGAACATCAACTTATTGAATCATTGAGAAATAGGTTGTAGTCCACTTCAGTTATGCATCTAAACCTAATCTACATAAAATAATAAAATTATTTTCCCAGTTTGAATGTACCATGTTGCCTAATTGTTCCAAAAACCCTAGAAAAAGTGTAGGGATATATACCACAACTAAAATAGCAAGCAATGGTTTCTATAGACCATTCATAGTACAAACTGTATCTAATTCAACCAAAATCCTCATTTTACTCATCTAATTCCAACATTGATTAGTTTAATCAATGATGAATCCCTAGAGAAACAACACCAAAATAAAATTATATAGAGGAAGAGAAAGCGTGATCAGTGAAGAAGAGGTAAATCACCTCAAATTTAAGAAGGAGAACATAATAAATCACCCCATGTAATGGGGGATTAAATAAATAAATGGTAGGGGGTACTACCCTGGTCCCTATACACATGGGAGACAAGAGAAGAGTTTTTGGGATTAAAAATTAAAAACAAAACTAGTAAATTAATTCTATTTAGGAATTATAGGATGTTGCATGATTACCGCATGGTTTTACAAACTGTACCCCAATCATGTTGCTCATAATATCTAGAGTAATTCCATATTACATGGTTTTACCACTCTAACTATTAAATAGTTAACCGGCCCTTAAACCCTTTCAAAAATTGAAATCATGGGTTCTTTTCAATTTCACTATAACCATTAACAATGTATATTACAAACCATCAATCCAAACCACCTGAGAAGATTCACTTGTCTAATTTTCCCAAACCTTTGGGAAACTGTCTAGTAGTGTAAATATATTTCAAAATAGTCAAAAATCAGCTCAATTATTTTGACTCTCACTCATGCATCAACTTTTATGCATCAATATATACCCCAAAAAAACTCATCTAGATGATCTATCTCTTGGAAATATATTCTGATTCTCAATTCTCAAAATGAAACATTCTCTATTATTGAAAATTCAAATTCCCCATAATTTCATTACCCATAATGATGCTTATAAATATATGTGTATATCATATTATAATTATTAACATATATTTATTACATAAGAAATAATTAATATAAAATGAATCATTATTCACTGATTCACCCACCCCCTACACCCACCTTCTCCTTGAACCAAATTCTTACCATTATAAATCAATTGGAATAAAATAAAAAAAAATTCTTCCATTTATATGAAGCTTAGATTTTAATAATTCAATTTTTTAGCATAGTTAGTGTTTTTTATTTTAATAAATCTCCATATATGACTGAATAATTTCTCTTTATATATTTTTTATCAATATAGAAAAAAATAATTTAATGAATTGTTTTGGGATTCCCAATTTTGATTATAAGAATTATAATATTCATAAATAATATATATTTTCAATATTTTTTTCAAACTGTTTGAGTGTTTTGGATACATCCATTGATGTATTTAGCCAACATGATTTAGGTAATGATTGCATAGTGGTGGATGGGAAGAATTTAGCGGATGATGGTAATTCCAAAATCCAATTTTTCATTTATTTTAGATAAGTAATTACTAAAGATTAACTAGATTATAAATATATAATTCATTTTAGATAAATGAGAGTGAATTTATTAAGGAAATTAATAATTATATTGAAATAAGATATAAGTTTTGAGATTAATGTTTCATGATCTCAAAATGAGTAATGAGGAAACAATACGTGACTCTGGTACAAGTGTTAATGAAATTGAAATCCCCATAATTTATTTTAGTGAAATTTTATAGGATATTGTGTTTATTAAGAAGATATTATATATCTTACTAAAGTATTTAAGGTAATGGATTTATCACTCAAAGACCTTGATATTGGTACACTTCTTTTAAATAATTTTCATTAAATCTTAATTGCGTATAAAATTTAGATGGAAATAAAATTCAAAAAAAAAATAACAATGTTATTTGTGAAATTTTATTGATAGATTTTCTGAAAGAGAAATGTATGAAAGTTGTAGATTTTAATAAATAAGATTTTAATTTAAATTATGATAAAATTGTTGGTGTGGATTTTTAAAAACTCATGTAACACGTATTAAAAAGTTTTTAAACGGGAAACTCAATTTCACATTAAATTATCATTTTAGTGATTCAGTTATTATATAGTTAGAAATGTTTTTTCTAACTATACAAGGATTAATTAAGATGAAAATAGAGAGAGTAAATATAAATATGAGAATCCAAGTACTTATTGGAATAAAAAATCATCAAAATATTCTTTTATACTGAGATGTTAGAATTTAAAGAAATAAAATAACAAAATATTCTTATTTATGAATGATTATAGTGATAGATGCATTGATAATGAAGTAGTATAGTTATCCCACAATGATGGTGAAAGCCTATAAATTTTAAAGTTGAATCAAGAAGAAATAACTATTAATAAGAGAAGGAGTGCTGAATATGATGATGAGATAGACATATAGTTCATGTTGAAAAATGAAAATAATGTGTTTCTCTTGAATATTTCTCACATGGAGAAGGAGAGGAAAAATTTTAATAAGGATTGTATAATATCTATCAAGAATAAAAATTTAAATGTTCAGGAAGAATCATTATTGGGAAATTAAAATGTTAAGATTAACAAGACTCAGGATAAAGAGAAAAGGAGGTAACGCAACAGGAAATTGCTATATATGTGGTGGGGCCTCGTCGCAAAGGGATATTTGCGACATGACCCCATCACTAATGTCTCATTGCAAAAAAAGGACATCACAAATAGTTTTCCTTTGATTTAAAAAAACCTATTTCAATGTCCCATTGTAAAAATTATTTACAACATTGATGGCTATAGAAAATGGCCCATCGGAAATAACATAAAAATTAAAAATAAAATAAAATTCTATAAAATAATAATAAAATAATATTATAAATTATAAATATGAATACTAATATAAATACTATTAATAAAATAACCATATAATTAATAATAAAATCATATTAATATTAATTAAATAATTTTATTTATATTAGTAAAAAAATTATAAAATTATAAAATATTATTATTATTAACATTATTAATATAATAATAATGAAGTAATTTTGATAATATTATAATAATATTATTATTTTTGTAAATGAAATAATAATAATAATATAAATAAAATAATAGAACATTACAAAATAATTGAAACCTCAATATTAGAAAAAATATTAAAAAAATAACAAAAAAACAAAAATAAAAAATAAAAACAATAAGAAAAATAAAAAAATTAAATACATATATAAAATAATAAAATATTAAAAAATAAAAAAAATACAACATTTACAACAATATAAAAAACACATGAAATGTCAATAGATAAAATTACAAAAAATCATTACATTCAAATGTTTTCAACATAAAAAACACATCACTTGGGGGAAGGGTAATCTGAATGAGATGGAGGATAAGGTGGAGTGATCTTTTTCCAAAAACCATGAGTCATACATAGCGTGTACTCCATATGATCGTGTTACTATTTCTTCCATTGATGCATCTCTTCTGCCTACTACTACTACAGTCGTTGGAGTTCTTCCTATTGTTGCTACTCTCATTGGCGTGTCTTCTCCTTTTCCCTATACATACTCTCTATAACCTCACCCTTAGCTCGCAACGACTCCTGATACGATGACTCTACGTTCCCTCCTCTCGATTTGGACACTGACATCACAACAGTACCATTATTACTTCCAGGCATCAATCGAGAGCTAATACCAACAACTCATCCTTTCTCGAAGACATATTGGGTCACCAACATCTATGTTGCCTCATCAATTAGGTGGGCACTGGTCTGATTATTAGTCTCGACATGATTATCATTCTATGTATGTGACGTCGCATCCTTGTATGACCCAATAAATTTCAATTTAAAATTAAAATAGTTAAAATATAATTTGTAGTTAATTTTAAAACTCAAAAACCAATTATACTGACCACAATCTCATGACGGTGATCGCTTCTAATCTCTCTAATGATCAGATAACAATACATCCTCCTATAAACAATTAATTTTGTAATATTGGGTTGTTCAAATGTGTATATGAATATATAATAAACCATTAACCTTTAAGGTTATAAAAAATATCTAAAAAAATACTTACCATATGTTCCCTAGGAGTAATGAATTTACGACTATTGGGTTGATGTGTCCAGTCCCCTATCCCACATTTCTTTCAACATAGAAATAATCGACTTTGAAATCGTCCACTCAACAAGTGTGAACATAATCAATCTGAAAACTTGGATGAAATGTAATCAGGTCGGTGGGCCTGAAAGGACTCATGAAACTCTTTCACTCCTACTTTCATCATTTATTTCCATCTCAAATTGTTAAAAAAAATGATGGAAACCCTCAGGAATAACCCCACCCATGCCTTCCATATATCATTCCACATGCTCATCAGCATCATAAATTTCAATATGATATAAAATTTAATCATCTCTTTTCAATTCAAATTCATTTGAATCATCAGTAACATCACCATCCCCATATACCCTTAAAAGTGGGGTGTTATCATCGATATTCATGTCACTTCTTGAAAAATATGGATTTGAGGTTGTATCTTGAAAATTTTCAATTCCTAGATCTTTAGTAGAAGCATATTTACATAGTGTATACTTATTTTTCTAAGAAATAATTTTTATCATGCTCCACTTGTCAAAATACTCCCTCAATGTAGCTTTGTAATTTTTAAAATAAATTTGATGTCCCTAATGAGCCAATAAAAAGGGTTCATTTATTATAAGAAGAATTTTATATTTAATATTAATGATTCCATGGGTTGGATGAATATGAATTCTTCTCTTAGTATCCAAACACTAACATTTAATCATTTTTATGTAATTATGTCCCAGATAACATAGTTCAATAATTTCTTCCCACATGCCATAAAACTCAACTTCAGATTTCCTATGAAGATATTATAAGGCCCCGGCCTTAAACCTTACTTAATATTGAATTAAATTAATAATTCACGTTGAGGATCTTTTCAGGTTTAGAGTTTTAGAGAATTAGAACATAACTATTACATCTCAAAAGATTAAAAGGTAGTCACTTCTACTATGTTTCCATAAAATAAAAACTCTTAAAAAGAAACATGTATAGTTCCATGTTTTAGGTAGCATGACTTTCCCTTGATCCCATCCTTGACCCTATTCCATGCTAAGTCCTGTGAAAAACATTTCAAAAACTTGGGATGATCATAAGAAGCTCAGTAAGGGATACACAAAGAATGAAAACTGTTAGTTTTTCAAAACAACAAGTAAACCACGAATACTTTATCAATATAATACTTTTTACCTTCATGAAGTAGTAAAAACTCTTCATTGAAAAAAAAGGTATCATTACATACCTTTTTGTAACCAAAGGATTACCATAAAACCCATATAAAGAACACATAACATATATAAAGGTAACATGAGACATAAACATACTTAAGTGGAATAACCATACAGTCGACTCCCATACATATCACTTAATGGAATAGCCATACGGCCAATTTCCATACATACTTAATGGAATAGCCATACGGCCGACTTCCATACCCAATGCATTGGAGGTTATAACGTAACCACCCGTCCTGGTATTCACGGCACCCCCGTCATATGTTTTATAACGTAACCACCCGTTAAAATGTCCAAGTACCAGTATAAAATCATAAAACATAAAACCGATATAAAGGAATGATAACATTTCCACATTTAAATCACAATATATCATAAATATATTGACATAATAGAATCCTTTTTCAAAACCATTTTCAATACCAAAATACATAAAAGAGTATATGGTATTTATTTTATTCTAAAAACATTACGGCTTGTTGAGAAAGCCAAAGACCAAATAATACTCGCGGCGGCGGAAAAGGTCGTTGTCACCGCGTACGTTAAAAAAACATTCCTTTTTGTCGTTTAGTAAAATGCTTCGTAGAAAAAGATTCCTTTTGTATAAAAGTAAAAGTCAAATGGGTTTATACACCGTATAATATAAAGTTGTGTATAAAACGAAATATGCCTCAATGAAAGGAGATTGAGACGAAGTCCCATACAAGGATCATTTTTTTAAATGAAATAGATCTATTATTTGTATTCACTATAATTACACAGAAATAAAGTACAAATACAATATAGGACATAATAATATCATGACGTAATTTTAAAGTAGGAGATTAACCCAAAGAATGGAAATTGGGTTAAGAAGTTCCCTTACCTCGGGTCCGACTTGACTCGATCGTTCTTTAACGTCCTGAATAATAAACTTGAGTTAATTTATACTTGATCAAGAACCTTTTTAAAGTTCATTATTCCTTTTATATCACTTATTTCCATGTTATAAACATTATGTAACCATTTAAGTTAATAATGTTTGTTTTGTCAATATTTGGTTCTTAAGTCGAAAGTTGACTTCTTACAATTACATGTTGTTCGTGTGGTCAAAAGTTCTTTATATCCAGAATGAAATTCCTGATTTGGATATCATATATATCATATATATCCAGAATATACATGTATTTATAATATTACATAATCATTTAGAGGTAAGAAATGAAATGCACCGTTCATGGAGACGGTAAGCCGTACGTACGCATGAACGCTACTTTCATTTCTTTGTCATATTAATGGAATTAAAACTAAATGATAGGTATGTATATTTTAATTTCAGAATTATATTCATCATTTAGATATATCATTAATTATATATATATCAATTATATACATGTACTTTTAATAGTACATTACATTTGGGGATAAGAAATGAAATGCACCGTTCATGGAGACGGTAAGTCGTACGTACGCATGAACGCTACTTTCATTTATATATCATACTTTAATGGAAAGAAATAATAATGATATAGAGGTACATTATAATTCCAGTATAACATCATATATAATAACTTTAAATCCATCCTTTACACGTCCCACATTTGGCATTAACGAATCACATCACTTTGAGGGGGCGGTAGTCCGCACTTCCTTAAATGAAGATATCGTGTTTACCCATAATGGAAACCATAAAGGTATGACCAAAATGAAAAATACAGAAGCTTAAAGAAAAAAATAAACATATTATATATCATATATAAAAATAGTGACATCATAATGGCCACCTTTGAAGGTGTTAAATGAGTATTGAACAATCATCATTTCGGGAGGCAGAATTTCGCCATCCACGGAAACCGTATGTTCTTTAACCATTTGATGTAGTTGTGTGAGAGTGTAGCTCGAATAAATCTTATAAAAACATCCTAGTATATTGAAGATACTGGTGTTGTTACAAAAGAAGTAAATAAAAAGATTTTAGGGGGTTGGAGAAACAAAATAAAACAAATGAACATGAGAGAATGAATTACCTTTAAAAGTGTAACTCCTTTTGATTTGAGCCTAAACGCTTCCTTTGAAAGGATTATGCCCAACAGGAATCCTCTATGATGAGGATAGGGATGTGGAGAGATTAAATGGGCAGGGGTTGGCCGATCCAAAGGCTTGAGGAGTGTATGAAATGAGGTAGAGGTGGGGGCCTTTTATAAGAGGAGAGGAGGGTCACTTTTGGAAAGTAAAGAAATATTACTTTATTTGAAAATGTATTTCGGTTTTAAAAGGTCCCACATTGATATAATTCGTGGATAAGGTGATAAGGTTTCTAAATCCACCCATCCAATAAGTTTTGGACATGTGTAGTTCATAGATTTTACATTATCTTTCCATTTTATTTAAATCGTCAAATAATGATGTCATCGCTGCATCATTATTATGTCATAACTAATTTAATTTATTTAATGTATAAAAATTATAATAAAAATACTATGATGTAGGAAATCTTTTTATATTTCCAATGACTATTTATAATAAAAAATCTGATCTTTATAACCCCATGTAAAAATTGTTTTCGTAAAACATCTCTTGTTTGTGTCATTTTTTACTTTAACATTTAATAAAAAGTTATTTATGTAATTTTCCAACCAAAGTGTCTGCATGGGGTCCCCAAGTTCACCCATGGCTTGTATGGGTCGGCCATGACACAACCAATAAGGTTGGGACATGTGTCTAGGTCATTTCATATTATTAAAGCATTATTTTTACCTTAAACTACACTAATTACCACTAATCGCGATTAAGAACTTAATAAGTTACTATTCACCAAAAAATTATTATAATCTCATTGAACCACATTTTACTTCTTAATGACAACCATGTATGTCGGATTTTCAAAATTCAATACACATTAGTGGTAAACTTTCATTTAACTGAAAAATCAGTTTGCTTGATTACCACTTAGTGGTTTCACTATTCATCAAAAATTGAAGTTTTTCAGAAAATTACCAAAAATTCACCCTAAGCTATATTTGATATTATGAATTCAAAAATTAAGTCTATTTTACAAAATTAAAAACATATAAGTCACATTAATTAATTTAATAATTAATTCCCGCTGTCAGAGCAAATAACGTGTTTTTATGAAACAATAAGTATCAAAAGATTGACACTAGTTTAAGTCCGATTTCAAAGTGAAATTAATTCCAACGACCACTATTGGATTTAATGGTAAAAATATTTTATAATTTCACTTTAAAACCAATTCAAAAGATAATCTAATCATATAAATAAATTAGATTAAAAACAGGTTTTGAATTAAAATACAACATTTTACACTATTCATTAAAAAAATGAACTTTATCAGAAAGGTACCAAAAATTTACACAAAGTAAATTTTGATGTCCCAATTCTTAAGAATAGTTATATTTGGTCCAATATAATTTATAAGATCGATCAAAACTATATTTAACGAAGGTTCTCCGTCAAAAGGTGATAAGTGGACCTTTCGTGAAAATTAGGGTATAAATGCCTAAAATTGAACTCTTTCTATATTTTAAGCCTTTATCTTTTATTGGGTAAATTTAAAAACATTTAAAAACATATATAATCATATTTTAGTTATTTCTATCCATTCCCTCCAGTACAACGGCTACTCGTTAACTAACATTTAAAATAATATTATTTTATTACTTGTGTGCAACGTAAGTTTTCAAAGAAACTCATCGTTGCGTACCGAGTAAGCTATCGAACGTAGAAACCCCTTTTAATTAAAATTAATATTTAATTCGTAAATATTAATAAATATGAAAATTCTTTATTCTTTATTTACCTGGGATGTTACATCCTTCCCCCCTTTTGGGAATTGCGTCCTCACAATTTTATTCACTTATCAAAATAAGTGGGGGTATTTATCCCTCATAGCATTTTCAGATTCCCACGTTGTCTCTTCAATCACATGGTTTTTCTACAAAACCTTTACCTGATGAATCACCTTATTCTGTAACACCTTCTCCCTGTGGTCAAGAATCTGGACCGGTTGTTCCTCAAAAGATAGGTTCTCTTCCAGCTGAACTACCTCTGGACTCAAAACATGAGATGGATCTGGCATATACTTTCTCAACATTGAAACATGAAAAACATTGTGTACCTGAGATAAACACGGAGGTAAAGCCACCCGGTATGCAACTGATCCAATTATCTCCAGAATTTCATATGGTCCAATAAACCTTGGACTCAGCTTTCATTTCTTACCAAATCTCATCACACTTTTCCAAGGAGAAACCTTGAGAAAAACATGATCACCTACCTCGAAAGATAGATCCTTCCTCCGGTTATCTGAATAACTCTTCTGCCTGCTCTGAGCTGTTCTCATGTGTTTCTGAATCAGCTGAACTTTTTCTGCCATCTCTTCTAGCAATTCTGGTCCCATCAACTTCCTTTCACCCACTTCATCCCAGAAAGCTGGAGTTCGACACTGCTTCCCATATAATGCCTCAAACGGTGCCATCTGTATACTGGAATGAAAACTGTTATTATAAGAAAACTCAACCAAAGAAAGATGTTGGTCCCAACTTCCCTGATAATCCATAGAACAAGCTCGTAGCATATCCTCCAATGTCTGGATTTTTCGTTCTGACTGCCCATCTGATTGAGGATGAAAAGCTGTACTAAAATTTAATTCTGTACCCAACTACTTCTGAAGGCCTCCAAAAGTTAGATGTGAACCAGGGATCACGATCAGATACAATGGAGAGAGGAACTCCATGTAACCTGACTATCTCTTTACGATACAAACGGGAAAGTTGATCAAGAGAGAAAGTATCTCATATAGAAAGGAAATGAGCAAATATGGTCAAGCGATCAACAATAACCCAGATTGCATTATTACCTCAAGATGTCTTCGAAAATCCCACAACAAAGTCCATTGATATATTCTCCCATTTCCACTCTCGCACTGGTAACGGCTGAAGCATCCCTTTCGGTAACTGCCACTCTGCTTTAACCTGTTGACATGTCAAACACTTCACAATAAAATCAGCAATATCTCTTTTCATTCCATCCCACCAGTAATACTCCCGCAGATCTTTGTACATCTTAGTACTTCCAGGATGAATTGAAAACGGGGAACTATGAGCCTCACATAACAACTCATTCTTCAACTGTGAATCACAAGGCACAAATAACCTCTTCCCAAACCTCAAAACACAAACACAAACTTATCCAAGAACTCGTGGAAAATTTTATTCATAAGGTCCATGAATACAGCAGGTGCATTGGATAACCCAAAAGGCATAACTACAAATTCATAATGGCCATATCTAGTACGGAACGCAGTCTTCGGAACGTCTTCTTCTTTTACATTCAACTGATGGTACCCCGACCTCAAGTCAATCTTCAAAAAATACTGAGCTCCCTGGAGCTGATACCACTTCATTCGATGGCCCAACATCTGCTAAAGTTGTTGCAAAGGATTTTACCACCCCTTTTTTCTTGTAGTCTGGCTGCATTCCCCCAGTTGAGTTCTTAGTTGGACACTCGTTTGCATAATGACACATTTCATTACACTTAAAACATCTTACCGTTGGCTTTTCATTTCCTGCTTGATCATCTTCCTTACAGTTACGAGCAATATGACCAGACTTACCACACTGAAAGCACTTACCAGACTTGGATAAACATTCTCCAGGATGCATTTTACGACACTTCTCATAGGATGGATATTTGGTTTTCTTACCTCCTTGCTTCATTGAGGAATTCTTCCCCTTTTCCTGCCAACTAGACCTCTTATTCTGTTGTTTGTCATATAACACCTGATCATCGGAAAACTCCATTTCCACCTTCTCCGCACATCGAACAAGTTTTTCATAACTTTTAAACTCACGAGAAGCTAATTCCCTTCGATACTTTGGCTTTAACCCTGAGTAAAAACGGTTTATTTTACTATCAAGATCTCATATGAAGTTTGGAGCATACCTTTCCAATCGAGTGAACTTTTCTTCATAAGCAGCCACTGAATCATCCTCCTGCCTCAATTGTAGGAACTTTTTTTCCATCCTAAGACGAACCACCTTAGGAAAATATTTCTCAAGAAACATACCTTTGAATTCAACCCAGTGAAGATCCTCAAACTCATCACGATCCCTTATATTTTTCACCATCGACCACAATTGATCAGCTTCACCTTCAAAACGGTAAACAGCAAGACTAACCTTTTGATGTTCTGGACACCCCATGACATCAAAAATCTTCTCCAGTGCTTTAATCCACCCTTCAGCTTGCACAGGGTCAGATGATCCTCTGAATGATGGGGGATGTTGCCTCATGAAATGTTCCACCACTGACATGTTCCTCTGTGGTTGATCTGGCTGATCTCGTGCATGGATACCACCACCATTTATAGCCTGAGTCAACTGTGCCATCACTGCAACAAACTGTTCAGTTCCGATTCCAACCATCTCAGGTTGCTGATTTGGAAGGTTATCTTCCTCCTGATGTCGTCCTAACATAGCTGCTTTGTTTCCTCTGTGGAAAACCATTCTGAACACAGAAATATCTTAGGCGAAGCAACATGGTAATCCATAAATGCTATATCATTTCAAACATATTATAATTTAACAGTTTTCTAACTCCTAAAGTTGTCTAAACCGACCTTTGATACCAACTATAAGGCCCCGGCCTTAAACCTTACTTAATATTGAATTAAATGAATAATTCACGTTGAGGATCTTTTCAGGTTTAGAGTTTTAGAGAATTAGAACATAACTATTACATCTCAAAAGATTAAAAAGTAGTCACTTCTACTAAGTTTTCATAAAATAAAAACTCATAAAAAGAAACATGTATAGTTCCATGTTTTAGGTAGCATGACTTTCCCTTGATCCCATCCTTGACCCTATTCCATGCTAAGTCCTTTGAAAAACATTTCAAAAACTTGGGATGAGCATAAGAAGCTCAGTAAGGGATACACAAAGAATGAAAACTGTTAGTTTTTCAAAACAACAAGTAAACCATGAATACTTTATCAATATAATAATTTTCACCTTCATGAAGTAGTAAAAACTCTTCATTGAAAAAAAAGGTATCATTACTTACCTTTTTGTAACCAATGGATTACCATAAAACCCATATAAAGAACACATAACATATATAAAGGTAACTTGGGACATAAACATGCTTATGTGGAATAACCATACGGTCGACTCCCACACATATCACATAATGGAATAGCCATACGGCCAATTTCCATACATACTTAATGGAATAGACATACGGCCGAATTCCATACCCAATGCATTGGAGGTTATAACGTAACCACCCATCCTGGTATTCACGGCACCACCCGTCATATGGTTTATAATGTAACCACCCGTTAAAATGTCCAAGTACCAGTATAAAATCATAAAACATAAAACCGATATAAAGGAATGATAACATTTCCACATTTCAATCACAATATATGATAAATATATTGACATAATAGAATCCTTTTTCAAAACCATTTTCAATACCAAAATACATGAAAGAGTATATGGTATTTATTTTATTCTAAAAACATTATGGCTTGTTGAGAAAGCCAAAGACCAAATAATACTCGCGGCAGCGGAAAAGGTCGTTGTCACCGCGTACGTTAAAAAAAACATTCCTTTTTGTCGTTTAGTAAAACGCTTCGTAGAAAAAGATTCCTTTTGTATAAAAGTAAAAGTCAAAGGGGTTTATACACCGTATAAAATAAAGTTGTGTATAAAATGAAATATGCCTCAATGAAAGGAGATTGATACGAAGTCCCATACAAAGATTATTTTTTTAAATAAAATAGATCTATTATTTGTATTCACTATAATTACACATAAAGAAAGTACAAATACAAGATAGGACATAATAATATCATGATGTAATTTTAAAGTAGGAGATTAACCCAAAGAATGGAAATTGGGTTAAGAAGTTCCCTTACCTCGGGTCTGACTTGACTCGATCGTTCTTTAACGTCCTAAATAATAAACTTGAGTTAATTTATACTTGATTAAGAACCTTTTTAAAGTTCATTATTCCGTTTATATCACTTATTTCCATGTTATAAACATTATGTAACCATTTAAGTTAATAATGATTGTTTTGTCAATATTTGGTTCTTAAGTCGAAAGTTGACTTCTTACAATTACATGTTGTTCGTGTGGTCAAAAGTTCTTTATATCCAGAATGAAATTCCTGATTTGGATATCATATATATCATATATATCCAGCATATACATGTATTTATAATATTACATAATCATTTAGAGGTAAGAAATGAAATGCACCGTTCATGGAGACGGTAAGCCGTACGTACGCATGAACGCTACTTTCATTTCTTTGTCATATTAATGGAATTAAAAATAAATGAGAGGTATGTATATTTTAATTCACGAATTATATTCATCATTTAGATATATCATTAATTTTATATATCCATTATATACATGTACTTTTAATAGTACATTACATTTTGGGATAAGAAATGAAATGCACCGTTCATGGAGACGGTAAGACGTACGTACGCATGAACGCTACTTTCATTTCTATCTCATACTTTAATGGAAAGAAATAATAATGATATAGAGGTACATTATAATTCCAGTATAACATCATATATAATAACTTTAAATCCATCCTTTACCCATCCCACATATGGCATTAACGAATCACATCACTTTGAGGGGGCGGTAGTCCGCACTTCCTTAAATGCAGATATCGTGTTTACCCATAATGGAAACCATAAAGGTATTCCCAAAATGAAAAATAGAGAAGCTTAAAGAAAAAAATAAACATATTATATATCATATATAAAAATAGTTACATCATAATGGCCACCTTTGAAGGTGTTAAATGAGTATTGAACAATCATCATTTCGGGAGGCAGAATTTTGCCATCCACGGAAACCGTATGTTCTTTAACCATTTTATGTAGTTTTGTGAGAGTGTAGCTCGAATAAATCTTATAACAACATCCTAGTATATTTAAGATACTGTTGTTGTTACAAAAGAAGTAAATAAAAAGAGTTTAGGGGGTTGGAGAAGCAAAATAAAACAAATGAACATGAGAGAATGAATTACCTTTAAAAGTGTAAGTCCTTTTGATTTGAGCCTAAAGGCTTCCTTTGAAAGGATTCTGCCCAAAGGGAATCCTCTATGATGAGGAGAGGGATTTGGAGAGAGTAAATGGGCAGGGTTTGGACGATCCAATGGCTTGAGGAGTGTGTTAAATGAGGTAGAGTTGGGGGCCTTTTATAAGAGGAGAGGAGGGGCACTTTTGGAAAGTAAAGAAATATTACTTTATTTGAAAATGTATATTGGTTTTAAAAGGTACCACATTGATATAATTAGTGGATAAGGTGATAAGGTTTCGAAATCCACCCATCCAATAAGTTTTGGACATGTGTAGTTCATAGATTTTACATTATCTTTCCATTTTATTTAAATCGTCAAATAATGATGTCATCGCTGCATCATTATTATGTCATAACTAATTTAATTTATTTAATGTCTAAAAATTATAAAAAAATACTATGATGTATGAAATATTTTTATATTTCCATTGACTATTTATAATAAAAAATCTGATCTTTATAACGCCATGTAAAAATTGTTTTCGTAAAACATCTCTTGTTTGTGTCATTTTTAGTTTAACATTTAATAAAAAGTTATTTATGTCATTTCCCAACCAAAGTGTCTCCATGGGGTCCCCAAGTTGACCCATGGATTTTCTTGGTCGTCCATGACACAACCAATAATGTTGGGACATGTGTCTAGGTCATTTCATATTATTAAAGCATTATTTTTACCTTAAACTACACTAATTACTACTAATCGCGATTAAGAACTTAATAATTTACTATTCACCAAAAAATTATTATAATATCATTGAACCAAATTTTACTTATTAATGACAACCATGTATGTAGGATTTTCAAAATTCAATACACATTAGTGGTAAACTTTCATTTAACTGAAAAATCAGTTTGCTTGATTACCACTTAGTGGTTTCACTATTCATCAAAAATTGAAGTTTTTCAGAAAATTGCCAAAAATTCACCCTAAGCTATATTTGATATTATGAATTCAAAAATTAAGTATATTTTAAAAAATTCAAAACATATAAGTCACATTAATTAATTTAATAATTAATTCCCGCTGTCAGAGTAAATAGCGTGGTTTTATGAAACAATAAGTATCAAAAGATTGACACTAGTTTAAGTCCGATTTCAAAGTGAAATTAATTCCAACGACCACTATTGGATTTAATGGTAAAAATATTTTATAATTTTACTTTAAAACCAATTCAAAAGATAATATAATCATATAAATAAATTAGATTAAAAAGAGGTTTTGAATTAAAATACAACATTTTACACTATTCATTAAAAAAAATGAACTTTATCAGAAAGGTACCAAAAATTTACACAAAGTAAATTTTGATGTCCCAATTCTTAAGTATAGTTATATTTGTTCCAATATAATTTATAAGATCGATCAAAACTATATTTAATGACGGTTCTCTGTCAAAAGGTGATAAGTGGACCTTTCGTGAAAATTATGGTATAAATGCCTAAAATTGAACTCTTTCCATATTTTAAGCCTTTATCTTTTATTGGGTAAATTTAAAAACATTTAAAAGCATATATAATCATATTTTAGTTATTTCTATCCATTCCCTCCAGTACAACGGCTACTCGTTAACTAACATTTAGAATAATATTATTTTATTACTTGTGTGCAACGTAAGTTTTCAAAGAAACTCATCGTTGCGTACCGAGTACGCTATCGAACGTAGAAACCCATTTTAATTAAAATTAATATTTAATTCGTAAATATTAATAAATTTGAAAATTATTTATTCTTTATTTACCTGGGATGTTACATCCTTCCCCCCTTTTGGGAATTGCGTCCTCGCAATTTTATTCACTTATCAAAATAAGTGGGGGTATTTATCCCTCATAGCATTTTCAGATTCCCACGTTGCCTCTTCAATCACATGGTTTTTCCACAAAACCTTTACCTGATGAATCACCTTATCCCGTAACAAATGCTTCCTGTGGTCATGAATCTGGACCGGTTGTTCCTCATAAGATAGGTTCTCTTCCAGCTGAACTACCTCTGGACTCAAAACATGAGATGGATCTGGCATCAACTTTCTCAACATTGAAACATGAAAAACATTGTGTACATGAGATAAACTCGGAGGTAAAGCCACCCAGTATGAAACTGATCCAATTCTCTCCAGAATTTCATATGGTCCAATAAACCTTGGACTCAGCTTTCATTTCTTACCAAATCTCATCACACTTTTCCAAGGAGAAACCTAGAGAAAAACATGATCACCTACCTAGAAAGATAGATCCTTCCTCTGGTTATCTTCATAACTCTTCTGCCTGCTCTGAGTTGTTCTCGTGTGTTTCTGAATCAGCTGAACTTTTTCTGCCATCTCTTCTACCAATTCTGGTCCCATCAACTTCCTTTCACCCACTTCATCCCAGAAAGCTGGAGTTCGACACTGCTTCCCATATAATGCCTCAAACGGTGCCATCTGTATACTGGAATGAAAACTGTTATTATAAGAAAACTCAACCAAAGAAAGATGTTGGTCCCAACTTCCCTGATAATCCATAAAACAAGCTCGTAGCATATCCTCCAATGTCTGGATTGTTCGTTCTGACTGCCCATCTGATTGAGGATGAAAAGCTGTACAAAAATTTAATTCTGTAACCAACGACTTCTGAAGGCCTTTCCAAAAGTTAGATGTGAACCAGGGATCACGATCAGATACAATGGAGAGAGGAACTCCATGTAACCTGACTATCTCTTTAAGATACAAACGGGAAAGTTGATCAAGAGAGAAAGTATCTCGTATAGAAAGGAAATGAGCAGATTTGGTCAAGCGATCAACAATAACCCAGATTGCATTATTACCTCGGGATGTCTTCAAAAATCCCACAACAAAGTCCATTGATATATTCTCTCATTTCCACTCTGGCACTGGTAACGGCTGAAGCATCCCTTTCGGTAACTGCCACTCTGCTTTAACCTGTTGACATGTCAAACACTTCACAATAAAATCAGCAATATCTCTTTTCATTCCATCCCACCAGTAATACTCCCGCAGATATCTGTACATCTTAGTACATCCAGGATGAACTGAAAACGGGGAACTATGAGCCTCACATAACAACTCATTCTTCAACTGTGAATCACAAGGCACACATAACCTCTTCCCAAACCTCAAAACACAAACACAAACTTATCCAAGAACTCATAGAAAATTTTATTCATAAGGTCCATGAATACAGAAGGTGCATTGGTTAACCCAAAAGGCATAACTACAAATTCATAATGGCCATATCTAGAACGGAACGTAGTCTTCGGAACGTCTGCTTCTTTTACTTTCAACTAATGGTACCCCGACCTCAAGTCAATCTTCAAAAAATACTTAGCTCCCTGGAGCTGATACCACTTCATTCGATGGCCCAACATCTTCTAAAGTTGTTGCAAAGAATTTTACCACCCCTTTTTGCTTGTAGTCTGGCTGCATTCCCGCAGTTGAGTTCTTAGTTGGACACTCGTTTGCATAATGACCCATTTTATTACACTTAAAACATCTTACCGTTGGATTTTCATTTCCTGCTTGATCATCTTCCTTACAGTTACGAGCAATATGACCATACTTACCAAAACTGTATATCCAAAACTATATTAAATAAATTTTCAAAATTGATTTTATAAATATGCATGACATCAAACATGCAATAGACCAAAAAATCAAACCAATATAGAAATTCCCAAAATATGCTTCATTTAACAAAATTGTGTTCTTTCTTAAAGACAACAATTTTATGTTATTTTATTATTGGTCCGAATGTGATGGGAGGTAATGAGGAGACAACTGATTTAAATAAACCATATATCATTGTTTGATATCCATATCATTTAGTTGTGCCTTTTTGGAAATGATATTTTTTTTCTTCGAAATGGATGATCGGTTGGAAGTAATCAGTGATGACAACCAAAAAACATGATTTCTTCCATTAACAGGCATAACTGCTATATTTTTCTCTCGTACAGAACAAATATTATATTAGACCATGTGTACTCCATCCAAATAATCATCCACATACTGGGAAGTCACTAATTATCCACATCAATGTAGCTCTCATTAGGAAATTTTGCTTCAGAACAACATTATATGTACTAACACCATTACTCCACAATGAATTTAACTCATTAATCAGTTGTTTAAAAAAACATATGTATTATTTTTTGGTTTTCTTATAATTAATATATTCAATAAGATATAAGGCTCCTTCATCAAGATCCACAAATGTAAATTATACAGATTTATAAAGACCCACAAACATGATTACTGACTATCATAAGAACCAAATGGAATAAAGCATTAGTATAAAGACCCAATTAAACAATTAAGTAATCTAATGAAAAATAAGGATTCACATTCTCAAAATATTTCCATGAATCACCATTAGAGGGGTGATTTAAAATTTTACCAGTTGAAATATTGCTTTTATACTATGACATCATTGCCACTGTATTTTAAGACATTAAAAAAACTGCAATCTTGGTGTAAGAGAGAAATTTCTCTACTATTTTATAGGAATCAATTCCTACTACAATTGTTGAGAATTTTTATAACTCGGTTGTCTATATGTGGTACAACTATAAAATGAATTATTTTTATCAGAATATAAGATGAAATCCTTTGAACCAACAAGAATATTATGATAACTAAGACCTATATTATGAACCAGTCTCTTTCACCCATATAAATTTATAGAAATTACATTTTCATCAAGTAACTATGTTTCAATCAAAGATAATTTCTAATCAAAACATATTATTGACATTATGTTATCTAATTTAAAACCCATAAACTTTACAACTGCTTTAAATTTTTTTATCATGCAACCAGGATATAAGGAATCCTGCGAGAAACTCATCAAGTCACAAAATTGAAATTGTTCCAACTTGGGAGTTAAATCTATATCATCTTGAGTTTCAGTTTGTTGAAAAGATGGACATGCCACATCATACACTAAATTTTAAAACCATTATGGATCAAGAACCAAATTATTAGTGTCTTTTGTGGAACATCATTCACCATGTTGATACAATAAAACATAAAAGGATTGAAAAATGAAACATAATATATAACCCCAATGTAGTCAAATTCGTCAGAAATCCTGATAGATTTTTTTTTACAAGGACACAAAATTATCCCCTACAAAGGAATTCTAATTTTGATGCATAAAATGATAATAAAGGTTCAACACCTTCAATTTATATAGGATTTTAACTAAAACTATTTTGATTTCTCTGCATATTTATCCAAGAACGATTATTTAATAATGATTATTTTGAATTCCATATTCTATATTTCTATAAAAATATAAAATAATTAGTTCTTTTGAATAATTTGATTTATGAAAAACAATCATAGAATTTATTACCAATTATTACAATTTATTACAATGTATTAGTAATGATAACTAGTTATTAATATTTATTAGTAATTATTAAAATGTATTTCAATTTATTACTAATTATTACAATTTATTAAAATTTCTTACAAATTATTACAATTTTTTATTAATTTTTACTAATTTTTACTAATTTTTACTAATTATTAGTAATTATTACTAATTTTTAAATATTATTATAAATTATTTCAACATGTTACAAATTATTACAAATTATTACAAATTATTAGAAATTATTACAAATTATTACAAATTATTACTAATTATTAAAAATTATCACTAATTATTAGAAAATATTAATAATTATTAAAAATTATTCTTAATTATTAAAAATAATTACAAATAATTACAAATTATTATTATTTATTTAAAATTATTACAATTTCTTATAATTTATTACGATTTTTTTTTAATTTAAACAAATTCTTACAAATTCTTATAAATTATTACTAATAATTTTAAATTATTACCAATTATTATAAATTATTACAATTTATTAAAATTTGTTACTAATTATTACTAATTATTACTAATTTATACAAATTCTTACTAATTATTTTAAATTATTCGAAATTATTACTAATTATTATATAGTATTAAAAATTATTTGAAATTATTACAAGTTATTATAAATTATTACAAATTAATACGAATTATTGCGATTTGTTATTAGTTATTAAAAAATATTTAAAATTAATAAAAATTATTACTAATTTCTACAAATTTTAGCTATTAATAACTAATTTTTGCTAATTTTTACTAATTATTACAAATTATTGAAAATTGTTTCTAATTATTACACATTGTTACTAATTATTACATATTATTACTAATTATTTAAAATTATTACTAATTATTCTTAATTATTATTAATTATTTCTAATTTACACTAATTATAACTAATTATTACCAAATGTTACTAATTATTACAATTTCTTAATAATTTTTATTAATTGTCACTATTTTTTAGTAATTATTAATAATTGATGGTAATTATTTCTCATTATTACTTATAGTTACTAATTGTTAGTAATTGTTACTAATAATTACTAATTATTAGTGATTTTTAATAATCATTAATAATTATTACTAATTATTACCAATTATTCCTAATTATTAATTATTATTACTAATTATTTTTATTTATAACTAATTATTATAATTTATTTGAATTTATTAATAATTATTACAATTTATTACGAATTATTAAAATATATTACTAAATTTTTACAATTTGTTAGTAATTATTAGAATTTCTTACTAATTACTATAATTTATTACCAATTATAAAAAATTATTACTAATTATAACATATTGTTACTAATTATTAAAATTTATTACTAATTATTACAAATTATTAAAAATTATTACTATTTGTTACTAATTATTAATAATTACGAATAATTGTGATGAATTATTTCTAATTATTAAAAATTATTACAAATTATTACTAATTGTTACTAATTATTACTAACTATTACTAATTATCACTAATTTTTAATTTATAATACTAATTATTAGAAATTATTGATAATTATCAATAATTAGTGTTAAATATTAATAATTATTACAATTTATTATAAAAATTTACAATTTATTACATCTTATGGCTAATTATTACTAATTAAAATTAATTATTATAAATAATTACAAATTATTAGTAATTGATACTAATTGATACTAATCTATATATATACTAATCTTATGTTTTTCTAACTGCCGCGTGTCAATCTATCGTGCCTCTACATCATTTTTTCCTTACGTTTCCTTTCTCCAGTATTCCACATCGCCCTTCTGCAAGGTTAATAAAACTTTATCCTCCTCTCGCCTTCCACTACCCCTCCCGCGATCGAAAATTTTATCCTCTCGTAACGTACCCGCTCGGCCCCAGGTCGCGTTTTCACTCCACTCACAAGGTTCCCTCTCAACTCCCTCCACCGCACTGGCTCTTCCACAACTGCCAACTCCTCATCGGGCTACTCTGCTTCCATTTCTTCCTCTATTGAGTTATTTGACAGTAGATCCTCTTCTTTCTGCTACTCCTTCTACATACTACAGGTAAGGCTGATCCACCTTCTCCCAATATGGCTATGGCTGCTTCGACTCCACCATGTCCGCCTCTGGCTAGTACAACTATGACATTGTTACCCTCTACACCCGCATTTGAGTCTCTCGATTATGTCAACATCCTCATCTCCCCATTATCCATAACTTCATCATTATTCATCGATTCACATAAGGGTTTAATCGAAATTCTCCTCATAAACCTACAAATGTGACCTTGGGTCAGATCCCTGCTTTGTTGGACCTTCATCGGTAGATCATCTTCATCGATTTGGTTTATTGTGGCTTGAATTAGATCTGGATCAATGACAATTATTTTTTTGGATCGATGTTCTTAGGTTTCAATTTCAAGTCAGGCTTCGACATCAATTTCTGTTGGTTCTTCGACTGACGGTGGCTCGTCTACCCACTGTACGCTCACATCCAGTTTCTATTTGTGTCTGTGAATCCTATTCAATTATTTCATAATGTGAAATATTATTAACAGTTCTGTAATGTTATTTTTCAATTTCATATTCATTTACTATTATGTATTTACTGCTTATTTGATGCACGTTCTTCAAAATTCATTTTTATTAATGACTTGTACATTGATTCTACATTGCATTTTCATTATAATGGTGCTCAATGACCATACATTTCTTTTTCTATTAAGTTTTCTCTACTAGAATCTCCAATTATTGAGTGTTATGGTCACAATGAATCTGGGTAACTATTCGTCCATTCAATTATTTCCTTCCTTTTTATTTTTTTATAAAATGTTGAGGTGGCGTTTATCAAAAATACAATTAATATTTAAAACAATGATTTTAATAGGGAAAAACATTCCACAATTTTGATCATATATCTATAGGTGATAAAGTCATTTTATCAGTTTCTTCAAAAAAATTCAAGCATTCACTATGTCGTAAATTGTTTCTTAGAGCATTGATTTGGTTTTCGTTTCAGTGTTTTTTTGGCTATGTAACTCTGTGTTCATGGAATTTATTTGATCTCATATATGAATGGAAATTTTATTATGTTTGCTGTCATGACTAAATAGAGATATTTTCATTTGGGTTTCAGGTATGGACTTCTTGAGATATCAATTTTCATTTAGTTATGTTTCACTAACTATGTTGTTGTTTTCTGACATTCACATACATGTTCTATAGGGGGTAATCAATGTTTCTTAGGTGGATGCATACTTCATATAATTTTCAATTACCTATTTGTTCTTCTGCCAGTCAAATAATCTCTATAATTCAATAGCATGTTTCTATTCATTTCTCTTTATCTGCATCTCCAGTTTTTTAATGCAATGGTAAAAATATTTCAAAGTAATTTTTCATCGAAGAAATTATTTAATTTCTAATTCTAAATTCATAAATTGATGGGGATTATTTTATAAAAAAAAATATTAATATTACAAATCATGCTTTTCAGATGGATTAATAAACCACAATTTTTGTCATATATCTAAAGGTGATAAAGTCATTTTATCATAGTCATCAATTTTTTATAAGCATGAACCATGTTATATAATTTTTCTTACATATCCTAATAAATTTTTATATTTATTATAATCATAATTTTTGTCACTTATGCTACTTACATGGGCCTATGACATGCAATACCTCATCTATAGTGATAATTTTTTTAGTGTAAGCTGTTTTTATTGTCCCTGCTACTGCAGTCCACTCCCAAGCTGATGTACATAATGAAAACCCACATATAATATAATGTACACAAAAAGATACAATATGAGTTTTCATTTTGATGATGAAAAAAATGGTAAGGTTATATACTACATTTGTAAATCACCTCTTCACATCTTTGACATCATTTACTACTATAATATATTTTCTATTTCTCTATTATATATTGAAGAGCTAGGTACCTCAAGCTAGACATGTCACCTCTACAATGCTCCACATCACCAAAAACATCCTTCCTTTCATACCTCTCTTTCTTGCATCTCATTGACATTAATATGAGCTATATCAGGATAATGTTTCAGAGTAATATATATCCTTACCGTTATGAGATTGATGAGGTCCAGGATGAGATTGAAGTGAACATTTATGATGATGATTATAATAAGGTTCTCAATAAATATCAACTGAGCTTTCTCCCAGCATTGGTATTAGGAGAAACCTTTGATTTGGTTTCTGATTTTTTTCTGGAGAATATTGATTTTGAAGATGGTGAATATGATTATAATTTCTAAGAGAATGATGGTATGAAAATAATTAATACCTTTACCTTTATAGACTTTTATTTTTGTTAATTAGTGGATCATGTATTTCATTTCAGCAATGAAGCATTTTTTACATTAATAGAACAAGTTTCCTCTTTGATCATGTGAATCATGGATTCTTTTGTTACTGGATCATGTTATTTGTTAGAGAAGTGGATCACATGCTTTATTATATCAATGAATAATTTTTAAGAGAAACAAATAAGGTATTTTAGAGTTGTGTTAGTGTCATGTAAACAATGGTGTATTCAATTTTTAATAAATATTTATATCTAAAAATAAAAATCTAATGATATGTTTTGGAAAATTGAATCATTGAAATTTTAGCATCATTATTTTTTCCTCATTCCAAATTTATAGGAGTTCACTCTATTTAATTACAAATCCAGATTCATTGTGATGTCTTCATTTTGACAGGAAAATTGAGGATTCTATTAGTAATCAAGATGTGGCAAATATCTAAACCCTTCAGGAATGGACTTTATAGTATCCTTACTATCTTCACTGTATTTATTCTCTCCCATATTGTAGTTTTAAAAAAATTAAGTCTCATATTTTTTGAATGTATTTTCCATCCCATTGGATCATTTTAATTTATTTTATTTTAATTTTTAGTTTCTGTTGGAGTAGTTGATCATGTTTTTCAATATTTTTCAATACTATGATCTACTAAATATACTAATTCTATGATTTTCCCATTAACATGTTCCCTCCATTTGACCCTGCACGCTACAATGCTCTCTAATTTACACGTACTCCCTCCAAATTCAGAAACTACATCCACCTTCGACAACTCCATCCCGCTTTATCCATCCTCCACCGAGAAAACCCTACCTCATTTCACACTCCCTCGTGGTCTACGATCTGTCGTAATCAGAGAACAACGTCCCCACCATCAGCTATCGGTGACTCCATCCGCCATCTGTGACTCTCCTCGATGCATCCTTCCTCAGCCGACACAACCGTAGCTCTCTTCACTCTCTCTCATGGTCTACGATCAATAACATTCAGAGAAAGCGTCCCTTCCATCGACTATCAGTGAATATATCCTCCATCTTCCTCTCTCCCTGCACCATCCTTCATCGACGGAAAAAGACGCTACCACACCTCTTCCTCTCTTGCTGTCAACACTCCTTTGCAATCACCTCATCCTGTCTCACTGTCAACACTCCTTTTAAATCAACCTTTATCTTCGAGTCAATTTGATGAGGTTAGTTTTCTGGATCTATCATTTCATTGTTTCTTCTTATATCAATCTGAACTGACATAACATGTGGTCGCTGGCTGTTTGCAGATATGATTATTCTAGGTATGGACTTTCTTCAGGTAAAGAACATGCTATTTATCAAATGTATAAACAGGATTAAGAATCTGAAACTTTAGAACTTTAAATAATTTATTTTATAATATTTAGATACGGAGGTAGAAATAACGATGAATAGAATATCAATTCCCTCTTCCAAACTAATAATAATAAAAGAACAGATCAAACACACATTATAAGTGGTTTTGGATATAGGTGATTTAATTAAAAAGTGTAAAATTTTTAGTTTATCCTCCCAGTAAGGGGTATTTCTGAATTGCATGATGGGAATTTTTTTCTAATTGAGTGAACATAACACTTATGCTACTATTGAGGCTTTCTATAGATGCCTGGTAGAGGCTTGCATTATATTATTCAATAAAATGATTACATCCTTCCATTATACTATCAACTTCTTGGATTTATTCTCAGTTATTTTGATATCAAGTTAATATCATATTGAAATACTATCATTTCTGTAATCGTGTTTCAATTATGTTAATTCTGTGGATAAGAGTTCATTTAATTTTTTCAATAGCTTAAATGATTTATGAAATCCTTTTTTTCAATATTTTTCATTTAATCTATCATTTTACCTCTATTAATATTGTAATTACTAATTATGTACAATGTGAAAAACATTTGTTTCATAGATTTTGTAATTTTATCTCTTCTATTAATTTTTTAGAATTTCAATTTTCTTAAAATTATTTCTTATGTCATTAGAATACATCTTCAAGTCATTAGTTTAAATAATTATTTCATTCAGTAAGAGGGTTTTTATTCACCTATTCGTTATTCTTAGTTATGTACAATGTGAAAAACATTTGTTTCATAGATTTAGTTATTTTATCTCTTCTATTATTTTTTAGTATTTCAATTTTCTTAAAATTATTTCTTATGTCATTACAATACATCTTTAAATCATTAGTTAAAAAAACTATTTCATTCAGTAAGAGGGTATTTATTCACCTATTCGTTTTTAAGGGATTTCACATTGTTCCAATACTTTGAAACAAGTTGTAGTTTCTATATTCCTAACTTACTTCATTTAATATAAAATATATTTCTTTTTACCTTCAAAAAATTGTATGTACTCATGATTAATGATTTGTATAAACACGTAGCATTACATGCATAATGTATTATCTTCCCGCCATTAAAAATTATATAATATGTTTTATACTCAAATGTTTTTCTATTCCATCAGTTTTTACAATTATATATTTACCACCTTCAATTATTATATCATCATAATTCATTAATTATTCTCAATTATTGTTATTTCAGGTGAACATGATTCATTGTTTTATACTCAATGGTTCTTTGATTCTCCTGAAACATTGTTTTAAAATATATATCATGGAAAAATAAAAATCTTGATTGAGTATTTATTTCTTTTTGTTTTCTCTAAATCAATGGATGTTACGTATTTTATGTAATTAGTCTTTTATTGTACATAACATTTTTACTTTTCCTCACATAACTAGAACTACTACATTTAAATCTTTTGAATACAAATAATGATGGCAGTCCAGTAATGATATATATACCTTTAAACATTAAAGATCAACTACATGTTCTTATATTTATATACCTCTATTTTCACTCTTCATAATTTTTTATAGTTGTTTTCATATAACCAATGAATAATCTATGTTTTTGGTGAAATTTAAACTTGTCACCAGTAAGGATACTAGGATATCATGTAAATCAATTAGAGGAAAAAATAATCAATATATAAAAGTTAAATAAATTTCATGAGAGTTTAATATAGAATCATGAATACCCATGCATTATTGATTAGATAATAAGTAGTATCACATAATGTGATCATAATATATTTGTTGTCAGTTATCTTATCTCACCAATATCTATTCTCAATTCACAATTTTTATATTTTCTTTATTGTTAGTCTATTATATTCACTGTATGTGTTTCATGTTTATATAATAATTTGGTCATAAATGTTACTATTATGTTAATATATGCTCATAGTATGCCATTATATATGCTAGCGTATTATACATTCGATTCCATTCTATGTAAATATGTTGTTTTTATGGTATTAATTATATATGAGGTTGGTATGTTATATATGTGTTACCATTAAATATTTCAATATTGTATTCATTGGAAACATGTTTTTTATGTATATGATATTATTATGTTTTCATGATGTCAGTATTATATATTGTAGTCTTGAATGTGTTCTTGACAATTCCATAGTTTTAATAAATTTATTGTATGAGGATAGTGGCACAAAGCAATCCGTTTTGAAACAAATCTTCATGGGTCTCCCCGGAGAAGGTCTCCTTGCACATTAAGACAAGATGTCCGGTTTGGGGAGGCCAAAACCATCAAATTTCCCCCCTTTCCACTCTAATTACCTTAGGTTTTATTTCTCCAACATAGGTGGGAGTGTGAGGAGTGGGAACTATGTTTTTTTCTCTACTGTCATTCCGAGGTAATTTTTTTGAAACTCTTCTGCATTATTCTTCCAGTTGTGGTTTTATTTTTAGAGGATGGTGTTACATGTATAAATATATCATAGTTTTAGTTTTATTTTGATGGTTCTAAAAGTATGAATTTCTAATAGTTCTAGTTTTATTGGGATAGGGAGTTTTTGATGATAGTGTTAATGTATAGTTTTGGGTGTTGGATTTTATGTAGGGGAGGATAATTATGAATAATCCACAAAATGTCCATAAATATACTCTATAGGAAATTATGTTAGAACTAGATGACTAATATTCAGCTGACTCTAGAGGTACTAACTAAGATAGAGGCAACAATGATTGCTGTGAAGTGAATTTTAGTAAAAAAATTCCAAAATTCAGGTATTTTTATTATTTCATGACATGTATTTTGACCATTTCAAACATCATGTATGAATGTCGCTTAAAAGGTGAATCTAAATTATGTATTCTTTTATTTTTTTTCCATTATTAGTTATTTCCCATTTTGTGATTATGCAATTTTTTATGAATAGTGATGTTTGTTTCTAGATTTTCCATTTTCTGATTAAACAAGATTTGTTCCATAAAAATTGTTATTCTATTATATATTATCTCAGGTTTTTTCCTGTTATATAAGATGAGTATAATGCGAAGCAAACATTTTATTTTGGGGATTCTATTCATCATATATGTAATCAATGAATCATTTCAGTAGTGGTAAGTTGACCTAACTTCACATTCCATCATCCAGTGATTTTAATGATAATAGTCTAGATTCCTCAGTTACTTTCATTATCATCACTTCTAATGCTTTGTAATTTATTGTGAAACCCTCAATGCAGTATGTGCTTCATGACCCATTATAAAGGGAACTGGCCAACCACTATGAGCATGAATTCTGTGATTTTTGGTTATCTGACCAGTAGTAGAGTTTGTTCCATGTACTGTGTATTTTAACTGAGAAACAGATTTCACACAGTCCATTACACTAGAAGAAGGATCCTTCATTAGAGATATGATAAGTGAATTAATCGGTTTTTACCTAGAAGAAGAATTCTGGAGAATAAATACCAACATTTATTAATCTTATCATGTCTAATTCGCACTCATTTCCCTATTAGAAAGAGATCATTGTACTTTGTATACCATATGAGGTATATTTGGGTAATGTTTCAGAGGAATTACACCACCAGGTCTCGGTGGTGTATTCCAAACTCATGGTGCCATCTTCTGGGACCATATGATTATGTATATCATGAAATTAAATATTCAGATCATGGTTCATATTATTTGAGGTATGATATCTGCATTTCCTTGAATATTGATGACACGATAAAAATGAATCCTCTGAAATAGTATTATTCTATAGACATGAATCCTTGGGATTGCCTGAGAAAAAAAATATATATGAACATACAAGAAACTAAATAGAGGAAACTGCTGATTATATTAATGAATATATTGATGTATGGAAATTCCACCCACCTATATTTGCATCAACATATATCAAAATTTTATTCTGTTTAGTTGAAACATATATCTGAGTAGCAATATATATCTTACCATGGAAACTGATGATACTGGTGATGCTACTACAGATATAGGTAAATTGGTTATATGATTAGCAACATACATCTTTATTTTATTTATTGGTATATTAATTAAGATATTACTTTTATTTAGCAGGGAAACAAGTGAAGATGATATTTTTAACAGAGGAAATTCCACTCACCTATATTGAAACAATGAATTCATGATGAAAACTATTGCTTTTAGGTGCTGAAATTCCTCACATTCTTTAATCAAAGGAAATTATCAACACAACAGATTACTTTGTTCTATCATGAAACTGTACACGATAAATAATATATGTTCTATAAGAAAATATTTATTTTACTTGTTGTAGCTCTAAAGACCCAGTAGTTTAGGGCCAACAATAGGAGAATTTGGATGTCAAATTTCATGCAGGTGATATCTGGGAATCTGGTCCATGGAAATTTTTTGCTCGTATGAAAATTTGTTTTCAACATGATGTTCAGTTGAATCAAAAGATAACATTTTACTGGTCTTAAGAAGTACCAATCATGGATTACCACCATTTTTTGAGTCCCTTACTTTATCCATGTGGTTGTTGTTCTGAGTATAAATTATTTTACAATTTTAGTTACTAGTTGTCCAGGGATTTGGAAGGCATATTGATGAAAGTGAGCAGAACAGATTTTTCATTTTGAGGTATTAGTGGATCATTTTATTCTATTTTATTATACTTTTCATATTCTTTTTTAGAATTCAATCATGCATTGGTTTATTTTTTACTACTACCAATAATATGTCACACATTTGAATATATCGGATTTATAATTTATTCATAATGTTTCATTTTTTAGGAGTGGATCATTTTTTTCATTGTCAGGTTTTTCATGTGGTTAGATTCAGTGACATACGTCCACCAATATGGTCATGAAGAAATAATTTCTTCTTACTCTAAAAAGTTAAGACATTCAAATCACTGCAAAAGTTTATATCACAAATAATATTACTAGAATAAGAACATATGATATTTTATAGTATAATGAAAACATGATAAATGATTCATATTCCCTTGAAACATTCTAGTTATTCATAAGTGCAAAACATATAGTCTATAAAAGAAGTTTTCTTTCTTTGGTTTATTACTTTTTGGATAGGAATTGAGGGGGATAGTGTGTGCTCTGTAACTGATCTAGAACTATGTAAATAAATGTTGATTCATTATCGGTTTCTTTGGTGTAGGTGGAGGAAGAGAAGGCTACAAATGTTCCTATACACACTATAGTTTTGTATAAATTAATTAAATTTCTAGTTATGGGATTTGGGAAGTCATATTAAAGTCGACACTCCTAATTATGTAACTGATATTCTTCAAATTCATAATGCCACACCCCATGCAGTGTCTTTCTATATGTTTTATTCCATCATTATGTATTTGTCTCTATTCTCTATGCCCCTCATTATATATTGTTCCAGATACATGATGAATAGTTTCAGTTTAGTTTCTTTTTTCCTGAACACCCCACTCATTCAATTTATTATTACTTCATTTATTTTAACCGTTCTCATTTTTTTATTACGACCACTATCTTATCTTTGATTTAGCTTTCACTTTTTATTTCAGTGCATGCATTATAGTTATTGTGATCAAAATTTTAACTGAATTAGAATCTTCTTACTCAACATTTAATGATTCAAATACATTTACACAATTTTTTCACTTTGTCAACTATTTTAAATTTGTCTTCATATTCTATTCACTCCTATTATATTATTATACACTGTTAATTTCTAATTAAAATTTATTCAATATTACTATTTCATATCATATTTTATAAATACTATTCTCTTCTTAAAAAAATCACCAATCGAATATGTCATGCAATAGCACAGGAAAGTACTAGTTATTACTAACTGTAACTAATTAATACTAATTGTTACTAATTACTACTCATTATTACAGATTGTTAATAATTATAAACAATTCTTACTAATTATTAGTAATTATTAGTCATTGTTAAAATTTATTACAATTTATTATAGTTTATTAAACATTATTACATTTTATAACTAATTATTACAATTTATTACTAATACTTGAATTTATTACTAATTCTTAAAATTTATCACAGTTAGTGCAAATTATGCGTTGAAAGGACATGGTCCAGAATTTTATTTAAATAAAGATAAAAGTACCAGTATAAGTAAAGACATAATTATAGTAAATGGCTCACTCCAAGAAAGATTATTATAATTTATTACTAATTATTACTAATTATTGTTTATTATTAATAATTTTTATCAATTATTTCAACTTATAACTAATTATTATTAATTATTAGTAACTATTACTAATTATATAACATATTATTACTGATTAGTACAATTTATTGCTAATTATTTCTAATTATTACTTATAATTACTAATTAGTGCAAATTATTACTAATTATTAAAATTTATTAATAATTATTACAAATTATTACAATTGATTACAATGTATTACTAATTATTAATAATTATTCTTAATTATTACTATTTATTATTATTTATTACTTGTTATTACATTTATTACTAATTACTACTATTTATTACTATTTATTAAAATTTCTTACTAATTATTACAAATTTTTACTATTGAGTTCGAATTATTAAAAATTATTACCAATTCTAACTAATTATTACAATTTATTACAAATTATTATAAATTATTACTATTTATTTCTATTTATTACTAATTATAACTATTTATTACTAAATAATAAATTTTGTTACAATCTGTTACTAATTATTACAAATTAATAAAATTTATTACTAATTATTACTAATTATTGAAATTTATTACTAATTACTAATAATTATTAAAAATTATTACTAATTATTAAAAATTATTATAAATTATTTCTTATTCCTTTTAGTTATTTCTAATTATTACAACATGTTACTATTTATTACAATTTATTAATAATTATTACTACTTATTTCTATTTATGTATAATTATTTCTATTTATTAATAATAATTATAATTTATTACTAATTATTACATATTATTACTAATTATTACTAAAATTTTCAATTTATTACTAATTATTTCAATTTATTACTAATTATTAAAATTTATTACTAATTTTTACTAATTATAAAAATTTACTACAATTTATTACTTATAATTAATAATTATTAAAGTTTATTACTTATTATTACTAATTATTAGAATTTATTAATAATTATTACAATTTATTTCTAATTATCACTAATTATTATTTATTCCCACTAATTATTATTGATTAATACTAATTTCTACTAGTAACCACTATTTATTTCTAATTATCACTAATTATTACTATTTATTACTATTTATAAATATTTAATCTATTTTATTACTAATTATTGATAATTATTACTAATTATCATTAATTAAAACTGCTTATGAATAATTTATTCTAATTAATAAAAATTACTACTAATTGATAATAATTAATATTATAACTAGTAATTAATACTTATTAATACTAAATTCACGTAATTATTTACAAAAATAAACAATGATAAATATAACTATCTAATTCTAATTCTAATTTAATTATAGCCAATATAAAATAATTATAACTAATATAATATAAATTAAATTAACTAAAAAATAAAAGAACTAGATAAATACCATAAGACTAGATCTTTTGGGTGCTGCAATGCTTCAAAAGTGCTCGGATATGAAATTTTTAACAAAAAAAACTTTTTAGAGATAAATATGAGAGTTTAGATTGTGGGGGAAATGAGAATGTTGTGGAATGGAAAAATGGATTGGGGTATATATAGGTTTGATTATTTTTTATGGGATTTTTTAGACAGAAATCCTGGAGAAAATGATGACACCCCTATTAAGTGCATGTAGCTGTTAAAAAGGTATTTGTGATTGTTCTCGTGGCAACTACCCACCTGCCGACATACTATTTGTGATGGAGGATAAATCTGATTACAAATACTAAAAAATGTCATTGAGCATTTGCTACAGGTACAAAAACTCATCGGAAATACCCTTCTGGTCATTTAGCGTACAACTCACGCCAATCCTTTAGAGATGGGTACCCTCTTACTGTCGTAAAAAACAAATTATTTGTGTCAGCAAGAGGCTCTCATTGCAAATAACCCCTCCCAACAGACTATTTATGATGTGACCCTTCCCCGTACCAAATATTCGTTTTTCTCTATAGTTTAATATTACATGGAAAATAATATCTATGTAATGTTCAAGGATATTTATAATTATCAATTTAAATAATTGAGGTAGAAATAGAATTGGATATGTACAAAAAATATTCATAAATCTTTTTATGATTTTGGAATAAAATAAAGAAAGAAGATTAGGATACAAGTTTACGTCTCGTAAAATGATGGGATTAATGTTTTCCCACAAATATTATATTCAATTTTTGATAAATATCTTATCATTGTTATAGAAAAACATTATTTAATTTCATAATTGAAGAAATTAAATTTACATAAAAACTAGGGGATTTTGAAAAATGTATAAATTCTAGGAATATTATTTTAAAATTAAAAACAGTTATAAATTATGAATTGGATAAGGATAAAACATTGTCTATTATGAATAATAATAATGTTTTGGCCGTCAATAAATATTTTTATTCGTACAAAGGATTTATAATTAATGATGAGAGGATATAAGATTAGCATGTTTTAAAATCTAGAGAACATGTTGTTTTTTTTTGAGGTGATTATGAGTTCTATGGATTCTATCATCACATTGGGTGATTTAGGAACTATGAGTTCCTATATTATTTTAAATAACATCATTTATATGAAAATGGAATATTTTTGAGATATTTATTGTGTATGAGTTATTCTACATAAAAATAAGAAATCTAGAAAATTTGTGAAGAAGATTCGAAAAATATTTCAACTATTCAGAAGAGTATTTTGGAATATGTGACCAACTAGGTAGCCTTAATAAAGAATTTAACACAATTTTACTAGCTTTGATGTGTATAAATAAATATATTCATTATTTTCAAAATAAAACCATGAACAGAAATTATAAGGATTTGATTTTTGAAGTTCCACACAAAATATCACAAAGGATGAATCCATGTATTTCAGACAGTGGATGTCCATCCTATATGATAAGATATTTGAAGATATTAATGATTTTATAAATAAATATAAACCAGGGATGACCTTTGAAAATTTTGGATCATTCAAAATTAGTGGAATTTGTTCAGTAATCATTGAAGAAGATAAACTAGAATTGAAGAACATGTAATTTTTTGATGAGTTGAAACACAATTTTACTAGTGTTTCTCAAATCGTTGATAAATCCCGTTTAGTGTTATTTCATTTTTGTTATAGATTTATAAAGAATTTAAAATATGGATGTTTTTTAATTATATAATATAATAATCATGGAATATTTTTTCAAATTCATGATACTATAAAGAATAATATTCCTTGTAATAAGAACAAAGAATATGTTGTGAAGCCAATGGAGATTTTTGACTCTAAAATGGGTGGGAAACATCATTTAATAAAAAAATATTGTCAAATGATGATATAATGAAAAATATATTGGTTAAATATGGATGAATAAGAGATTTATTTTTATTCTATTAGTTTCAATGTTCCAAAATTTATGAAATAGGTATTCTTAATAAGGAATCATTATTAGCATGTCATATTTCTAAAGTGAACAAAAAGTGAAATTCTCCCAATCTGAAATGCGAATCGAATAATAAGGTTACTAATAAAAGTTTTTTTAGTCAAATGAGGAGTTGAATACCCTATATTAGATGTTCAACAATAATTTTTATCCTTTATTCATTAATGTATGTGGAATGAAACTCTTTACCCTCTCTCACTTTTTTGGATATTTCTATCAAAGAGTCAAAAATTAGAAAAATAAATCTCTTTATTTTTATTCATTTAACTATTTTCAAAATGTAATTATAAAAGGGGATAAAAATATTTTAGAGGATATCCAGTGATTTTTTTTACTAATGGGTAGAAGTCTCTTAATTGGGTGGATTATCTATTAAGGGAGAGTTATTAAAATGGGAAACTTTTGAAGATTTTATGTGGGTAAATGAATATTGTGATATGGGAACTTTTCTAATATTTTTTGTTAGTCTTAATGGGATAATTTTTTATTTATAGTTTCAATGAACATTTTTAGAGTTTTAATAAGTATTTATTTTCAAGTTATATCTCATGTGGTTTTATGGACTGGGAAAAATTAATTTTTTAGTCAATATCAATAGGCTCAAGAGTAGTGAAGAATTGTATATGAGGGCCTACCATAGAAAATATTAATATATTATTAAAAAACATTCTTTTATATATCAATTTTTCTCATGTAGGATTAAAATTATTGATTGAAAACTCATTATTATGTTTCTTATGTTTTAAATTGATCATTCTTCAATGGTTTCCCACCAAATCCAAAGGGGGAGATTTTCGATCCAATAAATGTTTTGAAATATTTTTATAATTTTGAAAAACATTTGAGATCCTAAGGTGAAATTGTTATAATCTAAAATTGAATATGTTTCTTCAAACATGTGAAATTTTTTAGGTAAATGTATTTTGAGGAATTCAAGTGTATATGATTATGGTATTTCATTGTGTTATTAATACATAAATCATAAATTCAAGTGATAATTTGTGTTGCTTTTCTGGTGAGGTATATTCCATGGTTCTAAAGTATTTTAAGGTAATTGAAATATCTCTAGAGAAGTATCATATTGTTTGGATGTAATTTTGAGGTGAGAATATTTGTTCCGAAATATTCTTATATGCTCAAAACCACATAACAATATTATTTAACCTTTAACAAAGATTTAGAAAAGGGATATAGACTTTTAAAGAGTAACTATATACTTTTTATTAGTATTTTTCTATAATGAAATATTAGTTTCATACTTTGAAAATTTTTTTCCCTATTTTGAAATAGTTTTTTCCTTTTTTGGATGAGTACTACATGAATTTAGAACTGTAATATACAACAAAAAAATAAAAATATATAACTTTGTAAGAGTAATTAATGACTACAAGATATTTATCTATGTCTTAAAAATTGAAGCTTAGAGACTTTAAAAGGGAAACCACTAGCATCATAAGACTCATTTTAGATGTAAAGGGAACCTCATAAGGGTAATTTTCAAACATCATAAGAGTATATCTAATCTTCAAGAGAGTAAGATATAACATTAAAAGAGTATATTTTGACTTTGTAAGAGTCAATAACTTTTTGATATTATTAGACCTCTGAAAAATGAAAAATCTATGAAATTATATAATTAATTATTTTGAAGAAATTTTTTTGTCAAAAATTGGCAGTGTTGATCTTGATTCTATTAAATATCACAAAAAGGGAATTTTTGATTCAATCTAGGGGAATGATTACATATTTAATGAGTTGGGTCTTTAGTATGGAAGAAAAATGTTATTATATTTCAGGATAACTATTTGATCTTTTATAAATCCATATTTGTTGGGATATATATTTCTACTGAATATAACCATTTATTGAAATAAAATATGAATACATAAGTAGGAATAAGTAAAAGAATATGTTAAGAGCAGTTGAGGAGTGGTAATTAATTTCAATTTTAATTTGCGATTCAAATTAAAACAAGAATATGTTTCTTTTGTTTTCAATTTTTGAATATGGTATTACATGAATAATAAGATAAAAAATATATTAATGTATTGAATAAAATAAAAGACTTGATACTTAAAAGACTATATTAAATGAGAGGATTAATCTTGAGAGGTATTGGTAGAGTTTATGCATTATGGATCACACAAAATAATAAGAAGTCTTTTAGTAAAGAAAGTAGGAAAAAAAGAATATAATGTGTAGCGTAATGATTTTTTCTATATGAAGAAGAATAAGAATAATTCTAGTTATTTTTAATTATAAGTGTGGTAGAATATTATATTTTAATAAAATAATTATTCGGTGAGATGGATAATCCCTTCCTTAAAAATAAAAGATATAAGTTCACTTTCACATGAGAATTTTTAGGAGGCATCACTACAATTATCTAGTATCTTGAGAAAATGAAAATATTTTCCCATTTCTAATCCACATTGGTGATTTTAGTGAATTATATAGTCTGAGGTGAGTCTGGATCCTGATAATGTTTACGTACCCATTTTGAGTAGTGAACCTTATACATTGATTTTTCATTTTTATTGATTTCTATGATATCTGTGTGTGTGAATCAATGAGATATCGACTCTAAAAGTGTTGATGATTTATTTTAAAATAGATGATAAAATAAAATATATCCTTATACATTGATTCACCCCCACTTCTCTGTGAACGCATATCATGACTGGTTACATCATTATGTGTCTTCAAATCTCTATGATAACAGCTATAGTTTGAAAAATGATGGAGAAATGTATTTATAGATACATTTTTCTTAATATGGAGAGATATTATCACTTATTCCTATATGTTACATTATCTTGGAGTTTATTGGCATACCCCGAACATAAATAATGATTATGGTATAATTAGTTTCTTCTAAAGGATTAAAATATTATTTGTTCTTTTTTGGTGGATACTGAGAACTAAAAAACTATATTTTGTGTTATTCAAGAAATATTTTGTGAAAAATATATGATATATAAGTATACAATCTTCACATTTTTCCAAGGTTCTTACTTATGTTTCTACAGGAATGAAAATAGGTGCACGTATTTGGATTTATTGTGAAGCAGCTGGTAAATATTAGTGCCCAATATATCATTATGTTACAATTTATGTTTTCACATATCACATCAAAGTAAAACCTTCATTATTCATTTATTTATAATATAATTTATGTATATCCTCTTTTAATTGTTCTATAAATGCATGTTGTGAATGTGTTTTTAGAGATTCCACCCTATGGACCCTCACATACAGGCTACAATATTATATAATATATGTATTTCCACTATAGGTAATACCATTTGTCATTTAATTCACTCCTTTATTCACCTCACCATTGTATCTTAGTGAAATAAACCCACCCACCATGGGTGTTCATGACCAAAGGTGACTTATTAGGGGCCAACCCATTATTTTGAAAAAAAATCACTTACTTATAACATGACCAATCCCTTCTCCCTATAAAACCACAACAAAACATTTTTTAAACACGACCATAATAAATTTAAACAAAAAATAATATAGTATTAAAGAGATACTCATTTTAATCCATTTTCATATTAATCTAAAAATAAATATATAAAACAAAAAATTGTTTATTTACAAGATTTTTATGTAAACTATTTTTTTATTTTAATAGAAATTTATAATAAATGTATGGAAAAATATCGATGAAACAACTCCCTCAACAACATGAATTATTAGTTGACCTTAACGAATGTAAAACCCCAGGTAAATAAAGAATATGACATTTTTATATTTATCCCTATTTGTGAATAAAATGTTAATATTAATTTCAAGTGAACGCTATGCTCGATGGCTTACTCAATACGCAACAACGAGTTCCTTTGAAATCTTACATTGCACTCTAATAATAAAATAATATTATTTTAAATGGTATTTAACACTTAGCCGTTGTAATGACGGGAATGAACAAAACTAACTACGAAATGATTATATATGTTTTTCAATAAATGTTAGAGGATTAAAAATGAGAATGAATCCAATTTTAAGCGTAAACATTCTAATATTCTTTAAAAGTTTGAGTAACCGCCATTTGATGGAGAACCTATTTTAAATCCACCTTTTGACAATATAATGTGTTATATTTGACAAAATAAAACTCTTCTTTAGAATCGGTTCATCAAAATTTACTTTGTGTAAATTTTTGGTATTTTTAAGATAAAGATCATTTTTAATGAATAAGTGAAAAATGATGTATTTTTATTCAAAACCCATTATTAATATAATTTATTTATATGATTAGATCATCTATTGAATTGGTTTTAAAGTGAAATTAGAATATATTTTTACCATTTAATCTAATGGTGTTCATTGGAATTAATTTCAATTTGAAATTGGACTTAAACTAGTGTCAATCTTTTAATAGATATTGTTTCTTAAAAACACGCTATTTGTTTTGACAACGGGAATTAATTATTAAATTAATTAATGTAACTTATATGTTTTTAATTTTTTTAAATAGACATAATTTTTGAATTCATAATATCAAATATAACATAGGGAGAATTTTTGGTATTTTTCTGAAAAACTTCAATTTTTGATGAATAGTGAAACCACTAAGTGGTAGTTTAAAAACTAATTTTTCGTTTAAATGAAACATTACCACTTCTGTTATTTGAATTTAAAAAAATCTGACATAAATTTTTGTCATTAGGCTGTAAAATGTGGTTCAATGGTATTAAAATATTTTTTTTGTGAATAGTTACTTTTAAGTTTTATTAATCGCGATTAAAGGAAATTAGGGTAATTTAACGTAAAGATAATGTTATAATAATATTAAATGACATTGAAACATGTCCAAACCTTATTTGATGAGTCATGGACGACCAATAAAATCCATGGGTCAATGTGGGGACCCCATGGAGCCACATTGGTAGGAAAATGGCATTAATAACTTTTTATTTAATGTTAAGATTAAAATGTCGCAAACATGTGTTGTTTTACTAAAGCAATTTTTACATGGGGTTATACAAGTAATATTTTTGACTATAGTTATTCATTAGAAATATATAATGATTTACTACATCATTATTTTTTTTTTATAATTTTTAGACATTAAATAAATTAAATTATATATGACATGATGATGATGCTGTGATTACCTCATTATTTAACAATTTAAATAAAATGAAAATTTAACGTAAAATATAAACCCTAAACTTGTAAAAAACCTATTGGATGTATGGATTTTAAACTATTATCACCTTATCCTCTAAATAAGTAATTTTGGGGCCTTTAAAATTGGAAAACCATTTTATAATAATGTTACTTTTCAAGACTTTCCAAGAGTGCCCCACCTCTCCTCTTATAAAAGGTCCCCACCTCTACCACCATACCCAAACCAATCAAACCTTTGGATCGGCCAAACCCTAACCATTTTGTCTCTAAACATCCCTATATTACTCCTAGAATCCTCACATTTGGAAGAAGTATTTTCAAGTAAGCTTTTTAGCTCAAATCAAGAAGAGTTACATGATTTAAAGGTAAAGTCTTCCCTAGTGTTCTTTTGTTTTATTTGGCTTCTCCAACACCCTAAACATTTTTTATTCCTTTATTTTGTAACAAAACCAGTATCTTCAATATACTTGTATGTTTTTATAAGAATTATTCGAGCTACACTTACAAACACATCCGTCTAATGGTTAAAGAACATACTATTTTTGTGGATGGCGAATTACTGCCTCACAAAACGATTATTATTCAATATTCTTTTAACACCTTTAAAGGTGGACATTATGATGTAAATGTATTTAATATATGGTATATATGGTATTTATTTTTACTATATGGTTCTGCATTTCATTTTTAAAACATACCTTTATTCTTTGCATGTTGTGCAAATGCAATAATTTCATATGAGGAAGTGTGGACTATCGCCCCCTCAAGTGATGTGACTCGTTCATGCAATACATGGAATGTATAAAGAATGAAATTAAAGAAAATATGTGACCTATATAACATATATATTATACTGGAATTATAATATATATATCTCTCTCATTTATTTTTAATTCCATTAATATGACAAAAAAATGAAAGTAGCGTTCATGCGTACGTACGGCCTACCGTCTCCATGAACGATGCTTTTCATTTTTTATCTCCAAATGTTATGGAATAGTATAAAATGAATATTTACAGGATATATATGATATTTTATTAATTAATACTATTCTGGAAATTATTTACATATAACTATATGGGCAATCATTTTCATACAAGTTCATTTTTGACTCATGTACCAAACATCGGTAAAAACGTCTGATATGAACTAAAATTATTATACAATTATTATAAAATTATAATATGTGATATGAACTGAATAATAATCATTAAAGGAGGTCCTTAAGCAATTATAAATTGACCGAAGTAAATTATTCAGGAATATAAAGAAATGAACAAGACAAGTCGGACTTGAGGTAAGGGATCCTACCCATCTCTTTCTTTTTAAGTACACTCATTTATGTCATTCATTTTAAGCTCATCTTTCTTATGATTGGGATCTTATTTTATATTACTCTTACTGTAAATTTTTTATTTTCATATGATGAGAGACCCTATTTTCTCTCATCAATCCATTTTGGATGTTTTAAGTGGCGTCGTTAGGCTGCTGAATTTTCATAAGAGATCCAACCTCTCTCATTCTTTTTAAGTACTCTCCTCTATGTCACTTGTTTTAAGCTCATATTTGTTATTTTGGGGGATGTTTTTTTATATTAATCTTTCTGTACATATTATGTTAATATTAATAGAGACTTTATTTGATCTCATCAATCCATTTTTGGAAGTTTTAAGTGGCGTCGTTAGGCTGACGAGTTTTCGTAAGGGATTTTTCATCTCACTTTTATTCCCGTGATATTTATGCTACATTTTCCACCATTTACTTTGAGTGGTATATGTACGGCCCATTATTCGACTCTTTGTGTAATATACTTTCGTTTTTGAGTACTTACATCAATTTTGTATTGTCCTTCTTTCATGGGGTGTATGTTTTGAAAGATACCCAAGTCGGTAAGGGAACATGTCACCCTCTTTTTTTTTAAAGACATCTTTTGTTGGGTCTTTTAATTTACATATTTTAATGTTGGGATATGTTCTTCTATATACTTATTTATGTAAATTTTATGTCCATAAATTTTATGTTCAAGTGATGAGATACACTTTTTATCTCCCATCAACTCATTTTCTGAATTATGAAGTGACGCCGTTAGGCTATCAAATTTTTTTCAAGGGAACTTCTTAACCAAATTTTGATTATTTGGGATAAACTTGTACTCCTTGAATATGTCATTCTATGAATATGTGTGAATGACCTCTGATTGTTTTACACTTATTATCCACTTAAATTTGGTGTATTCGTTTGTCACACAGAATTATGTAATTTATTTATCCTTAATCCAAGGATACTATCTTTGTAAGGGACATCATCTCAATCACCTTTCATTGAGGCATATTTTGTTCTAATACAAGGCTTTCTTTTATACGGTTTATAAACCCCTTTGACTTTTAACGTTATACAAAAGGAATCTTTTTCTATGAAGCATTTTACAAAATGACAAAAAGGAATGTTTCTTTTAACGTACATGGTGACAATGACCTTTTCCACCACCGCGAGTATTATTTGGTCTTTGGATTCCTCAACAATCTATAATGTTTTTAAAATGAAATAAATACCATATACTCTTTTATGTATTTTGGTATTGAAAGTGGTTTTTATAATGGATTTGTTATGTCAATATATTTAAGTGATATATTGTGATCAAAGTGTGGAAATGTTTTCTTTCCATTATTTTGTATTATGTCTTATGAATTTTATAATGGTACTTGGAAATTTGACGGGTGGTTACATGATAAACCATATGACGGGTGTTTCCGTGAATCCCAGGTCGGGTGGTTACATTATAACCTCTAATGCATTGGTTATGGAAGTCGGCAGTATGGCTATTCCATTAAGTGATATGTGTGGAAGTCAACCGTATGGTTATTCCATTTAAGTATGTTTATGTCCCAAGTTACCTTTAGATGTTATGTATATGGGTTTTATGGTAATATTTTGGTTACAAAATAGTAAGTAATGATCTTTTATTCATTGAAGAGTTTATACTACTTCATAAAGGTGAAAATTATTACTTTGATAAAGTACTCATGGTTTACTTGTTGTTTGGAAAAACTAACAGTTTTCCTTCTTTGTGTATCCCTTACTGAGATTTTTATGCTCACCCCAAGATTTTTTTTAAATGTTTTTCACAGGACTTAATGTGGAATATGGTCATGGATGGGAACAAGGAAACGTCATTCTATCTATAACATGGAACTAGGCAAGTTTCTTTTTAATAGTTTTTATTTTATGGAAACTTAGTAGAAGTGTCTACTTTGTAATCTTTTGAGATGTAATAGCTATATCATAATTCTATAAAACTCTAATCCTGAAAAGATCCTCTATGTGAATTATTCATTTAATTCAATAATAAGTAATGTTTAAGGCCGGGTCCTTATAGTTGGTATCAGAGGTCGGTTTAGACAAATTTAGGGATTATGAGTTTTTGTTAGACACATGGTTAGTCCCTATATCTATTATTTCAGTTAAATACTTTTTTTATAACTTTTTTCAGGTCATGTAAAGTCAGTTACGAATGGAAGGAGGAGGATCTCAAACTAAATTCCTATCTCTTCCTGATGACATGCTTGTAATAATTATTACAAAGTCATGTCCGGATGATTTTGAAGCTTTTTCTATCATACAACTCACTTGCAAGAAGTTGTTTGAGATATCAAACACCTCCACTATACCTCGTTATCATCATGGATCATGGGTTGTATTTAGACAAATACCATTTTCACAATATTCTCATATTTTCAAGAAAGGTAAATATTATCAAGGTATTTTCAAATATTTTACCTTATCACAAGAATTTGAAGCATATTATGAATTTTAAAATGGTGCTGAGGAAAGAGATCCTTGCGCAACCTATTTAAATTTACTTTTAAAATATAGTCTCTCAGTACATACTTATGGTATTTTAAAAGGATGAATAATAGAATGTTTCAACACAAATTCTGTGCGACTATTTTATAGAAATCATGTTTTATCAGATGTTTTGGAATTATATGTCATACATGATTATTTTCCAAAAATCTTTTTCTATGAACACCCATATGACCCATGTTGTACAAGGTGTATTTGGATAGAGGAAGCAAATTATTTTGAAGGATCTCTAAATCATTTTTGTAATGCATGGGACTTCTACCTACGTGAACAAGATGACGATGAAACCAAGTGGACGCCATGATCAAGGTATGCTGTTATTCATTTTGGGAATCATTTTATTTTATCATATGGTGGTGAAATAAGAATTCAAGAATTAAGATGTTGAGATCATAATGAATTTGGATGAAAATCAGAGGTATAAGGAAACTATTGAGTTTAAAACATGTTAGGGTTATTTTTGGAGTTTTATAAAAAGGACAACACGCAGACCGTGTGACAACCCTTCGTGTTGGACAAAGCTGTGAGAATCGAACCCAGAACCAAAGTGCGAATGGTATTTATTGCCTACCACTGTACTACGTGAAGTACCTAGTTAGTATGACTTATTCTTTTTAGTTAGATGATTTTATGAATTAAGAGTAAGTTGATTTTGGGTTATATATGGAAATTATTAACCTATCATGGAGGATATGTGATTAGGTTAATTACTTTTCAATATGATACTTTTAGAGCAACTGATGTTATTTGGAGATAAGTGTTAATTTGTACCATGGAAGACTATGTGACTAAATCCTTCAAATATTTGGGTTTCCATATTAGTTTGATTTACTTTGAATAATTTAATGGACAAATTGTTTATCGAATGGCCCTCGTTGAACTTTGGGTTTTGTAGGACAAATTTGGGAGATTAAGAATATATATTTTTTTTATAAAGGTTTATCCTTTTCTGGATTATCTGAACTTGTTATAACAATTTTGGTTTTGGTAAGGGTCTAAAGACATGGGAAATATATAGTTATCTTTTTTGGATTAGTTGATTCTCTAGAAGTTGATAATAGTACTCTTAATGTGAACAAGTCTTCCTAAATACTCATCATTTGGGGAAACTATGAGTTTGTGTAACAAATCTAGTAAAAGTTGAAAGTCAACATGACAAGTAAGTATGTTTCCTTATGATCAAAAATAAATTCATCAATGAAAAGTAACTTAAAACAAAAATGTTGTCTATTAACATTTCTTACTGGGGAATCTAATATCGTTTAACCCACCACATGTTTTTGATTTTCTTGTGGTTAACTTTCTCCTAAACATGTCCTCTATCACTCTCCCTCAGAACATGGCCCTTTTCTTTTTCTTCCATATCCATGTTTTCCTACATGGAATCTTAGTATGGGTTAACTCGGGTGACCTCTGTACTTATATTTCATTTTTTAAAGTGATTGTTTTACCGACTCTTGTTCCGATGTAAGACTTTCAATGAAGTTTCATAGCCCAATTTTAAAATTTCAAAGACGCAATTCCCAAAAGGGGGGAAGGATGTAGCACCCTAGGTAAATAAAGATTATGACAATTTTATATTTATCCCTATTTGTGAAGAAAATGTTAATATTAATTTAAAGGGAATTCCTTGTTTGATGGCTTTCCCAATACGCAACAACGAGTTCCTTTGAAATCTTACATTGCACTCTAATAATAAAATAATTTTATTTTAAATGGTAGATAACACCTAGCCGTTGTAATTATGGGAATTAACAAAACTAACTACAAAATTATTATATATGTTTTTCGATAAATGTTAGAGGATTAAAAATGTGAATGAATCCAATTTTAAGCGGAAACATTATAATATTCTTTAAAAGGTCGATTAACCGCCTTTTTATGGTGAACCTTTTTTAATACACTTTTTGACAATTTTATGTGTTATATTTGAAAAAATAAAACAATTCTTTATAATCGGGACATCAAAATTTACTTTGTGTAAATTTTCGGTATTTTTACGATAAAGTTCATTTTTAATGAATAAGTGAAAAATGTTGTATTTTTATTCAAAACCACTTTTTAATATAATTTATTAATATGATTAGATCATATTTTAAATTTGGTTTTAAGTGAAATTAGAATATATTTTTACCATTTAATACAATGGTGGTCATTACAATTAATTTCAATTTGAAATTGGACTTAAACTAGTGTCAATCTTTTAATAGATATTGTTTCTTAAAAACACGCTATTTGTTTTGACAGCGGGAATTAATTATTAAATTAATTAATGCAAATTATATGTTTTGAACTTTGTAAAATAGACATCATTTTTGAATTCGTAATATCAAATATTGTTTAGGGTGAATTTTTGGTATTATTCTGAAAAACTTCAATTTTTGATGAATAGTGAAACCACTAAGTGGTAGTTTAAAAACCGATTTTTGGTTTAAATGAAACATTACCACATTTGTGATTTGAATTTCAAAAATCCAACATACATGGTTGTCATTAGGATGTAAAATGAGGTTTAATGGGATTAAAATAATTTTTTTTTGGTGAATAGTAACTTTTAAGTTTTATTAATCGCGATTAAAGGTAATTAGTGTAATTTAAAGTAAAGATAATGTTATAATAATATTAAATGACCTTGGCACATGTACAAACCTTATTGGATGATTAATGGCCGACCAAGAACATCCATGGGCAATTTGGGGACCCCATGGAGCCACATTGGTAGGAAAATGACGTTAATAACTTTTTATTTAAAGTTAAAATTAAAATATCACAAACATGTGTTGTTTTACTAAAACAATTTTTACATGGGGTTGTACAAGTCATATTTTTTACTATAAATATTCATTAGAAATATAAAAATATTTCATACATCATGATATTTTTTTATAATTTTTAGACATTAAATAAATTAAATTATTTATGACACCATGATGATGCAGCGATTACCTCATTATTTAAAGATTTATATAAAATGAAAAGATAATGTAAAATATAAGACTTAAACTTGTCAAAAACCTATTGGATGTGTGTATTTCTAACTATTATCACCTTATCCTCAAAATATATAATTGTGGGACCTTTAAAATCAGAAAATCATTTTATAATAATGTTACATTTCAAGACTTTCCAAGAGTTCCCCTTCTCTCCTCTTATAAAAGGCCCCCACCTCTACCACCTTACCCACACCTCTCAAGATTTTGGATCGGCCAAACCCTGCCCAATTTGTCTCTCCACATCCCAATATTACTCCTAGAACCCTCACTTTGGTCAGAAGACTTTCCAAAGAAGCCTTTGAGCTCAAATCAGGAAGAGTTACCCGATTTAAAGGTAATGTCTTCCCTAGTGTTCTTTTGTTTTGTTTTGCTTCTCCAACCCCATAAAAAAATTTATTCCTTTCTTTTGTAACAAAAACAGTATCTTCAATATACTTGGATATTGTTATAAGAAGGATTCTAGCTACACTTACACACATATCCATCTAATGGTTAAAGAACATACTGATTCTATGGATGGTGAATTACTGCCTCACGAAACGACGATTGTTCAATATTCTTTTAACACCTTTAAAGGTGGCCATTATGATGTCACTGTATTTTATATATGATATATGTGGTATTTATTTTTACTATATGCTTCTTTATTTTATATTTAAAACATACCTTTATTCTTTGCATGTCGTGTAAATGCGATTATTCCATATGAGGAAGTGTGGACTACCGCCCCCTCAAGTGATGTGACCAATTCATGCAATACATGGAATGTATAAAGAATGAAATTAATGAACATATGTGACCAATATAACATATATATTATACTGTAATTATAATATATATATATATATCATTTATTTTTAATTCCATTAATATGAAAAAAAATGAAAGTAGTGTTCATGCGTACGTACGGCCTACCGTCTCCATGAACGGTGCTTTTCATTTTTTATCTCCAAATGTTATGGAATAGTATAAAATGAATATGTACTGGATATATATGATATTTTAATCCTTAATACTATTTTGGAAATGATTACTTATAACTATATGAGCAATCATTTTCAAACAAGTTCATTTTTGACTCTTGTACCAAACATCGGCAAAAACGTCTGATATGAACTAACATTTTTAAACAATTATTATAACATTATAATATGTGATATGAAATGAATAATAATATTTAAATTATGTCCTTAAGCAATTATAAATTGACCAATTTTTATTATTCAGGAATATAATGAAACGAACAAGACAAGTCGAACTTGAGGTAAGGGATCCTACCCCTCTCTTTCTTTTTAAGTACACTCTTTTATGTCATTATTTTTAAGCTCATCTTTCTTATGATTGGGATGTTATTTTATATTACTCTTACTGTAATTTTTTATGTTCATATTATGAGGGACCATATTTTATTTCATCAATCCATTTTGGACGTTTTGAGTGGCACAGTTAGGCTGCCGAATTTTCGTAAGAGATCCAACCTCTCTCTTTTTTTAAGTACTCTCCTTTATGTAACTTCTTTTACGCTCATATTTGTTATGTTTGGGGATGTTATTTTATATTCCTATTTCTATAAATTTTATTTTAATATGATGATAGACCCTATTTTATCTCATCAATCCATTTTTGGATGTTTTAAGTGGCGTCGTTAGGCTGACGAGTTTTCGTAAGGGATTTTTCATCTCACTTTTATTCCTGTGAGATTTATGCTACATTTGCCACCATTTCCTTTGAGTGGTATATTTACTTCCCATTATTCTACTCTTTGTGTAATATACTTTTGTTTATGAGTATTTACATCAATGTTGAATTATCCTTCTTTCATGGGGTCTATGTTTCGAAAGATACCCAAGTCGGTAAGGTAACCTTTCACCCTCTTTTTTTAAAAAAGACTTCTTTTGTTGGGTCTTTTAATTTACATATTGGATTGTTGGGATATTTTCTTATATATCATTATTTATGTAAATTTTATTTCCATGTGGTGATATACCCTTTTTATCTCTCATCAACTCATTTTCTGAATATTGAAGTGATGTCATTAGGCTATCAAATTGTTTTCAAGGGAACTTCTTAACCTAATTTTGATTCTTTGTTATAAAATTGTACTCCTTGAATATGTCGTTCTATGAATATGTGTGAATGACCTCTTACTGTTTTACACTTAAAATCCACTTATATTTTTTTTATTCTTTTGTCACACATAATTATGTAATTGATTTATCCTTAATCCAAGGATATTGTCTTTGTAAGGGACTTTGTCTAAATCTCCTTTCATTGAGGCATATGTTTTTCTAATACAAGGATTTATTTTATACAGTGTATAAACCCATTTGACTTTTAATGTTATACAAAAGGAATCTTTTTCTACGAAGCGTTTTACAAAATGAAAAAAATGAATGTTTCTTTTAACGTACGTAGTTACAACGACCTTTTCCACCACCGCGAGTATTATTTGGTCTTTGGATTCCTCAACAAGCCGTAATGTTTTTAAAATGAAATAAATACCATATACTATGTTATGTATTTTGGTATTGAAAAAGCTTTTTATAATGGATTTGTTATGTCAATATATTTAAGTGATATATTGTGATCAAAGTGTAGAAATGTGTTCTTTCCATTATATTTGTTTTATGTCTTATGATTTTATAATGGTACTTGGATATTTGATGGGTGGTTACGTGATAAACCACATGACGAGTAGGGTCGTGAATACCAGGAAGGGTGGTTACATTATAACCTCCAATGCATTGGGTATAGAAGTCGGCCATATGGCTATTCCATTAAGTGATATGTGTGGAATTCGACCGTATGGTTATTCCATTTAAGTATGTTTATGTCCCAATTTACCTTTATATGTTATTTATATGGGTTTTATGGAAATATTTTGGGTAAAAAAGGGTAAGTAATGATATTTTATTTATTAAAGAGTTTATACTACTTCATAAAAGGTGAAAAGTATTACTTTGATAATGTACTCATGGTTTACTTATTGTTTTGAAAAACTAACAGTTTCCTTCTTTGTGTATCCCTTACTGAGCTTTTAATGCTCACCCTAAGTTTTTTTGAAATGTTTTTCACAGGAATTAATGTGGAATAAGTTCAAGGATGGGAACAAGGAAACGTCATTCTATCTAAAACATGGAACTAAACAAGTTTCTATTTAAGAGTTTTTATTTTATGGAAACTTAGTAGAACTTTTTACTTTGTAATGTTTTGAGATGTAACAGTTATGTCCTAATTCTCTAAAACTCTAAACCTGAAAAGGTCCTCTATGTGAATTATTCATTTAACTCAATAATAATTAATGTTTAAGGCCGAGTCCTTATAACGAAGGTCACTCAAAAAATATTTTCACAATGAATATTTTTTTTCCATTTCTGTAATTGGACAATGTTTTTTTATTTCTAATGATTTTAAATAAATCAAAATATTAACAAGAGAAAACAATTTCAATTTACATTTCTTCAAACTCATCACTACACATCACAAATTTACAAAAAGTCATTATTACTATGAATCATAATAGTTAACTTAATTTTCCCCATATTCATTCATGTTTATTATTCACCATCCATTAAATCTACATCAATTTCCATTATATTATTGACACATTATTACAAAATACATTCTTATGAATTTCACTTATTCAATATTAGAGTGTAAAAAATTTGATAATATTTAATTTTAAACAGTATACATCTCCCATGGTTATATGTTATAACCAAGGCATGAAAGAAATTTTTAGACAACTAGATCTCTAATTTTTTTTACTCTTATTGAAATATTTTGATTTTTGACACCCAAACTACATATTTATAAATATTTAGATACTTCAATTCGGATCATAACTACTCAAATTACTCTAATTTAAATTAATTTATCAAAAATAAACATTTATTAGTGAATTTTTTGATTTTGGACTTTTTTATAAGAATATTTCTCAAATACGAGTTCTATGATCCAATTGATTTTTATTAAATTATAATAAAAAACATCCAATTTAGTTAAGATTAATTTACAAATTTTCAGTCAAGAGAATCCATATTTTTTAAAATTTATTATTTCTCTTAAATAATGTTCAAGTAAGATTTATTCATGTGGGGGAACTAAAAAAATATTATTTAACATGAATTCTAAAAACGTTAATATAAAACACAGACAAAACCATTAATAGGTTGAGAATACCACACACATAGATTTAACATGATTCTATAACAGTAAAGAACATAAAATTGAGTTATTGATACTATAAAAAGACTAAATAAGGAAATAATAGTATATTGGAAGGACAATGGAAAATGTAATATTTATATAATGTCACTCAGTCATCCATTAAGATGAACAATTTTTTTAAAGTAATTCTTCATTGTCTTATAAATATCATGACTATGAATATTTTTGAACCACATAAAATATTCACCATATAGAATCATTTTTGAGTAAGAGGTAAAGATTCAACAATACCTTGGTGAATATTTTTGTCCAATTATATTATTAGTGTATTTTTTATAGATATTATTCAATACTTCCTGATCTTATCAATTATTATGGCCATGAAATATAATCTTCATGATCACATGAGTGTTATGTGATCACATAACCAGATAATGTGCTTACAATATGTTTCCTATAAATACCAAGAATGCGCTTCTAAGGCCACATGATATCAATAAAAACAGTAAAATATATTCACACATAGAGGATTTAATACATGGATAATTTGGGGGATCAATCTAGTGTTAGATAATGTTTGAGAGAATAATGTAGAATTATTCAGGGATTATTCCCATCACAAAAAAATTTAGGTACACTCATGTAAAACATGGAGGATCACCATGAAAGAGATGTGTGGTAATTATCCCCCATACTGAAAATAAATAAGTCCATCTATGTAAGTCCTTTATAAATGACTCCAATAGGTACACATCACATTGTTTCTATCATTAAAATCACTTCATGAGAAAATACATTATCCTTTACATCTTCTAGCTCTATCCATTCATGTAAGAAACCAATAATATTTAACAAATTAGGCACTATTGAAGATATGAGCCTCTTTTTAATGATTCTAAATTATGAAAGATTTAGCCTTTGGATGTTCATTTCATAAAGGAACCCTACAATGGGAATCCAAAAAACTTTTATGTCTCCTTTCACTCCAAATTCATATTATTAGTTTGATTTTAAAAAAATAAAATCATTGGATCTATTTTTTTCAAATTCAAATCCATAAAAACCTTATTCTAGTTAGGTCTCTTAAACATTATCATATGTTACATAAATTGGAAATGTGAACCAATGATCCCAATAGATCATTTATTCCGTTGATAATGGATATATCACAATTCACCTCATTATCATATAGAATCCATGAGAAATTTATAATCATTTTCCTTTGATAATAGGGGTCCTTATTAGAAGGATAATAGTGGAACCTCCCCATGGATAAATATGCTAATTATTGAGAATATATATCAAAAATTATATTATTCCCAACATCCAGTGGTCCAATGTTTTCCACTCAATGATCCATGCATACCATATGGGATCTTATAATGTGTAAGAAGAAACACTTCCTCGTTGGTCAATATTCTATACGAGTTTAGTCAACCATACTCATTTAGTTTCTAATAAATCAGAAGTGGATATTTATATTTAGACCTTCAACTTAGTGTTAGAACCAACCATATATTCCATGATGAGTAAGTCACTTATCCTATAAATGATATATGGGTTTAATATGGATAGTAACAACATATAATCCCTATTCACTACACAAACATCCTTACCTCATGATGTTAAATTACCTGGAATAGTTCTGACATATGAACTTAATCTATGAAACTCAAACTACGAGGGAAATGATTAATATTAAATTTTATACATATGATACCTCTATATGGTTCAATACCAATACACTAATACATCATAAGAGCCTCTAACTATTTTTAATCCATAATCTATCTTCATTTGTCCAAATACGACATAAACCAAATTCATATTAGGTTATATTCCCTATGAATCCCATAACCCCACGGGGCCATAATCCTTATAAATCTCATCCTAACTAGAGAATATCCCCTATTAAACACTATCTTCACCAGGAATTATTCCCCATGAAACCTATCATTGTTGGGCTATATTCCCCTTGATACTATCCAAACCCACCTATTTGATGAGTTATTAATGGACTTGATGAAATAGAAAGGGGTGATCTTGTTTATATCCTATAAAAACCATTTCATGACACTTTTTCTATTAGAAATATGATCTAAATGATTTTAAAATAAATATTACAATATTAATTTAGAATTAAATTGAGATAATTGGAATAGGTTTCAAAAACATGTCCTTAAAATAAACTTCTCTTGGTAATGGATGCATGATCTTAAAAAGAACAATATATGGCATTCCCTCATTACCATAAAAGTCTAGATACTTCTTGTTAAATATTATTGAACTTCACTTGTTCTGGTTCCATTATAAGTAATTGCAGGAATACATTATTATAGGCATGATCCCAACTTCAGAACACCCATCCCTTCCTTGTAAAATGATAAATTTGATAGTTTCCAACTATACTAATATATACCATAGTATAATCACTGTAAATAAATTACTGAGAACCTATAATACATATATATGTTCCCATAACCATATTAATGAAAAATTACAAACACAATGGTAATAATTACTAAAATTATTCGAATGAAATTATCATGAAAATTCCTTAAATATTTAATATATTCTTAAATAATGTGATAATATCACCCAAAACGGGATGAGGTGAGATTAAGCTCACATCCTATAAACCAATGAACATCCAAATATTCAATGGTAATGTTCCAATGACTATTTACCTTTAGAATATTGGTATACACATACTCAAAACAACCATTGGAAAAGGGATGTTTCAGAATCAGAATGGTGAACCTCATCTAAATGTTTAATCTATGGAAGCCAGGAGATGATCAACAATGAACTTTTACATGTGTTGTGGTCGTAATATGGTTTTCCAGTTTTTTTTCTATTAAATAAACACTCTTTGGACACCCATCAATAAAAATTGAATAATTTCATCATGCACATTCCAATATCTGATTCCCTCTCTAGACATATGCATCGAGCACAGTAAAGGATATCTCCCCATGATTGAAGGAGATGTTTTCACCAACCTAGAAACTCAATAAAAATGTAGTGAAATCCTTAGGTCATGAATATCAAAAAAAAGATATTTACATTAATATAGTTGGTATATAATGAAAACCTCAAAGAGATTAATCCCCACTGGTTATCCTTTCAGTGATGAGTTGAGATGAAACATGAGTACCTATCTTCCTCATAAAATAATATGGGGATATTTTCAATAGAATATGATAATATATACCTCCCATAATTTAAGTAGACGGAGAATGATATTGAATATTTTTTTGATACCATTGAAGAACTACCCAAGAGGGTTTCTATATAAAACATCAATTTTTATCTCATTGATTATTTTCTTAGGTGACCACTTTAGAGATTATAGAATTAATCATCAATACATAGTAATAGAAATTTATTTCTTGTTCAGGGAGGCATGAGGAAACTAAATCTAAGGATAAGGATCGTATTCGTCATCCCCTTCATGATTCCTTTAAGAATATCCTCAAAATAATAAATGAGTATGTCCTTAGCATGAATGAAATCCACCAAACGCATCATCAAATCATAGTTGGTCAATGGAGCATGTTCACACTCTTTGTGACCGTCATGAATCTTATTGACATATTTTATAGGCATCTAAGGAGTAGGAACATATCCATATTATCGCCACAGATATTTTTTGGTATATACCAATGGAATAGTATAATTATATAAATTTACAAAATCATATCACATTAATGGATTTTTACTAGAATTTATAATGGATGATTAGATATAAGAACACATCCATGATCCCATTTAAGAGGTCCATGAACATATATCATAATATGATTTGGATTTGTCTTATATATATTATACCCACATCATCTATGAATCTTGAATATATATTTTGATATTCACTGAGGAATGAAATTATATCATTGATCACTAATAATACAATCACCAAAATATTCCAAAAAAAACCATACTGTTGGACCCCTTTTTTCCCACTCTTTTGATGATTGTTGATATATTTTGACAGTAATCAAGAAGTAATATTATATCATTTCTCTCATATCTGAAGGGAATTTCTATATTATTTTGATGGATTATGTGATTCCATATTTTTTCGTATGTACCAAAATCCCTTCGATATATTATATTGGAAAATGAGAATAAAGTTTATTTCCCTTTTCACTCACGACACGATCATCTATAACACCCCATGATTTTAATATAAAAATTTCTAATAAATATTTATTTATGTTGATTGAATATTTCACACACAAAAATAAACTAAAATAAACCATGATATATTAGATGAATATTATTTTTCAAATTTATGAATAATATAACTTCTAGTAAATTAAATTGTATTAATAAATTATAAATGTTTACAAAATATAAGTATAGACAATTAGTGTTTTAAAAGTAAATTTTTATGTAAAAGAATTTTTGTTAATTTTATATTCTATTTAATATCTAAATTTTATATTCAATAATTTTATTTTCAAAAAATTAAATTCAATTTTTTATTAATAGTGTTTTTATGAAATTAGGGTGAGTTTTTATTATTTTTCTATAGTAATATTTTTTTATATGAGTAGTGAAAAATATTTTTTAAAAAAACTGAAAATTTTATGTATTTATTAATATATCAAAAAGACCTATTTGTTTAAAAAAACATTTAAAATATTATTTTATTTGATTAAAAATATGTATCATTGAATATTATTTTGAACTCATAAAACCATTGTTTAAATTTTATAACTAATGTAACATATTAATCCGATTTAAAAACTTTGATCGAAATTTGTTTTAAAATAAAAATGTTTATGGAAGAATTTGATTATTTATAGCATTGAAAGATAAAAATAAATTATTTATTTTCTAATAAACAAACGTTTTTTCTAGAATTTAATAACATTGATAAATTAGACATACAATTTTTAATCCTAAAAAACACATTTCTTAAAAACATTTTTTATGTGTTATTTTCCTTCATTCTAAAATTAACGTCTTCAAAAAAATTAAAATTTCATTTGATAAAATGAATTTAAAATGGTAAATCATCATTTTAAAACAATATAATATGGAAATTTTTAGTTTGGGTCATTATAATTAATTACCTAGGATAAAAATTTATTGCCAAAGTAATAGTATATTAGGATAAAGTAATAAAATGTGACAAGAAAGTGCCTAAAATCACAACAATTTATCTTCAAAATGTGTTGTAGAGAAGTTTATAGGCCCAATAATTATCTCTAATTCATATGTTCATTGCATTCATTCATTGACCCTAGAACAGTGACATTCCAGTATTGAAAAGTGATGGGTGCTGGAAAATTACATGTCTCTTCCCATATAAATGGGAACCACTTCCACACCATCATTACACACAAACAACTTGGAATTTTATTCTAGAAACAATTCTATTTTTATAATATTATAATACTCTCTAAATTTTCTAAGATTTTATTATCAATTAGATATCTTGTGGCCACCATTTCTAAAGATATTTTAATGATTAATCCCAAGTACTCAACATGAGTAATTCATACACATTAGTCTTATATTTTTAATATTTCTCTTATAAAATTATGATATCAAACTTAATATGTTGACACTAGTATAATTGATATATTAGGATTCTATTTTATTAAATAATCAATTTTTTTTAATCATTTCCATCCTCGAAGAAAAAAAACATTTATTATGTGCACACAATATGAAATTCATGTACTTTTCAGTGGGTGAACTGTAGAAGGATCCCATCAAAAATAACCCATGGATAAAAATGGAATCACAATATTTTTTTGTTACAGTAGAATTTCCTATTAAAAAATGTTTCCTGTCACTAATGTTGAATTTTTTTGTGTGTGATGAAAATCATATTCCATAATAAATAACTGATTTTTCTAAATAAATAACAAAATTACAAAAAATAAAAAACATAAATAAATTTATATAAACAAAATATATAAAAATTTAGAAATATTAATTAATAATAATAACAATATAATATTTTTATCCAATGCACATAATAATAAATTTTCAATAAAATATAGTAATCACTATAGAGGTGGGGGATCATGGAGAGCACAAGGTTGAGGGAACTACACACATATATCCTACACAAGTCGTCTCATGTACTCAATAATCTACTCATGTTGATTCTCCTTACCTAGATTTTTGTACTCCTGCCACTATTTATTATGTCAAAGAAGCTCAATCTCTTTCTATGAAGTCTATATATATCATTATTTTAATCTTATAAGTTCTCCAAATACTTTGTATATGACGATGAAGAATTTACATTCACTACCATTGTTTTAGATGATAACCATGTAAAAGTGATATAATAATTGTATGGAATTAACCTAGAACTGACACCAACAACTCATCCTTTCTCGATACTATATTGAGTTATTTGCATCCATGATTCATCACAAATCTTGGTTCACTGTTTTCATGAACATCAATATCAACCTAACTCTCTTCATGTGTGTGATAAGTTTAATCCACATAAAATTCATTTTGAAATTAATATATTTAAAATAATAAATTCAGTTAATTTTTAAAAATAATACAACCATAATCTGACTCTGTAGGATACAAGTAATATCCTGAGTGGTTGGATCAATGTACATCTTCTTAAAAACTACAAACTCTGAAAAATCTCAACGCTCAACTACCAATAAAAACATTATAAAATATTTTACATTTAAATTATATATAAATTATTAAATAAAATTACTTACCAAATGCCATTGATGATTAATAAATGTAAAACTACCATATCTATGAGTCCCCAATTTTTTTGCCCGAATGACGATATCATCTGAATACCATCTCTCATCCATTAAGATAATAATCCACCCCATACATTTGATTAGATTGAATCAAAAGGATGTATGGTACAATATTGATAAAAACAATGGCTCCAAATTTATACATGGATCTATTTCTGATTTTGTTAAAAAATGATGATAACGCTAATGCGTAGAGATATCATAGGACTCCCAGATAGTCTCTCTCATTCAATATTTCACAGGATACCATAAATCCTAAAAATAATTAATAATACAAAGATAATAATTAAATAATTTTCATAATATGTGTTTTTTATTAATGTTCCATCCAATAATAAAACATCAAATGACTAACCTCAATGAAAATCAGATCCTTCATTACCAATGGTCTGGAAAAGTAATTTCATATAATCACACTACATGTGTATCATCTATATGTAAAAAACTATTGTAAAAAAGAACAAACGATAAAAAAACTAAATATATATAATTAAATTAAAAAACATTTCTAAATATCAATTAAAATTATATAAAATTCCAAATTGGACATACCTCTATATCCATGGATTGAAATCGAGTGGTGGACATCACCCATGAAAGTTGTCAGAAATCAAAAATCTCTCTACAACATAACCCCTATAAGTCTATAATGATTTGGAAACAACATCTGTGTCAGATGATGAGACATCATGATGATTACCAGGAAGAATAGTATCTTCAGGGGTTTGACACATCTCATAAAAATAAATACTATTCATCTGAAATAAAAATAATTCTATATATAAATAATTAAATATTGGAATTATATATTAATTATTACTGTAACCAACATGTAATATCTTCATTTATAATTTCCATAAACATATTCATATTTTATAGTGTCAATATCTTCATCATCCTCCTAGTAATAATTAATTTCTCTAAAATCATTATCTTTATAATCTATTTATACAACAAATTCATTATTTATATCAAAAAAATCCTCAAAACATCTATTTTCAACGATGGTGTTTCATCATCTGTATTTTTATTTCATCACGTAAAATATCATTTTTGGAATTTTCACATGAAAATATCAATTCATGGACCTTATGTAGAACCAATTTCACCTTGAATAGACTAATTTTCACACGATTTTATTTTTATAATTCTCCCCCTGTTAATTAAATCATTTGAAACAATAAAAAAAAATTCACAAAAAAATTTATAACATTAAAGACTATTAATAAATGACTATTTTACTATAAGATGGATTTTATATTTAATTTCAATGATTATATGGAACATACGAACATGAAATATTCTATAAGTATCAAAATAGTGGCATTAAAGCATTATTACATAGTTTTACCCTACATAACAGAACTCAAATATTTCATCCAACATGATATAAAACGCACATTAACATTATCCATGGTAAAACATATTCAATAAAGCAAAATAATTCAACATTTTTAAAATTCAACAAATTCACATGTATTAAACCAAAAAACAATCACCACATTTTCATTATAATATTTAACCATTTCAGATTGTTGGTTACTCTATACACATAACTACTTATCTATTTTATCTTCTTATTTTGATACCTAAAATTTCAAAAGACCACTTAAAACATGCAAATAATTAATTTATTTCATATATTCACCCATATAAAATTTAATTTATCATTGTTTGAAACTGGTTGGAAAAATAATGATGTCAGTGTTCTTCAAGAGAAGATGATATAATTTGTAGTAACTGTTTCTTAATATTATCATTATATAATTCAAAAATTAAATAATATTAATCTACATAAAAAATATAATGAATAAAAGCGAGTAGATTTCACTATGAAACTAGTGTCATTTCTTCAATATTGAGTAGAACATATGTATGAGCATTGTGTTGTTCATACTCTGAATAGCATCATTAATGAACTACACCAAATTAATGTTAATACATATTAAAAAGAGATAATTTATGTTTCATATAATCATCAACATTTCACTCATTATGACCATCTCGGTTATGTCTTGAAGGATTTTCAGGTTGAAAGTAATGAGGGTAGAAAAATGTAATTTTTCTTTTAATATATATCTATGAAATTTAAACATATACTAATGATTTCTTATATAAAATTTTATCCAATATCAATAAGATTCTCTTTATATGTACATCTATAAAAACTGCCCTTGTCCTCCACATTTTTCCTTATGCTAAAAATTTAATATTAAATGTTTCATTTATTCAAAGAAATGTGGTCATAGAAATATTTAAGTTTACCTAATATTTAAAAATTATTTTTATTAAATACTACTCATTGAATCATAATATTCTTTAACCACACAAATGATTCATGTAAAATTTAAAATTTCTATTATCACATCCAAATTGAATAATTTAAGAAAACTATATGATCAATTGGTTGTATTCTTTTCAATATGACATGAAAATCATGAGATTTTCATATGGTAATATGATTATTTCTCAAAATCCAAGAAAAATTAGAAACATAATCATATGGTAACCTAGAATCTGAAATCCACTAACATAATAATAATTTTTTTCTAAACTATTTAAACTTCTATTGGAAACTTTTATATCCACGATCTATCTTTTACAAGGAACACAAGTTCTAGATTCCTATAAAATTATGAAATATACAATTGTACCATTATACTATCACTATTATTACTTGGTGTGTTTCAAAATGCATAAAATATGTCATCAATGTATCACTTATCAATATAATAGAAATATTTCATGTGATGGAAAAAAATAATACTAATATGGAAAAAAATCTAATTATGATCATTCCCTAACCCATCTATTTTTTATTAATATATAGTGAATCCAAAGGTAATAGTCGATAATGAAGATACAGTAGATTTAAATCTATAGTTGATCACATTTATGTAGGTCCATCTCTTTAAATTATACAATATCTAAAAAAATTGTTCTTTAAGAAAGGATGGTTTGTTTGAAAAATATGTGATGATAGTTGAGAAAACATGGTTTTCATACATTGAAAATCATAAAGGTTTTTCTAACACTTATACATTACGAAAATTATTTTGGACCACTTTTAATCTACCTAAATAACAAGCCATATGGCAGTAATTCACCAAAAATCAACATTAATTAATATTCCATTTTGAAATCCTATTTTGAAATAGAATAATTTTTACAGAAATTATTAATCTAAACATAATTTAATAAATAAATAAATAAATTAAAATAAAAATCCTCCTTATTTTTGGATTTCCTTGAATTTGAAAGGTCAAAAATATATGTGGATAATTGATTAAAATCTAAAGAAACAATTTGTACGGAGTTATAATGGAAATTCCACAACAATAATTACTATTGTAAGAACCAAACAGATAAAATCTATTAGTAGAAATACCAAATTTCACTTTATGATATTATGAGGTGAAAATGGATTCAACTTACAAAAATGATTCCATAAATCACCATCGCATGGATGATTTAATCTTTTACCTGTTGAAATATTGGATTTGTGCCATTTCATCCATGACCCTATATCCTGTGACATAAATAAACACTATAATCTTACTTTAATTGGGAAATGCATCAAATTTTTATATTAATCAATCTGGACATCCTTAATTGTGCATGTTTGTACCTCGATTTCCCACATGCAGGGAAATTAACTAATGAGTCATTTTATCCTAATATATGATTCATTCATTTGAACATGATTGGTTCTTCTGAAAACCAAGGCTTGAATTAGTTGTCAAACCCTTTCTTACATATACATATATAGGAAACACATTCCATCATGTGTCAATTATTTAACAGAAGATAATATATGGTCATAAAAACTATTTAATAATCCATTATCGGATTTAGATGGAGTAATTTTATTAATAACATCCAATTTTCTTATTTTTCAATATAAAATTAATCCATCCTTAGGAGACTTCATCAATTCAAAAAATTAAAATGGTTATATCATGGGAGTCAAATGATCATTTTGCATATCCTTTAATTGAATAGAAAAAATTCATTTACATATACTAAAGTCTAAAACTGTGATAGATCTAAAATCAAATTATTTGTTTTTTCCCAATATTTGGTCACCATTTTTACACCAAAAAAATATACTCTTTTTGAAAACTCATATGTAACAAATGATCCCCAAAACTATCAATGGTTTCAAATTTTTTCATATATCATTTCATATATGGACAATTAATTTTCCCTTTTAAAAAAGAAAACTTATTCTGATGATAAAAATGATAAAAAATAGTTTCAACACCCTTAATATATACAATAATACACCAAAACAATTTGGATTTATTTTATTATTTATACAATCATGATATTATAATAAAAATTTATTGACTAATTACTTTATATTTTTATAAAAATTTATATTTTGAAATGTTTATTATAATTAATCAAATAAAAGGAATGGATGATTTGAGAAAAAAAACTAGAAAATCGAAAAATTAGAAATTACTTGAAACTATTTCAAAGTATCAAAAACTAATATTAATTGCCACTAAATATCATAAATTATTATTAACTAGAAAAATAATTTTTATGATTTATCAATAATTATAAATAAATATTGACAAATATTACTAATTATTACCAATTATCAATAATTATTACCATTTGTCAATAATTGTTACCAATTATTCGAAATTTTCTCCAATTGCCTGTAGTAGTTGGTAATTAATGATAACTATTTTTAATTATTGGAAATAATTTGTAATTATCAATAATAATTGGTAATTAAAGTCAATTATTGCTAATTATTTGAAATTTTCATTGATTATTTCTAATATTAATTATTATCTAAAATTACAATGAATTATTACAAATTATTAATATTTTTCATTAATTATTACAAATTATTACTTATTATTGGAATTTCTTGATATATATTATTACTTATTATACCTTATTAATAGTATTTATTAATATTTATTTTTATTTATTATTATTACTAATCTTTTGTAATTATAACTAATTACTTGGAAATGTTTTCAATTAATAGTAATTATATGTAATTAATACAAATTATTAATAATTTTTTCAAATTTTTTTAATTATGGGTAATTATTACTAATTTATATTAATTATAATTAGTTTTTTCTAATAATTATAATTATTACTAATTATTATAAATTATTACAAAATAATACTAATTTTTATTAAATAACGGTGATTATGACAAATTATTATTATTCATATATGATTATAGGAATCTTTTACAAATTATGGGTAATTATTTCTAATTATTTGTACTTTTACTTATTAATGGTTATTATTACTAATTGTAGGAAATTGCTACTAATTATTACTAATTATTTGTAATTATTATTAATTATTACTAGTTATGGGTAATTATTAATATTGATCACTATTTATTGGTAATAATTTCTAGTCTTTGCTAATTAGAACTAGTTATCACTTGTTATTATTAATTATTTCCAATTAATGGTTAAAATTAAAAATTATTATTAATTATTACAAATTATAGGTAAATATTACTATTTTTTGGTAATTATTACTAATTATAACAAATTTTTGTTGAATTAAACTAATTATTGGTAATTATCACAATTTATTAGTAATTATCACTACTAATTGGCCATTATCACTAATTATTAGTAAATATAACTATTTACTTATAATAGTCGCAAATTATTTGAAATCATAACTAATTTTTGGAAATAATCACTAATTATTTGTAGTTATTACAGGTTTTCCTATTTTTTTTATAAATTATTGGTGATTAATACTAATTATTACTAATTATTGGTAATTATTACGAATTATTACATATTATAACTAATTACAAGTAATTATTACTTATTATTGGTAATTTGGAAAAATTATATCTAATAATTAATAATTTCTTTTAATTATATCTAATTATTATTCAATATTAATAATTATTTCTAATTTTCTCGAATTTTTTTAGTTATAACTAATTTTTAGTAATTACTCCTAATATTTTGTGATTATTACTAATTATTACTTACTATTGATAACTTTTAATTATTTATGTAATTATTACTAACATTTGGAAATTATTATTAATTATTGGTAATTATTAATATTTCTCAATAATTGTTACAAATTAATTATAATAATTAATAATGTATTCATTCTTATTGTAATTATTCCTAATTTATATTAATTATTAAAAAAAATAGTTATAACTTATTATTTCAAATTATTTCTAGTTATTGGAAATGACTTCTAATTATTGGTAGTTATTACTAGGTATTTGGAATTATTATTAACTATTGGTTATTATTTACAATTATTAGTAATTATTGATATTTATTACTCATTAATAGTAATTATTAATATTTTTTAATTATTATTTGTATGTATAATTAATTATTATAATTTATGAATAATTAATGGCAATTATTAATAATTATTGGTAATTATTGCTGATTATTGGTGGTTACTAGTAATTATTATTAATTATTAAAAATCATTGGAAAAAAAATCTAATTATTGGTAATTATTACTAATTGTCATATTTATTAGAAATTATTGGTAATAATTGCTTAATTATTAGAAACTGATAGTTATTATATGTAATTACAGGTAGTTGTTGGTAATTATTAAATTTTTTCACTAATTATTGACACTTATTTCAAATTTTTTGTAATTATTACTGATTTTTTTACGAAATATCTATAAACAAGACTAATTATTACTAATTATATAATAATTAATATAATTTATATACTAGTTATTGAGAATTTTTTGTAATTATTACTAATTATTACTAAATATTTTTAATTATTACTAATAATTGTTAATTATGACAAATGTTTTCTCATTATTACTAATTATTGATAATTATTAATAACCATTACATATTATTGACAATTAATAAGAATTTTTACTTATTATGAGTAATTTTTCAAGTTTTAACTAATTATTGGTAATTATTATAATTTTTTACAATTTTTTGATTAATATTACAAATTATCTACAAATATTTGTAGTTATTTACTAATTATTTCCATTTATTTAAAAATTATTTCTAATAATTATTAATTATTGCTAATTATTTAAAATTTGACTATAATTAATATCAATTAATACTAATCACTACTAATTAAAACTAATTACTAATAATTAATGCCAATTAATAGTAATTATTTCTAGAAAAAAAATAATATAAATAGATTAACAATAAGAAACAAGAAAAATAATTAACCAAAATGGCACTATAAAGGAATTAAAATAGTGACCTAATCCTGAAAGCGACATGTCCCTGTAAAAATTAATATTTATGCAGAGGGAAATTAAACAGATGCTAGAGGAGGATCGTAGAAGTTGTGGTGGTTGAATTCTACTAGGGAAATATTTATAGGTTAGATTGGCAGCGAAATTCTATTTGGGACAGAATTTTAATCGTAAAAAGTATTACTTATTAGGGATTCCATCATAAATTGTTCTCACCATAAATATATATATGGCAATGATAAATATTTGTGACGGATGTCCAGTCACGTCATAAATACTACCAACCATAAATACCAAATATTTACTCCACTAATTGATCTTTTGTGATGGAAACACGTTTGGAAAAAATAATTTTATTCATGATGGGTATTCACTCATCAAGTGTATTGTCATTTGTTAATAGTCGTTCGTGACTCATGGAGGTATGTTGTGCCACATATATTTTCCACAAGAAACATTTTTTCTTTCAAAAATATTGAGAAATAAACAATTCTTTATGATGAAAAATAATTCTCATTGAAAATAAGTAGAAATTTTATATTATTTTTGATGGGGCCCTAATCCATCACAAATACCCCATCACAAAAACTGCTTTTTCCGATAGAGGTACCTACAGATTACCATCACCATGAATTGGTGTAGTTTAATTTTCAACACTACATATCATGGTTGGTAACAAGGGTTTTTTATGAAGGAATATGATGACTACATCATGATTATAATTATAAAATGAAACTATATCATATACATTCATTCTATCCCATTCCATGAGAAAAGAAATAGTTTATCATGTAGACTTTCTTCTCTAAGAATGATTAATTTCATTTATCATCAACACCCAACATTGATGGTTTTAGGAAATAATTTAATGAAAATAAATGATATTTATGACCAATTTAATCTTATTTTAATTTTATATTAATATTATATAAACACATGTCCTTACTCATAAAATTCTAATAATACGCTCTAGATTGTGTTCATTTTTACCACCTATGTGAATGATGATATAATATTTAAACCCTGAATGATTGAGGAATGTAATATAATAGTAATATAATTGTATAATAATGTATTTTAGATTTTTTTAATGATTTTTAATAGGTGTTATTATCATTTAATATTTTTTTAATATATCCCCATTCTATAATTAAAAAATCAGAACTAGTATATCACATTTTCGATTTTCACAAACCACATCTATGCCTGGGTGATAATAAAATGGGACATATGGAATCACTGATAATAAAGGATTAATATTTCTTTAATAATCTTAGAATAATGATCTTCAAGAGAATAAAAAATAGAAACAATACTCTTATAAAATAAAATCAAAAAATTCCAAATTACTCATATATGATTACAGAAAATATAAAATAAATAAAGAATGTACATATATAGAATAACTAAAATGGTGATAATAAATGGTTATAGATATTAAAAATGATATGGAATATGTGAATAATAAATTTAATTTTACTATACATGAATTTAGAGTGCATTTGAGTAATGAAAATTCAATGTAAGGGGTTCTCTATCTCAGGTACAATTTCATGAGACATATTCATATTGTGAACCGGGATATACATAATATGATGATGTTTTTTCTTAATGAATTACATTAACTATATTTATTTAATTTAGGGAGTTTTATAATCATATCATTTTCACTCATTAAATGGATTTTGAATAAAATCATAATAAGGTTGTAGGGTTCGTTGTTAACAGAACTCCCTTCATTGAGTGATATTGCTTCTACTTGAACTTTTTTCATCCAATAGTTTTTTGTTTAACTCAAATATTTTATTTCAGTGAAATTTCTCTACATCTCTATAAAAATCAATTTTTATGTGATTGGTAAATTTCTCTTATATGAATTTGGTAAGGTCATCTCCCAAAAGTTCTTTTACTGTATATTTATCAATATAAACATTATTTTCCACATAGATTTCGTTCCATGTTTTAAAATGGTTTCCCAAATACATTAAAATATTTATTTATTTTAATATGAATGGAAACATTCTTCCAAATTAAATTTTCCTTTTCAAAGGAATTTTTTTTGAAACTGAATTTTAAATTCTTTTTTCGAAAGTAATTTTTCTTTTTAAACGTATTCTCTAAAAACATTTTTCGATTTAATGGGAAGTTTCTAAAATATTTTATCAATATCAATTTATTTAGTTTCAATGAAAACATTTTAAAGAAGTTTTCACGAATTTCAAAAGGGGGTATTTATTTTTTATAAAAAAAATTAATTATATATAAAACATTTTTCTTCTATTTACCTCTATTAACATAAAAAGGAAATTCTTATAGAGTTATGTTTTACGAATCATGTTCTAAATGACTTTATAAAAAAATCCAGTTATGTAATTGAATTTTTGGTAAAAAATAATCTAATATTTATTTTGGTATGATAAATACATTAGATTATTTGTGTTTGATAAATATCAAAGGCATTTTGGTTTAAAAAACCCAGAGATGTTTGGGTTCGATAAATCCCAAAGATAGATTGGGTTTCATTAATCCTTGATATAGTTTGGGACCAATATAGACCTGAGACCATTTGGGTCCAATAATGATATTATATTTTTTGTGTCTAACAATACCCTCTAATGATTTGGGACCAAAAAAGCCCTAAGATGATTTGGAACCAGTATAAACCTCTAATTTAATATTTTTTGTTAATATCTCATGAGATATTCTAGTATGGACAAAGTGAGTTTTCTCACATATGCAAGGGAATAATGGGTTTTCAAAAAATTTAAGGAATTTACATAATGAAGTTGTTCACAAAGGTGTGGTGATCATTTGTTTATTTTCACATTTTTAAGTGTGTATATAATTATTTTTTTCATATATTCATGGGAATGATTATCAGCCCTCACATTTTTAGAGGTTTACTTAATAATTTTGTTCACATAGGCATGGACATTAAGTGTTTCTCACAATGTTTTATTGTGATTATGATTGTTCCACCTATCTATGTTTCTTTTCATTACAATCTATGTTATATTCCATATTTATGACTCTATTGTAAGATATTCCACAATTTTATGTTATGATCCCATGATTTGGGATTACCATTTTATTTTTTTATTCCAGGATATAATTGTTTTGACTCGTTGATATATGAAACATACATTAATTTTTTTAATTGTTCCATGCCTTATTCTATGATCCTTGATCAACAATGTTTTTGGTATAAATTTTAAATATACCAAAATTATACCCATATTATCATGTTATACTAAATTATGATATTTGATTGACATAACTTTTGTTTTTCCTATCCACGTGTTAGAGCTCACCCCTTTCAATTGTTTTCTGTCCCTATGATATAAAGATGATTCTAACCTAAGAGACTTCTTGAAGTGGATTTAGTGTACTTTGAATATGGAATAATGTTAAAAAGTTTTTTAAAATAATTTTATTATTTAGTTGATCATCAAGGACACTAATCATTCCATTCTTGGTAATTTCTGATTATTTATGAAATATATGTATTAACATAAATTAATATTTAAAAATTATGATAGGATCATATAACATTATTTCAGGGATAGTCTTTTAAAGAATGTGTTCATTGAACTGAATTATGGAGTGCAGTTTGGGGGAACCTCAATTAGTATCAGAACATGGTTTGGTTATTTTTAGTATTAGTTTAGATATTTTGGGGTATAATGTGTGAGAATCTTATTTAAAAACCAAGGTATAATTCTAAGGGATGAGCCTATGTATATGATAACATCCCAATGTTTTGGTAAAGATAAGATTGTGTGGATATTAATGAAATTGAAAACCTATCTGGATAATATCAAGGGGTTGTGGCTATGGAATAGATTCACCATGGGGTAATTACCCTAAAAATGGTTGTTGAATATCAACTGAATCTTCACTCAAGTTCATGAGGAGTGGTCCAAAGACATCAAACTAGTATAGAAAATACTTATACATATTCTATGGTAAATAACATTCTCATTATAGTATATTATAAAGGATTTATTATGTTAAGGAATTAGGTTAGGGAATATTAAAGAACCCAACCTAAAGAAACTTTGATAGAACCACAAGTTATTTTAGTTTAACTAGAAGATAATGTAATAATTTCACAGAATAAAACAATTTGAAGTGTAATTTTTCATCATATGTTTTTTCTATTATTGTGTTAATTCTTCAACACTCATGTTAATTTCTATTTTTTTTCAAAATGGATGGATCTTAGTGGAACCTTTTTAATAATGGATATGATAGCCAATACAATAATTATCCTAATAAACAACCATGTGGAATTGAATCTGATATTGACAATATTATTACTATCATCACCCAAAAATCACATGTTATGTTTAATAACTAAAATTTTATAAAACGTATGAACACACTAAAAAATAAAAAGTTTAAATTTAATATAAGATCAGTTTATATAAACAATGAAGAAAAGAATATTCAAATTTTTTCATGTTAAAATTTTGGTAAGAGTCACCCGAGGGAATGTCTCAATGGATCAATGTGTGGGATGATTTTCCAAAAGACTAATGGATTCCAAAAAAAGGATATTGTAACACCCAAGACTTTTATGTGAAATATTTTGTTTTTATGTTATATAAATCATCAAAGGAATATTTCACTACACACAACACTATCTTGACTTACTTTACACGCAACCGCGACCTTCCTCGATAGCTTGTGTCGTACGCAATACCAAGTTTCATTAAACAATGATATGCTATTAAAATATTATTAAAACTAGCCGTTATGAATAGTAATAACCACTTTTTGAAATTGTATAAATTTTATTTTTCAAAATGGACTTCATTTTTGGATTCGGAATATCGAAATTAGCCTAGGGTGAAATATTGTTATTTTTCTGAAAACTTTCAATTTTTGATGAATAGTGAAACCACTAAGTGGTAGTTAAAAAACTGAATTTTTCATAAAACTTAATTTTACCACTTCTATGAGTGAAATTTCAAAAATCCGTGAGACACGGTTGATGTCAGTAAGTAAAATGTGGTTCAGTGAGATGAAAATATTTTTTTGGTGAATAGTAACTTTTTACTTTTTTTACCACGGTTAAAAGTAAATAGGGTAATTAAGGGTAAAAATTATATTATTATTACCCTAAAACATGTCCTAATTCTATTGGACAAGTTTAATTCGACCAAAAACAACCTTAGGAATAAAATATGACCATTTAGTCCCACTTGGATTAGATTAGGACATTTATTATTAATTTATTTAAAGAAGGGTTAAAATAGTTAAAATCAAAGTTTAATAAGTAAATCATTTTTAATATGGGGTTATACATAAGATAAATTCGACTATAAATATTCATTAGAAATATAAAAATATTTCCTACATAATTATATTTTATTTTTAATTTTTATACTTTAAATAAGTAAATTTTATATGACACAAAGATGATGCAGTAATTATCTTATTAATGAAATATTGACATAATTGATGTTATAAATACCCAAGTAAATGTAATTTGAGACTTTTTATGAATTAAAATAATTTTCTAGGTTAATATGACATGTTAGTATTGATTTAAGTAACTTGGTTCGAACTAATCATTCTGTTATAATTTTCACAAAAATCAATTACTAAATAGTGTCAAAATCGACATAAAATAGTTTTTAAAACAAATATTATATTAGTAATTGTTATTTTATTCTTAAAAATATAAGGTTCGGAAAAATCACTTAGATAAGGATATATATTTTAATAATAAACAACTTGGGGTTATTTTGTCTTGATATAGTAAGTTTATTAACATTATAGTGTAAGAAAACAAGAAGACACGGTAAAAGATAAATTATCTAACTTAAAGTTAAATCTAAATGATAAGGTCAAAATTGATACCTAAACATGTCTAAATTCTATTGGATTAGATTATTTTGACCCCTACCCACCTTATCTTAGAAATATATCAATTTGGATCTATTAAAAACCGAATTTTACTTTATAATAAAATAATATTTTAAGTTATTCCATAGGTTCCACTCTCCTCCCTTATAAAAGGGCACCTCCTCCCCCTCTTACTCACACCACTTTGAGCCTTCAAGATCGGCCAACCCCTGCCAATTTCTTCTCTCCACTTCCCTATAAACATCCTAGAGGTTCTGGTCTTCTTCAAAGCCCTATTTTAGTGCCCTAAAAGGAGGTCTCAAAGAAGCACTTCAAAGAATAGGTAATGTCCGTTACCGATTCTTTCATCTTTATTTCTTCTTGAACTTCTTCTTCTTTAGATGTTTCATTATGAAGTAAAAAAATCAGTATCACTCATATACTGATATGTTATTATAAGTATGAAAAAACCTTATTTCACCATCTATCCATCCTACGGAAAAAGAAATCACTACACGTGCATACGTACGGAATACCGTCTCCACGCCGTGGTGTAATATATTTTCCACCACCACCTTACTTGAATGGGTATAATGGTGTAAAAATGACTATATATGACTATTATAAAGTGATATTGATTCTGAAATAGTATACATACACTCCAATACAATTCCACGATCATAGAAACGATATCATCACTCGTGCGTACGTACAGAATATCGTCTCCACGATGTGATGCGACTCGTTCTACATGATCTTCATTTCATAATGATTATATAAATGAATTTAATTAATGAATATGATATATATTACCCTAATACCATTCTTTAAATGAGGTATCTATAACCTAAAGAGAAGAATAATAATTTATTCGACAAAACACGCATAAGAACAAAAAGTAATAAACACCCGAATAACAAGTAGTAATGAAATATTACTAATAAGAAGCTCAGAATATGACCATATATGATATCATAACAATATTTATTATTCTTTAATAAGTCAATAACATTATTTAAATCATTATACAGGAGGTTCAGACACTTACGAAGCAAATCGGACCTAAGGTAAGGGAAATATCACAATCTCATTTTTATCCGAGATTGTTTATACTTTGGAATTTACTGGGGTGTATTTTATAATCCACATCCATGTTTCCTCAATATGTAATATTTATATCATTATAAAATATTTTATATCCAATTTTACACTTCGGTGAGTTTTTAGTAAAAGATATTAAAGGAATCTTTTGTCGTTTTTCATACGAGGTACTTTATGACTTTTCCGAAAAAAGTACGAGAAGAATGTTTTTTTAACTTATATGGCATGAATGGATTTTAAAAAAATATTTCCAAGAATCTTCCTTTAATAGTTTTCAAGTTTATTTTTAATCAACTTCATTTAGTTTAGAATTGTATGACATGTTAAGAAAGGAAAAAAAATTTGAAGTGGAAAGGATATTTTCCTCAAGAATGGAGTTCAAGTGATTTATCAAAATTATTTTCCATCTAAGATAATAAAGGGTTCTGTTTCTATCCCTATTATTACATTAATTTGATTATGTTGTGATGGAAATATTTTTATGAATTCCTTTATCTTATATGAATTGTTTTATGATGTCCTGATGTTTAAGATTCCCATTTTTATTACATGGGTTATGCAATGATGTATGATTTATGATTTTGTGGCACACATAAGAATGGTATCATTATGAGATGGGTGGGACCTATATCTCCCTCCAATTCATTGGGTAAAGATTTTATATCTCATGAGATAGACATGGATGGAACGGTAGGTTATACCGGTTCAGTGAAACAGGACTGAAACGAGGAGTGAACTCGGTTCAGAAATGGACTTTGTCCACTAAGATAGTCTTGGCAATGATTCTTGACTAATAAGAAATGATTATCTATGATTATGTGTGTGCCACAAATTTTCATGTTTTATGTTATGATTATTGGGATTCCAGTTCACTACTATGATTTATCCCATGTTATGAAATTATTCTCTCTTTTGCAGGTTAAGATTTCAAAAAGTTATGTTCTTATTAATATGATGTGATTGATATTTATTTTGTTTACCCTTACTGAGCATTTGAGATCACACTTTTGTATGTTTTCTTTCCCAGGTCAGGAAGAAGGTTATTAAGTAATATATGCCAAAAGGGACTATAGATATGATGAAATAAATGGGAGACAGTGTAGACGCTTTATGAACCAGTTGTTTATGTTTCCCAGTTTCTAAAGACACTGTACCTATATGGCCCTTTCGTGGTTTTGTTATATGTTGTAATAAGTTTGCTTCAATTTTGAAGTATTAAAAATGTAGGTAAAGTATGGGTCGTTATAGTTGGTATCAGAGGAAAGGTATAGTCAACCTTTGGAAACTAGGATGTGAAAGCCTTAGTAAGAACCATAAGGATAAGTCTAAGCATAGAACACAATCTTAGTTTTTTAGAGATGGCCATGAATAACCTAGGATAAGACCTTAAGTGTGAAATTTTATTCTTGATTGTGTGGTTTTCCTATTATAATTAGTGTTTCTCACACTATTCTTCAGTGTTTTAGTCAATGGCTGGAACCCGAAGGAACCATGTTAATGCGGAATGCGACGGGCAATGCAATGATTGTCCCCCTGAGCAACCAAATGTTATGGGAGCTGGAATGAAAAATCTTATAGCCATTCTCACACAACTTTATCAAGCTATGAATCATGCAGGACATCCAAACGATAAAAGGAAGGAGCAACATTCTGCTGAATCCTTCATGAGATAGCGTCCACCTTCATTCAGCGGATCTACTGATCCATTAGTTTCTGAACAATGGATTAGTACTACTAAAAAGATATTTTCAGTTCTTCAATGTTCTGAGCATGATAAAGTCATCTTAGTAGTGTATCGTTTGGAAGGTGATGTTGTTCAATGGTGGAATCTTATTAAGAATATGAGGCAAAGGGATGAAATTGAGTCCATGGAATGGGACGAGTTCAAGAACTTATTTTTCAATAAGTACTTCCCTCGTATTCTCTGAACAAAGATGGAGAAAGAGTTTCTTGAACTGAAGCAAAAGGATGATGAATCTGTTGGTACCTATGAAGTAAATTTTACAAGACTTTCAAGGTATGCTTCTGGTATTATTATCCAACCTGAGTCTAAGATCGATCGATTCTTTAGTGTCTTAAAACCAAGTCTTCAAAGGGCCTTAGCCATAAGGGACTTCAACAGCTACGAGGAAATCGTTCTATGTTCTTTCAAAGTTGAGATGGATATTGGAGTAACCCATCAGTCATATGGGTTTGATAAGAAGAGGAAAATGGAATTCAAAGGAAAATATAAAGAGCACACTGAAAAGAAAATGAGCTTTCCCTTATGCTCAAAGTGTGTAAAGAAACATGGAGGGAGTTGTCTTAAAGTTACAAGTAAATGTTTCAAGTGTGGAAAGGAAGGTCATCAGGCATTTGAATGCCGCGATGATGGGAAGAATATGTCTAATGATGCAAGAAAAGGAAGGGATACACAGAATGAACCTACTACACTTGAATGCTTCAAGTGCAAGGATATGGGACATTATTCCAATAAATGCCCTAATCCAAGGGTTGATGATGATGGTCGACATCAACAAACTCTTAAGGCTAAAGACAAAGGAAAGTCACATTCAATTTCTATCAGCGATGTGGAGTGAAATAACGATGTGGTGAAAGGTACACTTACCATCCACTCTAAAGTAGAAAATGTTTTATTTGATTCTGGATCCACCCACTCTTTTATTTATGAATAATTTTATAAGGGTATCACCATATTACCTCAACAACTAGATGTTGAGTTAGCTGTGACAACACCTAATGGCACAATAGTCGCATCAAAAGTTTGTAATTCTTCTCCGATCGAAGTTTGTGGGAAAGTGCTTCCTGCAAATCTTGTGATCCTTCCTATAGTGGAATTTGATGTGATTCTTGGCATGGATTGGCTTTCTTTATATGGACCTCATATCAATTTCCAAAGAAGGGAAGTCACATTTTATATTCCAGACCAATCTATGATCGTCTATCAATGCAAGGATGAACATAACCTTCCAGTGGAAATTCCTTCTACCTTATGGGTCTTGATTCCACTAAATGAAGGTTATTTATCTCAAATGGTTGGTGAGAAACTCATGATTAAGAATATTCCCATTGTATGGGAGTTTGATGATGTCTTTCCGAAGGAATTACCGGGTCTTCCACCAAATCGTGAAGTTGAGTTTTCAATAGAACTCGTACCGGGTGCCTTTCCTATTTCAAAGTCACCTTATAGAATAGCCCCAATTGAGTTGCAGGAATTGAAGAATCCACTCTAAGAGAATATTGATAATGGATTCATACGCCCTAGTGCGTCACCTTGGGGAGCACCTGTTCTATTTTTTAAGAAGAAAGATGGATCAATGAGACTCTGAATTGATTGTCGAGAACTTAACAAGATCACTATCAAGAACAAATATCCTCTACCACGCATTGATGACTTATTTGACCAACTACGCTGAGCTCAATACTTTTCCAAGATTGATCTTCGTTCAGGTTATTATCAATTAAGGGTCAAAAGGGAGGATATACCAAAGACAGCTTTCCGTACAAGGTATGGACACTATGAATTTATAGTGATGCCATTTGGTCTTACTAATGCCCCTGCTATCTTCATGGATCTGATGAATAGAGTCTATAGAGACTATCTTGATCAATTTGTGGTAGTCTTTATAGACGATATTCTTGTCTATTCAAAGATCAAGGAAGAACATGAAGATCACTTGATAATTATATTGAAGACCCTGAGAAAGGAGAAGCTTTATGAAAAATTTACCAAGTGTGAATTTTGGCGTCAAAAAGTTTCATTTTTGGGTCATATAATCTAAAAAGAGGGGATATCTATGGATCCAGCAAAAACAGAGGTTATCGAAAGATGGTTGAGACCAACAACAGTGACTGAGATCCGAAGTTTTCTTGGTTTGGCTGGATATTATCGATGTTTTGTGAAATATTTTTCATGATTATCTAATCCACTCACCTAGTTGACTCTAAAAGGAGTTAAGTTTGTTTGGATGGAAGAATGTGAAGAGAATTTCAAGGAGTTGAAAAGAAGGTTATCCAGTGCACCTGTGCTCACACTACCTTGTAGTGGAGAAAGGTTTGTGAACTATAGTGATGCATCCAAGAAGGGATTGGGGTGTGTTCTTATGCAAAATGATATGGTGATAGCTTATGCCTCACGACAGTTGAAAATCCATGAGCAAAATTACCCAACACATGATTTGGAGTTAGCTGCGGTAATCTTTGCATTAAAGATTTGGAGGCATTATCTTTATGGAGAAAGGTTTGACATTTATACTGATCATAAAATTTTAAAGTATATTTTCACACAAAAGGAGCTGAATATGCGTCAAAGAAGATGGTTGGAGATGATTAAGGATTATGACTGCTCAATCCATTACCACCCTGGGAAGGAAAACAAGGTGGCAGATGCATTATGTCGACAAGACCATGCCAGTTTATCCATGATGAGGGTCACAAAAGATCCAATATTTATGGATTTACAAAGGATGGATCTTGGAATTATAATGGAAGGGGAAAAATCTTATCTTTATCAAATTAATGTTCAACCATCTATACATGTGATCATTAAAGATGCACAGAAAGAAGATGTCGAGTTACAAAGAAGGTGAGAAATGTTCCTGAATTCAACCTTGATTGTGATGGCATAATAAAGTTCAGGAATCGTGTTTGTGTTCCTCCAATCCCGGAATTAAAGAAGGAGCTGCTGGATGAGGCTCATAGTTCTTCATTATCTATTCATCCTGGAAGCACGAAGATGTATAGGGACCTGAAAAAGTACTTCTGGTGGGATGGCATGAAAAGAGATGTTGCTGAATATATCTCTCGATGCTTGGTTTGTCAGCAAGTTAAAGCTGAGAGACATAAGTCTAAGGAGATGTTACAACCATTACCCATAACCGAATGGAAATGGGAAAACATCACTACAGACTTTGTCACAGGACATCCTAAAACATCCAAAGGCAATAATGCAATCTGGGTCATAGTTTATCGTCTTTCCAAGTCTGCACACTTCATTGCTATTAGAGAGGATTTCTCTCTAGATCAGTTTGCCAGGATATATGTAAAGGAAGTGGTAATATTGCATTGAGTACCACTCTCTATTATATCTGATCGGGATCCGAGATTTACCTCGAAGTTTTGGTGAAGTCTTCAGCATACTCTGGATACAGAGTTGAGTTTCAACACTGCTTATCATCCTCATACAGACGGTCTGTCTGAGAGAACAATTCAAACTCTAGAAGATATGTTGAGAGCTTGCTCTATGGATTTCAAAGGTGGTTGGGATCAACACCTACCATTGGTAGAATTTTCTTATAATAATAGCTTTCACTCTAGTATTCAGATGGCTCCTTATGAGGCTCTCTATGGAAAGAAATGCAGGACTCCAACTTGCTGGGATGAAGTTGGGGGAAAGAAAGCTATTAAGACCTGATCTCGTTGATGAAATGGCAGAAAAGGTCAGATCTATTCAACAACACATAATAGCAGCTCAGAGTCGACAGAAAAGTTATGCCGACAACTGAAGAAAAGACCTAGAGTTTGAAGTTGGTGATAAAGTGTTCTTACGAATATCTCCCTAGAAGAGAGTCATGTGATTTGGAAAGAAGGGGAATTTGAGCCCTAGATATATCGGTCCTTTCAAAATACTGGATCGTGTCGGGAAGGTAGCTTACTGATTGGTGCTTCCACCGAATCTCTCTCAAGTACACGATGTGTTCCATGTATCTCTCCTGAGAAAGTACATACCTGATCCTTCACATGTACTCAGCTCAGAAGGTGTACCGCTGGAGCAAGATCTTTCTTATGAAGAACAGCCGATAGAGATTCCGGATCGTAACGAAAAAGTCCTACGAAACAAGACCACTCGCTTGGTCAAAGTTTTATGGAGGAACCACCAATTAGAGGAAGCTACATGGGAGCTTGAGGAAATGATGAGGGAGAGGTATCCTCATCTGTTTGTTACAAAGTGACGAATTTCGAGGGCGAAATTCATTTTAAGGGGGGTAGAATGTAACACCCGAGACTTTTATGGGAAATATTTTGTTTTTATGTTATATAAATCATCAAAGGAATCTTTCACTACACACAACACTTTCTTGGCTTGCTTTACACGCAACCGCGGCCTTCCTCGATAGCTTGTGTCGTATGCAATACCGAGTTTCACTAAACAATGATATGCTATTAAAATAGTATTAAAACTAGACGTTATGAATAGTAATAACCACTTTTTGAAATTGTATAAATTTTATTTTTCAAAATGGACTTCATTTTTGGATTCGGAATATCGAAATTAGCCTAGGATGAAAATTTGGTATTTTTCTGAAAACTTTCAATTTTTGATGAATAGTGAAACCAGTAAGTGGTAGTTAAAAAATTGAATTTTTCATAAAACATAATTTTACCGCTTCTGTGAGTGGAATTTCGAAAATATGAGAGACACGGTTGATGTTAGTAAGTAAAATGTGATTCAATGAGATGAAAATAATTTTTTGGTGAATAGTAACATTTTACTTTTTTTACCACTGTTAAAAGTAAACAGGGTAATTAAGGGTAAAAATGATATTATTATTACAATAAAACATGTCCTAATTCTATTGGACAAGTGTAATTCGACCAAAAACAACCTTAGGAATAAAATATGACCATTTTTTCCCACTTGGATTAGATTAGGACATTTATTATTAATTTATTTCAAGAAGGGTTAAAATATTTAAAATCAAAGTTTAATAAGTAAATAATTTTTAATATGGGGTTATACATAAGATAAATTAGACTATAGATATTCATTAGAAATCTAAAATTATTTCCTACATAATGATATTTTATTTTAAATTTTTATACTTTAAATAAGTTAATTTATTTATGACACAAAGATGATGCAGTAATTATCTTTTTAATGAAATATTGACATAATTGATGTTATAAATACCCAAATAAATGTAATTTGAGACTTTTTATGAATTACACTAATTTTATAGATTAATATGAAATGTTTTTATTAATTTAAGTAACTTGTTTAGAACTAATCATTCTGTTATGATTTTCACACAAATCAATTACTAAATAGTGTAAAAATTTACATAAAACAGTTTTTAAAACAAATATTATATTATTAATTGTTATTTTATTCCTAAAAATCTAAGGTTCGGCCAAATGACTTATATAAGGTTATATAGTTTAATAATAAACAACATGGGGTTCGTTTGGCTTGATATAGTAAGTTTATTAACCTTATAGTGTAAGAAAAAAAGAAGACACGGTAAAAGTTAAATTACATAACTTAAAGTTAAATCTAAATGATAAGGTTAAATTTGATACCTAAACTTGTCTAAATTCTATTGGATGAGCGTATTTAAACCCCTAGCCACCTTATATTAGAAATATATCAATTTGAAGCTATTAAAAACCGAATTTGACTTTATAATAAAATAATATTTTTAGTTATTCCAAAGGTGCCACTCTCCTCCCTTATAAAAGGGCACCTCCTCCCCCTCTTCCTCACACCACTTTGACCCTTCAAGCTCGGCCAAACCCTGAAAATTTCTCCTCTCCACTTCCCTAGAAACAACCTAGAGGTTCTGGTCTTCTTCAAAGACCTATTTTAGTGCCCTAAAAAGAGGTATCAAAGAAGCACTTCAAAGAAGAGGTAATGTCCGTTACCGATTCATTCATCTTTATTTCTTCTACCACTTCTTATTCTTTAGTTGTTTCAATATGAAGTAATAACATCAGTATCACTCATATACTGATATTTTATTATATGTATGAAACAACCCTATTTCACCATCTATCCATCCTACGGAAAAAAAATCACCACGCGTGCGTACGTACGGAATACCGTCTCCACGCCGTGGTGTAATCTATTTTCCACCACCACCTTACTTGAATGGGTATAATGGTGTAAATAATAACTATATATGACTATTATAAAGTGATACTGATTATGAAATAGTATACATACACTCCAATACAATTCCACGATCATAGGAACGATATCATCACTCGTGCGTACGTACGGAATACCGTCTCCACGATGTGATGCGACTTGTTCTACATGATCTTCATTTCATAATAATTATATAAATGAATTTAATGAATGAATATGATATATATTACACTAATACCATTCTGGAAATGAGGTATCTATAACCTAAAGAGAATAATAAGAATTTATTCGACAAAACACGCATAAGAACAAAAAGTAATAAACACCCGAATAACAACTAGTAATGAAATATTACTAATAAGAAGCTAAGAATATGACCATATATGATATCATAACAACAAGTATGATTCTGGAATAAGTCAATAACATTATTTAAATCATTATATAGGAGGTTAGGACACTTACAAATCAAATCGGACCTAAGGTATGGGAAATATCACAATCTAATTTTTATCCGAGATTGTTTATACTTTGGAATTTTCTGGGGTGTATTTTATCATCCACATCCATGTTTCCTGAATATGTAATATTTATATCCTTATAAAATATTTTATATCCAATTTTACCCTTCGGTGAGTTTTTAGTAAAAGATATGAAATGAATCTTTTATCATTTTTCATACGAGGTACTTTTTGACTTTTTCGACAAAAGTACGAGAAAAATGTTTTTTTTAACTTATACGCCTTGAATGGATTTTAAAAAAATATTTCCAAGAATCTTCCTTTAAATGTTTTCAAGTTTATTTTTAATCAAATTCTTTTAGTTTAGAATTTTATGACATGTTAAGAAAGGAATATTGTTTTTGAAGTAGAAAGGATATTTTCCTCAAGAATGGAGTTCAAGTGTTTTATCAATATTATTTTCCATCTAAGATAATAAAGGGTTCTATTTCTATCCCTATTATCAAATTGATTTGATTATGTTGTGATGGAAATATTTTTATGAATTCCTTTATCTTATATGAATTTTTTTATGATGTCCCGATGTTTCAGATTCCCATTTTTATTACATGGGTTATGCAATGATGTATGATTTATGATTTTGTGGCACACATAAGAATGGTATCATTATGAGATGGGTGGGACCTATATCTCTATCCAATTAATTGGATAAATATTTTATATCTCATGAGATAGACATGGCTGGAACGGTAGGTTATACTGGTTCAGTGAAACGGGACTGAAACGAGGAGTGAACTCGTTTCAGAAATGGACTTTGTTCACTAAGACAGTCTTGGCAATGAGTCTTGACTAATAAGAAATGATTCTATATGATTATGTGTGTATTCCACAAATTTTCATGTTTTATGTTATTATTATTGTGATTCCATTTCACTACTATGATTTATCCCATGTTATGAAATTATGCTCTCTTTTTCAGGTTAAGATTTCCAAAAGTTATGTTCTTATGTATATGATGTGATTGATATTTCTTTTGTTTACCCTTACTGAGCATTTGAGCTCACCCTTTTGTATGTTTTCTTTCCCCAGGTCAGGAAGAAGGTTATTAAGTAAGATATGCCAAAAGGGACTATAGATATGATGAAATAAATGGGAGACAGTGTAGACACTTTATGAACCAGTTGTTTATGTTTCCCAGTTTCTAAAGACACTATACCTATACAGTCCTTTCGTGGTTTTGTTATATGTTGTAATAATTATGCTTCAATTTTGAATTATTAACAATGTATGTAAAGTATGGGTCGTTATAGATATAGAGTCCAATAAGTAAAATAGATAAAAATAATGTCTCAACTAATTTACTACCCATGCTTAAATTCTTATAATGTAATTCAATTACGCATTATATAAATAAATTCTCTTAATCTAGTGGCAATAGAAAAAATAGCCACCATCAAACTCCTAATCCTATAGAGCAAGTAAGATAATTTATAATTTTTATCACTAATGTATATCATGAAAATTCAAGTATTCTAATACTCTACACTGTAATTTTTGATGTCTAATTGGATTATATTTATAGCCACTCTATGATATCTCAGATGTTTTCTAAGAGCATAAAATCACTACCCCAATCATTTAATATTATATTATCAGAGAAAACATATTATTTTAATATATCATAAGTTCATGATTATGAGAACATTCCATGAGAAAATAACATTATTATTCCTTAAGATTAATTTAATATGATTTTGGAAATGGATTAGTTACCTTTACTTAAGGAAAAATAATTTTTTATAACAAAATCTCATTTAATATCAACATATGGTATTATAACAATGATTGGATAATTTGGAGTGCCCATAGGAGTAAATTATATAATTTTCTTCTCAATAGGATATAATGATAGACTCATGACTCGAATTGTTAGTGAAAAACTCATTATTATGAGTAACCTATTTTATGTGGAAAAATATCATTCCTATGTTATAAAATTTATATCTCTCTATAAGTTACATATAAATTCATTTAATTTTATGGATACATTTAAATACTTCATTAGTGAATATTAACTGAAATTTTGAGAATGAAATTTATTTAAAGGGGTTAACATAATATCCCAGGATTTTACTATATAATTTTCAATTAAATAAACACTATGTTAATACCTTGTTTAACATGAATCACTGAACTGAAACAATACATTACATATTAGATGAATATTATTAAGAAAAATTAAGAATAATAAAATATCAAGTAAATATATTTTTTCTACCCATTTATAAATTTTTTTCTTATAGAAATAAGAATACAAAAAACAATTAAAGGAGGATTTTTTAATAAATGTTGTTTTCCTTAATATATTGCATTTAAAAACAAAATTTATATTTTTTATAATTTTAGAACAAAAAATAACATCATTTTTTAACTAATCTTGTAAAAATTAACGTAGGGTCAATTTTTTAGTTTTTTTTTAAATAATATATTTTAAAATGAAGAGTAAAAAGATTTTAATTTTACCAAAATTATAAATTAAATGTATTTATCAATATATTAGAAAGGAAAGTAATTTAATAAATTATTTTAATTGATATATATTTATTTAAGGTGTAAAACTATGAATTTTAAAATATTTATTTTCTAAATTTGAAAACATAGGTTTTTTAGGACATAAGTGACATTTTCTTCCAAATCAAAAAATATTTACTATATTTTATTTTAATTAATCATTTTTACTATAAAATTTTTCATGATATTAATTTAAAAAAAAAATTATTTTATTATTTTTACAATAATCATTTTTATTTCATTTAATTTAATAACCATGATAATTTTAACATACATATAAATTTTAATCAATAAATAATATTTTTCTAAAAATATTTTTTATTATTTATACACATTTATCGTAAAATTTGAATTTTAAAACCATATAAATTTTATTTGATAAAATTATTTTCATTTTTTAAATTTAAATTTTCAGATTATCTAAAAAATATATTTTTTTTGTTCTTTAAAATTAACTACAAAAGAAAAAAATATATTACCAAGGTAAAAGTATATTATGGTAAATGTTAAATAACGTTAAAATAAAAATACCTAAATCACACCAATTTATCTCTAAATTGATTGTTAGAGATTATATTAGAAAAAATAACTATATCAACTTCATATTTTTAATTTTTTTACCTTTTACCCTAGAATTGTATCATTTTATAAATTGAAATTAATAGTTACTCCCTAAATAACCCTTCTCTTCACAATAAAAGGGGAAAACTTAAACACATTAATGACTACCCTATAACTTTTAATTTCTTAAATAAAATCATCCATTTTTATAATCCTATAATTTTTATTCATGTTCATAAACCTCTTGTCTCATTTAGATAGCCATATTCCTCAATTTTTAAGGATATGTCCTAGAGAAATCTCATGTTCTCATCATGAGTAATTCTTACACATTAATATTTTCTTCTTTATCATAAAATTCTAAAAATCGTCTAGAAGAATTAAAATAATGGAATTATTTTTTAAAAAATACATGGATGATATTATATTAATTTAGAATATATTATTCAATCTGTTACATCTTCTAAGAGAAAAAAAATAACATCGAATGTGGGTATGTCTAGATTACCACTACCACGAAGCGATATTGTTAGTATTTCACCCCCACCACAGATGGTTGTCAAAAATTGAGATATTTTAAGAATGAATATATTTAATATTAAAAAATAATAGTTATAAAAAGAAAAATTATCATATAATTTATTTATATTATATTCATTGAAAAATTAAATTATTAATCATACATATGTGCAAACTCCCACCTCCATAAATCTATAATTATAGATGTCATCACAACCCTACATGGATTTTTCTACGAATTAATTTATTGAATTTAAATATTATTTGTTAAATTTTTTGGATTCAATATTATTTGTATTAACATTATATAAATATAAGTCCAGACATGTAAAATCATTATAGCATGCCCTCATTTGGGTCAGTTTTTAGCACCTAAATGAACAATGTCATAGTGTTTAAACCATGGCTTACTAAGTAATATTATATTATTTTAATATTATTTAATAATAATTTATTTAATATTCTTTATTTATCTAGAATGATTTTTTTTTATTTTTTATAATTATTAATATATCACCTTTAGATAATTAATATTTTTTAAAAAAGTTCATTGCAATTTCCCTTTTCAAATACCATATCCAAAAAATTAACATAATAAATTAATACACAAGGAATAATTATTAAAAATTATTATTATATATTTAAAAAATTTATTTTATAGTGTCTCCTACCATATGAGAATTCTTATTTACTTATCCTTTATTATATTTTTTATATTTATTTTCAAAAAAAATTATTATATTTTTTATTTTCGAAATAAGAAATAATAATTATTAGAATGTAAAATGTTAATTTTAAATTGAAATAACAATTTTTATAGTTATTATTATGGGAATTTATTTTCAAAATAAAATTCATCAACGCTTTTATGTCTTCTCAAAGAGTTTTTTTGAAAATATATTTCTTTGTAAAAATTATTTACCTAAAATATTCTTGGTTTTATATGGTAATTTATGAAATATTTTATCAGGGCCAATGTGTGTGGTTTATAAAAAAACATTTTTACTTTATTTACTGAATCTAATTAATGAATTTATTTTCAAATTTATATATTCAATAATCATTTCTCTTCTATTTTCTACTTTAACCCCAAACCATTAATTCTTATGGAGTAATATTTTATGAACCAGCATCTAAATTACTTATTGAAATAATTTTTTTCAGTGGTTTGTATTTTAGCATCAACCAATCGAATTTTTATTTCATGCTATGTGATATCATTTGAAAATGGTTTGAAACCAATTTTATTTCCTTGTTTAATTCAAATTATGATGTTGGTTGATTTTTTATGTATAAATCATGTTTATGGATTATTATTATTATATGGTTTAGGTATGATTAGTACCTAATATAGTTGGGCCTGATATATCTCTAAAATGATCTAGGATTGATAAATCCATGAGATGGTTTGGGTATTATAAGTCCCGAATTTTTTGAGATTGATAAAGGCCTAATATGGTTTGTGTCCATTAAATCCCTAAGTATTCTTGTTTCTAATACATAACAGAGACAATTTGTATTTGATAAATCCCTCTAATTCATTAGATTATGTATATATCTCATGGGATATTCAGAAATGGACATAATTATTTTATTAATATGTTCAGGGGAATGTTGATTTTTCCCACATTTTATGGGTTGTAATTAAACAGTTTACTCAAATTGGAATGGGAAAATTTTATTTTGACAAACTTTATAGCATAGAAATAATGAGTTTGTTCAGGCAGACAATGATAAAATATGTTTTCCCCCCATTTTACATGGGAAAAATGACATTTCCCAGAATGATTTCTTATGATTATGATTGTGATTTAATTCTATAGTTATTTTATTTTTGGGCTATATCGAAGTCCATATTTATAACTTTTTTCTATGATATTATACACTATAATGTTATGATGTCATGATTTATGATTATTTTGTTTGCCTATATGACATGTTATTATTTTTGTGCCTCTTTAATATATGGAAATTGTATGACATGTTATTATGTTGTGACATGCATTATTCCATGATCTATTTTCAATTCTTTTTTGGTTATAACATTTTTTGTATCTATATTATATCAATCTTATCTTATTTTGTTAACTAAGGATATTTGATTTTTATTGTTAATATTAACCCTTACTAAGAGATCAAGATCAAACCATTCTTATGTTTTCTTTCTATAGGATATAGAGTTGAGTACATCCTATTATATTTCTATAAGTGGATATTGTTTGGTTAGATATGGAGAGAAGATCAGAAGTATTATAAAATATTTTCTAATATATCTATTCCTCAAAGAGAGTAAAACATTTACTATATGGATTGTGTTATTATTTGTGAGATGTAATGTTCAAATTATGATAATATTTTTGAATAATGATATGTTTGTATAATTTTTTAAAAATCATTTTTTAAAGAAAGTGGTGTAGCAATGGACATAGTATTGTGGGTTTGGGGAGCCTCATCATCAACATATTCTAATAAAAACTCAAAAGAAGTACCATATTCCAACCCAATTCCAATAATTCTATAGGTATGTTCTAGAGGTAGTTATATAATATAATTTTATAACTTTTCTATTCCAATAATATCATCAAGGTATTCCTACAGTATCTAGGTAGTTACTTGAGTGGGCTCCCGCTCTAGAAAGCCACTTCCCACACAACGCTTTACTAATTAGGATCAGTGTTTCAAACCCAACCACCTCAATATGTATGTTCTAAATGATGTCTTATAAAAATTATGTAATATTTAATTATTTTTATATCCAACCCCCTGTCAATTTTAATATTCTTAAGGAACTTTTTATTCATTTGATAAATGATCATGAATATGTGAACTCGTTATCCACTGAATGAGCCCAATATGTCCACAGAGGTCCTCCAAAAAGAATCATCCTAAAAACTATAGAGCACCTCTCAAGAGCATCCATCATGGAAGACCTCCCAATGAAACCATTTATATATACTCCATGATGGTTACTCTAATATTGTGTGGAAGACTTATATAAACCATGCATGCACTCTCTATGGTGCGCATTGTGATGATCGTCCCCAGAATGATGTATATCCACAACATAAAGACCCCCCATATCAAACTTTTTCCATGGTTTCCCAAATACTAAGAGGAACTCAATACATTGAGGCCAGATACACCTAGTGTATTTTTATTAATTGATGTTTTTTTCCTGGTCAATAGTTGATTTTGCGTGTTGTTTATCTTATATACCTCTCAAAAATTTCACACCCTCTAATGAAACTATGTATATTTAAAATAATTTCACACCTCTCTAAAAAAATAAAAAAATTACATTATGTTAAGTTGGGGATCACTTCATAGGGGATGAAGAAAATAACATGGTTATATAAAAGGATTTATTTAAGGAAATAATACTTGTCATGTTTTGGCCCAATTCCATCCCCATTATTAGATTCCATGTATTCAAAGTGGAGTGAAAACCTTATTTTTCATAAAATTTGCGATAATATTATCCTTATTATGGATAAATATATTGAGAGTATTATAACCATATAAAAATGATAAATGAACTATATCACAAAGTTTACCTTCAACTTTTTTATTATCCCAAATACCAAAAATGAGAAAGAATCATTAATATCTCTATTATACCTAGCTTAGTGGAAATAATGAATAATAAAAAATGTTAATTGATTTCCAAACAAATTTTTATATCATTAGATGACATGAATATAGAGATATACACTTCACCTCACCCACCATCTAAGAAGGCTTAACATGAAAAGAAACATTCATTTTCATCACTTTAGGCCATGTATTGGTATCTGATTCTATATACATCGATTAATATATATTAACAAATCATTTTATCCTAATAAGATATATGTAGTGTACTCTTTGAGAGAAATAAATTTACATAAATTTACATTTTTCTTCCAATGAGGATAATCAGTAAACATTTTCTGGAAATAAAACCCTTTGATCCCTAAACAAACTTTAGTAATGAGTAACTCTTTCATAGGACGTGTGTTGTACCCCGACTATAGAGACCCAAAATTATTATACATGGATACTACAGATTTTTAGAAGACTGTTCATTACATTACAAAAAAACCCAAGGAATGTGAAGGTATAATTCCAATGGAGATTATAAAAAAATTACCAATTTTTTATTGATATTTATAATATCCTATACATATTTTACTACATAGAACTGTAATTATACATCCCAGGATAAAACCATTCCTCATAACCTGAAAAATGTAATCCTAATAAAGGGTGAGCTCATATATTCTATAGGGATAAAAAGAGAGATACATAATCCTAAAATGACCATAAGGGTATGAGAACATGAACATAATAGTTTAAAGTCATACTCTTCATATATAATAGTGCAAATATAAATTCATGGCATAAAGATGGGTAGTTCGTAGGATATAAATCATAATGATATCAAAGAACAAAAACCAAGAGAACATAACATTGGCATAATGCATAGATTTGTGGAATACATAAAAGTACAACACATCATTTACTTGGTATTAAAAGCGCATTCCCTGGGTTATCATAGTGGAATTTGGTTACTCCTCAAACCATCATTGTAGTCAAGGTTCACTCCCAAGACTATGATAGTTGAAAAATTCCATTTCATAATTATATCCACTCTGAATTCTAGTCCTAATAATCTCATGATATATGATGTTTTTCCAATTTATTGGGGGGAGATATAGGTCTCACCCATCACATAATAAAAATAATACATATGTGTGCCATAAGTTCATAAAAAATGCATTATATTTGAACCCATGAAAAATGGGATTAATAAACATTTCATATTAGAAAAACCTATTGAAAATAAAAACTGGTGCTATATTCATTTCAACATAGCATCATAACATAACCCATAGAAAATAATGTGGTTTTCATTATTATTTTATCATGTTATATCACTTGGAAGATAGGTAGGTTTCATAAAAATCTTATCATGGTATAACTCATAGAAGACACATAGTTTTCAGGGGAATTTAATCATAGTCTGACTCATGGAAGGGAAATACATTTTGAAAACATTTTAACATGGTAAAACCCATTGAAGGAAAATTGGATGGATAAAAATTTAATAAAGGTAAAACCTGAGGAAGAGAAATCTGTTTCATAATCATATTATCATTATAAACATAAATCTTCTCAAGAAAGAACAAATATAGAACCATTATATTATATCCCCATTAAAGATTAAGTAAAATTAATGGATTTCTTCTAAGATTGAAAAATAATTGTAAATATCATGTAGAATATCAATAAAATAAAATATCCTTTCCACTTCGATAATCACTTTGTGAAATATAAAAAATCATCAAGAACATTTTATTTCTAATTATCCTAAAACTCATATAATGGAATCCATAAAAAATAATTTAAAATATTTCAGGACTTTGATATCATTACCACTATGATATTCTTTTGGAACCAAAAACATTTTCATATTCTTTTTCATTGAATATAACTTTTGAATATTAAAATGGATGATTTAAAGAGGTTATAAAATATCTTGAGTAAAATATTTATTCCACATTAAAAACCACCTTTCTAAAACATTAAACATTTGCAAAATCCTTTACATTAAAACAACATTTGAAACATATAAAGGTTTATTTAAATCATATATTGGTCATGATGAAAGGAAATGACTGACATACATGTTAACATAATGATTACTTTCAAATTTTTAGTATGTCTGAAATGAACCATGTTTTGAAAATTAAAAGAATATTCATTTTTAAACACTTTCTAAAAATGTCAAACAAGGGTAAACATGACATTGGAAAATACAAGAGATAATTTAATACATTTTTTAATTCTCTTAGTAAACATTGATATGGAAGAAAAAAGTGTGTTAGACTGAAGAGTGAAATAAATATGGTTTTAATTAAGAAAACTTTTGGAATAGAGAGTACATGAAGAGGTGAAAATGAAGGTGAAACATGTAATCTCACATCAATAAAGAGAGGATAAGAAAAGACATGATTTTATTGAGATATAGTTTATAATTTTTTTTTTATCATAATCATAGTTGTAAACAATCCAAGTAAATTATTTTATTATATAAAAAACCCTTATAACATTAGTAACATTAAATCGTAATCTCCATGAAGGAATATCATTAAATGAAACATAAAATATCATCATAATAAATAAATTCCTGATATTACATATAAATATGGTTATATGTACCAATTAATTAATAATACAGGGGGATAAATTAATGTCTCTCTCAAAGAAGACAAATTGAGACGAAAATCCAATACCACCATTGTAATATTTTGGATCACAAGAGAAAAAATAACATAAAATGAAAATGTTCATGTCATTGAAATAACGATATTAATGATATAATATTTCAAAGGGGATGTATATAAAACACAAAAAAGAAACATGTGGTGAATTTAAAATTATTGAGTCCCTCCAAATGAGCATCAATAAATATATAAATGAACAATTAATTGGATATGGGTATTATTTTACATGGAAATCAAAAGGAAATATAAGGTGGCCACATCCCATGGATCACATGAGCCTCCAAGGGATATATGATCATTTGACCATCATACATGCACATGAAGAATCCATACATCCCACACAACCTTCCAAACATCCCATGATTCCCCTTTTGTTAAGCCGTTTTGGAATTTTCAAATGCACCTTAGGAAACCAGTGGTCAAGTGGTTTCTTCCAGATGAGAAACTAAAATTTATTTGTATTTTCAACTGGTGGATTCCAAAAAAACAATCTAAATTCATTTGGAAATTAAAGGAATATAACAAAATGGTGTGATCCTCTTGTGATCATGAAATTAACATGATACATCAATGATGAGGAGAACTATTTTTCTATACAACATTCCATAAAAATCATGTGATCCCAAACCATTTCATAATTAAAATGTTTAAATAAAATAGAAGGATGTAGAATCCTCTCGTTGTCAAAAAAGTCATGTGATGTACCCCAGGTGATCAAAGAGACACTACAAGACAATCACAACATGTCTATCTTATCATGCAAAAGACTGATGGATTCCAATCCTCTTCATGTGAAGAGCTAGGGGAATGTCCATCCAACCTCGAACCCCACCACCACATTGACTCATTGAGGAAAAGGAAATAGAATTGTCAGATAATTGCTCATGAATATCCATGAATACCTTTGTTCTTTTCATGACTGATCAATGAGAGGTAGATTGATTTTCCATGAAAAAACCCAAAAAAAACTCAGGAAATCCCATAAATTATAAAATAAAAATGTGAGGAAGCAGGATCCTCTCTTGGTCATAAAAATCTCACAAACATTCTAAGGTCTTCCACATCATTTTCTTGTAAGACCCCTTATCAATTCATCCTAATTCCAAAAATTCCACATTCCAAGTCACCCTTGCCTAATGGAATATCCTAGATAAGTCATCTGAGATCATAATAAGACCTTTCGATAAGAACCCTTTTCTCATGAAGGGCCTTTTACATGTCAATAAAACAATATTAAATTCCTTAGGCATGTCAACCTTATTTTTCAAGGCCCCATTAATTGGAAATAATCCAATAAACGAGGCATTGAATGCATGATCCCATGGTTAGTGAATATCTCGTGATGCCTCTGGAGAAACTAATGGTAGGACCTCATGAAGATATTTGACTCTTAGGTCCTCCACTGACTACATACCACATTGACATGATATATAAAACATTATTTTCTTAACCAATGGGGAATATGGTCCAATAAATCCCCACAAAAAGCATGAAAAATACACCACATCTCTTCGAAGGAAGTGTTGAAATTCTTGTAACCAGAAGCACTAGTGGGCCAGAGTTCATTTCTCAGATTGGCTAGTATAACAACCAAAAAATAATTTCTTTCACATATGACCAGGAGAAGGTCCATAGAAATCATGTGGCATTCATAGAAACATCATTTGATCAATATATATCATGAAAAGAACATCTAGAAGGGAACATAAAGAACATCCTAGAGATCTACTAAATCAAAAGATACTCAGAAAAAGATAAGATTGAATAAATATATGTTATTTGTGATAGAAGTATGGAAAAAAGTTTAAATTATTGGGGGCCTTTTCAAATAACATATTCTTTAATCCCCATGTGATTTTCATGAACCACCTAGGACAAATGACAACACAAGCATATGTTACCCCAAACATGTTACACTACTTTGATATACTATTTGGATTATTTAAATTCCTATGGACATGAAAAAAAAAGTTATATGGTGCCCCACGGGGTAGCCACCATTGTCTTGAGAATCCCTTCGGGATTCCCATCCAAGTCTTGTAATGTCCTTCAGACATTCTTCCTGACCAATAAAGGGACATAAATTCATTAAAAAAAGTTTCATGGTAGGACATGAGCATGTAAACTTACTCTCAAGATGACCTTAGGGAAATATAGTTTGTTTTTGTGCCATCCCTTTGACATGCCATCCTAGATTTGTGATTTCCTCTAGACATGTCTACTAAGAAGTCAGACACCCTATGAGACATGTCACATTGACTCTCGCAATGCCCTCCAGGACTGTCAGCCAACTCTTTTGATGGAACCATGGATTGTATGTCAATACATGTGACATCCCCTTGGATTTTAATTGAAGACCATGTGATGTATTATTGAATCAAATATCCATGTCTCATGTGGTCCTCCGAACATGTCATCCATGATCATAAGATGAATCACAACCATGCCATCCAAGATTTCTGACATCTCTCATACAATCCAATGAGATCATGCAATTTTATTTGGGCATGTTTGAAATATAACATGAAATTCTCATAAATATTACAAGGGGATGAAATATAAAATCAAGTAATATCAAGATGGTAGTGAAATAGGTTAGGAAGGAATTCTGGTCAGGCCATCTAGGGCATCCTAGGGCTTCATAACGTTTTCCACTCTCGGTTATTAAGCTCTGACCAAATGGAAATTTTGGTGTGTAATCCCTAAAATAGGGAACTAAGGGGACACTGGTTCTTTCCATAACCAAGATATTTAGGATGCCTAATTGAGGCTTGAGCTCAATGTTATCCATCAGAATGGTGGTCTCAGTATTTATGTCTCACATTCATAAGAATTGAGACTCATTATTCTCTACCCCTTGTATCTAAAAATGAGCATAGATCATGTGGGATTTGGGAGTATCAATAATTATATCATTTTAATCACAAGCCTCTAAAATGTAGATGGAAACATCATAGTGTAATCCCCAATTATCAGCATAATATAATATGGCTTGCATATAGGGAAAGCTTAGCATGGTAGCCCTGATCAACTGAATGATGTGAACTATGATTCCAGCATTAACTAGGGTACATAAGATGTCTTTATAAATTCCAAGATCAAATAAGAATCTACTTCTATGTGACATCCATGTATCTAGCATTTCAAAATTTGGACACAAGAATTCCCAAGGGCTGCTCACTCTACCACATCCCTCAATAGACTGATAAATCAAATAAACTATGATATCTCTAATTCCTACTATAACTATGATACGTATTACACCTCTCTAAGGACAGAAATATACATTAACATACATGTGATATATCAAAACACAATTCCATTATCTATATGTAATGAGGATGATCAGTTACTATCCCTTATTTCTCACATGAAGCGTAGATCACAAGGTCTAGGGAGTCGCAATGAACACATCATTGGCATCATGAATATACACCATATAAAGAAATATTTTTATGTAATACCTAATGAGTTTCATAATATAAATATCCCTCATACAAGGTAATGTTCCTTGGGAATGTTATGAGGGTGTGATCAAATTATGACATCGTTGATTCCTACTATAACTAGGATACTTAGGATGAATACTCGAGACATGAGCTCAAATATTTGGTGCATAATTTCTCTTGTATATGTCATTTCTGTATGTCATTAAAATTCTTGGTAATAGTGAAATATATGGGTTTTTATTCCTGTAATAACAGGGATACACAGGATGCCTCATAATGGCTCAATCCACACCTTAAAATACAAACTACCTCCATGTGTGGTAGCAAATTCCAGTGTACTTTGTTAAATGAATTAATCAAATTACTAGCTACCAATTTTGGGGGAAATGGAGGAATAACATCAGTTACATACATATGTATTAATAAATTATATCCCCATCTTCTACATATAAAAGGGACATAACCTATAAATCATTTTGTTAGGGTAATCAGTCTCGTATCAGGATTAGGAAGAGGTTCACATGAATATCTTAATATATAAGTGAGTCTCATAATAGGTAATAATTCCCTCAAAAAATGATGCAAGGAGACCAATATCCCATCCACTTGACCAATTAGTGTCCCTAATAATCTTTGGGTATGATACCCTAATTGACCACCAAACATTAAAAACTAGGTCCTTACCCAGTTATCGATGAGGGGAATGTTGGGAGTTTCCATTAAGAAAGAAAATGGTAACCTAATGTTAATGGTTGTTCAAGAACTAAAACTACATACCCAATGGTTGGTAAAATTTTAATCCACCTTGATTGGGGTTCCAAGTCATCTCTTTCCCAATGAAATATTCTTATGTCCCCCAGAAATAAAAGAGAGTCATGAAATCCCATACCTTGTGTTTTGACCTCTTTTTTGCATGTTCAAATATCTTGTATATTAAATATAAGTTTAATATATACCTATTTTAGACCCATAAAAATATATATCAAACCATTTATGATTTACATATGACCTTTTATTACCCATTTTTCAATAATTCCTCCTTAAAATCATGATTTGGATAATAACTTTGTAGTATTTTGTGTATGTTTTGATTTTTTTCGTTTTCAGTTATCTTAATTAGATCATGGTTCCATAATCATAACAAATTAATCCATGATATAAATATAATATATATTAATTATCAAAATCCATGAAATATATGGATAGAAAATGGAAACCACTTTTCAAGGATTAAGTAGCCCGTACGTATGTGTGATCGTTGTTTCCAGTTTCTCAATGGAATGAAACAAGGAAGGGTCAGTAATAAAATAAAATTATTGGATCATAATTATGTCATATATTTTTATTTAATTCTTTCCTTATTATCTTCTATGTAAAGTGTATGTAAAAAATAAATAGCATCGCTTTGCATGGTTGCAGTTGGCCAAACACACAAATGATGTTTTCATATCCCCCCCAATGGAAGGTTAGAATATATATGTGATAGATTAATTTCATAAGTATAATTATATAAAAAAATATATTATTTATTTATTTAATCTCTCCTTTTTCACCATTCAAGTACAACGAAAATTAAAGGGACATCATATCAATTCATGAGGCGGTAGTCCAACATACACACGAGTGACATAATTATTTTCCAACCGATTAAGAGGTAAGAAGGTATATGAGGTGTTTTAATTCTAGACTTACAATAAAATCATTAATATTATATATAAATATAAAATCCAAAAATATATCCCACTATGATAGGTGGTGATGGAAAACAATTTCCATCGGTTCATGAGACAACAGTCTGTTGTACACACGAATGATGATTTCGTATCCCATTTAATAGACATGGATAAAGATTTAGGATATTACATTAACATAATAAAATATTTGTATATTTAATATTGTGAAGTTATTATGTAATAATTTAATAATAATAATTTTAGGAGAAGGGGAATGAAATAATATGAAATTGTTGTTTATGAACGTTGCCTTTTCATTGTAAAATTACTTCTTATTTCCGCCCAAAGGGTACAGAGGTTGGATTTATGACCAAAATAAGGATCATAAGATGATATGAAGGAAATAATAAATTTATTTCGATATTTAATTTCTGAACTAATCAGTTTTATAGGTGTGGATATGATAGGATATTGGGTGTCCTTTTATAAGTGAGGTGAGGAAGACACTTGTAATAGTTTTAAAAGAAAAAGGAGTACCCCAATTTTTTCACTTAATGAAAGGCCCCAAAATCAACACTTATATAGTCATATTTCATATATAGGAAATGTATGGCCATAGAATTTTATTTTGAACAATTTAAGTTCAATTTGAACCTTTACACATCTATTTTACTCCATGGTAAACCCATTTTTACCTTAATCATAGTAAATAGTTTTCACTATTTGTACTATTCGTTATGGTAAGAAAAATAATGTGACATTATTAGATAATATAAAACATTATGATTCCAAATACCAAAAAAATATTTCAAAATTTAACTCATAGTATTGGGACAATTAAATATAAAATTATACCTATATATGCAATGAGAAAGCACTTTTTCAAAGTGAAACTTTTTCCTAAGTACAGAGTGTTTTCATATAAAGAATAAAGATGAAATTTATTTTGATGAACTAAATTTGAATTATTAAAATATTATTAAACAAATTTTAATATTAAATCTATCATAAAAAATTCTAATTTTTTAAAATGTTATAAACAAAAATAGAAATTCTTAATAAAAAGGAATATTTTTCATTAATCACTCAAGAATTTTTCTTTTTAGATAATTCTAAAAAAATAACTCCATGAAATCTTTTAAAAGTTAATTTTAAAAATTATGTTTAATTCTTCAAAAATATTTCCTAAAATTGTAAAAAAAATATTATTTTTTCTCAAAATCCAATAAAAACGTTATTGATGACAATGTTATTTTCAAAACATATAATTACTTTTCTAAAAAATGTACTTCTTTTCAATATGTATTATTTATATAAAAACATTATAAATAATATTTAAATATTACCTTTTTACTATTAATATTTATAAGGTTAATGGCTAGGTTATAATGGTAACATAAAAATAAAAATATTAATAATAAATTGTTGTTAGTTATGACATAGTGTTGCATGTAACGTAAGCTAATATCAGAGTGTCATGAATTCTAAAATATCTAAATTTTTTTATTTATTGGAAAAGATATTTAACAAAATCTGAAGGTGTTACATTCTACACACCTTATATAAATTTCCACCTCACAATTTGAAATTATTCTTGATAAAAAAGGGTTTAACATTTGAAAATACCTTTTATGGAATCCCATATCAAAAAAATTATTAATAATACATCCTCCAAAAAAGAGAGAAAGGGATGTTATAACGACATATATAATAACACATAATTAGTCTCAAAAAATTATATGATATGTCAGATGTGGATAATTTTTCTAGGAATAAAAGTATACTATTCTAATAATGATGGAGAGTTAAAGAGATCATCGATCACAAGTAATTGAATAATCAAGTGAAAATACATAACCTCAAAACCATAAACCAAATAGGTGTGAAAAATGTCATTGAAATCATAAGAAATTAGGGTAATATGATAAAATATTATTTTAATATCCTCTTACCAAAGTTGGGGAATCTTCACCAGAATATATACTTAATTAATTTCATTCCATTTCATAAGAAAAATATCATCCTTTGGTTATTCTTCAATAAACATCCACCTAATCCTTTACTTTAAGAAATGAAGATGGATTTTTTTTTATCTTTTTATAATTGAAGCACCAGTGGATTATAATATCCATAAAATAATGCTAACTCATTTATTATTTCTATAGGTATTATCAAAAAAATAATATTGTTTTCACAAGTGACCTAATATCATCTAATGTTAAACTTAATCCATTTCATGAATAGTTAAACATAAGGATCCTCTATTTCTAATCCAAATTGAATTATATAATTTAGAATAAAGTTCACTAAATAGTTAAAATTTATTAATCATTAATCCCCCAAACAATATGAAGTAGATGTTAATGTCACATACCAAATATGTGATTACATTGATCATATATTATATTGATACATCGTAATAACTTGAATTGCCATAAAGCATTGTTGAAAACATTCATGCATCCATATTTATTAAATAAAAGTAATAGTATTGTATATATTCCATAAATCCTACATATATGTTGTAATATCTATAAATGATAACATAAAAAATATTCATAAAACCATTAAATAGTTCCAACATTATTAGTACTATCCAATTTACATTATCCATATAAATTATCTCTTTATCCCAACATCATTATCATATCATTAATAAAATAATAACGGTTATATTTCACTTAATCATGTGTTTTAAATGAAATATGTCATTTAATTTAAATAAAATTCTTGTTCATCAGTATTTTTCAACATATTCATTAACATCCTTAAAAACATATATTGGACGATGTGTATATATTTCCGGATTCATGAATTCCAATACCAAAACACATCAATCATTCTATTACATTCATAAATTACAAACAAGGAATCATATTATTATTTCATTATAACTATATAATATATAATATAAAATGAATAATGTATTCAGATTCATCAACCATAATAATATTATGCTTCTTATGTTTATTGTAAACTATTCTACTATAACAGCCTATACATTAAATATGTCATGCATGGTATATTCATAATTAGGAGTGAAACCCTTAATCATGAAACATTTATGATCATATTTTTTAGCTTTCCCCCTAATTCCTAGATATTCTTAATTACCATACATTAAACATTTAAAACATTTATTCATTGATTATTCCTTAGGGAGACCAATATTCGCATTCTATATGTTAACTTAATGTTTCATTTTTACATGGAAATTACATTATTTATGCACTTATCCTCCATACATAAAACACATTCTCAGTATTTTTAGGCATTACGATTAGATCTTTTTCCCAAATTCGTGAACTATATAAAATTGAATCTTCATTCCTTTATTGTATCAGTTACCTAATCTCTCAATGAATGCCCTTTTTATCTTCATTAGTGAGTCTAAGAGTAGGTTAAGGTGAGATTGTTCAGAATATATAACATTTTAACTAATTATGTATAATCATAATATCATTCACTCTAGTAATAATCCCATTTGGTTTCTCATCAGCACATTTTAAATCACATTCCATGTTAAACAAGTTCCTTACTGTTATCACCATTTACTAAAACCAAAAATTATAGTGTAAGAAATAATAATCATATATAGGAACCATATATTCATGAAAAAATAACTTATAGGATGTCTAAATCTTGAAACATTATTTGTAATAAATGACATCTTAGGTTTATCTTATCTCATTAATATAAATCATCTATCTAAATCTATCATGATGATTCATAAAAATTTTGTGAATTTCTAAAACATATCCCTCGAGAGTGCCAACAAGGGGTTCAGAAGAGACTATTGTAATATTCCAAGTCATGAGTGAGTCTATCACAATGCACCTTTTTCATATTTAATACCCATTTTTTCTTATATACTAGATCCACACACACATGTAGTATCCAGAATGGGATGTAATTCCATGGAAACGACTCGCTCTATCATTTACAAAAAAAATTAGGCCATTTTCTTATACTTTGACACATAATTATACATACAATTAGATATATACCTATATATAACCTAATAAATATCCATAGGGATATCCCTCATGTTTTCTTATCTCAGTTTTACATGGTTGACTAATGCTTTCCTCTGATACCAATTATAGTGACCCAAACCTATCATACATGGATATTGCATATTTTTAGGTGAACATTCAATAAATTACCTAAAAAAAATTCATAATGATTTTAAGGTATATATACATCAGATACTAGATATAAAATCATATTATTTCATGAAATTTCTTCCACAACTCTTACAAATATATCCCACATAGTACTCATATTAGAAATTCCTATTTAAAGACATTCTTCATAACCCGAGGAATTGAAACATATGAAATTGTTATAATAAATGCTCATAAAGGATAAAAAGGATTATATATAAGAATATAATGATCATATGAGTAGGGGGACATGAGATTTATATATGAAAACAATACCCCTCATATTGAATATCACAATCATGAGTCATTGAATAATGATTGTAATTTCATAATACATAAATCGTAATGAAATAAAATAACATGAACCATGAGAACATAAAATTTTAATTAGACGTAAATTTTTGGAATACACATAATCATAACACATATTTTCCTTAGTGGTTTAGGATCATTTCAATGGCTATTTTAGTATAATGGGTTCACTCCCCAAACCATCATATTAGTCATGGTTCATTCCTAGGGCTATCATAGTAGACATAATCACTCACCTAGTTAGTTTCACGCCCCATTACAATATTTTTTATCTCATGAGATATAAAGTTTTACCCAATTCATTGTAGAGAGATATATGTCCCACCTATCACATGATAAAAAAACATACATATGTGTAAACATGATAATAACAATTTAATCGTATTAGAAACCATTAAAAATAATTGGATCCACAATGCTATATATATATAGAATAATATTTGAGAATGAAATAGGTTTCTTAATCATTTCAAAATTTTATTATAGAATAACCCCTATAAAATGTAGTGGGTTTTATTATCATTTTATCATTTTATAACACATTGAAAATAAATAGGTTTCATAAATATTTTATCAAGTTATAATCCATATAATAGATATAGGTTTCATAAAAACATTGATGGTATAACCCATGGAAGAGAAATTGGTTTCATTAAAAAATTATTATAATATAATCCAGGGAAGATAAATGGGATTCATAAACATTTTATAATTGTATGACGTTTGGAAGGGAAATGTTTTTAAAAAAATTATTTTTATAATAAACATAAACCATTTTGAGAAAGAATGAATATGTAATCTTTGGATTATATCAATAGTAAAGCATTAGAAACATCAACATATATCATTTTGGATGAGAAATTATTTTTAAATATCTCTTGGAACATTTTTTAAGGAAAATATAATTTAAATTTTTTTAAAAAATACATTTTAAAACAGAAACCATTTGGAAAATATATTTCATTTAAATTACCCACAAATAATTATAAAGTAATATTTAAAAACTCATTTAAAACATTTCCTGAGGAAAATATTTATTCCTAATTGAAACCGTATTTTTACAACATAAAAATTTTTCAATATCCTTTCCTATAAAACAACATTTGAAACTTATAATGTAAGATTAAAAATGATTTTAAACATTTCAGGAGGAAAATATCCATTCCACATTTGATTTTTTTAAATAATAAAAATTGTCTAAATCCATTAAATTTAAATTAACTTTTCAATCATATAATTAAAACATTAAAACATTGAGTGTTTAGAAAAATAATTTATTTCGAACATGTTAAAACAAATGTTCCTTTCACATTTATAGTAAAAGATAAACAGACCTTAACATGAAAATGGAATGATGATTCCTTTCATACTAATTTGTATTAAAATAAATCTAAGGTAAAAATAAGGTTAAGTAATCCCGAAGTAATATTAAAACATTTTATAAAACATTTTTATAAAACATAGATATGGTAGATATAGGGTTTTAGACTGAAGATAAAAAAGAATCTTAGATTTCATTTAAAAAAATAATTTTTGGAATAATGAGTATATAATGAGAGGAAAATGAATAGAAAATATTTATTCTCAAGAAATTACTAGAGGATTATAAAATATATATGTTTATTTAGAGGAATTTCATAAGTGTTCTTCATTGTACACATAAACATAAACAATCATCATAAACGATGATATTATTTCATAATACCCTTACCAATTTAGTAACATTGTATCATAAGACCCTTGAAGTAAAAAAATCTTATTAACCATAAAATATCCTGAGAAAAAATAAATCCATGATTTTAAATTTCAAATTGGTTGTATATACATATCAAAAAATATTATGTGTTCATTACAGAATGTATGTCCCAAAGAATACAAATTGAGAAAAAAAAATCCTTTATCGCTTTGGTAATATTATTAATCATATACCCTATTAATGGATAACATAATTGGAAATGATAAATATAATTAAAATAATGATATTAATGATTTAATATTTCATTGAATTTATATATACACTACATAAAAAGAAACATGTGGTGAATATGACATATATCCCCCAAAAATAAAAGAGGGACTACAAATCCCTGATCTTAAGTCTCAAATTCATTTATGCATGTTTAAAAAACCTATATAATAAATATTGTTATATTATAAATATATTATAGAACTATACGTATATAAATCATACCATATATTATTTACTTATGACTTTTTATTCCCCTTTTACGAAAAAAATCCTTCATAAAATGATATTTCAAGTAATAATAGCTTTTTTCATATATGTTTTGATTTATTATTTTTGATCCTATTACAATGATCATGATTATATAATCACATTAATATTAAACAACATATAAATATAATATATTTTTCATAATATATATATATATATTAATCAATAAAAGTTTGATATATATATTGAAATACACCGTTCATGGAGACGGTAGGTTGTACGTCTGCATCTACATTGTTTCTATTTTCTTAACAAAATGATTGATAAAAGGGTATATAATATATTACCTTTGAAGGATATAAAATTTTAAAATATATATCAAATAATTTTATTTAAAAATTTTCTTATTTCCTTCTATATAAATAGTGTGTGAAAATCGAATCACATCGCTTCACGAGGCAGTTATCCATCATACACACAAATGACATTATCATATCCAACACTAACAGAAAAGTAAGAATCTATATGTTATATCATAATTAAATATGTATTATTAAATTTCAAATATCATATATAATAATATAATCTATCCTTATTACTAAATATGAATAAAAAAATCAAAAATACATCATATCGGTTTGTGAAGAGGTAGTCAGTCATACACACAAGTGACATTATTGATTCCAATGGGTTAGGAGGTGAGAATACATAGTTGGTATTATATTTAAATATGTATAAAAGTATCATAAATATAATATAAAAAAATCAACTGCATTATTACATCCATCCATTATATATGGTGATAGAAAACGAATAACATAAGTTCGTGAGCTGATATTCTACCGTACAAAAAAATAAAGATTTCATATCACATTTGAAGGAATGAAATGAGATTTTTAGTTACTAAATTAACATAATAGCATTTTTATATCTAATATACATAGGGTATTATATAATAACGTTTTAATAATAATTTAATGAGGTTGAGGAATAAATAAAAGAAAATGCTATGTTAGGGATGTTATATATTCTTCGGAAAAATTATTTGGGTTTGAACCAAAATGATTCTAAGGCTATATTTATAACAAAACATTCGAATATATAATTTGGATTGAAAATAAAGTATCTGATTTGGTTAGGTATTTTTTTAACCAATGGGTTTTATGTGTAAATAGGGGAGGATATTGGTTGGCCTTTTATAAGTGAAGTTGGTGGCACACTCGTAATTGTTTGAAATGAAAAAGGTGTTCCCCTGTTTATCACATTTAAAGAGGCTAAAATATTGACAATTATTTAGTAATAGACGTTATAATGTAAACCTATTTCCACACAATGGTTTTTGGATAATATTTGGGTAATTTTTAACCCTAATCTATTAGTTTAACACTTGGTAAAACTCTTTTTTAGCTTATCAAAAGTAAATAATTTTTACAGTTTTTACAATTCATAATGTTAAAAAATTTGGTTAACCTAATTAGAATATATATATTATTATTACATGTTTTGGCCATCTTTTTTAAAATTCATCTCACAAGAAGTTCTATAATTTATTTTTATATTAAACTTGAGAATATGGTGAAAAAACGGGTTTTCAAAGGGGAAAGTTTTCATAAGTACATAAAGTTTTAATATAAAAATATAATGTGAAATTATTTAAAATAAACTAAATTAAATTAATAAATATAGAATTAAAATAATTTTTCTTTTAAAACCATATTTAAATAATTTTTATGTTTTTAAATCTTTTATACAAAAAGGAAATTCTTATTAAAACATATATTTCTCCATATTCACTAAAAAAAATTCTTTTTTGAAAATCTCCAAAAATCCACACGAAGATAATTTTTACATTTATTTGTCAAAAAATTATTTTATTTCCTCGAATATATTTTTATAAAATTTCTGAAATTACATTTTCTATTTTTTCACAAAATGCAATAAAATCATTTTTCTTGAACAAATTTTTTTATCGAATAAAATAGAGACATTACTAAAAAACAATTACATTTTTATCAATTTATTATTTATATAAAACATTATAAATAAAATTTTAAAAGTATTTATTATTATTAACATAGTAAATCTTAATGTCGAGGTTATAATGTTTGTGTTTATATAATAATATTAATAATATATCACTTTTTTTGAAACTCAATGTTGTGTGTAATGCAAGATAAAATGAGTGTTTTTTTGTATAATAAAATATTAAAAAAATTAAATTTATTTGAAACATAAATATATCATGAAATATTAGGGTGTTACATATCTTATTCCGGGAAAAAAATTCAAAGGAAATTTTTTTTTGTAGTAGTAGCATCCTTTGGGGTCATACAACACCAACCCCAAGCCATATGGTAGGGGGGAACTTTTACTACCACTGCCTCCATAGGGATTATTAAAATGATAATAAAATGAGACTCTGATGGTAAGAGAGATAATTCAACCCTAACCCATATTGTATGGGGAATTATTAATTCTACCTCCGTCATGGAATAATGTACTCTATAAACTAAGGGGACTCACAAGAATCATTTTCTCAGTTCCACTATGAAACCCACCATTTTAGTTAGGAGTGTTCTTGGTGAAATCAATTTAGGAATCTCTCAGTGTTATCTCCATATACTATTTTCAATGAAATATAAATGAGTAAGATCAAAACCTCATAGGATCATCCAGTCAAAAGAGTCAACTGAAGAGAAATATAGAAAATGGGATTAGATATATCACTTTATGGATATTAAAGGGATAAAGAATCCAATAACAATTATGAAATGTATGGTTATTTTATTCCTACTACACTATTAAAATAAATAAAAAACATTAGTTTCATAGCTGTAGAGAATATATAGAATGAAAAATATGCATAAGAACTAGATGAGGATGTCTGTATTTGAAATTTTTTCCGATTGAGATACATTACAATGGTTTGCAAATCATTCTTTAGAGAAAGACTATAAACTTAAGATCTCCCCATAACATTCTACCACTACTAACCGATTAAACCCCAACCAAGGATAAAGGTAAGTTTTTTTGTAATAAATATATCCCACCCACCACCCAATGATGTTAATCCCTTATCCATTGATGATGAAATTACTTAATATATTATCAATAAGGGAAATTTGATTTTAACAAATGTTAAATTTATAGTAGGTAATATCTCCATTGAGTGGAAGTTCCAACCAGATTCTAATATATACCCTCTATAAATTCCCCTTTAAGAAGTAGCTTCTTAATGGATAAGATAATGTTCTAATCATATAACTAGACCAATAGTCAAAAAAAATAGTTTACCTAACTCGAATGGTTGTGTGTTGTCATAAATTCCCTCTTTTATGGTATAAAACCATGAGAATTCCATGAAAAATACCATAGTCTGACTCAAAATATATATCAATAGTTGGTACATGTGAGATAAACAAATCAACCGATATCCACTACATCCACTCAAAAAAACCTAGGATGAATCACGTTAAAACTCATATAATCCATTAAGTCCCTTACTACCTGAATGGAATACATGGATGATGATCCACTCTAGTGAAACCAGGAAAAAATTCAAAACCCAAATGGTTGTACTTGACTCCTCATCCACCTAAAATTCAAATTTTGAAATTCATAAATTATTATGGAATGAGATATCAATATACGAACCATAAAAAATTCACATCTTGGTGTGTCAAAATGATCAAAACAATAGATAAGGAAGAAGAATAAAAGTCCAAGATCTTCATGTAGACCCTACAAATACTATATTCCATTAGGAATATTGATGTAATAGATGAATATATTTCCAATTAGTAAAATCTATAAATGTTTTTACTTTATTATTTATATTTGATATTGAAAATAAGAACTATCATTGACCTCTCAAATAAAAAATTAAAATAGTAAGGTCATATATTTTATTTGTATGAGGAGGGGCTTGACATATTCACAAAACATGGAACTTCTACAAGAGACTCTATTTAAACATTCTACAAAAAAAAACCATATTGAGTATCATGAACAATTAATTCATTTAAAATTCCACATTGGGTTTCAATAGTTCAGAATGGGAACACAAAATGAAGAATTTTCCATTAAAAAATCTAAATCATATATTTCGTTGATTCAAACAAAACAAGGAAAGAGAGCTATAAAATAATTAAATATCCATCATCATTCTCAAAGTAGAATTGGTTCTAACACCAACCCATAATCCCACATATTGTCATTAAATTAATCATCATAAATAATAATTGGGTTCTTATTATGAGGTTAAAATTAAAATAAGTTTCCAAAATGTTTTAAGATATAAATAATAATGTATACATATTAAGGAAGAAGAATGTTATAAATTTTTCATCACTTCCACGCAGAGAATAATACTAATACATCAGGATGTTGGAAAACCCAAAAAAAGTTATATTAAATTACTACCATGATTAATTACTCCTCCCTATGATACTGGGATATAATATTTAAGAACCCTTCATCTTCAAGGATATACTTTATAAGAATGTTTATTTTAGGAATGTGAAGGCTGGTAAACCACTAGAACAAGTGTTCTATGTCACTATTAACTCAAAAAAATAATAATGTGGTTGGGAGGATGGTTGATAGCTATAATTATAGAAATTTTATGACCATATTGTTAGAAAATTAGTTAGTTTGGAGAAATAAATTATCAAGGCACAACTTAACTATACATTTATGGAACCAACTCCCACATTTAAATCAAGATATGAGACATTCATCATCATTTTCATCCAAGTGTCGATGAAATAATCACCAATAGAACAAGGTTAACGTAGATTAACCCCCACCGGTGCCAAATACAGTCAGAAATCTTCAAGAAATAATGACCCTATCAATATGATGATAGTTACTGATCCACATGGTTGGATTCCTATAAGATATGGAGTTAAAATATGGCTCAGTCAATGTTATCAAATTGACAAACCCATTTACCAATGATGAAGACATTTTTAAACCCTCTATTACAATCAATAATAGGGTAATATTTCATATAGGTTGAGGATGTCATGGAAGTTGAAATCACGGTTGACCAGTGGCATTCATGTACAATTTCTAATAAGGCTACATACATTTTCAAAACACAAATACAGCACCACTAAATAGCTGAAGTACAGTTTTAATCTCTTCATAAATCCTCTAGGACTCATTTGAATACAATCATATTGGAAAATGACTATTGGATATGTAGTTTTTGAGTAAATATAAAAATACAAGATGTTTTATGTATCATAACACCTAAACTGAAGATATATCCCACAATTTCATCTTAGGAGATGAATCCTCAACATGGTTCACATTTTCATCAAAATACAAAGGTGGAGAATAGACTCGAGGATGAAAGTATAGAATAGTGGACCAAAAATATTAAATTCTACTTTATCCCATAATCTCTCTATAAATGTTTGTAATTTTGAATTCCCTTCAATTTTAAATGGATGCCAAAGAAACTCTCAATGATTAACTTTTAAGACCCCAAGAGTCAAATGTTTTTGTTGCTATAAATATGATATATCATGTAGATAAAAGATGCATTGAATGCAACATGATTACATATTTCACAAATCCAGACCAACATTCCACCATACAGGGAAACATCACACACTTATATATATGTCTATAAGCTTGATGATATTGAAATGTAATGTTTTCTAATTAAAAATTATTCAAGTCTTAATGGCATATCTATCCAAAATTTAAGGTTCTTAGGCTACAATTAAGACCACTTTTCCCCTTCAATCCAAGAAATCATGGCATATGAAAATAGTGAGAAGAGACCACTCGGTGGGATTAATCTTCGATCCAAATTTGATAATTTAATTTCTAACATTGAATTCATAGTGGTCCTCCAAGACACTGATTTTAATATCTTCTTTAGAGGAACATGTATTTATATCCATGTGGTAATTCCATCATCATATTAGTAATGACTTATGTACTCTATTAACATGAAATTTTGAGTAATATATTGTGATAATGAAACCTTTGAGTCTAATGAATTTTTTATCTATATTCATTTCTTTATAAAAGGGTGGTAAAATATTAGATTGTGTGGAATTATATATGAATTATCTTCATAATGGATAGAAAATACTTCCAATAAATATATATATCAAACTCAATAGACACTACCTGTTTCCTATAATCATAATTAAGGAAACAATTACTAATATAGGAAGTCATCGGGTTATTTGGTCCACATTGGAAAATAATAAAAATTTCCCAATCAAATTCTAATAACGTCTTTCCTAAGAAGAAATTTTCATTTATTGACTTCAACAGATTGGGAAGAATTGAAATTTGAATTATATATGAATAAATATTTCCTCTAAGTGTCTTTATTGAAAATAATATTTTAAATACTCAGTTTAACTGACCTTGTCTCTTTGACTAATTTGATTTAAATCCATATATTAGAAGAAAACCAAGGGGTTTAGGCACATTTGATATCATTATCATGGTATTGGTCAAATTACATGAACATGGGGAGCCAAAGGAAGAGTTTCATTCCAATGGATCCTGAAATATAATAGGAATATCAATATTCCATCCCATATTCTTACATTAGTCATAGTAATGAAGAGTGGGGAGATATATCGGATACTAGTGAAAAATTATAGCATGGTGTCTCTACAACAATTTATGAACTTAATCAGGTGAATCTTTGTATGGTGGGGCATCAGTAGAATGCAGTGATTAGTTCCACCATGAATCATAAAAAATATGGTACATATATATTTATTGACATAATACTGATTTTTTTGGGAAACTATATTGAAATTCAAAAGTTAGATCCCAGAGTAGATACCCATTACCAGGGTTTTTCAGAATCCACTACCTTTAAGGAACAGTTAGTGATAGTGTATTACCGTATATTTTCCTATGTCTTGTAGAATGTTTCCACCATGTACCAATATTTCATAGACCATATTTTTGAGTCCATGAAAAATAAGGGAGTGTTATATGGATGATATAGTGTTCAAGTCCCAATATATTAGTGATCTTATTACTAATATTGGGACAATATTGAATAATCTTTAGAAAAATTTCTTAAATATAAACAACCTGAAATGTATGTTTGAGGTAACATCTCGGAAATTCATGGGCTTTATAGTGCACCAACATGACATAAAATTTTTCTATGATAACACTATGGTGATACATGATATACCACATCCTCAAAACCCTATAGTGTTAGAGGAATTCATAGGTTCCTCAATTATATTAAAATATCCATACATAACCATTCCTACAAGTTCATTACCATCACAACGATAGTAAATAATGGGTCTACCTACTAAAAGAATAAATATATTTTGATACCCATTAATGATCTCAAAATTTATCTCCCACATCCTTTGATATTGATGTAACCTATTGAATTAAATTTACCCATTCATTATGTGAAAACAATATATGGTTTTCTTCATTCCTTTTTCACTCCAAAGAATGATATGGGAATGGTCAATAACCTATATTATCTTGATGGGACAATGTTAAATGTTGATACCCAATATAGTAATATCAAAAATAACATCATTGAATTTATCAATATAGTTAATATATGATAGATTATATTCATTATCATGAGGTACACATTATTTTTCAAGTTGAACCACTCAAATAACTGATCAATATCATGATATTAACTAGTCATATACCATGGTTGGTGTTCAATTTATAGTATTTTTATATGTAGTTAATGTCTTAGAATGTGATAAAGTGGAAGGTTTTATTATATTTACATGAATTGAACCAAATACTATAGATTCATTATTAGGAACAATGTTCTTCAATGATTATTACTTCTCCATCCATGATTTATCTCAATCAGGGAAGATATAATCTTTTGGAATATATAAGAGCCTAATGGGGAGAAGAATGGATAACTTGAAGCGTAACCAGTTTTTTCTTGGTATTTTCATCACGTATTCAATGAAATAATTTATTAATTTCTCCATAATTTCATCATAAGGGTGCAGTAACAATGAGTCAGAATAGTAAGATGCTATTATAGATGTGGAATTGGTACTATAGAGATCAATGTCCTGAAAAAACCTCAAGGGAGAATCTGAGATAGTAGTCAAGAAAATAATTAGAGAATATTTTGTCACATATTAAGACTTGATTCACCTTATTTAATATGAGTGAATTTTGAGGGATAAATTGCCCTTAAATTCAATTTTTTCTCACAATTTTCAGGCATAGAAAACCCAAGAGTATGCACTAGCCAATGCATCTGCAAACCATGAAGATCCAACCAATGCTGATAAGTTCATTCACATATCTCATTAAAGGCTAGGATCGAAATTCACAAATAATTATATGGAGGAGATTAGTGATGTTAATAACATTATAGATCAGGGTTTTCTATTAATATAATTAACTAATTCTATAATTGGTTGTATATCTCCAAAAATTTATTACCTCTAAAACTACATTCTCCCACTAGATTGAGCTAAGAGGGAACAAATCTATAAGTTGGAAGTGGATTTTATTCTTCAAAAAATAGATTATATATATAATCTACTTGTATAGATGGGTTTGGTAGATTTTTTCCTATGTGAAAATATATGGGAGAGACCATCATTTTTATGAATGAATTAGATTCCAATACCTATGGTGAAAGCCAATTTAAAACTAAGATTATACAGAAAATAAGGATACATGTATATTTATAGGCATAAATGAAAAATGACTATATAGATTTCATGAGAAATTGTTATTCTTTAGATATACACGTTAACTTCATTCATTAACCCCAATAATTTTTACACACTACCAAATATTATTTGAAATTTTTCATTTGAGGAATAGTTTTAATGGCACTATTTCCCCTAGCTACGTCGAAGTAGTTCAATTATTTATATATTTCTATTTATTTATTCTCTATTTTGGAAGATTCTATACCCATTATGTAATTTAGAAAAATTATATCATTAATTTCCTGAAGACTAATATCATTTCAAAATTTGGTGTCACTCACACAATATTATGGAACACCATCAAAATTTTGTGGTTCTGAAAAAAATATCATGTGTAATGAATATTGTATTCATCACCTCCATTAATAATTATAAAGTACTGTTGAAAATTAATATGTAAAGGAATTTAAAAAACCCCACCTAATATCGATCAAAATATGGTGGACAAGCATACCAAGTCCTACCATCATAATATTTTGTATAATCTATGGGATTATAATATCATGTCCCTTAATCTCATTAATATGCCCTATAATCACTCATGTATATGAAATAGATTTTATTTCCTATTAAATTAAGGCTTACATCACATTGGATTGTAAATTTTGACAAAATAAATAAAAAAATGTCTGCAATGTGGCTAGAAATTTAGAGATAGTTAATGGCAATAAGTTTTACACACTACACTACTTGCTGGTCAATCAGAATCAGGTTGTATAAGAATCAAACAAGACCATTTTCCTCTATTTATTCATCAATTTAAAATTATTATTTAACCTGATAAATACCATGATACCCATGAAAAAACCATTAAAGAATGATCCAAAATTGGAGGAAGCTTACACCATACATACAGTTTAATCTGGTACATTTACAACATGATTTCAAGGTATTGAAACTTTTTCACTCTGAGCACTAATGAAAGTATTATATATAAATATATTATATAACCTCACTCTAAGTTCATATAGTCCTTTATTCAAGGTTCTAAACTTCTCAATGAATGTTTATTTTGTATTTGTTTATACTTCTTGGAATTAGTCATTATCATATGACCTAAAACTATAAGGCATGATTTTCCTTGTCACTAGACCTTAATATAAATGTTATGTTCTCTACCGTAAAAAATATTTTAGTATATCCATGATGAAATATTTTTTAAACATGTTATTCTTACAGGGTAATTAGATCCAAATAATAATTCCTAGTTCATATTTGAATCTATTCATCAAACAACACTAATGTAAAATTTCCACCTATTTCTAGAACTACATGTGGAAAGATAGATATCATTATTTTACATGAAGTGATTCCTAGATCACCTTTCTTAGACCATGGAACATGACACATATTAATCAAATTCCACTCAATAAAAGTGTTTGAGCTCTCTTTATTCATGTTGGGTTCTCTCATTTAGAATAAAATTAAAATAAATCCACATCATTTTATGCAAAATTAGATTTTTGGAAACCCATCAATAATAATATCCTCATAATATGACCATAAATTTTATCACACCTAACTACTTGTTAGGTGATACTAAACTACATAAAAATGTTCCATATTATAATACCATAAATAATATATAATGACTGAATAATTATGGATTAATTTCCTAAATGAGAGCCATATCGATGAGCGATTCAACTGATATATATATATATATATATATATATATAATCCTATGATTGATTAAAATGATGATGTTATCTAAAAAATGATTCATCATGCTTGGACCCTCCCCATTCAAATTGGGTCATATCGTTTATATCTTGGAACTAGGAAACCCAATGAACTGATATATTCATTCCTATTACTCTGAAAAATGATTCATATCTATTTATAATGACATGAAAGAACAATATGTGGAATGATTATTATTATTACATGATATGTGAGGATGATCCAACTCCCTATTTTGATATCTATTGAAAATATCAATGGAATTATTTCTTGTTCCTAGGATCTTATCAATTCACATTGTTTTTATTATAATAGCCTATAAGCTAAATGAATCAATAAAATTTCCCCTTCTCCTGATCTAGATATTTGAATAGACACTAAAAGAACTATTTATGGCTTCAGTACAACAATCAAAAGATATTCTGTGACATACAGGCCACCTACCAAGAGATGATGTGTAAATTCCATCAATTTCTTTCCCTGTAACTAGTGTTTGATATTAATTTATTTCAATTATTTCCACAAAAAATGGTAAGTTTTGATTGTGTATCATATATAAAAACTATATGTGACATTATTTTATTATTTCATGATAAATAATGACATGTGGACCCAAAATTTCAAAACCAATTCCATTTTATCATCCATTTCCACTCCATCTCAATGTTATATAGTATCCCGACATAGTCTGTCATTGAACTGAAGTGTTTTAGTCAATTTAGAATACCCTATTATCATACACAAAAGTTCATTCCTCAACAGTTTATATCATCATAAACCATCTATGGATACTATTAATGAGAATAATCAACCGAAGGAATGGATCAATATGAAATATCATATTATGGTAAAAGGATTCAATGATGGAAAAATAAAATTGTAGGTTTACATTCAAACGTTGGACAATATGGCTTATTGGTTCTAAGAACATTGGAAGAATGATTCTTCTAGAGAGGTAAACAGTATCTAAAAAAATTTGAAGTATAATGTTCCTAATAACATTAAATAATATTTTAATTGTTCTTCCATATCATAAAATATTTAATTCATTATTTTATATACTTCACGGGTTCTCAATTTTCCTGTAGAAGTGTTTAAAAAACAACATAGGTACATTTTAGTTAGAATAATAAACACAAAAGGCACTAGTTCTTCTTAATGATGACCATGCAACCATATTTTACATTTCCAACCAGTGGCATGCTTTCATCATATGGTGGAGTTCCTATAACCCCATGATCCATTACAAAACTATTAGAGAACCCATCATTATAATATTGTCATCAATCATCAATGAAATATTTCTTCCACCCCATAATTTCTTAATTCAATTGTATTGTATAATAATATACATCATAGAATTCCTAATTTAATATTTTTGGAGAAATTTTATCTCTTGAGACAATTTTTAGTTTTTATAACCAATATCACATTGGTCTCGGTATTAATACACTAAAACAATTACACTAATTCTGTGGATGTATATATTAACAAAGGCCCTCAATCATTCCAATCAATCCATCCGTGTTTGAAATATAAAATACATTTCCTCGCAATCAAACTCATTTCGGTAATGTTTTATGAAATCTAATATCAATAAATCATATCCAAGAACAATGACAATAAACTACATAATCCAATCCAAGTTTTTTTCAATACTAAAATTATTCTGCCTATTCAATTTAAGATTACATTTACTTTACTATATATCCACTTCCACACGCTTCTATATAAATATATAATCCCTCTCCTAGTATAATAATAAATACCATAAACTACATGAACATACCCTTGAGACTGTCTATAATAGTACTGGGATCTCTAATCACATTGGATTTACCTTATCTTTGTTACTATAAATATTTCCTAATATTTCAGTCAAATATTTCCAACCACAATCATAGGATATCTTTTTATAGATTTCATGATAATAAAATTTCAATGGAAAGAGACATAGTACATTCTAGGATAAAAAATATAAAGTTTATCAAAGGTAAAATTTGAGTCGTTGTTCACTTGGATTTCATCCTACATAACTTAGGAATAATTTTAACATTTGAAAAAAGGAAAAGGAAGAAAACAATTTTTTTGAATACATGCATTGGTTTGTAACAACCCATGGATTATAAATGACATTTTTCTTAAAATAAATATATATGTTGTTATATTATATAGTATTATATACATAAGACACATAGATAAACAAAATATACTATTTTTTCATTTATGAAAACTGTTAAATTAGTCATAAATAATACACATTAAAATTAAAACTATTACAAGTACGAAATATATAAAATATAGATTCTATAATGTTGAAATTTTGATCACGCCAATCAGCTAGAATCAACCCTTCCCCAATCAACACTATAGAAATGAAATAAAATATTAGTAAATTAAATGACATTATTAAAAATTTAAATGTTGAGCCCTGGGAGAAATTAGGGTGAATAATTAATGATGAAATAAATAGGTATTTATAGGTGGTAATGTGACCATTGTAATTGTAATGTGATCATTGGAATAATAATGTGACCATTGGGATAGTAACCAAACCGTTGGGAACCGTAACAAAACCATTGGAATTGTATTTTAACATCAGAATAACCAATTGTGATATAAACAATATTTATCATGCATAATTTAAATACATATAAATATTATAATTCTAAAAAAAATTAATATAATGATATAAAAACTAAAAGAAAATATTAGTGAATTTGTCATAAACTTTAATTTGTAATATTTCATAAAAATCATATATTTTATATTAAAATATATAATAACCTACTTTAGAAAAAAAATTCATTTAATATAATTTTAAAAATCATCGCATCAAAATTGTCCACGTGTGACATTCTAGTAATTTTTTAAAATACATCAATTTTTAGGTGGTAAGTAAAAAATAATGTTTTTCCATAAATATTGTAATTTTAATTACATCACTCATGAGTTAATAATTACCATATCATTTCTATAAATTTAGGATCGACCAAAAAAATTAAATTTGATAAATGTGTAATTAAAATACAATAATATTGATTTAAAAAACTAAAAATTACTTTCCAAATTTTAAAATTTAAAAAATTATATTAAACTAATATTTCCCATTCATTCGACCTTTTTTTATTAAACTAATGTATTTAAAGAAGAACGAGATTTAATGTCTTTAAATATTGTTATTTAATAAAAATATGGTATATAATGTATAAAATATAACTATTGCATGGTTTTCCTTAGATATAGTATTATAATCAAATTAAATTTAAAAATACCCTCTGCTCATGTATATATAACTTGAGTCTCTTCCCTAGAAAATACACTCCTCCAACACATGAAAAAGGTAATGATATAACAAAATACCCTCTCTCAATACTCCTATAATACATAGGAACATTTAATAATAATCTAACTCTAATCATCAAGGGAGTCTATTGTCGTATAAGTGATGAAACTATGAGAAGAGGATATGTTTTATTCAACTCTTCTTTATGTTTTACTCAACTCCTCCACTCTTTCCTTATAAATTTTAAATAAAAATATTATAATATTAATTATATAGTTTTCAGCCTTATATTAATGATTGCAACCTACTGTAAAAAATATATTTTTGAAGAATTTATATTCAATACCTCTCTTTCTACACCATTGGACAATATTCTTGATAACAGTTGGTTGACCGTCAACGAGGGCATTTTCAACTTCGATTATATCAGCACTCTTATGGATGGTTTAAAAAATTATTTACATTAAAAAAACTTATAAATATATATATTTCTCTCTTTTGAAATTAATTATAATATTATATATATTTTATTATACAAAATATTGAAATAGATGAAAAACGGGGAATTTCTTAGGAAAAAATTATATAAAAATATCTTTCATTTAACCCTGGAAATTAGGAAATATAATAACATGATTATAGATGATAAATATTATTAAAAATATAATAATTCAGTTTTGTATCATTATTTTAATAAACAAATTTTTAATATTTTGGAGGAATAAATATGATGAAATAAAGAAGGATTTACGGTTTGGTGATTTCTAAAATCAAACTCTTTTTTCTTTTGGTTATGATTCTTTATCATCATTTTTTGTATTTTTATTACCCGAATATTACATAAATATTTTTTCACTATTATTAATATTTATTTTCCATGATATACATTTTTTCTACCGTACCAAGATGATTTTTAAGACATATATATGGATATTTTAAGAAATTGTCTTTTCAAAACACATCCTTGACTCATCATGAGTATAATGGTCTGGAATTATTTCTAGTGTAATATAATTGATACCTAATAGAGAACTCCATAAGAGAATAAAAATTTAAGGCATGATACACCCTGATCCCTTGTGGTGTCCCTTTCCTCATGAATCACTTGTAAAATTACCCATTTTTTAAGCCAAGTTGGATTCAAAAAGAATTTGAATTTTAACATTTATTAGATGGATTTTTTTTAAAATAAACAGAAATGGAGTTCCAAGAGTTAGAAGACTGAACATTATTATTTTTGGAAATGGATGAAGGACCAAAGGGTTCCTCAGGTGCTCCATCGAGTTTCAGGAGTATCAGAATCAAAAAAATCAAAACACAGGAGGGCTGAAAGAGGCGCACACCTTGTCTGAAATTGTATGACCCTCCACATCAAACTCTACAACCTATATCAAAGGAGAAGAACTCCATGCATCAGATAAACATAGTTTACCTAAACCAGATACTTATCCCACATAGTTAGTTCTATTTAAAAAGAACCAAATAATATTTCTTTTCATTGTTTTTGCACGGTTAGGTCAAACCATGCGGGTAAACAGTACGTGGTGGGTTTTGAAGGCAGTGGGGGCCGCACAGTTGGTGCACCATTTCGAAAAACCATGTATCCAAACCATGAAACCTTGTTTCTAGGGTAAAATTACTATTTTCCACTTAATTATATTAATTTTTTTTCTTCTTCCCTTCTCATCCAACAGCTGCGTGAGACCTCCTCCCTGCACATACGAAGCTCCCACACTCCTCGATCTTGTCATAGACATAAATTCTCGTTCATTTGTATGATTAAACATTATTGGTGTCTATGGATAGGTATCAATAAGCACTCAATTCCTCTCTAATATAGTTTAATTTATTACTTCCATTTTCTATACTATTTTATTGCAAGATCATTTTCATTTTTTAGGGAGAAAGTTTCTTTCTTAGATCACATACAAACCAGATCAAATCAGATCTTGAGATTGGATGGTAGGTAATCTTAAGTACAAGGTAGGTTTTATAAAATCATTTCTTCATTTTTCTAAAATTTTATGAATAACATCATTTAATCACAAACTAGTCACTGAGTGAATTACATTATAATGGGTTCCTTCTTATCAAATTGTCTTTTTCAACTTATTATATACATATTGATCCATGTTTAGTTAGTTAGAGGTGGGTTTCTCATATTAGGACACCCCTGAATGTAGAAACATATACTTCTATTTATAATTAATTTTCTAAATTCTTACAATGCCTCCTAAGAATTCATCTTCGGTTATAATTGATTTTTCCCACTTCATTATAGTTGTTTTATTAACCCAATTATTCAAAAAATCTATTGTGTTATAGGAATTATATTATATTTAAATTTCATATGAATGATATCTTATGAAAATGATTCTTGGATAAATTTAATTATGACTCTTGGATCAGATGATTTTTTATGACTAAATAATATCTTAATAAACAATGTAATGACTTTTAAATAAAACCCTCAAATGAAGTGCTATGTCTTCAAAATAAAAATTTATTGACTTGTTATAATAATTTTCATGGCTTAATGATTTGATTTCATGTATTTTTCTAATTCTTTTTAGTACATGGACTCTACAATTATTCCTAAATAGAATTTCACTCCTTTGATAAATGATTATGTTGTTCCAGAAACCTCCTAAGATATTGACTTGATTCGTAAATGAGAGTTTCCATGTAGGTAATTTCCTTGCTAACATTGGTACCTCTTATATTACTCATAATCCTTGATAAATGAACTCCCATATCTCTAAAATACAATAGAATTATTTAAATTTGAATATCTTGTTCATGATATATTTATCTTCATGAATATATTTTGTGGATTTATTGAAATGGAATTTAATTGGGTGGTATGACCACACATCTTGATTAATTTAATTACAACAACTTAGTTGATTGGTATTAAATGTAATGGCCTATTAATTATGGATTTCTTCCTTGGTTTAATTGAATGTTATAATGAAATGAATTGTAATGAATGGAAATTCCATGTTGTTTGTTGAATGTTATGAACATGATATAATTGAAATGATATGTCTAGTTATAATTTCATAATAAATGTAGAGCATGATATTTTTTTTCTCATGTCTCTTGTTATAAAAATGATTATTCCATACTTATATATATATATATATCATTGATAAAGGAGATGGATGAGAGGTATTTCCCCCTAAAATTTACAAATATAATAATAATTTATAGAGGCGGTGAAATTATGGTAAAGTTTATGTTGAGGATGGAGGAATCATGATCCCTTACATTGGGTGTTGAGTTCATGGAATCCCACACTTGTGATAATATATGGGTGTTTGTATTTATGCACAACAGACCATGATTAGATTGATACCATGGAACCTCAATCTCCATCCCATGTTTTGTTTCCTAGAATCTCTCACTCTATTGGGATGTAGGGAATGTACCATATTGCATGAACTTATTGGCTTGTTTATACTGGTTATGGATGTCTGAGTTACACCCCAGTCTATCCAAAAAGTAGTATTCCAGGTATATGGCCACATATATCTACACATACTTGGATCATATAGGTGGATGTGATATATTAATATTATATAAATATATATATCATTACTAGTTATGTATGTTAACTAATAAGACCCTTATTCTAGCAATGAGATGAAATGAGTTTAACTGTTATGTGTCCCTTAGAATCTAGGTGGGTTGTTGTTTATTTATTCACCACCTTTTTTAATTCTTTCATCTTCAACCAGAACATGACATAAATTTATATACATTGACTTGATTCATTTGTAGACACTGTGTGTCGTAACCCACTGGAATTATTACCTCACACCCTGCTTGGTCTACCATTTCACTTAGGTACCCTAGTAAACCATTTGTTCATAGGAATATGAATTTTTTTCTGTGATGTTTTTCTTTTACATGGTAGTTCATAGAACAAGACCGAGTGAATTCTCAGGATGATTGTGACGTTTACCTTTATGGAATTCATTTATTTTCTTATTCTTGTAATGTATCATCTTTTTTGTTTTATGTTTATTTTTTTGTTTTGTATTAGCATGTGAAAATGTTTGCTTTTTGTATACTGTCATTGGATATTTTTTGTTATATTTAGTTTACTTTGTTCTTACACTTCTATATTAAAATATCCCAAACCCGAATTCCACTCAAATGTTCCCCAACCTCATTTTTTCACATGGCCTTACACACATTTTCACGAATTCTAGAGGTTTCCAAATATTATCTTGGGCCTAGGGTGTGTTTGTGGGGAGAAAATGGTTTAATTAACAGAATGTAACACATCAAAATAGTAATAAAAGTCCGTATAAAAAGATGATACAACAGGAAGACAACTGCTAAATAACAATATAAGAATACATATCAAATCATTAGTGTCTCATATAAAATGATGAAGATAAATATATATTCAAAGAATCCGAAATAGGAAAATATCAGTATATACAATAAAAATAACCAACAGATGAAAAATACCAAAATTGACATATCTCAATAACATCACGAGCCTTAGCTCGATCCCAAGATACCCTGCACCTAAGCATGGAAACAAATAAACCATTGAACTATGGGCTCTTTCCACTCTATATACCCACATCCAATTAGTCTATTTGGATACCCAATGACTCCCTGAATAGGGTGTGAAATGCAATTCCACTTGGTAACAACCCTATGTTCTTTACAATCTATGTTGGGTCTTATAATAATCTACGGATTGTGAAATTAAATAACGTAATCACTAAATATAATAAGGTTCCAATAGAAGATATACTAATTATAAAGTGATACTAAATGGAATCTCAATGGTCTCTAAAAAAAGTGTCATGATCCTAAACATGTAGCACTAATATATTTAGTAAACCAACATGGCCTCACCATAAATCCATTCATATCAAGTCATCCAAAACATTTTCATACAACCAAACATATCTCATAACCCATTAACATCTCATATAATCAAAGTGTCAGACCATGAAGGGTCACATCTTAGGTGCAGAAGACCAGGGCATCCTCTTCGAGTGCCAGGAGTATCTTAGTGGAAACTCAGTTAGGTAGTTGTTGAATTTATTGGATAATGTCTACTAAACATATCCTGCATGAGTCCAAGCAAGTCAGATCCGCATGGTAGCAAGGCACGTTACATCCCACGGAATCATGACCCAATGAGCATACTCTATCCAAGGAATACACTGCCATGATCATGATCTAAGGAACATCATCCACTGAATATATTCATTCATTCACCATGTAATACCCTTTATCATTTCATGTCATATGTCATTTTATACAATATGAGTCTACCAACCTATATAACACTTTACATCCAACACAAACAATGATTATGCCCACTCATTTACCTCAATTGACAGTAAAGGAAACCATAGAATATACCCACTCTTACCACAATTTCCAAATAATCTATTATGAAGTTCATGTCCCATATATTCATTAAATTCGAGAGAATCAATATGCATATGAGGCAATACATCTCATAACTACGCAATTAAAACAAGTTAAAATATAACAAAGAATCCTTTAACTATGAAATCATGAGAACACATTCCATAGATGGATTTATTAAGAATAAACAATGGAAAATCATAAGATACCACCCATGGGTGTAATTGGGTTGGAGAATAAACCATCAATACATCTCAAACGAACTAATGGGCATCCCAAATGGTCCAAATTCATGTAATTTAATTAATGAGTTCAATTTTTGGTTCATTATGGTATGTATGACATGAATAACAATACTAAATAGTTTTATAAAACACCTAACCCAATAGAAAATGTATACACCACCTAACATAGATTGGTATTAGATTTATCTTTATATATCAACCCCTGATTCGATTTAGAATGGGTGAAAATTGATGAACTTACGAAGAATATGAAATTAGGAAAATTCATAATGCACCTAAATAGTTCCATCAATTCCAAGAGAAATGAATAATGGATAAAATAGAATCTTGTACTCACTGGTTCGGATCCAACAAGACATTTTGTTCTTGAATTAGAGACCAGACTGAAGATTTATCTCAATTCCAAGGATAGACACCATTGAGAGCTTCAAATGGAGTAACATTCTTTCTGTTTAAGAAATGAAATATTTTAAGCTAAAATAGAATTAATTATAAAAAAAATTATTAATTTTCTACAAAATAATAGGGCTTCATTTTTATGAACATAGTTTGAGAAATCATGTGCCAACTGTGCATGATTAGCTCTAGGAGAGGTCACCTAGTACAATTTCCTCTCATGGTTAGACTAACTGTGAAAAAACCCACAGTCAATTTTACAGAGGTTTCCACAAAGTCATTAGGAAAGAATCACACAGTTTGGGCTGACCCTAAGGCCTTCTCCTACACTTTTTCTAGGCCTCGCATGATTTATTAAACCATGCGGCCTACTACTCATGGTTTGTACTAACAGTCCACACAACAATTTTCAACCCAAATGTTTGTGTTATGGGATAAAAACATGCCCTGGAAATCCAAAAATACTCATTATAAAAATGGGTATCCAAATTAGGCCAAATTTAAACAATTTAACTAAAATAAATGTAACATTACCTTGTATTAAAACCTAGTATCTTTCAATCTTCCACCCATAAAGAAATTCATCCCTATATTTCACTCTCAATAGTGGTCATGATTTATATGAGAATAACTCCAACCATTAATCATGTACATCAACATACTAATCCCATGACACATCCTATAAACGGTTATACTATTAGGGCACATATACTAGAGGAACTGATCTACCATGATTAACGTTAGTTTTCCTATTAATAATAGGAATCTAATTCTCCTCAACAAACACAGCAACCTATAACTAAACATCCTTAGGCTGAAAAACATGGGACAAGTCTATGTAATATTGTTGAAGGTATGAAATTTGGAAGATGTCATTCATGGATCAATACCTTTGAGGTAACTGGAACCGATAGGCTACTATCACGACTCTTCGCAAAATTTCAAACATACTGACATATCGAGGTCAAATATTACCTTATCTCCATATACAACAGTGTCCCATCCTTAGTGAGATATGTAAATAGACAAAATACCCTACCTTGAACTCTAGAGGTCATCCACAGAAATTATTATAGAATTTATATTGATACTGTATAGTATCCATTGATTTCCAAATCAACTGGATCTCAAAAGAATTCGGCATGAGACGCTACCCCAGTAAAGCTGCCTCACCAGCCTCTAACCAGAAATGGAGTGATCATCATGGACTACCATAAAAATCATGAAATGTTATTGTATGTGTAGTATCTTAATAGTTTTTATTGCAGGAGAACTCAATCGAGGGATATATCATTCACCCAAGAGCCAAAAAAATCCAAGACTCTTGCTCGCAACTTGTCCTTAAGCACCCATATCATACGCTTTGGGTATCCATCAGTTTAAGGGTGGCATATTGTTCTCTAGATAATCCATGTACCCAACTCCCATTATAAAATCTTTTAGAAATGAGACATATAATAGCCATGCCTATCTAATATTATAGTTAACAGGACCCCATTAAGGCATACTATCTCACGTATATAAAACCTCCCAATCACATCCACACTAAAGGTCTCATTGATGGGAATGAAGTTAGACACATCTGTGATCCTATAAAAAAACTCCTCACATCATTGATACCTTAATGGGACCACAATAAACCATTTCAAAAATACATCATGACATTGTCCCATTTTTACTTCTTAATAGGTAGCTTTTTTAAAAGTCTATATGGTCTCTAATGTTCCTCCATCAGCTAATGGCATGTGGAACACCTCATAGAACAGCTGGCTAAACAAATTTGATACCTACCCACCATTACTAATGGTTCATGTCCTGGTAAATCATGCTGACTTGGAGATACACTTCCCAAGATGATGAATGAAATTACAACATATATTCCTCACGTATGTCCACTAGAACATAAACTTGACCATGGATACATTAGATCTCATCCTCATATATGTTCTAACCAAGAGATGGGTCCCCACTTTTTACACACTCCCATAGAACTAAGACCATAGAATCTGATAGTTACCTCATCTTCACACTATACAGTAGGGAAGAGGTCACATTTAATGATGATTGTTATGTCTTCCCCAAACTATTCTACACCTCCAAATGCATCTCATAGAACAAATCCACAAGCAACCTCTCTTTATTAGCATGTTGAACTACCAGTATCTAAGCCCTCATGAACATTGGATCAACCTCTATATTTCCTTTACTAGGTATGTAGGCTAGATCAAAGTTAAAATATTTTAGGTAATCCACCAGCCTTTACTGCCTCGTATTTAGATCATACTTCATAAATATGTACTTGAAGATTTTTTGGTCTATCTAAAACCAAATTCACTCCCAAATTAATTAATGTCTCTAATATTGTAAATAATGAACAACAATAACTTACTTGAGATGATGGATCCGGTAATTCCTCCCTTGTGGCCTCGGATACATACCCTCGTACACTGACACCCTATCTCCCTACATATGTACTACTCCAAGCCCAATACAATATGCATTGCAGTACAAATTTTTACTTCTATCTATATCTCTAAATATTATTATCGGTGCAACTGTCAATTCCCATTTCCGCTCTTGAAAGCATGTATCTCAGGTATATAACAAAAAACATCATTCCCTTCTTATTCAAGCCATAAAATTGAATTTCTAAGATTGATAATTCATATATGAATATCTTGTAGTAACCAACCATCCCTACAAAACACCATATATCAAAAATGTTCTTGGATACTCACAGGAAACAACGGATGACACTTTTTCTAGGTCTACTGATACTCATATATCTGGGATAATATACCCTAGTAACTGAATCTGATCCATCCAGAAGTGTCACATAGTGATATAATCATGTAATTTATTCTCTATTAGTGTACTCAAAAGGATCATAAAATATTTTGCATGGTTTTGTCGATTTTGAGAATACATCAATATATATTCCCTGAAAACAACCACAAATGAATGCATATAATGATGGATGACTAGGTTCACCATTTATATGAAATCTTCTTGCATGTTTTATAGAGGGAAAAACATTAGAAAACACCCATATAGGTTATAACTACTACAAATAGTTTTGTGAGTTATGTCTATAGGTTGAACACATACACGGTGATAACCTCACCTCAAATAGGTTTTTGAGAACACCTAATCTCCTTGATGAAAATCAAACAGGTTTTCTATCTGTGGTAATGGATACCAGTTCCTAACTATTAGCACGTTCAACTTATTATAATCCACACGTAGCCTATGGGTACCATCCGAATACTTCTAAGAAAGGGCTGGTGAATCCCATGGAGAAGTACTAGGGTGAATAATCCCCTTTGCCTCCAAATCCTTTAGATACCTGTTAAGCTTATAAAACTCCATTTTATCCATATGGTAAAGAGTAATGGATAATTTTGATTCTCTTATAACTATATATATTGAAAACTACACCTTTTTCTCGAGAGGTAAACTAGAAAGGTCATCTAGTCACACAACGCTAAAATGATTAAACAATAGACGAAAGTCTATCAAATGTGTTCCATGTTCATATAGATTCAAACTAGAAGGTTAGGTTTTCATCTATCCCAACCCTTATTCTTTACTCTATCTCATCTCCCAGGGACATATCATTCAACATTAAGTGTACAAACTACAAACTCTAGTGATGTGGAAGTAAGCCTCTAATGATAAAATTCAATGTAAGCTGGAATGGTTACTTGCAAGTCCATCCCAAGTATGATGTCAACCCCTATAATCTCTATGTCATACAAATTAATGAAAAATTGAAATGAAAAAATTCACGGGGGAAATCCCGACATTGGTGTACACCCTCTATTCTGACTCCCAAATTTGGGTGCAACATCATAATACTCTCAGAAGATAGTATAACGAGCCCAAGGTTTCTCAAAACTCACACAGATATAAAACTATGTGATGCACCAATATGAAAAACAGAAAATGAAATAGTAGAGGCTGTTATGATCATATCTTTCTCCATAGATGGCCTGACACCATTCTCCTTAAGGGTAGAAAATATAGGGTAAATTTGGTGTGCCCCATGGCCCTGTGACACAACCTTACTTCCCAGAGTAGGCCCACTCCAATGTATTAGGGTATTTGGTGCATGGATTCATTGGACCTGACCACCACTACCTTGACCTAATAGATAGAAAATAATCTAGTTCCCTACCTAACATAGATAAGGGAAACCTTCTCCTAAACATAGGGTTAAATCAGACCCCTACCACTAATTGCATGAGGTAAGGTCCCACAAAAACAGTGCACATGGCCTATACGATGTCAAGTTTGTCACATGACTAGGTCACGGTCACACTGATTCTTCTGGTATACCCATCCACCACACTGATGAAAAAAATGTAGCTACTAATACTCAGAGGCTGAGTAGTACTCATCCCACGGGAAGTCTCAAGGTAATGATACCTGCATAAAGAGGTTGTACCACTAGGTTGAGAGAAAGAAATGCCTTACTTTATTCCCCCCAGCTTCACTTAGGGTTTTCTCTATAATTAGGGTCTAATTCACTATTTCAATTATAGAGGTAAACTAGAATAATTTGACTTGATATGAAATAAAAAGTCCATGACCATCCTCGAAGCATCTTGCTCTCTAAAACTCAACAACAATGTACATTCTCACAAAACACTGCAACCTTATAAAGCATGTTGAGTACTCCATAATAATCATTATTAACGTTTTCATATGCATGAAGTCACTATCATGCTTTGCTGGTAGAGTCTTTGGGTAAAAATTGTTAACAAAACATGCATGGAAATCATTTTAATCCACATCTAGTAGCCTGCCAACCTTGTTTTGAACATCCCACCAGTTGTTTGGTGCTCCACATATAATGTATGTTGTGAGCTTCACCTTCCACTCTAGAGGTGTCTCATGGTGCATGAATATTGGCAGCATAATCTTTAACCATATTTCACAATCCTAGGTACTGCCATTGCTTGAGTTATAGAAGGATTTTGTTCTTGGAACACATGAATCAGCTACTCCATAGACAAGGAAGGATTCGGTGCTCCTTGAAAATTCTATAAGGGGCGATAAAATCCTTCGAAGAAATATGCCTCAACACCTGTTTCTAGAACAATATCTAATTCCAAAACTGGAATAAATGGTGTATACACCAGTATTCCATGGACCAATACCTTCAGAGCATGATCATGACCACCCTCCTAAAGTATGATTGGAGTTCATTATAGTTTTATTCATCTACAATTCCAAAACTCATGCCTTGGAAAATAAAAATATTAAATTTCATAGTTCAGAAAATAGGAATGATCCAAAACCTCCTAAAACCATATCATACAACACAACATACTCCTAAAGCATGGACTGCAAAAAGAAGAATCACAAAGAAAACCACTATAATTATTTCCTCTTTCCCACATAAAAGTCAGGTATAAGTGGAGTATCAATTTTCATTACCACTTTCCCATTTCAATTCATATAATATTCATTTCCATTTAATTTCCATTATTCGATTGTCAAAAAAATTAACCAATGGTCCCCCAATTTCAAATCCCTGAGGGCTCATAACACATCATTATCCAATATTTGGTGCCTATGTAATAAATACAATATCAAATTCTCTTTAAGTAATTTAATCAAAAGGTTAATCACTTTCTAGAAAATAACTGACTATTCTAATTATAAACTGAAATATGGAATCTCATCCTCTATCCATTGCTCAAAATGTATCAAAATAGCTAGTTTATGTATCACTACACTTATCAAAATAACATGCAATAGGCAATTCATTATAAATTGAATGACATAATTCATTATAAGTCATTCTTCCAAGTACCTATATGATGCTTGAGATGGAATACCCTCATATAATTGGGTTCCAACACAATAGAACCCTCAACCATATCAGTATTAATGTCACAATACAAGTGAATAACCATACAGTGGAAATTGATCAATTATAATTGTCAAAATTCTGAAAAAAACTAATTCATTCGAGGAATTTTGGATTTTTTCAGCACATGGGTTAGATATTCCCAGGAATAACTCTGTACCAACTTCCATTTCGTTTATATACCTATTTATTGTTACTAAATAACAAACCAAAAAAGAAAACCATTCTCTGAAACCACATTGAAACATTACAAACTCAAATTCCACTAAAGAGTGCCCCAATCATGATTGGTTATATAGCCTCATGTGTATCTATTTGAATGGAAGAGGCTACCAACTAGTAGTGAGGGCCTTGGGTGTATTGGTGGGGAGAATATTCCCTCAATACTAGAGTGTAACAAAATGGAAGAATAGTAACCATTAACAGTGAAATAAGATACAAAATATATACAATTAAATAATAAATAAGACAAAAATACATATCAATGATAGAAGTGTATCATAAAAAATGATCATGATACATGTATCTAGAAAGCATACATAATAGGTGCATATCATTATGGTATAATACAATTATCCAAAATACCAAAAATACCAAAATGTGTTATATCTAAATAGTATAAGCATCCTTAGATTCATCCCATGATCTCCTTCTATTAATCAGGGCACAAAATCATCCCTCAAACTGTGGAAAATTTCCCCTATCACCACACTCATCAAAATAGTCTATCAGTGTACCCAACGGTGGCCCAAATAGGGTGTGAGATACAGTCATGGAGTGTAACCACCCAAACGTCTATAAAATCCAGCCTATGAAATATATCTAGATAATTAGTGTGCATGTAAATTATATAAGTAGTAAATAAATTAAGGTTCTCATGGAATATCTATAACATAGAAAGTGATACGAAATAGCCTCTCATGGATCCCTACAAACAAGCGTTGAGCTCCTATCAAGGTAGATCTAATAGAAATAAAAACAAAAACATCCTCACCATACATTTATCCATATAAATTCATACACAACCTTGTTATACAAAATATAATATCACATAACCCACATATGTGCCTTATAATCATTGTTTTAGACCACAACAGACTAGATCCATGTGTTGAAGATCAAGGCATCCTCATCAACTCGTAGGAGCATCTCAGTAGAAACTCTGTAAGGTACTTGTAGGATTCCATGGAGAATTTTTTCCAAACATTCCCTAATTTAGTTAAATAAATTTATATCCAAGGGGTTGAAAGGCCCGAGGAATCCCATGGAATCATGACCTAAGAAGCCTACTCTATCCACGGAATCCACTACCGCGTTTACGATCCAAGGAGCATTGTACAAGGAAACTATTCATTCATTACACATTTTATACCATTTAACATTTCATAACATATGTAATTTTATACTATATGATTCTAACCACTCATATAACCATATACATCTAACACAACCAATGAGTATACACACTAATTAACTATATTTTAAATTTATGAAAACCGTAGAGTATACCCACTATTACAAAAATTTCCAAATGAACCATTGAGCAGTTCATATTCCATATATTCAATAAATTCATGATCATCAACATGTACATGAGGTAATACATCTCCAAACTAATATATTGAATCCCTTTTAAATATAAAAAATATTCCTTTAACTAGGAAATCTTGAGAACAAATCCCATGGATGGTTCGACCAGGCATGAAAAGTTAAAATGATTAGGGATACTACATGGGTGGCCTTGGGTCATAGAAACAACAAACAATACATTTAAAATGAACCATTGGGTATCCCTAATAGTCCAAATTCATTTAATTCAATTATGAAATTAAATTTCTGGGTTATGCCGGAAAGTATGGTGTGGGGGACATTAAAATCTAGTTATATAAAGCACCAAACCCAATGGGAAAATAATTTTCTACCTACCATACCTCATTCATAGAGTGATCATCCTGTATCAACCCCTGATTCGACTCTGATCAAGGGAAAACTGATGAATGGATGATGAACATGAAATTAGGTAAAATTATCTTTCACATAAATAACATATTAGTTACCAAGAAAGATAAATAATGCCTGAAAATTAATATTTTAATCAATAATGTGGATTCACATAGTCATTCGACATAAGAATCAGAGATCGTATAGAGGATTTATTTGAATTCAAATGATATTCACTATTGAGAGATTCAAAGGGGGAAAAGCTGATGTCCACTGATGAAATGATTTATTTGATGTTAAAATTGATTTAATAGAAAATAAATTTATAAATTCCACCAAAAAAATTGGGCTACATGATTTAGGTGAATAGTTTGACAAAATGTGTGCCAACCATGCCTAGTTAGATGTAGGGAAGGGAATCAAACATAGTTTCCTTACATGGTTTGACTAACCAGGTGGACACCTAAAAAACCACAATAAAAATTGTAAATCATCCTACATGGATTTGAGGACCTAATCACAGTGGTTTTCATAACCGTACAACCTTCCCCTAATATCTATTTAGGCCTCAATTTGTTTATTGAACCATGTGTCCTTCCCCACTCAGTTTATACCAATTGTAGGCTATGCCATTTTCAACCCAAATGTTTGGTTTCTGAGCTCTAAACATTCCCCATACACCCCAAAATACCCGTTATCTAAATTGGTATCCATATTTAGATATATTTAAACATTTAAACCAAAATAAATGGATCGTTACATCATATTAAAACAAAGGTTCTTGCATCTATATTTCATTTTATTACACCTACCACTATGGTCTATTGTTTATTATTTTTTATACCACTTTTCTACTCTAATCTTGTGACTATAGTCACCCCAAAATCACCTCTTTACTCCCTTGCTACTAGTAAGCACCCTCTCGTGTATGGGGGGTATGCTTAAGGCCATGTAACCCACTGGTTTGGACGCTGTATTAATGGTTAGTCGAGTCGAGATATTAAAAAGTGGTATAAGAGGTTGATTCATATCCATTTTTTTCATGTTATTGATTGGTATATAGGAGACTATGAATATTCGGCAATTGGTAAATAGTTGTGTATGAGACTGATCACCCTACCCATGGGGTCTAAGTGTCCCGAGATGATATCGATGTTCATGCTATTTTATATTACAGTTGATTATGATTTCACAATGAATTATTGATGAACATTACATTCCTTATTAAATTATGTAATTTATGGTATTTTCCTATCATCCTGGCATGGAAGAGATGATGCATTACTTTCATAATTATAGGTACATTGAGAAATTAACAGGTCATTCATATTCCATTCCATGTATTTGCATTTATAAAGTTTCGTACTAATTTTATTGTGTGCCATGAGTGTTATTTTAGGCTTTTATATTTACTAGAATACGTGTTCCATGTCGTCTTATGTACTCTAATAACATTATTAGTTTGTATCTCCTTAAGAACTTCTTTAGCTTGTCTGATTGTATAAAACTCTTTGGTGATTATATGTCGCGTGGAATGTTTATTTAGCATGTTTTGCCTTTATATCATGATTTTGGGTCTATATCATGAACCTATATTATTATATATTTCCATAAAATACTAGTTTGGATTTGATATGTAAATGGTTACTTGGGCCAATATTGTTGTTATGACTAAACAGAATCCAATTTTTAGTTGTAAGTAGTATGGGTGAATTATAATTGTCAAAAGGTGACCCATATACTCAAAACAACTTTATGTTTATACATTTTTTTAAACATTTTCTAAAATTAAACGATACTAATTTTTAAATTATTATTCAAATCAGTTTTGATTAATATGAGACTCATTCCAAACTATAAAGTTTATGGCCCCTTTATGGATTGGTATATGACCACCCATATGACTAAACTATTTCATATATGACCAATTTATGTTTGAAATGGTTTTATATGTCTAGTTTGTTTATTTTTTTATCTATAATGAATTGGATAACTTCTAAAATACAAAACTATTCCTAAGTAGGTAAGTAGGGGCATCTACCGTATGATTTGACTTTTTTGGTTGTTTGTAGTTTTTATAGTTATTAAAATCCCAATGGGTTGCATTATGATTAACCTAGGAGGGTTTAAAAGGACCTTAGTAGCATGCCACATATCTTCAATGTTCATTATTATTAGAAATTTTAGTAAATGTTTTGAATTAAATATTTTAAATGTTAAAAGGAAGGATGTGAAACAATGGATTGACATGGAAAATGGAACTTTATGTTTTTTCCATTGTATAAACCCAAATGTAAGGGTAGTTTAAGTTTCTATTTGAGTTTTTTTTAATGGAATCATGAGTTTTTTCCATAGGAGTTATTTTTTTCATAAAATATTGGTTCCTAAACCTAGTGAAATCAATTTGTCATGACCTAGAGTAAGGGTCAAAGTTTATGCATTATAAAGGGAATAACCCATAGAAAGTTGAACCCATAGAGCTTAATGCCTTAATAAATTCAATGAACTTTCTGATGTTTTGTGATGTTTGGTGTCATTGTCTATAATAGAAATATTTTCTGTTAAATGAAACCACTGTTTAAATGGGTGGTGTTTGTATTTTGGAACTATTATGGGCATGAGAATTGAGTAATGCTCTCTTTCTATAGGTTAGAAATGAAGATTGAATGATCAGACACTTTATACGTCTCATAACCATGTTTATTTTACCTTGGGAGAATAAGAAGGTCGTTATTCTATTTAATAGTCATATAAGATAGAATGACTTTGAGCTAGTTTTCTACACAGGCCATTAGATTCATGAATGCAAATGGAGGGTAGCCTATAGACAGTATTGAGGATGTTTTCTATTGCATATTAAACCTCAGTGTAGTATGTTTTCATATATTTTGTACCCTTCAAGTTTAAAAATGGTATAATGGACTTGGTGAGTTTGTTAGAATCCTTGAGTCTTGAGTATTTGAGTACATTCCCAAGTCATCTCCAAAGTAGAGTGACCTAGGCGTTGAAGGAATAATATTTTTTCAAATGTTTGGGATGATATTCAAATTTTGCGGTGTTTTCACACATCGATCAGTTTAGTTTTGGTTTTCATTCCAATTGCTAAAGCTATTTGTGTTTATGTTGGTTTTCACCCAAATAAATTTTGAGTGGCTAGTCTGTCTCCTCTTTCGATGACTAGGACACTCCTAAGGTGGGGAGTGTCATGTTGGTTCTGGTGAATGTGTGCTTCTATTTATTAGTAACAAAACTAATAAGTACTATAGAAAATTTTATTTTATGGCATCAATCCCCTCTAGGATTTATTTTCTTGAATAATTTCATTTCCATCTCAGCAATACAAACATTAAATGGTTGGCTATGCATGTGAACCCTCATAAAAATTTATTCTTATATGACCTTTGGTTGGTAAGTGAAAATGATAATGAAATTCATTGGGTGGTAAAGGTGATGTGATTGGATAGTGACCATGTGCTGGAAGGTGAAGTCAATCATCTTTAAAAAAATTTACTGACAATGGTTCTACTGTTGTTCCTTGGTAATATTTGATCTCCACTTAGTGTTATATGGCTTAGAGATGAACAGATCCCCTATCATGAATTCTTCCTTAATGCACTATGAGAGCATTGGTCTTATTCCATGCTAAATATTTAAAATTCATTAGGCATGTTGGGGTGGTTTTCCAAATGCTTCACACTACTGCATCAGTCTTGATGAAGATTTGTTAGTCTTCTGTGGTACCTAGATTCTCGTGTATAAATTCTTTAGACCTACTCTTGGAGACCAATCCATTTTCATTATCTTGAACTCCAGGAAGATTCTATTCTTGGATCAACTGATGATATGAAGTGGATGTTTTGGATTTTTACCAATGTCTCACTAGTTAAAATGTAGTATGGACTACCTTGGGTTAGTTATTTGGACTCCAGTTTGATGAATCTGAGGTTTTCCCAAACCTATTATCAGGATTAGAAATTATTTTAAAGGGTAACAATTCTAGTGTGATAGATCTTTGTTACACACTTGTTCTTGTTGAGGCATGACTAACTAAATGTTCATGTGATGGTTTGACCAGGGAACACCCCTAGATGTTTAGTATGATCCTTTAGAGAATCTCTTCATAATAAATTCATGATTCCATGGTTTAAGGCGTTGAGGATATGTTTTTAATACATTGAATGTATAAGAAAATTGTTTTTAGGATTGGTAATCCAAAGGTTGATTGATATTTTTTTCTTTATATTACTTATGTATAGTCCAAAGGAACCAGTTTTAACTTGTCTCTAGTTTATGGTCGGTGTGGTGTGATGGTCGGCTTTTCCTCTCAAGGAAAGTTTCCCCGACCAATTTCTATTAGGTCGATCGGGATTCTACTGTTTCTCTCAATAAGGTCACTATTATGAACATGGATGTAATCATGTTTTCTTAGTTAATGGAATCATTGAAGAGAATCACTTGAACACTTATAGGTATGATTTTTAAGAAAATTTAGAAGGTGGAGGTACCATGGCTTTGAATTATCCTATTTAAAATTTTAAACCCTATGGTAGGGAGCACCATAGATAGAATCATGAAGCAATAATTTCGTGATTATTTATCGACCTAAAAATTCTCGAGTAAGAACCATTTAATTTTTTGAATCAATAAATGAGTGTTTTCTAGAGTATATATGGCTTTGGTTTTGTATGATTAAGAAGTTTTTACTATTGTTTTAGGATTTTTGGAAATGAAACATAACCATTTGGGTGAGACATAATGACCCTTTTTGGTCGGGTGATGTTTTTGTTATTCTAAAAGGATTCTTGGGGATGAAAATATCTATGTTGGGGAGGATGTAATGACTAGTGTTTTTAGCCAAGACGAAGTCGAAGGGAATTTTAACATTATCCATTTACAGGATGGGCTGTTTTTAATGCCATTCATTGAAATAAAATTTGGAGAGTTAGAACACTTCAATGTGATTTTTAGATATAGTTGAAGCCCCAAAGGTTTCCCCGAGTTCTCTATTGAGTTTCAGGAGTGTCGGACTCTAAAAAATCAAAATAGAATAAGGCTAATAAAGGTACATGTTTTTTCAGAAATTGTGCATCCCCCAGCATAAAACTGTGCATCCCATATTAGAGGAGTAGAATTCCTCATATGGACTTCACATGGTTTACCAAAACTGTGTACCTAGTAACCATAGTTATCACCTATTAGGAATTATCTAAGAACTATTTAGCATCCAATTTTTACATAGTTAAGTCAAATCGTGTGGGTAAGCCATAAAAGGTGGCTTTCAAAGGCAATGGGTGCCGCATATTTGGCACCCAGTTTGGCCAAATTATGTGTAAAAACCATGAAACGAGGTATATAGAGTAAAATGACCATTTTTAGTTAATGATTTTTAATTTTTCTTTTCTTATTACTTTTTCCTCAAATATCCACAAGATACATGTTCTCTGCATATATAGATCTCCAAAGATTCTCCTTATAGTCATGGAGATTACTCCTCCATCTATAGTCTGAATTGGATGATGTTAGTATCAATTAACCTGTATCAGTAATCTCACGAGTCCTCTATATATTATTTCTAGTTCTTTGTTCCATATGATGTGTTATTTTTGTGGGAGCTCATTTTCCCTATTTTCAAGGTACATGTCTTTTTCTTATATATCTTCCAAAGAATATCAAATCATAGCTTGAGATTGGACTAGTAGGTCATCCTATGTATGAGATAGGTGTTCTATGACTTTTTCTCCAAGTTTCTATCATTTTATGAATAACATCATTCCTCCTCACATAGACCCTTATAATCATTTTCTTTATAATTGTTTTCTTCATATAAAATTTATAATTTCTCCTTAGTATATACAAATTGATGTATTTTAGGTTAGTTAGAGGTGGGTTGCCTCGTTTATAGACACCCCTTTGTTGTGTCGACTTAGGATTCGTGTCATAATTAATTCTTTAAAAACATGGATCAAACCCTATGCATTCATCATAGGTTTTAATTGGAATTTTTTCTCCATTAATGGTGTTTGATTAACCCAATTAATTATAACACCTTCTTAGTGAGAGGAATAATATTATATTTAATTTGTTGATAAATGATAGCTTAAGAAATTTATTTTTTGTATAATTGAATTAGGAATCTTGGATGTGATTCTTGTTTATGATTTAATGAATTTTTGATAATCAATGTCATTATTTTATAATAAAACCCCTCAAATGAGGCACACTATCAGTAGAATTTAAAATTAATGATTTGTGATTATATTGTGCTTTGGTAAATACATTGATGTAATGTCTTGATGTAAGGATTGTTTAGTATATAACCTTTTTTTATATTCCAAAATGGAATTTCCCTCCTTAAAAAATTTTTTATTTTGAAAAAATCTTTTTCTAATACCTTGACATTGTTTGTAATTATTATTTCCCATGTAGGTAATTTTCCGTATGACCCAGTACCTCATAAGTTCCATGTTCACCAGGATAAATGAATTTTAAAGTTTGTCAAATCAAATGGAAATTTTTAATTTTACTAGAATGTTCATGATGGACTTCCATTTTTCAATCTATTAAATAGATTTATTGAAATAGATTTTATTAGGCAGTACAAACACACCTCATTTTTAGTTTTATAAGAACATATTAGTTGATTGGTATTAAATGTAAAAGTATGGTCTAGATGGATGAAATCCTTTAATTAATTGAATGTTACAATGAAAATAATTATGATGGGTTTAAAGAAGACCCCATTTATATAATTCAATATACATGTTTTAATTAAAATTTTATTCTTATATATAATAGCTTAATAAATATAGACAATGATAGGTTTTTTCTTCAAGGCTATTGTTATAAAATTGATTATTCATTACATATATATATGGTCTTGATAAAATAGATGGAAGAGACCTATTTTCAAATGAATGTTTCAATTTTAAAATGCCTTTATAGAGGCAGAAGAATGATAGTAAGGGTTATTTTTAGCATGGAATCATTATGCTCTCTTACAACGAGTATTTAGTTCATGGTGTCTCACACCGGTGATATTATATTGGCATTGGACTTTTTGCACAACATACCATTAATAGGGTTATTCCAAGGAGGCTCGCTCTCTATCCAAAGTTTTGTTTCATGGAATCTCTCAATCTATGGGGATGTGGGTAATGTTTCCTATTTCATGATCTTATAGGCTCTTTTAGACTGATTATGGATGTCTCAATTATGCCCTGGTCTAGGTAACGCCTAGTATTCCATGTATATAACCTCTTACATTGGAACATACTTGGTTTATATAGGTGGATGTGATATATAAATATATTATATACATATATATTATTACTATATATGTAGGGTAACTAATCAAACACTTATTCCAGCTATTATCCCTAGTATGTATAGACTCTATGTGTCCCTTAGTAACTTGGGCTATTTGTTGTTTATTTATTCAGAAATGTCTATTATTAATTATTATTTTACTCTCACACTTCATAAATTTATATTCATGGACTAGATTAAATTGTAGACACGGTGGGTGAGAACCTACTATGATTTTCATCCCAAACCCTACTCAGGTCATAATTACACTAGGGTACCTGATTAGAATTTCTGGTCATAGGAACATGGACTTTTTCTTTTTTTATTTAGCCAGTACCAAGGATTTAGTTGCATATGACTGATCTAGAGATCATGATGATCATGGAGTTTTCATTTAAAGACTTTGTTTTGTTTATTATTCTTGTACATTATCATTATATCTTTTGTATGATTACTCATTTAGTTTTGTAACGGCATCTTGACATGCATGCATTGTGTATATAGGCAATTACCATGTTTTGTTGTATTTAGTTTAATATATTCTTCCATTGGTCTATATTTCATTTAATAACTAATTTCACTATTTTCTATTGTTTATTGTCTACTATACCTCTACTCTACTTTTTTCATAAGGGTATGTTATCCCCACTATCAACTCCTTACACCCTCACTACTAGTCTCAAGACTCTGGTATACGGTGAGCCACACTGGAGCCCATGTGTCCAACTAGTCAAGCTACAATATTAGTGGTCAGTCATTTTAGGACATTACACCTTGGGAAGAGATCCATGCATCATCTAACGATCACTTGTGCAAGTCCCCAATGACCAGATTCTTTCATTTACATCTAATACCAGCTATAATGACCCTTTATTCTCATACATATCTACAAAATATACTAATCATGGAATTTACAGCTTCCATATATCACTTTAGTATGCTTCCACGTGTTTAATTACTTATGTGTCAAGCCACTGAAAATCCACGTACCGCCTCCCCGTGGTTTCTATTTTTTTCTCCCAATCACGATTCATATCTTATCGAGCTAGGGTTCCCAAAAACCTGATTCTCATACCCCGATTCCCATCTCCACATCACATCCCTAGCTCTACCTCTTCATCATCCTCCCTCTCCCCTCCTTCCTCCTGTCACATCCTCCATCCTTCTTTTGTCCAGCCTCAATCCCTCCTTCGCCTCCTCCTCTCTCCTCAACCTCCTCCTTCACCCCCTTCATCTATGCCTTGGACTACGACTCCCCATTTCTCTACCCATCTATATCCTTAACCTTTGTCTTATACACATGGAAATCCCCCTCTGACTCTCTTTCCGCCTCTACCTCCATCTCTGTCTCCATCTCCAACTCCAACTCGCCCTTCTATCATTTTCAAAACACGATGATTCTCACAGATCAACCTGTCCCTAGTGAGCGGATTTTTCATTTATTATTTATTATTTTGACGAGAATGATTCTATGCCTTCAGCAATCATTTATTTTTTTTGGAATAGGCTCTGAGAGGAATGAAACCAATGAATAATCCAAGGTCATGGTTGCAGGAGACATATTTCTTCCTCCAAATATCTATGCTTTTGGCCACACATTATGGTACACAGTCTGAAACGCCTCCTGGATTATTGATGATCTTCTTGGTTAGTAATATTTTTGTAACAATGGTGTAGGTATTTCAATGTGGAATATGAAAAAAAAAAGATTTCCTTGGAGGAGTTATATCAGGAGAACCACATTTATCAGACCTATGATTTCATCGGTCATTGTTCTTCTATGTTGGAAAATTCTTTTTTTAAACCCCCAATTTATGGGATTGTAGGTGAAGTGGATGCCAGATTAAGAGAGATTAGACAAGGTGGAGATGATAATATGTGAGTTTTATGAGTTTCTGAATAACGTAGTGGATGATAGCGATAAAGATTTGGATGAGCCACAAATTGAGCATCTGTTGCAGACTGCAGAGGCCGTTGGGAAGGACTTACCGGATGAAGATTGGATTCACATTATTGTCGTGATCCATGATATGCAAGAAATTTTATCATCACTTCATCTATATTATATATTTATGATCCAACATTGATATTAGATCTAGGGAAGGTGCTACTTCTTCCTCACTTTGTGGAGCTCCCTCAATAGGTTGTTGTATGTGAGATTTCAATTTCAAACTGAGTTAATATAACTTTCATTAATCATATTCAAAATCTATATCCATAATAAAAGGTGACACATTTTATCTCAGTTTTGCGTTCCATGAATCCATTGTTCATCACAAGGTCATTTAAAAGTAGTTCTGCATAAAAACAGAAACTTTTTTACCTTTAAAAATTTTAATATGTTTCCCATTTGCAGTATTTTAATGGAAATACAGACTGCTATAATCTTACCTACAACACAATTAATGGAATGTACATAGAGGGATGAGGTCTTTATAAAGTGATGGTATCTTGGGGTCATGAATTTTCATGTATTTGGTATTCCCACTATTTCCATCAATTCAACTTCTTCTCTGACTCTGAACTGTAAACTTCCTCAATCTTGCAGGTGGAAAAGGAAAATAAAACAACCCTGCCTTCTGCGGAACTGTTCATATTTTGGTTTCATTCATTCTATCATTTGTTTTCACTACATGGAATTTGAATCTTAAGACACTGATTTCACATCTTTAATATTCTTCCTTTCGTATCTTGAATCTTCCTCCATTTAATCTTAATGCAATGGAAATGATTTATACAAGCATATATTCTTTGAAAAGGATGATTGTTGTGCAAAACTATAGCATTACATAGTTCGGGGGAATATAAACATCTCATGAATGATGAGGATGTTGGGAACATAAAACGGATTCAAGAATTCAAGTATGATGCACATTTTTACATATTTACATGGATTTGAGGGAAAGCTAAATTACAAAGAAAATTATACAGCACACAAATCTAAGGAACTTCTCTCCTCCCCCGCATCCCCGAATCTCGTCCCCCAAATCCCATCTTTACATCCCATACCTAGCTTCATCTCTTCTTCATCCCTCTCCACTCTTTCCTCCCATCGCATACTCTATCCCGTTTTTGCCTCCTGCTCTTTCCTTGACCTCCTTCTCTATCACCTCCTCCTCCACCACATTCATTTCCACCTTGGTATTTTACTCTGACCGCGACTCCCCCTCTTTATACCCATCTATATCCTTAGTGTTCACCTTATCCACCGACAACTCCCCCTTTGACTTACACTCCACCTCCGTATTCATCTCCCCCTCTGATTGGCTCTCTTCCTCCCCCGACTCTGACTCCCCCTCCGACTAAGTCCTTCCATGCCATGGTCTACCCCTTCGCATCAGCATCTCATTTCTTATTTATGGTAGGGATTTTTTTTATTTCAAATCTATCCCATGAGCTCTGACTTTTCTCCTAACATTTCACGCTCTTCGCCTCCACTTTCTAAGGCAGCAGGTTCTAGATATGGCATGACTCAGCAGTCTCTGTCGTGGAGGGTGGTACCGTCGGGGGCTCCAGGAATTGGGGAGCCTGTGTAAATATTTATGTACTCATATTAACTTTGGTCAGGATGTGTATTCATTTCTAAATCTTCTCCCCCATGGGGTTTTTTGCTCAATAGGTGACCTATGTTGATTTTTATTTGGTTATATAATATTTTCCCACAAGGGGGGTTTTCTTTCGTTTCGGAACCTTATTCCCCACAAGGGGTTTGTTCATGAGATTCATGTTATCAATTAACTACTACTCGCAACCTATTAAGAAGCCCTCAATGAGAGTAACTGAGGTGAAGGGCGAGGACCTAAAGGTGTGGTGGTGTAGCTATGTGTATTACAATCCCACTATTATTACAGACTTAGTGTCGAACCTATCATTCATTATATATGCCACTACCATCATCTATTAGCATGAATGAGTTGATGTCTGCATTGTTTAGGTTGTGTGGACTTTCAAGCACAGTTTACAGTGCTTTCTACACATGTTGTGCATGACAGCAGAGTGCTCTATGGTATGTATGGTAAAACATTTTCGTCCAATTATAGTTTGGGATCATGGAAAGACTCCGGGCCAGTCTTCAAACACTAGGTAAACCTTATTATGAGCATTTTTATGAATTGTATGTGCCTTCCAAATTTATTTTCTTCTTTCTTTTATTTGGTTATGGTTTAAACTGAAATTAAGATTTTAGATTGTTCTCTGTGAAGTGGAAACATTTTTATGATTAGGATTGGGAAATCATATTTCTTGGGCTGAATAATATTATATTTCATGATGCATTGAAATACATGTAGATTTTATCTAACTATGTTTATAAGAGTTTGATAAAAACTATGGCCAGCAACATGCAACCCAATGGGATAACTCAACCACACTTATGATAGTAAATCACACCATGTAAGAGCACACCCATCTTTCCTACCCAAGGAAACTAGGAGATGAAGTAGTTGAATAGGTAGGATGGATCACACAAGGGATTCTTAGAGAAGCGGCATGGGGGTGGCATGACGGTTGTGGCAGAGGATGCCTTCAATTTTTTCAGATACTCACAATTGGGACTCTAATGATTTTATATGGTTTATTAAAAAAATTCTCGTAAAGTTCATCTATGAGAGACAACAATGTGTAGGAAATATTCACCATCCATTAAATGATATGTGATGATGTTATGCCATATGATTAAATTTATCTGTGTTATTGGGCCATATGTTTATCTTCTACCTTTGGATCTTGGGTGTTTTGTGTGGTGACACCCAAAAATGAAAAGGCATGCTACTGTAAACAGCGTGCTACTGTGATGTGTGACCATAACTAGGGAACTACAACCATGTTCAATATGGTACCATGCGCTGTGATGGTATGAAGGGCACAATGATTTTACAATGGATTGTGTGATCATGTACAGTGATGGATTTTATGATCATGCACTATATTGTGGGACCATTCACTGGTGATTTTTCATTCATAAAACAAGTGTCTTTATGTACATTCAATGTTAATAATTTATTTGAATTACCATTATATATTATTATTGGTTTAATTATTGATTCTCTGTGTTGTATTATTCTTTAAAGATAATCTCTCAATGTTTGGTGTATGTAATTTCTCATATTATATTGAATTGGATTTGTAAAAATATGAAAGGAGGAAGAATATTTTGATTGTACTATTGGTATATTTTATTTGTATAATTTTTAATGATTTGAGTAGTTTTTCCACGTGTAATTAAATTTCCTTCTGAATCTTTTCTTACATTTTATCTCATTTCATACATTGTATCTCACTGCATGCATTATATCTCACTCCATGCATTCTCTCTCTTTGAAATGTATTGGAATATATTACTTTATACATTGTGTCTCACAAAGTGTTGCATCTCATTGAAATTTATAGGGAAATAGCGTGTTCAATGTAATTTTTTACCACTATATTGTATTCATTGAAAATTATTTAATGATGTACACAAAATCCATCATTTTTTATGTCTCATGCAATTTTCAGTTCCAATTTATACCATTCACCATTAACTCAATGAAAATTTCCTATAAAATTATTTAACCATTTCTATTTTTTAATATCATTTGATTGGTATGTAAAATTCAATAAATTAATCCAGTATAATTTATTTAATAGTTTATTATTTCTAAAAAAATGTTTGAATCTTTTAAATTTGGAAAAATCATTACTAAAAACTTTTCTGGTGTTCATTTGCATCATATAAGAAATTATTTATAGTATAACATTCTAGTTTCATATTAAAGATATAGTAATGAAATAATATACCAAAACCATTTCTAAATTTTCCTTTCTTTAAATATCATTCAAACATTTTTAGTAGTTCAATTTATAATGTAACAAACATATATTGATGCATCATTCACAGGGTTTAATTTTATATTTCTTTTATGATGATCATCCTTTACATAATTTCACTTTTCCAAATCAATTTAACAATTCCATCCAATTATTTTAATTAAAATATGTTAAAAATGATTCAATATTTGTAAATATACATAAAATACATCATTTTCCTTTACGTCTCTATGCAATTTTTAGTTCCAATTTAATGAATTCAACATTAAATAATAAAATAGTCTCTATAAGATTATTAATTGGTTCTATTTTTCAATATCATTTGATTGATGTATTTAATTAAATAAAGAAAGAAAGTATGTATATTTATTGTTATCAGGACTAAGTTATGAAAATGAGGCGCAGTAATTAAAGCTCAACTCACTTGTCGAAAATCCATTATCTATACCATAGAGTGTACCTTTAAGGACATGAATCTTCTTCTCATATATTTTCCACCAACGTGTCTGATTCCCAAATGCCAACCAATATCAATCATTATTTACTATCACATTTATTTCTATTTCTATATTACATTTTTATACATTTTCAAATAATTCCAACTTATGATCCTGTGTATGTGAATTTGTAATTATGTTCTAATGCTGTGAAATTTCATGGGTTGGGTATTAGTATTACATATTTATATATGGATATTCAATACATTACCCCAACACACGCATGGGGACTTTAATAGTTTTGTGCTTTGTAGACTAGGTACTAATTATTCTTATTTCATGAATGAACTTAAACATATCCCATAAATGACATCCCACATATAACTCTTATAAGACATACCATTCATAAAAAATTTCCTCACAACATGTGGAAAGGAAACCTATTAATGGGTGAGATTAGATTATTAATAATGGGAAATTAGTGAGATATGCCAGCATAACTTGATTATAAGTATATAGAAACATGATAATAACAATTTAAAACCATACCCATCATATCAAATGTCACAATATCGAGTTATGGTGTAATGATTTGAATTTCATAAGACCAGAATCATAAGAAAATAAAAAAAAATGATACATGATAGACTTACATTGACATAATACCATGATTTTTGGAATATACAAAATCATAGAAAATATTATTTCAATGCTACTGACCAATGTATTCATTACGTGTTAGGATTGGGCTATCCACCCATAAACATTCTTTGGGATGGAGATAACCTCCCAAGTATCCTCTTTTGTATCTTGGATAACTGTATCTGTACCCTCTTTAGGGTTTGGGATAAATTACCATATACACTGTTACAGGCATGGGATAATATCCCATATACCCTTGATACTCATATAAAATTAATTATTACCAAATTGATTTGAGGGAAATGTAGGTATCTCCCATCATGTAACATCACATTATCCACTTTCATGTATATCTCATATATCTTGTAGTTTCAATCCTTATATGAGTGTGTATTGGGACTCCTAAGGATAAAGATGTTTTTTACGGTAAATGACCTAAATTTCAGTTAATTATGTTTTTTTTAAATTAATGGAGCCTAATTATAAATTTTTTAATGTATTTTTAGGGTTCTCCAAGAGTTCAAAGGACAAACCAGTTATATTTGGGCTTTTTAAAAGAATTGGGAGTTTTTGGAGTTTGATGGGTGATTACATTCAATGTAATTATTACTCACAAAGAAATAACTTTACATTCCATGTAAAATGTTTACATAATGTATTGGTCATTGAGAAGATTTTGTGATTATTATTTAGAGTGTGAAAATATTACACTCCATGAAATTTTTTTACTTATCCTATAAAGTATTCATGTCATCTAGTGGATACCAGGAAAAGGTCACGAACTAGTACATGGCATGAGAATTTTACATGTTGTAAATATATTACATGCCATGTATTGGTAAAAATAAATAATTTTAACCCAATGTGATGGTTTTTTATTGTATATGGGTTTCATGAATTTCATAACATCAAAAGGTTTTAAACATCATTTGATTTTCACTAATTGAACATTTAGGACGTTTCACATCGGATATATTTTTCATTCAGCAACACGTATCTTCCCACTCGACCTAGGTACTCACCTAATGGATTTTTCAGACCTCCACTCCTTCTATATCATTTCATTTAGTGACTAATATCTATTACTATTTTGGTGAGTTTCTTCAAGTAAGTAATACTTCAATTTCTTCATTATCGTTGATCTTGGTATCACTGTTGTGTTGTGTTATTGGATCTATTAATCTATGATTATAATCTTATTGATCCTTTCTAGATCTGTTTGGTGATCTTCCTCCAGATTTTATCCCTTGTGTTGGTTGTGGTGTGGCTTAAGAATTTCTTCAAGGTAACTCATGTTATGTCCTCTCCACCAACCTATTTTCTTGTTGAATTGATTATAAAATGTGAGGATTGATTCTAGGACTTACATTTTTGTCTTTTAATTATTATTTTTGGGTGATCCAATTATGGGCATGTATGACCCTACATTAAAGTAGGTTGTTATATCTCTACTATATATTGGATGAACTGTATTTCTCTAGTTTTTGATAATTTTTTTAAAAAAAACGTCACTAATTGATGGATTTAATTTGTGTGGAATTATTTTTTGATGAAAGATGATATTCAAATGTTTTGGAAAAATAAAATTTTATTTTAAAGTCATTTTTAAATGGATTTATGAAATGGGTTTCAATTCATGGATTTGATGAAATTGTGTGGAAAATATAAAATATGGGAAGCTTTGGGTACTTAGGTGGAAGGTGTACCTTATGTCTATCATCCATATATTGTTGGGGATTCACTCATGTGGCTTTCCCCTGATCCCAAGGCCCATTCATCTATGAACATGATTGACATTTTAGGGGTTCACTCATGGGGTGTTCCTCTATTTTTATACTTGTGTTAAACAAATTTTAGTGTGCACTAGTCATTGATTATAGAAGGAGTAGTCTTCTAGAATGACTAATTGAGATCCATGGTATGATTTCACATGTTTTTTGTCCTATAATATTTAACCTTATATTTTCATTGATTTGGTATGATATGTCATACATGATTTTTTTGATTTTACTGCTTGATGTATATGAAAGGATTTTAAACTATTTTAACCTCGCTTATTTTGGAAATATTGAAATAGGGTAAATTAAATTTTTTTTCTAAAATTCACATAAAAAAAATTAGTTGAATATCATGAATTATTTAAACTATAGTTAAGAATTTTTATATTATTGTATGGAGACTTGTTATAGAACACCATGCTAGGATCCTACTGAGCATTTTATCTCACACCTTGTGCTCCCATTTGGTGGTGCATAAACCCTTTTATATCATTAGATGTAGGGAAATGAAAAAGTCCATAGTGAGGTGGTGAGGTTTCTATCAATTGGGTATTGGTAGATGGTGGTGAGATGGTTGGATATTTTTTATGCTATCTCGTGAAGTAACTATTTTCTTTTTATATTTCCATTGATGATGAAATTCTACCATTGGATGTTCTAAATTATTTTATGTTATACCATTTACATGGTATTATTTTAATAATTGTGTATAATTATCCCTTTTATTGTTTCTCTATATTTTATTTGTACCTATATGTTAGAATGTCTACTTTGGGTTGGTAGAAATCATTACCTCTAGTTGGTTTTGATGAATGACTTGTAGTCTCCATTATAAGGGGATTCAGATTTCCCTTAAAATATGTAGAAGTTTATAATAATTACCAGTTTGAGAGGGTATCTGGGTCAGGTTCACCACAATTTGTTGTCATAGGTTGTATATCTTCAAGAGTCCTTGTCTTGGTACATTAGGTAGAATAGAGATAGGATTATTGGAACAAGAGAGGTTGGTTGTGGGAAGTTCCTGGATATCTATTATCATGATGAGAATCAAGTTACAATGGAATTTTGGAATGTGTGTGTCTCATATTTATAGTTCTAGATCTTAATATTTTCTTTCTATTATGAATTTATGGTTTTAATTGATATTATTATATTTTTATTAGTTTCATCAATTTCATTATGCAGTAGTTTGCCCCAAATATTCTATACCCTAGGTCCTTTTGATGGTTCAACGGATGATCCTCAATATAATCTACCTCTATAACAAAATATTATTGATTTTATCCTATGGGAATTTCATGTTATCGATCAGAATGTATCATAATTCTGAATAATGTTGTCAAGGTAAAAACTGGATCTATAAGTGAAAGTGATTGATCATGGGAGTTATTATTTGAGAAGACACATTATATTAAGGGTATGAATAAACCTCAAGAGTCATAGTACTATCTATAAAAGATTAATCAAATATTCAATATTATAGAAAATCCATGAAGTATCAAGGAGAAGTGTGTGAAATTTAGACTTGTGGGATCTCGTAAATGATGGTGGAATTTAAGGGTATATGTTGATAGGAACATAGGATTGAAAAAGAAGTGCTTCGAGATACTCTTCTTCCAACAGTTTTTTCCAGTGTCACTAGTGATGGATAAGTCTTTTTAGTTTATAGCCTTTAATAAAGAAGAGAATTCGGCCTCCTCATACACCAACAGTTTTTTTGAAATTGCTCATTTTTTCTAGAGGAAGTGAAAAATGATCAACTGAATGCTCTAGAGTACCTAAAAGGTTTGAGACTAGATATCATATCATAGTTATTTATGATAAATAATTCATTATTTGTATATATGGTCAAAAAAGTGATGATTCTGAATATGAATATGGTAGTAAATGATAGATATTCATCCCTTCTCTTCCACCCAAGGGATGATTCTGTAGTGAATTTTGGATAAAGAGGAATTTGAAAGAAGTTTATCAGGAGTGATGTAGGGGTCCTCATCAATGGTGCTCCACTACACCTTTAGTTACTACTACCTGTGTATACCTACATAGCAACCAATGTGACATAGTCAGACACACTTAGTATTCTTGTCAGGCATCTATGATTATGTGTAACATTTGTGGACATATGGTCATACAAAGAAATTTTATTAGGATATATATATGTATTATTAGGATCGGGTATCATTGACATTAATAGATGCTATATCACTATATGATGCTTCAAAGACTACAGGGATCTAGCCGCAAGACTCGGGAGTGAAGAACTTCTACTCAGTAGATGAGTTTTTGGTAGAGGTAGATGCATGTCTAGTGGTAATGAGAGGTACCATATATATTTAATCTTCAGTAGAAATTATCGTATTTTATACTAGTGATTTCCACTCATTTTATATGATTTATTGTTGATATTATTAAATTTCCTATAGATCCAGTGCCTCTTGTTATTTAGTTACTGACACCTCTTATTAAGTGGCATGAGAAGGGATTTTTTTATATCTTATACTCTATCGATAATAGATGTGGCGTTATTCTTGGATTTTTTCATTCTTGACCTAGATATGTTTGAAATAAATATTGGGATGGATTATATTATTTCTCATCAGGCTAAGGATTTTTATTGTCATCATTTTATTTCAGTTTATTGAAACTCATTAGTGCTTCAGGCAGATTGGTATCTGAGTTTTGGTTTTACATGATTTTACTACCCAAAGTTCTTGAGTTTATTGTCTACTATTTCTATTGATCTGGATGAAATTTCTTTCATTTTTGATCTTCCATATTTTAATAAGTATTTTTCTTGACTTCTTTAAGATGATTTCTCTGGGAATCATCAATATATGGTGGTGGTGTTTATGATTGAACTGGTTCTAGGAACATATACAATTTTTAACCTTCTTATAGTATGACACTAGTGGAGCTGAAATATATCATGATCTAGTTGGGTGACCTAATGGATAAAGGATAAGTATTCCCTGGTGTCTTACCTTATTAATACATTATTCTATTTTCCAAGAAGGTATATGGTTCACATGTATTTTGTGTAGACTAGAAGAATATGATCTTGGAAACAACTAATAACATGTAACTCTTTCATCGCATGAATATTTTTTATTAGTTAAAGGGGGATATGTCATTTTAAAAGATGGATCATTATTCATGTTTTCATAAATCCATAGTTTGATAGTATAACATACCGCATATAGATTTTAAGAGTAGGTATTTCCATTATAAATATATATTGATGTTGTTTTTCCTGACAAACACTCCTACATTTTTCCTTATTTTGAGAATCAAATATTTCATGCATATCTCAAAACATTTGTGGTAGTGTCCATGTAGGATATTTTGGTATATTCTAGATCTTGGAATTAGAATGAGTACCATTAAATTTTGTTTATAGAGATCCTGAGGAGTAACTATTGGTATAGAAAAATTTAGAAATGCAATTTCCAGATCAATGATGTGATAACATTTTAGAATTTGATTTTTGAACATGGGTTATCAGTTGATCCTAATATATTGGATTTTATATTTTCATGTGATGAACCATATAATGTCTTTGAGATTCATATTTTCTTTTTCCTTACTAGATATTATTGATGATTTGTTATTGATTTCTAAAATTTGGTGTCACTATTGTCTACACTTACCATGAAAGATGTGGAGTTCATATTGGATTTAAAGTATCTCTCTTATTTAAATGATTTGAAATGACTTATGAAATAAAATACTATTCTAACCTTTTATGATAATGGGAATGGGTATGTGGTTTTATATAACACTTATGGTGCTTTTTTGGGATGCTTACTTTTTAAAGATAATCTTGTGGGGTCTTACAAACATTTTCACCGTGAGAATTAGGAGAATAATTTCCCCACTTGTGATTTAGAGTTCACTGTTTCTATGTGTGAGCTTAATGGATTGACGAACTATCATTTTGGGAGTGTATAATAGTATATTATTAATATAAGAGTATTAGTAATATATTTTCTCAGAATCACTTGAATATTTGACAACGTAGGTGGGTTTAATACCTTCATATGTTTGACTTTGACATTGACTATGCCCCTGGGAAGGGGAATTTCATTGTAGACTCCTTCAGTAGGTAAGTACCATAAAAGGTTGTTTTCGAATAAAATGAATAGTAGAACCTTATGTGAGTCTTCACTTAGTGGAAACTAGATGATCAATAATACTTTTTAGGTATGTATTTGGATAGGTTTTATTTATTATCATCTCTCCTTGAGTGTATTCTATATAGTCAGCAAAATTTTGATGAGTTTAGTAGAATTGGAGAAACCATATATAGTGGAGAAACTATTTCTAGTTGGTCTCTCCCTTTAGATGGTATACTCTATTTTGGGGATTAGTTTTTAAAATTATAATCTATTAGAAGATCAGTTTTTTTATCATAGTTCATCATGAGATGTTAATGAACGAACTATGAAGATGTATTATGAAATTACAAGGATATTCTAGTGGATGTGTATAAATAATGAAATTTATGATTATTTTTTCAACCATTAAACATACCGATATATAAAGTAAATGCTTCTTAAACCCTTTTGTTTTCTCTAACCTCATCTGTTTTCAATTTGTAATGGGACGATGTGTGTATAAACATTTATGTTGGATTACTAATAAATCTCTATGGGAGAAATATTATATGTGTGATTACTAGTCGATATAAAAGATTATGACACTACATTTTGATCAGGGACACCATGAAAGTTGAATATCTGGGTAAGAAATATGTGTAGTATATCATGATGATACATGGGGTTCTTTCTTCCGTGGTTTCAGAACGGGATCCAAAGTTCACATTGAAGTTCTATAAGAGTATCTATGAGACAAAGGGGACTTAGGTCAGGATGATTATTGCATATCAACCATAGAAAGATGGTATGTTGGAGTATGATATTTAGATCCTGGAGGATACGATCTATGCCTACATCATGTATTTTTTTGGATCTAGGGATATTCTTCTTTTAAAGGTAGATAATTAATATTAAAAGATTCATCATTCATAGATCAGACTGGTTCCCTTCAATTCATTGTATGATAGCCAATTTAGATCACCAATTTGTCGGGTAGGGGTAGGAAGAGAATCATTGGTGGGACTAATTATTGTTTAGGATAAATTAGTGATGATTTTGGATATATTTCAGTGTCTGGTTATAGCCAAAATTTGGTATAAATCATATGCAGATCATCAGTGTATTCCTTTGCTTCTTTTCCTAGGTGACTAGTTTTTTGGAAATTTTCTCCTCAGTTGGGTCACCATAAACATGGAATGTAATAAAACATGGCTGTGAGATATGGTACATTAATTGAAGTCGCTTATAATATTGGAAAGGTGTTGTATGAATATGAATTTTCAGTTTATATGTTTTGTATTTGTGGTATTATCAACATATTGAAGCTCATGAAATATGATCCTCATCCCTCACATGTTTTGAGTTGTAAAGAGACTGAGTTAGAGCGTGGAATTTTTATTGTGAAGTAGATAATGATTATCATTGAATCTCATGTGAATGTTTGGTGTGTTAATTTTATTCCATTTTTCAGAGTATTATGGTGAAATGGATTTTATTCTGATGAGACATCAGAGCATGATTCTTTGTTGAGAGATTAGTTGCCTCAACTCTTTATAAACATCATTCTTTCACATGACATCTTGAGGATGGAAATTGTTATGGTGGGGCGTTTATAAAATCATGTTACCCACTTTTGGTATTTATTTTATCTCTTATAATTTCCTTATTTAGATGGGTTCATGTTGGGAATCCATTGGATAGAGAAACTTTGGTGGGGAAATGACATAATTTTTGGGGATGCTTGTTTGTTTGAAGTAATAATATCTAAATATAAATATGTAAAAGTATTTATAGGGTTCTCCCAATGTTTAGATAATTCCAATGTTGTTTTATATTTTTGATCCAAATGTAAGTTTTTTATTCTTTTATATGATTAAAATCTATGTAATGTTTACACATAATGAAATAGTTTTACATGATGTATAAAATGTCCATGTCATTATACATAACTATGATGATTTCATTATATATATTTAAAGTGTGAAAATATGAAACATAGTATAAAATGTTTACATTTCATTAAAAGTGTTCACATCCTTTAATGGGTGTTCATAAGATGTCATAAATCAGTATAGGGAGTAAGAATTTTAAGCATAATGAATATATTACATGGTGTATAATGGGATAAATATGTATTTTTAATCCAAGTTTTTGGAATTTATGGTGTATGTGTGTTTCATGGATTACACTATGTGAAAAAGGATTACAAACCTTGTAATTTTCATGGATTAGGATTTTAGGGAACAACATGACTAATATATTTTTCATTCAGCCATATGTATCTTCCCTCCCAACCTTGGATATATCCTTTTTGATTTTGGAGTCCCTCTCTTTTTCTAGATTATTTTATATAGATATTTATCTCCATTGCAATTTGGATGAATTTCTCGAGGGTGGAAATCCTTATATTTCTTTATTACCATTAATCATTTTAGAACGACTATATTGAGTGGTTGGATTCATTGATCTTGGGTGATAATATTCCAAATAATTTATTAATTAGTTGGCTGATATTCCTCTAGAGGCTGACCCTTGTCTTAGTTGTGGGGCACTGTGTGAGTTTCTTTGAGTTAATATGTATTTTATCTCCTCGACCGACCTTTTTTCTTATTAAATCGATTATAGAATGCAAGGTTAGATTCTAGTAATTTAGTTTTTTTTATTTTCATTCTTCTTGTTGGGGGATCTCATTAAGCGTGTGTAAAGCCCTAGTTGTATATTGGTTATTCCATACCTAGCCTGTGTTGGATTATTTTTACTTCTCTAGTTTATTATTATTATTTTTATAAACAAAATAGAATGATTTAAAGATGGATTTTTTGTGGATTTTTTTTTCTAAAATATTGTTTTCCCATTGTTTTGGAAAAATAAAATGGTATTTTTATATCATTATGAATCATATTACTAAAATGGTTTTCAAATAATGGTTTTAATGACATGGTTTCTGAAATAGATCACATGGGAAGCCTTGATGTCTTAGGTGGAAGATTTATATTAGGTCAATAATCTATGTGTTGTTGGGGGTTCACTCATGGAGCATTCTTATGCTCTGTAGGACCATCATTCTAGGAAATTGATTAAACTTTTTGGAATTAAATCAATTGGTGTTCCTCTATTCTTAGTCCTCTACTCAAAGGAATTGAGTGTTCACTAGTCATTGATTATGGTATGAGTGGTTTTCTAGACTTTCCTATAGTGATCCTTAGCATGATGTTATAGGTTATTTGTCTTGTACTATTTTATATTGTGCTTACATGGATGTGATATGATATGATATACCTGATTTTTTTGAGTTTACATCTTGATGTATATTAAATGCATTGAATATATTTTTACCCTGTTATTTTTTGAAATTTGGATAAATTTGAAATTAATGTTTTGACATGATTTTAATATAAAAAATATTAAAACTATATATCATGGTATATTTTATTTAATTATGAGCATGTTAAAATTATTTTACATAGACTTTTTATTTAACACTTGGGTGCGATCCTACTGATCCTATTATCTTACACCATGTGCACCCCATCAAGAGTGTGTAGACCTTTCTATGTATTTTATTGTTGGGAAATGCAAGGCACGACTAGTAGGTAGTAAGGTTTCTATCTGCTGGGTAAGGGTAGTTGGTGGTGAGATGGTGGGAGTTTTCCCATGCTGTCACATGGAGTATTTGAATTTTTTACTATCCTTTGATAATAGACTTGTAGATTAGGATGTTTTGAATTCTGTTGTGTTCTATAATTTCCTTTTTATTATTTCAATTATTGAATATAGTCATCCCTTATATTGATTATCTCTTCTATTTTTGTAAATATATTCATTGTTTTCTACTTTAGGATGGGATAAATCATTCCCTTTTGTTATTATTGATACCTTGGTGATGTTCGCCAACTCATGGGGATTGGGAATGTCCATTAGGTATGTGGAAATTTAGGTTGGGTACCAATTTGAAAGCGTATTTGGGTCGAGTTCTCCACAATTAACATAATTAAGATCACACACATGTGTTCCAAAAGATAAAAAAACAATCATCATATTAGAACTCATGAAAATAAATGAGTTTCTTAAAAATATCATCACAGAAAAACCTTTATAAAATGAAGATGTTCCTAATAATTTAATCATTTTATCATAGAATAAACTACAGGTAAATAACTCGGCTTTTTAAGAATAATTTCATGGTATAACTCCTGAAAAAATAATAAGGTTTCACAATAATTATATCATGGAATAATCCATATGAAAACAGTTGTTTTAATAAAAATTCTATAATTGTATAACCCATTGAATGGAATAATGTTTCATAAACATAATTTAATCATAAATATAAACCATTTAAGGAAATAATAGGAATGGAATATTTTAAATGTTTTCCCATTAAAGAATAATTAACTAGATATGATTTCATCTTATATAGAGAATGATTTTGAAAGAAAAAATCAATTGGAAGGTTTCGTGAACAAAATATCTTTTCATTGAAAAACACTTTTTAAAACTAAACTACATAAAATACTTTTGTATACCGTTTATTAGAAAATAAACTTTGAAAGATTATTATAGATTCGTTAAAAATCATTTATATCAATTCATGAGAAAAACATCAGTTCCACTTTGTAAAACACTTTTTCAACACATAATAAATTAAAAAAAATCATTGAAAAAAAAATTGAATACATATAAATATTTATTTAAGTAAAATAATTGTCATTATGGCGGAAAAATATTTTCATTTCAAACATGTTAAAATAAATATTACATACACATATTTAGTAAAATACAATTGAGAGTTTTTGGGAAAATGATAGGAACATTACATTCATAAAATATTAATCAATTATAAAATAGTTAAAATTATCTTTAATAAATAATTTTTATATTGTTAAAACATTATTGAAAACATTTTAGAAAAAATGGTTTTGGAATATATTTGTTTTTGGGCCGAATAGAGTATTAAATATGATTTTTCACTTTTTTTGAAATCTTGAATACCTAATGGGATGAAAATTAAGAGAAAAAATGTATTCTCAGTTAATGACCATAGGTGAGTAAAATTGAACAATTTCTTGAGACATGGTTTATAATATTTTATTGTTGAATGAATAATCATAAACAATCTCAATAAAAAATGTTATTTTATCACTAAACCATTACATCTTTGGTATCTTTTAAATCATAGGCCCCATTAAATAAAAACATAAAATTAAAATTTTAATATCTTTAAATTAGTTATATTCATGATATAACATGTCATTGGGGTAGTATATTCACACCATTAAAAAAGTTAGGTGCATAGAATAACTTCTGTACCAAAGAAAGCAATTTGATACAAAATTACCTTTCTAATTTGGTAAAATTTTAACCAAAAACTCTATGAAAAATTAATACTAAAATTGATATATAAATTTAAATAATTTTCAAAATAATAATAAAAAATATATTAATGGATAAAATATACACCACATAAATGAAACTATTTATGGATTTGACATGTCTCATAGAAGTAAAAAGTGAGATGGAAATACCATACCTTATGTTTTGAATTCATCCATACATGTTCTAACCAAATATATCATAAATATAAATTTCTTATAAATCTATTATATATTTATAATTATATATATGATTCCATATATTATTTTATTATGACCCCTTATTATATTTTAGTTTATAATTCCATCTTAATGTCAAATTTCGGGCAATGATTTCTTTGCCTTTTGTGTGTGTTTTAATTTTTAATTTTTGGTCCTATTAGTTTTATCATGGTTAAATAATATCCAAAATTATAAAATTGATATAAATATAAAATATATTAATAATATATTTATTTACATTGATCCATAAAATTAAAATATATAAAATGGAATACACCGTTCTTGGAGACAGTAGGTTGTAGGTACGCATGAAAATTGTTTCCATTTTATAAACGGTCTTATAGAAATAAATATAAATAATATAATAAAATTTTAGAATATTTTGTTTGTAATATATGTCACATATGTTCATTAAACCAATCCTTATTACCTTCTATGTAATTTATGAAGGAATTGCAATGCTTCGCAAGGTGGGAGTTCTCCGCACACATGAGATTCATTATAGTATTCCCAAAAAAAAGGAAGGTAAGAGGGTAAGTGTCATATAAAAATTAAATAAGTATATAAATATAATATATATAATATATAAAAATTATATTCCTCATTATACGCATATGTGGTTGCTGATAATGTAAAAATAAATTGAAATGGTTTGTGAGGTGGTACTCCATCGTACACATGAATAAAGGTTTCACAGTAGATTTGATGAAAGATGAGATTTTTTAGTTCATTAACAGACCATAAAAACATCCCATTATATAAAATATAATTATCTTATTATATCATTTGGGTTTAATAATAATTTAAATAGGTGGAGGTACAAATAAAAGAAAATTCTTCTTTAGGGACATCAACTCTTCTTCGGGTAAGTTCTATTGGTTTGAACCAAAAGCCTTCCTAGGTTATCCTTCTTAAAAAAATAAGTCTTATAGTATGATATTAGGGAGGTAATTGTTTGATTTTTATATTTATTTTCTAAAGCAATAGTTTTTTATTGTGTGTAGGGTAGAGTAGCAAGGGTGTCCTTTTTATAAGTAAAGCCAGTAACACACTTCTATTTTTTTAAAAAGGTGCACCAAAATTTTCCACATTAAAAAAGGATTTAAAATGGAAAATTATATATCCTTTAAGATGTAATTTCTAAATATTTTAATATAATTGGTTTTATATCTGTTATGGGCCATTTTAAACCCTTATCTCTTTACTTTAAACCCCAAGTAACACCATTTTTAGCATAAATATGATAAATGATATTTCTTATGTCAAGCTTTATGTACGGTCAAAAATTAAAGTTCAATTATTTTAAAATATAAATTATTTTTATTCCAAATATGTAATATATTTTCTAAACTTCCATTCACAAAAGTGAAATGTTCAATTTAAAATTAACCTGACAGACGCGAATAGAAATCCATTTTTCAAAGTGAAGTTGTTCCAAAGCCTAAATATTTTTTATATAAAAATTCAATATTTAAATTATTCCAATGACCAAAATTAGATGTATTGACATATAATTGAAATAATATTTTTATTAAAACCATATTAAAATAGTTTTTATGTTTCAAAATTCTTTAAATGAAATTGAAATTATTAATTAAAACCCTTATATTTATATATTCCTCAGGAAATTAAAAACTTAATTAGATACAATTTTGTACCGTAAAAATTATAAATGATTTTTTCAAAATGTGTTTTATAATATTATTGATGAATTTTAAAAAAAATCTTTTTAAATTAATATATCCAATAATCATTGGAATTAAAAAGCGTGCATGTTTTCAATAAGTATTTATGATAATTTCGGTTATTAAAATGTTTCAAGAGAATACATGATAAAGGTATTCACATGTTTGGAATGTAAAAAACAAGAGATATTTTAAATTATATGGGGGATTAATGTGAAGTTTATTTTGAAAAATATCAACCTTATTTTAAAAGTTTTTATACTCTAATATTCTATAATGGATAAAAGGTTTAACAATTTATGGAGTGTTTTATATTGAACATTCAATGTGTTTTCAGAGGTTATTGAATTATTTCACCATATAATTATTTATACATATTATTTTACCTATGATAACAATTTTTTATTATTATTAAGTTGTGAAGGAATAAATTTTCATATTATTTATTAGTCTCATGATCTATTTGTGCTTCAGGAATAACAAATTAACCTTGTGTTCTTGGAGTAAGAGATGATGTGGAAATTTAGTAATGAACAAACAATGGTTGAGATTTTTCATATAAAATGGGATTAAATAGATTATCTATATATTTTTCATAAAATAATTAAACTATATGAAAATGATTTAAATTTTTTTAACCTTGTACCTTAATTTCCAAAGAATCAAATGATCCCTTAGATCATCACATATTTATTATTTTTTGATATTTCACATTCCCTAGATTAACTAATTTCTTGTGATCAGTAATATTTATCACCCTATATAATTATTTATTCTTTTATTTCATGTCCAAATCACCACTTTCTACCAATTTTATCTTATGTGGATACCTAGTTATGTGCTAATTGGTTTTACCATTATGTTTCCATCATTCCCTTTTGAAAATATGTTATAGAATATAATTTTACCATCTGGGTTTATATGGAAGTAAAATTATATAGATATTTTTTGAATAAGGTGAATTTTTAGGGTGACTATCATTTAAGGGGTTTAGAATGTAACACCCTGAGTTTTAATGAATTACTTTTTTTGAGTAAATTAAAATTCTTTGATGGATTGCATTGCACAGTACATCATGCTATTGTTTCTTTATACACAACACCAATTTAATCATTCACTACATGAAACACTTATATTATCATTAAGTATATGATTCTCTATGTTTTTTATGTATTACACACATTGTTGAGTCCCTTCGGATTTTTGTATTACACGCAAGACCGAGATTTACCAAACTACAATATACTATTAATATTATTTTTAAAATATTATTGTAGTTTTCACCAACCATTAGAATGATGGGTAAAAAATGATTAGATAAATTATTAATCTATGGTTTAAACATGTTTTTATATTGAATACTATGGTTTTAATTTAATTATAAGTGAAAATAAAAACCAACTTAATATGAATGAATTTTTTATAAAACAATTAATACCCACAATGGCGTTGTATCTTAAAAAATTAAATTATTCACAATTATTGGGGGATATTATTGAAATTTATAAATTTAAAAAAATGTTTTTACTTTCATAAAATATGTTTTTAATTCATGAATATGAATTTTTTTCTAATTTTAGTCTTAAAAAAGATATATTTTGTTAAAAAATGTTTTTCCTCATTTTAAAGAAGAACTTGTTTTAAAACTGAATTTTGAATGTCTTATATATTTTATATGAAAACCTAAATTTCATTTTTAAATCATAATTCTAGAAATATCTTCGGGTGAAATTTTTGTTTTTTCTGAAATAATTCATTTTTTGATGAATAATGAAAAATAATGAATTAAAATTGTAAAATGACTTTACATATAAACAAATAATACAGATAAATTAAATTTTAATTTCTTTTTAAAGTATATTTAGATTAATTATAAATATATTAATCCAATTTAGGCCTTTTAAATCAATTTCAATTTGAAATTGGATATACAATGATTGCAATATTTTGAAAATTTTCACACTGAAAACCCATTGTCTCGTACCATCTTCCAGATTAATTTTAAATTAATTTATGCTAATTCGATGTTAATAATTTAAAAAAATGAACTCAATTGTTAGAATCATCATAATTTATACTTTTTACTAAGGTCATATTAGTTTTTGATAAAAATAGTATAGAAATATATTAAAATTAATTATCACATTTAATGTTAGAATGAGATTTTATAGTGGTTAAACTTTAATCTTAAGGGGGGAAATGACTTATAAACTTGTCTAAAAATTATTTGATTAAAATATATAGAACCATATTACCATATTCTCTATTTATATGAGTTAATGGAAATACTATTCAATGAATGTGTCCTTTTTAATATGTTATGAAAATATAAAGACAATAACATTTAATTTTCTTCCTTTTATTTTCAATAAAGCTTTGGGAATAGGGAAAAATACTATAGGTTTAGTTATAAATAATATTTTGAAATTTAAAAGAATTTTTTTATAATAATATTTTATATTTAGTTTTTATAAATTATATAACTACATTAAATTTTAAATAAACACCAACAAATGGGTTATTTAGTTAAAAATAAAATAGAATAAATGATACTAAAAATATTAAAATTTTGGTAAATAGAATATATTTGTGTGTTCCATTATTCTTGTTGATAAAGGTATCATAATACACAGTTATGAAAATAATATATTTCAATTCCATAATTTTGATTATCTTTTTTAAAATGAATTAAATATATATTATCAAAATTGACATTAGTGTTGTTTTATAACAACTGATATTTTATTAAATAAAAATATACATAATAAATCCCATATCTTATAAATTTAGTTTTTATAGTTAATAAACATAAAATATGGTTCATATCTAGGCCAATTGATATTTTATAACAAAAATATTGACCCCTAAATAATAAAATCATTGTTGGAACAGTTTGGGTTAAAGGAATATATTTGCACAATACATGTGCTTCTGTTATGTTTAATCTCCCACACTCATGGGTTTTTTATTTTATAATTTGGTTTTCATATTTTAAATGATAATTTATAAATTTTATAATAAATCTCAATTAAATTTAGTATTATTTTATTAATTATATATTTTTTAAATCTTATTACCTTAATAAAAAAGAAAATGTAAAAATCAAAATACTAAAGAGTTAAGCAATAAAATGTTTAACAAAAAAGATGTTTCATTGTGTTATATCATTTTTCCTTGACCATACATCCCCGCTACATAACTTGTTATCCTTTTGGATGAACTTGAGGTAAGGTTGACCCCTATTAGTGTTTACCTTTTGGAATTACAAGAATATCACTCCTCCACAACTATAAAAGGGAACTCAACCCCCCACTTATTCACACCTATAAAGCTGTTGGGATCATAAAACCCACAAAAACATTAAATCCCAATATCCATCCTCACATCCTATAAGCCTAAAATTTGGAAAAAAATAAAACCACGAATGTCATTTTGTTCAAACCAAAAGGATTTACCTAAATAAAAAGTATTTTTCTTCAACGTGAACTTTTTCTTCATTTAATTCTCCACAAATTGATTTTTTTTATAATAATTATATAATATCATATGTATATTAAATATACCCATATATTATTATTTTTATATTACAACCTAAAACTTCAAAAACTCCAATCAAATGAGATATTCAATCATCTTTCATGTGTACGAAAGACTACCACATCATGAACTTCTATCATTAGTTATTCCATTAAAACCTCTCAAGGTTGGGAAATAATTATGGTTTTATAGTTTTTATATGATATATATGATATTTATTATGTATTTATCCCTTTTAAATTATTATATAACCCATTACAACATGTTTTCGAATTTTTGGGAATATAATTCCACTGTTAGTGGATGTGTGGACTACAACATCCTCTATGAGATGTGATTTATTAATGAGTTTCATTGAATTTATTACATATTGGTTTTATATAAAAATATAATAATAAAATGGTAATTGTGTTCATTTTTATGTACATCCTACCATCTCAATGAGTGTTGTATTTTACATCCAATTTCTATCATTAATAAATTATTATAAATACATATATACTAAATATATATGATAATAATATCATGGTCTAATTTCTTTAATTAAAGAAATAATGATCAAATAAAGTGATACAGAAATATCAAATCAAACCATATATGAAAATAAAAGAAGTTATTACCAAAAAAAATTAAATTAAACCTGATAGTTTTAAAATACATGTAATATAAAGTCATAATAAAATATTTTATTATTTGATATATATTATAACCCTTCTCTTTATTTCACAAATCAACATATTTTATTACATAAACATTCACATAATAAAACTCGATGTTTTCATAGTTCTAGTGTATTGGGAAATTAAGAAGATTACAAAACAAATTAGAACATAAAACACAACATATTTATTGAAAACATCTTTCACATGATCACAAAACTCCTTCTTAATTAACATTACATGGAATAACATGAGGACATGAATAAGAAAAGTGTGAGATATAAAGCCTAATAAGTTAGTAAACAATTTATCACATGAAGAATATAGTACATGTTAGGCAATATTTATATCAATGTAGCATAAGAGAAACATGAACATAAAGGCAAGATGTAGCAAGATTATCATAACATGTAAATTAGGCAACAACATTTTACATGATATTAGTATGAGCCAAGTCTCATTACACATGGAGGGTGAGTAAACCGTCATCGCACTTGAATAAGTGTTCCACGTGGACCATATAACATGGATTCATTAGACATAATAATTTATTTCACGGAAATGGAATGTGGAATTAATACATGAAACTTTATAATCAATACATAAATGAGAGTAATTGTGAATAACCTTGATAGATAAATGGTTATGGTATTCACTACACAATGGATTTGGCTTGAAAAATGACAGTTCAATTTTGGCAGCATAACAGTGTGGCATAAAAATTCATAAAAATTGTTGATTAGAGAAAAATGGGTGTCTCATCATATGTACCAGAAATGGACAGTAATCGGGTCATATAGATACATTTTTCGACATATGTAATGGTATTTAGATTCATAAAATAAAAGAATCTCTTGAATGTAAATGAGGAGAGAGAAATCCATTACAGAATTTTGACATGGTAACAGGTGTACATGCGAGGAATTAATAAGAGATAAAGGGATATATCATCATTAAAACAAAATTAGGGACATATAGGTGAGGTTAAAATCATACCCCATCATTTTTTATTTAAAATTGAAGGGTATAGAAACATTAATAAACATGGACAAATAATGATAGAGGAAGAAATATGCTATTTAGAACTGTGATCCCAAAGGCTTGGGAGGGGATTGGGAGATAATTATTGGGATCATGGGGTGACATGAAAGGATTTAAGATAGAGGAGGTTAGGTTAGTAATGTGATAAAAGGTATTTAGGGAAGCTAAGTGGGAGATTTGGAGGGTATATATAGGGAAAGAGAGAGGTTTCTTTATAATTTTTGTTTTGGACAATACACATTAAACTAATCAAAACCAAAAAAAAATCAACCCATTATTTTTTATCATGGTTATTGAAAAGGGTAGTAAAAAATATTATAATATAAGTCCAATGGCCTAAATTATTAAAATATTAGGATTGCTTATGTGGAGTTGAGTTACACTCTCATGGAAATCATTTTTAAAATTTAAAATATTTTATAAATCATGGAGGGTCCACAAAGGCACCATAAAATAAATTTAACAAATCTAAAATCACATTTTTTAAGTTAAAACAAATATTGGCAGAAAATATCTTTTATATTATTTTATTACATCACTATTGTGTAATTATGATGTCATAAAACACATTATATATTTAAATGGTATTTAATTTTTACCCAAAAATTTGACTTACTTGGATAATTTTGAAAAATTTATCGATGGATAATTTCAACATCCTGTTTCCAAAAATGATATTCATTTTATCTAAATAATTTTATAAATATGTGGAATTTTTATTTTAAAATAAAATATGACATTTATAAAAAATTCATGGGTTTTGACCAAAAAAACTTTCAAATAATAAAACAAATTACAATTTTATTAAAAACTATTATACGATAATTTATATTTAATAAAAAGTAATTTAGTAATATGATTTTTTTATAATATTATTTAATTCAAAAAACCTATATTCATGAAAATAATGTTCTTAATTAAATACTAATTAAAAAATTTATATTTGTGCTTTAAAAACAATTTACAAGGTAACAATAATTAAATGAATTTATATTATTTATTCTATAAAAAAATAATTAAAATAATCATATTTATAGGGTCTTGAAACATATCCCTTTATAACACCTGCATATGACCTAAGGGTAAGGTGTGGGGTGGCTCGAATAACATCGATCGAGTGTTAATCTCTATCAACATCCATTTTTCATATAGGCGGTTCTGTTTGAGATTAACTTGTAGATGAACAAATTGGACTTGGTCAAGAGCAAAGAACAATGACACTACATCCATTATGATCTCTGAAAAATGGGCATCGTATGGAGAAATTTTACTAGATGAGGCCATCACCTCCTTTATCTGAGTAAATTGGATTTGTTAAAGCTCTATATTTATACTAATCTTGTGATCACTATTCTACGACTATATTGAAAATGGTAACAATTATTAGTTGTATTTAAAAATCTAAAACATAAAACCAAAAATTTGTGTATGTTTTATATAATCATTTTACCTAATAATACATTTAATCATATCAAGAAGAATTTTCATTAGTAAATTTTTGGGTCGTTACAATCTTCCCCCTAAATGAAATTTCACCCATGAAATTTACTTTTCCCACACTAAAAAAGATGAGGGTAACTCTTTTTCCTCACTTCCCCTGATTCACATAGTGCATTTTCAAGCTTGTGATTTTTACAAAACACCTTTATGAGGGGCATTGTCTTATTTTGTAGAACTTTTAATCTATGATATAAGATCTTCACCGGATTGTTTTTATAAAGGAGTTTATTCTCAAATTGTTCCACCACTGGATTGAGTATATGTGATGGTTTAGGTATGTACTTCATCAAGAGTGATAAATGGAATACATCATGTACTTGAGATAGGTTCGGTGGGAGTGATAGTCGATAGTATACTGCTCCAATGCGATTAGGGATCTCAAAAGGGCTGATGTGCCTTTGACTTAGCTTTCTGTTATTCCCAAATATCATAACATTCTTCCCCGGAGATATGTAGAGGAATACAGTTTCTCTAACATCAAAATCTAGGAATTGTCGACGATTATCATCATAGATCTTTTGTCCACTCTGGGAAGCTTTAATGACCTTCTAGATAGTCTTAACCGTCTCCACCATTTCATTGACCATTTCTGGGCCTGTGAGTTTTCTATCCCCAACTTCATCCCAAAACACCAATATCCTACAACTCATCCCATAAAGGGATTTATAAGGACCCATTTGGATTATTGAGTATAAACTGTTATTGTATGAAAACTAAACCAGATAAATATGTTGATCCAATCCTCATTTGAAGTCCATTGAGAATTCTCTAAATATGTCCTCATGTGTTTGGATAATCTGCTCAGATTGGAAATCATTTTGAGGATGATAAGCCATACTGAAGTTTATCATAGTATTCAGAGAATTTTAAAGACTTCCAGAACATAGATTTGAATATTAGATCTCGACCGGGTATAGTAGATTGTGGTACTTCATGTAGCCTTACAAATTCTAATATATATATATATTCCAGTTGATCAAATGAGAAATCCTCTTGAATTGCAATGAAGTGTGCAGTCTTTTTAAGATGATCCCCAACAACCGAGATTGAATTATTTATTTTGGATATCTTTGGATATATTTGGATGTCTAGTGACAATGTCTATAGTGATGTTCTCACATTTCCATTCTAATATGGTTAATGGTTGCATCATCCCCTTAGAATTCTGCCACTCAGCCTTCACTTCCTCGCATACTAGGAACTTTGATGTGTACTTGGTGATCCTGTTCATCATGTTATCCCATCAATTATGCTCTTGGATATCTCGATACATCATTCTGTTTCCTTGGTTAATGGATAAATTCAAACAATGTGCATCATCCAATAGTTATTTCATTAACTATAGATTTGATGGAACACATAGTCATGACACAAATCTTACAATTCTTTCTTCATTAACATTGAACAATGGGGATCTCACTTTTCTGATAGTTTCCACTTACTTCTTAATTCCCAAATCATTATTTTGAGAATCCTTTAACCATTCCAAAAGCTACGGTTGAACCATAATTTGTGAAAGGATTTATGATGTTTTATTATTTATGATTCCCATGTCCATATTCTTTAAATCTAAAAATATTGGAAACTTTTCAATTCTCCACAATGATATAATTGATGGGTCCTTTATTCATAGAGAATCCTCCACATTTTTTTCTTTCCCATGGTGTTAATGTATTGAGTAGTCATATTCCTCGATCATATCTAGACATCTTTGTTGGTGCTTATTAAAATATTTCTATGTGAATATATACTTGAGGCTTTTGTGATCCATGTATATTACACTCTTATCCCCAAATAGGTAATATCACCAAATTTTTAAATCAATGATTACTACAAGAAACTCCTGATCATGTGTTGGATAGTTTTTCTAATGAACATTCAATTATATTGAATTATAGGCAATGAATTTTTCATTTTACCTCAACACACAGCTCATGCCCTTCTTCGAAGCATCACTAAATAATATAGAAAGTTCTCCACTAGTGGGTAGTGTGAGATCATGGGTAGTGATAAACCTTATTTTCAACTAGTTTAATCTCTATTCTCATTCATCAATCTAGGAAAAAATTACTTCCTTTTGAGTTATCTTGGTAAGAGGATTGGACAGTCGTGAGAAATATCTCACAAATTAGTGATATATCCAGCTATCCCTATGAATCTATGGATATCTGTTAACGATGTTGGACTCGTTTATCCCTCAATTGTAGCTGTATTGGATGGATCCACATATATCCCATTTCCTGTGATGATATGACCCAATAATGATACCTCCATCAACTAGAACTCACACCTGCTATACATTGCATAGAGCTTCTCATTTCTCAAGGTCTCTAGTACAATGATTATATACTTCTCCTTGGTTCTAAATTATATTATAATATCATCCATAAGGACTACCAAAAATATGTCAAGGTAATCACTAAATACTACATTCATCATGTTCATGAAGATTGTTGGAGGATTAGTGAGTCTTAAGGGCATTACTAGGAATTCATATTGCCCATATCGTGTACGAAATGAAGTCTTCGGGATATCCTCCTTCTTGAACATTAAATGATAATATCCCGACCAAATGTACAACTTGGAGAAGTATTTTCCTCCACATAGCTAATCAAATTATTCATCAATTAATGAAAGAGGATACTTGTTCTTTATCATGTTTTTTTGATCTCATCATAATTGATTCAAATGAACATTTACCCATCCATCAACTTGATGAAGAGGACCGGTGCACCCAATGGTGAAGAACATGGGTATATAAACACTTTATCCAGATTCTCCTTTAGTTGTTTATTTGGATCCTCAAGCACCACAAAATATATTCTATACAGAGTCTTGGATATTAGAAACACCCCAGATATAATATCAATTAGGAATTCAACATCTCTTCTAGGAGGAAGACTAGTCAATTCTTTATGGAATACATCAGTGAATTCCCTTTCAATAGGCATGTATTCAATAATATTGTCTTCCTTAGAATCAATCATCTGAGAAAAAAATTCATTTTCATAGGGTAGTAATATCCACGCTTGAAATGATGGTTCTAAAGAAGATTTATCCCCCTCCTTACACTTTTAGAGAATCGGGTGTTGATTCACCATATGGAGAGTGATTTACCTCCCACCGCAATTTATGTTGGCTATATATATGGAAATCCAACCCATGCTAAGAATCTTATAAAATTCGCCTAGAGGGAGTATGACGAGGTTCATGAGGAATTTCAATCCAAAATTTATGTCATGGGAGGAGTTATATTCATGGGATGCAATGATTTCCCCATTTTCCATTCTCACTGACAACATTACTTCCATTATTTCTGGTGGTTTTGGAATTTTTCTTATAATATTTTGGGATATAAAAAATGTGTGGAACTTGAATCAAAAAGTATGTTTTGTATTATAGAATGAGTAACTAGAGTACCTATCACCAATTCGTTGTTGATATTCCCATAGGTGGTAGTGATGGAAAAATATTGCCCTTGCAGCCTTGGAGATTTTTGGTTGCCTCTAAAAACCATTGTCTTTGGACAGGGGTTTGGAAAGTGACCTGGTTATTTGTAGATTAAGAAACGAACAATGCATTGAGGTTTGAATGGATAATTCCACTACTCTATCATGGCTGAGGTTTTTTCTTGTCCACAGTTAATGTGTAGGTTCCCTTCTCTTCCACAACTAAAGCATTTCCTCGTCCCCTTTAGGAAATTTCTAATGTACTTTTTTCCTCTCATTTGGCTAGCGGGGTGATGGATTTTCTTAGCACTGTTGGATTTATCCATCAAACATATAGAATTAAAGTTCACCTTATTCTTTTTATCCCCATGATACCCTTGAGATTCTTCGATTTCCATTTTGACTTCGAGGTCACGTCAAACAATTTCCACATAGCTCTTGATGTCACAGATCGCTAGGGATTTATATAGGTTAGGTTTTATCCCACCATAGAAGTAGTCAACCTTGCATTAGGGCATATCAAAAAAGTCGAAGACATATCCTCCAAGCCTTATGAATTTTTCATCATATGCTCTGATGGATTCATGATCTTTTTTCTTGAGGGAAAGGAAGTCCCATTACATCTTAATTCGGAGGTTATAATGAGAATATTTATCAAAAAATAATTTTCTAGAAATCCTTCCATTGCAATTCATCGATCTCCACCTCAGGATTTGTATTTTTGAACAATTTCCACCATTGATCAACATCACGCACCATATGATAAATAGAGATAATAAACTTCTCTTTTTTGGAACATTGAAGGATGAAGAAGACCTTTTCAATAGAGTTTTTCCATTGATCGTCAATTAATAGATCAGATTATCCATTAAATATAGGATGACTTTGTCTCGTGATGCTCTCGATTGTGACTTGTTCTTTATTGGGGTGGGGGGTTGAACATTCTTCTGGATCAATGTTTCTAATCAAAACATGAGCTAACTAAAATAGTATCATGACAATGTTCGTGATTCCCACTCCAATGGGATTGGGTATCTCATTAGAATAGTAATCACATTGATCTTCTAATCAGTTGTTAGCCCGAATCCAGTTATGAAAAATCATTGGATTGATTAAAAAGAATGTTACGGTTAACACATAAAGGGAAATTCAATTTAAAAAATAGTTGAATTATAAATTAATTTATTTCCATGACATACGAATATATAGGCATTAATCTATGTTATCCATGATCTACTTCCTAACATATATTCTTTGGGGAATGTTTTATTCCCATAATTATGGTTCATACTCTGATTATAAATTTACTAAAGCATAACCCCCAGGAGTGTCGTAACCATGAGTGTATTAAGGCCCATTTTCATCCATCAGTTCCCGTTCAACTCTAGCCAAAGTAGTGTTTTCGGGTTTACCCCTAGATACATATGATCCAGAGTGGCCTCTTCCTACTTGTATCTAGACAGGGTTATATTTTCTTGATAATACACTCACTAAATACTCACCAAAATTTAGGTATGTTTATATCATACTTTTTCATATCCCTAAGGATTTCACTAGGTTTTTCTAATCCTAATCCCAAAATAACTAAACCTCCCTTTGATACCAACTATAAAATCCCTTCAATTTATTTCACACATAAACATAAGTTATTTCATAAACTTTCACATAAGACAATTATAATAAATGAGTGGTCTAGTGTCTTGGGAAATTAGTAATATTACATAACAACTTATAACATAAAACACATCATCTTTATTGAAAACTTCTTTTACATGACGACAAAATTATTTCGTACTTAGAATTTCATGGTATAATATGAGGACATGAGTAAGAAAAGGGTGAGCTATAAAGACTAGTAAGGGTGTAAACAATGAATAACATGAAGAATACAGTACATGTCTAGCCATTGGAATATCAATGGATCATACGTGAAATATGAACATAAAGTCATGATATAGCATAGTTATCATAACATGGAAATGTGGAAACAACATTTAACATTGTATTAGCATAAGAAAAAGATCATTGCACATGGATCACGATTATAATCTAATTGTAGATGAATTATCAAGATTATACCCTCATTGAACAAGACGTATCATGATACTATTATGAAAGAATTGGACTTCTATCTTGGTGCACCCTTATAAATCATTACATTTCATGCTTAAGTGTGTCACATGGATTATATAACATGGATTCAGTAAACATAATTATTTATTCCTAGATAAATAAATGTGGAATTCATACCAAAAACTATATAATAAATAAGTAAAAGTGAATAAAGGTGAATACCCTTGACATAGAAATGGAAATGGTATTCACTACATAATGACTTTGGCTTGGAAAATCGTGGTGCAATTTCGGCAGCATAATGACGTGACATAAGAATTCCAAAAAATTGATGATGAGACAGAAAGGGGTGTCTCATCATATATACATGAAATATATAGAAATGGGGTCATATTGATACACTTCCCAACATATGTAATGGAATTTAGATTCATAAAACAAAATAATTGATTGAATATAAATGAGGAGAGAGAAATCGCTAACACAATTTCGGCATGGTAACAGGTTTCATGGGTATAATTAATGAGAGACAAAGGGGCCTCTCATCATTAAAACACAAGGTGGGATATATAGGGGAGGTGAAAAATAATATCCAAAATTTTGTAATTGAAAAGACAAGGGTATAGAAACATAATTAAACATGGAAAAATTGAGAGAGGAAGAAATCTCATATGTGGAAGTGTGAACCAAAAGGCCTGGGAGGGGCTTGAAAGAGGCTTATTAAGATCTTAGGGTGCCTTGGGAGGTTTTTAGAGAGAGGAAGTAATTTTAGGGTAGTGATCCAGGTTTTTTGAATCAATAGAAGTGGGATATTTGGTGGGTTAATATAAGGAAAGAGAGAGAATTATTTATTATTTAGGTTTTGAACACTACACATTAAACTAATCAAAACCACAAAACAACCCACAATTTTTCCAAAGTTTATTCTAAAGGGGAATGGAAAACATTATTTTTATGGTAAAATGGCCAAGATTATTAAAATATTAGCCTCTCTTATGTGTAAGTGAGTGACACTCTCAAATAAATCATTTTAAAAAGATAAAATGTTTTATAATTCTTGAAGGGTCTACTAAGGCACCATAAAAGTAATCAAACAAGTCTAAAATCAGTTTTTTAAATGTAAAAAATATATTTTCTGAAAATAACTATTAATTTTTTTTATTATATCACTATTAGATCATTATTATTTCATAAAACACATTATATATTTAAAAGGTATTTAATTTTTACCCAAATATTCGACTGTCTTATTAATTTGTGAATTTTCATTTTTAAAATAAAAACCAACGTTAATAAAAAATACATTCGTTTTGACAAAAATGACTTTCAAACCTTAATTAAAATTATAATTTTATTCACAAAAATTATACTATAAATTATATTTAATAAATATTAATTTATTAATAATATTTATCAAAATAATATTTAATTAAAAAACCCATTAATTCATCAAAATAGATTTCTTAATTTAATATTATTTAAAAAATACTATGTGTAGTTTAAAAAATATTTACAAACTAAAAATAATAAAATAAATGTAAATTATTTATTCTATTAAAAAATAATTCACATAATCATAGTGCTAGTGTCTTGTTACATAATCCCTTATAACTCCCACATGCGACCAAAGGGTATGGTGTGCGATGGGTATATACTATTGGGGTCACTCGGATAACACCTCTTGAGCCCTAATGTATATTAACATCAACTTATCTCATAGGTGGTTTTATTCAAGCTTAACATATTGAATCTCAAATTGGGCTTGTTCAAAATAAAGTCCATGTGACGCTACCACCTTTTCGTGCCCCAAAAAATGGGCTTCATATGGAGTAATTCTACTCAATTAGGCCATCACTGCCTTTATCAGAGTAAATTGGATTTGTTAAAGCAATATATTTATACTAATCATGTGATCATTGTTTAATGTCTATATTATAAACGATAATAATTTTTAAATGAATTTTAAAATCCAAAAACATAAAATCAAAGAAGTTCATATGTTTTATATAACCAGTTTACATAATAATACATTTAATCAGATCCAGAGGAATTTTCATTAGTAAAAGTTTTGGTCATTATAATATATAATAATATGATCTTAAGTTAGTATAATAGTAAAATTATATTTATTTTAAAGTATGTTTTAATGTGTATGAAAAAAATCCAGACATAAGGTAACTATATTTCAAGTGTCACATTTATTTCTGTGAGACATAAGCCATTTTAAATACTCAATTCTTCTGTGTTGTGTATATACATCCCTGTGAAATCTTATATCATTAATTACATTTATTTATGTTTTTTAAAAGTTTAAATGTATTTTATTATTTTATGTATCTCATGATTCAAAAGTTACTCATGTGTTAAGGGATTTTCATCAGTCTTTTTACTTTTGTAAGACACAGGCATTATTAACTTCCACTTTCTTCCATGTGGTGTGTATACATATCATGATGGTAGTTTATGATGATTTACCTGAAAAATATTGGGTTTCATATATCCATTTTATGATATATATTTAATGGGATTTATGGTTCAAAAGGTAACTACTTGGTATGAGAATTGTGGTTCAATTTTCCTTCTTTGAGACCCCTTATTTAATGGACCTATATTATTTTACGGGGTGTATATACTACACCTTCGACAAGTTATATAATGAAAATACATATTTTAATGACATTTTATCCTTCATGTAATGTAATTATTTCATTAGAATTTTTATTCAATGTTACCAAAGTGGAAGGAGTTTATTTCTACAATCTAATCATTTTTAAGGATTGTTTATGATTATGCTTGCATTGATGAAATATTGTGATACATCTCTCTAGAATTATCATGTATTTTATTATCATGTGATTATTCACGATTTAATCATTTAGGGTTAATATTTATTCCACTCTCTAGTATTTAAGTTAATTAAGACAGTTTTTTTAATAAAACCTGCCATTATTTCTCTCTTCAGTCGAAAATCTATTTTATTCAAAAACAAAATTTACTAAAAACATTATAAAAATTATTTTTAAATTATATTTTTTAATCATTTTCAAGTAAAATATAGTTTTATAAAAAATATGTTCTATAATGTGTTTAAAATGGGTTTCAATGATTTCCTTATAAGTTTTCAAGGTTATTTATAATGAAAAATGTTTCCAAAATTTTTTATGTTTCAAAAATAAATATCCAATATGGTAAGGTTATGTTTATAACGAAATGTTTTAATGAATTTTTTAAAAAATATTTTATAATTTTTTATTTAGATATTTTAAATTAATGGATTTTCAAAATGTTAATGTTTTAAAAATTGATTTTCTTCGAAACATTATTTTCCTTAATAAATGTTCCTAATTCTCTTTTAATGACAATATTCAAAAAATATTTCACCCTTTGATATAGTTTATGATATAATGGGGATACGATCAAAGGTAACCATTGTTATTATTTATTTTAATGGGTCATATTTGTGATGAAAATATTTTTATGAAATATTTTTCTCTTCTATAAGTTACATTCTTATGAAACTCACTTCTTTTCATAGGCTAGGATATGATAAAATGATTATGAAACCAGTCTTTTTTCAACAAGTTAAGATATTATGAAATGTTTAGGGTACAAATTTAAATTCATGAGTTATTATATAATGAATTTTTATTATCTTGTGGTGTACATAAGTATAATTTCTCTACGTGGTGGGTGGGAACTATATCTCCCTCCAATGCATTGGTTAATGATTTATATTTGATAAGATAATGATGGGAAGCTACTCGATGGTATTGATACACAATGGGATGAAGGATTAACATAATAAAATATGGAAATTAGGGTTACCTAATCCACTATGGGAAGATTTTGTAACTTGATACACTATATGGAAAGGGTTGTTCCTAGGGATGTTGTTGTCTTCCACCTAGTAGGTGTGGACCCTATTAAGTACCCTGATTTGTTTTAGAAATTTTCCTTTAATTTTATGGAATGGTTTTATATTATTATTTGTAATCCACAAATTCCATATATAATTCCAATTTTATGCTTACATGACTCACGTTTAGTGATTTTATTATGATTCATTTCTTTTGAACAGTTAATCAGTATACCATGATTCATCTTAATTATATTTGATATGCTAGGTATGATTTTATAATTCTAGGATCATGTTGTCAAAACCTTATAATTATGTCATGACTATGAATATTTCATGTTTTTCATTACTGAGAATTTGATCTCCCCCTTAATTATGTTTCCTTTCCCAAGTTATGATGAATGTTTTTAAGGAATATATCTAATAATCAATGTAATAAGGAAGAATGAAAGTTTTAAATAAGTATTTATGTTTATTTAGGTTATTAACATGTTTTTTGAGAATATATGATGATGGTATTCACATGTTTGGAATGTGAAAAATAGGATATTTTTATGATATATGTAGGATAAATGTTAATCTTGTTTGGAGAAATATATTATCTTTATTTCAAATTTTTTTGTAATCTCATATTTCATAATGGATAAAAGGTTTAAAAATTTATGAAATGTTTTATATGGAGAATTTAATGTATTTTTATATATTAGTGTATTATGTCACCAAAAAATAATATATATAGATTTTTAGACATATGGAACACATTTTATATGATAATTAAGGATTAAAATAATAAATTATCATTCTATTATGGATATCAAGATCTGTTAGTGCTTTAAGAATGATATATTAACATTCTGTTTTTAGAGTAAGATTTAATGTGGATATTGATCAAGGCACAACCAAAGGGTAAGATGGTTCATGTGAAATAAAATAAAATCAAGTAGTTATATATTCTTATTAAAATTATTCATATTTAGGAAAAGTACTTGGACAAAAACTATTACCCTAGGATCTTAGTTTCCAAAGAATAAAATAATCCCTTAGATCATCTCATATTTTTTGTATTGTGATGATTTACATTCTCTGGATCACCCAATTTCTTATGATCAGTGATCTTTATCACCATCTATAAATATTCATGATTTCATTCTATTTACACATATTCAGGTTCCACCTATGTTCTTTTATGTGGATAACTATTTATGTGCTACCTTGGGTAACCATTATTTTTTGAACATTATCTTTTTAATGTTCATTTTATAATTCAAGTTTACTATGTGGTTTTCCAATGAAGGAAACTTCTAGTATTAAATAATTTATGAAATTGTGAATTTTTAGGGTGAATTTAATTTTATGGTGTGTAGCATGTAACACCCATAATTTTATTGAATTAGTTTTTAAAAAAAAATTACAACTCTTTACTAGATTTCATTTCACGCTAAAAAAAGTTTTTCTTGCCTTATACACACTACCATGTTAATAATTAACTACAATAATCACTTATATTATCTTGGGGTACATCAAACTATATGTTTGTTATGTGTTACATGTAGTGTCGAGTCCCTTCAATTGCTAGTAGTTCACACAATGCCGAGTTTAACAAACTACAATATACAATTAATATTATTATAAAAATATAATTATATTTATCACATGGCCTTTGGAATGGTGGTTATGAAAAGGATTAAAAAAATTATGAATATATGGTATAAACATGTCTATAAAATTAATTATTTGGTTATAAATTAATTAGAAATTAGAAAAACCAACTAAATATAAATTATGTATTTTTTTAAAAAAATTATTCCCACAAAGGTGTTGTAAATTAAAAATTTAAATAAATCCCAATTATTTGGGGATATTATTTAAATTTATAAATTAAAAAAATGCTTTTACACTCATATAATATGTTTTATATGAATTAGAAAAAAATCCATTTTTCATCATAAAAAGATGTATTTTACTACAAGATTGTTTTGGTTAATTTTAATAAGGAAATTTTTTTAAAAATAATTTTTGATAGTTTAATATCTTTTATATAAAAAATAATCTTAATTTTTTAAATAATGATGCTAGAATTATCTTAGTGTGAATTTTGTTTTTCTTAAATATTTCATTTTCTGATGAATAATGAAAAATAATGATTTTAATTGAAAACTTACTTTACATATTAATATTTAATAGAGATAAATTATATTTTATTTTCATTTAAAGTATATTTAGATAAACTGTAAATATATTAATCTAATTTTGGTCTTTTGAATCAATTTCACATTAAAATTGGATATACAATGATTTTAAACTTTTGAACATTTTTACATTAAAAACCCTTTGTCACTTTATGTTTGCAAGATTAATATTAAATTAATTTAGACTAATTATATCTATTGAATTTCAAAAAATGGATTCCATATTTTTTATAACCATAATTTATACTTTATTTTAATGTCAAATTAATTTTTGACCGAAAAATTGAGTGAAATAAATTAAAATTAGTTATCACGATTAAGGTTAGAATGAGATTACATAGTGGTTAAACATTAATCTTAAGGTGCCAAATATCCTATAAAATTTTCTAAAAATTATTGGATGGAATTATACAAAACAAAATGACCTTATTCTTTATTTATATGAGTTAATTGTAAACCTATTTAATGAAAGTGGCCTAGTAATATGAAAAGTTAAATGAAAAAACATTTACCTTTATTCCTTTTATTTTCTATATAGCTTCCGGGATAGTGAAAACTATATAGGTTTGGTTATAAATAATACATAGAAATATAAAATATTTTTTTATTATAATAATTTATATTTAATTTTTACAGATTATATAACTACATTAAATGTCAAATGAAAAACAACACATGGATTATTTAGTTATTAATAAAATAAAATAAATGATACTAAAAATATTAAAAGTGTGGTAAATAGAATGTATTTCTGGGTTAAATTATTCTTTTAGAAGAATATATCAAGATAAAAATTAATGAAGATAAAATATTTTAATTTCATTATGGTATTTATCTTTTTAAAATTTAATTAAATATATATTTTCAATATTGATATTAATGTTGTTTTATAAAAAATGACATTTTATTAAATGATAAAAAATTAATAAAAATCCTATATTCTCTAAATGCATTTTTTAATAATAATAAGTATCAATGATGTTCTATATATAGACCAATTGAACTTTTATAATAAGCATATTGACCCCAAAATAATAAAAATATTGTTATCCCGATTAGGGATAAATGAGTATTTTTTTCACATTGCATGTGCTTTTATTATATTTAATCACCAACACTCATGGGAATATTATTTTATAACTTGGTTTTAATATTTTAAATCAGAATTCAAGAACATTATAATAATTCTCAATTAAAATTAGTCTTAAATGAGTAATTAATTTGGTTATAAAAAAAGTGACCTTAATAGAAAACAAAATGAAATAAATGAGGATATTAAAGAGTTAAGGAATATAATGATTAAGAAAAAGTAATTTCAATTATGTGTTATCAGTTTGAAGTGAAAATACCTCCACTCCAATTAAATTTTTTTCATTTTGTACGCACATGATGTAAGGGGGCCTCCGATCAGTGTTTACCTTTTGGTATTTACAAGAATTACACTACTCCTCCACTATAGAAGGGAAGTAAACCCCTTACTTATTCAAAACTATAATGAATTTTGGATCATCAAAACCCAACCAATATCATCTCTCAAAATCCATCCTCTCATCCAATAATCCTTTGGTTTAGAAAAAATGAAACCATGTATGTTCTTTGCAGCAAACAAAAAGGAGTTACCCGAAAAAGAGGTAACATTATTCAACAAGAACTTTTGTTTTATTTCATTATCCACCCCTTTCATTATTTTTATATAATTATTAAATAATAACCTACGTATCATAAATATAATGAGATATTATTATGTTTATTTTACATCCTAAAACATTACATACTCCAATCAAATGGGATTCAGAATCTTCATTCATATGTACAGTAGAGTACCCCCTCACGAACTGATGTCATTCGTTCTCCCATTAACACCTATCAAGGTTAGATATAATGATGTATTTATAGTTTATATATATAATATACATGATGTATTTATTCTTTATGAATTATTATATAACACACAACATCATGTTTTCCTATTTTTGGGAATATGGTAACATCATTTTTGGATTTGTGGACTACAACATCCTTAGAGTGATGTGATTAATTCATTATTTACATGGAATTTATTGGAGATGAGTTTTAATTCAAAGTATGATTAAAAATGGAAATATTATTCATGTGTACATATGGCCTTTCACCTCCATGAGTGGTGTATTATATTTCAAATTTCTATCATTTATAGATTATTAATAATATATATATACTGAAAATATATGATACTAATATCATGGTTTGATTATTGAAATGTAGAAATCATGATCAAATCAAGGGAACCAAAAATATTAAATGAAAACATATATGAAAAGCATAACAGTTATTGGAAAAAAATATAAATTCAAAATGGAATATTTAATAAATATATAATATAAAGTCACAATAAAAAAATATATGGTATGATATATAATAATATGGTTCTATGGTAGATTTAAAGTAAATTTATATTTATTTTAATGGAGGTTTTAATGTGTATGGAAAACTTCATAACTTTAGATAAGGGGACTTCTGGTCTCAAATTTATTTTTATGAGACTTATGTGGTATTCACTACATGTTTCTTTTTGGAGTGTATTTAATTCACTATGACATATTTTATCATTAATTACATTTATTTCATGTTATTAAAAGTTTCAACTTATGTTATTCTTTTATGTATCTCATGATTCAAAATTTAATCATATATTAAGGTATTTCTATTAAACATTTTAATTTTGTGAGAAACATTCTATATTCACCCCCTATTTATTCTATATGGTGTATATACTACAAATAAATTTAGATTAAGATGATTAAAATGTAAAATATTTGGCTTTGAATATCTGTTTGATGATATATCTTTCATGGGGTTTATAGATGTAAAGTTAACAAATTGGTTAGTGAATTATTTGTCAATTTTCTTTCTTTGAGACACATTATTCTTTGCCCTTATATTATTATACGAGGGGTAAATATTGCACCCAATAAATTTTTTATCATGAATATACATCTTCTCATGATATTTTATGCTTTAGGTAATGTTATTATTTCCATTGTATTTTTATTAAATGTTACCAATGTTGAAAGAGTTTATTTCTGCAATCTCATAATTATTCTAGATTGTTTATGTTTATGCTTGCATTGATTAAATATTATGATACATATCTCAATAATTCATGTGATGTTTTTTCACATATGGTTATTCAAGATATCATCACGCAATGGTTCCATTTTTCCTCTTTATGTTTCTTTTCTTAATTAACAAAGGATTTTTATGAAAATTCGGCCATATTTCTCTCCTCAGTTGGAAATATCTTTTTTTAACCATCTTTTCTAAAAACGTTTTAAAAATGTTTTTAAAAGATTTTTTATGTTCATTTTCATGGTAAATAATTTTTTGAAAGAATATTTCTTTAAAAAGTATTTAAAATGGTTTTCAAGGATTATTTTATATGTTTTTAAGATTATTTTTAATGAAACAATTTTCCAAAATTTTTTATATTTCAAAAATAATTTTCCAATGTGATAAGGTTATTTTTATAAAAAAACTTAAATTATTTTTAAAAGGCTATTAAATACTTTTTGAAAATTTATTTTCAATTAAATGGATTTTAGAAATTTTGATGTTTTAAAGTGTGATTTTCAATGTAATACTATTATCCTTAATAAACTCTCCAATTGATCTTTTAAAACCATTATACATCTAATATTTCATCCTTTGATATATTTTATAACTTAAATGGGATATTCTCTAAGGTCACTATTTTAATTCACTATTTGAATGGTTAATATTAATAATGAAATGTTTTTATAAAATATATTTCTCTTCCATGAGTTATATTCTTATGAAACTTTTTTCTTTTAACATGTACTTATATGATGAAATTATTAATAAACCTATCTCTTTTCAAAATGTTATGATATTTAAAAATGGTTATGATACACATTTCATTAAATGAGTTCTGATATGATTAATTTTTATGGTATTTTGGATTACATATATATGATTTCATTATGTGATTGGTGGGACCAATATCTCCATCTAATGCATTGGGTATTGATTTATATCTCATGTGGTAATTATGGGTAACAACATGATGGATTTAATCTACTATGGGGATATAGTTTAGCCTAATCCATTATAAAGATAAGGGAATCCTAATCCTCCATGGGAATAAGGTATAACCAGATCTGCTATAAGGAAAGTATTGTGGATTAGGATGGTGTTGTGTTCCACTCAGTAGTTATAGCCACCATTATGTGCTCTATATATGTTTTGGAAATGAGCCTTGACTTATAGGGAAAGATTTTATATTCTTTTTTTCAGCCACAAATTTCATGTCTAATTCTAGTGTTATGCTCACATGAATCTGGTTATATTATTTCTTTATGGTTCATGTCTTATGAATTTATAATATTTATGATATGATTCATGTATATGATATTTGATATGTAGTGTTTGATTTTACAATTCTATGATCATGTTCTCAAACCCTTATGTTTAATAATTGATTACATATCTTCGTGTTTAGCCTTTTTGAGAAATTTATGTCACCCTTTCTTAGGTATCCTTTCCCCATGTAATGATGAAATGTTTTAGGTATGATATTCATTTACACAGTACTTATGGTTAATGCAGATACCCAAGTTCTCCCAATAAGACGTTGGAATATTTCAACATATATTTCCAAAGTTAGGTTCTGATATGGTGTTAAATTACAAGGTCAGATGTGCCCAGAATAAATTATAAAAATATTAAGTATATTTAAGACTATGCACATGACAAAAATGAGATATATATTAAATGGTAAAATATATACAAAATCTAAATCCACGGTTTAGTTCGGAATGTGGCATTTATCCTAGGTGAGGTGTACCTTTTTTATGTGTAGGATTCTTAGGGAATATTCTTCTGAAGTCATTTTTATAAATTAATAAATTAAAATAATTAATCTATTCTGGGTGTGAGATCAAAATACTTCTGAAAGAAGATTCAGAATGAAAATCTAAGAGCACATTTGAGTACGTAGTGTAGTGTTTTCCCTTGGGGTGACCTTAGTTGAGAGGGAATTGGAGATTCAGATCCTGGGACTGCTATTAATTTTTATATAAATAAGTGATTGAGGAAATGAGTAGGGGTCTGTCTCATTTCCTCTCAGTCAAGGGTGAATTTCCACTCTCCCTTCTGATGGTGATTCGATGACTGTTCATCATTAGATTGCAACGAAACTTTAGGAACTGGCATATCAGAGGAAAAAAAAGACAATGGCGGAACCAAAAATCAAGGTTCGATTCCTATTTGGGATTCCATAGCTCCATATTTATGATTTTGTAGAAATTTTCAACCTTTGATCAAATTCACTTCACTGAAACCATTTATAGATTTTAAAACTAACAAAGTCCATTTTCTGATTGAATTTTCAGTCTCCTATTTTTCACAATCTTCACATTCTTAATCCCCCAACTTTTTGACCCATCAATTATTCTATGAAATGTGGGTTAGGGAATATTTTTGAAAATATCTCAACCTAAGTTGTTCTTATCAATGCTTGGATTATAGTTTCAGACATCAGAGGAGGTGTAATATTGATAAAAAGATCTGAAAAAATCTCATCTCCCCAAAATGGTGACGATATTTCGAGAAAAGACCACCATAGTGTAGATCAAGATCTGAAGTTCACATATCTAGTATCGGTTCTATTTTTTAAAAAACAGAGTGTTTCTGGTGTTCCACAGAAGATTGGTGGTGCGCGAGTTTCAGCAAGGATTGCTCCGGAAAGATAACGGTGTAGTGGAGCCTTGCATAGAAGCACGCGGTCACAGTAGGGGTCGTAGGGAGTGAGACAGAGTGGGTAGAAGCTAGTGGGTCCATCGGTTAGGATCACGGGTCGGCTGAATGAGCCAGACCGGCCGGTCCTGGTGTTCTAGGATGAGGTTTTTGTTTTATTAAAAATCTTGTAACATGGTATTCAAAGGACTTTTCATGTACTATCTGTGGAAACATGACCCTTGCATCAAGGAGAACCTTTTGAGGCCTCTTTGAGGATTTTTTCTTATGGGATCAATGCTTAGTAACATGAAATGCCCAATTATAAAAATAATAATAGAATAATTTTTATTCGGGAAACATGTATATGATCATACATCTTATAATGATGTCTAATTGATGCACCCAGAAAGTCTTTGTGACCCTAGAGATTAAGAGGAATTTTCAATACTAATTTTGGGTTCTTGAATTGAAAGAATAGTACGGGACCCATGAAAATTGTTTTTGGTGTTGGTGGTGAATTGGAGCTTCTTCACCAGGTGCCCATTTGGGATGAATGAGTAGTCATTTCCATGTGTTTTTTTGACAGGATCGCAAATGTGGGTTCTATTTGCCTTGTTCTTGGATTGAGGCCTAGGCCTCATAATCCAATGTTCACATGCGACGTGGGGGGGTTGTAGCCTTTCCTCGAAATTTCTAATTTGGGTGAATGAATAGTCAATCTTATGCACTTTTTCCAAAGGATCAAAACTATGTGTGTTTTTTGGTTACCTAGGGCCATTTAAAGATGTATATTGAGGGAAATGATGTTTTTTCCCTTCAGACCAGTGGCGAGTGTAAAGCACTCATCTTCGCATTTGGGGTTACAGATACCATGTTCTCTAAGAGTACAGGAGAATTCCTATGGGGGACTTTTGAATTAGTATAACACTTGAGCATGGCTGGGTACACGCCCAGGTGATGAGGCAGGGCCACAAATCGTGTGGGCCCCAAATGATTCATGTACCACACTAAAATTCTTCTCTCTCATATTTACTTATTTTGGACTCATATTTTGGCCTACGAGTAGCATGTTCTAAGTGTTTGTTTGTGGAATGTGATGGATCCCTCTGTAGTTACTCTTGAGTAATGATGTGAGATCTTACGGATGAGACACCTATTCAGGAGACATCCATCGATAGTAGTGATTAGTCACTAACACATGAGTGCCTTCCAAGAGGGACCCTCCAGCTGGTCTGGACAAGGTTCCTCGATGACACTAGATTGGAACCCTCTATCTGAGATAGGCATGGTACCTCAACCATTTTATGAGTGGAACCCTCCAGCCATGCTGGGCATGGTTTCTCAAGCCTTTTTCATGTGGCAACCTCTAGCAGGGATGGGTATGGGTCCTCGATTAATCTATAGTGGGACCCTCTAGTCAAGCATGGCATGGTTCCTCAGCCCTTTTTTTGAGTGGAACCCTCCAGTTGGGATGGGCATGTGTCCTCAATTATGTTAGAGTAGAACTCTCTAACCGGGATTGTCATGGGTCCTCAACTTTGAGATGAACTTCTTTTCATTAATCTATAACGAGTAATGTTTTGACATAACCATGAAGTAATGAGTTAAAGGATAGATTTACCCACCAAGATGCATCTGAGTGACATGACCAAAAATTGTGAGGGTGAGAAAGTGCTTCCCAAATAGTATAGTATCATGGTGTTGTGATTGGGCCCCTTTTTCTTGTAGTTCAGTGCATATGGTCATAATTTTGGGTATCGATGATGGATTCTTCTAGGGTTGTTGGTGAATAATTACCTAGGCTAAGCAGTGAGATGGAGATCCCTATACTCTATCATTTTTTTTCTTGTTTGATCATTAATATAAATAATATTAGATTACACGCTCCTTGGGTTTTGGTTACTCTCCTTATAGGAGATCCGAAGACTCACTAGGTATTCCACAAGCTTCATGTGTCTAGATTCAGGTGGTTGGGATAGTATACTCTCAAACTAAAGGTAGTAATGAATCCATGAAAAGTTCATCTTATCACTATTTATACCTCCTTTTTTTGATGAGATTATTTTTCTTTATTGTTGAGTTGAGTTTTACACTATTTTACTACACCCTATTATATTCAATGATCCCCTCCTCAATACAACTTTTGATGCTCCCTTGAGCCTTTGGGACATCCTACTATGTTTTTTAGACTCACCCCTACATGAAATTTTTCCTCACATGGTGTTCCCATGCAGACGATGGACATGTTTATTATCAGTTCAGAGGAGCATAGAGATATAGGGGTTCTTGGACCACATGTTGTGGTTGTAGCTTATGATCCATGAGTGGGGATCTATCAGCTATTTTACATTTCAACCTATTGTTGGGATATGGAACCTTTATTTTTGGGAATGTATTTTCCTCTTTCACATTCTATTTAATTTTTTGTATTTGTTTTGGTTAGAGGTTTATGGATGTTTGTGGATTATTTATAGTATTTTTGTATCATGTTTTCTTTTCCCTCTATACTTTTTCAATGATTTGGTTGTTTGTGTGTACAGGTTCTAAGGAAAAGGCCTCCCTATGTTTGGTGTTCCTTCATTGGTAGTCTCCATCCCATTCCCTATAGAGGCTGTATTAGGGGGAAGTTGTGGATCAAGCCCCAACATGGGTCGGGTCGTGATAATATTGTATTATAGGTGGTTCGTTGCATGAAACATTTTCCCAGTCGTCCCATAAAAAGAAATTGGAAGGGTTTTGGAAAATAGTTTCAACATTTCATGAGAGTATCTCTTAGGCCATAGTGTACAGTGATGGATTGGCATCTAATGTAGCCTTTCCCAAGGACCATGTTTACTTTCTTTCTGACTCAGCATGTTAAGACATCTGTTGCTGGAGAATATTTATCATGCATCATATAGGATTGAGTGTTTGACTATTCTTATGGACTCATCTCCCTATAATTATTTATATATATGTGTGTGTGCGGGTGTGTGTGTGTGTGTGGGTGATCTTGACCACGATACTCCTGAATCAGACTCAGGATGTCTCGATGATGATAGCCAACCAGGATACCATCATCGGTTCATGATAGTGAAACCTTGAGAGATGAGGCCTCAGTTCCAGTTCCATCAAGTGATCCCCTTCCTTAAGGTGGTAAGGTAGCATCACCTCCACATGTTGAGTAGTAGTTAGTTCAAGAAGAGCATGTTGATGATGTGCATAGGTTGGGTGCACTTCACAAGTTCTGGTGCTAGAGACCATGATATTACCTAGTGATATAGACCCTCAGGTATGAGAGGTTTGGATAGAGTCCATGGTTTTCCTCTTCAGGATTGAATAGACAGTGATAGATCAGTTGGTGGATTTGGTATCTTGTCTATTCCACAAAGTTTCTAGATATTGGCGGAGTTCGGTACCTTGATATGTGTTAGTCAGATCTCACATGGGATGACTTCCAGCACCAATGCTGGGAGAAGTAATACCCCTCCATCTTATGCCCCATCCAAATTTGGGAGCTTTTGGAGATCCATCTGGGAGGGATGACAGTGACTGAGTATATGACTCAGTTTACATAACTTGCACACTACTCTCTAGACATGATCCATGATGGAAACATCAGGCACTGATGTTTGAGTAGGGTGTCTTTAGAGAGATATGTGATAGTGTAATACCCTTCTACCTTCCCACCTTTGTCGAGGTACTTGAGTGGGAACTATTGATATAGTGTTTTCTGTCAGGGGGTTCTAGAAGGCTAGTTTTGGAAGTTTGCGTGGCAGGGATGAGACAATTTCAGTAGTTAGAAAACATTAGTGTACATGGTCACAAAACTAGTGGTATTTCCATGATCAGACTCATGCACATGGTTGAGGACAATGTAAAGATCTGGGGAAGCCAAGGGAGGGTGGATGCTATACTTGTGATGAGAAAGGTCACATGGCATAGAACTGTCCGACTAGACATGATCAACTTTCCAGGTAGATAATTAATACACCACCACATCAAAGATAGTTTTGTGAGTAGGGATCTCCTAGGTAGGGACAATGTGGTCCCCAGGGAGGTCGTTCTGGAAAAAGATAAGGATAAATTTTGGTTGGGGGAAGATGTTATAAGGGCCTTCGACCCCCACCAAGTGGCCCAAGTCGAGTGCGAGGAGCTGGAATCTAGGGCCGCTGCCAGATGCATGTTATGTTTGTCTATGATTCTGCAACACACGTGATGATAAGACATACACTCTATGTCTCTTCTACCATTTTATGGTAGAAGTTGTTTGAAACATTGTGATTTACTCTTTTCTCACTGATTATTTTGTGGTTTTACAAGGGTAACACAGGGTGTCGATGTAACATTGGGTCTGTGTTGTTCAACGTTGCTTTAAATGCATGAGGAAGATGGATCTTTCCCCCATTGAGACACATTTTTGTGATGTGATAAAACCCATGATAGAAATTCATTTCCACCCAAATAAGATTGTATCAAGGTGTGGGGGATTAGTCCCTCTAACTTCTACATTCATGTATGAGTTGTGAAGTGCAGTGTTAGAGTATGTCCTGGATTTTCTACAGTATTTTTTTATGGTTGACCTCCTTTTTCATGAAATTCCACCATTTAGTGTAGCGAAGTATCTAGTTTGGGGTCACTCTCCTTAAAATGGAAGCGAAGACACATGGGTTATACCATGTGTTTTTCGTGTATATCTTCTTGAAATAGGATGATTTTACTCACTTGCTATGTTCATTGGAACCATTCATGCTCCACGTCAACCATGATAAAAAAAATTTCATTTACATTTCGAGGCAATGGAGACCCCATGAATATAACAAGGAAAATCATTATCTGGTGCTTGCAGTGGTAGTATTCACCCTGGAAATGAGGAGATGTTATCTTCTGGGAGAGTGCTTTGAGGTTCGTTCAGACCACCAGAGTCCCAGGTCTGTCTTCCCCTAGAGAGACCTGATCCTGAGGTGGTGATGTGGTTTGAATTTCCTTTTAGACTACGACTTCAAGACAGTCTATTCTACAAAAATAGGTAGCTTTGTAAAAGATTCCCTTAGCAGGATGTCTCATGCTCACCAAAGGGGGGATGTTCTGGAGCATTTAGCTTCCCCACAGCTAACCCTGGTGGTGCAAGAGGGTGTAGTTTTACCTAGTCATTGGGGTTGACTCCTACACTTCTGAAGTGTGTAAGATAGTCTCGGTTGTGAGACACTAACTGTGAGATCATACATTACTCTTGTATCCAAAGGATATGTTCCTGATGGATATTCTGAAGGAGTGAATCTCAAGATCTCATTTCAGGGGAGACCAATGTAACAGTTGTGGTATGTGAATTAAGTGATGTGAGAGTTCTACCTCACGCTTAGTTATAAATCCTAGTCTGTGGAAAATGTATATGGATATGTGGAATTTGTTGTGGGCTAGCATGAGATGATGAATAGGTGGGTTCATCTCATGATGCCTCCCATGTCCATAGGTGAAGGCTAAGCACTGAGTTCCAGAGGGATGTTGTACCCTCTTGAAATACCATATGGAGAATGGGAAATTATATCTAGGGACTTCTTCCCTGGGCTTTCTCAACAAGGAAAGGGCCAATACATCATCTCAGTTAAATTAGAATGACTCACGAAGCCATCATACACCCTCGCTCAAGGAGCAGATCTTGATATAGAGTTTTGGAAAGTTATACGTGTGAGAGATCATTCACCTTCATAGGGTACCCAATATGTTTGCCTACAATATTGACACCTGGTTTACATTACAATTGTGTAGGGGACCATAGGAGGTGTTTTGGAACCAATTGTCGATGGGTATAAGATTTTACCCTCAGACCGATGGGTAGACCCATAGTGCTATCTAGGTGTGCAAGGATATGTTAAGTGATTTTGTGTTGGTTTTTGGCTGAGGAGGTCAGTTACCCCCTGAGGTCCTTCAATCCATTCAATATCGTTCTAAGGGTTGGAGAGGTCATTTACCTCTATGACCTACCCTCATAGTTGGAAAAGACACATGATGTTTTCCACATGACATATTGGAGAAGATGCGTTCACGTTTTCCTATCCACGAAATTAACAAGAGCGAACCATATGGGGATAAACCATCCAATTGGTTTTAATGATGGGGTAGCATGAGAACATGATTGAGATTTCCTAGGAGTGGGAAATCCCAGAGCAGGCTTATTATCCCATGTTGTTTTCCCTAGTTTTTCTTTTTTCAGGACAAAAATAGTGAACTCGGATATGATGTAGGTACTCATTTTTGTCTTTAAAATAATTTGGAATATTTATATATATATTATCAGATCTTGGAGATAAGACGACATGTAATTATGAAGAATAGTGTGCCCAGAATAAATTATACAAAATATTAAGTATATTTACTACTATAAACATGATGGGAATGGGATATCTACCAACCAGTAACTTTGATCAAAAATCTGAGGCCACAATGGAGTCTAGAACATAGAGTTTACCATATTTGGGGTATGAATTCTGTGGTTGCAGGCTTCCTGTGGAAAATGAAATCAAACTCATTTTGTAAATTAATTAATTAAAATAATAAATTTATTATGGACAATATATTGAATAAATTATGAAAAAATATTTCGATTTGATATATGAGAGCACCATTGTGTTCGTAGTGCTTTGTTTTCCCTAGGGGTGGGATCAGGTGAGAGGGCGTGGGAGGTTCTGATCCCACGACCGGTGACTGATTCCTATAAATAAGAGCATAAAGAAATGAGTAGGGGTCTGTCTCATTTTTTTTAAGGAGTGGGAGAAGCTCCAAACTACCTTCTGATAGAAATTTGATGGCTACTCTTCGTTGGATCATGATGAAACATATGTTTCTGGTAGATCAGAGCGTAGTGAACACAATGACGGAACCAAAAATCAAGGTAGGATTCCTATTTCAGAATTTGAAGCTTCTGATTGGTGATTATGTTGTCAGTTTCTTCCTCAAATCATATTTTATACTTTGAAACCTTTAATCTATGTCCTAACAAATAATGACCATCGTCCGATTGAATTTCTAGTTTCCCTTTCATTGAGTTCTTCATTTTCTTCATACATAAACTTTTGGATCCATCAATTATATTATGAAACAAGGAGTGGGGCCTAGGTCTGCGAAGTTCTATACATGAGGAGTCTATATGTATGATCGGATTCGAGTTCCAGGCAGCAGAGGATGCACAATGGTTAGCGGATGATCTACACAATTTTTGTCACACCAAAACATTGATGATTATTCATGAAGAGACCACTATAGTGTAGATCGGTATCCATGGATCCTAGATCATGTCTGGAGTCATTTTTTGGACCACTAGAGGATTTCCAGTGGTCTACGAAAGCTAGTCAATTCATGGGTTCTAGTAAGGGTGACTCCGACAGGGTCACAGCGTGGTAGTGCTGCACGAGGTTGGGGTGGATGCCGACGAGAGAGAGGCGACTTGGGGTGCTGGGTGATAGTGCACCAAGTGGGGCCCTTTCATAAGCCAGAGGTTCTAGTGGTCTGAACTGCAGGATATCTGAATGAGCTTGACTACCCAGTTCTAGCCGGTCTGGGTAGATTGGGTCGAGGTTTCTATTTTATAAAAAACCATGTAACTTGAAATTCATGGGTCCTTTTAACGTTTCATTTTTTGAAGAACGACCCTTTCATCAAGGAAAAACTTTTTAGGAATATTTGAGAAATTTTGGTTTCAATATGGATTCTCTGTAACCCAAAAGTTCTAATTAAAATAGTAATAATAAATTTATTTTCATTCGGGAAACATATATCGGATTGTACGTCTTCATACGATGTTTTATTGATGCGACAACCAAGGCATTGTGACCCAAGAGATGATGCAGAAATTTCAAGACTACATTTAGGAGATTAAATAGAATGCTTGGTATGGACCCCATGAGGATCATTTTATGTGTGGCCAGTAAATTGGAGCTTCATCATCAGGTGTCCGTTTGAGACGCATGAGCCATCATTTTTGTGCATTTTTCTGAAAGGGTCACAACGGTGAAATTACTTTGGATTATTCTAAGATCAAGGCATGGGCTCCATAAAGCACCATTCAATTGTGATGTGGGGAATTGCAATATTTCTGCCAAATGACTTTTTGGGAGAATGAATAGTCAATAATTTGTGCTTTTTTTTCAAGGATCACGATGGCATGTTTTGTTTTGTTACCCGGGGTCATTTGAAAAGGTTTTTCATTGGGAATGATGTTTTTTCCATTTAGACTAGTGGTGAGTGTCGATCACTCATCTTCTCTTATTGGTCCTGAGATTCCATGTACTCAAGGAGTACATAATCATGCCTAGGGGTACATGCACACCATTTTAGTACCCGAGCGGGGCTTGGTGGCCGACCATACGATGAGGTGGGGCCAAACATCTGGTGGGACCCACATGCTCAATGTACCACACTAAAAAAAATTTCATGTCACATCTTCTTCTTTTGTGCTCAGATTTTGGCATACTAGTAGCCTATCAAGAGTCTTTCTCCACGTGGGATGTGATGGTACCATCTATAGTGTCTTCTAAGTTATGATGTGTGATTTGCCTCATGTGATGCCTATTCAAGTGGCGTATGATTATGGTAGTGATCAGGAACTGACATATCAGTGCCTTCTGAGTAGAACCCTCTAGCCAGGATGGGTATGGGTGTGTGATGACACCAAAGTGGAATCCTCCGTCCAAGCTGGGAATGGTCCCTTAAACCTTTTTCAAGTGGAACCCTCCAACAGAACTGGGTATGGGACATCAACCCTTTTAGAGTGGAACCCTCTTTCCAGGTTGGGTATGGATCCACGATAATTCTAGAGTGGAACCCTCTAGCTGAGTTGGACATGGTCCCTCAACCATTTTTATCGAGTGGAACCCTCCATCCGGGCTGGGTTTGTGTCCTTGATAATGTAGAGTGGATCCCTTTAGCTGAGCCAGGCTTGGGTCCTCAACATTGAGATGACCTTCTTAACATGATTAAGTGATGATGCATGTTTTGGGGTAACATTGGACTCATGTGTAAAAGGGGTTTTTTCCCCACTATGACACGTCCTGTTGATGTGACCTTAAACATTGAGGGTGATATAGTTCCTCCTAATGTGGATAGTATCATGGTGCTGTGACTGGACCCCTTTCTCTTGCAGTTCTTGACAGACTCTAGGGACATTGGTCATTGATGATGGCCACATCTAGGACTATTGGAAACTATTTACCTATGTTGATATGTGATATAGATATGCCCTTGCTCTTTAATTTTTATTTCTTGTTTGAGAATACATATAAATCATATTTTAGTACAAACTCTATTGGTTTTTGTTTCACTCCATCCAAGATAAGTGAAGATTTCCAGGGTATGCCACGTTCATTATGTGTTTAGCTTCTCCTGTTTGGATGAGTAGAATATCATACTAAAGGTAGAAAAGAATCAATTTTATGTTTATATTCTCCCCATTTCTACCTCCATGTGTTTGGACGAGTTTCCATAACTATCTTGTTGGGTTGAGTTGTACTCTCTATTAATGTAGCTCGTTCTATCCACTGATCCCCTCTTTTGTACACCTTTTTCTACTCCCTTGATCCTTTTGGGCATCCCACTATATATATTTATACTCACCCATGCTTGGGGTTTTCCCTTATATAGTGTTACCTTGAAGACAATGGGTAGGTTGATTGTGCCTTCAGAGGAGAATATGGATACAGGGTGCTTGGACCACATGTGGTGGTTGTAGAATGGGATCTTGGAGCTGGGATCACTCAACTATTTTACTTTTCCACCTATTTCTGGGTTGTGGCACCTTTCTGGTTGGGTGTTTATTTTTTCCCTTTCCCTTTCAATTTACATTTCTGTACTTGTTCTGGTCAGATTTTGATGCATGTTCGTGGTTTATTTATAGAATTTTTATATATTGTTTTGTTTCCATTTTCACATTTTCATGGAGTTTGGCGTGTGTGTTTATGTTCAGGTTCCTAGAAAAATCATCCTAGTTATCTCTACATTTGGCTATAGTCTACAGCCCTTGGACTATGGAGGCAGGCTTGGGGTAGTTTCTACTTGAGCCCCAACATGGGTTAGACTGTGATAATAATGATCTTTATAGGATATGTTTAAGATCATTCACTATGATATAATATTATTTTTCCATGTGTCTAATGACACTAAAGTCTTATAGTCCACAGGAATATAATTTTTTAATGTGTGTATAGTTCATCTAAAATGAAATAATATCTATTTCTATTAAACTTGGGTTTTTATATTAATTTGATTTAAAACCGTACTCATATACATGTTCATCAATACTCATAATACATAGTCATTTTCTACATAAATTTTTCCAATTTTTTTGATTAGTGTATATAGTTTTGATCATTTCTAGAAGATTCATAATAAATGTTTTTATTCATTATTATTCAAAATTTCCTTACCAAAATTTATTTAAATTTAATTTTTGGGACGATTTATAAAAATTAGTGATGTTTCAAATTCACTTATTTAGTATTTTTGACTTTATCCTTGAAGATGAAGTCGATGATAAGCATGTTTGGGTTATTATTGATGATTAAGGGGTATTTCATTAATTAATGAATTAATTATTGATATAATATCTAAAGAAACAAAATAAAATAATTATTTATACATTTTAAACATATAATGCTAGTAATTATGTTCACATATACATTCATGGTAAAAATTCAATGTATCATTCCAGTGGGTGGTTAAGCTAACCCAAACATGAACAAACCTTCATTTAATAAAAGAATAAAATGTTGTATTTTTTTAATATTATTATACAATAATAATAATGCGGTTATTTAGTGTTAATTTGTGAGATATATCATAACTATATGGAATTATCTGAATATGTAATGGATATAAAAATAATTAAGGATTTGAATAAAATATTATCTTTTTAGCACACTAATTTTAAGTGATTAAATAAACAATTATCATTTATTGATCCTATCATTAATATATTTTCCATTTATGAACCTTAATTATAACATAAAAATTATATTAATTCTTTAAAATAATCATTATATAAAATTTTGCGAGACGATAATGTAATATGAAACAAGTTGCATCTAAGAGGCACTGGTCTGCACAACACATAAACTATAGTTTTATTTTTTATTAATGGATTGGGTATATCGATAAATAATGATAATAGATATTATATACTTAAAATATCGTATAAAACTTATATATTATCATTATATTAGTGCCTCTGGATTAAATAGAAATAAAATATTTAATTAAAAGAATATATAGTGGATAATATTTTTTTTGGGGACTTGAATTTTCCCTAGAAGCCTCCTTGGAATTGAAGCAATAATGAAATCTAATGGAGACCAGAGTATTATTTTAGAATAGGATTATTATAGTGTAATGATTGAGGGTTTTTTATAACGGAACTTAATTATTGGAGTTCCTTTATGGGGTGGTAAGAAACCCCTTTTATAAGTGGAAAGAATCACATTTTTATTAATATTTTAACATAATATAATGTGATCACATGTTAAACACTTAATGTGGCTCCAAAAATAGGAAATAATTTATTGGATAAGATATAAGGTCTATAAAAACTCATAAATTAAATTATAGACACAATTTTATCGTTTTTCAATTCCATTTCTCTTTCAATTATCACTTTTACCATTTTGGATTTTTTTACATTGGTAACTTGTTTTCACCTAATGAAACTTAGTCGTTATGAAAAAAATAAAGTGATCCTTATTAGATAATTTATAACTAATGATTCCAAATTTTAAATATTTTTTTTCTAATTCCAATTATATATTTTTTATAAATTAACTTTTATATGTGAATTTTAAAATATGTTATTCAATTTTTGAGAAAAATATTTCATCATTTATAAAATTCCAATCTTGGGTTTGTAAAAAATATTCAATATTTCAAAATTTAAAAATTTTAATTATAAAATAAATATTATTAAAATGAAACATTTTTATAAATATATTCTATACAAATAAAGGAATAAAATTAAAATTATTAGGAAATTGGTATATTATGCTATTCACCTAAAGTATATTAAAAAAATACAAAATGTCATATAAATATAATATCATTATGAATGATTGAAAAATTAATTTTATTTATTAAAGTAAATTTTTAAATCTAACAAAATTTATGTTTTACAGTTATTTTTAAATAATGGGTTCAAAATTGAATATTTTGTGATTATTTAGGATAAAGTGTTTACCCACTACAATAATGTCCCAGGTAATGAAATAATCAACACCCTTGAATGTGTTAGGTTTATATCCACATATGATAAAATTTATGTGTTGAAATAAATTTATGAAAACCATTCAAGAGATAAATATGAAAATATAATGTCTACTTATATGTCTTAGGTGAAGACAGATTTTCCACAACTTTACCAAATTTTCCCTTTTGTTTATTATTAATGGAAGCTCTAAAAGAGGATTTTTTTAGTGGAACTAAAAAAACTCCAAGAGAGTTAGATAAAACTACCTGGATTGTATTTATATGTACAATAGAACTAGATTCCTCATCCCCAATACTGTAATGATGTCTCAATCCATTTATTTACCCTCTATTATAATATTCTAGAGATAAAATAGGTGAATGATCACCTTCTGACTCTTAAGAAGTCAAAAAAAGATTAATGTTGTTAATATTGATTCAAAGATATGTAAAACTAATCATGTGTCTTAAATTCTCCTAGGAATAACATTGAAAAAATTATTATATATTATTCACACTAAGATTCGTCGGTTTCAGTAGCCACTATTTATAAAAGATTTGACACTTGAGCAAGTATATTATTGCCTTCAGATCTAAGTGATAAACTTCCACCAATTCAGGATGAACAACATATGAGATTTTAGACTGGATGTTTGACCATCTAAACCCCTGTATCATAATTTCCTTTTCATAGAACACATCCTAAATTTTATCAATAAATTAGGTACTCCTCCATGAATATCAGCCCTCTATACTTTTGGGGAGGTGGATTTCGATGGCATGGATAGTAAATAGGGAACCATTCCCACCAAGGGGGTGGTGTCTAAGTGCTTGGAGTACTTTTCAGTTTTTTATAGAACTGGAGGCTTACTCTGTTAAATCCTATTATAAGGTATTCTGACCTCTCTCGATTTTCCAAGTTCTTCTTCACCTTAAATTTCCATTGGACCCCGGTACTAAGGAACATTGTCAAACAACTTCCCTATAGGGTATGATTAGATCTAGTTCTTAGTAATGTTGGTCACAAGTCCAATTGAGGCATCATCCAATGAGTGAGTGACTCATATTATCATCTAATATCACATATGAATCAATTAGATCTTGTGTGAATCTATGGGGTTTCATTAATATCATATTATTTGAGGAAGAGAAGGAAATTTATTCTGAATATAGTGAAAAATCCATTTGAATCGATAGGTTGATTACTATAATAGACATTTCCTTGTCAATTTTGGTCAGCCACACACCCTTTGAAAAAGATTTCAAACATGGATGCTATGGGTGGTTTCTAGTCATGTTTCTAGTGTTGATGGAATTTTGTATTTTATATAGAATAACTATTTACTAAATATAGTTCGTTAATAGGTTTTCCATGTCTCATCCATCTAGTATTATTGGACTAACATTCTTTAAAATTTAGATATATGGTCTAAATATGGTGTCTAGAATGTCTTGGCCTTTGATAAACACATATATCTTCATATGGTATATAATCAAAACCCATAATACTGGGATGGATATAAAAATTCTCAAAATGTACCCCCCCTAAAAATGTGTCCAAATAGGTGGTGTATCCTATCCAATATTGATACTACCAAGTTGATCTACATTCATGTTACAAGATGGGTTACAATCATAATGGATCCAACACATACATTGATATACAACTCATTCATTGGGTGAATCTATCCACTAATGTAGATAGTCAAAATTTTACTAAGTGAAAAAATTATTTGACTCATGGGGTGACCTACCAAGGTCATTTTGTATAGATACCTTCTACCAATGTTTGTAAGTAAGAAAAAGAGGTATGTAAATTGTAATTACCTGACCCTAGATGCCCAGAGTCAGTGCATTACTTATATCATTGGCATTATTAAAAGGAATGAAATCAGTAAGGAATGATAAGTTGATTCATCTTGAAGAAACTAGATACATATATATACTCATATCATATTGGGAAATGTAACAAAATACAATACATAACAAAAAATAATATACAACATCCTCGAGATCTAAATAATTGGTCTCCTCTACATAACCTGTTGAAGGTAAACAAATGAAAGGTATGAGATCAAATGCTGAATAAGGGTTACAAATAATAGAAGAATGAATCAACAATAATTGAATCATAATCAAATTGGTATAGTCAAAAAGGCATGGTGAATAAATTAAAAACACATTCCATTAATAAACTGAGAATGAAACAACATCCATAGATTTTTTCATAGTGATAACCTCATGGAATGTAATAAATTAAATTAAATAAATAGAATGATTAATTATTGGATTCAAAGTATCTAGAACATGATAGTACTGTACCATCGAAACAATTTATAAATGTTGGTAGATATTAGTCTGATTATGTTTTTGATACCAACATGAAGGTTTTGTCTCCAACTGATTTTTCTCATTAGACCTATCGATGGATCAGGGGGCTATAAAGGGCCCATCCTTCATTGAAATTTCAAATCGCTATTTATACATAGATTTAATAAAATTATAATATGTCTTCTCAATATCTGTATAGAGTAGAGGACACATATTCACCAATATTTCCATAGTTAAAACAACATTCCAAATTAACACCGTATTTAATAGGGTATACAACATAAAAAAATAATCATATCCATAAACCCAGAATATGGATATATAATATATTTACAATTTAAAATGAAAATTATCTCAAGGGGTTATTAGGTACACAACATAAGAATGATTATGTTCACAATACCAAGTAAATCAAAATGAAATTGAAATAAAAACAATGTCTCTTATAGCATAGTAATCAATAAGGTTAATAATCATCAATTAAATCATTGAATACCATGAATATAAAGGGAAACCTGATATTATATATCAAATGGAAGTAAACATACACTAGATACAATAAATTTTTGGCGAACAATGTAAATCTCATTGAAATAAATGTGAGATGAGAAGCTACTTAAAGAGATTGTATCATTGATTTGAGGATAAATAAATGACATATTTATTTGTGAAAAATAAAAATCCAGATAATATAAGTTGATATACAATAAAATTAAATTATAGTTCATTAAAACATATTCTTTGAAATGTGTAACTAAATAAATATATGTTTAACTCAATGAATGAAAATTGAGTTATGAATTCTCTTACCTTATGCCTGAATGTGTTCTTCGTTAGATCTTAATGTCCTGAATAAAAAAATTATCTACATTAATTAATATTTCCATAACCTCGTATATCTTTAATTGATTTATTTAAACATTATTAGATTCATTCGTGGCATTTTTTATTGATTTAAGAAGTTAAATTTTATTGTTTTGGAAGAATTTTTTCCTTGATTTACATGATGGGTTTACATGTATTCATCAATGGAAGTACTTTTGAAATTTGGTTAAACATCAAGAATATTTAAAATATATTATTAGTGATATTACATAGATATATATGATCTTATAATGATATAGGTTATATACCTTGAGGATGACTTATTAGATAAAAGTTAATGATTAACACTTGGATTAATGTGGCAGTTCTGTGAAAAATGAAAATGTTTTGTGTTATTATTTTATATTTTGAGTGTATAATGATTTCAAGAAAATTAAATAATAAAAAATATATATATATTATTATCTATTTCAAAAATTAAATTTGTTTCATGACCATTTTTAAGATAGTTTTTGAAATTGAAAACACATCGTCATTTAATGTGATAAATTAACACATCTTAGAAGGTATTTTCATTTTTAGTGTAAGAGGAGGGAAAAAAGAGAGATGATGATGAAATATTCCATTAGAAAAATAAAATTATAGTTCATGTAATTTACTGGAATTATCATATCATTTGGATGTGGGGAGGTGAGGAGATATTAAAAAAAATTATGGACCATGTAAAAGAAGTTGAAAGAAAATGTAAGAGAGGTTCACCACTTGAGTACTCCTCCTTGAGAATATATTTAAAGACATCTTTTTTTCAATTTGGTGGGACCTGAGGACTTGTACATAGAGGAGGGATTGGGATGTTTATTTTTTAGAACTTAAAAAATTCTCAAATATTGATTGGTGTGGATGGAAAAGGGGGTGAGGGGTTTTTTCTATTGTAAAGCAGAGGTGGGTTTTCATAATATTTTTATCATTAGATTATTATTCTACTATAATACAAGAAATAGTGAGGATTATATGACCTATAATAGTAATATGTTCATGTGAGTTATATATTTGGTTTCTTACATAACTCATGATGTTATAAATATTGGATTTAAATTATAATTTTTTATACGGTAAATTAATGTATTTTACTATTCACCAAAAATTCCATTATTTCAGAAATATATCAAAAATTAAGCCTACTAATTTTCTGACATGTAGAATCCAAAAATGAAATCCAATTTTCACCAATAATTCTATAAATATAATAAATTTAATTTTTAATTAAATTCTTCCATTAATCGAAAAATACTAACAATAAATATATTCATCCTTATTTTTAAGGTGCCTAAATTTTATTTACACTTTCATGGGTAATGTTACAATTATTAAGGGTAATATTACTATTAATATTTTAAAGTTACTAGTAATATTGGTATGTTACTATTTATAAGGGTATGTTACTATTCACTTAAAATTAACTTGATTATATTAGACTCCAAATGTCACACTGATCGCAAACGTGTATGTCCATTTTTTGGAAATTCAATACACAAAAGTGGAAAATTTATGTTTAATGGATAGTTTATGATTATATCCTATAATAAACATGTGTTTTATCATAGAGGTATAGGGGCTCATGTAATATTTTTTATCTAATGAATTTAATATATTTAAGGTAATTATTCCATAATATTTTTGTGGTGTTATATTTTTCCCACCTTCAGAAACATTGTACTAAATATTAAATCCCTTTAAAAAATGTTGGTGGTTTGTCGTCATAACATCCTTAGGTTCACATGTTTCCTCTTCCATTTTATGGTTTCTACAAAGATCTGTTACCAAATGAGTCATCTTATTTCTCAATTCTTTTTCTGTTTTGTCATGAATCTTGATAGTATCTTCAGAGTAAGACAAATCAGGTTCCAACCATATTTCTTCATAGGGGAGTACATGAATTGGGTCTAAAATGTATTTCTTTAATAATGAAATGTCAAAAACATTGTGAAATTTTGGGAAACATTGTGTGATTACTAAATTTTATGCTAAAAATCCAACTCTTTCCAAAATTTCAAATGATCCAATGTGCATGGGTCTTAGTTTCCCTTTTATGTCGAAGCATAAGACACCCTTCCACAAGGATACTTTTATAAATACATGATCTACTACATGAAATTAAAAATTGTTTCTTCAGTTTTTACCATAAATATTTTTCCTAACATGGGATGATTTAATATGATACTAAATTTTCATTACATTAGATGTTGTCTCTTAGAAAAGTTTGGGGTCTATGAGTTTCATCTCTCCAACTTCATCCCAATAGGTTCAAGTTTAACACCTCTTTCAATATAATGCCTCATATTGTGGAATTTTAATTCTTGAAATGAAATTAATATTATAGGAAAATTCCAAAAAATGAAATTATTGATCCCACATACCTTGAAAGTCAAGAGAGAATGATCTCAGCATGTCTTCCAATGATTGAATTGTCCTTTAAGACTATCTATTAGTTTGGGGGTGATATGCATTACTCATATGATGCTTAGTATCTGAATCCTTATAGAGACTTTTCTAGAATTTTGATGTATGTCAGGGATCTTCATCAGACTCAATCTATAGAGGTGTGCCATAAAGTCTTAAAAAATCATTAATATAAAGTCTTTCTAGGAGATCAAGTGGTAATTACCCTCTTATATTAATGAAATGATCTGATTTCATGAGTCGATCAACAATTACCCATAATGCATCATTCATTTTCTTTGTCATCAGTTAACCTATGAAAAAATACATCATAATTCCATCCCACATACACATAGGAGTATGTAGAGGTTGTATGACCACTCTATGATGTGTCTATCGATATTCATTTATTGACAAACTAGACACGTTGACATGTAGTTTTCAATTTATCTCTTTATGTTATCCCTCGAATAATATTCCTTTAGATCTCTATACATCTTAGTGCTACTAGGGTGTGTAGATAAATTTTAGCTATCACAATCATCTAATAGTTCCCTTTTTAGATCAGGTACTGATGGAATGCGTAACCTCTCCCCAAATTTCAAAACTCCATCCACATACACAAAGTCTTCAAATCTTCCATCCTTAATAACATTAATTTTCATTTGTAGAATCTCATCATAAGATTGATCAATTTTTTTCTTCTCAGATTAGGATGGTTTACACATCATTTGAAATAGGAAAGATGTTTCCCCTTCCATAACAATTTCCATATCCATATTTAATAGATCCATGAATATAGGATCTCTCTCAATCCTCATTTTGGTTAGAAGTCCATGATCATTCCTACTTAATGTATCTTCCACCTTATTTTCCTTTACTAGGTGGTAGTGTATTGAAAAATCATAATCATTGAGTAACTGGAGCCATCTCCCATGTTGCGTATTGAGTTATTTATGTGTAAAAATGTATTCTATACTCTTTGGAGTCATATATATCACACATCTTTTAACATAGAGATAATGCCTCCATATTTTCAAGGAATGGAATGTACCTGCTAACTCATGATCATGAGTTGTATAATTCTTCTCATGACTATTCAACTATCATGATGCATAAGTAATGAATTTATCATTTTGAATAAGGATGCAACCTCATCCATTCTTTAATGAATCACAGTATATCACAAATACATCATTTCCTGATGGAATAGTCAATTTTGGAGCACTGACCAATATCCTTTTCAATCCTTCCAATAATTCTATAATTTTTTTTTCCATAAAAACATAACCCATTTACATGTGATCTTGGTTAGTGGGTTATCCAGTTTGGAAAAATTATGAAAGAAACACTGATAGTAACATAATAAACCAATAAAACTACGTAACATGATTATGTTCATAGGCATGTTCCAATCTTGGATTGCCTTCATCTTCATAAGATCAATTAAGATTACATCTTTTGATAAAATATAGCCAATAAATGAAACTGATTGATTCCAAAATTCACACTTACTAAACTTTCCAAATAATTCATTTATTCTATGAGTTTTTAGAATAATCTATAATTGATTCTCATGGTCTTCATATATTTTGGAGTATATCATGATATCATCGATAAATACCACAACAATGTCATCAAGATATTTCATGAAAACTCTATTCATTAGATCCATGAAAATAGAGGGTGAATTAGTCAGTCCAAAATGCATTAATTTAAACTCATAATGACCATACCTGGTTTAAAATGCTGTATTTGGAATTTTTCCTTCCTCACATATAACTGATGATATCTAGATCAAAGTTCAATATTCGACGAATATAGGTCTCCATAATGTTGATCAAATAAATCATAAATGGGTGGAAGTGGATATTTTTTCTTCATTTTAATAGAAATGATTTCCCTATAATCAATGCACAACCTCATGGATTCATCTTTCTTATGGACAAAGAGGACAACGACTCCCCATGGAGAAACACTGGGATGAATAAATCATTTTTCACTCAATTCCTCTAGTTGTGTATTTAGCTCCATTGTTTCAACAATGTCCATTCTTTAGGGAGTCATTGATATATGTTTTCCACCGGGAATTAAGTTAATAGAAAACTCCACTTCCCACTCTAGATAATGTCCTGGTGAATCCTCTAGAAATACATCAATGTATTCTTTCACAATAGGTACATATTTAATTTGACAATTTCTTTCATCGCCCATAGATATTGGGATTTTTTCATCTCTAATAATTGTATTCAGTAGAGCTATTAGGGGTAGATCTATATAGTAATCATATGGTGAGGTTTCTTCTCTACAGATTAGGGATTCTACACCATTCTCAAAAATTATAACATCATTTTTCATTCAACAGTTTTTTGCATCAATATATGACAGCTAATTCCTACTATGAAATATATCAAAGTAAATAATTGGTATGATGACAAGGTTGGAAAATAAATAATGATTATGTTTCATGATGGGGACTGATCAAGAAATCATTGTTGTAATGATACATCCCCTAAAAGGTTTGACTGACCACTCTTTTTTTAAATCATATTGGACATGTCTAGTTTTTTAGAAAAACTGGGAAGATATAAATGAATGTAATGATCTACAATCAAATAAAGCATTGTCATTGTTTGGGGAAATAATTAAACTACCTTCCACCACAATATTAGGAACCTCAACCTCCATAGATGTAATTGCATAATATTTCCCTTTCCCTTGAAGAATTTTCTATGAAAAGATTCCTTGGTTCGTAGGAAACTTATATTCATAGTGTCCAATCACTCTACAATTGTGTCATTGAACATCATTTACTAGTCTCTTCCCCTTGTATTCACTAGGTCGATGACCTCTTTCTCTACACATATAGCTAAATCCCATTCATTTCACACATTTCGCATGATGATACTTTCCATAGATCTTATAAAATGTAAATTGCTTCATTGAATTATTCTTCATAGGAACATCATCTTTTACATGGTTTTTAGAATTCCACTTCTTATCTTGATTTTCCTTGAAAAAATTTGATCTATAAAATTAATTCTCTATTTTGATGGAACATAATAAAATCTCATCATATGATGAAAATGTTTGAGAAGCCAGTGCCCTTAAAAGATATGGTTTTAGGCCTTTAAATAAATGATCAATATTGTCTTCCAAATCATGAACATAATCTATAGCATACCCGTATAGTCATGTTAATGTAGCCTCATACTCTGCAACACTCACTTCTTCACTTTACTTTAGGCTATATAATTTCCTCTTCAATTCAGTTTGTAATTTATTAGGGAAATGTTTGATGAAGAATATTTCCTTAATAGTTCTCTATTCTATATTTATATCTCTTCTTCCCCCGTGGAATTTTAGATCAAGGACCACCATTGATCAACATCACCATTCAGGAAATATACTTCAAATACTACAATTTCATTTTCATTTAATCTTAATGTCTGAAATATCATTTCACGAGACTTGATCCATTTCTCATATACCACAGGATTAGCGGCCTTCTAAATTTTGGGGGCTTTTAGTGCATGGAACATTCCATTATAGGTTTATCATGGTTATTCATCACATCATGAATAATTTGTCCCAATATCGTAGTGATCTGATCTACTCCAACATTTATAGTGGTGACTTTCTCAGTGGGGAAATACCTACATTGTCTGTGAGTATTGATTCCCCTTCTTCCATTAGGTGCCATCACTAATCAATGGAATATACTAAATTAGGTCATAATTCATAATTTTAAACTAGAAAATAGTTAACAGTATATGAAAATTTATGCACGAGTAATCTCATAGTCGTAAACATTGTTTATATTTACTTTTAAATCCTTTATAATGGTTTGTAAAGAAAATATGAATTTTCCAAAGCATTCCCACCATGAGTGTCAAAACCAGTGGATATTAAGGCCCGTATTCATATACCAGGATACCCCATGTCAAGCCGAAATGCCTTGTTGTAGTTGTTACTCCTAGGTACATCTATGCTAGAACCACATCCCCTTATTGTATCTAGATAGAGATGTATTTTCAAGGAAGAACCACATAATATCTAACATAACAAAATTTTCTGATTATATTATATTATTATGCTCGAAGACTAACTTTGGGTTATTTCCTCTAAATCATGTTTCCTAAATCTGGTTTCCATGGTTCCTACAAAACATCCTCCAACACCAACTATAACTCCCCGACCGAAGAAGCCTGGAGCTGGTGCATTACATATTACATTGGCATGATTAAAATGAATGAAATCCCTAAGGAATAGTTATTTTAGTAGTCTTGAAGAATATAGATACATAAATGTAAACATATTACACTAGGAATGTGACATCCCAAGCATCCATGGTACATTTCACTTTGAATAATGCAGTATCTTACATTGTACGCAACTTGGAGTTTTAACACACCACAACCAATCAAACTAGACATTATAAATAGTAATAACTAATTTTTGAAATTTTATAAATTTTATTTTTCATAATTTGCTTCAATTTTAATTTTGAAATATCCAAATTAGCTTAAGGTTAGTTTTTGGTACTTTTCTAAAAATATTCAATTTTTATTGAATTGTGAAAAATACTAAATTTTAATTAAAAATATAATTTTAAATATAAATAATTTATAGTGTCAAATTATACATTTGATTGGTTTTAAAGTATCATTAGATTATATTTTTATCATTTAATATAATTCAGGTCATTGTATGTAATTTCACATTTAAACTAGACATAAACAAGTGTCAATCTTTTGATAGTTATTATTTCTTAAAAACATGTTTTTTGTTTTGACAACGGGATTTAATTTTAAATTAATTTCCATCACTTCTGTGATTTGAATTTTGAAAAATGGATTCTATATTAGGAATAAAGAGGTCTAAATTGTGTAAATAGGTAAATTTTATTTTTATACATTATGAATAATTATTTCGGTAAATATTTTATTTACCATGGTTAAAGGGTAAATCTGGTAAATAAGGGTAAAAAATAATATTATAATATTATTAAATTAACCTAACTTGTGACCTGTTCCTATTGGTTGATACATTTACGACCATGTGAATCTTTGGATTGATTTTGGGACCCCATGGAGACACATGAAAGTGATAATGACACTTTATATTAATTAATTTAATGTAATGATAAAAATGACATAAATATATATTTTTTAGTAAAAAAAATTTTAAATGGAGTTATATAAGTTATATTTATGACTATAAATACTCATTATAATGATATAAATATTTCATACATAATATTTGTTTTATTTATAATTTTTAGACATTAAATATTCATTTTTATTTATGACACAATGGTGATGCTGTAGTTACCTTGTTAATGAAAGAATCAAATAAATGGTATTATAAATTTTAAAATAAATATAATTTCAAAGTTTTTATGACATACACGAATTTTAAAAGTTAATTTTACATTTTCGGGATGATTAAATGTATTTTTTTTTAATTAATCTAGTTGTGATGACTTTCAAAAAAACCAAATACAAAATAGTGTCAAAATTGACATAAATGTATTTTTAAAACAAATATTATTTTAATAAATTATATAATCATCTTAAATATATAATGTTCTTCCAAAGAACTTATATAATGACAGGTATATAATAAATGAACCACTTGAGTTTTTTTTGGTAATTTATAGTATGTTTATTAACCAATTATTATAATAATACAAGAATACATGGTAAAAGTTAAACTATTTAACTAAGAGTTAAATATGAACTATAAGGTTAATATGGTGACCCACACCTATCTAAAACCTATTGGTTGATTGGTTTTAGACCCATACCCACATTATCCTCGCAATATATAATTTTTTAGCCATTATAAACTGAAAACTATTTAATTATAATATAATATTTCAATCTTTTCCTAAGGTGCCCCTCACCTCACTTATAATAGGGAACGTCCACTTCTCTCAAAATCACACCTCTAATGCCATTTGGCTCGGCCAAACCGTGCCCAAATAACCACCCAATTTCTCTCAAATCCACTTATAGGCCTTATTTTGATCTGAAAGCTGACCTATGAGGCCCTTTTGATCAACTCAAAAAGAAATCACCCGAAGAAGAGGTAATAATTTTACCACCCTCTTACAAGTTCTTTTCTTCTTTCACATCCTCTTTCCTTTTTGTTTCCATTATAAAATAATAAAACAAGTATCTTATATATAGTTTTATTCTATTATAAAAATTATACAACCATTTTCATTATTCTATCCATCATATGAATGACAAAGTCACCACACGTACGTATGTATGACTTACTGTCTCCTTGTCGTGGTGTAGTTTGTTATTCAGACACTTCATTATTTGGATGGGTATAATAATGAGTATAATTGATTTTAATAATAAATATAACATGTTAATTATTCTTTATATATGATATACCATCCAATTACAGACTATTTCACCATCAATATAATGATATTTTTGCTCTTGCATACGTACGGATTACCGTCTCCACGAACATGATGAGATTCGTTCTCCATCATCAATCTTCAAGAAAAATTTTCATTTTATGATTAAAAATAATGTTTAAGAACCTAATATAATTTTGGATATGAATAAAATACATCCTATCCATAAAAAACATGGCTTACATAACCGATTATATAAAGGAAAATAGATCAGTTAACACCTAAAACGATGATACTACTGAAATATTATTAACAAAGTAATATTAGAGGATCGTATATGATATCATATTTTTGAATATTGTTTTTTTATAATTTAATAACAATTTTTTAACTATTATACAAGAGTTCAAAATACCATTGTATAAGGAAAAGTACAAGGTAAGGGTTAATTTCACTATCTCTTTATTATCCGAGGTTGTTTTTACGTAAATATCTACTAGGACGTCATTATCATCCACATCCGTGTTTTCATAAAAATGAAATTAAATTTTTTTTCTATTTACTATACTATGAGTTAAATTAATTTATAACCTTATTTGACCACGTATTTTTTGAAAGGAATCTATTCGTTGTTCTCCAAACAAGGTATATTATAACATTTTTTAAAAATTAAGGTAAAATGTCTTTTTTTTTAATTTATACGGTGGGCGTGGCTATTTTCCGCCATTATATAATCGTCGAATTTTCCCATAAAATCTTATAAGAACATTTTCAAAATAATTTTTTCTTTTATAATTCTATGACTTAAATTATTTCAAAATAGTAAGATATATTTCTATAACAAATATTTGCTTTCATCTATGTCAGCATCCTTTGATGGATTTTAAGATTGGGTGAATTTTATTTATTATGATACAAAACTTCCATATTGTATAATATGTTTTGTGATATGTTTGACTATGGATGTGTTATTTTTAAACTATTCATGGTTTATGGATAATGTATTGACATTTAGTATGTTAGTTTTAATACAAATGTTTATGTTATGTTTAAACCTTTTCGTATGAGGAATGCATTAGAAATTGTAAGTGACAGGTGGAGCCCGCAATAGCTCCTCGATTCATATGTATGTCTCATGAGGCAAACTAGTGTCTTGGAACAAGGCCTTGTCAAAATCTTATTTGTAGTCTTGGAACAAGGCATTGACTATGTGGTTATAAAGTCTGGCATTATGCATTCCAACATTATGAAAATGGCTATTAATATTTCATGTGATTATTAGACTAGTAGAAAATCCTTGTGGTTAAGTAAATGGTGTTATTTGATTTTATCTTTTCCATATTATGTTGAAGTTTAAGTTTAAAAGGATTTTGTTTTAGTCTTATAAATTTCCATAAATGTTTATATGTATTTATGAAATTGTTCACTATATTGTTATCCTTACAGAGCATCTGAGCTCGCTGCTTTCTATGTTTTATTATTCCCATGGTGAGAATAAGTATTATATGGTTGACCTGCAAGGATATGCTAAGGATATTAGTGTGTTAAAAAGGGGACAAAATTTTGTTTATGTTTTTATTTCATGATGTAATGTAAAACATATGAATGTATATAGTACTTCCAAGGCTACTAAAAAATCGGTCTTTCGAGACTTGAATCCTTGTATCATGCCAATGTTATTTAATAATTCACCTTCTCTATGTAACTTGGGTTGGGGCGTTACAGTTGGTATCAGTGGAAGTTTAGTACAAACCTTGGAAGCTAGATTTAGAAAAACTCTAATTAGAGAACATTACCCTAACATAGACTTTGAGGATTAGTATAGAATAACTTCCAATAATTTTGGTAATGTAGAGATTTTTTGTGTCTTCCAAGAAATACATCCCATTATTGATACGAGCTAGTAGAGGCGGCTCTGGCAGAGATGTACCTAGGGGAAAAACGTGAAAACACCACTTTGAGCTTGACTTGAACGGGAATAGGTGCACGACAATGGGCCTTGCTGCACTTTTGGTTACGACACTCCCGGTAGATATGCGTAGGATAATTTCTATTTTCTATACAAACCATTATGAAGGGATTATGAGTATATAATTCCTCAAGGAAAACAATTTTATGATTATAGATTATATCCATACACTATTCAATTTATGTTAACCATTTTACATGTTTGGAATTATGTATTGTGATTCTTAAACTAATCTAGTGTATTCCACTATTTAGAAATAGTGCCTCATGGAAGGAATGGAAACCGTATAAACCCACGTATTCCAGGTAGTTATTCCCCCCTACTGAAGATAATAATAGTGGAACTGGCGATGCAACTGGTGTTCATCCGCTTATCACCATACTAGGACAACTCACTCAGGTTATAAATAGTAACCTTACCCATATGGAGCACCCTGATCCACAACGCAGAGGATCAGGGTATGACTGCTTCATGAGGCAACAACCACCAACATTTAATGGGAGTAAAAAACTATTAGTTACTGAGAAATGGATAAGTTCCATAGAGAAAATATTTCATGCTTTGCAGAGTAACGAACTGGAAAATGTTTTCACGACAGTTTATCACCTCACAAAAGATGTATATCAATAGAGGTCATTAATCTAAAACAATAATGAAGATGAAGAAGTATCAAAATTGGAATAGACGGAGTTCAATGATATTTTTATAGAAAAATACTTTCTTCATGACCATCGAGCGAATATGGGAAGACAATTCTGAGTTTGAGTCAGAAGGTGGATGAGAATGTCGTAAAGTATGAGGCTAATTTTACAAGGTTAAAAAGGCTTACAACAGATCATATATATAACCCAAGGAGTAATATTAATCGATTCTTTGATAGGTTAAATCCATTTCTACATCGAGCATTAGTCTCAAAATACTTCTCATTGTATGAATATATTGTCTCACGCACTGTCAGGAAAGAAATGGACTTCACTATGTCTTACAACTTCAATGAAAAGAAAGAGAAGATGAGATCTTCTGAACACTCTAAAAATGGAAATATAGGGAAGAATGGAAAATTTTAATATCTATCCTGTAGTAAATGTGGTAAGAAACACCTCGGTACGTTCCAAAAGGGAATAGAAGTATGTTACATGTGTGGTGGAAAGGCCACTAAGCTCGTGATTGCAAGGGAAAAAAATAGGCTATCAATGTTAAATTCTATAATTGTAATGAAAATCGGCATTATGAAAATTAATGTCCTATGTGAAAAGGGAACTTTTCTCTGAAAAGGACAAGGGAACCATGCTAAGCTTACACGATCACTACTGCTGAGGTTGAAGCTCTGAATGACATGGTGGCAGGTAATTTAATGGTTTCCTCAAGTTTAGCCAATGCTTTATTTGATTATAGATCATCACATTGTTTCATATCATCCCAGTTTACAAAGAAAATTAGATATTTTCAATTTGACATAACATGGGAGTTGTCAATCAAAACACCTAAGGCAAGTATCATCACCACAAATTTTGTGAATCAGTTCACATTAGGGAATATAAATCTACATTAAATGCTGATCTCAGCATCCTACCCATGATTGAATTTGATATAATCCTCAGTATGGATTGGTTTTTAGACCATGATCTGAAAATTTATTATAAGAAGAAGGAAGTTACAATTTTTGATGCTGATAAAGAGTACCTTATCTTTAGAGTATAAATGTCACCACATGATTATTATCTATATCCACCCCCAGTATCTCAATTGAATTCAATTATTATGGAGGATGTGAATGAAATAACTAGGGTCTAGTAAAAGAAATTTCAAATAAAGCATATACCTATTGTCCAAGAATATGTTGATGTTTTTCTACATGATTTTCCTGGACATCCTCTAGAGGGATAAATTGAGTTTTCCATTGATTTAATTCGTGATTCAAGGACCATATCAAAGACCCTATATATAATGGCCATAGTGGAATTAGTGTAACTAAAGAAACAACTAGAGGAATTGTGTAATAATGGATTTATTCTCCCTAGTGTTTCCCCATCAGGATCCCCTTTTTTTTAAGAAGAAATATGGATCTATGATATTGTGCATTGACTACAGGGAGATCAATTCTATAACAATAAAGAAAATGTATCCCCTACCTCACATTGATGATTTATTTGAAAAAGTTCATGGAGCTCAATATTTTTCAAATATTGACCTTTGATCTGGATATCATCATATGTGTGTGATGAAGGAATAAATTTCAAAAATTGCATTTTGAACCAGGTACGAGCATTACGAGTTTACAGTAATGCCTTTTGGATTGACTAATGCACCCTCTGTCTTCATGGATATAATGAATAGAGTTTTCAAGGAATATCTTGATGACTTTTTAGTGGTATTTATTGGTGATATTTTAGTCTAATAAAAAATATATGATGATCAAGAAAATCACTTGCGCATTATCCTAAGGACTCTTAGAAGAAATGAATTATATGAGAAATTTAGCAAGTATAAATTCTAGCTTCATGAGATTTCTTTTCTTGGCCATATTGTCTCTAAGGATGGAATCTCTATTGATCCTTAAAGGACCAAGGGAAACCAAGAATGGACAGCATCGATGAGTATAAATGAGGTACATAGTTTTATTGGGTTCACCAGTTATTATCGGTGTTTTGTCCAGAATTTTTTCCGATTGGCAAACCCATTAACCAAGCCCACTCGTAAGGGGGTTAAATTTGTTTTTGGAAAAAAGGGTGTGAAGAATGTTTTGAAGAACAGAAGATAAGGTTATTTAATGATCTTATCTTGACTCTACCATCGGGGAATGATGGTTTTATTATCTATAGTGATGCTTCCAAGAAAGGACTTCATTGTGTCCTTATGCAAGAATGATAAAGTTATTGCCTATGCATCACAGAAGCTAAAAATTCATGATAAAAACTATCCTACTCATGATCATGAGTAATAAATTGTAATATTTCCTCCGATGATATAGAGACACTATCGTTATGTTGATAAAGGTGAGATTTATATTGATCACAAGAGTTTGAAGTATATTTTCCCACAAAAAGTACTCAACATGAGGATATACGATGACTCTAACTACTCAAGGATTATGATTGCACTATACACTACTTCTTGGGGATGGAAAATAATGTGTAATATTCTTTGAGTAGAAAGGGTCATAGAGTTTTGAACAAGATGAGTGTTGAAAGGGATCCTATATTCATCGATCTAGTAAAGATCGATATGGGAGTTACCACGGAAGGTGAAGCATCACTAATTTTTCAAATGGCTGCCAAAAAATAAATAATAGAAAGGATAAAGGGTTCTTAGACTTATGATAAGAAGTTTCAAAAGAATATTAAATCTATTAATGATGGGATATTTAGTGACTTTATATATGAAGATGGAATTTTGAAATTTGCGAAGAGACTTTGTTTTCCAAACATACCATATCTAAAAGATGAATTGTTGGATGATGCTCATAGCTCTAATTTCACTATACACCCTGGGAGAACCAATATGGATAGGGAATTTAAGAACATTTTTGGTTGGACAACATAAAGAGGGAGATTTATGATTTTGTTTCAAGATGTATGGTTTTTCAACAAGTGAAAGCTGGAAGGAAACAACCAAGAGGATTCATGAAACCTTTTCTCATACCTGACGGGAAATGGGATAATATCACAATGGACTTCGTCAGGGGGATACCAAAGACATCTAGAAGGAATGATACAATATGGGTCATTGATGATAATCTTAAAATGTTAGCACATTTTATTGATATAAGAGAATATTTACCACTTGAAAATATTGAAAGTCTATTTATTCATTAAATTATAAGACTTCATGGAGTAACCCTATAAATATTTTCTAATCATGATCCCCGTTTCACGTCATGATTCTTAAAATGTCCTAAAAAATCCCTGGATACTTGACATAATTTGATCATTGTCTACAACCCTCAAACCGATGGACAATCATAACAAACTATTCAAACCTTAGAAGACATGTTGAGATCTTGATCACTTGACTTTCAAGGTATGTGGGATCAATATTTACATTGAGTAGAATTTTCCTATAACAATAGCTTCCATTCAAGTATTCATATGGCACCATATAAAGCATTATATGAAAATACATGTTGCATACCAACTTGTTGGGATGATGTTGGTGAAAGAAAACTGTAGGCTCAGAACATGTTGACGAAAAAATGGAAAAAGTGAAGTTTATCCAAACCCACATCAAAGCTGCTCAAAGTCGGAAAAAGAGCTATTCTGATAACCGAAGGAAGGATTTGGAATTTCAAGTAGCAGATCATGTTTTCTTGAATGTATATCCATGGAAGGGTGTTATAAATTTCAGTAAGAAGGGTAAATTGAGTCCCAGGTACATTGTACCTTTTGAAATTATTGAACAAATTGAAGTTGTAGCTTATCATTTGTCAATGCCTTCAAGACACTCCAAGGTTCATGATGTGTTCCAAGTACCAATGTTGAGAAAATACATGCATGACCCAACGCATGTACTCACCCATGAGGAAATTGAATTGGAACCTGATCTGTCTTATTGTGAAGAGCCTACAAAATTCATGATACCATAGAACATGGTCGGAAAAACTGGATAACTCCTCTAGTTAAAGTTCTGTGGAGAAACCGTAAGATGCAAGAGGCAACGTGGGAACCCGAGGAACTTATGATGAAGAACCACCCAAATATTTTTATGCAGTAATATTCTAGAAATTTATAGGATAAAATTATATAAATGAGGGGAGAATTTAACACCCCAAACTTCCACGGTATGTTTCACTTTGAATAATGCAGTAGCTTGCATTGTACACAACTTGGAGTTTTAACAAACCACGACCAATCAAACGAGCCATTATAAATAGTAGTAATTTTTTTTTGGAAATTTATAAATTTTATTTTTCAAAATGGACTTTATTTTGTAATTCAGAATATAGAAATTCTCTTTGGGTGAATTTTTTGTACTTTTCAAATAATGTGCAATTTTTTATGATTAGTAAAAATACTATATTTTAATTAAAAACACTTTTTTTCAAAATAATTTATGGTGTTATATTTTAAAATTGAGTGGTTTAAATATATCATTAGATTATATTTTTATCATTTAATAAAATTTTGTTCATTGTATGTAATTTCATATTTAAACTGGACATAAACAAGTGTCAATCTTTTGATAGTTATTGTTTCTTAAAAATATGGTTTTTGTTTTGACAATGGGAATTAATTTTAAAATAATTTCAACCACTTCTATGTTTTGAATTTGGAAATATGGATTCCATATTTGGAATTAGGAGGTCTAAATTGTGTAAATAGTTAACATATTGTTTTAGGCATTATGAATAATTACATCAGTAAATATTTTATTTACCGTGGTTAAAGGGTAAATCTGGTTAATAAAGGTAAAAAATAATATTATAATAACACAAAATTAACTTAACATGTGTCTTATTCTTATTGGTTGATACATGTACCACCATGGGAATCCTTGGATTGATTTTTTAACCCCATGGAGTCACTTGATAGTTATAATGATACTTTATATTAATTAATTTTAAGTAAAGACAAAAATGACATAAACATATATCTTTTTGTAAATCTTTTCTTAAATGGGGTTATATATGTTATCTTTTCGACTATAAATACTCATTATAAATATAAAAATATTTAATAAATTATTTTATTTTATTTATAATTTTTAGACAATAAATAGTTTAATATATTTATGACAAAATGTTGATGTAGTAATTACCATTTTAATTAAAGAATCAAATTAATGTTATTATAAATATTAAAATAAATATAATTTCAATGTTTTTATGACATCCAAGAATTTTATAGGTGAATATGAAATTATATGGATGATTAAATGTATTTGGTTGGAATTAATCAAGTTGTGATGACTTTCACAAAAACCAAATACAAAATTATGTCGAAATTGAACTATAAGAATTTTTAAAACAAATATTATATTTTTAAATTATCTAATATTCGTCAAAATATAAGTTTCTTATGAAAAACTTATATAATGATAGATATATCATTAAGGAACCACTTGAGTTTCTCTTGTCATTTTATAGTAATTTTATTAACCAATTATTATAATAATACCAGAATACGTGCTAAAATTTAAACAAATTAACTCCGAGTTAACTCTAAACGATAAGGTTAATATGGTGACCCAAACCTATATAAAATGTATTGGATGAGTGGTTCTTTACCCATACCAATCTTAACCTATAAATAAATCAATTGGAATCCATTAGAAACTGATAAAGGGATTATTATAAAATAATATTTCAATCTTTTCTAAAGGTGCCCCTCACCTCTCTTATAAAAGGTAACTTCCCCTTATTTCAAAATCAAACCTCCAAATCCATTAGGATCGGACAATCCCTACCCACATATCCTCCCAATTTCCATAAAATAAACCTATAGGCGTTAGTTTGATCAGAAATCCAACTTAGGGAGCCCTTTTGATCAACTCAAAATGAAACACCTGAGGAAGAGGTAATAATTTGACCACCCACTTTCAAGGTCTTTTATTCTTCCACTTCCTCTTTATTTATTGATTCCATTATAAAATAATAACTCTATTATATTCTATATACTATGATGTTTTTATAAAAATTTTACAACCATATTCATTATTCTATCAATCATATGAATGAAAAAGTCACCACACATACGTACGCAGGGCTTACCATCTCCACGTTGTGGTGTAGCTTGTTATTCAAACACATAATTATTTGGATGGGTATAATAATGAGTTTAACTGATGTAAATAATTAATATAACATGTTAAATATTATTTATATATGATATAGCATCCAATTATATACTATTTGACCATCAATATAATGATATTGTCGCTCGTGCGTACGTACGGATTACTGTCTCCACAAACGTGATGAGATTCATTCCACATCGTAATAATTTGAGAAAAAAATTCATTTTATTATTAAAAATAGTGTTTAAAAACATAATATAGTTTTTAATATGAATACAATATATCCTATCTATAAGAAACAAGGATTACGTATCAGAACATATTAAAGAAAACATACCAGTTAGCACCTAAAACAATTATACTAATGAAATATTATTAACAAAGAAATATTAGAGGATCATATATGATATCATATTTATGTATAATGTTTTTGAATAATTTAATAACAATTTTCTAAATATTATAGGATAGTTGAAGATACAATCATCTAAGGAAATGTAAAAGGTAAGGGTAAATTTCACAATCTCTTTATTATCCGATGTTGTTTTTACGTAAGTATCTACTAGGACCTCTTTAACATCCACATCCATGTTTTCTGAAAAATGTAATTCAAAACATTTTTACTAGTTACTATACTATGGGTTAAAGTCATTTATACTCTTATTTGGAGATATATTTTTTGAAAGGAATTTTTCAGTCATTTTCCAAACAAGGTACTTTATTGCCATCTCGAAATAATTAAGGAAAGAATGTCTTTTTTTATCTTATACGGAGAGTGTGGCTATTTTACACTATTATATCATTGTCAAAGATTTATATACAATCTTATATGAATATTTTCAAAATAAATGTTTTAATTTATAATTATATTACTTTTAAATGATTTTAAAATAGAAGGAGATATTTCTCTAATAAAAATTTGATTTCATATATGTCAAGATCCTTCGATGAATTTTAAGCTTGTATGAAGTTGAATTATTATGATACAAAACTTCCAAATTGTATTTAATGTTTTGTGATATTTTTTATTGTGGATGTGTTGTTTTTACACTATTTATGGTTTATGGATAAAGTATTAACATTTTTTCTGTTAGTTTAAGAGGAATGTTTATGTTATGTATAAACCTTTTCATATGAGGAATGCATTGGACATATTAAGTGATGGGTGGAGACTTCAATAGATCCTCGATGCATCAGTAGGTCTCATGATACAAACTAGTATATTGGCACAAGGCCTTAAAAAAATCTTATTTGTAGTATTGGAACAAGGCCTTGACTATGCGGTTATGAAGTCTGGCATTATGCATTCCATCATTATGAAATTGGCTATCGATATTTCATGTGATTATTCGACTAGTATAATATCCATGTGATTAAGTAAATTGCATTATTTGATTTTATATTTTCCATATTCTTTAATATTTTATGTTTGAAAGGATTTTGTTTTAGTCTTATACATTGCCTTAAATTTTTATGCTTATTTATGAATGTTTCCACTATATTGTTATCCTTACTGAGCATATGAGATCACCCCTTTATAGGTTTTATTTTTTCTAGGATGTGAATAATTATTTTATTGTTGACCTATAAGGATAAGACAAGGATATATGTGTGTTCAAAAGGGGTAAAAATGTTGTTAACATTTTTATTTCATGATGTAATGTAAAACTTATAAATGTATCTAGTATTTACAAGGCTACTAAACTGATCGGTGTTTCGGGATATGATTCCTTGTATCATCCCAATGTTATTTAATAATGCACTGACTCTGGGTAACTGAGGTTGGGGTGTTATAGGGAATTGTCAAAAACTACAATACATAATAAAAACAAACAAATTGCATCCACCAGAACTCAATAAATTGTCTCATATTCATAACCTATTCAAGGTAAAAAAAAATTTAAGGGGTGATTTCAAAAGATGAGTAATTGTTAAAAATATTGGAAGCATAAATCAAGAGTAATTGAATCATAATAAAGTTGACATAGTCAATATGGCATGGTGAAGAAATGAAAAACACAATCCATTAATAAACTTAGAATGTTATATCTTCCATATATTTTGTCATAGTGAAAACCACATGGATAATAATAAATAAAAATAAATAAAGGGAATTATTATTAATTGGACATCATGTATATTTGATATGATACCACTGTACCATCAAAATGGTTTATGTCTGTGGGAAGATACATGTCTGATTCTATTTTCGAAAAAAAATCGTAGGTTTCGTCACCAACTGATTTGTCTCATGAGACATGTCGATGCATCAGGGGGATATATCGGGCCCCTCCCAACACTAGAGGTCCAAATAATTATTTATACATATATTTAATACAATTTCAATATGCCTTCTCAATATTCGTATAGATTAGAGGACCCATATTAATCAATATTTCCATAGTTAATACAACATTCCAAATAAACACCGTATGTAAAAGGGTATAATACTTAATAAAATAATCACATACCTAAAAATAGAATATGGATATATAATATATTTAAAATTTCAAATGAAAAATTATATCAAAGGGTCATTAGGTAAAACAAAAAATAATGACTAGGTGCACAATACCAAGTAAATCCCAATGAAATGGAAACCGAAACAATGACCCTTACAAAATTGTAATAAATTGAGTTAATAATCATCAATTGAATCACTAAATACCATAATTATAAATATAACCATGATATTATATATCAAATTACATTAAATATACACCAAAAATAAGAAATAAGTGGGAAACACTGGAAATCTCATGAAAATAAAAGTGAGATGAGAAACCCCTTACAAAGATTCTGTCATTAGTGTGGGGATAAATCATTTGAAATATTTATGCGTGACAAATAAAAATAAACAAAATATAAGTGGATATACAATATAAAACAATTATAATCCATTCACACATATTTGTGGAAAATCGTAACCCATGAAATTGATGTCTAACTCAAATAATGAAAATTGTATTAAGAAATCCCTTACCTTTTGCACGAATGAGTTATTCATTTCATCTTAATGACCGAAATAATCAAATTTAGCTTCATAATTTAAAAATTTCAAAACCTCCTATACTTTTTATTTATTTAGATAAACCTTTCTAGGTTCATTCATGGCCCTTTCAATTGGTTTAACAGGATTAATTTTACTATTTTGGAAGCATTTTTTCCTTGGTTTTCATGATTAGTTTACTTATATTCATGAAAGTAAGTTCATTGGAAATGAGGTTAAACGTCCATAATTTTTAAATAATATTACTAGTGAATATATATATATATATATAATCTTATAATGATTTTGTTTATATTCTATGAGGATGACTTATTAGATAAAAGTTAATGATAAATTCATGGATTAACATGGTAGTTTTGTGCACAATGAACTTGTTTTGTATTATTATATTATAAAATAATGTATAAGGATTTCCAGAACATTAAATAATATAAAATACATATATTATGATCTAGTTCAATCATTAAATAGGTTTCATGACCATTCTTGAATATATTAATAGAAATTTAAAACCATTCTTCTCTAAATGTGATAAATTAACACATCTCTGGGAGTATTTTCATTTTTTAGTGTAAGAGGAGGGGGGAAAGAGAGGTGATGATGAAAATATTACATTATCATAATAAATTTACAGTTAATTTAAGGTACTATAATTATCGTAGAATTTAAATGTGGGGATTTGAGGATGGATCATAAAATGAATCGGTGTTGTAAATTATGTTGAATCAAAAAGAAAGAGAGGTTCACCTCTTCAGTACTCGTCCTAGAGAATCTCCTTCAACACGAAGTTTTTTTACTTTTGGTGAGATCTTAGACCTTGGACATGGGGGGAGGGCTTCATATATATATTGGTAAAACTTAGAAAAGTATAAATTTTTCAGTGGTGTGGGTGGAAGAGGGGGAGAGGGTGGTATTTATAGTGAGGGGGGGGGGTCAGTTTTTATAATATTTTAATCATTAGATTATAATTTTACCATAAGACAAAAAATAGTGAGGATTCCATGTCCTAGAACAGTAATATGTTCATGTGAGTTTGTGATTTGGGTGCTTATATCACTCGTGAAGTTAGGAATTGTATATTTAAATTATAATGTTTTTATAAAGTAAATTAATTTATTTTACAATTCGCCAAAAATTATACTATTTTAGAAAAATATCCATAATTCACCGTATAAATTTTTCAATGTGTAGAATCCAAAAATTACCTCCATTTTTTCAAAATAATTTTCTATGTTTGAAAAATTTAGTTTTTAATTTAATTCAACCTTTAACAGAAAAATACAAACACTAAAAAAATCATCTTTATTTTCAGGTGCCTATACTTTATTTACATTTTCAAGGGTAAGGTTACAATTCATAAGGGTCATATTAATATTCATAAGGTTACGTTACTATTCATAACTGTATGTTACTATTCATAAGGTAAGTTACTGTTCAACAAAAATTAACATGATTCTATTAGACTCCAAATATTATTTTGATCACAACCGTGTATGTCTATATTTCAAAATTCAAAGAACAGAAGTGGAAAATTTAAGTTTAATGGATAGATTTTTATTATCTCCTTTAATAAAAAAATTTTGTATCATACATACTCAGTGCTTCATTCAATATAGTATATCTAATTAATTGAAAGTATTTAGGAGAAACATAACATAAATTTTTGGTGGTTTTATATGAATCTTACATGTTTGCGAACTCAATGGTTTGCTTATCCATGGTAGTTGACTTCATGGAATTGTGAATAACGTACCCAAGATTCTAAAGGGAATATTGATATGTGGATAAATATCCTGGTCTAGTTAATTTCATACTAGTATAATTAGATCCATATAAAATGGGATATTCATTTAAATGTTATCATATATGAAGGGATGTGAGATTAACTCATCATAATTCTCCCAATAAATTAGGCCCCTTCTGAAAATATACATTTCTTAGAGGCTTATCATGACCTATACATGTATCAGATGGAATATATTTACATATTTTATCCACCTACTAGTAATTTCCTATATAATATTCCTTGTGTGATAGAGAATAATTTTGATACATAAACTTCTTCATAATGTCCTTCTACTATTTATTACTCCGTAAAATCTTCACAAATCTATAAAACACAATACAAATTTCCCACGCCATGCTAAAAGAACCTCTTTGGTGAAGGTTTATGATTTATTACCAAACAATAATAATGTGGACAATAGATCTATTCCTTATGGATGAATTATTATGGACCATGATCTATGGAATGTTTCATTCCTATTTTAAACATAGCGGTACAACTGAGGATATAATAATAATTTTAGATATTGGTTATGGATAAATAATAATGGTGGAAGATTTAGTTTGTTAAATTATTTCATTTTTATGGTATGAAAATACTTATGTCAAATTTTATTATGAACCCATATAAGATACTGCACTCTAATATTTGACAGTCTCAAAGACCAAGTTTTATGATCTCTCAGAGAAGTTGATGTCTTAGGTGGAATAATTGAATTATTTATCCCAGACATAATTGATCATCCTTTTTAGACTCATGGAGGAATCTTGGATAACTTAATCAAGAAACATTTCTCTATAATGGCAAAATAAAAATGTGACAAATGACAAAAACCATTAAAAAATATACAAATCAAAGATTGATATTATGAGAAAAATGTTTTGTATAAAATTTATTTGGGTTTCATAAATTCTTTTTAAATTAAATACATTTACATAAACCTTATGTTGATACCTATAATGTTGTTATGTAGAATTATTCATTTATATTGAATATTTCATTAAGATAGTATGATACGTGTGTGAGGATATCTGTTCACATAGAATACTTAGTCATGGAAAAATTTTCTTTTAAGATATCTAATTAGGAGTGTTATATATGATTAAAAATATATTCCCCAAGATTATAATGAATTTTAATAAAGGATCAGAGACCTATTTATAGGGTTTAGTTCACCCTTATGGAACCATGGATCCTATATGCATTGAATGGAAGTTATGCTGGATATCTTAGTTCCTCATAATAAGTTTCTCTTTTCTTTATCGTATGATTATTATATGGGGGTATAATTGAAACATATAAAATATTATACATATCATTTAAATAATTATAATTAAAAATATTGATAAAGTAAATATTTTTATAATGAAACTCATTCAATCAGGATGAAATAAAATCAGTTGTAACAGAATCCTTTGCGACTAAATTAAGTCACTATGACAATGAATCCTCATGAACTATACAAAAGGATTCATTATCATTTATTATTTGTGAGTATGATGTCGGGATTTTTCATGGGTTTTATAACTCATCATATCTAGAGACATGATTAGTTGATTTACATTAGATAGTATTCATGACCTCATGGTCTCCTCACTTTGTGAGGGAGAGATCAGAAATCACTATGATCATGTTGGTGTTATATGATCAGATGACCTAGGATCAAAATAATAATATTTTTTCAAAAAATACCAAGCTCACACATAAATAGTGACACACATGGAATTGGGAACACATATTGATTTTGACACTTTATGTAGTATAGACATTGAAAATTTAAGGGATCATTCTACTTTGATAAAGAATTTTAATAACTAAAATAAAATCATTCTTGATTTATTCCAAACACGTTTGAAATTGAAGAAATCTCAAATGAAATATTAAGTTTGAGGAAAAGAAGAAAAGGATTAAATCATCTGGAAATAGATTCCTAGAAGATCCCCCCTCACATAGAAATATTTTCAGGACATCCCCTTATGCCCTCAAGGAAGGACTCCTATGACTCCCCTTTATAGATGGTTTCTTATGTAATTCAATTCGAAAAAAGAATTCGGTAACCCTTACTTATAAATCCAAGATTATTAACATAAAAAACAAATACTTAATATTACATTATGTTTTGAAATAAATACTAGCCTCTTTTTAATGGCCCCAAACCCAAATATATTTGACCTATTATTGTTCATGTCATGAAGGATCCCACTATTGGTATTCTAGCCAATTTTTATGTCCCTTCTCAAAACAAAGTGAAATTACTGGGATGATTTAACCCAAATTTCCTTATCGAATTTATTTTTTCATGTTCAATGCCCCGTTATTCTCAATCTACTAAGGACTCCTCCAAAACCTCTATGGATACCTGACTATAATATATGCACCAGTGTGATTACTTTCGATCACATATTACTTAGAGATTCGATATTTCTTAATTATTCTCCATAACCAATAGAAACATATATAATTTAGAATCATTTAACACCTTAATAATATCTTAATAATAATGTTCTCTATCCTAAGGATTCTAATGGGATATCTACATTGTTCAGGGTGGTCATGTTTTTTTACCAATATCAAAAATCTTATTGGCCTCCATATATAATGGCTATATTTTTTCTACTCAATGATCTAAGGATAACATATGGTCCTCCTATATAGTCTAATATATAATTCTTCCTCAACAAGTCAGATTCCATATTAGTCAAGTCATCAATCCTCATTTTTATAACAATATTTTCTATGTATATCCATATATGGGCCTACTATAATGTGTAATACCAATCAATATCCTTTGGGATGAATATATCCCTTATCAACTCAATTAATCATGGATACTATATTGGTTAATACAATACATATTCTTTATTCAATCCCCCATTTTCTTCTTCTGAGAATCAAATTTCATTACCACAAAAAACATAACTAAATGTTCTAGTCCTTTCATATGACCTTAAACTGTGCAAATGAAACTACATGGTCTTTCTTTATTATTAACAAGTTTTTTTATATTTCCTCTATAGTTTTCTATATAGACACACTAATATATATATATATGGGGTATCATTTTATTTGTAATCCCTAATAATTCCTATTTATTCAATAATCTCCCTGGTCCTTATCATTACTAAGAAATATATATTATGAAACCCATTTCTTTACTAGGCCATATTCCCTATGAACTGCCTATTCACGAGGCCATATCCATTGTACAACATTATCCTAACTGGGTCATATTACCCTCAAGTCTAGTCATACCCACTTAAAGTAATGTAAATAAAATACCAGATGGGGAATAATGTTCCTATTACGCATAAGTCCAACCCTGACCATTAATATGAACATTTTACCTCGTAGTTTTAGTTTCATGACATTAAACTCTATAACATAATTTCTATAATGTATGATGTCAAACTATAAAGAACATATCTTATAAATATGAACCTATAGTTCATTTAATAGTGTTATGTTTCGATGACTATAAATACACAACATCACACTTTTTCATATGAACATAAATGGTATTTCATTCCCCACAACACTAAATCAAAATATATGGTTTATTATTACCTTTAATGGGATATGTTTCAATTCCCTATTATGGGAAAATCCCCTAATTCATAACACCTATCAATTCTCACGACGATGATAAATTATATAGTTCTTAGTGGTATGAATATAAAACATATTATGATCACCAAAAAATATCAATGGATAAACTATATTATATATTAATTTTTATATAAATTCATATCAATGATCAATTACTTTTATGGTGGTAACCAGTAGAAAAAATTATGAATGGGAAAGTTTTAAAAAAAATCATCAAATAATTAAGAGATTCTCGTAGTATTTAATAATTATACACTAAAAGGGATTAGGTGAGACCAACCTCTCATCCTCTCAAGAAATATACACCCAAAGTATAAATGGTAAAGTCTTAGTGATTTCATGCATTAAGAATCTTGGTTGGCACCAAATCAAAAGATATAAGGCATTAGAGAATCACATACACAATATTTAAGGGAAAACATATTGTTTTGATAAATATAACCATTTTATTTGGGTCTTGTGGATTGAGTAAATATCCTTAGTCGCTAATTCTATATAACCTACTATGAAAATAAATGATAACTATGGTTTTTTTAATGAAATTAATAAATAAATGAAAAATAAAAGGTATATGAATGTTATTTTTACCCCTATATGGTTACATGGTTTGTACTACCATCATTTTGGTGGTAAAAGATATTTTTCTCAATCAAAAGTTGGGATTTATCTTCTATAATGTATACCACTACATTTATTTCTATTAATTCCCATTCAAATACACTAGATTACGTGGATGTGATTTATTTTGGGGGGAGAATGTAATGAACTGAGATTTGACTATATATTATCCTTATATTAATATTTTTTAAATATATTTTTTCATAATCAAATTTAAACTAAAACATAATCCCCTAATATATTATGAATATTAAATATGAATATAAAAATTCATAATTAAACTCTCTGGTACAAACTATAGTAACCATATCTCAACATAAATAAATAAAAAAACTGAGAATGATATTTAGAAGTGGACATATTCCATCAGAATCACATTATTTTGATCCAAGAATAAAGGTAGATTTATTGTTGGCACCAAGTTAGATGGATAAGGAAGTAATAAAATTTTGTTGTTACAGAGTGTTGTCTTTTGTTGTCAAAGAATCTAAATCAATTCACTTAGTAAAACACTTGTAAACTATAACGATGCTTCTCTGTTTTGTATTTCACAAATATAATAAGTTTGGAGAACTTGTGATGCAAGCCTTATGAAGAGTAGAGAGAGTAAATAAGTGATTTTGTTAAAGTAAAGAATGTGGAATGCAAGTATTGGTGCACAAGTATTGGAACACAAGTAGTGGTGCGCATGTATTGGTGTGCAAGTATTGGAACACAAGTGTAAGTGGCGTGCAAGCCATATTTCTAGATCATCCCATCAAAATATGACAAAGGAAATAAAGTTGGGCGCATGTTAGAGATTGGCGTGCAAGTCAAAAGTGGCACACAAGTGTGGTGTGCAAGTATATGTGGCACGCAAGTCATATTTCCACAACATCATATCAAAATATCACAAAGGAATGAAAATTTCGCACAAGTGCTAGAGCGGCGTGCAAGTGCTGGAGCGGCGCGCAAGTGCTAGTGCGGCATGCAAGTGCGGGAGAGGTGCAAAAGTGTATGGGGCGCGCAAGCCACCTAAATGCCTATAAATAGATGAATCGCCTCCTCATTTATTAATGCTCAACACTGAAGAGAAAATTAGAGCTCTAATCACCCACGTAGTGGAGGGTGTTCTGATCGCGCATGTAGCAGAAGACGACGACCAAGCTGAAGTGGCGCGCAAGTTGAGGATTATTTATAAGGCGCGCAAGTAGGGTGTCATTCCAGTTTTCCCACACACGTTTTTCCATGCAATTTTTTCTGCACATGTTTTGACGTGCATGTTTTTCCGCGCATGTTTTGTCGTGCAAGTTTGGTTGTGCAAGTTTTTCCGCGCATGTTTTTTCATGCATGTTTTTGCGTGCAAGTTTTCGTGTGTATGTTTTGTTGCTCAAGTTTCTAGAGGCACACAAGCAGGGAGGTTCTTTCAATAAGTGGGATGTGTATAATCCAATGGTGGTGCGCAAGCAGGGAAGCGTGCAAGCAGGGAGTGGTGGGCAAGCTGTCTGCACCAGGAGGTTTCTACTAGATTCTAGGTAGGAAATTGAATAATTGTTTTGAAATATTTGATTTTTGAAAGTTTATTAAGAAGCACAGAATCATTACATTACCCTATTTGTGAAAATTGGGTTCACACTCATGATTTTATTGTTTTCAAAGTGCTACATGAGTGTAAGGGAATATCCTACTCATTGTATTCCACATAAAATGATTGTTTTCTAGTGAATTGTTTGGTACTGGATTGTTTTCTTAACATACCTAGGACGTAGAGAGTTTTCTTTAGTAGTGAACCTTTTAAATCATGTGTTCTTATGGTTGTATGTGTTCAACAGTGAAGAAACTTTTTAACAGGAGGCAAAGGTTGTTTCAAAAATAAGAAACATAAAATGAAAAGTATATCACTAATTGACCCCCTCCCCCTCTCAGTGATACTTAGATCCTGACTAGGAACTTCAATTGGTATTAGAGATACAATTTCCTTTCATTTATTCTTTACTAAAGTGGTTAAAGAGATGTTGTGATGGAGAATATAAATTGCGTGAACAGTAAGGGGATTCCGATTTTTGATGGAAAGAACTATCACATCTGGAAGAACAGAATGATGCCTTATCTTATGTCTCTTGGATTTGAAGTTCTTGAAACTACAACAGATGGATTTCCTTCTATTGATGAAAATATTTCTTTTACTCATATCGATAAGAAGAACCATGAGAATGATGGAAGATCTAAAAATGCATTACTCTCATCTCTTTCTGAGAGTGAATTTTTTAGAGTGAAAGGTGTTGCTACAGTGAAAGGAATCTGGGAGAAACTAAATAACATCTATGAAGGAAATACAAATGTGAATAAGGCTAAACTACAAATTTGGAGACTGAAGTATGAAGACTTGAAAATGGGAGAATCTGAATCTGTTGGGGATTTCTTTACCATGTTAAATGATATTGTCAGTACAATCAGATGTCTTGGTGAAATGTTGAAGGATTCTATAGTTATCGAAAATATCTTGAGAATTCCGCCTGACAAGTTTGATTCTAAAGTGTTTTAATTAGAAGTTTGAGACCTTGAAACATTATCTTTGGATGATTTTCATAGCACTCTCACTACTTATGAGATGATAAGGTAGAAGACTATGAAGGGAAAAAATTTGATAGAGAAATGTCATTCGAGGCTACAAAGAGAGAGAAGTCAAAGAAGACTTTTATTTATGATGATGCTGGTGAATTCTATTCGAAAGATGAGGTATGTAAAAATTTTGATGAAATTTTATCCTTGTTTTCTAAAAATGTGAAAAGAGGTACATGGAAATACAAGGGTAAAGTTCCCTTGAAATGTTTTGAGTGTGGATCCATTGGACACTTTGGAGCTAACTGTCCTCAAAAGAATAAAGAAGAAGACACTGATGATGATAATAGAAGGCCAAGAAGGTTGTGGAAGGAATAAGTTGACAAAGATAAATATTTTTCATAGTGGAAGGAAAAAAATTTCTTCAAATCAAAAAGAAGAAGCTTTTTATCAAAAGATGAAGATGAAGAAGACAATGAAGATGAATCTGAGAAATTATTTTCTAAAAAAACTAGAGAGAATACCTTTATTGCTATAGTGAATAACGAAGAGTACATGAGCTACAGTTCAGTAGAAGAAGAAACTCAACATGAATATCATCTGAAACAAGAGTGGAGAGAATTCTTGAGGATGATCCGAAATCTTGAGAATGAAAACAACAAGCAGATAAATGAAAATTCCACATTAAACAATAAAAAGGTATTTACTAATGAGAACATTAAGAAGGAAAAGTAGATTGATGATCTGAAAAAATTCTCTTGAGAATACATAGAATCACAATGATCATCTTGAAGTAATGATGAAGGAAAAAAAAGAAGATTTGGAACTTGTCCAATAGAAACTTTATAAATCTAAATAAATGAATATCAGTTTCAAAAAAATTATCTCAGAATTTGGTCAATGTTCTAGTAAGAATGAACCAAACCAGGATCCAAAAAATTTACCTTCAAAGGTTGAAATGAAAGACAGAACTGGTTTTGATAAGAACATGGCTGGAATGACCATGTATGTGGTCAAAGTCAGCAATGATGAAAAATTAGAAGTTCATAAAAATCACAAGTCAAGAAATACTTCTAATACTTCTGGTGCTGTTAAATCTGAAATGAGAAAGGGAGTTACAAATAAAAACATAAAGGTTTATGGTCAGCATAGTTCTATTAAGAAGGTTGTTGAGAAGTGTGTTCAGAAATCTAGTTAGTGTAGAAGTTTCAAAGGCAAATATTTTTTCTATGGTTATTGCTGGTATTGTGGTGGATTCAGACACATGGGAAATATGTGTTGGTTCAACCAACATCATTACAATTATTCAACATGTTTTTAAAGACAATGATAGAGGGGGAATCAATAATTTCAAAATAAAAAGTCTCCAGATAAATTTCAGAAGGTATCTGAGTTTAATGGTGTGAAAGTTGAGAATATGTTCCAACCACTAAAAACAATTTTTGAATGATGTGATCGACCTAGAAATCATTCCAAGGGATTCCTTAGTGTGTTACTAGAGGAAAAAATGATTCTTAATAATTCTAAAAATCTAGAGTATCTAAATTCTAAAAGGGACAGATCTGATAAGTCCACAAAGAAAGAGTGCATGGTTGTTTGCCCAGAACGCATTAACCTGGCTAGGAAATTGGAGGAAGCACAATAGGAAGTGAAGGAAAAGGAAGGACAAAAATCTCTTGTTGTCGAAACTGCATTGAAAGCTACAAAAGGAAAACATTCATGGATTCTTGATAGTGGATGTTCCTATCATATGAAAAGAGACTTAAAGCTATGGAAGAATATGAAAAACTTCAAAGAAGGAATAGTGACATTTAGAAATGATGAATCTCTAAGGATCAAAGGTGTTGGATCAGCCATCATTGGAAAAGAAAAGTTGAAATCCCGGAAAACACTATATGTTGATGGGCTGAAATATAACCTACATAGTGTGTCACAACTTTGTGATGAGGGAAACAACGTTTTCTTCAGAAAATATGGATTTCTTGTGAAAATTGAAAATGATGGAAATATAGTTACAAGGGGCCAACGTACAAGAAGGAATTTGTTCCAAGTAGGTGATGTGCATAACCCCTGTTACATGGGTGTAGTGGATGAAAATGAGTAATGGCATAAAAGGCTGGGACAAATGTGTCCGAGAAATATGTGAGTGTTATCAATGCGATAAAGTGTCCGAGATCTTCCAGATATATCAAGAAGAAGATATTAGTGTTGCACTATTTATGAAAAAGGGATGATTACAAACTCTTTTCATAAGAGAGTTGATATTCATTTAAAACAGCCCTTGGAACTAATACATTCTGATATATGTAGACCAATGATAAAGAAATCAACAAATAGAGATAATTAATTCATTATTTTAATTGATTATTTTACTCTCATTACTTGTGTTATGTACAAGAGACATAAGTCAGATGCTTTGAAAATGTTTAAGAGTTTCAGGACGAAAACAGAAAATGAATGTGAGTATTCAGTGAAGAAGTTGAGAACTGATAATGGTGGTGAGTATAATAAGGAAGAGTTTTAATGTTATCATGAGAATCATGGAATTTGGCATGAGTTCTGTTCACCATACACACCTCAACAAAAATGGGGTTGCTGAAAGAAAAAATCTATGTTTGGTAGAAATGGGAAGAACTATGTTGCTTGAGAATAGTCTTTCTCATTATTATTGGAGGAAATTTATGAGCATTGATGCATATTTTAAGAACAAATTTTTATTTAGACCAAACTCAGATATGACTCCCTGTGAAATGTTCTATGCAAAAACTCAAAGTCTGAAACACATAAGAGTTCTTGGGAGTCCATGCATTATAAAGAAGAAAGGTGGAAACCATGGAAAGTTTAAGAAAAGAGGAGATGATGGAATTTTTCTTGGCTATGATCCAGAAGGAAGAGGATATATATTTATCGACAAAGAAACAGGAAGAATTATTGATTCTTAAGAAGTAAAAGTTGTTGAAAATATTGAGAAAGAAAAGCAATCATATCTTGATGTGGAAGATGAGAAGGATAGAGAAGATTTTGTTGACAATTCTGATAATGTTGTAAATCGTGTTAATCCTACTCAAGAAGATAAATCCAACTCAGAAATCTCAATTGATGAAGATGTAGTTCAAACAACTCATCCTCGGTTGAGGAAAAAAGTGGAGGTTCAGAACATTATTGGAGATAAAAATTAGAGGGTTCAAACAAGGAGAACAATGGACGACATATCACATACATCTCTTTATTTGAAAGTTCAACCGAATAATGTAAATGAAGCATTCGAGCATCCAGAATGGGTTCATGCAATTAATGAATAGCTTGATCAGATAGAGAATAATGATACATGGGAACTTGTACCCAAGACGGACAACAAGAACATCATTGGTACGAAGTGGGATTTCAAGAATAAGTTGAATGAAGAGGGTGAAGTAATAAGAAACAAAAAAGATTGGTTTGTAAAGGGTATTCACAAATTTAAGGCTCTGATTTTGATAAAACCTTGGCTCCAGTGGAATTATTAGAAACAATTAGAATTTTTCTTGCTATTGTTGCACAACGAGGTTACCAAATCATTCAAATGGATGTAAAATCTGCATTTTTGAATGGTGACCTTGACGAGGAAGTATACATTGATCAACCTTGTGGATTTATAATTGTAAAGGACGAAAGTTATGTATGCAAGTTGAATAAGGCTTTGTGTGGGCTAAAACAGGCTCTGAGGGAATTGTATTCTAAATTAGATACTTGCTTAAAGAATATAAACTTTAAGAATAGGAGAGTTGACAGAAATCTCTACACCAAGGAATTTAAAGAGTTTTTAGTAATTGTTATTGTTTATGACGATGATATAATATTTTCTAGAAATGATGAAAGATCATGTGAAAACTTTTCTGAGGAGATGAAGAAGTTATTTAAGATGTCCATGCTTGGGTAAATTATGTACTTTCTTGGTCTACAAATTTCACAAAAGATGAATCACGTTTTTCTATCTCAAGAAAAGTATGATAAGGAACTTCTGAAGAAGTTTGGCATGGAAAATTCGAAACCAGTTTCCACAACAATTTCAGTGGGAACCAAGTTCTCTAAAGATGGAGAAGGCAAAGAAGTTGATCTGAAAGAGTTTCGAAAGCTGATTGGAAGTCTGTTGTATCTGACTGCCTCAAGACCCGACATTGTCTATGCTGTCACTTTATGTGCAAGATTTCATAGTTCTCCTAAAGAATCACATTTTATTTCTGGAAAAATAATTCTCAGATATATCAAAGGCACAAAAATTTTGGAATCAAGTATGATGGATAAGGAAATATTGATCTATTCGGGTATTCTGATGCTGATTGGGCAAGAAATGTTGATGATCGAAGATCCGCATCTTGTGGAGTTTTCTTTCTGGGGAAAAGTTGTGTTGGTTGGCATACCAATAAACACAATTCAATAACTCTTAGCACAGCTGAAGCTGAGTATGTTTCTACTACTCAAGATGCAACTCAACTAATGTGGATGAAGACTCAACTGGAAGATCTACTTGTTTAAGTAATGCTACCATTGCTCTTGGGTTGTGATAATCAGAGTGAAATCAATCGTACAAGAAATCCAGTACAACATTCTCATTCAAAACACATTGATATAAAGTACCACATCATCAAAGAGAAGGTGGAGAAGAATGAATTTAGGCTAGAGTATGTTCCTACATCTGAGTAAGTTGCTAATATATTCACAAAACCATTACTGAAGGAACCATTTACCAAATTGAGGTTGAACATGGGTGTCCAATATCATTTTCATCGAGGTTAAGGTACATGTTTCTATCCCCATTCTCATCTTTCCTTTGGATAGTGTTGTCAACGGGGAGAAATATTCCATAAATCTATCCTTATAGATGCATGCATAAATGGGGAGTTGTGGGTAAGCTGTGAATCCAGCATGTATGTGTGTGAAGTGTTCTAACTGTTTGTTGGAGTGGTTATAGGAAAAAATTTAGTTTTCCAGGAAAGTTGATTAATTGATGAATGCTAAAGTAAAATATTGAAAGATGTTCTAAATAAAGCTGAGGAGATATGATCATTCGATTTCATAGTCACTGCATTTGGATTGCATGGTTTTGGATATTAATAATTTTTTTCCCTACAATGAGTTAGCTCATGTAGGAATAAAATTGTTGATAAGTAATCGATTTCTTAAAGATACAATTTTCAGTGATGTATGAATCATGTTTGAAAACAAAATCTAATGGGGGAAATTTTTGGGACCAATTTGGATGGATAAGGAAGTAAGAAAAGTTTGATGTTACAGAGTGTTTTCTTTTTTTTCAAAGAAGCTAAATCAATTCACTTTTTAAAGGACTTGTGAACTATGACGATGGATTTCTGATTTTTATTTCAAAAATATCATAAGTTTTGAGAACTTGTGATTCAATATTTTTGAAGAGTGGAGATAGTAAAGAAGTGATTTTTGCAAAATAAAAATAAAGTGGAATGCAAGTAGTGGAACACAAGTATTGGCACACAAGTATTGGCATGAAATTATTGGCACGCAAGTAGTGGCGCACAAGTGTTGGAGTGCAAGTATTGGCTCACAAGTATTGGCATGAAAATATTGGTGTGCAAGTTTATGTAGCTCTCAAGTCATATTTCATGATCATCCAATCAAAATATGACAAAGGAAATAAAGTGGAGTGCAAGTTAAAGATTGACGTGCAATTGAAAAGTGGCGCCAAGTGTGGAGTGCAAGTATATGTGTCACACAAGTCATATTTCAACATCATTATATCAAAATATGACAAAGGAAGGAATGTGAAGCGCAAGTGCTGGAGAAGCGCGCAAGTGATAGAGCGGCACGCAAGTACTGGAGCTAAGTGGAAGCGTGGGAGAGGCGCGCAAGTGTATGGGGTACGCAAGTCAATAAAATTTCTATAAATAGACGACTCGCCTCCTCATTTTTTTAATTCTCAACACTTAAGAGAAAATTAGAGCTCTGATCGTGCAAGTAGTGGAGGGTGTTGTGATCGCGTATGTAGTAGAGGATGGCACGCAATCTAAAGTGTCGTGCAAGCTTAGGGTTATTTATAAGGCACGCAAGTAGGGTGTCCCACAAGTTTTGTTGCGCAAGTATTTCTACGCAAGTTTTTCCGTGCAAGTTTTGCCATGTAATATTTTCCGCACAAGTTTTGACGTGCATGTTTTCCCGCACATGTTTTGGCACACAAGTTTTTTCATTCAACTTGCTAGAGGAGTGCAAGGAGGGAGGTTCTTTCAAGAAGTGAGTTGTATATAAGCCAAAGGTGGTGCGCAAGAAGGGACACATGCAAGTAGGGAGTGGCGTGCATGCTATCTGCGCCAGGAGGTTCTTACCATCTTCTGGGTAGGAAAGTGAAGAATTTTTTTGAAAGATTTTATTTGTGAATGTTCATTAAGAAGCACAGAATCATTAAATTACCCTATTTGTGCTAAAAGGGATCACACACACTATTAGATTGTTTTCAAAGTGCTACACGAGAGTAAGGGTATATCCTACTCATTGTATTGCACATCAAAGGATTGTTTTCTACTAGATTGTGTGGCACTGGATTGTTTTCATACCATACCAAGGATGTAGCTACTATTGTTGAGTAGTGAACCTTCTAAATCTTGTGTTCCTGTGGTTGTGTGTGTTCAGCAGGGAAGAAACTCGTTAACAGGAGGTGAAGGTTGTTTCAAAAATAGGAAACATAAAAAGAAAAATATATCACTGATATACCACCTCCCCCTCTAAGTGATACTTGGATCCTGACTGGGAACATCATTTATGAGTGGTTTCATATGCTTTATCCCAAGACTATCATGAGAAATTACAGTCTATGAAAAATAGTATAAATGAGAAGTTCTCGGTCGTAGAGATTGACACAATATCTATATTAGTAAACCCCCACTCAAAACTAAAACCAAATAATATATGATGCCTAGGTCTAGCATGGAGATCATAAGGGGATATGAATAGAGAAATTTTGATTATACTAAAATGTAATATATATATATACCATAAGTTTATATACATTTCAAAATTTTATTTTTGATAAATTAAAATTATGAGAATATTAAATTTTTTTATAAATTGAAATTCAATTTCATGGAAATAAATTCATATTTATTATATAATAACAGGATATATTAACAGTAGATTAATTTTTAATTTATAAGAAAAATAATATTAAATATACCTAATGTTTTTATCTTGAATTTTTTTTTCATTTTTTTACTTTTTTAACTAAATAAATATTTATTTAATTTATGATGTGAATTTGAAAAAAAATTAACATTATTTTTGGATTTATAATGTCAAAATTAACTTAATAATAATTATTGAAATTTTTCAAAAAAGATTTATTTTTTGGTGAATTATGGAAAATGTTGTTTTTATGAATTACATGAATTTATTATTTTTTTAGTGTTTAAATATGAATTATAAATTTATGAACCAAGTTATAAGAAATAATATTTATTTTTATGTGAATTTTTAATTATAGAAATTTTTTTAGAAATAAAAAACCCGTATTTAATATTTTATAATTTCTGTTGTATTTTGTTCAAGAAAATTAGATTTAATACATTATAAATTTAGTATAAAGAAAATTTATTTTTGTAGTTAAAAAAATTAAATAAAAAACATTGATTTAAAATTTTGAATCATTTTCTTCAGATATAATAATAATAAACATTTATTATTGTCATAAAGGATAAATTAATTTGGTAAAAATTAGTTATTTTTGTAAAAAATAGAAAGGTAAAAATGAGTAACATTATTGGTGAATAGATTTAAATGTATAAATAATATTTATAATTTATTTTTGGAGGTTAGGATCATCCATAAATCTTCAATACCCAATTATTTCTCAGTTTTGTATCTACCTTCCATGAGAGTGACATCGCATTATTGAAATTTTTTGGATATTTACCAAAATTCCACTCATTTTTACATATAAAAGAAGAAATCCTCTATTCAAATTCCCTCAAATCAAACAAATTTAAATTGTACCAAAATCTTCCCAAACAAATAATATACACTGATAGTGATATTAATGGGTTTTTGGTTTTTAAAATAACATCCCTCTGATTTTTAATGCCCATCATATAGAAGATATTCCAATAAGTGAGGTGTAAGGTCCTAATACTATTCCTATTATTTATATCTTTATATACTTTTATTATTCCTAAAATATCATTTCCCAAACTCATTATGATAAAATAAGTATTATTACATTATAATAATTTTTTATAATAATTTTAAAAGGATTAACCACCCTCCTCTGTTCCCTTAAAAACATGAATTCCGTTTCTTACGAACTACCACCTCCACAACACAACAAGTTCATTTTCCATAACACATTAAAAGGATGGTAATAATATGTGATTTATTATATAATTATAATTTTATGATATTTTTTTATATTTTTAAATTATAATCTATATTACTCATTTTATATGTAATATGGAAAATGAAATTTTCAACCATGTGTAAGTGTAGACTACCTCCTCAACAAAACTATGAAATTATGTTTATCATTTATTCACGTCCTCATAATTATTGTAATGAGAATGGTTTAAAAGGATAAATATGATGTTTCAAATGTTATTAATTTTCTTTTATGACCTATTTTAGGACCAATTAATGACATGATGAATAAATGATTATATCATATTCAATCATCTAAAATAAACATAATGAGTGGAAAAATATTTATTCAAATTATATAATATTTTGATATCCATTTGAATTTCATCATCATAATTTTATTACTTATAATTCACACTAATGAAAACTAAATGAAACTATTAAGTTACAAAATAATTATATTACAACTAAATAACCTCATTTTCATCGATAATCATGGTATGTTTATGTTTGGGCTAGTTGAACCATATATATGAAAAATAGAGTGAAATTATATAATATATGATTATGAAAATATAATTTATTTTATAATATGATATAAATAACTAAATTATTTTTTTAATTTTAGAAAGGATACATCAATATTTAAATTATTAATTAATTAAACACCCTTTATAGTTTGAAAATCAACGAGAAATGGTTATTGTTGAATTCATATTATAAGATAATGACCAAAGTATCCCAGAATGTGAATTTAATATTATTAAAAAATTTAAAGTCTCACATTATAGAAAATTTAATAAACTTTTAATGGTTAACTTTTTAAGAATAATAAACACCAACATCTCTCCTACAAAATGTCTAAAAATGGCCATATCTATAAACATAGGGTGGGTAAAATAGGAAAACCTTACTAATATACATGAATATAATTTTTGTAAATTGAAATTATAAATTTGTTAAGGTATTAATATGGTTCTGAAATATTATTTTAACATAGTTACCGGTGACATACATGAGTTCAGATCACATTCAACTATGTGGGGACAAACTAGTGGGTATTTATGACTCAAATCTTTTCCTTTGGTCATAATCTCTCTTATTTGTTTATTATTTTTCAATATTGAACTATTAAAGATATGATGATTTTATATTTTATTTCCACTATTATTTCTAAAAAATATCCTTTCACACCAAAATATTATTCATTGATTAATTTATAGATTATTTATAAATTTATTTTTGTTACCAATAATTATAAGTTATTTTAATGGATATTTATTCTATTTCTATATTTACACATCCCATAAATATTTACATTTCACTAATGTAATCCAAATATATTTTTATATCAAATTGTTATTTTATTACACTTTATTAATTTTATAGTAAAGGGTTCATAATCCTTTTAATTATATTGATTTTTAGTGAATTCCTTTTAAAAAATTAAAAATGAATTTCCTTAATATGATATTAAATACTTTCCTTCTACATCACATTTTATTTATGTTTACATTATTATCATGTTATATTTATTAGAATTAATTTTAAGCAATTATTTATGAATTATTCTCTCCATCTTAAAAAAAAAATGATTTAAATATTGTGTCTTGAAAATCATGACATTTTAATATGATATTATGAAATTATATTTATAAATAATCCTTTATTGATTTCTATCGCTTTTAAAAAGAGTATTATTCAAAGGGGTTATGATTCATGATTCCCCAAAATATTCTTTTTTTCTTTTTTAATTTTTTGCATGATCATGTTTTGGTTATCAAATAATATAACTCATGATGTAATTTGGTTACATTTGGAAACTTTTGGAAACCCGTTTTTTTCAATGGATTATATATTAGAACCTAATGATTTCTATTTGGATTTTTAAGAGACCTATTATTTTCCATGGGTTATTTAAGATAAATTGATTATTTTTTAGGGGGCACACATATATATGGATAATGGAAGCCATGGTCTTAAATATCTCTCCCATTTTTTTATATATGATTATATATCATGAGATAGTTAATACTGTACATAATTAGTCTATTCACATAGTCGGGAGATTGAAGGGTTTTCTCACTTTTCCAGGTGTACAAATACTATTTTTGTTCACATACCTGGAGGAATAATTTTTTTTCCCACAAAATATTTTAATATCAATATCTATGATCCACATTTATATATATTTTATCTTGTTACAAAAAATTTATAAGATGAATTTTTTTTCCAGTAAATGTCATGTTTTCCCAATGTTTATTTTTTTTAAATTATTACACGCTTTTATATCATGCTAAAATGTTTGTTATTATGGATATGTATTTTGAGCTATGTCCTAACTTTTATGATGTCCTAAATATTATTTTATGATCTTGTGTTTCTATAATCTGATTTGTTATTATCATATATATTGACTTATGATATCTTATTATCATATTTTTTCTTACTTAGCTTCTCCTTATTTTTTAGGACCAAACACATTATGATATGTTTTTCTTTCAAAGCGTCTATTCCCACCCATTTATTATATTTCCATTCCCTATGTTATTAATATGATTTTATAATATAATATGTATATAAATGGGTCTAGAGGATTATTGTTATAGGGAAATGATTATATGTGATATAAAATTAGATGTTTATACTACTACTATTCAATACACTAAAACATTTTCTACATGGGTTGTGTGACCAGCTTTGAGAGGCATTATTTAAATCATTAAATTAATTACTTTTTTATGTTATGTTTATCTCGGTACAATTTAGTGGGTATCACATAAGGGGTTAAATAGTTTGGGAGGTCATTTTAGTAATTCCAGGGATTGGATTACCGAAAACAATTTGAAAACAATATATATGAGTCTATGTATAAGTTTATATTGTGAAATATTAGTAAATTTTTGGATTAAATAGGATTACCTACCAATACATTCCTATCTGGATACAAAATGTTAATGTAATATATGGATTAGATAAACATAGTGGTAAAAAATCTTAAAGGTTGTGTTAGGAATAAACACAATCGTTACCTTGTGCATGAAAATGTGGACAAACTCCATAGATCATTTTGGATATCCCAAGGGATATTCATTGGTTGATCATATGTTCATTATAAACCACTATATAGGATTGATTTCCTAGTTACATTTAGGTATTAGTGTGTGGAGTTAAAAAACGCCACATAATGTGTCAAACTAGGATTTATATTGGTTTAACTTAATAAACTACAGTCCAGAGTGATAATGTAAGAGTATAAGGTTTTAAGATTTAATTCATTTTACCTTTATGAAAAATTACCCAAATTGTTACTATTTCATCACTTATGTCAAAACATTCTGTTTTAGTAATATATAGAACTATAAGGAACTATGATTTTAATCGATAATGTGGAGATTTCCTCAATGAACAACCCATCATAATTGGGGATAGAGTGAGAAACATTATTTTTTTCCAAAACAACTATCAATAAATATTATTAACAATCAGAATATATTCTATGTCCCAAATATACTAAATAAGAGATGTGTTTAATCTCATAAAATATTAATTGAAAAATATTATTAAGGAAATAATTATCATTTTTTTATAAAAAAAATATTTGAAAAATTACTAAAAGAATTTATTTAAGATAAATAGAAGATGATTTAATTATGGAAGAGGTCATTAAGCATAAACAATTTGTCGAAATAAATAGGATTATTTTAATGATGGGAGTGGAAAAGAATTGTTCTAAAAGAACCAAAAATTATATTATTAATTAATTGTGGAAGTAATGTAAATTACAAAGATTAGTATCTTTAATCCATAGATGGTAAGAATAATGGACATGAACAGTAACCAAAACCAAAAAAATATATTTTGGATCATGTTCAATAAATACTGATGAGGTGAACATTGATAAACAAATGTGAATCATATTATAGCCACACTAAGTTACAAATCGTTTTTTAACTACACCATCATAATTTATTTTATCAAATAAAATATCTAGTTTTTTATAGTTCTTTTTTAGAATTTATTTTTATGATAATATAAATTGTAGTATGGTTCCATTATATATATTCTACAAATTGTATTAACTATTTTATCATAGACATTGTATTCATTGATTATGGTTATATTACACAAAATATCCTCCTATTCAAAAATATAAGGTATAATAAATAATAATTAACTATCTAGTAGAGATTATAACATCACTTCAATTATATATTACACTAAAAAATAATATTCATTATCATATATCAATACATTGTTATTGTGTGTGTTCCTTGATGTTTGTTGATAATTTAACTAAACTGATCAATTTATGTATATCGAATAAAATTTCCCTCTACCTACAAGGATCCATAAGATATTGTTTCAAATGAATAAAGAGTCCACTGAGTTACCTTGGGAATGGGATAAGTTTTTGAATCACGTTTGATTCCTCAGATCAAACAATCCTAATAAAAAAATTCTGATTTTTTTTGGATATTAAAAGACATGTTTTGATGCAAGAAAATATACCCATCTTAGACGTGCTGAGGAATCCATCCCCAATGAACCTTTCACCGATATGGTTTTATAAAGAAAAAAGTAGAAGGATTGGTCCAAAAAGTGTGATACCTGATGGATGGTTTTTTGTTGAAGATGGAAATATAGGTTATAGATAATATGGAGGGGGTATTGGATCGTACAATGAATATGATACCTTTTAAAATGATGGTAGGGGTCTAAATGTGTATCTTAATGAGCCTTTAAATAAAAGGTTCATTCTCCATCAACCTCACCATTCAACCTCAATTTTAAAAGATTGCTTCTAGGTTAACATACAATGGAAATGATAGATAATTTTATGTTATATGAAAATTTTAAAAATACGAAATCAAATTTCATACAATAAACCAATTTACAATTTTTTATCAATAGAGATTTGAATAATGAAATCAAAGAAAAATAAAATTGGCCATAACACAAAAACATAAGATGTACTTAACTCAATTGGTAAAAAAGAAATATAAATTTTGGATTATTAGTAATATAATTAAATTTATGTGATTGATACCTCATTAGAAAATTAAATCTCCAATCATCATAAAAATAACCTTATCTAACTAAATTAATAATAAATGTATAAAATTATAAGGATGTGATTTATTTAATAGGGAGAATGTACTATCATGGGATTTACCTATATATTATCCTTGAATAAATGATATATTAATCTCTTGTTTCATACAGAAACCCAAACTACAATGAAAACCATGATATATTTTGAATATTAAATATGACTATTAAAACTTACCCATTTAGATTAGTTGATATAAACTAAAGTAACCATATCAAAAAATCAATAAATTAAGAAGAAATGGAATTGGGAACAAATATTCATCCTTATGAATCCCTTTTTTTCTAAATGTAAAAGATTTTTGGGTTTTCTGTTGACCAATACCATGCCAAACTAGAGTAATTATTTTTTTGAGAAAAACAATATACATCATAAGTTCAAGATTTTGCATATTTACCCATGTTTTGTGATAACTAAAATTACACTCAAAACCACAACAATTGAATTTATAATTATTAGTACAAATGTGGAGATCATAATGGTGAATATAAGAATAAATTTACATTATATTAAAAAAATTATAATACATATATCATGATTTTTTTTCATTGTTAAAAAGAATTTTTAAAAAAAATTTATTGTCATAAAATATTTATTTTTCCTAAAAAGGAATTTTATTTCAAATTAATTAAGTTCATTTTTATTTATATATAAAAATATATATTAAAAGTATAAAAATATAAATTTAATTGTAAAAAATATTTTTTAATGTACTAAATTTATTTTTCTATAAATACTTGTTTTCACTATATATTAGGTTTTCAAATAAATTTAAAATTTAAAATTTTTTTAATGTGAATTTTAATAAAATAACATCATTTTGATATTTTTAATGGCCATATTATCTTAAGATGAGTATTTTATATTTTTCTAAAAATATTAACTTTTAGGTGAATATTGAAAATTATCATCTATAAAAAGAAAATGACTTTATGAAATTATTTGTATATAACAATGTATTTTAAATTTATAAAACCAAATTCTATGAAAAAATATGTTTGTTAAAAGTGAATTTTAAATTTTAAATTTTTTTAATTTATACACCCATATTTGACATTTTTTAATTTAATGTATGTTTTTATTAAGAAAAGTTTTTTAATACATTTAACATTAATATTTTAAAATTATTTATTATAAAATTTAAGAATTGAACCAGGAAAAATTATTTCAAATTATAAATCATTAGGTAAAAATTATATAATAAGGAATATTATATTATTAGGCATAAAATATAAATTACCTATGTAAAAACATGTTATCGTGGTGAAAACCAAATGATAAAAATGAGTAACTATTGTGGTAAAGGAGAAAACATGTTTAATACACGTTTCTAATTGAGTTTTGGACATAATAATCAGCCTATGTCATATTAAATACATTATTTAAAAAAAATTCCACTTCAATTTAGATTGAATTCCCATTATATAAATGTTTTAGGTATTTATAAAAAATGTCACTCTTTTCCACTTATACAAATTGAACTTCTCTCCTCACATCCCCCATACAAATAACATATATATTAAAAAAACGACCTAAACATCTCATATAAACTCTTATACACCTTAATGAGGTTATATTATTCTAAAAAGCCTATCCCTAAGGGGCTTAATCACCTTGAAAATGGAGACAATCCATGGAGTGAGGTATAACTTCAAAACAACTCTTCATATTTTCTACCTTTTATGTGCCATTATTATTCCCAAAATTTAATTTCACCACTTTAAAATGATAAAATAAATATCACTATTGTAATATCATGTTATTCAAATTATTGAACATTTATTAACTACCACTATTTTTCATTAATAATAACTAAAATTTTAACCATGTGTTGTATGGACTACCACCTCCACAACGCAATGTGTTTCTTTTTCCATCACTACCTTAAAAGGGTGGTCCTAATAAGGTATTAATTATATAATTAATATATTTTGAAATATATTGAGACATGTTTTAAAAATATTTGTTAAACTGTATTACTTGTTTTTCTCGCTATATGGAAAATGAAATCATTGACAATTCGTACATGTGGACTATTACCACCATAGAAAAATCAATTTTAGTTATTCAGATCATAAATACCTTTAATTTATTTTCATGATAATGGATTTACATTATAAATATGTTATTTATGGTTTCATTAAATTTATTATCTGTCAAATTTAATAAACTATTAATGATTTGATCAACAATATATTATCATAAATTAAATAGTTTAAAACACTTATACTAAGAGAAAAATATGTTATTCCAATTATGTAATAATTCCGTATGCATAAATTATTATTATAGATATATTATAATTATAATATGTCAGAATACTAAAAATTATATCATTATTCTATACATGTAATGATATCATAACTAAATCACTTCTTGATCATCGATGATTGTGGTATGTTCATTCCTAGGCTGGTTTGACCACATAATTGAACAATGATATGAAATTATATGATGGGTGGATATTAAAAAATAGTTAATAAATTAATATGATATAAATATATAAATAATTATAATTTTTATCATACAAAGGACACATCAATATTTAACTCCTTAAATAGAAAACACACTTTATAGGTTGAAAATCCCAGAAAATTGATTGTTCATTCTTTCATCATCTAGGATAAAGTCAAAAGTACTTATAAAAAGAAATTTTAGAATTATAAATCAGTTATTTTATACATTATAGTAAAATTATTGAATTATAAATTATTAAATTTGGAATAAAAATTAATACTGACACCACTTCTATGAAACTTCTATAAATAGTCAAAACATTAAATACCTGATTATGAAAAATTTGCTAAAATTACATAATATAAATATTGATATGGGTTATAAATGAAAATTATAAATACATTCAGGAATGAATATGTTATAAAATATTATTTTAAGATATTTATCTTTTTCATACATAATGTTACAGAGCAATGGACTATGCATGAATAAGGGCAAGGGGTTTTCATGAACCAAATATTATTCTTAGGTGATAATCGCTCTTACTTAACTATTAACATTTAATAATTAGCTATTATAATCTATAATGATGTTATATTGTACTTTCAACTTATTTTCTAGGGAATATATTTTTACACAAAATTCTTCTTCCTTGATGATTATATCTCTTTGCTAAAATAGCATTTTTATTAAGAATAATTAATGTTTCTTTTAATGGATATTTGATCCTTATCCATGCCTCTAATTCTCATAAATGTTATCATTTCCCTAATAGAATAAATATTTTTTATATCTCTAATTATCCTTTTATTTACCTTAATTCATTGTAATAGAAAAGTTTCATTATTCTATTATAGATGCGATTTTTGAATAAAGGCATTTTAAAACATTTAAAATGTCATTTCACATCATGATATTATGTAATTCCCTTACTCTACACATTTTAACAAATTTTTTATATAGGACATGTATTATAATAAAAATTATTCTAATTATAAATATTTTATAAATTTTTAAAACTTCCATTCATATAAGTGGAAGGTTTAAATTTTAAATTAACCCCACAGACGTGATAAGAATGCTAGTTTTCAAAGAGAACATGTTCAAAAGCTTAAAAAGTGTTTATTTAAGAAATAAATATTAAAATTATTAAAATAACCATAATTAGATTAATAGATATATAATTTGACTAATTTTTCTATTAATACCATGTTCACATAATTTTTATATTTCTAAATTATTTAAAAAAATGAAAATTCATTATTAAAACCCTTTTTTCAATATTCATAAAAAAATTAAAAAGTTAATTCTATGGTACTTTTGACCTCAAGAATGATAAATTATTTCTAAAAAAATGGTTTATTCTATTTTTGATGTATTTTAAAACATTTTCATAATGAAGGAATATATCCAATAATAATTATATTAAGGAATCATGCATATTTTTAATAAATATTTGTGGTACTTTATGTAATTAATCAATTTTAATAGAATATTTGATGAATGTATTCACATGATTGGTATGTGAAAATAAAGAGATTTTTATGAGATATGGGGCATAAATGTTAAAATTATTTTTAGAAACATATTGACATTATTTCAAAATTTTATGTATTCTCATCTTTATTAATTGTTAAAAGGTTTAATCATTTATGAAATGTTATATGTTGAAGATTAAATGATTTTTCAGAGATTAATGTATTATTTCTCCAAATAAAGATTTATACATATTTTTTGACATGTGAAAACCATATTATTTTGATGATAATTAAGGATTGAAATAATATATTATCATTTTATTTATGGATCTCAGGATATGTCAGTTCTTTAGTAATGGAAAATTATCTTTCTTTTCATGGAGTCAGAAATGACATTTAAATTGATCAAGTCACAACCAAAGGGTATGATGGTTCATATGAAATGTAATTAAATCAAGTAGGTATATATTCTTTTGAAAATTATTCAAATTTAGTAAAAGTATTTTGAACTATACTATTATCATAGTTCCTCTATTTCCAATGAGTTAAATTATCCCTTTGATCATTACATATTTATCCTTTCTTGGATGATAACATCCCTTGTATCACCTAATTTCTTATGATCAGTGATATTTATCACCCTCTATAATTATTTATTATTTTATTCCATTTTCAAATATTTAGTTTCCACCTATGTTCTCTTATGTGGATACCAGGGTTTGTTCTACATTAGGTAACAATTATATTTTCAACATTACCTCTTTAAAGGAAGTTTTAGAATTCATTTTTATTTTTTGGTATTCCTATAGGGAAAATTCTAGAATTAATAATTTTTTGAATCAGGTGAATTTTGAAAGTGAAGTTCATTTTAATGGGGGTAAAATGTAACTCCTTGAGTTTTTAGTAATTACTTTTTTCGAATTTATTTAAATTCTTTTATTGATTGCATTTCATGATACAAAAAGTTATGAATTATTTATACACATCAACAAGTTAATCTCTAACTAAATAAACCAATTATATTACTATGAGTTACATGAAACTCTATGTTTTTCATGTGTTATAACTAATGTTGGGTCCATTTGAATGTTTTTTCTACACGCAAGACCAAGTTTTACTGAACTACAATATACTATTAATATTATTATTAATATATTATTATAGTTACCTAGACTTCGGATTGATATCTATCAAATTGATTAAAATGATTATGAATATATGGTTTAAACATGTCTACAAAATGAATTCTTTGGCTTTCAAAAAACTATAAATGAAAATAAAAACCAATTAAATATAACAGACGTGTCTTATAAAAACCATTAAGCCTAAAAAGGAATTTTATCTTAATAAATTAAACTAATCCCAATTAGTGGGAGGTATTATGGAAATTTTTAAATTCCAAAAATATTTTTACATTTATTTAATATGTTTTATAAGAATGAACAAGATGAAAAAAACCCATTTTAGGCATAAAAATATGTATTTTCCATAAAGGCGATTTTGGTTCATTTTAATGGGGCACGTGTTTTTAAGCCACATTTTGACAATTTAATAAATTTTATATGAAAAAATAAAGATCGATTCTTAATGCATGATTCCAGAATTATCTTATGGTGAATTTTTTTTGGAATATTTCATTCAATGATGAATAGTGATTAATACTGAATTATAATTGAAAACTAACTATATGTGTTAATAAATAATATAGATAATTAAATTTTAGTTTCATTTTAAAGTATATTTAGGTCAATTTAAAATATAGTAATCCAATTATGGCCTTTGGAATCAATTTTACAATTAAATTTCATATACAATGATTTCAAACATTTGACCTTTTTCCCATTAAATGCCCTTTATCTCGTCCCATTTTTTGGATTAATTTTAAATTAATTTATGGTAATATTATGAATATAGTTAAAAAATGAATTCCACTTAAAAAATCATAATTTTTATTGTCTATTAAGGTCAAATAATTTTTTGAACAAAAATATTTGGGAAATTAATTAAAATTTATTAACAAAATTAACGATAGAATAATATTACATAGTGTTTAAATATTAATATTATGTGGCCAAATGAACAATAAACTTGTCTAAAAATTCATAGATGAAAATATATAGAACCATATGAAATTATTTTCTTTTTATATGAGATAATGGGATTATAATTCAATGAAAGAGACACATTTAATATGTTTTGAAAAGAAAAAGATAAAAACATTTACTTTTATTTAATTTATTTTCTATAAAGATTTAGGATTGTGAAAAACTATATAGGTTTGGAAAAAAAATATTTTAAAATATAAAATAATGTTTTTTATAATAATAATTTATATTGAATTTTTATAAATTATATAACTACATTAACAGTTAAAGAAACACCAACACATGGATTATTTAGTTAATAATTAAATAAAATAAATGATACTAAAAATATTTAAAATTAGATAAATAGAATGTATATTTGTTATCAATTATACTTATATGTTAATATATCATAAAAAAGTTGTGAAAATAAAATATTTTATTCTATTATTATATTTATCACTTTTTAATTTAATTAAATATATATTTTCAAAATTGACATTAATGTTGTTTTATAATAAATGATATTTTATTAAATGATTAAAAATTTATAAAAATCATATATTCTATAAATTGATTTTAAATCCTAAAAAATATTAAAAATAGTCCATATATATACCAATTGAACTTTTATAATAAACATATAGACCCCTAAAAATTGAAACATTGTTATCACATTTAAGGTTAAAGGAGTATTTTTTCACATTACATTTCCCTCTATTATTTTTAATCATTAAAAGTACTTGTATTTTTATTATATAATTTGGTATTAATATTTGAAATATGATGGTACAAACTTAATAATAAGTCAAATTTAAAGTTTTTCTTAATTGAGGAATGAAAAAGGTAGAAAAATTAGTTACCTTAATAAAAAACAAAATGAAAAAAATAAGGATACTAAGGAGTTAAGGGATAAAATGTTTAATAAAAAGGATTTTTTTTATGGTGTTAGTGTTTCTTCACCATAGATCTACTCCACTTAATTATTTTTCATTTTAAAAACACATGCAGTAAGGGAGACCACCCAATAGTGTTTACCTCTTGGTAATTACAAAAATGATACTCCTCAAACACTATAAAAAGGAACTCAACCCTAACTTAATCAAACATATAAAGCCTTTTTGATCATAGAAACCCTTCAAAAATCATATCCCAACATCTATCCTCTCAAAATATAAGTCTCAGTTTTGGAAAAAGTAAAACCATGTAGTGAAAACCAAAAGGAGTTAACCGAAGAATAGGTAGTGTTCTTCAACGATCACTTTTGTTTTATTTCATTCTCCTCCCCTTCTATTATTTTCATATATTTAGTATATAATAACTTACCAATATTAAATATATTTAGATGTTATTATGTTAAAAATATATAATAAAACATCACACACTCCAATCAAATGGGACACACAATCATCTTTTGTCTGTAGGGAAAACTTCCACCTCACGAACCAATGTCATTATTTCTCATATTACCACAACTCATGGTTGGGAATAATGATGTATTTATATTTTATATGTAATATATGTGATATTTTTTTATATATTTATACTTTTGGAATTATTATTTATCATATAACATCATGTTTTCCGATCTTTGGTAATATGATAACATCATTGGTGGATGTGTGAACTACCACCTCCTCAAAAATATGTGATTAATTCATGATTTACATGTAATTAAGTAATGATGGATTTTATTTTAACATTAAACAATAAAATGTAAATAGTGTTTATGTGTACGTACGACATACTATCTCTAGGAGTAATGTTTTTTATTTTTAATTTATATCATTTATAGATTATTATAAATACATATGTAATAAATATATTTGATATTAATATCATGGTTTAAATTCCTGAAATGATGAAATAATGATTAAATAACTTGAAAAAATATCAAATCAAAACATATACGAACGCAATGCGGTTATCACCTAAAAATATAACCTAAACATGGAATGTTTAAAAATCATGTAACATAAATTCATTATAATATAATATATGGAATGATATTTAAGAATATGGTTCGATTTTATATTTATAGTCAATTTATATTTATTTTGAAGGAGGTTTGAATGTGTATGATAAAAGTTAATCCAATGAGTAAGGGGATTTCTAGCCTCACTTTTATTTTTGTGCGACTTATTCCATATTCAAAAAACCTTTCTTTTCTGGATTGTGTATACATCTCTGTGGAATGTTATATCATTAATAACCATTAGAAAATGATATTAAAATTTTCAATTTATGTTATTATTTCATGTATCTCACTATTCAAAATTTAATCAAGTAGTAAGGGATTTCTATCAACATTCTTACTTTTGTGAAACACAAGCTATATTTTCCACCTATTTCTTATATTTGGTGTATATACTTCCCTTGAATCTATATTATGATGATTAAATAGGAAATTTTGTATTTTACATATACATTTTATGATCTATCTTTCCTGGGGATTATAGATGAAAAGATATCTAATTGGAATGGGAATTTTGTCTCAATTTTCAATCATTGAGACACATGATTTAATGCACCTATATTCTTTTAAGGGGTGTATATAATTCAACTTTGACATGTTATATCATGAATCTACACCTTTTAATGATATTTTTTGATTAATTTAATTTTACTATTTAATTGGTAGTTTGATTCATTGTTACCAAAGTGGAAAGAGTTTATTATTACAATCTCATCATTTTTCAGGATTGATTGTGATTATCCTTGTATTGATGAAATATTACGATACATCTCAAAATAATTCTTTTGAATTTTCTTCCCCTATTTCAATTCATGATATCATCATGTAATGGTACAATTTCTTCCACTCTATGGTACTAAAGTTTATTAGGAAAGTGTTTTTAATAAAATCAGACCTTATTTCTCTCTTCAGTCAGAAATATATTTTATTCAAAAAAATTATTTTTTAAATAAGTTTTAAATTTTTTTTAAAATTATATTTTGAATTCATATTCAATGAAAATAATTGTTTTAAAAAAATTGAAAAATTGCATAAAATATTTTTCAATGATTCCATTATAATTTTTTAATATTATTTTTAAAGTAAAATTTTTTCTAACATTTTTTTTCAAAATCATGTTTCCAAAGTGGGAAGGATATTTTTATAACGAAATGTTTTCATGATTTCTAAATGATTATTTTATAATTTCTTAAAAGTTCATTTCAAATAAATGGATTTATAAAATTTTCAATTTTTAAAAAATGAGTTTCAATAAAATATTATTATCCTTAATAAATCTTCCAATCTATGTTTTAAAATCATTTCCATATAACATTTCATCCGTTAATATAGTTTATGATTTAATGGGGATATGATCTATGGTCACTATTATTATTCATTATTTTATTGGTTGACATTGATGATGAAATGTTTTTTATGAAATATGTTTCTCTCTCACAAGTTATTTTCTTATGAAACTCTAATATTTTAACATGTTTCTATATGATAAAATGATTATGAAACCTCTATGTTTTCAACATGTTATGGTTGAAAAATTTATGATACCCATTTCATTTAATGAGTTATGATATGATGAATTTTTTTGACATTATGGAACATATATATATGATTTCATTGTTTCATGGTTTATACATTTATCTCCCTCTAATTCATTCAATATCGATTTATATCTCATTAGATAAATATGGGAAAAATCTAGACAAAAATGATCCACTATGGAAAGTAGTTTTAACTAAATCCAATATGAAAATAACAGTAACCTAATACACTATGGAAATAAGGTGTAACATTATCCACTTTAAGGAATGGACTATGACTAGGGATGGTGTCTTGTTCTACCCAGTAAGTGTGGCCCCAATTATGTTCCATTATATGTCATGGAAATGAGCATTGGCTTATAGGGAATAATTTTATATTCTTATTTCTATGCCAAAAATTCCATGTCTAATTCCAATGTTATTCTAATATTACTCATGTTCAGTGATTTCATTATGATTCATATCTTAGTGACTTCTAATAATGATTTCGTTATTCATTTTTATGATATTTGATATGATTTATATGAGTATCCAATTCTATGATCATGTTATCAAACCCTTATTGTCATTTCAAGATTATGTATCTTCCTTGTTTACCCTTATTGAGAATTTGAGCTCCCCCTTTCTTATTTTCCATTCCCTCTGTTATTAAGAAGTGTTTTATATAGGGTATTCTTGTGATGAGTATTAAAGGTTAATATCTTTATAGGTTGCGCTGATGATATTTCACCGTGATGTAATATTATTTTTCCTTATTTCCAAAGAAACTAAAATATTATAGTCCATGAGCATGTAATTTTTTAATGTGTTAAATATTAGTCTAAAAAGAAATATTATCCATTTATGTTAAACTCAGTTTGTTATAATAAAATGATTCAAAACCACTATCATATCCATTTTCATCAACACTCTTCATAAATAGTCTTTTTTAATTAATTCATCTAATTTTTTACATAAGTGTATATAGATTTGATAATTCATATTATATTCATAATAAATGTGATTTTATTCATTATTATTAAAATTTTATTCACCAAAATTTCATGAAATTTAATATTAGGATGATTTGAAAAATTTACGATGTCTTAAATTCCCTTCGTGGGTATTTTAGACCATATCCATGAAGATGAAGTCAATGATAAGCATTTTTTGGTTATTTTTTATGATATGAGTTGTTTCATTAATTGATGAATTAGTTATTGATGTAATATTTATTAAAAAAAAGGTCAAATACTTATTTACACATTTAAAAAAATACTATACTACTAATTATGTTCACGTAGCCATTCATGGTATGAATTCAATGTATTTTTCAAGTGGGTGGTCACGCCGACCCGAACATGAACATACCCTAGTTTAATAAATGACTACCAGGTTTTGTTTTTTTAATATCATTAAACCATAAGAATAAGGATCATATTTAGTAATCATTACTAAAATATATCATTACAATATGTAATTATCTAAATAAGTAATGGATATAAAAATATTTTAGGGTTCAAATAAAATATTATCTTCTTAGCACACTTATTTTAATTTATTAATTTAACGATTATCATTTTTTATTCATATAACTTATAAATTTTCAATTTTGAAACAATAATTTTATCATAAAATACATATCTATCCTCTAATACCATCATAATACTAAATTATTTGATGTGATTAAGGAAAATGAATCATGTTACATCCAGGAGGTAGTGGTCTTCACAACGCATGAACTTCTATTTTATATTTTTTTAACAAATGGGGTATATGAATAAATTGTGATAATAGACATAATATAGTAATATTATATAATATTAATGATAATAATATCATTAAATTAGTTACACTAGAATAAATTGGAGAAAAAGTTAATAAAAAGACTAAGTAGTTGATAATAGTTTTCTCTAGGACTTGAATTTTCCATGGAAGACTCATTTGAAATGGTTGAATTATTCTAACTAATGGTTAAAAAAATATTTTTATAGTGGAGGTGTATTATAGATTAATCCTAAATGGTTTTTTTCTATAAAGAAACATAATGTTTTTATTTCTTTTATGGGGCGGTGAGAGGCCGCTTTTATAAGTGGTGAGAATGACATTTTTAAAAACATTTAAAAAAAATATAAAGGTATAACATGTTAAACTGTTAAATTAGATCTAAAAATATCAATTAATGTATTAAAGAAGTGATAAGGTTTATAAAACCCCATGAAAATCAATTCTACCCAGGATTTTATCATGTTTCAATGCCATTACTCCATGAATTATTACTTTTATCATTTTATTTCTTTTACTTTGGTAAATAGTTTTCACCTAATGTAACTTATCCATTAAGACAAAAAATAAAGTGATCCTTCTTAAATAAATATTACCTAATGATTATAAATTTTAATCAATTTTTATAATTCAATTTATGTAACTATTAAAAATTAACTTTTTTTTGAAAATTGTAAAATATGTTAAACGATTTTTGGGAAAAATACTACTGCATTTAAAAAATACATATCAGGGGTTTGTAAAATATAATAAATATTTTAAAATTTATAATTTAAACTATAAAATGAAAATTATTTAAATATGAGGGTTTTATAAATTTATTCAATACAAATAATGGAATAAAATCTATAGAATTAAAAAATTGGTATAATACACTATTCATCGTAATGTATTTTTTGAAAAATACCAAAATATCATCTTAAGATAATATCATTATGAATAATTAAAAAAAATTAGTTTCATTTATTTTAAGATAAAATTTAAAAATTTATTAAATTTAACTTTTATATATAGTTATAGATAAAGGCTTTTAGGAGTGTGCATTGTGTTATTGTTCCGGATAAAGTGTTCACCTACTACAATAGTGTCATTGAAAATAACATTTTAAACACCCTTGAACGTGACATGTTTATCTTTGAAAATGAGAAAATTTATGTATTGGAATCATGTAATGGAAACCATTTAATAGATATGTATGAAAATATAATGTCAACGTATATGTCCCATGTAAATAAATATTGTCATTAACTTCACCCACATGGTCCTTTGGATTTTTACTAAAGGAATCTCTATGTGAGGAAAAATTTATGGTGGAAACAAAAAAATAACATATAGTTATAGGAAAATACCAAGATTTTTTCTCTATATCCAATAAAAAGATCCTCTTCATCTTCTATACTATAATGATCTCCCAAGTTAATCATTTTTCTTCCAGTAGAATATTCTAGAGATATCATAGGTTACTAATAACCATCCAACTCTTGAAAAAGTAAATGATGAAGATTAATGTTTATGTTATTGATAAAATTATAAGTTTAAGTGATCATGTATATTATCTCTTCATAGTAATAAGATTTAAAATATTACATATCGTTGTTCACACTAGGATTCCTCTGGTCGAGTAACCACAATGTATATATTGTTCCACACTTTAGAATGTGGATTATTGTCTTAATCTCTAAGAGATAAACTTTCACCTTTTTAGAATGTCCCACATCAGAGATATTGGAATATGTATTTATCCATCTAAACCCCAATAGTATAATTTCCCCTTCATTGAATACGTCGAAAATATCATCAATAAATGAGGTAATCCTCCATAAATATTAGTTTCTATATAATTTTGGGGAGCTGTATTTAGATGGAATGTATAGTGAATGAGGCATCATTCCCATCATGGTGTGGTTTCTACATGCTTGGCCTACATACTAGGAATCTATAGAACTAGAGGATTCCTCAATTAAATCCTCTTATAAATAATTCTGACCTCTACCAGTTTTTCACATTATTTTTCACCTTTAATTTCTAGGGGACCTATGAACTAAGGTACATGGTAAAAAACATCCCTATGTGGTATTATTGGATCTACTTCTTAGTAAGGTTGATCACAATCCCAATAGAAGAATCATCTAATAAGTGAGTGACTCATATTCTATTCTCTTCAATTATATACATCAGTTAGAACAAGAATGCAGTTGTAAGGTTTCAATGATCTCATATTATTTGAGGAAGAGTATTACATTTATGTTGCATACAGTGAAACATCTATCTACATCTAAGGGTAAATACCCCCCATACATAGTTTCCTTGTTGACTTTGGTAACCCACAGACCCACTTGAAAAGATACCAAACATGGACAGTATGGGTGGCTTCTAGTAAAATTTCCTATATTGATGGTATTTAGGATTTTATATTATACAACCATGTACTAAATATAGTTCTATAATAGGTATTCCACGTCTCATTAATCAAGTGGTATTAACCTAACTTTTAACAATATCTAGATATATTGTCTAAATTAGGTGCCTAGAATGGGTTGGTATTTGATCAACTCATATCCCTCCATATGATTTATAATCAAAACAGATAACACTAGGATTGATATAAAAATTCTAAAACATCCTTCACCCTAAAAATGAGTCTAAATAGGTGGTGTATACTATCCAATATTTACTCCACCATGTTGATCTACCTTCATGTTACAAGATGGGATACCATCACAGTGGTTCCAACACTTAACATGATATTAAATTGATGCACTCATAGTTGATATCCACTAGTGGTCATAGTAAAAAGGTATCTAAGAGGAAATATTAATTGACTCAAGGGGTGATCTCCTAATTCCATTGGGTAGAGACACCTTTTTCCCACGTTGTATTGTAAAATATAGGAGGTACATGAATCTTACAGGTTTGTAAGATTTGTGTATTCCATATCTATAGTAGTTGACTATATAGAACTGTGAATAACATATTCTAGATTCTGAAGGGAATATTTAACTGGGGTTAAAGATCCTGGTCTATTGAATTTATTACTTGTGGAATTAGCTGCCATTAAAATTAGTTATTCCTATAATTATTATACCATATGAATGTATATTGGATTAACTCATCATAAATCTCTCTAGAAATTAGACCCCCATTGATCATATACATTTCCCAAAGTCTTATCTTGACCTATCCATGTATCAAATAAAATATATTTATATATATTATCCTACTACTAGTGATGTCCAAGATAATATTCCAAGTGTGATAGAGAAAAATTGTGATACACGGACTCTTCGTCATGTTATACTGTTATTTGTTCCTCCTTAAAATCTTTACAACCTTATCATACACACTACAGCTTTCCCAGTCCATACTAAAGAAACCTCTTTGGTGAAGTTCTGATATTGAGGCCCAAAAACTATTTAGTCGATAATAGATTTATTTAAGATGGATGAATAATTAAAGACTTTGATATATGGAATGTTCATTCCTATTTTGAAGATAGGGGTATAACTGAGGATATGACCTTCATTTTAGATGTTGGATATGGAAATATAACAATGGTGGTTGTTAAAGTTTATTAAATGATTTTTTTCATGGGATTAAAATAGTTAAGTCACATAGTATTATGAACCCATATAAGGGAAATCAATCAAAAACTCAGTAGTCTCGTAGAACTACTTCTGTGATCTGTGAAACAAGTTGGTGTCATCAGTGGACACAATGTAATTATATATCATCAACACAAATGACCATCTTTACTAGCCTCATGGATGAAACGTAGACAAATAAATATGGAATCATTTATCTATAATGAAAAAAAGAAAAAAATACACAAATGAGAAAAAAATTAAAAGTATCCAAGTACAAAATCACACATTGATATTATGAGAACAATGTTACATAAAAAATTTATACGGGATTCATAAAATAATTAAAAATTAAATAGATTTACATAAACATTATGTTGATATATCTAATTCTATTGTGGAGGATTAATCATTTACATAAGAAAATTCATTAAGATAAGATGATACATGTATAAAAGGATATATATTCACTTATAATTTTTATTCACAGAATAATTTTCATTAAAAAAAATTAGGAGAGTTATATATGATTTAAAATATATTAACCAAGATTATAAATTATTTAATTAAGGATCCAAGACGTATTTATAGAGTTGATTCAATGCTTATGAAAACCTTAGATCCAACGCAGATTGTATATATTTTTTGAAGTGTATCTTAGTTATTCATAATTAGTTTTTCTTTGTGTTGATCAGACCCTTATTATATGGTGGTATAATTGATACTTATAAAAGATTATATGTCTCATTGAAATAAGTATAAAAGAAAATATGGATTAATGAAATCTTTTTGTAATGAAACTCAGTCATTCATGATGAAAGATAATCATTTCTAAAGGATTACATTATGACCACATTAAATCATTATGAACATGCATCCTCAAGAACTATATAAAAGAATTCACTATTATTCATTATTTTTGAGTAGAATGTAGTGATTCTACATCAGTTTCAAAACACACTAAATCCTAATACAAGATTATTGGATTTACATTGGATATCATTCATGATCATATGGTATCCTCACTTTGCAAGGGTGAGATAAAAAATCTTCCTGATCGTGTTGGTGTTATATGATCACAAAACCTAGGAAGTAAATTATAATATTTTTTTACGAAGAATACCTTTGTCACACATAAAGAGTGACACACATGGACTTGGGAAAACATGTTGATTTTGACAATTGATGTCTTGAAGGCATGGGAAATATAAGGGATCATTCTACTTTGAGGAATAATTTTAGAGAAAAAAATAAAATCTTTCATGATTCATTCTCATCACGTAGGACATTGAAAAAAATTCAGATAAATTATGGAGTTTAATGTTGATAAGAAAATTAACGAATCATTAGGAAAGAAATTTATGACAATTATCCCCTCACATTGAAATATTGTGAGGAAATTCCCTTAAGTCCTCTCATATGGACTCTAGTGGAACACCTTTATAGAGGGATACATATATAATTAATTCCCAAACAATGTTAGTAACCCTTACTTATAAAAACCATGAACATTAACATAAAAATATAATATTGAAAATTTAATTATGATTGGAAATAAATACAGACCCCTTCTTAATGGACCCAAACCAAAAAATATTTGACATGTAGTAGTTTATGACTGGAAGGAACCCAATATCGGTATTGTAACCACTTTTTATATCCCTTCTCTATCCTAGGTCAAATGGTTGGGATGATTTAACCCATGTTTCCTTATTGGATTCATTTTTTCAAGTTGAATTCCCCAAAAATTCCATTCTAGTGAGGTCTCATCCACGACCTATAGGGATACATGACTATGATATATGTACCACAGTGATTCCTTTTGATAATATATTACTTGGATAATGGATATTTCTTAGATTTACTCCATAATCAATAGGACCGTACGTAATTTAAAATCATTTAACCCCTTGAAATAATTTTTTCTATCATAAGTATGCTAGTGGAATATCCCCATGTCTTAAGGTGGTCATCTTTGTTGACCTATATCAAAAATCTTGTTGGCCTCTATATATAATGGCCTTATTTTTTCCACTCAATGATATAAGGATACCATATAGGCCACCTATATAGTGTGAGCCATATCTCTTCCTCACCATGTAAATTCCTTATCAGTCTTGTCATCATTCCCCATTTTTTACCAAAATTTTCGATGTGTATATCCATATATGGACCTCTTAATAGGTGTATTCCCCAACCATATAATTATTTATGACTATATCCCCTATATAATAAATTATATATGGATTCTATATGGGTGAATCTAATGAATATTTCTTATTAAATCAATTGTTTTCAACCTTTTTTGAAAAAAAATTATTTCCACCAAAAATTTAACTACATGTTATGGTCCTTTCATATAACCTTAAATCGTGTAACTCAAACTACATTGAATTTATTAATAGTTAACTATTATTTTTGTAATTCATCTATAAATATCTATACAAACACACTAAAAAATATAGGGTCCCCCTTCTATTTTTAATCACTAATAATTTATTATTATTCCATATTCTACTTGATCCTTATCATTACTAATAAATATCCATTATGAAACCCATTTCCCTACCAGGACATATTCCCTATGAACATACTCTTTAGAATGACAAATACAGTTTACAACCTTATCCTAAATGGACTATATTCCCCTCATGTCTACCCATACCCCCAAATGTTATGTTAAAAACATGATGGGCCATAATGTGCCTATTATACATAATCCAAACCTAACCATTAATATAAACCTTTTACCCTATGGTGGTATTTTCATGAAATTAAACTATATGACATAATTTATATTATAGATGATGTTATAAAACAAGGAATATATCCTAGAAATAATAACCTATTGTTAATTTCATAGGGTTATATTTGGATGAATATAAGATACAAAACGTCATTTCTTTTCATATGAACGTAAAAGGTATACCATTTACCATTATCCTAAATCAAACTACAATGGATTTGATTAACATTATGAGATATGATTCAATTCCCATTCATGGGAACAATCAAAAATTCATACCACCTACCAAGTCCCTAGATTGTGATAAATTTTATTATTGTTAGTTGTATGGATATAAATCATATTATGATCCCTAGAAAAAGATCAATAGAGATCCTCTAGTATATATGAAAGTTCACATAAATTTATATCCATGATCAATTACATACATGGTGGTAACTAGTTGTAAAATTATTACTCGAAAAGGATCATTAAATTGTTTTAAATAATTATTAGACTTATATAGTATGAAATTATTATACCCTATAATGGATTAGGCGGTCCAAACTTCTCTTCCACTCATGCTATGTAAACCTGAAGTTTCAATGGTAAATTCCTAGTGTTTTCATGACTTAAGAATCTAGGTCAGCACCCATTCAAAAGATATGAGGGAATAAGGGAATCAGTGAAATAATATTTAATGGAATAAGATATTGGTTTGAGAAATATAACCTTTTTATTCATGTCTAATGGATTGAGTAAAACGCCTTAATTACTAATTATCTATAACAATATATGAATATAAATGATAACAATGAAATTCTTTTTAAATGAAATAAATAATTAATTGAAAAAAAATTAGTATATGAATGTTTTAACCTTGTTTGGGTACATGGTATATACTTCCATCATCATGGACGTACAATATATTATTCTTAAAACAAACATGGTATTTATCTTCTATCATGTATACCACTAAATTTGATTCATTTAATTCCCATCCAAATATAATATATATCATTGAAATGATTTATTTAGGGGGGACAATGTGACAACATGAGATTTGACTGTATATTATCTTTAAATTAATATTTTTTTAAATTTAGTGTTTCATATAAAAACCAAAACTAAAACATAATCCTATAATATATTTTCATGTCAAATATTTCTATAAAAAATCATTATTAAATTATTCGTTATATGTTTTTGTAACCATATAAAAATATCAATAAATAAAAAAGTGAGAATTTCATCTAGAAGTAGAAGTATTCCTTATGAATCTCATTTATTTGAACTTCGAATTAAGGTAGATTTTCTGGGGTTGTCCCATGCCTAATTCCAACTCTAACAGGAAAAATTACAGTTTTAGAAAAATAGTATAATAGGGAACTTCAATATCATGAAGATTTCTAGAAGATCAATGTTAGTTGAAAAGAAACTCAAAACTAAAAACAATGAATATCTAATGCTTAGGTCTAACATAGAGATCAGAATTTATTATTATCCTAAAAAATATTATTATAAAAAAATATAATAAAATATGTATATATATAGTTATACCATGAATTTTTATGCTTTTTAAAATTCATTTTTGTTAAATTTACTTTATGGGGAAATTTTATTTTTGATAATTTGGAATTAAATCTCATGGAAATAAATTATATCTATACTATAATAATAAATATATTTACACTATATTAATTTTTATTTTATAAGAAATAGAATAATAAATATACCAAATGTTTTGTTTTTATTTAAATAAGTTTTTACTATATTTTATTTTTTTAATTAATATAATATTTATAAAAATTTTCATTTGAATTTGAAAAAATAAAATATTTTTGAATTTGTAATTTTCATCTTATATTAATATTAATTTTTCATATTTTTCTAAGATGATTGGTTTTTAGGTGAATAATAGAAGATGTTATTTGGATGAATTACATGTATTTATGAAATTATTAATGAATACATATGAATTAAAAAATTATGAACCATTTTGTAAGAAAAAATAATTATTTCAAGCCTAATTTTAATTGTAGATATATTTTTTAAAATAATAAACCCATAATTTAAAATTTAAAATTTATGTTGTATTTTATTCAAGAAAATTGTTCTTAATATATTTTACATTTAGTACAGTAAAATTAACTTTTTCCCAGTTTTAAAATTTGAATAAAAAAATTTATCTCAAATTTGGAATCATTATGTTTATATTATAAAATAAGAAACATTTCATTTTTTCTATGATGGTTAAATTACTTAGGTAAAATGTAGTTATTCCTGCAAAAAATAAAAAGATGAAAATGAAAAACCTTAGAGGTGAAAGGCCTTATATGTATAAAAAAAAATTAAAATTTATTTTTGGTGATTTGTATCAACCTTATATATTGTCTACTCCATTATTTATAAATTTTGGATTGACATTCCATGAGAGTGACTTCCCAATTTTTAAAGGATTTGGATATTTATGAAAATTACACTCCTTTTAACATATAAAATATTCAATCCTATGGTCTCCTACCCTCACACCAAACCCCATTATGTTTGGAAAAATATCTTCTGAAACCTATTATATACAATATTATGTAACTTAAGGGGGTTTTGGTTTTTAAAATACCATCCCTCAAATTTTAAATCCCCATCACATAGATTATATTCCAAAAAATGAGGTATAAGTTAATAACATGTATTCCGATTTTATATCTCATTACATGTTTTCATTATTACTAAAATATCATTTAAACATCTAAAAATAATAAAATCAGTATATTTACTTTATGATAATTTTTTATTATGATTTTAAAATCTTTAACCACCCTCCAATTTTCCCGAAAATGTGAATTCTTTATTCTGTGAACTACCACCTCCACGATGCAACAAGTTTCATTTTCCATCACCCATTAAAAAAATGGTCCTAATAAGTAATTTAATATATAATTATATTTTTTATTATATATTTTTAGGTTCTTAAATGATAATCTATATTACTCATTTTTTTTGTTCAATGGAAAATGAAATCGTCAACCTAGCGTACATGTAGACTACAACCTCTAAGAAACTATCAATTTCTTTTTTATCATTTAAATATTTCCTCATAATTATTGTAAGGATAATGGTTTTAAAAGATAAATATGATTTTTTTTAATATTATTAATTTTATTTTATCACTAATTTTGGATCCTATTAATGATATGATAAACAAATGATTATAAAAAATTCAATATTTTAAAATAAGCATACTAAGAGGAAAAAACATTTATTAAAATTATATAAAATTTTCATATACATTTTATCTTTAAAAACATAATTTTAATAATTATATTTCACACTAATGAATACTAAATGATAATATTAAGCTACTTATTTTTTATTTTACAACTAAATCACATCATATTCATCGATAATCATGGTATATTCATGTTTTCGATGGTTTGACAAAATATATGAAGAATGATGTGAAATTATATGATGGATGATAATGACAAATTAATTAATATAATAATAATATATAAATATGTAAATAATGTTTTAGATTCTAGAATATATATTTCAATATTTATGTTATTAATTACGTAAACACCTTTTGTAGGTTGAAAATCACTGAGAAATGATTATTATATATTTCATCTAATAGGATAACGACTAAAGTATTCCAGAAAAAAAATTAAATTTATTAATGAATTTTAAGTGATACACGATAGAAAGTTTAATGAACTTCTAATGTTTAACTTTTTATGAATAATGAATACCAACACTGATCCTATGAAACACCTAGAAACTATCGAAACAATAAACACATGATGGGGAAAAAAATTGTAAAAAAACATACTGATATACGTGTAGATAATTTCTGTAAATAGAAATAATAAATAAAGTTAGTTATGAATATCGTTCTAAAATATTATTTTAACATATTTATTTGTGATCTACATGTGTTTAGATCACATTCAACTTTTTCAGAATATAGTAAATGGGTTGGATGACTCAAATCTTTCCCTTAGGTCATAACCACACTTCTTTGATTATTATATTTTAATATTGATCTATTGTAACCTATGATGATTTTATATTTTATTTCCCATATCTTATATATGAAAATATTTTTTCACACGAAAATATTATTCCTAGATGATTTTATAGATTTTATATAAATTCATTGTTGTTAATAATAATTCTCATATATTTTAATGGAAATTTATTCTATTTTTATATACTTACATCACATCAATTTTCACCTTTCACAAATAGAAACAAAACATGTTTTTATCTCCAATTATCCTTTTATTTATCTTTATTCATTTTATAGAATATGTTTCATTATCCTTTTAATGATATATGTTTTTAGTGAATGCATTTTAAAACATTTAAAACTATTTTAATTACTATTATAATATATAAATTACATATACTTCAAATTTTGACATATATTTTCTTTATTATCAGGTTTTATTTATTGGAATTTTTTAAACTAATCCTTTCTGAATTATTCATTCCATATTAGAAAATTAATTATTTAAAGAATGTGGATTCAAAATTCGTGACATTTTAAGATGATATTAGGAAATGTTATTTTAGAATATTTTTGTTATTTATCTCCATTTTCAAAGTATTCTTCATTAATGTGGTTTTGATGAATGTTTCAGGCTATATATTCTGTTAGTTTTTTTTATTTTTTTGGTTATTAGGTTTCTGGTATCAAATAATCTATCTTGTAATGTTATTTTATAACATTTGAAAATTTTAAGAAAACCATTTTACTTCAATGGTTAATTTTGGAAAAGTGACTGATTTAAATTTGAATTTTTAATGAAACCTATTTTATTTCCATGGGTTACTTATTTAAATTTATTTATTTTCATTTAGTAGTTTAAGAAACCTATTATTCTACTTGGGTTATTTATGATACAATGTTGATTGTTTTTAAGTGGCACACATATCTATGTATGTTTATGGATGAGGTATTGAATCACTCACACATTTATTATTTTTGGATTATATCTAATTAGATATTAAATAATGCACATAATGTGTTTGTTCCCGTAGGAGTGAGAATGATGGATTTAATCACATTTTCAGGTGTCAAAAATACTATTTTTGTTCACATTGCTAGGGAAATAATAGGTTTTTCGAAAATGTTTCTACTATGAATGTCTATGTTCCACATTTAAATATAGTTTTTCATGTTATGAAAAAATTTTATGATAAATTTAATTTCCAAGAAATGTGTTGTTTCCTTGTTATAAATTTTTTTATATTATTCCTCACATTTATATCAGGCTAACATGTTTTTTATTAATAATATGTATTTTGAGCTATATCGTAAATTTTATGATTTCCAAAATATCAATTTATGATCATATGTTACTATAACATGTTTTATTATTATCTTATTTTTGTTCTTATGATATCTTATTATGATATTTTTTTCTTCCTCATGTTCTCCAATATTTTTATGATATGACACAATATGGTATGTTTTTCCTTAGTAAGAATCAATGACCACCCATTTCTCAAGTTTCTATTCCCCATGTTATGAAGTTGATAATATAATATAACATGTCTACAAAGGGGTCTATAAGATCACAGTTATAGTGAAATGATGTCATTTGATGTAAAATAATTTGTTTATACTATAAATCTTCAATACACTATACCATTTAGTCCATGGTTTGTGAAAAACATTTTTAGTAGAATTATTTAAATAGTTATATTATTTTATAGTTTATGATATGGTTAGATTTGGACACGTTAGTTGGTATCAAATAAAGGATTAAATATTTTTGGAAATTAGTTTAGTTTTTCTAGGGATTGTATTATAAAAATCATTATGAAAAAACTTGATATAAGTAAATTCATATGTTGATATCTTGAAATATTAGTATATTATAGATTATATGGTATTTCAAAAAATACATAACTATATAGATACTAAAAGTGGATGAAATATCAAGCATAGATGTAAATATGGTTAATAACTCTATAAAAGGTGTGTTAGGAATAAACAAAATCGTTACCTTCTGCATGAATAGGTAGACTAACATCATACATAGTTTTGGATATCCTAATAAATTTTATTTGGTTTACCATATGTTTGTTATGATCCACTATGAAGGATTTATTTCCTAGTCACATTTATTTATTAGGTTTAGGAGTCAAGATAACCCAACATAATGTATCCTAGGTCCAACTATGATTATATTGGTTTAACTAAAGAATATATAGGCCATAGTGATAATGTAAAAGAGTAAAAAGTATTTTGTTTTAATTAATTTTATGTTTTTGATAATTTACCCAAATTGTTACCATTTCATCACTCATTTCAAACCTTATGGTTTTAGTAATGGATATTACTATAAGTAAATATGTGTGCAATAGATAATGTGGAGATTTCCTCAATGAAAAACCCATCGTAATGGGGAATAGTGTGAGAAACCTTGTGTTTATTCCAAAAAAATGTATCACGAATTACTGTTAACAATTTGAATATATTTAATATACCTAAAATACAAAATAATATAATTTTGGAATCTTATGAATGATCAAGGAAAAGATATGATGAAGGAAAAAATAAAAAATCTTTTTATGTCAAAACTATTTGATGAATTACTAAAAAAATTATTTAAGAGAACTAAAATATAATATAATTAGGGAAGAGGGGGTCATCAAACATCAAAATATTTTTGTAAAATGTAGATTATTATTTTTATGATGGATGTAGAAAAGATGTGTCCAAATGAACAAATAATTTTATGATGCCTTAACTATGGAAATAATAAACATTAGAAAAGTTATTTTTATAAATCCACAAATGATAATAATGACAGTATTGAACAACAACCACTACTAATAAAATAATATTGAGTATGTTCAATGAATACTATTGTGGTGATTTGTGACAAAAAACATGTAAGACTAAGTTATAAATATTTTTTTCTTGTACCCCCATAATTTATTTTATCAAATAAAATATATATTATGTTGATTGTTTCTTTTTGAAATTAATTTTTATTATAAAATAATCTTTGTGTGGGTACATTAGATATATTTGATAAAATGGAAAAACTAATTCAATATATACTTTGTATTCATTGATCATAGTAATATTAACCACAATATCCTAGAAATTAGAAAGTACGGGGGTTGAAAAAATAATCATTATTGACCTAAGAGAGATAATAATGTTTCTACTATTATAGATTACCCCCAATAAATTATCTTCAATATAATATATCGATACACCATTATATTGTGTGGTCCTTTATGATTCTTGTGAATTTTAAGGAACTATGGATATTTTTTATATAGATTAAAATAACCCTATACCTACATGGGTTCCATAAGACATGGTGTTTAGAAGAAAAATGAGGTCAACTTGTTCCCATTTGAATTTGAGAAGATTTAGAATCATATTTCATTCCCCAGATCACCTGATCTTATATTACATGTTCATGAAATTGATTAGATCTTATTAGGTCATGTAAAGATGAATTAAATTCTACCCATAGTATATGTGGTGAGGAATCTATCCCCTAAAATCCTTTAGTCGATATGGTTTTACAGTGTAGGGAGGAGAAGGACCGGTCCAACAAATTAGGATAGGTGATGGATGCTTATTTGTTGAATATCAAAATATAGGTGTTGGATAAGAGGGAGAGGGTGTTGGATAATTCAGTTAATATGATACTTTTGAAAATAATGATAAATATTTAAATGGGGATCTCAATGAGCCTTCGAAAGGGGAGGAGAATTCTACATCAACTACACCATTCAACATCAATTTTCCATAAGCACATAAATATTGACAGACTAATGGGATGATGGATAAGTCTATGTGGTATTACATTTATTAAAATGTGGAATCACGTATTATATTGTAAACAATTTTACCATTTTTGATCACTAGAGTTTTGAATAATAAACTCAAATAAAAAATAAAATAGGAAACACTAAACCATAAGTGGTGGTTAACTCAAATGGATAAGAATAAATATAAAATTGGAATTATTACTAGTATAAGAAAATTTATGTGACTCATACATCATTTGAATAGTAAATCACTAATCAGCAAGAAAATACCCTTAACTAACATAATTAGTAAGAAATAAAAAAAATAATATGGATGTTATTTATTTAATGGGGAGAATTTAATATTGTGTGATATCACTATATATTATCCATAAATAAATAATATATTAATAGTGTGTTTCATATGTAAACCCAAACTAAAATTAAAACCATGGTATATTTTCAATATAAAATATGACTGAAAAAACATATCTATTTAAATTGGATTGTATAAACCAATTTCACCACATCCCTAAATAAATAAAGTAAGAAGAAATGGAATTTGGAAGTATAATTCATCCTTATGAATACCATTTTTATAAACATGGATGGTTTTGAGGTTTTCCCTTGACCAATACCATTATCTACTTTTTTATTATAGTTTGATAAAAACTATATATGTGAGAAGATAAAGATTGTGGAGATGTCCACAAGATCCATGATAACTGAATTGCCACTAAAAACCACAAGCATTTCATATCTAATTATTACGCCTAATATGGAGATCTTATTGGTTTATTAAATTATAAATTAACATTATATAAAAATTTAATAACACATATATCAGAAATTTTATCGAATCTCAAATAGCCATTTTTTCTAAATTCATACTATCATAAAATATTTATTTATCATAAATTGGAATTTTATTTCATATGATTTAAGATTTTTTTTTAATAAAAAAATATATTAAAAAATAATAATTTATAATTAATTAAAATAAATAATTGTTAATATAATAGATTTGTTTTTCAATAAAATATGTTTTCACTATATTTTAGGTTTATACTTAAAAATAAATTTCAAATTTTTTTGGTTAGGAATTTTTACAAAAATAGAATCATTTTTAGATTTATGATGGACATATTATCTTAATATTATATTTTTCATACTTTTCTAAAAATATTTTCTTTTTGGTGAATAGTGAAAATTATCTTCTATAAAATTAACACGATTTATAACATTATTAATATACAACCTTGAAGTTTAAATTTATGAAATGAAATTCTTAGAAATAGATATGAATTTTAAAAGTTAATTTATAATTTTATTTTTTTAATTATAAACTTGTATTTTACATTTTTGAATTTATGTTATATTTTTATCATGAAAATATTTTTGAACACATTTTACATTTTGTAATTTACATTTTTTTTATTATCAAATATAAAAACTAATCCCAAAAAAATATTTCAAATTTGGAATAATAAGGTAAAAATTATATAATATGGAAAATTATATTATTGTGAATTAAATATGAACTACCTATGAAAAATCATGTAATCGTTATGAAAATAGAATGATAAAAAAGACTAACCGTAGAGGTAAAGGGACAAACATGTTTAATACTTGTTTATAATTTAGTGTTGGAAAATTTACTTGGCCATATTTCATATTCACTCCATTATTTATCAATTGTTTCTACTTTCCATGAGATTTAATTTCCCTTATTGAAAAGTTTTAAGTATTTAAAAAAAATCACTCCTTTTTCACTTATAAAATTCTACTTCTCTCTTCACTTCCCCTCATACAAAAACTGCTTAGACTAAACAAAAAATCTACACAAAAAATCCGATGTACTCTTACAAACCTTAATTATATTATGGTCCTCTCAAAAGACCATCCCTATTAGTTTTAATCACCTTCCCAGAGGTCATAATCCAAGAAGTGTTGCTTATGTTCCAAAAAAAATTCATGTTTCATGTTTCTTTATGTGATTTTATTCTTCCTAAAATTTAATTTCACCATGTTAAAATGAATAAATTGGTATCTTTGTTATAACTTCCAGTTATTATAATTATGGTTGATTTATTATACTCCCTCCCATTTTCCATTAATAAAAACTAAAACATTAACCGTGCATTGTGCAGACTACTGCCTCCACAACACAATTTGTCTCATTTAACATCACTAACATAAAAGGATAGTCCTAAATGGTAATCTAATATATAATTAATATTTTTATGAGATATTTTGTGATATTTTATAAACATAAATTTTAAACAATAATACTTGTTTTCTTTGCTATATGGAAAATGAAATCATCGACCTTGCACACATGTGGACTACCACATCCTTGGAACAATCAATTTTGGTTTTTGAAATTATAAATACCTTACTAGTATGGTCATGATAATGGTTTTAGTGAAAAAATTTGATATTTTTCATATAATTAAGTTTTTTCCTGTAAATTTTATAACCTGTTAATGATATGATAAACAAACTATTATCACAAATTTAATAGTTTAAAACATTTTTACTAAGAAGAAAATATTTCATTTGAAATATGTAATTTTTTCATGTCCATAACTTATTATTATACATACATTACAATTAAAATATGTCAAACTAATAAAAACTATATAATTTTTATATACATGAAATGATATTAAAACTAAATAAACTCCTGATCATCTATAATTACGGTATGATCTTGTCTTGGCTGGTTTGGTCACCTAAATGAACAATGCTATGAATTTATATGATGGATGTTTTGGTAAAAAAAATCACTATATTAATATGATAAAAATATATAAATAATTATATTTTTTTATATAATGGAAATATGCATATTTAACTCATAAAATAGAAAAAACCCTTCATAGGTTGAAAATCACCAAAAAATCTTCGCTTTCAGTGTCAACTTCTACGATACAGAATAATGTACTTATGAACGGAAATTTAAACTTCATAAATAAACTATGCCAGCCATTATAGAAACATTAAATTACATTATGTGATTTCCTTTGTAAGAATAATGAATACTGCCAACACTCCTATGAAACTTCTATAAACGCTCAAAACAATAAATACCTAAAGGCGAGAGATATACTAAAATTACCTAATGTAAATGAATATATTGATTATAAAAGTAAATTATAAATATATTTTGAAATGAATAGTTTATAAAATTTTATTTTAATATATTTAGCTTTTTCGTATATGAGGTTAGAGATCATTCTATTCTGCCAAAATAATGGAAAGGGGTTTTAATGATCGAATTATTCTGCTTGGTCATAATTAATCGTTTTTGACTATTATCATCCAATAATAAGATATTCTAACATATGGGGATGTTATGTTTTATTTTCACCTTAATTTATAGGGAAACATATTTAGACAAAATTATTCTTCCTTGATGATTATATATTTTTTATAACAATTTATTTTTATTAAGAATAATTCATGTTTCTTTTGATATATATCTATTCTTTATCTATATTTCAACTTCTCATCAGTATTATCATTTCCCTAATTTAATCATTGTTTTTTATTTATATTTTTCCTTTTAATTCCATTAATTCATTTTAATGTAAGGGTTTCATTATCCAATCAAATTTGTGGGTTTTCAATAGAGGTACTTTAAAACATTTAAAATGCCTTTTTCTTGTCACGATATTATATAATTCCATTCAACTTAACATGTTAAAATATTGATTATTTCATATAAAGTTAGCTTTATTGGAATTTTTAAGATGTATTGGTTTAAGAATTCTTATTTTTTATCTTTATAAATATATAGGTTTTTAATGTGACATCAAAATCACATGATTTTTATGACGTCATTAAGAAGTAATTATTAAGAAAAATCTTTAAGTGATTTATCATCCATTTAAAAAATATTATTCATCATTGTGATTATATTTCATTCTTTACCCTATATATTGTTTTATTTTTTGTTTATTTTTTGTTATTATATTTTTCCTATCAAATGATTTAATTCGTTATTTTATTTTATGAATTTCAATTTTTTATGAAACCAATTATATTTACAAATGTAATTTTAGAAATTTGAATGATTTAAATTTTAAATTTTTATAAATCCAATTCGAATCCCCTAGGTTGTTTATGAAAATTGAAATATTTCCATTTGTATGTTTAAGAGACCTATTATTTTTCATTTGTTCTTTATGATATGTTTATGATTGATTTTAAGTGGCACACATATGAATTATTTATGAATGGTGGACTCATAAGTCACCGTATAATTAATAGTATTAATCTTATATCTCATGAGATATTCATCTGTATACATAATGAGTTTTTTCACATAGTTAAGAACATAATGAGTTGCTCACATTTTTAGGCAAGGATATAATGTGTTTATCCTCATTGGTTTTGGAATATTTTTTCTAATAAAATTACTATTATTATTATAGAGCCACATTACATCATTTTTTAACAAGGAATAAAAAAATTACAAGAAATTTTTTATTTACATGACATGTCAACTTTTCATGATCATGCTTTATTTTTAAATTATTACACACTTATATATCATGATAATATTTTATTATTGATATTTATTTTTAGACAAGTAAAAACATGTAAATTTAAATAATGATATAGTTATGATTTAATGTTTCTATATCATGTTTTATGTTTATCATATATGGTCTTATAAACTCTTATTAGGGTGTTTATGTATTCATTAAGTTCTCCATTTTATGATCTCAGACATTGTGAAATGTTTTTTCCTGACTGGGCATTTGATCTCACTCATTTATTATGTTTCCATTAATTGGGCCAAGAAGATGATTTTATCATGCGATATTTCTATAATAGAGTTTAGAGGAGCACATCTATCAAGACATGTTTTCAACTTTTATAAATTAATATATTTAAGGAGATAATATTCAAGATACTAAACCATTACATCCTTGTTTTGAACGAATATCTGTGAAATGTATTATTTAAATTCATATTTAATTAATTATTTAATTTATACTATGTTTTGGAATCATTAGAATGAATTTTATATGTGAATGGGAATAATTTCCATTTTCCATGTCCCAAATAATCAATCAACCTACTCAGGATTTTAGGGCATTGATTATAGGGTATGAACAGGGTGGCACATGGATCATGTAGCTTGACATTTGTGTTTTTCCCCATGTTCATTATAAGTCATATAACCATTATATATATTTAAATATTGTATATTCATATTAATATCTATTAGATTACAAACCAGTGACTTTTAGTTTAGATTTAAAGGTATAGTCTAGACCGGAACATTTTAGTGCTTGCGCCACTGAACATAGATTAGTTGAGTGAAAATATAATGATTTAGTGAATGATCTAGAATTATATATACATAATTAATATAGGTTATATCCTTCACCCGATGTGTATAAATGTGACCCTCCACCAATGGAGTAGGTAGTAATCCCCACAGTGTAGGATGAAACTACCCATAGGCTAATATCACTACATGAGTTTCAATATGAATGGTCTCAAAGGATTTTATGGAAGTATATTCCTAAGATGTTAGAGGATTGGATTGAGTTAGTGAACTATTTATTATACTTTTTAAAAATGTTTTAAAAAAATTATAATTCATGTATTATGTTTTCATCATGTAATAACAATATATTGTAGGATATTGACTACCCAGACCCACATTGAGGAATCCTTATTTTGGTTAGAGGTTGTACTAATTTTGAGAGAGATGTACTATCAAATGATGTTAGGGGTTGTCTAAATGTAAGGGTAATATTAACTTTAGTATTTAAGTATATCAGTGGGTATGTATATGTAAAGATTCATAAGCCATGGGAGGTAATCCATTGATATAGTGGATGATGGATTTGTTTTATCTTAGATGTTCATGAAAGGATTCTAAAGTGAAATTAATTATTGGTTTATTCTTCTATACACCCCCTCTATTATGGATTTCTTAAGATATACCATTTGATCAATATTTTCTTAATATAGATTCACCCATGGAATGGTATATGGTTTAGTTTCCCTAGGGTAAGGTTATTATTAATATCTTTTAAATAAAATGTGTTTAAATCTCATCAGAAAATTAATATATATTTTTCTAATCGTCTTAGGGATTTTTTATCGAATACTGACATAATATATCAACCTGGTATGATCACAAGACATTTTATGGTTTTGTAGGTCATGGTCACATATAATGGGACTATTCAACTAAACATAGAGTGGAGGAAAGATATAGAGGCACAATGGATGGGCATCTATGATAGTGGCATTATTGGGATTTGGTCACTCCCCATTACAGATATGGTTGGCTAAGCAATGCATGTTAAGGGGTGTAGAATAACAAATATTATTACTATATATAGTATAGTAGTTAATTTAGGTAGTCTCCCGAAGTGGAGCGAACATAAAATGGGGTTTTTAATTACCAATTTTTTTAGGAGGAAAATGATTTCTTATATTAGTTGTGAATTATAGAATCTATAATGGGAATTATATTGATTTATTTTATAATAATTAAGAACATGGTGATCTTAGTGGGTTATTCAAGATATTTTTATGGTATAATTGTTTACCATTTTTTCTTAATATTATTCCACTGGCCAGTAGAAGAGATATTACTCTATTAATTCATCTCTTGAATGTGGCGAGATGGTGATGGTGTGGGTATGACCTATGAAATAATAAATTGTTATGCCCTACTTTCAGTGTGTGTGGGTTATGATGGGTCCTTTGATACATTCAAAAAATTCATAATTGGGAATTGTGGTTCCCTAATTAAAAATAGTTCTTGTCACAAAGCCTTACACATTCTATTGATTTCCAATCTCCCACCACCCAAACCTAATATGTTTTACAAAAAAATAAATTTTACTTGGGTGGAGGGAGATATATATCATTTAACAAGAAAATTAAAATAAAAAATATAACCCTTGCAGAACTGTGATTGGAATTAAAACATTAACTAACAATTGAATCCAAGATGTAGAAAGACAAAAAACTATTTTATTCAATTATATATAGAATCTAAAACATATAAGTATGTAAAGACTCCCCCTTTCCCAATCACTCATAGAAATTACCCCTACATGTATATGGAATTATAGTTTATTTGGGAAAAGAGAGATACCACAAATTTTGGGAAAATAAAAAAAAGGAAAACAATGAAATAAAACTCCAACAGGATGTCATACAGAGGTCTCACCAATCGATCCTCTTTAAATACCGCACAAAACGTATGTTTTTATAGATAAAATGTATCCCTATGGAATCATAATTGGAAAATAAATTATTTTTCATCAATCATGGGGTTTATTAGTGATCCTTAGGTTGAAGAATATGGTTTTCGCCTTAATTCCCATCAAATTTAATGATTTTGAGTCCCTCTGTCATTTTATTCCGTAAATATATTCATGAAATATAATGTGTGGATGTTGAAAATTTCCTGACATTTTTCACACTCTAAAATAGTTTATGAGTTTATCTTGGATGTTTCATGGTGTGAACATATGTGTCACATCATGAAACTTGCTGAAATCATCGAAAATGGATTATTTTTCATCACATATTCACTTAACATCATATAATATTTTATGTTTCACATCATGAATAAAATTCTTAATATGTAATGTTTCATTCCATATAATGTTTCACAGTTTTAGTCCAATTATTATTATTTTTCTCAAGTCCTGTTCTATTACATGTCTCTCTTCAAATGAAATATTTTTCATATAGAAATCAATGCATTAATTCTTGGTTTCAGAATATCACTATATCATTCCATGAAGTCAAAAAGAATTCAAATGATAGAAATATATAACCAATTAAACTCCAAAAAATATATTTTTGTATTTAAATAAACATGAATATATGGTTCAATCAATTCTCGTGCATATAAAACATTATTTTTCTCATGCATGTAATCTCAATATAAATAAAAGTGGAACAACATGATAAAAATATTCAAATTTAAAAGAAGTAAAATCAAATGATTATAAATGGGTGATCATCCGTTCATGGTTAACATTGAACATCAATTAAACATCATAGTTTTCAAAAAAACTAATCAAACTATGTATTTTACTCTTTCCCCTTGAATATTAGTGAATACTTTCCTTCCATTCATTCATAAGTCCTAATTTGATTTTATTAACCATTCAAAATAATGATTCACCTCACAATTTATTTTTTTCTCTCATCACTCATGAAACAAATTCATATATTTTTGTTCCCTTTTCATTAGTATAATCTCATTTTCCATGGAATTTCAAAGTAAATACATTATCCACCATGTAACAATGAAATTAACATAAATACATAAGGTCTTTGTAAATAATATTCAAATGACTAGGTGGATTATTTTTAGTTGGGATTGATTTTCACTATATTATTTCTTGAAAAAAAGGTTTCTTTCTAGAAAATACTTCATAAAATATAATGTAATTTTCAACGAAAATTTCACCTATAAAAATTGTAATTAACACTCCCAAAACTCAATGTAAGGTAATGATCAAATATATGTATTCCATAATAATTTAACCTTTATGAATTATTAAATATTTTATTTTATTTCTTTATGTATTGTTTTACTTTTTTGAAAATCAATCTTTTAAAAAATCTCACATCAACCACCTTACGACATACAATCAAAAGATCGTGTCTCTAAGAATGATGATTTTTTTAGTTTCTCAAATACAACCAATTTTTTATTTTTTTATTTTGAATAATTTTCTAATAAAATATGTAAAAACAATTCCAATTAATGTAACATGAACCTTTCTTGATAACAAAAATAGAACCCCTATAATATCCTCATACAACATAATACATCCCATCTTATAAGACATCCCAAAACCACATACTAAAACTTTTACATTTGATGAAATATAAATATAAAAAGGTAGGAATGGATATATATGAATTGAAATGTAAATCAATAATAGAAAGTTTACTCATATATTCTATGGGATAAAACATGGATTAATTTAATTTTAGTTTTATATATATGGTCCTAACAATAATAATATCCTAAATCATTTTAAAAGAGGTCGTGTACAGTCAAGGATTCGAGAAGATCTTGTACTTGTTATAGCTGGTGGAATGCCCCAAGATCACTCAAGATATATGGTCAATATAATATAGATAGTATTTGGTATATAAATAATCTAAGGAATGGAACATAATAATTTGTGACAAGCAGTCATTGAATGAAATAATAATAATAAAACCAATCCACAAAAATTTTAGAAATTAAAAGTATAAAAATGTAAAGGAAATTTCCTATACATGAATCAAAAAATTCCAAAAAATTATGATCTAGAAATTAAAAATCCATTATAAACTCTAATTATTCAATTCCCTATTTTACTCTGCTAATATTATTAACCTTAAAATAAGAAACATTTCTTAATGTGATTCCCAAGAAATTCTTGTCTCCAAAATTAGTCATGTAAAGAATGAAAGCTAACTAGGGGCATGAAATTTTATTTTAAAATTAAGTAATTAATTTTAAATAACAAATATATATATTATAAAGGATAAATAATGTAAATGAAACTCCTATTATTAATGATTATTTGGTCAGTATTTGTATGTCCAATTTCCTCATTTTTATTTTATAGAATTTTCACATTGTGCATACATCTGATGGTGTAATATTTTATTATCACGATATGAATTCACGTACCATGATGATAAGTGTATATATTTTCACCATTCATGCCTCAAAATAGTTTATAAAAATAAAAACAAGAAAAAAACAAAATTTTAGGCATGTTCAATCATGTTCCAATGTGACTAAGGGGATGAGTGGGATATGAAAAAACACAGATTGCATCTCCGAAGCATTGTTGTTTTATGGCATTGGATTAAATCAATAAATAAAAAAATAAAGAGAAATTTTTTAATGAATTCGTATACTATAAGTTCACTCCCCTGTAAATAATTTATTTTTTTCCTCAATGCATTAATATTTATTTTCATGTATTTATAGTAAACATGAAATTTCATTTTTTTAATAATGTGTAATGGATTGAAGAAAATTGGTTTTTCATTATTGGTAATTTGGTTTAAGGAGTAAAACATCCTCAATTGGTTCTTGAGTTATGGTCTAACGGTCGTTCTTCATCCTTTTTTATACTAATAGTGATTGGGATTCATCCTCTCTTTTTTTAATTTGTATAGCACGAAGAGGGTAAACCTGAATAACACTAAAATATCATTACCATATAGAGTGAAGATTATCTAATATTAGTTTGAGTCTATAGTTGTTTAACAACCCTTGATCTCCATGGTTGACGGTTCTTAGTGGAAATATATTAACACGAGATATACTTTTTATTTCTCTATAAACATTGTAATTTGAACATGATTCTATCTAATTTACTATATCTCTAGTTGTTGTATTTTCCAATCTTTCCAATATTAATCATGTTCCTTATTCATCTGTCTCACAGAATAGTAGGATTTGTGTTCCAATTCCACCTAGAGGTTGAATCTCTTCCAATAAATCAATCTATAAAGGATCATTCCTTTGGAAATCTAATAGGAATTATTGTAAGCACATAGGGTATCTTATAACATTTTTCTATATTCATTTATATTAAGTTTTACCATCCTTTCTATAATTCCCGTGAATTATTTGTTGGAAACTTCTTCTTATCCATTTGATTTTGGACTGTAGAAGGTTGATGTTTTATGATCCATCCCATAACATTTTAAAAATAACTCTATATTCTTATAGCAGAAGTTGTTTTTTTTGTCTCTAATGATGGTTCATGGTACTCCAGACCTGCATAATATTTTAGTCCAAAAAATCATTGAAAACATTAACATCTCTAATCTTGTGAGATTTTATTCCACCCATTTTGAAAAATAATTAATTACTAAATGAAAATAAGAATAACCAAATAAACTGGAGAATGGTCTCACAATTTATATTACCCATTCTTAAAAATATCATATAATTTAATTTCTTTAGGGAATTTCTTTTCGTTCTTATATATCTTCATTAAACTAGCATTTTTCCCATTCCATACCGAATTCACGTGCATATTGAAATACTATGGCCCAATAAATTCCATAAATTAAAGCATAACTAGCTATCCTTTGGGATCCAAAATTGCATCCACAAGATAATGAGTGATAGAATTCAAAACATTATTTGATTTTACATTCAGTTTAATATCTTCTAATTTCATGATTAATGTGTATTATCAAAAGGAATGGGTCTTTCTATATTCAAAATCCTAATTATGATTTATTTTTTTTCTATTGATATGAGTTTAAACAAGATGGTACATGAAAATTAACCAAATAATTGATGATATTATAATACTATGGTAACTATCCATCCATGATATAATAAATTTATCCTAGAATTTGATCATTTAGTTGTGTCTAATATGGAATTTTTACATCATCGATTTTGGTTAGTTAACTCGGATGATCAACCACTTGATTTTTGGTTCCATTTTTTATCTTTACCTTCTAGGTGGAATTTCTGTAAAATTTAAATCCATCTCACTAGTCATGAAATAGATTAATTTCTCATTATTAGGTACATGTGAGATGGGTGATAAAAAAACAACTTTAGTTCACATTATGTTTGATACGAATTTATCTAGAGAAAGTACTAACTAAAATTTAATACTTCTTGGTGGTTTTGTAGTTGGTTTACATGGAATCCAAATTCATTTTAGTATATTCTTTGAATTTTTACTTGTTTTCAATTCATTGAGAGAGTTATTATCCTATGGGTTGGATTGATTCATCATAAATCAGCTTGATTGGAAGAAACTCATATGGTGGTTTTGTTATTGGTAGTGAAATTAGCTATTGTGTCAACTAATTGAATCCTTTCCAGCACCAATCATAAATATTAAACTCAAATTATCTCAAAATTAATATTAAAATAAAAAAATAAATAATATATAAATGTTTTTTAAATTTTTTCAGAATCCTACAATGTCTAACAATGGTCTAACATGTTTAAGACAAGTTGGATATGAAATTGAGCTTATTACATCAACATTTGACATCTCTACCTCAATTTTGGTATCTGAAATTTTATTTCTTAACACTATTCCTTTTTCTACCATGAAATTAATTATTTAAAAATTTAAAATAAAAATTTTCACCATTTATATTTTCAGAACCCTTTCTAAATTTCTTATGAAATGATTCTAATAATATATTAAAATTGTAAAATAATCGATAAATACCTCAACAAATACTTCAAAACGATCTAGAAAATATTTATCATTCACAATTGAAAATAAAATACGTAGTTTTATAGCATTAATTATTTCTTCTAGTATGTGAGAATGACAAATGGTCATGTGAATGTAATATTTTTCTTGTCTTATAGAAGAAACATGTACCTAAAAGTATGATAAAAACCCATCTAAAAAGAAAACATGGGTTTTCCCAGCAAACCATTGAATCATTTGATCGATGAATGGGATGTCTATACACACTTTCTTGATATTTTAGACTATCATGGGGATCAATTTATTTTTACATTTCATAATAATTACCCAACTAGTTTCCTTTGGGAGAAAATGGATACGGTTGACCCAATGTGAATTAGTGATTGGGTAAATGTTGTAAGATACTAGAAATTTTTCTATCTATTTATTAACAATCTCTATGATATAAGGATTATTTCATCTATGAGGATGTCTTAATGATTATAAATCACTTTTTAAAATGATTATAAGAGAGTAGAAAATAGGATTAATCCCTCAAGTATCTTCTAGACTACATTCTATTGCATACAAATTTCTATTTAGAAGGTCATTTAGAGTGCGTTCTCATATATTATATTTATTATTTGAAATTATGGACGGTAATATATTTATTTCCATAAGGTATACTTGTTTTAAATCACATTGAAGTAGATTTAAATTAAGACATTGGGGTTTTTTCAAGGGAATAGATTGAATTGATGTTTCCTACTTCCAAGGTTTGATCTCTTATTTTATGTCAATATTTTTAAGTAATTCTCTAAAATAATAATAAGTAAGAAATTATTACTACATGAAATTTGGGTTTTTAGGTTTTTTATAATTGGTATTTTTAAATTAAAAATTATCTCATAATGTAAAAATTTTGTTAATCATACCTAAATGTTCTACTATTTTTTACATTATTCTTCAGATATCATATTGAGTAAATGAAATATGGATGATTTATTTATTGAATCAAATATTTTTGAGTGTAATGTAATTCCAAAAAGTACCATTTTGTGTGTACCATCATGTACATTGATGAAGGTTTTCCTTGTCTTTGAGAATGGTCTCCAAAAAATAATGGGTGAGTGTCTAGGTTCCCTTTACTCTTCCATTGTATTAAAAAAAACCCACTATAAAAATCAGTCATCTTGTTTCTATGAGTACATATTCAATAACTCCAGCAAGGAATATGGTGGATCTATTCTCTAATTATATCACAACTCATCTTGGATTTAGTTATCTAATATGCATATAATAAAACCTCGACTAATGTATAATATTTATTGAAGCACCCGGATAACATAAAGAATAAATAAAAATCAATGAATCAATAGTGAAGGGAATAGATAATATTCCTAGATCATGAAATTATTTGGTATCAGTAGTGTGACCAGTGTTGAGAAACATCCCCTAACCTGGTATACTCATTTTCAACTAGTCCTATTCTATTGGGGTATAGTTACTTTAAGAATATTGTAAAATTTAGGAGTTTTCTGATTGCATGTAAATGTAGGATATTTATTTATTATTTTTGAAAGGTCTCCTAAATATTTTTTCGAATTAAAACTTGTAATTATTATTTTTAATCAACTGGTACATAAGGGAACCATGACTACATATCCTTATTTTCTCTTTTATACTTATGTAAGGGTATTTCAAATATATACTTTATAAACCTAGTTCTTATTCCATTATTTCTCTAGACCTCATAATGTGGATAGATGGGATGTGCTTGAAATTTTTTCTAAAAATGATCAGAATAAATTTTTTTAGGTGGATGGATATATTTCTCACTTCATAGTGTAATAGCACTAATATTTTCATTGGGATTTAGAAGTGTTTTTTTTTGGTATATTTCCTTGGTTTGTTGTCAAAAAGTCAAATAAAATTATGACTTGGCTGGATAAATATTTTTTTCTTTCTGTTGACCCCTAAACCTTATATATTAGTTTCCCAATTATTGGGGCACAAGTAGATGGTTTATCATAGGATATCTCATAGAAATGTGATTATTGGAAATGATGTTTATATGGTTGTTTAATTGGTGGTGGGTTTTATTATTTCTATAGTTTTTGTTTCTATAAGGGGGTGGTTGGTGTAACACCCAATGTTTTTGTGTGTTAATTTTTGTTCAAATTAAATTAATTTTTTAATGGATTAGATTACACACTACACCATTTTATTCTTACTTCATACAGAATAATTATATTATCTTGCGGAACATGTAACTAAATTTAAGGCTTATTTTACACATAATACCATGATCCTTTGATATCTTACATTATACAGATGACCGAGTTTTTCTGAACTAAAATAAATATTTTTATTAAATTATTATTATATATAGCATCTAGCCATTGGAATGGAGGATATGAATAAGATTGATTAAATTTTGAATCTATGCATTACACATGTTTTTAAAATAATTTATTTGGTTATAAATTTATTTTAAATGATATCCAATTGAATATAAAGAATGCATTTCTATGACCATAAAGTAATTTTATCTTAGTAAATTAAATAAATAACTATTATTCAGATATATTAATGAAATTTATATATTATAAATTTAGCCCAATTTTTTAACATTCATCCATTATGTTTTATAGGCATAAAATAAAAACAAATCCAAATTAAGGCATAAAAAGTTATTTTTTCATAAAAGGCAGTTTTGTCACCTTTTAATGAAGAAATTGTATTTAAACTAAATTTTATAAATTTTATTTCTAAAAAATAACTTTATTTTTGAGATCAAAATGTAAAACTTCTCTTATGGCCAATTTCAGTTTTTTCTAATAAGATTCATTTTTATATATATTGATAAATACAAAACATTAATTAAAAACTTCCTTTTTATAAATAATATATAATTATAAATTATTTTTTAATTTGATTTTTAAGTAAATATTGTTTAATTAAACATAAATTAATCCAATTTAGGTCATTGTATAATTTTTATGTTGAATTATTTTATAAAATACATAGTAAACTTTTCATCATTTTTACTTTAAAACCATATTTTCTCATCCAATCTCTAGGATAAATTAAAATTTTAATTTCTTCTACCTATGTTATTTTAATTTGGGAAAATTGTTTTGATATTTATAATCTACATAATTTATAATTTCTTGAAAGTTAAACATAGTTCTTGATAATAATTGTTACTAAAAATAATTAAAATAAATTATAGAGATTAAGGAAAAATTAGTTTTTATTGTGGTTAAACATAGAATATAATGTGTAAGAATTCTCCAAAACATTTAAAACTTATATTTTTTGGATATATTTAGATCCTTATAACCTGATTTTTAATACATATTAGTTTTTTAAAAACTATTCCTAGAAATGGACCCATATAATAAGTTTTGAAATGAAAATGATAAAATGGTAAAATTCTTCCAATCTAATTTTTAAAATGATTTGGGGATTGGGGAAAACATACATTGGTTTAGTTATATATATATTTTGAATGATAAATGATTTTTTGTAATCATAATAATTTATCTATAATTTTTCAGAATATATATTTACATTAAATGCATCAGAAATGCCAACACTTGTATTATTTAGTTAATGAAAAAATAAAATAAATGATAATAAAAAATATTAAAAAAGAATAAAATTGAATGAATTATTATATTCCCTTATTTTTTTAGATTAATCTGTCACGTTACACCAAATTTTCCTTAAAATAATCAAATTCATTTTTTTAATATTTTTTTATATTCAAATTAAATGAATAATGTTAAAGTTGACATTAATGTTATTTTATAATAAATTATATTTTATTAATTGATATAAAATTAATAATATAATATATTATGCAATGATAATTTTAAATAATATAACATATAAAATATGGTCCATTCATGGAAAAACTATTCTATTATAATGTGTATATTGAACATTAAATAGTAAAAAAACATTATTAGCTTGGTTACAGATTAAGTAGTGGTTTTTTCACATTATTGGAGCTTATGTTAAAATTAATTTCAGAAACACAAAGGATTTTTATTTTATAAATTATATATCTTATTTATGATTAGTTGGTCAAAAGTGTATATCAATGAAAATTTTATTTTACTTATAATGGATAAAATACTTAACTTATAATACTTATTACCTTAATAAAAACAGAAAATGGAAAAAGTGGGGAATCATAAAAGTTAAGGAACAACATTTTAATAATGCGCTTATTTTTTTGTGTTGGAGGATTGGTTCAAACATTAATTCCTTTAAAATTATTTTTCCAATTTTGGATCCACAGGAGGTAAAAGAGACCTCCAAGTAGTGAATACTTTTGATTATTTACAAGAACACCACTCCTCCTAAAATATAAAAAGGCAGTCACTCCCCCCACTAAATCACAACTCCAAAGAAATTAGTCTTGGAAAAAACCTACCCAAATTGACTATGAAAATCCATCATATCATCCTATAAGACTTACATTGGGAATAATGCAATCCAGGTAATTCTTTTGGCAAAACAAAAAAGAGTTACCCGTAGAATAAGTAATCTTCTACAACAAACACTTTTTTTATTTCATTATACACCCCTACAATTATATTTATATCATGATTATATTATAACCCCAGTGTATTTAAAATATTAATTTTTTTTTATATTAATGGTACTACCTAAACCTTCACACATTACCTTCAAATGGGATATTCAATCATCATTCGTGTGTAGGGAAGACTACCACCTCACCAACTAAGGTCATTCTTTCTTCCGTACCACTTTTCATGGAAGTAAATAATTATATAATTACATCATTAATATTATATATATTTTTTATAATTTACATATGATTTATTTATTTTTATATAGCACATACCTTCAGGATTTCTAATTCCTGGAAATATGATAGCATCATTTTTAGACATGTGCAATACCACCTCCTCATAGCGATATGAATCATTATTTTATTAAATTAAATGTATTTAGAATTGGTTTGTTAAAAATATGTGATATACATGAAATATAAATTATAATATAATGATAATATTATCTATATATACTTATATAATTTACATTTCTTTTTGTCAACATGAAAAAATGGAAACAACGTTCATGTGTACGTTCGGCCTACCATCTCCATTAACGGTGTATTTCATTTGTTATTTATATTTTTTATAGGTTATTATAGATAAAGATATACTAAATATATATATAATTAATATCAATAATTACATTTTTGAAATAATTAATTCTTGATCTATTTAATAGGGAAAAATAACATGTCAAAACACTTTTGAAAAACAATGCGGTTTTTACCCAAAACAGAAATATTACACTAATTTTTTAATAAATAAGTTATATAACATTATAAATAAATACTATATGGTATGATGTATAATAATAGGTTTATTTAATAGATTTATAAAATATATATATTTATTATAATTTCAGTTTTAATGTGTACGAAAAAATTCATTACATATGGTAAGGGGATTTCAGTCCACAATTTTATTCTTGTCATACTTATGTCATATTATCCACCCATTTCTTTTATGTGGGGAATATACATCCCATGAATATATTATATTATTATTATAATTAATTTTATTTGTATTTACATATCCATTTAATGATCTATATATCATGGGGTTTATGGATCAAAAGGTACCAAATTAGTAAGGTAATTTGTCTCAATTAGCCTTCATTGAGACACATGTCTTGTTATGAACCTATATTATTTTAATATGTGTATATATTACAATTTTACATGTTATATAATGAGTATAATTATTTTAATTATATTTTATGAATCCATTAATTTTATTCTTTAATGGGTATTATTATTCAACATTACCAAAATAGTATGAGTTTATTACTACAGTCTCATCATTTATTGGGTCTATATACGGTTATACTTACATGGATGAATTATTATGATATATACCTCAATAAATCTCATTAATATTATTATACTATATCTAATAATGATATATTCCTTTAATGGTACAATTTTTCACTCTCTATTACTTAACATAAATAAGAAAATGTTTTTATGAAAATCCGTCCATTTTCCCAATTTGGTTAAAGACATCTTTTTTCCCAAAACCATGATTTATAAAAAATAGAAAATGTTCAACCATTATTTTTATAAGAAACTTTTACCCATGTTTTACCATTGAAAAAATGGTTTTAAAAGTAATCTTCTATTAATCTTCTAATCAATGTTATTTTTAATTTTACTGAAAATATGAATGGAATCATTGTTTTTGAATGTACATCATGAATGGAATTCTCCATAATATCTACAAATAAATTCATTGAATCATAAATTATATTTTTTAGAATTTATTTTAGAATAAATTTCTTCCAAAACTATTTATTCTTTAAAAAAATAATTGAAGTTGAAAGGATTTTTTCCTGAAAACATCTTTTTAAAAGATCTTTAAAAAGTATTTTCCGTATATGATAAAATCCATTAGAGTTACTTCTTCTTTAATAAGATATATTCCATATATACCATTAATATACATTCTCTTAATTGTTTATATTTTTATAGAATGATGTTTATGATTCTCATTTCTTTTCCATGGTATATACTATTATAAAACACTTATTAAACATTCTTGGTTTCATGGTTTATGATATGATGAAATGATTTTCAAAATAGAATCATTACCAAAGGTTATTATAGGATTTAATTTTTATGATACTACTTTAATTTCATGGGGTATGATATGATTTTAATGAAATCCATCTCTTTTTATGGGTCATGAAATAATGAATGTTTTATTATCTTCTCGAACCCATATATTTTATTTCATTATGAGACCGGTAAGAAATATACCTTATTCCAATAAATTGGGTAATGATTTATATCTCATGAGAAAATGAATGCAAACATGTTGACAAATATACTCCACTATGTAAAGAAGGAGTAACCTGATCCACAATGGGAAATTGTCTAACCTGTTCCACTATGGTATGAAGTTGTACCGTGATCTACTATTATGAAAGGGATGTGACTGGGGATGGTTGTGTGTCTGGCCAAGTAGGTGTAGCCCCTATAAAGTGCCCTGATAAATTATTATTATGCCCATTGACTTATAGAGAGTGATTTTATTTCATTATGTGTATTCCATAACTCCATGACATATTCTTATGTTATTCTCTCATGACTCTAGTTATTTTATTTATATAAAATTCATGTCATATAAACACCCAATATTTATTCCATGAGTCATTATTCTGATCTTTTACATGATGGGTACGATCATCAAATGCTATGATCATGTTCTCATACGCTTATGTTCATGTTATGCTTTCAAATCTCGTTTACTTACTCATAATGAGAACATGAGCTCATAATTTCTTATGTTTCCTTTCCTAATGTTATGATTAAAGAATTTATTTTAGAGTACTATAGAGGAATATATTTATGGGAGACATTGTGATCTTTCACCGAGTTACAATATATTGTGTTCAATGATTGAAAATAAAAAAAACTATTATGGTTCTTAGACATTTACCTTTTTAATGTTATGAATAATCTTCCAAAATAATTCAATATCTATGTATGTTATGCCTAGGTCAGAATAGTTTGTATCAATGGTTATTTTTACTCATACTTTGGAAACAATGATGTGAAAATATTATTGAGATCCCTAGGATTATTTTTTAGAACTTTTCTTGGCATGTCTATAAGGATATATCCAAGAATGAGTTAAAGTATAGGAAAATTTCCTACAAATTTGGTAAAGTATAGATAAATTAGTTACCTAGAAATATAGTCACGTCTAGATACTAAAATTGAATATGTATCTATCACATATGTACATAGGTGTAATAACCCGGAAAACACTATAATTATCTAGACTCAATTGGGAACTCGTGAAAGGAAATGGACCTTGATACAAACACAGTTTAAAACTCTTGAGGGATATTCATTAAAAATTTCCAAACTCTTCTTGAACCATCATGAAGGATTTAAAAATATGATGGCTATTAATAAGCTCGGGTAAACCTTAGGCGTTGTAGATTAAAGCCTTTGGTGTTATGATTTAAATATCGTATGAGTAATTTTTCAATTTTATGAAGTTTTAGATTATGATTATTGTTTCTAAAACTATTATTTTGGTATTAGTTGATGATTAGAACAAGTAGGAATTATTTTCATATTTAATATTATGGAAAATTAATTGATTATGCGCCACCAAATTATACGATGACTAGATATAACAATATTGTTAATATGTCGAATCATCTATCATTGTAATACCCTGACCCTAGAAGCCCAGAGCCGATGCATTATTTTAATACATTGTCATGATTACAAGGAATCATGTCCTGAAGGACCGATTAGGTTTAACAGTCATGGAAAATAGATTACATATAATAACATAACATTACAATTAATAACAAAAAATATAGCATAGATAATTATTTAAGGATGATATTATTCCCCTAGCTTAACCCAGCATATAAATCATAATTCACTTCTAGGAAACCTGGGGAAAAAACCTAAGAAAGGGGTTATCTCATATGCTCAGTAAAGATAAATAATATAGAGGAATCTAGAATAAATAATCATAAACTTTATGGCAAGGAATAAAATTGATACACAAGCCCTTTAAACATACACTTCAGCATCATATGACAATGATCAATCAAATAATTCCATTTACTTATTTAAAAGGATGTTATACTAGTTGAATAATCACATGTGACATCAATAAATATTCTCATAATTATGGAATGCATTATTTCGTACATCTTAACCACATATTCAAGGCCTCATTCCAATACCCTAAATATAAACATTATCAAGGCCTTGTGCAAAGACAATAGATTATCTCATTAGACCTACTAATGCATCAAGGGGTTATAGCAGGTCCCACTGGTCACATAAAATGTCTTATGCATTCCTCATATAAAAATGGTGAAATATAACTTAAACATTCATATTAAACTAGCATACAAAATGTTAATACTTTAACCGTAAACCATTAATTACAAAACAATTTCACATCCATAGTCAAAAATATATTTCAACTATCAATAAAATATGAAATATTGTATCATAATATATCAATTTAAATTAAACAAAAAATCCATAATAGATGTTGAAATATATGAAATCAATCCAAAAACAATTTGAGAGAAATATTTCTTTCTATATTGAAATCATTGAAATGACGCATAATTATAAAATATTAAATTTATTTTGAAACAGTACTTATAATATTTTAATGGAATATTAGAAGGTGTTATAATCATAGAAAATAGTCTCACCCACCATATAAGATAAAAAACATTCGTTCCTTAATTTTTAAAAAAGGAAATAATGCATCTTTTTTGGAAAATGACTGAATGAGACATTTCAAAACATTTTACAGAAAGTAGAACAAGGGTATAGATAATATTAAACCATAGTCTAGGAAATAATAAAAATGTTTTGAAATTAATTTTTATGAAACATGGGTTTGGATGATAAATATGTCCTAGTTGATACTTATTTATAAACAACCTCAGATAGTAGATTTATTTTATAATTAACCCTAACATTGTACATTCCATTAATAGAGGGTACCTTTAACCACATATATAATTTCCATAATAGGTTATTAAATTATACCGGAACCATATTCATATATATGATATCATATATGATTCATTTATGACAATATACTACGCGTTTAATAATAATTTCTATGTTAAAGTAACATTTTGGTAATAATACCTTTATTTATCATTCGTGTTTTAACTTGTTTTTCTTGATCATGTAACATAGATCATGATTTACATACTTCCATAATTTAAAACAATATTTATATATCATATATATTTTGAATATAAATATGTATAATAGATAGATAAATGAAATAGAAACACTTGGATTATATTGGGGCATTTATTATATTTTATTTAAAGAAGAGTTAAAAGTGTTACATTCCACTTTTAAAAACTAAACCATTTATAAATAGGGTAATTTAATAGTTGTTCATAAAAAATAAATGGATGAAAAAAGAAAATACCTATGTGGAAAACTAACATCAGAAAATGGGTTAATGAAATTTACTCTTAATAAGAGGGAATGGGAAATGAAAAAGTCACCACCAGATTAGGATTTCGAATAGGATAACATTGTTGGCAATTAAAGACACATAATTTGAAGAAAATTTAAATATTTATAAGGAGGGATTGAGGTCCTCAATCAAAAAAAAGTGAAAAAAAAATGGGATGTTGAGGGCTTCAAAGACATAAATCTATGATGATTTAATGTATCATTGGTTCAACAAAACATAATGTATTACGAGAACACATTTTTGATATACTTTTTTTAATAGGAGGTATTTATTTACAATCAAGATAAGAACTCAATAAAATAATACTTGATTTCATTACCTGTTATAATCATCATCTCATTATTTGGTTGTGCTTAGATCTATTTTCATTTCATCACATACACAAAGAAATGAATGTTCAAAAATTATTTTTTTATACCTGAATCCCATTTGATAAATCATAAGGTCCACAAGTATTTCCTTAATCCAATATATGATCACTAAAATTAAAAAGGATAGTTCAAAGTACCTAATTATTTATACATTAAACTCAAACAAGATGTCATGTTTTCAACATTCTCCATTCCAACCTTTAGACTTCTCCAAAATACTTGTGTCCAAAGTCACAATCCAAAAATTTATATGGGAGCTAAACATAATGAAGATCTATTTTTTCCATATAATAACATGGTAATACCTTCGTCATTTATTCTCTTAAAACATGGTAACTACCTGAATTACCATTGTACCATATTGAATACATTCATGACTTCTTATTCCTTATAGAGTACTAGATATACTCCTTAAATCCAAAAAATTTCTAAACTCCAACAATGATGGAATAAAAACCCATTAATTAGTTCTATTCTAGTCAAGAATATCTAATATAATTTATCCAAATAAATCATATATTATTCAAAAATTACTACCTCAGTATCAAGAATATATTAAGGTTTATCTTTACCTCAACCATGTATTTTCCAAATATGTAAACTTGCTAGTGAGTAACTTTTCATAGTAGCATACAATCTCAAATCTCAATAAAATAGTTCTATAGTATGATCCTAGTTTATTTAATAATTCATATAACTTGTACATTATTGATACAAAACTTATATGACATAATTCATCAATCCAGAAACAAAAATATATTAATTATTCCACCTAGACTGTAGTAATAGATTTTTCTTAACCTTGATCCCTTTGATTATTCTGAGATATATTTCCTTGATTCTTTGGAAATTTATTTGCATAATGCACCATTTCACTATTGTTGAAACATTGAATATTTTACTTTTCTTTGTTCCCTTTTAATTATTTTTCCTAATTACCCATTTCACAAACTTATAACAAACACCCATTATTTTAAAGCACTTCCCAGGGGGATTCTTTACACAATTACCACATATGGGAAAATACTTTTTCACCTTCATCCCTTTATAAATATTTATCCCGTACACCCTCTTCTTCTTTGGAATCCCTTAAAATATATAGGACTTAGAAAATTATTTACGTATCTTATTAGCACATGATAATATTTCCTCATATGATGAGAATACATAGGATGTTATTTCCCTTTGAAATGTTGGCTTAAGGCAATTAATTAAAGGATCCTTATTACTATTTGTAACATGTGCATTGGTGGGGTTGTCATTCCTTCTACTAGGTATCATTTATAAACAATTTCATACAATAGATTAGGTTGTGAATCCCAATGCATGATTCTAAACTATTGAAATACTTAACATAAATTGAAAATTTTATGTATGTCTAATCTCATAATCATAAAAATGGATTAATTGTGGACATATTTAATCATAAATACATCGTAATGGTTTGTAATGAATATATGAATTATCCTAAGCATATCCCCTGTTAGTGTCAAACCCAGTGCACAATAATGCCCATTGTCTTGTACCTGGTTAACCCGAGTCAAGCTTAGAACACCATGTTAGAGTTTTCTCCCCTGGGTATACCTATTCTAGAAGCACAAATATATGTATTATCTAGACAGGAATTTAGTGCAAGGAATATCCACATAATCCCCACTATACCAAAATTCTAGGTGTTTATTCTATACTTATCCTCAAATACTCTCTTAGGGTTATGATCCCTAATCTATGTTTTCTAAATCTACTTCCAAGGTTATTTCTAAACATCCTCTGATACCAAATTTAACTCCACGGCCCCAGAATCCCAGAGCTGGTGCATTATTTTAAAACATTTTATTTATTACAAGGAATTGAGTCACAAATTACTAATCATTTTAGCTGATTTGGAAAATAGATTACATATAAGAACTATACATTACGATTTATATCATAAAACACATCATATATAGTCTTCTAAGGAAAAAATTATTCCCCTAGATTAACCCTGCATATCAATCATAATCCATTTCTTAGAATCTTAGGAAAATAAAATATAAGAAAGGGGTGACCTTAGATTCTCAGTAAGGATAAACAATATAGTTGAATCTATCACAAATAATAATAAACATTTATGTAAAGGTATAAAATTGAAATAGAGTCCCTTTAAATATAAACATCACCATAATAAATCAAAGATAAATAAAATAATTCCATTTTATTATTCACAGGGATATTCAACTAGTCGAATAATCACATGTAACATAAGTAACTAATATCAAAATAATGTAAAGCATGATTCTAGTCATCTTAATGACAAATTTTAGGCCACATGCCAAGACCCAAAATATAAAATTTTTCAAGACCTTGTGTAAAGACACTTGTTTGTCTCATTACACCTACTGATGCATCGAGGGGATATAGCGGTCCACTCCCATAACTTTCTATGTCTAATTCATTCCTTGTATGAATATGGTGAAACATTACACAAACATTCATATTAAACTAGTATACGAAATGTTAATATTTTAACCATAAACCATGAATGAAATAAAAATATCACATCCATAGACAAACATATCATAAAATTTTCAATAAAATAAGGAATTTTTATCATAATAAATCAACTACAATGAAACATAAAATCCAAAAATATATGTTGAAACAGATGAAATCAATCCAAAAAATAATTGATAGAAATACCTATATATACTTTGAAATCATTTAAATGTAAAATAATTTTAAAATAATACAATTATTGGGAAAATATTTATATATTATTTTAAGGGAAGCCTCTAAGGGTTAATAATGACTGAAAATAGCTGCACCCACCATATAAGTTAAAAAACATTCTTTTCTTAATTTTTCTAAATGGATATAAAGTATCTTGTTAGGAAAATAACTGAATGATTCTTTTCAAAAAAAATTATTAAAATTAAAACAATTTTATAAATGAATTTAAACCTTATTCAAAAAAATAGAAAAAATGTTTTGAAATAAATTTCTAAGAAACACGAATGTGGATGATAAATAATTTCTAGTAGATACTTACGTATAAATATCCTTTGATAATAAATAGATTGTAAAATTAACAATTACCAAGTACATTCCCTTAGTCGAGGTAATGTTTAACCATTTGTATAATGACCATAGTATGTTATTAAATTATACCAGAACCATATTCATATTTATGATATCATAACTGATTCATTTACGTATTTATAGTAACAAGTTAATAATAATTTCCATGTTAAAGTAACATTTCAAGAAATAATCGCTTTCTTTATAGTATGTGTTTAACTTGTTATTCCTGATCGTATCACTTATATTATGATTTACATACTTTTGGAATATAAAAAAAGATTTATATATCATATATATTTAGAATATAAATATGGTTAATAGATATATATTTATATATATATGAAATGGAAACACACTTCATGGAGATGGTAGTTCGTACATACGCGTGAACATGGTTTCAGTTTTCTTATCGTATATTATAGAAGTAAGTTAATGAGGTATATTTATCTACATAAATGTATATTATCCCAGTATAAATATTATTTCATATATATCATTCATATTCAATATATATATACATATTATTTAATGGTTATCATTGAAGATAAATCTAATCATGTCATGGAGATGGTAAGTCGTGCATACACATGAGCGACAATATCATTATATTGATGGTTGTAAAATGTTTAATTTGATGTAATATTATATATTAAGAATAATCACTATGTGATATTCATTATTTAAAATAATTATACTCATTATAATACCCATCCAAATATTGTAGTGTTTATTAACAAAATACACCATGACGTGGAGACGGTAAGTCGTTCGTACACATGCAGGGTGGATTTATCATTAAAATGATGGATAAAATAATGAATATGGTTTTACCATTTTATTAATAACATATAATTATTTATAATTTAACAAAGTTATTATTTTAGAATGGTAACAACAACAATAGGGGAAGTAGAAGAAGAAAAGAACTTTGAAATAGAAGATAAAGTATTACCCCTTTTTGGGTGTTTCCTTTTGATTCGACTAAAAGGGATCCTTAAGTAGGATTTGTTCTCAAGTTAAGGCCTCTAGGTTTAATTGAGTGAAGGTGGTAGGATATTTTGGTATGTTTTGGCTGAGCTAAATGGATTTGGAGGTGTGAATTAAAAACAAAGGGCAGTGCACTTTTATAAAGGAGGTGAGGGGCACTTTAGAAAAAATGTTGAAATATTAATCTATTATAATATACATACCAATTTATAATAACTTAAAATTGATGTATTTCTAGTATAATATTAATATTGTTCGAAATAATCTAAAATAATATGTTTTAGAATTTCTATGTCATCATATTAACATTATATTTTATATTTAACTCTTATTTAAATAGTTTGACTCTTACCATGTCTTCATGTATTTTTATACTACAAGGTTAATATAGTTACAATAAGTTTCCAAACATACCTAAATTTTATCATTTATGAAATTTTAACACTATTAAAGTTAGTGGGATGAACCTTATATTTTTATTACTTTTATAATATTTAATAAAAGAGTATTTATTTTACAATATTATTTATGTCAGTTTTGTTACTATTTAATAATTGTTTTCTTAAATCATAAAAACTCGATTCCTTCAAAAAAAATACATTGAATAAATCTTTTCAGGTAAGATTAAACATTAAAAAATTTGTATGGAATCAAAAGTTTCAAATCACATTTATTTTAATATTTATAATATCATTTATTTTATTCGTTCGTTAATAAGGTAATTACAGCCTCATCATTGTGTCAAAAATAAATTTAATTATTTAATGACTAAAATTTTTAAATAAAATACCATGACATAGGAAATCTCTTTAGATTTTAATGAACATTTATAGTCGAATTTATCTTATTTAAAACCGTATATAAAATATGGTTTAGTTATTAAAAGTTGAATTTAACACTTTCAATTCTTTTTTAAATTAAATTTAATAAATGTTCTAATGTAATCCATGTGGATAAAAAGGATCATATGTTTATGATAAGTTTGATTTTGGTCAAAAAAACTCTTATCCAATAGAGTTAGGACATGTATTGGGGTAATTTTATATTATTATAATATTATTTTTACCTTTAATTATCATGTTTACTTTAAACTCTGCTTTATAAAATTCAAATGTTACTATTCACCAAAAATTAATTTCATCCTATTGAACATAATTTTACATATGGATGACAACTGTGTCTATCATATTTTCGGAATTCAATTCGTAGAAGTGGTAAAATTATGTTTTATGCTAATATTCAAATGTGCCTTGAAGGTAGGTAAAAGACGTAAAAAAGTTCAATAAAATTATATATATATATTATATTATTATAAAATAACTCAAATGGATAACATTGGACAAATATATGTATTATTTATCTATTTTTTCTATAGGATAAATTTTAATTAAAAATAATTATTTGAATGAAAAAGCTGGTTTTATGTACTATGTAGTATTTTTCACTATTCATCCAAAATTGAATGTTTTCAGAAAAATAACAAAAATTCACACTAAGATAATTTTGATATTTTTAATTCATAAATGAAGTCTTTTTTACCAAATTAAATTTTTTGGAGTGTCTAAAATTAATTTTATTATTGTTCACAAACAGACATTAAAAGTAGTTCTTTTAAAAAAATTGTTTTTCTAAATATATAATTATTTTAACAAAATATATGCATTTAATTATAAACATGTTTTATTGATGTGAAAAAATTATAAATAAAATTTAGAATTTATTTTTTACTAATCATATTAGAATATTTAAATGATAAATAAATATATATTTCAAATAATTATAATACTAATGTGTCTTTTTGCAGAAACTCAATCATATGTGTAATGCAAGACAAGTCTGTGTTGTGTGAAAAAGAAGTTGTTAAACCACTTTTAAGAGATAATGTACTATGACATATTAGGGTGTCACAATCATGATATATGATTAATAATGTAATATATGATGATATTCATAACCCATCAAAAAATATGAATATAGACTTTTATGAAAGTTTCAGTGCTAATGAACATAGTGGAAAGAAGATTGTACATCCCACATGTAATGAATAATGAAAGAATAATCTAAATTAATTATTCAAATGGAGGGTAAGATGTTATATATATGGAAAATGGTTTATATTGTCATGACCCTCCATCACCAATATGAGAGATGGGATAACATATTTTCAAGACCCTTCCTTCTTCCAGTTGAAGAAGAGATAATGACCCCCGAGACCCGCCTTCAATAGGTCCCAGATTGGAGACTAGAACCAATGGTATAGAATCACACACAAAATGGAAGGCATTACCCCCCTTTTGTAAAAGACCAAGAGATAATATAGTAAATCCCAACAATACCAAATCTGAAGGTAAAAGTAAAGCCAGAAGCAAACCATTTTCAAATGCATGTCAAAAAGTATATTATACAAAAGTACAAGAAAACCCCAAAGGAATGCACCAGAAAAAAAGAAAAAAATGGCAACAGTAACTATACCAATGTCCGAGCTAGTACAGTCATGCACGATCCATGATGTCCTCTTGGAAACCTGAATGCAGTTTATATACATAAGGTGAGTATATAGGTATACTCAGAACGGAAACCCAACGCCTCTCCTACACAAGTGGGGTGGCATTCAAATTCCCCACGAGAAAAGGAGATAACCAGACCACCTGGCAAGAAAACTATCCACCCAAAAAATACCAAGGCACACTCCCCAAATAACACAATTCAAGAAAACTAATAGTAACAGCACATCGATATTTGGGTACCCCACACCACTTTCCCACTAGTATTGAGGAAATACTATGCATCAAACCTCTCCCGCCATCCTCACCACAGTCCCACTGCCATCCCCTACCCGTACACACCTGGGCTACCACAATAACACATCCCACCCGTAAACACCTGGCCTATCAGCACCACACATCCCTTAGACACCTAGGTCCGAACAACTACTACCACACCTGAAGACACATGGGCCTCATCCTGAAGACACTTGGGAAACAACCTGCCCGCACACACCTGGGCCAACCACTACCATGTACCCTACCCGAAGAATCTAGGGCTATAATGGACCTCAGGCCATCATATCCTACCTGAAGAATCTTGGGATACATGGGAAAGAGAGCAGAAAAGGAGCTAATAACAAGAACTCATAGGAGTGTTGTTAAATACACCCTCTCCCACGGAATGTGGGTGTTCGACATGAAGTTCTTAACCTGGATGGGGAGAATATAAGAAACCCAAGAACTGCAATTATATATATATGTAACAAGCACTCATCCCAGAATAGGGTTTCCAAAACCAGCCAATACATAAGCACCCAAGTTATTATTCATTCATAAGAATCATAACAACCACAACCCTATCACAACTCATTCCCAAAAAACAATTCCCCATTGAACCCATTCATGTTTTCATATTCAAGTAATTATATTTAAGTAAATTCTACACTATTGGGAAACTAATAGTCATAACCACAAGAAAAGGAAAGGAAAACAGAAAAACAGAAAATTAAGCATTCAGACACTGTTCTCTTGTAAAGTCACAACAATAATAGGGATCCAGGAGATCCCTCAAAGTATTGCAACCCAAACAAACCCCACCATACATACGCAAACGACCTTAGATCCAAATTCCCACAAATTCACCAAACAGAGGATCTCATCCCCATCCACGTCGCTTCCCAAGCATCAACCGTCAACATCACCAGAACAATGAAAGGGAGTTTTCAAATTTAAATAGGCGATTCATTCAATTCTGTATTTCCATTTGGTTAACTGGGGTGATCACACAATAATTATTATTCACTGGGCATCCATTTAATCCACCGAGTTTAGGTGATTAACCAATTTATAGGTTACAACCATTCAATCACATAAATATCCAGAAAAAAGAGAGGTTCATTAGTGCCCAAGAAAATACCACCAACGACCATGATTTTCAGTGGGCATAAGCCCATACAATTCACAACACATAATCAAGGATAAGGATTACATCAGAAACATCTATCACACCCCCTTCATTATTTAAAATTATTTTTATTGTCTTCATTAAGGTTTGGTTTTAGCCATCCCCACAGAAATAATAGCATACGCACCCCACATGATAAACACAAAGGAGAGTCGAAGAAAAATCCCTACTTAATGATCAAAGATCAACTCTTTTCCCATGATGCAAACAACTGGGGATGCACGACTTGTAGGGGAAGAACTCATAAGACTCTAAAAATGAGTAGGAAAGGATCCAGCATAGGCGCACCACTCGCTTCCAAAAGGGGGACTTCAAACACACCAAGGAGAAGAAGTAAAACAGACCATCCTATTAGGAAATAATTGTCATGCGATAAAACGGTGAGATTCAAGCGTTATGGGATATTAGGATCTTGAGTAGCTTTAAAGGTGGATCATGGTTTCACCTTGTGGTTAGACGGTTACACGCAATGTAATTAATTGTTTATTTAATAATTCTCATTGGAGGGGTGGCCAAAATAGTTGTGCATTAAAATATTTCATTTATGCGAGTAAAAAGGGTCCATTGAGGGTCTCCCCACTCCTAGAGGGTTTAAAAAGTTGTTTATGGTGATAAAAATGGTTTTTAACCACATAGATTAATGACCTAAAAGTAGTGTTATGGGAAAAACTAGGGAAGGAAAATCTTGACACCCCTCTGTGGTCAATCAGTGAGACTGATAGTCGAAACCGATCGGTGGAGCTGATTAGGTGAAGTTGATCCCCTAAAGCTAATTGGGAGAAGCTGATCCTGTAAAGATAGTCCTGTGAAGCTGATCATGTAAATATTATTCTTTAAAGCTGATCCTGTGAAGCTGATTAGTGAAACTGATCTCTCAAACCGATTTAGGGAAATCAATCTATGAAACCGATTTGGTGAAACCGATCTGTGAAACCCATTTGGTGAAAATGATCTATGAAACCGATTTGGTGAAACTGATATGTGAAAATGATTTGGTGAAACCGATTTGGTGAAACCAATCTCTGAAATGGATTTGGTGAAACTGATATGTGAAACCGATATGGTGAAACCGATCTGTGATATCGATCTGTGAAATTGATTTGGTGAAACCGATCTGTGAAACAGATTTGGTGAAACCGATCTGTGAAACCGATTTTGTGAAACAGATCTGTGAAACTGATTCGGTGAAACGAATATATGAAATCGATTTGGTGAAACCGATCTATGAAACCGATTTGGTGGAAGCGATCTGTGAAACCGATTTGTTGAAACGGATCTGTGAAACCGATTTTTTGAAACTGATCTGTGAAACTGATTTGATGAAACCGATCTGTGAAACCAATTTAGTTAAACCGATCTGTGAAACCGATTTGGTGAAACCGATCCTAAAACCGATTTGGTGAAACCGATCTGTGAAACCGATTTGGTGAAACTAATCTGTGAAACCGATTTGGTGAAACCGATCTGTGAAACCGATTTGGTGGAACCGATCTGTGAAACCTACTTGGTGAAACTGATCTCTGAAACTGATTTGGTGAAACCGATCTATGAAACTGATCTTTGAAGCTGATCTGTGAAGCTAATTTGGGAAGCCGATCAGCGAAGCTGATCGGTGGAGCTGATCAGTGCAGCTGATCAGTGAAGCGGATCAGTGCAGCTGATCAGTGAAGCTGATCAGTGGATTTAGTCTGTGGAGCTGATGGGTGGGACTGATTGATGATTCCAGGACACCGAAACACTTATAATTTTGGTAAAGTAATTTACCAGGAGGGTTTGGGACATTACATCATATACCTCTCAAAATTATTCTCTCCCTAGAGAATAAAAGAGTAACCCAAAAATCCCCCCCAGAAGATACATCTCGAGGAAAAACCACCCCAAACTGCCATACGAATGCTAAGGATCACATTTGTCCCGACACACAGAACGGGAAGTTCTTTCCTCCATGTCAAGATACTATCCGCTTTGGGAGGCACTGACTCACCCGCATGGGTTTAATCGCATCCACCTTAATGCGTCTTGATTAGGAATCAGGTCCTCCCGTCCCCACATATCAGGACTTTTCATAACCATTCATAGGGTAATGAAACAAAACATCTCATAAACCAACAAGGTCAGTATTACATCACAGTAGGTCACAAAAATAATAACAATAAGGAAGTCTCAGAACAGCAACTCAAAATAGCTTTGGTTACTGGGCGATCATCTAAGCTTCTCACTCCCAAGTAATCTCCTCGAGGCCATTGTGCCTTTACAACACCTGAACCAAAGGGATTGTTCATCCAGGAATCACATTCTTCTTTCGATCCTCGATCCTCACTGGTCGCTCCACGAATGTAGCGTCATCCCTTATATCAAATTCCCCCCAGTCAATGACATGTGAATCATCGTGTTGATATCGACGAATCTGGGAGATGTGGAAAACATCGTGGATCCTTTACAAATGAGGTGGAAACTCCATCTGATATTCCACCTCACCGACTCGTCCCAACACTTCAAAGGGCCCGATGAACCTATGAGAGAGCTTGATCCCCTTATGGAACCTTCACTGCCCACGTCGAGGGGAAGCCTTTAAGAACACATGGACTCCAACCTCAAACTCCAAGGGCCTCCTCCTACGATCGGCATACTACTTCTTCTAGTCTTGGACTACCTTCATCCGCTCACGCACAAGTTGTACCTTCTCCGTTGTGCTCTGCACTGCCTCTGGGCGAAGAACACCTGCCTCCCCAACCTCAGTCCTGCACATGGGCGAACGATATAACTTCCCATACAAGGCTTCAAATGGTTCCATGCCAATAGTAGAGTGATAGATATTATTTTAGAAAATATCTACTAAGGGAATATGTCATTCCCATGATCCCCCAAAGTCCAAAACACATGCTCGTAGCATACCCTCCAATTATTGGATAGTTCTCTCTATCTGGCCATCTGTTTGGGGGTGGAAAGCAGTGCTAAGTCGTAGCTGGGTTCCAAAAGCATGTTGCAATCCCTTCCAAACTTCTGAGGTAAACAGTGCCTCCCTATCTGAGACTATGGACCTCAGAACTCCATGAAACCACACCACCTCATCCACATATCCTTGTGTTAAAGCATCCTCCACTCTGGACTCCATGATCGCCAAAAAGTGAGCTGATTTTGTCAACCGGTCTACCACTGCCTAGATAGAATCACAGCCTCCTTGAACCATGGGTATTCCTGTGACCAAATCCATCGATATGTCATCCCACTTCCACTCGGGGACATATAAAGGCTGTAAAAATCCTCCTAGGACACGGTGTTCATCCTTTACTTGCTAACACAACAAGAACCTTTCCACAAACTCCGCCACTACCCATTTCAACCCGGGCCACAAAAAATGTTCCCTCAGGACTCGGTACATCTTGGAAACTCCAAGGTATACCTATAAGGACCCGGCCTTAACCATTACATAATATTGAATTATATTAGTATTTCAAATTGAGAATATTTTCAGGTTTAGAGTTTTGGAGAATTAGGGCATTACTATTACCTCTCAAAAGATTACAAATTAGACACTTCTACCCAGTATCCATTTTTTTCATAAAAAAACTATTGAAAAAAGAGTCATGTCTAGTTCCATGTTTAATATAGCATGAGAATTCCTTGATATCATTTGTAACCCTAGTCCACATTATGTCCTGTGAAAAACATGTCATAAACTTGGGATGAGCATAAAAATATCTATAAGGGATACACAAAGAAGGAAAACTGTTAGTTTTTCAAAACAAAAAATAAACCATGAATACTTTAACAGAAGTCTTACTTTTCACCTTCATTAGTTAGTAAATACTCTTCACTGAATAAAAGATCATTACTTACCCTTTTGTAACCAAAAGATTACCATAAACCCATATAAATAACACATAACATATAAAGGTTACTTTGGACATAAACATACATAAATGGAATAACCATATGGTCGACTTCCACACATATCACTAACTGGAATAGCTATACGGCCGACTCCCATACCCAATTCATTAGAGGTTATAACGTAACCACCCGTCCTGGTATTCATGGCACCACCCGTCATTTGGTTTATCACCTAACCACCCGTAAAATGTCCAAGTACCATTATAAAATCATATGACATAAAACAAATATAAATGAAAGAAAAAAATTTCCACATTTCAATCAAAATATATCACTTAAATATATTGACTAAAAAATCCATTATCAAACCTATTTTAAACAACAAAATACATAAAAGGGTATATGGTATTTATTTTCTTTTAAAAAACAATACATCTTGTTGAGGAAGCCAAAGATCAAATAATACTCCTGGCGGCAGAAAAGGTCGTTGTCAGCGCTTATGTTAAAAGAAACATTCCTTTTTTTTAATTTAGTAAAATTCTTTTTAGAGAAAGATTCCATTTGAAAATTCAAGGTTTTTATACAGCATATAATAGAAAGTTGTGTATTAAAACAATATATGCCTCAATCAAAGGAGATTGAGACGAAGTCCCTTACCTTGTGCCTGACTTGACTCGATCGTTCTTTAATCTCCAGAATAATAATATAATGTTAATTTCTACTTGCTTAAGAACCTTTTTCATGTTTATTATTCCTTTTATATCACTTATTATCATGTTATAGACATTATGTAATCGTTTAAGTTAATAATGTTTTTTTGTCTATATTTGGTACTTGAGTCAAAAAATGAACACCTTATATTTACAAGTTGTCCATGTGGTAAAAGGTTCATTATATCCAAAGTGATATTAAATATTTGGATTTCATATATATCATATATATCCAGCATATACATTTATTTATAATAGTACATAACATTTAGAGGTAAAAATGAAATTCATCGTTCAGGGAGACAGTAAGTCGTACGTATGCATGAATGCTACTTCCATTTCTATTTCATATTTAATGGAATTAAAACATAATGATACATAGTAGTATTATAATTCCAGTATTTTATCATGTATAATATCATTAAATCTATCCTTTATACACACCACATATGGTATGAATGAGTCATATCACTTTGAGGGGGCGTTAGTCCGCACTTCCTCAAATTAAATTATCGCATTTACACATAATGGAAACCATAAAGGTATGATATAAATAGAAATTAAATAAGAAAAAAGAAAACATAAAAATAATATATGTCATATATAAGTATACTTCCATCATAATGGCCACCATGAGAGGTGGTTTTAGATATTTTAACATTCATCGTTTCGTGAGGCGTTAGTTTTCCATCCACAGAAACATTATGTTCTTCATCCATTAAATGGACGTTTGTGTAAGTGTAGTTAGAATCCTTCTCATAAAAATATCCTACTGTATTTAGGATACTGGTGTTGTTACAAAAGAAAGGAATAAAAATATTTTAGGGGTTGGAGAAGTAAAATAAAAGAAAACAATATAAGAGTAATCGTTTCCTTTAATTTGGGTAACTTCCTTTGGTTTGAACCATGGGACTTCTTGAAGTGGCTTCTTCCTAAGGTAAGGCTTCTAGGTGGAAGAGAGGGATGTAGGGAGATTAATTAGGAAGATTTTGGAAGATTAAAAAGGATTTATTGGTGTGTGTAATTGGTTTTAAATGGTCTCTTTTTATAAGGGGGAGGAGGGTCTCTTTAGGAAAGTGTGATAATATTATTTTATTATATAATGATATTCAGTTTCTAAAGGTCCAAAAATCATTAAAGTAGAATTTAAGATGAGTCATATTCGAAATAAAATCATAAAAAAATTGGAAAACTTTTGGATAATATTTTAATCATTATATTCTTATTTATTTAAATAATTTATTAATGAGGTAAACATTGCTTCATTATAGTGTCAAAAATAATTTAATTTATTTGATGTCTAAAAATTATAAAAAAATACCATGTTTTGGGAAATATATTTATATTTCTAATTAACATTTATAGTTGAAAATATGACTTATATACCACTATATAATAATTAATTTACTAAAATATATTTCTTTATGTCATTTTTGCCTTTACATTAAATTAATCAATCTAAAGTGTAATTTTCTTTTCTAAGTGGCTCAATGGGGTCCCAGAATCGACCCAAAGATTCAAATGGTCATATATTTGTCAAAATATATGATTAGTACACGTTTGTGGGTAATTTTATATTATTATTATATTATTTTTTGACACTTATTTACCTGATTTACCCTTTAACGACGGTAAATTAAATATTTACTAAAGTAAATATTTAAAATGTCTAAAACTAAAAGCTAACTATTTACACAATTTGGACCTACAAATTACAAATATTGAATCAATTTTTCAAATTTAAAAACATAGAAGTTGAGGAAATTAATTCAAAATTAATTTCTGCTGTCAAAACAAAAAGAGTGTTTTTAAGAAATAATAGCTATCAAAAGATTAACACTTGTTTATGTTCAATTTCAAAGTGAAATTTATTCCATTGAAAAAAATTTAATTAAATGGTAAAAATATATTTTAATTAAACTTTAAAACCAATTAAAAATATAATATAACCATACACATAAATTAGATTAAAAGGCAATTTTGAATTAAAATAGCGTGTTTTTCACTATTCATTAAAAATGTACTTTATCAGAAAAATACCAAAAAATTACCCAAAGTAAAATTTGATATCCACATTCTAAAGAATGATTGTATTTAGTCAAATATAATGTATTAAGGTGACAAAAACCATATTTAATTAGGGTTCTCCATTAATAGTTGGTAAATCGGCCTTTTAAAGTAAATTATGCCTAAAAATAGATTCATTCAACATTTAAGCCGCTAAATTTTATTGTATAAATGTAAATACATTTAACAAACATGTATAATCATATTTTTGTTAGTTTTTTTCATTCCCTCCAATAAAATGGATAGGAGTTAACTAACATTTAAAATAATATTTTATTATTAGTGTTCAACTTAAGATTTCAAAGAAACTCGTTGTTGCGTATTAGGTACGCTATCAAACATAGAAACCCATTTAAAGTAAAATTAATATTTAATTCAAAAATATTAATAAATATGAAATTTGTCTTATTTTTTATTTACTTGGGATGTTATATCCTTCCCCCCTTTTGGGAATTTCATCCTCACAATTTTACTTATCAAAATAAGTGGGGGTATTTATCCCTCATAGCATTTTCAGATTCCCACGTTGTCTCTTCAACCATATGGTTTTTTCAAAAACCTTTACCGGGTAAATTACCTTATTCTACAACACTTTCTCTCTATGGTCAATAATCTGGACTGGTTGTTCTTCGTAAGAGAGATTCTCTTCCAACTGAACTAACTCTAGGCTCAAAACATGAGATAGATCTGGTATATACTTTCTCAACATCAAAATATGAAAAACATTGGGTACCTAGGATAAACTTGGAGGTAAATCCACTTTGTACGCAATTAATCCAACTTTATCCAGAATTTCATATGGTCCAATGAACCTCGAACTCAAATTTCCCTTCTTACCAAAATGCATCACACTTTTCCAAGGAGAAACTTTGAGAAAGACATGATCACCTACCTCAAAAGAAAGATCCTTCCTTCATTTACCTGCATAACTTTTCTGTCTTCTCTGAGATATTCTCATGTGCTTCTGAATCAACTGAACTTTCTCTACCATCTCTCTTACCAATTCTGGTCCCATCAGCTTCCTTTCAACTTCTTCATCCCAAAAAGATGGAGTTCGACAACGCTTTCCATATAATGCCTCAAATGGAGCCATCTGTATACTAAAATGAAAACTATTATTATTTAAAAATTCAACCATAGAAAGATGTTGGTATAAACATCGCTGATAATCCATCAATCAATCACATAACATATCTTCCAATTTCTGAATTGTTCATTCTTACTGCCCGTCTGATTGGGGATGAAAAGTTGTACTAAAATTTAATTTAGTACCCAAAGACTTCTGAAGGCCTTTCCAAAAGTTATAAGTAAACATGGGATCACAACCAGATACAATGGAGAGGGGAACTCCATGAAACCTGCCTTTCTCTTTAAAATAAAACTGAGAAAATTCATCTAGAGACAGTGTATCTCGAATAGGAAGGAAACGAGCTGATTTATTCAATCGATCAACAATAACCCAGATTGCATTCTTACCTCAAGTCGGTAATCCCACAAAGAAGTCCACGGATATATTTTCCCATTTCCACTCTGGCACCGGTAAAGGATGAATCATCCCTTTCAGTAACTTCCACTCTGCTTTAACCTACTGACAAGTCAAACATATTATAGAAAAATTATCAATATATCTTTTCATTCCATCCCATCAATAATACTCCTGAAGATCTCTATAAATCTTAGAACTTCTAGGATGAAATGAAAACAGGTAAATATGATATTCACATAACAACTCATTTTTCAATTGTGAATCACCAAGCACACATAATCTCTTTCAAAAACTCAAAGCACAATCATTATCAATGTTAAAATCAGGAAAGTTTCCCTTCTGAACCAACTCTACCTTTTTCTGTAACTCACTTTCTTCTTTATGTGCTTGCTTTATTCTGTCTGATAGTGATGATCTCACTAACACCTGATACAAAACAGAATAATTTCTTGCACCAATAACTTCTATTCCAAACATTTATCAAATCAAGAAACCAAAGGATCTTGTTCCAAATGTAGCATGGTTAATGAAGCATTAATTTTTTAACTCAAAGCATCAGCCACTTTATTTGCTTTTCCCGAATGGTAATGGATCGTGCAATCATAATCATTGATTAATTCTAGCCATCTCTTATGTCTCATGTTCAACTCTTTCTGAGTGAATATATACTTTAAACTTTTTTGGTCGGTATATATTTCACATTTTACTCCATTGAAATGATGCCACAAAAATTTTAAATCAAAAACAACATCAGTTAATTCCAAATCATGTGTAGGTTAATTTAACTCATGTTGTTTCAACTGATGTGAAGCATAAGCAATTACCTGATCATTATGCATTAGTACACAACCAAGTCCTTTCAATGATGCATCATTGTAGATAACAAACTCACCATTTATGGATAGCAGTGGCAAAACTGGAGCATTCACCAATCTCTTTTTTAATTCCTAAAAATATTTATCACATTCTTTTGTCCAAATAAACTTGAAACCTTTTCGAGTTAACTTATTCATTGGACAAGATAATCGTGACAAATTTTCAACAACCTCTAGTAATAACCTGCCAAACCAAGAAAACTACGAATCTTGATTATATTTGTGGGTCTTGGTTATTCTTCAACAACTTTTGTTTTAGCAGGATCATCAATTATGCCATTTTTTTAAATAATGTATCCAAGGAAAGAAATTTATTACAACCGAAACTCACACTTTCTGAATTTCCCAAATAGTTTCTTTTCTTTTAAGGTTTGCAAGATGACCCTTAATTGAATTTCATGCTTCTCTTTACTTTTTGAATAAACCAAAATATCATCAATGAGCACAACCACAAACGTATCCAAGAACTCATGGAAAATTCAATTCATAAGATCCATGAATGGAGCAGGTGCATTGGTTCAACCAAAATGCATAACTATACATTCAAAATGGACATATCTAGTAAGAAATGCGGTCTTCGAAATGTCTACTTATTTTACTTTAAACTAATGGTACCCCGACCTCAAGTCAATATTCGAAAAATACTAAGCTCCCTGGAGCTGGTCAAACAAATCATTGATATGAGGCAAAGGATACTTGTTCTTAACAGTAATGTTATTCAATTCTCTATAATCAATGCAAAGTCTCATTGAACAATCATTATTTTTAACAAAAAATACAGGAGGACCCCATGGTGATGTGGTAGGTCGAATGAAACCTTTATCTAATAACTCCTACAATTGCTTATTTAAGTCTAAAAGTTCAATTTGATCTATTTGATAAAGGGGTTTTGAAATTGGCTTATCATCAAGAACTAAGTCATCAGTAAATTCAACTTCCTGATCAGGTATTATACAAAGAAACTCATCATAAAAAACATCAAGGTACTCATTTACCACTAGAGAATCATTAATCTGAACAGTCCCTTTGTTTTCAACAATATTTTAAAGGTAATATTCATTTCCATCTTTTTCCAGTTTTTCAACTTCTTGATATGTTATCAAAAGAAAGGGATCATTCTCGTACAGAAATTGAAAATCTTTCTGAAAATAAACCTATTTAGATCTGCAGTCAATATTAGCATGATAGACAGAATGCCAATACATTCCCAAAATAACATCAAAATCTACTAGAGGCAAAAAAAAATATGTCTTGTAGGTAGATTCTTTCATAACACAAGGACATGAAGGTTCTTATAATTTATTTTTTTCTCAACATTTACTCCATGTTTTTACCATAAGTTCAGTATTTATATCATGAGATGGAATTCCCAATTTACTAGAAAAATTCTTATAAATGAAAGACTGTGTAGACCCTGAATCAAACAACACATTAGCATAATCTGAACAAACAAATAGTGTACCTACTACTACTTCATTTGATGGCCCAATATCTACTAGAGTAGTGGAAAAGGATTTCCCCACCCCTTTATTCTTGTAGTCCAGCTGCTTTCCATCGGTTTAGTTCTTTGTTAGACACTCATTTTCATAATGACCCATTTAATTAAACATAAAACATCTTACCAATGGATTTTCATTGCCTGCATGATCATCTCCCTTATAATTACGGGAAATATGACCAGACTTACCACACCAGGAGCACTTTCCAGACATTGATAAACATTATTTAGGATGATTTTTACCATACTAATCATAAGGTGGATATTTAGTTTTCTTACCACCATGTTTATTTGATGAATTCTTCCCCTTTTCCTGCCAACTGGACCTCTTATTCTGTTTTTTGTCAAAGAACACCTGATCATCTGCAAACTCCATTTCCACCTTCTGCGCATATCGAACAAGTTTTTCATAACTTTTGAACTCAAGAGTGGATAATGCTCTTTAATATTGTGGCTTCAATCCATAGTAAAATAGATTTATATTACTATCAAGATATCTGATGAAATTTGGTGCATACCTTGCCAGTCGAGTGACATTTGCTTCATAAGCCGCCACTGAGTCATCCTCCTACCTCAATTTTAGGAATTTTATTTCCATCCTAAGCTGAACTGCCTTAAGAAAATATTTCTCAAGAAACATACCTTTGAATTCATCCCAATAAAGATCATAAATATCTTCACTATCCCTAATATATTTCACCATCAACCACCACTGATCAGATTCACCTTCAAAATGATAATCAGCAAGACTAACCTTTTGATGTTCTGAACACCCCATGACATGCAAAATCATTTCTAGTGCTTTAATCCACACTTCTTCTAGCACCGGATCAGATGATCCTCTGAATGATGGGCGATATTGCCTCATTAAATGCTCTACTACTGACATGTTCCTATGTTGTTGATCTGGATGATCTCATTCATGGATTCCACCACTATTTATAGAATGATTAAACTATTCCATCACTACAAAAAACTGTTCAGTTCTGATACCAACCATCTTAGGTTGCTGATTTGGAAGGTTTTCTTCCTCTTGATGTTGTCCCAACATAGCTGCCATGTTTCCTCTGCGGAAAACCATTCTGAACAGAGAAATATCTTAGGCGAAGCAACATGGTAATTTTTAAATGCTATATCATTTAAATCTTAACATAAAATAATTTATAAACATTAATTTAACAATATTATAACTCCTAAAGTTGTCTAAACCGAACTCTGATATAAACTATAAGGATCCTTCTTTAAGAACTACATAATATTGAATTAAATGAATAATTCACATTAAAAAACATTTCAGGATTAGAGTTTTAGAGAATTAGGACATTACTATTACATCTCAAAATATTACAAAATAGACACTTCTACCTAGTATCCATTTTTTCATAAAATAAAAACTCTTGAAAAAAAGGGTCATGTCTAGTTCCATGTTTCAGACAGCATGACTTTTCCTTTATCTCATCATTGACCCTAATCCACATTATGTCCTGTGAAAAAAATTTCAACAACTTGGGATGAGCATAAAAAATCTTTGTAAGTGATACATAAAAGAAAGAAAACTGTTCGTTTTTCAAAACAATAAGTAAACCATGAATACATTAAAATAAGTACTAATTTTCAACTTTATGAAGTAGTAAATACTCTTCACTGAATAAATGATCATTACATACCCTTTGGAAATAAAAATATTACCATAAAACCCATATAAAGAACACATAACATATAAAGCTAACTTGGTACTTAAACATACATAAATGGAATAACCATACGGTCGACTTCCACACATAATCATAAATGGAATAGTCGTACGGACGGCTTCCATACCCAATGCATTGTAGGTTATAACGTAACCACCCATCTTGGTATTCACGACAAAACCTTTCATTTGGTTTATCATGTAACCTCCCGTAAAATGTCCAGGTACCATTATAAAATCATAAGACAGAAAACAAATATAAAAGAATGAAAACATTTCCACATTTCAATCAAAATATATCACTTAAATATATTGACATAACAAATCCGTTATCAAAACCATTTTCAATACCAAAATACATAAATGACTAAATGGTATTTATTTTCTTCTAAAAAACATTACGGCTTGTTGTGGAAGCTAAAGATCAAATAATACTCGTGGTGGCGGAAAAGGTCGTGGTCTCTGCTTATGTTAAAAGAAACATTACTTTTTGTAATTTAGTAAAACACTTCGTAGAAAAAGATTTACATTGAAAATTCATGGGTGTTTATACAACGTATAAAAGAATGTCATGTATTAAAAAAAAATATGCCTCAATGAAAGGAGATTGAGATGAAGTCCCTTACCTCGGGTCCGACATGATTCAATCGTTCATTAATCTCCTGAATAATAAAATAAAGTTAATTTCTACTTGCATAAGAACATTTTTCAATTTATTATTCCTTTTATATCACTTATTACGATTTTATAAACATTATGTAATATTTTAAGTTATTAATTTTTATTTTGTCGATATTTGGTACTTGAGTCAAAAAATGAATACCTTATATTAACAAGTTGTCCATGAGGTAAAGGTTCATTATATCCAGAATGATATTCATGATTTGGATATCATATATATCATATATACCCAGCATATACATGTATTTATAATAGTACATAACATTTAGAGTTAATAAATGAAATGCACCATTCATATAGACGGTAATCCGTACGTACGTATGAACGCTACTTCCATTTCTATTTCAAATTTAATGGAATTAAAACATAATGATACATAGTATATACTATATATAATAATCAAGGCTTTGCTATTGCCATGTGTCATGATATTGTTCTTCAACATCTACTTTCTCTTACGTTCTACTTCTCCAATCATCCACATCACCAAAAAAAATTCCTTCCCTCCCCCTAAAATCTCGATCGATCTCGCTCTTCCCCCCTGCAAAGAAGAACCAACGGCCACTCTGTATATATTACCTAGGGTTCTGAAAACCCCCTCCCTCCAAACCCAAATCCCCCTCGCTATTTTTCCTCTTCTACTGCGGTTCCTGGTATGATTTCTTCTGTACTCGTCTATCTATGCCTCCAAACCACCGCTGACATCTTCATCGCCATTTCCCTCCTCCCCTCGCGTTCTCACTTCACATTTCCTATTATCACTCCATCACTCACATTCTCCCTCCCCCACTCACATACACCATGTGACACTCGCTTTACCTTCCAAACCTTATATGGTTTCCGAAGCTTGCATTCTCCCTCGGCTCTCGTGTTCTCCCTCCGTTGCTCGTCTCATTCCTGCGACTGATCCTCTAACTATTACTTCAGCTTCAACCACCATCACACACTCCATCGGACACCTATGTCTGTTTCCATGTGAAATTCTACTCCAACATCATTGTTTCGGGATATAGGTAAATATTCAGCCCTCTATCATTAGATATGTCTACAAAATGTCTCGGGTTATCCATGATGATCGACTCCTGCAACGTCTCCTCTGATAGTTCCTTCACCTTCGAGCCCCTTAACCTTCAGTCTCTAATAGCACATTTGGTTTATCAGTGAAGGTAGACTTCTCCAACCTGTACTCATTATCTGTACAATTCCTACTCCAACTCGCAACTTCCGTTGCCTTCTCCTTCGGTTCCCCTCTGGCATTCATTTCATTTTCAGCATCACTATCCACTATAATGGACGGTAGCCATGATCTTTTTGAACCCCTTACTATCTATGACAGCTTATTCAAAGGTCCAACAAATCTAGAATTCCCCAGCAGGTATATTATCCTAATGGCATGGAAATTTATTCCCTACTTTCCATCATGATTTATTTTCAGTCAAAGTCCATTTAATTAAATATTATTACTATTTTTTTATGTATAACTGCATACATACTTTTTTGATTCATTTTTTCATTAGTAAATTGGATCACAAGGAAGAGAATGTTTCTTAATGGGAATGTGATGGTTCAGTTGATGTTGGTACCTGGTAATACTATACTACTTTTTATGTAAGATCATCCAATCTCCTTATTTGTTTGAGATTTTATAGATTTAACTATTCTATTCATGTTTGGGAAAGATCGATGTCTCTCCATGTAGCTGTGAATTCATGGTTGAGAATACTATCCTTTTAATGCATTCATTTTATTATTGGTTGAAGGAAACATCGTGTTCCATTTGTTCATTTGTTCACTAGGAAATTGGTTCACAAGGAAGAGAATGTTTCTGAATGGGAATGTGGTGGTTCAGTTGATGGTGGTACCTGGTAATACTATACTTGTTTTTATGTAAGCTCATCCAATCTCATTATTTGTTTGAGATTGTATGGATTTAACCATTCTATTCTTGTTTGGGAAAGATCAATGGATCTCCACAAAGCTGTGAATTCATGGTTGAGACTCTTATCATTTTAATGCATCATTTTATTATTGGTCGAAGGCAACATCGTGTTCTGTTTTATTTAGCCGCCTAGAGCCATTATTTTTTAACATATATGCATTCAAAATTGAAATATGCAGGCTCATATTTATTTCAAAATTTAAATATGAAGGTTCAGAATTGAAATATGCAGGATCATATTTATTTCAGAAGTGAAATATTCAGGTTCATATTTATCATCCTCGTATAGTGAAGAATTTAAATCCTTGTGAATGTGCATGGGCATATGGAATGATTATCTTCGATTCACATGCACTAAGGAGGATAAAAATAAGAGACACATATAATTTATGGCTCAGAGATGTTTGATCATGTTGTATTTTTAAAATTTAATTATTCATCTTAATTTGATTCATGGTTAAAAACTCATCAATTATATATTTTTTAGAACTCAAGGGGTTAATGATAAATCTAAAATCAATTACTTCATGAGATTTACTTGAAAACACTTGAATTTGGATTCGATGGGTAGGTATGAGTTGTTTTGGTCATTTTTTCCAGTACAAAAAAGTTCAATTCCAAATGTTTTTTTCAGCAAGCAAGGTCGCCTTTTTCTGCTTCAAAATGAACTGCTCTCATTTTTATTAATCTTTTTTTATTTTATGCTAGCTTAAATTGAACTAGATGAATATGTTTCGCAGGTATGAGTTGTTTTTATCAGGTATGTGACATGCAGTTATTATGTTTTCAATGAGGTGCAACATCAAAAATGAGTAAATATTGTGCCTAATAGATTCGATGTATTGTTAAAGGTATGGATGAATCCTTCAAAAGGGGTTAATACCTTGATCATAACCCTTTATCTCACTTCCTCCTTTTCTTATATTACTTTTTTGATTTTAGTAAAAAGAAATCTTTTATTCTTTTCACAGATAGAAGTATAATTTAAACTACCACATTCATGTAATGCATGTGACCATGTCCCCTCTATATAAAAAATGACTACTGTAATGTTTTTGTTAATGTTTCAGGTTTCTTTATTAATGCCTTTTGTTGTAAATGTTTTTCATATGCATTTCTAGAGAACAATTATCCTTATGTGACACGATTGTCCCTTTTTTAAGTTGAGGTTGCATTGAGAACACTTCGCATGGATTAGTTTGGTTCATAATTTTTTAATTTGAATTATTGTGCATGATTTGAGAGGTCTGGATATGAGAGTGAGCATTGTATAATACTATTTAGGGCATGTTTCCTTTCTTTTAGAACAATGCTTCAGAGGTTTTCTCTTTTCTGCATCTCCAATTGTAAGTACAGGGAATATTTTTTACACCATTGATTGACTTTCGCATGTGTTCTGTTGTATTTTTATGATGACATATGTTCATCCTATTGATAAATAAGGGTAGAGAGAGTAAATATGCTTTTCATATTCTATATAAATTTACTCTCTTAAACTATTTTTTTTAAAATTTATGTATGTCCTGAAATCGTTTAGAGCGGAACCTAAAATGGTTGAATCCCCTGATCATAATCCTTTCTCTCACATCCTCCTTTTCTTATATTGCTCTTTTGATTTTAGTAAACAGAAATATTTTATTATTTTCACTAATAGAATTATAATTTAAACTACCGCATTCTTGGAATGCATGTGACTATATCCCCACTCTATAAAAATTGACTACTGTAATGATTTTTTTAATGTTTCACGTTTCTTTTTTAATGCCTTTTATTTTACATTTTTTTCATATGCATCCCTAGAGAACAATTATCCTTATGTCATTCATGTTTTTGATTAATATTCTAGGTTATGTATCTTGGAGGGGCTGCATGAATTCTATGGATGGATTCTGGAACTATTTTATCCTGGGATAGATGTTTTCTGGGTGCATTTCCTACTGCTTTGTTATGCTAAAGTTATATGATTCTCTTCAGTATATACCGTACTGGAATATAAGTTTTCCATTAAATTTAATGGCATTGTTTCAATATTACTTCTATTTGTGCAAAATTATTTTATATTTCTAATCAGGTTTGAAAGCAACCATTTTTTATGAAAACTAAAGAAATATTTAACATATTTATCACTTATGATAATTGTTTTTTAAAAATATAATTGAGATCAATTATATATAACAAATATGGGTGGCTTCATCCTACGTGTCACCTAGCCATGCTTCCACATCAACCTAAATAATTCATTCATCCATCCAAAATAAATTATGTTTTATTTTACAATAATGAAGAAAGTCCAAAACTGTTTGGTTTTACATAGTAATTATGATAGGGACCACGATGACTTAACGCATTTGGTTATTTTTTATGTTAAAACTGTATTCAAATTTAGTCATTAAAAAACATTGGAAGAGTATTATCACCCTTTTAGTACTGTCCACATTAATTTATCTAAGACCTTTATTTTTCTTCAAAGTCCAAGTGATTAAAAACTATAAACAGAAGAGAAACATTCCTTTAAAACAATATTTATTATATAAGATGAATCTGTGGCATTTAGTTCATGAATTCTATAGCTTTATTCAAAGAGGATGTGCTTTAATTTTTTATCACAATACCTCTATCATAATGATGTTTACAAATCCAGTTCTTATTGAAAAAGTGGGTAGTAGGAAGCTGAATTTTTTACAAAGGTTTGAGGCAAGATTATTTCAATAGTATATGAATTATAATAGGATTTTTTAGCTTCATCCCAATGTCAAATTGAACTTATTTCAGTAATATCAGTTGGAGATATTGTGAAATTAATGATTTTTATTATTTTTTGTGTTTTTGTTTACTTAGTTTTAGGAATACAATTATGAACAGACTACATTTCCCCAATGATAGCTCCTCCATATGCTTTTACCCATGCTTCACCAGGCTACTGAAAAAAATTTACACCACTGAGGCAGGTTCCTTCGTGTCCAACCACTCCACACAGCTGTCTACACTAGACTCAAACAGGTTCATACCATACTCTTGGTCGTCCTCCACCCTCACAGTGATGCTGAATCTTATCAAGTTGGTATATCTTAACTATTTCATTTTCCCACATCCATGTATGTGGGTATATCTGTTTATGTTGAAGAAGATTTCAGTTGCAGGTAATTTTAATCTATTATCATGTAGGTATATCTTAACTATTTCATTTTCCCACATCCATATATGTGGGTATATCTTCTTATGTTAAAGTAGATTTCAGTTGTAGGTACTTTTATTTATTTACATTTCAATCTAATATATATCATTGTCGTGTCATCTTTTCCTTGGATCGATTATTCGCCATCTCTTTACTGCTTTTATGTGCATTAAAAGTTTTGCAAGTCTCGACATGAAGGGTGTTTCAATAGTGTATGTTCATGTCTCAATGTCCCCATATATACACATATTGTGCATTGAATTTGATTTTCTATGTTATAGATTATCATGAATAAAAAAACCATGAAAATGAAAATAAACACAGTTTATTTTGTTTAGTGACATATAGATCATTTTTTTTATGAGGGATTCATTGGACCTTAAACTGTTGCATTCTAATTACCAGTTGTTAAACTATAGGATACTTGTATATTTTCTTATTTATTTCAATAATGTCAATATAACTTTTGTGTGGTATTATGGCCTTGCTAAATGATTCTAGTTTTCATTGCACCACAATTCCACAGGCATCCCTATATAAATAGAAAAATGGATGCACAACTATTATTTTCTCTTTTATGGAAACAAAACAAGACAGAATGAAGTTCCTTTTTAAATATTGGTATATTAGTATCCCTATGAATAAAATTATTACTAAATTATCTTCTCAAACATACATCATTTCTTTCAATTTTGTGATAAGAGCATCTAGTTATAATTTAGGAGTATAGTTTTACAAAGTCCAGAGTTGTTAATAGGAGACATATCATAAGTTATTTACATTATGGGATTTCAATATGAGTAAGATCATAAAATGGTCTAACATTAACAATTATTTGATGAATTTTGTATTCTACTTAGAGATTATTTTAATAATATTTTCTCATTATTGTTTGTTATTGTTCTATATATTTGTATTTTCATTGATTCACAAGAAATATGTTTAAAATATCACTATAGATATCCTTCTAACAGTGATGAATATGAAAAAGTGGTGGAGCATGGTGGATCTCAAACACCAGTTATGTAGGTTACCTTTTAATTTGATTGATTAACAATTTGTTTTTACATTTTAGTCCAAATTATATCATTATTGTGTCACTATTTCATTGTATAAATTGTTATCCATATCTTTACCAATTTTATGTGAATTAAAAGTTTTACATGGTTTCACATAAAGGATGTTTCAATCGTATATGTTCATGAAAGTCCCAATATATGCGCATATTGTGCTTACAATGCTGTGATGGATGTTGTTTTCCACTATGAGATTAGTTGAACAAACATTACTCATTGTTGTGTGTTTTTGTTCTATATTTTTGACCTTTCATTACTTCACTAGACATGTTACAAATATAAATTTGGATATATCTACACATTCAGTTTATTTTATGCTATATTTAAGAATTATATTAGACATACCTCTTGTTTACGAACACTTCTTCATGTTAATAGTCACTTTTTTACACAAACTAATGTCAAGAAAAACCTTATATTAACAATATAAAGTGATTTCTTCCTTTTATAATGGTTACTATTTATTTATTTTAGGTTAACATTCATATTTTTTATTCTTCAATTTCTATATGCATTAATATGTATTCTTATTTTTAAACTTTTTCTTTTTTTAATTCTGTACAGATAGTTTGGGGAACGGTTCCTTCTTTGGATAACAGAGCATAAACAGTTTTATCCTTTTTTAATATTTCATTATAAGTATAAAGAATAAGTTTTACACCATTAATGGAATTTTACTTGTGTTATATTTTATTTTTTTGATAAACAAGGCATATAAGCCTTTTGAATACGTGTAGAGAGAAAAACATTTTTTCCATATTTTATATAAATTTAATCTATTCAACTATTTTTTCATTTTATTAAATTATTTATCTTTGGAAAACATTTAGATCTTAACATCATGTGGTGGAACCCCCTAACAAAAATCTTTCTCCCACTTCCCTCTTCTCACATTGCTTTTTTGATTTTAGAAAAGAAAAATCCTATATTTTGTTCATTAATAACAATATATTTTCAACTATATATGTATTAATTGATTCAATAAGTAGAATGAGTTTCACATTCATTTTCAAAAACATTATTTTGAAAAATTTACAATTTGAATATTGAAAATTATATATTAAACTGTATCTATATTCAAAAGATTAATGGTGAACTTCATATTTTTAATTATATATTCATTTTCCAAATTTTTGTTTTAATATTATAATAGAATATGTTCCTTGATATTTGAAGGATGTGCCAGATCAAATCTGTTATGAAGGTCTTTATACCTAGGCAGAATGGGAGATGAGCATGGTGACATTATTCTTTATTCTTTAGACTAGTAGTGTATCATTTTCTTTTGTCTCAGTTATTAGTTTCTTGTACATGTTCATGGGAATTAAGTCTTTCTGTGACTATTGTTCCTTCAATATATATTTGATAGGGAATACTAATCATTATGAAAATTTTGTTCCTCAATTTTTGTAACTATCATTCCTTTATTATGTATTACATTCTATTTCAAAAAAATCAATATTAATATGAAATATTATTTTTGATAAATAATATTCTATAGTTAATAATAAGAATTAATTTATAGTGTCATTTGAATGCACGAGCGATGTACTAGTTATTATAATTCCTGTGTTTTATCATATATATAATATCATTAAATCTATCTTTTATATGTACCACATATGGTATGAATGACTCACATCACTTTGAGGGGGTGGTAGTCCACAATTCATCAAATGAAGTTATCCCATTTACCCATAATGGAAACCATAAAGGTATTTTATAAATGTAAATTACAGAAGAATAAATAAAACATAAAAATAATATATATCATATATAAATATAGTTTCGTCATAATGTCCTCCTTGAGAGGCGGTTGGAGATATTTGAACAATCATCGTTTAGTGAGGTGTTAGTTTGCCATCCAGAGAAACATTATGTTCTTTATCCATTAGATGAAGGTGTGTGTAAGTGTAGTTAGAATACTTCTCATAACAACATTCTAGTATATTTAGGATACTATTTTTGTTACAAAATAAAGGAATAAAAAGAGTTTAGGGGTTGGAGAAGTAGAATAATGAAAACAATTTAAGAGAAACTATTACCATTAATTTGGGTAACTCCCTTTGGATTGAACCAAAGGACTTCTTGAAGTGCCTTATGCCTAAGGTAAGGCTTCTAGGTCGAAGGAGGGATATAGGGAGCTTATTTAGGAAGATTTTGGATGATCCAAAAGGCTTGAGAGGTGTGTGGAATTGGTTATAAATGGTCTCCTTTTATAAGGGGGAGGAGGGTCTTTTTAGGAATGTGTGATAATATTATTTTATTATATAATGATATTCGGTTTCTAATGGTTCTAAAATAATTAATGTATAAGATAAAATGAATCATATTCGAAATAAAATCATTCAATCAGAATTGGACATGTTTTGGATAATATTTTAATCATTATATTCTTATTTATTTAAATCATTTATTAATGAGGTAAACACTGTATCATTATTGTGTCATAAATAATTTAATTTATTTGATGTCTAAAAATTATAAAAAAATACCATGATATAGGAAATATTTTTATATTTCAATTAATATTTACAGTTGAACATATGACTTATATAACAAGATATAAAAATTAATTTACTAAAATATTATTCTTTATGTCTTGCCTTTACATTAAATTAATTAATCTAAAGTGTCATTTTATTTCCTAAGTGGCTCCATGGGGTCCCAAAAACGACCCATAGAAGGAAATGGTAGGATATCTATCAAAAAATAGGATTAGTACATTTTTAAGAGTAATTTTATATTATTATTATATTATTTTGTTACCCTTATTTACCTGGTTTACACTTTAACAACGGTAAATAAAATATTTACTGAAGAAAATATTTAAAATGTCTAAAAATAAAATTTACCTATTTACACAATTTGGACCTCATGATTCTAAATATGGAATCCATTTTTCCAAATTAAAAACATAGAAGTAGTAGAAATTAATTCAAAATTAATTCCCGCTGTCAAAACAAAAAACCTGTTTTTAAGGAATAATAACTATCAAAAGATTAATAATTCTTTATGTCCAATTTCAAAGAGAAATTAATTACATTGACCAATATTGCATTAAATGGTAAAAATATATTTTCATTTCACTTTAAAACTAAATAAAAAGATAATATAACCATATATATAAATTATATTAAATGGAAATATTGAATTAAAATACAGTATTTTTTACTATTCATTAAAAATGTTCTTTATCAGAAAAATAAAAAAAAATTAACCAAGGTAAAATGTGATGTCCCCATTCTAAATAAATGTTTTTTTTGGTCAAATATATTTTATTAATGTGTCCAAAACTACATTTAATGAGTTTTCTCCATTAATAGGCCGTAAATCGAAATTTTAATGTAAAATATGCTTGAAATTAGATTCATTCACAAATATTTCCTCTAGAATTTATTGGATAAATGTAAATACATTTAACAAACATTTATAATCATATTGTAGTTAGTTTTGTTCATTCCTGCCAGGAAAATGTCTAGTAATTAACTACTATTTAAAATAAAATTATATTATTAGTGTGCAATGTAAGATTTCAAAGAAACCTATTGTTGCGTATCGGGTAAACTATCGAACATAGCAACCCCTTTAAAGTAAAATTAATATTTAATTCACAAATATTAATAAATATGAAATATGTATTATTCTTCATTTACATGGAATTTATAGTACCACTACGAATGAGTTATGGAAGTCACGGAGAACTTCGTCATGCATCATCTCTGGGACAAACTACTTCCCTCAGAAAAGGATCTGATTCTGACCACTCTCTGACCATCCTTCTAGATCATTACCTTGGTTAACTCGATCGAGAATCACATCACTCTCTATGTCTCCCCACTGAGACTCCTCCACCTACCAGACTAGAGAGGACTTCACTGTCATCTGAAATAGACAACCTCTATTACCATCCTCCCTTATATCCAGTTGTAGGGAAGACAACTCTTCCATTTCCCTCTTAGAATCCACAGATTCCTGAATAGCTTCCCTTCATGAAATATTGCTCAAGGAATCAGCCAAAACATTCCCCTTACCTTTAGTGTAAGAGATCTCGAAGTTTTAGTCCTTTAGAAACTCCACCCACCTTCGGTGTCTCAAGTTCAGGTCCCACTGGATAATGATATGCCTCAAACTCTTGTGATATGTGAATACCACAATGTTCTCCCCGATGAGGTAATGCCGCCACAACTTCAATGCGAACTCTACTATTGAAAGATCTAGTTCATGTGTTGAATAGTCATGCTCATGAGGATGTAACTTCCTACACCCATAAGATATCACTCCCCATTATTGCATTAGCACACACCCTAGGCCAAGTCTCGAAGAATCACAAGAAACCTCAAACCACATCCCTTCCTCTAGTAACTTCCACATTGGGGCACTAACAAACTTCCCTTTTAGATAACTGAAAGCTTTCTGGCACTTCTCACTTTACACAAAGGCCTGGTCCTTTCTGGTCAATGCTTTTAAGGGAGTTGCAACTCATGAGATGTCGGGTAGAAACTTTCGATAATAGCATGCCAAATCCAAAAAACTACGAACCTCCATCACATTCATGGGTGATTCCCAAGAAATAACTGCTTCCACCTTTGACAGATCATCTGATACCCCTTGTTGAGACACCCATGTGTCCAAGGAAATACACTTCTCATGTCGTGAACTTACACTTGGACAATTTCCCATAGAGATGGTGATGTCAATGGATTTCCAAGACCTTCCATAGGTGCCTAGTATGTTCCTCATCTGATCTTGAGTAGATCAAAATTTCATCGATGAAGAAAATGATGAACCGGTCCAGAAACTCATGGAACATAGAGTTCCTGAGTCCCATGAACACAGTGGGTGCATTCATAACACTGAACAGCTTCACTACGAACTCAACATGCCGATATCTGCACCTGAAAGCAATCTTTGGAATATCACTATCCTTCACCCTTAACTAGTGATACACAGACCGTAGATTGATCTTAGATAACCAACCTGCACCCCTCAGCTGGTCAAATAGATCATATTTCCTCGTAAGAGGGTAACGGTTCTTGACCATTACTTGATTCAGTCTTCAGTAGTCTATACACACCCTTATACCACCATCTTCTTTCTTTTCAAACAAGACAGGAGCACCCCATGGCCACACGTTGGGTCGGTCAAAACCCTTCTTCATCATATCGTCAATCTGGATCCACAACTCTCGTAGCTCATAAGTAGACATCTGATAAGGAGCAATGAAAATCGGATGGGCACTAGGTTGTATGTCTATCCCGAACTCAATGTCATGTCAAGGGGGTAGAGTCAAAACCACCTCGAGAAAAAAGTCTAGGAACTCTCTAAAAACTCTTGGAACATCCATCATCTCATCATCCACTGATTCTACTGAAATCTTGGCCAACATAGAAAGAAGATTCTCCACAGGCCATCTCCTCACCTAACAACTCTGCTAGCCAATAAAAACCACACGCTGGCCATCCCCATCGGAGAACATGACTGTTCTCTGGAAGTAGTCGATAACACCATACAAAGAAAACAGCTAGTTGATGCCTTGGATGACATCATTGGGCTGTATTTATAGTAGAAGAAGGTCCCCCCTAGACTGATGCTGGCCCAACATCATTGTACATTCTTGACAAACATTAAACAGACTGGTATGACCCCCAACTAGCGCACTCAGCACCACGGGCCTGGAGAGTCTCTCTATGTCTAGGATCAAGGCATGGGATAGACCGGGTGTAACAAAAAAGTGTGATGCTCTTGAATCAAATAAGGTTCAAGAAAGAGTTCTAAACAAGTTGATCACACCGAAAACGACTTCCGGCCCTACTAGAACTGCTGCCTCTGCAGCCTGCAACTGCCCACGCCCAGCTCCTCTACCTCTCAGTTGTCGGCGGCCTCCCCGACCATTCCCCAGTCGAGGTCCTTGAGGAGAACCATGGGGTCGCCCTCCTTTATCCATTTCTACTCTCGGAGGAGCCGGAGCTCACTATCCCTGCTATTTCTATAGAAAAGGTCAAGCTAGAAACTGCGGCTGTTGAGGTGGGAGCTGAACCTTCCCACCCCCATTGTACTGCCCTCTGTCCGGGCACTAATTTTGAAGGTGCCCACAGCTTCCACGGATGAATCACCTTGGTCTTAGGATTGCGAGGAAAGGGTGAGGACCAGGAGATCGAAACTAGAACTTCTGGGGCCATCTCCCCACTCGTCGAAACCTAGAAGGCCCTGACATTGGAGGACTAATGCTGACAGACTTCCCATTTGATGAACTCCAATTTCTCCCTTTCATGGCACACCTCCAAGAGTGTGCATATTTTCTACCACTTCATCCTTCTTCTAGACCTCCAAGTATGTCATTAGGGTGAATGGAGTAACAACGTACTGAAGAGAAGGTCGGAGTGTCTCCTCTAAATGTCTCGCCTGAGACTCCTCATTCAGAAAAAGTTCCGGAGAAAAATGAAGTAGATCCTTGAACTTGATCCCCAACTCTCTTAGGGACATGCTCCCCTACTAAAGGGAGAGTAGCTCCTGCCTCTTCTCTTCTTCAATCATGGAAGAGAGGAATTCCGCCTGGAATTCCCTCATGAAGTTGGTAAATAAAAATTCAGCCTCCCTCTTCTCCCCAAGATATAGAGTCCATCATTAATGGGCTGCTCCCGGCATTTGGCTTACAGCTAGAGGAACCCAGTACTCCATTAGAGCCTAGATCAAGAGAAAATCTATCCCTAGCTCCTCTATCCAGCTCTCGGTCTCCATGTTCGAGGTGCTGCCCATGTATTTCCCGAGGGTCTGTCGCAGAAAGGCACGAAGAATCCTCTTCCACTGACCATCCTCCTCCTCTCGTTCAACCCTCTACTGATCATCCAAGTCATCCTCCAGGGCCCCGACTTCCCGCACTACGCGTGGTCGTCATCTAGGTGCCATGGCTGCAAGGTAAACAAGGAATGACTAAGCCCGAGTAGTGTAGAATAGTGATTTTAAATTTTTCTTTGAATTCTGATTAATTTTAAATCCCCAAAATACCCAAGACACACAAGAAAAAAAAGTCATTATGATGAATGTATGTTTCCTAGGGTCTCTACCCTGCAATCAGTGTAGCCTCACTTGGTCATTCAGAAGGCCATGATTCCCTGCATCTGATCACGGGGGGCCCTAAAATCCCATTCCCTAGCCAGTCTTCCCAGGCCTATTTCATTCACAAAGATTTTCTAACACTGTTTCTTTACCATCCCATGAAATCCTCATTGTGTCTAACCCCAAGCTCCATCCTATTTCTCAACCTCCCTCTGATAACATTTTGTCATGACCCAGCTTCACCAAGGTGATAGAAGGGAGATCATATTTTCCAGACCCTTCCTTCTTCCTGTTGAAGGAGAGATAATGACCCCGTAGACCCACCTTCAATAGGTCGCGAAGTGGTGAATAGAACTAAGGGTATAGAATCACAGAGAAAATAGAAGGCATTACCCACTTTTTTTAAAAAGATCAAGAGATAATATAGTAAATCCGAAAAACACCAAAACTGAAGGTAAAACTAAATCCAAAAGAAAACCATTCTCATATGGATGTTAAAAATAGATTCTACAAAATTACAAGAAAACCCCAAAGGAAAGTACCAGAAAAAAAAAGAAAAAAACAGCAACATCAATTATCTGAATGTATGAGCTAGTACGTTCCTGCACGATCCCTAATGTACTCTTGGAAACCTGAAAGTTGTTTATATATGTAGGGTGAGTATAAAAGTATACTCAGTAGGGAAAACCAAAGGTTCTCATGCACAAGTGTGGAGACATTCTAATTCCCCAAGAGATAAGGAGAGAACTAGAGAACCTAGCAAGGAAACTATCCACCCAAACCTTACCAAGGAACAGTCCCCAAATAACGCAAGTAGAGTAAAGTAATAGTAATAGCACATCGATATTTGGGTACCCCGCCCCACATTCCCACTGGTTATTGAGGACATCCTACGTGTCAAACCTCTCCCACCATCCTCACCACAGTCCCACTACCATCTTTCGCCCGCACACGCCTCAGCTACCACAATCACACATCATGCCTTCAAACACCTGGGTTATAACTACCACACATCCTACACACACCTAGGTCTGAACAACTACTACCATGCCCAAAGATACCTAGGCCTCATCCTGAAGACACTTGGGAAATAAACTTCCCACACACACCTGTTCTAACCACCTCCACGTACCCTACCTGAAGAATCTAGGGCTATAATGGACCTCAGGCCATCACAGCCTACCCAAAGGACCTTGGGCTACTTGGGAAAGGGAGCATATAAGGAGCTAATAACCAGCCACTCATAGTAGTGTTTCAAAAATCACCCCCCCCATGAAATGTGGGTGTTCGGCATGAAGTTCTTAACATCAGTGGGGTGCGAATAAGAAACATAAGAAATACAATTATAAATATAGGTAACAAGCACTCATCCCCACATAGGGTTTCCATAACTAGCCCATTCACAAGAACCCTCATTACTAGTCATTCATAAGAAGCATAACAGCCACAAAACTATCACAACTCATTCCTGGAAAACAATTCCCCATTGAACGCATTCATGTTTTCATATTCAATTAATTCCATTTAATTAAATTATGCACTACTTGGAAACTAACAGACATAACCACAAGACAAGGAATGGAAAATAGCCAAACAACAAATTAAGCATTCACACCCGGTACTCTTGTAAGGTCACAACAACCAAAGGGATCCGTGAGATCCCTCGAAGTATTGGAACCAAACCAAGCCCCACCATACAGCCCCACATGGTCTAAGATCCAAAATCCAACAACTGCACCACAATAGAGGATCCCATCCCCATCCCCATCACTTTCCAAACATCAACTGTCAATATCACCATAAAAAACAAGGGAGTTTTAAAATTTGAATATGTCATTCATGTAGTTCCATATTTCTATTTGGTTAAACGAGGTGATCACACAAAGAATCTTATTCACCGGGCATCCATTTAATCAACCGAGTTTACATGATTAACCAGTTTTCATGTTACACCCATTCAATCACATAAATATCCAAAAAATTAGAGGTTCATTAGTGCAGAAGAAAGTTCCACCAACAACCATGATTTTCAGTGGGAAGAATCTCATACTATTCACAACACATAATCGAGGATAAGGAATAAAATAAAAACATCAATCACACTCACTTAATTCTTTAAAAATCCATTTATTATCTTCATTAAGGTGTGGTCTCATCCATCCACACATAAACAATAGCTTACCAACCCCGCATGATACACACTAAGGATAGACGAAGGAAAATCTCTGCTGAATGATCAAAGATCGACATTTTTCTCATGGCACCAACATCTGAGGATGAGCGGCTTGCAGGGGAGGAAGTTGGATGACTCTAAGAATGAGCAGGAAAGGCTCCAGAATAGGCGCACCACTCACCTCGAGAAGGGGGACTTCAAACGCACCAAGGAGAAGAAGGAAAAGAGACCATCCGGGAAGAAAAGAATTCCCATGTGATAAAAAGGTGATATCCTGGCGTTATAGGATATGAGGATCTTGAGCGGATTTAAAGGTGGATCATGGTTTCACATCGCATTTAGACGGTTACACACGAAATAATTATTTATTTATTTAATAATTCTCATTATAGGGGTGGCCAAAATAGTTGTGCATTAAATGATTTCATTTAAGAGATGAAAACGGGTCCATTGAGGGTCTCCCCAATACTAGGGGATTTGAAGCGTTGTTTATGGGGACAAAAATGGAATTTAACCACATTAAAAAGATTAAAATACTTAAAATTATCATTAGAGGAAAAACTGGGGAAAGAAAATCCTGACACCCCTCTGTGGCCGATTGGTGAGACTGATAGTATAAACTGATCGGTGGAGATGATCGGGTGAATCTGATCCCAAGAAGATGATTGGGAGAAGGTGATCATATGAAGCTGATCCTGTGAAGGTGATCATGTGAATCTGATCCTATGAAGCTGATCCTCTGAAGCTGATCAGTGAAACTGATAAGTGGAACTGATTTGGTGAAACCGATTTGTTAAAACCGATCTGTGAAACTGATTTGGTGAAACCGGTCTGTGAAACTGATTTGGGGAAACCAATCTGTGAAATTGATTTGGTGAAACCGATCTGTGAAACTAATTTGGTGAAACTGATCTGTGAAACTGATTTTGTGGAACCGAACTGTGAAACCGATTTGGGGAAACTGATCTGTGAAACTGATTTGGTGAAACTGATCTGTGAAACCAATTTGGTGAAACTGATCTCTGAAACAGATTTGGTGATACCGATATATGAAATCTATTTGGTGAAACCAATCATTGAAACCGATTTGGGGAAACCGATCTGTGAAACTGATTTGGTGTAACCGATCTGTGAACATGATTTGGTGAAACCGATATGTAAAACTGACTTGGTGAAACCTATCTTTGAAACTGAATTGGTGAAAGAGATCTGTGAAACTGATTTGGAGAAACCTATCTATGAAACTGATTTGGTGAAACCAATCTGTGATACCGATTTTGTGAAACCGATCTGTGAAACTGATTTGGGAAAACTGTTTTGTGAAACCGATTTGGTGGAAATGATCTTTGAAACCGATTTGGTGAAACCAATCTGTGAAACTGGTTTGGGGAAACTGATCTGTGAAACCCATTTGGTGAAACCGATATGTGAAACCGATTTGGTGAAACCGATCCGTGAAACCCATTTGGTGAAACCGGTCTATGAAACCAATTTTGTGATACCGATCTATGAAACTAATATATGAAGCTGATCATTGGAGATTATCTATGGAGCTGATGAGTGGGACTGATCAATGAGTTCAGGACACCCCAACACCTATAATTTTGGCAAAGTAGTTGACCAGGAGGGTCTGGGCCATTACACATTTAATGAAATATTTTCAGGGAGTTGAATCTCATAACTATAGATGATATGGGAATTACACAATGCAATTACATAATGAAATAAGTTTCTTATAAACCAAGGACGGACATATTCCATGCCAATCATTAAAGTGGTAGGATTGAAGAATTAATGTATTTGGATTCATGATTTGTCAAATATGTAATGCTTGTGTAGTATATGTTTTTTTGTAAAGGATATGATGGAGTATTTTGAATAGTATTAATGGCCTATAAAAGTTATTTAATTGAAATAATGTATTTCTTGGAAAAGGAATGATTAAGGGAAGGTAACCCTTAATATATTCATAATGATGAGAAAATGGTTTTTTTGGATATAGAGATTTTGGATAGGAATTATGTAAATTTGATAGTACTAACTGCCTTGGAAATTGATTAATTATTTAATGACAATGTATTTTATGTTATCAATGAAAGAGTTTATGAAATTATTTTATTTAATGAATATATCCAATACTCATTGGAATAATAAAAAATGCATATTTTCAATAAGAATTTATTCAATTTTAGGTTATTACTATGTATCAAAATTATACATGAAAAAGGTATACACGTGTTTGGTATATGAAAACCAAGAGATACTTTATGATATATGTGGCTCAATGATAAATGATTTCTGAGAAAACGTTAGTGACCATATTTCTAAAGTATCGTGTTTTCATCTTTTGTATGGGATACTAGGTTAAAAAAATTATATAATGGTGTTAGTTAAAATTTGGATGAGGTTTTAGATATTAAATTATTATATCACTACATGACGATTTATACATATTGGATAACTTGTTATAACAATTTTTCTATTATATTTAATAATGATTGATGGAATACCTATTATTATATTTAAGGATATCATGAATGAAAGATTCAACTAAATTTAATTGATTAATAGATGAAGAGTAAATTTATCAAGTCATAACCAATGAGTGATATTGTGTATATGAAATTGATTGAAATAAAGTATGTATATCTCCTTTTGAAAAATATTCAACTTTAGGAAATGGGTCTTAAAATTAAATGTTTCCCAAAAAAACATCATTTTTATGATACCAGCCACCTTTTTCAAGCCTCTTGGATTTATGGATTTAATAAAGACGAATTTCTACTCACCATGTTCTCTATCACTCACCATCATTATATTGAGCATTAGTTTCCTCTTCCATGTCAATTTTTTCACATTCCACCTATGCTCTCTTATCTGGAAACGTAGTTATGAGATACTTTGGTAACTTTTATGTTTAAAACATTATTTTTAAAAATTCTATTTTTTTTAGTTTTTAAAATGCAGGTTTATATAAAATGTAAATTTCCAAAATTAAAATATTAATAACATAGATGAATTTGTAGTAAAAAATTTATTATAATGGGGTAGAATGTAACCCACTAAATTTTTATAAATTATTATTTTTTGAATAATTTAGATTTATTTTCAGGATTTTATTTTCTTTTATACCATGTTATTCATGATTTATATGGAATATTATATTATATTTTGGTAAACAAAATAGTATTTTTGTCTTGTATGGCAGACAGTGTGTAGTTCTTTTAATAGCTTCTATTACATATATAAGGACCCAGCCTTAAACCTTACTTAATCTTGAGTTATTACAAGATTACACATTGAGGATATTTTCAGGTTTAGTGTCTTAGAGAATTAGATCATAAAACTTTCATTGCATTATACATTTAAACAAAGTGGTTACATAAAAGATAGTATTCATTTTTCCCATAAACGGAAACATATTTATAAGAAAACATGGATTCTTTCTTATCACTTCCTTGACACTATCATCATATCATTTACAATTCCCTTGACCTATGAAAAACATTTCAAAAACTTGGGATGAGCATAAATAGCTCAGTAAGGGATATAAAAATATGGAAAGGAAACATGAGTACATGTATACATAAGAATCAATGAAATCATACTTTACTCATAAAACATAAGCACTTTAACATACCTCATCAAATCATGAATAAATCATAGAAATAATAAGACATAAAGGTAACTTGAGGCATTCATAACATTCTTACGTAGGGAGTAACCCTCTTGGTTATGTTTGGAATACCCATCACAGTATATTCCTTAAATCTCTTCGGAGAAACCTTAACGTTTAACTCCTTCGTGTTACCTAATGCATTGGAGAGATATATCGGGCTCACTCACCCTTAGTTTATCTCGGAACCACCCGTCTTCATAATAATTCCCAAGAACCAAAACATAATCCTATCACATAAAACATGCATAAAGGAAACATAACATTTCCACCTTTCAATCACAAGATATCAATACAAAACATTGATATAAAAACAATATGAAAACCATTTTCAATACCAAAATAAAATAAAAGTAAAACATGTTATTTATTTTTCTTTTTAAAAAAAGGCATGGCTTGTAGAGGAAGCTGAAACTCAAATAATGGTCACGGCGGAGGAGAAGTTATTGTCGCTGCATACGTACGACAAAAACATTCCCTTTTGTCGTTTAGAAAAACACTTCGTATAAAAATGGTTCCTTTTGGATAAACTTAAATGTCAAAGGGGTTTATACACCGTATAAAATAATGTTGTGTATAAAACAAAATATGCCTCAATGAAAGAAGATTGAGACGAAATCCCATACCTTGGATCCGACTTGACCCGGTCGTTCTTTAATCTCCTGAATAATAAACTTGAGTTAATTTATACTTGCTTAAGAACCTTTTTCAAGTTCATTATTCCTTTTATATCACTTATTACCATGTCATGAACACTATGTTATTATTTAAGTTAATAACGGTCATTTTAACGATCATTGGTACTTGAGTCAAAAATAAACTCTTTATAATTACAAGTTGTTCATGTGGTAAAATATACAATATATCCAGAATTGTATTAATGATGTAGATATCATATATATCATATATATCCAGTATATGCATGCATTTATAATATTACATAACATTTAGAGGTAAGAAATGAAATGCACCGTTCATGGAGACGGTAAGTCGTACGTATGAATGAACGCTACTTCCATTTCTACTTCATATTTAATGGAATTAAAACATAATGATACATAATAGTATTTTAATTCCAGTATTTTATCATATATAATATCATTAAATATATCCATTATACATACCACATATGGTATTAACGAATTAAATCACTTTGAGGGGGCGGTAGTTCACACTTCCTAAAATGAAGATATCGCGTATACCCATAATGGAAGCCCTAAAGGTATTCCATAAATGAAAAATACAGAAGCTTAAGGAAAACATAAACATATTATATGTCATATATAAATATAGTGACATCTTAATGGACACCTTTTAAGGTGTTAGAATAATATTGAACAATCATCGTTTCGTGAGGCAGAAATTAGTCATCCATGGAAACAGTATGCTCTTTAACCATTAGATGTAGGTGTGTGTAAGTGTATCTCTAATCCTTCATATAAAAACATCCTATTATATTTAATATACTGTTGTCGTTACAAAATAAATGAATAAAAAGAGTTTAGGGGGTTGGAGAAGCAAAACAAAACAAAAGAACACAAGTGAAGACATTACCTTAAAAACGGGTAGCTCTTTTTGATTTGAGCTCAAAGGCTTTCCTGGGAAGACTTATGCCCAAATTGAGGCTTCTAAGAGTTAGATATGGATTTTTAGAGACAAAATGATCAGGGTTTGGCCGATACAAAGGCTTTAGAGGTGTGGGTAATGAGATAGAGGTGGGGGCCTTTTATAAGAGGAGACGAGGGGCACTCTTGAAAAGTTACAAAATTTTACTTTATTTTCAAATGAGTTTCGGATTTTAAAGGTCCCACATTGATGTATTTAGAGGATAAGGTGATAAGGGTTCTAAATATACTCATCCAATAGGTCTTTGACAAGTGTAGGACTTAGATTTTACATTATATTTTTATTTTATTTAAATCGTTAAATAATGAGGTAATCGCTGCATCATCATGATGTCATAAATAATTTAATTTATTAAATGTATAAAAATTATGAATAAAATTCTATGATGTAGGAAATATTTTTAGCTTTCCAATGAATATTTATAGTCTATAATATCATCTATGTAGACAAAATTAAAAATGTTTTACACAGGTGATACATTCTTTGTTATATTTACTTTCTTTAAAAAAATAAAAAGATAAAAAGTCACTTTCATACAAAAGTGATTCCATGGGGTCCCCAAGTTTGGAACAAGGAATCCCATGGTCGGCCATGAGACAACTAGTAGCATTATGACACATTTTGGTGTCATTTTTTATTATTTTGATATTATTTTATTATCCTTAATTACCCGATTACTCATTAATCAAGATAATTAAAGATAATTACCGTTGTTACTATTCATAATGTTCAAAAACAAAACTGTATTTATTACATAATTTGTACCTTATGATTCCAAATATGTAATCCATTTTACCAAATTCCAAACACAGAAATTTCAATAATTAATATAAAAATAATTCTCGTTGTCAAAACAAATTGCGGGTTTTTTGAAACAATATCTATGAAAAGTTTTTCGTTAGTTAATGCCCAATTCCAAAGTGAAATTAATCCTAATGACCACCATTGGATTAAATGGTAAAAATATATTTAAATTAAAATTTAATACCAATTAATAATATAATCTAACCATATAATTAAATTAGATGAAAAAGCAGTTTTGATGTAAAATGCAGTATTTTTTCACTATTCATTAAAAAAATGAACATTGTCAGAAAAATACCAAAACATTTTCCAATGTAAATTTCAATGTCCCAATCATAAATAATAAGTTTATTTTGACAAATAGAGCTTATAAAATTGTCAAAAGTTTGATTTAAAAATGGTTTTCCATCAAAAGGCATTAAAACAATCTTTTAAAAATATTAGTGTATTCCATGCTTAAGATTGGATTTATTCTCATTTTAAGCCTCTAAACACTATCTAATTCATAAATAGACATAGATAAAAATATCTATTATTCATTACTTACTTGGGATGTTACATCCTTCCCCGCTTTAGAAAATTGCATCCCCGCAATTTATTTACTTATCGAATAAGTGGGGGTATTTATCCCTCATAGCATTTTTAGATTCCCATGTTGCCTCTTCAATCGTGTGGTTTTTCCAAAAAAACCTTTACCTAATAAATCACCTTATTCCGTAACACTTACTCCCTGTGGTCAACAATCTGGACCGGTTGTTCCTCATAAGATAGATTCTCTTCCAACTGAACTACCTCTAGACTCAAAACATGATATGGATCTAGCATATACTTTCTCAACATCGAAACATGAAAAACACTATGTACCTGAGATAAACTCAGAGGTAAAGCCACTCAGAAAGCAACTGATCCAACTATCTCCAGAATTTCATATGGTCCAATGAACCTTGGACTCCGCTTTCCTTTCTTACAAAATCACATCACACTTTTCCATGGTGAGACTTTGAGAAAAACATGATCACCTACCTCAAAAGATAGATCCTTCCTCCTGTTGTCCGCATAACTCTTCTGCCTGCTTGGAGCTGTTCTCGTGTGTCTCTGTATCAGCTGAACTTTTCCTGCCAACTCTTCTACCAATTCTAGTCCCATCAGCTTCCTTTCACCCACTTCATCCCAGAAAGCTGGAGTTCGACACCGCTTCCCATATAACACCTCAAATGGTCCCATCTGTGTATTGGAATGAAAATTACTATTATAAGAAAACCCAACCAAAGAAATATATTGGTCCCAACTACCATGATAATCCATTGAACAAGCACGTAGCATATCCTCCAATGTCTAGATCGTTCGTTCTGACTTCCCATCTGATTGAGGATAAAAAGCTGTACTAAAATTTAATTCAGTACCCAACGACTTCTGGAGGCCTTTCCAAAAGTTAGAAGTAATCCTGGGTTCATGATCAGATACAATGGATAGAGGAACTTCGTGTAACCTGACTATCTCTTTAAGATACAAACGGGAAAGTTGATCTAGGGAAAAAGTATCTCTTATAGCAAGGAAATGAGTAGATTTAGTCAAGCGATCAACAATAACCCAGATTGCATTATTACCTCGAGGTGTCTTCGGCAATCCCACAACGAAGTCCATGGATATATTTTCCCATTTCCACTCTGGCACTGGTAAAGTCTAAAGAATCCCTTTCGGTAACTGCCGCTCTGCTTTAACCTGCTGACAAATCAAACACTTCACTATAAAATCAGCAATATCTCTTTTCATTCCTTCCCACCAGTAATACTCCCGCAGATCTATGTACATCTTAGTACTGCCAGGATGAACTGAAAACGGAGAACTATGAGCTTCAAATAACAACTCTCTCTTATACTTTGAACCCCAAGGCACACACAATCTCTTCCCAAATCTTAAAACACAATCATTATCAATGTTGAATTCAGGCAACTTACCCTTCTGAACCAGCTCTACCTTTTTCTACAACTCACTATCTTGCTTCTTTGCTTGCTTTATTCTGTCTGATAGAGAAGATTTCACTGATACCTGAAACTAAACAGAAGAACATCCTACACCAAAAACATATATTCCAAATTTCATCAAATCCTTAACCAAAGGATCATGTTCCAAACACAGCATTGTTAATGAAGCATTACTTTTTTGACTCAAAGCATCAGCCACTTTATTTGCTTTTCCCGGATGGTAATGAATTGTATAATCATAATCCTTGATTAATTCTAACAATCTCCTCTATATCATGTTCAATTCTTTCTGAGTGAATATATACTTTAAACTTTTTTGATCGATATATATTTCACACGTTACTCCATAAAAATGGTGCCTCCAAATTTTTAAAGCGAAAACAACTGCAGCTAATTCCAAATCTTGTGTAGGGTAATTTACCTCATGAGTTTTCAACTGACATGAAGCATAAGAAATTACCTGATCATTCTGCATTAGGACACAACCATGTCCTTTCAATGAAGCATCACTGTAGATAACAAACTCACCATTCTTGCAAGGTAGTGCAAAAACTGGAGCATTCACCAATATTCTTTTCAGTTCCTGAAAACAATCATAACATTCTTTTGTCCAGATAAACTTAACACCCTTCTGAGTTATCTTTGTCATTGGACAAGATAACCGTGAAAAATTTCTAACAAACCTTCGGTAATATCCTGCCAAACCAAGGAAGCTATGAATCTCAGTTACCGTTGTGGGTCTTTGCCATTCTTCAACAACCTTTGTTTTTCCCGGATCAACAGTTATCCCATCTTTAGAAACAATGTGACCAAGGAAAGAAATTTGTTGCAACCAAAACTCACACTTGCTGAATTTACCATACAATTTCTTTTCTTTTATGGTTTTCAAAATAACCCTTAAATGTCTTTCATGATCCTCTTTACTTTTAGAAAACACCAAAATATCATCAATGAAAACCACCACAAACTTATCCAAGAACTCATGGAAAATTCTATTCATTAAGTCCATGAATATAGAAGGTGCATTGGTTATCTCAAAAGGCATTACTACAAATTCATAATGGCCATATCTTGTACGAAACACGGTCTTCAGAATATCTACTTCCTTTACCTTCAACTGATGGTACCCTGATCACAGGTCAATCTTTGAAAAAAACTGAGCTCCCTGGAGCAGATCAAACAAATCATCGATATGAGGCAAAGGATATTTGTTCTTAACAGTGATGTTATTAAAGTCTCTATAATCAATACAAAGTCTCATAGAACCATCTTTTTTAACAAATAAAATAGGAGCACCCCATGGTGATGTGCTAGGTCGAATGAAACCTTTCTCTAATAAATCTTTCAATTGCTCCTTCAACTCTAAAAGTTAAATTTTAGCCATTCGATAAGGGGGTTTTGAAATTGTATTAGCATCAGGAACTATGTCAACAGTAAATTAAACTTCCCGATCTGGTATTATTCCAGGCAACTCATCAAGAAAAACATCAGGATACTCATTTACCACTGGCACATCATTAATCTGAACAGTTCCTTTATTTTCAACGATGTGTGCAAGGTAACATTAATTTCCATATTTTACAAGTTTCTCAGCCTCTTGATATGTTATCAACTGTAAGGGTTCATTCATGTACACAAACTAAAATCCTTTCTGAAAAGAAACATCTTTAGCTCTATAGTCAATCTTATCATGGTAAAAAGAGAGCCAATCCATACCTAGGATAACATCAAACTCTAATAGAGGTAAAACAATTCGGTTTTCAAGTAGGTTCTTTCCCCGGATAAGGATATGAAGGTTTTTATAAATTTGTTTTTCCTCAACATTTCCCCCAGTTGTTTTTACCACAAGTTCAGGAGTCATTTCTTGAGATGGTATTCCCATTTTACTAGAAAAGGTTTTAGAGATGAAAGAATTTGTAGACCCTGAATCAAACAACACACTGGAATAATTTGAAAAAATAAACAAAGTACCTAATACAACTTCATTTGATGGCCCGACATCTGCTGAAGTAGTTGCAAAGGATTTCACCACCCCTTTCTGCTTGTAGTTTAACTGCTTCCCATCACTCAAGCTCTTTGTCGGACACTCGTTTGCATAGTGACCCATCTCATTGCACTTAAAACATTTCACTAACTGTAAATAAAATTTGGTCTTACCATCACCCTGATCTTTTTCAGTGCAATCATGAGCCTTATGTCCCATCTTACAACATCGGTAGTACTTTCCAGAATTCAGAAGACATTCCCCAGTATGACTTTTACCACATTTATCACAAACTGGAAACTTAGTTTTTTTACCATCAGACCTTTTTGAATAATTCTTTCCTTTCTCCTACCACCTCGGTCTCTTCTTCTGCTTGTTGTTATAGAATACATGATCATCGTAAAACTCCATTTCCACCTTCTCAGCACATCGAACAAGATTTTCATAACTTTTACACTCACGATAAGCCAATTCCCTTCTATATTTTGTCTTTAATCCTGAGTAAAATGATTGATTTTACTATCAAGGTCTCGAATAAAATTTGGAGCATACCTTGCCAATCGAGTGAATCAATCTTCATAGGCAGCCATTGAGTATTCCTCTTGCCTCAATTCCAGGAATTCTTTTTCCATCCTAAGTCGAACAGCCTTAGGAAAATACTTCTCAAGAAACATACCTTTGAATTCATCCCAGCTGAGAGCATAAATATAATCCACGTCCCTGATATTTTTAACCATCAACCACCACTGATCTGCTTCACCCTCCAAACGGTAAATAGCAATACTAACCTTTTGATTTTCTGAACACCCGATGACATCGAAAATATTCTCCAGTGCATTAATCCACCCTTCAGCTAGCACAGGGTCAGATGATCCTCTAAATGATGGGGGATGTTGCCTCATGAAATGTTCCACTACTGACATGTTCCTCGGCGGTTGATCTGGCTGATCTCGTGCATCGATACTGCCACCATTTATCGCTTGAGTAAACTACGCCATTACTACAACAAACTGTTCAGTTCCAATTCCAACCATCTCAGGATACTGATTCAGAAGGTCATTTCCTTCTGTATGCCTTCCTAGCACTGCTTCCTTGTTTCCTCTGTGGAAAACCATTCTGAACAAACATGTGTTAGATGAAGGAACATGGTAATCTTCAAATGCTATATCATTTCAATTTGACCATAAAAGAATATTTTTGGATAATCATTTAATAGAATTCTAACTCCTAAAGTTATCAAAACCGACCTATGATACCAACTATAAGGACCCAGACTTAAACCATACTTAATCTTGAGTTATTACAAGATTACACATTAAGAATCTTTTCAGGTTTAGAGTTTTAGAGAATTAGATCATAAAACTTGCATTACATTCCACATTTAAACAAAGTGGTTAAATAAAATATAGTATTCATTTTTCCCATCAACGGAAACATATTTAAAATAAAACATGGATTGTTTCTTGACACTTCCTTGACACTATCATCATATCATGTACCATTCCCTTGACCTATGAAAAACATTTCAAAAACTTGGGATGAGTATAAAAATCTTAGTAAGGGATATAAAAATATGGAAAGGAAACATGAGTACATGTATACATAAGAATCAATGAAATCATACTTTACTCATAAAACATAAGCACTTTAACATACCTCGTCAAATCATGAATAAATCAAAGAAATAATAAGACATAAAGGTAACTTGAGGCATTCAAAACATTATTACGTAGGGATTAACCCTCTTGGTTACATTTGGAATACCCATCACAGTATATTCCCTAAATCTCTTTGGAGAAACGTTAACTTTTAACTCCTTCGTGTTACCCAATGCATTGGAGAGCTATATCGGGCTCACCCGACCTTAGTTTATCACGGAACCACCCGTCTTTATAATAATGCCCAAGAACCACAACATAATCGTATCACATAAAACATGCATAAAGGAAACATAACATTTCCACCTTTCAATCACAAGATATCAATACAACACATTGATATAAAAACATTATGAAAACCATTTTCAATACCAAAATAAAATAAAATGAAAACATGGTATTTATTTTTCTTTTTAAAAAAAGGTATGGATTGTAGAGGAAGTCGAAACTCAAATAATGGTCATGGCGGCGGAGAATTCGTTGTCGCCGCATACGTACGACAAAAAAAATTCCCTTTTGTCATTTAGTAAAACGCTTCGTATAAAAAGGATACCTTTTGGATAAATGTAAAAGTCAAAGGGGTTTATACACCATATAAAAAAAAGTTGTGTATAAAAAAAATATGCCTCAATGAAAGGAGACTGAGACGAAATCCCATACCTCGAGTTCGACTTGACTCGATCGTTCATTAATCTCCTGAATAATAAACTTGAGTTAATTTATACTTGCTTAAGAACATTTTTCAAGTTCATTATTCCTTTTATATCACTTATTACCATGTCATGAACACTATGTTATTATTTAAGTTAATAACGGTCATTTTAACGATCATTGGTACTTGAGTCAAAAATAAACTCTTTATAATTAAAAGTTGTTCATGTGGTAAAATATACATTATATACAGAATTGTATTCATAATGTAGATATAATATATATCATATATATCCAGTATATGCATGCATTTATAATATTTCATAACATTTAGAGGTAAGAAATTAAATGCACCGTTTATGGAGACGGTAAGCCGTACATACCCATGAATGCTACTTCCATTTGTATTTCAAATTTAATGGAATAAAAACATAATTATACACAATAGTATTATAATTCCAGTATAGTATCATATATAATATCATTAAATATATCCTTTATACGTACCACATGTGGTATTAACGAATCAAATCACTTTGAGGGGGAGGTAGTCCGCACTTCCTAAAATGAATATATCGCGTATACCCATCAAGGAATCCAAAAAGGTATGCCATAAATTAAAAATACAGAAGCTTAAGGAAAACATAAACATATTATATATCATATATAAATATAGTGACATCTTAATGGCCACATTTGAAGGTGTTAGAAGAATGTTGAACAATCATTGTTTCGTGAGGTAGAAATTCTCCATCCACGGAAACAGTATGTTCTTTAACCATTAGATGTAGGTGTGTGTAAGTGTAGCTCGAATACTTATTATAAAAACATCCTAGTATATGGAAGATACTGTTGTTGTTACAAATGAAATGAATAAAAAGAGTTTAGGGGGTTGGAGAAGCAAAACAAAACAAAATAACACAAGTGAAGACATTACCTTAAAAACGGGTAACTCTTTTTGATTTGAGATCAAAGGCTTCATTGGGAAGACTTCTGCACAAAGTGAGGCTTTTAAGAGTTATAGAGGGATGTGGAGAGACAAAATGAAAAGGTTTTGGCCGAGCCAAAGGCTTGAGAGGTGTGGGTAAGGAGGTAGAGGTGGGGGCCTTTTATAAGAGGAGAGGAGGGGCACTCTTGGAAAGTTACAAAATGTTACTTTATTTTCAAATGAGTTTCAGATTTTAAAGGTCCCACATTGATGTATTTCAAGGATAAGGTGATAAGGGTTCGAAATATACTCATCCAATAGGTCTTTGACAAGTGTAGGTCTTAGATTTTACATTATCGTTTTATTTTATTTTAATCGTTAAATAATGATGTAATCACTACATCATCATGATGTCATAAATAATTTAATTTATTTAATGTCTAGAAATTATGAAAAAAATGATATGATGTAGGAAATCATTTTATCTTTCCAATTATCATTTATATTCAATAATATCATCTATTTAGACAAAATTAAAAATGTTTTACTCAGGTGATACATTATTTGTTATATTTACTTTCTTTAAAAAAATAAAAAGATAAAAAGTCTCTTTCACACAAAATTGATTCCATGTTGTCCCCAAGTTTGGTACAAGGCATCCCATGGTCGTCCATGAGACAACCAATATCATTAGGAAACATTTTGGTGTCATTTTGTATTATTATGATATTTTTTTATTATCCTTACCTACCCGATTACTCATTAATCAAGATAATTAAAGATAATTATCGTCTTTACTAATCATAATGTCCAAAAACAAAAGATTCTTGATTATATAATTTGGACCTTCTGATTCCAAATATTTAATCCATTTTACCAAATTCCAAACAAATAAATTTCAATAAATAATATAAAAAAAATCCCGTTGTCAAAACAAATAGCGGGTTTTTTGAAACAATATCAATGAAAAGTTTAGCATTAGTTTATGCCCAATTCCAAAGTGAAATTAATCCTAATGACCACCATTGGATTAAATGGTAAACATATATTCAAATTACACTTTAAGACCAATTAAAAAGATAATATAACCATATAATTAAATTAGATGAAAAAGCAGTTTTGATGTAAAATGCAGTATTTTTTCAATATTCATTAAAAAAATGAACATTGTCAGAAAAATACCAAAAATTTATCCAATGTAAATATAAATGTCCCAATAATAAATAATAAGTTTATTTTGACAAATAGAGATTATAAAATTTTCAAAAGTTTGATTTAAAAATGGTTTGCCATCAAAAGGTAGTAAAACAATCTTTTAAAAATACTAGTGTATTCCATGCTTAAGATTGGATTTATTCTCTTTTTAAGCCACTAAACACTATCTAATTCATAAATATACATAGATAAAAAATATATTATTCATTACTTACATGGGATGTTACAACATATAAGACCACATCTTACCAAACAATAATTTATGGTTTTATAGTTAACACATAGCCATTAGAATTAAAGATATGAATAAGACTGAATAAATTATTAAAATATGGATTACATATGATTGTAAAATTAATTTTTAGGTTATTAATTAATTTAAAATGAAAACCAATTGAATATAAAGGATGTGTTTTTATGGAAAACTATTTTTATGCCTAGAAAGGTATATGTTCATAATAAATTAAATTAATCCATATTATTTATAGATTTTAAGGGAATTTATATATTCTAAATTCAATATTAAAATTTACATTCAATAAATAATTATGATAGCAATAAAATTTGAATAAATCTAATTTTAGGCATAAAAGTTGTATTTTTCAAAAAGGTAGTTTTTCTGCCTTTAAATGGAATACATGTTTTAAAAACAATTTTTTACCCTTCAATAAATTTTATTTAAAAAAATAAAAATTTAAAAAATTTTAAGGTCAAAATTATCTTAGGGTGAAATAATTTAAATTTTTGAGAAGTTTCATTTTTTTTGATGAATACTGAAAAATACTAAATTTTAATTGAAAACTTACATTTCATCAAAATAATTTATCACAAAGAAAATATATTGAATTTTTTAAAAAGTAAAAATAATTCCATTATATGTATATTAATCCAATTTATGTCATTGGAATACTTTTCTTATTTAATTTATATATAAAAACATGGTAAACTATTAAAAGGTTTTACTTAAAAACACATTTTCTCATCCAGTATGGGAATAATATTAAATAAATTTTTCTCACTTATTTGATTTTTATTTCTTAAAATGGATTCAATATTTTTAATAATCATAATTTATAATTTATTTTTTTTTTTCAAAATAGGTTTTAATAAATATATTAGTGAAAGTAATGAAAACTAATTACATCTATTAAGGTAAAAATGAGTTTACTAAGTGGTAAATCCTAGAATATATGGTGTAAAAATTCCCAAAATTTTGTACAACACTTATTGGCTATACATATTTTGATTCGTATGATCGTACTCTCTAAAATTTGAGTTTCTAGGACACTATCCCAGGATGGTGACCTATATAATAAGTCATGAATAGAAAATGACAGAAAATGTACCTTTCATTCTTTTTTACTTTATATAAAGGGTTAGGGATAAGAAAAAAAACTAAAAATGTTTGGTTATAAATATAATTTGGAAATTTAAATTATTATTTTTATCATAATAATAAATCATTAATTTTAATATATGATATAATTACATTAGATTCTATAGAAACGCCCAGACATGTATTTATTAGTTAACACCCAAATTAAGTAATTGACACTGAAAATATTAAAATTGAAGAAAATTGGATAAATTATTGAGTTCTATTGATTTTATAGATTAATATTTCATGTTACATATATTTTAAGATAAAATATTCAAATTCCATAATTGACATAATAAATTTTTTAAATTCAAATTAAATGAATAATTTCCAAATTAATATTGATTCTATTTTATATTAAACAAGATTTTATTTATTGATTTAAAATTATAAAAAATATCTTCTGTAAATTTATTTTTAAATATTAAAAAATACCCAATATATTCCATTAATTGAAAAATTATTCAATTATAATTACTATATCAACTGTTAAATAGTAAAAACCTATTTTAGCATGGTTACAGTTAAAGTAGTGTTTTTTCATGTTACTTGCGCTTGTGTTAAAATTAATTTTCAAACCACCTTAGATTTTAATTTTACAAATTAGATATACTATTTATAATAAATTGGTAAAAATTCTATTTTAGGTACAATTTTATTTTATTATTAATTGATAAAAAACATACGAAAGAAAACTACTTTTCTTAATAAATACTAAAATGGTAAAGGTGGGGAAATTTAGAAGCCAATGAACCAAATTATAAAAATACACATATTAATTTGGATGTGGTGTTTCTATATAATTTTTTTTTTCATAAAATATATTATTTTTCAATTTCAAATGCACATTAGGTAAGGTAGACCACCCAATAGTGAATAATTTGGAGTATTAGCAAGAATTTCGCTCCTCCTCAACTTTAAAAAAGAACTCACACCACCCCTTCTTCAAACCACTAAAGGCATATGGATCATCCAAAACCATCCCAAATAAACTCATAAAATCCCTCATATCATCCTATAACATCAGTTTTGGAGAAAAACATACCAATGAAGTCCTTTGGTGAAACCTAAATTGAGTTACCCGAAAAATACGCAATGTTCTTCAATGAGAACTTTGGATTAATTTCTTTCTCTACCCATTCAATTATTATTATATAATTTATATATAATAATCATAGTATCTAAAATATAACAGTATGTTGTTATGTTAATGTTACAACCTAAAATATTACACAATTATTCCCAATTGGTTGCGCAATCATCTTTTGGGTGTACGTAGGACTACCTCCTCATGAACCGATGTGGTATGTTCTTAAATTACCATCATTCATGGTTGGAAAAATGAAGGAAATAATATTTTCATATAGTATATATTATATAAATTATTATTTACTATTATATAATTATTATATTACACACCCCTTCATTCTTTCCATTTTTTGTGAACATAATAACATCAATTGTCGATGTGTGCACTATCGTCTCCACAAAGTGATCTGATTATGTTACGGTTTACATAGTTTGTATTAAGGATGGATTTATTAAACATATGATATGTTTATAATATATGAATAATATTATAATTTTTTATGATATATATGTATATATCATTTAATTGTTTTTCAATTTCAACGTGATAAGAAAATGAAAACAACATGCATTCCCACACACGACATACCACCTCCATAAATGGTGTATTTAATTTAATATTTATATATTTTTTAAAATATTATAAATATCTATATAATATATATATATATATTTAATATCAGGCTTTAAAAACATTATATAATTAAATTGTTTTTGTGTAAGATCACTAATAATTACAATTCAAAACATCTATGAAAAACAAAGCAGTTTTTACCAAAAACATAACTATACATGGCATTATTGATCAAAGGAAAATATAAAGTAATAATAAAATAATATATAATATTACTTATAAGAATCTGGTTTTTTTAGTTTTATAATAATCTTATATGTATTATATTTTATTTTTAATGTGGAATATTCAATACAATACTTAAGGTATGGAGTATTTCATGTCTCTCTTTTATTTTAGTGAGACATATGTCGTATCCACCACTAATTTGTATTTTTTGGCTTATGTTATTCGCATTAATTTAATATATTATTATTATACTAAAATTTATGTTCATTTAAATATCCATTTTAAGACATCACTTTTATAGTATTTATAGTTCGAATGTTACCAAACCGGTAGAGTAATGTTTTCTCAATTTTCCATCATTGAGACACATGTTATGTTATGAACCTGCACTCTTTTATGAGGTGTATATAATGAATTTTGACATGTTATATCATGAATAAATATGTTAATGATATTTTTAGATTTATTTAATGTTATTTTTCCTTTCACTTATAATTTAACTGTAATAATGTGTTATAGGTTTATTTTTATAATCTCATCATTGATTGTGACTGTTTACGATTATTCATCCATTGAATAATTATTATGATCCATATCACAAGAAATCTCATGAACTCTATTATACCTTGTTTAGTAATGATATAATCATGTAATTTTACTCTTTTTACACTCTTTTCTACATATAATAATTAATAAAAAAAGTTAAGAAAATATGACATTATTTCCCTCTTCGGTAAAATATTTGTTTCTCCCAAAACCGTGTCTTCAAAAAATAATTTTGAAAATGTCCTAAAATTATTTTCAATAGAATTTTTTACCCATGTTTTATCCTATTAAAAAAATTAATGGGAATCTTCTTTTCATCTTCTGATCAATGAACAGTTGAAATCTACCGTAAATATGAAAGGAACATTTATTTTTATGTGTACATCATGAATGAAATTATAATCCACCATGAAAAATCCATTCTTGGATGGTTTAAATATAAATTTTAATGTTATTTTCAATGAAAATGTTTTTTAAAATTCTTAATTCATTAAAAAATATTTTTAAATAAAAAAGGATACTTTCCTAAATAAATGTTTTCAAGATAAATTTTGAAATTATTTTCCATCTAAGACGAAATCTATTGTTGTTAAGTATTACTTATATGGTAAAAATATATTCAATTTACACTTTAAGACCAATTAAAAAGATAATATAACCATATAATTAAATTAGATGAAAAAGAAGTTTTGATGTAAAATGCAGTATTTTTTCAATATTCATTAAAAAAATGAACATTGTCAGAAAAATACCAAAAATTTATACAATGTAAATTTCAATGTCCCAATCATAAATAATATGTTTATTTTGACAAATAGAGATTATAAAATTGTCAAAAGTTTGATTTAAAAATTGTTTGCCACCAAAAGGAAGTAAAACAATCTTTTAAAAATACTAGTGTATTCCATGCTTAAGATTGGATTTATTCTCATTTTAAGCCACTAAACACTATCTAATTCATAAATAGACATAGATAAAAAAAAATTATTCATTACTTACATGGGATGTTACAACATATAAGACCACATCTTACCGAACAATAATTTATGGTTTTATAGTTAACACATAGCCATTAGAATTAAAGATATGAATAAGATTGAATAAATTATTAAAATATGGATTACAAATGATTGTAAAATTAATTTTTAGGTTATTAATTAATTTAAAATGAAAACCAATTGAATATAAAGGATGTGTTTTTATGGAAAACTATTTTTATGCCTAGAAAGGTATATGTTCATAATAAATTAAATTAATCCATATTATTTATAGATTTTAAGGGAATTTATATATTATAAATTCAATATTAAAATTTACATTCAATAAATAATTCTGATGGCAATAAAATTTGAATAAATCTAATTTTAGGCATAAAATTTGTATTTTTCTAAAAGGTAGTTTTTCTGCCTTTAAATGGAATACATGTTTTAAAAAATAAATTTAGCCTTCAATAAATTTTATTTGAAAAAATAAAAAATTAAAGAAATTTAAGGTCCAAATTATCTTAGGGTAAAATAATTTAAATTTTTGAGAATTTTCATTTTTTTGTTGAATACTGAAAAATTCTAAATTTTAATTGGAAACTTACATTTCATCAAAATAATTTATCACAAAAAAATATATATTGAATTTTTTAAAAAGTAAAAATAATTCCATTATATGTATATTAATCCAATTTATGTCATTGGAATACTTTTCTTATTTAATTTATATATATAAACATGGTAAACTACTAAAAGGTTTTACTTAAAAACACATTTTCTCGTCCAGTTTATGGGAATAATATTAAATAAATTTGTCCCACTTATTTGATTTTTATTTCTTAAAATGGATTCAATATTTTTAATATTCATAATTTATAATTTATGTTTTGTTCAACATAGGTTTTAATAAATATATTAGTGAAAGTAATAAAAATAATTACATCTATTAAGGTAAAAACGAGTTTACTAAGTGGTAAATCCTAGAATATATGGTGTAAAAATTCCCAAAATATTGTACAACACTTATTGGCTATACATATTTTGATTTGTATGATCGTACTCTCTAAAATTTGAGTTTCTAGGACACTATCCCTGGATAGTGACCTATATAATAAGTCATGAATAAAAAATGACAGAAAATGTACCTTTGATTCTTTTTTACTTTATATATAGTGTTGGGGATAAGAAAAAAACTACAAAGGTTTGGTTATAAATATAATTTGGAAATTTAAATTATTATTTTTATCATAATAATAAATCATTAATTTTAATATATGATATAATTACATTAGATTCTTTAGAAACGCCCAGACATGTATTTATTAGTTAACACCCAAATTAAGTAATTGACATTGAAAATATTAAAATTGAAGAAAATTGGATAAATTATTGAGTTCTATTGATTTTATAGATTAATATTTCATGTTAAATATATTTTAAGATAAAATATTCAAATTCCATAATTGACTTGATAAATTTTTTAAATTCAAATTAAATGAATAATTTCCAAATTAATATTAATTCTATTTTATATTAAACAATATTTTATTTATTGATTTACAATTAAAAAAAATATATCTTCTGTAACTTTATTTTTAAATATTAAAATATATCAAATACATTCCATTAATTGAAAAATTATTCAATTATAATTACTATATTGACTGTTAAATAGTAAAAACCTATGTTAGCATGGTTACAATTAAAGTAGTGTTTTTCCATGTTACTTGTGCTTGTGTTAAAATTAATTTTCAAACCACCTTAGATTTTAATTTTATAAATTAGATATACTATTTATAATAAATTGGTAAAAATTATATTTTAGGTACAATTTTATTTTATTATTAATTGATAAAAAACTTACGTCAGAAAACTACTTTTCTTAATAAAAACGAAAATGGTAAAGGTGGGGAAATTTAGAAGCCAATGAACCAAATTATAAAAATACACATATTAATTTGGTGGTGGTGTTTCTATATAAATTTTTCTTCATAAAATATATTATTTTTCAATTTCAAATTCACATTAGGTAAGTTAGACCACCCAATAGTGAATACTTTGGAGTATTAGCAAGAATTTCACTCCTCCTCAACTTTAAAAAAGAACTCACACCACCCCTTCTTCAAACCACTAAAGGCATATGGATCATCCAAAACCATCTCAAATAAACTCATAAAATACCTCCTATCATCCTATAACATCAGTTTTGGAGAAAAACATAACAATGAAGTCCTTTGGTGAAACTTAAATTGAGTTACCCGAAAAATACGCAACATTCTTCAATGAGAACTTTGGATTAATTTCATTCTCTACCCATTCAATTATTATTATATCATTTATATATAATAATCATAGTATCTAAAATATAACATTATGTTGTTATGTTAATGTTACAACCTAAAATATTACACAATTATTCCCAATTGGTTGTGCAATCATCTTTTGGGTGTACGTAGGACTACCGCCTCATGAACCGATGTGGTATGTTCTTAAATTACCATCATTCATGGTTTGAAAAATGAAGGAAATAATATTTTCATATAGTATATATTATATAAATTATTATTTACTATTATATAATTATTATATTACACACCCCTTCATTCTTCCCATTTTTTGTGAACATAATAACATGAATTGTCGATGTGTGCACTATCGTCTCCACAAAGTGATCTGATTATGTTACGGTTTAAATAGTTTGTATTAAGGATGGATTTATTAAACATATGAGATGTTTATAATATATGAATAATATTATAATTTTTTATGATATATATGTATATATCATTTAATTTTTTTCAATTTCAACGTGATAAGAAAATGAAAACAATATGCATGCCCACACACGACATACCACCTCCATTAACGGTGTATTCAATTTAATATTTATATATTTTTTAAAATATTATAAATATCTATATAATATATATATATATATATATATTTAATATCAGGATTTAAAAACATTATATAATTAAATTGTTTTTATGTAAGATCACTAAGAATTACAATTCAAAACATGTATGAAAAACAAAGCAGTTTTTACCAAAAACATAACTATACATGGCATTATTGGTCAAAGGAAAATATAAAGTAATAATAAATTAATATATAATCTTACTTATAAGAATATTGTTTTTTTTAGTTTTATAATAATCTTATATGTATTATATTTTATTTTTAATGTGGATTATTAAATACAATACTTAAGGTTTGGAGTATTTCATGTCTCGCTTTTATTTCAGTGAGACATATGTCGTATCCACCACTAATTTGTATTTTTTGTCTTATGTTCTTCCCATTAATTTAATATATTATTATTATACTAAAATTTATGTTCATTTAAATATCCATTTTAAGACATCACTTTTATGGCATTTATAGTTCAAATGTTACCAAACCGGTAGAGTAACGTTTTCTCAATTTTCCATCATTGAGACACATGTTATGTTATGAACATGCACTCTTTTATGAGGTTTATATAATGAATTTTGACATGTTAAATCATGAATAAATATTTTAATGATATTTTTAGATTTATTTAATGTTATTTTTCCTTTCACTTATAATTTAACTGTAACAATGTGTTATAGGTTTATTTTTATAATCTCATCGTTGATTGTGACTGTTTACGATTATTCATCCATTGAATAATTATTATGATCCATATCACAAGAAATCTCATGAACTCTATTATACCATGTTTAGTAATGATATAATCATGTAATTTTACTCTTTTTCCACTCTCTTGTACTTATAATAATTAATAAAAAAGTTCAGAAAATATGACATTATTTCCCTCTTCGGTAAAATATTTGTTTCTCCCAAAACCGTGTCTTCAAAAAATAATTTTGAAAATGTCCTAAAATTATTTTCAATAGAATTTTTTACCCATGTTTTATCCTATTAAAAAAATTAATGGGAATCTTCTTTTCATCTTCTGATCAATGAACATTTGAAATCTACCGTAAATATGAAAGGAACCTTTATTTTTATGTGTACATCATGAATGAGATTATAATCCACCATGAAAAATCCATTCTTGGATGGTTCAAATATAAATTTTAATGTTATTTTATTTGAAAATGTTTTTTAAAATTTATAATTCATTAAAAAATATTTTTAAATCAAAAAGGATACTTTCCTAAAGAAATGTTTTTAAGATAAATTTTGTAATTATTTTCCATCTAAGACGAAATCTATTGTTGTTACGTATTACTTACTAGGATATAATCCATGAATAAAGTTCAAATACTTTTTTTATTTTTTATGCTTTTATGGAATGATTTTTATGGAGGCTTTTTCAATTCCATGGGTTATACCAATATTAAATGCTTATTAAACCCACTTCCATTCAAAATTATTCTTTGATGAAATGATTATGAAAACTACCTCTTTTCTAATGGATATGATATGATTAAAATTTTATTGTACCAATTTAATTTCATTCGTTATGATATGATGTTTATGAACCCAATATAATTTTATGAGCCAAGATATAATAATGTTTTTGTTATATTGTGTAACATTTTTGTATGATTTTATTATGTGATTGGTGGGACATATATCTCCCTCTAATGCATTGGGTGAAGAAATATATCTCATGAGATAATTGTGAGAAAAATTTCTATAGGCTTGATACACTATGGGAATAAGGAGTAACTAGATCCCTTATGGGAATAAGTTGTAACTTGATCCACTATAAGGAAAGAGTTGTGACTAGGGACGGTGGTGTGCCCCACATAGTAGATATATCCGCATTAAGTGCACTAATATTTTTTGAAAATAATTCTTGAATTATAGTGAATGATATTATGTTCTTATGTTTATGCAACAATTCAATATGTTATTTCTATGTTACGATATCAAGACTCATGTTAATTGACTTCTATATGATTCAAGTCTTATGAAATGCCAATATTTCCAAGAAATTGTTAATTATTTTTATAAAATTAATATATTTTATATTAGATAATTTTTTTATACTCAATTAATAGATTTATATGAAAAAGATAATAATAAAACCAAGTTTTTTAATAAAAAGCTGTATTTTTTCAAAGGGTAATTTTCGAAAGTTTAATGGTGAATTTATTTTATATATCATTTTAAACAAATTTTTAAATTTTATATCTAAAAGTAAAATTATTCTTTTAATTTGTGTTATCAAAATTTACTTTGGTAAATTTTTTTCCATTTTTATGATATGTATCATGTTTTATGAATAGTGAAAATACTAAATTTTAATTGAAAACTACTTTTTTCTAACTTATACCTATAGTTAAATTCTTGGTGTCATATTTTTATCTTGTTAGATTTATTAAACAAAAGTATTTAAATAATATATATAATATTTATATCATTTTTTACATTTTATAAATAATTAAATAATGATCTACATAAGAGTGTCAAGAAAAAAAATTCAAAATATATATGAAAAACGACAAAGATATTACTCTAAATGTAATGTTAAAATAGAATTATTAATAAATGGGTAATATAATCATATATGGTAATATATATATGAATATTATTCTGTGATTGATTTATAATAAACTTATATTTATTATAAATTATTTCTTATATGAGTAATAAGAGGCACAATACATAAGGTAATACATTTTTGTGCTACTTTTATTTCTGTGGGATACATTCCTTACACACTGCTTATTTCTTTTTTTGATGAATATTTTACCCAAGAGTTTCTTTGAGTATTATTTTAAATATTATGATATTTTCAAATCCATATAATTTCCATTCTTTCATTTGTAACACAATTATACAGATTATAAATAGATTAGTGTGTATTTCACTATCTCATCTACATTTGAGATTGTTTAATTTTAAGTCTTCATTAGGAAATATTTTTAATATATTTCTATGTTTTCTAAAAAAATAAAAATTTTTTCACTATTCTCCTTTGAATAAGTAATTTTATTTTTAATCATTTTTTATTTTTCAAGAAACAATGTGAAATGAATATTTTTTTATCGTTTTCTAAACAAAACACTTTTTGACATATCCAAAAAATACAGAATTAATGTTTTTCACATATATGGGATGAATGGAATTTTCCTTCATCATGATACCTTATTTAATTTAAGCTTCCCATACAATCTTTAAAGGTTTTTTTTCAAAAAAAAATCAATCATTTTAATATTTCCTGTAATTTTAATAAAAGAATTTTTTTTAATGAAAAAAAAAGAATATTTTCCTCATGATTTATATACAATTGATCTCATAAGATTATTTTTAAACTAAAGAAATATTATTTAAAGTTACTTATGTTTTAAAAAGTATATTGTTTAAGGAAACAATCCATACTATTCATATGATAGGTTTATGTTTATGATAAAATGTTATTTATGAATCCCATTTCTTTTCCATGGGTTATGTAATAATTGAAAAATGTTTATGAATCTCATTTCATTTAGAGGACTCTAATATGATTTATTTTCTATTGTCCCACTAATTTATGGTTTTCATTATGTAACAGGTAAGACCTATATCTCCCTCCAAAGTATTTGGTAATTTTTTCTATCTCAATATATAATTGTTGGAAACAAGATGACGGGATGGATATACTATGATATGATGGGGAAACTCGATCCACTCTGAGAATGGGAAAGGTCAATCTAGTATCAGAATTTGGGGAAACTTGAGACACTTTGGGAAGATGGGAAAACCCAATCCCTTACAAGTAAAGGGCAATGAATTGGGATCATGGTGTGTGTCTCTCAGTAGGGGTAGTACCTATGAAGTACCATGTTATGTTTTGGAAATGTGCCTTGACTTTTAGGGAATGATATTATATGTTTATGAGTCTGGAAAAGAATCTGTGTCTTTTTTCTATGTCTTTCTTTCATTTATTATTCTCTTTATTTTCTCATGATTCATTTTGTACGAATAACCATTATTTTTACCATGACTCGTGTATATGGTCTTTGATGTGCATGGTATGATCTTATAATGTTATAATCTTGTTCTCATACCCTTATGTTTATGATTATGCTTCAGTGCATCACTTTTTTCCCTTAATAAGAAACTAAGATCACCAATTTTTATGTTTCCTTTACCTGGGTTTTGAAGATATATATTTTGTGTGATGTGTTTGAGAAGGTTTCCAGTCATCAAGAACCTAGTGGGAAATAATGTAGCTCATATGTGACCAGAGTTTAGGTTTCCATGTTTATAAAGGGACTAAACTAATACGATATTTGGGAATTATGTTTTTTAATGTATTACATATTATATAAAAAGTATTTAATAACCATGTATGATAAGACGAGGTCATTATAGTCGATATCAAAGAAAAGGTTTATTTAACCCTTATAAACTCAAATGATAAAATGTTATTGAGGTCCCTAGGGATATTTCTATGGATATTTCTAGAGATGTATCTATGGATAATCCTAATGTGTCTTATATTTAAAAGTAGGTTTCATGATTTAATAATTATATGTTTAATTTTTCATTATTATGTGGTTTTATGATATGGTATTTGTAACTCACTCTATGGTTTCTAGTCTTATTCAATGGAGAGAACTAGAAGGAAATAGGATTACATTGAATGTTTCAGATGTAGAATGTGCGGGGATTATATAAATTGATGTCCTAAGTGGAAATATCTTAAAGGTAATTAAGAAGTTGGTACTTATATTCATTATAGTGCTGATAATAAAGAGGCCAAAAATAAAATGTGAAAGGTATGTGATGTTGTAATGGTATTGATTATGTTAAACAAATGAATCATGATTAGATTGAGGTTCAGGAACCATAATAAATGATTTATATTTCATATTAAAATATGTAATATGATTTTGAATCATGGGTGATGGTTTATGAATAAATTTTGGTGATTAAGGTATATATGTTTTGGAATTAAAAGATTTTGTTATATGAATCATGAAATATATATGTATTTTTAGTATGGTTTTTTCCTTAATGATTGAAAAGGACATGTTTAATGGTGAAAAATACCTTGAAATGGTATTTAATAGTAAGGTTATATTCATGGAAAACAAAATATTAAAGGAAAGTTAATCCTTAATTTGTTCCAAATGATGAGATAATGATGTTTGGATAAAGATATTTTGGATAAGAATAATTACATTGGATAGTAATGATTGCATTGGAACTAATTAAGGATTTATTAAAACATTGGTTTATGCTATCACATATGGACTTTATGGCATTTTTGGATTTATGGAATATATACAATTATATTTGGTTTAATAAAGAGTGAATGTTTTCAATAATAATTTACGGTAATTTCCATATTTCAAGAGAATACATGATGAAGGTACTCACATGGTTAGTTTGTGATAAACAAGACCTACATTGTGATATACGAGGCGATCAATGATAATTAGTTTTTGATAAATTTAGTGACTTTATTTATAAATTTTTCAACATTCATATTTTATATGGATTATATAGATAACCATTTTTGGAACATTTTATGTTAAACTACATTTGTGTTTTTAGAGATTAAAGTATTTTCTTCCATATGAGGATTTATGAATACTAGATAACATGTGATAACCTTTTAGATGTGATAAAGATAAGTTGGATGACCTATCACTATATTTATGGATCTCATTATCTACTAACAATTTTGGAATGTCAAATTAAAATATATTTCATGGAATAAAAGATGAAGTGGAAATTCATCAAGGAAGAACAAATGGTGAGGTTATTCTAAAATCAGGTATGTAACTCTTATCATTAAAATTCATAATCTTTAGGAAAAAGTCTCTCAAAATAAAATTGTTTCATGTTATCATAATTGTTTATTATATCATTGAACTTTTTCAAGCCACATTGGGTTATTGATTTATGATCATTAACATTGTCCTAACCATGTTCTCTATCACACTTTATCAGAACATGATAGTTTGAATTCACTTCAATGTTCATGTTCTCAAATGAAACCTTTGTTCACTTATGTGGAATCATATTTATGAGTTACATGGGTAACCATTATTTTTTTTACATTCCTTTTTTAAAATGCAGTTTTAGTATTCATTTTTTTTGATGTGGGATTCAATGACATGAAAAATCAGCTGCTAAACATTTCATAAACAAGATAAATTTATATAGTGAAATCAAATTTAAGTGGGGTATAATATAACACCCTAAGATTTTGTGAAATATTTTTTCAAATTAATTTAATCTTTTCAATATTTTTCATTTCATACATCACTAAATATAACTGTTGTTATAATAAATCAAAATGTTTTTCTTTCTTTTTACACAACACCATGTTTAAGTTATGCTAGACGAGACACTTATATTAGTATTCATAACATACAAAAATTTGATTGCCTTTTGTAACACAAAATTATGAGTTCTTTTGATAGCTTCGATTACATTCAAGATAGAGTTTTACCGAACTAAAATATATTATTAATATTGCTATTAAAATATTATTATAGTTTCCACAGAACCATTGTAACAGAAATACAAAATAATATTAACTAAATAATGATAATATTATTTAAATATGTATATAAAATTAATACTTTAGTCTTAAATTTCTAGAAATGAAAATAAGAAGTATTTGAAAATATCAAAGTTCATTTTATAAGAAAACTATTTTTCTGGGCGAAAAGAGCATTTGATCTATAAAAATAAAAAAAACATTGGTGATTGTTTTTAATATAATTTATAAATTAAATTTTTAATAAAATATTTTACACTCCTTCAATATATTTGATATGTAAGAGGTTGGAATAAATTTTATTTAATGAGTAAAAAGGTTTTATTTTTTAAAAATGAAATTTTACTGCCTTTTAATAGTGAAACAATTTCAAATATAATTTTTCACACTTTTATAATTTTCATGTATAAAAATTAACTTCTTATTTTAAATCAAGATATCAAAATTTACTTTGGTTAAATTTTTGGTATTTTTCTAATAATTTTCATGTTTTGATTAAAAGTGAAAAAATAATGAATTTTAATGGAAAACATATTTTTAGTCAAACTTATTTATAAAGTTAAATTTTTTATTTAATGGGTTTAAAAGTAATATTTGTAAAATTATAAATTAATTAATCTAATTATGTTATTTTAACATATTTGTACATTAAAATTTGATTTAAAATCATTTCAAATTTTTGGAATTAATCACTTTAAATACAAATTTTTTATTCTGTCAATGGGATTAATTTTAAATTAATTTTAACCAATTACATGTTTAAAATTGTGAAAACTATATTGAAAATTGTTAATAATAATGTCCAAATTTTTTAATTATGCCTATTTTATTTTTGGATAATATGAATATTATCTTTTGAAATTTTTATTACCATGATTAATGGTAAATCCGTAAATTAAAGGGTAAAAAAATTATTATGAATTTTAGGAAACTACCCTAACACTTGAACTAATGTTATTAAATTAATTTAATTCTCCCCTTATCAACTATTTTTTGAAATGGAATTATTTATAGGTCATTTTTTCAAGAAAATGACTGACATATTATTAAAATCAAAGAGAGTGACAAAATATCACATAATTACTTTTCATAAGTATATTATTTTTAATAAGGGCAGAAATGGAAGCTATGAGCATTTATATATATTATTAGAAAATTTAAAAGGTTTATATAAATCCTGTTAATTTATTTTTATAATTTAGTGATGGAATAATTGTAACAGCCCAAACTTCCACGGTATGGCTCTCTTTGAATAATACAGTAGTGTGTGTTGTACGCAACTTCGAGTTCTAATACACACCACAACCAATCAAAGTAGCAGTTATGAATAGTAATAACTTATTTTTGAAATTTTATAAATTTTATCTTTCAAAATGGACTTCATTTTTGGATTCTGAATATCGAATTTATCCTAGGGTAAAATTTTGGAACTTTTCGGATAACTTTTATATTTTGATGAATAGTGAAAATTAATAAATTTTAATTAAAAACAAATTTTTTAATAAAAATAATTAATAGTGATAAATTATAATATTGAGTGGTTTTAAAGTATAATTAGAATAAAATTTTAAAATTTTATCCAATGGTGTTCATTAGAATTAATTTCACTTTGAAATTGGACACAAACAATTGTCAATCTTTTGATTGATATTGTTTCTTAAAAACGCGCTATTTGTTTTGACAGAGGGAATTCATTATAAAATTAATTAATTCAACTTATATGTTTGGAATTTTTTAAAATAGAAACCATTTTTTAATTCATAATATCAATTATAGCTTAGGGTTAATTTTTGGTATTTTTCTGAAAAACTTCAATTTTTGATGAATAGTGAAATCACTAAGTGGTAGCTTAAAAACTAATGTTTTCGTGTAAATAAAACATTACCACTTCTGTGATTTGATTTTAAAAAATCCGACATACATGGTTTTCATTAGGAAGTAAAATGTTGTTCAATGGGATTAAAATAAATTTTTGGTGAATAGTAACTTTTAAGTATTATTAATCGCGATTAAAGATAATTAGTGAAATTTAAGGTAAAAATGATGTTATAAAAATATGAAAATATATTAACACTTGTCCTACCATAATTGGATGAGTCATGGACGACCAAGAAAATCCATGGGTCAACTTGGGGACCTCATGGAGCCACTTGGGTAAGAAAATTACATTAATAACTTTTTATTTAAAGTAAAAATAAAAATGTCACAAACATGTGTTGTTTTACTAAAACAATTATTACATGGGGTTATATAAGTTAAATTTTTTACTATAAATTTTAATTGGAAAGATAAAAATATTTCCTACATCATTGTAATTTTTTTTATAATTTTTAGACATTAAATAAATTAAATATTTTATGACACCATGATGATGCAGCGATTACCTCATTGATTAACGATTTAAATAAAATGACAAGATAATGTAAAATCTAAGACTTACACTTGTCAAAACTCTATTGGATGAGTATATTTCGAACCCTTATCACCTTATACTCTAAATATATCATTGTGGGACCTCTAAAATCCGAAAATCATTTCATAATAATGTAATATTTCATGACTTTCCAAGAGTGCCCCTCCTCTCCTCTTATAAAAGGCCTCCACCTCTACCACCTTATTCACACCTTCAAGCCATTTAACATGGCCAACCTCTGCCCAAATACTCTGAAAAATTCCCTCTCTTACTCCTAGAATCCTCAATTTGGGCAGAAGTATTCCCAAGGAAGCCTTTGGCTCAAATCAAAAAGAGTTGCCCCATTTTAAGGTAATGTCTTCTCTTATGTTCTTTTGTTTTATTTTCCTTCTCCAACCCCCTAAAATCTTCTTATTATGTTATTTTGTAACAACACAAGTATCCTCAATATACTTGGATGTTTTTATGTGAATTATTTTATTTACACATAAAAACACCTTCGTCTAATGGTTAAAGAACATACTATTTCTGTGGGTGGCGAATTATTGCCTCACGAAACGATGATTGTTCAATCTTATTTTAACACCTCTCATGGTGGACATTATGATGAAATTATTTTTATATAAGATATATATTATGTTTTTTTCCTTATGTTTCTATATTTTTCATTTATGGCATACCTTTATGATTTCCATTATGGGTAAACGTGATAATTTCATTTTAGGAAGTGTGGACTACCGCCCCCTCAATGTGATTTGAATAGTTAATGCCATATGTGGGATGTATAAAGGATGGAGTAAATGGTATTATACATTATATTATACTGGAGTTATAGTATACCTTTATATAATTATAATTTCATTCCATTAAATATGAAATAGAAATGAAAGTAGCATTCATGCGTACGTACGGCTTACCGTCTCCATGAACGGTGCATTTCATTTATTTCCTCTAATTGTTATGTAATATTATAAATTCATGTATATACAGGATATATATGATATATATGATATCTACATCATGAATATAATTCTGGATATAATGGATAATTCACCACATGAACAACTTGTAACTATAAGAAGTTTATTTTTGACTCAAGTACCAAAGATCGACAAAATGACCGTTATTAACTTAAATAATTACATAATGTTCATAACATGGTAATAAGTGATATAAAATGAATAATGAAAATTAAAAATGTTCTTAAGAAAATATAAATTAACTCTAGTTTATTATTTATGAGATTAAAGAGCGATCGAGTCAAGTCGTACACGAGGTAAGGGAACTTCTTAACCCAATTTCCGTTCTTTGGGTTAATCTCCTAGTTTCAAATTATGTCGTGATATTATTATGTCATATGTTGTATTTGTACATTCTTTATGTGTAATTATATTGAATAATCATAATAGATCTATTTTATTTAAAAAATTATATTTTTAAGGCACTTCGTCTCAATCTCTTTTCATTGAGGCATATTTTGTTTTATACACAACTTTCTTTTATACTGTGTATAGACCCCTTTGAATTTTATGTTTATTAAAAAGGAATATTTTTATACTAAGAATTTTACTAAACGACAAAAAGGAATGTTTTTTTTTGTCGTACGTATACGGAGACAACGATTTCTCCGCCTCCGTGACCATTATTTGAGTTTCGGCTTCCTCTACAAGCCATAACTTTTTTTAAAATGAAAAATAAATACCAAGTTTTAATTTTATTTTATGTTGGTATTGAAAATGGTTTTGATAATGTTTTTATTATATCAATGTGTTGTATTGATATATTGTGATTTAAATGTGAAAATTTTATGTTTACTCTAATCATGTTTTATGTGATACGATTATGTTATGGTTTATGATATGTTGAAACCTGATCATATGAGGAATGCATTGGACTTAATAAGTGATGGGTGGAGCCCGCTATAGCTCCTTGATGCATCGGAGGTCTCATGAGACAAACTAGTGTCTTGGTACGAGGCCTTGACAAAATTTTATTTGTAGTCTTGGCACGAGGCCTTGGCTACGTGGTTATGATAGTCTGGCATTATGCATTCCATCATTATGAAAGTGGTTATTGATATTGTATGTGATTATTAGACCAGTAGAATATGTATGTGAACAAGTAAATGGAATTATTTCATTCTACTTTTTCCATTTTATTCTGAAGTTCATGTTTAAAATGCTTTGGTTTAGTTATACATTGCCTTAAATGTTTTTGTTTATTTATGAAAGCTTTCGCTATATTGTTATCCTTACTGAGCATCTGAGCTCACCCCTTTCTATGTTTTATTTTTCCCAGGATGTGAAGAAATATTTTATGACTAACCTACAGGGATAGTCTGAATGGGATAGAGGTGTGGACTATAGAGACTATGTTATTGTAATTTTTCACTTTATGATGTAATGTAACATTTATGAATGTATCTATTGTTTCCAAGGCTACTAAACTAATCGTTCTTTCAAGAATTGATCTTTTGTGATCATGCCAATGTTACGAAATAATGTACCGACTCTGGGTAACTAGGGTCGGGATGTTACAGTTGGTATCTTAGGCAGTTTAGTACTAACCTTGTAAGCTAGATTTAGATAAACTCTAATTAGAGCACATATCCCTAAGATAGACTCTGAGGATTATTATAGAATAAATTTCTTGAATTTTTGTATTATAAAGATTTTTTGAGTTTTCCGAGAAATACATATCTGTCTGGATACGAGCAGGTAGAGGTGGATCTGGAACAGATGTACCTAGGGTTGAAACCCGAAAACACCTCTTTGAGCTAGACTCGAACAGGAACTGGTGCACGACAACGGGCCTTGCTGCACTCTTGGTTACGACACTCTCGGGGGATATGCGTAGGATAATTCTCATTTTATTTACAAACCATTATGAAGGGTTTATGAGTATATACTTTTTCAAAGAAAACATTTTTATGATTATAGTTCAATTTATGTTAAGTGTTTTACAAGTATGGAATTATGTATTTTTATTCATAAACTAATCTAATTTATGCCATTGGTTAGAAATGGGGGCTAGTGGGAGGAATGTAAACTGTATCAATGCACACACTCCATAAAGGTATTTCCCTCTTTCTCAAGATAATTATAATTTAGTTGGTGATACAACTGGTGTAGATCAGTTTATCACCATACTGGGGAAACTCACTCAGGTTATGAATTATAACCTTACTCATATGGAGCACCCTGATCTGCAACGCGGAGGATCAATGTTAGACCGCTTCATGAGGTAAAAACCGCCAACATTTAATGGGGGTACAAATCCATTAGTAGTTGAGAAATGGATAAACTATTTAGAGAAAATATACCACGTATTGGGGAGTAGCGAAAGGGAGAAGGTTGTCATGGCAGTTTACTGCCTCACTGAAGATGCCGATCAATGGTGGTCGCTGATTCAAAACACACAGGAATATGAATAAGTATCAAGAATATAATGGAGGGAGTTTAAGGAAATTTTCATAGAAAAATACTTTCCACATGACCATCGAGCAGATATGGAAAGACAATTTCTGAGTCTGAGGAAAAAGGAGGACAAGAATGTCACAAAGTATGAGTCCAACTTTACAAGGTTAGAGAGGTATGATACAGATTATATACGTAACCCATGAAGTAAGATTGATCGTTTCTTTGATGGGTTAAAACCATTTCTTCGTCGAGCTTCAGTATCACAATTGTTTTCATTGTACGAAGATATTGTCTCGTGTGCTATCAAGACAGAAAAGGAATTATTTAAATCTTATAAAAATAAAGTAAAGCAAGAGAATAAGAGAACGGTGGAATAAGAGACAGATAAAGGGAAAAAGGGAAAGATGGATTTTCCATTATGCGATAATTGTGGAAAAATCACCCCGGTACTTGCCTAAAAGGAATGGGAGTTTGTTATAAATGTGAAGAAAAAGGTCCCCAGGCTCGTGATTGAAAGGGAAAGAAAGAGGCTATCAATGTTGAATTCTACAATTGTAGGGAAATGGGGCATTATGGAAATGAATGTATTAAGTCTCAGGTAAAATTACCGCAGAAAAGACCAAGGGATCAAGAACAATCTTATGTTGTTACTACATTTGAATTGGAATAATTAATGTATTGTTGCTTTTGGACTCAAGGATTATATTCTTGTTATAAGAATAATGTGATATATATAAGGATTGTACTGCAGTACTTTTTGTTTTCATTGAGGTTTTAATATGATGAAGGTAACCATATTTTTATATGTGACAATAAGAGAAACTTCACTTTGTTTGAGGAATCTGATGTTACAATTTATTTTGGAATTTAGAGACCTTTTAGAGAAAGTCTGGACAGAGGGATTTTGGATAACTATAAAGGTTGGAATGTATTAAGTTGAACTTTGGATAGTATTGTTTAAGGTTAAAATATTTCTGAAAATTATTTTTGGAATTTTATAATATTATAGTTTTAGGAAATGGACAACCTGTAGGTTGGGGGATAACCCACCGTGTCAGAAAAAGATGTAGGAATCGAAACCAAAACCATAGTTCAACAGGCCTTTATTAAATACCACTAGCCTATAAGAAGTTCCTGGTTATTACAAAATATTTTTCTTCGTGGTATGTGTTAATATTTGGAGCCTTGTACGATTAGGATAAATATAATATTTTTGAGTTCTATTATATTTTTTAGTGAAAGATGGGTTTGTGGTAAAAATTTATTAAAGAATGAAAGTCTACATGACAAGTATGTATATTCCCTTACGTTCTTAGCAAATCTCCTAAATAAATTCATCAACTTTATAAAAGGTAACTTAAAACCAAAACGTTGTCAGTTAACTTTTCCTACCGGGGAATCAATGATTGTTTAACCAATCACAAGTTTGTGATTTTCTTATAGTTAACTTTCTCCTAACCCTATTTTCTATAACTCTCCATCAGACATTGATGGTTTTTTTCTCCTCCATATACATGTTTTCATAGAATCCTAGTATGGGCTATCTCAGATGACCTTTGTACTTCTCTTTCTTTCTTTTAAATTTATATTTTTATTAACCCTATTTCGGATGTGGGTTTTCCACAAAGTTATTTCCTATTTTCGACCTTTTATTTTCAAAGAAAAATTTCAAATTGTGAGGACGCAATTTATTAAATGAGGGGAGAATGTAACACCACAAGCTTCCACGGTACGCTTCTCTTTGAATAATACAGTAGCGTGTGTTGTACGCAACTTAGAGTTCTAACACACACCACAACCTATCAAAGTAGCCATTATGAATAATAATACCTAACTTTTGAAATTTTATAAATTTTATCTTTCAAAATGGACTTTATTTTTGGATTTGGAATATCTAATTTATCCTAGGGTGAAATTTTGGAACTTTTCGGATAACCTTTATACTTTCATAAATAGTGAAAATTACTAAATTTTAATTAAAAACAACTTTTTTAATCAAAATAATTAATAATGATAAATTATACTATTTATTGAGTTTAATGTATAATTAGAATATAATTTTAAAATTTTATTCAATGGTGGTCATTATAATTAATTTCACTTTGATATTGGACGTAAAAAATTGTCAATCTTTTGATTGATATTGTTTCTTAAAAACACGCTATTTGTTTTAACAACAGGAATTAATTATAAAACAAATTAATGCAACTTATATGTTTGGAATTTTGTAAAATAGACACCATTTTTGAATTCAGAATATCAATTATATCATAGGGTGAATTTTTGATATATTTCTGAAAAACTTCAATTTTTTATGAATAGTGAAACCACTAAGTGGTAGTTTAAAAACTAATTTTTTCGTGTAAATGAAACATTACGACTTCTGTGATTTGATTTTCAAAAATCCTACATACATTGTTGTCATTAACAAGTAAAATTTTTTCAATGGGATTAAAATAATTTATTTGTGAATAGTAACTTTTAAGTTTTATTAATCGCGACTAAAGGTAATTAGAAACATTTACGGTAAAAATGATATTATAAAAATATGAAAATATCTTGAAACTTGTCCTACCCTTATTGTATGATTCATGTCTGACCAAGATAATCCCTGGGTCAGCTTTGGGACCCCATGGAGCCACTTGGGTAAGAAAATGACATTAATAACTTTTTATTTAAAGTAAAAATAAAATTGTCACAAACATGTGTTGTTTTACTAAAAAAATTATTACATGGGGTTATATAAGTTAAATGTTTTACTATAAATATTCAAAGAAATATAAAAATATTTCCTACATCATGGTAAAATTTTTTATAATTTTTAGACATTAAATAAATTAAATATTTTATGACACCATGATGAAGCAGCGATTACCTCATTAATTAACGATTTAAATAAAATGACAAGATAATGTAAAATCTAAGACTTAGAGTTGTCAAAAATCTATTTTATTCATATATTTCAAATCCTTATCACCTTATCCTAGAAATATAACATTGTGGGACCTCTAAAATCCGAAAAGCCTTTCATAATAATGTAATATTTCATGACATTCCATGAGTGCCCCTCCTCTCCTCTTATAAAAGGCCCCCACCTCTACCACTTTATTCACACCTTCAAGCCATTTGGATCGGCAAAAATCTGCCGAAATACTCTCCCAAATTCCCTTTCTTACTCCTAGAAGCCTCACTTTGGGCAATAGTCTTCCCAAGTAATCCTTTGGCTCAAATCAAAAAGAGTTACCCGATTTTAAAGTAATGTCTTCTCTTATGTTCTTTTGTTTTATTTTTCTTCTCCAACCCCCTAAAATATTTTTATTACATTATTTTGTACGAAAAGAAGTATCCTAAATATACTTTGATGTTTTTATGAGAAGGGTTTTATTTACACTTACACACACCTTCGTCTAATGGTTAAATAACATACTGTTTCTGTGGGTGGCGAATTACTGCCTCACGAAACGATGATTGTTCAATCTTCTTTTAACACCTCTCATGGTGTCCATTATGATGACACTATTTTTATATATGATATATATTATGTATTTTTTTTCCTTATGATTCTGTATTTTTCATTTATGCCATACCTTTATGATTTCCATTATGGGTAAACGTGATAATTTCATTTTAGGAAGTGTAGACTACCTCCCCCTCAAAGTGATTTGAATCGTTAATTCCATATGTGGGATGTATAAAGGATGTAATAATTGGTATTATACATTATATTATACTGGAATTATATTATACCATTATATAATTATAATTTCAATCCATTAAATACGAAATAGAAATGAAAGTAGCGTTCATGCGTACGTACGGCTTACCCTCTCCATGAACGGTGCATTTCATTTCTTACCTCTAAATGTTATGTAGTATTATAAATGCATGTATATATTGGATATATATGATATATATGATATCTACATCATGAATATACTTCTGGATATAATTTATATTTCACTACATGAACAACTTGTAATTATAAGAAGTTTATTTTTGACTCAAATACCAAAGATCGACAAAATGACTGTTATTAACTTAAATAATTACATAATGTTAATAACATGGTAATAAGTGATATAAAAGGAATAATGAACATGAAAAAGGTTCTTAAGAAAATAGATATTAACTCTAGTTTATTATTCAGGAGATTAAAGAACGATCGAGTCAAGTCGGACACGAGGTAAGGGAACTTTTTAACCCAATTTTCGTTCTTTGGTTTAATCTCCTACATTCAAATTATGTCATGATATTATTATGTCCTATCTTGTATTTGTACATTATTTATGTGTACTTATAGTGAATAATCATAATAGATATATTTTACTTAGAAAATTATCTTTGTAAGGGACTTTGTCTCAATCTCTTTTCATTGAGGCATATTTTGTTTTATACACAACTTTCGTTTATACTATGTATTAACCCCTTTGACTTTTACGTTTATTAAAAAGGAATATTTTTATACGAATCATTTTACTAAATGAAAAAAAGGAATGTTTTTTGTCGTATGTATGCGGCAACAACGACTTTTCCGCCGCCGTGACCATTATTTGAGTTTCGGTTTCCTCTACAAGCCATAACATTATTAAAATGAAAAATAAAAACCAAGTTTTAATTTTCTTTTATTTTGGTATTGAAAATGGTTTTGATAATGTTTTTATTTTATCAATGTGTTGTATTGATATCTTGTGATTAAAATGTGGAAATTTTATGTTTCCTCTATTCATGTTTTATGTGATACGATTATGTTATGGTTTATGATATGTTGAAACCTGTTCATATGAGGAATGCATTGGACTTAATAATTGACGGGTGGAGCCTGATATAGCTCCTCTATGCATCGGTAGGTATCATGAGACAAACTATTGTCTTGGCATGAGGCCTTGTCAAAATCTTATTTGTAGTCTTGGCACGAGGCCTTGGCTACGTGGTTATGATAATCTAGCATTATGCATTCCATCATTATGAAAGTGGTTATTGATATTGCATGTGATTATTTGACCAGTATAATATCTATGTGAACAAGTAAATGGAATTATTTCATTCTACTTTTTCCATTTTATTTGGAAGTTCAAGTTTAAAAGGGTTTTGTTTAGTTATATATTGCCTTAAATGTTTATGTTTATTTATGAAATCTTCTCCTATATTGTTATCCTTACTGAGAATCTGAGCTCACCCCTTTCTAGGTTTTATTTTTCCCAGGATGTGACGAAATATTTTATGACTAAACTATAGGGATAGTCTTAAGGGGATAGAAGTGTGGACTATGGAGACTATGTTATTGTGATTTTTCACTTTATGATGTAATTTTACATTTATGAATGTATCTAGTGTTTCCAAGGCTACTAAACTAATCGGTCTTCTGAGACTTGATCTTTTGTGATCATGTCAATGTTAAGCAATAATACACCGACTCTGGGTAACTAGGGTCAGGGAGTTACAATAATTTTCATAAATAATTACTCAATGATGATTTAGTAATTATTCAATTAGTGAAACAATCTATTAAATGATATTGAAAATATTAATATAAATATATTATGACTAAATTAAGGTTCTTCACTAATTATGTTTGTTAATATGATATTTTATGGGTGTACTAAATGATTTTATTTTTTTTAATTATTGTATTTATTTTCTCAATGTTAATGTTATTAATAGTGTCAAAATTGATACTAATGATATTTTAGGAAAATAATATTTTAGTAAATTATTTAAAAAACCTCGAACTATTAAATAAAAAATAACTTGATAAATAATATTCTAAATTAACATAAATTATTCATTTATGGTTCATTTTACTCCTCAAAAGTAAAAAAACTCAACCTTTTAATATCGAAATGGTTTTTATTATAGTTAACGTTGAAATCGGTTAACTAAGTGTTAATCGAAATTATATGGTTTAAAATTACATTAAAACGTGTCAAAAATCTATTTCATGATGGTATTAAAAACTTATAACACATTATATTTGTATTAGGTTCCATTTTGATTTTTTTTATATGGAGATTTAATTTATTATAAACTAATAGTTTGTGAAATTCCAAACATGCCCCTTGCCACTCTTATAAAAGGGAACCTCTTCTAATCTTTTATTCACACTATACAAACTATTAGGGTTAGGAAAACACATATTAAATATTCTCTGAACGTCCCTCCAGTAATTCTATAAGCCATAAATTGGGAATAAATCCAACCAATGAAGTTCTTTTGCACAAGTCAAAAGGAGATACCAAAAGAATACATAGCATTCATCAACGAACATTTTTGTCTTATTTCTTCCTTGAACTCCATAAAATGTTATTATTCCATAATATATATAACAAAATAAGTGTCCTAAATATACTGATATGTTTTTATTATATGTTTTCAAACAACATTTACACATACTTCCATCTAATGGGTAATAACATTACCATTTGTGGGTATGGAGGACAACCGCCTAGTGGAATGATGATGGTTCATTTCTCCATCACCACTTATCATGGTGGGAATTATGTTGAAAATATATTATTTTTATGATATATATTATTTTTATAATTTATATACACTTCTTAAATTATTACATATGTATAATGTATTTTTTTCCAAATTGTGTAAATATTATAACTTCGTTAGTGGACGTGTGGTCAGTCACCTCTTCCAATAGATGTGATTCATTCACACATGACATGTAATATATTAAGGATGAGTTTAGTAAAATGTTATGATATATACGAAATAATATTTCTTCTTTAATTAAAATATTATATATATATATATATACGAGTGTCTGTGTGTGTGTAATTTAATTTATTTCTTCCAATATGAAAATAAAATGGAAACAACATCCATGCGTACGTACAACCACCCATCTCCATGAATGTTATATTCCATTTCATATTTATATACATTATAAATTATTATAAATATTTATATATTGAATATATATGATATTTATTTCTATGTTTTAATTTTGGAAATAAGTAAATTGTGATCTAATTAAGAGTGTAATGAATAATGAGTCAAAAAATATTCAAAAAAAATGCGGATGTTACATGAAATTTTACATTAACATAAAATTGTTAATAATTGGGTAATGTAATCATATATGGTATTACATATATGAATATGGTTTTTAATTAGATTTATTATAAACTTATAATAATTATATAATAGTTTTTAATAAGTAAAAATAGATTCTAGTAATAAGGTAATTTATTTTTATCTCACTTATATATATATGGGACAAATGAATTATACATTAATTATGTCATTTGTTTGATGTATATACTAACAATGAGTTTCTTCATTGTGATTATTTTGAAGAATATTTTATTTTCATGTTCACATAATATTATTTCTTAAATCGGGCATAATATTTTTCTGATTATAAAGTCATGATTGTTTATTTCGAAATATCATCAATATTCAGGATCATTTTGATTTATGTCTCTATTGGGAAATTTTTATCTTCAATTTCCATGTTTTCCAAAAAAATCAAAAATAGTTGTTTCTATTCTCATATAAATATTTAATGTTATTTCTACTAATTTTTTACTTTTTAGCAAATTGTATGAAAATAATATTTTTCATCATTTTATAAATAAGTATCTTTGTGAAATTTCAGAAAAAATATTTGGAAGGAATGTTTTTTTATCTTATACAGCATGAATGTAATTTTCAGCAATCATAACAACATAATGATTTGACATATCCCATTCAATCTTACAAGGTTATTTTCAAAGAAAACATTTTCTTTTAAAATTTCAAGTAATTTTATTGAATGTAATCATTTTATAAGAAGAAATGATATTTACCTCATTAATTATTTTCAGGGGATCTCTCAATATTATTTTTCATCTATGATAACATTCATTTATACTACATCTGATTTACCATGGATAATTTTTTAAGTAAATTACCCATATTATTTCAATGTTTGGTTTATTTTTATGATTGAATTTTATTTATGAACACCACTTATATTCCATGGGTTAGGTAATGATTAAATTATGTTTCTGAAAAACCATTTCATTTAATGGGATTCTAATATGATTTATGTTCTTGTGGTAGAAATATGTATGGTTTTAATTATGTAATGGGTGAGACCTATATCTCCCTCTAATTAATTGGGTGAAAATTTATATCTCGTGATATAATGATAGGAAATATTTCGATTCATTTGATCCACTACGGGATGATGGGGAACCAAGATTCATTATGTTAAGATGAGGAAACCCAATCCATTATGGGAAGATGGGGAAACATGATCCACTATAGAAATATGGGTAAACTGGATCCCATATTAGGGAAATGACTAAAATTGAGGATGGTGGTGTGTCCCCCCCCCCCGGAAGGTGTAGTCCCAATGATGTAACCTGTTATTCTTAGTAAATGTTCCTTGACTTATATGGAATTATATTACATGTTTATGAGTCTTACATAAGTTCCATTTCTTATTCCTATGTCATGATTTCATGGGTTATTCTCTTTATTTTCTCATGATTCATTCCTTTTGAACAACCCTTATTACTCTATCACTCATTTATAAGGTCTGTCATATGCACGGTACAATTTTCTAATGTTATGACCATGTTCGCATACCCCTATGTTCATGATTATGCTTTTGTATATCCCTTAATTACCCTTACTGACCATCTCATCTCACCCATTTTTATATTTCCTTTACCTAAGATGTGAAGATATTTATTATATTTGATGTGTTTAAGAAGAATTATCCAATGAAACAAAGGGATTCATTTTTTATTTATTTTTGATAATCCACTTTTCAAGGGGTGAGGTGGAACCCTTATAAGGCCCGTAGGTGTAAGTATTACATGGCCCATAGGCCTTAGAGTAATTCATTGCCCGTAGGATTCAAACATTACAAACAACCCAGAATAACTATATTCAACTACCCCTTCATAGATTCTTCATCATGAAATCAACTCTCCTCCTTCGCATGGCTGTTCGGTGAGCTTTCCCATGCATCCACATGATTGTCTCGATGGCAGGTTCCATACCCTCTCATTCTTGCAATCTGTTTAGATTCTTCTATGGTAAAATCTCTTTGCTCATCCTCCTTCTAATGCATGTTCCTTATAGGTTGTCTGGTTTGCATCTGTAATTAAGGTGGATTGAAGGCATGGGTGGCCCGAAGGCCTTAAAGGACTTGGGGACCAAATCAGTGGCCTGAAGGCCCAAACGGGGGAATATTCCAGGCTTCTAAAGTGCCAAAAAGTGCTTTCTACAGCCCCTGCTATAGTACCTACTACTGTACTTCTATAGTACTCCCAGAAATTATCCTCCACCTAGATTTTATCCCCGGTCTCCTGGATGCATTAATGGAGTCCTCACCAACTATGTTGAGGCTCATGTGTTGTTTAAGAATGGTTCTAGTCCTGAAGAAAATAATTGGAAATAATATATCTCACTTGTGTACTAGAGTTTATGTTTCAATGTTTTGGATGGAACTAAACAAATATTGTTTATGGGTGTCTATTTGTTTAATGTATTAAATATTCCTCAAAATTGTTGTAATATCAATGTATTAAAAGACTGGGTAATTATAAATCTATTTTGGTCCTTGGGCATCTACTTCTATAATGTGTTGAATATTAGTATAGAATGATTTAGTATCCATGTATATTAATCCCAGTTCACTATAATTGGTATAATAATTTTGTTAAAATGATACATTTGATTATAGTCATATCTTGGTTGGTCTTGGGTTTGACCTTGTTGATCTGTTATAACTTCCTTGGATGGAGGGCTATATTGTAGCTTTATTTCTCATAAATCTCTAAATAATGGTCAGTAAAATTGTTATTTTAAGAAACTAAACAACATACCTAAGTCCTAGAATATTATCCTCTTACATAATTCATATCTAGTTTTCACACCAAACTAGTATGTTCATGAATTTGGATTATACATAAAGGTGATGAATAAAAAGATCATACCTCATTTACACTCCTCGCAATTATCCCTTGTGTGCTAAATGGATACAATTTCAGTGAAATATTTTTAATAATACTTTTGTAATAAGTGAAAGAGTTTTTTATTAGAGATCATATAAATGATGCATCAAGTATATTTCAATCTTTTTTGGGTAGGTCCTGATATAGGAATATGAGGAAATGGTGTTCAACCATAGTCTGATGGGGGAATCTAGCATATATAATCTTGAAGAATTCATTGTACTCATATTGTGTCTCTCTGGATGAATTATTAATGCCATATATCGTATTCTAGATTATCATTATTTTTTATGTGAAAAAAATAATTTTATCATGAATATCTTCAGGTCTTCCTGATTATTTAACTTTTCTCATTTTCAATTATATAGTCAATTTGTTGTGGCTCTTTCGAGTGAAATGTGGAATTCTATCTTTTGGAAATTCTTATAAAAAACACATAAGGGATTCAAGTTGGAGTATACATTCATGAATTCATGAATATGTTTCTTTTTTTCTTCTCCTACATGACTAACGAATATTGGTATAATTTAAATCATATGAATTTTCAGTTCAAATCATTTTTTTAAGGGAATGTTAGTTAGTTATATTTATTAGAAAATTGTGGCACAAATAGATCATAGTTTGTTTGGTTGGGATTTCCGTCCATATTTTTAGTTTTATAGTGATCTCTATATGATTCAACTGAATCTATGAGATATATTTCCTCAAATGATGATTAGATGTTTATTTTCTTTTATTTAGTTATCCTTTGTTCAATTTAAACATCTAAATTAATTAACTGATCATTTGAGTTATGGGTTATTCAATACTAATTTTTTTTAAGCATCACTATCTCTTTGAAAATTACAATAAGTTTTATTCATGAATATAATGTAGAATGGAAAAATATTTATGACCTAGTATAGTATAATACTTGACCTAGATAGTCTCATAAAAAGGTGTTTTCAAAAAAATGGGCTTTCTATTTTATAGTTATGTTTTGGTTTGAAAATGAGTTCATATTTTCTTTATTTATTGGTGAAATTAAAAGTAAATTTACATTTAATAAATTTAAAATAAATTATAAATTAGTGATTGGAGTGTGATTGGCTAGACCTTGTGTTGTGCTGTCATTATTTACAATTTTTACTAATTCTTCTTCCACTAATTGGTACGAGATATATTCCTCTATTTACTCATCTCTCTCATGGCCAAATGGTGATGGTGAGGGTTTGTTTAATCAATTTATAAATCAGTATACCGTCATTCTTGTGTGTGTGGGGTTATAATGGGTCATAATGATAAATTAGGGAAAATCCCAATAAGTAATTTTTATTCCCTATTTAACAATAGTTTGTTTCACAATTCCTCACACATTTTAGTGATCACCAATCAATCACCACCCAATATTATTATATAATGTTGAAAACATATGGGAATTGTGTGGAGTTATATATGAATTATTAACCAAAATAATTCAAATAAATGGAATCTAACCCTAATGAATGTGCATTCCGATTTAAAATTTTAATTAATAATTAGAACAAATTGGAAGAAAGAAGAAAAATGTTTTATTAATTAAAAATATAAACTAAAACGTAGTTGTTGGAAAATACTATCTATTTCCCAATCACTCATAGAAACTAACCCTCTATGTATGAGTAATTCATGTTGATTCAGAATATGGGATACATCAAAGACTCCAGAAAATAAATGAAAATGAAAATAATGAAATAAAACTACATCAGGCCATCATCTAGAGATACAACCAATTGATCCTCTTTCAATCCCCTAGTCTCCATATTTAAAATTATAAAATTTATCCCCAAGGTGTCATAACATGTCAACAAATGAGAATGGGTCAATCTTGGGTTGATCGGTGTTCTTGATGTCAAAAATATTGTGTTCCGCATTTATTCCCATAAAAATTCCATATTTTATACTATCAAGTCATTTTCACATCATGAATTGTATTCATTATGTGTAATTTGTGGAGTATGAACTTTTCATCACACGATTCACACTCTCAAGTCCATTCTAGTCCTTGATTGGGTGTTTCATGGGATGACCACATGTGTCACACCATTACACATGCTGACATCACCCCGAATGGATTTTTTTCTTCAAATATTCACTTGAAATATAGTAATTCGTTATATTTAACATCTTAAATAACATTAATGTAGTGTAATATTGTTTTCCAGCTAGTTTTTCTCAATTTTAGTATGCTTCTCTTGTTTTGAGATCTGTTCTTTGTCCTTCTCCTATCACTCATCATAGTGCATGTTTTTATTTTTTTAATCCCCTATAACATTCTCTTTTCTAGAAAATTAGTTTATCCTTCCATGAAAAAAATAAATTTTTTTAGTGGAATTATTTAAACAATTAATCACCTCAGTAATTTCATTTTATATCAATAAAATCATGAAAAATATGGTTCTGTCATTTACCTTAGGAAGGATGATTTGATATAGGAGTTTATAACATAGTGGAAGGTTCTATATTTAGATGATTCTTTGACTGAAATACATTACTATAACATCTTATTAGTACATTCTAGGAATAGGGTGTTGGTAACAAGGTCCAATGATCAATTAGCACTATAGAGTGTTTTGGTTTGGTGGTTCTAAAAATTATTTATCATATTATCTTTTTATTTCATAAATTAGAACCCTTTATATTCAGTAATGTAACATGCCATTAATTTATTAATATATCATCGTTTGAGAGTTAAAATTCATATTGAGGTGCTAATATTCAAATACATAATCCTCATATAGGTTATAACCCTATCACCCATATAATCTATTTTTTGGGATTTCACTTGGTGTAGATATATATATGTGGGAACTCATTATGGAATGGATTAATCCATATGGTTTCATCTTTGTTATGGATTTTTTTCATCAATAGAATCATAGATAAGATACTACCTCTAGAGAGTGATATGTAATCAGGTAAATGAATCAAAATTTTATTCATCATAAAGTTGAGTATTTATCCAGGATGAGCATGGATTATTCATATGAATTTTCAAGAAATATACCATTTTTTAATGAGTTTCTATTTTTTTCAAAACTAATGACTTCCGGGTGTATATTACTATTGTTTTTGTGGAGTATATTTATGTTTTAAAATGAAATTTTTTTAATTAAACCCATATTGAGGGATCAACTACTGAATTCATTTGTATCTCATAGTCATTGTTATATCATCTTTAGTATTTTTAGTTTCTTCATTTTTCATAGATATCTAATAGTATAGTTTGAGGTCCTTTGGGAGAATGGTTTTAGTTTGACTCTCATTGTCCCATATTGGAGATCCTATTTTCTCTAAGAGAGAAGAGAAGATCTAAAAGACTTATATAGATTACCTCCCATAAATCCAAGTGAAATTTATGAACATATAACATTTACATAAGATATATGTCCTCTTAAAACTGCATAATGGAATAAATTAGTTCTTAATGACCAACCTCATTCTATAATATCTCTAGTTTTAGGTTCCCTATGATAACCTCTCAAACGTGGAACTCAAGTTCCACTATAAGAATTACTAATTCTTGTTGATTTTATTTTTTATAATTAATTCACTTAATGTGTTCATGGGACTCATTAATTATATCCTATATCTATTCATGTAATGGTTCACATAATTATTCTTTGATTATACCCACATTTATTTGATCTATAATGATAATCCTTTAAAATTTCTTAGGATTGTCTTTGACTTTCTATAAAAAACAAAATTATACTAACATGAAATGTATGAATTATAGATTTATGAATTTTTTTTATGTGATATATCATATTGAAGAGTATAATATTAGGTAACTATGTGAGGATACATTAATTGTTCACTTTTAAACTTCCCAATAATTTATTTGTCGCATGAAACATTCCTTGTTTATCAATGATTACCATATATTTTCTATAAATTCTCTTGGATGTTAATTCCAATAAATACCCACACCTAAAAATGGAATCCATTTATTTTTTTTGATTGTTGTCCTAAATATTTCTATAATATTAAGTGTGTATTTAACAATTTTCTAATTCTATGTTTTTAGAGTATGTATTTGAGTGTATGGTGTTCAATGTTGCATCTGGGAATAAGATGATTTGTGTTGTAAAGACCCAAGTAATTATGTGTTGTAAAATAAAAATAGAATATTAATTTATAGTATTAATATAGGGTATGATTATAGATCAGGGATTTAGATTTTTTTTATCATTATAATATCCTTAGAAGATAGATTGAGATTTGTATATAGGCCAAGGTTGTGCTCTGGTTTCTCAATTAACTGTTACAGTGGGGATAGGGTGACCCCCTTGCTAGATTTTTAGTTTTGGGTGGTTTTTGTGACTTGATTAATGAGGGTCATTCCATGATAAGAAATGAAGATATGATGATTGGACCACAACCTAGGTCATTGTTTCAGGGAAGTATTCTTCAAGGATTTCGAAAAAGGTAAAAGAGCCTTATGTAATGGGTCATGTTGCCACGGGGGTGTCACATCGAAAGATTGGCCATTATAAAATGTTTCAAGGTACTTATGATCTTTTCTCTAGTCATTCAAAATGTATATTCAGTTACACATTGAACCTTAGCTCATATGCAATGGGAAACTATTTTTGGTTTCATGGTTTTTAGTGTGAAGGCATCATGTCCTGGGGGAGGGATGTCATGCCATGGGATCGTGTGCCTTTCTAGGAGATGAAAATCACTTTGTAACCCATAGGGGTCATTCTATGATAATGATATACAAGTAAATGGATCCTTTACCTTGGGTGGTCACACTATGATCCATGGGTTTCACTCTATTACCAAGATTTGTGATGTAGCTTTGTACCATGACCCTTTAGGTCATTCCATTATTGGTATGCATCCTTATTCTTTAACATGTCTAAAAATGTCTTTTTTAAAATCACCCTATTTGGTTTTTAGGTCAAAGAGGATCATGGGAGAACCATTATTTGTTGTATCCTTCACCTATATCACATTATTTTGTTCTCCCTTTTAAAGGGGTGGTTTTCGGTTTTTGTAGTTGTTTAAGGTTGATTGCCCATCAATTTTCCTTCAGTCTTGTTTCTCTTTCATCACCTCCATTTTTTGGATTATTTAGTCTGGGGTTTTTATGTTTATTCCAATAACCTATGGTGGAATCATGTCTATGTGATGGGTGTTTTTCTGTGTCTTGGTTAAAAAATGTACATTATGGAAGATCTCACATCATTTCTTATAATTTTGTTAAAGTTATTTCACGCTATGAATTACTTAATGGGAGTCTAACTAATTTGAATTTAATAGGATATTGATTCAGTTGATTAAATTGTGTAATTTTATTTCTCTTTATCGAATTGGTTTTCAGAAGTAGACCTCACCACTTTTCTTAACGAATTTTAATATTGACCGCACTCAATGAGGTTTTATATGATTATTATTTATTGTGTTAAATTGAATAATTAATTAGAATTGGATAAAGAGAATTAATTAAATATGATGGATTTAGATAGGAGCTCATAAGATGATATGATATATGGGAAAGTTTATATATAATTCTAAATCTGTGTATAAGGTATGTTGTATGTTCATATCTCCCTAATGAATTTTATTTCTAGTTATGTATAATACCACATTCTTTATCACCACTTAGTTGTAATAAATCAAAAATTTAGAAATAAATATTAATTTAAATTTTTATGTATAATGTATGTTTCAATTGATATCATAGACCCCTAAATACATTTTTATTCCTTGGCTACTGGGATTGTGGGATTGAACATAAATGTGAGCCTTGAGATACAAGGACACTATAGGGGCATAAATTAATTGCAATGAAAGAAACATAGTGGTCCTCAATAAATTCCATTAGTCTTATTTAGTATGGTTCAGTAATAGACCATGAATTATTGACCTAGTTATAGGCCATATAGAAAACATGAAATACCTCATAGGCTATGGTCTATTATAGAAGAGAGTAGGGTGAAAGTTTCATCCCGAATAGTGTTTGATTACTCAAGTAGATATGTATTCGGTAATAATATGAATATGATTGGTGTGATAAGACCATCCTTGTGTAATTTTATGGGATATGGTCATTAGGACATCCCCCTAGTATTATGATGACATGGAATTGCCAACAAGGTCGATTAGGCCACTATGTGATCATGGTCATGTTGAGAAACAATATTTCCTATGTGTTATTGGATTTGACCCTATTACATGGAAAGGGAGAGAGATTCCATGTGGTGTCCTTATATTATAATGTATCTTATGTGGCCCCATAGTGTACCCAATTACCTATTGACCCTATAGAGGGGTAGTGAAAGGATATAGGGTTTTTTTGTCTTAGTTTCCACCTTAAATCATGAGGATCGACATTGGTAGCTTCTCATGGATGTGATAATGAGTATAGATTATGAAATTGAGGGGCCCAAATAGGTATTTTAAGGTATTTTTTGGAGAGTTTCGATCCTATTTGAGGATGATGGGTGAGGTAATTATTCCCCCATAGATGGGTACATTTTGATTAGAGTCATTCAAAATTTTCAAAAGTAGGCATTGTCAATATTGGTTGTCTCTATAGAACCTAAAGATAAATAATTTTTATTTAATTAAATTTCCACACATTATTTATTTTTCATAGTATATAATATGTTCATACACAACATTTAGAAGTTATATTTGTCACTCCATTGGATATGTCATAATAAGCTTTTTCCACACCCAACTAGAATAGACTTAATATTTTTTAACCCAATTTTACCACATTATTATTGGATTTACAATTTAGTTCGATATCGTAGAAAAATTCAGAATATGGATGATATGAGCCTCATAGATGGTATTAAATCCACTATGAATTAACTTTTTTTATATAGGAGTAAATCCTCACATTCAAAGGAAATGATTATATGATAACATTTCATTTGATATATCTTGGTTATTTTTTATTATATTTTTTAATACATAGAAGTTTTCTATTGATGTTGATTGGTTATTTTATAAAATATTTTTACAATAATATAATGGTATAGTATCTACATATTAACATCTAAAACCCTCAGTACTTTTCAACAACCTCTAGCATACTATGTGGTGCGCCAAAGGCTATGTGAAACCACAAACTGGACACTAATGAGTGGGTTTAGACTTGTAGGAATTAAAATGTTTTATAAAAGATTTTTTTCCTTTATAAAAAATACTAGGTATGGTATATTTGGAATATAGATGTATCAAAGCATGAGATGTACCATGGACTAGTGCATCACAAGCCCTTCTTTATTGGAAGTTTTTTACTTGATATATGGGGTTACAATTCTTTTTTTTCATGTCATGATCAATATATTTATTCATGTATCATGTGTATATTTGAGATTGATATTTATGTTTTTCAATATAGTCTCATAATTTATAGAGGTCATGAATAAGAATCATTTTTAATATAGGATTCACATGATATAAGCATTATTGAATATTCTTATGTTCACTAATGAAATGGGTTTTATCAATTAAAAGTGTCAACAAATACTTATATAGTATTTTTTATATAAAATGTTTGTGGAATTATACTCAACAAAACATTGGTGATTCATTTTATAGACAGTTTATTAGAATCACATCATAAGATGTTCCTCCAAGACATTATATAGTCCCTATATGAATGGGATATATTGGTTCCCCCAATCAATGGATTCATGCATTTTTTGTCTTAGTGATAAGGCCCTTGTAGGAGATTGTGATGTTATGTTGGTAAATTATAGTATCAAAAAAAACATCTATGATGTTTTACCAGGTAAATTCATAATGGGATTCTACTTGAATAAATCATATGACTATGATATTCCCAGTGTGAATTGAATTAGGATGATCCATGTATGTACACATAGATGTGAATTGGTCCCCAATAGGGTTGATTTGTTATACATATTACCTTTTAGGATGGGTTCCAAATTATATGAATATGATTTAGAAGGAGATATGTTGTATGTATATATAAGAACACTAATTTGGGTGTGTGGGCATTAGAGTTTCATTGTGCTATTTGGGATTAAAGTATTTATTTCTCACTATAAGATATAACCTCTCTAACCCATGAATTATGGGTAAATTGGGACACCCTAGTTACATTGGGGTGTGACCCCATATATTAGTGACTAATGTGATATAACTAAAGATTACTATGCCTTCCATATAACATCTAGATATTATTTAATTTATTTTTTCAAATAGGTAGAGGGGGTATCCCAAACACATGATTTCTCTTAGATAAATGAGGAACAAGTGGATTCAATAATGTTTAAAATGATACATGGTTAGTGTTATTATATAGGTCATCTAGGCTTGGTGACAACTCATGAATGATATATCATTATTCTAGATGGTTTTATTTATGAGGGATAAACAAAGGGTAATTTCTTCTAGTTTTAGGAATGATTCCTGAGTGTTGTTTGACCATACGTTATTCCTCAACATGAATGATATTTTAGTCTTATTTGAAGAAAAATATCAAATTCTATTGGTTATATGGAATTGACATATAGTGGAAAATGGCCATTTGTTTAGTCACATAAGCCTAGGTTAAATAAGATGATACTAATGGGATAATGATTTAGATTTTCCAATTGGTTGGTAAGTTAGAATAAACCTGTCAGGTTTGAAATAGATCAAGATGGGTATTGGATAAAACATCTTGGTATGGTTTGTTATAGGATCACTCGTCATTGGTGGTGGAAAGAGAGGGTTTTCATGGAATTTCAAGGAATTACTTGATGTGTGAGTGAGAGTGCACACTGGGTATTCACAGTTCACATTTGGTTTATATATTGGTGAGAGAATATGTTTGAGTTAAGGTAATTTGGAATAATGAAACTGGACTTTGTCCCTGACAACGGTTGTATGGATGGGCAGGAATAGCCCTGGTGGAGAGTGACATTTGTGATAATTGAGATGTCAGGCATTTCACTAAAATACCATTATAGGGGAATGCATATAGTTGGTAGTTCACCATTGGTAAATGGGGTTTTCACCATCATTGAATCAAAAAATTTGGAATATGATGGGAATTAAATTCCTGGATATCTAGGGATGTGTGTTTATTGGGGTATTATAAAAACACATGGGTATGATTGGGACATCATTTTCTAGTCATTATCTATGAAACTTGATGGATCATGGGTTGTGGAGATCGATTAATTTTATTTAGTGGAGTTATTTTATCAATAATATTATTGTCATAATCATCATATTAGTTATAGGTGTATGATCCCCCTTGTGAGTGGGGTCATGGATCTGGTAGATCAGTCGATTTATAGTCAAAATTACAACAAGATATTGGTGTATAGGTGAATCAAATTTATGTGGCACAAAAAATAAAATTTTATATATGGAATTTGGATTTAAGATTATATGGATTATGTGTATGGTAATTAGGATCATGATGGAATTATATTGATCTAATAATGAGTCATATTAGGGATATGCTATTTCTCATCGAGAATGCAAGGCGGTTGGTGTGGATAATTGAAGACTCAACCACAAAATTACACTTAGATTCAGGTTAATAATTTTTTCAGGGTATATGGATGATTTAGAGATTTCATTAAGAATAAATACATAATGATCGTGTGCTGCGATAGTGACCAATATAGTTAGGCTGACCATTCATGTGAAAGGATAGGTAAAAGACAATTGATCCATGTATTTTTATATTATTGGGTGTGTTTACATTAAAATAACACTGGTCATATTAATGGACCATTTAAAGTGTTTTTGGGTAGGAAATTCCTATGGTGGGAAGCACTATGGTTTCGGACCAGCCTTTAAGAGCTATTTTGTATAGTGCTGAGCAACCTCATCCAAGGAATGAATTAGTTTATTGAACAACAGTGTCTATGGATGTATGGGTGTGGTTGAGTTGAAAATCAATATTATATATAGTGAAGAAAATGTATATAGACTCTTGATGAAGGATACACTCACATGTTTAGAGTTTCATAAAAAAAATAATATATATGTTTCTTGGGTACTTCAATGTGAGTAGGTTCCAAATTGACTTCCATGATGGGTCGTTACTAATTTCTATGGACCATCAAGACTTCATAGGGATATGATATGATATAAAGGGGTGGTGGTAAATTCCCTCGTATATACAGGCTATTAAATTTAAATATAAATTTATTACTTAGTCCTAATGTAGGATATATTTGATGAAGAATTTTTATATTATGATTCAAAAAGTCATAAAATCTCAACGAGATAGTTTTGGATGTTCATCATTACCTAATAAGGGATTTTTTGTTCTCATATGAACATTGAATCATGGTCATAATGACAAATATATGATTTTTTTATTATTTATCATCACCATTCCATGATAGGTGAACATCACGCCATGATGATCACTGAGTAGGTGATAGACACACAACAACCAATAGATTTATGGGATTAATTATTTTTCAAGGTTTTGGTTAAGTTCAAGACCCTTAATAAATTGGCCCTGCCCCAATATCAGTGTCATGATATGATGGTAACCCTAAATAAATGTGTTATTAAACCTTATGAATTTTCCGTCTGTTTTTCATAGAGGGGATTCGGATACATCATGGTCCTTTAGTTGTACTATGATGGTCTTCCATGAAGGGTACCAGGGGGGCTTAGCCAAAGGGAAACAATCCACAAGAGAGAGGGGACATACCTTTGCTACCATGGCCTCAATGAGGTTATTGTTATTGTGTAATAACATATTTGGATCATGCAATGAAAATGATAGGAAGGGATACTACCATTTTATCTATGGAAGTTGTGGTGTGGCATTGGGGTACATGCTGAAACCAAGATGTGAAAATGATCATTGGATCCCGACCCTTGTGTCTACAAGACTACTGACTATAGACCTGATATAAAATAGGGGTAGACTGTTCCTTTTATGATCATTCACCATGCAAATTTACGTCTAAAAAAGGTCCTTCTCCACCTCTCATCCCTAGATTGATTCCCCCTTTATGTGGAGTTATTATTTTTTTGAGTATTTTTGGTAATTTAAGGTGATTTATTCCATCCATTGTCTTCTATTCTAATTTCCCATTCATCTCCTATGATTTTGGGGTAATTTATTTAGCTTGTGTTATTATACAAATTTCCCTAGATCATGGTTGAATTATTCTGATGTGATCGGGTTTTTACAAGTATTGGCTAGATGAGATAATGTGAAAATAACAACACATCATCACTCCAAATTCTTTTAGAGGTGTGTCACCCATTAAATTATTTTGTATTTTTTATTTATATGAAACTTAATTATCCATTAATTCTTGTGTGTAAATTGTGGTTTTTGTGTGGTGTAGTTCTATGTGCGTATAGAGAGTTGATTGTACCCCATTACATGATGATTCAATGAGTTAAATATAATGTCTGTGGTTTTAATAAATCATTCACTATTGAGGTAAATTGAATAATTATAGTAATATATAATTAATTTTTTAAATGTGATGAATTTATATAGGATATTGAGAGATGATATTGGATATGGATAAGATTGGAATGCATGCTAAATTTATGTATGAGGTAGGTGATCCCTAAACTTCTCTCTAAAGTATATCATTTAAGTTTATTTAACCTATAATATGTTGTCTCTCTACATGCATGTGATTGAACATAAATTTAAAATTAATTATTTCCTTTAAAATGACTATGGTATAATGAATGTGTCAAGGTCCATGATGGGCCTCAAAATAATAGTTGATGGCATGGTCACTGATGGCCTAAATATTTAACATTAATGTGATCCCAAAGATACATCAATCATGGAGGGTTATAAATGTAATTAAATGAATGAAACATAGTGGACCTTGGTAGGATAATTTAATTACCTTTAATAAGGGTGCTTGATGGTCTTGGAATTGTTGTACTAGGGATAGGATTTTTAGTAACCTTGAGATACCTCAAATCGTAAGGAATAGTTGATCCAAAAGTTGGGTATGCATTTCTTCTACATTAGATTATTAGTATTTAGGTTGTATGCCTTAGGCAGGGAAATAGGAAGGTTGGGTTAGAGTGGACTAACCTAGTAATCATATAGGAGATATAGTATATAATTACTAAATCTAATGTGTGAATTATATATAATTTCCTATAAGTCGTATTAGACCATATTATGTTCATGGTCGTGTTGAGGGATGTTATTCCCTCTATGTCGTGTTTTTTGGAACTAGGGTCCGTTAAGAGATAATGAAACCATGTTTCAGTATAGACTATTATATAGAATCTATTACATTAAAGGGTAAATTGTTACATTTTTACCTTACAGAGAAGTAGTACAGGGAATCAGGTATTGTGGTTCATGGGTGTCACCTTTGAACATGAGGACCAACAGTGATATCCTACCATGGATGCAGTAATGAGTTTTTTTATCCACTTGAAAGGAAAATATAGGGATTATATGATGCATTATAGAATTTTTCCAACACATTTGAGGATTATGTGTGATATTTTCTTTATCATACCAAGGGTGGAATGTATCCCCTAGATATCAATGGCCTGTCAATGGTTCAATGTTGGGGATGAAACCATGTGGGTATATTTTATGTGGGTTCATTGGGAGGATGATGTGTTTTGGTGTATGTGATATGGGGTTCTAGGTAAATTTCTCCCCTTTTTGTTTTTTATATATGTTTTAGGGGATTTTAATGCTTTGGGGTGTATATGATATTAGGTTTTTGGGATATTGTCCCCTGATAACATGTTATATGTGGTTATAAGGTGTATGATACCCCCAGATGTATGTGATATGTGGATCTTGGGAAACTTTACCCTTATGTTTATGAAATATGAGGATCTTGTGAGGATGTTACAACTTGGTGTTTGGAAAATAATTTTCTTTAATACTATTTATAATGGTGTAACTACATGAGGTTTTGAGTAGTAGGATGCCACTAGGTGTATGTGAAATGAGATTCCTGGGAGAGGTTTCCCTTGACTGTATGTTATATGTGGTTGTGAGGATATTTCCCCCCTTAAGTTCTATTGTAATGGTTCTAGGGTAGGTCATAGTTTACCCTAGGTGAAACTCATTAAGTATGAGGTAGTACGTGGTTCCACATTGTTAGTTTTTATCATATTCAGAGACATATGACCCCGGATGAAGATAGTATTGCTGATCTATGGTGTCACATTAGAAACTAAATATTGATGAAGGTTATTTTATTTCACATACATATTATATTTATTATTATAATAACATCAAATTAACATATACTATATTTAGTTATTATGTTAGGTTCATCATGGATGATAGAAAATTGAGTTTTACTCACACCCTACCCAGAAAAACCTTTTCACTTTGGTGTATTATTTTACCTCAAATACTAAGTTCATGTAAAACTGAAGTCCAGTGTAGGATCGTTCAACTGAATATATTGGGTAGGGTCAAGATATAGATGAGATAAAGTTGAATGATGGAACTATATCCTCTTCTTATATTAATATATTTTTTTATATAAGATTGTCCTAGAGAGTGATTGGAAGAATGTATTCTTGAATTAAATAATTTCATTTAATATACCGTGATTTCGGTCAATTAAATGTTTGTTTACTCTAATTTTTTATGGATGTTGAATAGTTATTTACTATTATTATCTTACACTAATATGAGGGTATATTATCCCCACATTAAAACATTGGACCCTCAATTTCAGTTTAAACCCATAGTATATAGAGAGGCATTCCTCACATCATGTGACACCCAATCCTTGACACTATTGTTTAGTACAATAAAATTTGGGTTTTTAGGTGTATTTATTTTAAGGTGAATAGTAACTACTTATGAGTCAATATAATTTAGTCCAAACGAGAATACTACACAACCCATGACTTAGATCTCATAGTAGTAGTTTTTTTCTTGATGACCTTGATTCACTTCGTTATTGGTGAGTGATTTATAGTGTTCAAAAATCATAATTTCCATAGATATACATTCTCTAAGAGTGATCTTAAACCATGATAGAGTAAATGGTTAGAGTTCATATTGGATTTTTAATTCCAAACCTGACAAAATGAAACATGGTATCTGATTCCCTTAGTAATAAGTCTCAAGCTCACATGGTGAAAGATTTATCAAAGTGTTGATCCTAGCTGTAGTTTAGTTCAGTGGAATAGAGAGGCTAAAATTTGTATAGATTGATAGTGGTAGAAGCTACACTTTCCCATCATGTGTTGGAACCCTATATAATAAATATACATTTTAGGGTCTCAATTGAAAAAATATATATTCATGATGCACCTAAAGAATTACCTAAATGTATGTAACAAGTCATCCGCTTCTAGGGTTGGATAATTGTCCCTGATGAGATATTTAGGTATATAATTAGAGGGTTTCATACTTCAACCAGTTGTGGTATATCATTGTGTTATGAAAATGTACCATGATTTTAGGTGTAACTATTATTGGACAAGGACGATGGGGGTTCATTCATAGTTTATCTCTCAATGCATCGCCATCCAATGGGTGAAGGTTTATCATTAACTTCCTACCCATGTAAGCTAAACAATAAATGTTACAAAATATAAATGGTATAGGATATATATAAACATTAGTGATTAACATCTACATTCAATGATTGGTCATGATGTTCTCTAGATTATTGTTGGATGACTAACCATGTCATCGAACTTCCTTTATATATTATTTTAATGTTTAATGGAGAGTTTGGAGTGTCAATATAAGGATATAGTTATATGAATTAATTGTGTAACATTGATGATAATTTATAATTAAATAACATCACTCATATCGTGGCTACAGAGGGGGTTTGTAAGAAGTTTTCAAGATCGAGTAGTAGTTGATCAGAGTGGTCCAACCCTGAACAGATGGACATATAGAGAGGGATATTAAAGTTTAAAATATATTTTTAGATCCAATATTATTCATTTTATTAGGATTCAATATATTATATTTTTAATATATATCACAGAAAATAAAATCTATTGTACATTATTGGAAAACAAATTATGGAGATTTCTTGGGGATTCTAAAATTGTCCTCTTATTAGATGGAGATAGAAAATTCATCACTTATGGGGATGGAGTGGATGTTTTTGATGATGGAAAAGGTTCATTTGTTCAAATATCTTATGAATAATTTTATATAGACATTATAATTAGTACATAAAACTATAATATAAATGATTAGAGTGAAATGGAATTGATTATATATTTTTATGGTATTTTAGTTGTGCAATTTGAAGAGGTTTGGTTATAGAATATATCTCATCCTAAAGTTCATTGAAACTTTCTAGATCCATTATAGGTAAGATGATACTTATAACCACCCATCATTAAACTTCTTGTTAGACCAAGTGAATATTTATTGTGTTTATCAAATATGATTTTGTAAGTAAATGAATCATCACACATTATCCACTATGGTATGATGAACATCAAGGATAAAACCTATAACGTCCTGAAATTTTATAAATAAAATCACCCTTTTGATTTAATTAAATGTATTATTATGTAATATAATCATTGAAAATATATTCACTTATTTTGTTTTATTTTTATTTTAAAGACTGATATGAATCATTGTTGTTGATACTATACTTGTAGGAAAGTGTTCACATGATAAGTATAAATATAGGGTTTTAATAAATCCAATTGACACAAACAAAGGAAGTGATGGACTCAACTAATTTGAGTGTACTCAATAACGCACATTTATTGAAGATTTATAAGGATATAGAATTTATATGTTTATCCCATGAACAATCACAAGATGGTATCCAATAAATTAAGATTGAGTGAAACCGCTTAAGGGATAAGTTCAAGCTCATCGAGATCATGACCCAAACCTTGATGTCGAACCGCCCAATGAAAGTCTCGCAATAAAGCCCCTTACTCATCTATTTTTTACTGCTGTATTAATGGTGTATGTATGAAGAACCTATCTATATGATTATGTACATTATTTTTAATATAATAGAGAATGTAATTTCATCATATTTTGGTTACATTATAAATGATTTTTAGGGTATTTTTGTGTAATAATCATATTCAATTCGTGGATTTATTTTGATGAATTAATTTATTTTTTAAATAAATAGTATTTAAATAAAATAATTTTATTAATTAATTTTTATTAAATACTAATGATCATATAATTTTAATGAAGTCGAATCTAATTTTTATAACAGTTCAAATGTCATTATTGTAAAAAAACATGCATTTCTCAATAAATAGAGATTGCTATTTTAAAATTCAAAATGAACATATTTATAAAATAATTTAGATAAAATAGATATTATTTCTGGTATTAGAATTTTGAAATTATCCAATGGTTAATTTTTCTTAATTATCTTAGATAGTCAAAATTTCAAGTAAAAATTAAAAACATTATAAATACACTTTGTATATTATGAAACTATAATGACTTAAAAGGATGTACTAAATACTATAAAGTGTATCGAAGAAAAAATATATGTATTCCCTTTAAAATAATTTAATTTTATGTTTACATGGTCAATTTCATATAGATGTCATGAATCCTCCTAAACCATTAATATATTTTATTTTTTTCAAAATAATTTTTTAGAGTGTAACACACCTCCACATAAGAAAGGGAGTTTGTTTAATAGGTTCGGCCCATGGACATCTAAAATAATGATAAAACCACTAATTTGGTATAAAACATGGTAAACCCCCCATGGTATGGTTTGTGATTTTTTTATATTTTATTATGTAGAGTCCAAAACCAAAATAATAATGAAACCCCCCTCATTTCCTATATCAACCCAACCAAGATTCCATTTATCTTCACTCAAAATCCTTGGAACACCTCTGTACTCTTTCCTCCACTCTTTATATTACTTCCAAGTAACCCCAATGTCTCGTTAATCCCCTCTCAAGCATTTTCAGCCACACTCACAAGTAAGGGACCTTCCTATCCACATTTCAATTCAAGTACCTTCTCTAGAATTTGCCTTCTTATTCGAAATTGATTATAATTTTTTTAATTATAAAAATCTATTTACTATCAAAATTATATTATTTGGATTAAATATAATTTTTACTATCGCATTTTTACCATTATATATGTTGTTACTATACTGAATATTTTCAAGGGATTTATGTCTTCTCTTTTTATTCAAGAAACCCTTTTTATGTTATGATTCTTAACTTCCATTTGATCATGGTGGGATATATTTTAACTATTTAACTTATTTTTAATTTGATGTAAAAATGATGATATACACCCTTTCACTATCATAAATGTTCCAATGATCCTTTATGTACACCCGTTGCCATGCCAATCTAGAGTTAGGATTCTTTACATTATTCACATTTCATCATTACCTTATTATTTTATTTCTAATATATAATTTAGGGATATATTTTTTCATCTAAATATTACATCCCATTTTATTTAAATGTGTTGATAGACCCCTTTATCTCTTATCAACCCATTTTATTATTCTTTATGTGACAATATTATGATCCTGAAATTTCGGCCTCATTTTCCATGGAAAAATAATTGTGTAGTGAATACCATACAAATTTCTTATCAAGGTTGTTCAGTATTATACACTTATAAATATTTAATTTCTAAATTAAATGTATTCATTACATGTAACTTGATTGTGGAAGAAAATATAATATTTAATTAATCCTCTTTGCATGATCTTTGTGGCACACTAAAGCACGAGATTTGAAATGAATGTGACAGGTGCTCCGAAAATTAAATAGAACTCCAATGAATTGGGTAATAGTTAGTATCATGTTATGATGTTTTGGGATATGGAGTTAACCATATTCCTTAATGATACTTTATTTACCATGATTTATTGGTGTTATATCATTCACCTATAATTTTTATGTAGTGTTTTATGTCATTGCCAAAAATCATATGATATGATTATCATGATATATCAGGTATTATTATTAATTTTTTTTATTTTTCTTTGATATGCATATTTTATTACGTTTATTACCTCATACCATGTCTATTACCTTACTGGGATTTATAGCTTGCCCCTTTCTTATGTATTTCCCTCTGTTATCCCATACGGTTTTAAGTTTGAATTATTATTTTTGAGCGTGTTGGAGAGGTTTTCAACAAAGATGATGTATTCCTTGTTTTATGTTGTTATGTAATGTGCCTAATTCCCAATGACACTATATTTATTGATCATCTGGATTATATTAACTTTATTATTATATAATAAATTGTGTAAAATTGTATAATAAATAGCAGTGTGGTAATAGTTTGTATCATAGGAAAATATTATTTATTTTTTGGGATTATGACTTGAAAAATATATTGAAATACATAAGGATAAGACTAAGTAAAAGAAAAAAACCCTAAATTTTGGTAAATATAAAAAAACTTTATTATGAAAAAAATCCATTTTTGGATATTACAAGTGGATGTGGTTTTGGTACAAATGTACTTTCGGGTAATAAAATTGATATGGTGTTCTTGACCTTACTCGGGGTAATCTGGTACATGATAATGGCCCTTACTAAAAACTCGATTTGACACTCCTCGGTGATATTTTTTGCTAAATTACTAATCTCATTAAAAACCATTATTAAGGGAATAAAAAAAATCCCATATGAATATATTTTTAGAAACAGATTATGGATAACATTGATTGATGCCAAATAATTCATAATTAAATAATAAAAAAATTATAATTTTTCCTTTTGATGTCATTATATTCCTACTTTACATGTTTAATAGTTTAATAATACCCATCGCTATCTTTACCATTATTCAAGAATATGGATGAAAATAAGATGAATCGGGAAAACATTCAATGTGGTGGGAAATGTGATGACTTCCCAAATGAGATGCATAACATGATTAAAGATCATGTAGGATATCTTGTGATTATTCCAAAATAGCTATCACAAATCATTATTATAAACTGGAACATTGTTAAATTCCAAAAGAAGTCAAGGAAGATTATTATGGTATATCAATGATGTTCATTTCATAAAGGCGATAAGGGATGGAAGGCCCAATATCTTTTCTGAAAAATGTAGGGTAATAGAAACCAAGGGAAATGTCACAGATGTATTGGGAGGTGATTCATGTGTTGAAATATAGGTAAACAAGTATCCAATTTCCATGAAAATATGGATAACTTGATGTTTGTAAATAGAGATCAATCTAAAGAACCATATATTGTTCTATGTCATAAATGAGGAGAATTTGGGAATTATCTAGGACAATGATCTTGCTGAAGGTTGACAATTGGGATAAGAATCAATAGTCTCTAGGATTGAGGGAACATGGAAAGTCTTATTCTATGATGGATCATGATGACTGAAGTACATGTAACCTCTACTATGGAGTAGTATATTCCATGTTGTATTTCATTTCATTCCCTATTAACACATATTTTATATGTTCAAATAATATTGAGTCACCACCTAGAATGATTTTATATCATTATGTAAAACTTATATGATTATGTATCACATGTTAAAGTTTGTGAAAATTTTCTTCTTGAAAATAATTTCATTCTCCATTTAGTTTAATTTTATCAAATTATAGGCATGGATTGGATTTCCCTATAAAAATCCAACATAAATTTCCATGAGAAGGAAATCACTCTTAGTATTATGAATCGACCCTTGATTCTATTCACGAGAAAGGATAATGATGAATCATATTTATCACCAAAATCTCAAGCATGGATGTTATTTAACTATGATTAAGAAAATCAATATCAAATGAATGAGTCTAAAGTGAGAATCATCCTTGAAGACATGCCCATTGTGAGGGAATACAATAATGTGTTTCTCAAGGAATTCTCTGGTCTTGCTCCTAGTTGAGAGGTTGAATTTTCAATTGATATTATACATGAGGAATTATCATTATCCGAGATTCGAAATAGAATGTATTTTTTGGAACATGAGGAGGTGAATAAACAACTATAAAAGAATTTTGATAAAGGGTTCATATGCCCAAGTTCTTCCCCATGGGGTGCAGTAGTACTCTTCATCAAGAATAAGGATGGGTCAGTGGATATTTTCATTGATTATTGTGATATCAACAAGATCAGGATAAATATAAAATATCATCTACCATGGAATGATGAGTTGTTTGATCAGCTACGTGGAGCACAATACTTCTTCAAGGTGTGTCTTTGGTGGGATATTATCAGGTAAGGGTGAATAAAGAATATATATCCATGACCACTTTTTCTATAAGGTACAAGAACTATGAGTTCATAGTGATTCCTCTCATACTAACTAATCCTATAGAAATAGTCATAGACTTGATTAATAGTGTATTTAGAGATTACCACAACAAATTTGAGGTATTGCTAATAGAGTTTATTCTAATATACTCTAAAATAAAGGAGTAGCATAAGGATCATTTGATCACACTACTAAAGACCCCATGATAGGAGAATATTTTTTCCATGTACAAAAATATGAGTTATATAATAAGGAATTATATTTCATGAGTCATGTCATCACAATAATTGGTATATCTATGTACCATCAAATGATATAAGAAATTTAATGGTTCTTGAGGATAATATATATGATAGATATCCATAGAACCCTTGATTATGCTGGGTATTATCACTTACTGATAGGAAATTTTCCATTGTTTTCATACCATATTACCAAAAAAATCATAAGAGAGTGATGTTTTTCTCGATTTAAAAATGTGAAGAATGCTTTACGGAGCTCAAAAATAGATTTATCACTACAAAAATTGTCACACTAACGATAAGTGTGGATCTCTTTGTGGTATAGAATAGTACTTAAATGAATTTACTAATTTTTGTACTAATGAATGATGATAATTTTATATAATATCCCTCATGTTAGTTGAAAATTATTGAGAAAAAATACCCCACACATGATCTGGAGTTCTCATATGTGGTTTTTTTATTAACAATCTGACAGCATTATCTATAATGGGAGAAGTGTGAAATGTATACTTATCATAAGAGCCAAAAATATATATTCACACAAAAATAGCTTAATATGTTCCAGTGAATATGGTAAGATCCCCTAACGTATTGTGACATCTCAATTCACATACATCCTAAGAAAGTTAATAATGTGGTGGATGCTCTATGTAGAAAGGATCCATCAATTGAATCATTTATGAGATTTGATACAGACCTGATCTTCTGATATTTGTAGAGGATTGACATGGTAATCATAAAGGAAGTAACGTCACCAATACATTCACAAATTATTTTTCAAATATTTTATTAGAAAATAAAATATTCACATAGAAAAAATTTGAGAATTTTGAAGAATGTGAAATCCATGTGAAGGGGAAAATCTGTAGAGTTTAAAAGTAATGAAGAAGAAATTGTGATATTAGGGTCAAGAATCTATGTACCATAAATTTCTGAGATAAAGAAGAAACTATTGGATAATGCACGTAGTTCAACTTTCTCCATAAACCCATGAATCATAAATATGTATTAAGATCTCTGTGAAGACTATTGGTTGGACAGTATAAAGAAGAAGATCGCTTAATATATATAAAAGATCTTGGTTTTCTTGAAAGTTACGGCTGAGAGGAAGAATTCTAAGGGGATAATGCAACCGTTACCCATAGCAACATGTAAATGGGATAAAATCACGATGGAAGTTTTCTCCGACCATCCAAAGAAATCATGGTGAAACAATACTAGATGGGTTGTTATGGATCTTCCTATAAAGACATCTCACACTCTTACAGTTCGAGAGAACATCTCCATAGATAAAATTTCACGGATATACATCATATAATTGTTAAGGATGCATGGAGTACCATAATTGATTGAATCTGGTCTAGATTCTAGATCTGCCACTAAGTTCTGTAAAATTAACCAACATTCTCTAAACACTTAGTTGAACTTCTATATAGCCTATCATCCTCAAACTGATGTCCAATTTGACTGAAAAATTCATACACAGTAATACATGTAACAAAAATATTCTAGAAACATAAAATGAGGATGAGACCAACATCTTATTTTGGTAGAGTTCTCTTACAACTATAGTTTCAACTCAAGAATTAAAATGGATCCATATGAATCCATTTATAAGAAGTGGAGTAGAAAAACTCTATTTTTGTATGATGTTTAGGAATGAAAACTGCTAGGTCTTGAAATAGTCACTGAAATTGTGGAAATGGTTAAGACCATTCAGTAACACATCAAAGATGCATAGAGTCAATAAATTAGTTATTCCAACAATAATTGACGAGGCTAAGAGTTTGATATTGGAGACACGACGTTCCCCATCATATCTCTATGGAATAAATTAATGATATTTTCGAAGAAGGGAAAGCTTAGTCCATGATTCATTGGGCCCTTTGAGAACCTTGATTGCATCATATTGGTGGACTACCGATAACCACACCCACTAAATTTATCTCATGTAAATGATGTATTTATTGTATACCATTTGATAAAATACATACCAAATCACTCACATGTACTCAATCCTAAGGTAATACCATTAGACAATAAAACTTCCTATTAGGAGCAGCCAGTGAAGATATTTGACAGTATAGAAAAAGTTCTATAAAATAATACAATGCACCTTTTGAAAGTGTTGTAGAGGAACCACATGTTTAAATAAGTAACTTGGGAACTAGGGAAGGTAATGAATTAGTGTTACCCTGAACTATTTTAGTGTAGGAAATGCAATTTTGTATGGGAAAAAAATTTAAGGGAGAAGATTGTAACAACCCAAACTATTGTAAGTAAAATTCTATTTTTTGTTTTATTTAAATGAATACTTATGTAATATGGTTTTGGAAAACACATGCACTCATTTTGTTTTATTTGGATTGAAGAGACTGTTGAGTATCATTACCATTGATAATATATCCATTTAACAATGATCACATGACTAGTATAAATACATGGTTTTATCAAATCCATCTGATACAGATAAAAGAAGTGATAGCCCTAACCTGTTGGATTATACCCTATAACGATAATTTATTGGAGCTACTGAGGGAGATATAATTTTTGGGCTTCATCCATGACCAAGACCATGATGATATCCAATAACTTAATCATCTGTGAAATCATTTATGGGAGAATATCAAGCTCTTTATGATCACATCCCAAATCATGTTCTTTGAACCGCCCCATGAAATTCTCACCATCGTGAACCTTACTCTTAGGGCATTGGATAGTGTGTTAAAGGGATATGTATCAGTACCATAGAAATATAAGTATGTAAATTATTTTTATAGAATTATGAATATAATTTTATCCTATTATTATTACTCAATAAATGATTTTTATAGTATATTTGGGTAATATTCAAATTAAATCAGAGAATTTATTTTGAGGAATTAATGTAATTTTTAAATAAATTATATTTTAATGAAATATTCTTGATAAATAATTTTTATTAAATAAAAATTATCATATAATCTTTATGAAGTCAAATGTTGTTTTTATAAAGGTTCGAAAACTTTTTTGTCAAATCAACCAAGTAGAACTCAAAAAATAATTATTAAAATTTTACAAGTTAAATTGAAAATATTTAGAAATTTATTTTTATAGAATAAATAGTATTTTTGTAGTCATATCATAGAATTTATCCAATGGTTAATTTTTCATAATTTTCATAGATAGTCTAATTTTCAGGTAAAAATGAATACCACTTATATATACATTGTGTATTATGACTTCATATTGACCCAAGAGTGATGTAATAAAGACTATAAATGTTAACCACAACCAGATCTATGTTTTCCTTACAAAAATAATGTTGTGTACATCTATAACTGTGCTAGATAATAGTTAGGATTCGTTACAGTATTCAAGATTCGTCATTACCCTATGAATTGTATTTATAATTTATAATGTTAGGATATATTTTTATATGTCCTTATTATTTTCCATTTAATTTATAAGTGATTATATATCCCATTCACTCTTTTTAACCCATTTTATGACTCTTTATGTGACGTCGTTATGTGGCCAGAATTTCACCACAATTTTCCATTCCAAAAAAATTGTGTAGTGAATACCGTACCCATTTCCTGTCAAGGGTGTTAACCATTAAACACTTATACTTATTTGATTGAGGACTTACATGTTTTATTTCACATTTATTGATCATGGAATAAAACATGACATTGAATGAACCCTTTTTTTACAATCTATATCTCATACTAAAGCATGATAATAAAATAACGTTTTTGGGTGAGCCCAAAATTTATAACCCTCTAATTCATTGGGTACTATTTAGTATCTTAATATGACATTTTGGGAAAAATAATGAACCTATTACTTTTTAGGACATTTTACCCCATGAGGTCTTGTTTTTTTAGCCTATGTTTATGATGTAGTGTTTTAAGTTGTTTCCACACTTCCCATGTAATGATTATCATGCTATATCATTCCTTGGTATTCGTATTCACTTACCCCCATAGATATTCCAATTGTATTACATTTATTACATTATTCCAAGTTTATTCCAATAATAAGCATTATATCTTGTCGTTTTCATATGTATTTTGCCAGGTTATCCCATACATTTTTAGGTTTGATGGATTATTTTGATCATGTGAAATATTTTTTCAATAAAGATATTGTATTTCCTCTTTGAAGTTACCATGAAATGTTCCTAATTCCAAAATATAATAGGCCTATAAATCATTTGGGTTGAATTATTTGGGTTCATTTGTATTAAATCATGTAATAATGTGTAATAAATAGTAGTGTTTTTATAACACCACCTTCATAGAGAAACCAACAGTGAATTTATACAATATAGAGAAGACCCATTGATGGGGAGTGGTACTATTGGTGAATATCAGATGGTTTTGTGGGAATCTTTATAAGATATTGTAGAGTCAATATAATTATAAGTGATCTCTGAATACTCTTTCGTTTATGTGAGTTATGCTTTCTAAATATAAAATCTATTAAGATGGGGAGGTTTTAGTGACCAACATATTTTATCGAGTCCTATATTTTTTTAAATTTTACATGAATTAGTCACTTAGTTAGTGGATAAAGAGATTATAATGGATTTATAGTAAATGGAATTATATTTTTATCACATAATTGTATTAAATATTTGATGTGTACCCTAGGGTATTGATTTGGTGATTTTTCAAGACGGTAGGATTTCCCAAAGATGTCTCTTATTAATGAAATATTAGTTATATTTTTTTAGTAAATGTTTTTACATGATTTATTTACATTCAATAGATAGTCTTCCTTCAAAAGAATTTGGTGGTGATTACATGGATATATTAAGGAAATTAAATAGGATTTTAATTCGTGGTTTTAAATGAAACTAAAATAAGATATAATGTTTGGTTATGTTTGGTATCGGTGAGATAAAAGACTGAGGAATTGAATTGTTGAGAGATTCATGAGGAACCATTGAAATTTCCTTACAGATCGTATGGTTATCTCAATTATCTCAATGAATAAAACTTTTGTTGCGGTGTTTCATATAACATTGAAATAAGGGATTATAAAGAATTGTATTCTACTAGTAGTTAGTGGATGTCATCGAAGGATTGTTGGATAGTGATCATCATAGAATCACGATAGGAACTAATAATAATTCACATCCATTATGAAAACTCTACAAAATTAGAATTATTTTTTAATTCATGGATTGTGGAATAAACATTATAATAATGATAAATCAAACACATGATGGTTAAGTGTTTCAACTATTAGATTATTAGCGTACATGATTTTATATTTTCTATCAAAAATTTGATGAAATATTTACTATCCATTAAATATTGATAAATTACATGTTTAAGTAATTATAAGATAAAATTATAAATTCATTGTATATAATTTATATATTAAATTGTGGTTTATGATTTATTAGATAATTAAATGATATGAAATTTATAATAAATATTATAGTTGGTATTGAATTTTATGAAGTTATATTTGGAAAAGTCCCCAATTGGAAAATTAGAGCACAATTTGATCAAAACCCACAGAAAATAATTTAATGGTGAAATGATAGAAATTTTGAATTTCAACATATCTTGAGACAACATAGCCTAGGGAAAATGCCTCTTTCTATAATAGTACATTCAAGTTATAGAGATAGATGTGGGAGGAATTATAATGGAGTTATATGGGTCATAAATCTTTTTCATGAGTTTGTACCATATTCTAGAGTTGGATTACATTATGTAGTGAATTATATGATGTGGTGTATTATTTTAAATGTCATTCCAACTTAAAATAGAGGACATTCCTAATCATCATGTAGCCACGTACCATTCAAATTTTTTCTAGTTTTCACTCAATATATGTGTGATACTTATAAAATTTAATAGAGGAGGCACACAGGTTGTTATGGTGATATACCCTAACTCCAAGTAGCCTCTAGAATTTAGTAATCAAAAATTATTTGAGGTCAAATTATAAATTATTGTTGATGTAGTGAGGACACATGTCTAATTTCTCACTAATATGTATTTTTCTAGGAATATATGTAGAATAGACTTATTAGTTTTCAGTTTATTTCATATAATCTCACTCGAGTGCTATAATTATATAAGGGAGTATTCATGTATGTTTTTAAACTATATAAACATTATGTTTCATGTATCTTTGTAATTTAGGTCAATTTTTTACCATTTGTTACAATTAAATTATCATTGATCTATTGAAATGATAATTAGGTTTTGGTGATGTGTTCAGAGAAAAAAGTGGATCTGAACAAATATGATATCATATATACGTCTTGTAATGGGAACCTCAGATATATTATAGTTTCAATACACCCTATAGTGTTAGTGATTGTGTCCACCATTTCAAATTTGTGGTATAATTCTCCTTAAGAAACATATTCATGGTGGATCCTAGGTCCCCCATATATAAAATTGTGTTTAGGTACACCCTAATTTTTAGGGAACATGCCTTGTGTTAATGGTGTATATTTTATCTCAATCAACATAAATATCCCCTTAAAATTTGTGGGTCTTCCATAGGGATCAACACTCTCTTAATTAATATAAATATTTTTCAATGAGGTGAGGGTCCAGCTTTCGAATTAAAGATCCTTAGTGTCATTTTTTCCTCTAAATAGGTTTTGTAGATGACTAGTCATTCTATTCACTCTTATTATTTCAAATCATCATACTTGGTATGATTATACTCACCATTGTTTTATAATTCTAATTGAACATATCGTGTATTATGAAAATGATTAGTGGATCAGTTGTGATTATAGATGATATGGCATGTAGATGTTTAAATATGTGTTTTATGGGAGAGGTTGAGGAATGAATTACTAGTTTGAGGTGAATTCAGGTCAAAATAACCAATAAATTCATAAAAGGGACTGAATTCACCAAATCCCCCACTTTCATCAATGGTTGTGCCCATAAAATTATTATTCATATAGAGGATTGACTCTATCCATTGTGTATTTTTAGTCCAGATTCATGGTGCGCTATTCACTGAAGTCATGATATGTTCGAATCATGGATGATAGCTTTCAGTTAAAAAAAATGTTTCATAGCACCTCTCCCATTTTATGAAACATTAGATGTTTCAAAAAAAACATGTATATTTAATAAAACCCAATCCCTTACCTTTTTTTCTCTCACAAAAACTTCTATATGTATTATATTCAATAGGACATGACCATTCATGTTCTGACAAAAGCTCTGAGTTCCTGGTAATCTAATGCTTTATGAGTGATCGAGAATATAGATCTTCTGAGTAATCTATTTTCATGAAACTTCCTCCAATGAGTTTTTGAGACCCTCAACCCATGGTGGATATTCCCTTCTATGATTTATATGGATTTCTAATATGAATAAATCCCTTAGAGTCTCTTGGGATTTCATGAAATCAATATCATTTATAAAACCAATCCCATGGGAATAAATAAATTACATTAATGAAGGGCCACCATATTTCATGAAACACACTCTTTTTTCTAGAATCTTGACCTCTACAAGACCCTAGTCCATTGTGACAATCCAAACATCTGTGAGTACCTACCCTTCATGAAACTCATCCCCCAGACCTCTCTATAGTTCATATTTTCATCATATCCTCTTTAATGATTATTTGTTGCCAAAGTTCCCTATGATCATGTAGGACTGGTTCAACCACACACTGAATGCATGTGCGATTAGTACCAAATACTATTGTGTATTACCACTTAGTTATAAGTGCATCATGGGACTCTATCCTACCTACCACTCCTTCTAATAGTTACTCTGATTCTTATTTCCTTATGTATAAGTAACCTAACATCAGGTCTCCAAATTTTCACTCCTCCTTATAAGTTCTAATTCCATACTCTACCCATAGGTACATGAGTTTTGGTCACAAAATCCTTATAGTTTTAATCTTCAAGGAAATATATGAACCTCTCATGGTAAGGATTCTATATGACGAATCTTTTTCCTTTATTGAGATGGTCACACTTAAGGACTGAGCCCAACTTTGTCTGAGATAAATGATGTAAAACATCCTAGAACCACATCCTCATCATATGACATTAAAATGCATGAAAATGTCCTCAAAGAATTACATAAAACATTATTATTAGTATGTGTTATGAACACAAGACTCCTTGAGTACGATTATAATTGGATGACACCATGTCCCACACTATGTGATGAAACTCCACTATATGGAAACTTCCACATGTAAGCCCCACACCACCCATCCCCACCATGATATAAGACACCTGCAATGGGAATATTATGTATCTAATCCCCACAACATCCCTCGTAGACTCTCATTTATGGATTGGAGAATCATTACTACATGACGTTAATCAATATAGATCGATCATGTAACAAAACTGTAACTGTATAATCAAACTATGGGGGTTTGAATACCTATCTATTAAATATAGTATGTAGGGCTCCTAATTGTGATACAATCTTGACACCATACCAGTGTGAAATTATCCATTTTGTGGTACACAATGCATCAACCTATTGAGAAATTGTCCCTCATGGGGGGTAACACTCCATCACCAAACTGTGAAATCATTCATCCTAGGTATACACATCACCATCTATCCCTATACGGCATTAATCCCACGACATGATATATCCCCACAATACCCAAAACATGTGATCATGTCCACAATATGTTAAACTCATTCCCTAATCTATAATCCCCACCATATGAAAAAAAACATGGGATTACTAAGGCAAAAAATCTTATAAAGACTTATGTCATTAGTTTCAATTGCCTCATGATCAACATGGGATGCCCTGGGTTACATGCCTAAGATGCCTCATAAAATAGATACCCTCCCAAAGTGGAATACTATCCCCATTCCCAAACTAACCAACATATAAACATGCCCAATGTGCTCAATTCTAATACCTTCCCTAATAGAAGGTTTCTACTTTATTGGGAGAGAATAAGCATTATAAACTAGTGTCCACCTCAAGATGGTGTTGAGAATCAGTTTCAGGAACATGACTTAATTCTATGAGGGGTACCCAAACTAGGTGATGAAATCCAAAGAGGAATCCATGGAATGGGGAACTAACATACCATCATCCCTTTTAGATAATATATCATTAGTGACTGATGAGTGTATTGAAATCTACCCACCTTTGGAATGTGGGAATGCAGTGAAATAGAGAGGGGCGCGTGCTACAAACCAGTTGGAGGGATAGTGTTGTAGCCCCGAAGAACTTGTTGAAAATAGAAATGGTGAACCCGATATAAAACTATTCTCCTTAAATGAGAGGACAAGTAGATTTTGGGGAACTGATGCGTTTACAAGTCACCAAATCATGATATTTAGTTCTAGGTGTATTAAATCCTTTTATTTATTACATGTTAATATATGATTTATTTCAAAATATTACAGTTAATAAAACATAGATGATCAATAATTCTAATGTATTGACAAATTAGGTATAACAAATAACATCATAAAACATGAAAAAAATATCTTCATTGGAATCTTCCTTAACAAGCTCTCACTTAAAACTATACAGGATAATTTTGGGGCATACTTAAGAAAGGTGTGTGCTATAAATACCAATATGATACTAAATGTTGAATGAAATGAATAGAGTAATAAATTTTAAAAGATAGGAAAATAAATGTGGAATAAAACTTGTTATAATAAAAAAATTTAATAATAAGACATGATATAACATGACAGAATAAAGGTAGTAAGGGAAATGTGGTAACAACTTAAAACAATGCATCATAAACATTGGTCCAGGGAAACTTACATCAAATCATGATGGATAAATTCACATAAAGTAATTAGGTTTTCTCTTTATCCAAACATAAAATATAATGATACTAAAAAATTTTTGAGTTAATTTTAGTGATATATAGTATTGGGCACACACATCACTTTCATTTCATCCTCCTGTTTAAGTGTGACACATAGATAAAAAACATTGGATCACTTATCATTAATTTTTCTTCCACTATCAAGTAGTGTGGAATAAATACATATAATTCCCCAAACAATATGTATATGTTCATATAGTTTAACTCCCTTGAGTTGATATTTTTATGAAATTCAAAAGAAAATTCTTTTGGCATGGAAAATCGGGGTGAAATTTCGGAAGCATAATGACATCACTTCATGATTTATAAAATGGATTGATGAGGAGTATATAGATATATAATAATTTTTAAATAAAGCATAACGTAATAAGGATATGGGAAAACATGACCCAATTATATTAATAGGAAATATAAGTAATAAGATAATGAAGAAACATGAATGAATATGAGAAGGAAAAGAACCCTTACTTGATTTTGTGACACCAAAATCTTGGTAGGAGCTTCTTGAGAGCTTGAGAGAACCTTAAGAGGACTCTATATAAAATAGGGAAGAGTAAGGATGTGTTTTAAGGATTTATGTGATTAGAAATAGGGACATGGGTTCGTTTATATAGGAAATGAGTTGGAATTTCTTTATTATTTCTCAAACATATGTTTTGGACTATTTATAATTATATAACTAAAAAAATATCCCCATGGTGTTTGAAAATGGTTTCAACCAAATGGTAGTAGTTTTAATTATTTTATGTGTTAAATTTATGCAATTTATAAAATAATATCTTTTGATATTGAATTCAGTCATACTCGTAAAAATTGATTTTAAAACCATAAAATATACGAATAGTTTTGGAGGATTCATAATGGATTTATAAAATTAATAAAATAAAAATGAAATACCATTAATTTAAAAATAAAAAAATATAATTGGTATTGGATACCATTTATAGTTTTTATTAAATAACTTTTGGGTCATTATAATGTCATAATACACACTATATATTTATATGATATATATTTTTTACCTAAAAATTAGAATGTCTTGGAAAATTTTGAAAAGAAAACCATTTTATAATTTTGAAATTATTATATCAAAATATAATATACATTTTATCAAAATAATTTTCTAAATATGTGTATTTTTAATTTTAAATAATAATCCACATTTATTGAGAAATGTTGGGTTTTTTGATAGTTATAGTTTTTGAACGTTTATAAAATTTAAAATTGACTTCATAAAAAATATATGATAATTTATATTTGATAATAATTATTTAATAATAATTTTTTTTGAAATATTATTAATTTAAAAATCTATTAGTTCATCAAAATAAATATTTTAATAAATATTTAATATCAATTAAAAATTCATTTTTTGTTCTATTATATAAAAATAAAAACCATAGATAACGTAACAAAAAAAAGAAAATATTTAAATTATTATATTGAAAATAAAATATACTCATTCATATTCATATTATTATTTTAATAATACATATCCCATTAACACACTAATAGACTCCCTAAGGGTAAGTTGTGTGATGATGACACCTTCATGGGGTGGTTCAGCGTACAATGTTTTGGTTGTGATCTTAAAGAACATGAACTTGTTCTGTAAGTGGTTTCAGTCATGATTATGTTGTTGGATATCAGTTGGTTCTTGGTCAAAAAAAATCCTAGTCCTTTTATCTCCCTTAAAATCTCTAATAAATGGTCTTCATAGGGTATAATTTTACTAGTTGAGGCCATCACTTCTTTTTTTTTTGTCAATTGGATTTATTAAAATCCTATATTTATAATAATCATATGAACACTTTTAAAAGGTTATATTATTAGTGGTAATGATGATTAATAGTCTTTCAGATCTGATATGATATAATAAAACCAAATAACACTACAAAATAATTAGTTTTTTCCAACAAGGGTATATATTGTTGGTAAAAGTGTATTTTCTAATTGTAAAACGTTTTACCAACAAAAATTTTCCTGTCACTAAACTTTTGGTAAAAACATTGTCACTAAAAGTTATTGTGATAGATGAAATAGTTATGTTGAAATTATAATAATACCAATAGATAATATATACGTTGGTCAATGTGTTTAGCAACGGATTCATATGACAAATATTTCTGTTGGTAATAATATTACCAACATATAATATCTTTTTATAAATTGCAATTAAATAAAAATTATAAAATTGTATTGCTAGTAAAATTACATATTATATTTATCAATTTATCATATATAATACAACTACTTTAAATATCAAACCAAAGACAATTTTCACACATGTTAAAACCTAGAAAAATATTAATCATATTAAAAATTAAATTTAATAAAAAATGAATCAATGCATAGTTTAAGTTTATTGATACCTAGAAAACCATAAAAAAAATACAAAAACACGAGATCCATCTATGTAGTTGTCGACGCCACACCCCCACCACCCATGTCATCTCTTGACTGCAATCCTCCGACACCCATCATGGAAGAAAAATAGTTAATTTTGTGAAAAGATATTTCATCACACTCTAAGTAGACCATTGGAAGAAAAAAACCAAGTCGACTCCATTCCCATTGAGAAACCTCAAGACATTGTTCTATCACGCCCTTCAACTCTGAGATCTACACCACACACAATCAAAAAACATAGTACACATAAGTGAAAAATCTCTGTAGGAATTGAAAGAAAAAAATAAACTATAAAAAAATGACCAACATAGAAAGAGAATTTTTCATTCATTATCCATGTTGGAATCTCAAAAAATCAAGACATCTCCAGTACCAGTGAGGAATCTCAAGTCATTTCTATACCACACCCTTTAGAGATATACACCACACAACCAAAGAGCACAACCACAAATAAATGAAAATATAAAAATGAATTGAAACCAAAATATAATTAAATGAAAATATAAAAAATTAGTCAATATAGAATGGGAATTTTTGCATTCATTATCTATGTTTATATCTCAACAAATCGTGTCACTTATGGTAATAGGGAGTAACCTTAAGTTGCTACTATGCCACACCCTTCAGCACCAAGATCCATAGCACACACAACCAAAGAAAATACCCACAAATATATGAAAAATATTTGCATAAATTGAAACTAACTTAGAAATAAATGATAGAATAAAAAATAAGATAAGTTGAATGATATAATAAACATGAAAACATTATAGAACGTTTTCAGTTTCCTAATTGAAAGTGTTTTTCAAGCTAGTGGATACACAGAATGGGAATGGAAAAGTGATTTAGAAATAAATATAGTCTATCTTGTTGATCTTTATTTTATTCATGTTTAAATCTATACTAGGTTGATTTAGATGTCCTTTGAATCTCAAGGTTCTAGATGTGACATAAATCAAAACAAAACCAAAAATATGAACAAACATGAATAAAACCTCAACACCCAAAGAAAAAAATGAATAAATGAAAAAAAATACATGACATATAGATCCAAAATAACTATTTAGCTGCCCATTTTCTATGGTTTAGAGGATATTAATTTCCTATTATATCCATAAAATTCTTAACCCATGTTACTCTCCACATGCTGACCTACCAAAAAACAATAGAAAAATAATTGGACAATAATAGAAATCATGGAAACCAAAACAAAATAGTCAACGTATCATATGATTATGTTTCCTTTAAGATTTAAACCATGAGAAGAGTCCCATATATAAATATAAGAAATATCAACTCTTTCCATTAAAAATTTTGCAATATGGGAACCTAGGGAAAGAAATGGGGATGAGTTAGTACCAATGAAATAAGATAAAAAAAAATGTGACATCATATGGACCTCATCACAATAATCGTACTATCATGTGATTGGTGAGAAAGAATAAGTATATTCATCTACACAATTTTTCAACATATTTAAATGGTAAAAAAAATTCTAAAATGATAAACATATTTGGATCTTTATCTCTTGATACTTAAAACTAAAAATCATAGATATCATAGTAATCACAACATGAAAAAAGATTTCCATCCAGTCACCACCTGGATTTTTAGTGAAAAATAATAATTTTTAGAAAAGAGAATGATTAAAATTTAAGTTAAAAAAATATTTTCAAAAAGGTATAAAAACAAGCATGTAATGTCACAATATCTATAAAAAAATTCATCAAAGTAGTAACAGTAACTAGAAAAAAAATATCAATTACTTTCATCATGCCACATCACTTTGAAATCAATATTCAAGCATTTATTTCACCCAAGAAGCTCATATATATTTTAATAGGTCAAATGAGATACATGGTTACATAAATTTTAACATACCTTGATGTAGAAGCTTTAGAAATTTCTGTTCAGCCGAAAAAACTTCCATACTTTTCTTATTAAGAATGATCCTTGGCTGGAAAATTTTATCTCATTAAGATTCTTTTGAGACTTAAAATCTAATCTGGTTCCTATTCCAAAAGTAATATAGCTTATCGCTCTAAAGAAATGTATTTCTAAATAAATGACTAGTATGTACAACCTTTTCATTATACACATGTGAGGATAAATAGTTAAATTCCTAGAATTCTTAAGCACAAGAAGATATTTCAAATTACTATATTGAAAAGAAAAGGGCACATTGAAAAGGTAGTGAAAGTTCATATCTCCAAAAAAAATGTAGACAGATTTTTCTTTGAAGACAGATGGCATGAATTTTCAAATAAAAAAGAAAGATAACATGTCATGCACTATTTTCAAATAAAAAATAACAGTATCTTCAAACAACTTCAAATGTCTCAATTAATTCGATACAGTATAATGGTGATAAAACTAGATATGAGAACCAATTGAGTATAAATTTTCAACAAAATTCATTGAAGCAATAATTAACACCTATCAGTTATATTCACATTCAACAGGCCAAACTGTTTATAACAAATTAGTAAACACATGATCATAGTTGAAAATTTTAATAAATTTCAATTATAACAGAACAAGATTCTATGTCACTAATTTAAGCATGCAAGTAGATTCATTTTATCATAAAAAAGAGGAGAAATAACCAAAAACAATTGTACCCCTCCCCCACACTTATTTCGGATTGTAAATATAATTTGAACACTTAAAAAATTAGAGTGGAAGGATAAAACCTATAATTCCCTTATTGTGGTACTTGAGATTGTTGTCACACTATGGATTACACTGCCTTCATAAATTAAAAAATAAAATCATTACAAAATTGAGAAATAGAAAAATAGAAAAGAAAACCTGACTTTTATTCTAGGTGATCAGTAGCACGTTTTAAATTTTAAAGGAATTCCCAGTTGATATTTCTCAGTTACTCAGATTTTTATTTATTTTCTTTATCATTAATAGCACCAATACTCAAATTTCTAGTCAAACCTGGGATTTCTAGTATTGCCTCAATAGGTGTAGATTCATCTCTCCCATCACCCTCTAGAATCAATCAATGCTCCAGTGACTCTTCTATACAAGATATTTAAAAACTAGCACAATTTCTAATTTAGCATGATTCGTGTCTTTCAATCCTTCAGTTTTAGTATCAATGTGTTGATCTTGAAATTATAGATTTCTATCCATGGGCTTGTCAAATTCAAAAATTGGCACCTCCAACTCTTCTTCAACTTCTATAGAGTCTTCTTCAATAGCCTATTGTAAAGCTTCCCTTCTCTTTTGATCCTCTTGAACCGAGATGGCTATATAGAAAAATTTAATCAATAACCAATTAGTGATTAACTCTTCTTCGGTGGTTGCCTTTGTAATTTGTGATTGCATATAACCATACTAATCCAAAAAAAGATTCATTTCAAGACTGATTTGAAATGAAAAACATGATTGAAACTAGACCATAATCCATTGGTAGTTCAGTCTAGGTATGACAGAACAACACCTAAAATGAGGAAGAAGTAAAATAATTCATCTTAGAACAAAATAATCCAATAATGAAGTTAAGTATATCTTATAAGACAATATTAGAATTTCCTATATAGAATTTAAATAGAAAACATGTTTGATCTCACACATTAATGTGTTACACACCACATATTTAAATGATGGAATGATAGAATTCTTAATTGAATCAATAGATGAAGACTCCCCTATAAAAGTATTGAATCCCTCAAATCTCCCTAAACTCTTTTGGAGTTAGCTCAGGAGCTCCTGCTAAGTTCACCCATTAGAAATCTTGGCCCTGTTCTCTCTTGATAATTCTTGAAGCCTTACTTTTCTCTTCTCATCAACTCAATTTAATAATCACTCTCTAGAAACTCTTTCAACCATATGATTAAATGTTTAAACCAATAAACTAAACAAATCCAACCACCTTCCACGTTAGCAACTTAGAGACCCTTCCGCAAATTCTTCCCGAGCTTTACTAGCCAATTTCTCTCCAACTAAGTCAGTTCCATTTTGGGTTAATATAACTCAAAAACTACTTAAACGAGCAATAAAACATTGAACCATTATCTCATTTGGACTTATTTAATCTCTACACATCCAAATGGCATCCAAACTACTGAAAAATAATATCTGCAATGACTTCCTCAATATAGATAAAGAGAACCAACTTCATTAGTGAAAAATCTGCACAAACTTAAGCAGTTAACATACCTAGACAACAAGACTGGACTAAAATTGTTCAATAAGGTTGTCTTAAAATAGTAGTGAAAACAATAAGGCGAAGACCATCCTAGGAATAAAAATTTTAAATTTTTTAGGAATAATTGAATAATGGCGCTTCAAAGTCTGGATACATATTCCTCCATACAGCGAGCTTTTGAGTAGTAGAAACAAAGAGCAAATGGCTTCAAAATTCAGACCGAAAACCATATTAATTCAAACAAAAGTACAAGTACTATCATTTTTCTATTAAAACAGTGTTTTCTAGTAGAAAATAATGAAACTAAAATATACCTTTAAATGATACATTCCAATAAATGGTCATAGATTTCCATAAGTTGTCAAAAAACCCCTCTCTATGGATAAAATGTCCAAAAGAATAACTAAATCCCCTGTAAGAAAGCCTTTTAAATGCTATTTTTTATCCAAGAATTGCATGACTTATACTGACCAATCTATATTGTTGGTATGTAATGGGTCGTGAAAAATGTGGAATAAAGTATAAAAATAGACAATATATTAAATTATCTATCCATCCAGCTATATTTTTAGCTCGGGATGGATAGTATAAATGAAACATGGCCTCAATAATAATCTAAAAAAGAAGGAAGTCCTAATATAAAATTAGGTTAAGAGTAAATGGGAGAAATTTGAGAGGAATAAGAAACCATAAACATGTTTCCAATAGCCTTAATAGTGTTAAATAACATGAGAAAAACATGACATTTAGAAGCAGAATAATGAAATAAAAACAATAAGAAATACTCATTTCAGTCACCAGCACATGCCTTATCCCAATTCTCCAAAAATTTACATTTCTCTTCATCACCATCCATTGCTATATGATTTTTAGGATCCATATCATCCCTCACCGAAGGGGTTGAAGAAAACACGAAAGCCTCAGAGTCCAGAGCATTCCAGCGATTTTCCAAAATAGTACCAATTGTCATAGAAGCCTCTGAGGTAGTGGACCACTCATCATTACCCCATAAACACCTAGTCCAACCAGGTTCCTACATAAGATCCTACCTATAGTATTTATAACTAGATCCAAAAGAATCTTTTGATTTCATAGCCATCGCCCCATCATTTTGAACCATGATGCACACCCAATGATATACAGACCTATTATCCAGCCAGCACATAGAGGTGGCTGCGTGAGAATGGTCTCCAAACATAGCCAATGCATTCTTGTCATTCAACAACACTAGTTCACATTCCCCACCAAACCTCAACACCAATGCCCCCACATCTGAATCCCCTGGAAGACATGGAAGGGAAACAACTAGCCTCAGATCGGTGTCCATAAGAGGATAAAAGGGAAGAGGATTTGACAAATTGGATAAGATAGAACCTCTGGTTACAAAGACGCATCCTAGGGACTTGGAATTTGAGATTACAGGAACTATGATGAAATGCTATAGTTCCCACCCAATATGATTCACCGATAACTTCCACATCCCGGCTATTAGACTCGCTGCATCACGATTTTCTTTCAACATCGGGCAGAAAACATGGACCTGGAGTCTAGTGCTCGAGCCTCTATTCTTTACCATGACCAAAAACATACACCTTTCTTCCACCAAAAAAAATCCATTTTGGCTCTTTTTTCAATGCACAACAAGGAACCCCGCACATAAGAGAATGTATATGGAAAATTAATAGAGTTTATGCTATTATGAAAAGAACAAAGAGGCTCTTTACTTCAGAATCAATTACATTAGTTTCATTACCAAAATTGGTTTCAAGAAAATGTAATTCTAGACAGATTGCAAATATTGACTCACGTAAAAGCACAAGTATTCATGTGTTTGTCACACAGAGACAAGTTTTTCACTTCGATGTGGATAAGTGCGGCGAACATGTTTTACTTATTGACAAGTTTTGTTGATTTGTGATTCTTTAAATGGCCTTATCTCATGCTAATCTATCCAATGATTTTAGAGCTTTGAACATGTCTTTAAGGTGTTTTTAACATAATGATGGAATTGATTTCCAAATTACTTAGAAATATCTCTCCCAGGTTTCTACATTGTGTTTAGTAACATCCAATACTATGACTTGTATTTGAATTAAAAAAATTAATGAGCACAAGTAGTAAGGCCTTAGTTAGATAACTGGATTACCTCTAGATAATATGCAATTAGAATCATTAAATCACCAAAAACAAAAACAAATACAAGAAAACTCATTTCATCATAAGTCCATGGAAACCCAAAATGAAATTCATTTCAAACACTAGATACCTGTGATTTCAAGTGATTAAAACATGAAGAGGACAAATACATACCCGATAAGAGGCTCAAACATCGACCGATTGAATGAGAACTGGGTTTATATATGTTCTCCTCCCAAAACCAAATCTATATAGTCAAAAGTGGAAGAAAAATCAATTGAACATTAGTAGATGGGGGCTATAGTCAATGGTGAATAACAGAGGGTGTGGGCTTCAGTGTGCATGTGAGTGATGGCGATGAACACGGTGTGTGTGTGTGTAGGCAGAGATCACCAGTGTGGAGGCAATAGGCGAAAAAGATGTTGGAAGAGGGGGGCATGGGGAGACAGAGGTGAGGTGTGCGGGATAATTTGTTGTTTTTTTTATTTTATTTTTTTCTTTCAATTATTATCATTATTTATTTATTTATTTATTTATTTAAATGATCAATAAATCTAATGATAAGGTTGGTTTTTATTTTTTTAGTATTCATTTTTTTTAAGTTCATTTTTTAGAATTCATATTTCCCATGATTTTTTTGAAAATGGTGGCATATTTTTTGTGTTCAAATTAATATTCTGTCTTATTAAAAAAATTTATTTTTTAATAACAATATAATTTTTTAGTAAATGTATTAATGATAATTAAAAATAAATATTGTTAGATAATTTTTTATAGTGAATAAATTATAGTAATAGATTTATATGATGACAAAAAAACATTGGTAAAAATAATTAATAATAATAAATACATTTGTTGGAAACAAAAACTATTTGTATTACCTCTTAATAACAGTAGATGCATCTATTGATAAAAACAAATGTTGATACCTAAATTTAATGCTAACAAAAGTTAGTATCTATTTGAATTATTCATTTATACCAACACATATATTATTTTTCACTGAGTTTCTTTTGGTACAAGTCATTTTTTTGGAGTGTAAGTTCATGTGTTTTCTATAAACATATTACATAATAAGACATTTAATTATAGTATAAGTGTAAATTTATTTATAAATGTCTGGGTTGAAAAAATATTCCCCCTTCAAAAAATTCTCCCAAATGTTTTTTTCATTTCCCACAGTAATATATATTAGGTTAATTCTATTTTATAACCACATCTAGTTCCCTCATTGCTTCTTAAAACATGTGGTTTCTCCAAACAACATTCACCAGGTGTAGTGCCTTATTTTGAAGAATTGTATTTCTATAATCTAAGATTTTTACAAACTACTCATCATAGGAAAGATCATTCAAAAATGGTAGTGCATCTCAATTGAGTGTATGTGAGGGGATTGGTATGAACATCCACAAAATAGATAGATGTAATACATCATGTACTTAATAATGGTTAGGTGGGAATGCTTGTTGATAAGCCACCGCTCTAATTTGATCAAGAATCCCACAGAAATGAATGTATCTTAGAATAAGATTTACCTTCTTTCTAAATATCAATACATTATTACATGGATATATATGGAGGAAAACCATATCTCCAACATCAAACTCTAGGTATCATCTATGATAGTCATCATTGCTCTTCGGTCGACTCTGAGCATCCATAATGTGCTACTGAATGGTATTAATATTTTCCTGGATTTCCTCGACCATTTAAGGACCTAGAAGATTCTTTCCCAAACATTATTACAACATAAACATGTTCTGTATTTCTTCCTATAAAAGGATTTATAGTGATCCATTTGGATCCATGAGTGGAAACTATTATTGTATGAGAACGTGACTAGAGGAAGATGTTGATCCCATCACACTTCGAAGCTTACTGAGTAAACTCCTAATACAACCTTGAGACTCTAGAATGTTTTCTCAGATTAATGACTAATTTGAGGGTGAAAACATGTTTTGAAAATCAAATCAATATTTAGATAATGATGGAGACACTTCCTGAACATGGATGTAAATATTGGAACTTTATTATATATAATTTATAGTGGTGTTCAATGAAGCCTCTCCACTTCTCTATTGTTCATCCTTGTATGTTGATCGAGTGATAATTTATATCGAATTGTAATGAATTGTGCAGTCCTTGTAAGATGGTCCACCAAAAATCAGAAAGCTTTATTTCCTACTTATGTCTTCATCAGACTAAGGACAAAGTTCGTGGATATGTTTTCCCATTTCTATATAGGTTTGTGTTATGGCTATATCATCTCCTTGTATTTTTTCTTTTCTGTATTAACATGATATTATACAAGAAATATTGTTGTATTTTCTACAATCACCCTCATCATATTGTCCCAAAAATAGTTCACTTGGATATCTCGATATATATATGTGCTTCCTAGATGGATGGATAAGGTCAAGCTATGTGGATCATACAACAACTCTTTCAATAAATCTGGATATGATGTTACACATAATTGTGACCCAAATATTACAAAACATTCTTCATTTCTATTAAACTATGAGGATTCCCATTTTCTTATGTATATTCCAATTTCTCTTGAATTCCAACATCATCTCTTTTATCAACAGTTTATATCTTAAGAAGGGACATTTGAGAAATAATTTGTAAAATGATTGATGATTTTCATTCCATTATAATCCCCATGTCCATCCTTTACAAATCTATGGAGATAGGAGACCTATCAATTATCATCAATGATATACTTATATGATATTTTCTAAATAGAGTGTTTTCTACTTTATTGGATTTTCTAGGATGATAGTTAATTGAGCATTCATAATCCTTGATCATATCTAACCATTTTCATTGGTTCATATTCATCTCTTTATGTGTGAATATATTTTTGAGGCTTTTTTGATCTGTATATATTTCACACATCTCCCCAATGAGATAATGACTCCATATTTTTAAGGAATAGATACTTGTTTCAAACTAATAATCATGGATTTGGTAGTTCTGTTCATGAAATTTCGACATCCATTAAGAATATTGTATCACTTTGTTAGTTTTCATGATCACACGTCTGAGTCCCTTCATCAAATCATCACTGAATACCATGAACTGTTCTCCACTTGTGGGTAGTGTGAGTATATGGGTAGTGATAAGCCTCATTTCCAACTCCTTAATGCCCTTTTTACATTCATTATTCCATTTAAACATAACTCCTTTCGGATTTTTCTTAGTTAGAGTGTATTCAAATCTCTATAAATTTCTCACAAATCTACCATAGTACCTAAACTATTTCATGGAAACTATAGATATCTATCATAGATGTTAGCATCATCCTTCAATAAATTGATTTTTACATTGAATTTTACATTGATATCTTATTTTTTATGATGGTATACCCCATGTATGAAACTTCATTAATTTAGAAATCACATTTTTTTTATACTTTTCATAAGGCTTATCCTTTTATAGGGTCTTTAGAACTGTTCTAAGATGCTCCTCATGATCCTCCTTACTTTTAGAGTATATTATAATATAATCATAAATATTAACACAAATTTGTAAAGGTAATATCATAAGACTCCATTTATCAAGAATATAGAAATTTTTGGAGAATTAGTTATTCTAAGTGGAATTAATATGAACACATAGTGCGCGTACCTTTCACAAAAAGCTTATTTGGGGATGTAGTCCATCTTCACCATAATTTCGTAATATCCCACCAATATATCCACCTTGTATAAGTATTGTTCTCTATATAGATAATTGAACCGTTCCTCAATCCATGGTACATGATACAATTTATTTGTCTTGATCTCATTGAGTTCAAAAATAATCAATTCTAAGGTGCACAGATTTATCCTTCTTCTCGATGAAGTGCACTTATGCACCACAAGGTGTAGCAGATGGGCGTATGAACCATTTATCTAGATTACACTATAGTTGTTTCTTCATCACCTTAATTTCCACAAAAACCATTTTATATGGTGTCTTGGATAATGGAAACACCCTAGGTATATGATCGACTGAAATTTCAAGCTCTCGATTGGGAGGAAGATCGAGAAATTTTTTAGGAAACACATCATCATATTCCCCCACAATGGGAATTCTTTTAAGGATGATAATTTCATTAAAATTAATCATTTTATCTATATAACATTTCTTATAGGGAAAAATTTTTTATGAATGAGATTTTTGTACTAAATAAGATTCATCCTCCTCTTTTCACTTGTACAAGATCGGGGGTCGATTCATGATACGAAGATTAATTTCTTTCTTAGGGAAATTAATGTTGGCTCCATATAGGGAATACCAATCCATAACTATAATTGGATACAATTCTACTGAGGGAAGTATGAGAAATATTGATTAAAAATTAAACCAATAATTTTTGACAGGGGGGAGTAATATACTTTGGATTGAATAATTTCCCCATTTGTCATTTTCACTGAAAACTCTACTTATATTCTTTGTGGTGGTGATTGAATAGTAATAATAATAATTTATGATATAATGGAATGTGAAGAACCATAATAAAAAAGTATGTTTTCTATTCATGAATAAATAAATAGAAAACCTATCACCACTTCACTATCGGGGTCCACCTTAGTAGATGTGATGGAGAAAGCTCGCCCTTATTTCCTTGGAGGTTGTTGGTTGTCTCCGAACAACCTTGGTTTAGTCCATTGATCTTAACAGTTCGTGGGTTCCTTATATTTGAATCAATAAAAAATGCATTGAGGGGTACCTGAATAATTCCTTGTCTCTATTGCATTGGTGGATTTCTCCTATCGAAAATCACTTGCAAGGATCCCATCCCTCTCAAACAAAAATAATTTCATCATCCCCCTTATGCAATATCACAGGTTCTTTTTCCACAACATTAAAAAGTGGGAGGTTAAAACTTCTTTGCACCATTTTATTTCTGCTTTGTGCCTCCAGAATTAAACTCCACTTTCAGTTATTATAATGATGATAAACTTGAAATTATCTAATAAACATCTTAACATTTAAAGAACATTAAAAAATTAATCATATCTATCAATGTCTTGGAAATCCCGGGCTTTTCATATACTAGGTTTTATCCTGCCAATGAAGCAGTCAAGCATGCATTTCTGGATAATGAAAATGTTAGAGGAATATAGTAAATGTCTTTTGAAGTTTTTCTCATAATTTCTGGTAGATTCATTATCTTTTTAACAATAATAAAGTAAATCCATTTTCTATTTTATGTAATAAAGTACAAGGAAAAAAATTATTAGAAAACATTTTTTAGTATTCCATCAACCCTATAGCTTCTACCTCTTCTTTAGTATTCTTATTCATGATCAAAGTCCACACTAATAAAATTCACCCTCTATATAATAAATATCAAGTATATCATTATATTTATCAGAAAATTTAATGAAGTAGAAGATATTCTCAGTAGAGTTGATCCATTCTTCCATGATTAGGGGATCAGACGATCCATTGAAAGTTAGGGGCCTTTTCCGCATAATGATCTCAATTGAATCTTGTTCTTTATTAGAGGGATTTTAGTGCTCCCCCTAGTCTAGGATTCTATTCAAAACCTGAGACAAATAATAGAGTACCATAACAATTTTTTATTCTTACTATCATCATGTTGGATATCTCATTGGTTCAATCATCACATTTCCCATCACATTAATTGTTTAACTGATTCATCATATTTCCAGCCACTGGCTGTAATAAAAGTAAAATTAGGGATGATTGTTTTTAAACCATTGAACACATAAATGGGAATCCCATGATATTAAATAGATAACTTATGAATTAAATTTATTTATTTAACTTTTTAATTTATAGTCATCAATCTATGTTATCCATGATCAATTTCCTAAAAAATATTCTTAAGGGTATTTTTTCCCTTAATAATGGTTCAAATTGAGCATATTAATTTTCAAAAGCTTATCCCCCATGAGTGTAAAACTGGGTCTGTAACAAGGGCTATTGTCATGTACAAGTTATTGGTTGTGTCTAGATCAATGTGGTGTTTTTATGTTTTACCCCTAAGTAAATCTATTCCAGATCCACTTCCACTTGTAGTATCCAAACATGGATTTACTTTCTTGAAAAACCTCTAACTCTATTCTTACCGAAATTTACGGATTTTTTCTTTCACATATTCTTATCCCTATGTCTTTCTCTTGAATTTTTAAATCCTAATCCCAAAAATAACAAAACATTTCCACTGATACCAACTATATCAACCCTTCTCTTTATTAAACATTAAGACATGATTTATTTCACAAGATTTCATGTAATACAACCCATAATATCAAGTGGTATAGTGTATTTGGGAATTAGGTAAATCACATAAAAACATAAAATAGGAAAAAAGTCTTCTTTATTAAAATCATTCCTCAAATTCTCACACTTAAAACAAAATGGGATAACTTGGGGACATACATACGATATGGGTGAGCTGTAAACCCAATAGGGGAATAAACATGTAATAACATAAAGTGTCTAATAAATGTTAAACCATAGTATTATAAATTGGTCATAAAAGGGATGATATTCATAAACATGAATAAAAATACATGATATAGCAGGATAACATAAAGGAAACATGGGAAATGTGGAAACAACTAAAAACACTATATCATTATCATTGGTCAAGGATAACTACCAAGAAATAATGGTGGACAATGTACCATAAAGAAATATAGTTTACTCCATATCCCAATATGATGTCTCATGTGGAAAATCAATAACCAATTCATTGTATATTCATATAATTCTAGGTGCACCTATCACATTCATTTTATTCTCAAGCTTATGTTTCTCGCATATATCATAAAACATGGTTTCATTTTTCATTAATTTTTTTTCCAAGATCAACTAGTGTGTAATAAATAAATTTAAGTACCCAATAAAAAAGTATAAGTTAATAAAGATGTAAACCCTTGATTCAAAATTGGTATGGTATTCACTACACAATTGTTTTGGCAAGGAAAATCACAATGAAATTTCAACAACAAAACAACATCACATAAAGATTCATAAAATGGGGAGATGATAGGGAAAAAGGTTTATTAAAATTTGGACATAAAATAAACAGTAATAGGTACATTTAATAACATTTCCCTACAATAGTGATTGGAAATTTAATTCATATGATAATGAAGAAACATTAATAATGATGAGAAGGAAAAGATCCCTTACTTGAGTGTGTGATTCCAAATGCTTTGGATGAGATTCTAGAGGGCATGACGACACCTTGGGAGAAATATAGATATGTAAGGGAAGATTAAGGATATCATATATGGTTTTTTAGTGAATATAAATGTGATTTTTGGTGGTTTATATAGGAAATGAGTGGGGGTTTATTTATTATTTCTCAAACATAGGTTTTGGACACTATATAATAAAATAACTAAAACTAAAAACCGTCATAATTTATTCCCATATTTTCTACCCATTGAAAGTGTGTTTCATTATATTATGAGGTAAAGTGGAGAAATTATTATAATAATACCCTTTATGATGTGGAAGTGAGTCATACTCTTAATGAAATGATTTTAAAACCATTAAATTTATAACCGTTGTGGAGGATTCATAAAATAATTCTAAATTTAATAAAAAACCCATAAATTTACATTATATTAAATTTAAAACATATATTTAGTCTTGGTTATAGTGTATAGTATTGATTATATAAATTTTGGATCATTATTTCAACAGAATATATATCGTATATTTATATGATATTTAATTTTTACCCAAAAATTAGACTCTCTAATAAAATTATGAAAAATTCACCATTGAATAATTTCAATATTATGTTTCCAAAATTAATATTAAATTTATATAAATATTTTTTTTTTAAAATATATTTTCTATATTAAAATAATAATTGATATTTATAGATTAATGTTGTGTTTTATAATCATTACAGTTAATGAACCATTATAAAACATTAATATGATGTCATAAAAATTATATGATCATTTATACATAAAAATTATTTAATTATAATATTTTATTAAAATATTACTTATTTAAAAAATTATTTAATTCATCAAAATAAATGACTTAATTGAAATTGAATACCAATGAAAATTTCATTTGTGTTTTTTTGTATAAAAATAAAATTCATTTGTAAATTAACGATAAGAAGAAAATATGAACATTATTATATTTAAAATATAAATATAAATATTACATATTCATATTGATATTGATATGGTGCTGATACATATCCCCTTAAAACACTGAAATACACCCTAAGGGTAAGAAGTGTGATGATGAGACTTTAATGGGGTGGTTCAGCGTATAAGGATTGGGATGTTATCTCGAGGATATTAAAATTCTCCCATTAATAGTTTGGATCATACATAAGTTTTGGATCTCAATTTTTTCTTGGTCAAGGAAAAATCCCAGTGTTATTATATCCCTCAGAAGCTTCGATACATTGTCATCGTAGCATATGATCCTACTGGTTGAGGCCATCACTTCATTTTATTTTCGGTAATTGGATTTATTGAAACACTATATTTATAATAATCATATGACCAAAGTTCAATGGCTATATTATCTACGGTAATGATCATTAAAGGTATTTTAAATTCGATATGATATAATAAATCTAGAGAAGTGCATGTGTTTTCTATAACCACATTACATAATGTTCAATTTTAACTAAATCATAATGGGGTCTTTATTTATTAATGATTGGGTGGTTATAAGGTCCCACCATGTAAATGTTTGTACCATCATTAAACTCACCTATGGACTGGGGAAATTTATTTTTGGAATCCTCAGTCGATGATATTTTTAGTGTCCATCCTTCACTACTTTTGGAATAATGGATGATGTTGGGGAAATGGGCATAACTTTCCATTTACCTATTCTAATGGATTAACCCATATTCCTTATAGGACTCAGGATAAAAGTTTGATGTAACCCAACACATAGATTCTCCATGGCAGGGTGTGACATCCCTATCCTGTTAGCCAATAAACTCGGTGTCCCAGGTTCGGTCACCACATGACATTTGGAACGCCTCCACATATGCTAGATGTTTCAACTAGTAGTGAGGGTCTACTGGACCATGTGGGGAGATTTTATCCTCTTTATCATATTAATCCACAGTATATAAATATAAAATAATGGAATATATAAACAATAATCATGAATTGGAAACAATTTACAAAACATTGTGTAAGTCTATAACAAAACAATAACTATTTTATTCTATTTTACACTGTTATAAGTGTAAAGGAAGCACAAAATGAAACAAAAATAGGGATCCCTAAAAGAGTCCCGACTCCATGTCCAAATACCACTTCTATTAACATCTCAAACCCAAACCAACCATATATCCTATTTTCTATTCCCTTCTCCGGACCTACTACTATCAATACTGCTCGGGTAACCAATAGTGGCCTGAGAAGGGTGTGAGTATAACTCGGTTGTCCACTGCAGAAAATTTCTATAAAATAGTTACTCTAAACAGATTGTCTATTCATGTTCAAAATGAATTAAAAGATAAAAATAGATAAGCTGAGTTTCATTAGTCAATAACATCCTCTTAAACAATTTTACATATTTTGTTCTAAATGTTTGGTATTTTCTTTAATTATATTGTGGCTTATTCTATTCTACAATTAAGTAATAGAAGATAAGTAAACATCCCCATCTCCATAACGAAAAATTTCACAAAACCTATATCATTATTACAATATATCCTCATTCCATTTAGTATCATAAAATGAAACTATTAGGGTCATAGATATTCATTCTATATCCCTAACACTCTCATTCTACGGGTGGGGTTTATAGCCTTAGTCCTTCCCATCCCATTGGTGTTGAACCTAAAGAAAATAAAACACTTACCACTAACCCATGTGCACATAATTCTTTAAAAATTTACAACATATACCATTTTACAAACCATACTCATTGTGCATGCATACCATTCAAAATTCATTGTATGTACAACACAGAAATCATCATCCTGACATAACCCAATAACTTAGTGAAAATTTAAAATTCATTACTCATTAATATATTAACATTATACCAAACACCTCCTTATACAATGTCATCAATTAAACACAATTAAAATAAATTTTCTTATATAATCCATGTTAACCAACTATAAACATTCTCTTAGATTTCCTCCATCAACTTGTGTTAACATTATGAACATAATAACTATAGGTTCAATCCCTAAAACCAAGTAGTATCATATTTAATAACCCAATAACAATTTCATGAACACCTAACACCCCATGCTTACCCTCTATCCTTATATATTCAACCACAATTCATTTTATGGGGATCATGAGGGGTTTAATTTGTCAACTAACCAATTATAACCTCAATTATTCAACAAAAATGCAATAGAAAAAACAGAGACACCAAAGAAAAACCATAAACATATCAAAAATTCAATGAGACTATGACATATAAATTTTAAACAACATTTAAGGATTCTAAATATGAACACTCACTTAACCTTAGCCTTCGATTCAAACTCGAACTCCCTTCTAAGCCTCAACCTATGAACCATAGGAAAAAATAGGGTTTTAGGACTTCATAATGATAGGAGAGATTCTATAGGACCTAATCTAGAAAATTGAGATAAGGGGGCTATTGGGATACCACATAGAATTGATTATAACCCAAAAATGCCCTAAATATCATAAAAAAGGAGATCGATCCTTGGGATGTTTGGGAGATTTTAGTTCATCACTTTTGTCGTAGACGAGAAATGTGGAAGAACATCGGGTAAGGTTTGATATATTTCAGAAGAAAATTTTCAATTTCCCCCACCATAATATGGCTCAATTTTTGGCCATATGGTTTTCCAAACTGGGTGTCAACCCTGTGCTACCATATGACCAAGAGAGATTCAGGTCACATTGTTTTATGGGTAGCATACACAATTTTTCAAATAATATGGTGATAGTGCGAGATGGCCATATCCAAGCTTGTATGGATTGGATCAACCCAAAGAATGTTTTTACCCACATTTCCCCACCTCTAAATGCATTCACTATTGAGGTGAAAGTTCACTACTAACCATTATTCAACCATGAAATATAAAATAAATGGCCCATTTTCCCTTTATTTTGTGTCCTGAACCCCCATGACACCCCCAAGTCAGCTCCCAAACTTGGGAATCATTTGATTTACCAACATAAGTGTATTTAAATTAAAACCATAAATAAGGAAATTCCATAATAGAATCTTGGGATCTTACTACCTCCCCACCTTATAATGGATCATCCTTGAGCCACACTCCTAAGCATCACTCGGTCTCCAAGGTATGAAGATAGAGCCATTAGGTATATATATTGGTCTCCCTCTCCAATAATTCCTACTAAACCTGGCCATGCTACCACAACACTCAGACTAATGGCACAACCATACCTTAGAAAAAATACTCACTGTGCTCCAAAATCAAAATTATACAACCCTGTCCCTAGTAGCGTAGAGTCGGTTATCATTTTACTACTATGGCACACATATAAGATATCACATCCCCAAAGATAGATCACTTTCGTAGTCATGTACTACTATACACATACATGATTCCATTATTAAATTTATAATTATTCATTGGACATAACAATATAAAATAAACGTTTTCCATGACACTTATTGAAACCTGTAATCTTAAATAACTTGTTAAGAAATAAAATTAATGGGGTGAGTTCAAATTATCTATAACGGTTTTGTGAATCAATAATAAATGAAATAATTTCAATAATGAATAATGTAGGTGTAAATAACTGGAAAAAATATTCAATCAGTAAACAGAGAATGAAAATGCATCCATATATTTTTTTCATAAATAAAATCAATGGAAAATTAATTGGTAAATAATAAATTAAGATACTTCTTATTTATTGGATGTCATTTATCTAGAACATGCACTATAATACCATCAATACAGTTTAATTCTATTGGTAGAGACCTCTTTGATTCTACTTGGAATGAAACATGAATGGTTTTTCACTAACTGTTTTTTTTAATGAGACCTATCGTGCATCGAGTGTAACACCCTGAAACTAGTTACCCTGATTCGGTGCATTATTTTAATACATTGTCATGATACAATGAAATCATGTCCTGAAAGACTTATTAGTTTAGCATTCTTGTAAATATATTACATATATCACCTTCACATTACTATTTCAAACATAAAATACAGCATAGATAGTTCTTTGAGAACGCCATTATTCGTTTTAGCTTAACCCTATATATCAATCATAATACACTTCTTGGAAATCCTTGGAAAATACAGCATAAGAAATGGGTGAGTTCAGATGCTCGGTAAGGGTAAACAATTTAGCAAAAGATAACAAAAACAATAGGTATGGTGAATAATTAAAAACACATACCTTTACAAATAATAAACATGAACAATTTATTGAAGAAATATGAGTTGAGTAAAATATGTCATAATAAAACATAGTCATGGGTATTATACAAGTCGAATAACTATATGAACCAACAATATTACTTTCATAATGAGGGAATGTATAATGTCAGACATTCTGAAACATTTTGTCAATGCATCATCCCAAATGTCAAAAAACGATTAAGGCCTCAACCAAAACCATATATCAAATTGGAAAAATACTCAGCCAATTCCACGTCTAATTGTCTCATGAGACCTACCGATGAATCGAGGAGCTATAACGGGCTCCGCCTGTCACTTACAATGTCCAATACATTTCTCATATGAAAAGGTTAAAACATAACATAATGATTCATATTAAAACTAGCATAAAAAATGTCAATACTGTATCCATAAACCATAAATGGTTTTAAAATTACACATACATATTCAAACATATCACAAAACCATCAATACAATATTGATGACTTGTATCATAATAAATCAACTGCAAAAAAATTTAAAATCCATCAAAGGATTTAGACATATATAAAATTGATTTGTAAAAATCATTGAGATAAATATACCCTTTTCATGAAAACATTTAAAAGTTATCCAATTTAGAAAGGATAACGTTTAACGATATTTTTGAATCAAATTTTACCATAACACTTTGATACATTTTAAAGGAATTAACATTTTAAAACATTCATGTTCATATAAATTAATCATTAAAATCATTTTGAAAACAATGACATTAATGAGAAAGGTTTATAAGAATAAATCTTTAAAACATTTAAAATGATGGTTTAGTAAAAGTGTCCCTTAAAAATAATACCATTGAAAACTCTTTTATGAAACATGGACACTAATAATAAATATGTCCCAGTAGATACTCACATAAAAACAACCTCAGATAATAAAGAGATTGTAAAATTAACCCTTACCTTGCACTTTCCTTTGGTCGAGGGTATTTTTATCCTCCATTATAATGACCATAGTATGTTATTAAATTATACCAGAACCATATTAATTTTTATTATATCATTCATGATTCATTTATGACTTTATACTACCTATTTAATAATGATTTTCATGTTAAATTTACATTTTGGGTAATAATCGCTTTCCTTATCATACCAGTTTTAACTTTTTATTCCTAATCGTATCATTTAGATAAGGATTTAAAAAAATTTATAATATAAAACATGATTTATATATCATATATACTTTGAATATAGCTATTTATAAAATATTGATATATGAAATGAAAGGCACCATTTATGGAGACGGTAGGCCGTACGTACGCATAAACGCAGTTTCTGTTTTCATATCGTATTGAACGAAATTAAGTGAATAAGATATATGTAAGTACATACATACATATGTATATATCTATAGTATAATTATTATGTCATATATAACATACTTATTAATAATATATATTTTTATAATCATCATTAAATGGTTTACGTGGAAATGAATCTCATCACGTTAGGGAGACGGTAATCCGTACGTACGTACGAGTGACAGTATCATTATATTGATAGTGAAATCATATGAAATTTGATGGTATATCATTTATAAAGAATAATTATCCTATTATATTTATTATTTACATTAGTTATACTCATTATTATACCCATCCTAATAATGAAGTGTTTGAATAACAAACTACACCACGGCGTGGAGACGGTAAGTCGTACGTACGAACATATAGTGAATTTGTCATTCATATAATGGATATAATAATGAACATGGTTGTACCATTTTTATAATAAAATCACAGTATATATATGATACTGGAGTTCTTATTTTATTACTAAAACAACAGAGAAAGATGAAATGGAAGGAGAAAAAGAACTTGAAAAGGTGATGAAATATTTACCTCTTTTCAGGTTCTTTATTTTGATTTGATCAAAAGGGCTCCATAGGTTGTATTTATGATCAAATTAAGGCCTCTAGGTAGAATTTAGGGAAATTGGTAGGATATTTGGGCAGAGTCTTGCCAAGCCAAATGTCATTGTTAGTGTGATTTTGAGAGAAGGGGAAGTGTTCTTTTATAAGAGAGGTAAGGGGAACCTTTTGAAACGATTGAAATATTATTTTATAATGAAATAATTTCTGGTTTATAATGGATAAAAAATTCTTTATATCAAGGATAAGGTGGTTATGAGTCGAAAATATCTCAACCAATAGGTTTTAGATAGGTTTGGGTTATCATATTAATCTTATCATTTAGATTTAACTCTTAGTTAAATAGTGTAACTTTTATCATGTATTCTTGTATTATTATAATAAATGTTTAATAAATTTACTATATAAAGACAAGAGAACATCAAATGGTTAATTAATTATATACCCATAATTATATAAGTTCATTGGAAGAACCATGGGTTTTTAGGGATATTATAAAATTTAATAATATAATATTAGTTTTAAAAACTCATTTATGTCAATTTTGAAACTATTTAGTATTTGGTTTTTTTGAAAGTCATCAAAACATGATTACTTTGAACCAAATAAATTGAGTCAATAATATCATGTCATATTAAACTATAATGTTAGTTCATGGTATCAAAACTTTCAAATTATATTTATTTTAATATTTACAATATCATTTATTTGATTCTTTTATTAATAAGTAAAATACGACATCATTATTGTGTCTTAAATAAATATATTTATATTAAGTCTAAAAATTATATATAAAATATCATCATGTATGAAATATTTTTATCATTCAAATGAATATTTATATTCTAATAGATGAAATATATAACCCCACATAAAAATGTTATACTAAAAGATACTTGCTTTTGTTATTTTAGTCATTACATTAGATTAATTAATTTAAAATGTCATTATAACTACCAAGTGGCTCCATGGGGACCCAAAATCAACCCAAGGATGCCCATGGTCAGACATGTATCATCCAATAGTTTTAAGAAATGTGTTAGGGTAATTTAATATTATTATAACATTATTTGTTCAGCCCAATTTACTGGATTTACACTTTAACCATGGTAAATAAAATATTTACTGAAGTAAATATTCATAATGTCTAAAAATAAAAGACATGTATTTACACAATTTGGACCTACTGATTCCAAATATGAAATAAAATTTTTTAAATACAAAACATTGAAGTGGCAGAAATTAATTTAACATTAATTCCCATTTTCTAAACTGAAAGCATGTTTTAAAAAAATAATAACTATCAAAATATTGACACTTGTTTATGTCGAGTTTAAAAGTGAAATTACATCCAATGAACTAAATTATATTAAATAATAAAAATATAATTCATTTATACTTTACAACCTCTCAAATGTATAATTTAACAGTATAAATTATTTTGATTAAAAAGTTGTTTTTAATTAAAATATAGTATCTTTTCACTATACATCAAAATATGAAAGTTATCAGAAAAGTAGAAAAAATTTATCCAAAATAAATTTGTATGTCCCTATTCTAAAGATAAATTTAATTTCACTTAATTGAATATATAAAAGTTTCAAATATTGTACTTATATAGGGTTCTCCATTAAAAGGCGGAAAACAACATTTTTCAAAAATACCTATTTTATCTTAAAAATTGAATTTTTTTTATATTATGTATAGGAAACATAAAATATGAATGTTAAAATTATATAGGATATATAAAATTTAAAATTTGGTTAATGATATTAGTAACCATTTTTCTGAATGGCTTGTTTGGTAAGTCGTGGTGTGCTCGAACTCGGGGTTTCATGAAGAGAATGTTGTTGAAATACTTTGAAGAGATACCATAATATGAAATCGTGGGGTGTTTCACTCTCCCCTCCTTCAATAAATTGTGTCCTCGCATTTTAAAATTGTTTTTTGAAAATAAAAGTTTAAAATAGAAAAATACCTTTGTGGAAAACCATCATAAAAAATTTGGTTAATAAAATTTAGTCTAAAAAATAGGGAAAGGGAAATGAAAATTTCACAACCAAATTATGATCTCAATTAGGAGAATATTGGTGGAAATTAGAGACACATAATTAGAGAAAAAAATTTAATATTTATATCGAGTGATTGGGGTCATCAATAACAAACAAGTATAAAATTGAGGGCCTCAAAGTCATCAATCTATGATGATTTAAAATATCATCGGTTCAACAAAACATAAGGTATTAAGATGACACATTTTTCGTATTATGATACCTTCCCTAAAGGTTATGAATTAATTTCCTAATAGAATATGTAGAAAAAAGAATACTTGAAATGCAGAGTTCTATCTGTTAACTAATTTCTACCACAAACTCATCTTTCACTCCAAATGATAATAGAACTCAAATATGTTATATTTATCCTAATTGTATAGGGTTCCAAAAAAATGAATTTATAATTCATATGTCAATACATTTTTAAAAAACTACATTATAAAAATTGGGACATCACTTGGGCTAGTGGTAGGTGATGCACCATTTTCACCCTTCAGTTACAGGTTCAAGTCTCACGACCTTACCGGACATGACGGGTTTTCGCCTAACATCCAAGTTGTCCTTTTTGTAAAAATACAAAAAATAATAATATTAAGAAGTTTTTATAACCTTAAACAATATTTTTCAATGTTAAACTTAATTCATTCTAACCTTTTACTTATACAAAATACTTATGTCTAGTATCACAGTCAAAAACATTTAAGGAAGGTAAACACATTGAAGATCATTTTTTCCATGTAATAACATGTTAATACCTTCATCATTTATTTTTTTTAGTCACAGTGAGACCCTAAATTACCATAAAACTGTATTGATTACATTCATTCTTCCATATTCCCTAGAGAATACTGGATATACTCCTTATATCCAAGAAAGTTGTAAACTCCATCAATGATGGAATATAAAAATCATTAATTAGTTTCAAGGTAATCAAGAATATCCAATATAATTTATCCAAATCAATCATATATTATTCCAAAATCACAACCTCAGTATCAGAACCATTTTATGGTTTATCTTTCTCTCAACCATATATTTTCTAAAACAAAATTAACCCCCTATTGAGTCACTTTTCTTGGTTCCACACAATCTCAAGTCCTTAATTAAATATTACTGTAGTACAATCCTTTTATACTCTATAATTATTATAACATGTACATCATTAATAAAATATTCAAATTACACAATACTTTAATAACAATATAAGAAATCTAAAAATTCTCCTTCAACTTAGGTATTATCATAACTTGTTTATTATTAAATAGTATCATTTAAGGTATACTCTGATGACTTGGTCATTGATTTTCATAGTGTCCCAACTCCTTTTAGATGAAGCATTGTACATGTTTAATTTTTTTTATCTCTTCAATCACGTACTTGGTATCCTATTTCTCCACACTTATAAAAAACTCTCATTCCATTTATGCATTAACCAAGGTTATTCTTTCCTCATTCATCACATATGGTAAATTCATTCTATCCCCTCTCCCCTTTACCTAACTTTCTCTATTCTATCCTTTTCATATATTGCTTCCCTTAAAAGCCATAAGACTTAGAGAATTTATCACTTATCTTTTTAACACCTGATACTATTTCTTTATAAAATGAGAATACGCGAGAGGATATTTCCAATCCAAATGATGGATTAAGACTATGAATGATATGATCCTTCTTACCCTTTTGATCATGCATATTTCTAGAGTTCTTTTTTCAATCTACTAGGCGCCATTTCTAAATGATGACACAAACTAGGTTAGATCATATCATACTGTATAATAAAAAAACTAGAAAAATTCTCAACATTAATTGAATATTTTTACACATCTAGTATCATAATAATAAAAAAGGTTTCTTTGCTTGAATATTTACTTATATATCATACATAATGGTTTGAAAATAAATTAAGAATTATCCTAAGAATATACCCTAGTAGTGTCGTAACCAAGAGTGTAGCAAGGTCAGTTTTCGTGTACCAGGATACCCCATGTCAAGCCCAAAACTTCTTGTCATAGTTTTCACTCCTAGGTACATCTGTACTAGAGCCGTCTCTACAGGTTCTTATCCAGAAATGGATGTATTACTTGGAAAATTTATATAATATCTACATTACCAAAATTTTTGGATGTCCTTCTATAATAATCCTCAAAGCTTATCTTAGTAAGAGTTTTTATAAATCTAGTTTCCAAGTATATTACTAAAATTCCTCTCATACAAACTTTAATTCCCCGACCCGAGTTACCCAGATTCAGGGCATTATTTTAATACATTAGAATGATACAATGAAATCATGTCCTAAAAGAACAATTCATTTACCAGTTTTGGAAATATACTACATACATGAACTTCAAATTAAAATTTAAAAAATAAAATAAAATATAGATAGTTCATTGAGAATGCCATTATTCCCTTTTATCTTAACCAAATATATCAATCATAATACACTTCTTGGAAATCATATGAAAATAAAACATAAGAATGGGGTGAGCTAGATGCTCAATAAGGGTAAAAAATTTAGCGGAAGATAACATAAACAATGGGAATGGTGAATAATTGAAAACACATGCCTTTACAAATAATAAACACGAACGCTTTTTGTTATAAATATAAACTTAGTGATTAATTCCATAATAAAACATAGTCATGGGTATTCTACTAGTATAATAACCACATTAACCATAAATATTATTTTCATAATGAGGGAATTTATAATGCCAGACATTGTGAAACATTGTGTTAAGGCCTCAGCCAAGATGTCAAAAAATGATTCAGGCCTCATCCAAAACCATATATCAAATTTGGAAAGGCATCGGCCAATTACACGTCTAATTGTCTCATGGGATCTACTGATGCATTGAGGGGATATATAGGGATCCACCCATCACTTACTATTCCCTATTAATTCATCATATGAAAATGTTGAAACATAACATAAACATTCATATTAAAACTAGAATAAGAAATGTCGATACTTTATTAATAAACCATGAATGGTATAAAAATAACACATCTACAGTGAAAAATATCACAAAACCTTCAATACTATATGGAATATTTGTATCATAATAAATCAACATCCAAAAAATTTAAAATCCATCAAAGGATGTTGAAAGAGAGGAAAATGATTTTTAAAACTCTTTGAGATAAATATCCCTGTTTCATTAAAACTTTTAAAAGTCACACAATTTAGAAAGGAATAAATTTAATGATATTTTGGAATAAAATTGTCCCATACTACATTGATAATTTTGAAAGGAATTAACATTTTAAAATATTCACATCCACATAAATAAATCCTAAAAATAATTTTGAAAACATGGACATTAATGGGAATGGTTTAGAAGAATAAATTATCAAATAATTTAAAATGATGTTTTAGTAAAAGAGTCCCTTAAAAAGAATAACTTTGAAAACAATTTTATGGTACATGGATGTGGATAATAAATATTTTCCAGCAGATACTCACGTAAAAATAGCATCTGATAATAAATAGATTGTAAAATTAACCCTTACCTAGCACTTTCCTTTGGGCAAGGGTACATTTGACCTCATGAATAATGACCATAGTATTTTATTAAATTATACCAGAACCATATTCATATTTATTATATCATAAATTATTCATTTATGACTTTATACTACCCATTTAATAATGATATTCATGTTAAATTAACATTTTGGGTAATAATTTTTGTCGTTATCTTACATGTTTTAACTTGTTATTCTTGATCATATCATTTAGATCATGATTCATATACTTGAAGAATATAAATATTAATTTATATATAATATCTATTTATAATATAAATATTTATAATAGATATATATATGAAATGGAAGGCACCGTTTATGGAGACGGTAGGTCGTACATACACATAAACACTATTTCCGTTTTCATATCGTATTTAATGGAAGTAAGTAAATAAGATATATGTATGTACACAAACACACACACATATCTCTACAGTAGAATTTTTATTTCATTTATTACATAATTATTAGTAATATATATGTTTATAATCATCGTTGAATTGTGAACGTGGGAATGAATATCATCGTGTCGTGGAGACGGTAATCCGTACGTACACATGAGCAACAATATCATTTCATTGATTGTGAAATCATTTGTAATTGGATGTTATATAATATATAAAGAATCATTAACATGTAATATTTATTATTTACATCAGTTATAATCATTATTATACATATCAAAGTAATGAATTGTTTGAATAACAAACTACACCACGATGTAGAGACGGTAAGTCGCACATACGCACGTATGGTGACTTTGTCATTGATATGATGGATAGTATGATAAATATTATTGTACCATTTTTATAATAACATCACAATATATAGAATATAATTGATTAATTATTTTAATATGGAAACAACAAAGAAATAGGAAGAGTAAGAAGAAAAATAACTTAAAAGAGGTGATGAAATATTTACCTCTTCATCAGGTTCTTCCTTTTTATTTGTTCAAAAGGGATCTTAAAGTTTGTATTATGATCAAACTAAGGACTCTAAGTTGAAGTGATGGAAATTTTTAGGTTATTCGGTCTGGGTTTGGCTAATCCAAATGGCTTTTTAGGTGTGATTTTGAGAGAAGAGGAAGTTCCCTTTTATAAGAGAGGTGAGGGGCACCTTAGGAAAAGATTAAAATATTATTTTATAATAAAATAATTTGCGGGTTCTAATGGCTCAAAAATGATTTATTTCAATTATATGGTGGTTATGTGTCTATAACCTCTCAACCAATATGTTTTAGACAGGTTTGGGACTCCATATTAACATTATCTTTTATATTTTACTCTTAGTTAAATAGTTTAACTTTTACCATGTATTCTTGTATTATGAAAATAAATTGTGAATAAACATACTATAAAAATCCAAGAGAAAAAAAAGTAGTAAATTAATGATATACCTATAATTATATAAGTTCTTTTTCATAATTTTATATTTTTAGGACTATTATATAATTTAACAGTATAATATTTGTTTTAAAAACTCATTTTTTCCAATTTTGACATAATTTTGTATTTGGTTTCTATGAAAGTCATCACAACTTTATTACTTATAAATAAATAAATTGAATCAATACTAAAATTTCATATTCTCCTAGAAAATTTTTATATGGAAACAAAACTTTCAAATTATATTTATTTTAATATTTACAGTATCATTTATTTGATTCTTTTATTATTAAGGAAAATATTGCACCATTATTATGTCATAAATACATATATTTATATTATGTCTAAATATTATAAATAAATCATATACACATATGAAATGATTTTATATTTCAAATTAATATTTATTGTCGAAGATATCAATTATATAACCCCATATAAAAATGTTTTACAAAAAGATACATGCTTTTGTTATTTTTTTCATTACTTTAGATTAATTAATATAAAATGTCATTATCACTTCCAAGTGGATCCATGGGATCCCAAAATAAACCAATGGAAGACCATGGTCGGAATTGTATGATCCAATAGGGGTAGAAAATGTGTTAGGGTAATTTATTATTATTATAATATTATTTTCCCCTTATTTACAAAATTTACACTTTAACCATGGAAAATAAAATATTTACTGAAATAAATATTCGTAATGTCAAAAAAAAATTTTACCTATTTACACAATTTGGACCTACTGATTCCAAATATGGAATCAATTATTCCAAATTCAAAACACAGAAGTGGAGGAAATTAATTTAAAATTAATTTCAGTTGTCAAAATAGAAAGCGTGTTTTTAAAAAATAATAACCATCAAAAGACTGACACTTATTTATGTCTAGTTTAAATGTGAAATTACAAACAATGACCTAAATTATATTAAATAATAAAAATATATTCTAATGATAATTTAAAACTACTCAAATTTATAATTTATCAATATAAATTATTTTGATTAAAAAAGTTGTTTTTAATTAAAATTTAGTATTTTTCAATATTCAAGAAAATATTAAAGTTATCCAAAAATTAAAAAATATTTATTCAAACTAAATTTTTATATCCCCCTAATAAAGATGAATTTAATTTCACTAAATTTAATATATAAAAGTTTCAAATATTGGATTTAAAAAGGGCTCACCATTAAAAGGCGGAAAAATACATTTTTTTGAAAATACCTCTTTTTTGTTAAAAATTTATTTTTTCTGTTATTATATCTAGGAAACACAAAAGATGAATATTGAAATTATATAGGATATATAAAATTTTAAATTTGGTTAATATTATTTATAAACTCTTTTTTTAACGACTAGTTAGGTAAGTCATGGTGCGCTCGATCCCGGTGTTGCGTGTAGCGCAAGTTCTTAAAATACTTTAAAGAGATAACATACTATGAAATCTTGGGGTGTTATGTCGAGGGGATATAACAAGACCCACCCATCACTAAATTCCCAAATCATTCTTTATTCAAATATTTAATTCAATAAAAAAATTCTGATAAGTATTAATATTGAGTATGTGATAAAATTCATCAATATATGCCCACTTAATACAACATTCGAAATAAACACTATATGTAAAATTGTATACGAATAAGGTAATAATCATATCCTTAATTAAAGAATATGGATATTCAATAGAAATTTAATATCAAATGAATTTTTTTTCAAATTTTTATTAGATACACCACATAAAAATTATTATGTGGACAATACCATGTAATTCTCAATGAAATTGAAATTGAAAAGAAATCCCTTACCATATGTCTGAATGTGTTCTATAATTCATTTTAATATCCTGTATAATCATATTAAATTGTATAAATAATTAATTAATTAAATTTTCTACAGTTACTTTATTTATTATAATTTCATTAGGTCAATTTATGTCCTTTTTGGAGATTTATAAGATACCATTTTATCATTAGAGAGTGATGGTTTCCTAATTTTTCATGATCAGATTACTTATACACATGTATAGAAAATCGGGTAAAATGAGAAAATTTTCCCATAATATAAATTATATTTTTGAATCAACATCCATAATATTAAATGGTTATATATTTATTTTGGTTGTATGGTATGAGTATGGATCATTAGATAAGATGTTTCTGATAAGCGTTTAGATGTTTCTGATAATCCTTTAATAAATAATTGAAAAATAAAATCTTGTCATCCATAAAGGTGGTAAATCGGCACCTCGTGGATGCTGTTTTTATTTTTATAATAAAAATGGAAATATGAGGGGTTTGATGATAGATTTTACATTATCATAATAAAATTATAGTATATATAAAATACTATAGTTATAGTGTTCATTTCTATAGATTTGTTATATATGTAATAAGAAGAAAAGAAAATAATAGAATTTGAAAGATGGAAAAAAAAGGATTTACCTTTTCAATTCCTCTACTTGAGAACCTCATTATGGAAATTTATTTTAGTATTTTATAGATACCAAGTGTTCTAGGACATGAGGTATAGTTTATTATGTAATATTTGGTAGAAATTTGATTAGCTTCAAGGAGATTTTTGTGTAAGGATAAGAGGTGGTGAGGGGTGGTATTTATAGTAGAGGAGAGGGGTGCTTTCTCATTATTTTATTCATCAGTTTATTATTTTGGCTCAATATAAGAAATAGTTCTGATTATTGGGACTGAATAAAGATACTAGTGCATGAAAGTTCGAACCAATGGTACTTAAATCATCCATACATCATCTATTTCTTAATAATTCATATATTTAGCTTATATAATAAATTATTGTATTTCACTATTTACTAAAATTCTATATATTTTAGAAAAATCAAAAATATTCACCCTACACATTTAGTGATATGCATAATTCAAAAATGAACACAATTTTAGGAAAATAATTTTCAAAATATGAGAAATTTATTTTTTAATTATAATCCCAATTTACACAGAAATATCAATTTTGAAATTATAACAATTTTTATAACACATTAATAAATTAATCAGGGTCACATAAAATAATATTATAATTAAAAGACAAAAAAATATTAATTTATCAATCTATTTTATGAAAATTAGTTTTCTTTTAAATCCTTATATTATTTATTAAAATCTAAATAATCATTTCTATTTTATAAATGCACTCACACTTAATTTTTCATTTTGAAAATATTTATTTACTTATTATATGATATATATATATATATGATATTAACATTAATAAGATTCCAAAGTATTATTTATACTTTAATAGGTGAGGTTAGTATTCTATTAGATGAATTACTATTCCTATGTGTCACATTATTATTCCATATATTTCGTATTATTTCATTGGTATATGTTCCTAAATTTCAAGAAAATGTATCTTATTTATTTCATTCATCATTTAGAGAGTTTACTTTTCATTCCCTCTGAGATTGTAAATGATTTATACTATAAGAAATAATTTTTTGTGCAATTTACGATATAGAATGTTTTGAATATATCTAAAATGATAAAAACTGTAAAATATTGGGGTGTTATATTTCTCCCTCCATTGAAAATTTCATCCTCAAAATTTTCATGACTATTTTCATCTAAACAGATGGGGGGTGGTTCTTCTTCATAATATCCCTAGTTTACCATGTTTCTTCATCAATTTTATTATTTTACAAATAACCTTTACAAATTGAGTCATCCAATTTCTCAGTAATCTCTCCTTTTTGTTAAGAATCTTTGTAGACACTTCACAGTAAGAGAAATCCGGTTCACATTCTATTTGTTCTTAGGTGAGTACATGTGTTGGTTTTGGCATTTACTTATTCAAAAATGATATGTGGAACACATCATGAAATTTGGATAGACATGGAGGAATTTCTAACCAGTAAGCTACAAATCCATTTCCTTCCTGAATTCCACAAGGTCTGATGTGCATTGGGCTCAGTTTCCCTTTTTTCAAACCTTATAACATCCTTCTATGAAGATACTGTAAAAAATATATGATTTCCCACTTTAAATTCCAATTTTTTTCTATGGATGTCATCATATCCCCTTTTCCTACTTTGAACTCCTATAATATGATTCTAAATAGTCTTTATCTTTATCATTTCCTCATAAATTAGTCATGGTCCTATAATTTTCTTCTTAACAAATTCATCCCAACATGTTAGATTATGACATATCTTTCCATATGATGATTTATAAGGCATCAATTAAAAAATATAATTCAAAATATTATTATAGTATGACTCTATAAAAGTTAAATTCTAGTCCCAGATACCCTGAATGTCAAGTGAGATAGATTTGAACATGTCCCTTAATGTTTGAATAGTCCTTTCAGACTGTCTGTCGATTTGAGTGTGATAAGTAGTACACAAATGACGCTCTATATCCATATCCATCTGAAGTGTCTTCCAAAACTTTTATATAACACATCAATCTCTATAAGATACAATTAATTTAGGTTCACATTTATGACTTGCAACTTCATTAATATAGATAATTTCAAGGCATTGAAGAGGTAAGTCTTCCCTTCTATAAGAAAATGTTTGATTTTTTAAGGTGATAAAAAATTACCCATATTGCATCACACCTCTTAGGTATCCTTATTTGTCCTGTAACAAAGTCCATCATAATTTCATCCAACATCCATATAGTAAAAGGTAAAGGTTTCATGAATCTTCTAGGATGTTGTCTCTCATCCTTCACTTGTTCACAAACTAGACACCTTGACACATAGTCAGCAATTTCCACCTTCATGTTATCCCACCAAAAATGTTCTTTCAGGTCTTTATACATCTTGGTACTACCTGGGTGGATAGATAAATTTTATCTATGAGTATTATCTAATATATTCCATTCTAGATACAATGTGGATTCAAAACATATCCTCTTTCCAAATTTCCAAATTCCATCCACATACATAAATTCTTCCAATCATCCATATTTAACATTGTTAATTTTATTTTTAAAATTCTTGTCACCAAACTGAGAGTACTTTATATTTTCTAGTAAATATAGTTTAGAAATAATTTGGAAAAAAAATTATGTTAACCCTTTCACAACAATTCAAATATCCATTTTATTATATCCATGAATATTTTATCTTTCCCAAGACTCATTCGGGAAAGAATCCCATGATCTTTTTATCTTAATGATTTTTCTACCTTATTTTCATTTCAAGGATGGTAGTGTATTGGGCAGTCATAATCATTGAGTAACTCAATCCATCATTTTTTCCTCATATTGATTTCTATCTATGTAAAGTTGTATTTAAAATTGTTGTGATCTGTATATATATCACATCTTTCTTTATAGTGATAGTATATCCATATCATTAGTGAAAATATTATAGTCACTAACTCAAGATCTTGAGTTGATTAATTTTGTTCATGTGTTTTCAACTACCTTTTTTCATGTATAATAACTATATCATTTAACATAATGATACAACCCAACCCATTCTTTTATGCATCACTATTAGAAAATCCTTCGTTTTCTTGACGGAAGAGCCAAATTAGAGAATTGGAAAATATTATCTTAAATTATTAAAACAAATAGTACATTATTTTGTTTATATAAACATAACCCTTTTGTGTGTGAGATTGGTTAATGGGTTGTTCAATCGGGAAAAAATTTGGACGAAACACTAAAAGTAACCTGCAAAACCGATGAAATTATGTACCTTGATTATGTTTGATGGCATAAGACATTGTTGGATTTCCATTTTCATCATTTGATAATTTCAGATTCCATCCTTAGGGAAAATATTTACAAGAAAATAAACTTAACGAATCTAGATTTCAGACTTTCAAAATATCCCATATTACTATTTTCATCTAAGAGTCCTCAAAACAATAAAAAAGTTGTTGTAATTTCCCTATAATCATTTTAAATATATCAGTATATCATTAATAAAAACAAAAAAAAACTAATCAAGATATTTCTTGAACACTATATTAATTAGATCCAAAGAAACAATGGGTTTATTCGTTATTCCGATGGGCATTACGGTAAACTCATAATCTCCACACCTTGATTGAAATGTTTTCTTATGAATATATTCCTTCCTCACATGAAATTTATGATATTTATAATGAAGTTAAATCATTGAAAAATATTGAGAGGCATGAAGTTGATTAAATAAATCATCAATTAGAGGTATATGACACTTGTTATTTACTACAATAACATTGATTTCTCTACAGTCAATGCATATCCTCAAGGATCCATCATTCTTTTTAACAAAAATTATAGGGCTTCCCCATAAAGAAACAATAGGGGAATAAATACCTTATAAATCAAATACTCTAGTTGTTTATTCATCTCCGCTAATTCCACAGTTTCCATTCTATTAGGAGTCTTTGATTGTAACGCCCCGGACTCGGCCAGCCACCCGAACGGTGCCGAATTGGTCGGGTTTCACTACCTTAGGCGCACCTCCCCTGAACGCCAAAGGCTTCTGACTAGAAACGAGGGTCTGTTAGGTATAGTGGGGAGGCTATACCCTCTCTAAGGATCATAATAAGGGTATTGGTCCAAGTATAACAGTAAAGATGCAGCAGAAAGAAAGACTCAGTAGACTCGAACCAGACCCGTAGAGCGGAAGCATAATCAATATAGATTAAAAGTAGAAGCAATAAATATAAACAACAACAGCAGAAATAAACACAACTGCATGCTGATAACATGTAAGTACTACTGAACAGTAAAACATGCATCCAAAGCAGGTCATACTCAACTGAACATAAAAAGGGAACCAATGGCTAACCAACTTTATAGCTACAACAAGTATGCATGCCGATATAGAAAAGTAAAAAAAACAAAGTAAACCCAGCTAGGCATGACCTCAAGGTCCATACAATCTCCATGCAATAACTAACGCAGCCCAGCACCTGAAGCTGGCCTCTTTCCTGCACGTAAATCGAAAATGTCTGCAAGTGTCCCGAAGAGCCCATGCAGGGTGTGAGACAAATCTCATTAGGATACCACCCAATGGTGCGTACCAAATATATGTGTTTAAGAAGTCATGAATTACAAGGAAAGCAGTAAACAGTACTATGCACAAGTAAACACAAACTCCACTAGTGCTCAACAGCCACCATGGAGTATCACCTGCTTCGACCAACGATGGAATCTCTGTCGTGTAACCCGGAACCATGTGCCACCTGAAAGGTCGTGTCTCAAATACCGACGTCCCGAAGGCATGCCCAAGGACAGTTACCCGGCACCCCGTGCCTCCTGACACCTCATTTCTCAAGTACCGATGTCCCGAAGGAACGCCCAAGAATTGTAACCTGCCACCATGTGCCTCTTGACACCCCATGTCTCAAGCTATCCCATGAAGGCTCCTCACCTCCCACGTGGCTTTCTACGGCAAGCACCCCCAACCAGAATACCTAACCACAACTATGGGGCCTCTACCCACACGAGTGGTCAAAACCACCTCATCACGGAGTATTTCTGGGTTCACACTACTCAATGTTCTAGGTGAGCGGTAATCTCTAAAATAGTACCTAATCCACCAACACATCTGACACCTCTTGTCCCTGCGACCATGTCACTCAAATCTGATGGCCTCACCATCCAAGTAACCTAGGCTATGCCTAACATGATAGTCGTAATGCCTCAATCCGACATTCATGACACCCAATCCTGTGGTAAAAACCAACAAAAGTAACATGGGCCAAGCCCAACCCATGATCAGCAGCACTCAAGCGTAACCGGGCCAAGCCCAACACAACCCAATGGGTCAGTAGATGCAATTCAGCAATTGCACATGTAACATATTTAAAAAGACCACATAAATAGAAAAAACATACTAAACAGTTGATTTGCACTATGAAAGGTGTTGTCCCATACCAGCATTATGGTCTTGAATGCCTCTAACAATTTAAAACAGGCTTGAATAAATTAAACTAAACAGTTAAACACATTAATGTTTCAATTAAAACCATTTTGGTGTTTCCCCGCCAAAATTCCCCAATGAGCCACGACCCCTCACCCGGCCAGCTTATGTAAACTGGTAACAGGGCATACCCAAAGGCATCCCATAGGTCCCACAAGCAATTCAATATGAAATAGCAGATAAAACGGGTCCCGTTCAAAATACCTGAAAATGCGCCAAAGGCTGCGTCACCCAAACAACCACGAAAACACAAAATGATGTTTGCACCACCTATCGGAGACTCGTACAATGATACTCCTCCGGTAACAGCTGCCAATTAGGTCTAAAACATGGTAAATCTACAAGATATTCAATACCGTTCAAACCCCTATAACTCATTCAAGAACGCAAATCAGACAAAACGGACAAAGAGGAATCGAGGCCTTACCGAGGGGGTTCCAACGCACTAATACATGACTGGAACGAAGTTCGAACGGTGATCCGGGGAAGGATTGAAGTCTCGGCTGTCTTGGTTTGAGAAACTGGGCGAAATATGAGTGTTCCGCCTCAAAACAATGCTACTGCCCATTTTAACGCAAAAAAAGAAAATACACACCATGTACATTAGGACTACATTCTGTGTATATCATTTAAGTGTTCATATGACAACTAAATTTCGCCGACTTACTTTCCGAACCTGTCGACATAAGTACACGGCGTGTACCTATGGTTACACAGCATGTACTTGGTTTCCCTTATCTACCTCACCGACTTACCCACACACCATGTATATCCCTCATACATAGCTAGACTACACGGCGTGTCCAAGGGGAACATGGTGTGTACTTGGTTCTACCCGACCAACAGGCCCACATGCCATGTATGGCCACCACGCGGTCGGGGTTACACAGTGTGTTGAAAACTACACGCCATGTAGTAAGAAATTTCTACACGGTCATCACACAGCATGTACTCGACGAGCACACGACTGACACTTGCTTAACATATATATGGAGTGTACTTAAGATACATGACGTGTAGTCTGGAAATTTCCAGAAGCATCCCGTTTTCTCCAGTTTCCTCAGAAACCAGTCAAATATTCAAACAGGGTCCGAATTTTGACCCGTTTCCAAAAACCTGGGTTCTTAAAAACTCCCCACCTGAACGTAGCTCGTCCCCGAGCTGTCGAACGAAACCCGAAGATGGCGCCGAACATGCCCATCCCGGTTAAACAACCTGGACTACCCCGGTCCCAAGGTTCTGGATAAATTCCTCAAGGGGCGCACCACTTTAGGAAATTTCCTGCTCGATCTCAACCAACAATGCTCAAAGCAACCAAGGTTTACTAACCTATTTTCCAGATACATAGTCCTTCCGTGAGGCATCGTCACGCATGCACCTCATTGGTGCTTACATGTCATTCCCGACACCCAATGTAACCTGCACCGCATCGGTGTCCACCACCACAAGGTCTTGGTGCCTAGCACCTCAAGTAACCTGCATCCTCGATGCCCCTATGCCCACAGCACCATAAGTAACCTGCATCCTCGATGCCCCGATGCCCAAGGCACCCAATGTAACCCGCATCCTCGATGCCCTGATGCTACACATCTCATATATATACATCACGCACCTGATATGGTGCCAATCCCACTGACTAGTATCTATTCAGTCCACAAATATCATGCACACCACTTGCACTCAAAACAGACATGCCTCTATAGTTCATGCTAAAAAGGAAACATATAGATCATGGCCACACCGCAGTGTACCTCTAACCGTCGTCAGCTCACCAGCATGGTCAGCCTCTGGCAGCTCCATGGTGTGCACCTAGCCTGAAACGCAGCTGCTTAACGCATGAACTCCCTACGATGCTGCTCCAATCACCGACCACTAACCCCTCATCTGGGTCCCCCCATCTTTTTCACGACCTCCGCGCACAGATGAACCTCGACTTCCCTCTCCGGGTACCGAACATGAATCATCTCCAGATGCTACAGTCTGTCTTGGTCCCTGCCTGCCGGCTATCTGAGAAGGCTGCCTGCAAAACCTCTCCAGGTGCCCGTCCTATCCACATGCCTGGAACTCCTTCATAGGCCTATCACACTATGCCCGAACATGTCCTGGCTATCCACACTTAAAGCAAACCACTGAAGAACTACCACGAGGTGGTCTAGCTGAATCCCTAGCCTGACTGCCCTGCTGGAACTCATCTCGTCCTCACTTCTTGTTGTCTGAACCATCACCTAAAGTTGTCACCCTGCCCAAGAGAGACTTCTCTCTCTCATTTTCCTCGGCTATGAGCGTCTGATTCACCGCCTCGGAGAAAGAACCCAGCCTGAATATGTTCACCTTGACCCGAATGGCCTGTCGTAAGCCATCCTCGAGGCACCTCACCCTAGCTGCATCATCGCTTACCATACCAGGTGCAAAGCAAGATAACTCTGTGAAGGTAGCTGCATAGTCCATGAAAATAATAACTCCCTACTGAAGACTCAAGAACTCCCAAGCTCTCTCTTCCCTCAGTGTCTCTGGATAGAAGTGATCAATGAACCTGTCCTCGAAGTCCTTCCAAGATAGTCCCTCATGCCTACGAGCTGGAACCTGTACGTCCCACCAATGCTTCATCGGTCCTCTCAGCATGTATGTCGCCAGCTTGACCCTCCCCCTGGAGGCGTCTCGAGCTGCTCGAAAATCATCTTCATACTCTCTATCCAGTTCTCTTCCACCTGCAGAACACCCTCTCCCAGAAAAAGCAGCGGGTGCTGGGACTGGAACTCCCACTTCAGGTACGCCATAGAACACTACGGGAAAAATGAGCAATTGCGACGGGTTATTTGCGACGGGAATAAATCTCGTCGCAAATAGTCATGTTAAAAACTTATTTGCGATGGGGGTATTTCCCCGTCGCAAATAAGGAGGCTTTTGCGACGGGATTGCTTTCCCCGTCGCAAATAGTTTTCCCGCGATGCGCGCCAAATCACGGGAAACTTATTTGCGACGGGGGAATATTCCCGTCGCAAATAACCGGCGGCGGTAAAAGGTTGTTGCGACGGGAATATTCCCCCGTCGCAAATACTATGTCGGCAGGGGTTATTTGCGACGGGTCCCGTCGCAAATAACTATTTACCGGTTGACCGTAATAAATGTTGGCTAAGGTATTTGTGACGGGTACCGTCGCAAATAATACTATTTGCGACGGGAATCCCGTCGCAAATGGGCCCGTCCCAAATAATCTAACCTATAAATACCCCCATCCGTTTTTTTCTTTTCATTCTCATTCCTTATCTTCTCCTTCTCTCAAAATTATATTTCTAGAGTTGAGTTTTTCTCCAGTTTAATTTTTTTCTCCGGAGCTGATATTAAAGTTTTGAAGAACGGTCAGAACAGATCAATTTTCAAGGTATTTATCTTCATTTTAATTTTTTATTTATTTTTAATTTTTTATTAGTTTCAATTATTATTAATTAGTTGTAATATAATTATGTTTACATTGTTTTATTACTTAATAAATTTAAATTATTAGTATTGTTTATAGTTAATGGTAATTAGGAATAATTAGTAATAATTGTTAATAATTACGAATAAATATTAATAATTAGTAATAAATACCAATAATTACGAATAAGAACATTATTACATTATTAGTTTATTTTATTATTAATATTAAAATAATATAATTTTTTATATATATACAATTCTTTTTTGATCTGTGTGTTTGCTGTCTTCACATTCATTATTTGTATGTGGAGATAGAAAACGCACAGATCAAAGAAGAATTGTATATAAATTAGAAAATTATATTATTTTAATATTAATAATAAAATATATTAATAATGTTATTATTTGTAATTATTGGTAATTATTTCTAATTATTGATAATTATTCATTTAATTACTAATAATTAGGAACAATTATCAATAGTTATCAATAATTAAGAATAATTAGTAATAATTAGTAATAATTACCAATAATTAGTATTAATTACCTATAATTAGTATTAATTACCAATAATTAGTATTAATTACCAATAATTAGTAATAATTAGGAATAATTAACAATAATTAGTAATAATTAACAATAATTAACAATAATTAGTAATAATTACCTATAATTAGTATTAATTACCAATAATTAGTATTAATTACCAATAATTAGTAATAATTAGGAATAATTAACAATAATTAGTAATAATTAGTAATAATTAGGAATAATTAGTATTAATTAGGAATAATTAGTAATAATTACCAATAATTAGTATTAATTACCAATAATTAGTATTAATTACCAATAATTAGTATTAATTACCAATAATTAGTATTAATTACCAATAATTAGTATTAATTATTAATAATTACCAATAATTATCACTATTTAGTAATAATTAACAATAATTGCCAATAATTACCAATAATTAGTAATAATTACCAATAATTATCAATAATTACTAATAATTATCAATAATTAATAATTATTAGCAATAATTAGTAATAATTAGTAATAATTACTAATAATTAGCAATAATTAGTAATAATTAGAAATAATTAGTAATAATTAGAAATAATTAGTAATAATTAGAAATAATTAGTAATAATTAGTAATAATTAACAATAATTAGTAATAATTAACAATAATTAGTAATAATTAGGAATAATTAGGAATAATTAGAATTAATTAGGAATAATTAGGATTAATTAGGAATAATTAGTATTAATTAGGAATAATTAGTAATAATTACCAATAATTAGTAATAATGATTATTAATTACCAATAATTAGTATTAATTACCAATAATTAGTATTAATTACCAATAATTAGTATTAATTACCAATAATTAGTATTAATTACCAATAATTAGTATTAATTACCAATAATTAGTAGTAATTACCAATCATTAGTATTAATTACCAATGTTTAGTAATAATTACCAATAATTGCCAATAATTAACAATAATTGCCAATAATTACCAATAATTAGTAATAATTACCAATAATTATCAATAATTACTAATAATTATCAATAATTACTAATAATTATCAATAATTAATAATAATTAGCAATAATTAATAATAATTAGCAATAATTACTAATAATTAGCAATAATTACTAATAATTAGCAATAATTAGTAATAATTAGAAATAATTAGTAATAATTAGAAATAATTAGGAATAATTAGAAATAATTAATAATAATTAGCAATAATTAGTAATAATTAGCAATAATTAGCAATAATTAACAATAATTAGTAATAATTAGGAATAATTAGGAATAATTAGTATTAATTAGGAATAATTAGTATTAATTAGGAATAATTAGTATTAATTAGGAATAATTAGTAATAATTAGGAATAATTAGTAATAATTACCAATAATTAGTAATAATGATTATTAATTACCAATAATTAGTATTAATTACCAATAATTAGTATTAATTACCAATAATTAGTATTAATTACCAATAATTAGTATTAATTATCAATAATTAGTATTAATTACCAATAATTAGTATTAATTACCAATATTTAGTAATCATTACCAATATTTAGTAATAATTAACAATAATTGCCAATAATTAACAATAATTAGTAATAATTACCAATAATTATCAATAATTACTAATAATTATCAATAAATATTAATAATTATCAATAATTAGTAATAATTAGCAATAATTACTAATAATTAGCAATATTTACTAATAATTAGCAATAATTAGTAATAATTAGAAATAATTAGTAATAATTAGAAATAATTAGTAATAATTAGTAATAATTAACAATAATTAGTACTAATTAACAATAATTAGTAATAATTAGGAATAATTAGGAATAATTAGTATTAATTAGGAATAATTAGTAATAATTACCAATAATTAGTAATAATGATTATTAATTACCAATAATTAGTATTAATTACCAATAATTAGTATTAATTACCAATAATTAGTATTAATTACCAATAATTAGTATTAATTACCAATAATTAGTATTAATTACCAATAATTAGTATTAATTACCAATAATCACCAATAATTACCAATAATCACCAATAATTACCAATAATCACCAATAATTACCAATAATCACCAATAATTACCAATAATCACCAATAATTACCAATAATGACCAATATTTTCCAATATTTTCCAATAATTACCAATAATTACCAATATTTTCTAATAATTACCAATATTTACCAATAATTACCAATATTTACCAATAATTAGGAATAACTACCAAAAATTAAGAATAACTACCAATAATTTGGAATAATTACCAATAATTTGGAATAATTACCAATAATTTGGAATAATTACCAATAATTTGGAACAATTACCAATAATTTGGAATAATTACCAATAATTTGAAATACTTACCAATAATTTGGAATAATTACCTTATTACATTATTTGTATATTTTATTATTAATATTAAAATAATATAATTTTCTATATTATATACAATTCTCTTTTCTTCTGTGTTTTTTTGTCTCCACATGTAATATTCGCATTCTTTTTCAAAATTATCAACCTACTCGCCAATGGAGAGGTGAAAGTGAATGCGAATATTACATGTGGAGACAGAATGTTAAACACACAGATGAAAGGAGAATTGTATATAATATAAAAAATTATGTTATTTTAATATTAATAATAAAATATACTAATAATGTAATAATGTTATTATTATATAATTAATGTTTATGAAAAAATTATATCAGTATTATTAAAATAATAAAAAATCAATATAATATTAAAATTATCAATATTTGTAACATGTTTTGCTTTATTCTCAATATATTCAATCTTTAATTGAGTGTTTTTTCTAACAAATTATTCAAAACCACTAATGCTTTTATATTTTATAGAGAAATATGGAACAACGAGGTCGTCAACAGTCATTATTAGATGACCGCATATGGATAAATCAACGTAGAAATCCAAATGGTTCTGGTTTAAATCCAGTATATATAGAGGGTGTGGAGAGTTTTTTATCATTTGCGGCATCAAATCCAAAATTTGTTTCAGAAGGAAAGATAAAATGCCCTTGTAGAAAATGTGCATTGAGAACGTTTGACACGTTTGACAATGTGGGGGAACATCTCTTGCGTTTTGGTTTTCAAGCAGATTATGTTTTTTGGTATCAACACGGTGAACGCAGTTCCAGAGCAGGTGATACCAACTTGATTCCGGATCCATCCCAGTTTCAAGATTTAGTACATGATGTTGCAGGTTCATCTGTTCAACATACAGAAACTCCGGCTGATATAGCTTCAAATCCTGAGTTGGGACCGTCTGAATTTTATGAGTTGTTGAAGTCTGCTGAGGATGCATTATATCCTGGCTGCAAGATGAGAAAATTAGAAGCAGTTGCAAAATTTATGGCTATCAAATCAGATAACGGAATGTCAAACACCTGTTTCGACCAGATATTTTCTTTGCTGAAAACACTGTTACCCGAAGGAAATGTTTTACCTGCAAATTACTATGAAAGTAAGAGGTTGATTCGAAATTTAGGACTTACTTGTCAGAAGATTCATGCATGTTCAAATGACTGCATTTTATATTCAGGGGAAAATGAGTCGTTGGATAGTTGTCCCACATGTGGGCAACTGAGATATAAAGAAGGACAACACGGGAAGTCTGGTTTGATTCCTGTAAAACAGTTGAGATATTTTCCGCTTACATCCAGACTTCAGCGTTTATTCATGTCTAAGAATACAGCGACAATGATGTCATGGAATAAAGAGAATAGTTCAACCGATAAAAGCTTGAATCATCCAGCCGATGGTGATTCATGGAAACATTTTGATAGAGTGCATCCATCATTTGCTTTAGAAGCTAGAAATGTTCGACTGGGCCTTTCCACTGATGGTTTCTGCCCATTTGGATCTTATGGTAGTCAATATTCATGTTGGCCTGTTTTTTTAACTTCGTATAATTTACCTCCATGGATGTTGATGAAGGAGCCATATATCTTTTTGACTTTACTAATTCCAGGACATCCGAAGAAAAATATTGATGTTTATTTGAAGCCATTGATTGATGAATTAAATTTATTGTGGAGTACTGGTGTCAGTACATATGATGTTGCAACGAAACAGAATTTCATACTGAGAGCAGCATTGATGTGGACAATAAGTGACTTCCCGGCTTATGGGATGTTATCTGGCTGGAGTACACATGGTCAGAAATCATGTCCTTACTGTATGGGAGAGAACAAAGAATTTATGCTCATTCATGGAAAGAAACCGTGTTATTTTGACTGTCATCGCAGATTTCTTCCAGCTGGTCATCCTTTTCGTAGAAACAGATCTCATTTCAGAAAAGGAACAGCTGAAAGGGATGGACCTCCAAAAATGCTATCAGGTTCGGAGTTAAAATCGGTTGTATTTTCATTACCTCTCATCACTTTTGGTCCCACAATAAACCAACAGAAAATTTCTGGTTTTGGGAAAGAACACAATTGGATTAAACGTATCATATTTTGGGATTTGCCATATTGGTCTGATTTTTTGGTCCGACACATGTTAGATGTCATGCATATTGAGAAGAACTGTTTTGATAATTTGTTTCATACAGTTTTGGATACGCCAGGAAAGAGAAAAGACAATGTAAATGCACGTTTAGATCTTGCCCAAATTTGCAGGCGTCCAGAATTGGAACTATTTGAGAATGTGAGAACAGAAAGGTTACTGAAACCAAAAGCAGCTTATACACTGTCTAAAGAAAACCGTTTATTATTTTGTCAGTGGATTGCAGATTTGAGACTTCCAGATGGCTGTGCTTCCAATTTGGGTAGATGTGTAAAGAATGGTCATATTACTGGATTAAAAAGTCATGATTGTCATGTTATAATGGAGAGACTTCTACCCATTGGATTAAGAGGTCTGTTGAATTCTGTGATTTGGGATTCCATAACAGACATGTCTCATTTTTTTCGGGAAATTTGTGCGGCTACGGCAGATTATTTTTCAGTTTTCCGCATATAGCAGTCGGACAGGGCAGCTCTATTTTGCGCAACTATTTCTCTCAGCCGTGGACCACATGGGAGAAGATTCCCATTGATGTGCAGCAGGCCATGTTCGACCATTGGTTGGTACGTACGTAAATAAATAATTTTTATTTTGAAAATTATTTCATTTCTAACTTGATATTTTGATTTATTTGTAGGGTTTATGGTATCCGATCGAGGATACCATGCGTGACGCCATCCACGAGGCATGGGAGGTGGCCATGCGTGATCGTCTTCGTCAGTTTTTGCACAATTTAAGAAAAGCTGCGATGAAGAAAGCAGGAGTGTCAGATTTTGAGGAGTCATGTAGAGCACACCGACCAGAGTATATTTCATCCCATGTATGGGATGGATTATGTGCGCACTGGTTGAGTGGTGCCTTTCAGAGGAGATCATCGGTGGGGAGGCAGAATTGGGGGAGACAGGAGGTGACTCATCGAGCTGGGAGTCGTTCTTTCAGTACTCATAGACAGCATCTGGTACGTACATTATTTATAAATATTTTATATAACTATAAATATTAACAGTTTATTTTTTATTCTTATAGGCTGTCGAGCACCCCGATATTACAGAGTACGACGTATATCGGAGGATGTACAGTGATCCTGCTACTGGGGAGCTCAGAGGTGATCATCAGCATCACATCATGGTCAGTATTATTTGTTTTCAAGTTTAAAAATTAACTGCATATAATATATTCACAATTTTAATTTTAAATTGCAACTATATGAGTCATATGAGACCGCAGCGGCACAGGCCCGGCCTGAGAGTCAGGCCGAGTCATCAGATCAGACCACTGCCCGTCAGTTTGATGAGGCGGCATGGATGCAGGCCACCTAGTATGCCTTCGAGAAGGGCCGGGTAGTTGGTATCGGCTCTCGACTGACTCCTGGAGATTATTATGGCAGTGCTGCGATGTCGGCGTCCAGCTCGAGAGGAACTCGTGCATCTTCTTCTACACAGTATGAGGATCAGTTGCGATCTCAGACTGCACAGATAGAGAGTCTCCGACAGGAGCAGGAGCAGATGCGTCAGCAGCATGAGGAGGAGCGTCGACGCCAGCAGCAGCTGTACGAGGATCAGACGAGTCGGTGGCAGCAGCAGCATCAGGAACAGATGGAGTACATGCGCCGACTCACTCATGCTTTAGGGATGGAGTTTCCTCCACCCCCATCTGCAGATCCCCCACCTCCCCCCCTCCCCCCCCCCCCCTCCTTCAGATTAGAGTTTGTATTTCTGTTATAAAATTTGTGAAATCAAAATATATTTTTTTCTATTCGTAGTTTCTGTCTCATTATAAAATATTAATAATATTATATTTTTAAATAAAAATATTAATATGAATAATAATATTATTTATATTTTATAATATTAAATTTTATATATATATTAAAATTATATATATATATTAAAATTTTATATATATATTAAAATTTTATAATATTATAATTTAATTATTTTTTTTGTAATACTTGAATTATTTTAATATTTGAATGTAAAATAATTCTATTATTTTTATATTAATTAAAATAACTTATTAATATTTTTTTTATTTATGAATTATAATTGTAATATTATTATATTAATTAAATTATTTATTAATATTCTATTATTTTTATTTTTGAATTATAATTCTACTATTATTATAGTAATTAAAATAATTTATTATTTTCATTTGTAAATTATAATTCTATTATTATATTAATTAAAATAATTTATTAATAATTTATTTTTTTTATTTTTTTTATAGTATTTGCGACGGGATACTATGCCCGTCGCAAATACTAGTATTATTAATAGTTTTTATTTTTTTTTTTTAAATTATTTGTGATGGGTCCCGACTCCCGTCGCAAATACTAGTATTATTAATTTTTTTTATTTTTTTTAAAAAGAGTTTTTGCGACGGAACCGTCGCAAAATCTATTTGCGACGGAACCGTCGCAAAATCTATTTGCGACGGGTCCCGTCGCAAAAACTGTTTTAAAAGTTTTTTACAAAAATACGGAATACTATTTGCGACGGGGAGAATGCCCGTCGCAAAAACAGTCTTTAGCGACGGGCCCGTCGCAAATAAGTGTAGTTGCGACGGCGTTTTCAGCAACGGGATATTTGCGACGGGATCCCGTCGCAAGTAGCCCGTCGCAAATACCTGTTTTTCTAGTAGTGGAAGGCTCTATACCCTACGCGCCTATGTCAATCCCCTGCAAGACACGTACCAGGGTAGCTTGAAGCTACTCATTAAGCCACAACCCAAACGATGCCAAACCCGGCTGCTGTCATGCTTGCACTGGATCCTGAACATGATCATGTCCCTAAGCCTATACCTGCGGCTTGTGCTCTGCCTATACCGAATTCTGACCCTGATCCTGCAGCGCTGTATCATCTCCTTCCTGACGCTCCATCAAGTGGTGAAGGAATAACCCACTGAATACCATAAATGGTTAGACATCCCATATATATATATAACAATATATTCTACGTAGATAAGGAAAGAAGTAACAGGTAGTGCATAACAACTACCCTTACTCCCCCCTCACCGCAACCCATTCCCCATGGAATCCCGGCCTCATGGCCTCCTTAACCACCCTCAACAGAGCCAAGTATCAAAAGTTCCTCAGGCCATGCCTGTCCCAACAACTACCTTTGCCTCATCCGACGACCTAGTCACCAAATCCTGGTGATAAAAATCACCTCAATTAAAGTACCTGCCTGCTCGTACAAGAGCTAGAACCAAATACCCTATCGCATGGAATTCTAAAAATATATAAAGCATGGTATACACATTAAAAAACAATCAATTCTATCAGGAATTTCACCAATTCTTATTTTAGAGCATACAAGCATGGTATTTGATTTTTTTCACATGTTATTGTCACTCCAGAAAGAATATGTGCAATTATGAAATTGAAATACCCTAAAAATGTGCCTATCAAAAGCCAATCAACCAAGCCTCGCCATACCGGCCAAGGTCCAATTCTTCCTTACCATACCAGGTCAAGGGTCACATATCGCAATCATGAACATCACACACCAAGTGAGTCACCGAGGTGTAAATCATATAAACTGTAATCTGAGAAAAAACAAACAGAAGTTCCCACCTACGAAAACTAGGTCCATCCCTCATACCTAGGGCTGCAAGCACCCAAGAACAAGCTAGAAACCCAGTCCTTGTAACAAACTATCTCCAGTCTACCATATCCCAAATAGTAAAACCCGTAGAGAGTAAACAAGAATCCTAAAACTCATTAGTTTCTAGTAAAACGCTGCTACTAAATCCCTTTCAAGAACTCCTCTGATACCACTTTGTACGCCCCAGACCCGGCCAGCCACCCGAACGGTGCCGAACGGGTCGGGTGTCACTACCTTAGGTGCACCTCCCATTAACGCCAAAGGCTACCTAATATCAATGAGAGTCTATTAGTTATAGTGGGGAGGATATACCCTCTCGGAGGATCACAATAAGGGTACTGGTCTATGTATAACAGTAAAGATGCAGCAGAAAGAAAGACTCAGCAGACTCAAACCAGACCCGCAGAGCGGAAGCATAATCAATATAGATAAACAAAGAAATCAATAAATACAAACAACAATAGTGTAAATAAACACAATAGCATGTTGATAACATGTAACTACTATTGAATAGTAAAACATGCATCCAAAGTAGGTCATACTCAACTGAATATTAAAAGGGCGCCAATTTCTTACCAACAGTATAGCTACAACGAGTAAGCATGCTGATACAGAAAAGTAAACAAAACAAAGTAAACCCAGCTAGGCATGACCTCAAGGTCCATACCATCTCCATGCAATAACTAACTCAGCCCAGCTCCTAAATCTAGCCTCTTTCTTACACGTAAATCCATAAAGTCTGCACGCATCCCGAAGGGACCGTGCAGAGTGTGAAACAAATCTTAGTAGAATACCACCCAACGGTGCATACCAAATATATTTGTTTAAGAAGTCATACATTACAAGGAAAGTAGTAAACAGTACTATGCACGAGTAAACACAAACTCCACGAGTGGTCAACAGCCACCATGGAGTATCACCTGCTTCAGCCAATGCCGGAATCTCTACCATGTAACCCAGCACCATGTGCCACCTGACATCTCGTGTCTCAAGTACCGACTTCTCGAAGGCACGCCCAAGGATAGTAACCCGGAACCCTGTGCCTCCTGACACCTCGTGTCTCAATTACCGACGTCCCAAAGGAATGCCCAAGAATAGTAACCCAACACCATGTGCCTCCTGACACCTCTTATCTCAAGCTACCCCCTGAGGGATCCTCACCTCCGACGTGGCTTTTACAGCAAGCACCCCCAACCAGAATACCTAACTGCAACTATGGGGCCTATACCAACACGAGTGGTAAAAACCACCTCATCACAGAGTATCTCTATGTTCACACTAATCAAAGTTCCGGGTGAGCGGTAATAACCAAAATAGTACCTAGTCCACCAACACATCTGACACCTCGTGTCCCTACGACCATGTCACTCATGTTCGATGGCCTCGCCATCCAAGTAACTTGAGCCATTCCCAACTTAACAGCCGTACTACCTCAAGCCGACGTTCATGACGCCCAATCTCGTGGTCAATACCACCCAAAGTAACCCGGGCCAAGCCCAACCTGTGATCAGCATCACTAAAGCGTAACCGGGCCAATCCCAACACAACCCAATGGGTCAGCAAATGCAATTCAGCAATTGCATATGTAACATATTTAAACAGACAACATAAATATGAAAAATATAATAAATTGCTTATTTTCACTACGCTAGGTGTTGCCCCATACCAGCACTAAGGTCTTGAATGACTCTAACAATTTACAATAGGATTTAATAAATTAAACTAAATAGTTTAACACATTAATGTTTAAATTAAAATCATTTTGGCGTTTCCCGACCAAAATTCCCCGATGAGCCACGGCCCCTCACCCGGCCCGCTCACGCAAACTGGTAACAGGGCATACCCAAAGGCATCCCATAGGTCCCACAAGAAATTCAATATGAAATAGAAAATAAAATAGGTCCCGCTCAAAATACACAAAAACGCGTTGAAGGCAACGTCCCCCAAACAACCACAAAAACACAAAATAAGGTATGGACTACCTACTTGAGACTCATACAATACCACTCCTCCGGTAATAGCTGCTAATTAGGTCTAAAACATGGTAAATCTATAAGAGATTCAACACCGTTCAAACCTCTATAACTCATTCAAGAATTATAATCAGACAAAATGACCAAAGAGGAATCAATGCCTTACCGAGGGGGTTTTAACGCACTAATACGTGATTGGAATGGAGTTTGGATGGCGATACGAGGAAGTATTGAAGTCCCATCCGGCTTGGTTCGCGAAACCGTGTGAAATATGAGTGGTCTGCCTCAAAACGAGGCTACTGCCCATTTTAACGCAAAAAAAAAGTAACAACATGGTGTGTACTTTAGGAATACATGCCGTGTATATCATTTAATTATTCATATGACAGCTGAATTCCACCGACTTTATTTCTGAACCTACTGACATAAGTACATGGCATGTACCTATGGGTACACGACATGTACTTGGTTTCTCTTCTCTACCTCACCGACTTACCTACACGCCATGTATATCCCTCATACATGGCTAGACTACACGACGTGTATAAGAGGAACATGGTGTGTCCCTGGTTCTACCCGGACAATTGTCCCACATACCATGTATGGGCACCACACGGTCGAGGTTACACGATGTGTTGAAAACTACACACCGTGTAGTAATAAATTTCTACATATTCAACACATGGAATGTACTCAACGAGCACACGGACGAAACTTTCTTAACATATACACAGCGTGTACTTAAGATACACAGCATGTAGTCTGGAAATTTCCAAAAACTTCCCGTTTTCTCCAGTTTTCTCAGAAACCAGTGAAAATTTCAAACAGGGTCGGGATTTTGACCCATTTCCCAAAACCCGGGTTCTTACATTGATGTTGGTATTGTATCAAGGATTAAAACAATTAAAAATTCAACGTCATGCTCTGGGTGGTGCCCAACTAATTTCTTCAAGAAATACATCAATGTATTCCTACATAATTAGTATATCCTCAATTCGAATGTTATATTCCTCATCTCTAAATATAATTTTATCTTCTTCCCTAATGATCTCATTCAGTAGTGCATTTTGGGTGGATCTATAAAAAAATCATCTTGTGACATGATTTCCATAATGATAATGGATTCTATATATTATTCATAGATCATCATTTCTTCATCATGAAATAAGTTCTTTTATTATATTTTTAAATCCAATCCATACTACAGATTATATCCATATCACCCATAGGTATAATGATAAGGATAGCAACTAAATAATGTTAATTTTTCATAAATTGGACTAACCATCACATTTTTATTGTAATGTGACTTCATTTAAGAGTTTTTATTGGAAACTCCTTAGTTAAATCAAAAGGGAAGTGTCCAGTTTTCTTAGAAAACTGGGTAGATATAAAAAGAGTGTGGTGATTGAGAATCAAATAATGAATGGGATAGATTAGAAGATAGGATTAGTATACATTCCATCAGTTCATTTTTACTTCTAATTCAACTGTGGTGATCACATTATCTTGTCTATCTCTCCTTTGCCTATTCTGTGGTAGATTCCCTTGACACTTGGGACATTGATTTGAATAATGCCCCATTTCATTGCAATTGATGAATTTAATATCATTGATTGTTTTCTTCCATTTCATTTATTATAAGGATGATACTTTTATCCACACTTATAACAAACTTCTATGCCTATCAAGAAATTCCCATGATGATTCTTTCTAACATTTTCAGATAATGTAAATTTCTTCACTACATTCTTATTCTTCTTCGATTCTTCAACTGTTCCATGGTAATCATTACACATTTTATTTTTATGATTTTATTCGAAAAAATATGATCTATAAAATGTCTTCCCCATTTAGATACCACTTAATACTATTTCATCATATAACAAAAATGATTTAGAATCTAGTGACCTTCAGAGACATGGTTTAATCTAATAAATATTGCAATAATTTAGACATGCTACACCAAAATCTCCTCTTCCCTTTTCATTAATATAATTAATATTTCAATCATTTTAATTCATTTCTCCTCAGGGTATTATGTGTCAAAAAATAATTCTATAAAATATATTAATTCCAATGTTATATTTCATCTTCCTCCTTAGAATTTTGGATCAATGACCACCATTGATCAACATATCCCTTGAGACAATATACTATTAGTATTACCAGTTCAGTTTCATTTCATCAAAATGCTAGAAATATATTTTCAATAGATTTGATCCACATATCAGATACCATTCAGTTAGTAGTCCCACTAAAATATGGGTTCTTCTGTCACATTAGACCATTCAACCTAGGTGTAGTATGGTTTTTCTTCATAACCTTATTATGTTTTCCTAACATGGTCAAGATCTACCTAGCACCAACCATGATTGTTCGGACTTTCTTAGTGGGGAAAACCCTAAATTTTCTATGGGTATTTATTCATTTCCATCTCTTATATTCCATTTCTAAACAATGGCATACACTAAATTAGGTTATGATTCATAATAGATAATTTAAAACTATAAAATCACATAACATTACTTGAATATTTATATATAGTTATACTTAGAATCCTAAACATGGTTTATTTTTTGTCATATAAACTTTTAAATCCATCATTATGGTTTTTAAAATGAATGTAAATTATCCTAAGAACATCCCCTAAGAGTGTCAAACCATTTTCATAGTATGACTCATTTTCATTTACTATGTTACCCCAAGTCAGGCCCATGACACCTTGTCAGAATTTTTACCCATAGGTAAATATGTGCTAGAACCATGTCCAATTGTAGTTTCCAAATAGGGATTTATTTCTAGGAAGATCCACATAATCCTTAACTTACCTAATTTCAAGGATGTTATTCCTTTATTATCCTCAAATTCTATCTTAGTGTTTTCTTCCTTGAACTATGTTTTCTAAATCTAGTTCATAATGTTTCTACTAAACTTCTTTTGATACCATATGTGACCACCCTGACCTCAATATCTCAGTTTCAGTGGATATTTTATTACAATATCATAGATACAAGATATCATAACACCAAGGATCAATCATTTTAGTAAACCTGAAGAAATAGAAACATACATGAATCCTTTATTACATAAGTAATTATATATAAGGCATAATTTAATAAGATAAACAGCTTCATTGACACTTATTAAATGGTTTCATCTTCAGGACATGGGAAAGGAAAAAATAAAACGGGTGAGATCAAAATCATAGTAATGGTCACATGAATAAATAATAAGTGATGATTTTTCAATAATTCATAATGTCAAGGTAAATATATGAAAAAATTATGCCATTAATAAACCGAGAATGGAAATGTTACCATATATTTTTTCATTGTGAAAATATAATATGAATTAATTTATAAATACTGAATGAAGAGAATTATTTTTTAATGTAGGTAATGTATCTGGCACTTGAACCATCATGTTGTCAACATTGTTTATTTCTGTGGCTAGATACCCATCTGATTCTTCATGGAAACAAACACAATGGGTTTACTGATAACTATTTTGTCTCACGATACATGTCATTGTTTCAAGGAGATATAACAGGTCCATACCTTCACTAAGTGTACAAAATAATTATTCACACATAGATTTTATTCAAGAAAAATATGCCTTATCTATATCCCTATTAAGTAGAAGAGATATATACATCAATATTTTTCCTGTTAAAAAAATATTAAAAACAGACATCATTTGTAAAATGGTATAAAGATGAGGTAGTAATAAAATAAATGATATGAGAATATTTATATTTTATATAAATAAAATTCCAAATGAAAAATGATCTCAGTGAGGTAGTAGATACACCACATAAAAATGATTTGGTGCACAATGCCATGGCTCAATGAAATGTAAATTGAGACAAAGTCCCTTACCATATGTCTGAATGTGTTTTACATGAGATCTTATTGTCCTATATAATTAGATTAAATATATTAATTAATTAATTCAGAATAATTTATACATTAATTTTATTTTTTATAATAATTTTATGTGAATTTATATCCTTGTGATGAGTTATAAGAAAAAAGTTTATTATCCAGAAGCCTTTGTTTCCTTTGTTTTCATGATCATTTTACATGTGTAAATGTATGGAAAATCATGTAAAATGAGAATAGTTGAATAGAATTGAAATTATATATTATTAATGAACTTATATAATATTATTTTTATATATATATTTAAGTTATATGGTATTATGTTTAATCATTAGATAAACGGTTCATGATAATTGTTTACGTTATTTTTTGTGTTTTTTGATCATCATGAACTAATTTTATATTATGAATTAATATAATGTAATTATAAAAGTAATAGATATTAAATAATCTATAATACATATATTATAGTCTATTTTAACCATAAAAATGTTTTAATGACTATCCTTTAAAAAGGAATTGAAAAATTAAAACTCATCGTCCACAAATGCGATAAATCAGTACCTCATGGATGATGTTTTATTTTTTTGAATAGAAATGGAAATTAAATGGGTTAAATGATATATTTTCCATTAAAATAATAAATTTAAAATGTATATAAGATAATGGAGTTATAATTTTACTTTATATAGAATATTTATGGATATTATAGGAAGAAAATAAAATAAAAGAAACCGAAATAGGATGAAAAAAGATTTACCTCTTAAATTACTCTCCCTGGGAACCTCATTATAGAAATTGAATTTAGTGTTTTATTGAGACCAAGGTATCATAGTAATGGGGTAGAGGCTTGGTAAGAGAATTGTGTAGAAATTGTAGAATATTAAAGGCTTTTGTGGTGTGAGGAGAAGATGTGGAGTAGGTGGTATTTATAGTGAAGCAGAAGGGGTGTTTTCTCATTATTTTATTCATTAGTTTATTATTTTTTCTAATGAAGAGAAAATGTGATAATTCATATGAATAAATACACAAACTGGAACATGTGAGATTGGACCAATTATGCTTACATCATCCATACATGATCTATGACTTAAAAATTCATGTATTTATATTATACTATATATTACTATATTTTACTATTCACAAAAAAATCACATATTTTAGAAAAATCCCAAAAGGTCCACATACTAATTTTGTAATGTGTATAATTAAAAAATCACTTACATTTAATGAAAATAATTTTATAAATATGATAAATTTAATTGTTAATTAAATTTATCATTTACTCAAAAAGTACTAATTTTAAAATTTTAACTGATTTTATTACACTTTTGAAGAAAAGTTATGGTCACATAAAATTATCTTATAATCATAAAAAAATATTAATTTATGATTCTATTTTATGATAATAAATTTTATATTAAATAATTTTATTAATCATAAAATTTTAAATAAACTTTTATGTTTTGTAAAAAACCCACACTTAAATTACTATTCTAATGGGAAAGTTAAAATTTTATTAGTAAATGTTTATTAATTTAAATAAAATGTCTCTTAATTCATTAATTATTAAATTACAATGATTTTATAGTCTATATATGATTTTATATGATTTATAGAATATGAAACAATTTCGTTTGAATTGTAAGCTATCTACTGATTTGAATTTATTTAAGAGGATACATACCACAAAATCATAAGGTGTTATATTATTCCCACTTTATAAATTGCATCTTTGAAATTTTGATTATTTATTTCACATCAACATATGTGGGTGTTTCTTCTTCATAATATCTTTGAGTTCCCATGTTTCTTCTTCCATTTTATAGTATCTTCAAAAAACCATTACTTTTTGAGTCTTCTAATTTCTCAATACTTTCTCTTATGTGTCAATAATCCCAATAGGATCTTCCGAATAAAACAAATGTGGTTCCAATTCGATTTCTTCACAGGTGTATACCAGAATTGGGACCAACATGTAATTCGTTAAAAATGATATATGTCACACATCATGAACATTGGAGAGACTTGTATGCATTGATAATTGGTATGACACAGCTCTAATTCGATCTATAGTTTCATAAGGTCTGATATACCTGAGACTCAGTTTCCCTTACATACAAAACCTTATAAAACACTTTAATGGAGATACTTTCAGAAATACATGATCACCCACATGAAATTTCAATTCCTTTTTCTAGTTTTTGGCATAACTATATTTCATACATTGAGTTTTTAATAGGATTCTGAATAGTATTAACCTTTTTCATTGTCTCATCAATATGTTCAGGGCTGATAATTTTCCTCTCACCAACATGATCCCATCATGTTGGAGTATGGAATCTCTTTCCATATAATTATTCATATTGTGCAATTTGAATACTTTAATGGGAAATATTATTATTGGAAATCTCCACCAATGGTAAATACTTATTCTATATTCCATGAATGTGATGTTAGAAATATCTCCACATGGATTCCAATGTTTTAATATTACTTCCAAACTGTTTGTCGGTTTTAGGGTGAAAAGAAAAACCCAAATGAATCTCGGTATCTAGAGTCATTTGATGGATCTTCATGAATTTTATCGTTAAAAAATGATCAATATTAGATACAATCTATATATGTGTACCATTAAGTCTTACCTAATCTTTAATATAGATTCTTCAGTGGTGATCAATAAGAAAATCTTCTATTATAGCATGAAAATGTGTTTATTCTTTAAGAAGATCAACAATTACACATATTTCATTATTCGTTCTTCGTGTCCATGGTTTTTTGGGGAAATATTCCATTATAATTTCATCCCACTTCCACATAGAAATATGTAGATATTTCATTACTCTTCTAGGATGTTGCCTCTCAACCTTCACTTTTTGAAAAAACTGGACACCTTAATACATAATAAAAAATTTACCACATCTTGTTATATGACCAAAAATTTTCTTTCAGATCTATATACATCATGATACTACTTATGTTTGTAGAGAAATTTGAGAAATGGTCATCATTTAGTAGTTCAATTTTTATCTTTGATATTAATATAACACATAACATCTTTACAAATTTTATAAATCTATCCTCATATATTAAGACTTCCAGTCTTCCATCCTTGATAGATATAATTTTCTATTGAAAATTATCATCATCAAATTGAGTGATTCTTGTCTACTCTAGTCAATATGGTTTAGCAATCTCCTGAAAAAATAATCATGTTTCCCCTTCCTCAATAATTTCCATATCTATATTTACTAAATCCATGAATATAAGAACCTTCTAAATAATATTATTTGTACGAAGTACATGATCATTCCTTTTAAATTCATCTACTACATTATTTTCTTTTCCTAGATGGTTATGTATTGATAAGTCATAATATTTGAGTAAATCCAGCCATCGTTTTTTCCTCATGTTGACTTATTTCTGTGTAAAGATGTATTTTGAACTCTTGTGATCTGTATATATCTAAAATATTTATCCATATAGATATTATCTCCATATATTCATAGAAAATATTATGGCCACTAACTCATGATCATGTGTTGAATAATATTATTCATGAGTATTCAATTATCTTGATGCATATGTTTATAAATTTATCATTTTTCATAAGGGAACAAACCATTCCATTCTTCAATGCATCATTATATATCACAAACCCATCATTTCCTTATAGAAGGGTCAAAATTGGATCATTGAAAAATATTCTCTTTAATTCATCAAAACATTATGTATATTATTTTTCTATATAAACTTAACACCTTTACATGTGACCCTGGTTAACTGGTTATCCAATCAGGAAAAAATATAGATGAAACACCAATATTAACCTTATAAACTAATGAAACTATTTACCTTGGTTATGTTTGTTGGAATTTCCCATTCATGGATAGCCTTTGTATAGATAGGATCAATTGGGATTCCATCCGTAGAGATAATATGGCAAAGAAAATAAACTGATCAAACCCATAATTCACACATACTAAACATCCTATATATATTTTCATCGAGGATTCATCAGATAATTTGTTAGTGATTCTCATTCTCCTCGCAGATTTTATAATATATTAACATAACATTAATAAATTCAACAAAACAATTATCATGATATTCCTTGAATAGTTTTTTAATTAGATACTTAAAAATATGGAGGGCATTAGTTAGTCAAATTGGAATTACTGTAAACTCGTTATGTCCATACATTATTTGCAATGTTGTCTTAAGAATATTTTCTTTCCCCACAGGAAATGGATAATATAATAGAAGAATTTAAATATTTTAAAAATATTGAGATCCATTGATTTCATCAATTAAATCATCAATTCAAGGAATATGATACTTTTTCTATATTTTAATACCGTTGATTTATCTATAATCAATATAGAGCCACAATGATCTTCCTTTCTTCTTAACAAAATGAAAAGGGGAGCCCCATTGAAAAAATCTAGGGGGATTAAATCCATTATTAATCAGATCCTCTATTTTTTTATATTCTCCAATAGTTCCATATTTTTTATTATATAATGAGTATTTTATAATGGTCTTTCATTAGGGATTAAATCAATGGAAAATTAAACATCAAGCTATGGGGGGTGCCTAGGTAATTCCTCAGAAAAAACATCAACGTATTTCTTTAAAATTTGTAAATCCTTAATGAGAATATTAATTTCCTCATCCCTAGATGTAGTTTCCTCTTCCTCCCCAATAATTTTATTCATTATAACTAATAGGGTTCGATATTGATTACAATAATATGGTGTTGTTTGTGCTCTAAAGATAAGGGATTGTATATATTCTTCATAGATCATAATTTCCTTCTTCTTGCGATAAATTATAACTTAAAATTTGGAAATCCAATCCATACCAAGGATTATATCAAATTGAAAAATGGGTATGTTTAAAATTTAGGGAACTAAAGCAAATTTATGTGTCAGAAATGGGACTGACCGACAATTTTTTTTAAATGAGACTTCCATTAAAAGTTTTGACTAATAAATCCCTTGTAAAATCAAAAGAGAAATGTAAAAATTTCTTTGAAAACTGAGTACATATAAAAGAGTGTGATAATACAGAATCAAATATATCATTGGTTATATTTTTGAATAGGATTAATGTTCCCACCACCACTTCATATGGAAATTCCATGTCATCTGTGGTGATCGTATAATCTTGGACATCTCCCCTTGGCCTCTTATGTGGTAGATTCCCTTGAATGTCAGTATATTGATTTGAATACTTCTCTATTTTATTACAATTAATGAATTTTACATCATTGATTTCTTTCCTTATATTGCATTCATTGTCTCTATGACCCTTTTCTATACACTTATAACAAACTCCCAGGCCTTTCAAGAATTTCCCATGATGTTTCCTTCCACTATTTTCATATAATAGAAATTTTTTCATTACCATATTCTTCATTTATGGTTCACCCTTTACATGGTTATTTGAGGACCTATTCTTATGTTGATTAATCTTGAACATGCATGTTCTACAAAATTTATTATCATTTTTATGAAACATAATACTACTTAATCATATGCTGATAACATATAAGAAGTCAATGCCCTTCACATCCTTTTTTTAAGACTATAAATGAAATAATCAATATTAACTTCTGAATCATGTAAATAATCTATACTATATTGGGCTAGTCTTCTAAAGGTGTCCTCATGATATTCAATACTCTATTCCTCACATTTCATTATGTTATGAAATTTTCCCTTCATATCTATTCATTTCTCATGAGGGAACATTTTGTCGGAGAAGATTTCTTTAAAATTACTTCATTCCATTTATTCTATTTCATCTTCCCCCTTGGTATCGTCCTTCTATGACCACCATTTATCAACATCTCCCTTGAGATGACATACTCTCAGTACAACCATTTTGTATTCATTTCATCCCACTGCAAGATATATCATTTCAAGAGATTTGATCCAATTTTGAAATACCACAATATTAGTAGTCCCACTAAAATGTGGGGGATTATACAACATGAAACAATCCAATATAGGTGTAGTATGTTTATTTTTCATATGTGTAGTAATCTAACCTAATATGGTCATGATCATCTCAGCTCTAACACTAACTGTGCTAACTTTCCCTATGAGGATGTCTCTAAATTTTTTATGGGTATTGATTAATTTCAATCCATTCAATGCCATTTATAAACAATGATATTAATTAAATATTATTATGAATCATAATTCATAATTTAAAAATTTAAAATCAGACAACATAAAATGAAAATTTCTGCATATTATTCTCATTATCATAAAAATGGTTTCTTTGGGGTCATATTTACTTTTAAATCCATCATAATGGTTTTTAATGGGAATGTGAATTATTCAACACATATACACAAATACTGTAAAACTGTTTACGTATAAAGTCACATTATCGCGTTCCTAGTTACCCCAAGTCAGCCCTGAGACACCTTATTAGAGTTGTTTCCCCTCTGTACATCTTTACCAGAACCCTGTCCACTTAATGTATCCACACAGAGATGTATTTCTAAGAATATAAAAATAATATATAACTTATCAAAATTAAAGGATGTTATTCTATGCATATCCTCAAATTATATCTTAGGGTTATGTTCCCGAAACCATGTTTTCTAAATCTAGTTCCCAAGTTTTCTACTAAACATATCGGATACCAATGGTGATATCCCCGACCCTAGAAGCATAGATTTTGTTGTCATATTATTAAAATGGTATAGATAAAAGAGATCACATCACCTAGGATTGATTAATATAGTTGTATTTAAAAACTAGACACATACATGTTTCCACAATAACATTTGTAATTAAACAAAGAACATTAAAAAATAAAATAAATTGCATCCTCCACACTTATTCAATGGTTTCATATTCAGAAATTGGGGAAGGGAAAAAATAAAATTGGTGATATGAAATTCTCAGTATGGGTTACGTGAATAGATGATAAATAATAAATGTCGATAAGTCTTAATGGGTGGGTAAATAACTAAAAGCATATACCATCAATAAAGTGAGAATGAAATTTCATCCATATATTATTTCCTAGTGAAAATATCATGGAAATTAATAACTAAATACTAAATGAATTGAATTATTATTTATTATATGTCATGAATCTTGAACATGAACTGTCATACTATCAAGATAATTTAAAATTATAGGTAGATACTCATCTGATTCTGTTTGGAAACAACCAAAAAGGGTTTGTCGCAACCTATTTTGTCCCAGGAGACCCATCAATGCCTCAAGGGGATATAATAGGCCCCAACCATCATTTCAATTACATGTAGTTTATCATACATACTTTAATTCAAGAACAATATTTTTTATCAATATCCATATTGAGTAGATGATACAAATTCATCACTATTTTTTCGGTTAAAACAACATTCAAAATAAACATCATATGTAAAATCATATATTGCCATGGTAATAATAATATTTGTGATATAATAAAATTTACCTTTAGTGGAAATGTTATTTCAAAGGAAAAAATTATATAAAAGGGGAATTAGATATACCAGATAAATATGATCTGGTTCAAAAAACCATGTAAGTATCAATAAAATATAAATTGAGACAAAGTCACTTACGTTATGTCTGACTTTGTCTTGAACATGATCATAATGTACTGGATAAAAATTTTAAAAATATTATTTAATTAAATAAGATCCTTTTATTTTTGTATATGATTTATTATAATTTTATTTAGTGTATTTATGGCCTTCTTTATTAGATATGAGATACAATTTTATCAATCTGGAGGGTTTGTTTCCTTGGTTTTTTTGATCAATTTACTTGTATACATGTATGGAAAATCATTTAATATGAAAATAGTTGTACAGAATTGAAATTATTTTTTATTAATTAATATTAAGAATATTAAACGGTTATATATTTCATTTAGTTAAAGGGTACTAAGATGAATCATTATATAAGATGTTAGTGATAATCTTTTACAATAGTTTTTGTATTTTTTTGATCACCATGAACTATTTTTATCTTACAAATTAAAATTATGTATATATACTATTAATAGAATCTTAAATAAGTTATAATACTTATATTATATTATGTTTTAACCATAAAAATGGTTTAATGTCCATCCTTGAAGGAATAATTTAAAAACAAAACCTCTTTGTCCATAAAGGTGGTAAATCAGCACCTCATGGATGATGTTTTCATTATTAGAATAAAATCATAAAGATAATGGGTATTATGATATATTTTCCAGTAAAATAATTAAATTATATAATATATAATATATTGGAGTTATAATGATACTTTAATACAATATTTAACGATAGAATAAGTAGAAATGAAAATAAATGAATTTTCTAGGGGATGGAAAAAGATTTACCTCATGAATTTTATTCCATAAGAACCTCTTTAAAGAAATTATTTTTGGAATTTTATGAGACCATGGGATCTGATAGGTGGGGAGTGGTTTTGAAATAATATTGGGAATACTTTTGACAAGATTAAAGGCTTTTGGTTGGGTGGGGAGAAGAGTTTTTTTAGGGGTGGTATTTATAGTAGAGGAGAGAGGTGTTTTCTCATTGTTTTATTCATTAGTTTATAATTTTTTCTTGAGGAAAGAAATATTTATGATTCATATGTGAGATTTAAAAATGGTTCTTAAATCATCTATACATCATCTATGTTTAAATAATTCATGTATTTAGTTTATATCATAAACTAATGTATTTCAATATTCACCAAAAATTCAACTATTTTAGAAAAATCCAAAAAAATAAACCAATCCATTTTATGAAATTTAGAATTCAATAATGAACTTAATTTTATGAAAATCATTTTTTATATATTAGAAATTTAGTTTTAAATTAAAATCATCCATTACTTGAAAAACACAAATTTTAAAATTATGACTGATTTTATAACACTCTGAAAAATAAATTAAGGTATCGTAAAATTATCTTATAATAATAAGACAAAAAATCATATTTTTTATTTTATTTTATGAAAAAGAGTTATTTTGAGTAATTATATTATTTATATAAATGTTAATAAACATTTATGTTTTCAAAAAAATATCAACACTTAATTTATCCTTATCAAAATATTTGTGTACATATAATATGATATAATTATATCATATTACAATTTATAAGATGTTGAAATTTTATTTATACTTTTATAGGTGAGATTACTATTCTATTGGCTGAATTAATATTCCTAAGGGTTATATTACTATTCCAAAAAAAATGTTACTATTTCATTGTTATTGGTTCTTTGATTTGAAGAAAAAGTCCCTTATTCCATCAATTCTTCATTCATAGAGTTTTTTTTTGTTCTCTATGTGATTTTTATGATTTATAATATATAAAATAATTTTTTGTGTAATGTAAGCTATTGAATGAATTGAATTTATTTAAAATGATATATACTATAAAATCATATGGTGTTATGATAAACATAATGCTTCTCAAGGGATCCAGCAATATTTAATGAAAAATCAACCACCATGACCTTCTAAGGTAGCTAATAGAACCCTGCCTAAATCAAAACATAAGAAAAAATCGTGCATAACGTCATATAATTATGGAAGAGCCAATCAACACTCTATCAGCCCGATCCTCTCCATGTCTCATATCCAAATCAGTTTTAACCATCTTACCCCCTTTAAAAAATTGAAATGTGTCCCAACATCATAATCACCCATGGATCGTACAATTTCTAAACACAAATCCATTCAATCATCAGTCCATAAGTCAAGGTTCATCTGCCTCGATCCATATCTGAACACCCAAAAATGAAACTCAAGCATAACCTTTAACCTAAGTCATTAAACATGTCAAAACCCAATACAACACCCACCCCAAAAACCAAAACACCAAAATGAAACTTACCCTATCTCATCAAACACAACTACAAAACTGGGTTTATCTTATGTTAGGGATTTAACGGCGATAGCTAAAAACATTGATAAAGACCCCCTTTGTGAGGGTTAAAAATATAACTTATATAAGAAGGTATTTAATAGTGATAAAAAGTGTTGTTAAAGGGGGAAATTTATCAGGTCCTTTTTAAAAAGCACTGATAAATGCGTTGTTTCATCAGTTCTTGTAAAAATGGGCTGAAAAGAGGGGGGGTTTTATTAGTTCTTTTTTTAGAAGTTCTAAAGAAGATCACATTTATTAGCACATTCCTACAAGAAATGATGAATGTATACTTCAAAAAATATATATTTTATTAAATATCATATATAAATATATTTATATATTTATATTGATTTAAATATAGTATATATTTTTTGAAATGTGTTTTAGATAAGGTAAACAGGCATTTAACCTTAATATGCATGATATTTTATAAAAATGGATTATAAAATAACTAAAAAATATTTTCAATTAATAATTTGATAATTATTTGTGAGTATTAGTCTTTTAATATCAATTCAAAAAATAATATAAAAATAATAATAATAATAATAAAATAGATAAAATAAGTTGAAAATAGTTAAAAATGTTTCACAAGATTCCAAAAGTCATAACTTTTGATCAAGGAGTAGGTTTGAGCTCTATAGAATATCAAATCAAATATAGTGAAGATATCTACATGATAGAGACAGAAGGGAACCATCTGTTTCATTGTTTAGGACAAAAAAGGCCCATAATGCCTCTAAAACTGAGTTCTATTTGGGGTACCACATTTTTTTAAACATTCGATGGACTTTAAGCCTAATTAATTGTGGTCTTTTCCCTTTTTCTTTGGGGACTGAATTAATTCCCTGATATTACATTAATATTGATATTGTAGATTATAATGTTTATTATATTTCATAATGTAATTTTATTTATTATCAAATATAAAACAATATATACATATTTATTAGTTATTCTCACAAAAATAATTAAACAAATTTACATATAAAATATATTTATTAATATATAAACATATATATATAATCATATAAATAAATATACGGCTAAAAATGTGATGAAATAAATATATATATATATATATATCATAAAATATAAAAAAACAGTATAGAAGAGTTATAATGTTTTTGGTATATAACATAGAGGTCTAGGGTTCAAAAATCATTAGAGGATGGGGCACATGTGGGAGGTTGGGTGGGGGAAGCACTGATAAAGTGGTGTTCATGTGAGAAGCACTGATAAAGTGGGTGTGGGTGGGTCATGCAAAATAAACTATATACCTTCTATTAGGATGACTAGAATCAGCGTTAAAAATTAATGTTGTTAAATGGACTTTTAAAAGTTATTTTTTAGAGTTGTTAAAGGGGGCCTATAACATCACCTTTTTATCCCTGATAATGGTTTAGGATTTTTAAGAGGGTGCCAATTATCACCCCTTTTAGCACTGATAAAAGGCCTTTTCTAGTGTTGTTAAAGGCTAATTTTTTAGTTTTGCAACTAGAAACACAAGTTACATCATAAACCCTGGTCACTTGCCCGCTATGGTTATCCCCACCATATGATTTAACTTACCAAAACTATCTACTAGTTTTGGATACTTCCACCATATATACTCCCACAACAAACTCACATCATCATTCACAACATACTTTATTTCTTTCCTAACTACCTACAACAAAACATAAATGAGAACTCCGCCCATCATTGGCGTCCACGCTTACCATCAAAACCACCCAAAATGGACATGCATCCACTATCCAATACAGAACAAGAAAAAATGACCTCTCTAATGGTTTTTTCATTTACAAAATTTACATTCAATTAAAATTAAAACTGGTGGTGTCTTATAACTTACCACATTTTTTAGCTTTACATATCAAGTCATACCATTCATGACTAGCTTGTCTCAAAACACCCATTTTCTACCATTTACATGATACTGCCTCCACCATCCCATTGATTCTTCTCACTTAAGTAAAACCAACATCTTCTGAATCACCTACCATAGTTATTTCCCAACATTCGGTAAAATCTATTATAAAGGAATCCACTATTTTTTAAGTCATCATCATTCTCCAATGTGCCAATTAACATTCCTAAAAAAACACCTCCTCCTTATCTACATCCAATAATGTCAATTAGGATCTTCCCCAAATCCCATTTCCATTTTAGAAAAAAAATTCTATTCCAAAATACCCATCGAATGTGGTTTATAACTCATCATGTTTTTTACTCTTTCTATCTATGTCGATCATCCCTAGACAACTCATTCTAGATTTCCCGATTTCATTGCTGGTATGGCACTACATCACATGGCCAAGGTTCCATCACACTTAAAGACATTCCAAGGTCACCCAAATAAACCTGCCTGATTCAATGACGGGCATATGATGAGGTTATAGAACCAAAAAACCATTTCCATGAACCATTTTCATGCCTGATCACACCCATTAATAGACTTAACACAGGCATATCGAATTTCATTAAGAACCACCTTGAGAGAAATGTCGATTCTTGGATCGATCAACTGCCACATCCAAGGCCCACTCTACCTTTCTCGAGGAATACAAACACATCCCTCAAAGGTTTTTTATTATTATCCCAATTCCACCACAACAACTTCACATTTGGATCAACATATCCAGTATTGACATACCTCCCCCCCCCCCATCAGAGTGTCTTGTAATCGATTTAATTAAGAAATTTCACCAAATATAGATAATTATTTCATCATAATATTAACCCACAACATGGGTGTGTCCATCTAGTTTCCACTAAAACATCAAAACATCATCAACTAATACCCATTCCCAACTTCTAGAAATGGAGCACAAGGCATTCATCGACATTTAGTCCATCCCGGGGACCTCAACCAAACTAATCGATGGTTTAATTCCTACCATCCATCTCTACATACACCGGTCCATGAGCTAAAAATCTAAGAGGCCCTATATCTGACCAAAACATATTCATGTAGATAGAAATAAATCCAAATCTATCTTAGCATATCCATGATTATTTTTAGGATATTAGGTGTGATTGTCACAAACTAGGAGTACATTATCCAGACTTCAATTAATACTATCAATAGTTATCCGTTACTGATGTCTTTTATACTATGGGACACCTCATACTATGGTAGATCTTGAGATTTATTTCCCACCAGCATCTCAACAATACTCAGAAACTACCACAAATTAATGAGGAGATCTCAACCCAAACTCACCACTATGTCATGACTGTCTTCCAAGAGGTCACGATCTAACGCACTCTATGGCACTATAGCTGCCAAAACCAACAAGTTCTTACAGTACAACCCTGAAATTTTGAAACAGAAACACAATGATCCCCCAAATTAAAAAAACAACATTTTATTACATAATCATGCTTCCCACCATTCATGGAAAATGATATGTGATTATCCCAAACAACTTGTTCATCCATCCCAAACAGAATTGGGCCTTCTCATCAAGTTCCCAAATCTAGACATCATCAAAGCCTCATGGTTTTGTAAATTCCTACAACCACACACTAAACCAAACCATATATTTCATGAGTCATACATCACCAAGCCCAAAATCTTATCACAAAACTAAACATTCCTTATGGTCCATCAACCTCATAGAACCCAATCCATTCTCAACATTCTCATCCAACAACCCATCATTTCACACAACCATCCTAACCACATGAACACCCCTCACCCTAGGTGACACTATCATAATAAAATTGTCCACTCATGTCTCATTCTATCCTAACACATCAACAAAAATTTAACTTCATTCTATCATCAATCATTTTCAACGTCATTGTGTCGAGTACTCTGACCGAACATCCTATTGAATACAAACATACAACCATCCACAAGAAAAGAACTTCTTTTATGAAAAAGAAACCACCAAAAAATAGTACAATTTTCTAAAACATGATGGTTCTCACCATGCATTGATTCCATTAGTTATGAATCCCCAAAGATTTATATCCCAAAAAACTTGTAACACAGGGATAACCCCCCCCCCCCACCGGCCCACCTCGAGGTCACCCTCAGTTTTCCAAAGATTTTCCCATCATATCCAGGACACGAATTGCATCTCTTATACAATTGAAATTACCACATTTCCAATTAGGATAAACCGTCCTAGGAATCAATTCATATCCACCACTATCATATCCAAATGAATCCACTAATGCCATGCACGTCCAAAAGAACAAGTATCCATTCTGACCCCTCTCATAGGTAATCCTTGAAGTTCAAAAAAAACAATTCCCTAAACTATGGTCACAATGAGAAAGGGTCATGGGATCCCCATATAAACCATACACATCAAACCTCGACAAGCCACTTCCCATTGCAGTATGGCTTTCCAAATTCTAAAACACAACCCATCTGATACACCAATTAATTAGTCATCCTATGTTCTACACCTATAACAACCACAATATCTCTAATAGAACCACAACCCTAGTCTCCCACTAGTAGTGTCAAATATACAATATATTAAATAACAAGACACAAGATTATCATGTTCAATTTATCAAGGCACACCAGAAAACCTTAGGGTCATAGTACTACTGATGGAATAACAAGGAACACCCCATTATCCCACAAGTCAAAACTCACTATGTTCCAAAAATTAAGGAACCTCAATTCTCAAACAACCAGTGCACAGGGTATGATCACAACATAAGGGATACCCCCTTCTGTGTCCCTTCACATCTCATCCATCCATATGTTCTTTAATCAAGTTCACCGACTCCATCAAATGTTTTAGGGTGCTGCAACTACATCCCTCTAGTCAAAGTAACCATACTATGAGAAACCCGAAATTTATCCCACTACATAATCTACATAATATGATTAATTACATCACAAAACTTCTACACCACTATATTACCTTGGACAAATTGGGATTCCTGATTCTCTATAGGATGAGCATTTTCAGTGATTTCCTCACATCACCCAACCGAAACATGTTGTCATGGTGTCATATCTCTATAATGAATACCACATATATCAAAACACATAACATAAATATTCTAAAGTTTGTGAAAAAATAAACCTCTTTAGTTGTTATAAACAACCAATTTTTCCAACACAAACCCAAAATATATAGTCATATCTCTATCACTACATTTTATTGGTCAATATCCATGAAGAACCATGTTCATTTTGACAATCCAAATTCTATCCTGACAATCACTATAGCCTCCACCAAGGCCTCTACCATATCTAATGTGTTCTTTAATGATCCATCTGAACATAGCATATGTCTAGGAATGTTTCTAAAAATTATGTTTATTCCTTGACCATGGCCTCCGCCACAGGTGTTGTGACTCTTTGAAAGTATAAAATAATCTCATGGCCTCTGAAACACTTTCAAATCCTCCTTGGCACCACCAATTGTAAAAAATGAAATGAAAAGGTCGTGATGGTTTGGACCATTACATGAGATGTGTCTAAAACCATTATTATCCTCAAGAACTAAAACTAAACTTGAGGTGAAGGGATGAGAAAATTCCATTCAAACAACAACCCTATGAGGTGTCTTTGAAGAATCTTGCAATGAAAAGATTACAATCATCACACATAGATAAACATGCATATAAACTACACAATACTCTCCTGAGAGATATATCTCTAAAATTAGATAAAGGCCATAAAAATGGAATCAAGGAAAAGATAACTATATCATCATCCATAAAAATTACAAAATAAAAATTTTAATACAAAACAATAACTAATAATTTAATAACTCAGGATTCTAAGAATGTATATGTGAATCACATTATTATGTTCTCGCTTCCATACCACCATGCTACTAAAGGACAATAACTATGAGAATATCATCAAATGAGACACCTTATCCTAGTGGTTCTCATATCTCAATGATACACTCCTCAAATCTTACATCATCAATAATGTTGATCTCTCCAAAATAAATTATGTGACAATCAATATGAAGATATTAGTGAATTTATGACATGTGTAATGCCCCAACCCTAAATGCCTTGAGATGATGCCTTAATTTTTTACATTGTAATTGATACAAGATTTCAATCCCAAAGGTCCAATTAGTTAAGTATTTTTGGAAACAATATTACATACATGAAGTTATCATTATTATGTATAAAAGAAGATACACAATGAATTTTATTCGAGCAAGCCAATAATCCCCATAGTGTAACCTTATGTATCAGTCATAATATAATTTTTCAAATCCTTGTGAAAGATGAAACATAATAAAGGGTGAGATAAAATTCTTATTAAAGGTATAAATATAGTAGAATCTATCAGAAACCAAAATAAACTATTATTGAATGTGAGGAAAAGAAACCAATTATATTTAATCAATAACATGAGCACGCTATTGAAAGGATGAATAATGATAAAGTAATTCCATATAAATGATCACATGAGAATAAAACATAACCATTAATAATATAATAGTCTAATATTTAGATGGAATATCAATAACTAATCTTCAAATGAGGGAATTCTTAATGTTGAATATCATAAACATATTGTCAAGGATTAGGCCAAGACACCATATAGAAATTTTTTGAACCCCAAAAACATTTGTTTCTGAGACCTAAAAATGCATCAATGGTATATAGTGGGCCCACATGTCACATAATAAGTCCAATTAATTCCTCATGTGAAATGGGAGAAACATATCCAACTTAAACATTTTTACTAAAACTAGAATACAAAATGATAACAAGTCCACCATAAAACATGAATTGTATCTAAATAGAACATACATAGTAAAAATTATCATAAACCACTCAATAATATATGATATAAGGTTTCATAATAGATGAAACGAAATAAATAAAAATATCCTACAAATAATGTCGACATATATGAAAATAATCTAACAAAATTGATACAAATATCTTGAGGAAAATGCCATTTTTCATTGAAATCATTTGTTTAAAATCCTATCATTTATAGAAAAAAATTTATTCAAAAATAACATTATAAACATGTAAAATAAGAAAAAACCCACAAAATCGTGATAGTGGTAAAATATTCTCATTCCATATATGTTAGAAATAAACATTCTTTCCATACTTTTGTTGAGACAGTCATAAAATGCCTTCTTTGGAAAACGATAAAATGATTCCCTTAACAAATTTTATAAAAATTGGAAAATGGGTAAAAGAATTTAATAATTTTTAAGATAATTGTGAAAATATCTTGAAATACATTTTTATGAATCATATTCATGGATGATAAATAAGTCCCACTAAATACTGAATTAAAAACAATCCTGAATAAAAATGAGATTGTGAAATTTTCCGTTATAAAGTTTGTATCATTGAGGTGAGAATTAATTAATGGGGAAATTATTTATAACATAATAATATCCTAAATACAAATGTTGAGAATATAACATAAAGAAATAGACATTGTATTCTACACATATTCCAATCATAATATAATCAATGACGTATATGTATAATACAATGAATGGAAATTGGGTTAAGAAACCCCTTAAAAATTTTAATCAGTCGAATCATATGACCCATAATAGTAATAATCATTTAATATCCTGAATTTAATGAGAGTCATGATATATCGGAGGAAAATTCAAACACCACACATAAGTATTAAGTGGTGAAAAAGGCATATATCTCAAAGAGGTAAAAAGTGAGATGGGAAACCCTTACCTCACACTACCTTTTGATCATTCATGTTTTCACCTCACATATAATTTTCCAAAACATATTATGAACTTCTACAAAAAATTATAATAGTATTTATGATATCATATTATATTCATTTATGACATTGTAGTACTTGTTTTATAAAAATATTTTGTTATTACCCTTGTTTTGGGTGTTATCCGCATTATTGTTTTGTCTATTCTGTCATGTCTATCTTGATTTTAATGGATAAGATATATTTTCATCATATATATAATGATATTGTGTTAAAAAAATATTATATTCACTCATATTATACATTTTTTAAATCATTGTTGAATTGTTAACATTCACAATGAATCTCATCGCATCGTATAGACGGTAGGTTGTATGTATACATGAGGGATGATGTCATTCCATTAATGGTAAGGTGTTAAGGAATTGGACATTGTATTAATAATAAAAAAATAAATATAATATCATATTTATTATTTACATACATTATATTAATCATTATACCCATCCAAATAATGTGGTGATAAAAAAACATTACACCACTACATTGATAGGGTAAGTCATAGGTATACACACGTAGTGATATTATTTTTCATAGGATTTGATAAAAGTAGGAATATGGTTGTAACATAATCATAAAAAATATAATAATATAGTATAAACTGATTTTATTATTTTATAATGCAATCAAATTGTTAAAATGAAGTAGAAATAAAATAATTTTTAAGGAGTCGATAAACATGGTAACTTCTTCTTTAGATAACCTCCTTTGGATATCCTCTTAGGGACATTGGGGTTGGCCTATTGAGAATTTTATAACCTCTATGATGTTTATAAGAAATTTCAAAAGGGAAATGGTCAGGTTATGGTCGAGATAGAAGGCTCAATGTGGGGTGGGAAGTGAGGGAGGATGTGCCTTTTTATAAAAGAGAAGAGGGACACTCTTGAAATCCTTTAAAATATTAAACTAATATAAATTAAATATTTATTTTAATTAGATCGAAAGTGAGTTATAGAACATTTATGATGTTTATGGGTATGAATCCTATGAGTAAATAATTTTTTTATTGGTTTAGTATAAAATATAACATTATCTTTTATCTGAAACCCTAAACTAATTCATTTAACTCTTATTGTGGTAACATGTGTTTTTATTACATAAGTGTTAATATATTTACTTTAAAGTTATATAAAACCCCAAATGGATATTTTATGATATATTTATCCTTATTATAGTTATTTGTATTAATTTTATATTTTTATGAATTTTAATCATTTGCTAAAATATTTTTTGAGTATTATTTTTATCAATTTTCATACTATTTAATATTTTTTCTTTTTAAATATTTACTAACAACATGATAACCTCGAAAATACTTCTAATATATCAAAAAAAGACCAAGGTATCTATAAAATTCATTTATATACTTAATTATCTATAATTATATTTTTCTTAATATTTTTAATATCTTTTATATAATATTTCTCTTTATTAAACAATTAATACATCATTATTATGCAAGCCTTTAATGAAATTACTTATTTTATAAAAATTAAAAAACAAATTATCATGGTAAATATAAAATTATTAGATTTGATATGAATATTTATATTAGAATTTATTCTATATATAACCCTATATTAAAAAATTTATAGTAAATAAAATTTTAGAATGACATCTTTAACTCTTCTATAAATAAAATATAATTGATTTCATAATCATTCAAAACTAGTATAAAAAGGGTTATAATTTCTACCTATTGTTGATTTTCATAGAAAAAAACTTTTTAAATTAAATTAGGATATGTGTTAGGGTAATTTTAAAGTATTATAATATTATTTTTACCTTTAATTACAGGATTTACCCATAACCGTGGCAAATAAAATTTTTCAAAATTTTACTATTCATACGCCCAAAAATAATAGAAAACTATTCACATAATTTGGACCCACATATTCTAAATATGGAATATATTTTTCAAAATTAAAAAAAATTACTAATTAATTTAATATTAATCTTGTTGATGTGGTGATGAAACAAGTTATTAAAGTTTAGACATGAAAAAGATTGAAATGTTTTTATATCGAAATTCAGTGTAAAAATGATTCCAATGACCCAGATCTGATTAAATGATAAAAAATAATCTAGTTATAATTTAAAACCATTATATAATATAATTTTATAATATAAATTGTTATGAATAAAAAATATATTTTTTATTACAATTTAGTTTTGTTCACTATTTATAAAAATATGAAAATTATCAAAAAAAATACCAAAAGTTTAACCAAAGTAAATTTATATATCCTGATTTAAAATTTTAAGATTATTTTTTTATAGAATGTATATAAAAGTGTGAAAATTTGAATTTAAAATTGGTTCTCTATTAAAAGGTGATGAAACTGAATTTATAAAAATATTATTTTTAATGTGAAATTTTGTGTTTGATCATATCTTATGCCAATAAGATCTATTAGATGAATATTAACAGTGTTTTATGAAATATATAACATATATATTTCATAAATATCATTCAATAATATTAATTAATTTAATTTGTTAGATTAAAATGACATTGTGAGCATAAAAATATTTCTTTATAAAAACATTTCTTATTTATTCAATTTGTTCCTATATTATTTTCTGATTAGTTTTTAACCAATTAATTCAACCATATATTTTCACAATTTATTTAATATTATTCATAAACTCTTACTAACTAGCTAGGTTATAATTTCATTTTAAATTATAATATTAATCTTGGTTTGTTTAAGCTCGATGTTGCATACAATGTAAGCTTTCAAATAAATTGAATTTAATGAAGAAGAGACATAATGTATAATCTTGGCTATTCTATTCTCCTTCCCCCCCTCCTATAGATTTTGTCCTTGAAATTTGAGCTTGGAATCAAAAAGTAGGGTTTTTACTTCTAATAATATATTTTTTAAAATCCTACATAAGAAAAGGATTAATGAGACATCCAATTTAAAATAAATAAAGGGATGTATGAAGGTCAACAGAGATAACACATATTGGTGTTAAATATAGGAAAACATACACATATAAGATAAATTTAACCATTATGTTTTTTAGGAGAGTGTTATAGCTCATGGTTAGGAGAAAGTTAATAGTCGAAGTGCAACATATTTTTATTGATTTAAGGGACCATTTAATTCGTTGGAAAATAAGTAAAAAGGATAATATTATTTGGTTTCAATATATTTTCCCTATAGTTGAAGAATTAATTTCCGTTATATACTAAGAACATAATGAAATATACTTAGCTGATATGTATAGTTTTTTCCTTTAATAAATTTACATTATAATCCTATATTTTTCTCAAAATGATGAGCATTTAAGATGAATTTTTCATTCCTAAAGAATTAGAATCAGTATTTACAGATCACAAAATCCACAAAAGTATGACTACATGTTCATCTTATCATTATAAATTAATAAAAACCAAAATGTTTAGGATAATATAAGATAATTTCAATAAATAAATCAATAAATTTCAATAGTAAAACCCCATAGTTCAACATAGAGAATTCATCAAATAACTATCCTTACTCCAAATATTTTAGAATAAGATCAAGATCCAAAAATTAGAAATATTTGATCATATAGTCTTCCAAATAACATGAATCACTATTAATGACTTATAATACAAATTTAATTGTCTAAATATCATAATATACAAGGATTTGAAAACATTTACCTGGAAAACTTTAATCACCCTGATCCCACAATAATATCATATTTGACTCAAAAATATAATTTAACCTTTAGTCCTCAAAAAAATTTATTTTCCATAATCTAATAGGATTTATAGAATATAGAACATCTTCTTAAATATCATTAATTTATACTAAACCATTTTACAACCCCAATGTTATCGATTTGATAAAATAAATTTTCCTAAAATCAAAATAACCTTTATCCATTATATATTTGAACTAACTGATAAAAATTTATTTCCAAATTATACTTCATGTCGCATAGTGGTAAGCCTTGTACACTTGTCTCCAGACGATTGTGGGTTTAAACCCCACATCCATTCCGAATGAATTGGGTTTTCCCCTTGCATATGGGTTTTACTTTTTCAAAAATTATATTAATATAACTCCAAAAATAAATATGATGGATGTAGATAATATAATGTTAATTACTAACGATCCTTTACAGTATGGTCTTTGATACATCCCCAATACTTATATAATTCATATTTTTATTTTAACATAGGTCCTTCCTTGGCCTAGATTTTATCCAATATAATAGTAAATTGACTTAGGTAGTGCCCATTTTCCCCAAATTTAAGGAAATAAACTACAAATAGGTTCTTAGGATCAGTTTTGTTTCCCTCATTATACCCTTCATTTTTTATCGACAATTCATTGCATTAGGTCCTTCTTTCCCACACACAAATCATTTTATCATTTCGCTATGACACCTTCCCAGGAGTATCCTTCAACATTTCATAGATAATAGAAATCGAGACTTCTTTTCTCTATGTCCTCCACCAATTTGGAACATTAGACAACTCTATCCTTCTCTTATTTGGGGACTTTGGGATTTGGTTATGGTATACATTGTTAATCATAATTTTGTAAAACTTATTAGGGATCAAAATGATATATTTTTCTACTATCAACTTACCATTTGGTTTCTAATCTCCATCACATTTTCCATCATGTTAAATGTTAAAATGACTCCTTCATGAGCCATCCATTAACTAAAACTAGAAAAAATATTATGAGTAACAACAGTCAAAGTGAGAAAAAACATATAATCATTCATATAATATCATGACATATTACATTAAATCAAAAAAAACGAAGGTTTATCCTAGGTTTCTCATTTTCATGACATTTTCAATTCCTTCATAATGGTTTGTAAATAAAATATGAATTATCCTAAGAATATTAGTAGGAGTGTCAAACCAGGTGCGCATTAAGGATTGTTATCATGTACTGGGTTACCATAAGTCATCCTTAGGACAAATTTTCTATGTTGTTACCCCTAGGTATATTTTTTCCAAAACCACATCCAATTTTAGTATCCATACAATGATGTATTTATTATATTACACACATAATATACACCTTACCAAAATTCTATTATGTTCTTCTATACTTATCCTTAATTTCTATCTTTGGGTTATGTTCCCTAATCTTTGTTCTCAGCTTCTAGTTTTCAACGTTTCTACTAAACATAATCTGATACCAACTATAATGTCCCGACCCTAGAATCCTATATCTGGTTCCATAATTTATTAAATTGGCATAGATACAATATGATTATCTTAAAAGACCATTTAGTTTAGCAATTTTTAAATCAAGATTACATACTTGAAGTTCTCATTAAAATCTGAAATATAAAGTACACAAATAATTTCCTTCAAGAATGCCAATAATCCCCTTAGTGTAACCTTATATATTAGTCATAATTGACTTCTTGGAATCCTAGGTAATGATGAAACAAAAGAAAGGACAAGATGAAATGATCTAAAAGGTTGTACATATAGTGGAAGTTGTCATAAATAAACATAAATAATAATGTAAAGGTGATGAACTAAATCATATTCAATTCAATCAATAACCTAAGCACAATAAGGAAGTAAGGACTAATGATCAATTAATTCCATATAAATAATCACATGATTTTGAATCATAACCATGTATATTATACTTGTATAATAATCACATGGAAAATTATTACTAATCTCATAATGAGGGGATGCATAATAAAGGACATCATAAATATACCTTCAAGGCTTTATCTAAGAAACCTTACATAAATATGTAATAACCAAAATAGATTATCTCATGAGACATACCAATGTATTGAGGAGATATAGTGAGCACCCCATCTCATACTAAGTCTAATGCATTCCTCATATGAAAAATGTTATACATATCCAATATAAACATTTGTTTTAAAACTAACATGCAAAATAATAATAAATTAAACAAACACCAAGATTGGTCACAAAACAAAACATCCATTGTCAAAATAATCATAAAACCTGGAATAAAATATGTTAGAAGGTATATTAAGATCTCTCCATCAATCAATCATAAGATATAAAAAATTATGTTGACTTAGATTAAAATACTATAACAACATTGTTAGAAATATCTTTAGGAAAATACCATTTTTATTTGAAATCATTTAGTTAATAGTCGCTCATTTATAAAATAAAAAATTTTATATAAAAAAGACTTTTTAAACATGTAATGGAAGCTATAAAATATCAAGGTTTCATGATTTTTGTAAAATATTATCATGTTGTATAAGTTAAAAATAAACATTATTTTGGTATTTTTATTGAAAAAATAATAAAGTGCCACATTTCGAAAATGATAAAAACGTTCCACTAAAAACCATTTTATAAAAAGTAGAAAATGGATAAAATACTTAAAAATTGTAGGATTTTAGTAAAAATATTTTAAAATATATTTAAAAAACATGGACATGGATGATTAATAAGACCCTATAAATACTTACATATAAACAATCACAAATAAAAATGAGACTATGAAATTAAGGATTATAAATATTGTATCATTGAGTTCAAAATTAATCAATTGGTAGACTATGTGTGAAAAAATTATATCATCACTAAGATAATTGTGAATATAACATAAATTAATATATAGTGAATTTCACACATAATCTTGTCATAATATAATCAACGAAGTTGACATATAATCCAATGAATGGAAATTGAGTTAATAAACCCCTTAATACTTATAATGAGTCGAATCGTATACCAAATAATATTAATAATAATAAAAATAAACATGTAATACCATAAAGTTAATGATATTTATGTTATTTAAAAGGTAAGTTCATTCACCAGACACAATGCTTAAGTGTTGAAAAAGGCATATATCTCAAAAAGGTACAAAGGAAAGTGGGAAACCCTTACGTTACACTTCCTTTTGATTGTATATTTTTTAAAATAATGTATAGTGGTTTTAAATATATTATTTTATTGTAAAATAATATTAATATTTATCATATCATATATTATTTATTTACGAATTTATATTATATATTGGATGATAATATTTTCTTATTACACTTATTTCAGGTGTTATATGATTCATTTTCTTATGTTTTTTTGGCGTGTACATTTAGATTCTTATGAATATGAAAATTTTTATTCTTATCAAAAATAAAAATATGATTAAAATGTTATATTTACTCATCATATACAATTTTATAATCATTCTTGAATGGTTAACTTGGAGAATGAATCTCAACGCGTGGTGGAGATGGTAGGTCGTGCGTACGCACGAGCGCTGATATCATTCCCATAATGGTATAGTAGTAAGAAGTTGGATGGTTTATTAATTCTAATAAATAAATAAAATATCATATTTATTTTTTATATCCATTTTATTCATCATTATATCAATCTAAATAATGTGGGGATGGAAAAAAATTACCCCAAAACATTTAGACAGTAAGCTGTAGGTACGCATACATGGTGATATAGTTTTTATTTGGATATATAAATAGAGGAATATGATTGTCCCATAATCATAATAACATATAAGAATGTATAGGATATATTTTAATTATTTTATAATAAAATCTTAATGTGAAAAGGAAGTATAAAAAAAATTTAAAGGAGTTGGTAAAGACGATCACCTCTTCTTTAGCGCTTCTCCTTTTGATATCTTATTAAGGACACTAAGGATTGTAATGTTAGAATAAAACACTTATAGTATGTGCATATGAAATTTTATAAGGGAACCAGCTAGGTTTTTATTGAAAAATAAGGCTCAATGTATTGTGAGGAAGTGAGGTAGGAGGTTAGATTTTATAAGAGAGGGGTGGGGCACTCTTGGAATCGTTTGAAATATTAAATTGATATAAATATATTTTTTATTTAAAATATCACAAAATTATTTGTATATAATATAAGATAATTATGGGTTGAAATAATATCAAAAAATAATTTTTATATAGGTTTAGGAAATATTTTTAACCTCATCTTTTGGATTTATCCCTAAATTAATTCCAATTACTCTTATCGTGGCAACATGTCTTTTTGTTGCATAAGTGTTAGTATATTAATTATAAAATGAAAAAAATCCCAAAATGGATCAATTTGGACATATATTTCCTCGTTCTAGTTATTTGGCTGAAATTTATATTTTTATAAATTTTATAACATTTAATAAAATATTATTTATTTTAAAATATCATTTATGTAAATTTTGATACTATTAAATATTTGACTTTTAACAAATATCCAAAAAATACGATAACTTATAAAACATATATTGTATAAAAAACAAGTCAATGTACACTATAAAATTATTTATGTCAATAATTATGTAAAATTATATTTATTTTTATATTTTTAATATAATTTTTTGATATTTTTCTTGATTAAACATTTTGTGAAACATTATTATCAAAGTCTTTAATTGAATTATTTCTTATATTGAAATTAAAAATAAAATATAATTATTAATATAAATTTATTATATTTCAAATTAATTTTTAAAGGTGAATTTATCATTTTCATAACCCTATATTAAAATAGGTATAGTTATTAAAATTTGAGTAGGACATCATTAGATCTTCTTTAAATAAAATATAATAAATGTCATAAACATACACAATTGTATTAAAAAGGGTTATAATTTCGTAATAAAGTTTATTTAAGTCGAAAACCAATTTTCCAATGAAATTAAGAGTGGTTTTAGAGAGATTTTATAATATTATAACATTATTTATAACTTTAATTACTAGTTATATACATAACTGTGGTAAATAAATATTACAAAATTTTGCTATTAATTTGACAAAAAATAAAAGAAACATATTTATATAATTTAGAACCACGGATTACATATATGGAATCCATTTTTAAAAATTTAAAACACAAAATATGCAGTATATAATTTAAAATTTAATCCCTTTGAAGGGTTGAGAAAACATGTTATTAAATTTTTAACATGCAAAAGATTGGATCATTTTTATATCTAAATCCAGTGTAAAATTGATTATAATGGCTGTAATGTGATTAAATGAAAAAAAATCTATTTATAATTTAAAAAAAATTAAATAATACAATTTAACACTATAAATTATTTTTATGAAATTTTTATTTTCAATTAAAATTTTGTATTTTCACAATTTATCAAAACATAAAAATTACTAGAAAATTACAAAAAATCACCAAATTGTTTTATATTCTGATTTAATAGAATAATCTTATTTTTTAAACTAAATTATACAAAATTGTAAAAAATTGTATTTAAAATAAGTTCTCTATTAAAAGGAAAAAAATGATTTTATTAAAATATAGCTTTTTCTGTGCAATTTTGGGATCATTCATATCATATTCCTATAAAATAGATTAGATGTAAATAAAAAAAATATTTTTTTTATTATATTAAATATATATTTCATTAATTTCATTCTATAATAGTAATTAATTTAATTTATTACAATAAAATGACTTTGTGTGAATAAAAATAGTTCTTTATAAAAACATTTCATATATATTCACTTGGTCATTATATTATTTTCTAATTTATTTATAATTAATGAATAAAACCATATATTTTCAAAAGTTATATAAAACTATTAATTACTACCAACATAAATACTTGTTTATAATTTCATTTTAAATAAAAGTGTTAATAATGGTTCATTCCAGCTTAGTTTTACATGCAACATAAGATATCAAAGAAATTGAATTTATTTAAGAAGATACATATTGTAAAATCTTTGGGTTTTACAACATGTGAAAGTCATCATCAATCTCTCTCATTTTTTGGGGAAGTATAATCTAGTATGTGATGGATTTAACAAACACCAACACCATGAAATCCCTAATTAACCATGAAGTAATATTAATCCTATGACTTAACCGTCACTTCCCATGATGATGAGGCACATTTAAGAACACCTGATATCCCATGTTGTACTCCAAAAGTGAAATCATTTATTCAACATAACACTTATAAAAATCATGTGTTACCAAAATTTTCTCATGGATCACATGAACTATCAATTTTATGATTTTTAAAATCATTATCTTGAGAATTACTGACTCTATGACCCCCATCCAACATAATGATAAAGAAAAGGCTAGCTATATAATTCTTCAAAATTGTGTCATACCAAAGGTGGAGTAAAATACAATATTGATGTAAAACTCAAAAGAAGATAATAATTTCACCCAAAAAACATTAAAATCAAGGACACAAGTAGGAAACATTTCATGATGAGTCTCAAAGTTCATTATCTATGATCATACATCATTGTTTGAAATGTAATGTCAAGAATGAAATAAGAGAAAAAATCATGTTGAAGGCCTCTCCATGAATTTTATGTGAAATGAGGATCATGATTAGAAAGGATCAACCAAAGGAATTCAAAGAGCCTCACCACCTCCTCTAGATAATTCCATGAAAAGACCTCCATTCAGTTCAAATCCTTGATTCCTACAAAGTGTGTTAACATTTTCAAATTGTTAACTATAAAAATTAGTGTATCAATGCATCCTTGATCTTTATATAAATAGTGATAATATTATTCAAAATTTTCTTCTACTTCTATTGAGGAACATCTAATGGTTGGACCATACCATAGTGAACTCATTGTTAATTTATTACCTTATATTAAAGTAAACAATCAGGTATTATCTCAATAATAGAATGTTTCAACCTATACCACCAAAGTCGATAACTTAGAGAATGGTACATCATTTTCATGAGAAGATTTAATCCTAAAATATAATTATGGGACTCATAAAGAACCACATCATACATTACATAAGGAAAAAACCCACCTCTAGAATAACATCTCATGTTGATCATTGTCCGAACATCGATGGATAGATCACCATAAATAGTATTCTTAGGCTACAAATTCAACTTACAGTCCCTAATTATTGAATACTCCACCTATTTCAGTAAATATGATTACACCGTCATCAAAAAAATACATCATCTACCACCAGCATCTCCCATGTCATGATACATAATAGAGAGAATATCAATCACACATCAATAATCTATGGAATCACACATGAAATCACTACATGACTACCTTCTTTGTGCATTTTCTATATTACTTCCCTTTTCTATTGTATAAATAAATTAATTATAATCTTTTATGAATTCTATCCACCATCATTTTTGTAGGTTCAGGTCGTCGTTGGAGAAGATATAGCTCGAGATCTTGTGATTCGTGAAAATCAAAAGCATTCCATTTTGAGATAGTTTCACACTAACATTAATGAGGACCAAACTAGTGCCAAATCAAGACCATTGGCGGCATATTTAAATTCATGAGGTCAACTATTATAAGACACATAAGAAAAAACTAATCAATTATACATCATGAAACTACTTAATTTAAGACATGAAGTATTATATAAGGCCTCAAACTAAACTAACACTTTTCTAAAACAATAAAATTGATCATTAACAAATATCTACTTCAGATACCCAAAATTATTCTGACATTGGTTGGTCTATATGAAAACCAAATCCATACTAGTTAAGGATACCAGATGAGTCATAATTTGAGTATGAACCACCTATAATAGCCTACAATACATAGGAATCTTTACACCTCAAAAATATTCATGGGGGTTTCCCAAGAAAAAGAGTGTCTTGATCTTCCAGTGATATATAGCTACACCATGTCAAGACACAACATTCCGTATGAAATAAACATCAGGAGAATAGAAACTGTGCATTGATTAATTCCAAAATAGCTACTAAAAGTGAAGAACACCCATATATACTATATATGTTATATGTTCCGATCTTTATATGTGGAGTTCACAAGGATACAATAAATAAAAATTACCATGGACTGGTCCAGAAACTCATGGAATGAGGAATTCAACAATACCTTTAACATAGCTGAAGATTTCCGCAGACAAAATAACATTAAAATGGACTCATAATTTCCATATATATATCAGAATGTAGTCTTTATAATATCCACATCTTTCACTCATATCTAATTATATCCCATCCATAGAACAATCAATAAGAACCGACTATCTTCCTTTAGCTGGTTGAATAAATCATCAATATGTGGTAGGTGGTTAATATTATTCACTGTCATATAATACAAGTGATGATAACTAATGAACATATGAAGACTATAATTGGACTTCTTTGAAAACAAAACTAGGTAACCCCAATGTGACACTCTCACCCAAATAATTTCTTATAGTAAGAGATAAAAGATCTATATCCTTATATCCCATCACATAGAAGATTTAATCCAATACTAAGACAACGTTATTGAATACGTTTCTTGCTATAGTTCTATCACAAAATTGATCTCTTGTGGAGGTAGTAGATCCATCAAATTAATAGTAATTTCAACAAGGTACCCTTAAAAACCCCTAGGAAGAACCTCCAAATTAACATCAGATGAACTCATTATAATCTTTTCCATCAAGTAATACATGAATGAATCATGCCCTTGACCCATCCAGTGGTATAACATTTCAATGAAGGTGAAAGACTGTCATTAAACATCAAAAAAAAATCTTCCTCCTAGAGAAAACCATGATATCCTTCACCTAATATATCATGTCTATGTTGGGGATGATTTCATATAGATGTATCTAAACATACAAGTTGTTTCTTCAAGAGAATATTAAGCCAATATATACCTCAAAATCTCTATATACATCATAAAAACTATCACATTGTCCAATATGAATCAGAAAAACAAAGGGAACTATAATTATATCTAGATCAAGTCACGAATAATATAATAGGGTAGTAGAAATTAATGATTTCAAAGATCCTGAATAAGAATATAATTAACTTATGTATAAAACAAGAAAAGTGTACCTCAATCAACATATGGATCACCTGGAAAAAGAAACTATAGATCATGTAGCTGAAAATGAACTCTCTAATCTAGATGATGACAACTTACATGGTTATTATATGATATCTTTGGAAAATTAGATGTATGGGGATAAACTTTTCATGCCCCTTCTCCACACTATTGGTCAAAGTATGGAGCACCAAACTGTTGTTGTCTCAGCTAAATATGTTACAAGAATAAAACCTAATACGAAACACCAGCTACATGTCACCTTATAAAAATTGATTGGAACTATATCAAGGATTACCATGGCCCCAAAGAGAAAACATTGTGTCATATTCCTTGTTAGTGGCTAGAGATACACCACCCCTCTAAAAATAGTGTGATAGGGATGGGACCTACCCCTAACTGTCTCAAAACACATTTTCTAAGAATCTAGGATGCCTGTACAATATATCGGCTATATATAGTATATCGATGACTAATATATCATTGAGAACTAGTTCTATATAGAATTATCTCAATAACCTCTTCTATTTCATGTGGTTTAATATATATCATTAGTATAAAATGGATAACCTAAGACAAGATATTTAGAGGTAAATATTAATTGAAATTCCTCTCCATGGTCTCATAATTTGGAATCAGGACTAATGATTATCGGATTAGGTTCTAAAAATATATCTCAAACTGCCATATGTTGGAACTCCCCTATCCAAGGGTAAGAACCTCATAATTGATAGCCTCCATCAATATTTAATAATGACAAGTATCTTGAAATATATCTTGGAACTTCCTTTAAGAAATAGATGACTCGTCATTATTCCTAAGGATTAAGAGCCACCACTATCATACATCCTTGCACAAAATCATCCCCTCCAATGAATACTTGTTCTACGTCAAAGAATGGATTAGACTAATGGATATCCATACCTCCCCTAACCAATCCTCTTCAAAAAAATCTGAAATAGATCTCTTATACTTCTATGGGCTCTAGAATGGAAACTCTTACAGTTTTTTCCTTCACGTGTCATATTTTTAGATCTCAACTATATTGTGATATACTAACATATCCTACTTACTATAGTAAAAATGAATTAAATTATTATGTGGACCTGGAGCCAGACATAAAAAATAAAAAATTATTAGGGACTCCTAAACCCAAAATATGGAATATTTAATATAATTTTTTTAATTAAGTACCAAACAAATCTCGAGGTCTACCCATTTCAAACACATGTTAACATAATAATGACACATTATCATTTCATATATATCTACCCCCTAACCAACATAAATTTTAATAGTTCTCTTCGCAAACATATGTCACATCACTTAGAATCACATTATGACATAAATATGAGTGTCCTAAATGGTCTCCCTTCTTATCATTTCTTATAAAGATCATGTAAAACCATTTACCTAGAAACCCATGTAGACATCACTAGTTAATGCCTCCAAACTCTATCATATCCATCAAACTATCCTTACCAATCTATCATGACCCCTACTTCTAAAGTTAACCCTCTTAGGCTGATGAAGGTAGATAATTAAACTTGAATTCCACCTCTAAATGGCCATGTTTTGTAAACAAGCACCAATGGTATATCATAGGAGAAAATAGATGCAATTACTATCTAAGATAATATAAGTAAAATTATAGAAGAAAAAACCACTAAAAATAATATTCATAAAGAGGTAAAATATCTCAATATATCAAAAAAATGATAAAAAAATATATTTTCCAAAAGAAAACCCTTGAAAATAACCATGAATATCAAGTGGCTATAAAACAGCTCCTCGATGAACAAATTTCCATCCTAATCCACAACCAGCTATGGATGACCTAAAAATACTTTATATGTATATGTAGAGTGAGCATAATAGTTATACTAAGTAGAAACCCCCTAGAAGATCTCCTAAAAATAGAAAACAAATTTTAATAAATCTTAATGAATAAGTAATTTAATGAAACCTGTCACTTAATCATATATACTATGTTACCAAAATCAAAAAAGATACCTCAGTAAATAATGCATAAAAATAATAATATATTAACAAAAAATATATAAGATAATTGTATCAGATGACCACACCCATCTAGTATTCCATTCTTCCCCAATTCCACATGTCTAGATCCATCTATATCTTAAAAATAACACTTCCCAAAAAACACCTAGAAAAAAGTAAAATGCCATGCACCCCATTTATCACATCATCTCATTATCAAAATACACATATTTATATAGTAACAAAGTAGTTTATGATCCCCACCGTAGCTCATACATTATGTATTATACCTCGGTCCATCACATCTCATATACAACATACCAATAATTATCTTTAGTACAATATATCCACAGACACATGCGTATTGAAATAACCACAATACATTTAATAGTTCTAAAAAATTATATGGGAAACATAACCACTTTAAATACCTTCACATTATACTACCCTGCGAATAGAGTGGGAGAAAGAGGGGTTAGTCATCCATATATTATTCTCCACACTTTATGTTTTGGAATACACCTCCCTGAGCCTAATTGGATTCAATCACCCAACCAACATGGGTGGCATAGTATATGAAATCACATAATATAATAAAATAAAGCTCACAACCCTGCTATATAAATATAAATATCCTTAATATAAACTGAAGATATCAACTATAGAACACCTACCATCCAAATAATTGTACAAAATATCCAAAAAACATTGAAACATTTAATGAAAATTTATATTTTTTTTAAATATGGATGATTTATTTAATTTAATTATCAACTGAAAACCTTGCTCTAAAGGCATAATACAATCATATCCATATTTTTTTAATAGGTAAGACAAAATATAATTCCATTTAACCTATGAACCCATGGGTTATGATTATTTTACAAAACTATTGAATAATTCATGGTACTCTTGGAAACATCCTAGGGTACCAAAAAAGATGTATAATCCAAGAACAACTAACGACATCCTTAATTGGGGAAGGAAATATAGTAACTAGAAACCATGACATATTGTGTTTAAATAATACAAATTATAATGAGATAATTTCATAATTAATCATAAAAAACAATTGTAAAGCCCATATTTTACCTACTCAATATGTCCTAGTTCCATCCCTGATGCCACTAACAATGTCCCCATAAATCCTTCAAGAATATGTGCCAAAAACTGCCATAACCCAAATCATCCGTGCTTATTTTTTCCAAACCATCAACAATCCTTGGCTCATATCATATCATATATTATACCTCATATGAAAAGAAAACATATAAAGAATAAATAAAACTAAAAAAGACTAGTTGGGTGTTTGGGCCCTCGAATCAAGCCATGCTTCCTTTATAAGAAAAATAGTTGGATCGTCCCCAAGAAATTATATTTTTTTCAAACAACTAATTATATGTCATCATTAATTAACTCATCTAGTTTACTCATGTTATAACCATAACAAACATAAAGTATCATCCATCACTAGATATTGGATATATTTAAACTTTTTTCAAACATTACATTGATTTTAATCAAATTGTTAGAAAGATGGAAGAAACTTAATTTTCCTCTTAGTTGATTCTCCTCAAGGATTACTATATTTTCAATTTGAATCCCAATAGAAACAAAAAATCTTTTTACCTCAAAGCATAAACATGATATTGTACACTATATAGAGAAACAAGATTCTACACATTAAAATAGTGTAAACACATGAAATAACTTCAAACAAAACTAAATTTCTTATTTATTTTTTGTTTAATATTACATAAGTTTAATTACACCATTACCCAATGATGGAAAGCATGGAAACATTTTGATCTCTTATAAAAACAAAATGAAGCATTAAATCCCTAACCTCGATTTAAACGATACACATTTATTGAGAAATAATATATGAGTGAGGGTCAACCAACACCATAAATAATAAATATTCTCTAAAAATGATCAACATTATGACACCAACATACCATGCATAGAATATAGGCCATAATAGAGGGTATAACATAGGTTACATCCACACAAAAGGAAAAATTAAAAGATAAAGGAGAGTAGAAAGGTCCTTGATCAAAGGGTTCTCTATTCTCCCTGATCCAAGGGTTATAATCCTTATGTAGTCAATCAATGTGTTTTATGGGGGTATAAATTACACTTTCCAATTGAAAATTTCAATCAATGGAACCTCAATAAAGGAAAACTACCCAACCACACTCTGGGTTTTTTTAGAGAAAATGGAAATGAAAGAAATATTGGGAATATGAGTGGGGATAAAAAAAGGAATGAATGAATTAAAATCTAAATACAACCCCCTAATGACATTTTATTAATATCTCTCAATGAACTAGTCATGTTATTTTAAGAACAATGTCCATTTCATGCATTCAAATTCTATATATACTATCACTAAGGCCTCCACAAAAGTCATGTTTTTCTTGACTACTCCATCCCAACTCGACATTCTCTAAGGTGTGTTATAAGAAACATAGGATTTTTCTCTCACCATGACCTCCAACATGGGTTTGGTGACCCTTTCAATATCCAAAGCACCCCCTTATGCATTAGAACACACCTAAACTCCTCTTTGTCACCATCATTCCTTGGAAAAAACAAATGAAATAATGATAATGTTAAGACCATTGCAACAATTATATTTCCACCCTTTTTGGGTCTTCAAGGAAAATAACTTCCTCATTATGTTAATGGATGAAGGAAAATTAAATAATGATTCAATTTTTATAGAATTTTTACTTAAATATTAATGGATTAAAATTATTATAAGGAGTAAAAAATAGTGTTTTGTTGATTTTAATCTTTGATAATGACACTAATTTGAGTAGCATTTTCACGTGCACCTTTAAAATATTTGTTATGAATTTTTTAAAATTTGGTTCAAGGGATGAAAAATGTTTTCTCTCTTGAAGAGATTTATCAATTACTCAATAAAATAATCACATTATTAAATTTAAGTGGTATTTTTATTTGAAAATATGGAAAAATGGGGTTTTATTTAGGATGTAAAATTCATTCAATGAATATAATGAAATGATTTCAAAAGAAAATATTGAAATCCTGGAAACTATTACATAAAAACTGCATCAGTATAACTCATAATCAATCTAATCGACCTATTAATTTTTTATTTATCATTATAACATATAATTAAATAATTTTAATTATCATTCCCTACAATTTTAAATGCTTTAACCATATGGAATTAACATGACCATAATAATAAGAAGATATGATCAATGGGTTAATATCATTATATATAATTATTGATCCTTTATCTGAATGTTATTCCACATGAAAATTATGATCAAAGGATAATTAGGAAAAAATATACACCCATGAAATGATAGTTATTTGAGTTTGGGGATTCTATTTTAACACTTTAATTCCATGACATGTTGACTAAATTTTGTGATTAGAGATTTTATCTATTGTTTCAAAGAAGCCTGACCTCACAGTTCGAGTGCTTATCGACCATGCTTCATAGAAAAAACACAGTTAATTAATCATAACTTAATGATTAATTTTTTTATGGATTCCAAAATAAATAATTGGATGCAGTATAATTATTTCAATTATGAATGGGAATTACTCTTACATGGGAAATGTTTCTCTCATTATGATGATTATGATAGGAAAATAATGAAAAATGTAGAACCTAATATCAAATAAACTCATATATTCTAACACATATATATAAAAGAAAAGTATTAATTGAAAATAACAAATCTATTTTTAATCATAAATGTTATTAAGTGAAAACCACAAAAATTTATAGAAGAAGAGAGTGAAAGCATTAGGGAAAAGATCCTAACATGCAATAATTCCATCTCAAAAATTGTTAGAAAAGATGAATGAAACCTATATCTTAAAATAATCACTCTCTAGTCCATAATCAAGAACCTATAACGGTGGATAATGAAAATTTAAAGAGTGGATGGTAGGGTAGGGTTACAAATGTGATAAAAATAAACATAAAAAATTAGATTCTATATAAATTCAAAATATTTTGTTGTGAAATTGACATTAATAAATACCATACTATAGGTTTTTATAGTTGAAATAATTTAGTTTAGTTCACTATCTCCGGTAAAAAAAATTCACAACCTAATAATGGATGAAATATGTATGGATCTATCGTTAATCGGATGTCCATTATATTGAATCCATAATATCGTTAACTTCTAATCCAATGTTCTCTATCAAAAATTAGGATCCAAAACAGGTTATTTAAAAAAAATATAGACACAAGATTTATAAAATTATATGCTAAAATTATGAATTAATGTTTAACACATATTTTTTTAAATTAAAATACTTGTGTGAAAGTGAAATGGAAAAAGTGAAATTTCTATGAAATTTCTAAATTCATGTTATTATTAAAAATTTTGGTTAAATTATAAATTAAACTCATTGATGGAGAATTAGTTCATTTATTATTAACATGATATTAATAAAAATAATTATTTATCAAGTTCCAATCAGAAATAGTTTTTTGGAATATAGGAACATACACCCCATTTCATAACATTATATACACCTAATCCATAAAAGGGTCTCATACCACATTATCAATCTCTATCAAAGAATACTCACTCTATGTTTTTGTTATAAAATATTTATAATATATATAATAATTCATTGGAAATTTTTAAAAAAATATTCATTTTTTATATGTCAAATAAAGTAATGTTTCACCAATAACGCATATTAGAAAACAATATATAACGTATTATTAACACTTTAAACAATAGAACCCTCATTTTAAAAATGATATAAATGAGTATAAAGAAATAAAATGTAATGTGAATCCTATATAATGAAATACATATGTGAATACATGACCTCTTACCACCCTGATACAATAGAAATATAATAAACATTGAATCAAACACTATATTCTTTGAATTATCAAAATTATATCTTTAAGATGAAAAAAATCCCAAAAAAAATGTAACTTATAATTTCCCTATATAGGAACCAGCTACACATAATCATCGGGTCCTCCATAAGTTCTAATCATTCATATTTTCAACTACCTTGTCTAAAATAGTAAAAAAAGTCAAAACAGGACAGTAAATTAAATTTTTTTTCAAAATTACTTTTGAGGAAAAAGTGAGAAACCCGGAATAACACCAAACAATAAATAACCCAAAACAATACTCCATAAAAATGATCCTCTCTAGCAACTACAATGATATATCAAGCCCCCACCTCACAAGACCACTCAGCAAGCTGTCCCGCACAGGGTTTCATGGGCCTGGTAAGGGCTCTCCTTTTTTTAAGGATAATAGAATCCATCAAATAACTGTAAATAATACTAAAAATAATAAAAAATCATCGCATTTTGGGTAGTTCATGAGTGGTAAACCCTATAATCCTATATATTCATATCCAGGGTTTGAATCTTGGAAATCCATATAGGGATTAGGATTCTGGAATGAAATAGGAGGTTTGTGATGAAAGAATTATGCTTGTATCCAATTAATCAAGGATGTTGATATCTCCAACGAAAATCAATGCACCACTGTGAGAGGGAGTGGTGAATTAGTGGTTCTTTTCATTTATGGTTCCCTAATATGAAACAACCATCACCTAATGTTAAAAAGTATTTACCTTCGTGAAAATAAACCATGCACATAAACGTAAGGGAAAAATATTTTACCTAGTTCTCTACTCAACAAGAGTAGTCATATCCATGATGTGTTCTACAAATAATCTAATACCTCACAATCCACTAGAAAACAATCATTTTTTTGGTATACAATTTGCAGGATATTTCATTAAACTCAAGTATCACTATGTTCAATAGAATATTTCATGTGCTTTATGTATCATGAAATGATGTAATGCAATTCCGGAAACAAACATGTAACAATGCTTCTTGATCAACATTCCCCAATATCTTCTTGATGAACAATTAGTTACTTTTTACCTAGATGTGGGAGTGGACTTATTATGTACATTATAATGATACTCGGTTCAATTGTGAAGTCTGATTACTCAATACGGAAATATAAATCTATTAGATTACCATTAAAACAATACGGAATATCTTCTTTCTGAGTTTGGAAATCCTAGTCCAATTACTCAGTCTGATTATATAAACTATGAATATGATCATCTCGCTTATCCATTATTATTCTATCAACAAAAATTCCATAGGTATATATGATATAGAATAGTATTCTCTCTATAATTGATGATCTTCTCTCTCTTATCATCCTCATAATCCTTGTCCCTTGAATATACAATCTAATTATTTATTTTATAGGTGATCCAACTTTTTTCTGGACGGGGTTTTGAAAACTTTTCCCACTCAAAAAAATTTACTAAAACAATAATTCCCCTTAAATATCATATATACATATATATATATTTGACTCATTCAATGCTTTACATCTCTTCTAAAATATTCTTGTATCTTCTAAAAAATTCAACTTAATTAAGACTTTATTTATGAGCCTCATACTGATTCTGATTCCCCATTTTGATTTTATTATTTTGATAAAGACAGCATGATCTTTGTTTCATTATTCTATGCCAATTTAAAAGAAAACATATGTCTTATCATTATTATTCTTGGAACCAACTCTTCATTATAATTAGTTCATTGTGATGGAGACATAATATTCATTAATATGTTTCTCCATACCAAAATGAAACATATGAAAATTAATCTACTTACAACATCATCCACTTATATGATCCCCATGAAAACACTTTTATAAGATTCAAAGAATTATCTTTTTCTTCTTTTCCTAGGTTTATGATTATATGTCTATTAAATTAATTGTTTTCAATATCTTTCTGATGACTCTTGACCCAATTGAAATCATATCTTAGCTCTTATTTCTCTTGACCGACTTTTTATGGGAAATACCAACCAATCATCTTGATAGATTTTTTTACTAAATTGTTGATTGATATTAGATTTTCTACTTTACATATGTCCCAAAATACCTTTCATCTTTTTTTTAATTAATTGGTCCCATCATTTCCCACTAAAACAATTCTGTCTCAGATGATTGGTGACACAGTGCGTCTGGTAGACCGATTTGAACATATTCAACATTATAATCTTCTTTAATTTTTTTTATTACGATACTAATGAACTTATATGACATAACTTCAATATATGAATTTTTTATTGTGACTTATGGGTCTAACTAAAAACCAAAATCATCATTTTCTCACATTCTGATCAACCCCTTTAGACATCCAAAAAATTTATGTTCTATGATCTCACATCGATGTGATTGAGAATAGAATGCTTTGGATTCATCAACCTTTTCTTCTTTCATAATCTTATTCTTATATCATTACTCCTTTATGACTTTTAATATTTTGAAAATTGATATAGAATCACTATAATTTATAACAAAAATTATTGTAATATCCATTTATTATTAACATTATTCATTTCACCCTATCCTTTATATGATTTACCGCACCAACTATCCCCCTTTCCTTCATAAAAATTTCATCACAAGTTTCCAAACAACTTATGAATTTTTTAAATTTTAATACATCAATCCATCATTATATTTTTGTTTGAAGCATCCAGAATACAATTATCTTCCTTATTATTATCTAAACCTCATTTTGAACCCATGTTGAGTCCAATGATCCTTTCATTCTATAAAGAAATATTCCAAATATGCTGGAATTTTTTAGAATTTTGAGTCATTATCCTATTTATTATTATTAGTATTATCACAAAAAAACAAATTTAAGTGATTTCTTTTCTTCTTTGACAAAAAAAGATAACATTTTCTTAAAAAAATCATGCTTCCAAAAAAACATCCAGAAAACAAGTTCCCAATAATATCCCCCATTTTATTGTTTATTAAACCACGATTAAAAAATCATTGTATGTTTTAACCTCAAGATATTTATTACTTATAAAAAATTAAAAACCTACATGAGAAAATTAAGTGTATGTAACAATAATTTTTAACTGAAAAACCATGCTGCCAAAAAGTAGAGAGTCATGAAACTTTCTCAACATTCCTTCACAAAATTCTCCTTCTCTTTCCACATTCTTTTTATACAATTTATTATAAAACCACTCCAACATACTATTATAATAGTTCACACATTTACATGTTGTATTAACATCTTGCCCACTACACCCCATTTATACATGATTTTATAAGGATAGATTTATGAAACAATTTATCCCATTGAAAAAACAATTCAAAGATAAGATGAGATAGGGGATAGAAACTCTTACGTCAACCTTGATGAGAAAGTTGTTGGATTCCCACGTTCAACCTCAGTTTTAAATAATCATCCTTTGTCAGAAGTTTTGTGAAAATGTCAGCAACATGTTTCAATGTTGGAACATACTCCAACATCAATTCATTTTTTCTATATTCCCTGTGATGAAATAATATTTGATATCAATATATTCTGAATGAAAATTTTATACCAGATTCCATATAGGATTAATTTCACATTGATTTTCACAACCCAAGGGCTAGGGTAGCTTCATTTCAATATGTAAATTTTCTAACTGAGTCTTCATCCACATAATTTTAGTAGTGTATTTAGTGTCAGAAACATATGAAGCTCTATCCTTACTAAGATTTATTTAATTTTTTTTCTTTGTATACCAACTAACAAAATTTTTCCCCCGAATGAAAATACCACCAGATATGGATCTTATATTACCAATATTTATTTCCAAATCAGCATCTGGATACCCAAATAAGTCAATACTTTTTTAGCTATCATACCTAATTCCAACATTTTATATTCCTTTAATAAATCTAGGAATTATTTCTCCAGATATTATATGTGATTCTTTTGGAGATCTATGAAATCTTAAACATAAGGTAAAAAAAATAGTGGTGGGTCATGAGGCAGCCAAATACAATAAACTTCCAATATTATTTTGAACCCCTTTAGGATAAACATACATGCCATAGCCATATTTAGACAACTTGGATCCCTTAGAAATTGGTGTGGAAGATGGTTTCAAAATTTCCATTATTAACTTCTTAATACTTTTCTTGAAGGATTAAAATGGTTTTATTCTAATGTAATATTAATAATCCAAGAATTCTTTTCATTTACCCCATTATGGACATCTCAAACAAATTTTTCATCTCTTCCAAAAATAATTCACAAGTTCTTTCATCATTCCATGAAAAGATAATCTCATAAAAATAAAAAATAATGATTTTGTAAAAGTCCTAAAATTTGTTAATGTAAATATTTATTTCAAACCTTACTTTCATAAAACTCATATTCCTCAAAAAAGTATCCAATTTTCAATACCATTCCCTTGGGTCTTGCATTATCCCATATAGGATTTCTTTACCTTTCACATATAACTTTTATATTTCCTAATAGCAAAGACACAATATTGGTCAATGTAAACAACCTCATCAAGATCATCATTCAAAAATGATTATTTCTCATCTATTTGAAAAATTTTGTAACATCATTATGCAGTAATAGTAACAATGATTATAATTATTTCTAATCTTTACAAGGGAGAAAAATGTTCTTCAAGATCAATTCCTTTTATTTGTTTGTATCCTTTTCAAAAAAATCAATCTTTGTTTCTTATAACTTCACTATATTCATTCATTTTATTATGGAAACCCCATTTTTTACCAGTAACATTTTAGTTATCTGGCCTAGGAATGAGTTCCAAAGTATAATTAATTTCTATATGATCTTGTTCTTCATTCATAGCCTGAACTCACTCCAGATTCTCAAGATATTCATCCATATATTGTTTCTCCAATTTTCAAAACAATGATTTATTTGTAACACCTTTTAATGATCTTCTTTTTTGAACCTTATGATGTTGATCACCCATAATTTTTTGAGATTCTAATTTATTACTTAGTTTTGTATTGTATATTTGAGTTTCTTCCTCATCACTTGAAATATTTGAGTCTAATTCTTCTTCTTGTGTCGGATTACAATTTTCGACATTCTTATTGGAGTCATCAACAATTGTTTCATCCTATTTGACTTCCTAATCATCATGAGTTTTTTATCATACACAATATTTTCATTAATATTCCCATAAATTGAATAATAAAATATTCCTATTACTTTTTTGAAACATCTTCATCCTCTTCCTTCCAGAATATATCAAATAAATATTACATCTTCACCTCTCTACTGAAACTTTCCATGATTTCCACCATTCTTATTTTTGCTGCATGGAATCCCAAAAAATATTATGTTTTATAAAAATAGATTTATGTCATAAAATATTTCATACGGAGTCATATATGAACATTGTCTATATAAACACTTTTTTGAATATACATAGTAGTTATAATGGCTTACCTTCAAAAGTAATGAGATTGACCCTTCCCAAGTATCATAGTTATCCCCATTTCTACAAGACTTCAATTTTTTCATTCAGAAACACCATTTTGTTGGGGAGTGTTTGGTGAAAGAACTCATTTAAAATTCCATCCTTTTCAATATAATTTTTAAATTCTTCATTTTAAAATTCCCACCATTATCTACTTTAAACTTGTTAACTCTATACCCAAATACCTTCTCATATTTCTTCTTGAAACTATTAAATATTTTCAGAGCATCTGACTTATCTTTCATATAAATAACATAAGAAATGTGAGTAAATTTATTAATGAATTTGATGAAATAATTATCACATTAGTTTATTTTTTAATTGTACCATAGATATCGAAATGGATAATCAATTAGGATAATTTTGAACCAATGTTTCCTTTATTATTCACAGAATTTATAATCTTTCCTTTCTGGAAAATAATGAAACACCAATATCCTCTTCATAACATATCTTGAATTACAAGGAAATTGTATTGCATTGATAACTTGATTATGATTCTATGTCACATGTGTTGTAGCCTTTTCTCCCAAAACTGATTCTCTTCTTCCATTACAAACTAATAAGTGTTGTGTTTCACTAATATAAAATAATATTCCTTTCTTAAATTGGCCTCCTATAACAATATTTCAAAATTCCTCACTTCTTAAAATAGACACATATTTTTTGAATATTAGTTTCATACCTTCATAAATTTTTTTTAAACACTTAGAATGAATTATTTCCGCCCATCAATATAAAAATATTTATTGGACTTCAACTTTTCATTCCCAATACTGATTAATCCAACACCTTTAATTATGAGATATTAAAAATTATTAAATTTCACTATTAATTCCTTTAATACATTCACATTCTTTAAGTAAATTTATTCACTTTTCATATGACTAGAATACCTATTATCCATGATCCTGGTTCACTCTTTTTTTTTGTGTCATTCATACCAGTTTCTACAACAAGATCCATTTCTTTTCCTTTATTATTCTTCACATTTGGCTTTTGAGAGATAAAAATATTTTATATATCTATATAAAACAAGACATTCTATTTAAAGATGTCCATTATTTTCACATCTTTCACAAATACTTTCTAGATATTGGAACCTATTTTAAAATTCCATAGAAACCTTCTAATGTTTCATCATAACATCCTTCTTCAACTTATTCTATTAAAAATATTGACTCCCCCTCAAAAATTTCATTATAATATTTTTGGAATAGTTTTAATGTTGTTGATTGCAGAAAAATGTATTTTATGTGTGTCTGAATCCACCATAATACTAGAGATATCAATAGACTGATCATTTTACTCTAAAACATAAATGTTGTCCAGATTTGTAAGCATATTTCTCAGAAACATTCTTATATTTCTTACCATAACATTATTTACCACTAAACTTTTCTATCATCAACTGGAATATTCCTTTCTGCCTCAGTTTTCTTTTCATCCTTATCACATCCCAAAGTAAAAGATAAAATTTTCAGGATCATAATTTTTAAAAACTTATAACATCACAAGTTTATTGGACTTTTCTACATACATATATTTCCCACCTTTCTTCTTCTAAGAAACAACTTCAATTTTATTCTCAACCATTAAAGGTACCTTTTATTGATCTTTCTAAAGTACACCCTTATGATAACTTTCACAAAATTTAGAAACATATTTTTGGAAAATTTTAACTCTCTATTCTCTTAATAAATTTTCATTGGAAATGATCCATCTTTTCTTTTTTAGAATTCAAAATAAATTTCATATATTTCTTTAATTTATTTTCTTTTATTTGAGATTTCCTAAAATAATCAATCTCTTCTAACAACATAGAATTTTTTTTCCAAAATAACTTATTCATTGTTTTGATAATTTTTTACTTCTCAACATTTGGATTTCGTTTTAAATCCTCCAAATATTATTTATATATTATTTTAACTATGTTTTAAGATGAAATTCAAATTGAATTTATTATCATTATTTATAACTTCTTATTCTGAACTCTTTATTTTTAAATGTTACAATAATTGTATTTTCTCTATCATTCTCCAAAGATTTTTTGGATTCAACATCACTATATTCTTCTTCGTCATCTTTATATAAGATACTTATCTATTTTAATTTAGATAATTATTTATCATTACCTCTTGAAAATGATTTATCCATTTTAACCTTATTCTTCCATGACCTTATTGGCCTTTTTTCTTTATTTCAATCCCCTACTTTATTTTTTTGATGAAAATTAGCTGTAAAGTTCCCAAAAGCTCCATATTAAAAACACTTCAAGGGAAACTTACTTTTATATTTTATTATACCTCATATCACATTTTTAGAAAAAAAAGATAAAATTTCATCAAGATTTTTACATACCTCATTTGAAGAGTAAGAGTGAAAAACATCATCTTCCTCAAGACCATTTTTATAATTTTCATTATTGGTAGATTTGAAAGACATTACTCTATCTTCTTTTTTTCCATTTCAGAAATTTTTCCCTTATTATTTCATAGTTAATGATGGTTCTATAAAAATATTCCAGATATAATGTTCCTTTATATCTATCTTCCATTGAGGATATTTTGGAATCAAACTATTCAGAAAGAATTATTAATATATAGTCACCAAATATAAAATCCTGCAACTTCTCACAATGACATCTGATAGTGTAGATAATGTCATTCACATTGTTATGTAAGTACCCAATAAGTTCATACTCACCCATTTTTAGGTCATCATACTTCATCCTCCATATTTTTAGCTTTTCATTCTTGAATTCTTTATTACCTTCATAAATGTTTTTTCATCTTATTGAAGATACCTTTACTAGTATAAACAATCATTAATCTAAAAAAATATCATTCAAAAAATTGATGATATTAATTCATTCTTAGATATTCCAAATGTTACTAGGTTTTTATTTTCAACATATGTAAGAGTAATTTTATCATTAATATGATAAAATATATCTATTTATTCTTAAATAACATCATACCCAAGATACATAAGATAAGGCAACATTATATTTGTCCAGATATGATATTTCTCACCATAGAAGACCTAGATACCATTACTATTGACATAATTTGGACTCTCCATCAACTTCCCTTCAAATATTTAGTAAATATTAGACAAAGGGAACCTTCATCTATGTTCCTAATTTATATTTCCCAAAAGATAAATGCAATACTAATAGGGAGAAGAGTGAATCTGTGGTATCTTTTTCTTTGAAGTGTCCCATTTTTTGAAACAATATTCACCTCATATTATAGATTTTCTACATTACTAAAAAACAAAAATCACAAGCATCTGAACACATTAATTTACAAGGTTTACTACTCAACATGTGTACATACGTACTTGATATGGTTCGTAAAAAATATAATACGACATAATCAACTAGAAAAAATACTTTTGTGTGGAATACATTGTGTATGATATTCCCTTAAACTTAGGTAGCAATATGATCAATACAACAATGCATGTTATTCAAGTAGCTTTAAAGGATGTAATATAATTTTTGTAATAACCATGTTATTGTGAAACATGATCAACTATCACAAATATGTTCTTGAAAATAATTTCTCTACATTCTTAACTAGAAAAATGAAAGCACTTATTTTGGAATTTTTTAATGGTACTCAGTCTAATTTCCAAGTCTGAATAATCAACACAAAAATATATCTCAATTAGAATAAATCTAAAATAAAACTGAACTACCTATTTGGAGTCTGAAAATACCAGTCTGATTACTTGGTCTGAATTCAAAACTCATAATACAATTGTCTATATTCTCCTTTCTTCTTCTGTCTGAAAAACTCTCTCAAGTAAGCATGGTCTGAAATGTTATTCTCCAAAGAAATTTGGAGAATATATCTCTTCTCTTCCACTCATTCCTTGTGTATGGAATGTAAAAATTATGTTCTCCTTTTAAATAAGATCCAAATATGGTTTTGGTAGGATTCAAAAGACATTTCATGCTCAAACAAATTTCTTAAAATTTCAGTTCCCCTTGAATCTCAGATATGTCTTCGACACATTAAATGATTATAAACTCTTATAAATCATTCTAAAATACTTTCACAACATCACATTAATTCATACTTTTTTTCGAAACCACATTTAGATTTTCATTAGAAATTCTCTTTTTATTATTGAGATAAACATAATTGGTTATTTAGCAGATTTCTCTGCAATAATTGAAAAGAACATGCGTTTAATCTATTTATTATTCTTAGAAACAACTTCTCATTTAAATTTCTTCAGTATGTTGGACACAACAGATTATTCGTTACATTTTATACATGAAATGAAACATATAAAAACCATTTTTCAAACATCATCAACTACTTCTATGATCCCCTTAATAACAATTTGAAATGATTTAAGAAATTATCCTTTTATTATTTTTCCAAGCTGATGATTCTTTGTCCAATGAAGTCAACAAAGATAGTTTCAGTCAAATGACTCATGACCCAGTTGAAATCATATTAGAGTTTCTCTTTCTCTTGACCCACTAGTGTAGGAAAACAACCAAAATTTCATCTTGATAAAAATGGTTGACTACATTATCGGTTGATTTATTATTTTCTACTTCACATCAGTCCCAAAAAAACATTTATTAATTTATAATTCATTGGTCCTAACATTTCCTACTAAACAAAATTTCGTTTGTCGATGAATATTGACCCACCACATTCAATAGACTGGTTCTAGGATCTTCAAATTTAGAAACACATTTACATTTCTAATTATGATACCAATAATCCTTTATCCCTTAACTTATTTCTCCAAATATTTGTGTCTTTTGACTTATTAGTCTGACTAAAAACCAGTATATTTTGTCTCTCACATTTATATAAACCTTTTTACCCTTAAAAAAATTCCTTGGATGATTTCACATCAATGTTCTTGAGACGATAAAGCATTAGATTCCATAACATTTTCTTCCTTCAAATTTTTTTTCTTCTACCATAAATTCTTCATGACATTAAATACGTTGAATATTGGCATAACATCAACTGATTTTAAAATGGAAATTATTATAACTTCTATTTCTCATCAAATTTCATCATTCCAATTAATCCCCAATATTATTGGAGGCACTAGATCTCCCCATTCACTTCATATGGCAATAATCGCAAGTCTCTAGACAAATTATGATTTTTGTGAATTTTAAAATAGAAAAGTGTCATCAGATTTATATCAGATATATGATGAATTTTATTCTCTTCTTTAATACAATTAAAACCTTATTCCAGACCTATGGTGAGGCCAATGATACAATACCTCCAAAAAGAGTCTTCCCACATCAATGGAATTTTTAATAATTGTGAGTCTGGCCTCATGAATATGATGATCCATAGGACCAACAAAAAAAGTTTTGTGATTTATTTCAATATTTGAAAAAACAACAATATCTTCAAAAATGTATTCTACCTTACAAAAAAAACTTCTAACCAAATTGTTTCCAACAATGTCATAGGACTGGTGATGCAAGCAGTATGATACAGGTATAATGCTACATTAGTCCTTTAGGCAATGTCCATGGGCCACATGGACTAGGGGATACAAGATATATAATGGTTATCCATCTACCCATGCAGAAATATGTATTTTACATTACCAATAAAAATACTATCCATTCCCATTTAAAAAAACATCAATCATCCCTGAAAAACTACATAATATTCAAATTAAAACTATAAAATAACAAAATACAAAACAAAATGCATATTATAAAAAAAATATAAACTGAATTTTTTTATAAAAGGAATACAGACATGAACAAAAATCACCCAATGAACTTATCATATAAAATTATATGCAAAAAGAACACAATATATGAGATATAAATCAAAAACTATGTGTGAGTCTCTATGTGGTCCTATCCTCCACTCTATCCATCCATCCAATTAAACCTTCCATTATAGGGATCCTTCCAATACATGAATTACTAAATATATGGTCTTTATTCTAAAAAAAGGTGAACATGGGGGTGTGATTAAATAACAATATAAGCTACCACTGATGGTTCCTCTAATTAAATCTTCAATATATATAAGTGAAAGTATTTTACAATATTCCTACAAAATAATGATATTAAATACTAATTATGTAATCTTGTTCTAAAAAAGACACTCATTGAGTGACCATACATTCTTCATCTAGTGTCGATAACAAGTCTAAATATAGCACTCATAATATTGTGGGTTATGATGGAATCCACCAATATATCCACCAAAAAAGAAACACAAATATTTAGGTCAGTATAACCCACAACCATTCTATTACCATCAAGTAAAAACATATAGTTTTCATCGAATCCATTATCTAATAACCATAGGTTCTAATATACTTGCATAAAATTGTTTTTTTGATGTCATAAAATTTAATATTTTTTTAATAGCATCCCATCCCTTATCAAATATTAGGAATGTCATGGAATATCATACCACCAAATAACAAATACTATGGTGTATTGACCTAGTTTCAAACTATAATGAAAATATAAAGAATGGGTAAGAAAAGTGTATCACCTTGATTCTATGTCTATGTATAGAGTCATAGTATCAAACTCTATTTATAATATCCATGAAATAATTGGAATAGCATCCAATTTAATTTCTATATCAAGAATTTGGTTGATTTTTACACAAAAAAAACCTTTTTATCATTCCCAAATACTAGGTATAATCGACCTAAAACATTTCCATTAAAGGTAAATATATTTTCACCGCATTTAAAATGAAAATAAATTCAAATAGATAATAACATATTTAATATCTGAACCCAAGTATAATTTTTTAGTGGCCTCGGTTTTTCATGAATGATGCTACGCTCAATTTTTTGATTCACTGTCCTATGGCAAATCTTGGAAAAAAATTGTATATTTTCCATTGAATATGACCTCGTACAAATTATTTGACGATTATTTTATTCCCATGCGTGTTATTTTTTCTTGAACTGATATGGTATGTAATTTTGAGTGTGGTACTGCCAAGATAAAAATATATTAAGTATAAAAATATTTATCCGCTACACATATATAAGATAAGAAAAACAACACCACAGTTGAGTCCACAATATGTGTTTTATGGTAGGAAAGACATAAATTTTTTTCTCTTTTGGTATCCAATTTCCCTTTAGTCATAGTATAAAATATGGTTAAATCGCATAATTAATAATTTTACTATTTAATAAATTATTTGACATAATTATCCTTTATATAAAATAATAATTCCATAATCCCTAAGGTTGGATTTATAACCCAAAGGTTTCGACAAGGTCCATCATTGGGGTGGCATAGATGTATAGTAGAAGATTATTAATTGGATAAATGAAAAAATCCATAGGAATAACCAATGAAATTGATGTATATTAACTCTTCTATATTGATTGAATTTTAGTTGAGGTATGGGTTTATGATTATTTTTCTCATCCATTCGTCATATTATTTCCAGTACTGATATTTGAAATTTTTATTTAACCACCTTTATGGAGTATAAACCAATTATACTTTGGATCCTTAATTTTTCAATATTTTTTTGTCATCAAGGTATTTTAGATGCATATTTTAGGTTTATTATTCTTGTATCATTATATTTATTATTTAAATAACATCATTTTATGAGGATATTTGAGTGATAGAGGCTTGTGAACTATTATCTTCTAGACACACCCCACAAGATTTAGGTCATCGAAACAAGTCCACAGATCCAAGCCATCTTAGTGAGGTACAATGATGTAGACCATCAGCATGAGAATCAAACACTATCCATCCACATTAATACCTTAGATCATAAAATTCACAATGATAAAATTAATTTTTGAAGTCATAGAACATCCAATAAAAATATAACAATGATTTGATGTTTGATTAATTCTCAACATCATAAATATAATGATATAATTATGATCCATTCAATGTGAAATAACATGGGAGACGATATTATTATCAAGAGACACAGAAGATAATATATCATATTCAATTTATATTAAAAAGACATATACACTCTAAGAAGGAATAACTATATGTTCTCACAATAACTCATTGATATAATGAAACTGAAATAAAAAATCCACAGGAGATATTAGTTTTTCAGGAAAAGTATACCACCAATCCACTATAGAAGATTTTGAAACTAATTTATTTTATAATGATTTGTATTCTTTGTGTATTGGATGTAGTGTTTCATCAAAGGAATTTTTTTAAAGACAGTTTGAATGATTGAATAATTTATTGGATCGATTTTGAGACCAGTTAACCAGATGATTATCAATAATGTAGTATACCATATTGATCAGGTTGTATTTTCCTATGACTGTGTTAAGAGTTATCAATCAAAAAGTGGTTCTAGTTTTTTAGACGTGACCTGACAGTGATTCATAACATGGAATCTTAGGCCAATTTATTATATTCATGCTAACACCAATAATTCATCAGATGCATGATCGTTTGTCTGAGGGATTGTTTTTTCAAAGTAAATAAGAATGGTTTTTGAATAGATTTTAAAGTGTTTATAATGGAAGAGAAAACATATTTAGAGGTTTCCAATATATTTTTTGATAATCAAGAAAATTGAAATGAGTATGTTTCAATTAAATTTTTATGGTTGTAAAGTTTCAAATTAGTAAAGATAAGTTCCATCAGATTATCTATTTATAACAATGTCCATCATGCACATTTTCTATAAGATAGTCCATCAGAATTTGTCTAAGTCATCAATATCAATCAGAGTCAACAAATAAAGGGAAATCAGTGTCAATATGATTGGAAAATATATTATTTGGTGAATTTGAAGAGGTTAAATGTTTTTAGAAGTCTCTAAAATTATTGATAAGAGTTAGATAATTAAAAAATGTAGACTACAATGAACATGAAATTTAGGATTTATGAATTCTGTTGAGTGGGAATTGAAATTAGTTTTCATACCGTTACCATTCTCAGATTGTTATAAAAAGGGAAAAAATATATTTGAAGAAAGAGATGAACTGAAACTATTATTGTGCATTGAGAGATAACATCATAATACTTTTTCATGTATTGAGTTTCCAGCCAATGTTTTTTTTTATGTCGATTCTAAGGAAGTTCTATCAGAACTAGTTCCATCGGATTAATTCTATCGGAGTAAACTTCATCAGATCCAGATACATTGGAGTGAGACCCATAAAATTGAGTTCCGTTAGACACTAGAATTGTGAGATTCCAATTGAGTTTCTACTAAATTAAAGAATATAGAGTAAAATGAAAATCAGAATGTGGCCTATCAGATAGATACTATAAGATATAGGTTACATGATTGGGCTAAATCAGACTCACTTTTGCAGTGGAATTTTTCTTGATAGATATTATTGAAGGTTTTTAAATAACTAAATGACCCTCATAGAATTATGAAGTTAATAAATATTGTATATAGGTAACATTTGATTTAGCTTTATTATAGAGTAAGTGAATAACTTTTTTAAGTGGTTTAGAAAATAATAATTAAAGTGAAGTGTGTAACTATTAATACATACTAATTGCTAAAAATTATTTTTTATCCTATTGGGGTATATAAAAATCTTGTGGAATTGGATAAAAAATGATAGTATGGGGTATGACCGACTACAGAAGAAAATTTTCTTCTAGGATTTTAGAATTATTCACTTTGTCTGCCTTTGTATTCTAGAAAAAAGATAATTTAAGAATCATTGTTAGTGGGATAATCCAAATGGTAAGGAGTAGGTATTTATACCGAACCTTGTAAATATCATCTTCCACCCTCTCTTTATATTTTTTGAATATGAAATATATAGTTGAGAAACTATTTGTGTGGATTGAATCTTTAACAGATTTCATTGGATTGGAATTTTTATTATTGAAATTAAGATACATTCTTATAAAAGGAAAAGGTACCACTAATTTACCCCTACCCCTTAGTGTTCTCAGACATATTTGAGAACAATAATTGGTAACAGATAATGTCTCCCTATACAATATACATGTCTAAGAATAAATATTTTTAATTCATTGAACAATATGGTGACCCTATTTTTAGCAACAAGAACAATCATAGTTTGAAGAATATGATTTTACCCTATCTTCTTTCACTTGTCCATGAATTTTTAGATGATAAAATAGTATGGTTTCTTCCTATTGTTAAAGCTTATATAAAAGATGATGATAATAAAAGTATAAAAGTTGATGGAAAAGTTTAGAATTCATTTTTGATGGCTCATGCCAGTAATTTTTATGAAAAGATTATGGGGTTTCCAACAGCCACCCAAATGTGGGATAACATGAGAATAAACTATGAATGGAATGAAAATGTTAAAGAATCCATGTTACATGTATAGGGATATATATTTGTGGATTTTAAAATTTGTAATGATAAAAGTATTGATGATTACATTACAAGGGTAATTGATATTATAAGTAACATAAGATGTTTTTTTTTGAGAAACTGGATGATTATAAAAATATAAATATACTTATGTTGAACTTTATAGATTGATTTGATGCCAATAATTAGGCTCTAGAATATTATTATAATTTATCCTTAAATTAAATTAAAAATATTCTTATGGAATATGAGATGGGAAAGTCCCCAACTTTCAAGAAAAAAAATACAAAAGTGAAATGGATTTAAAATCATTGTTAAAATAGAAAGGACATTTTTTATAGAATTGTCCAAGGAAGAATGTTGAAGAGTATGATTCTAGAGAATATAATGAGAAACAAAAAAACTATAATAAACACAATGAATGATTTCATTATGACAAGAAGATAAAAATTTATCTGAGAAGAAGAAAAAGGAATGATTCCTTATTTGGTGATAAATTAGATCATCAACTCAACTTTATTTCCAAAGTTATAAATGGAAGTAATTAATTAAACAATGTTAATAACGATGAAAATTTTATAAAAATTTAATTGATTATCAATGAGAATATGGAAAAAAATTGGTAGAATTTTAAATTCAAGATAGAAAGAAATATGAAAAAGAAATTTTTTGAATGGATAACTTTTTAAAATAATGTCCGGATGGAGAAATGGGAGAAAATGTCAATTTTATTAGATTTTGGAATACTATGATTGTTGTTATTTAAAGTAAATTGAAATCCTATAACGAAATATTAGCTGAAAATGATAACCTCACTAAGAAATAATATACATTTGTTGAAGAAAAAAGTAGCATAAGTTGATGATAGTTGAATCTGAAAATATGACTTATATTCTGAAAGATAGTCCAGATGAGAAAGAAGAATAGTTTTTAGAAACAACATCAATGATTTTTACTGAAAAAAATTATAGAATATATATGATAAAAAACATCACCAATGGAGTTGAAGTTAATGGTGAAACTTCTAAAAAGTGTGGAATGAAGGGATTACAAAATGAGGTATTTGAGAAATGATATTTCACCAATAAATAAAAAAATTATTCAATAAATAATCAACTAGAACAAAGTGTTCCATGATTTTTGAAGAAAAAAAAATAAAAAATTTATTTAAAAGTTCACTATTAGACTGGAAAATCAAGATTCAGAGGTCACTGTTGGTGTTAAGGAATTTTCAGACATAAATATTTACATATTAGTATAACATGTCTCTACTAAAAAATAGGTAAATAGGTATGATTAAAGAAAGTTATGATGAGAAAATGTGATCAAACATCTCTAAATTATTATTCGTATCCGAAAAAAAACTAATAAGGTGAATAATGTTGAGGCCTCAAAAAATAAAATTGAGAAAATGATGAAAGGTTATATTGTTATAAAAGTGGAGAAAAATAAAAATGTTGAGTATGAAAAGAAATATTGATTAGTTATTTTCCATAACAAGTTCACGTGGATATAAAGTTATAATAAGGATTGAAATCACAAATCAAAGGGGAATAAAATAGGTTCAAGGGATGTGGGGAAAGTTGATAAAAAGATATCAAAAGATTGTAGTTTGAAAATTCAAAAAATATTAAATAGATGTGAGAAAGAATGGAATGTTACTAAAAGATATTTAAATATTCTTCAGAACATGTGGAAGACATTAAATAATTGTTGAAATCTCATTGTAACAAAATAGTTACTAAAGGGGAAATGAAATTGATTATCCCTATAAGATGACTCTGTAAATGAAAAGAAATGTGTTACAAAATCTGATAAGGATGAATAAAAGGATGAAAAAATATCCTATTTAAAATCTAGAAAGATGAAGCAAAAGGTAGGACCGAGGGAAGAATATCAGTCTATATATTTATTATGATAAACTATGATGATCCTCTTTATTACCTAAATAACCTTATTTGTAAAAACATGTAGGGAACTGAAGGAGTTGAAATGAGAAATCTAATATAGGATTCACTTTCTTCTCATTCAAAATATTGTAATGAGGTTATGAAAAATTAGTTTTTGGGAATTTTTTTAAAACATAAACTATTCTTATGAGTTTATTGAGATCGATGCATGTTACTTTTATGTTAATAAAATATTCTTAGATTATCCAATATGTAAGAGGGCTGAAATAATCATGAAAAGGTATAACATGATTTTCTTGTTATGGAATCCATTGATAACATTTATTATAAAATCCTTTTTAAAACATCAGGATCGACAATATAAACATATATTAGTTTTTTTAAAGTCTCATTATTAATAAAATAATTTTATAATAATGTTCTCTAGAAATTTCACAAATTTTGAGTTGAAGAGTAGAAACCATTATGAATGAAGTGAATTTTCAATAACAAATGAAAATTTTCAAAATACTCCCTTGATATTTTATTTTCAAAAAGGAGGAGAGATAATTAAAAGGGAGGGATACAAGAAATAAGGTGATCCTGAATGAAAGGAATTGGGAGAAGAAAAAGTGAGAAAAGAAAACTACAAGTGGTATTTTTTTGAATTGGGTTTTGAAAGAAAACAAAACGTGAAGTTTCTTAGGCCCAAGTTAATTTTTTTTTCTGTCAATAGATTACTCATGGTTTATGTTGATAAAAGGTGGAGTTTTGGTTTCTAGACACTCCTTAGAGGATTTAGACTATTCGCATGAGTTAATGAATCAAGGACATCAGAATGAGGAACCAGATCTAAATCATCTACATGATAATCGGTCTCAGTCCATCTATATGAGGATATCATATAATGAAATTAAGAATGTGAAAAAGAACTTTTCATGTCGTAGAATATCCAATTAAATGTTGTCAATGCTTTTTTTACATTTAGATCTCAACTACGTAAGAAATATGATATACTTACGATCCAATATGTGTAAAATAAAGGAGAAGAAGATATGATTGAAAGAAGATACTAAATCCGATATATCAAATTCATTTTCTGTCTGAAAAAAAGATATGTTCTAAGAAAGAACATTTAGAAGTTCTCATAACAACTCATCATTATAATGAATATGAAATAAGGAATCCACTAAAGAATCTGGTTTATTAGACAGAGTATTACACTCATCCATTAGATGGTATTCTTAGACTAATTGATTTAATATTTATTAGTATCATTTTTGTACCATCTATATAATTTTATAAAAGGAAAAATGTTTAAGAAATATTCAAATATTGATTAATCTATTAAAAGGATTCAGAGAATGATGAACCAGATGATGATCAAAAATGTATTCACCCATTTTTATCTGGTCATATTGTTCAATAATTCGGTCATGATTTATCACAAAAAAATGTGGTGCTGATTTATTTGACATGAACTAAACACGATTCATAAGAAGGAATTAAATACCAGTCAATCGGATGCATGGTAACACCGATAAGTCATCAGACATAAGCTCATTAGTCCAAGGGATTTTTCATTTGAATAAAATATAATTTTTTAAATATTTTTGATGAATTGTTTCCAAAGGAGGATATGAAATCATTATAAGTTTCCATGATGTTAATCGAAAAACAAGAGAAAATAAATTGATTTTGTTTCGAATTAGTTTTTATGGTTATGTAGTTTCAAAATCATAAAGATAATTTCCATTGGATGTTATTTTAATAATAAATTCCATTGGACCCACTTTACATAATAATGTCTATAATAATGACTCTAAGTCAATAAAATCAATCAAAGTCACACAATAAATGAGAACCAATTTGAAAAAAGTTAGAATAAATAATTTTTGGGGAATTTAATGAAGACAGATGTTTCGAGAATCCTTAAAAGTACTGAAAAGATATGCAGAAGTCAAATATGAAGTGGTAAATGATTGAGAAATCTAGGATTTTTGAATTTTATTAGGCAGAAACTAAAATTATTTTTCCTTCTTCTACCATTATAATATTTCTATAAAATGATAGCATAGTATATTCAATGTAGGATATTATATTGAACTATTAACATGAACCAAGAGCTAACATAAAGATACTTTTATAAGGTATTCAGCTACCAACCTGAGTTTATGATTTTATGTGGATGTTGGGGAAAATCAATCCAAACCAGTTCTATCAGAGTGAGTTTATTGGAGTAATTTTAATCAGAACCAAATCCATCGAAGTGATCGCCATCGATCCGAGTTCCATTGGACACAGGAATGGTGTGCTGCAAACATATTTCCTAATCAATTGAAGAAGGTAGTGTAGAAGGACCATCAGGTCAAGTCTAATCAAACAAACACCATAAGATATATGTTTCTAGACAGAGCTAGATTGGATTGAATTTTGCTGAGGATGTTTTCTAGATAAAGATTCAGAAATAATATTCAAGACTTACATGTTCCTTAGAGAATTTTTTAAGATCTTGATGATTTAATGCAGTTAAAGATTTATTCAACATACTTTTGGAGGAAGTTAAGAACATTATAAATTTGATCATACAAGAAAAAGGAAATTGAATCTTGTAAATTTTAAAACCTAACAATTGCTAAGAATGAATGTTTGTCTCTTTTTCCATATATAACTCGAAGTGGGGAGGTAATTACAAAAGGGTAGTTGGGGTATAATAAATAATATAATGAATGTTTTAATTGGGATTTTATCATTTTTCACTAATTGTGCTTTTGTATTCCTGAAAGAAAATAATTAAAGGATCTTTGTTTGTGGGATTATGCAACCTAGAATGAGTAGTAATTTGTACCAAACCTTGTAAATATAATGTGTTACACACTATTTTTATTTGTTTCACATAAAATGTAAGGATGAGAAAGTATTTGGGTGGATCATAAATTATATTGGTTTTATAAGTTATGAATGTTTATTAATGAAAGTAGAAATATCTTATAATAGAAAAATGAATCACTGATTCACCCCCCTCCCTCAATGATATCGATACTGGTAGTGGAAAACCTGATATGTAGATAGAGGAACTACTGGTACTATTTTGTGAAATTAGGAAACATGATTTTGTCACATGTAATGATGGTGGAAGGGTTATGTTCATCCACATTGGGGTGGTTGATGGTGGTGGCCATGGTGGATTTTGGTAATATAATTGTAGTGTGATATATTTGGTAGAATCCAACCAACCACTATGGTAGGGAGATGATAAATAATGGGTTAATGGGTCTCCTTAAATCATATACTATATAAGATTATAAAGCACTAGGTGTAGTCCCTAATTCATTGGAATAAGATTTAATAAGATTTATTAAATATATAGATTAATATAGAAACTAAAAAATATATTTATTGAAACATTGGGGGTTATGGGCCATGTGATTGGATTGTGGGGTGGCATGATAGATACTCCCACACATATGTAATGTGCTTATATTTGTAATAATATTACAATAATTATTATTTATATTGTTGTTATTGTTTTTTTATTGTTGTTGTCAACTTATTTATTATTTAGTCGTGTTTTGAGTATTTTTTACCGATGCATCAGATTGATGATGTTCTTATAAAATAATGATATAGATAATGATATGGATGATTCGAGGTTAATATTGGAAGCCTAAATACAAATCATGATGTGATCCATGGGTCCCATTATGTATAATCACTCTAATTTAATATTATGCAATGTATTATTTAAATAAAATTATTATTTTCATTAAATATATATCATTACATTAGTATTTTTCTTATATATCACAATGTAGAATTCAATTTGGTCATTTAAGCCCATGTTATAGGCTTGAGGTGACTTTTTACAATTTAACCTTATAGGATCAACAACATGTTTTTGTGTTTGACATTTGGAGTGATATTTGGAGTGATATTGGTTTCGATACTCCATTAATGGTATAGTTAGGTTAGGGTGTAGGTCCCCCTTCCTTTATATATGTAAGGTTTTCACTCCCCCATACAAAAATTGGTAATGAATCCTCTATCTACAGAGTTATTAATTCCCCTTCTAATGAACTCATATGGGATGTCGTCCTCTACTAGGTGATATATTCTATTGAATGAGGTGTTTTCCAGTAAGTCATTGGACCTGAACCATAGCTCATTTCAAATTAAATGTGTTATATGGAAAAGATATTTCAAAGGATGAATTGGATAGTATGATTTTAATGGAACAAATTTTGTGTTTATCCCTCATTTTATGATCATAATTTTGTGTTGAGGGGGGAACATTAATTGAATTAGGTAGTGGTGTTGGAGTTGTTAAAAATGAGTAGTGAAGACATCTTCTATAATCATTTTTCATTAGTAGTCGACGAGTTTCTTGAATAGGTGATGTGTTGTTAGATATCTAATTTTAGATTCATGGGAACTCCAGTTATCCATGAATTCTTACTTACTTGTGTGGTATGATTTTTTATAGTCAAATCTCATATTATTATGACTTCATTGAGTTCCCGAGACATTTAGTGGTTGATAATTATATATTTAATGTTCATGGGCCACTCATGAATACCCTTTTAGTACTTTAATGTTTTATAACACATAATATTTTTGATTTCCTCAATGTCCTCATTCTAGGAATCTCTTATAACAATAGTTGATTTAACTAATTTTTTTGTTTCCATTTTGGTTTGTTGGGGTATCCTACTAGGTATGTTAACACTCAACAATATGTGATAATTATTCCTACATGTTTGGTATCTATGTAATTAGAACATGGGTATGGAGATAATATGAGAATATATGTATCTAGTGTGGATTGTTCAAAGTTGAATCATGGGAATGTTTATCAATGGAGTATAGAGTAATGTGATTTGTGACTGTGGAGGTTTTTATTCTGGATAGAGAACAATCGAGGAGTATATTTAGTGTGGATATGATTCTTAGTTCTTCATGTTTTAAGTACATTTTAGATATTTTTGTTCCTTTGTACTTACCTTGTTCATTTTATTTATTTTGTTATATCATACATGCATCGTATATATTTCAGTTGATTAAATATTTATTATTTGTATTTTGTGTTATCTTGTACATTTGAGATGTGATTATTGTAGGATTTTATAAGTTAATTCCCCTTATGTTTTCAGATATTCATACTCGATTCTAGTCACTATCAACTAACTTATTTTATGTTGGATTTTGGTGAAAATATCTGCCTAATTTTATCATGGGCAGGGCATCAGTGGGGTGGGTCACATAAAATTGGTTTCAAATCCATGTTTTTACTAGGTATATAGTTTAGAGTTATAACTCATGTGAGTACTAGTTTGGTAACATTAGAGAAACTGTGTTAATGGTATCATGGGTTTAGTTAATAGATAAAGTACACTAGTATATGTGTGGTAACCAATTTATCCTATCATCGGGACTCTGATAATTTGTGAATTGACCAAAAACTCTAAATCATATTTTATGGATTTAAGTATGTGGGTACATGAAATATATATTTTCCACATTCTATCTATCATGTAATTCCTTTTTCTACTCATCTAGATATACTCTAATCTTTGTGGCATCACTTGATTGATTAAAGAGTTCTATAGCTAATAGCCATCCCTCATGAAGAGGCAGTTTCATCTAGTGACTATGCCTATAGATGGGAATCTCACCACTGGTTATTAAGAAATAATATTTTCTTTTTTAGATTTAGTTTGGAGACATTATTTCACCATGAAGTGAGGTTGTTTCTATTTCAGTCATGTTTAGTTCAAGTTTTTATTACAGATCGATGGTTAATTCTCTTTTATTGTATGATACTACATAAATACTATATATGTTATGTTCATTCAATGAAAAAGTCCTTAAGATTTTTTGATACAAAACTAATAATTGTTAAATGTTAATTTAGATTGAGTATATTATTGGCATTTTGATCTTATTTAGGATATTACAGATCAGATTTTTATTTTTTATCAATATTTTTATGTGGTGTAGTGGTCTATTAATGAGTGATAATTTCTCAAACATGTGATGGAACTACTATACTATTTCCATAATTTAGGGTGTTTTGTTGGATAAATGTTTTATCTAATAATATACAACCCTCCATAGTGTGATATATCCATGATAGAGAAATCATTGACGATGGAGAAACTCTTGATGTGTTTTAACCCCATGTGATTTTGGAATATATTTTTCTCTAAATTTATATTATGTTTGACATCTTACTTCACACATAACACAGAAATAATGAGTTGTCGCATATTAGATGAATTTTAAAAAAACATTTATAATTACAATATAACCTCTAGTAATTAAAAAATATTACTCACCTGATATATCCTTAATTTAGAGGATAAATAATTAATATGTTCTAATATTAAAAAAAATTCAACCTCAAAAAACTATTTTTTAAGGTGTTTTATATTTTAACCAAATAAATTAAATTAAAAAATCGTAAAATATTATTAAAATATATAAACTATTATATTGAAATTAATTAAATTATAAATTGATATGTGATAATATTAGAAACACTTAAGAAATTAAATTTTTCAATAAAAATGTTTTTTCTTTCATAGTTTTCAGTTTACGTAAAAAAATTTATAAATTTTAGAATTTTAATTTAATAAAATAAAAAATTTATTTATTATTTATAAACTCCCTTATTTTTTCTTTTTTAAATTTTTCTTAAATACTTGATTTTTACTTGTATAGTGAAAGATACAGTGATTACCAAAAAAATAAATTTTAGGACTGTATTATTATATAAAAAATTCATATATGTTTATAAAAAATTTAAATGGTTAAATATGTATTTAAAAATAAATATTATACATTTCTAAAATACTATATTCATTTTATAAAACCTATGATTATCATTTTAAAACATCAGTAATATTTTCCAGTAAAAACTATTTTTAGCCTTTTATTTTAATTAAATATTATTTGGTAAAATAATTCAAATATTTAATTTCATCATGTTAAAATTTAGTAATAAGTTAAATTTTAATTTTGTCATTAAATTATTTATTGAGGATAAAAATGAGCTATCATTGTAAAGGTAAATATGTGTAAAAGATAAAAGTAAATAGAAAAATCCTATAATGACTTAAACATTGGATTAAATATAATTTTTTTTATAGTATTTTAGACATTAAAATATCTTAAATTCCTTTTTCCTATAATTTATGAGTCTTTTACCATTATTTGTGTCATTAAATTTTTATAAAGTAAGGGGTGTTTAAAAATATTTTGATTTTTTTAACATGAAAAATAATTCATCACCACCACCCTTATACTCATAAATGATTCCATTTAGATTCATAATAAATAGTCCAAAAAAACTCCCCAACACTCCTAAAAACTACTTTGAATTACAAGTGTTCTAAAAATACACCCTCTTGAAGAATTAATCCAATTCTAAAAGGATTTTTCCAAAGAGTTAGGTAAAATTAACAATAACCCCTTTTCTATTTTGTTTTTTATTCCTTCTTCACATACCTCCTCTAAATAGAATATAAAAATGTTTATATTAAAACATAAGTATCATAAGTGTACATAAATTTTAATATTTTAATGGGATAACAAATCTACACCTTCCTCTCAACCATTCGGAAAATGAAAACATCTCTCTTGTTACTTAGAGACTATTGCCTCCATAAGCAATGTGATATGTTTTTTATAACCCCATTTCATGACTGGTTAATGATTGGTATTTAATGTATTAATATTATATTTATTAAATTATTAATATACTAAAATTATAAATCATCTAATATTTTCTCATGTTCTATTTAAATGAAAGCATCACTTGTGCGTATGTGTAGACTGCCACCTCCAATAAAGTGACATATTGTTTTTCATATAGCCTTAAATTATTTATCAAAATCCAATAAAATATAATTTTAAAACATAAAAACATATAATTATTGTCATTATACTTATATAATTATTATATTATTCCAAAATAATTCGTTTCATAACCATACTCAACCAAAAATTATTGCTTGTTCTTATTTGGGTTAGTTTAACCACCTACTTGAAAAATGAACTAAATTTACATCATGGGTTGTCATGAAAAATTATATACTAATTTTATTAGAAATTACTGAAAATAATTTTTAATGGTTATTTTTAAATTATATTAAAATTTAACTTATTATTATTGTATGCCACTTTTGTTCATTAAAAATTACTAAAAGAGGCTCATCACTAACTTCATCATTGTTAATAAAAATATAATACTTATGAGATGAAACTACAATATAAAAAATAGTTATAATAAATATTTTTTAATAAATATATTTATCTCATAATGGTGAACATTGAATCTATAAAAATTTATTGACACTTCTTTTATGAAACTATTAAAAAAACAGCTAAAGATAATAAATTTTAATTGGGAAAATAAAATATGTATAACAAATAAATTTATAAAAAATGATTATAATTTAATTATTAAAAATATTATAAGTATGAATATGAATCTAAAATAGGTGAATAATATAATGACATAAACATATTATACATAGCTATTACATCTATGTAGATGAACATTCATTACATGACCTTTTGATCCATGGCAGAATCATATAGTCCTAGTGTATTTCGAAACATAGACACAAAAAAATTGTACTAAATCATCTATATCATCCCCCTAATAAATTCATCATAACTAGAACCCCTATTAGACACATCATTTCTAAAACCATTCTTAATAACATGAGGAAATGAAACATATAAAATGGCGGGCTCAAATGCTCAGTATAGGTAAACAAGAGAGATGTCCATTATTCATATGAAAAAATGAGCATAAGAGTGTGAGAACATGAATGTTACATTTGAAATATATACCCTTTATGAAATATAATAATGATTATTCATGGAATACTAATTAGAAAATAATAATAAATGAATCATAAAATAATCAATGAACCTGATCTATGACATCATATCATTGAAATAATATATGGATTTGAGTCGTACACATAACCATATAACTTTTTAAACATGTCTATATTGAAACAAGTTTACTCATTAGGATAATGAAATGAAATCATCCCCTAACATAAACACATATACATGAAACTAGGTCAATGGATAGTATTATAGACATAAAATACAAGTATATACATATACTTATGGACATGAAATCTTGGTCAACAAATAAACTTATGGACTTGAATGTCAAATTTAATTATGAAATTGTGAACATGAAATCATTTTAACATATAATATATTTACCCCCTAAGTTATCCATGTTTTCCCAGTGAATTTTATGGATATATAGTTCCCACCCTTCACATAAATAAAATCATACATATGTGTTCAAAGAGATCATAGTGCATGATCATATCATAACTCATGAAAAGAACCTAATTTCATCACTGTATAACCCATGAAAAAGGGAACTAGTTTCATCAACATCTTGTCATCATAAACATAAATCTTCTATAAAAAAATAATATGGATGTAATCCTTGGATCATATAATCATGAAAACATATTTATCATCAAATTATGTAATCTTTTATTGAGAAAATATTTTTAATGATCACTTGAAATAATTCTTGTGCTAAATAAATTTTCTAATTTTAAATCACGTCTCTTTTTTAAAAAGATCCACCCATAAAAATAAAAAAAATTGAAAAAAAAATTGTAAACATATAAAGTAAGATCTAGATCATTAATATTCCATAAAGGTGGTAAAATCATCTCATTCTATATTTTTTTCTAAAAAATCACAACGTACCTAATTGGGAAAATGACAAAAAATTCTATTCAAACCATTTTGTAAAAATTCAAATAAGGGGAGAAGTAAATTTAAAAAATTGAATAATAATAGTAAAAAAATGTTTTAAAAATATTTTTTAAAAACATTTATATGGGTGGGAAATATTCTCCAGTGGGGACATAAAAATAAACAATCTTCAATAATGATGAAATTATGAAACAAACAATAACCACTGGCCTTGCCTCTCTGATTTCACATTCAAACCTCTTATATAATAAATATAAAATTATTATAAAACTATTCCACAAAAATATATCAATAATACCATTTATGATTTATTTAAAAAAATGATTACCCATTTTTTAATAATTTTTAATTAAAATCTCTTTTTTGGGTGATAATTACGTAATTTTCAAAGCATGTTTTAGTTTGGTAGTCTCAAACCTTATACATTGTTCATATTATAATAATTTATATAATATTAATCATGATTTTGAAATAATAATATATATATATACAACGATTCATAAAAAATAGAGCTAGAAAAATAAATTACACCTTTGAAGGAGATGGTAGGATGTACGTACGCATGAACATTATTTTCCATTTTTTCAACTAATGGAATAAAATAAATTTAAATTATAATTCACTAATAATGAATTATTATTATATCATATATAAAATACATATTATTAAAATTCATCCATAATACCATCCCTATGAAATATAAATGAAAAATGAATCACATTGAATCTTGGAGATAGGAGTCCATACATACACATGAGAAATGTTATCATTTCCCAAAATATTAAATGATAAAAAAATAAGACATAATATTATAATTAAATTAGTATAATCATGTAATAAATATAATATATAAAAATTTAACCCATTATAATCCCATAAATAAAACATGGTGATGAAAAATGATTTGTATCGCTACTTGGAGACATTAAACTGTACAAAGCCACGACTGATAGATTCAATTCCTATTTGATAAAAAATAGGGTTTATAATCATGTTTTTATAATCATAATAACATTTAAGAAAATTTAGTATAATTAATTTATTATTTTATGATAATGATAATATATTTATAGAAGGTAAATAAGATTAAAAATAAATTTATCGGTTAGAGGGATTTCTTCTTCTTCGAAATGACTCTAGATTTCATCTAAATGAATCTAGGGATAGTATTTCGGGATAAGAAACATTTATAGAATATGTATAAATAATATTATAAGATAATTTGATAGAGTATGGACAATATATAAGGCTTAATTTTGTAAAAAATAAGTGAGGGAATAGGCGATCTTTTATAATTGGGGTGATGGGCCTTTTGTAATTTCATAAAAAAAATATATAATAAGATAATTATTTATAAAAATGCATAAAATATTAATTAATTATAAAGTATAGTACTATATGGATTAAATTTCATCAAATAATAATATTTGGATCTGTTAATGTTCTATTTTAAACTTGATCTTTTAGTTTAACCCTTAATAACCATATTTTAACATTTAATATAGTAACATATTTTTTACTGATAAAAGGTTATAATTTTAAACATAAGGTACATGTTGACTCATAAATGGATAATTGAAAAGAATTTAGACCATATATAATCCGTTTTTTCATTATTTAATATTTTTCATATTTTTAAATAATTTAATAAAATATTATTCTCATAAAATATCATTATTTTTAATATTGAAAATATTCATTACATTAGATTTAATAACAACAGTAAAAAACATAGAATTAAAAAGAAAATCACACAACCCCCAAATTTAATTTTCACCTATAAATTTCATATATCACCTTATTTATAATAAATTATAATATTTTTAATATTTTTAATATCATTTATTTTATTTTTCTAAAAATTGAATAATTAATGTATCTACATTATGTAAGTGTTTATGGTGATTATTTAATTCCAGAAAATTATATCTAGATTAAAATAATGAATATAATTTCTTTATGAGCCAAATTAATGTTAATATTCATTTATAAATAATTTATATCCCTTTGTGAACACATAATTGTTCTTTTAAACTAAGAGAGTAACATTTTGACACTTCATTTGGTTTAAATAAGACATATGACATTTTCATGGAAACGTGTCCATTATAAAAATCATCTTAGATATTGAGGTGAAAATATTATAATATCCTTTTCCAAATATATGAATTATGATGATTAATTATGGCCATATCACTTATTTTTAACTTAGTTTTACATGGTTAACCCTTTATAGAGTTGATAAATTTTACCATGATTATTATTCATTTTGACCAAAAGTAAAAGGGCATGTTTTCCAAATTTGAAGATACTAATTAATAATATGGAATAATGTTTTTAGTAATAAATTTTTATAATTTTTACAAATTAATTTTCATAAAAGTACGTAAAGCACAACGAAGAATAGTTTTCAGAAAAATATATTTTTAAGAAAAAAATTTCACATATAACAATATCATGTATAATGATGATTAAAATGAATATAATTAGATTATATGAAATTAAATAATTATTAATTAACTTTTACATAAAATTAAAATCATAATTATACTTTATTTGAAAATAAAAATTGACTAATTTATAAAAAAATTATATTTTATAGTTCGCTAAAAATCAGAATTTTAAGAAAAATTGAAATATATAACCCAAAGCTATTTTTGATATTTTGATTTGGAAAATGAATTAAATTTTATCAAATATATTTTATAAATGATCCGAAAATTAATTGTAATATTTTATCACAAAAATTAATAAAAATTAATTATTGAAAAAAAAAATTAAAAAAAATTAAATGATATTACTAAAAATTAAGTGATTAATTAGTAAGTGTTTATATTGAGCAGGGTCATTGTATCTAATTATTATATTATTCATTCCTCATACCCTAAAATTTAAAGTCCAGGTATTAATTATATATTTAAATTATATATCATGGTTCTCATAAAATCACAGTTGTGTGTACCTATAATTTATTCTCTACAATAAAAGGTTTTTCATTTGAAAATTCCATTGTGGAAACCCACATCATAACAATTTTTAATAAAATAACCTCTAAAAAATAGAGATATAGAAGTGGGAAGTAAATCTAAAATAACACGTAACTTGGTTTCCAGATATGAGAAGATGGGTGGGAAGTGAAAAAATGGATATAAAAGAAAACCATAACTCCCAAAAACTGATAGGGAGTGCTGGAGATCATGTTTAAAATAAATTTAATCATCACTAACTATAAATCTATAATTGGTTAAAGAACATTGATTTTTTTATAAGAAAAAAAATAAATAACATTTTTTTTCTTTCTTTATTTCCAATGGTTGGGGGATTATTTTACAATCCATAGAAAACATTCTTGAAAATAAACATAATTGATATCATTCTTTTTTGTAAGAGTTGTCTCATCTTTTGGTTGTTCTTTGATATATTTCCACATGATCTTCTACTCTAGGAAATGGATATTCATGATATATTCTAAATTCTTGGAGAAATTTTAATCTAATAATAATTCCCATTTGTAATTCCTTCATTCTCTAAATATATTCCAAATCAAAAATGGAGAGTACAGTATGTGATAAATCATACTTTACCATTAATAAAAAATATCAAAATTTCTAACGTACACTATTTAAAATTAATTGAACCTTAAGAATAATCCAAAAATATTTCCTACCATATTAAATACTAAAAATTAATTTGATCTCAAACCCTTCTATGATAAACATAAAAATAATTTTTATTACTCATAAAATCTCATAAGAAACTTTATATACCTTGATATTATATTCTCTAAAGTGTACTAATCATTTCCCAAAATATCATAATCATATACGATTATAAAATATATTTCACCCTATATTATTTAAATAAAATAATATTTTAACAAAAAATATTCCCATTTGAGTTTCGGGTTCATCCATGCGCAGATATATAATCATTAGTTGATTCAGTATAAAATATGATCTCTTTAATCAAAAAAATTATGTGAATCTATGTTGGGATATGTAATAAATAATTAAAATCACGTCAATATTCACTATAGGATAAGATATTCATAGGTATTATTCATAAATTCATCAATATGAAATCCCATATTCAATAGTTTTAGATAAGAGTTCCATATCTATCATGATTCTGTTAAACTAGTTTAATTGAATAAGCTTTCCCTTTGTACTTTGACTACAAAGGTTGGTGTGGCTTACTATATACAGTAACTCTTAGACTAAAAAATTATTTACATTGTTCTAAAACTCTTTACATTAATATCACCTATGTGTGTGTAGTGGCTTTTTTTGAGCCCTCTCTCAGTTAATTTAATTTAATAGACTGTTTACATCACTCTATTATTATTTTATTTGATGTTCAGTCTTCCCACACTTGAAATATTTTTTTCTTCCTTTCCAACATTCACCTAATTTCCTCTTCCCAAATTTTTGGAAAGTAGGCGGTTGAAAATTTTTATTATATTTATTTGGAGAACCACTATAGTTTCTATAAAACTCTATCTTCCTTTTCTGATCACAGTAACATTGAGGGGTTCGGGCTTCCATTTCCACTATCAGTGCACATTGACTGATTTCTTCAAAGCTTCCAATGTTTCATGTGGAAAATTCCTTTAAAATTCATGGTTTAAAGACACTAAATAATAAATTAATTTTTCTTTTAGAACTTATGATTAAACATAAATCTTACGTAACGTGTTATGTAATATTTTCCCCATATGTACCAATTGATTCATCATCCTTTTTCCTAAGCACCAGAAATTAATTCTCTATTTTATATTTATAATAGGAGGGGTACTGACTGATTATTATTCCCTTAAACTCATCTAATTTCATGGAGATAATGTTCTCTAATTTCTTACTATTTTGAATAAAATTTGACCATGAATCTTGTTTTCCTTTAAAATGATAAATATCTAAGATATATTTCTCATGGACTAAGCAATGAAGAATAGAAAATATATTTTACATCACATTGATCCATTTCTCAACAACCGGGGGATCAGAAGACCCATATAATTGTATTTGTATTTTTCACAAAAATATTAAATAACATTTTCCTCAATCCATGGTGTGTTCATACATTCATCATGATCTGTGTTTCAACTGATATCCTAATAGATTTGAGTGATCTTATTCACAAGAAATTGTATCCCATTTCATAATCAATTTTACTTATTATAAGGATAGCCATTTAATTGGATGTCACATTTATTGTTCACATGACTCCTAATAGTTCCATCATTTGACTAAGAAAAGCACAGTTTGATTAATGATAATCATATTGGAAAACCACATAATCATGATTCTTCATTCATTGGATGTTTAAATCATGATAAATTATATTCAATCTATAACAACTTATGTTTAACATAGGTCATCCATGATCAAAAAATTTATGATGTTATCTTATTTCTAGACATAAACCTAGTGTTGTTAATAATGTATTATCATAAATGTTTCCAATTTTTAACAAAAACATTATTTGATACCAACTATAATGAATCTTACTTTTCATACATAGTTATTACATATAAATATATCGAAATTAATTATATAAAATATCAATCCACTAAAAATCATATACCTCTAGTGCCTTGGGAAACCTGGGAACAAAAAAATGGATTATAAATGATCTATATCATCTCTCACTAGGTTCTTTATGACTAGAACCCCTATTGGACACATTATTTATAAATCATTATTAATAACATGTTGAAATGATATATAAGGAAGTGTAATAATTACATAATCATAACATGAGAATAAGGGTGTTAGCACATGATCTTAATATTTTAAATCTACACCTTGTATATTTTAAATCATAATATGGAGTCATGGAATAAATATTGGAAGTTCATAAGACATGAATAATTAAAGGATCCAAGAAAAAATCCTTAAGATAATGAAATTTAAATAATACATAGAGTTTTGGCATACACATAAACATATAATTTTTTTAACATTTATAAATAGATTTAGTTTCACGCATTAATTTAAGTAAAATAAATTCATCCCTCACATAAAGTTATGGACTTGAAATAAGGTTGATGCATAATCATTTTGATATGAAATTCATGTCCACCCATAAAATTGTGGACATGAAATCCAATTTCATACATAAACATATTGACATGAAATCCAGGTCCACGTATAAAATTGTGAACAAGAAATCAGGTTCATGCAAACCATATTTACCTTATGAGTTATCCATATTTTCCCAATATATTGGACGAGTTAATAGGTCCCACCCATAACATAGATTAATTAATAAATATATGATATAAAACATCATATTAAATTCATTATCTCATAACTCTTGAAAATAAATGAATTTCATCAATGTTTTCACCATTAAAAAGGGAATGGGTACCATCAACATCTTGTCATCATTAAAATAAACCATCCATAAAATAGTATTATTATGGTATAATTGGATAATATCCTCATTAAATCATAAGTATCACCAAATTATTTGATCTATGATAAAAAATTATTTTTAAATGTTACTTAAAGTAATTCATGGGTAAATTACTCTCCCATTTTAAAATCACTTCCTTTTTTTAAAAAGATGTTCCCACTAAAAGGATAACATTTTATTTGAAAATAAACTTGAAACTTCTAAAATAAGATTAAAGTTATTATTTTATTATTTTTATGTGAAAAATTTCTTATTTTTAATAAGTTTAATAAACATTAGATCTTTATTTTTTTGAAAAACTCACAAATTTCCACACTTAGAAAATGACAGAAATGTTCATTTAAAAACAATTTGTAAAAACTAAAACATGGGTTAAAATGAATTCCAATAGTTATAGTATAATAATAAAAATCTTTTGAATAATTTTTTGAAAAACATATTCATATAATAGAAATACTCAATAGTGAGGACTTAAATATAAAAAATCATGAATAATGATAAGATTTTGAAATAAACAATCACCTCATGCCTCATCTTTCCTCATTCATATTAAATCCTCCATACAATAAATATGTATTTATTATATACGTATTAAATAACCATATATCCAAAATACAATGTATGATTTATTCATAACCTCTAATCTACTATTTATTAAAAAAAATATTAAAATTATTTTTCTGGTTGATAACTACTTTGACTTCCAAGTATATTTTTGTAACGCCCCGACCCCAGTTACCAAGAGTCGGTGCATTATTGCGTAACATTGGCATGATCACAAAAGATCAAGTCTCGAAATACCGATTAGTTTAGTAGCCTTGAAACACTAGATACATTCATAAATTTTACATTACATCATAAAGTGAAAAGTCACAATAACATAGTCTCCATAGTCCACACTTCTATCCCCTTTAGACTATCCCTGTAGGTTAGTCATAAAATATTTCTTCACATCTGGGGAAAAATAAAACATAGAAAGGGGTGAGCTCAGATGCTCAGTAAGGATAACAATATAGCGGATGCTTTCATAAATAAACATAAACATTTAAGGCAATGTATAACTAAACAAAAGCCTTTTAAACTTGAACTTCAGAATAATATGGAAAAAGTAGAATGAAATAATTTCATTTACTTGTTCACATGGATATTCTACTAGTTGAATAATCACAAGAAATATCAATAACCACTTTCATAATGATGGAATGCATAATTCTAGACTATCATAACCACATAGCCAAGGCCTCGTGCCAAGACTACAAATAAGATATTTTCAAGGCCTCACAAGACACTAGTTTGTCTCATTAGACCTACCGATGCATCGAGGAGCTATAGCGGGCTCCACCTATCACTTATTAAGTCCAATTAATTCCTCATATGAACAAGTTTCAACATATCATAAACCGTAACATAATCATATCACATAAAACATGCATAGAGGAAACATAACATTTTCACATTTCAATCACAAGATATCAATACAACACATTGATATAATAAAAACATTATCAAAACCATTTTCAATACCAAAATAAAATAAAATTAAAACTTGGTATTTATTTTTCATTTAAAAAAAGTTATGGCTTGTAGAGGAATCCGAAACTCAAATAATGGTCACGGCAGTGGATACGTCGTTGTCTCCACATACGTATGAGAAAAAAATATTCCTTTTTTTCATTTAGTAAAATGCTTCGTATAAAAATATTCATTTTGAATAAACGTAAAAGTCAAAGGGGTTTATACATAGCATAAAAGAAAGTTGTGTATAAAACAAAATATGCCTAAATGAAAAGATATTGAGACTAAGTCCCTTACAAAGATAATTTTTTAAATAAAATAGATCTATTATGATTATTCACTATATATACACATAAAGAATGTACAAATACAAGATATGACATAATAATATCATGACATAATTTGAAAGTAGGAGATTAACCCAAAGAACGGAAATCGGGTTAAGAAGTCCCCTTACAAAGATCATTTTTAAATAAAATATATCTATTATGTATATTCACTATGTGTACACATAAAGAAATTATAAATACAAGATTGGACATAATAGTATCATGACATAATTTGAAAGTAGGAGATTAACCCAAAGAACGGAAATTGGGTTGAGAAGTTCCCTTACCTCGTGTCCGACTTGACTCGATCGTTCTTTAATCTATTGAATAATAAACTAGAGTTAATTTCTATTTGATTAAGAACCTTTTTCAAGTTCATTATTACTTTTATATCACTTATTACCATTTTATGAAAATTATGTAATTATTTAAGTTAATAACGGTCGTATTGTCGATCTTTGGTACTTAAGTCAAAAATAAACTTCTTATAATTACAAGTTGGTCATGTGGTAAAATATCCATTATATCCAGAATTATATTCATGATGTAGATATAATATATATCATATATATACATTATATACATGCATTTATAATATTACATAACATTTAGAGGTAAGAAATGAAATGCACCGTTCATGGAGACGGTAAGTTGTACGTACGCATGAACGCTACTTTCATTTCTATTTCATATTTAATGGAATGAAATCATAATTATATAAAGGTATATTATAATTCCAGTATAATATCATATATAATATCATTTAATACATCCTTTATACATCCCACATATGGCATTAACGATTCAAATCACTTTGAGGGGGCGGTAGTCCACACTTCCTAAAATGAAATTATCGCATTTACCCATAATCGAAATCATAAAGGTATGCCATAAATGAAAAATACAGATGCATAAATAAAACATAAACATAATATATGTCATATATAAATATAGTTACATCTTAACGGCCACCATGAGAGGTGTTAAAAGAAGATTGAACAATCATCATTTCATGAGGCAGTAATTCGCCACCCACAGAAACAGTATGTTCATTAACCATTAGACGAAGGTGTGTGTAAGTTTAAATCAAACAATTCTCATCAAAAATTCCTAGTATATTGAAGATACTGGTGTTGTTACAAATTAATAAAAATATTTTAGGGGGTTGGAGAAGCAAAATAAAACAAAAGAACACAAGAGAAGACATTACCTTAAAATCGGGTAACTCTTTTTGATTTGAGGCAAAGGCTTCATTGGGAAGACTTATTCCCAAAGTGATGCTTATAGGAGTAATAGAGGGAAGTTGAGAGAGTATTTTTGTAGATTTTGGCCAAGACAAATGGATTTTAAGGTTTGAATAAGGTGGTAGTGGTGGGGGCCTTTTATAAGAGGAGAGGAGGGGCACTCTTGGAAAGTCATGAAATGTTACATTATTATGAAATGCTTTTCGGATTTTAAAGGTCCCACAATGATATATTTCGAGAATAAGGTGATAAGGGTTCAAAATATACACATAAAATGGGTTTTTGACAAGTTTAAGTCTTATATTGTACATTATCATTTCATTTTATTTAAATAGTTAATTAATGAGGAAATTGTTGCATCACCATTGTGTCATAAAAAATATACTTTATTTAATGTCTAAAAAATATAAAAAAATTACCATGATGTAGGAAATATTTTTTGATTTTCAATGAATATTTATAGTAAAAATTTTAACTTATATAACCCCATATAATAATTGTTTTAGTAAAACAACACATGTTTGTGACAATTTTATTTTTAATTTAAATAAAAAGTTATTAATGTCATTTTCTTACCCAAGTGGCTCCATGGGGTCACCAAGTTGACCCATGGATTGTCTTGGTCGGACATGACTCTTCCAATAAGTGTAGTTCAAGTGTCAATATATTTTTTTATTTTTATAATATCATTTTTACCTTAAAGTTCACTAATTAACTTTAATCGCGATTAATAAAACTTAAAAGTTATTATTCACGAAAAAATTATTTTAATCCCATTGAACCACATTTTTCTTCAAAATGACAACCATGTATGTTGGTTTTTTAAAAATCATATCACAGTAGTGGTAATGTTTCATTTACACGAAAAATTAATTTTTAAACTACCACTTAGTGGTTTCACTATTCATCAAAAATTGATGTTTTTCAGAAAAATACCAAAAATTCAACATTGGATAATTTCGATATTCCAAATCCAAAAATGAAGTCTATTCTGAAATATAAAATTTATATAATTTTAAAAAGTGGGTATTACTATTCATAACGACTACTTTGATAGGCCACTGTGTGTTAAAACTTGAACTTGCGTACAATTCAAGCTATTGCATTATTTAAAGAGAAGTGTATCGTGGTAGCTTGGGGTGTTACATTCTCTCCTCCTTCAATAAATTGTGTCCTCGCAATTTTAAATTGTTCTTCCAAAATTAAAGGTTGAAAATAGAAAATAACTTTGTGGAAACCCCATATCGGAAATACGGTTAATAAAAATATAACTTTAAAAGAAAGAAAGAGAAGTACAAGGGTCACCCGAGAAAGCCCATACTAGGATTCTATGAAAATATGGATATGGAGGAAAAAAACCATCAAGGTCTGATGAAGAGTTGTAGAAAACAGAGTTAAGAGAAAGTTAACTACAAGAAAATCACAAACATGTGATTGGTTAAACGATCATTGATTCCCCAGTAGGAAAAGTTAACCGACCACATTTTTGTTTTAAGTTTCCTATAATACAGTTGAGGAATTTATTTAGGAGATTTACTAAGAAAGTAAGGAAATATACATACTTTTCATGTAGACTTTCATTCCTTAATAAATTTTTACCACAAACCCATCTTTCACTCAAAAAGATAATAGAACTCAAAAATATTATATTTATCATAATCGTACAAGGTTCCAAATATTAACACATACCATTTAGATTAGGAAAACTAGTTTTTAATAACCAGGGACTTCATGTAGGCTAGTGGTAGGTAATAAAGGCATGTCGCACTATGGTTGTGGGTTCGATTCGTGCAGCTTTGTCCGACGCGATGGGTTATCCCCCAACATGTAGGTTGTCCTTTTCCTAAATCTATAGTATTATAATATTCCAAAAATAATCTTCAAAAATATTTTAACCATAAACAATACTATCCAAAGATTAACTTAATCCATTCCAACCTTTATAGTTATCCAAAATACCTCTGTCCAGACTTTCTCTAAAAGGTCTCTAATTTCCAAAATCAATTGTAACATCAGATTCCCCAAACAAAGTAAAGTTTCTCTTATTGTCACATAGTAAAAATATGATTACCTTCATCATATTAAAACCTTAATGAAAACAACAAGTATTGTAGTACAATTCTTATATATATCACATTATTCTTATAACCAGAATATAATCCTTGAGTCCAAAAGCACCAATACATTAATTATTCCACTTCAACTATAGTAACATCATAATATTGTCCTTGATCCCTTGGCCATTTTTGAGGTAAGTTTCCCTGACGCTTAGGACATTAATTTTCATAATTCCCCATTTCCCTACAATTATAGCATTCAACATTGATAGCCTCTTTCTTTCCCTTGCAATCACGAGCCTGGTGACCTTTTTATCCACATTTATAACAAACTCTCATTCCTTTTAGGAAAGTACCGGGGTGATTCTTCCCACAATTATCGCATAATGGAAGATCCTTCTTTCCCCTTTTCCCTTTATCTGTCTCTTGTTCCACCATTCTCTTCTTCTCTTGCTTTACTTTGTTTTCATAAGATTTAGAGAATTCCTTTTCTGTCTTGATAGCACACGAGACAATATCTTCATACGATGAAAAGGATTGTGATACTAAAGCTCAACGGAGAAATGGTTTTAACCCATAAAAGAACCGATCAATCTTACTTCATTGGTTACATATATAATCTGCAGCATACCTCTCTAACCTTGTAAAGATGGCCTCATACTTTGCAACATTCTCATCCTCCGTTTGCCTCAGACTCAGAAATTTCCTTTCTATATCTTCTCGATGGTCATGAGGAAAGTATTTTTCTAAGAAAATCTATTTGAACTCCCTCTATTCCATATTTGATACTTAATCATCTTCCTTTGTGTTTTGAATCAATGACCACCATTGATCAGCATCTCCAGTGAGGCAGTAAACTGCGATGATAACCTTTTCCCTTTCACTACTCCCCAATTCATGGAATATTTTCTCTAAGGAATGTATCCATTGGTCAACTACTAAGGGATTTGTAATCCCAATGAATGTTAGTGGTTGTTGCCTCATTAAGCGGTCTAACATTGATCCTCCACGTTGCGGATCTGGGTGCTCCATACGAGTAAGGCTATTATTCATAACCTGAGTGAGTTGTCCTAGTATGGTGATAAGTTGATCATCACCAGTTGAATCTCCAGCTCCACTATAATTATCTTGAGCAGGAGGGAAATCCCTACATGGAGTGCATGCATTGATACGATTTATATTCCTCCCACTAGGCGTCATTTCTAAACAATGGCATAAACTAGATTAGTTTATGAATCAAAATATATAATTCCATATTTGTAAAACACTTAACATAAATTGAACTACAATCATAAAAAAAAATTCTTCGAGGAAGTATATACTCATAAACCCTTCATAATGGTTTGTAAAGAAAATGAGAATTATCCAAATCATATCCCTCGGGAGTTTCGTAACCAAGAGTGCAGCAAGGACCATTGTCATGCACCAGTTCCCATTCGAGTCTAGCTCAAAGCGGTGTTTTCGGGTTTTACCCCTAGGCACATCTGTGCCAGAGCCGCCTCTACCTACTCGTATCCAGACAGGGATGTATTGCTCGGAAAACTCACAAAATCTCTATAATACCAGAATTCTAGGAATTTATTCTATACTAATCCCCAATGTCTATCTTAGGGCTATGTGATCTAATCATAGTTTATCTAAATCAAGCTTCCAAGGTTAGTACTAAACTGCCTCTGATACCAACTGTAATGCTCCGACCCCAGTTACCCAAAGTTGGTGCATTATTGCGTAACATTGGTATGATCACAAAAGATCATGTCTCAAAAGACCGATTAGTTTAGTAGCCTTGGAAACACTAGATACATTTATAAATGTTACATTACATCACAAAGTGAAAAATCACAATAACATAGTCTCCATAGTTTACACTTTTATCCCCTTCAGACTATCCCCTATAGGTTAGTCATAGAATATTTCTTCACATCCTGGGAAAAATAAAACATAGAAAGGGGTGAGCTCCGATGCTCAGTAAGGAAAAAAATATAGCAGAAGCTTTCATAAATAAAGATAAACATTTAAGGCAATGTATAACTAAACAAAAGCCTTTTAAACTTGAACTTCAGAATAATATGGAAAAAGTAGAATGAAATAATTCCATTTACTTGTTCACATGGATATTCTACTGGTCTAATAATCACATGCAATATCAATAACCACTTTCATAATGATGGAATGCATTATTCCAGACTATCATAACCACGTAGCCAAGGCCTCGTGCCAAGACTACAAATAAGATTTTGTCAAGGCCTCGTTCCAAGACACTAGTTTGTATCATGAGACCTACCGATGCATCGAGTAGTTATAGCAGGCTCCACCCGTCACTTATTAAGTTTAATGCATTCCTCATATGAACAGGTTTCAACATATCATAAACCATAACATAATCGTATCACATAAAACATGCATAGAAGAAACATAAAATTTCAACATTTCAATCACGAGATATCAATACAACACATTGATATAATAAAAACATTATCAAAACCATTTTCAATACCAAAATAAAAGAAAATTAAAACATGGTATTTATTTTTCATTTAAAAAAAGTTATTGCTTGTAGAGGAAGCCGAAACTCAAATAATGGTCATGGCGGCGAAGAAGTCGTTGTTGCTGCATACATACGACAAAAAACACATTACTTTTTGTCGTTTAGTAAAACGATTCGTATAAAAAGATTCAGTTTGAATAAACGTAAAATTCAAAGGGGTTTATACACAGTATAAAAGAATGTTGTGTATAAAACAAAATATGCCTCAATGAAAAGATATTGAGATGAAGTACCTTACAAAGATAATTTTTTAAATAAAATAGATCTATTATGATTATTCACTATAAGCACACATAAATAATGTACAAATACAATATAGGACATAATAATATCATGACATAATTTGAAAGTATGAGATTAACCCAAAGAACGGAAATTAGGTTAAGAAGTTCCCATACAAAGATCATTTTTAAATAAAATATATCTATTATGTGTATTCACTATATGTACACATAAAGAAATTATAAATACAAGATAGGACATAATAATATCATGACATAATTTGAAATGAGGATATTAACCCAAAGAACGGAAATTGGGTTAAGAAGTTCCCTTACCTCATGTCCGACTTGACTCGATCGTTCTTTAATCTCCTGAATAATAAACTAGAGTTAGTTTCTACTTGCTTAAGAACACTTTTCAAGTTAACTATTCCTTTTATATCACTTATTACCATTTTATTAACATTATTTAATTATTTAAGTTAATAACGGTCGTTTTTTCGATCTTTGGTACTTAAGTCAAAAATAAATTTATTATAATTACAAGTTGTTCATTAGGTAAAATATACATTATATCCAGAAATATATTCATTATTTAGATATCATATATATCATATATATCCAGTATATACATGCATTTATAATATTACATAACATTTAGAGGTAAGAAATGAAATGCACCGTTCATGGAGACGGTAAGTTGTACGTACGCATGAACGCTACTTTCATTTCTATTTTGTATTTAATGGAATGAAATCATAATGATATAAAGGTATATTATAATTCCAGTATAATATCATATATAATATCATTTACTCCATCCTTTATACATCCCACATATGGCGTTAACAATTCAAATCACTTTGAAGGGGCGGTAGTCCGCACTTCCTAAAATGAAATTATCGCGTTTACCCATAATGGAAATCATAAAGGTATGCCATAAATGAAAAATACATAAGCATAAAGAAAACATAAACATATTATATATCATATATAAATATAGTTACATCTTAATGACCACCGTGAGAGGTGTTAAAATAATATTGAACAATCATCGTTTCATTAGGCAGTAATTCACTACCCATAGAAACAGTATGTTCATTAACCATTAGACGAAGGTGTGTGTAAGTGTAAATCAAATACTTCTCATAACAACATCCTAGTATATTGAATATACTGTTTTTTTTACAAAATAAACTTATAAAAAGATTTTAGGGGGTTGGAGAAGCAAAATAAAACAAAAGAACACAAGAGAAGACATTACCTTAAAATCGAGTAACTCTTTTTTATTTGAGCCAAAGGCTTCCTTGGGAAGACTTCTTCCCAAAGTGAGGCTTCTAGGAGTAATATAGGGAAGTTGAGAGATTATTTTGGCAGATTTTGGTAGAGCCAAATGGCTTTCATGGTGTGAATAATGTGGTAGAGTTGGGGGCTTTTTATAAGAGGAGAGGAGGGGCACTCTTGGAAATTCATGAAATGTTACATTATTATAAAAAGATTTTCGGAATTTAAAGGTCCCACAATGATATATTTCGAGGATAAGGTGATAAGGGTTCTAAATATACTCATCCAATAGGTTTTTTTACAAGTGTAAGTCTTAGATTTTACATTGTCTTTTCATTTTATTTAAATCGTTAATTAATGAGGTAATCGCTGCATCATCATTGTGTCATAAAAGGTTTAATTTATTTAATGTCTAAAAATTAAAAAAAAAAATTTACCATGATGTAGGAAATATTTTTATATTTCCAATGAATATTTATAGTAAAAATGTTAACTTATATAAACCCATATAATAATTGTTTTAGTAAAATAACACATGTTTGTGACAATTTTATTTTTACTTTAAATAAAAAGTTATTAATGTCATTTTCTTACCCAAGTGGCTCCATGGGGTCCCCAAGTTGACTCATGGATTGTCTTGTATGGACATGACACTTCCAATAAGTGTAGGATAAGTGTTAAGATATTTTTTTTATTTTTATAATATCATTTTTACCTTAAATTTCACTAGTTACCTTTAATCACGATTAATAAAACTTAAAAGTTATTATTCGTCATAAAATTATTTTAATCTCATTGAACCAAATTTTTCTTCTTAATAACAACCATGTATGTCGGATTTTTGAAAATCAAATCACAAAAGCTGTAATGTTTCTTTTACATGAAAAATTAGTTTTTAAACTACCACTTAGTGGTTTCACTATTTATCAAAAATTGAAGTTTTTCAGAAAAATATCAAAAATTCAACATAGGCTAATTTCGATATTCAGAATCCAAAAATGAAGTCCATTCTGAAATATAAAATTTATATAATTTCAAAAAGTGGGTATTATTATTCATAAAGGCTACTTTGATTGGTCGCGGTGTGTTAGAACTTGAACTTGCGTACAATTCAAGTCGTTGCATTATTGAAAGAGAAGCGTATCGTTGAAGCTTGGGTTGTTACAATTTTGGTTCGGTACTCTCGATCCTTATACATTGATCATGGTCCCATAATTTATATAATTTTAATCATGGTTTAAACATCATTTATATTAATTGTATAAATATCTATGATCATTTATAAAATTTTGATATTTAAAAATGAATTACATCATTCATTGAGATAGAATGTCATATGTACGCTTGAACGGTAATACATTTTTTTCCACGGGTGGAACAAATGAATGTTAAATAATAAATCACATTTAAAAAATTATTATTAAATCATTTATATCATATATATTCATCAAAATCATCCTTGGTACCAACTGTTAAAAATGTAAATGAATAACAAATCACATCGCAATGTGGAGATTGTAGTCCATACATACACTCGAGTGAAGTTATAGTCTACCAAAATGTTGGATGATAATAAAGGTATAAATGATATTATCATTGCATAAGTATAATTATTTCATAAATATTATATTAAAAAATTAAACACATCAAAATTCTTATCCTTAAAATATGTTCATGAAAATGAATTGTATGGCTACATGGAGATAGTAAGCCCAACATACCCATGATCGATACTTTTACTACATATATGATGAGTTATAGGGTGTATAATTGTGTTTATATAATCACAATAAACTTTTATAATTTTTAGGATACTGAAGTGGTTATATTATAATAAATATTATAGATTTATATGAGGTAAATAAGAGTAGAAAAAGAAAGTGATCAGTTTGATCGACTGCCTCTTCTTCGAAATGACTCCATTATATCACCTCTAAACAGATCTAGGGATCGTATTTTGTGATGAAAATCACCACTATAATGTGGATATGGAAGTGTAAAAGATATTGTTTTATAGTATTGTTGAGATAGAAGGATCAATGTGGTGTGATGAAGTGATAGATGAGGTGTGATTTTATAATTGAGGTGAGGGGTGCATTTGAATTTCATAAAAAAATAAAATATAATTAAACCATTCTAAAGAAAAATACATTGAAATTGTTATTTATTAGAATATAAAGTATTATATGGTTGAAATATCATCATCTAATAAAATTTTCATAAAATCTACTATTATTTTAAACCGTATCTTCTGGTTTAACCCCATAATCAACCATTTTTAACAATAATTGTGGTAACATATTTTTTACTCCAAAAGGCTATTTTTTACATATAAGGTAACTATTGACACAAAAATGTATAAGGGTTGACATTTTAGAACATATATCATCCCATTAATTACTATTTAATATTTTTATGATATTTACTTAATTGAATAAAATATTATTGTCATAAAATATCATTACTGTCAATTTTGAAACTATTCATAACATTAACAATAATAAATCATGAAAACACATATAATTAAAACTAATTATTTTTAAACATCCATAAAATATCAGTTTAATATTTAAAATTTATGGATAACCTTAAATATCTCAAATTATAATACTCTTAATAGTGTTAATATACATTATTTGAATTTCTTTAAATTGAATAGTTATTGTAACAGTATTCTGTAAGAATTTATGTTAATCATTTAATTAATAAAAAATTTAATTAAATTACAATCATTAATATAATATAATTTGACATAAAATTACTATTAATATTTAGTGATGACTATTTTTTTCCCAATTTCAACCCATAGATGATATTTAAAACTAAAGGTTTGACATTTTGTCACTTTCTTTCGATTAAATAACATATAAACCATTTTCATGGAAATGTGAATATTAAAAACTAAATATCAAGATTAAGGTGATTTGGGTCGAATTTAATTCTTCCAATAAGAATTAATATTAATAATTATGGCTTTATCAGTTAGTTTTAACCAAAATTTACCTGATTTTCCCCTTACCAAGGTCATAAATTTTACCACGGTTATTATCCATTTTGATCAAATATAAAAGGGTTATGTTTTCTAAATCTATAACTCCTAACTAGAAAAATAGAATTCAATTTTCAATATTCAATTTCTATATATGGAATAAATTATTTTTAATATGAATTCCTAAAACACTATGAAAAATATTTTTTAAAAAAATGCATTTTTTAGAACAAAAATTTACTTTTACCAAAATCATGTATAATTATGATTCTGTTGGAAAAAAATACATCAAGGAATCATCCTGGGGTTTTTCAGAAGCAATTCTATGAATGGTGAAGCGGTTTATGGAATAAATTCCATTAAAGAATTTTTTAGGGAACTATATCCCACAAATTAAAGCGGTTCGCATAAGGAGAAGTTGTCCATAGAAGAAGAACTCATCCATTATGTGGGGAATATTTAAAAAGGAAAAGTGGTCCGTAGAGGGAAAGTGGTCTGTTAAAAAGATGTGGTCTTTGGAAGAGATGTTATCCATAGTGGAAGATGATTTGTGGAGGTGGAGGAAGTCTTTGAAGGAGTGGTGGTCCACAAATCACACACACTACATGGTGCATGAAATTTCCCAGAGGACACCAATAATTCCGTGAAGGGCCTAAGGCAGTTCACAGAAAAAAAAGTTTTCTAAAGTAATTTCCAAAAACTAACAGTGTGCAGGAAAGTAGATTTCATATACATATGAAGAAGGGACTTCAATAGTACATCTATCTATAGGTTATTATGTGTGATTTCATGAAAAATATGGGACCTACAATTCCATAAACTATAAGTGGATCCCTCCAAGAGCAGTGATCGAAGGAAGATGAAGAAGATGATCCTTTCCTCTGGAAGTGATCTAGAGAAATAGACATATGATTGGTCCATGGGAATGTAGTGAGAAGACCAAAAATCTTGTAAATGCAATGAGCTTGGGAATAGAATTGGTATAGAATGAACCCTTTATTTAATAGTGAGCATTAATAGATTTGGTACATTGGCACGTCGTTGTTGTATGCATCTCGGGTATAGCCGAGTGAGGGAGAACAAAGTAAAATCATGGTGTCATGTTCCTGATTTCATTTATGTTCATATATTTCTACAGGATAAAGTGAGAACTGTTTTTTAAGAGAGAGAGAAAATATCTAAAGGGGTAGTACTTTTAATATGTCATACCCTGATTCACCCCCCCCCCCCCTCAGGCTATTTAACCTAATAGACCTAATAATTGGTATTCTAGGTAATGGTTTAAAGTAAGTGGTTCTCTCTCAGAAGAAGAAATGATGGTGGTCAATTATAAAAGAATTCAAATATTTGATGGAAAAAAATTTCAAAATTTGGAAGAATCAGATGTAGTAGTACTTATGATTACTTAGAATGGATGTCTTTACAGTAGATATGCATTGAATATCTGCCAATATCGACAGTGGAACTTTGTCAAAAGCTGATGTATGAGAATTGGATGTTGGAGATAAAGGGGTCATTGCTTTAGGGGGATCCTTATCCAATTCTATATACATGAAGGTTATTTTATGCAATTCATCACATGAAATGTAGAAAAAATTTTTAATATCTATGAGGGTGACTGAAAATTAAATGAATCAATGATACTAGTTCTAAAGAATAAATGTGAGGATCTCAGAATGCATCCCGATGAGTCTGTTGATACATTCTTTGAATGGGTAAATGTTGTTGTGTAAGACATGCATGTACTTGGATAAAGTATCAAATATATAAATATTTTTAATATTAGAATGAGAAAACATAATCCATGGTTCAATCCAAAATTATCTATATTGAAAGATAGATATATGAAGGAGTAGACATTGGATAACTTACATAGTATGCTTTTTATGTATGAAATGATAAATGATGATAACTATACTGTGGAAAAGGGGAGGACCAAAGTGGTGGAATTCAAGGCTATGAAGAAGATACCATTGAAGATGTATAGGTATATGAAGAGAGTGAAGAGGTGATTTAATTACATTCAACAAATCTTCAAAGAGGAAAAGGAATATTCAAACAGAAACTCCCAATTGATGATTTCAATGTGAAAATGTTGGATATCAGGTAGTGTGGTTCCCCAAGAAGTTTCACCTAGATGAATACAAGTAATTATTAAATTCCCATGAATAAGTCATTAGAATATGTGAAGGGAAGTAAAATATGAAAATAAATTTATTCAAAAAGAAGAATCTTATATCAACAGAAGATGACATTTCAAAAGATTTTGTGGTAGATGAATTTGAGAACTATTAAGAACAAGAAGCCAATGATATTGTGAATGTTGTTGGAAATTAAATACTAAAAAAAAGTTACAATGAATAATTTCATGTTTAATGAAGATTTGACCTTCATGTCAAACATGAATCTTCTCTTCTGGAAATAGATATCTGGAGAGCCAAAACGAATTAAGGCAGCAATGTGGTTCTTGATGCCAAACTATATATGTAGTATCATGAAGAAGTGAAGTTTGATCTGAATGAAAAAATTGAAAAACTAATGTATTCAATGCTATAGAGTTCATAAAGGGTTATTGAGTACAAGACCAAACATGAAGAATAGAAAAATACAAATTGATAGTTTCACTGAAACTCAAAAAGATCAAATCAAAAGTATCGAAGAACATGAAGAGGAATTTGTCTTTTTTCAATGAAGAGTTAAGGATCATGTAAAATAGTGTACTCATGGTTTGACATTGGGATATTGGTTTATACAGGAAATAGAGAATATTAAAGTTATGCATAGTAGTCTAGTAGAACAGAAGCAACATTCAAATCCGAATGATAAGGTTGACATAGAGCTTGATTAAAAACAGAAAAGATCAATAGCTGAAGTAAAACCATGAAAACCAACTATAATAATGATTATTGATTTGTTTAATAAGTAGAATCAGAAGATTTATAGGACCCAAGGGACTACTAGTGGTGTAGTATTTCCACACATGAATGTACCCCAAATGAGATTCTATTTTTGTTGAATGTTGGGACACTCAAGAAATATATACTCCAAAGTAAAGAGGTTCCATAGGATAAAAGACCAACTGGGGAAGTCATACAAAGGACAATTATTAAGTTCATCATTTGATGGTCACTGTTTTAGGTGTGAGGGATTCAAAATCATGTCAATATATTGATCATTGATAATAAATAGGACTGTATTAAAGGATACTGAAAGTTGTTATAAGAAGTAGTCAAATGTATCACCAAATGAGGTGAAAATTCAAAATCGATTTGAAGCTCTGCGGGATGAATATGGTCCTTTATATACCGAGGAAGATCAATTTTAACTTTCCATGTTATATATGAAGTCCAAAACATGGATCAAAATGAAAAAGATCTAAGTAAGAAGTGGTTGTAGAAATTTCATTCAAAGCATCAGATCCCACTGGTATATAGATCATAGATAGTTTATGTAATTTCTATATGATGGAAAATATGGACCTGGTGACCATAATTAGGGACGATAAAGAAGGTATCGTAAAATTTGGTAATGATTAAAGCCTTAACATTATTGGCTCTGGAAAATAAATTTTTATGTAAAAGGACATGAGATTAGCAGATGACTTGGTTGTTGAAGGTCTTAGTCACATCTTATTAAGTGTATATCGGTTTTTTGACCCAGGACATACTATAATTTTTACAAAAAAATAATGTGTTGTAATGGAAAAAGAAGGTACTTTTTTATTACAAGGAAAGCGTACAAAAGAGAATCTCTACCTCATAATTGGAGAAGAAGATATGTGACTTTTTTCCAACAAAGAACAAAATAAGTTGTGTCATAAACCTCATGGCCACATGAGAAAAACTTTCCTTGGATGATGTTGTGAAATATGATACTGATTGAGATCTCCCTTGATTATCATAAGATCATACCCATACATGTGATGCTTTTCAATAATGGAAGATCATTCAAAATACATGTAAGAAAAAAGAGAAGAGGTCAATTTTTTTTTGAGTTAGTGCATATTTATGTGTGTTGGGAAATTTCACTAAGGTATATTGATGAGAGGATATATCATGTTCTCTTCATTTATGATTATAGAATAGTGGAATGGGTTCCAATCATCACCCAAAAATTTGTGGTATTCAGTTTCATAAAAAACATATAAAAATGAAATTAGGAAGATGATGGGTTGAACAATCTAAAAGATTTGAAAATATAATAGAACAGAGTATACAAATATCCAAGTGGATGATTTTCTCATGAAACATGGGATAAGGAAAAAAGTTTCATTAGTAAGAACTCCATAATTGAATGGAGTGGTAAAGAGAAGAAACTGAATTATCAAAAACATGTCTACAATAATATTCATTGAGAAATAAATTCTAGAGAATGTTTGGATAGAGGATGTTATGAAATCAGTTTACAAATCAAATAGAGTTTTATTGTGTCCAAAATAAGAGAAGACACTATATGAGTAATGGTATAGAATGAATCCACCATTTAAGTATTTTTGAGTCTTCGGAAGTAAGTGTTTCATTCTTAATAAGGAGAAACACAAGATGTTTGAATCATGTGGAGATGAGGGGATATTTCATGGACATTAAAAGAAAATCGAACCATATAAATGAATCAATGAAAAACTAGGAATGGTATTTGAATGTCATGATGTAACTATAGTGGAAAATGAGTAGAATCCTCATAAAATACATGATCAGTCTTAGGAGGGTAATTATGGAAACATAAAAAGATCAGGATATGATCTAGTTCTAGATAATGATTCTAAGGATGAATCATATGATGATAAAAAATCAGTATCTACAAAGAGACCAAAGAGAAGATAATAAATTTATAGACAGAACATAATTAGAGATTTGAAAAAACTAGTGAAATTTAGGAGGATAAATACTATACCGCAAGCATCATACTAATCATAGATAGAACATAATTTTTTTGATGAAACTGTTGTAGATGAGAATTTGGTTTAGGATATGATTGAAGATTTTGACAAAATTGAGAATAATAAGACATGGGATATTTTTTTGAGGCCAACATATAATAATATCATCAAGAAAAAATTGCTCTTACACACTAAGATGAATGAATATAGTGTCTTGATTAGAAAAAATGGATGACTAGTTTGCAAAGGGTACTCCAAAATAAAGGGTATTGATGTTGATGAAACATGTTTACCTATTTCAAGGCAAGAGACAATCAGTTTTTTCTTGTCCAAAGTAGTTCAATGAAAGTTCAAAGTTTTCTAGATGGATGTCAAGTAATCATTTTCTCAAGGAGTTCTAGAAGAAGAATTTTACATTTAATAGCCAGATGGATTTCTCATTCATGAAGATAAGAACATAGTTTGTCAGCTGAAGAAGGAATTATATGGGTTAAAGCAGGAATAAAGAGCTTGTTACTAAAGACTATGTCAGTTCATTAAGAATATTTGTTTTCATCATTTTGGATTTGACTACAATTTGTATGGAAACAATAACATAATCGAAGGATGATAGTGGTGGTATATGTCGATTGCCTAATCTTCAATGGATAAGATGAAGCACATTATAGAAATATTTCTGAGTTCATGAAAAGTGTGTTTGAAATGTCAATGATTGTTGAACTAAATTTTTTTTCTTGGTCTATAGGTAAAACAAGGGAATAATGGAACATTCCTTTCATAGTCTAAAAATGCCATGAAAATTTTGAGAAGGTTTTGAATGGACGATTACAAGTAGATGAAGAATTCGATGGATACTTGGATTAAAATATCTGAGGATGATAAAGGAAAAGTTTTTTAATGCCAAAGAATATAGGTAGCTCATTGAAAGCCTGTTGTACTAAAATGTGACCTGACCTGATATTTTTTTACCGCATGTCATGCAGCTCACTATCAAATAAATTACAAGGAAATTGATTTTCTTATAGTAAAACAGAATACTTTGGTACACCAAAAGCTTAGTGGATTTAATTTTGATGAATAATTAAAAATCATATCTGTAGTGTTTGGGATACACAGATGAAGATAGATACTATTTAATGGATTATAGGAAATCAACATCAGGTCGTGCATTTTAACTTTGTGGTTTGTGTATTTATTGGTTAAGAAAGAAACAATAATTTATTTCCTTGAGCACCATATAAGCTAAATATATTGTAGCAGATCATTCTTGCAATTAATTATTGTGGCTAACTGAAAATTAACTTTTTATTGAATGAGAAGAGAATAGCAAGTAACAACCGGATCGACATAATCATGGTGGCCTAAAATGATGAAGGTCGAGGGCGTCTTTGATAATAACCTTTTAGCCACTCTTTGGAAGAGAACCCATCCGGTTGTAGATAATGATGTCCTCATAAGCTCTACATTCACGGGCTAGCTTATCCGTAGCAAAATTGCCTTCACGCCAAATATGTTTGACGGAACATCCTTGACCGATAAAGGTCCTACAACGTCTCACCAGATAGCATAGATCCCATGTAGGTTCAGTTTTGCCTTGGAAGAATAAGATGGACGCAGCAGAGTCCAATTCAATACTGTCCACCTTGATGTTGAGGCAGTTGCACCCTGCAAGACCTGTGCACAAGGCCCTAACCACCGCACCCAAGGATGATTCTGGCCCCTAGAAGGCACTGAAGCCAAAGATAACTGAGCCGTTAGCATTCCTAACCAGTCATCCGCCCCTCATCTCACCATCAATGAAAGGGACATCGACATTGAGCTTTAATCTGTTGCAAGGCGGTAACCACCGAACCCACTTTACTTGGGTGTTAGAACATGTGCTTTTATTAGAAATCAACCTGGGGAGAACCCTTTTGAAGGAGGGTAAATCCCAGCAGTTGCGAAGAAGCTTTCCCAGCTCAGCCACCATTACTTGGGTTCTCACATGCATCGTTAAGATGGAAGTCTTTACACCTTCTCTGGCTTTGTTCTTTTCCTCCCAGATATTCCAACATGAAGCTGCCATGACAGTTTCATGAATTTTCCTATCAATGTCCTGCGAGCAGACGTCCCTAAACCAACTTTTACAAATCACCTGAAATGTACTTCCGCTGCACTCAATGGCCAGAATGGATCCCATGTAACACCACAAGGACTCTTCCCAATCACTGTGCACAAACAGATGTTCTGTTGACTCCATCTGGGGGCTGATGCAGTAGTAGCAACGGGACACTAAGGTCACTCCTATGCGCTGGATGTTCTCATCCGTCGGGAGGGCCCTGTGAAGAATACGCTAGACCAGAATATTTAATTTGGTGGGAATAACTTTGCGCCAGAGTTTCGTGGCCATAGAATCACTCTCCCTCTGCATATGTGTGTAAGTTCTATAACCGCTGCTGGAGAATTTACTAGAATCTGATCCAATAAAGCAGCAGCGGTCCAGTTCATCCATCAAGCGGATGTTTTGGAAAATTTCGTTCTGATTGGGATTGAGAATTTTTTCCATCAAACCCCGATGTGCACTAGCCTCCAAGAAGGTGATATTCGTTACGTGACAGCTAGGGAAATAGAGGATATTGCGAGCCCAGTTGTGGTTCCAGAGGTTGATATTGCCTCTCCCAATCAGCCAACAGGGTTGATCTTGGAGATGAGGCAGGTGAGAGAGCATGAATTTGGTAAGATTAGAGAGTGTCCTCATGTGCCCTGGCCATTCCACCCATTTCTCTCCGTACATATTCTTCATGAACCTTGCCCATAATGAGGTCCCCTCAATGATTTCCCATGCTAGGTGTGCCTGTATAGCTTGTATGGATTCAACCACACTATGTAAGCCCACACCTCCTTCTTCAATCAGCTTTTCCATACGGCTCCATGAAGCCCAGTGGCAGTGACCCAACTAATTAGCATCCCATAAAAATGTTTTCATGGTTCTTTCAATCATATTTATAGTACCCTTAGGCGGTGTGATGATCGACAACACGTGAAAGGGGATCGATGTGAGCACACTATTGATGAGGGTGACTCTACCTCTGAATGAGAGGAACTTATTCTTCCAGTTATATAATCTTCTAGCCATATGGGATATAACATCATCAAAGAGAACCTTTTTGATTCTCCCATATGAGATGGGAGCTCTGAGGTAGGTCATTGGTAGGAGGCCCCGATGAATTCCCAAGATTTCATGGATCTTCCTGCATCATCTCCTATAGAATTTTTTGGAAATATAAACCTTTCTCTTCTGGTGGTTGATGATTTGGACGCTTTCCTCCCCATATGCCTCCATGTTGCTCGTGAGGTTTTGAAGTGACCTGCACCTGCCACTAGTGAAAATAAGAATATCATCAGCGAACATCAGATGTGTGATTGTGTTTTCCCCAAATTTGGTGATAAAGGGATTGATCCATCCATCTTCTAGGCTAGAATGCAACTTGGATGAGAGGGCCTCTTGAGCTATGAGGAATAGGTATGGAGACATGGGGTCTCTTTTCCACATCCCTCTGACATTTTTAAAGAAGCTAAACGCCTTTCCCATGAGCGAGATTGAGAGCCATGGGGATGAGAAACAACTGAAATAGAGATTACAAAACCAATCTTGAAAGCCAAACCTCCTCATTACCCGTAGAATAAAACCCCATTGTAGTTTGTCATATGCCTTGTCCATGTCGACTTGAATGATAAAATTAGACCCCAACGTCTGCTTTTTGATGTCTCCAACTAACTCCTTCGCAATGTTGATTGTCCCCTGGATGTTTCTGCCCTTAACAAACTCATGCCGCGCACCAGAAATAATCCTCGGGATGATGTTGCTCAACCTTCTGGTAAGGAGACTAGATAGAATTTTGTAAGAGAAATTGCAAAGGCATATAGGTCTGTAATGGGAAATGGTATCCGGGTCCTTACACTTGGGGATGAGCACCAGCCTTGAGGCACAGACTCCCCTTAGCAAAGATCCCCCTTGAAGAAATCATGCACTGCCTGAACCACTTGTTCCTTCACAAAGGCCCAAGTTGTAATGTAAAAATATCCAGGAAACCCATCGGGTCTTGGAGAGCTATCCGGCATTAAACTGAAAGTAGCCTCTTTAACTTTCTCCTTTTTCAGAATCTCCACAAGGGCTGAGTTGTTAGTGCTGCCCACCATCTCCTGGATGCCGCAAAGAGGATCTTCCCCCTATTATCAATAAACAGATTCCCAATTCTGGAGTCCAACGGGTCCTCCAAGAGCTTCTTGAAGTGAGCTAAGGCCAAAATCCCTTCCACATTGATGTCCGAGGTGTAGGTCCCATCATCCATCTTTAATTTAATCCATGCATTCCTCCTTTTTTATTTCAGGAATGCATGGAAATACGAGGTATTCCTATCCCCTCCCTCAGCCAAAGAGCCCTCGATCTGGTGCGGTAAGACCTCTCTATCTCCTGTGCCTTTTCAGCCAGTAGTGAGTGATTTTCATTCAGTAGGGAAAAGAGGTTGACATCCCTTGCCTCCTAGAGAGACTCCTCAAGTTTGTCGATGTTTGTATTGATGTCATCTATGAGTGGGTCCTCCACAGGGTTGTTGTCCAGCTAGTCTAAAATACACCCTTTGAGCTGTCGAAGCTGATAGTAAAGACTTTCCCAAGAACTTCCATTGACTTCGGACACCCAGGACGCCTCCATCATTTAGAGAAAACCATCCCTGTTGTGCCATCCAACTGAATAAAGAAACTGACATTGCATTCGGGGGGATCTTTTCAATGTGACCAGGAGGGGTGAGTGGTCGGACAGGACTCTTGTTAAGTTAGTTACCATAGCCTGTCCGATGGATTCGATACCTTGGAGGTTCGAAAGGCACCGATCAAGTCGCCTCCAAATGCGAAGAGGCCCTTTGCGGTTGTTGCACCATGTGAATCAGTTATCGATGAAGCCCAGGTCCATGAGTCCAGCGATGGCCATGCAGCCCTGGAAGTCCCTCATGGCACCGGTGAGGGCCCCCACTCCTCCTTTCTTATCAGATATCTCTACAACTGTGTTAAAGCCCCCCCCCCCCCCCCCACAAAGAACCAAGGTTTGCCCATGCAATGGAAACTGGACAACTGCTGCCACAAAGCGTGCCTCTCAGTGGTGTCAGAACTCGCATAGATAAAGGTGAAGACAATATCAACACCGCTGGATGTGATTCTAGTAGCAATGCTCTGGGCCGAGACATCAATCACCTCCACCTCCCACCCTTGCTTCCAGAAGACCCAGATATGGACATTCCGTGGAAAGGAAGGAAAATGTTTACTAAAACCCATCCTACTGCCAAACATAGCCATGCGGTTAACCTCCTGTTTCGGTTCAAGAATGACCTCCATAGGTTTCATATGGTGCTTGACCTTAGCCGCAACAAAGGCGCTTTTTTCATGGGCCCCCAGACCTCTAGTGTTCCATATGAGGACCAATAACATGGCTAAAACTGACGAGGGACTTCATGACCAAGGGAACCCACATCATCAGAACACCGGGGTCGAAGAGCTTCCCTAGCTCGGGACTGGGTGATAGGTCCTGGGGATGAACTGGGAACCGCTGGGGCCAGAGTAAATCTGGGCTTGAACGTCAGGTGGGGACACCAGGCCAGATCATCAGAGAGCTCCTCCAGGACTACGAATTGGTTGGAGGCTTTCGAGGCAAGAGGTGAAAACCGGGGGGGGGGATTGCCCAAGAACAGTGCGAGAATGGCCTTTCTGGATGGGGAAGACTGAGCTTGGATAATAAATTTCCTGACCCCAGATGACAAATTAGAAGGAACCATAGAACACTGGGCCATGGGGGCCTTCGCAAGCTCCATAGGCAGCTTCCAAGAGAACATCACTGGACCTGAGCAGGACAACACTGATTTTCTACAAGAGGTCAACACGCTGAAACCCGAAACAGCAGGAGGGGGAGCACATATCGATCGCGAAGGGGCAGGGATAGGCCAAAGAGGGCTCGAGCATTGCAGAGAATGGCAGACGACCATTGCAGACTCTAGCATGGATTGATACAGCGGGGGCCCACTGTCAGAGGCAGGGCCGCCAAGATTCAAAATTGAAATATCCGGGTCCTCCCAGGGGTCTGCCCCGCACCTCGACACAGACGACAACTTTGAGGGGAACGACGGGCCCGGCTCCGACCACCCTGAGGAAGAGGGAGACTCAAACGCAACCCTGGACCCCGACGGGCCGACTGATCCACTGAAATCCACCGGTCTTTTAGAGCTCTGCCTACAACAAAACTTTTTAGAATTCCCCTGAATCCCGCACCCCCCGCGGAATCTTGATCATGAATGATATAGGAGTCGTTGCCACCACTTAAATCTGTCACCCACCAGGATCAGGAAGCGAGTAGGGAAGGGCATGGAAAGATCCATCTCTACACAGATCTACGGACACCCCGCATCCAGGAGGTGCATAATGGCGACATCCACGCAAAAAAAGGAGCCCAACACATCTCTGTTATACCGGAGGATGGCAGGGTTGTGGAACAGAAGAGGGAGACCGGGAAGATTAATCCACACCGCTGCCTTGTAGAAGTATTTCCCAGAACGGGCTTCCCAGGACCACCACGATAAGAATAATCGCCTCTCACCACAACGGCGGTCCGCTGAAGACCAGACACGGACGAAGTATTCCCTGCTACATAGATGAATACAGAAAGAATACCTAGAAAGTGAGGAAATGGAAGCAGCATGAAGCAGTCCCCAAGATCCCACAAGATCCTTGAAGGTCTTCCGAGGGGGCTTGTTTCGACCAAACCACGCCACCGGCGTTAATTCATGAAAGTCCATAGCCTCATCTAATTCCCCTTCCGACTGCTTGACCACTAGAAAATCATCCACTGACGAAGCAGGCCTCTATGGAAGGTGAATAGTAGGAATGGATGGAGTAATGGTCGCGAGAGCAGGAGGCCGAGCGCCTGAGAGTAGCATATCCTTCAAGGAGGCCATCGTACTTAGTTATTGTTAATTAAGAAACAACATGAGGATAAGGGAGTTTAAGTGAAATCACAAATCGGAATCCATTGCGATAATTCATGTTCTATAAATTTGAGGAAAATTCAGTCTATAACTCAAGTACAGTAGACATTGAAATCAACTATCATTTTATTAAGAATAAGGTAGAGATAGGGAATGAGAAGTTCATGTATGTGCCAACATAAAAATAGGTTGCAGGTATTATGACAAAGGCCTTACCCAATGAAATGTTTGAAATGCATCGACTGGATATGGGTCTTTAGTTGACTCTTTGCAATTAAAAAAGTGTGGATGTAGGACCCCTATCCCAAAGGTATAGTTCATTTTTCACAAATGTACTAATATGGGATCATTGCCCTATAGAAGACCTCAGAAGATTGGCCATCAGGTTCGTTGAAAATGGGGCAAAAATCATAGCAGAAAATGGTAGAAAATGTCTTAGTGAGGACCTAGGGAGAAGCTGATAGGGGGACCATCAAGGCATGGGGAGTATTAAATCTGAAAATTTTAGAAATTATCGATCAATGGATATATATCACGATATATGAGGTTCATGATGCAAGCTGAAGAGTGGTGTCATAATGTCATGAAGTGATAAATTGGTTCAATTTTTATATTATTCTTATTTCTCCTACCGAGCAATGCTCATGTGGGCTTAGAGTGTGTGTAAATAAAATCATTCATCACTATCACAATTTCTGGAAATGAATTATTATACAAATAGAAGAGGCTGTAACAAGATATTAAAATGAGAAGAATTTTCAATAAACCCAAAGGGGGAGATTATTTGGAAAATCCGATAAGGAATCCTCTTATTGTTTTTTGGTGGGATTGTGTTTGCTGGCCAGGATAGATGTCCATGAATAATTATGGTTGGTGTTTTGATGAAACATTTATTTTAGGTGGTATAGTTTCCTAGTGTATGCAAAAATCATGGGCCTCAAAATAAGGAGTTTGTTTTTTGTAAAAGGAAGGATTTCCATATAGGAGTACACAGTATATGGACAACACATCATAGTAAAAGGAAATCATAGCGTGGTACATGGAATAATTAAAAAAAATTCATAAAATAGTAATTTTTTCATAGAAGTTCCATGCAGGTTTTGAAAGATTCTATGCAAACCACAAACTAAAAATGGTTCATAAAAATAAATGGTTAGCAGGAAGGCTTGCAGTTCGCGGGAGGCAACTGGTATGCAGAAGGAATCTAGTTCACAGAGTGACATGTCTTCAAAGAAATGTAGGCAATGATTTTTTGAAGCAAAAAAGGTGTAGGTTCATGGAAGATAATGACCATCATGAAGGAATAGTGGTGATATGTAGTGAGGGTAGGGAAAATGGTTCGCAAGATAAGTAGTTCATTGTGAAGGACGTAACGCATCAAATGTTTGGGTAAAACAGATTAGTGATATTTTTAGATCTAACTACCAATATAAGTTCTGATAATCCCATCATTAAGTTGAGATATAATTTCATTAGTGAACATCTTTTCTTTGGGAAGAAATTTAGTTAATTCTGAAAGAGATCGTTAGGGGGTCCGTGAAAAAGAATCGGTTTTCAAGGAAGAGATTTTGCGAAGGGTGAAGATGTTCATGAATGAAATTCCATGAGGTAGCATTGCCGGTCACTATATCCCACAAAGGATAGTGGTCTGCAGAATTAAAGGTAGTGCACAAAAGAAGAACTCCTCAATGAAATGGGGGTGGTTCGCAGAGAAGTGGTCTACGGAGGAGAAGTGGTCCATGAAGGATAAGTGGTCCGTAAAGGAGGACAATTCATGGAAGCGGAGGTAGTTAAGTAAGGAGAGGTGTTCCATGAATAACATGCACTATGGGGTGTAGTATATTAAATAATGGACCCATGGTGGTCCGCGGAGGACTCAAGGTAGTTTGTGGTGGATCAGTTTAGAAAAGTAATTTCCACAAACTAAGAGTATGTGTAAAAGTGGATTCCATTTACTGGTGAAATGGGACATCAACAGTGCATTTATATACATGTTAGGATGAAATATTTTATTCATTTGAAGGGACCTATAAATCCATAAACCGTATTTGGATCCCTTCTAAGAGCAGTGATCGAAGGAAGAAAAAGACGGTGATCATTTCCACCGGTAGTGAGCCAGAGAAAGAGACATAGGGAGTGACCTTTGTGAATTCAGTGAGCAGACCCTAACTTAGGTTAAGGTAGTGAGCCTAGTCATATAAGTGATCTATCCCAAACCCTATAATTAGTAGTTACCATTAATGAATCGGTTACATCCGCACATCATTGTTGTATGCTCCTTAGATGTAGCCTAGTGAAGGTGAACCATGTAAAATCATTGTGTCGTGTGTATGATTTCATTTTTTTATATATTGTTATAAGATAAAGTGATAAGTGTTATTTTATTTAATGTTGAAATAGGATCTCAGTGGGAAATATTTATAACGTTTCATACCCTGATTCACCCCTCTCTCCACCCTCCCTCTCAGGATATTTGACATAGTAGACCTAACCTATTCAAATGAAGTTAATTATATTATATATAATTATATCACTCATATGTTACACTGACATCATATTCTAATAATAATGAATCATTTTATGAAAATAATAAATTATTATTTTATAAAAATTGTTATATTTCACTATTCACTACAAAATAAAACTTTTTAGAAAAATTCAAAATATTTCCCACAAAGATAATTTTGATATGATGATTTAGGAAATAAATTATACATTACTAAATATAGTTTCTGAGAGTTACCAAAATTAATTATAACACGTTCTTACAAAAAAATTTAAAAATTTGTTTCTGAACAAAAAACTGAAAAGTAAAATGAAATTACAAAAATTTTAGTTATTAATTAATAAGTATTTATATTGAGCATGGAATTTTAATATAATTAATAATATTTTTAATCCTGCTGATACACTCTAATTTAATATCTAGGTACTAATAATATATTAAATAGTATATCACAGTTCTCTTAAACATGTGGTTTTTTATAATGCAATTTATCGATGAATTAAATATATTTTAAAGAAAAACTTCATAAAATCATGGGGTTGTTCAATTAAGATGTTTATTTTTCTTATATAATATATTAGATAATGTTTGGCTAATCATGATTAATGGTAAGGTTATTCCATCTCAATTTCATTTATTTGATACATGTTTTGTTTATGCACCTAATTTCATTGGAATGGTGTGTATACTATTTATTGGATAAATAATACCCTAAATTATATTTTTTTACATTTATTTGATGTGAACATTAAATCAATATATTTCAGTTAGTTTTTATTATAATGTTTTTTAACTCATATGGGTAGTTTTCAGGTCTCAAATTATTTTCTTGAGTCATAAATATTACTAATGGAATAATGTTTTAGAAGATTTATTTATTCTATTTTATAATGATATTATAATTCTATTCCTCTTTATTTTCTATATAATTATGTTGATGGATTTATTTCTTCATAACCTTTTATGATGTTTAGAATAATTTCAATCCTCTCTAAATAAAATATTTTCTCAATTTCAATATTTTCTCTTCTATCCAATATTCTCCTTGTATTTCGAAACCCAATTATGTTTTATCCCATTCCCCCATGAATATTTACTTTATCCTATTTTAAAAGGATATTTTATTATTATTTTTATGATATGGGATTTTAAAAATGTTTTTATAAATATACAAATGTTTTTTCATCATTCCATTATCAACTTTTTAACCTTTTGCTCCACATTCGCATTATAAAACCTTTAAGTGTTTTTCAATGACCAATTATTATTCGTATGTTTAGCTTGATATTTTTTAAAATTTTATCAATTAAATTTCTTAAAACCTTTATATCTTTTTAGATTCTCATTATTAAATATTCTTTTTAAAATTATATTTTTTCACTTCAAGTTTTTGAAAACATTATATCTTTTTAAAATCATTATTATTATAGTTAATTTTTTAAATGTAAATTTTTCCCAATGTTTTCACTTCAACATTTTGAAATTAGATTTTGAGCACAACATGTAACGTTATCTCTTTAAGATAATGTTAAAAATGTTATCCAAAATATTTTTTGTGGTTTTTCTATGTTGATACATTCTTCCATGGTTATGACCAATATTTACAACGAGTTTTCCATTAATGTTTTTTTAAATATTTTTTCAAATGAACCTAATTCATAAAGATTTTGGATAAGAAAATTTGTATTTCATCTGATGTTTCAAAGTGATTTACCCAATAATTCTTGAATGATATTTTCCATCTAGGTCGAGATTCTTAATACTTCTTATTATACACCAAGGATATGTTCTTATAGCACCATCCACGATCTCTCCATAGATGGTTTATGAAATATTCAATCTATGTTTTCACAAAAACCATTTACTTTCCGTGGGATAATTTGGTATGTTTGAAATATTAATGGTTTTATTGATATCATACATAAATATGAATTGTTTTTTATATAATGGGTTGATTATATAATAACCATCGAATGAATTGGTAATTTTTATATCTCATGAGATCAAAAGGGTATAGAAAGTAACCCAATATTAAGAGGGTACACTGGTAGTTACCCAATTCTAGGAGAGTATATGGATAGTATCCCAATCCTCGAGAGTACATAGGTAGTATCCCAATACTAAGAGGGTATACAATATGTCATCCCAAGATCTAGAGGTTAAATTTGTTGTTATCTTAAGCCCACTATGTTATGATAATAAGCTACTAATACATATTCCACTGGGTTTTTATTTTCTATGATTTTTCTTATGTCATATTTCTATGTAACAAGATTATGTTATAATAACATGGATCATGTTTATTTTCTCCAGTTTTAAAAATCGATGGAAATGGTATATGAATAATAATTTGAGACTATGGGCCATTCAAATATGTTACGTGGAAAATTATTATTATTTCATTTTATTTTTTAATAGGATATTTTTTTTCATGATCATAATATCTCATATTCCAATGATGTAATCCTTGGTGAATTTTTTTTAGTTTTTACCTAGATTATTATTTATGATCGCCACTTTTTTAGGTTTTCATTACAAGGATTTTGAAGATTATTATTGCTTATGATAACTCTATAAAGGTGTCTATTGTGGTTTTATTTTGGATAAAGATTCGCATTTATGGTAAAATATGTTTCTTATGTATCTAATCCTCAAAGACACTAACCCTTCAATTTCAGGGATTGTGTGATTATTTTTTTGATTTAAAGATTAAATTATGTAAAAAAATTTAAAATAAATATAGGTTCATATATATTTGTTTCAAATCCAATGTTTGAAGAATTATTTCTTATCAGTAGATAAGGGGGTGTGGGTCTGGGGTACATAAGTTTCTCTTAGAGTAAGGTTTAGTTATTTTTATGAATAGTTTAGTCATTTAAGGATAATGATGTGATAACTTTGAAGAAAACCATATGGATGATTTTAACTGTAAGTTATAATCCTTCTATTTTTTAATGTAGATATTGTGTGATTTCATGGAAATTACATTCCAGTCTATACACTATCATGTGGATACATCTATGGCATGGATTCACCTAGCAGAAATAAAACAAAAAAATCTTAGTTGTGTAGCAACATTATCTTTACTCTTTATATTATGATTGGTACTAGGACTATACACCTATCTAGACACTCATAGAGGATACTCTTTTATAATTTTAATTCTATTTATGATCCTTTCTATTAGATTTGAATATGTTTTAATTTGAGAAACTAATATTGAAATTATTATGGATAAAATAGACTCAATTATAGAGATTATAATGTGAGTATAGACATGCCATTTATGATTTATTCCTATTATGAATTTAGTTTAAATTCCACATTTATGAATTTTAGTATTCTTATACCTCAATATTACTTTATGAAATGTAATGGATATATCCCAAAGGAACCAGGTTAATATTATGAGAAATGGACAATGAATTGATTCTCCTGTTGAGAAACCAAATGGGATAAAACTTGGTGTCAAAAATCATGGTGTTATACTATCCCAGATATCAGGAGTTATGATTACTAACCAAAACTATAAAAATCTCTAATAGTCATAAAAGGATAAAATGATAAATTTCATAGATGTAATTGGGATTAAGACCAAGTTGGAATGAATATTAAACATCATATGTGTCAATAATGATTGAATAATTACTTAATTGAAAGTCTCAAAGGAACAATAAAATGTTTCATGTACAGATGGATTGGCCACAAATCTCATGACATCCAATCTGAAGAAAAGAGGTTCATTAATAAAATTAATTGTAAATATTTATAGTGCATAAAATGTAAATAGTTTTGGAATTATTCAAATTGATTCCAAATTACAAGTTCTATAATGTGTTATAAACCTCATCAACCTCTTAAAACTGTATTTTAAGGGAATGACTGTGTAAAGACTAAAATAGAAGTGGAAAGTGATAATTAATTGGTGCATGATACACTAATCCTCTACTTGAAATATATAAACATCATATCAAATTCTTGTCACGAAACTCTAGTATATCTAAGATATTTTCAAATAGAATCAAATCACCACCCCAATGATTTGACATTGGATTAATGGAGAAAACATCTATTTTTAAGGTTATTATATCCTAATTTTATAATTATGGGAGTTTTCTCTTATAAAAATATTATTATCTATCCATAACATGAATTTAACTAGATTTTTGGAAAAAAAAGTTCTCTCTACTTTGAAGATATTTTATTTATTGAAATAATGAAATAAAATTTCACATAGACCTATTATAGTCTATCAATGAAATTATATGATATTCTATCAATGAAATTATTATTAGAATCACACTTTTGAAGAAAATTATATAATTTTGTCTTCATACTGAACAATGATATACTCATGGATCAAGGGGTTGTTGAAAAACAATATCAATGTTAGGGATTATCCTACAATGAGGAATGAGATATATTCCTTAATTGAGATGTTATATCTTGATATGAGTATATATTTTAAATAACCATAGATGTTTTCACTGGTATGATTATTAAAATATTGGCGATATAATTTATATAAGAATGAAAACATATCACCCTACGATTTTGGAATATATTTTTATATATATTAATACAATTTGTAATGTCCTGGCTCAGGTTCCACATAATGGTGTCACAAACTAGTCAGTCACATGACCTTAGGCGTGCCTCCATGTACTCCAAAGGTTGACGAATAGCTATGAGGGTATGGTAAGTCAGTCATGGGTAGACTATATAATCATTTTTTAGAGGAAACCCTAGTAGAAATTATAAAAAATATCAGAAGCATATATAAATTCAAATAATACCAATATATAAAGTTAATCAAGTGGAAAATATAATATCCAACTGAGGCGGAAAAAACATGTCATGCTTATGTATGTCTCAAGTGTCAAAATTAAAACTAGATAATAAAGACACTAATGACACCCAAGTGTGTCATAAACCACGCCCAGTTCCCTCATCCAAGATTCATCCTAAATCAACCATCTAACTCAGGGATTCTTCCCTTATCCTGCATAGAAAACATAATGTCTACTGAGGTACTGATCTGGTAGACCAAGTAGGGTGTAAATACAACTCAGTTTTCCACCACCAACATCATCTAAAACAAATCCAGTAAATCATAGAATATGTAGTTTTATGTATAATAAAATACAATTAATAAATTAAATAGTTTACATTTATTCAATTATATCTTATTTAACTGCATAAACCTATGGATTCTTATGGACATATGTATCTCAATATCTACGTCGACCCAAACTGGAGTGTTCACCATATTACATTATTAATTTAAATTCCATTTAAACCTATGTGATTTCATTGTCCATTTCAATTTAATTAATATCTTTGCTAATTAGAACAATAGTCCAATGTCGATTAATGGGTGTAGAACGACATGTCTATCAAACTCATAGGTATTTAGAGAATTAGTATCAATCTCAAAACCCATGGTTTTTTAGAGCATCAATCCATGTCCTATAAAAAACATTTTTATGCATGTTGTGTGTAGAACTCCATGTCTATCACCTCATGAGTATTTGGAGAATCTGTCCCTATCTCACTGCCCGTTTCTCAATAAAGAACATATATCATATACATCACATTATTAAATATTAATCATCATTAATATTTTATCAAAATTTTAAATGTCACATGTATCACAAAATTACATTAATTAATAAAACAATTAATTAATCACAACATCACATTAAATTATTCAACAATTAAGTAATCACATTGTCCCACTTATTAATTTAACAATATATTAATCATATCCCCATGTAAAATAATTCAACTATTAATTAATTACATCATTACATTAATTAATTCAACAATAAATTAATCACATATTCACATTAATTCATTAAAAAATTAATTAATCACATGTCCCATTAAATACTTTGACAATAAACTAGAAATACCATTATGTTAACTAATTTTAACATTTAATTAGTCAGTATCCTCAACTCGAAATCTCATAATTAATTCTATAATTAATTATCTCATTCACAATATCAACAAGTTATAATTAATTATTCAATTAATTATCTCGAATCATCTATTTCAATATCACATAAATAATTCAAAAATTAATTACTCAACATAAAAATCTGATTGCATCACAATTTATTCAAAAATTAAGTATTCAACCTTATAAATTCAATATCTCAACCATACACATTAATTAATTTATCAATTAATTAATCTAATTCATTCAGTTTCACCTTCTTAATAATTATCATTATTTAATTTACCAATTAATTAATCTAATAAATTCAATTACATCCACACAATAATATCCATGAATTAATTGTTCAACTAATTAATCTTACTCATCAATTTATTATAACACAACAATACCCATTATTTAATTTTATAATTAATTAACCTAACTCATTCTATTTTTTCTACACAATAATTCTCTTCAATTAACTCTCTATTTAATTAATCTAACTCAAAAATCATAACATTACATCCATTTATTGATTTACCAATTATTTAATTAAATTATTCCTATTATCGAATTCTTCAATTAATTAATCTTAATCAATAAATTCAATTCAATTAATTTATTAATTAATTTTCCATGTCATCTCATATTAAATAATTTAGAAATAATTAATTCATATTCCACCACCCTTAAATTAATTCGACAATTGGTTGTTTTCACCAATTCCATTATTTAGTTCAACAGTTAAAAAATTATGTAACATCAATTAATTAATTCATCAATTAATTAATCCCATTATTTAATTGAACAATTAATTAATCCCATTATTTAATTAAACAATTAAATAATCACATTTTCCTTTTAATTAAATTTTTAATTATTTAATTCCATTATTTAATTCAACTAATTAAATAATCACGTTTGTTTATTAATTAATTATACAATTAATTAATCTCATTATTTATTTCAATAATTAAATAATCCTATATCTTTATTAATTAATCATCAACTAATTAATTTCATTATTGAATTCAATAATTTAAATTATCACATTTCTCACGTTAATTAATTTTTCAATTAATTAATCCACTAGTTCCATTAATTAATTCCACAATTAAATAACCAATCCCTCATTACAAAATCTAACTAATTAATTCATTACTTAATTATTTAAACCATTTAAATTAACAAATCACATCATGATTGTTAATTAATTCCAAAATTAATTAACCAATTCTACCATAACAAAATCCTCTTAATTAATCTGTTAATTAAATATTTAAACTGACCAATTCTATTCAAAATTTCCCAATCCCCTCAAATTAATTAATTTACCCACTTAATTAATTGAATATCGAAAAACTCAATAGTTAATCCTAACATCAAATTTCTAATGTCGCATACATATAAAGTAATTGAGACTATGGGATTGGAATTTAGACCACCTACCTCAAGAACAGTGATGAGAAAGACGCCCCAAAAAATATCCCAATTTTAAGTGGATCAATTATGAATGCGGTGAAGAACGAGATTTAGATCTAAACCCGAGAGGTGTAGAATGGGTATTCGATCAATCATGGTGGTGCACATAAGTGATTTAGTTCAATATGGAGGTGCACCGTTGGTGTTCATTTCAAGGAGGAGGTCTATAGAGGTTTTGTAGTGAAGAAGAGAGGGTTACAAAGACCTATAGTGGGGGAGAGGAAAGTCTAGTGGTTAACCCAATGTTGGATATGTGTTTTTAATATGTTTAGCATCAGTATTACACAATGGTAATTTCCATTTCACATGATGTAAATGTTGGAACATGTTTCAATTGAAATCACATCACAAATCTTCAAAAAACAATTAATTGATTTGTATTTATTAATTGCATCACTTATTTATTAAAATACGCTTTTAATTTCATGCCTCAACTAATCATATTATTGGGTGTTTCATAGACCTGTACCATGAGCCTAAACTAAATATTCAATATTGGTTTTAAAATGACCACATTAATTTTAGGGTCATGCAACCACTGACGGTGCGTCAATCTAACACCGTACAAAATATTTATGGTTGAAATGGTGTTTTGACAATAACTATTATCTCGGTTTAATAATAATAAAAACAATGAGAATAAATAATATTATTAAAAACTATCTTCCACTATTTGAAATTTCTCCAACAACATTCAATAAATATTGACAATAGTTAATAATATAATATTAACTCAACATTTACACTTATTTAGTGTTGAAAAAAAATTCCACCATTATTACATTGATCAATAACAATTATTCACACATGGTGAAACTTCTTTTCTCATTTTAGTGAAAATAATATGTAACTACACATGTACGTTTCCATTAATTTTTTCTGAAAATAATAATAATAATAAACTTATTATTAAAAGATTTTTTTTAATAAAAAACAGTTGTTATTAATAATATTATTTTTATTAATAATAATACACTTATTTATTTATTTTCAATAATTTAATATTAATTATTAAATTAATAAAATTAATCATCTGACATAAAAATTAAAATAACTAAAAAACACAATGAGTATAAAATTTATACCCTTAGTATGGTAAACCTACCATTACGAATCATACGGTGGTTTTAGATTACTCATAAGATGCACTGTTTAAGATATATTAATTATTTAATATTCAAAAAATGGATTAAATAATTAATTGCATATACAAACGTTCTATTCATGACTGATGGTGTCCAAACATGAAACACTTACAAATGTTATATCCCTCCTATGGTAAACACCCTGTATCATACATAAAGGTGGTTTCATATTTCTCATATGATGCACAATTTGTGATTTATTAATTGTTTCATTTTCCAAAAGAGGATTACATAATTAATTAAATATAAAAAAAGGTTATTTTCACAAGTGAGGCATCCAAATGCCAAATGCATACAAATTTTATACCCTGCCTAGGGTAAACAACATTTTGGGGACACAACAGTGGTCTCATATTTCCTGTATGAAGAACCCTTTTGGATTTATTCAATTAGTTTGACTAAATTGTTTAGGTTTAATATATTATACTTAATATATTATTTATTTAGTCTTCACTGAGACTTTTCAGGTCTTGGAATCTCAAACTAAACTCAGTATTGAACTCCAAAAATATTCAATTGAATATTTGAAGATGTTAACTAGAATTTAAATCTTTTAACACATTTATCAAAATTTTACTAATAAATCATTTTTTTGAATTAAAACAAATACATCACATATTATCTGAAAAATGTAAAATAATCTTACCTAAAAAGAGACGATATAATTCAATTTCCCTACTGTATAAGATATATTCCTCGAGTTTTACTCCCAAGAACCTTTATGAAAAAACTGGGTTCTTATAATCCACCCACCTTTGATGCTCTCTTAACCACTCTTATAAAGTAGATCAACAAATGCGGTTTTTGTCGACCTCTGGTCAATCCTAAGAACCTCATTTTTAAAATGTTGATGATGTACCTCACATTCTCAAGCTCCATATATATATATTTCAACATTAGCACAACCTCCAATTGGATCCATATCCAACCAAAACACATTCATTTAGCTAGGTGTAAATCCAGAGTGTTCTCTGTGTATTTGGGTTGATGTCAATTTAAGGGACATGATCGACACTAATTAAAATTACGCTAAGAATTATTCAACGAGTACCACCAAAAATCTTTCATTACCATTGTTTCCTCCCATTTTCTTGACACACATTCAAAACCGGGGCAGTATAACTACCCTTAACCACCCCACACCTAGGTCCTATTAACAAGGGTACTGCCATTCTTATTATTCAAGTTTCTCATTTGAAAACCATTTTTTCATCTTGCATCATTTTATAATCTTTATCCATTTAATTTTAGGTTCATTTTATTTCAATTTCACAATCTTGGGAAAATAGCTCAAGTTCAACAACATACCGAAATATTATTTTCTTGTGCATGTTGGCAATGATGCATGTCACAAAATAATCCTGAGTTCCTAGAATGATGCCTATATACTAAACTCTCATACCATCTAGGGTCATGAGTCAATATCAACAAATTTCAAAAAAAACAACCACATCAGAGAACATGTGTGTCACCCAAGATGAAATATTATTAAACTCTAATAGAAAACAACAATGAAAACAATTCTCACCATGGGTACTTGGGTTATCCCCCATACATGGGGTCGCTACTCCCATGCACGAGCTCATCACCAACCCCCGACATTCACTAGTCTCTAGTTTACCTTTACTAATAACAGTAATAAAATAGAATAAGAAAATAAAACTCATCTAATATCACTTTGTAACATCCCAAACCGGGTTCCACATAATAGTGCCCTGAGTGCGTTTGTCACATGACCTCAAGCGTGCCTCCCCGTACACCAGAGACTGTCGACTAGCAACGGGGGTCTGATAAGTTGGTCATGGGGAGACTATACTCTATTTTATAAGAGTAAAAACTAGTAAAAATAATAAACATTAGATTAAATATATATAAATAATAATAATACCAATGTCAAAAGATAATCAGGAAGTAAATGCAATATGTTACTCAGGAAGAAGAAACATGTCATGTTATCGTATCTCTCAAGTGTCAAAATGAATGCTAGAAAATAAAGACACCAATGACACCCATGTAGGTCCTGAACCACATCTTGTTCCCTCATCCAATCTCTATCATGATTCAACCATCTAACTCAAGGATTATTACCTTAAACTATTCAGATAACATAATGTCCACTCAGGTACCAATCAGGCCACCCGAGTTGTGTGTGGGTACAACTTAGTAAGCTACCACCAATAGTGTCTAAAAATCCAGTTTATAACAGTGTATGCAGTTTTATAAAGAATAAAATACAAGTAATAAATAAAACAATTGACATTTATTCAATTATACCTTATTTAACTACGAAAACCTTCGGGTTCCTATGGACACCCATATCTCAATACCAACTTCATCCTATACCGGAGTCCGCACCATTTTACATTATCAATTCACATTTCATTTAAACCAATGTGCTTCCATTGTCCATTTCAATTCAAATAATATTTCTGATAATTGGAACCACAGTCCAATGTTAATTAATGGGTGTAGAATTCCATGTCTAGCACCCTCATGAGAATTTGGAGCATCAATCCATGTCTCACAACCCATGGGTATATTAAGCATCATTCACTATCCTACAAAAAAACATTTTTATGTGTGATGGGTGTAGAATGATATGTCTATCACCCCGTGAGTATTTGGAGAATCAGTCTCTGTCTCACAACCCATTTCTCAATAAAGAACATATATCACATAGATCATATTTTTCAATATTAATCAAAATTATTATTTTATGATAATTTTATATGTCACATTTATTACAACAACACATTAATTATTTAAAAAATTAATTAATCACAACATCGCATTAATTAATTCAATAATTAATTAATCATATAGTCCCATTAATTAATTCAATAATTAATTAATACTATCACCACATTATTTAATTCAGCAATTAATTAATTAAATAATTTCATTAATTAATTCACCATTAAATTAATCTTATATTCCCATTAATTAATTTATCTATTAATTATTCACCTTTATTATTTAAAAATTCAACTATTGATTAGTAATACCATCACATTAATTAATTTTAATAATTAATTAATCAATATCCACAACTCAAAATCTCATAATTAATTATAGAATTAATTATCTTATTCACAATATCAATAATATATATTTTATTATACAATTAATAATATCAAATCATCAATTAGATATCACAAATTAATTCAACCATTAATTACTAAATATAAAAATCACATTGAATCATAATTTATTCAACAATTAATTATTCAACCTTATCAATTCAATACCTCAACCATCCTAATTAAGTAATTTATCAATTAATTAATCTAATTAAATAAATTGCAACTTTATATCAATTATCATTAATTAATTCACTAATTAATTAATCTAACACATTCAATTACTTCAACAATATAATCGACATTAATTAATTTTTCAATTAATTAATCTAACTAATCCAATCATTGCAACACAACAATCCCCATTACTTAATTTTCCAATTAATTTATCTAACCCATTCAATTATGTCAACAACAAAATTCCCATTAATTAATTCTCTAATTAATTAATCTAACACAAAAAGCATAACATTATATGCAATAATTAATTTACCAGTTAATTAATTCAAATTATTCACATTAATTTTTTCTTCCATTAATTAATCCAACTCAATCACTACAAATAATTCACTAATTAATTGTCTATGCCATCTCATATTAATTAATTCACATTCAACCACCCTTATATTCATCCACCAATTAATTATTTCCATCAATTCCATTATTTTGATCAACAGTACAATAATTATGTCACTTCATGTAATTAATCCATCAATTTATTAATTCAATTATTTAATTAAATAATTAAAAAATAAAATTTTTCTATTGATTGTTTTGTTAATTAATTTGTCCCATTATATAAATCAACCAATTAAATAATCACATTTATTTATTAATTAATTCTGAAATTAATTAATCTCATTATTTAATTCAATAATTAAATAATAACATTTCTTTATTAAATAATTCATCGATTAATTAATCTCATTATTTATTTTAATAATTAAAATAATAAAATTTCTCAAATTAATTAATTTATCAATTAATTAATCTACTAGTTCTATTAACTAATTCCTAAATTAAATAACCAAATACACTATTACAAAATCCTAATAATTAATTCATTAGATAATTATTTAAACCATCTAAATTAATCAATCACATAATGACCATTAATTAATTCCAAAATTAAAAAACCAATTCCACTATCAGAAAATCCTCTTAATTAATCTATTATTTAATTATTTAAAATAAACAATTCAATGAAAAATTTCACAATCCCCCAAAATTATTCAATTTACCCTATTAATTAATTGAATATAGAAAAACTCAATTGTTAATCATACCATAAACATTCTATAATATCATACACATAAATGAATTGAGACTATGGGATTGGGATTTAAAACACCTACCTCAAGAATGGTGATGACAAATGCTTACTAATAGAAAACTCCAATTTGAAGTGGATCAATTATGAACACAGTAAAGAACATGATTTAGATCTGAAACCAAAGAGGTGTGCATAGGGTATTTGATCAAAAATGGTGGTGCGCAGAGGATATTTCTTCTAAGATTGTGGTGTATTGATGATCTTTAGTCCAAAGAGGACGTCCATGGATTCTCTATGGTGAAGAAGATAGGGTTCCAAATCCCTATAGTGGAGTTGAGGCGAGTCTGGAGGTTTAGACAATGTTGGAGATGTGTTTTTAATATTCTGATCATCATTATTACACAATGTGAATTACCATTTAACATCATGTAAATTTTGTATCTTTTTTCAATTAAAAACCTATCACAACTCATTAAATAATAATTAATTTAGTTACATTTATTAATTTCATCACTTATTTATTAAATTGTCCTATTAATTTCTTACATCAACTGATCATCTTATTTGGTGTTTCGTAGACTTGTACCGTGATCCTAAAGATAATATTCAATATTGGTCTTAAATTTACCGCCTCAATTTTAGGGTCACCCTCCAACTAACGATGCGTATATCTGAAACCATACGAGAAAGTTAATGTTGAAATAAGGTTTTGAAAAAAAATTATTTTCTCTATTTAATAATAATAATAATAACAAAAATAAATACTATTATTATAATCTATCTTTCACTTTTTGAAATTTCACTGAAAACATTCATTAAATGTTGAAAATAGTTAATAATTTAATATTAACTCAACATTTTCATTTATCAAGTGTTGAATAATAATTTTGCCACTATATCATTGATAAATAAAAATTATTAACATGTGGTGAAATTTTGGTTATCTTTTAAGTGAAAAAAATATTTAATTACACATGAACATTTCCATTCATTTCATTTGACAAAAAAGAAATAATTCCATTATTATTAAAATATTCTTTTATTAGTAACAATAAACTTATTGTTAGTAATATTATTTTTATTAATAATAATACAGTAATTCATTTAATTTCATTATTTTTGGATTAATTATAAAATTATTTAAATTAATTATTTAACATAAAAATTAAAATAACAACAAATTCTCATTACACATAAAATTTATACTCTGACTAGGGTAAACTCCCCATTATGGACACAAAGGTTGTGTCAGATTTCTCATAAGATACACTATTTGAGAGATATTAATTGGTTAATATTCAAAAAATGTATTCAATAATTAATTAAATATAAAAAGTTTCTTTTCACGAGTGATGATTCCAAACATCAAACTATTACAAATGTTATACACTGAATAGGGTAAACACCATGTTTCAGAAACAAAAGTGCTCTTAGATTTCTCATACGACGCACCATTTGGGATATATTAATTATTTAAAATTTAAATAATAGATTAAATAATTAATTAAATAAATAAAGGTTCTTTTGATGAGTGAGGTGTCCAAACATCCAACTCATACAAATGTTATACCCATATAAGGGTAAAAACCAAATTTTTGACACAACGGTGGTCCTAGATTTCATATATGATGCACCATTTTTGGATTTATACAATTTTTTTAATAAAAATGATGGTTTAATATATTCTATTTAATATATTTTGTATTCATCCTACACCATTACATTACGGGCCTTATAATCTCACACTTAATTCAGTGTCAAACTCTAAAAATATTCAATTGAATATTTGATGATTTTAATTATAATATAAGACCTTTAACACATTTATCAATATATTAATGATAAATTATATTTGTTGAATTAAAATGAAGACAACCCATAATGTCCAAAAAAATTAAAAGAGTCTTACCAAAAAATCCGTTTGAAAATAAACAAAAAAATATCTAAAGTGATATAACATTAACATTTAAATTAATTAATTTACATATAGATAAATCCAAAAAATAATTACAATAATACATACATTGAAGAAAATGATTTATAAAATAAATCCTGAAAACATTTATAATAATATTTGTAGGGTAAAGTGTTCCTTACCATTAGTCTAACTCATCATATCTGTTTTTCATCATCTTAAATAATAAACCATTGTTAGTTATTTAAATTATTAAGAATCATTTTCAAGTATATTATTCCTTTTATTTTATATATTACCATTTTATATATGATTACTTAATCAATTAATTTCACATCAGATGTTTTGACGATCTTCAGCTCATATATCCAAAATTACATTGGAATGGTGACTATGGTCAAAGAGGTTATTATTAAACCATTTAAAGAATAAAAATCATCAAATAATTATAATATATATATATATATTTATTTATTTTTCCAAACAAATCATGAAATATGGTTATGAAAAATGAATTGTGTTGTATTCATGAAGACAGTAGGACATATGTATGCATGAGTAACATTTCCATTTTTTAATGAACACGGTAGAAAGAATGTAATAATAATTCATATTTATAGAATTTTTATTATATAATAAATATTATATAATTTCTTTAGCAGTACATATATATAAAACCATGTGATGGGGCTATGAAAATGAATAGCATTGCTTCATGGAGGTGGTATCCCACACATATGCATAAAATACATTATCTTTTTTCAAAGGATGTAAAACTATGAAAATATATGATATATTATATTTATAAAATTTTAACTATTCCATTAATATCTTATATATATATATTAAATAAAAAGTTAATACTATAAGTGTGGGGTGCTAAAGGAAAACTAATTACATCTGTTTGTGATGTTGTAGTCCACTGTAAAGATGAATGTTGGTTTTATTTTTTATTTGATGGATAAAAGAGATGGATATAGGTAATGAAATTAAAATTATGACACCTAATTTTATGGAAGTTACGTTTTTTATTTTATAAAAATGGTTTTAAAATATTTTAATGTAGGAGAAGAAATAACACTAAAACATTGAGTTATATGATATACATATTATTTGAAATACATACATTTCATTACACCATAATCCATCTAAGGTTGGTATTATGATTAAATAAATAACTATAAGATATGGGGAGTGAGTTTTTTGACATATCGGGATACTAATTTGATGAAATACTGTTATAAAAATGTGGGAGTAAAGTATGAGAGGTTGTAACCTTTTATAAGTGAGGGAGGGTATTTCTTGGAATATCTTAACATAATATATTAATATAAATTTCTTTTCAAGTAAAAATGGATGCAAATAGATATATTTATAATATAGAATGAATACAGGTAGAAATTGCCTAATATTATAAATTTTTAACATGTTTAGATTAATCTCTTATTTCATTGTTTTCATCCCTCAATATCAAATTTGGCAATTATAGTGAAATCAATGTTTTTCACTATTTAGGGTTCATGAAAGTTACAATAAATGAAAAAAATGACCCGTAAATGAATAATGGATGATATTTTCAACCATATAATATTTCATTTTCTGAAGATAATATTTTTATTATTTTTAATTCATTAAATAAAATATTTTTTATCAAAATATATCATTAATTCATTTTTTGACCTATTCATTTATATTTACATTAAAGTAATCAAGATTAATGTTGAACTAAAATATAAACATTTAACATATTGATATTTTTTATATTGTTATATATATTTAGTTTTACACAAACACTCAATCTTACTTTTAGGGTTTTAGAAATTACTTTAATTTTATACTTCTTGTACTAGAACGGTGTTGATGTTGAGAAAGCATTTAATTAATTGTCTAGTCAATAATAATTTTAAATTAATTACCATGATAAAAAATATTTTAAATTTAACATAAAAATTATAATCTAATATAATTTTTGTATTCCAATAATAAAATATGATATATATTAAAAGAAATAGAGTGACATTTTTTACTTTATATTTATGTAAAATAATATATAAGTCAATTGTAATGAGAAATAGATCTAAATTGACATTAATTATAATTATAGATAAGGATGATTTAATACCACTCATCCAATTGGTTAATGAAAAGTCTAATATTTATTTTTAGTCCTTATCAATTACATTTAGCTTTAAATACCTGATTTTCGCTTTGTGATATGAAAAATACTTATTATAGTTACTAAACATAATAAACAAAAATAAAATGGACCTCTTAAGAAATTTGGACCTAATGATTCCAAATATAGAATAAATTTTTTATTTTTAAATTCCTATATTTTAATTATATTCAATTAATATTAAAACGCAGAATGATATGAAAAACAACTTTTAGAAAAATGTTTTTTATGACTAAAAATGAACTTATACCAAAATTGGGTATAATGATTATTCCTACATATTTAGACATATTATTTATTATTAATTCATACTTATATTACTTTAAGATCAAGTTGAACTTTTAAATTACATTTATAAAATAATAAAATGTCCGTTTTACAAAAATAAATAGTTTCCATAATTCACTAAAATATAAAATTTTCATAAAAATATCTAAAACTTCTCCCTAATCTAATTTTGATATAGAAATTTAAAAAAATAATTTAATTTTTAAAATTGAAATTAAAAAATATAAAAAGTAAATTTGTGAATAAAACCGTGTAATATAAGAAATGGGTTTGACAAAATTATGTACACTTTGATTGAAAAATTACATAATATTAATTACTATCAGAAACAAAATTAATCAATACTAATAAGGAATGGAATTGATTTACTATTAAATATAAATGGTTTGTTACATTCTTCCCCCATTTTTTTAATGGCATCCTCATTGTTTTATTTATTACTTAAACAACTATGGATGTTTTTATTTCATATCATTTTCCAATTAACATATTTATTTTTCAACTATATAGTTTTTTTGTAAAAACCTATCCTGGTAAATCACCATATTTCATAACCCCAGCTCTCTATAGTCAAAAAAAATAAATATTTTTCCCCATGTGATATTTTATTATTCCAACTAAACTATTTTAGGGGTCAAAACATGATAGGAAAATTACACATGTTTTTTAAAAAATAAAAATGAACAATGTCATGTACCTAAGATAAAGTCAGAGGCAGGAACACTCTATAGAGAAGTTATCCAATATTATCCAGGTTTTATAATTCTAAATGAACTATGTTATTAGCTGCCGCTTTTTAACAAAATTCCTATTATTTTTATATGGAATTTATTTAACAAAAATATAATCACCAACATAGAAATATATATGTTTCATATTTTTATCCTAATTACTTTTATACCAGCTATGAGTCTTCTTCTTGTGATGATGAACCATCATCATCTTCTCAAACACTTGATCTTTCTGTTATGGCCTAAAAACATTATTTCCCAAAAATAATTCTAACAAGATTGAGTTTGATAGTGATTTTAGTATAATGCTACAAAAGGTTCCATATATTTAATTTAATTAAAATGTTATTATATAAAAACTAAATTAAAGTCAGATATTGATCCCAATTTCCATATTATCTATTGAAGGGGTAAAAATCAAATCCCCCGGAGTCTAAATCATTCTCCCTAACTACACAAAAAAATGAGTAAAACATATTTTTCAAAACATTACATTAGTACACAATGATTATTGAAGTCCTTTCTATAAATTAGATGTGAATCTAGAATCACGATCTAAAACAATTGAAAGAGGGACTCTATATATACTAATTATATATTTTTTATAAATTTTAAATTGTTGATAAAAATATATATTTTATTAAATGGTAGGAAGATTAGAATAGTATGTTAACATATTGATAATTACGAAAAAATAATTTTTACTTCAATATTTCTTTGCTAATCCAACCACAAAATCCAAAAATATATTTTTCAAATTTTCATTCCAGAACTGGGAAAATATGATTCTTCTTCATAGGTTATTATCATTAAAAATTAACCTATTTACCATTAATACATTTAATAGTAAAATAATTAATATATTTCATTATTCCATTCAACCAGAAATCTTCTTGAAGGTCTCTATACATTTTTTGTTGCTTGGATAAATTGAAAAAAGATAATAATGATCCACAATCAATTGTTTTTTCTTAAGCATAGGGTAACATAAAACACATATAATTTTTATAAATAAAAAAAAATATTATTTATAAATATTAATTTCAAGATAAGATACCTTTATTAACAAATTCTACATTTTTATGTAACTCAGAGTCGTCCTTCTGATCTTTCTTAATCATCTCTAACAAACATGATTATACTGACACCTAAAACAAAACAGTGGGTGTTATTGCTTTCATGATCACTAAGACAACATTTATCAAATAATTTTTAAAGGATTATATTATAGATATAAAATTATTAATGTTTCATGACCATTTTTAATCAAATCATCATCGACTATATTTTTCTTTCCTATATGGTAAACAACAGTCCATCATAATCATTTATCAATACAATCCAAATATTTTTTGTCATGTTAAACTACTTTATATTGAATATATACTTTAAAAATTTATTATCAATATATATTTCACCATTAATCCATATAAATTATGTCCCTAAAATTTTTAAGCAAAAAACAACAGTCATAAGTTCAATGTCAAGTGTCAGATAATTTTTCTCATGAGGTTTTCATTGACTTGAAGTATAAAAAAATAGAAGATCATTTTCACTAAAAAATAACCTATTCCATTTAATGAATCATCCCTATAGATAAAAAATTCACCAATTCTAGATGGAATGAAAAAAATTAGAGCATTCCCCGGTCTTATTTTAAATTCTGGTAAACATTCATCCCATTTATTTTTCTAGATGAACCAAACAACTGTTTTGTAATAAAATAATTAGTGGGTTAGATAAATGTAAGAACCCCAAATTTTATAGAGACATATCGAGCTTCTTTAATAGTACCATTTTACATTGAATGGGATAATTTTATACTGGGTTTTTTGGTTGATGGGTGTTTGGGTGATGTTTGGAAGAAATGGGAATAGTTGGGGGCAGACTGTGTTCCCCTGTGTAGGAAACCATTAAAGAAAATTAATTAAGTTCGAAAATTAATTCTAAATTTTTTTAAATCACTTAATTTAACCAAAATCACCCCCCATTCATCCTTAGATCAATTTTCAAATTTTTCGGGCTCTCTTGAAAAATTAATATCCCTCATGACCTTCGTTCTTCATGAATCAAATCCCATGTTTAAGAACACTTCTCTCCAGGTAAGTGATATCTTCTCTCATTCTTCTTTCATTATTTCACAATTCTTTCCTCTTTATTTCAGTGATATAATAAACTATATTCAATATATCTATAACTATTTAGTTAGATCTAGATTTATGATTCTTGATCAATATCTAGATTTTTAGTATCTCAATTTTCTTGAATCTTGATTTAGGGTTTGTATATTCGGATCATGATCAACATCTTTGGGCCACTCTATTTTTGTGGTTTTTTATTTCGTGTTCATTCATCAACAAATTAAGGTAAGTGTTTCTTACCATGTAAATCTATCTCTCTATTACACACATATCAATGGATAAAATATTGATGCTTATCTGTCGTTCGATATATAAATATATCTTGGTTTGATAGATATTGATTAATTTAAATCATGGATCGAGGAATTGAATCAAGATCTCATTCTATATCATTATTATACTGAAATTTGGGGATTTCTATTGGCAAGTATTATTAATCTCCATCCTTAGTTTAGGTGGTCTAATATTCAATCCCTATAGTTTTTATTTTTATTAAGTGTACACAATTGTATAATTGATATAATTCATTAGCAATTTTAATTCTTAATTTGAGTTAATTAATGGGGGAAATTGATAAATTGGTTTATTATTGAAATTGATGATTAATTGGGGGATTAGTCATGGGATTAAGGTATTGGGAATTTTGATAATTAATTTGGGAATTAATTATGATATTTAGATATTATCCAATTAGTTAATTAATTAATGGATTAATCATGAGATTTTGGAATTTTTGAATTAGTTAATGGATAATTAGTTTAATTAGATTAATGTTAAAATTGAAGATTAATTGTAGAGTTAATCATGGGATTAAGGGGAAATTCATTTTGAAGATTAATGTGGGAATTAATTATGAGATTTATGGGTTTCCAATTAGATAATTGATTGTTTAATTAAATAATAGATTGTTGAATTTTTGGCTTAGATAATAACCAATTTATTTAATTAGATTATTGTTGAAATTGAGGATTAATTAGTGTGTTAATCATGCGATTACTGTGAATTCCATTTAAAATGTTAATTTGGAAATTAATTATAAGAATTAGGGGCTACATAATAGCATAATTAATGGAAGTAATAATAATGATATTTAAGAATTTGTGATTTAGATAACTTCCAACTGATTAATTGAATTATTGTTGAAATATATGACTAATTAGAGAGTTTATTAATAGAATAAGAGGATACCCATTTAGATATTTTATTTGGGAATTAATAATGTGGTTTAGGGGATCCAAATTTAGATAAATAATAGGAGGGTTAGAATTGAGATTAAGGGATATGCGATTTTGATAATTAATCGGGTGATAAGTTCTGAGATCTTGAGATTATTAGTTTAAGATATTAAATTTATGAATTAATTATGTGATATCTAGATATATAAATTGATATAATTAATTGTAGAATAATTGTGTGATATCAAGATATATGAGTTGAGATGATTAATGACATATTAATTATGATATGTGTATATAGATGAGCTGAGATAATTAATTGATGAATTAATTATGACATATAAAGATATATGATTTGAGATTATTAATTTTATAATTAATAATTATAAAATATGAATATTGATTTGAATAATGAATTGTTGAATTAATTATGGATAATGAGTTTTCAATATCGACTAATTAACATCTGAATTAATTAATGGAATTGACATTCATAATTGATCGGGGAGTTAATTAAGGAAAATTATGTGATGAGAAAATTATTGAATTAGTAATTATACTGAGATGATTCATTAAATGTTGACTTAATTAATGAGATTCATTGGATTATTTAATTGATAAATTAATTAAGGGAAGTAATGTTATTATTTAATGATTAAATTTAATAATGGTATTGATTGGAGTGATTAGTTACATATGAAAATAATTATTGGGATTGATCTTAATAGTTAATTGGAGTATTAATTGAATGGATTGGTACAATTACTTCATTTTTTAATTAATTAATTTATTTGATGATATTAAATAACTATTGAATTAATTAATATTATTGATGAGATAAATTAATTGTGGAATTGATTAGATTAAAGGATGGTATTAGTTAATTGTTGAATTAACTAGAGTTATTTATTTCATTAGTAAATTAATAAATTTACTATAGTTATTACTTTGATTATTTTATTGTTTAATTAACTGGGGTAATTATTTTGTTTAGTGAATTATTGAATTGACAAATAGGATTGGTGTGATTAATTAATTTTATAATTAATTACTGTATTTAATTTCATTAATTAATTGTCGAATCAATTAATATTATTGTTTATATTTGTTAATTGATTAATTAACTAGAGTTATTTTTGTGTTTATTTAATTGATGAATTAACTTAAGTTATTGAGGTGATTAGTTAATTTTTCAATTAACTAGATTTGTTGATGTGATTAGTTAATTGTTTAATTAACTAGAGAAATTGATGTGATTAATTAATTATTGAATTAATTAATGTTATAGATGTGATTAGTTCATTATTGATTTAACTAATCGAATTTCTCTATTTAAATAATTGTTGAATTAGTAATGTCATCGGTGCTCATAATCAATTGATGAATTAATTATTTGTTTATAAATAGTAAAATGGTCATTAAAGTTTTTGATGTAATGAATGGTTACATGGTCATTTATTTTTTTGAGATAATGAATAAAAACATGGTCATTCAATGGTGATAAATAATGAACAGTAACATAGACATTCATTTGTGTGAAATAAATAATGGTAACATTATCATTCAATTGTTTGATTTAATTAATGGAAACATGGTCATTAATTTGTGAAATAAGAATGGTAACATGGATAATTAGACACATGTGATTCTTTGGGTTTAGTTCAGATTCCAGCATGGGATGAAGTAGGTATTGAGGATTAGGTGCCTACAAGAACCAGATGCTTTATGTGGTTAGATAAAGAATATTTAATAATTTTAAAAACTATTTATTTATGTATTATACTTATTTTAATTACCATTACATAGACTGTTGTTGACTAGAATTTCTTCAAACACCATTGGTGGTGCCCTCCTGAGTTGTAATCACACCCTACTCGGGCTGCCTAATCAGAACCCTAATAAACATTATTATTTTAGGATAGCTCAAGGGAAAAGGCCATGAGTTAGATGGATGAGTTGGGGTGGAGAATTGATGAGGGAACCAGATGTTTTTTAAGACCTTATTGGGTGTCTTCGATGTCTTACCTTTTGAGTTTCATATTGGCACTTATCATATACATCAGCGGGACATATTTGTTGTTTAGTTTAGACATTAAAATTCATGCTTTAGTTATAATAAAAAATTGGTAGTGTTTATGATTATATTTTGTTGCTATTATTTGTTTATTTCCACAAGTTTATTACTCAGATAAAAAAATATAGAGGGTATAGTATCCCCTTGAATTTCTTACGATACCCTCGCTTATAGTCAATAGAATCAAGTATACAGAGAGTCACACTTTAGGTCATGTGCCCGATTGGTTTGGGGAAACAGTGAGTGGTACCCGGGATGAGATGTTACAAATTGGTTTCAGATCTCTAGTTTTATTTTCTTCTTCCTTATTCTCACTATTTGTAAAAGGTATATAGGATACATGGAAGAGTAGAGCCTTGGTTATGAGTTAGTGCATTAGAGTAGCTACCCCATGTATGGTGGAGAACCCAAATATCCAGGGTGATATTGTGGTTATTTTTTCCCTGTTACAATTGAATATTATTTCACATAGGGTAACACACTAGGTTATGTTATGTGAGAATAGTTTTATATATTTTTTTGAGAATTACTCATATCCATTAATGGAACTAGAGTTGAGTTTTCATGAAACATTCTAGGAACTCATGATTATTTTGTGAATATGCATTATTTTAGGCACACACGATAAAATGTGTTTTGAGTAATTTTTTGATCTTAAACGTTTTTCATGGAATATGAAATTGAATTGGTAAAGGGGCCTAATATAAATTTATATGTTATAAAATAATGAAATAATGAGAATAAATGTCCATCTAGTAATAAATTGGAATAATGAGATAGATATGATAAATAAACTATTAAATAAATTAATAGAAATGATTTTATTAATTAATAACAGAAATTAAATAATGATAATGTGTTTACCCTACTTTTATTAGTACCTAGCTATAGAATGGTTAGAGGTATTGATAGTGCTTCAGTTTTGACCATGTGATGAGAATGTGTGGGAAATAATTGATATGTTTCTATGTAAATCCTTCTTATTAACTGTGTTAATGTTGTGAATTGAGAATACATAGTTTTGTTTATTTGGAACTTGTTGTGGGTAGTTTTTCTTGTGAGAATGACCTTTTTTTGAGAGCATGGTTGTTGGCTTTGTGAGAGGTCATCTTATTTTGGATCAGTGTGGTGAGATATTTTTGTGAAGAGAAGCTCGAGACTTTCGATAGATCAGGGTGTTTCTATAGTGGGAGGTAACATAAGTGATTGAGGATTTTGGTGGTCTTCATAGAAAATTTCTTATATAGTACTTTAAATTAGTGATGATCATGTCCCATACCTTTACATCATCCCAAGTGCACTAAGAAATCATTAGAATTACTCACAGCTCCCAAACTGTGTTTTTGTAGTATATGGGACCCCTTAGAGGTTGTGCATATGAAGTAGTATATGTGATGATAGATAGTGCGAGGTATGCAATCAATAGTTTATAGCTGAGGTTCTCGAGATGGAAAAGAGATCAATGAGTACCATGGAAGATAAGTTTCTGGAAAAATCAGTGTTAACAGTTCTCTAAATGTGGGGTATGATGTGTCAGTAGTAGGTGTGTGGAGAAAGACCATGAGTGGAATATGGTGGAATTATAATTCTGATTTGGAACTAGTATAGTAGATGTTTAAATATCATATAGAAGGCTACTTGAGCCATAGATGTGGTGGATGAAATTCCCTTCGAAGAATTATTTAATGTAAATTCTAATTTCAAATGGATGGTTTTCTTTTGATTTTTGGGAATAGTGATTTGAAAAACACATTGGGTACATTGTGGAAATTGATCTTGAGACCGATGCATCCATTGAGAAGGATTTGATATGTGATTTATTTAGAAGTGATAAGGTGTTTTGAAGAAAGATTGTATAATTAGTTATTGTATTGTGGAAATAAGGATATGACTAGGAAGAAAATTGGGAGAGGTAAATAGATGTGAGGGCTCAATGGCCCAATATTTTAACTCAAAATCTTAGAGATTCTTGGGAGTGTAGCTTAAGGACTAGCTATTATAAGGTGGGAATATTGTAATAACCACAACTTTAATAAAGTAATATCAATGTCTTTTACAGGTACTATTTTACCCTAAATGAAATAATTTTCAATTGCAGTTTAGTTTGTGTAGTGTTTGGGTGACATTTATAGAAAAGTGAAGAGATGGGGCAGACTGTGCGCCATTGTACAAGAGACTATGTGTGAGAATTAACAATGTCAGAAAATTAAATCTAAAATTTTCTGAACCCCAAAATTAACAAAAAATCAACCCCCATTCATCCCTATATATTATATTACGTTTTTAGATATCTCTAGAAAAATTTTAGGCCCCCATGAGCTCTGTTCTTCATGAATTAGACCCCAGACTGAAGAACGCTTCTCTCTCGATAAGTGATTTCTCCTACCATTATTCCCTTGTTAGTTTATCTTTATTACCTCTTTCTTTCAGTGATGTAATACACTATATTTGATAAAACTATATCTATTTTTTGAGTTCTATATTTAGATTTATAGGATCTTGATTTACTAGATTCTTGATTAGGGTTTCGAGATTCAGATCATAATCTACGTCATTGTGCCGCCCGATTTTTGGGGGTTTTCGTTGGGAAATCATTTGTCAACAAATTGAGGTAAGTGGTTCTTCCTATATAGATATGTATACCTCTTCCAATCCACTCCATGGATAAAATATTGGTTTAATTCTTTTGTTTTATCTAGATCTAGATCTAGGTTTGATAGATATAGATTCGCATAAATCTTTGATCTAGTTATTGAGTCAAGATCTCCTTATACGTCGTTATTCCACTGAAATTTGGCATTTTCCATTGGTGAGTGTTCTTATTCATTATCATGAAGGTAAGTGGTCCAATATTTAATTCTCATTGTCATGATTTTTATTAAGTGTATGAAATTTTACAATTTCTATTATTCTTTATCAGTTTTATTTCTTAAATTTACTTAAGTAATGTGTCCAATTGATCAATTGGTTTATTGTTGAAATTAATGATTAATTGGGGATTAAATCACGTTCTTAAAGAGATGGATATTTTTTAATTAATTGGTGAATTAATTATGATATTTAGGGGCTATAAAATTACATAATTAATTGATGAACTAATTGCGAGATTTTATGATTGGTGATTTAGAAAATGGATAATTCTTTTTATTGGATTATTGGAGAAATTGTTGATTAATTGGGGATTTAATCATGGGATTAAAGGGATGGACATTTTGAGAATTAATTTGGGATTTGATTATGAAATTTTTTGGTTTTCCAATTAGATAAATAATTGATTATTTAATTGTGAGATTTTAGAATATGTGATTTAGATAATGGATAATTTATTTAAATTGATTACTTTTTAAATTGATGATTAATTAGAGATATAATCATGGGATTAAGGTGAGTTACATGTAAATAATTAAATGGTAAATTAATTCTAATAATAAGGTGTTGTTTAATTAGATAATTAATGGGAGGATTAATTATGATATTTCAGTATTGGTGATTTAGAAACTGGATAATCTATTTATTAGGTTACTGTGTAAATATATGACTAATTAGAGAGATGGTTATGAGAATAAGGGGCTACCCATTTAGATAGTTAATTGGGTAAAAAATTATGTGTATTAGGGGATTCCCATTTAGATAATTAATGGGAGGATTAGTTATGACATTAAAATATATTCCATTTAGATAATTTATCAGGGGATTAATTATGTGATATTGAGGTAATTGGTTTAAGATAATCAAATGATAAATTAATAATGTGATATCTACATATATGAGTTGATATAATTAAAGGTAGATTAATTTTAGATATCTAGTTATATGAGTTGATATTATTAATGATAGATTAATTATTTGATTTTCAAATATATGAGTTGAGATATTTAATTGTTAAATTAACTATGACATGTCATGATATATTAATTGAGATCATTAATTGTGTAATTAATTTTGAGATACTCATATTTTTCAGTAGAAAAATTAATTGTAGATTTAATTAAGGATAATGAGTTGTGGATATTGACCAACTAATAGATGAATTAATTAATTGAACTAAAATGATTAATTAATCATGGAATTAAATAAAGGTAATTTTATGATAAACTAATTATTTATTAGTAATGATATTGAGGTTATTAATTAATTATAGAATTAGTTAATGAGATTCATGGGGTTAATTAATTGACTAATTAATTATGGGAATAAATTTTATAATTTAATGGTTTAATTAAACAATGGGATTGATGGGAGTGATAAATTAATTTTTGAATTAATTAATTGTATTTAAATAAATAGTAAATTGGGGAATTAATTTAATGGATTTGCGTGATTAAATAATTATTAAATTAATTAATGTGTTTTATGTGATTATTTAACTGTAGAATTAATTAATATAATTTATGAGATAAGTTAATTGTTGAATTAACTAGAGTAATTGATCATATTAGTTAATTGTTGAATTAATTATAGTTATTGATTTGATTAGTTAGTTAATGAAACAGATAGATTTAGTGGTTTAATTAGTTAATTGTTAAATTAACTGGAATAATTGTTTTGTTTAGTTACTTTTTGAATTGAATAATTGTACTATAGATATTAATTAATTCTTTAATTAATTTATATATTTTGTGTGATTAATTAATTTTCAAATTTATTATTATTGTTGATGAGATTAGTCAATTGATGAATTCAATAGAGTTATTAATTTGTTTAGTTAATTGATGAATTAAAATGAGTTATTTATATGATTAGTTAATTTTTGAATTAATTAAAGTAATTGATATGATTATTTAATTGATTAATTAGCAATATAAATTGATGTGATTAATTAATTGTTCAATTAATTAGTGTTATTGATGTGATTAGTTCATTGTTGATTTAACTAGTAGAATTATTGTGTTTAACTAATTGTTGAATTAGTAATATCATTGGTGTGGATGACTAATTAATAATAATTTTTTTATGAATGGAAACACGGTCATTCAATTGTGTGAATTAATGAATTGTAACATGGTCATTTCTTTGTGTTAGATAAAAAAGGAAATATGGTCACTAAATGGTGAGAATTAATAAATACTAATCTAGTCATTAATTTGTGTGAAATAAAGAATGGAAACTTGGTTATTAAATTATGTGATTTAATAAATGGTAACATGGTAATTCATTTGTGAAATAAAAATGGTAACATGGACATTCAAAAATGTGGTATCCCTAGTTGTAGTTCAAATTCCGGCATGGGCTGAATAAGGTATTGAGGTTCCAGTTTCCATAGGACCCCAAAGGTTTATGTGGTTAAATATAGATAATTTAATAATATGGTAAACTATTTATTTATTCATTATACATATTATAACTATAATTACATACACTATCGTTGACTAAAATAGTTTTAGACACCATTGGGTGGCTTATTGATTTGTACACACACTATGCTTGGGTTGCCTCATTAGTACCCGAATGGACTTTATTATTGCAGGATCGGTCATGGGAAAAGTCCTTATGTTAGATGGTTAAGTTGGGGTGGACCATGGATAAGGGAAACAAACATGGTTTGTGACCTACTTGGGTGCCATATGTGTTTTTTCTTTTAATTACATATTGACACCAAGAACGTACATTGGCATAACATATTTATTATTCAGTTTAGACATTGTAATCCATTCTTTTCTTATCAAAAAATATTAGTATGGTTTATGATTTTTTACACTATTTTTTATTTATTTCCACTGGGGTATTACTCTAATAAATGAAAAAAAAATATAGGGTATCATCTTCCCATGAATGACTCCCCAGACCCTCACCACTAGTCGACAGCCTCTAGCATATTGGGATGTGCGCCTGTGGTCTTGTGACCAACAGGTTTGGGGAACTATTGAGTGGTACTTGGGCCATGACATTGCAATAACCTTTTAAATGTTTTACAAATTGCACTGGTAATAGCTTGATAAACTAAGAAAACAATAAATCTATGCAACATTTTTTTGGATATGACCATTTATCAACTCCTTTAGCCTTCGAGGGATTGGTAGTTATGCCATCTTTATTTATGATTTATACAAGGAATGAAATATGCCATAACAAAAAGTCTCATTTACTACATTTTTTATATAACTTATTTTCATTAATGTTTTGTAGAAAAATCCTTAAATATATTTCATAATCTTATAAAATTTATAATATACCATAATATCATCAAAAAACAAACGTATAAAAATATTCATGGAAAACTCTCTTCATAATATATTTGATTACTATAAGAGAATTCGGTAAAACAAAGGGAATAACAATAAAATCATAGTGTTTATTCCTAGTATGAAATTCTAACTAAGGGATGTCATCCTTCTGCAACATTATCTAATGGTACTCGAAATAGATATCAGCCTTAAAAAATAATTATCTCTCAAGAGATGATCAAACAACTGATCTACATGATGTTGGAAAAAAAATTTCTTAATAGTGATTTTATTTACTACTCTACAATTAATACACATACTCATGTAACCATGTTTTCTTACAGAAAAATAATATTGGAGCATCTCATGTTGTAGTTTTTGGAAGAATGAATACAATATTAATCAATTCATGCAAATGGATTTTCAATTCCAGAAGATCTACCGGCACAATTCAATAAGGTGGTTTTCACATTGGAATAGAATCAGGAACTATATTAATAGTAAACTCATCTTTATTATTGGGTATAACACTAGGTAAATCTTCCTAAAAAACATCTAGATATTATTTTTTTTATTGCTTCATCATTAATATAAACAATTCCCTTATTTTAAAAAATATGAGAAAGATAAATTTCATTTGCATTTATTTAAAATTTGATATATTTTTATATGTTTTCAAAGATATAAATTTATGCATATATACAAATGGAAACTCATTTCATAATGTATGTTATTTGGATAAATAATTTACCTTAAAATGTTAAAATAAATAAAATACATACATTGAATAACATTAAATTATAAAATGGTAAAAACATCACGTTTTTCAAGAAAAAACATTCCATAGACAATATTTAATGTTCTTTATAAATTATTATTTCCATAATATTATGCCCAGTTCTTTTAACCAAAGTTCCATACAACATTTTATAAGGTGGAACTTTTATTTTAAAATAAAACTATTAGTCGTGAAGGTATATGTAGACCCAAAATTAATAAAATAATTTGAATAATTTGAATAAACAAGTAATCTACATTTTCGCACTTTATTTTATTTCCAAAAATCTATCAACATATCTAAAAAGGATTTCACCAAAAACATCTTACTATAATCTTGTTTCATCCCATCATTCTTTCTATTCTTCAAACATACATCTACATAATGACTCAACTCATTACATTTAAAAAAATCACTACCTTCTTATAATAATTATTCTTACCACTAACAATATATTTTTCTTTTATAAATATGAAAAATATGCCTAAAATTATCACATAAACATAATATCCTATATTAAAAAAAAGTTCCCTTGAGTGCTTTTTACAACACCTATCATAAACTCAAAACATAATTTTTATACCTTTATATTTTTTCAATTGATTGCTCCCATTTTCTTACCACCACGATCTATTTTTCCATTTTCTTTTATGGAAAACATGTAAATTGTAAAACATCATTCCCACCTACTTAGAAATTTGAACATGTTTTTTAAAAATCCTTAATTCATAAGAGGCTAATATTATTCAGTATCTTGGATTTAATCCTGTGTAAAACCAATTATTTTTATACACAGACCATGAATAGAATATGGTGTTTACCAAGAAAATGTGGTGAAGTTTTATTCATAATAGGCCACTGAATCCTCTCCCTTTTGATTAAATTCCAAAAATTCAATTTCTATCCAAAGTTAGTCAATCATAGAAAAATACTTCTCAAGGCTAAGATTCTTAAATTTATCACATTCTATGGAATCATTATCTTCTCTTTCTCCGGTATTCTTAACTATTTAACCCCATTTATTTGCTTCAAGATCAAATAGTTAAATATAAATAGTTACCTTTTGATGATTTGAACAACCCATAAATTAAAATATCTTTTCCATTGAATTAATTAATCCCCTAAATATCACTGATTTAGATGATCCACTGAGTGTTGGAGGGTGTTTTCCAATATAATACTCCATTATCTTCTTGTTTTTATACACTAGATCTGGTTTCCCTATAGAAATCATACCAAATAACTTTATATCATACATCATCTAGGACAATATAGTGAAATAATACCTAGTTCCAATTCCATCTAGTCTACGTTGCTAATTTAGATTTATATTTTTCTCTTGGTGCATTCCTACTTCAACTTCCTTATTTCTTTTATAGAAGGCCATTTTAAACAAAAATAATTTTAAAGAATAAATATTGTAATATTAAATTACTATATCATGATAAACATAAATTAGAATCACCAAATTGTATTTATACGCATTATTATAACCCCTAATATTATCTAAACATTTCCTCTAATTCCAACTACAATTACCCAGCCTTAAAAATTTAATAAAATTGGTTATTTATATAAGAATTTATTTTTCATATATTCCATTGGATACATTCAGTTCAATGTTCTTGGGAAAAAGTTCATCAACCATAAATAAGTAAATATTATATATAAAATTTTACACTTTCACTCAATATCCATTTTTTCAACAACACAAAAAATTTTAGATATAACTTTTTTTAATGAAATATCCTTAAAATTTATATATTGACCTCATCCTTGTCCATAACCATTCTTAAAACCCTATGGAAAAAAATTTTAATGCATGTGATGAGAATAAAAAGGAACAGTTTGGGACCTATAAAAAAAGAAATAAATCTGATTTCCCATGAATACTAAAAAAAAAATCCTTTTTTGAAATTTAAATTGATCTCAAGATACCCATTTTCTTATATAAGGAATTAACCTCTCTGACAAATTATTTTCATAAAAACAATTTTATGAAATATTAATGTTAAAATAAAACTCATAAAGGTTTATTTTCAATCATGAAAAACCTATAATTTTTTTTATAAATTAATTAATTTCACGCATAAAAAGTGTCATGTCATTTCATTTAAATTAATCTCATTATAATAACTTATTAAATCACATGATTTTCATAAAACCCCATTGTAATTAGATATTAATAATGTATGTAACTAAGTATATATTTATATATAACTATTTCAATCACTATTTCAATTATAATAACATTAATCAATAGATTATAATAATATTTCGGAAGAAACTTATTACCAGTTAACTCCATATTGTTACACATTACATTATATATCTACATCAGGGTCACTCATTATTCATTTATAACAAAACCATCCATCCTTGCATTATAACAGAACCAAATTTCATCACAAATAATGTTCAATAACTATAAAATAATCATAAAACATTATATATTTCATTTTTCTTCACTACTCTAATAAAAATATTCTTTACACCAATAAGAAAGCATTTCTTTATTTTGTAATATTAATTACATTTAATATCATTTATTAAAATACCCAAAATAAAGGGAAATAGATTTTTTATTTTAAGAAAACATGAAAAATTATAAATTAATCCAAACATAAAATAGTAAGTGTGGTAGTGGGAAAAAACATTGAAACTATATATATTTAAATTGAACATTATTTATTCCTTTTTGTAAAAACATTCTTTACAAAATATATAAAAAATTACTTTTAAAACCTTTGAAAGAAAGTAAAAACGTGAATTTTTTATAATTCAATTATGTACCTATTAATTAATCCATAAAAAACATTAAAATTATTGAGTTGGAGTAAAAATATTTACAATATAAATCTTGAAAACATTTAAAATGATGGTTTTATGGTTATGTTACCCTTACCTTGAGTTGGGCTCATCACATATATTATTTATCTTCCAGAATAATAAAATTATATTAAATATTTATATAAATAAGAACATTTTTCAATTTTATTATTTATTACCATGTTATATAAAATTACATAACCAATAATCTCATGTCAGATTATTTGATGATATTCAACTCATATGTTCAAAATGATATTAATGTGTTAAATATGGTCAAAGAAGTCATTATTCCATCATCTATAGAGTAATAATAATGAAATTATTATCATTTTTATAGATGAATTAAAATTTTAAAACTAGTAATGAAATACGGTTATGAAAATTTAATTACATTAAAATCATGGAAGCACTATGCCACACATAAACATGAGTAACATTTCCATTTTTCAATGATAACGATTATAAAAAAGCTGGGTATTATTATTTCTCTCAAAAATTATGTTTTTATCAAAAATATAATATTATTTTTTTAAATGTAATTTTATATAGGATCAATGTGATTCTCCAATGAAAAATGAATCGCATCACGTTAGGGATGTTGTATTCATAATGTATACATGAACGAGATTGTCATTTTTCAATTGATAGGTAGTTCAAAAATATATTATATCGTATCTTTACATAATTTGGATCAATTCATCAATATCATATATATATATATATATATAATTTTTCATTATAAATAGTCATGATAGGCATCAACAGGGGAAAATTAAATCGGTCTATGAGACGGTAGTGCCTTGTATACACAAATGATTGTTTCATTTCCAATTTTATGGTAGATAGAGATGGATATAGGTTATTATATTTACATAATAATAAATAAGTGTATTAAATATACTTATTTTAATATATTATAATTTTTAAATAATATTTAGTGGATTTATTAGAGGAAATAAAACTAAAACATTTAGTGAAAAGTTATACCTCTTCTAAAGACAACAACCTTATCTTTACACATAAATCCCTCTAAGGTTGGTATTTTGATCAAAGAAAACCATACTGAACATGAAGAGTTATTTGGGAATGTATTAACAGAACTAAAGGTCTAAAAAGGTGTGAGTAAGATATGAGAGGAGTTTCCCTTTTATTAGCGAGGGGAGGGGCATTCTTTAAGTTCTATTTTTATGGTTTTTCCATGGGAATACGTTCTTTCACCATTATGAAATTAATTTAAATGAATATTAATTTATATGATTCAAATTTTATTACAAAAAAAAACGTAAATAATAATAATATTTAAAATGAAAAGTTTTATATCCTATTATTTTACAAATTTATTTACATAATGATCATATAAATGTATTTTTCATCTATGTCAACATATATAATTATTCTTATAATACATTGGTGATATTTTCACATACCACCAACCATCATATTTATATAGATGGATTATTAAATTTTATATTGATGTTTTCACTAAAATTATCTATTTTATATGTGTTAATTCAGTGATGTTGGAAATGTGAATGGACTCATGTTCTCATAACACAAATATGAGTAACTTATTATTATATGTCTGGTTGGGTATATCATAACCACAAAATTCATCGTTAATTATTATATGTAACATGATCTATAGTTTTAATGGGTATTAAACCAACAAAAAAGGGGTGCATAGTTAGTATTCCAAGCCAAAGAGAATGCATAGGTAGTACCCCTAGACCAGAAGGGTAAACATGTAGTAGCCCATGCCCAAGATGGTACATAAGTTTTCATCTCATGACCAAGAGGGTACATGAGTAATTAGCCTAAGACCAAGATTTCATTATCATTAGTTACTAATTCATTTTACACTATTTTATGATTTCATATTATTTTGTTATGCTATATTTTTATGTTATATTCCTATGTTATGATATCATGTCTTATGTTTGTTGTCTCATGTTTCTACACTCATATGATGTGGTATATGTTCAGTAATTTGAGATTGTGGCACATTCTAGTATATATTATGGAAAAATATTTTTATTTTATGTTTTTTTAAATATGTTATTAATCACAATATCATGATTTCCCATAATTCAATGATCTAAGTCGTGATTAATTTTTTTAGAGTTTCCCATATTGATCTTTTGTGATCACACCTTTCATATGTTTCCATTCTCCAGTGTATGAATATGATTATAACTTTTGATAATTCTATAAGGGGTTATATTATAATATCATTTTATATAAATCTTCACATGCATCTTAAAATTAGTGCCTTGTTTAGAAAATCCTCAAATACACTATGACTTCCATACATGGGATTTTGTGATTGTTAGTGATATATAAAGATTAAATTATATGAAGGATTTAAAATAAAGATATCATTATCTCTATTTGTATCAAATTCATTTGTTAAATAATGTTTTTAGCACTAGATCTCGAGGGTGTGGGTTTGTGTCACCTCATTTGGTATTGCAGTAAGGTTTTGTTATTTTTTAATTTATTTATTTATTCTAGGGGAATGCAATGAGAGAACATTAGTGAACACCCTATGGATGCGTATAAGTGTTGGATAACTTTCAATTCTTGGTAAATTAGAGAATGTGTGGTTTATTATAAATTATATTCCTTTGTAGATACTAGAATGCTGATCCGACTATGGTTGTGATTCACATAAGGGTAGTGAGATTGAAAAATGCCAATTGAATATCAATATGATCGTCACTCAGTGCATGAGTGGGCATAAGGATTTACACCTAACTAGACATTCTTATGGGACAAGATATTGTAATTTATATTCCCATTATAATAATTTATGTGGGATTTGAATTTATTTTGATTATATAAAAATAGTAAAATTATTATGGATAACCCAGATTGAATCATCAATACTGCTAAGTTAGATTATACATATCACTTATGATCACTACTGGAAATCTGACCTTTCCAACACTTCTATACCAATAGTTTGTAAAAACTGTTGGTATAGACCCCCTTTCCCAACTGTTTGGCTAAACCGTTGGGAAATCCCACTTTGAGGTAACTTTTCCCAATGGTTTGGTCAAACCGTTGGGAAAGGGTATGGTTTTCCCAACAGTTTGGCCAAACCATTGGGAAAAGTTCACTTTGTGACCACTTTTCCCAACAGTTTGGCCAAACCGTTGGGAAAGGGTATGGATTTCCTAATGGTTTGGCCAAACCATTGAGAAAAGTCTACTTTGAGGCCACTTTTCCCAATGGTTTTGCGAAACCGTTGGGAAAGGGTGGGAACCTATCCCAACGGTTCTCCAAACCATTGGGATCGGCCTTTCCCAACAGTTTTGAGAACTGTTGGGATAGTTGACCTTATTTTTTATGAGTACATTTGTCGAATATCATCAAATAAATCAATATATAAATTAAATATATATATATATATATATATATATATATATCCAAATATATTTACAAAGGATACTCTAGGATAGTGGTAAAGTCATTGATTTATTACGTGGAGGTTGTGGGTTCAAACCTCCACTGGAAATCTTTTTTATATATATACCTATCCCAACGGTTTCCTCAAACCGTTGGGAAGGGCCAATCCCAACGATTTTCCAAACTATTGGGATATGGATTCATATGGTTGGTTTTCCCAACGGTTCTATCAAAACCGTTGGGAAAAACTTTTCCAAATGGATTAATTACCAAAGATTTGCAGAACCATTGGTATAAGATATACCAACGGTTCTATAGGCTTTCCCAACAGTTCAGAACCATTGGGAAGTTTTTCATTTCTAGTAGTGGATTTATTCCTTCTAAGATTGTAGTTTCCATTTCCTATTTGTTAATTTTATTATTCTTATAGATCAACTTCCCTTTATGTAATGTAATGAATAAATCAATGAAAAAATAAGTTATTAATGGGATAAATGAAAAATATAGTGATTCTCAAAATTAGAAACCAAATGGGATAGAATCTAGTGTTAAAAACAATGGTGAAATTATTACATAGATATCATCATTTATGAATATCAAGTGAATCCATAAAACACTCTAATACTCACCAATGAATAAAATGAAAAAATTGAAATGGATGTTATGGGATAAATACCAAATAGGATTGGTTATTAAACTATTTAGGTGTAAATAATGTGGGAATGATCACCTAATGGAATGTCTCAAAGGAATAATATAATGTTTCAAGTGTTTAAGAATTGACATCCGATCACTTGACTGTCAAGTTGGGGTGAATAATTCAATTTATGTGATGAATATGAATATAGTCTAATGGTTAAAATTAAATAAATTTTATCATTATGAAAATTGATACCATAATCTATGGTCCAATAAAGATTATAAACCACAACAGCCACTCAAACCAAGAGAATAAGTGAAATTATGTGTAAAAATTATTATTTAACTCGATAGTGATAATTATGTGTTTCATGATACACTAATCCCATACCCCATATTTCTAAATCCCTTATTGGATTATAGTCAAGACACACATGTATATCTAGAATAGTTCCAAAGATAATCAAATCCCCACACCAGTGATTTTAAATTGGATTATCAAAGAAATCTTCTTATTTTATAATTATTAAATTCTAATTTTAAATTTATGTGAATATTCCTTGTGATAATATTATTATCTATAAATTATATATATTTAGAATAATTTTTTAAAATGGATTAGTTCTCTCAAATTATATGAAATGTTTTTTTTAGAATAGAGAAATAACATTACATAAAAACATGTCGTATTTTATCAATGCAATTGTGATTATAAACACCATTTAGAATGAAATTAAATAATTTGGGAATTGATAGTGAATAATTATATACTATTTTCACATGTTTTTTGAAAAAAAAATCAATATTAGGGTTAATCCATCTTTGATGGAAGATATATGTTTCCATAATTATATGTTATATCCTGATTCATTTCTATCTCTAAAATAAACATAGCTATTTTCACTAGTAAGAAAACTAAAATTATAAGGATGAATTTTATTTAAATGGGATAATTTATTTGAACACAGTTATATATTTTTTTAAAAAAAAAATTTAATTTCTTCAATATGTTGCATTACAAACAAAATTTAGTTAAAAAGAACCATGTTAGACTATTAAAATATTATTATATAATGTGAGTTAAAACCTAGCCATTAAATTAAAATTAATAAATATGATAAAAAATTATTAAAATGATATGGTTAACACATGTATAAAATAAATTTATTGGTTATCACTTGATTCAAAATGAAAATGAAAAATCATTTGAAAGATTAATAAATGTTTTTCTAAAAAAATTTATTTTGTACCAATGTGTTTTTATATTAATAAATTAAATTGTTCTATTTAATTTAACTATTTTAATTAATTTTATCTATTTTATATTCAATAAAATTCTTTCTAATTCAACTTATATTTTTTCAATTCATGGGATAAGATGAATTCTAGTTATAGTCTTAAAAACTGTATTTTATCTAATAATTCATTTCATCACTTTTTTTGAACTTATTTTGAAAACATATTTTACCAATAGGTGATATTATTTTATTTAAATGGACTTTTTTTCTAAAATAATAATTCCAAAATTTTGTTATGTTTTTTTTATAATTTTCTAAGAAGATTAACGTTTTGAAGGATATTGAAATATACTGATTTTCATTACAAATCTAATTTTGATTAATGTATTTCAAAATATCCATTCTATTATAAATTTTATTAAAATTAAAATTAGTTTATTTATGTTATTATTAATCTAATTTATATCATTATAATAAACTCATGTTGAATTTTGATAAAAAAACATTTTTTACTTAAGACACTTTTATCTTTCAAAACCAATTTTTCATTACAATTTTGAGTTTAATTTGAAATCAAATTATACCATTTATATGAATTGAATTTGGATTAATTTATTTTATATTTTTAATAATCAAAATTAATATTAAATAATAAGTCAAACTTCTTTTTTTGTCACAATTTCTAGTAAAAATAGTAAAAATAGTAAAAATAAATCATTATGGATAAGGATAAAAATAGGTTTTCCAAGAGTTAAATAAAAATATAAGTGTTTAAATGACATAAAAACATATATAAAGTATATTTTATAACAATATTAAGAATTTAACGCATATAATACTTGATAATGGCCCATATTGGATCATTTTTTATGAGAAAATATTTGATTATAACTTTTTATTTTATAAAATTCTCAGTGTGTCCTCTCCCACACTAATAAAAGGTAACCCCCATCCCCTTATCTCCTATTCACACCATCAAACCCATTTTTAACATAAGTGTCCCAAATACCTTATTTAATTCCCTCTCCACATCATATAGTCCATTTTGTTTTATGATAAAACCCATATAGGAATGCTTTTGATGTAACCCTTATTAGGTTGTCTAAATAAATTGTATCATTTATAACCCAATTTTTTTTATTTATTCTTCCACCAACATAAAATATTATTAAATTATTTTGATATAATAGTAACAGTATATAACATATTATTTTATTTTATTTTGTTAATTTCATAACCTAGACCAATATCTTCTTCCATCAAATGTGAAACAACACTGTCATTAGTGTGTGTGGCAGACTACTACCTCACGAACTGATGTAATTAATTTTTCATCATCATCTCTCACAAATTGTTATAATCACTGATCTAAAGTATATATATTATATTTGTAACATAATTATACAGGTAAAAATATTATATAACATATAACTTCTTACATTCAATTTTTTGGGGATATGATAACACAGATCTTGTGTATGAAAGACTGCCACCTCACGATGTGATATGATTCATTTTGCATTGACATGTTAGATGGAAGGTAATAAGGATAAATATTATTAATATATTCTGTATAAAAATAAAAATTATTATATTAATGACATATTTATCATTTTTAAAATATAGTATATCATTTCATTACCATGAGACCTGATAATGTCGTTCATGCATATATGTGGACTACTACCTCAACGAAGAAATGTGATTCTTTTCTCATCACCATGTCACATGGGTGATATAAAAAATTATATTTAAATAAATTATTTGGTATTTATTACATTATGATAATTTTTTATATAAAAAATAATTCTTACCTTCCCATAATGATTGTTGAAGAATAAATTCACTACTCCTGCGTACTTATGGCTTACTATCTCCATGACTTCAATGTCGATCATTTTTTAAAACCATCATTCAATATTGGTTTTAAAATTATAAATGATGAATAAAAATAATAAAAATTTCATGATTACTAATCATGATATTATGGGGTAATGAACTCTTTAACCATTGTTAGCCTACCCATATCATTTTTGACACATATACTAAATACCGTTAAAACTTCAGAAGTGAACATAAGTGATTAACTAACTCTGTATAAAATAGTAAGAGATAAGATAAAAGGATTAATAAACTAGATAATATTTTCTTAAGAAATTAAATAATTTACAAAATTTTATGGTTTTTGAAGATAACAAAATTGTGTAACGAGTCCGAATAAATGTAAGGTATCCTTTCACTTAAAACCTAATTTTAAAAATTTTTAAAGATTAAATTTATCAATATTTTTCATCTATATTACTCAAAATTTTTAAACAAAATTATTTAATATATTTAAATGGATGATAAAAGGTTATTTTTTTACAGTATTTTACTTTATTTAAAATTTTATTTTAAAAAATAAGAAATCATTTATGGTTTTAAAAACGAGACACATTACATTAAAAAAAATTAAATGTTTTAAATAATAATTTTTAAAATATTTTTCATCCATATCGATATTATTGAAATTATTTTATGGGTTTAAAAATATGGATTTTAGATAATTATAAGTGAAATTTTATGTATCTTTAGAATTTCTTTCAAAAAACCTCAAGAGAAAACTTTATACATGTTTCGTATGAAATTTTTTTACGAAAATATAAGAAGAATGTTCTATTTTATGGTATATTATGAAAAAAAATCTACCATCATAACAATTATATTATTTTTGTATTCCTTTAGAAGATTTTACAATTTTATTTAATGAAAATATCGATTTCTTTTTTTTGGGTATTTTGGTATAGATAATTCTTTTCTAAAAAATAACATGGAATTTTAATATCTGGAATAGTTTTTCATACTCGTTTTGATGAGTTTTTCAAACGTTTTATAATGAAAAGGTGAAAGTGTAAAATTATTTATTAATGATATGGTAAATCTAAATTTTTTATCATAAATTTTGATCTAGATTCATATTATATGATGGGTTTATCAACAATATATATGATGATATAATGAGTTGGACCATATTATAGCTCAATATATGATGGGTTGATCCCCATTAAAACTAATGATATGATTGGTGAGCCCCATTACATCAATCCAAAGCATTTTTTAATGATTAAGTCATTAAGAGAATTATATTGGAAGTCTATTTTATAATTATTCTAATTGTATGAGTTATTATAGGGGTTATGTAAGGGTTTTATGATCATAATGTCCCATAGTACTAACATGACTTTTATATGAATGCTAATGAGTTTTCATGCAAATTGATTCATTTAAAAATATAATATAATGTTTGTCTTCAATGTAAAATATGATTGTCTTTTCAGATAAAATGTTACAACTGATATTTTTGGTATCACACCATGTTTTAAATTATTTTTCGAATATTAAGTTTGTGTAATTTCCCAGACCTCTCTGGTCCATTCCTTTGTTGAATTATGGTTTTGGAGGTGTTCTGGGAGGTTAGGGTGTCTTTAACCCAACATTTTTTCATTTTTCCAGTTCTGTGAACAATGTTTCTGGTTTTATGATTTGTTTCATCGTTAGGTGTAAATTTACGGTGGGTGTACAGTGTTTCACAGATCGGTTTCATAGATCGGTAGGTGTATAGTAACGGTAGGTGTACAGTAACGATATGTGTACTGTGTTTCACAAATCGGTTTTACAGATCGGTTGGTGTATAGTAATGGTAGGTGTATAGTGGAAGTAGGTGTATAATGTTTCATTGATCGGTTTCACAGATCGGTTTCACAGATCAGTAGGTGTACAGTAACGGTAGGTGTACAGTAATGGTAGGTGTATAGTGTTTCACAAATCGGTTTCACAGATCAGTTTCATAGATCGGTTTCGCAGATTGGTTTCACAGATCTGTTTCACAGATCAGTAGGTGTACAGTAATGGTAGGTGTAAAGTGTTTTATAGATCAGTTTCACAGATTGGTAGGTGTACAGTAACGGTAGGTGTATAGTGTTTCACAGATCGGTTTTATAGATTTTTAGGTGTACAGTAATAGTTGGTGTACTATGTTTCACAGATCAGTTTCACAGATCCTTAGGTGTATAGTAACGGTAGGTGTATAGTAACAGTAGGTGAACAGTGTTTCCAGCTTCCTACAGTTTTTCCCCTTTTGACGTTTCCTTTTATGTAAAATACATTTAAAGCCTTATTTTAAGGACTCTTAAGGCCAATTAAAAGGCTATAACTACTAACTTAATTATTCATATTGCTCTGGATGTTTTTTTTACTTGGTCAAACCGCGTGGGTTAATGAGATCCGCTTTCAATGTGGAATTTAGCGTATCTTAAACTGTCACCCCATTAAATCTTTAAAAAAGATGAGATATCATTCTCCCTTGTTCTTCCTCTTTGTTATCGGCTATGATACGCTAGAACCTTTCAATCCTTCTCGTAAGAGTTGCATAATCAAACTTTACTCCTAGTATTGGTTCTGCTCTGTTTTGATGCAACCAAGATGTATCGATCAATCTTCAATATAAGGTAAGTTGTATCATCGTTCTTTTGGGGTTTATCTTCTCATGTTCTCATTTCCATATTATAGCATGTAATCTCTATGCTTATAATGGGCATTTCTTTGGGTTTGGTTGGTGATGTCGTACTTTGGCATCCGTGGGTGGATGTAGTTGTCGTGAGAGGAGGATTGTGACCCGTTGTTTGGATAAAGAACGTCAATAATTGTTAAGGTAGGGGACTCGTTTCTTCTCATTTCTTTTACGTGCGACTGTATCATTAGCATGCTTCATCCTAGTGGATCACAATAGAATTTACATAATAAATATTTGAACTGGATAAATAAATTGATATCTATCATATGTTATTTCCTCTTCTTTTGATAGATAGTGTGATATCTATGCTTTCTTGTTTAGTTGTTTGTTCCTAATAGAAATTGGTAAAAAAGGTAATCCGGGATTAATTGATATGTGTTGGATAAAGATAAAGAGGCATGAAAATGAATCTGATTCTTATTGTAATTTGATGTTAATCAAATTAATACAGTAAGCATGTTTATTTATTTTTGATAACTTACTGATTAGGCTACCCGAATTTTGGAACCTATGTTTAATAAATCTGTTAATTCAAAATGGATTAAGAAACTGGTTGTTTGATAATTTCTATAAGGGTTCTGAGATACCCTTTTGATGGTTAAAGGTTCAAAAGCTCATTGATGTGTTGTTTTTTCCTGCTACTTGTGCTGTAATGTGAGCCTGGATGGCTGTTGTGATATGTGGAGGCCTTGATACTTTTGTTTGTGCCAGCAAATGACGGCTAGAGTGGAGATATGCATCGGTTTATGCATGTGGGTGTCGGGGAGAACACCAGGGATGGCTGAATGGAATGGATGTGATTGTTGGATGCTTGGTGATTTTAATTGGTTGCTTATCTCCTTTACTTTTTCCCACTGCTCAAGGTAGCTGGTCTTGCTTACTGTCCTTCCGAAAAAAGGTGAAGATTCACGGGGTATGCCACATGATTTCCATGTTTAGCTTCTCCAGGGAGGATGGGTCTATGCTCTTTCTATAGACGACAATGATTCAAAGGGTAGTACATCTACTCACCGTGTTGAGCCCCTTGTTTTAGTAGAATAGTATTCTTTTCTATAATTCCTGGGAATATGGGAAAGTATTTTTGTAAAGAAGGTTTTAATAAATGGTGTTAACATAAGGGGATGGTGTTGCTAGAACATAATGATGAGGTTATAATTTTGAAAGAACAACTGACTTTGGGTGTCATGCTAATGGAACTTAATGTGGATTTGTTCATGCTTAATGTTTACAGAATTAATTAACGTAGTCTGGAACTGTTAAGAAGGGAATGAAGTAATCTAATAAATCTCTTTAAATGGTTGTGTTCTTATAGAATACCTAGTCTTAGAAGTAGCCGCCCAGAGTATGAGAGATGTTAGCTGAAGTTGTGTCTAAGAATAGGTAATGCCCATAGTGTTTTTGTGAGATATAATATATCTTGTACTTTTTGTGTTTCTATATCATACTTCACCTTGTCAGTAAGGGAAACTGACACCCCGGGGATTCTGATCCCTGGGGGGTGTTTTCCCCAACATTCTGGTGGGAGGATGAATTGATGACTACCCCCTTTGGCCCCACTCTCTTCTCTTGGTAGATACTAGTGATAGTAGGCACAGCAATTAGTTTTCCCCATATATGTGTGTAGAGGTCTATAATAGCTTGTTTTTATTCACACACATATACTCTGGATATAGTATCCTATGGACTACTATAGGTGTAACGTGTATAGGCTGTGATGGCTTCAGGATCCCTACTCGGTGTATGGGCTCTAATGGCTTGAGGTATAATACCCAACTTATGATACATGTTATACAGGCTGTGGTGGATCCCGGAACATACCTTGTTACTTTTGGTTGGTAGGATGGTGTGATTATTCGCCCAGGTGTCTACAGGAAAGCCTTTGTGGAGAATGAGGTGCAGATTGTGGTGCTACGCCCAAGTGTCTGTGGGCAAGCCTTTTGGAGAGAGATGCTTACGACGTGCGATGTTGCGGAAAAGCGGAAAACCAATTGAGAAGTAGTAGTGGGGAACCCTTGATATTCTTTATTATATTCTATACTCTTGTATACATTACTTGGTGAGAGTATCCTTGGTGAGGTTGGGAAGATAGTATACATGTTTAGGTGACAAGTTAGTTTCACTTGTTGTTCACTGTGCTTTAGCATGCTTTCTTTGCTTTTGCACAAGAGGCTTTGGGGAGGATCCTACTGAGTATACTATTATACACACCCTATGTATATATAAATTGTTTTTTTAGGTCACTTGAAGCAGGTTGTAGATCAAGCTGGTTTCTACTAGCTTGGCGTTGCAGGAGCTATTCGGGTTTGTGGTTGTTGATGTTTTTATTTTCTTTTGGGTACTTGCTGTTTTTCCCTCCTAGTTGTATAACTTTTGCAAGACATTTCATATATGCACTTGGGTTTCTTTTATATTCCAGTTATGAGTTGGAGTTGTTTGGTGTCTATCTTATCTATATCTTCCACATATGTTATCATAGAGGGTAATGCCTCTAATTTGTGTTTTTACTATACCCTCAGTGCTAGTCGCCAACCCGGAGCCTACTGGAGGCGGGACTCGAGGGTCATTATCTCCCTTCTCACATTGTCAGCCCAGGAGGGGTACACTTTGTGGGGAGGGGGTCATGACAGAGTGGTATCAGAGGTCTGGTTGATGGATAGGATGGAGTTTGGAGTTTGGCACATGTGAGGTTTCATGGGTTGGTAAGGAAATAGTGTCATTCATGTTTATCAAATGAGGTAAACAATAGATACCGGTTAAGATATAGGCGTTTACGGCCCCCTATGATCTGATGTACGGACCATTAAGTTTACAATGGCTACTAAACAAGGTGATAGAATATATAGGGTAGAGACCTAGGAAAGGATCATGAGTCATTTTTCTTTGTGCCTATATTTGAATGGGTAGACCTTTGGATAGGTTAACCCAAAATGAACAAAAGAAAACAATTAATTAATTAATGTCGAGTTTTCTCTATTCTAGGTTTATGAGCTCTATGTTTTTGTTATTTTGCTGGTATGGCTCTAGGTCGACGTCCTCATCAGGCTCACATAGAAGATGCCCAGAAGGATGTGCCAATAGATCACCGCCGGGTAGAGGTTGACAACGATGACACCTGGAGGAAGACACTCTGAGAGTTTCGGCACTAGAGTCTACAGATGTATGAGGTCTCTGTTTCAGATGAAGTCATAGAAGACAGGTTGAAGGAGTTCCGAGAGAGGTTTAGAGTCGAGTTTCTTTCATCTACTGCGAAGGTATCTAGTTTCTAGGAGCTTCTTACCCTTCGACAGGGGGGCTCCAATTTTCGAGAGTTTGGAATCCATTTCAGGAACCTTTTACGATATGCTTCGGACCTATTACCAGATAAGGAGGCCAGGGTGAGGCACTTTGAAGAGGCTTTGCATCCAGAGATCCAGTTTCAGGTCACCCAATTTATTCTGAAAACATATCTTGGTGTACTGGTGAGGGAATAGGTTGTCGGGAGAACTTTGGAATGAACCGGATCATGACGATAGGGGAATTGGCATGATTCCTCATGAAGCAGAGTTGTGGTCTGGGGTTCCTGATTTTCTGGGCATAAGAGTTTCCGTTCAGCCGGGGGTAGGTCCCAGCCCTTCACGTCTCGTTTCCCCGAAGGCAGCAACTCTCAGGCCTATGCCAAGGGATCAGGCACTTGTTTTTCTTGTGGTGTTCGTGGTCATCAACATCAAGAGTGCCAGACATTTCAGAGCGGCCATCGTACGCCAAGCACTATGCTCCCGGTTCCTCCATTGAGGAAGTTTCTGCCGAGGCAGCTGCATCCAGTTGCACCAGTTTTAGATCAGCATATGGTAGATGGGGTAGGAAGAGGACAGACCCATGACGCTCCCCGTCTTGAGAGAGAAGATCGCGGCCGTGGAGGTGGTCTTCATCATGGTCAGAGAGGACGTGGAGGAGGTTGTGGTCACCTTCATGCTGTAGCGTTTCCAGCTTCAGGCGAGCCAGATGTCGTTCGAGGAACCCTTTTCTTTTTTTCCACTTTGGTGTATGCCTTTTTTGATTCAGGAGTGAAACACTCCATCATATCACATACCCTTGTCCTTACTTTGGGACTTGAGGTAGAGAGGCTTCAAGTTCCCTTGTCTTTGACTACGCCAGTTGGAGGTCGAGATGACTTGTTTGAAGTATGTAGAGATTGTGAGCTAGTGTTGGGGAAACACCTCTCTTGGGGAGATTTCCTATATATATGAATACAACTATATTATGTCATCCTTAGCATGGATTGGTTGTATTTGGTTCAGGCTATTGTGGATTACTTCAGGAAAAAGGTCGTCTTCATTGGTGCGGATGGAGAGCAAGTGGTGTTTGTTGGTGAGAAAGATCCTCGGATGGGTCACAAGCGCGTTCCATCCTTATCATCCATGATGATTGAGATGATGTTGAGTTCTTAAGAGTTTCAGCAGTTGGAGTTTCCTAGGGTTATAGAGGAGTACCCTGATATCTTTCCCGAAGAATTTGTAGCATTACCCCCTCGACGAGAGATCAAGTTTGGGATCAAGCTACAGCTAGAAGCGTCTCCTATCACCATGTCTCCATATATGATGGCCCCTTCTGAGTTACTAGAGATACGTATACATCTTTATGTTCTCTTACAGTGTGGTTTTGTTCGGCCAAGTGTGTCACCATGGGGTGCACCAGTTTTGTTTGTGAAGAAGGCCGACGACAGTTTGTGGTTCTGTGTTGATTATAGTCTCTTAAATAAAGTGACAATAAAGAATTGCTATCCACTTTCACGAATTTAGGATTTATTCGATCAACTGAAGGGTGCAAGTTGGTCCTCAAAGATCGACTTCTGGTCAGGATATCATCAAATGTGTGTGAAGGATGAGGATATCCCAAATACTTCTTTCCGTTGTCATCATGGGCATTTTGAGTTAATTGTAATGATGTTCATAGTGACGAATAATCCAGCTGTGTTCATGGGATTTATGAATGATGTGCTCTGTGAGTTCCTGGACAAGTTTTTGGTTGTTTTCATCGATGGAATCCTTGTGTAATCCATATTTGAAGAGGAAAATGAAGAGCATCTACATGCTGTTTTGGGAGTTCTTGGTAAACATCAGTTGTTTGGGAATTTGTCGAAGTGTGAGTTTTGGGCTTGAGAAGTCCGTTTCATGGGCCCTATTGTGTCCCTACAGGGAGTAGCTATGGATCCATTGATGATAGAAGAATTCGTGTCTTGGGAAGACCCCAATACAGTGTCATAGGTTTGAAGTTTCCTTGGTCTCGTAGGCTACTGAAGGAGGTTCGTAGCCAATTTCTTCCGAGTTGCAACTCCTCTGATAGCTTTGACCAGGAAGGATCGAGATTTTATATGGAATGATCAGTGTTAGGCATCTTTCGAGTATCTAAAGGAGAAGTTAGTAAGTTCTCCGGTTCTTTGTCTTCCGGCTGAGGGAGTACAGTTTGATGTTTTCTGCGACACTTCGCATATGGGGTTAGGATGTGTCCTCATACAGCAGAGGTCATTTGTTTCTTATGGGTCACAGCAGTTACGTCCCCATGAATGTAACTATTCCACTCATGATCTTGAGTTGGCATCCATGGTGTTTTCTCTGAAGTTGTGAAGACATTACCTCATTGGTGAGCGCTTTGTGGTTTTTGCCGATCATAAGAGTTTGAGGTATGTTTTCTCCCAGTGTGACTTGAACTTGCGACAACATTAGTGGATGGAGTTCTTGCAGGAATACAACTTCAAAATATCATATACACCAGGAAAAGGGAATGTTGTAGCTGATTCACTGATCCGAAAGTCATGTGGTGATGTTGTGCGTGAATCCGGTGATTCCTGGAGAGTAATGGAAGAACTGTTCACATTGCATCATGATATGGGAGATGTTTGTGGTAGAGGTTGTCTTTTTTAGATGACGGTACAGTCATCCCTGATGTAGAAGGTGGAAGAGTCCCAGTTGGGGGATCTAGAGGTGGAGGTCCGCAGAGACCGAGTTTTGTTTGGTGAGTCCCCTGATGGTGGGGCATATGATGAACAACACCAAGTGTTGTATCATGGAAGGATTTTTGTTCCCTTGAAGATGCATGAGATGGTCCTCATAGAGTTCCAGAGTTCTCCTTTAGTAGTACATCCTATCTTGACAAAGATGTATCGATCCTTGAGGAGTCAGTTTTGGTGGCCTGGTCTGAAGCGTGCAGTTTCGGAGTTTGTGTCTCGATGTTTAGTCTTCCAGCAGGTGAAGGCCGAACACCATGTCCCTAGAGGTCCAATCCAGCCATTAGAGATTCCTTAGTAGAAGTGGGAGTTCATCTCAATGGACTTTGTTACTGGTTTACCCCGAGCTCCAGGAGGACATGATGCTATTTGGGTGGTTGTGGATTGCTTAACAATTTCATCCCACTTTATAGCGATCAAGGAGTCAAGCTTAGTGGAAGTCTTGTTGAGGCAGTATCTAGAGGATGTGATGATAATTCATGGAGTCCCTAGGATGATCATTTCTGATCAAGATCCTCGTTTTACCTCCAGTGTGTGGAGAGGTCTCCAACATGCTTTTGGTTCTCAACTTTGCCTTAACACTGCTTTTCATCCTCAAACGGATGGTCAGACAGAGCGAACCATCCAGACTCTTGAAGACATCTTATGCTCTTGTGTTCTTGATTTTGTAGGTTCATGGATGAGTCACTTACCCTTGGAGGACTTTTCTTACAATAATTGTTTTCACTCCACCATCGGCATGGCGCCGTTTGGGGCATTGTATGGCCGGCCTTGTCGTTCTCCGTTGTGCAAGACTGGGGTCTGAGAGTCAGTAATTCTCATATCGAAACTAGTGCAGAATACAACAGAGATGGTACAGGTGATTCTTCAGAGGATGAAGATAGTGCAAGATCATCATAAATCATATTCGGATCAAAGGTGGAGACCCTTGGAGTTTAATGTTGGGGATCATGTGTTTCTGAAGGTGTCTCCCAGTCATGGGCATCGAAGGTTTGGTCGTGGAAGTAAGATTTCTCCCCGGTTTGTTGGTCCTTTTGAGGTGTTATCTCATGTTGGAGTTGTGGCATATCGTGTATCACTTCCCCCACAGATGATTCGGATACATGATTTTATCCTTGTACCATAGCTCCTTCATTATCTTCATGAGGACTCTCACATCATAGATTGGGGAGGGATCGATGTTGATGATGATGCTACCTTTGAGGATTGACCTATGTAGATCCAAGACCTCAAGGAGAAGGTGTTGCGTGGGAGTTCTATCCCCTTAGTTTGTGTCTTTTGGAGACATGGTGTCCTGGAGGAGAGTACCTGGGAACGTGAGTCATAGATGCGTGTCAAGTACCCAAAGCTATTTTAAATTGTTGTGCTGTGTTTTATTTGATCCTTTATTTTATGTACCTTTGAAGTGATATTATGCTTGAATTTTTTGGATATGGAATGTTTGTTCCCTTGCTCTCGGATGTCGTGGTTTTTCTCCAGCGTTCGAACAACTCACTGTGGTTTTCCCCTGAGGGGTAACTTACAGGGTGGTTGTTCGGACCCCTCTTTTCTTCTAGGTTGGTTTTTAATTCTCGAGGATGAGAATGATTTGAGAGGTATCTAATGTAATGGCCTGGACCTCTCTGTTCCATTACTTTGTTGAATTATGGTTTTGGAGGTGTTATGGGAGGTTAGAGTGTCTTCTTCCCAATACTTTTCCATTTTCCTAGTTCTGTGAGCAGTGTTTCCAGTTTTATGATTTGTCCTATCGGTAGGTGTACAGTAACGGTAGGTGTACAGTAATGATAGGTTTACAGTGTTTCATAGATCGGTTTCACAGATCGGTAGTTGTACAATAACTGTAGGTGTAAAGTAATGATAGGTGTATAGTGTTTCACAGATCAGTTTCATAGATCAGTAGGTGTGCAGTAACGGTAGGTATACAGTGTTTCACAGATCGGTTTCACATATCGGTTTCACAGATCGGTAGGTGTATAGTAACGGTAGGTGTACAGTGTTTCACAGATCGGTAGGTGTACAGTAACGGTAGGTGTACAGTAACGGTAGGTGTACAGTAATGGTAGGTTTACAGTAACGGTGGGTGTACAGTACCGGTAGGTGTACAGTGTTTTATAGATCAGTTTCACATATTGGTAGGTGTACAGTAACGTTAGGTGTGCAGTAACGGTAGGTGTACAGTGTTTCATAGTTTGGTTTCACATATCGGTAGGTTTACAGTAATGGTAGGTGTATAGTGTTTCACAGATCAGTTTCATAGATCGGTAGGTGTACATTAACGGTAGGTGTACAGTGTTTCACAGATCGGTTTCATAGATTGGTAGGTGTACAGTAATGGTAGTTGTACAGTAACTGTTGGTGTATAGTAATGGTAGGTGAACAGTGTTTCCATCTTCCTACAATTTTGCCCCTTTTGACATTTCCTTTGACATAATATACATTTAAAGACATATTTTAAGGACTCTTAAGTCTAATTCAAAGGCCATAACTCCTATGTTAATTATTCCATTGGCTCGGGATGTTTTTTTTACTTGGTCAAACCGTGTGGGTTAATGCGATCGAATTTTAATGGGGAATTAAGTGTATCTTAAACAGTCGGCCCATTAAATCTTCAAAAAGGGACGAGATATCATTCTACCTTGTTCTTCCTCTTTGTTATCTGCTATGAGATGCTAGAACCTTTCAATCCTTCCCGTAGGAGTTTCACAATACAACTTTACTCCTTGGATTGGTTCTTCTCTATTTGGATGCAGCCAAGCTATATCGATCAATCTTGTATATAATGTATATTGTATCATCATTCTTTTGGGGTTCATATTCTCTTGTTCTCCTTTCCATATTATATCATGTAATATCCATGCTTTTAATGGGGTTTTCTTGGGGTTTCGTTGGTGCTGTCGTACCATGGCATCCTCGGGTGGATGCAGTTGTCGCGAGAGGAGGATTGTGACCTGTTGTGTGGATGAAGAACAACACGAATTGTTGAGGTAGGGGATTCTTTTCTTCTCTTTTCTTTTATGTGTGACTTTATCATTAGAATGCTTCATCCCAGTGGATCACAATGGAATTGACATAATAAATATTTGATCTGTATAAATAAATTGATATATATCGTATGTTATTGCCTCTTGTTTTGCTAGATATTTTGATATCTATTCTTTCTTGTTTAGTTGTTTGTTATTGATGGAAATTGGTAAAGAATGTACACCATGATTAACTGATAAGTGTTGGATAAATATAAAGAGGCATGAAAATGAATCCGACTCTTATTGTAATTTGATGTTAATCAAGTTAGTGCAGTAAGCATGTTTATTTATTTGTGAAAGCTTACTAATTAGGTTTCCCGAATTTTAGAACCGACGTTTAATAAATCTGTTAATTCAAGATGGAATAAAGAACTTCATGTTTGATAATTTCTAAAAGTGTTCTGAGATACCCTTTTCATTGATAAAGGGCCAAGATCCCATTGATGTGATGTTTGTTTTCCTACTGCTTTTGATGTAATGTGATCCTTTATGGCTGTTGTGATATGTGGATGCATGGAGACTTTTGGGTGTGGAAGCAGATAACGCCTAGAGTGGCAAGATGCCTCGGTTTATTCATGTGGGTGTCAGGGAGGACACTAGGGTTGATTTAATGGAATGTATGTGATTGTTGGATTCTTGGTGATTTTAATTGGTTGCATATCTCCTTTACTTTTCACCACTTCTCAAGGAAGCTGGTCCTGCTTACCCTCCTTCTGAAAGAGGTGAAGGCGTGTGGGGTACACCATGTGCTTTCTGTGTTTAGCTTCTCTAGGGTGGATGGGTCTATGCCCTTTCTATAGGCAGCAATGATTCGACGGGTAGTACATCTACTAACCGTGTGGAGCCCCTTGTGTTAGTAACATATGATGGTTTTCTAGAATGCCTGGTAATATGGGAAAGTATTTATGTAATGAAGGTTTGAATAAATGGTGTTAACCCATGGGGATAGGGTTGGGGGAACATAATGATGAGGTTGTAATTTGGAAAGAACACCTGACTTTGGGTATGATGCTAATAGAACTTTATGTGAAACTGTTCATGGTTAATGTTTAAAGAATTAATTAATGTACATTGGAACTGATAATAAGGGAATGAAGTAATCTAATAAAGTTCATAAATGTTTGTGTGCTTATAGGATACCTAGTATTAGAAGTAGCATCCCGGAGTCTAGGAGACATTAGCTGCAGTTGTGTCTAAGACTAGGTAATTCCCATAGTGTGGTTGTGAGATATAATATATCCTGTACTTTTTGTGTTTCTATAAACTACTCCACCATGTCAGTAAGGGAAAATGACACCCTGGGGATTCGAATCCCTAGGGGGTATTTTCCCTAACATTCTGGTGGGAGGATGAATGGCTGGCTACCCCCTTTGGCCTCTCTCTCTTCTCTTGGTAGATACAAGTGCCAGTAGGCACAATGGTTACTTTTCCCCATATATGTGTGTAGATGGATGTAATGGATTTTGGTTATTCACACACATATATTCTAGATATAGTATCCTATGGACTACTATAGGTGTAACGTGTATAGGATGTTATGGATTGAGGATCCTTACTCGGTTTATGGGCTGTAATGGCTTGTGGTATAATCCCCGACATATGATACATGTTATGCGGGCTGTGGTGGATCCCAGAACTTACCTTGTTACTTTTGGGTTAGAGGATGGTGTGATGCTTTGCCCAGGTGTTTGCGGGCAAGCCTTTGTGGTTGCACGAGGTGAAGATTGTGGTGCTTTGCCCAGGTGTCTGCTGGAAAGCCTTTTGGAGAGAGATGCTTAGGACGTACGACGTTGGGGAAAAGTGGCAAACAATTAGGGAAGTAGAAGCAGGGTACCCTTGATATTCTTTATTATATGCTATATTCTTGTATGTGTTACTTGGTGAGAGTAGCCATGGTGAGGTTGGGAACTTAGTATACCTGTTTAGGTGACGAGTTAGTTTCACTTGTTGTTTCCTATGCTTTAGAATGCTTTCCTTACTTTTGCACGAGAGGCTTAGGGGAGGATCCTACTGAGTATACTGTTATACTCACCCTATGTATATATAAATTGTTTTTCACGTCACATGGAGGAGGTTGGAGATCAAGTTGGTTTCTACCAGCTTGGGGTTGGAAGAGCTGTTCGGGCTTGTGGTTGCTACTGTTTTTATTTTCTTTTGGGTACTTGCAGTTTTTCCCTTCCAGTTGTATTACTTTTGTAGGACATTTCATATATGCACATGGGTTTATTTTATATTCCAATTCTAAGTAGTATTTTATTGGTGTCTGTCTTATCTCTCTCTTCCGCATATGTTCTCTTAGAGGGTAATGCCTCTCATTTGTGTGTTTACTATACCCTCGGTGCTAGTCTCCAACCTGAGGCCTACTAGATGCGGGACTTGGGGGTCATTATCTCCCTTCTCACATTGCTGGCCTAGGAGGGGTACACTTAGTGAGGAGGGGGTCGTGACAGGTTGGATATGGGAAAAGAAGAAGTCAAGTCGAATTTCATAAATATTTTTCATCAAAATAAATCATTTTTATTTTAAATGTTTCATATTGAGTGAAAATGGATACTGATTCGATATCTTCACTTTATATGTATATGTGTGTGTGTGTGTGTTTGTTTTGTAAGAGTTATGTCCTAAATATCTAAAAATATAAACCTAAAATATCTTTTAGAATGTATGAAATTTAACTCTAATTTAAAGTCACTAAAATAAGTAATTTTTATAGTTGGTTCTTATAGGTGGTATCAGAGAAATTGTTTTAGATAACTTTATAAGTTACAGTGTTTTCTGATCATTAGTTAAAAATCCCATATAATCACAAAGGTAAATATTTTAAACAGAATTGTAGTTATTTTGGAAAAATATAATGATTTGAATAGAGGATGGAATGTTTAAGGATATCTTAGTATTTATCATCAATATAAATAGATTTATTATGAATTATTTGATATAGTCACACTTACTTTTTTTTTGAATTTTTAAATGGATGCATCCAAAAATAAATAGATTATAAATGGATATAAAGGAAAATGTGGTTGTTGTATGAATGAGAAACTAAATGGAATAGGAGATATAGTGAAAACTGTTGTTTTTATTCTTAACCATTCATTAGAAAATATGATTAACAACATAAAAATAGGTGAGTTTCCTAACACACAAAATAATAGAAAAATAAAGATCTATATAAATATATTTTATAATTATAAAAAAACATTCAATGACTTATTTTTAAATAATGTGGGTTGAAGCAGCCAAAAAATGTCTTAAATGGATTGGTAGCTTTTTTTATGTGGTAAATGAAAAAATAAATCAATATTCTTCCAAGGAAAAAGGATGTTTTTGGTTAGCCCCAAGAAGATGAAAAAAATCCCCCCACTGTATCAATTGAATGTTTTAAATGTGGGTATTATAGTAATTATGGAAATAAATATTATAGGGGGAAATCTCAATAACATGATTAGAAATATTGTGTATATAAATGTATAACAATGCCTAATGACAATACAATTAAAGACAAAGAAACTATAAAGGGCATATGAACCGTATGGATTATTATAATATCCACATTTCTAAATGATAACAAACTCCAATTATTTTAATAAATTACATGTACTTTGGTGCAAAAATTTAAATTTCCTATATTTTTGTCTATTTGGGATTTATCAAAGAGTAAAATCCTCCTTTAGCACATTAAAATATTCTATGAAATATTTTAAGAGTTAGATGCTGAGTTACTATGGGATTTTTTGGGCTCTATATCTTTAACGTTTATAGAATAAAAATATTAAATATATTTTATTCATATGTGTGTGTGTGTGTTTTAAAAAAAATTAACTCCCAAACGGTGTTTCGTTTGAGAAATCTATGAAAACCTTTAGGTCTGAAACACCAGGTTTATCATAGGCAGCGTGCAACTTTAACATATATAAGGTTTTTGGAAACATTGCACGTGATAATACCCTCTTTATTTTTAATTAAATGATTATTCAGTTTTTTATATAATAATTAATTGAGTTCTCTAAATGATGTGTCGTATGAGATATATAAGACCACCATTAGTTTTGAAATGATAGGTTTTCCCTAGGCTGGGTGTGACATTAATATTTTTTGGGTGTTTGGGATCCTCGACCATGATAACCCATTATTGTAATTAATTAATTTATTATTATTCTTTTAAATATTAAATAATTTATAACTCTCAAATGGTGCATCGTATTGGAAATATGAGTCCATTATTAGGTCTAAAGCCTGGGATTTACCCCAGGTAGGGTATAACATTTTTGAGTGTAAGATATTTGGTCATATCACACCAAAAGATATTTTAATTGGTTTATATATATTTTTTTGGGTAGTAACAAATAATTATAATAATTTTATTATGAATGTTATTATTTTGAAAAAACTATATATATTTCCAAATTAATAATTTTTTTTGTGTTTTAAAATATATGTGGGCCTTGTGATAGTTGTGATATTATTAATTAAGATAATTAAATACAAATGTATAGTTAATATTAATTTATTAGTTGTTATCAGTATTTAATGGATGTTTTTTTAAGTGTTTATGGCGTCAATGATGGGACATATTTAATGTGAGATAGTTTAAAACAATCATAGTAAAATATTAGTGTTTTTATAATTATTATTAATCTGTGAAAAATAATATGGGTTAAATATAAATGAATCTATATAAATGTGCATGTACATATATATATATATAATATCATAATATATATTACGAGATATATATATGTATATATGAGTGAATTATTATATATATAATGTGTGTGTGTATTTATATGGATTAATTTTTAATATATATTATAAATGGATATTTGAATATATTTAAAAACAGTGGAATTAAATTAAAACAAATTCTTGATTTTTTATGGGGGTGTAGTGCCTGATCAAAGAAGATAAACTTGGGAATTAAATAGTATTTTTAACATAAATTTAACAATTTTTTAAATAATAATAAAGGATATTTATTAAAATAAGAAAAAAATTATAAATTAGGCTTTGAGGAACCTAAATTGAGTACATGAGGTTCCCAAAATTTATCCTCATGTCACCTCCCCTTCTCTACTCTCCCTCTCTCAGGTTATTCTTTTTATTTTATTTTTATTTTTTTCAAAATTCTGAGTAACCAATATCTTTTGAAATATTGATCATATTGACCCATCGTCGGTGTCATCGGGTTCATATTAGTGAGAAGAATTTTAAAAATACTTTTTTTACAAAGTTAATGAGGTTTTTATGGTGTGGTTAATCTCATATGTCAACCCTCACCGTGAATCGTCGTTCCACCTAAGGTAGGATGTCCTTGACTTTTTTACGTGTAAAATACAGGTTATTGACATGATTTTTGGTGTACAGGCGTTGTTATGGGATTTCATTAATGTTTCCCTTTAAAATTATGAATTATTTAAGTGTATTTTTTATAAATTCAATTGTTCATTCTTAAATGAAATATTTTATAAGTTAAATTAATAATTTTATAAATAATATCATGATTTTATAATAAACCCCCTTAGGTGAGGTGCACTTTCTTCTAAACCAAAAATTATAAATTTTTTATTAAAATTATGACATGGATTAATGATTTAAATGGTCATCCCTTTTCTATTTTCCATTTCATAGTTAAAATTTAATGAGTTGAATTAAATGAAATGGATTGAACATTTTTGGATTTTCTTCTTTAAATGACTAAACAGCATGCCTTGACTTGTTTAGAATGTTCAACGTGGACTATTTTACTTGATGTTTTAAATAAATTAAATTAAATGGAACATATTTGGGTGGTATGAACAAACCTCTTATTGTATTTAAATAATCATAGTTTATGTAGAATGTTTCAATGATATGATTTTAATATATTCAATGACATGCTTTATGCTGGTTCCAAGCATTGAAATGAATTGTTTTGGATTATCTAAGATAAATTATTTTTTATCTGATACAATTATTTATAGTAATTGTGATTTTTGGGATCATTCCATCATTCTTATGGAATAAATAGATAAACTAAATAATTCCTATTAAATTATAATTCTTAATTTTAATCCACCCTGTGAATCTAGTTTGGTATATATGAGTGAATACTATAAACTATGGTCACCCTATTAGTGTGCTAGATTAGACCATATTAAGAATTGGTCTATTAAACTGTAAAATCCCATTAATAAATTGGATAAGTTTTTTTCATAGACATTTTAGTTTTCATAATAATAAATGATCATATTTTTTATGGTAGAATCACCATGGAATGTTTGGTTAATTAATATTAATGATTGTAGGGTCGATGGATTAATTAAATAGGTTTGATATAATCTGGATCAAAATTTTGAACCCGGATTAATGAAATGAATTTATTGAAAGATGGTAAATTTTTATAAATTGATGATTTTTTCTTATGATGATAAATACGGTATGTTTGATGCTAGAATTGGGTTTTTTTATTTCTTAGTTATTGAGCTTATGTGATATCGATGTTATTGATACTTGAGGGTTCGATATTGTTTGGAATGCTGAGTTTTTTCTAATATGACTCATGTTTAATGTGAAACCGGAGGGCTTGGTGCATGTTTTTCGTATCACCTTAGGGCTAGATTAACTAATACTGAATAACTTAAGTTAGATTATATTTTTTCTATTGGATGCATGAGGGATCAATTCATAGTCATACAATGCTGAAGGGTGGGATTCTAGTCAGTCCCGAGGGAGTGTTTTTTCTTTGTCTGAGGGAAGAGACCATATGATAGTGTTATATTCTTAGTGATTCATCCTCAAGAGGAGATTCTGTCCCAGATTTAAGTGATTCTTCATAATTCAGAAGGATCTACCCACATACATATATATATATATCTTCGACCGAAACTAGTGGTTTGGGATTAGTTTCCATTTAGGATCCTAGACCAAGTTTCCATTATTTTATTTTTTATCACGTTGCATTTATAATGCATGCCACACTGTCATTTATTATTAATTTCATGAAATGGATTGGGATAGACATCATTGGTGGTGGCCCACATAGATTATTATCTCCACCCAACATAGAAGCCATATGGAAATTGAGTAGATATTATTGCTCCCAAATAATTGTATTCATTTATTGTGTTGTGTTGTGTACATGAGAGTTAGGGGGTACAACATTAGGATATTTCTCAAGATTCTTGAGGTGATGAATGTAGGGTTCTAATTTTCTTTTTTTAATATGTATTTATTTTACTGGTAGCATCATCTTTTATACATGGAGTGTTGTAAATTGACATTGGCCAATTTTATTCAATTATTATATTATTTTTTCCATTATTTTTGTCTCTCTATTATTAACATTTATACTTATATTAATGTTTTAGGATTATTATGCCGATGGGAAACTCTGATCAAGAGGGTAATGTCTCAACATTTTACCATCAATAGACCCTTGTGGCTAATCGGCATCCTCTAGAATATGGAGAGGCGCACTTAAGGTCATGTGACCCACTTGTATAGCCACCATCTTAGAGTTGAGCTGGGTTGGGATATTACAAAGTGGTATAAGAGGTTACTTTTCATTTTTTATTACTATTTTGGGATAATAAACAATAAAATATGAATGTTTTGGTGTATTTTATATAGTCGTGATTAGGATAGATCACCCCACATATGGGGAAATGACCAAATGGCTAGGGATGGGATTATAGTTCATGTTGTTCGATATTACAATTAAATATAATTTCACATGGAGTGATTGGTGTATTTTTCCACTCCTTACTGATTTATGAGATTTATGGTATTTTACCTTCTTCCTAGAACAACAAGGATTAAGCTTTACATGAATCATATTAGGCACATGGAGAATTCTCATTCCATGCATATGTCATTCCATGTAGTTGCATGTGTAGGCTTCTTTCTGTTTTGATTGGGTTCTTCGATTGTTATTCCATGCTTGATTGTATATCATGATTAGCTGTTTATATTCCATGTTACATGATTTCATAGCATGGATTACCTATTTAGTATTCCTTGGTTATGCGATTTTAGCATGTTCCTCTACGTTAGCTACCTGTAGTGACATGTTTCTCTTTGTTTTTAAATATGCAATCAATTAAATGGACTAATAGTAATTGGTTTCAATTAAAACGGTATCCAAATGCCGAAAATTAATGTGTATAGGCACTTTATGTATTTATATATGGCCACTCATATGAATGGACTATTGGACATGAGCATTTTGAATTTTGAATGGTTTTAGATATGATTAAAACTTGTTAAAATTTAATTTAAAATGAATTAGTTAAGAATCGAAATGCTCAACTGGATGCAAGTGTTTCAGTTGTGGCATTGTCCTTGTAGGATAACCATTTATGAGTGCTTTCCATATTAAATGTTATGAAATTCATAATGGGTTTCATTTTTATGAACCCATGTTGGTGTAGCAGGACCCTTATAGGTCTCCTTATCTTTAATAACACAAAAAGAAATTTATTTTTGATAAAATTCCAAATCATGACGTGATGTAAATAAATGTTAAATGTTATAAAAGGATGTTTTTTGATACATTCCTACTTTTATTTCATGTGTTCGTTAAATATTTTAAATGTTCAAGGATAAAATTTTAAATAAACTAAATGACTTGAAAATGGAACTTATATAGGTGTCCTTCATTTAAAAACTGATGTTAGGGTAGTTTGATATTTTATTTTAAGTAGCTGGGGAATGGAAACATTGGAATTTAACATAGGTCATTTAAATTTTATCATTTTATTAAATGATCAACTCTTGAGCCTAGTTTTTTTGTTTGGTGTGACCTAGTGATACGATAGATGATTGTGCATTCTTAAGGGGATAGACCATAGTTGGTATCGCCCTTAGAATTCAAATTCCTTTCTAAATCTTGTGAGTTCATAATTTTTGGTGTTGTTAAGGTGTCCTTGTCCCTTTTAGGAATGCTAAATTCTAATGAAACCCCTATTTGGATGGGTTTCCACATTATCTTTGACCCCTTCTTTTCCATAGTGATGGACGAATTGGTATAACATTGTCAGAGTTAATGGTTATATGTGTAGATATGACTTAGGATAAAATATCTTGTATGGGCCATCTAATGTTGTAATGCATATAGGGGATAGAATATGGATAGTATTTAGAATATGTCATCTTTATTTTGGAACCTCGGGGTAGTATGTCCTCACATACATGGTGCTCATTGAGTGCTAAATCATGAAATTAATTGGTTGAGTTCATTGTAATATTTGTCCATATGTTGTTGAGTATAATCAAAGGTCATTTCCATATTAGAGTGACCTGTGAGTTAGAAAAACTATTTTCCCAATGATCAAGAAGACTTCCTTGAGTCCCTTATGTTTTTACACTTCAATCCATTTGGTTATGACTATTATATCTAATTCATGTCAAAAGTGTGCATGGCTTAGAGAAGCTTTATGTGTGCATTTAAGTTTAACCTAATCCAACATAGTTTTGAGTGACTTGATTCTCTTATTTTGACCAGTAAGACTCTCCTAAAGTGGGAAGCATCATTTTAGTTCTATTAAACATGTCCTAATTAGTATAATGAACATAACGGAGGGTACCATTCAGATATGGTCAGTTTTCCTTGAGTGACTTTCAGGATTATAAGTTTCTAATCTTGTCGGTGCTTGACAAGTAGCATGATGTTGGTGTTGTTTGAGGTGTATGAAACATTTGATAAATGATGTTTGTCATGGGTGGGCATTAGTGGTTAATCATTAAAAATCATGGATACCTTATGCGATAAAGGCTCAGTGATTGGTTAATGATGGTGCATCAGTAGGTGAAGCCGAGTTTCCTCTATGGTATCGACCAACACTGGATAAACCATTTTCCTTCTAGTATTCTTCAAAATATTATTTTTGTATTATTTATTTATATAAAAGAATTTCCCCCATCTTGACATCATCCTTGATACACTAAGAGAGCATTTTTATTACACCACGTTGTAGTTTAAAGGGTTTTGGGTGGTTTTTGTGGTTTATGTGGTATCCCAATTAAGAAAGCCGTTTGGTTAGGGAAGGTGTGGTTTAGAGGTTTGTCGTGTCTTGTTGGAAAGCTTGTGTAATGAGTTCTATTTGGTTGATCTAGGATTCAATCATTTCTTTAAAATGGGGTCCCTGGTATGACCTCAGATGAAACTTGGATCATTTGGTTAAACAAAATCATGCCCAGTGCATCACAAGAATGCTTAGAGGAATACGTTTTAAGGAAATTACGCCAATGGAGGTTTTGTGGCTATGAATTGTCCCGATTTTTAAAAGTTTGAGACCTATTATGGGAAGCACCACCTGTTAGTTGTTTCATGATATGACATCACAGTCATGTCTCTAGCCAAATGGGGTCTGATAGGAATCATTTCAGTGTTTTTGTTGAAAAAATGTTTGTTGGCTTAGATCATAATGAATTTAGTGATTCTTTCCTAATCAATGCTTAAAGGTGTAATGGGAATTTAAAAATGAAACAAAACAGTCTGAGAAAGACTTCATGACCATTATAGGTTGGGTGATGTTTTCATTGTTCCTGAAGGCTTTTGGGGACAAGAAGATATAAGGTGGTGAGGTTGTAGAATTATCCTTTTTAAATGATAACCAAACTCCACTTTTATTAATAAATTAAATGCATTTTGGTGGGAAAATATAATTTCTCAATAGTTGTGTCTATTATGGATTTACCAAAGTGTAAAAGACTACTTTTGAACATTAAAATCTTCTATGAAATATTTTATGTGTTATGAGCTAAGGTAGTGTGGGATTCTTGAGACCTGTAGAACCTCGACGTTGATAGACTAAAAATATTTAATGTATTTTATTCGTACATTTTTGCAATTTTGTTTCAAAAATAATAATTAAATTACTCTCAAACAGTGCATTATATGAGAAATCTGAGACCACAGTTAGGTCTGGATTGTTATAATTACCCTAGGAAAGGTAAAAAATTATTGTCTGTTAATTTTTTGGGAACCTCACATGTGATAAAACCCTCTTTATTGTTAATTATTTTTTTATTTGGTTTTTTAAAGAATAAATAATTAATATCTCTCAAATGGTGTGTCATATTATAAATCTGATACAACCGTTAGGTTCGGGATACATGATTTAATCTTTGTGGGGTATAACATTTTCATGCATTTGATATTTGGTTAGATCGCACCCAAAGATAATTTAATCGGTTTATTAATATTTCTTTGGGTGGGTGGAAATAACAAAAATAATTTTATTATTAATATTTTTTTTAAACAAAAATATATATATATACTTCCACAATTAATTAATTTTATTGTATTGTAAATAATAAGTGGGCTAGGTGATAGTTGTGATATTATTAATTGTCCCAATTAAATGAAATTTTGTACTCAATATTAATTTATTAGTTGTTATCAGTATTTAATGTTTTTTTAAATGGTTATGGTATCAATGATGGGGGATATTTAATATGAGATACTTAATAATAATAATAATATTATTATTATTATTAATTTTCTTATTATATTTATTAATATGTCAAAAATAATATGTGTTGAGTAAATAAGTATGTATATACATGTTCATGTTCATGTGAATATATGTTTATATATAATATGTGTATATATATTATGGGATATATATATATATATTTAAATATGTGTAAATATAGGTATCTATGTATATATAATATGTGTGTATATATATATAAATGACTTCTACATATTATAAATGGGTGTTTGAATATATTTAAAAAAAATTGGAATTCAATTTAAAAAAAGAAAAACTAGATGTTTTTTAATGGGGGTGCACTGCCTAATGAAAGAAGATAAATTTTGGGCATTAAAGAATTTTTAAATCATTTAAAAAAAATATATTAATAATAATTGGTATTTATCAACATAAGTAAAATATGTTATAAATTAGGCTTTGAGGCACCCAAATAGAATAGAAGAGGTTCCAAAAAAATATCTTCACATCACCTCTCCTTCTCTCCTCTCCCACTCTCATATTATTCTTTTTATTTTATTTTAATTATTTTTCAAAATATCAATCATCAATATCATATGAAATATTGAATAGATTGATCCACCATTAGTGTTTTTGTTCTTGAATTGATGAGCATAATTTTAGTCATATTTTTTTATGAATCCAATGAGGATTTAGTGGTGTAGTTAATCTTTAACATCAAACCTTGTCGTCAGTCGTTGTTGCAGAAAAAATAGGAATTCCTTAACATTTTCACATGAAAATATGGTTTATTGACATGATTTTAATTATGTGGGTGTACCGTGTGATTCCATTATCATATTCCATTTAAATTTAAGAATTATTTACAAGTTTCTATCAGAAATTTATTTATGAATTCTTAAATTAAATGTTAAATAAGTTAAATGGATTATTTAATAAAAAATAACATGATTTTATAATAAAAACCCTCAAATGATGTGTGTTTCCTTCGAAACCAAAACGTACTAATTAGTTTATAGATTATGATTTGGATTAATGATTTAGATGGTAATGTCTTTTCTTTTTTGTCATGTCATAATGAAAATTTAATGACTTGAATTAAATTAAATGGCTTGAAATGGGGAATTTCCATCATTAAAGGTTTAAATGTCATGCCTTAACTTGTTTTTCATGTTCAAGATGCCATTTTTTCCTGATTGTTTTAAATGAAATAAATTAAATAGAACTCCATAAGGTGGTATGACCTCACCTCTTGTTATAATTAAACAAGCCTAGTTTATGTAAAATGTATCAATGAAATGTTTTTAATATATTAGAAGATATGCTTTATGGTTGATTCAAGACTTGAAATGTATTTTTTGGGGTGTTCTAAACGAAATAAATTTTTATATGATATAATTACATAAAGAAATTATGATATGTGTGATCATACCATCATGCCATAGACATGACTGGATAAGTTGAATAATTCCTATTAAATTATAATTGTTAATATTTAACTGCCTCATTAATCCCCTTAGGTATATAAGCATATAGATTGAGAAATGCGTCCCTATGACTGGTGTTCCAGCCTTTGACCATATTAATACTTGTTCTAATTGACTTTAAAATCTCTATAATAAACTGGATAAGTTGATTTTACGGACATTTGAGTTTTTATAATAATATATTATGTGATTTCTTAAGGTATAATCACCATAAAAAACATGTATGATTATATTAACTACTTATTGGTCAATGGATTAATAAAACAGGTTTGATATAATCATGATGATAATTTGGAACCTAAAATAATGAACTGAACTGGTTGACATGTGGTATATTTTTTTAAAAAATAGATCTTTGTGTTTTATGATGATAAATATAGTATGTCTGATATGAGAATTTATTTCATTCTTACTTATCTTTTGAGATTATGTGATATCGATTTGATTGATACCTGAGGGTTTGATACTAAATGGAATGTTGAGTTTATCTAGAAAAGACACATGTTTAATGTGATTCTTAATATCTTATTAAATAATTTTCATACTGCTAGAGGGCTAGGTGAACTAATGTTGAATGGATGAGGGTATATTGTATGTTTTTGTTGGATGCGAGAGGGATAGATGCATACTCACTCAATACTTGAAGGAGATATTCTAGTTATTCTTGAGGGAGAGGTTTTGGTTTTCCTAAGGGTTGAGACCATATTTTTAAGGTATATTCTGAGTGATTATTCCTCAGTAGAAGATTCTGCCACCGATTTGAGTCATCATTCTTGGTGTAGGAGGATCTACCCACAAATATAGATATCTGGATCTGGCCGAAGCAGGTGATATGTTATGGGTTTCCATTTCAGATCCTGGAATAAGTTTCTATTGTTTAATTTTTTTATCAATTTTCATTTATAATGTGTTTCACACAATCATTTATCATTAATTACATGAAATGGATTGTGCTAGACACCTTTGTTTCTAGCCTACTAAGATTATTATCTCATAACCTACTTAGGATCCATTTGGGATATGATTTTAAATTCTTGCTCATGGGTCTTTGGATTCATTACTTTTGTTTTGTTGTGTGCATGAGACCTAGGGAGAACAATACTATGATCTTTCTTAGTATGATCAAGGAGTTTACCATTGGGTTTTTCATTCAATTTTTTAAATATTTTTTACTTGTAGCATCATATTTCATACATGCATTATTATAAATTTACATTCGCCACATATATTTAGTTGTTATTTTATTTTTATATTTCATTTTTTTCTCATTCTTTATTATTAATGCTTCTTCTACTTTTAATGTTTTAATATTATTATTCCATTGTGAGACTCTGATCTAGAGGGTATAGTCTCCCCACTATACAATTAGTAGCCCCTCACTGTTAGTCAGAATCCTCTGGCCTATGGGGAGGCACACATGAGGCCATGTGACCCACTAGTGTAGCCAGTATTTTAGAGGTGAGCCAGGTCTGGACATTACAAGTATGTATTTTATTATGATTTCTAATTCTGGAATCATAGGATGAAATACATATTAATTTTTTATGAAAGAGGTATTATGGAATTTAATAGAATTTCATAGTTAACATAATATGAATAATGTTTACTGATTATGTTATATACAAATATGGATTCTATAGTTATGATATAGTGTTAGATTTAAGGATAATCATATGTTTAAATTCACAAATAAATTTATAAAGATATATATTATGGGGGTACTTTTATAGATATTTATTTACTTTTGATAGATCTTTAGGGTATATGGAACCCTATTCTTAACATTTGAAAATCTTATTTGAGGGATAATTCCCTTTTTTGTTTCGTGTACATAAGTTTAATGGTATTGAAAATTTTAGGGTTCATAGTATTTTTTTAGATAATTAACTTTGGTTTTTATAATGTTCAACATATTTCTAGTAATTTTTTAATAATTAGATAAATATTGTTTTTAAAAAATTACTACCTATCAAATATAGAAATGTTTCAGGGCTTGAACCCACAACCAATGGGAAACAAGGTTGAAGCACTAACCATTGGCCTAAATGATGTTAGGTATAAAATAAAATCATTTTTCCACTAAAATGGTTTGATCGATAATTATTAAAATGATTTTAGGAGTATATATTTTATTGTATAGATAACCATGTTATGGAAAATTGATTTGGTTATTAGTTTATTAATGTTATTTTGTAACAAGTTCAGGATTTTGGGAACTATATAGTATGAAGAAAACAAATAATTATAGGATTTTATTCAAGGAATAAATGTTTAGTTATCTTTTTACTATGTATTTGTGGTAATTAAATTTATTTATGGAAATGATTAATATATCATCGAGATTATATGATTAAGGAATATTCATTTTTCGTATGATACTGTAAAAGTAATTGGTGTTATTTGGAGATAAATATAAATTCAATCACAAAAAAAAATATGTGCTCGAAACCATTGTATTTTTTTTATCAAATCATATTCAAGAATATTTTGGAGAATTTTAAAGATAGTTAATTGTTAAATGATATAGGAAAAACATTGGGTTTTATGGTTGAGGCCTTGTATATTAATATGGTATTTCATCATATGAAGGTTTATTTATTTTGAGAATTTCCTTAACATGTGAAATCTATTTTAGTTTGGGATAGTCTCAAAATACATGATGAATATATTATTATCCTTTTATGATTATGTGGAAATTTAAAATTCTATTTTAGTGTTTCATGCAAAAATTATTCATCTGGAATACTCATCATTTTGAAATAAAAGGATGATATTGTGGTGGAAAGTAATTAAAGGATGATATTAATCTTATATATTAGTATATTTCTTTATTTCAGTATTCTAAATGGAAACAAATTCTTTAACCATAGGAAAATGATCATAAAATAAAAATTATAACTTATTACGTTCATTTACTATGAAATGATAATATTTTTTACACATATTTGGTTTATAGTTTTGTTTGTGTTGACATTCACATGAACATTCACTTTCACATGATTAGTTATTACTTTTTTTCCCATCATTATTTGGTTATTATGTTTTTCATCCATGTCCAAATCATCACTTAACACCAATGTTCTTCTATCTAAAACCTTGTATATGGTATTCTAGATGACCTTCATACTTCTCTTTCTCTCTTATAAAAATGATGTCCTGTTAACCCTTTTTATGATGTGAGACTTCAATAAAGATCTTTTAAAAGGTAAAATCATTGATTAATGAGATAAAATTGAAATTTTGAAGATAAAATTTATTAATAGGGAGAAAATAACAGCCAACTATTTTAAAAATGAATCCTTACTCGATAACATACAACCAAAAAATAGCGAGCTTAAATGAACCATGAAATATTATTTTTTCAATATGACTATTATAACATAGTCGTTAAATTGGAAGACATTAATGGGAATAAATAAAATAAAAAACCTATATGGTTTACCCATATATAATTGTCACGAACTTCCTTCTATTAGATGGGGGAAAGGATAGAAAGATTCCATGTCCTTCCTTGTTCAAGGTGAAGCAGAGATAATGACCACATGAGTCCCACCTTCAGTAGGCCCTGGAGCGGTGAGTAGCATAAATGGGAATATAATATCACATAAATGGAAGGCATTACTCTTTTTATAGAACAAGATCAGGAGATAATATGGTATGTCCTAGCAATACCTAGATCTAAAGATAAAAGTACAGCCAAAAATTCATGCCCACATACTTGTTCAAAATAAACAGATATAAAGTACGAGAAAAATCTGAAGGAATGTACGAAAAGAATGAAAAAAAACAATTTTCCTGACGCCAGATCTAGTATGGTCTGACATAGTCCACAATGTCCTCCTAAAAACCTGAATGCAATTTTATATACATAGGGTGAGTATATAGGTATACTCATTAGGGAAACCAAAAGCTCTCGGGCACAAGTGGGGAGATATTCAAATGCCCTAGGAGAAGATAGGGGTAACCAAAACACATAGCAAGGAAAATTATCCACCCAACCTCACTAAGGAACACTCTCCAAAGAACGCATGTTAGGTAAAATAATAGTAATAGCACATTGATATTTGGGTACCCCGCACATCTTTCCCATTTGTTATTTAGAACATCCTATGCATCAGGCCTCCCCCACAAATCCCACTACACTCCCATAACTTCCCCCAACAACAACCATATAGGCCATCCCAACAACACATTTATCCCACCCGTAAACACCAAGGCCACTACATCCACACTTCCCGCTTGCAGACACCTAGGCCACCACAACCACACTTCATGCCCGCAGTCACATGTGCCTCATCCTTAATACACATTGGAAATAGAACATCCCACTCACACCTTGTCCAACCCACCACAACACACCTTTCCTGAAGTGTCATGGTCCATAATGAACCTCTAGCCATCATATCCTTCCTGAAGACTTGGGCTACATGGGAGAGGCAGCAGAAAACAGCTAATAAGAATCCATACGTAAGAATTTTGGGGAAAATACCCACCCCAATGAAATGGGGGTGTATAGAACGAAGTTCTCAACATGGGTGGGGTGTGTATAAGAAACACAAGAACTAAATTTTATATGTATAATTAATCAAGTACTCATCCCAACCTAAGGGTCCCAAAAAAACAACCACTAGCCTGCACACAACCAGTCTTGATGCTTCCCCTACATGCATATGTACAGAATAACCACAACCAGAGCACAACCCATTTCTGGAAAAAAGTTCACATTGTACCATTGTCTTTATCATGTTCAAGTGGTTCCATTTTAATATTACATTACTACTAGGAAACTAAACAGTTGGTGAAACTCTAAAGACAAAGAAATTAACAATGAAATCTTGATTTTGGAGGACGAGGTCAAAAATCATCTAAACAACAACACTAGTTCTGACTTCAATAGTGATATGACTCAAGAAATTTACCTTGAAATTAAACATAACTCATTTCTAACCTTTAAATAAAAAATTAGGAAAAATATATTTAAATTTAAGTGGCTATCATATGGTGGTAGAAATAATAAATTCTATAACTCACTACAAAGAGTAAGAAAAGATCATAGACTGGTTATTACCTTAAATGAAGGGGATAATCTATTATAAAAAGTACAAGACATTGAAAAACATATTTTTTCCTATATAGAATCTATATTTAATGTTTCTTATATCAAAAAATATATCCAACCTAATTTTATTCTGATAGTAGTCAATTATGAGGATAACACTTTTCTTCTAAACACCCCTCTTGATCCTGAAATTGAAGACATTGCCTGAAGTTTTAATCCAGACAGTGTCTTAGGTCCTGATGGTTTCAACAATGGTTTCTATCAACATTATTGGGTTGTTATTTGTTGTGAGGTTTTCAATCTTGTCAAATATTGTTTTCCAATGGAATCCTTCCACATTCTTTTAATTCTCAATTTCATTCCATCATTCCTAATGTGTATAATGCCTCTAAAATAAATTCATTTAGACCTATTTATCTCATTAACACTCTCTATAAAATCATCACAAAAATAATTGATAATAGACTTATAACCATCATCCAATAAATTATCTCTTGGAAGAAAATTGGGTTTATTAAGGGTAGATCCATTCTAGACTGCATTTTTCATGCCTCTAAATGCATCAATACCATTAATAAAGCCAACATAAGTGGTAATATTTAAATTAAACATTATATTAAAAACAATTTTTATACCATGGATTGGATATTTATCTTCAAGGTACTTCAATTTTTTAGATTTAGTGATTCATATTTCAATATAATCAAAAAATTATTCAATTTGGACTCTATTTCCATTCTCGTCAATGGTTCTTCTAAGGGAAATTTCAAATGAACCAAAGGAGTGATGAATGTTTTTCCACTCTCTTCTATTCTCTTCTCAATTGCATAAAATTATCTTAGTCTTCTGCTTAACCATCTTATGGATCATAATAAACATGATCCCATTAATTTATCTAGAAATGTTAATGCTCCCACCAACCTTTTATATGATAATGACCTCATCCTTTCCCTACAAGGTTGTAAAAGAAATATTACTAACCTCAAAAATGATCTCTCTCATTATTAAGATTTTTCTAGTCAAAACATTAGTTGGAATAAATCATGTATCCTTTTTTAGAAAAGCATTCCATCTAACAGGAAATGTTACATCATAATTGATTTAGGTCTAAAAAAGGGTTCTTTTCATTTTACTTATCTTTGTGTACCCATTTTTGGGTCAGCCCAAAATCATGCTACATTGCTACCATAGTTGGAAAAGTACTCAAATAACTCTCTTCTTGGAAAGAAAAATCTCTCACCATTGAAGGCATTATTTTCCTGGTCAAATCTACTATTGTTTTTAAGATGGTTTACTCAATTATTGTCTTTAAATGGCTTGGTGGTCTTATATAAATGATGAATATCTCAATTAAAAATTTTACTTGGACTAGTAAAACTCTTGAAAAAAACCTTATCAGTGTCCACTGGCCAACTTGTTTCAAGGCCTTATAAAAATTTTGTATTGGCATAAAAATCATAAGTACTTTAATAATTCCCTACAATACAAGATCACTTGGAACCTTATTTATAACAATTATGACTCAATTTACAATCTCTAAAAAAATATTTCATGAGAAACATAAAGCTGTAAACTTGAATTTATTCCACACTTCCATCTGGCCTTACATTAAGCAATATTTTTCATGTATTATGAATAATTCAATATGGATTTTTTATAGGACATCATATATGAATTTATGGTTAGATAGATGGACTAGAGCACCCCTGATTTCTATGACCCCAACTAATAAAACCCCTGAAAATACCTACTATTCAATTAAAGATATGATAAATCTCTATATGATCATAATCCTGAAGTCATTCTCCATACCATTGACAACAATCCTTTCTGAAATATGGATGAGTTTTTAATTTTAAATCCTACCCACAATGGTATTCTTAACTCAAAAAACTTCTATAACAACTATTTTGGTAATTCTGATAATGATCATTCTTTGATAAAACACTTTAACAAACCCTGGAATAAGTTGTAAAGATTCAATATTATTTGGCATCTTGCTCACAAAAGAGTCCCCACAAATAGTTTCCATCATTTAATTGGAATCCAAATCTTCTCTAAATGCATATTCATTAACCAACATCGAGAATATGTTACCCATCATTTTATTTCCTGGGCCACTAATTCTTCTATTTGGAACTATATTTTTGGACATATATGATGGAATATTATTGATCCGTGAATCCATAAAATCTCAACTAAAGAGATGCAAATAAATGCAAAGTTCTCATCAAATTTAAAATATTTTCCTTGTTGTTGTTTCTGAGCTCCACCATGTGAGTTGGAATGACAGAAATTCATTTATTCATAACAATTATTCACTTAATCTAAATGTTTGTCGTGTTCGAATCCTTACTTATATACGTGAATCTTCCTTGATGCAAAAGGTCCATTACAATAACTCTGTTCATGACTTTGGAATCCTGAAACATCTTTAGATAAATGGAAATTTTTTCCAACCTCATCACACAATAGAAGTGTTCTGGGGATCTCATTTTCCTAGATGGATTAATGTAAATTTGGATGGTGCTTCCAAAGGGAATCCGGACCCTATGGGTTATGTCACTATCTTCAGGAATCACTGTAGTCATATTCTTGGATGATTTCTTGGTAGCTGCAGCATTGCCTCCTCTTTGGAAGCTGAAATGAAGAGTTTGATTTATGCCATTGCATTTTCCAAGATCTTACGCTGAAATAATATCTAGATTGATAGTGACTCTACTACAACTGTGCAAGCAATTTCGAAGGGTGACACTCATCTTTCTTGGTAGATTACTACCTGTTGGATGGATTTCACCCACTCTCTCTTTGACATCAATTACATCATCACACATGTTTATTGTGAAGAAAATATGGTTGCTAATGGCATGGCCAACATGGTATTATATCAAAACATTACCTGGATCAATGATCTCCTCATTGATCTTCTACCTTTTTATAATAAATATTGTTACTTGATTCTATCTTTTATAATCTTCTAACTTCTTTGTTTAATATTATTTTTTCATTGTTATTTTTTCCAACAAAATATCTATAAAAAACTACATCAAAATAGGATCCCATGAGATCCCTTAATGTACTGGAACCAAAACAAGCCCCAACATATCGGGTCGAGAACATTTACAACCAGCTCCATAGGACCTCAGATTCACAAACCAACAACCATCCAACTAGATATTTCCATTCCCATCTACATCACCCCACAAATTGTCAAACATGACAACCATGAATATCACTAGAACATAGTAAAGAATTTTTATCATTAAGGCAAAACCATTCATTATGTTCCTTCTTTCCATTTTGTTAATCAAGATGATCACACAAGGATTCTTATTCATCAGGAATCCATTTAATATACCATGTTTATTTGATAAATTAGTTTCCAGGATACAATTATTCAATCACAAAATCATCTAGAAAACATAGCGTCATTAATTCCCTAGAAGGACCACCAACTTCCATGATTTTTAGTGGACATGATCCAATACAATTGAAAAAATAAAAACTAATGTAAAACACATTAACATAATCACCTTCTCCACCCCATCATTTTTTAAAAGTTCGTTTATTTTCATCATTAAAGTTGGTTTCACTTATATCTCAAGCGAACCTCATCATACCCACCCCGCATGATGCACTGTAAAGGGAGGCATAGGAAGAACCCATACTTGGATGATCAGGGATCAATGTTTTCTCATTTGGCCAAGAACATGGGATGACGTGACTAGCAAGAAAAGAAAACTCCAAGGATGGATGGGAATGGATCCCGTATGGGCATACAAATTGTCTTGGGAAGAAGTCTCTAGGAACACCAAGAGAAATGAAAATGAATAAGGAAGTGATAATCTCAGCTTAATAAGATGCGAGATCCTAAAATCAAAGAGAGCATTTCAAAGTACTTAAAATTCATATTATTGCACGACCACACCGCTCAGTGGATTCACACATTATAATTAATTTTTATTTAATAATTCTCCCTGGAAATGGTGGAGATAGACTAGAGGATGGTATTGATTTGATAGATTTAATTTAAACAAAGAGAAATACATAACAATGGGTGAAACTGAAAAAACTGGGAAAAACTGGAACACACATCAAAGGGTGTGACACCAATAAAAAGGACACATGTTTTCATAATTCAATGGTTTCTCGACTATTAGGATATTTAAAATATATTTTTTGAGATTTAAAACATCCTTAAATCACTTCAAAGGTGGCATTAAAACAGTTTTACCTCAAAATGGATATTATGGGACTGAAACTAGAATGTCTAGGAGAAATTGGAAATGACTAACTGATGGGTGAGTAACTGACCCCCTAGCACCGATGGGTGTGGCACCGCTACTGATCAATTCCACTGATGGTCGATCTGTGCCATTGATTCCCATTGGTTCCACCGACGGACGATCCGTGCCACCATTTATTCAACTAGTAATTTTGGTAAACTCCTCAATGAGTCATTGATAGTCCCTAGGATACCTCAAAAATTATGGTTTGACAGCCTAATTGACCATGAGGTTCCATTACATTACATCAGATACCTCTCAACCTATTATTACCCATGATAATTCAAGAGTAAACCTGATGAAAAGATATGGGTCTGAACAACCACCTTGTAAGATACCTCTCACAGACAAACTTCCCTTGAGTTATTGAAAGCTGCAGTAAAACCTCATTATCCAAAAACATATACCTCAGATCTATCTCTTGAACAAATGCAGAAAAACTACCACTCCACTCCCTCTAGTGTCCATAGAAACACAAAAAGGGTCACACTATCCAGACACATGGATTAGGGAGCTCCTTCCTCCTTGTAAACATCCTATCCACTTTGTGTGTCGCAGACATGTCCGCACAAGTTTGATCACATCCACATTAATTTGTCTTGAATAGGGATCAGGTTACACATAATTATAGTTAGGAAGCTTCACACAAAATAGATAAAAGTGGAACTATATGGCCCCGTCCTTACAAGATTACATAATCTTGAATTAAATGAATAATTCACATTGAGTATATTTTCAGGTTTATAGTTTTAGAGAATTAGGACATAACTATTACATCTCAATGATTACAAAGTAAACACATCTACTTAGTTTCCATTTTTTAAAAAATTAAAAACTCTTGAACAAAAGAGTAACGTATTGTTTCATGTTTTAGACAGCATGAAATTTCCTTGATCCCATCCTTGACCCTATTCCACTTTATTTCATATGAAAAACATTTCAAAAACATGGGATTAGCATAAAAAGCTCAGTAAGGGATATAAGAATACGGAATGAAAACATTAGTCCAGGTATACATAAGAATCAATGAAATCATTCATTACTCATAAAACATAAGAACTTTAACATACCTCATTAAATCATAAGATTTATGAATAACTCCTAGAAATCATAAGACATAAAGGTAACTTGAGGCATTCATAACATTCTTACGTAGGGAGTATCCCTCATGGTTACTTTGGGAATACCCATCACAGTATATTCCCTAAATCTCTTTGGAGAAACCTTAGAGTTTAACACCTTCACATTACCAAATGCATTGGAGAGCTATCTCGGGCTCACCCGCCCATAGTTTATCACAGAACGACCCGTCTTCATAAACAATTCCCAAGAACCATAACATAATCGTATCAAATAAAACATGCATAAAGGAAACATAACATTTCCACATTTCCATCACAAGATATCAATAACACACATTGATATAATCAAAACATTATCAAAACCATTTTCATTACCAAAATAAAATAAAAGTAAAACATGGTAATTATTTTTCATTTAAAAAAGTTATGGCTTTTAGAGGAAGCCAAAACTCAAATAATGGTTACGGCGGCGGAGAAGTCATTGTCGCCGCATATGTAAGAAAAAAGCATTCCATTTGTCATTTAGTAAAACACTTCATGTAAAAAGATTAATTTTTAATGAAATTAAAAGTCAAAAGGGTTTTATACACCGTTTAAAATAAAGTCGTGTAGAAATCAAAATATTCCTTAATGAATGGATATTGAGACGAAGTCCCATACAAAGACGGTATCATTAGATTAAGGATAAATGAATTACATAATTATGTATGACAAATATAAATACACCCAATATAAGGGGATATTAAGTGTAAAACAATCATAGGTCATCCACACAAAATCATAGAATGACACAATAAAGAAGTAGATGTTTAACCCAAATTATTGAAATTGGGTTAAGAAGTTCCCTTACAGAAATTCGACAGTCTAACTGCGTCACTTTAAAATTCAGAAAATGATTTGATGAGAGATAAAAAGGGTATATCATCACATGGACATAAAATTTACAGCAATAAGGATATATAATAACATATCCCAGCATTAAGAAGATGTAAATTAAAAGACCTAACAAAAAAAGTCTTCTAAAAAGAGGAGGGTGAAAGGTTCCCTTACCGATTTGGGTAACTTTCGAAACGTACACCCAATGAAAGAAGGACAATACAATGTTGATGTAAATACACATAACTAAATTATATTACATAAATAGTAGAATAATGGGCAGTAAATACACCACTCAAAGGCGATAGTGGAAAATATAGCATGAATCTCAAGGGAATAAAATGTGAGATAAAAACCCCTTACCTCATTGTAATAAATCTGGTCATATGACCAAAAGATAATAAGAACCAAATGAATCACAGAATAAAAAGAATATAATCATGATAATATATTTCAAATGGAAGTACACAATACACCACATGAAATAAATAATTGGCAAACAATGGAAATCTCACGGAATTAAAAGTGATATAAGAAATCCCCTTACCTCAAATCCAACTTGTCTTATTCATTTCTTTATATTCCCGAATAATAAACTTTGGTCAATTTATAATTTCTTAAGGAATTCCTTTAATTTTTATTATTCAATTCATATCACATATTATCGTGTTATAATAAATAGTTAATTATGTGATTTCATATCATACGTTTCGTCGATGTTCGGTACATGAGTTAACAATAAACTTGTTTGAAAAGAATTGTCCATGTAGTTATAAGTAAATCATCTACAGAATAGTATTAATGATTTAAATATCATATATATCCATTATATATTCATTTTATACCATTCCATAACATTTTGAGATAAAAAATGAAATCCACCTTTCATGGAGACGGTAGGCCGTACGTACGCATGAACGCTACTTTCATTTCATTATCATATTAATGGAATTAAAAATAAACGATACATATATATATTATAATTCCAGTATAATATATATGTTATATAGGTTACATAATTTCATTAATTTCACTCTTTATACATTCCATGTATTTCATGAACGAGTCACATCACTTGAGGGGGAGGTAGTCCACACCTCCTCATATGAAATTATCGCAATTACACGACATGAAAAGCATAATGATATGATTTAAACATAAAATATAGAAGCAAATAGAAAAAATAAATACCATATATGTTATATATAAATACAGTGGCATCATAATGTCCACCATGAAAGGTGTTAAGAGAAGATTGAACGATCATCGTTTCGTAAGGCAGTTATTCACCACCCACAGAAACAGTATGTTCTTTAACCAATAGACGAAGGTGGGTGTAATTTTAAATCAAATCCTTCTCATAAAAACATTATATTATATTTATTATACAGGTTATGTTATTTAATCAAATAATAAGAATGTTAGGGGGGTGAAGAAGTAAAAATACAACGAAGGATTTTGAGAGAAGGCATTACCTCTAAATTGGGTATCTTCTTTTGATTTGAGGAAAAGGATACCTTGAAAAGGGTTCTGCCAATGGATAGGCTTCTAGGAGGAATATAGGGGTGTGGAGAGATAATATGAGTAGTGTTTAGACAATCCAAGGGCTTTAGAGGTGTGGGTAAGTGGTAGAGGTGAGGTCTTTTTATTAGAGGGAGGAGGGGAACTCTTGGAAAGTCATGAAATACAAATTTATTATAAAATGATTTTCAAATTAGAATGGTTCCAAAATGATAGATATCGAGTATAAGATGATGAGGGGTATAAATACACACAACCAATAGGATTTAGACGAGTTGAGGTCATAGAATTCACCTTATCTTTTCATTTTAACCCTCAGTTAAAAACAATAATTCTTACCACGTCTTTTTTTTTATTTTCAAACTATAAGGTCATAATATTTACTTTAAAATTAAAATAGTCCAATAATTGTATCAATATATATTAGTAATATATTATATGTCATTTTTTAGAATATTAGATTTTGTGGACTATTATACCATTTAATAAAATAACATTTGTTTTAAAAACTCACTTATGGAAATTTTGACACTATTTGGTAGTTGACTTTTGATAAAGGCATAAAATCATTGTAACATACAAATAAAAGCATAAAAATAAATTTGAAATATCATACTAATCTATAAAGTTCTTGGATAGCATCCAATGTCTCAAAAAAGAATTATTTTAACACTTATAATATCATTTATTTAAATCTTTCATTAATTAGGTAATAACTGCATCATCATTGTGTCATAAATAAATTTATTTATTTAATGTCTATAAATTTTAAATAAAATACCATGATGTTTGAAATAATTATATATTTACAATTAATATTTATAGTCCAAGAGATAATTTATATAAACAAAACTAAAATTGTTTTACTTAGGTGATATATACTTTAGTTATATTTTCCTTACTTTAAAAATAATATGATAATAGGTCACTATCACACTAAAGTAATTCCATGGGGTCCAAAATTTGGAAAAAGGCATCCCATGGCCGGCCATGACTCAAAAATTAGAATTAAGAGACATGGATGGGTAATTTTATATTATTATAACATTATTTTGTTTACCCCTTCTTACCCGATTTACTAATTAATCACGATAATTAAAGATAATTATCGTCATTACTATTCATAATGTCCAAAAAAAGAGAATTAATTATATAATTTGGACCTTATGATTCCAAATATGGAATCCATTTTATCAAATTCCAATCACAGAAATTGCAATAATTAATTTTAAAAAATAATTCCCATTGTCTAAACCAAAGATGGGTTTTTTAGAAGTAAAATCTATCAAAATATTTATTTGTTTTTACATCCAATTTAAAAATGACTTTACATCCAATGACCAACATTGTATTAATTGATAAAAAATAATTAAATTACCCCTTAAAACCAATTAAAATGACAATCTAAATATATAAATAAATTGGACGAAAGGGCAGTTTTGAATTAAAAAGATGTATTTCTCACTATTCATTAAAAAATGAACATTATCGGAAAAATACCAAAAAGTAACCATAAGATAGATTTCATATTCCAAATTCAAAAATGATGTCAATTTTACCAAATTAAAATAATAGAAGTTCCATTAATAAATTATATAGTTAATTCCCACTGTCAAAACAAATCGTGTGTTTTTAAAAAACAATATCTATCAAAAGATTGATACTTGTTTATGTCCATTTTCAAAGTGAAATTAATTACAATGACCACCGTTGGATTAAATGGTAAAAATATATTTTCATTACACTTTAAACCCAATTAAAAAGATAATCGAATCATATAAATAAATTATATTAAAATGTGGTTTTGAATTAAAATATAGCATTTTTACTATTCATTAAAAAATGAACTTTATCGGAAAAATGACAAAAATTTACACAAAGTAAATTTTGATGTCCTAATTATAAAGAAGGATTTTATTTTGTCCAATATAACATAAAAAATTTGAAAAAATGTAGATTTAAAAAGGGTTCTCCATCAAAGAGCTTTTAATCGACCTTTTAATGAATATTAGAATATTTATGCTTAAAATTGAATTCATTCACATTTTAACCCTCTATAATTTATTGGGTAATTTTTAAAATATTTAACAAACATATATAATCATTTTTTAGTTAGTTCTATTCATTCCCACCATTACAATAGCGAGGCGTTTACTACCATTTAAAATAATATTATTATATTATTAGTGTACAACGTAAGATTTCAAAGAAACTCGTTGTTGCGTATTGGGTACGCCATGGAACATAGAATCCCCTTTAAAGTAATATTAATATTTAATTAAAAAATAATAATAAATATGAAAACGTCATATTCTTTATTTACCTTGGATGTTATAGGAACAACTTATCATATAGTAAGGTGGTTTTAGCATTAAATCATAAACAAGGCACAAAAGTGAAACATAAATGTAATGCTCAAAACAACTCTGGATACTGGGAATGCATCTGTTCCTCTTATTCCCAGGTACTCTACTCAAGGCCACCATGCCTCCGTAACACACGAACCAAGGGAATGGTCCGTCCATGAAGCACTCTCCCCTTATGATCCTTGATTCTCACTATCCGCTCCATGAATGTCACATCGTACTTAATATCCAACTCTCCCCAATTGTGGATATGGGATCATCATGTAGATACAAACATAGCTAAGAAATAAAATAGAAATTATGGATCATCTCCTACTTCGGTCGTAACGCCAGCTGATATTCCACCCCAAAAACACATCCCAATACCTTGAAGGGCCCGATGAACCTGCGAGAAAGCTTACTACCCCACCCAAACCACCACTTCCCATGTTGAGGGGAAACCATCAAGAACACATTATCTCCATCCTCCAAATCCATGGGGATCCTCCTATAATCGGCATACGACATATTTTAGTCCTAAGCTGCCTTCATCCCCTCATACACAAGATAAGCCTTCTCTATTATGCTCTACACTACCTCTTGTCCATGAACACCAGCCTCCCTAACCTCCGTCCATCACACAGGTGAGTGACACAATCTTCTATATAAGGCTTCAAATGGTTCCATTCATGTTATAGAGTGATATCTATTGTAGTAGGAAAACTCCACCTGGGGAAAGTGTAGTACCCATGACCTCTCGAAGTCCAAAACACAAGATTGTTGCATATCCTCCAACATTTAGATAATCCTCTATCTCAACCCATCTGTCAGCTAGAGGAAAGAAGTGACAAGGAATTGTTGGGTTCCAAAAGAATATTGTAATACCTTATATAATTGTGAAGTAATGTGTATATCTTAATCTGAAACAATGGTTATGGGAACTCTGTGAAGCAACAAAACTTCACCCACATACCTCTGTGTTAAGGCATCCATTGTGCTCTACTCCTTAACCACTAACAGGTGAGATGATTTGGTCAATCACTCCACCACTACCAAGATGGAATCATAGCCTCCCTCATCCCCAATAATTCCTATAATGAAATCCATTGAGATGCTATCTCACTTACACTCAGAAACATTTAAGGTCTTCAACAGACCTCCAGGAACAAGGGGTTTACCATTCACCTACTGAAACACAAGGCACTTTCCCAAAAACTTATCCACTTCCCGCTTCACTCTGGGCCACCAAAACTGACCTCTCAATCATCGGTACATCTTGGTGACTCAATGATTTACCACTAGGGTTGAGTTATATAACTCACCGAGAACTCCCTCACATATCACCATCGAGACAAACTACTTCCCTTAGAACAACATCTGATTCTGGGTATCCTCTGACTATCCTTTCGGAGCATCACCCTGGACAATGTGGTCATGCATCACTTCAGCCTCTAAGTCTCCCCACTAATACTCCTATACATGTTCTCACCAAGTAAGACTGCACTGTCATCTAAAACAGACTGCCTCTACCACTGTCCACCCTTGCATCCAGGTTCAAGGCAGCCAACTCCACCATCACCTTCCAAGAATCTATAGGCCCCCGAATATCATCATTCAATGACTTAATACTCAAGGCATATGCCACCATTTTCCCTTTTCCTGAGATGTAGGAGACCTCAAAGTCATAATCTTGAAAAATCTCCATTCACCTCCATTGTCATAATTTCAGGTCTCGCTATGAGAAGATATACCTCATTCTCTTATGATCCATGAACACAGAGAATCATTCCCCAATGAAATAATATCTCCACAACATTACCACGAACACAACTTTTGTAAGTTGCGGTTCATGGGTGGAAGAGTTATGTTCGTGAGGGCATAACTGCCTAGACCCATAAGAGATCACTCCCATCTACAGCATCAACACACACCCCTATCCTAGACCCAAATCATCACAGAACACTTCCAATGATACCCCTTACTCTGGAAACCTCAGCACGTGGGCACTAACCAGCTTCCCTTTCAAAAAACTGAAAGCTGCCTAGTACTTCTCACTCCATACGAAAGCCTGACCTTTCTTGGTCAATGTCATAAAAGGTTCTACAACTCAAGAGAACTCAGGTAAAAACCTCTGGTAATAACTTGTCAGACCCAGGAAACTACAAAACTATGCCTCATTATTAGATGTTTCCCAAGAAAAAATTACTTCGACCTTTGACGTGTCCACTAATATTCCCTAGTGAGACACCACATGTCAAAGGAAGTGCACATCTCGTGTCCAGAACATGCACATGGAGAACTACCTGTAGAGTTGGTGGTGTCAAGGGACCTACAAAACTATCCTTAGATTCTCGGTGTGATCCTTCCCTGATCTTAAGTAGATCAAGATGTATTCGATGAACACAACCACAAACCGGTCTATATACTCACCGGAAATAGAGTTCATGAGCCCCATGAACATAGTTGGTGCATCTGTAATGTCAAATGGCCTGACCATGAACTCAATGTGCATGTTCCTGGACCTAAAGGAAGTCTTTGGTATGTCACCCTCTTTAACCATTAACTAGTGATATTCAGACCATGTGTCGATCTTAGAAAACCAACTAGCTCCCTTCAACTGGTCAAAAAGTTCGTTGATCTTCTGGAGGGGGTAACTGTTCATGACTATTACCTAATTCAATCTTCAGATATCTATGCATAACCTAAGACCACCATATTCCTTCTTTGCGAACAAGACTGGAGCATCCCATAGTGACACACTTGGTCAAATAAAACTAATTTTCATCAGGTCTTCAACATGAATCCATAACTCCGGAAATTCATAAGGCGCCACCCGATAGGGATCCATCTAAATCAGACGGGCATCAGGTTGTATGTCTATCCCAAACTCAACATCATGTTGAGGTGATAGATTCAAATCCACTTTGAGGGATATGTCCAAGAACTCACTAAAAATCCCAACAACTCCCACCATATCTGAGTCTTATGATTCCACTGACAGCTCGTCTAACAAGGAAAGAAGGGGATCCACACACTGGATGCCCTCCTGGAAATCCCTCTCGCCAACAAAATCTACCTAATGGCCACCCATATCTTGAGAACACAACCATTTTACAGAATTGTTGAATAACAATGTGCATGTAAAATAGCTAGTCGACTCCCAATTTAACATCATATGGTTGCATTTGTATCATAAATGGATCCCCACTGGACTGATGCAGCCCCCATATTAGTCTACTCTCTTGAAAAACATCCAAAATACTGATCTGGCCTCCAACTGGAGTACTCAACACTAGGGGCATGGAAATTATCTCTACGTCTAGAACCAAGGCATGTGATAGACTGGGTGCAACAAAAGAGTTTGAAGCTCCTGGATGAAATAAATCACATGAAAGAGTACTAAACAAACTGATCATAAATGATTGACTGTGGTTCCTCATGAACATTGGATAATGATCAGAAATGATTGACTGTGGTTCCTCATGAAGTCTCACCACTTCCTTTACATATACATTAGATAGTTTTCCAAGAGATAAATCTTTTTATATAGTGATGAAATGGGAAATTTTGGTGAGTCGATCTAATATAGATTGTATGGAATTATTTCATTTGGATGTTCTTGGGAGACTAGTGAAAAAGTAAATAGTGATATTTTCCCACTTATATGTTGGTATGGGTACTGTTTTTCATACCCATTCTGGAAGTTTTCACTCCATCTTCACATGTTGAAACACCAAAAAACATTAAATTTAGTTGGCAATCTACCTTTTCATATTATCCCACCAATAATGAGAATGAATTTCCCAATACGTTTTATTACTTATTAGATATATTCAGAAATTGGAGCTATGATATTCATATGTTGGCTCCTTCATTATCTTAAGGATTTATGGGACAAATTTCCTTGTAATAAAAGTTTAGTATGACTTCTTGATCAATATTGATCATAGGAAACATCACATTCTCCATAGCCTCTATCTTGGGTTGTATAAAAGGATCTTCTCTTGGACCTATCTTTATCTTCTCTAGTAGTGATGGTTGGGAAATCATCTACGATAAGATTAATAATGTCCCTTCCATTATGATTCCCATCCATAACCTTATTTGGTCCTTGATCAATGGTTCTCCTTGAATTCTCATAATTTCCATCACAATAGGGCCTTTCTTACTTAATGAATCAGTGAATTTGTTTATTCTTATAGGATGATAATGAATTAAAAATTTCTCCTTTAAGAAGAAAAACCCATATCCCTTGTCTCATATTTAATTACTTTTTCATTAATATATACTTCAAACATTGGTGGTCTATGTATATATCACATTAATCTCCATAAATATAGTTCCTCTATATAATTAGATAACAAATGACTATAGATAAATCTAGGTCATGTGTAAGATAATTATGTTAATTTGGATTTAATTTTCAAGATGCATAAATGATCAACCTGATCATTTTTATGAGGACTTACCCAAGGCCTTTCATAGATGAAACACTATAAATAACAAATACTTCTTTGATAGTGGGTTGATTTGACATGGATGAAGTAACCGATCACTTATGTAGTTCTGGGAATATTTCTTCACAATCCATTTATTAGATGAAAATATATCCTTTTTATTTAACTTGGTTTGTGGGTTAAAAATAATGAATTTTTTTCACAACCCTCCTATAATTTCTTTCTATACCAAGTAACCTATGAATATCCACTACTATTTTAGTATGAGGCCTCTCCTCTATAATTTTTTTCTCGGTATGGTCAATTTATATTCCTTTTTGGATAAAATGTTCCATATGAATGAAACATTTTGTAACCAAAATTCACATTTTATGAATTTTAGAAATAACATATCCTTCCTCAGAGTTTTCAATATATCTCTTATATGATCCTCATGTTACTCATGAATTTTTGAATATATCAAAATATCATCAATAAAAACTAATTTTTTTATTAATTTTGTAATTAAATACTCAATTCATCAAATCCATAAATATAGATATAAAATCATTCAAGATGAAGGGAATAAAGAAAAGACTCATAATTCCCACATCTTGTTTAAAAATAAATCTTTTGAATATTTTGTTTTTTCACCTTCAATTGGCGAAACCCAGATTTTAAGTCATTCTTGGGGATGAATTAAACCCCACAAATCTAGTAAAATAAATCATCAATCATTGGGTGTGGGTATGTGTTCTTCATTGTGATCCCATTTATTTCTCTATAATCAATTAATAGTCTCATTGATACATCCTTATTCTTTACAAATATAACAAGTGCCTCCCATAGAGAAACATTGGTTTGGATAAATCCCTTCTACAAAATATCTTGAAGTTGTTTATTTAATTCCTATAACTCGATATTTTTTATTCTATGTAGGTTCTATGATATCATCTTGGATCTATGTATGAGTTAATTGAGAACTATACCTCTCTTTCTAAGGGATGTCTAAGTAACTCTTCAAGGAATATGTAAATGTATTCCTGGATGATGGAGACATTATCTATCCTTATAATTTTATTTTATTCTCCTCTTCACTGATCAACTACATAAATAAGAATATGGGAGGCTCTTCTAGAAAAATATCTGACTAAGATATCTCTCCTTTGAAAATAACTATAGGTTTTCCATTATAGATTACTTGAATTTCCATTATAATTTATTTGATCCTAGAATTATACATTGATAAATAGTTCATCACTGGTATAGTGTTGAATTCCTCCATGGGAATGACTACTATATTTGTGATGATATTATTTTATATAAAGTTAATATTGAAGTATATTTACATTTTTAAATCTATGATAATACCTCCTAGATTCTTGACTCGTAACTATACTTCTAGATGCTCTGGGAATAGTTCTATATTATAATTTCCATTTTATAACTTCCCACAAATTAATTTTTCTTCTAATTCATCTCTAGTAAATACTTATCCATTTTTTCTCCTCAATTGGGTAAAATGTTTATTAAAAAATATTCCCTTGAACTCTTCTCACTAAATAGCATCAATCTCCCTTCTTGAATTCATGTTTTTAAACAATGCCCACCACTAATCATGTCGTCCTTCTAAGTGGTATACTTATAGGGTGAATTTCTCTTACTTTGAATATTGGAGTACATAAAAGATCTTCTCTATAGAGGTAATTCATTGTTTATAAATCCATGGGTTATTAGATCCATTTAAATAAGTTTTTCATTGACATATAAAGCACACAATAAAAAAGTTGTTCCCACAAAGGTGAATCTAGTCACTCGTTTTAGTACATGTTTTTATTCATTACTTGATAAAGTTTATTCATCATTTTTATAAGGTTTTCCATTCCATATTCTATCATTTTAAGAATGAAATTAGTGAATCGTCTGTTTCACTCATCCTTTATGTGCTTCCACTAATTTAATACAAATTTTAGAACAAACGAAAACCCTATTAAATAATGTGTTTTTTAATCATACAATTTTAAAGGGATATTATGTATTAATATATCATTATTAAATGTGTTATTCATTAATATCCTCTAATAATAATTACATTTTCTATATATCCTTCATAACGGTGCATAAAAATAACGTGATTAAGAAATAATATACCCCAAAGGTGTCAAAAATGTTGGGTACCAAGGACCATTGTCTTGAACCTATTCCTAATTGATTTTAGCTCAATAAGTTGTTTTTGGGGTTGTTATCCCTAGGTAATTTCTTTCCAGATCCACATCCACTTGTAGCATCTATACAGGGATTTCATTTCACAGAAACCACTCGCTTAGTACTTCTCCCAAAATCCTTGATGTTTTACTATATTTTGAGTTATCACTTGGGTTCTTACTAAATATTTTCAGGTATTAATTTCTATAAATAACTAATCCCTCCTATGATACCAATAATGTATTCCCACTATTTTATTACATAAAATTTTCATTACATCGAACAAAACACTTGATATTTTAATGTTTAGTTTCTTTAAAATTATGAACATAATATAGGAAAACATAAAGAATTATATAAATACAAAAAATAAAAGATTCTTCAGGATTTCACCCTATTTTACTTTTACTACATCAAATATCCTAGGGAAAATATCAAATGAAATGGGTGAAAAAGATCATATTTAAGGAAGATGCAACTGAGACATTTAGCATGTGATCATGAGGAATAAATATAGTAAAATGTGGTATAAAAATATAACATGATCAAGAGAACATGAGGTGTCTCATAATAAAAATAACATGAATCATAACATAGAAATGTGGCTACAATATTTAAATGATACATTGAAAATTATATCACAAAGTTTTATCACTATGGTATCATAAATCAAAATTTCACAGGTTATTCACCACGGTATCATAAAAAATTTCATATCTAGAGACTAATTCATTACCAAATGCATTAAAGTGATATCGTAGAACACAATTCATATTTTTTAAATATTTTGAGAAAAATATATCACAATAAATCATTTCACTAATAACCAGCGAAGAATAAAGTACTGGTTTCTTATCAAAATCATGTCATCGTAAAGTGATTAAGTAGATGTTAGTTACATAATTATTAACCCATGAAAAAGTAATATGGGTTTAATATATGTAAATACATGAATGAATAAATAAATTTTACATCAATTTTAATACCCACAGAAAATGAAGAGGATTGGGTATTAACAAAATGACAATTACTCATGTAAAAGAGAGAAATAAATTTGGCATCATAAAAGTTAGAAAACATGGATTAATGAGAGGGAAAATGAGAGGGAACAATAGTATATCATTGATTAAATACTATTATAATTTTAATGTGATAATAGAATTTGTAAAAAATATTTTTTTTACAAATTAAAATATGTACCACAAAAGGGAACTTGAATAGAAAAGGAAAGTTAAGATTTCACTTACCATGAAGAGATGATCCTAAATCTTGAGGATGGAAACTTAGGGGATTTAAGACATATTCAGAGGCTCCTTGGGGGGAAATTTTTATATAACTTCCTAGAGGGAATATTGGTAGTGAGGAAGAAATATGAAATGGGTGTTTATTTATAGATACTTTCATGAATTTTTTAACAATGTCCAAATATATGTCTTGGGAATCTTGGTGGTGGAACATGAAAAACCATTAGCTTACCCATTGTTTTTTCTCATTATTTTGTAAATTTGAGTAAAAGTTTTTTATATTTTAAAACATTATAACCAAATCCCATTTTTAATAATTCATTGGACATAAGAAATTTATATTTTACACAGAATAATGTTTTTAAAATAACAATTTTCATTTTAGACTTTGGAATGTCACTTATAGTTTTTAAAATTATTTAATAGAATTTAAAATACATAATTTACATAAAAAAATATTTATGGTCATGAATTGTGAATAATTAATAATTTTATCATTTTTAATTAAATATAATGTAACACCCCATGCTTCCACGGTACACTTCTTTTTTATATAATTTAATAGCCTGTGATGTAAGTAACACCCAGTTCAAGAGCACCACAACCTATCAAACTAGACATTTAAAAAAGATATTTTTAATATTATTAAGCACATTTTGAATTTTCTATATCCCATATAATTTTAAAAGTCATATTTTGTTTTTCTTAGACATAATATAAAAAAAATTCAATTTTTTAGATAAAAGATGTATTTTTTTAAGAATACAGTTTTTCTACCTTTTAATGGTGAACCCTTTTTGAATCCAATATTTGACACTTTTATATATTCAATTTTATTAAATGAATTTCTTCTTTAAAAGTGCGACATAAAATTTTATTTTGGATAAATTTTTGGTACTTTTATGATAACTTTTATATTTTTATGTTTTGTGAGAAATACAAAATTTAAATTCAAACCCACTTTTTAAATCAAAATAATTTATAGTGGTAAATTATTCATTTGATTGTTTTTAATGTTTTATTAGATTATATTTCTATAATTTAATAAAATTTATGTCATTATATATAATCTCACATTTAAATTGGATATAAACACATGTCAATCTTTTGATAGTTTTTACTTATTAAAACCCTGCTCTCATGTTTTGACAATGGGAATTAATTTTAAATTAATTCTTTTCCAATTGTATATATTGAATTTAGAATAATGGATTCCATATTTGAAATCATAATGTCCAAATCTTATAAATAGGTACCATTTTTTTGACATTATGAATAGTAATTTCAGTAATTATTTTTATTCACCATGGTTAAAAGATAAATCAGGTAAATAAGTGTAAAAAATAATATTATTATAATATTAAACTACACTAACACATGTACTAATCCCATTTAATGAGATATGACTGACCATGGTCATCCTTTGGACGATTTTAGGGCCCCATGAGACCACATGGGTGTGTTAATGACATGTTATAAAGACTTAATTTAAAGTAAATATAATTATAATATAATCATGTATCTATCGATAAAACAATTTTAATATAAGGTTATATTACTGATCTATTTGACTATAAATATTAATTATAAATATAATTATCTTTCCAACATCATGGTAATTTATTTATAGTTTTTAGATAGTATATAAATATATTTATTTAAGACACAATGATGATGTCGTTATTACCTTGTTAATGATTTATTCAAATAAATGAAAATATAAATATTAAAATAAAATAAATTTAAACATTTTTAAGCCATCCAAGAATTTTAGGGTTGCAATTGACATATTTGGGACGATTTAATTCCTTTTTTAGAAGAAATGATGTTTTTATGACATTAAAAAAATCATGTATTAAATACTGTAAAAATTGATATAAATGAGATTTCAAAATAAATACTATTTTATTTAATGATATAAAAATACTAAAAATCTAAATTTCTGATGAATAACATGTATAGATATACTAATTTATTAAATTATCCAATTTAGTTTCTCTTGGAACTTTATAGTGAATATATTAAACATGTATTATAAAAATACAAGATGACATGGTAAGAGTTAACTTATTTTACAAAGGGTTAAATATTAACGATAAGGTTAATTTTATGAAATAAACATTTCTAATAAATATTGGTTGAAAGTACTTATACTCATAATCATATTATCCTAGAAATAAGTCAATTTTTTTTATTAGAAAATGAATATCATTTTACAATAAATTAATATTTCATGATTTTACCTAAAGTGCCCATCACCTCTCTTATAAAAGGGCCCCTCCCTTTCTCTTTAACTCACACCTCTGAAGCCTTTTGGGTCAGCCAAAACCTACCCATTTCTCCTCCAAACCTACCTATATTTATCATAGAGGCCTAAATGAGGTTAGAGATCCATCCTATGGAGCCCTTTTGGTCAAATAAAAAGGAAATAACTGAAGAAGAGGTAATCGTTTTATCCCTTCTTTCAAAGTTATTTTCTTCTTCTACTTCTAATTTACATATTGTTTCCATACCAATGTATTAAATCCTATATCATCTATATACATATATGTCAATATAATCATGTTAAAACTATATTCATCATTTTATCCATCCTAGGAATAATAACATAACCACACGGGCATACGTACGACTTGTCGTCTCCATGTCATGGTGTAATTTGTTATTCCACATTACTTTATTTGAATGGGTTTAAAGATGAGAATAATAGAAATAAATAATGAATATTACATTATTATTATTCTTTATTATTAATATACCTTCCAATTCTATATCATTTAATCATTAAAATAATGATATCGTTGCTTGTGTGTATGTACGACATACCATCTCCACGACGCGATGAGATTCATTCTACACTTTAAGCATCTAAGAATGATTATAAAAAATATATATATGATTAATAATTATGAAATATTAAATATAATAAGTCTATTGTAATGATATACATATATATATGTTTGTTTATGTATATATATTCCATTCACATACTTCTATTCAATACGATAAGAAAATGAAAATAGTGTTCATTCGTACATACGACCCACTATCTCCATGAAAGATGTATTAGATTTTATATATATATCTATTATATTTATTTATATAATTAATATATAAAATATGAAAATAATATTATACATTCTAGATGTAATTAAATCATGATCTAAGTAAAATTATCAAGAATAACAAGTAAAAACATGTACGATAAACAAAGCGATATTACCTAAAATGTTGAGTTAACATGGAATTGTTATTAAACAGTTAATATAAAGCCTTAAAGAATCATATATGATATCATAAATATTATTATGATTCTGATATATGTTAATAATTTGTTTAAAAATTTTATATAATAGTTTCGGACATGTACGGAGAGTATCAGATCTAAGGTAAGGGTTAATTCCTCAATCTCATTATTATCCGAGATTGTTTATGTGTATGTTTTTATTACGAAATATTTATCATCCATATCCATGATTCATAAAAATGTTTTCAAAAATATTATTTTAAGGTTTTAGGTAAGGAGATCTTTAACTAGTTCATCATTTAAAATGTTTTATGGGTTTATTTTTCTAAATCTATTAAATAATGTCGATGTTTTAAAAATGATTTTAAGGATTTATTTTTGCAGACATGATTGTTTTAAAATGTTAAGTCATTTCAAAATTTTAAAAGTGTAATGGGAACCTTTTATTCAAAAATATATTTTAAAGGATTTCCTTTATAAATTTTGCGACTTTTAAATGATTTCATGAAAAAGTGATATTTCTCTCAAAGAGTTTTAATGAATTAATAAAATTATTTTCGTCTATGTAAACACCTTTTATTGGTTTTAATGCTAGTTTTAAGTTGATTTTTTATGATTAAATCATCAATATTGTATTTAAGTTAATGGGATATGTTTGAATATGCATGTGCTATTTTTATAACATTCATGTTTTATGGATAAAGCATTAACATTTCGTATGCTAGTTTTAATATGAATGTTTATGTTATGTTTCAACCTTTTCATATGAGGAATGCATTGTAATCAGTAAGTGATGGGTGGGGCTGGGTATAGACCCTCGATAAATCAGTAGGTCTCATGAGACAAACATGTGACTTGGCATAAGGCCTTGATAGAATATTTTTTGAATGGTCTTAACAGAAGGTCTTGACATAGTGGTTATGATGTCCTGCATTATGAAATCCATCATTATGAGATTAGTAATCGATTATACATGTCGCTATTTGAATAATAGAATATCCATTTGAGTGTTTGAATGTAATTATTTTCTTTATTCTTTCCATATTACGCTGAAGATAATGTTTTAAAAGGATTTTGTTTTAGTTTTGTACCTTTCCTCAAAAGTTTATGCTTATTTTTGATAGCTTGTGCTATATTGTTAATCCTTAAAACCATCTGATCTCTCCCATTTCTTTTGTTTTATTTCCCAAGATGCCAAGAAGTGTTTTATTATTGATAAAAAAGGTTATGCTAGGGGAATAATGTCATTCTCATAGGATTATATGTGATATGCTTTATGTTAGAAATTGTAATCTAATGTTCATGTATTCAATCTATTTTCCAGGACTGCTAAACTGATCGGCCCTTCAGAAATTGATTTCTTGTAATCATGCCAATGTATTAAAATAATGCATCATCCATGGGCTTCTCAGGTCATGGATTTACAGTTTGTTTCATAGGAATTTTATAAACATTTTTGGAAATAGATTTTGAAAACATAGATTAGGGATCATAACCCAATGATAGACTTTGAGGATAAGTATAGAAGAACCCCCTGAAATTTTGGTAATAATCTTGGATAACCTATGATTAAACCTAAGATGTTATAGATTGAAATTACCTTCCCTTGATTATGTGGTTTTCCTTAATGAGATCTATTTATCTCTCTATGCTTTCTGGTGTTAGTTAACAAAGAACACAAAAAGGATTTGGATTAACATTGAGTTGGATGGAATATATGATGATTTTGATAAACAAAATTGGATGATGACTAAATAGAAAGATATTTTGATTTTTCCGAATAAGTAATCAAAATATATGATTAACAATGTGATCATTGATTACTTTCCTAATACATTTTATAAGAGGAAGTTGAATGTTTATATATGTTAAAATTTTAAGAAGTATAGAAGAAATAAGATTTGGATTTCTACATGTCAAGAGGAAGGGAAGAAGAACGTTGAAGAAAACCTCAAATAGAAGGGAAGATGTTATCTCTATGGGAAAAAAGGGGCATATAGTGACCAATTGTTATGGAGTTTAATGTCTCATCTTTGGAAATCACGGGAATTACCCAAATAAAGGCCTTGATATAAGAATATACTTCTAAAACAATGAAGGATCTATTCCATGACAACCATTATATTTGAAGGATTGAAGTATTTATGTATTTGGATCCATGAATTATAAAGAGTGAACTATATAAGGAGTATTCAGTTTATATTTTTTGTTAAGGATTTTCACGAATATATTGAATAGTTATATTGGAAATGAAAATTGATTTAAGGGTAAGATTATATTTTGAGAACATATGATTAAGGTAACGATAACACTTAATATGTTCCTTATACTAAGATAATGATGTTTGGATAAAGATATGTTGGATTAAAATAAGAATATTGGATGATGCTAGTTTCTTGAGAACTAATTATGGATTTGTGGAAAATAGGGTTATGCTATCATGGATAAAATGTACAACTTTTTCATAATTAAGTAATAATCCACTATGTTTTTTTAATAAGGAAACATGCATGTTTTCAATAAGGATATCTGATAATTCAGGTTGTGACCATGACTCAAGAGAATACATGATGAAGGTGTTCACATGTTTGTAATGTGAAAACCAAGAACTTATCTATGTGATATGTGATAATTCTAAATGTTATATATATTTTTTTCGCTTTTCCATTGTTTTTCATTCATATACTGGATAATTCAAGTGGTAGATGTCCAATTTTTCAGGAAATAGGGCTTCAAAAGGTTCCAAGGAAGAAAGGAAGAAAAGATGCAAAAATTGAAAAGTGAACACCATGAAGGCCATGTTCAGTTCGTTTACTTGATGATCATATCCTACATCATGTCATGAAGCCTATGTCATGACCAACCAAAAGACTGAGGAATTTGTTAGTTCACACTGTGAGTCCCTCCTACACATCATGACTCCAGCAAAACCAGACACTGAGAAAGCCATGATGATTCAATGAAAAGAGCTAGTTGGACATGGGGTTCACGTTGTAAACTACCTGTATATGAAGTTAACATGGTCAAACATCCTTAATATATAGAATATCTGCTTTCCATGCTGGAGATCCTAATCAAAATAACACAGATCCAGGGTTCACGATGTGACTATAAAGTACACGTCATGACCATTTTCACATATATAAGGAACAACCTGGAAGCACATTAGAAACATGGTCGGATCAGATCTCTCCCCTTTATAATCCCTTCATAATTATCTTCTATTATTCTCTTTAAAACACTTTAGTTCTTTGTAATTTCATTAAATTTATTATCAAAGAGTCATGGATTCATTTTTATACAACTCCTTTAATTCCCATGTTGTTTCAATTCTATTTCATTCTTTTCATGTAAGGTTCTATTTAATGTATTCTTGCATGTTCATTTCATATCATTACATGTTCAATTCCAGTATCATTTTTATCATGATTTCCTATATCTCTTTTATTTCATAAATTACCATCATGAGTAGCTAAATGCATTAGGGGTATGGATCAAGGTTCGATGAATCTACACACTTAATTATATTTCTAGTTCTAAACCTTGAAAACATAAATAGATTAGTGATTAGGATATAAACCAACAATAAAACCTCATTTGTGAAACTATACCATGACCATCGGATAGTCAATCAGACGACCCTATCTTAATTGAAGTGAAATATGACTATAACTATTAACTGGGAACTTTCTTCAATATAATATGAACGTAAGGCATCTAAGACTGTAGCTAGCCTTCTGACCATGGGATAACTACATCCCAGGAGGAACTAGAACACTGGACCAAGGTTGACTAGCGACTACCGCTTTCTTCATAAACTAAGCACTTAGGACCTTTCTAAGATTAGAACTTGGATCACCTTTATCAAGATACATATACTTGATCCTGACCCCTCTTTAATCACTTTAAGTCAATCCCAAAATTAGTTAGATGGAAAAAAAAATTTAGTCAAGCTAGTAAGGACTCCTTGAAAGGATTCAAGACCATATTTATTTTCCCCAAAAGAACAACACTATCCTTGTGGGATTGAACCCGTACTTCTACTACAATACACTTTAATAGTTATTAATGTTTGGGACACGTATAAATTTTTAATTTGACTCACTCTTTGAGGAATTAACGATGACTTTTGGGTGGCTGATCAGATTTTGGAACCATTTCCAGGGAGGCCACTCTTTTTCTTAATTATTAGGTCTTTGATCAAGATCCCAGATTACCTTTCTATCACCCATTTCCTTTGTTTCTATATTCCCTTGATTCTTTTAATTTTTTTTCTTCTTTTTCTTTTCGTTCACCCCATGCATGTACCATGTTCATTTGAATTGTTCAAGGACTCTTGAAGTACAATCTCTTTTGGCCTTCGTTCCTGGGATCAAAAGGCATCTCTCTTCTCTTCACGGGTCAGCAATGGCTGAGAAATTCCACCCTGCAAGACCAAACCTTCCAAACCCACACCATAAATTCATTCCAGGATAGCACCTAGTAATTAACTAGGAGAAAACAATCATGGACTATAGATTTACACCAATATACGACACAGATCCTAGTAATGTTATTCCCCCTATCCAAGACCACACATTTGAGATAAAAACAAGACTCATTCATTTGATCCAGAACATGGGGAAATTTAGCGATCTTCAGAGAGAAGATCCACATGAACATATTTCCAACTTCCTGGAAGTATATCATACCTTTCACAACCAAAAAGTTTTGTATGATCCAATAAGACTCTACATCTTCCCATTCTCTTTATGAGACTGATCCATCAACTGGATATAGATTCAAGCTCCTGATTCAATTATGACTCGGGACGAATTAGCCAGGAAATTTCTGGACAAGTACTTCCCACCCATCTGGACCTAGAACCTCTATAGAGAGATTTAAAATTTCAAACAAACTGATGGAGAGTATACTTGGGAAGAATGCTACCACTTTAATGAATAAAGTTAATGTGTCTAAATCATGGACATGATATGTGGACACAACTCAAACTTTCTATAAAGGACTCCAGCCAGTGGCACAAAACCTTGTTGATGCAGCCACTGATGGGGGTCTCTTGGTCAAGACTCTTGAAGCCTAAAGATCCATTCTAGATGAAGTCTCTCACAATTTTAGTCCATGGTAAAATTATTTTGGACCACCATAGTGTGAAATCCAAAAAATTATTGAGACCACATGTCTATCAGCACAAGTGACATCACATAGAAAAAGGATAGAAGCATTTCATATACCAACTAATTGACTCCCTCGTACTCCTGTAATGGAATTTCCATCATGTAACTTGTGCAGTGGATTAAATCTATATCAAGACTAAAAATATGGATATGAATAACCACAACAAGATTTTAATTACATCAATTACAATCAAATAAACCATCCATTTCATCAGCAATAGTATTACCGTCAAAGGCCTACTCAGCAAAAGCATCAGACAAATCAGAGTTATATTCAACTGAGAGGAGTACATAACTAACTCAGAGCTCAAGAACCACCAGGATACCCTCCGATGAACCCTGTACCAAGACCAAAATATAAACAACAACCATTTCCCCAAAAAGAACAAAAATTCCATCCACCTCTTCCAAGACCTCCGCAAGAACCTATAAAAAGTAATCTAGAAATCCTCCTGGGATCATTTGTGAAAAAGATTGATCAAATAATGAATACCCATGAGATAGATATGCAAAACCATAGAGCAGCTCTAAGGAAACTTGAAGTGAAAATGGGTCAAATCTCAGAATCCTTATATGAGAGATTACCTGGTACACTACCTGGTGACACTGAGACATAACCATTTGAGGAATATTTGGGAGTAGTTCTAAGGAGAAAAAAGATTTTGGACTTCCAACAACCCAATAAAGCAAGTCCAAAATAAGAAGAGCTGAGAAATTAACTGCTGCCTGATGAAAAAGTCAATACCACCATACATCACGAAGAAGTACCATCTAAGAAGGAACATATACCTGAGTAGCAGAAGGAACCTGTGTATGTTTCCCCACCTCTATACCATCCACCTCTTCCCTATTCAGAGAGATCAATATAGCTTGATTTGGAGAAAAAATACAAGAATTTCTTGTATATGTTCAAGAAATGACATATCAACATCCATTTTTCTGAATCTATTTCCTAGATTTCCATTTATAACTAGTTCTTAAAAGACCTATTATCAAAAAAAGAAAATTAAAAGACCAAGGAGTCATCTACCTAAATGAAGAATGATCTACTGTGGTATAGTAGAAGATTCTAACAAATATAAGAAACCCTGACAGCTTCTCAATCCCTTTTCAGATAAACATGTGAAAATTTTGTTGAGCACTCTGTGACCTTGGAGAAAGAATTAACATAAATCTAATGAGTACATTTCAAAATCTTGGACTCAAATAACTCGAAGAGTCAAGGGTATATTTGCATTTAACTAGTCACTCGGTCATGTACCCCTGTGGCATTCTGAAAGATGTACTGGTAAAAGTTGGTATGTTCATTTTTTCAGCTGATTTCCTATTATTGGGCATGGAAGAAGAAGGTTATATGCCCATTATACTTGGTAGACCATTCCTAGATACAGGAAAGGAACTGATTGATGTGAACCAAGGAAGTCTCATATTCAAATTAGTAGAATAAAAATTTGTGTTCAACCTAATTAGTGTTGTGAAACACTCAGATGACACTATGAACTATCATTCCATTTACCTCACCCGAAATAGAGAATAATATATGGACATCTAGGAAGAAATTGGCGACTATATTATAGAAGCATAAAGAGATTATGACTTCGAGGAAGTCAACAATATTGAACCACTCACAAGAGATGATGATCCATAATTTACCACATCCATCATCCAAAATACTCAATTAGACCTGAAACCACTGCCTACTAAATTAAAGTACTCATATCAAGGGGAATCTTCTTCCCTGAATGTTATAGTCAACTATGAACTATCATTGGATCAAGAACACAAAATGGTTGATATCCTCAAATGACACAAGAAATCTATCACCAGGGAAGTGATAGACATTAATGGGATCAATCCCACTGAAATCACTTATAGAATCTTACTGGAAAAGGATGAAAACCCAAACAGTAACCTCAGAGGTTGATCACACCACCCATAAAGAATATTTTCAAGAAAGAGGTACCAAAACTCAAGGATGCAGGAATAATAATTCCTATCTCATATAGTAAATGGTTGATCCCCCTTCATGTTATTCCAATGAAAAGTGGACTCACATTAATAAGAACATATGAAAATGAACTTATTTCAATATGCATCATCACTGGATGGAGAGTTTGCATGGATTATAGATGTTTAAACTCAGCCACAAGAAAATAACATTTTCCCTTACCTTTTATGGAGAAAATGTTAGAAAGACTTGTGGGTCTTGATTTCTAATGTTTTTTAGTGGCTATTTAGTATATAATCAAATTGTAGTCGACTCCACTAACTGGATAAAAACTAACATCTCTTGTCCTTTTGAAACTTTTTCATATAGAAGAATGTCCTTCAGTATATATAATTCTCCAGAAACTTTACAAAGATGTATGACACACATCTTTCATGATATGTCTGAATAATTTCCCGAAATTTTTTATGTACAATTTCTCAATTTATGGAAGATCATTCAATATCTAGCTCCGTAATATATAACTAGTTCTCCAACACTGTGAAGAAAAATTCATGGTGCTGAATTTGAAAAAATTTCACTTCATGGTGCAATGAAGAATCATAGTCATCTATAGCATCTCCAATGAAGGAAAAAATTTATATCCAATAAATATCAATGTTATCAAATATCTACCTGATCCATCCACTTTTAAGGGTATCAAAAGTTTCCTAGGGCATGTTGGATTCTACAGATGCTTCATAAAATATTTTTCTAAATTCACACGTCCTTTGAAAAAATTATTGTCAAAAGATATTACTTTTGAATTCAATCATTAAGGCCGAAAAGATTTTGATACTTTAAAAACATCCTGATGACATCTCTAGTCATCATTTCACTAAACTAAGAAAAATATTTCGAACATGTGTGAGATGTCAGTGACCTTGTTGTAGGATTTGTTCTGGGAAAAATTAAAAATTACTTCTTCTTCCCCATTTATAATTACATTCACACATTAAATGAAGCTGAGATTAATTATATGACCATGGATAAAGAGATCCTAGTCGTCATATATGCATTTGAAAAATTATGTTTTACTTTGTTTTATCAAAAGGTATTATTCATACGGATCAGGCTACCCTTCTGTACATGATGACCAAGAAAGATGAAAAATCAATGTTGATATGGTAGACTCTCTTACTACAAGAATCCGACCTCATAATCAATGATACAAAGGGAACAACAAATTTCATTGCAGATAACATCTCTAGACTACCTCTTACTATCATCAAAGACAACAAGGATGATATTGATGTATATTTTCCTGATGAGACACTATTTAATATCCAAACCCAAATTTGGTTCATCGACATAGCCAATTTTCCTGAAACATGATTCCTCCCTCAATAGTTATCTTATCAAAAAAAGAAAAAGATTCTTTCAGATGGCAATCACTACTTTTTCTATGAACCTCTACTTTTCAAGTGTTGCGCTGATGGCATTTTAAGACGTTTCATTCTATAAGAAGTGGTGGAGAATGTAATTGGAATGTACCACACTTCGACAACTGGAGGACATCACGGGCCTAAGCACACAGTTGCTAAGATTCTACAAAATGGATTTTTTTGTCCTTCATTACATGAAGACACCAGTAGATTATTTAGATACTATGAAAAATCCCAATGGATAGGGAATATTAGAAAAATAAATGAAATTCCAGAGAACCCCATGCTGGAAGTTAGGGTTTTCGATGCCAGGGGAATGGACATTATGTCACCATTCCCCACATCACATGGAATGAAATGCATTCTTATATCAGTGGAATACATGTCAAAATTGGTTGAATCCAATGCAATGACTCATGAAACTTTTAACATGGTAATTAAATTCCTTCAAAAAAATGAGTTTTCACATTTTAGATTTCCAACACTACTCATTAGCAATCGTGAAACACATTTTCCCAATCAACGAGTGAGAAAAATGATTCAATGATATGGGATCTACTTCAATACTGGAACCCCCTATCACCCAAAAATGAGTAGGTAAGTCAAACAGTAAAATAGGGAGGTAAAGAAGATCCTAGAAAAAAATAGTAAATACATGAAAAAAATGATTGGGGTAAGAAACTGGATGATGCATTATGGCCATATAGAATATCTTATAAAACACCCATCGACTCCACCTCATTTTGAATGGTTTATGGAAAACCATGTCATCTTCTAGTATAACTAGAGTACTGATCAATTTGGGCCATAAAAAAACTAAATTTGGAGTTAAACAAGGTTGGAGAGAAGTGGGTATAGTAATTAACTGTGTTGGAAGAAATAAGGAAAGGTGCCTAAGAGAACGCAATAATTTACAATGAAAAAAATAAAATAATGGAATGACCGATGGATTGCAAGATGCGCCTTTATACCGGGGAATAAGGTTCTTTTATTCAACTCATGATTGAAACTTATCCCAGCATATCTGAAATCAAGATGGTGAGGACTTTATGATGTTAATCAAGTTTTTTTATATGGAACAATTGAAATTCAATGAGATGGAGAGCCTCCATTCAAATTGAATGGTCAACAGCTGATGATTTTTCAAGAACCATTCCATAAGGGCTATGCCCTCAACCTCATGTTCAACTAAACTCTAAGTAAGTCTAGCTTCTGACAATAAAGTTAGCACTTTATGGGAGGAAACCCATAGTTGTTTTTAGTTTTTTTAGTCTTCGATTTTTCAGTGTGTCATTGTAGTACTTTGTACAAACTTTCATTCAATAAATAAAATGGTTACCGTCATTTCTTCTTTTTACACCGTCCAATTTTTCATCTATTAAAATGTATAAACCTTTGGATTAATGTTTCTTCTATAGTGAAGGATTTTTCTACGAACATATTGTGCAGGTGAATCAAAACATCAATGTTAAGACATCTTAGACAACCCCATGGCATACCACTTCATCTCAGAGAGCTCTTTCTTTCCCCTTTTTAAATTCTGTCATCACACTCATGTCAATTCAATTATCAAAAGTCACTACCACACCACTCCAACCCATTATTTTATAGACAGTTGGGACATTGGCTTCTTTTAAGTGGGTGGAGAGGGGTTCTCATATTTTTACAAAGACACATGTTAATTTTTATTTGTTCTCGCAATTCTAGGAGACATTTTTCAAATTAATAAGCATACTGCAATTTTGAAAACAATTATGCCCGTGTAAATTAAAGATAGAGTTAAAAAAATGTTAAGAACCATGTTTCACCCATGCATAGAATTATAGAAAGATTGATGAGATTAAAAGTTTAATTCAAATTCAAAATATTTGAAATCATGATTAATAGAATCACAACTTTTGATTTACTCCCTTTTAAATTTCTAGTTTTTATTTTTATTCTTAATACCCGAGAGGATTGTTATCCTTGAATATCATTTTATTTTCCGAGCATAATTCTTGAGAGATACCAGGGACCTGGAAATCTACTAGAAATTTCACAGATATCTTATCAAAATGATGACTGAACAAGTGTTGTTTTAAAATGATTGAGGTAGCCTTTGATATCCATTTTACCTGACACCCATCGTACATTTATCCTTCTTTATTCTATAGTTTTTATGAATGACTTGTTAGAAGAAAATTTATTTCAATCTTATTAACCTTCCTACCCTTCTCGTTGTAAAATTCTGGAAGATTATTTTTGATCAACTGTGGGGAGTCATTTAGATAGCATGGGATGCATTCACATTTATGGATGTATAGTGCACTCACCTAACTACCAGGTTATGATCCATATCTCTTTTTGTTATATCTCATTCATATTCAGTTCCTTTATAAAATTTAAAAGAAAAAAATGGTATGGTTTGGTTACTAAGAGGGTCAAAAATAACCATTTTCCAGAAAGATGAATCCCTCGAAGGATCATACATGGTTAGGTTACGCATGTGAGATCTATCTTAGGAATAAATTTTAAAAAATAATAATCCAAAAGGAAAAAAAAGGAAAGGAATAGAATCATTTAATTATCTACTTACTTGGGATATATATGGATCCAACATAAGTTGATAGAGTATGGACCTGACTTACAATATGGGGTAATTGTGTCACCCTTATTTTGTTGCATCTGAATTTTACTTTAGTTCTTACCCTTATTTTGATCCTCATTTTCACATTCTACATTCCTACCTATAGCCTCAGAGTTATCAGAACCTTGTTGCTAAAAGTATTCAGAATTATTTTTATACTTTTCTTTACACAGTGGAGATGATTGAACCACTGCATGCCTATGTTTTGGAACATGGAGTTAGGGTATGATAATACCTTACTTAAATTTTACCCTAATAGATGAGAGAAAATAATGGGGAGGCAAATTGCAACTGGGCATATAGCTTAAGGAACAGTTAAAAGATTATGATTAAAAGAATATTTTTTTTGTTAAAATATAAACTATAAGGAATGACTAATTCACTAAGAAGTATCAAAAATGGAACTTGACTACTTTTCTTCATACACTTAACTTAATTAAATGAACATAACGTACATTTCATACTTTGAAAATTGCTTATCATTTTGAAATCTTTGTTGCGATATTTTTCTTAAGGACAATAAATGATTCAAGTGTGGGGGGATTTGATAAGCCTAAATATTATATATATATTTTTGTCACTTTTACATTGTTTTTCATTCATATACTAGATAATGTATGTGGTAGATGTCTAATTTTGTAGGAAATAGGGCTTTACAAGGTTCCATGTAAGAAAGGTAGAAATGCTGCAAAATTGTCCAATGTTTACATTGTGTACTTTATTATCAAATCCTGTATCAAGATGTGAAGCCTACATCATGACCAACCACGAAGACTAAATAATTTTTCAGTTCACATCATGAGTACCTCAAACACATCATGAAACTAGTCAAACTGGATACCAAAAAAGCCATGATGTGATGACCCGGACCCGAATACCACTTAACGGGTGCCCCGAATCCGGTGGGCGACATTGCCTTAAGCGCAGTTTCCCGAATGCTAGAGGCAGCCGACTAGTAGCGAGGGCCTCTGTGTTTTTGTGGGAATAGTATTCCCTCATTAGTAGAGTGTTTTATAGTGGAATAGATATAAATGAATAGTAAACTACGAAATCATTATGAATAAATAGTGGAATTAAACTAATGCAATATACAAGAAAGAATAAAAATAACTATATAAAATTGAATAGTGATGATGTAATGTCATATCACTAGAAAACTGAAAACCATGTATATAAGACAATAAGAATAACATGTTCCACAAGGTAAAAGGAAACAATGTCTACTCCAAGCATCCCAAGATCCTACTCAGTCAACTGTTATCAAGATCCATCCTATCAGTACACAATCAAGTATTGGAAGTTTCATGCTTCACTTTCTCAATACCTACAACTATGTAATCTACTCTAGGCACCAAACGAAGCATGAATAGGGTATGAGATAAATCTCAGTGGGACACCACCAATGTTTTCTTTAACATCCAAACCATAAAATGGAATATAATAGTGTGCATGCATATATATAATGTAAAGCATGCAGTAAAAAATAACTAAATAACCAAGTACTTGCTTCAGCCCTCAGCTGGTGTATGAACATGTAACAATTTCATTAATTTATTAATTACTATTTAATGTTAATAGGTCAATGAGGCATATCCAACACTGACATGACCTCGTGATAGTATAAGTAGTGATGGTCCCAAGACGTAATATGGAAACCAGACAATAAAATCCAGTGAGTGAGTTCTAGGATAAAAACCAAGGTAACGTAAAATCATAGAAAACTAAATCTATAGTATTTGATTCTAACTAAGGGGTAAGAGTGTAATACAAGGAGAATAATCCTAGGAAATCTACAATAAGGCACCTACCGATTTCCAGGTGATTGACCAAGGTAAACCGGGGCTAAGCAAAGACAGGTCCCTATGGTCTTTCACAATGGCACCAACTAGTCAATGTCAGATCCAAGGAGTATTTCTGAGGTATCCTGTAATATAGAAGTGGTCCCAACAGTAGTATACCAGTAATCCAAGAAATATAAAAGAACGAGAGTCTTGGGGGGTATCAACATAAGAAAGCTGTATCCTTGAATCAGAATGGTGTTTTCGAGACCTAAGGTATTCTCATCTCAGAATCCAAGTTGAGCTCGAGTCTTTCCATTCCAATTTACTATTTTAATCATGTAATAATTCATTTTCTTCATTTCTTTCCTTCCATTAACAATTTATTTATATTTCCAAGACCTGTCCTCCATTATTATGGATAGGCTAAGTAGCATTGCAACCATTTAATCCAGTCTTAGTTAGACATTAATTCATAGTCAACTATTGAGGTTCACTCTACTACTTTTGATCAACATGGAAAGGGGTACTATGGAAATCTTTCCACTATTAAATTTCTTTAAATAATTCTTAGTTATATACTTAGTATACATTCCATTTAACATTTAACATTTCAGTTTTAATAATAATTTGGAAGCACTTACCTTAGGCGGGTGAAGTAGTGATCATATAGGGTACATGCTGTTTTGAAATTATTGTTAACAATAAGCAATTTATTATATGGAGTCTCACCTTTAGAATTTTCAATAAAAGGCACACATGAATGGTGGATCAAATGTGCCAAAACACTAAAACCCAATTATGGAATAACCTTCGATATGAGGCAGATTGAGTTGTGGGTGTAACCACTAACAACAAATCACATATCTGGAAAGAGCATAACCATATAATTTTAATGATTATAATCAGGGCATGTTAATTTAAGAAACGGTTTCCAACTAAACTAGTGGGTCCAACACGAATAATCCCAAAACAACCAACTTTAGTGATGAATTATAAAAAACCCACCTTAGGGTTGTACAAGCCTTCTCCTCCGATATCGGCCATTGATTTTCCTTGGATCATAGTACATCTAAGAAAAAGTGAAAACTCTCACATGGGGTATCTGGGTAGAGAGTGGAAGAGAAAAATAATGGTTAAACAGGACTTGAGTACTTACCATTGTGCATCCAACATGATAAACAGAAGCACAATTATTTTCCAGAAAAAGGATAACTCTTGATCCCTTTCTTTGGCCTTTCAAAATATCTTAAAGGAAGAAAAATTAGGAAATTCCTACAGGTCCTCCGATCAGGAAGGAAGAAGATAATTAATAGATCATTAAAGACATTTTGGTCATTTTACACAGGTTTTAAGCATTCGCACGGTTTTTCAAACCGTGCCAGATGGTACTACCTAAACTTGGGGAAAAGGGTTGTTCGCACGGTTTGGTTGCATGTCCATGCACCAACAAAGAGAGGTTCCACTATCCAAAATAACAAAAACCACATGGTTATGAAAACCGTGCACTAACTGTGTAAAAACCATGAAACTTTACATGTTTTCTCAAAAAGTGGTGTTCCGAGCTCCAAACAAGCCTCGAACACCCTAAAAACCTTTTCTAACTCATTAAGAATATATAAAAGGTTCAATGTAATGATTCATACTAAAAAATTAATGGATCCATATAAGAGTGAATAACTGTGTTCTTATATTCTTCCCCCATTAAAAGAACTCACTCCTGAGTTCTTCTTCCAAGGGTAAAGAAACACTACCTGAGAACAGCTCTAGCCACTGAGCACGTACATCTTCTTCCCTCTCCCAAGTCTTGTCTATTACTTGGTTGTGCTCCCATAGAACCTGTAGAAGAGGGACAAACATTCATCAAAGAACATTTTTTTAATCAATGATGCACACTGGATACACTTTAAAGGTAGAATAAACATCAAACTAAACTACTTTGGGATCAAAGGTATGAGATGGGTCAGCATAATATTAGTGAATCTGTGATACATGAAATACATCATGCATGGCATGGTACCTCTGAGGTAGTAGAAACAATAATCTATCAGCTCGAATATCTCTAGAATTTCTAATGGCCCGATGTAATGAGGTAGTAGATTACCCTGCTTCTCTAACCGTCTATGCCCATTCCAGGACGATACCTAAAGAAAAACATGATCCCCATCCTCAAACCCAAGAGGTCATCAATAGTGATCAACATAATATTTCTATCTAAACAAGGTAGTAGTCATACCATTTCTGATCAGCTGGACTTGTTCTGATGTCTCCTGAACAAGACGAGGACCTAGTAGGGATGACTCACTAACCTTTGGCCAGAACAAGGGTGAACGGCATGGACTACCATATAAGGCCTCAAAAGGGTCCATCTAAATCGTCACCTAAAAACTATTATTATAAGAGAAATAGAGGAGAATTATATGCTTCTCCCAAGAACTACCAAAATCATGGATGTATGCTCAGAGAATATCCTCCCAAACTTGTATTTCCTGTTCTAACTGTCCATCAATCTAAGGGTGAATAGTTGTTCTTAGAAGCACCTGAGTCCCCATAGATTTCTACCAACCCAATCAAAACTATGAAATGAAACAAACATTACTATCTAAAATTAAAGTACACAGAACCCTATGTATTCAGATGATCTCATGTTAATACATTTTTCCCAATTAATCAACTGAGAAATTCGCATGAATAGGAATGAAGTGGGATGATTTCGTTAGTCAGTCAATGACTACCCAAATAGCATCAGTACCCCTAAACAACCTACGTAAGAGGAAAAAAATCCATAGAAACATCTTAACATTTTCATTTTGTGACTGGAAGTGGCTATAAAAGCCTGAATGTATCTTCTACTCTGCCTTCACCTGTTGAGAGGTGGAACACCTAGTGATGAAGCTCGCAATCTGATGTTTCATCCCAGGCCACCAAATACTAGTGTCACATATCTCAATTCATCTTCGAGATGCCTAGATGAATATCCCACTAGGAAGAATTGGACTCTTTCATCAACTCTTCTCTCACATCTTCATGAACCTAGATATTTCCATGTAGACACAGAATGTCATATTCACCCATAGACCAATTTGGAGGTGGGTTATATCCTGATATACTCTCACAGAAAACCAAACCTTCAGGATCTGAAAAATACCTACTCTTCACCTTCTCATGGAGGTAATAGATAACTGTTAAGGCTATGAGGTACGATTTCTCTTGACTATAGTGAAACTCTAGATGATGTTCACAAACAAATGGCTATTAAATTCTGTTCATCACTGGATTCTTGTACGACATACATTTGGTTTTTCTAACATAGTGCATCTGCAACCACATTGCCTTTTCCAGACATATATGAAAGCTCTAAAAATAAGAATTGTAGATATTAGACCCATATTCAATATCATAGGTTCATGTCACACTGAGAAAAGATATACTTGTGGCTCTTGTGATCTGCATACACCACAAAGTGATCAACCAAAAGATAATGTCTCTAGTAACGTATGGCATGGATAACTACTCCCAGCTCAAGGTCATGCATCAGGTAATTTCTCTCGTGAGGCACCAACTGCTGAGATCTATATGCAAAAATATTTTATTCATATATTAACACTACTATTAGGCCCATGTATGATGCATCACATAAGAAGATATAACCATTTCCATGCTCTGGAAGAATCAGAATCAGTGCTGAGATAAGCCTCCCTTTCAGCTCCTGAAAGGATTTCTCACATGCTTCTAAACATGTGAACTTGACACCCTTATTTATAAGACCAGTAAGGGGTGTATCATGAAAAGAAAAGTATTTTATTAAAAACCTGTAATATTCAAAGATCCCTGATAAACTTTTATTAGTGAACACGTTTTTGGGCAGATCCCAGGAAACTACAGCACTAACCATTTCGGGGTCAACAAATACTCATGATTCTGAAATAATATGACCTAAGAAGCGAACTTTGTCGATCCAAAAGTCACATTTTTCAAGATTGAAATAAATCTAATGCTCTCTCTATGTACTCAGAATTATCTCATGTTGTTTTTCATGGTCGTTACGAGTGCGCAAATACATAAAGATTTAGTCCAAAAAGACCACGACAAAAGAGTCCATATAGGAATGGAAAACCCTATTCGTCAAAGCCAAGAAAATGGTTTGCACGTTCATAAGACCTAATGGAATAAAAAGATACTCATGAAGACCATACCAACTACGAAAAGTTGCATGAGGTATGTCTAATTGTATGACTTACACCTGATGATAACCCAGTCTCAGGTCGAACTTAGAGAAAACATTTTCTCCTCAGCGCTGGTCAAAGAGATTATCTATTCAATGAAGGGGATACTGGTTATTGACCATAAGCTGGTTCAAACTTATGTAGTCCATGCATAAATGGAGATTTCCATCCACCATCTTAGATAAAAGCATGGGTGAATCCCAAGATGATGTACTAGGTCGTATAAATCCTTTGTCCTCTAAGTCTGTTATCTTCCACTTGATCTCTTGAAGCTCTATAGGTGACATCAAGTACAAAGGAATGGAAACTCAGGTTGCTCTTGGAAAAATCTCAAATGAAAACTCTACCTCTCTCTTAGGAGTTAATTCAGAAAAGTCATCAAGAAATAATTACTTTCAACAATTAAATACTAGTGGGAAATCAGTTTGAAGAAAACCCTGATCCTCCATAAAAATATTTTCAATCTAGGTGGTCCCCCACCTAGACCATGATGCTTCAATCCCGGTCTCCCAACCTGGACATCCCACTCACTTTTGAAAAGATAAATTCTTCAATATGGTGATGTAAAAGAAAAATTTCATTGATAACAGTCTACAAAGGTGTGATAGTGGACCAATAAGTCCATCTCAAGAATGACATAGAAGCTCATCATCTTGATAACAAAGAGATTCCAAAAGAAATGGCAACTTCCTACCTCAAGGGGACAGTCCCTGCACTGGCATATGCCCTCAGTTTGTATTCCTAATGGTTTATCAAGGGTCATTACACCATAATGAAATAGTATCTGTAGTCCAAGACATCCCACCATAGATACAAAAAATTAATTATTTTGAAGCACATGTATCAAACAATACAGAGACAATAGTAGAGGCTACTAGAATAATACCTGGTCCCACAGCCTGATCCTTGGGTATTGGCTGTAAGGAATGCAACTGGCCTGATCCACGACCATGTGAAACAGATGGACTACCATGATCATGACAGCTCTGCTAGTGCTGCTGGTGATCAGGTATCAGACTACCACGGCCACGAACTCCACCTTGGTCAGACCTACCCGTGCTACTCAAACTCCCTTCCCGACACGATGAAAAAGAACATTCTCTTGATGGTGGATCTGAAGCTAATCCTTTTTCCACTTGAAGCTGGGGGAAAGGTAGAGCAAAGGTGCTGAAGATGGCCCATATGGACATAATCCCAGAACTCCATATGGTCTCCATCACACTAGGGCTTCCTATTCCATGGTTTTCCATACTTATGTCACACTACAGAGATAACAAACTGGATACTCTAGGTGCCATTTAACTAATGATAAACCTCAAGGGAACGTTTCTTACTGCTAGATGAACTAATGGCCTAACATGGCACTGATCCTTTAAACCTAGTACTCATTTCATCCCTCAAGTTACACTCAGTGATAAGGGACTGATAAACTATTATAGATAAGGGAGTTTGGAAATTGAAATTCACCAGAGTTTGGATGGCGTAATAGAGACCATCATCAAAATGTCTAGCATGTGAAATCTCGTCACTGGATAGAAGTGGTGAAAAGCGCTGTAAATCAGTGAAATTTTCTGAATATTCCATAACTGACATGAATTATACTCTAGATGCATGAAATATCTAACTCTATCATCTCTCAGTGACTTAGGAAAGAACTAATCATGAAAGGAAGTCTGGAAGTCAACCCATAACTTTCCTTGATGACGTCCAGCCTTGGTAATGACATCCCCCCAATACTTGTCCAAATCCCAAAGCGTGTATGTATCAAGCTTGACTCTCCACTCTAGAGACATTTCTAGATGCTCAAAGATAGACAGCATGGCCTCTTGCCCAGACTCAATATCCTGAGAGCCGCCATCCCCAGAAAAAGTATGAGGATGGTGTTGCTGGAACTCACGAGTTAGATCAGCCATTGTAGGTGCAACCCTTGGAGCACCAATCATGGATTGCATCATATGTGAGAAAATATCACGGACTTGGGAATCAGTTCCCAGATTAGGTACAGAAGGCGGTACCTCATGTGGCACTCCTAGAAGTACGAATGGTGGCTCCATGCCCAACATGTCTAGAGCATGGTCGTCACCACCCTCTTGAAGAATGACACAAGGACGCCATAGCGGAAATGGTCTAAAAATTCCAATAACACACCTTTGAACATGATTAGAAGAAAGTAGATAAAAACACTAGTAGAAACTAAATATAAGAAAACTCACTACCCAAGGCCTAGTACCCAAACTACCTGCCTAGACTATCAGGTATTGGTAAGTGCTCAAGTATAATTTTTATGTCATTTTTTAGTTAATTATTAGGTTCAATCATTTAACTTTCATAAACATGACAAGGTGGGATAAGGATGTGAAACAAATTAATTTTAGGTTTCAGGATTCACTTTATAATGGGTAGTCATTTTTGATAAATTCGTTCCCATACACTTATCACTAGAAAGTACACCCAATTATTTATAGAATAATGGCTTGACTCGGTAAATTACTCATCCCAACCCATGAGGACCCATACACCTCAAGAATTGATATAGGAAATCACTCAATGGAATCAAAAGTATTAAAAGTACAAGAAACTATCACATCATCACTTAGCAATTAAAGGTATCTCAAGTTATATAAAGTGGTGAAATGCACATATATATCATGTCAATATGCATGAAATGTGAATTGAAGGGGCCTATAATGATGCATGTAGAAATACTCCTTACCATCATATCATCGGGCCAAGGATTAAATAAATTCCAAATAGTAATAATCAACAACACCACACAACATGTGAGTCACCCAACTATGAAATATTATCAACTGTAATAGGAAAAATAGAACATCAATTGCATTATGGGTAAATTGGATTTTACCCAGAACATTGGTTCATGACACCAAAGCATGACTAATGACCATGTCCCAAGAATTCATATTCTCCAATATATTGTCTCCAAATAGTAAAGATAAGAATGAAACCACCGCTGATACCACTTTGTGATGACCCGGACCCGGATGCCACTTAACGGGTGCCCTGAGCTTGGTGGGCGACATGGCCTCAAGTGCATCTTCCCAAACACCAGAGGCTATTGACTAGCAGCGAGAGCCTAGGTTGTGTCTGTGGGAAGAGTATTCCTTCATTATTAGAGTGTAGCACAATGGAAGAGATATAAATGAATAGTAAAAAATGGAAGCATTGTGAATAAATAGTGGAAGAAAACTAATGCAATAGACAATCAAGAAAAACAATAATTGTATCTACTAGAACAGTGATGATGTAATGTCATGTCACTATAAAACAGGAAAGCATGGATACAAGACAATTAGAATAAAATGTTCCACAAGTTAAAAGGAAACAAATTCTACTCTATGCATCCCAAGATCCTACTCAATCATCTACTATCATGTTCCATTCTATCATCACACAATCAAGTATTTGAAGCTGCATGCTTCCCATTGTTGATAATTGCTACCTTGTAATCTGTGTTGGGTACCAAACAGCTCCCGAAGAGGGTGTGAGATAAATCTCAAAGAGACACCACCAATGGTGTCTATAACATCAAACCCATGTAATGGAATATAGTAGTGTGTAGGCATATATATAAAGTAAAACAAGCAGTACAAAATAACTAAATAACCAAGTACCTGCTTTAGTGCTTGGAAAGTTTATAGACATGTAACCAGTTCATTAATTGATTAATTACCATTTAATTTTAATGGCTCACATGAGGCCTATCCATCACTGACATCACCTCGTGATATTGTAAGTAATGAAGGTACAAATATGTAACAAGGAAACTAGACAATAATAACTAGTGACAGAGTTCCAGGGTAAAAACCAAGGTAACATAAACTCATATTAAACTAACTCAGTAGTATCTCAGTCTAGATAAGGGATAAGTGTGTAATCCAAGGAATTCCACAATAAGGTGTATACTGATTCCAATGTGATATACCAAGGTAAAATAGGTCTAAGCAATGACAGGGCCCTGTGATCTTTCACCATGGAACCTACTAGTCAATTCTATATTCAAGGAGTGTATCAGAGGTATCCTGCAATAGAGAAGGGGACCCAAGAATAGTATATCGGGAATCCAAGAAATATATAAGAAATAGAGTATAGGTGGGTATCAACCTAAGCAAACCATAACCTTGAATCGGAATTGGGATCCCAATACCCATGGTATTCTCCTCTTAGAATCAAAGGTGTGATCGAGTCAGTCCATTCTTATTAGATATTGTAATCATGTTATAATTCATTTGGATCAAGTCTTTCCTTCCATTACTATGGATTGGTCAGGTACAGTTGAAACCATTTATTTATTGGTGCAAGAATTTTCTTCCATTAGTTTAGAAATGCCAAGTAGCATTGAAACCATTTAGTCATGTTTTAGTTATCCATTAAGGCATAATAAATAATCGAGGTTCACTCCACTACCTTCCATCAACATGGATAATGGTGCTACAAACATGTAACATTTATTCAATTTCTTTAAATATAGCTATGTTTTATACTTGTTACACTTTCCATTTCACATTTCACATTCAACTTTTAATAACCATTTGGAAGAACATACCTTAGGGTGGTTAAGTGTTTAGAATATATAGTACATGAAATTATGAAATTATCATTAACAAAAAGACATTTATTATAAGTATTATCACCTTTAGAAAGGTCAGTCAAAGGAACACCCGAATGGTGGCTCAAACGTGCCAAAACACTAAAACCCAATTATGGAATAACCTTCGACATGAGGCAGATTGAGTTGGGGGTGTAACCACTAACAACTAATCATGTATTTGGAAAGAGAATAACCATACGATTATAGTGAGTATAATAATGGAATTTTAATTTAATAGATGGTTTCCAAAGAAACCGGTGGGCCCCACATGAACATTCACAAAACAACGAACTTTTGGGATGAATTATAGACCACTCACCTTAGGGTTGTATGAGGATTATCCTCCAGTATCAGTCCTTGATTTTCCTTAGATCGGAGTATATCTAAGAAAAGGTGAAAACACTCACATAGATATATCTAGTTAGAGAGTGAAAGAGAAGAAGAACGGATAAATAGGACTCGAGTACATACTGTTGCGCATCTAACGTGACGAACGGAAGCTCGATCAAATGTCACATGAAGGAAAAATCATGATCCCTAGTTTTGGACTTCAAAAAGATCCAATTATAAGAAAAAAAGTAAAATCCTGCAGGTCCCCAAGTTAGGGATTAAGGGGAGAATTAATAGATCATTAAGGGTATTTTGGTCATTTTGGTCATTTTACAAAGTTTTTAGACTTTGCACGGTTTGTCTGAACGATTGTGAAACCATGTGCAAACTGTGCGAGATGGTTCTTCCTAAACCTGGGAAAAGGGGCTTTCGCACAGTTTGGCTACATTATCATGTGCCAACTGTGCGAGGTGTCATTGTCCAAAAAAACACAAATCGCATGGTTAGGCAAACCATGCACAAACCACAAAACATGGCCTGGTTTCTCATAAAGAGGTGTTCCAAGCTACAAACAATCCCCAGATACCCTCATAACCATTTCTAACTCATTAGAAATCTATAAAAGGTCAAAAGTAAAGATTTATATCGATAAATTAAAGGATACATACATGAGTGAAAAAATAGTATCGTACACATGAGGATTCAATGAAAAAATCCATCTGGCCATAGAGTACACATCATGAACCACCTATACAAGATGTGACCATAGTCATGCATGCCACGCTAGAGATACTAGTTTAAATAAAGTGGATCAAGGGTTCACGATGTGACTATCAGGTACATATCGTGACCATTTTCTCCAATATAAGGAACAACCCGATAGAACATTTGAAACATTCTTGGACCATCTCTCATTCTTTTAATCTCCCTTTGTAATTCCTTTCTATTTTCCTTCATAAAACACTTTATTTCTTTGTAATTTTTTTACATTTTCAATCGTAGTGCCATGGATTTGTTTTTCTTCAAAACCTTCAATTCCTGTGGTGTTTCAATTCCATTTCATTCCTTTCAAGTATGGTTTTATTTAAAGTGTTATTTCATGTTCATTTCATATCATTACATGTTCAATTCCATTAGAATTGTTATCATGATTTACCCTATCCATTTTATTACTTTGTTTACCATCATAAGTAGCTAAACACATCAGGGGTAGGGATCAAGGTTTGATGTATCTACACAATTAATTAAATCTCTAGTTCTAAACATGGAAAACCAAAATGGATTATTAATTAGGATTTAAACCAATAGTCAAACCCCATTTGTGCAACTGTACTACGACCCTCAGAAATTCAAACAAAAAAACCCTATCATAATCGAAGTAAACTATGACTATGACCATTATCTAAGAGAACTTTCTGTAATAGAAGCTAAATGTAACACATCTAGTACTGTATAAATCCTATTAAATATGGAATTGATACATACTAGGTAGAACTATAAGACTAGACCAAGTTTGACTAGCGACTACCTCTTATTTCACAGACTAAGCACTTAGGAACTTTCTTAGATTAGAACTAGGATCACCATTATCTAGATACATAGACTTGATCCTGACCCATATTTAATAACTTGGGGTCAAACCCAAAATTAGTTATACACCGCCCAAACATTAGTCATGCTAGTAAGGACTCTTATAAATGATTCAAGACCAGATTTATTTTCCTCATAAGAACAACACCCTCTATGTCAGATCGATCTTGGACATCTACTTTACTACACCCAAATAGTTAGTAAAGTTTGGGACACATATAAATTTCTAATTTGACCCGTGCCATGAAGAATTAACACATCCTTTTGGGTGGCTGATCAATATGGGAGATAAATTCTAAGCCTATTTGGTTAACCTTTTTCGAATGTTGTAGATTTTCAATTTTGGAAGGATTGTAAGGTTATCCATTTATGGATAGTATACTTTATATTGTAGTTGATGTTTGTTTGATTAATATATTATCTCACTATAGGTGGACTTAACCATATGTGATAAACCATTCTATCTGTTTTTTGATAGATGGAATGACCTATCATTCTATTTCTGGATCTCATGATCATCAAACACTTCTGTAATGTCAAATTCAACTTAATTTCCCTAAATTTGAGATGAAGTGGAAATTGTTCAAGGCATGACCAATGCTAAGATTGTATTGAAATAAAGTAAGAATTTATTATCCTGTTCTCTAACTTTAGGGAAAGGATATTGAAAACAAAAAAAAATGTTTTCCTAGTACTTTTTTTTATGACGAATCAAATGGTCTCTTGGATCATCATAAATTTATGGATTTCAGATTGTTAAAATTATCTTAATAATATTCTCTATAAATATCTATCAAAACATGATGGTTAGATTTATCTTCTATATCCATGTTTTTCTACATGGAAGCCTAGTTTGTGTAATTTTTTATAACCTTCACACTTACCATTCTTTATTTTCAATTAGAGGCCCCATTAATCCATTTTTCGATGTGAGATTTCAACTAAGATATTTTGAAATGTCAAACCCCTAGTTTTAAATACTATGTTTAAATTAAAAGGATGTAATTTATTGATGGAGGGTATTATATAATACCCTAAGATTCCATGGTACACTTCCTTTTTAAATAATTCAATGGAGTGCGATGTACGCAACACTCAGTTCAAGCACACCAAGACCTATCAAAATTGTCGTTTCAAAAGCAGTTATTAATAGTATTAACCAAATTTTAAATTTTATATATCACATATAATATTAAAATTCATATTTTGTGTTTTTTATAAATAATATGAGCAAAGATCCAATATTTCAGATAAAAGAAGTATTTTTCAAAAAATTCATTTTTCCACATTTTAATGGAGGACCATTTTTAAATAAAATATATGAAATTTTATATGTTCAATTTGAAAAAATTAAATTCTTATTCAAAATTGAGACATAAAAATTTTGTCTGGATAAATTTTTTTACTTTTCTGATAATATTCATATTTTGATGAATAGTGGAAAATCCAAAATTTTAATTGAAAACAACTTTTTTAATAGAAATAATTTAAAGTGTTACATAATTCATTTTAGTAGTTTTAATGTATAATTAGATTATATTTTAATCTTATAGTAAAATATAGGTCATTGTATGTAATTCCACATTTAAATTGGACATAAACACATGCCAATATTTTGATAGTTTTTATTTCTTAGAAACTCGTTCTCTTGTCTTAACAATGGGAATTAATTTTAAATTATTTTTTCCAATTATATGTTTTGAATATGGAAAAATGGATTCCATATTTGGAATCATATGGTCCAAATTTTGTAAATATGTATCTATTTTTTTGACATTTTGAATTGTAACTTCAGTGATTATTTTTATTTACCATGGTTAAAGGGTAAATTGGGTAAATAAGGGTAAAAAATAATATTATAATAATATTAAACTACCCTAACACCTGTCCTAAAACAATGTAATGATATATTGTTGACCATGGTCATCCTTTGGACAATTTTAGGCCCCCCATGTGACCACTTGGGCGTGATAATGACATTTTATAAGAATTAATATAAAGTAATGATAATTATAACATAAACATGTCTATTTTTCTAAAAAAATTAATATAGGGTTATATGACTGATCTCAATGACTATAAATATTCATTATAAATCTAATTTTTTTCCAAAATCATGGTATTTTATTTATAATTTTTAGAAATTAGATAAATATTTTTATTTTTGACATAATTTTGATGTAGTGATTACCTTAATAATAAATTATTCAAATAAATGAATTTATAAATACTAAAATAAAATAAATTTGATCTTTTTGATACTATAAAATAGTTTTTTGAAGGAAATTTACATATTATGGATGATTTAATTCCTTTGGTTTAAAGGAATAAAGTTTTTATGACATTAACAAAAATCATGTATTAAATATTCTCAAAATTGACATAAATGAGATTTTAAAATAAATACCATTTCATTAAATGTTATAAAAGTCCTAAAAATATAAATTGGGAAAAATAACTCTGATAATGATAGAAATTCAATAAATTATCCACTTTACATTCTCTCCGAATTTTATAGTAATGATATTAACCATGTAGTATAAAAATACCAGAGGACATGGTAAGAGTTAACTTATTTTAAAAACGGTTAAATCTAAAAGGTAAGGTTATTTTTATGACCTAAACATATCTAAACCCGATTTTTTTAGAGTATTTAGGATTATAATAATCTTATAAACAAAATAAATTAATTTTGAGATATTATAAACTGAAACTATTTTAATAATAAATTAATATTTCATGATTTTTCATAAAGTTCCCCTCACCTCTCTTATAAAAGGGACCTCCCTTTCTCTTTATCTCACACCTCTGAAGCATTTTTTTGGATAAACCCTACCAATTTCTCCTCCAAACAACCCTCCTTTAATCCTATGGATATAAATTTGGGCAGATACCCATTCTAAAGATCCCTTTTGTTCAAATAAAAAGGAAAACACCCGAAGAAGATGTAATCGTTTTATCCCTTCTTTCAAAGTTATTTTCTTCTTATACATCTAATTTCTATATTGGTTCAATACTAAAGTAATAAATATAGTATCATCCAAAAAATAACATGTAAATATATTAATTAGACAGCTATATTCATAATTTTATGAATCCTACGAATAACAATATCACCATGTGTGCGTACATACGGCTTATTGTCTCCATGCTGTGGTGTAATTTATTATTCCAGATTACATTATTTGGATGGTTATAATAATGAGTAAAATAGAAATAAATAAAGAATATTAAATGATTATGAATATGTATAATTAATATAACATCTAGTTACTTGTCATTTAATCATTAAATGAATGATATCATCTCTTGTGCGTATGTACGACCTACTGTATCCACGATACGATGAGATTCATTCTCCACTTTAACCATCCAAGACTGGTTATAAAAATATATATACTATTCGTAATTATTAAATATATGACATAATAAATTTAATTTAATTATATGTATATAAATATATATATGTTTTTATGTACATATTGGTCAATCAATTACTTCCATTCAATATAATAAGAAAACAGAAACATCGTTCATGCGTAGGTACGACCTACTGTTTCCATGAATTGTGTATTCCATTGTATATATATATATATTATATTTATATAATTAATATATTTAATATATAAATAATATTATAAATTATGGAAGTAATTAAATCACGATCTAAGTAATACTATAAAGAATAAAAAGTTAAAACACGTATGAAAAACAAAGTGATAGTACCTGAAATGTGGCTTTATCTTGGATTTGTTAATAAACGGGTAATATAATGTCATAAAAGAATCATATATGATATCATAAATATTATTATTATTCTTATATAAGTTAATAATATTTTTAAAAACATTATATAGGTGTTTCAGACACGTACATAGAGTATCAGATTTAAGGCAAGGGTTAATTCTTCAATCTCATTATTATTAGAGATTGTTTATGTGTAAGTATTTACTGAGGCATATTTATCATCCATGTCCATGTTTCATAAAAAAATTCAAATGGAATATTTTATGTTTTAATGGATTGGAACCTTCAATTATATCATCATTCTAAATGTTTTAAGGATTTATTTTTGAAATTATATTTAATTAATGTCCATGTTTTCAAAATTCTTTTAAGGATTTATTTATATGAATATGATTGTTTGAAAATGTTAATTAATTTCAAAAGTATCAAAGTGGTATGGGAAAATTTTATTCAAAAATATATTTTAAATAATTTCCTTTATAAATTATATTACTTTTAAACGATTTCATGAAAAAGGGATATTTATCTCAAAGGGTTTATATGAATTTATTAAATTATTTTCATCTATGTCAACATCCATTATTGGATTTTATGTTTGTTTGAAATTTATTTATTATGATACAATCTTCCATATTTTATTTATGTTTTTCGGAAATGTTTCACTATAGATATGCTATTTTTATACCATTCATGGTCTACAGTTAATGTATTAACATTTCGTATTCTAGTTTTAATATGAATGTTTATGTTATGATTCAACCTTTTCATATGTGGAATGCATTGCACATAGTAAGTGATGGGTGGGGACCTCTATAGCCCCTCGAGGTATTGGTAGGTCTCATGAGACATAACAATGTCCTTGAACAGGGCCTGGATAAAATATTTGTCAATGGTCTTGGCCCAAGGCCTTGACGTAGTGGTTATAATGTCTGGCATTATGCATTCCCTCATTATCAGATAAGTTGTTGATTTTACATGTGGCTATTCCACTAGTATAATATTCATGTGAAGGTTTAAATGGAATTATTTGATTTATTCTTTCCATATTATTTAGAAGATAATGTTTTAAAAGGCTTGTGTTTCATTTTTTTACCTTTCCTTATAAGTTTATGCTTATTTATGATAGCTTCCTCTATATTGTTTATCCTTACTGAGTATCGGAGATCACCCATTTCTTATGTTTTATTTACCATGGATACCAAGAATTGTTTTATCAATTATACTTTGGGTTACTCTTGGGGAATAAGGAATTCTCAAAGTATTATTTATGTTATGTTTTATGTTATAAATTGTAATGTACTGTCCATGTATGTAATCTAATTTCTAAGGCTACTAATCTGATCGGTCCTTCAAGAATTGATTCCTTGTAATCATGCCAATATTTTGAAATAATTCACTAACTCTAGGATTCTAGGGCCGGGTTATTACATATAATACTGTAAAACATTCCAAATACCAAAAACTGTATTTTTACAATTCATTGAAAATTAATGTATTTTAGAAAATTCTAAAAATTTCACCCTAACATAATTTCAATAATATGATTTAAAATATTATATTTATTTTATAAAAATAATTTTCTAATTATTATAATTATATATTTGAAATATATACAAACTTATTTATTGAAAAATATCAGTTTTTATATTGTTGTCAAATTTTTAACATTTATAAAAAAAATCTTGGAAATTAAAACAAATAATTTATAATTATTATTTAAATATGTTGGTTTTAAAAGAATATTTCATTAAAAATATTATTTATAATACATGATTTTATTATAAAAGTATATTTATTTTGTAAAAATATAATTTTGATTAATCTTTTTTTCAAACAATTTGTTTATCAAATCGGTCTTACTTAAACATATATATTATTAAAAAATATATTCTCAAAATGGGATTGAGTAAAAACCATTTTATTTATACAAAATAAACTAATCATTAAGTAACTAAGTCTTTGAAACATAACTCTTTATTACACCTGCATATGCCCTAATGGTACAGTGTGATATTGTGATAGATTCATGGGGTGGCTCGGCTAACATTGATCGAGATGTAATATCCAATAACATGAACTTCTACAATATGTGATTTCTTTCAAGGATCAGTTATTGAATATCATATTGGGATTAGTCAAGGGAGGGCCCTATTCAAGCCACCTCCCTCCCATGTTCTACCTAATGTGTTTTAAACAGCCTGACTCTATTGTTTGAGTTCAACATTTGTCATTTATGCATCAATTATCCTTGGTTGTTACAACTTATAAACACTAATTATAATGGTAAAATTAATACCCATGGGTATAGTTTCCTGTGGAAAAGAACAAAAAATGGTTATATTATCCAATGGTTATATTGTTATTCTAATGGTATTATTTCTCCCTACAAATAAAACTTAATTCTTTCACACAATAATAACTACAATTCATCAAGAGATTATATTTTCACTTTTTTAGATACTGATTTGATATCTAATATTTGTGTAGACCCCGAAAAAGGTCGTAACTAATAAAAGAAGTTTCGAAATGACGATGCGAAGTCATATTCAAACCTGGAGGCCCGGTCTGAAATGCCCGGAAGTGGTGCGCAAAATTAAGGATTCTTTGCGCGAAAAAATGTAGGTCACGCGAAAGGAGTCCGAGATTCACGAAAGGACCCCGGCTCCAGCGCACAATTTTGTGCGCCCGCACCCGCACGGTTCCCCTTTGCGCGCCGCTATCCCTGGAACACAATTTTTCGTGCGCCTTCTGAATTCTGCGATGCCAGGAGCCTATAAATTTAAGGAGACCCCTTCCATTTCTGGGTTGTCGAATTTCAACCGGCTCTCATGCACGAAATAGGACTTTCGCGTGCGAAGTATGGCCATTGGGCTCGGTTCTTTTTGCACCCAGTCGCCCCAAGGTCCGCCTTTGCGCGAGATCCCCTTTGGCTTAGACTGAACTCCAATCCCTTCGAGGTCCGCCCTTGCACGCAATTCCTTCTTTTGCGCAGAGGTCTTCCAAGTTGCGTGCAATCCTTCTTTTGCGCACACACCCCTTCTGTTGTGCGCAATTCCTTCTTTTGCGCGCAATACCTTCCTTTGCACTCAGTCCCTTCGAGTCGCGCAAAAAACCTCAGACCCCCTATTCCGTTCCAAATCTCCCTAATTTTTCACTGATCCGGTGTTTTTGGCGCAACAGCCTCAATTAAGCTCATGCATGCCCTATTGCGCACAGGCTTCCCTTATTGCGCACATCCCGTCATATGTCTCGATCCTATTACATGCAAAAGTTCCTAGGCCTGCACCCGCTGGTCCATACCACGGGGGTTGCGCCCCCGCACCCCCACTTAGGTTGGTCCCTTCGCTACCGTCACTGACCCCCATGAAAAATGGAGAGTCGCACTGTGAACTTTTCAGGTCGGGACGTCGGGATTTCCCATTGCGCCCTTATGCGTACCCACCTTCAACCTAGGGGATACCATAATTTAAGATACTCCTCCGCACACCATGAAACACCTTGAGTTGAAATATTCCTCTTGGTTCATTTCCTATGTCGTGAGTTGAGATTCTTATCATAAATTCCCATGAGTAGAATTCCCTATCATTCAGAAATAGGATACCTCTTATTCCAAACAAGATATGCCTTATGTGACAAGAACAAGATGCCTAATTCCATGATTACAGTGGTGTAATTTCAAGAGCATTTGAATCCTTTCATACATTCCATCACTCCACCTCACGCTTTTCGTGCCCTTCATTCAGATCTGCATCCACCTCCGTGTCTGAAGGGACCCCATAACAGTATGGATGCTTGACTTGTGGTCTGCCTGCTATAACAATACAGATGATAGACCTTTGGTCCGCCTGTTGTAACAGTATGGATGATTGACCCATGGTCTGCCTGCTGTCCTAGGCTAACGCCCCGGAAGACTTTGGGCGACACTTTGAGTCAGGTCCTGTGTTTCGAACACGGTCAGCAGTCGACCCTCATTTGTTTGTACCCATTTTAGGAAAATGTGACATGATCGTGTGTTTCGAACATGGTCAGCAGTTATCCTATATCGCCACGCCACTCTCATTGAATTCCTAATGTCAGGCATGTGATTCACACTTTTCATAGCCCATTGTTTAGGTTGATTCCAACACCCTTGTCATTATCCCTCTTGTGTACTAGTGCATAGGTGTAGGCCACAATCACATGCCTCAACCCACTAGTGAGTTGGGATGCCCTCATGGCCAGACATGAGGAAGACATTATGGGCTTCTTCCATGCGTAAGCCCCATCCATCGTTGCCACTTCTTAGTGGCACCTGGGCAGCTTCCATGCGTAAGCCCCATCCACCATAGCCATGCTAACGTGGACCCCTCAATGGTTCGCCCTGCGACCCCCCTTTTCCACGGCCTTGCCGATGCCTCCCCCCCAAGGGGTAGAGGGTGCCGATCATGTAAGCCCTAGGGGTGTGGAGCGAACCCACCTTGCCCGAGCTGCAGGACGTTAAACTGTCAAGCACCTCTTCCTCAACACATGACGTTAAACTGTGATCCGACCCCGTGCCTTGCACGTAGGGTCCCCCGGCTTGGACATTCTTTACGCCGCTCATCTCCACAGGAATGGAATCTTCCTCACATGGAATGATATCATCCCTTTCCGAGTGGAGTTTGTCCACAGGGGAAGGGCTTCCTCAGAGCGTAAGTCCCTAGCCTCTCTTACGGAAGGTAGCACCCATGCACCTCGATACTTCCTATGCACTTTGTTGCACTTCAGGCCTCCATCCTAGAGTAAGTCCTGGCACTAAGTGCCGCTCATCGTGTAAGCCCATCTCTACTTCTCACGAATGCACCCTTCGCGATGTGATCATCTGGTCCCTGCTGCCTTTTGTTTCTCAAACCGAGCATGAATCACGTGGGATTAGTGTGCATGGACCATGATATCCTCATATGGGCCTCCTCAGAGTGTAAGCCCCATCCCATCGAACTATGGGTACTTTGATCCATGTCAAGGCATGGTACGTAAGAAGCCTCTACGAGGTTCAAGCCCACCAACCAGTTGTTCCGACCCCCTCGCATCGGTTCACCAACTCCTTGGGCCGCCTCAAAGCATATGCCTCAAATGTCATCCCACGTGACCTTAAACTGTATGTCATCTAGCACGACGTTAAACTATTTGCCTCGTCCCGCATGACGTTAAACTGCACCACCCGAACTACATGGACTTTGATCCATGCTAAAGCATGGTACGTAGGAAGCCTCTATGAGGATCAAGCCCCCCACTCAGTCGTTCTGACCCCTTTGCGTCGGTTCCCCAACTCTATGGGCCACCTCAGAGTTTAATCCCCATATCCACCATTATGAGCTGCCTTAGAGAGTGATCCCCATATCCACCATTGTGGGCCGCCTCAGTGCGTAAGCCCCATATCCACCATTGTGGGCTGCCTTAGAGATTAATCCCCATATCCATCCATTGTGGGCCGCCTCTGAGCATAATCCCTGAATGCCCCTGTCCCGCATGACGTTAAACTGTATACCCGAACTACAGGGACTTTGATCCATGTCATGTAATGGTACGTAGGAAGCCTCCACGAGGTTCAAGCCCCTTTACTCCATCGCCCATTCTGATTCCTACCTGGGGAACCACATCCTGGTGGGATCATGCAACCTCATTCCACTCCATAGTATGTGGAAAGCTACCCACATGCTAGCCCCGACATTAGTGTTACCCCCAGAGGGTTCTTCAATCTGATCCACTCTCAGTGTTTTGATCAGTCTGATCCTTCCCCGTTGGACGTTAAAATCATGGCATACCCCATGTTAAACATGGGAAGATGAGGAAAACCTCAGATACATGCCTATGGCATGCAATTCCCCGCGTTCGATGTGGGATGCCTCAGGATTCCGCGCCCTTGAGAAGCCCTATAATAAGGGACACAAGACAAACATGCTAATCCCTCAGCGTCAAGACACGCCAACGATGACCCAGCGTAACCATTCTCCTCACCGAGGGATGCTGCCCCGACCAGACCCCTTGCAGCGTCTTGATGGAAGCAGCGTAATTATCTGGTGTCCATGAAGACATGGCATCGGGAACGAGCTTCATGAATACGTCTTAAATCTATGTGGGAGACCCAGACTAGGTGACGAGCTCTGAGGAGGAATCCATGGAAGGAAGAACCGATATCCCATCATCCTGGTTTCGATCAAGGAGAAGTCTTCCTTGCACAATGAATGGATGCCGCCCACCTATGAAAAGTGGGAATGTGGGGCCACAAGCTACGTGTCCTCCCCTGTGTGACGGATGTGTGCACATGCCCTAGCAAAAGCATCGGAAACAGAAAATGGTGAACCCAACGGGAAACTCTTCTCTTCAATATGGAGACCGATAGCATTGGGGTATTAGAAGATTAGCATGTCACCAGGTCCGGGTGCCCAGTACCAAGACGTGAAACCCTCCAGGGGTTGGGGCAGTCAGGACATTGAACACTCCGTTCTGCGGCGTCGTCAGCGCGGATCCCTCATACCGATCATGGAAGGTGAAATGGCGCTGGGCTATTGGTTGTCGATTCCTTTTCCTGTTAATGTTAATGGGTTCATCTCCCCGCTTTTAGGAATCAGATCACTGCATCTGGAGCTCGATCACCACCTTCCCACCGGAATAGGGGTAGGGGCATCACTGACGCGGCCACCCCGCACGGTCCCGCCTTTTCTACAGCTACTCTGACCGCCGTGACTGTCGGGCGCTCGCGCCCCCTCTCTCCGTTAGAGATTATCCAACAAAGGGTGATCAACGGCCTTGGGCGTAGGTACGAGGAGGAAGGGGTCATCCCAACCAGGGACATGGCCCGTTTGGATCTCGAGGCAGCTGCGCCTCACCGCCATCGCTGCCTCCGAGGTCTGCACAGTGGGACGCAGCTTCCCACACCGACGTTCAACCGTTTCGGGAGCCTATCCGCGGAACGCCTCGACACATCCCTTACTTATGACGATGAGGTGGGGGATGTCCAGGTTGGGCCACCCAGAGACCCGCTTCAAGGGATCACGGTCGGGGTCCCTGCCAGGCTGCGTCGACGCCACCGACTGAATCCCTGAGCCGAAGAGCAGACAATATATCTGCCCGCACCACCAGCTCCAACCCATCTGACCCGACGCCAGCATCGAGCGTGAGCGGATGAGGATACCCGCCCTGGGGAATCAACATCAGTAACCACTGTGGAACGATCCACTACTGACTTCTGTCATCAAACCCCCGCACATGTTGAGCAGGGGCAGTTACATGCCCGACCCGGATCGAGGCCCCGACCGCCCCACATGCAGGTTGGGTCGACTCTCCCGATCGCTGGCACAAGCAATGGTCTCCACAGACCTATTCGCGGTAGTGCCATCCAGCATGAAGTCTTACTCCATGCCACCATTCTAAAAAGTAAAAGGCTTCCCCGTGACAGCTATGCTTCGGGTGGGGATCTTTACAATGCTCACGATGCTGGGTACGGGGCCACTTCCCCTACCACTAGCCACGAGTATGGATCCATTGCATATCCGGTCACTCACCCACATGGGGGTCCCCCCATGTCTCTTTCGACATCTACCCCGGTGCTCCTCGCACCCTGGCCTCTGATCCTCTCTGCCCCAGCACCATTGCATCAAGAGGACTCCATGACAGAAATCAGCCATGCCCTGAGGAGCCACCCAGGGGCAGGAAGGAGGGACGTCGTCGCCGCAAGAGAAATGACAGGGACGGCTGAACAGAAATCATACCAGTCCGTTTCTAAAACTCTGAGGTGGAGTACGACTCGGAGATGGAGCCCTACCCCCAGTCCTATGAGTCAATGGAATGGATAGGGACGCTGCGCGTCAGCCCATTACTCCCTAAATTCGAGATCTGTATGATCACCTCCTCCCTCCGAAGGTATATCCGGGAGGACGAGGACTTGACCTACCCCCAGGGATCAAACTTGCAGTTATCATTTGCCTTTCCGGAAGCACCTTTCACCTCAGTTAGAGAGGGTGGAGAACTTTTCTGGGGACCGACGGAAGAGTCGCGACATGGAACACCCTCGGCAAGCACCAAAAATATGACAGGAGGCCCGTTCACCGGCCCATCCTATCGTGATGTGACATCCAGGACACTGCAGCCCTTGGAGGATGACTTAGGATTCAGCGTCCAATTGGCCTACCCTCCATATTCTCCGCCGGCCAGCCCACCGACCTACCTCGGCACCGCTTCCAGTTCCCCATCCATTTCCGATTGATGATCAGGTCCAGAAAGGGCCGAATCCCTAACCTGATTCATGGATCTTATCGGCCGTCCTCACAGTAGGCCACTTCCCCAAGAAGTTTTGGCCGGTCGTGGGATCAGATTTTGATATACCAGAATCGATCACCCTGGGAGAGTTTGAATGTTTCTGCCAGACTCTTCGGGCGACTCACTCCCGTCTTCGCCATTAGTAAGTGCCTTATCCCAGGAGTCATGCACACCTCAAGGATATCAGTGAGTAATGTCGTCGGGTCGACCTGGCCACGCTCCCCGCGGTTCGGCACCCCGAGTCACTTGGCCACCACATGGCCCTCCAACAGCAATACGTTCAGAGTTTTCAAGTACTCAGCAAGGTTATCGAGGAGGACACCCCACATGCACACATTCGTGGATGGGGGTAGTATGTTTCCCTTCTCATCATCGTGATTCTATGGCAGCCCGACTCACTGAGCGGTTTTGAGGGTATGCCCTCGAGGGCAGTAGAGGTTAACATGGACGACCTGCCAGAAGAGGGGAAAGGTTTGGAAATTCATAATGGGGACTCACCCTTAAGGACATGCCACTACTATACCTATCTGGGATGATTACTCACCAACAGAGAAACCTATTAGGTCTCCTTGAACCCACTGAGGCGTTAACACTGATCCAGAACATCAGCAAGGGTAATGAACGCGTCGGGGCTGTAAAGCTCATCGAACCATCCGCCTCAGTGCAAAAGGCAGAGGAAGATCCCGAGAAGGCCACGCTGCGCCAACAACTTGCTGAGCAGAAGAGGCTGGTTGATGAGCTCCTGGCCGAACGCATTGCAGAGCGGCGGGCTGACTGCGGTGATCCTAGGCCGGGACATCAGGGGCAGGAACAACTACCCCTCAATGAGATTCTCTTAGGCAACCACGATCATGCCGTGTTCGCCGATAGAGGAGAGGTCGGGGATCATGGAAATAGGGCACACTATGTTTCGACAAACCCTCTTGAGCGGTGTGATCACCCAAGAGACCACACTCGGGTTCCTCCCACTGCCCCAAGAGTCGCTCCACCAGCCGCCCCACGAGCTGCTGAGCTTGACTACCAGATTGAAGAGTCATGCAATGCGCTTGTGATTTGGGATCCCCGTCAGGATAGGAACCCACGTCCAGACAATCCGATGGTGGCACTCATTTCCCGCTTAGAGGCTTTGGAAACTCGGCAAGTGACAATCTCACCGGACGACAAGCCATACTCGGCATGGGTGGATGATATTCCGGCCCCTCCAGGATTTGGGAACCCCAGTTCACCCCCTTTAACAGGACAGGAGACCTGTCATAGCACCTGGCCCACTTCAACTCGAGGTGTGGTCCTATGTTAGGAACTCAATCGCAACAGGAGGTCGCCAAGCTCCGTTGCTTTGTTCAGACACTAGAGGGGCCGACATTTGTCTGGTACAGCCAGCTTCCTGTCGGATCTGTGACAAGCTGGGAGGACCATCACAGGAAATTACTCTACCAGTTCAGTTCCACAACCCAGAAAACGAACACCGGAGACCTCTTCAGGTGCAAACAAAGGCCCAATGAGTGATTTGTGGACTTCGTCACCTGGTGGAAGGGGCTCATGTACTCCCTTGACATACCACTAACTTAGGAGAAATTACTAAAAATGTGGATAGGGAACATCAAGGTAGATATGGTTCCTTCTCTGATCACTCAGAATTACCCCGGAGGGTTCCGGGACATCTCATACAAGGCTCAGTGCCTCGAAGAAGCCCTGCAATAGGCAAGTCAGGCACGCCCGCTACCATATGTAATACTTGCAAGGAGAGCTGCCAGAGCTGAGCCCGCTGCTATGGCCTAGATAGAGGCCCCCAGGTAGCTAGAGTTGCTACCAGTGAGGATATCTCCACATCCCCATAGGGGTCCGCCTCCACGAGTGCAGCCTCCAGCCTAGCAGCGATCACCTCAAAATTGACAGATGCCTCCGCGTAATGCACCTCCCCCACCTAGGCGAGATAATCAGGTTCCGCATCCTCGGCATGCTCCTCTGGCCCCTCGTCAGGGCCAGCCTCTAAGAGACCCCTTTTTAGACAAAATATATCAGACCTACTCATTTGACGAGGCCCAGGTCCCTGGTTAATTCTGTAGTGACTTGGAGTAGAAAATTCTGTGGCTTCCTTAGTGCCAGAAGCTGGAAGAGGCGCATCTCACTGATCACCCCAACTACTGCCCTTATCACCGAACCCTGTGGAACACCATCTAGCGATGATACGTGTTGAAGGACTGGCTCCAAGACTATATTGACAACAATTTAGTCAGGTTGGGCCCAGACCCGGTACAAGTAGCAGGTGTCTTTGTGAGATCAGAGGGTGGTAGCGGCGACGAGGATGAATGGCAGCAGGTTTCCGACCGTGGGTATCAGATGTATAATGACTGGACGGCCCAAAAGATAGTCGCCCATGCCCATGGAATCATCTGTGTATGCCTGAATCAGCTAGAGCCCTCAGAAGCTGCAGTTGCTACCTCGACATCGTCATCCCAGAAAACCTCTTCCTAGAAGAGCAAGCAGCGACGGCGCAGGAGGAAATAATGCACCCTACCAATGCCATCGTCATCCCACAATTTTGGCTTTTTCATGCCCTTAGAAATGGATATCCCTCTGAGACTCCACCCGGTAATGGATGACTCCTCGATTGATAGCTAGGGGTACACCTCGGATAACACCGTAGAGTTGGTAAATCCCGTTTTGACTCCCGATGATGAGGAACGCCAGTCAGACCATCCCAATGTCCCCAGCCATCACCAACGTCGGCAGAGCTGTGGCCACATGAATCGCTAGGGCATGACAGTTAGCACCTCCAGCCAGGCTGTGTACGCCGCTGAAACCAGAAACCAGGCCCAGTGTAGAGCTCAGCACACGCGACCCATTTATCCGGTGTCAACAAGTTCACCTCTACCACCGTTTGTGTTGCTGGATCAGGAAGAATCACCTCAGTCATGTCACGACCAGCTCTGCCCTGCCACCAACCGACCCCAACCTTTCGATCCAAACCCGATAGCCACGCTCAAGGCTTCGACTAGTGAACAGTGAGACGTTCCTAGTTCCAGTCCCCCACCGGTCCCGCCGGCAGGGCCCATCATGCCTCCAATCTCAGAACGACATCCTATATGCAGAGGCTCGTGTTTGTCCAGAAAGTATGATGTTCTGAATAACTTAGTAGGTATTCCAGCAAGGCTTTCTATCCTTGAGGCTCATTTCCTATTGTCTAAAATGCGTGAGGCCCTCACCGAGGCCCTAAGGAGCCCCCTCCAGTTTGAGATGGAGGTAGCAGCTGCAGAAGCCTTCCACGCTGAGGCAATTAAGAATGATGAATGCCAGGGGGGTTATCTCATTCTCCGGTGAAGATGAAGACCCTCCCATACAGGGGCACATTCTCCAACTGCACATCATTGGCCAGTTCAATAGCGTGGAAGTCCGCCACTATCTTGTTGACATGGGTTCTGGGATTAACCTAATCCCAACTCAGACACTGAGGAAGCTGGGTCTGTCTGGGGATGATTTAACTCCCTCTGACCTCAGTATTCAAGGGTATGATAGGACCGAGCAAACTCCACTCAAAAAAATTTGCTTGAAGAACCAGTTTTGTGGACTAATTTCCAGCACATGGTTGTCTCCCAGGACACCGCCTACAATGCGTTGATGGGTAGGATGTGGCTCCACCTTCATGCGGTGGTACCCTCATCTTATCACCAGTGCCCCAAATACTCCCTTAATGATCGATTAGGCGTGCTCCAAAAATATGTGTCTTCTTTTTCCTCTTGCGAAGCCCGTTATCTAGACATCAACTACTATAAGAGCAAGGATAAGCAGATTCTGGAAGGTGAGGTTGAGCCCGCCGTTGTCACAAGTGATCCCTGGGCAGGTTTGGATGACGCCTACATCTTCCCAATCCATCAGTTGGAGGCCATGACCCCGACATGGGGTAGTGATTTGTGGTTTTAGGTACAAGGGGAAGGAATATTCCTAGGTCTAAGTGACGGTGGAAAATCACCTCGTACTCCTACACCAACCAGGCTCAAGTGATCCCAGAACCTCCTACCCATGTATGGTATCGGAACGTCAGGATCATGGAAATGGTAGTATATCATAAATGTCTTTTTTTCCATGCTGTAATTAACTGGATCAAGTCGATATGCCACTACTGCTTTCATGTCATCAAGCATGGCCCCTTGGGCCAAAGACCAGATGGGATTGGATCGACTTCCTTCATCGCTATGATCTCAGCGGCGCATGAGTCTCTTGATATGATGACCATTGTTGCCCAAGATGGAACCATCTTCAAATCAAGGTTCGATAGCCCCGAAGTAGCTCCCCCTGCGGATGATCCCTCCACAAGTGGAGAAGATGACATGGAAGATTCACCCCCCGCCTATGAGGAGGGTGTCTCCACCACGGTCGACGAGTTAGTGCAGGTGAACCTCAGTAGCGAGGCTGACCCAAGACCCACATTGGTCAGCACTGCCATGCCCCCCGAGGAGTAGCAATGGTACGTATAATTCCTTAGACAGCACCGTGATGTGTTCTTTTGGAGTTACGACAGGATTCCAGGACTCGATCCCCAGGTAGTCGTCCACTACCTTGGCCTTCCAAAAAACCATCGCGGGTTCAAGCAGCCCCCCAGAAAGATGCACCCTTCTCACGGTGATATGGTTGAGGCCGAAGTTGACAAGATTATCAAAGCCAACTTCATCAAGGAAGTTCAGTACCCCCGGTGGCAAGCCAACATTGTGCCAGTCAGGAAGAAGAACGGACAGATCAGGGTCTGTATCGACTTCTGCGATCTCAATCATCACTGTCCGAAGGATGATTTTCCCCTTCCAGTCACAGAATTGTTGATCGATTCCATGGCCAGGTTCCAGGACCTCTTCTTCATGGATGGGTATTCTGAGGACAACCATATTCGGATGGCCCCCGAGGATGAAGATTTCACTGACTTCAAATCCACCCAAGGTACTTTCTGTTACCAGGTTATTCCCTTCGGTCTAAAGAATGCGGGTGCCACCTATCAACGGGCCATGCATCGCATATTCAAGCCAATTCTCAGGACACTGGTGGAGTGCTACGTGGATGACCTGGGAGTTAAATCTCGCAAGTGCCAGGACCATCTCAAGGACCTTGAGAAAGTGTTCGGCTTCCTCTGTTCCCGCCACTTGAAGATGAACCTGTTGAAGTGTGCCTTCAGGGTCACCTCTGGGATGTTTCTTGGCTTTATTGTCAGATACTGAGGCATCGAGATTGACCCAGATAAGATCAAGGCCATCAGCAAAATGCCACCCCCAAGCAATATTCAGGAGCTTTGAGGTCTCCAAGGCCACTTAGGCTACATACACCGATTCATTGCGAATCTGGCGGGCAAGTGTAAGCCCTTTTCATGTCTCATTAAGAAAGGCACCACCTATGAATGGTATGAAGAGTGTCAGACTGCCTTCGAGGAAATCAAGAAGTATATGCTCCAACCTCCGGTCCTGATGACACCAGTCATCAGAAATCCACTGGTCCTTTACGTGGCCACCCTGTAACGATCCCTCGGTGCACTTCTCACCCAGAAGAACAATGAGGGAACAGATAAAAACCTCTACTACCTCAGTAGCATGCTCCTCGATACGGAAATTAGATATTCTCCCATTATGAAGAGCTACATGGCGCTTGTATTTGCCGTACAGAAATTGCGGCACTACATGAAGCACCACGAGGTACAAATGGTGTATCGGGAAGACCCGTTTAAGTACATCCTGAACCAGACTATGTTGACTGGCCGACTATCATGGTGGGCGGTGATCCTCCAGTAGTTCGACATCATGTTCGTGCCTCAGAAGGCTATCAAAGGACAGGCATTGGATGACTTTCTAGCTACCCACCCAACCTCCGCGGATCAGCCACTAGATCTTGGTTTTACTGATGAGGTAATCCTCTCAGTCGATCATGTCATCCCATGTAGGCAGATACACTTTGACGGTGCCTCCCAGAGCCCCACCGGTAGAAGATTCAACGATCCTAGGCTCAACAGAGTGGGCCTGGTTATTATCTTTATCACCCTAGAGCAAGAAGTTCTTCCATATTCATTCCTATTGTCATAGGGTTTCTGTTGACGCTCCTTTCGTCACAGAATCTAAAGATCGGAAAAGGGAATATCTGAGCTCAAAGTGATTAATCCTTTGAAGAAACATCGAAAATCGACAAAGGGATAAAAAAGGAGAACATTGCCCATAGATCGCGCAAGTTTCCTCTTGGTCGCGCAAGTACACTTGCGCGCCGCCTCAATACTTGCGCGACTCCTCATGTTCGTGCAAGGGACTTGCGCGACATATGTGGTAACCGCCTGGTAACCGCCCGGTAACCGCCCGGGGTCTTCTTTTGCCTATAAATAGACCCTGTGGGCCCCCCATTCGAAAAGAATCTTTTTCCATAAACTCGGATTGAAGCTCCCGACGCCCAAGTCTCTTCTCAAAGCTTCCGGAACACTTCTAAGGTAATTTCTTACCTAGAACGGAAGATCTAAAGAGAAAAAGGAAGGCCTAAGTGTTGAAACTTATCAAACACTTGCGCGCCTACTTAATTCCTGCAATATAACTTGCGCGTCCCTCTTCTGGAAGAACCTCAAGAGGATGGTAAAGGGTTTTATAAAGAGTCGCTCAAGCATTTCAATACTGGTTGAAAATCGCGCAAGTACCCCTCATGTCGCGCAGGTATACTTGCGCGACCAATACTTGCGCGCCGCCGCATGACTTGCGCGCCTTTCAAGACTTGCGCGCCCCTAGCTTTTTGGGTGCCCATCTTGCCCATTTTTACCCCTCTTAAGCCATTTCACCCTTCCTATTCAAGATTCAGTCTTCAAGATACTCTTCAAAGCCATTTATGGCATGATTTCTTGATTTGACATCCTTATCTGAAAGGAATTCTGTGAAATATCTCTCAAAACCTAGTGATTTAAACATCTTTATGTCACCAAAGATTGAGAGTTCATTCATTTCAACCTCATCCTTTAAGATGAGAGAATCCTAACCTGGGTCTCCTTTTCAGGAATAAATCCCCAGTTATAAAAACCTTTGAACTTGGGCATCTTTCTTAAGAATAAGCCCCAATCAAGTCCTTTAATCTTGGGCATCCTCCTCAGGAGTAAGCCCCAAACCTTAATCCCTAACCTGGGTCTCCTTTTCAGGAATAAAACTCAGTCATAACCTTGGGATTCCTTTTCAGGAGTAAGCCCCAAGTCCCCTAACCTAGGCTTCCTTCTCAGGAATAAGTCCTAGTCATAAATCTTGGGCATCCTTCTTAGGAGTAAGCCCCAAGTCTCTTAAAATTTCTCTTAACCAGTCATAAATTACCTTTGATTTGGGTTTCCTTTTCAGGAATAAAACCCAATCATAAGTCCCCTCCTAACTTGGGCATCCTCCTTAGGAGTAAGCCCCAAGATTAGAGTATTCAAATCTCCATGAAGCACATATAACTTTGTGGACCCTGTTCTTGGATTTTCTCCCTAAAAGTAAATCCTAAACCTTCGTCTATCTGGGCAGTCATCTATACATAAGCCCCAAAACAAATTCTTATGATTGCATCTTTTATGGCACAATTGTCTAAATTTTACCAATACCTCTTGTTTCTCACACCGAGCATGACTCACGTGAGCTTAGAGTGTAAAAGTAATTATGACATTCATCTTTGAGCCATCAATCATAAAACATCATATCCCATTCCTCGAACTACGTGGGTTCTGATTCCTTTTTCAAAACAAAGGATACGTAGGTAGCCCATTTATGGGTTCGATCCCAACATTGAAATAATCTATGTCCTTCTGAATGACGATAAACTTCAAGTGCCCCACTGAGTGGCTTTAAAACCAGCCTGGTCATCAAAATGACCAAGAGACTTTTATATAAATGTTTTGAAGGATACCATTGACCAAGAATCTCTAAACAAATATAGATGATTCTATATTGATGAAGAACCTCGAATACATATAAAAGATTCTCTAAATTTCTTGCATATTTAATCATTGATTGTTAAAACTAAAGGAAAGCTCATTTTATACTTGGTAATGTAATAAGGATTCACAAACTTAACTTAAATCTATAAAGAGAGTCCCGGAGTAGACAATAATTCCCCTCAAAAAGGTGTGATGAGTCCGACCTCCCATCCTCTCGACCAATGAAAATTCCTAAGCCTCATTAGCCCACAAGCTAATGAGCGCCTGCCTTTGGAAAGTAGGTCCAAACAGATGTGGAATCATTGGATGTTTCCGGTTCTACGAACAAACCCGTTAGAAACCGATCGGAACGTTTGAATCTCCCGTCCAGGAGGTCATCCCCGGATTCCGCGCGAAACAAAAATGGTGAACCCGACGTGAATCCTTAACCAAGTTAAAGTGATGTTCTTCTTATCTGTTAGGCCCTTTGGGCCAACAAGGCAATCATTGACATATGATCATCCAAAAGATGCAGTAGCCGGATTCATCTTGATTATGTCTGTTACATGGAACATGCACTCTTTTTTCAAGATCTTCTACAAAAATGGCTTTCCTTAAATTCACCCCTGTGAATACTGCTACTGAGAACACCTCTACTGTGAGGTCTGCTGCTGTGAAAACCAATGCTGCTACTCCTGCTGGAACGTCATCCGCTCTGAGGATGACATCACCAACTCAGTGTCTTCAACGCTGTGTTTCTAATGCACTGGTTAAGGAGTACCGTCGCAACGGTACTATCCAAACTATGGAGGCCGCTCGTCAAGCCCTCCAAGTTAACAATTCTACCTGGTCGTCCGGACAACGGCGACCAGCAATCAAGAAGCAGACGGTGCTGACTACCGTCTCCAACCGTTTCGGGTCGTTATCCCCGGAACGCAATTTCCATTCACTCCCTTACTCCGAGGAAGTGAATGAGCAGGTCCCACAGGACCTTAATTCAAAAAGACATGAGTCCTTCTCAAAGGCTCCCATCAACAATCGCCGCCAGACTCGTGCGGTAGTGCGCCCTCAACATGATGAGGGTACCGACTCCAGGCGTTCAGCTCAGGTTCCTCGAACCCGAGCAGGCAAGATGAATCGCCAGAGACGGAATCCGGTTAACAATAGGCAGGTTGTCATCCCTGCCATCTCCGGAGAAGTCCACCAACCTAACTTGGTGGCAAACAACGAACAGGCACACACACCTGCCTGTTTTAATCCCGCTGTCCAGCAGACTCGTCTGGCAGCATCAAGCCGATCCCGCCAGGCAATTCCGGCGGAGTACCATAGGCAGGAACATACACCTGCTTATACATCAGCAGTTAGTCAGCAGGCTCGTCTGACTACATATGGTGGATCTCGTCAACCGCGTTTGGCGAAGTGTAATCAGCAGGCACATACACCTGCTAATACTAATCAAGCCTACCAACAGTCTCGCTTGGTAGCGCACGGAGAAGTCAGTCGGAAAGCCCCGACGACAAACAGGAGGCAGACTAAACTCTCTGCCTCCACACTTGAGTACTGTCAGGATTCACTGACATGAAAAGAAGGACAGGAGCAGGCACATACACATACTCCAATCCCGGAATGGACGTATATCCCTGTTCCGGCGGCTGAAGTCACCAAACATATTTTGTCAATGGTGAAAGAGCAGAAGCAAATTCCTGCTCATATTCTGGATGCTTGCCAGGATATCATAACAGCTTCAGCATCATCTCAGGGACAGACACATAAATCTATCCCTAGCAGTGGAGTGACACATCAACAATTCACTCCGGAACAGACACACACATCTGTTCCAGTCCAAGAGGGTTGTGGGGCCTACTCCCCCATATCATATGGACAACCAAGTCAGGCACATACACCTGATTTGAGCGATGATCGTCAGCCTAACCTGACCATCTTTCCTGATCAGGCACATACACCTGCTCAGAGCAATCACTTTCATCATCAAGTGGTTTCTAAAGCGAGTAATAAGGCATCTAAGAAAAAGATCCGCCCAACACAGTCAGGAGATCAAAGGCCAATCTGCAACAAGGCCTTGCTCGATGCTGGAGTTCTTGAAGCCCTCAGACATTTATCTGTCGAAATTCAAGATTCTACTCCCTCAGTTCCCAATAACAGGAACATTAATCCCGAAGGTCTTCAACAGACACTTCCTCATGAAGACTTGCTTCATGAAAATTCGGTCAATCTTGAAGTTTCTTCTTCAGATGAGAGCCACAGGAACCCTCTATGTGGTCAGAAGGCCAAGGAGCAAGAGATTTCATCTTTTGCTGTAACCCATCATGAAGGTCCTCCTTATGGTGATGAACTTCGCTGCGAAAGTCCTCTCCGCAGTAGTGATACACATTGTCTCGAAAATTCTTCAGAAGGCAATGTAGTGACGAGAAATCCCTCCTATCTCGAGGCACTTGCAAACGTAAAACCAGTCATGTCTGAAGTTTTACTATCGGCAGGTGAAACTCTTTCTCCATCAGAAGATGGCTTGGGGTTCAGGTTATTCTCCGAACCTTCCCTGGGTCATTCATCTTCCAGCATGAATAGTGATTCCTCTACCAATCTTGTTGAATCCGATGAAGCAACAAGGAAACACCAACTCTGGTCCAAACAGGTAGAAGAATCTTCATTTAATGATAAAGAGGAAATGCTGAACATGAGGAAAAAACTGGCAAAAGGTGAAGTACCAGTCATGTTTTGGTCTTTGGCTGATTCACAGTATGACATTCCAAAGATGTTGACGGATGATGGAATCCATGATATTCGTCTTAACATATGGAAAACTCTTTGTCAATTAAAGAAGAAGGTATTATCTTACGATGAATATGAAAATCATCTTAAGATAATAGAAGGGTTACAACGCCAGATTGATTTGGCATCTCTATCAGTCTCTCGGTATCCGAAGGCTGAAAAGCAACAGAGAACCCTTCAACGTTCATTCCTTGGCGCATTAAGAAGATTGCGTCAGTTAATTTCCAATGCTCCATCTAATGTTCATATCAGAGGATGGGGTGTTCACGGAGCACTACATTTCACAGTGCTTTCCGGTCAGCAGAGCCCGCCGAAAATGGTCTCATGCAATGTTATTGCCCATGGCCGGCCACAGTCAATGGGCTTTGTTCATAATCAAAAGCTTGCTCGAGGTCAAGCTTCAAATAGTTCCTCTCAAAGTCAAGTATATAGAGAACAGGTTGTTGAATTGCTCCTAAATCAAGCAGGCGAGAATATTGCACAAGCCTCTCGTCTGGAGCAAACACGTCATCAAATGACAGAAGTTTCGGAAATCATCCAACGGTCTGTTGAACCAGGTGATAAAAGTGGATACAGGTTAATGCATCCAGCTAATTTCCGAACTAAGATTCGCAAGATCAAGAGAGATTTTAAAAAGATCTCAGACATAGCATGTCAAGAGACACCCCAGCTTGCCAGACTGGGGACTTCTCTAACCCAACCCTCAGAATCAACGAATGGGATTCGAGGAGTTGAGCGGAAGCAACAGGAACACCCCCAGTCCACCGGACTGGGGACTTTTTCAAATCTTAAATCCCTCCCTCAGAGAAAGTCAGTATTCTCTCGATTAGGGAATAAGCCTCAAGAGGAACGAAGAGCCAAGATGTCAGGAGATTCTCTCCAAGTGACGGTTCTCCAAGAAATTCCTGAGGGATCAAGTCAACGGAATGCCATGTCTTATCATGGACATAGAAGGAGACAATATCACAGAAATGCTGATAGAAAGGATTCCATGCAATATGAATCCATTAATGTCATCACTGCCGTTGCTGCTGATTCACCAGATGAGGCTCAATCAGAGGGATCAGACGAAGAGGTTCCTGCTCAAGAAGTCGCGCACACAGACCTAAATGAAGAAGGTGTGCGCACACGTAATCAAAGGCTTACCCAAAATCTGGGTATTCCTTCAAGTAACCCACTTCCCCCTCTCCGAAAAGGATCCAATAAGGGGAAAGGAAATAATCAGGTTACTTCTCACCCTTCCTCTGAAGGAGGTCAATCGCTCTCATTAGAGCAAAGGTTTGCACAACAGGAGGAAGAGATGAAAGAATTAAAAAGTTTGAATGCAGAACTACTTCAGAGTAGTCTTCTTCTTAAGAATGCTGAAGTCCGACAGCCGAAGGAATTTGTTGTAACTACTGAGATGGATCAGGAATATCCTCCTTTATCAGTACACCCACAGAGGTCTAATCCTACGGGTCAAACGCAACAACGGTTGGCAGCACTACCATTAGTTGCAGCACCAACCTCCACGGCTGTCTAAGCTCCATTCATTGCACCTACCCAAAACCAAGTTCAACCTGACGTTTCTCAAAAGTTAATAACTACTATTGAGTCATTAACAGCTCGGTTAGAAACTATGGAAGGGAAACGGGCGCAAGTTAAACCTGAAAAGAAAGTTTACCCTGAATGGGTAGATTCAATTTCTCCTCCATCCAGTTTTGGAAACCCTATTTTTCATACTTTCAATGGATCAGGCGACCCTGAACAACATTTGACGCATTACGTGTCTTGTTATGATCCTATGATGGGAACTCCAGAGCAACAAGAAGCAGTGAAACTCATATGCTTCGTGCGAACCTTGCAAGGACTAGCCTTTGTCTGGTATACAAGCTTGCAATCCCGGTCAGTCATCGGATGGGAGGATCTTCGTCAAAAATTCCTCCTTCAGTTTAGCTCAACTTTGCCAAAAACGACAGTTTTTGATCTTACAAACTGTAAGCAAAGAGAGAATGAAAGAGTCTCTGATTTCATTGCTCGTTGGAAGGGATTAACGTATTCCTTGAGTTTATCACTCCCTCAGGAGGAATTGTTGCCAATCTGTGTGGCAAATTTGCGTGACGAATTACGCACGTCATTGATCCCTGTGAAATACACAGGAGGGTTTCGAGACCTTACTTCAATCTCTCAACAGATTTAAGATTCCCTTATGCAGGCTAAGGTTAAATCTCGTGTAATTCCATCAGCTCCAGGAAGAAGAATGGGTAAAGCAGAAACTGCTACAGTTATGCTTAAACAGGCACCTGTACCTATTTCTACTTCAAAACCTTCATCTTCTCGAAGGGCTCCACCTCCTGAACGCCAACAACAAAAACTATTTCGTCCAAATGATCAAAAAGATCAACGACGAAAACAATTTGAGGATATGAAGAGTAAAACATACTCTTTCCGAAGTGAGAAAGTTCCTGGTTACTTCATTTCAGCTCTGGAAAATAATTTGGTTCAATTACCAGTGCCGAAGAGACCAAACAAGGAAGGAGATGAAGACCGTCCCAATTATTGTCCCTTTCATCAATGTTGGGACATCCCATCCAGGAGTGTTTTGTCTTTAAAGACCTCCTACAAAAGATGGTCGACTTGGGACAAGTCAAATTGAAGGGTTCTTCAGCTCATGTAGCGTGTATTACCGCTACAGATCCAGAGGAAGGAGGCGAGTGGCAGGAAGTCAAAAGCAAAACTGCGAAAAAATATGATGATTGGATGGTCAGAAAGACAATTAATTGGACCCATTCCATTTTGCGAACACAATTGAAGAAGCCAATTGTGTCTCCTACAAAAGCTGCAGTAAAGCCTCCATCAAAGGACAAATCCTCAAAAGGGCAGCGCAATTCAAAGAAGAAAGAGGAATCAGGAGAAGATGAGTATGTATCAAAGCCTAAATTGTCTTTGACTCTGGAAGATTTCATGCCATCTACTTCAAAGCCACGGGCACCGTCCCACCAAACGACACAGCCTAAACAGGCCAACCAGGCAGAGTCTTTATCAGACGAAGAGTTAATCTTTAGTTCTGTTAATATGATTCAATTAACAGATTCATATTCCAGTCTTGATGAGCCTGAATTCCCTGTATCAAATAAAGGAACCCGAGGAAGTTCTAGAGGTTCAGGATATAGGGGAAGACGTGGATCTTTCCAAAGCCACTACTCTAATTCTACCCCTGCTAGCACTGTATATGCAGCAGAAACTCGTGGTAGAGCCCTTCAGCGAGCTCAAAATGAACAAGCAAGTTCTTCTGCCAATGGCCAACTCAGCTTCGGCACAGTTATTTTGGAAGACCGATTAAAGGTTCCATCTTCTTTATCTCATCAAGCAAATGGATCTAATCAGTCTAATTTTCCAAAACCAAGGATGTTGCCAACTTCAATACAAGATGCATTAGCTTCCAAAGCATCTGCTTCCAAGGTACCTGCTAAACCGCATATTCCCATTGGGAAACGCAGGCCTCTAGATCAAAAGTATGATATATTGAAACACTTGGCCCAAGTACCAGCCAAATTATCAATTTTGGATGCTTTGAATCTATCAAAAGATCTTCGGGAAGCACTCATCGAAGCTTTGTCAAGTCCTCAGGAGTTTGAAGCTGAAATTGCTGCAGCTGAAATTTATCACATAGAGAATAATCCTGCAGAATGCCATGCAGTGATATCTTTTACTGATAAAGATGAAGATGATGTTGTGCATGGGCACATAAAACCTTTGTACCTATCTGGAAAAGTCAATGGTATAGATATTCGAAGAGCTTTTATTGACAATGGTTCAGGAGTCAACCTCATGCCCATTCGCACACTTCGTCGATTGGGCCTCACGGAATCTGATTTATCTCCTTCTACAATGATGTTGCAAGGATATGATAAAAATGAACAAGAACCACTGGGAGAAGTTACGCTCAGAACTCAGTTTGGAGATCTTGTTTCCAATTCAGATTTCATGATTTTTGATCAAGACTCAGCTTTCAATATCTTGCTTGGAAGACCCTGGTTACATCAGCATGCAGCTATTCCGTCATCATACCATCAATGTCTCAAATACTGTTTCGATGGTCAAGTTGGAACATTGTATGGTGATAAGGCCCCGTTCAAAACATGTGAGTCTCAATACATTGAGGCAGAATTTTATCACATGAAGGGAAGAGAAAAATCTACAATGAAGGAAATTACCAAAGTTAATGCTCCATATGGTTTGGAAAAAATTCCAATAAATCCATTTTCACATGTGAGTACAGATTATGTGTTACCTATCAGTCAAATTGAAAAAATAGGCCCAAATCAAAATACTCTTATGGAAAGATCCATAATGTCAATTACGGCAATCGAGCCAGACAACATGGGAGAAATTGGTAACTTACCAAGCAGTGATGAAAGCATAAGTGGTGACGTTTTCATTTCGTCTGCTGAAATCCAACAAGTCTATACTTTGCTAATCAGGCCAGAAGAAGTTATAGCAACACCAGAGGTGAATGTTGATGTCGATTCTCAATCCATCATCTCCTCTTTATTTCCCAAAGAAGACCCTTTTTCATCAATAGGGTCGGAAATGGAAGCTTCTTCTTCAAAATGTGAAAATTTTGACATCTCTTATGATCATGAGAATTTCGTTTTTTCATCTACTTTGCAAGTAGAAACGGAAGAAATAACACATGATGAAGAGGAAGAGGAAGATCTTAGAGATGCTCCTCCAGCATTTGAAGAGGGTATCTCTACCACTGTGGATGAACTCAGAGAAGTAAATCTGGGTACAGAGAAAGATCCATGCCCCACTTTAATTAGTGCGGCCATGACCCTTGAAGAACAAGAGATGTATATTTCTTTTCTAAAGAAAAATAAAGATATTTTTGCTTGGAATTATACAGTGATGCCTGGCCTTGATCCTGATGTTGCCACCCATCATTTGGGTTTGCCAAAAGAACATCGAGGATTCAAGCAAGCCGCGAGAAGAACACACCCAACCTATGCTTCCAAAATCGAGGCTGAAGTGGATAAGCTTATCAAAGCTAACTTCGTCAGAGAAGTTCAATATCCCAAGTGGTTGGCTAATATTGTCCCCGTAAAGAAAAAGAACGGACAAATTAGGGTTTGCATCGATTTCAGAGATCTTAATCGGTATTGTCCCAAAGATGATTTTCCAGTTCCGATTACAGAACTCTTAATTGATGCGACGGCTGGCTATGAAGTACTTTCTTTCATGGATGGATATTCTGGATATAATCAGATCCGAATGGCCCCAGAAGATGAGGAATATACAGCCTTCAGAGCTCCTCAAGGTGTGTTTTGTTACCGGGTGATGCCCTTTGGTTTAAAGAATGCAGGTGCAACATATCAACGCGCCATGCATCGTATCTTCAAACCTTTTCTAGGGAAATTTGTTGAATGCTATGTAGATGATTTGGTGGTTAAATCCAAACAACGTTTTGATCACTTGGCTGATTTGGAAATCATATTCCACAAGCTTCGACAACATAATTTGAAGATGAACCCCTTAAAATGTGCTTTTGGGGTAACCTCAGGAAAATTCCTCGGCTTTGTTGTACGCCATCGTGGTATTGAAGTCGATCCTGAGAAGACCAAATCAATCCTTGGTATGTCACCTCCTCAGAATTTGAAAGAATTAAGAGGACTTCAAGGACACTTAGCCTATATTCGGCGTTTCATCGCCAATTTGGCAGGCAAAAGTTTACCTTTTACCAAATTATTGAAGAAAGGAGTCACTTACCAGTGGACTGAAGAATGTCAAGAAGCATTTGATGTTCTCAAGAAATACCTCTTAAGTCCACCAGTACTCATGTCACCTGTTGAGGGTAGGCCTCTTATCCTCTATGTGACAGCTTTAGAGCGATCATTGGGTGCCTTTCTCGCTCAAAATAATGATGCTGGGAATGAAAATAGTCTCTACTATCTCAGTAGAACTATGCTTGAAGCAGAAACCCGGTATTCGAGTATTGAAAAGTGCTGCCTAGAATTAATCTTTGCAGTTCAGAAACTGAGACACTACCTGCAACATCACGAGGTCCAATTGGTATCTCGTAATAATCCACTCAAATTCATCCTTAGTCGTCCAATGCTTACAGGACGTCTGGCAAGGTGGGCGGTTATTCTACAGCAGTTCGACATCCAGTATGTGTCTCAAAAGGCAATTAAGGGCCAAGCTCTGGCTGATTTCCTGGCTGAACACCCTTCAGTGGAAGACACGTATTCAGATATCGAACTCCCTGATGAGGAAGTTTTTTCTATTCAAGAGAGTCCTCAAACATGGGAAATGTATTTTGATGGTGCTTCTAGAAGTCCAACAGGGAAGAAAATGGAAAATCCTAAATTCAACAAAGTTGGTTTAGGAATTGTGCTCATTTCTCCAGATAAGGCAGTGTTACCTTATTCCTTTTTGTTGTGGGAAGGTGGTACCAATAATGAAGCTGAATACCAAGCTCTCATTGTAGGCTTGGAGTTAGCACTTCAAGCACAAGTGAATCACTTAAAGGTGAAAGGTGATTCAGACCTGGTAATCAAACAAATCAATGGGGATTATGCCATCAGAAAAGAAGAATTAATCCCTTTGTATGATTACGTCAGAGAGTTAATGTCGGAATTCCCTTCAGAACCGACATTTTCTTATGTCCCAAGATCACAAAATGCTCAAGCGGATGCACTGGCTAATATAGCCACAGCTTTAGCAGATCCAAATCGGGACGAGACAACCATCTGTATTGCCCACCATCGTGCAATTTCACCTTATGTTCAAGTCAGAACAGAGGAAATTAATGAAATTAGTCCCATTCCTGAACCATATGGTCATACTACAGGATGGATGTCACCTATCAGGGAATACCTTCAAAATGGAACACTTCCACCTGATAGAGCCGAGAGAGAACAAATTCGGCGACGTGTGGTCAATTTTACTCTTTATGATGGTCCAAACCACCTCGAGAAAATTCTCTACAAACGTGGTTTTGATGGAGTTCTCTTCAGATGTATTGATGGTGAAGAGACAATGGCTGTCATAAAAGAAGTGCATGCAGGAGTCTGTGGTGCCCACCAGTCTGGACATAGATTGTCTGATCAAATTCGAAGGCTTGGATACTTCTGGCCTTCAATGATACAAGATTGTGTTAATTTCACAAAGAAGTGTCATTCATGCCAAGTATATTCCAACTTCATTCATCAACCTCCAGAGTTGCTTCATACAGCTAAATACGCATGGCCATTTTCCACATGGGGAATGGATGTGGTGGGACCTTACCCTTCAGCTACGGCCAAGCAGTTTAAGTACATTCTTACTGCTACTGATTTCTTTTCCAAATGGGCAGAGGCAGTACCTCTCAAAGAAGTCAGTTCTAAATGCATTGTTAGCTTCATCAAGTCTAACATCATTACTAGATTTGGTGTCCCTCATACCATATTGACAGACAACGGCACCAACTTCTGTTCTTCTGAGGTAAAGAGATTGTATCAAGAATACAACATTAAGTCCAACCATTCATCTCGATATCATGCAGCGGCTAATGGCCAGATAGAGGCCTTCAACAAGACTCTTTCAAATATACTGCAAAAGATGGTGGATAAAGATAAGAGGTCATGGCCTGATAAACTCTATCATGCTTTATGGGCTTATCGGACTACCACTCGCAATGCAACGCGGTCTACTCCATATTCATTGGTATATGGAACAGAAGCAGTCTTTCCAATTGAAGTTCAATTGCCCTCACTCAGAATAGCCATTTGTGATCAGTTATCAACAGATGAGCAATCCCAAAAGCGGTTGAATGAATTGGAACAGTTAGATGAGAAAAGATTGTGCACTTTGCACCACTTGGAAATCTATCAGAATCGAATAGCACGAGCTTTTAACAAAAAAGTTCGTCTTCGTTCATTCATTCAGGGAGAATTGGTATTGGTTCTCAGAACACCAATGATACCAGGAAAGAAGCCTCCCAAGCTTGAACCAAAATGGGAAGGACCTTATTCAATACATAAGGTCTACTCCAATGGAGCGTATTCTCTAATCTCAATGGATGGAGAACACATCACGACTCCAACTAATGCCAGATTTCTGAAGAAGTATTTTGTATAAACACAAAATATTGTTCCCAGAACCAAGACTCTTACATTTGGTTCATACAGCAATGGTCCAGTATGACCTTAAACTACAACTTCATCCAACATGACATTAAACTGTGTCACACTTCTGTCCGAGATGACATTAAACTATAATACGTCCAGCATGACGATAAACTGTACGGTCCATGCATATGACTTTAAACTATTCGCACTTATGTCCCTGCAACATGACACTAAACTGTGCAGCACCAATAGTCCTAACTGCAAGACTTTAAACTGTATAGTCCCTGATTTTGTCCTACATGACAATAAACTGTATAGAAGTTCCTATATTTTTTCCGATATGACATTAAACTATATTGTGTCCTAGAAACATGACATTAAACTCTGTGGCACTTTCATCGTCCAACATGACGTTAAACTGTGTCAGTTCCCTTATCGTCCAACATGACGTTAAACTGTCACATTGGTTACTAATATGTCCTACATGACACTAAACTGTATATGTCCGAGATGACATTAAACTATATTTTGTCCGAGATGACATTAAACTATATTGTGTCCTAGCAACATGACATTAAACTGTGTGGCACTTTCACCGTCCAGCATGACATTAAACTGTAAAAAAATCCCCAAAACTGATATCCTCATATTGGTTCACCTTAGTCCTAGCTACATGACTTTAAACTGTACAACACCAGTTCGTCCTTGCTATATGACGTTAAACTATACAGCAATGGTCCCGTATGACTTTAAACTGCATCATCCCTGGTCCATGTATATGACCATAAACTATTTGCAAATATGTCCAGCAAGACGTTAAACTGTGACGTCCTAACTACATGACGCTAAACTGTATAAAAGTCCCTCACGTCCGGAAATACGTTAAACTATATAATCATCAAAAGTCCAGCATGACATTAAAACTGCACAATCCCCCTTTCGTCCAATATGACGTTAAACTATATTGTCCCCATCGTCTTAACTACATGACGCTAAACTGTACAGAAAGTCCCTTTTTTTTATGTCCTACATGACATTAAACTGTACATCGTTAAGGTTGTTATTACCTCTTGTTTCTCACACCGAGTATGACTCACGTGAGCTTAGAGCGAACATCAACCATAACACTCCCTTTGGGCCACTAACCATGTGTAAATCCCAACAATATTTTTTTATTAGATCATTGTCCACAAGAACAACTTGATCATTGATTCATTCTTTAATTGAACTACACGGACTTTGATCCTTGCCCTCCAGGCTGGGTATGTAGGCAACCTCCCAAAGGTTCAAGCCCAAAAACAATCTCTTCACATTGGTTCACCACCATCTCATATGATGATGATTTGTGAAACCACCCCTGGAATCAATATCTTTACATTGATTCACTTTCGTCCTTGTTATATGACGTTAAACTATACAACACTTTTTGTCCGGTACGACAATAAACTACAATATTCTTTGATTTCCTCATTTGAGAAGGAACCATTATTAACATTGATTCTTTTTCAATCATGGTTTTCATTTTTCAAAAGACTACGTACATACATGGTAATGCCTAAACTTTTTATTTTAGGTTAAAACCATCATTGCACTAAAGTCCCCTTTTTCACCCTTCACATGTACGAACCAAATTTGTACAAAGGGTAGTTCTAGAACTACGTGGACTTGATTCCCATCCTTATGGGATACGTAGGAACATTCGAGTGTCCCTCGAATCCAGTCCCAAGTCTTTTGGGCCTAACCCCAAATTTCACTTTCAGTCCCTTGGCTGAAAAGTCTTCATGAAAACACACACTGTGTATTCATTATTATGGTCCGAATTCTATGACCCTAAACTAAGATCACTCATACTTTCGTCCTGCACGACGTTAAATTGCATTTCAAGAACTACGTATGGCTTGATTCTCATTCTTATGAGATACGTAGTGAAGTCCAAGTTTCAATTCAGGACCCAGCCACAACATGATTATGGTTTTCATTGACCTATGTATCTCTATATACATTGGAAAATACCCATCTTTATGTATTATAATCCTAACCTTAAATATTTTCTGATCTTAATAACCCTTTTCATGACTTATAGTCACAAAAATGTCAAACTTCTGAGAATTCTTTTGCCTGACTATGCAGCACGTGCCCATAGGTGGCCTTGCATAAACAGTCCACATAACAGACTTGTCAGCCAAGAGATGCTATTTATTTGACCATGCAGCCAATGCCCATAGGTGGCCCTGCACGTTTTCAACCCCCTAACGGGTTTGTTAAATAATAGTAACTTCATTCTTGGGAAGAATGCCTCTTTTGTCCTTATTTGTCTTAAACAACAGTATGTAGGGATCCGCAAAAATAGCCATCCTTAACGTATTTGTCCCATATCCTTTTTCATGATCTGAAACTATTCAAGTCTATGGTTTATTCTTCTTCCCTACGTTTGGGTCAGACCTTCGTAGGAGTGATATTCATCCAGTTCTTCGATATTCTTGTTTGGAAATATCTTCTCCATATTCAAGTACCTCTTTCCATACAACAAACTCTATGCTTTAGAAAATTTGAATCTCCATAAACTTTCACTGTCTTTTAGCACTAGGAAAGTAAATTTCTGGGAGTTCTTTTGCCTGACTATGCAGCACGTGCCCATAGGTGGCCTTGCATAAACAGTCCACATAACAGACTTGTCAGCCAAAAGATGCTATTTTATTTGACTATGCAGCCAATGCCCATAGGTGGCCCTGCATATTTCAACCCCCTAACGGGTTTTGTTAAATAATAGTAACTTCATTCTTGGAAACTACCCCTTCTAATGCTATTTAGCTCTTTTTCATATCATTCCTCAGATTCAAATATTCTTAAGCCATAGTTTACATTTTTTTCCCTCATACTTGAGTATGGTAAATATGTTTTCAGATAAATTTTCAAGGAATTGAATCCATTTTAATCCATTTTTCGGTCAAAGCTATTTCGACCTTAAACATTATCCCCTTTATGTCCGGCGTGCATGACTTTAAACTGCCCACACAAAAGACAAAGGAACTCTGAATAAAAGTCAAGTTCCAGCTCACTAAATATACATTTTTTTGTATGATTTAGGTAATATTGAGCAGTTAAAAGGTTCAATGTTTGTAGGGTTATTTGTAATAATCCTAGTAAAAATCAAACTATGCTTACTAAGCCCATTGGCTTAAGTAAATTTGAAGCAGGTAATGGAAGAATGCAAGTACAAATGATTGAAGACAAAAGTGTTTTTCATTGATACACAAGAGTTAGAAGGACATCCACAGACTGGAATCTCTTCTCTTTTTCAAGAATTACAGAATATTGTCAACATAAGTCTTCATTTGATGTATAGCATCCTGAGCCTTATCAACAGTTACTTGAAGCTCGTGCACTTGACCAGCTTCACTCTTTTCAGCTTGTTGAAGTGCCTTCTTAGCATCTGCAATGGCTTTCATGCCATTCATATGAGTTTCATCCAATGATTTATTAAGCTGATCAAGTTCCCCAGTAACAGCATCTAACTGTTGCTGGAGTTGCACCTGCTGGATGACCTTTTCTTTGATTTTTTGCTTCAGATCCTTCATCTTGACAGCATAATCAGCTTCAGCCTGGGATATCGCAGCCTCAAATTCGCCTATGTTGACTGACAATTTCACTCTGGTCAAATCTTCGCGACTTGTCTGCATTTGCTCCCTCCTGAAAATAATCTGTTTCACCGCAGCATGGATCTTTTCATACCCAAAACCACCGAGTCCCATTATAACAAATTGGGATGACAATCGGGAAATTTTTGATGGTAGCTCTTCTAAAGGCACCCCCGATATGATGTTCCATATGTTGTTCCATGCCTTACGTCGTGAAAAGCTGAACGCTTTGAGCATCTCTGGATCTGATTCAACATCTTCGTCAGAAGGGGGTATGTAATCTGGAATTAACATGCTTAAGGAAGTGCCTCGTCCTGCTCTTTCCCCTCTGACTTGGGCTTCTTCACTTTCAATTACCGTTGGGGCAGAGGCTGAAGCCTCATCTCCGGATCTAGACATTACAGTTGATGGCCCTACATGATCAATTGAAAAGATTTTAGTTGAATCTTAAAGGATAACAAAAGAATGGATTGTCTTGCAAATAAAGTACAATCACAAATATTGTTATCCCTTACCCATGGTGGTTCAGCAACATGAGAAGACTTCTCCCCATCTTTCCCGGTTTCAACAGGATTTTCAAGATGGGTCTCAGGAGAGTTTATTGGATTTAGCTCTACTTGAGCTAATGTTTCTGCAATGATAGGGTTGACATTAGTGTCCACACCCTCTTCAGGCATTGGCAGTTCAACAGCTTCTACGGAAGAAACTGCATATTATTTTAGATCATGATTAGAAATATGTTTTGTTTTTAAAAGAAAAATTTGGGCGAAGGGTAACACTCACGCCCAAGGTCTTCTAAATCACATGACAATCTAGCATGATCATAAAATTCTTCAAAAGTCATTCCTTGATTCATCATTTCATCTAATGATACTTCAGAATCTTGGTTAGTCTCACCAGTGGGAGCATTTGCTACGTCTTCTTGCTGACTTATGTCCTGCAACCCCTGACCCTGGACAACATCTTCAGTAGTGGGAGGGATACTGGGAATGGATGGTAGCTCTTCTCTAGGAGCAACCAAGTTAGCTTGAGTCTGTGGTTGTTCTACAACACCCTCCACGACCTTTGAAGAAGGATCAGTCCCTTCCCTCAAGGGGGAAATTGAATAAGCCCCTGCAATCCTCAGAAATATGAGTAACCATATGATTATGGGTATAAACTCATGATTGTTCGAAGGATTTACCACTGCTAATGAAATGTTTAGCTAAGGATTTCCTCCTTCGTTGCCTTGGCTTCTTTTGTTTTTTTTTGAGTTTCAGTTGTCTCCTTTATTGGCACTTGGATTGGCGAATGAAAGGCTATGTCCAGTGCCTCATTCATGGCCTGCTGGCCTGGAGATATCTCGCCTGGTTCGCGAGGAGAATCAGCAGCAGCCCCAACAGCGGTACCACCGGGGCTATATTGTGGCGAAGGAACCCCGGTCCCTTTCTTTGCAAGCTGCAAGATGAAGAAAATAACTTCCTTAAGTAACAAAGCTTAAACTGAAATCAAGTTGCAAAGAAAATAAGGAAAGAAAACTTACATCTTCAGGAGCCACGTACTCTTGCCACTCCTCATCTCCAGAACCACCAGCCCCCTCAGTGATGCCACGATCAATCATTTCCTTCACCCGCCTGGTGATAGGAACCGAATTATCAGTGGCATATATGAGCATTTCCAGCTCTCTGATATAATCTCACACTTCATTGGGGTTATCTCCGTATTGAAGGTCTTTAGAAGCTAGAAGATATCCTATCCCAGGAAGTTGTAGGCCCTCACACAAATCCAGCCAGGCGGTCTCAGTATCACAGTATAAGCTCTGCCATAGCTGAACAGCCTCTGGTCTTAGATATAAAGGCTGTGAGGAAGGTCCTACAATTTTTGATTTTAATTTCTTCCCGACTCCTACAACTACAGATAGAGAATAAGAAAGTGAGACTTATTACTTTATAAAGTAGCAGTGATTGAAGTTATTACAATCAAATAACTCACCAAGAGCTGATGGAGTGGGTCTTTTAACTCTGTCCGGAGGATTATATCGGGCACGAAACCGCTTTGCTGTCGGTTGTGCCTCATCATCCCCATCATGATAATCCGAGGAATCAGTTCTAGAGGAGGAGTCTGTTGAACCTATTTCAGGAGGAGAAGCATCACCTTCATGAGGAAGAGTTTCTTTCTCTACAGTCCTCTTCCTCTTTCCCACTTGATATACAGGGTGATTCAATATCCCTTTAGGGTATGATGCTATCCAGTGTTCGGCATAAAATGTAGTCAGATAATGTGCCGCTTTTTCAACTGGTAGATCAAATACTGCCCCAATCTTCTCTCTTGATGTCAGCAACCATAGTTGTCGAGAAACCATCGGATGTTGCTCTAACCTGACATGTACTGGAGGGGATACAAAAATCTTTTGCAAACATTTTAATTGGAGTGCAAATCTATATGGAGCATAGGCCTCGCATATGATTTCTCCATCAATCCTGGCTACTAACACGCCATCCCTGCAAGCTAGCATGTATGCCCTCAAATCCAAAGGGGCTTTCCCATCATCAACAAACCGCCCAGATGGCGGACTTCCATAAGGAAAGAAGTTGAATTCCTTATACATTCTTAGTCTTACTTTTATGTCATAACCATTGACATCTAATGGAGAAATTCCAGAGAATGCTTGCACTGACGGTCTGAAAGAGCTTCCAGGAATTTGTAATCCATTCTGTACATTGTAAGTCCTGAAGTGAGTGGCGATCCATCCCCACAAAACCTGGAATGGTCCCACTATTCTTAAAGGAGATTTACCCTGGAAGACGTGAAGTAAACTCCTGTGAATCTTTGCTAAAATGGGGGTAGCTAACCCAACCATTTTTCCCTCAGCCAACTTGGCCGCAATGACGAAGGTCCCTGGCCTAACGCCTCCCTTCGAATCCCTGACCGGCAAGAGATAAATACTGAGCCACATTGCCAAGAAACCCGCCAGACGAGTTTTCTTTGGAATTATTTGATTCACTTCATAGCCCCATTTTTCAAACTCTCCTGCTTCTAGAGTTGGCCAGAATGTGCCAGGAGCTCCTCTCTTCTCAGGTTTTGGACAAGTGGTAGGACGTCTGGGCCGGGTATCCTTGGATTTCTTTTTCTTGGATCCTTTTTCCTTTGGCTCCATCCCTTTCTTCTCAGTAAGAAACACATTCATCCATTCTTCCGGATGGATATCTTTTCTGAAATGAGTTAATGAGGTCTCTGAACTCTTGAGCTTGTGAAAGATTTTGAATAATTCTCGAGCCAAAGCAGGAGTCTTCTCTGGATCATTCCAAGTCACCTTGGGAGGAATGAATTCATCATACATATCGCCCAAGATTGGAGCTCCTGAAATCTTGTGGACATCCCACAAACTGATACCTACTTCTCCATGAGTCAAGTGGAAAGAATTAGTCGCTGGACTCCAATGGCTGAGTATCTCTGGCACGAAGATATCATGTATGTAAATATATGTTTGCCCAACCCAAACAGCCTCATATATTGCAGATCTCTTCAGATCCTCAATAAACTCTGCGCAAGTCTGTCGCACCCAGTATACCCACATCCAAGTTGGTTTCACACCTCCCCCAGGACGGAAATCCCAACTTTTCTTCCAGACTTTGGATTGATCCATCTGAGCATTTCGGAAGATTGAAGGATGACAATGTGGTTGAAGCTCAGGTGTATGTTTTTTCAGATCTGGTGTGCAAGGGCTATGATGCATCACATAAGCCTTCTCCACTGTTCCAGCAGTTTGAAATGATCCTCCGCCTGAGATATTTGCTGAAGCAAAATTGGTATAATTCTGAAAGCAAGAAAATGGAAGATAATTCTTTACTTCTGGAATAATGACTTCTTGCAGATGAACATGACCATACAAAGGTAGGTAAGTGCAGTGAGGAAAGTCGTGATAATATTTCTTCAGATACTTAGCCAAATCTGGAAGAGTGCTGTTTTTGACAGTATAGTAATCAGGGCCAATGATATTCATCATATCATCTATCCGCTTGCTAGCCAGTTCATCAATTAATCCAGGTCTAAGAGCCATTTAATCTGCACAGGAGTTGAATAAATTAAACTCTTAAATGGGTTTTATTTTTCATAAAATTTGTGAAAGAATTTGAAAAAAAATGGCTAAGGCATTAAGGCGCGCAAGTATGGAGATGTCGCGCAAGTGAGACATGTGCCGCGCAAGTTTTGGTCGCGCAAGTATTACCGCGCAAGCCCTATTACCTTGAGAGTAGCGCGGCAGCGAAGAAACAGTGAAAACAAGAGACTTGCGCGGCGAGGAAGACTTGCGCGGCGAGAGCTCGAGAAATCCGGAACTTCAGATGCCATCTACGGCCGGAAGCGGTATATTTATAGGCCTGGGGGCCTATCTGCGCGCCGCACCCAGAGCGCTCAAAGCCTGCGCGACGCAGACTTGCGCGCCACCCACTGACGCTGAAAGACTTGCGCGCCCTCCCTTTTCCTTTTGAGGAATTCAATTTCCTCAGAGTCAAATCCTCATTTTCTCTCCGGATCCAACTCTGAGGGGGGACTTTTGTTGACGCTCCTTTCGTCACAGAATCTAAAGATCGGAAAAGGGAATATCTGAGCTCAAAGTGATTAATCCTTTGAAGAAACATCGAAAATAGACAAAGGGATAAAAAAGGAGAACATTGCCCATAGATCGCGCAAGTTTCCTCTTGGTCGCGCAAGTACACTTGCGCGCCGCCACAATACTTGCGCGACTCCTCATGTTCGTGCAAGGGACTTGCGCGACATATGTGGTAACCGCCTGGTAACCGCCCGGTAACCGCCCGGGGTCTTCTTTTGCCTATAAATAGACCCTGTGGGCCCCCCATTCGAAAAGAATCTTTTTCCAGAAACTCGGATTGAAGCTCCCGACGCCCAAGTCTCTTCTCAAAGCTTCCGGAACACTTCTAAGGTAATTTATTACCTAGAACGGAAGATCTAAAGAGAAAAAGGAAGGCCTAAGTGTTGAAACTTATCAAACACTTGCGCGCCTACTTAATTCCTGCAATATAACTTGCGCGTCCCTCTTCTGGAAGAACCTCAAGAGGATGGTAAAGGGTTTTATAAAGAGTCGCTCAAGCATTTCAATACTGGTTGAAAATCGCGCAAGTACCCCTCATGTCGCGCAAGTATACATGCGCGACCAATACTTGCGCGCCGCCGCAGGACTTGCGCGCCTTTCAAGACTTGCGCGCCCCTAGCTTTTTGGGTGCCCATCTTGCCCATTTTTACCCCTCTTAAGCCATTTCACCCTTCCTATTCAAGATTCAGTCTTCAAGATACTCTTCAAAGCCATTTATGGCATGATTTCTTGATTTGACATCCTTATCTGAAAGGAATTCTGTGAAATATCTCTCAAAACCTAGTGATTTAAACATCTTTATGTCACCAAAGATTGAGAGTTCATTCATTTCAACCTCATCCTTTAAGATGAGAGAATCCTAACCTGGGTCTCCTTTTCAGGAATAAATCCCCAGTTATAAAAACCTTTGAACTTGGGCATCTTTCTTAAGAATAAGCCCCAATCAAGTCCTTTAATCTTGGGCATCCTCCTCAGGAGTAAGCCCCAAACCTTAATCCCTAACCTGGGTCTCCTTTTCAGGAATAAAACTCAGTCATAACCTTGGGCTTCCTTTTCAGGAGTAAGCCCCAAGTCCCCTAACCTTGGCTTCCTTCTCAGGAATAAGTCCTAGTCATAAATCTTGGGCATCCTTCTTAGGAGTAAGCCCCAAGTCTCTTAAAATTTATCTTAACCAGTCATAAATTACCTTTGATTTGGGTTTCCTTTTCAGGAATAAAACCCAATCATAAGTCCCCTCCTAACTTGGGCATCCTCCTTAGGAGTAAGCCCCAAGATTAGAGTATTCAAATCTCCATGAAGCACATATAACTTTGTGGACCCTGTTCTTGGATTTTCTCCCTAAAAGTAAATCCTAAACCTTCGTCTATCTGGGCAGTCATCTATACATAATCCCCAAAACAAATTCTTATGATTGCATCTTTTATGGCACAATTGTCTAAATTTTACCAATACCTCTTGTTTCTCACACCGAGCATGACTCACGTGAGCTTAGAGTGTAAAAGTAATTATGACATTCATCTTTGAGCCATCAATCATAAAACATCATATCCCATTCCTCGAACTACGTGGGTTCTGATTCCTTTTTCAAAACAAAGGATACGTAGGTAGCCCATTTATGGGTTCGATCCCAACATTGAAATAATCTCTGTCCTTCTGAATGACGATAAACTTCAAGTGCCCCACTGAGTGGCTTTAAAACCAGCCTGGTCATCAAAATGACCAAGAGACTTTTATATAAATGTTTTGAAGGATACCATTGACCAAGAATCTCTAAACAAATATAGATGATTCTATATTGATGAAGAACCTCGAATACATATAAAAGATTCTCTAAATTTCTTGCATATTTAATCATTGATTGTTAAAACTAAAGGAAAGCTCATTTTATACTTGGTAATGTAATAAGGATTCACGAACTTAACTTAAATCTATAAAGAGAGTCCCGGAGTAGACAATAATTCCCCTCAAAAAGGTGTGATGAGTCCGACCTCCCATCCTCTCGACCAATGAAAATTCCTAAGCCTCATTAGCCCACAAGCTAATGAGCGCCTGCCTTTGGAAAGTATGTCCAAACGGATGTGGAATCATTGGATGTTTCCGGTTCTACGAACAAACCCGTTAGAAACCGATCGGAACGTTTGAATCTCCCGTCCAGGAGGTCATCCTCGGATTCCGCGCGAAACAGTTTCACAAACAATGAGTCCAAATATCATGCCCTCATCATTGGACTCGAGCTGGCCCTTGAGAATGACGTGCCCCATATATATGTGAAAGGGGACTCCGAGCTAGTCATCAGGCAGGTCAATGGTGACTATGTTGTCAGAAAGCCGGAACTCGTGCCATTAATGGAGTGCACCCTCCATCTAATGGCTCAGTTCCCTTCTTGGCCAGAGGTCATTCATATTCCCCAGTCGCAGAATAGTCGAATAGATGCTTTGGCGAGCCTGACCACATCGCTTGCGGAGCCCGAACAGGACGACCTGATTATCCACATGGCGCACCGTAGAGTCATTGCTCCTGTTACCCTGGAGGATGATCGCGACCCATGGGTGAACCATCTTACTGCTGGTGCCCCTATGTCGAGAGCCCTCGGTACTTCAGATATGGTGAAAAAAATAGTTCTTGATTGGAGGAAACCCTTGGTTGAGTACCTTCAACGCGGTAATCTACAGTCAGACCGGGCCGAGCACGAGCGAATCCGACACCGCACGCTACAGTTTACCCTTCAGAGTGGTCAAAGCCTTGAGAATATTCTTTACAGATGCAAATTTGATGGATTTATCCTCTGTTTCCTTCAAGGAGTCAAGATCCCTCAGGTCATTCAAGAGTTTCATACTGGTTTATGTGGCGCCCATCAGGCCGGGTCGATGTTTTCTCACCAGATTCGGAGGCTGGGGTACTTCTGTCCCTCCATGGTCTTTGACTGGATCGAGTTTTCCAAGAGGTGTCATGCATGCCAATTTCATGCTAACTTTGTGCATCGGCCACCAGAGCCTCTCCACACTACCAAGTATTATTGGCCCTTTGCAGTCTGGGAGTTGGATGTCGTATGACCTTACCCATCAGCGACAGCTCGCCAATGCCGGTTCATTCTGACCACTATAGATTTCTTTTCCAAATGGGCAGAGGCAATTCCGCTCAAGGAAGTCAAAGCCCGTTATATCGCTAACTTCATGAGTTCCAACATCATCTCTCGATTTAGAGTACCTCATGCTATCCTCATGGATAACAGAACCACCTTCCGAGCAGCCGAGCTGAAGAAATTGTATGGCAAGTACAACATTCACTCTAGACATACCTCCTGCTATCATGCGTAGGATAATGGACAGATCGATGCGTTTAACAAAACCCTATCTAACATTCTGAAAAAAATGGTTGGTCAGAAAAAGATAAGTTGGCTAGACAAGATCCCCAACGCCCTCTGGGCTTATCGGACAACGACTCGTAATTCCACCCAGGTGACCCCGTATTCCCTGGTGTACGGAACTGAGGCCATCCTGCCCATCGAGATTTAGTTTCCCTCATTGCACACGATGGTCTATAACCAGTAAGTGCCAGATAGAGTTTCCAAAATTCATCTAGCTAAATTGGAAGTTCTGGATGAAAATAGGCTTCGTGCTTTGCACAACCTAGAAAGGCATCAGAGTAGGATGGCTCAAGATTTCAACAAGAAGGTTCACCTCCGCTCTTTCTTACAAGGTGACCTGGTACTGGCCCTTAGAATGCCAATGATTCCTGGCAGGAAACCACCCAAGTTGGACCCAAATGGGAGGGGCCTTTTATCGTCCATAAGGTCTATCCTAATGGTTCGTACTCCCCCGCGACCATGGATGGTGAGTATATATATCCTCCCACCAATGCTAAGTTCCTCAAGAAGTAATTTACCTGAGCCTCACAGTCCTGCATGACCCTAAACTGCATTTAGTCCAGCACGACCATAAACTACATTTGGCCCTACATCTGGGTCCCTTTGTTCCGAGTTCTAAGACCTTAAACTAATATCCTTGTGGTCCAACACGACCTTAAACTGCATGATCGTCCTCACTGCAAGACGTTAAACTACAAGCTGGTCATGCCTTCCTGACCGAGGCCCCGCCTCAGGCCCCTTGGCCTTCTTATACCCCTTAGCCCCAGTCCTTACCTAGAGTGTGCAGTGTAGTGTAGGAACATGTCCTCGTTCACCATGGGTTACCCGGTGCGCCGTGCACATTCCTGGATGAAATGCCTCTCATCGTCCTACATGATGTTAAAATGTGCTTCTAGAACTACATGTGACTTGATTCCCATTCTTATGGGATACGTAGGACTACCTGAACGTCTAGGTTTCAGGTCCAGCACCATCTTTTAAGAGATCCCACGATCTCTCAGTCACCTCGGTATCTTGGCATGTCCCTCCCCGTGGGGGGATATATATGTGTGGTACAGGGTTTTTGGCACTATGACCCCTTCTCCCATGAATTTGCCATCTTTTGGCCGCTCTCAAACTGAGCGCTTCGACCCTTTCCAGTGGTCCGCTAATGTGCTCAGAGTACTCTGGTCTACGACCTGGAGTGTCAGATTTGACTTAGGCAAGTTTTTGTCTGCTTTTCAAGCTTCGTTCTCCCTTTCATTCAAGCCCCCATTATCTTTCACACCCTGAGGGACCCCTAAGAACGGCTTGGATAAAACGTCTAAGGGATCTCCTACCATCCTGGTCCAATTCCCCCGAGGGTTTTAGACAACAAATTGATAAAATTCCCACGTTGTGAACATGTTCAGCGATTGATGCTCATTTGTTTGTCCCCACATCAGGCTATCATGACAGGATGCTGTGTTGCGAACATTGTCAGCTGTAATCCTTCGTCGTCACACCGACTCATTCAAGCCCTGAATGTTGGTTTCATGATTCACATTATGTTCAACCCCATCATGTCAAGGTGGAATCTCGACACTCCTTGCACTATCCCTCAGTGCACCTCCACACATCAGGTGGACAAAGCTGTGTGACAGCATCTCTCAGGGATCCCGCGATCTGAGCGCTATGAGTATATTCTTGGGTTTTCTCTAAGGACCATGTGCATCTTGACCCTCATCCTCATGGGAAATGAGGAGTTGCCCATACATTGCGTTTCAGGCCCAGCTCAGCTGGAAACTAGTGTCTCCTGCCCCCCTGATTGTTGGACCCTCGTCAGCTCCTTGGTCCGAGGCTCCTCTCCTGGAATCATGCACGGTGAAGGTCTAAGGATATTCCCTCATATACATCAGGTGTACCTTATCACAATGTGCATGTTCCCCCAGGTCCAAGCCATACGACCTTAAACTGTGCGGGTTGGTCCTACCACAAGACCATAAACTGTGATGATATCGTCCCGGCCGTATGACGGAAACCGACACTGCATTGTGGTGACTTCCCCATAGGGGAAATCACATTGGGTATTGTTCAATTACCATGCCATTTTCAACGCCTGTATACGGCTTGATTATTGTGGTGATTCTAGGAATTTTTACCCTAGGTCGGTCGCTCCACAAAAGAAAAACCCTCTACCATCAAGAACAAACAAGATACATCAAATATTACATCTCTTGGTGCGAGGGCTAGACCCGCATGCCTCTTTGGGTCCAGATTGGCCGCTAATTCATCGTATATGTCCCACCTTTGGGACCTTGACCACGAGGCCACGTGGCGTGGTGAGCAGGACTACGTCCTCATTCACGTCGGGTCTGCGATAACCACACTATGTGCTCCCTGTTATGAGAATTAGCTCACCTGTTTCTTGTCTTGCACGACGTTAAAAGGTTCCCCCAAGAACTATGCATGTATTGATTCTCATCCTTATGAGATATGTAGGAGCTCCTGGGACCTTCCCCACAGGCCCAACCTAACTTTACTGTTTGGTCCCTTGACCTAAACACATCTCCAAGGAGCACATGGTAAGCATGACCTTGTCCCGGTTCACGTCGGGTTTTGCGACTACTTTGCCCTATGTCTCCCACTCCCCATACCCTTTGGTCTGAGCTGTAAGAACTTAAACTAATATCCTCTAGAGAACTATGTGTGGCTTGATTCTCATCCTTATGAGGTACATAGGAATGCCCGGACACTTCGTCTTGGGTCCAGCCCCAGTGATTACCAAATCTCGTCCCTCCTCACTATTGGCCCCTTGTCCTGGCTTCTTGGGGAGTGGTATAATTGCGACATATACCCAGAATAAGTTCGGGATTACCCATAGTGATGATGGGAAGTGACAGTTCTCTCACCAGAGAGGTCCTGTCTGAAAATTGGGATGATCTGTGACCAGATTAATACGTCCGCCTAATGCGCCTCCACCACGGTGGCACAATTTTGGGAGTGTTGGACTCTATTTGAACAAACCACCACTCCACTTTCCACGCTTTAGGTGCCCCGTTATTCGGATCTTCATCCTATTTCATCTTTGATGGGTCCCCCTATTAGTATTGATGATAGACCTTTGGTACTCCGATTGTAACAATATGAATGATTGACCTACAGTCCACCTGCTGTCCTGGGCCAACGTTCTGGAAGACTGGTCATGTTTGATGGGACCCCCTAACAATATGGATGATAGACCTTTGGTCCGCCTATTGTAACAATATGGATGATTGACCTACGGTCCGCCTGCTGTCCTGGGCCGACGTTTCGGAAGACTGATTGACGATATTTGAGTTAGGCCCCATGTTGCAAACATGGTCAGCAGTCTGCCCTCATTTTTTGTCTCCATTTTAGGACAATGCGATATGGATGCTGCGTTTCCGCCACGGTTAACAGTTATCCTTCATCTTCGCGCCCCCTATAGTGTTCCATATTTGGGTAACGTGATTCACCTTTTTCTTCTCCATATGTTTGGATGGATTTAAATGCCCCCGGCATTGCCCCACTCATGTGTCAAAAAACATTGAGAAGATGATACATCGATCGGGTATGAGGTCCCTTTCCCTTGGATAGGCCTCCCTCTTCTCCTCAGAAATCCAGGCCAGATTTTGGATGCCTGAAGCTTGGTTGACGCTCCAAAGAAGTGGTAGATTATGGTTGACAATATAAAACAAAAGGTAAAAATAAAGGGATTTGTCCATATATTAGATCGAAATGATGAGCAGTATAATCAAAAGTTCATGAGATGGCCAAAAAAGGGCCCTTAATCATTTTGGATTGATCTTTCCAGTGTCGCTACCCTTTTTCTGGTGGCCTCCAGGACTGCTTATCACTCCTGGAAGAGTCTCTCTTTATAAGCAGTCACAGAGCGCAGTTCGTCAATCCTAGATTGTGCTTGTGCTCATTCCGTTTTAAGTACGGTCATCTGGTGACTCATCTCCATCAGTTGTTCTTGGGCATCAGCCGGCTGGGCCATCAGTTTCTTCACGAGCTCAAAGCATGTTGCAATGAATACCTTCTTCTTTGCTGCCTTACCTTCGAGGCGCCGGACATCCTACTCCACCCTCAGGAGCACTTGGGTGCTCACCGATATTTCCCGACACTGGGCATTGTCGGTACGCCGACTGCTCTCACGTATCTTCTCGGCTATGTAATCATGGACCGTCAGATGAAGGCATTGAGCGTCAGCCCCTCTGACACACAAGAAGTGCAGCCAGGTCTGGAGTGATCCCATACGCCTCATCCAATTCGTCTGAGGCTATCTGAGGAAGCACTGGATACACTTCCACCCTTTTCGCTGTGTCATCCGGCTCTCCTCGGCTACTTCCAAGTCTGAATCATCTATCTCCTCGGGATCAGCAGGCCGGTACGCAGGAAAGGTAGCCATCAGGTGGGCAGTTGGGTCTGCCTCATGGATGCCTTCATGGGGAATAGGATTCTCGAAATTTGAGTGAACTTCCTCTCTTTCCCCAACAGCGGCGGTGCCTTCATCAGCTCGGCCTTACTCCAATGACAGCACCGCTGATGTCTTCCACCCACTGCACACAAATTTCCAGGGCCAAATCAGATTGGGAGGTATATTCTGGAAGAGGTGGTATGTCCCCCACTGGTCCACTCACGGACGGCCCAGGCTCAACAGCCCGACAAGCCTCTAACGCTGAGATCACTATACGAGGAGCATCCGGATTAGTTGGGTTTTCTGACAGTAATCACCAGTAGCGAAGCAAGGGACTTACAGGAACCCAGAGCATCAGACTCCGGTGTGTTGGCCGCTACAGGAGCCATCATAGTAGGAGACCCCTCGGCACTTGTCAGTTTGATAATGGGCATCAGAGCCCCATCTTGCCTCACCAGCGCTTCTCCTCCTTCCTTTATTGGGGATGCCTGATCATCGCCTATGTGCTCCTGAGTGAGATAGAGAAATGTATTAGAATTTGCAGAAGATAATTGATGAAGAAGGAAGATGAATAAGGATAGAAACAAACCTCGAGTATCTCGGTTATGTCGAGATCAGAGCTGATAATCTCGATGCTCTCCTGGAGACTCCCTTGGTAGGCCGCCCCCTGTGACCCCTCACCTTCAGGTTCTCCTTCTCCTTCACCTTCTCCTTTGTATTCTCCTTCGCCTTCATCTTCTCTTGTTTCCTCCTCCCCCTCTGACTCTTCATCACTGTCGCCTTCTCCTGACGACATCACTTTTGGGTAATTCTCTTGGTCGAGCATCACTTTCACCAGGAAAGGTGGCTCCGCGCGCCGACCCCTTAGGTGCGCGTATGTGTCCATGGCCGTTAGATATGCATGCCACCGATGGAGTTTTACCCGGTCAGTAACTCGAATGAGCCTGACCTCTGGCAGTTGGATCCTGTCCTGTATTATCTTCAGACAGATGGCTTCAATGCTCATTGATTGCCGCAAGGTTATCCATGCCGACCACAATGCTAGGAAAATTGCATCTTGGGAAGGTTCGAGCAGGTATATTATCGGATTTCTGGGCAGTTCTCTGGCCACCTCGTGTGACCCCCCTCCGGGCAACGAGGTCACAGCGACACCATGCGATGTCCCTACTACTGAGGTCCCGGCCTGTGCAGCCCCTGCTACCTGGAGCACCCATGGTTTTCCCCTTCTAGCAGCACCTTGCCTGCTCCCCGGTCGCCCAATTTCCATGCGGGTAGTCTCGAGTTTCCGAACTCGCCTGCGTAAAATCCCCTCAAGGTACGCGATAGTCCAGTGTTCAGCATACTCGGTTGATAGGCCAGCGTCGACCGTAGTGGGAGGAAGGGTAATGACGTCACCAGATCCATAAGCGGTGAACATTAACCACCACTTGTAGAAGGACACAAGGATTCTTCTCCTCCTGGATATCTGTGAATACCTTCTTCGGCATTCGTTGGAGGCACCCGAACTGCCTGGCGAACCAGGACGGAACTTAAGTCTCTCAGATGATCTTCCTGTCAATCTGATCTACAAGCATCCCGCCTCGAATGCTCTGGAAGTTTTATTGCTGCTCCAGCAAGCCTTGCCCATTATCCACCATCTGGCCGAATGGGGTGGGGAACGTGTTGAAGTTGAAATTGGCGTGGTTACTGATTCGGATCCTTATGCCCTCATTGTTGATTTTCATCAGTGCAACCCCGGAAATATTCCGGAGAGATGGTCGCAGGCCGTTGCCCAGAGGATGAACGGTGTTCGGAAAGGTGTATCCGCCAAGATGAGCTGCCACCATGCTGTGAAAGATCTGGAAGGGGCCACATACTCTTTGAGGTGACCCCCCTCATGAGATGCATCCCCGGATGGCATACAACCTAGACAGCACGGGGACCCCCAGATTGAACATTTTGTTGGCAGCCATGGTGCCCACCATCACTAGAGTTGCTGGACGGATGCCCATCCTTGCGTCCCGCACTGGAAAGATCCACCCTCTCAGGAAGGTGGTACGGAACCCGGCATATCGAACGTTCAAATCCCAGACCTCAATGACGCGGTATCCCCACGATTGGTATTGCCCCGCCTCCAGGGTCCTCCAGTATGATCTATTCTTGCTCCTCTGAGCTGCGGTTGGACACCATTTTCCCCGTCATGGCATCTTAACCACCAAGTCCTTCTCCAGGAACTGGCTGAACCAGTCCTTGTAGGTGATGTCCTTCAAAAAATCCTTGACCTACAGCCTCTCCATGGCCAAATCTAGAAGGTGCCACGTTAGTATGGGAGTCTGTGACCAGTCTTCCCAGGTGTTCATTGGAGGAATGAACTCGTCGTACTGGTAACCCTCCAGTGGGATGCCGATGATTCAATGGACATCTCAGAGACTGATACCAACTTCCCCATGGTGAATATGGAATGTGTTGGTGTCAGGGGACCACCGGGTAAACAGCTCCGGCCCAAGTTCGGGTTGACGGTGGAAGTGGAACTGTGACGTCCACACCGCCTCGAACAGACCAATGTGCCGCAGCTTGGCCCTGAATTGGTCGCAAGTATGGTGAATCCAGTACGCCCAGGCCCACTCACTGGTGAAGTTGCCTCCAGACCACAAGTCCCAATATTACAGCCAGCCCATAGCGTCGTCCATGATACTCTAACGGAATGTGCTCGCATAAAGGTCTGGGGAGCTCTTCGCAACAGGATCACCTCCATCAATGATCCTGGTCCTTGGGTTCAGGACATACACATCCATGTGTCTGGTCTCTCTAGCAGGATGACCCTTGCTTGTGATGTTGTAATGGGGAAGGTTGTCCTCTCGGGTCACCCATAACCGCGGTGTGTCCACCTCGAAGCCCGACAGTGGAACCTCCCCCAGGATGCCGATGTTCCAGAGCAAGAGGTTGTTGGACAGAGGATACTCCTTCTAGGAAGGGGTCAGCAGGTTGAAAAAGTTAAGGTTGTCGTAAACAACCACCTTGGCACTGTAAACCACTTCATTGCCTGCTATTTCAGCTCTACAAGTAGCGGCTTCCCCCTCATCGACTTGGTTTGCGGCCATCTGTAGTTCTTTGAGAGTTGTGTGATATTAGGATGAGGTGCATGAAATCGGAAAGAGTTGCGCAAAATCTGGACTTGAGGAGCGCATTTAAGGTGTTAAGTGTGAAATCCGCAAAAATTGGGGTTGAATATACCGAGTTTGCGTGGAAATACGCCCAAAACTCGGAAGGAATTGAGCGCTGCCAAAGCGTTTTTTACGTGTTGTCGTAAAAGCAATTTTCACGCGCGAGAGCGCTGAGCATATTGCGCGGAAAATATTGAGTACGGAACATGGGACCCGGGGCCCCTTTTTATAGGTGAGGCCAGGGTTCCGCGCTGTACGGAAAGCGAATTCCGCACCGAACCGGAGTTTTGCGCGTCCAGTTATCTTTTTCACACAAAAGTGCCCCCAAAATCCACCACTTCGGCTTTTCCCTCGGAATCCGATCGTTGCGACCTCTCGCCGATCCAATTCTGAGGGGGGCATTTTTAGATGTAGAAAAAGGCCATAAATCCTAAAGGAAGTTTCGAAATGATGAAGCAAAGTCATATTCGGACCCGGAGGCCTGGTCTGAAATGCCCGGAAGTGGTGAACGAAATTAAGGATGCTTTGCGCGAAAAAATGTTGCCCGCACAAAAGGAGTCTGTGATTCATGAAAGGACCCCAGCTCCAGCGTGTAATTTTGTCCGCCCGCACCCATGCGGTTCCCCTTTGCGCACCGCTATCCCTGGTGCACAATTTTTCGTGCGCCTTCTGGATTCCGTGACGCCAGGAGCCTATAAATAGAAGGAGACCCCTTCCATTTCTGGGTTGCGGAATTTCAACCGGCTCTCGTGCGTGAAAGAGGAATTTTTCGCGTGCTGTATGGCCTTTGGGCCCAGTTATTTTCGGGCCCAGTCACCCCAGGGTCCGTCTTTGCGTGAGATCCCCTTAGTCTTAGACTGAACTCCAATCCCTTCATGGTCTTCCCCTTGCGCGCAATTCCTTATTTTGCATGGAGGCCGGCCAAGTTGAGCGCAATCCTTCCTTTGCGTGCACACCCCTTCCATTACGCTCAATTGATTCTTTTGCGCGCAATCCCTTCCTTAGTGCATAGTCCCTTTGAGTCGCACAAAAACCTCAGACCCCCTATTCCATGCCAAATCTCCCCGATTTTGCACCGACCTGGTGTTTTCCGCGCAACAACCTCAATTGCGTGCACGCCTTCCCTATTGCATGCATGCCTCCCTTATTGCACGCTGCCCGTCCTACGTGTCAATCCTATTATGTGCAACAGTGCCTAGGACTGCACCCGCTAGTCCATACCACGGGGGCTGTGCCCCCCGCACCCCCGCTCGGGCCGGTCCCTTCGCTACCGTCACTAACCCCCATGAAAAATGGAGAGTCGCACCGTGAACTTTTCGGGCCGGGACGTCAGGATTTCCCATTGCGCCCTTATGCGCACCCACCTTCAACCTAGAGGATACCATGATTTAAGATACTCATCCGCACACCATGAAACACTTTGAGTTGACACATTCCTCTTGGTTCATTTCCTGTGTCGTGAGTTGAGATTCTTATCATCAATTCCCCTGAGTAGAATGCCCTATCATTCAGCAATAGGATGACTCTTGTTCCAAACAAGATATGCCTTATTTGACAAGCATAGGATTCATAATGCCATGATTAAAGTGGCATAGTTTAAAGAGTGTTGGAATCCATTCAAACCTTCCATCACTCCACCTCACGCTTTGCGTGTCCTTCATTCGGATCTGCATCCACCTCTATGTCTGAAGGGACCCCCTAACAGTATGGATGCTTGACCTATGGTCCGCCTTCTATAACAATACAGATGATAGACCTTTGGTCTGCCTGTTGTAACAGTATGGATGATTGACCCATGGTCCACCTGCTGTCTAGGGCCAATGCCCAGGAAGACTTTAGGCGAAACTTTGAGTCAGGTCCTGTGTTTCGAACACGGTCAGCAGTCAACCCTCATTTTTTTTACCCATTTTAGGATAATGCGATAGGATGTTGTGTTGCGAACATGTTCAGTAGTTATCCTCTATCGCCATGCCACTCTCATTGCATTCTGAATGTCGGTCATGTGATCCACACTTGTCATATCCCTTTTTTTGGGTTGATTCCAACACCCTTGGTATTATCCCACTTGTGCACTAGCACATAGGTGTAGGCCTCAATCACATGCCTCAACCCACCGGTGAGTTGGGATTCCCTCATGTATAGACATGAGGAAGACAATACAGGCTGCTTCCATGTGTAATCCCCATCCATCGTTGGCACTCCTTAGTGGCACATGGGAAGCTTCCATGCGTAAGCCCCATCCACCATAGCCACGCTAACGTGGACCCCTCGATGGTTCGCCCTGCGACCCCCCTTTAACACTGCCTTACCGATGCCTTCCCTCCACCAAGGGGTAGAGGGTGTCGGTCATGTAATCCCTAGGGGTGTGGAGCGAACTCACCTCGTTCGAGCTGCAGGACGTTAAACTGTTGAGCACCTCGTCCTCAACACATGACGTTAAACTATGATCTGACCTCGTGCCTCGCACGCAGGGTCCCCTAGACTCGAAAATTCTTTACTTCGCTCGTCTCCACGGTAATGGAATCTTCCTCACATGGAATGATATCCTCCCTTTCGTAGTGGAGTTTGTTCACAGGGGAAGGGTTGCCTCAGAGCGTAATCCCCTAGCCTCTCCTGCGGAAGGTAACACCCATGCACCGCCGTACTTCCCTCTGCACTTTGTTGCACTTCGGGCCTCCATCCTGAAGTAAGTCCCGGTACTAAGGGACCCTCAACGTGTAAGCCCCTATCTTCTTATCACGGACGCACCCTTCACGACGTGATTGTCTTGTCCCTGCTACCTTTTGTTTCTCGCACCGATCATGAATCACATGGGCTTAGAGTGAGCATGGACCATGACATCCTCTTATGGGATGCCTCAGAGCATAAGCCCCATCCCAGTTAACTACGGAGACTTTGATCCATGTCAAGGCATGGTACGTAGGAAGCCTCTATGAGGTTTAAGCCCACCACCAGGTTGTTCCGACCCCCTCACGTCGGTTCACCAACTCCTTCGGCTGCCTCAGAGCGTAAGCCCCAAATGTTGTCCCGAATGACGTTAAACTGTATATCATCCAGCACGACGTTAAACTATTTGCCTCATCCCACATGAATTTAAACTGCACCACCAGAACTACGTTGACTTTGATCCATGCTAAAGAATGGTACATAGGAAGCCTCTACGAGGTTCAACCCCACCACTCAGTCGTTTCAACCCCTTTGTGTTGGTTCGCTAACTCTATGGGCTGCCTCAGAATGTAATCCCCATATCCAGCATTATGGGCCGCCTCAGAGTGTAAGCCCATATCCACCATTGTGGGATACCTCAGAGCATAATCTCCATATCCACCATTGTGGGCCGCCTCAGAGCTTAAGCCCCATATCCATCCATTGTGGGCCGCCATAGAGAGTAAGCCCCAAATTCCCCCATCCCGCATGACATTATACTATATACCCGAACTACGGGGACATTGATCCATGTCAAGGCATGGTACGTAGGAAGCCTCCATGAGGTTCAATACCCTTCACTCCATCACCCATCCTAATTCCTACCCGGGCCACCACATCCCCGTGGGATCATGCCACCTCATTCCACTCCACAGTATCCAGGAAGCCACCCTCATGCTGGCCCCGACATTGGTGTTCCCCCCAGGGGGTTCTTCAATCTGATCCACTCTCAGTGTTCTGATCAGTCCAATCCATCCCCACTGGACGTTAAACTCACAGGATACCCTATGTTAAATATGGGAAGCTGATGAAAACCTTAGATACATGCCTATGGCATGCAATTCCCTGCATTCGATGTGGAATGCCTTGGAATTTTGTGCCGTCAAGAAGCCCTATAATAAGGGACAGAAGGCAGACATACCAATCCCCCAGTGTCAAGACACGCCAACGACACCCTAGCCTGACCATTCTCCTCACCGAAGGTTGCTTCCCCAACCAGACCCCATGGAGCATCTCAACGGAAGCAGCATAATTAACCGGTGTCCATGAAGATATGGCACCAGGAACGAGCTTCACGAATATGTCTTAAATCTATGAGGGAGACCCGGACTAGGTGATGAGCTCCGAGGAGGAATCCACAGAAGGAAGAACCGACATCCCATCATCCCGGTTTCGATCGAGGAGTAGTCGTCCCTGCACAAGGAATGGATGTCACCTGCCTTTGGAAAGAGGGAATGCGGGGCCACAAGCCGCGCGTCCTCCCCTGCATGACAGATGTGCGCGCACGCCCCGGTGAAAGCGTCCGAAACAATTTGTTTAATTTATATAGCGTGGGTTGTGGGAGAGATGATTCTAGAATATTAGGGTGATCAAAAATTTCTCATTTGGGCATTTCTATTTGATATATATTTGCTATTGTAATGGATTTAATTTTCAATGGTTTTCAGATGACTAATGTAATGATATTTATTAATGAAATATTTTGTTATTCATATATATTGAGTATTTTTTTAATATTGCTTAATATAACAAAAATTTTCTCAAGAAAAAAATTTCATTTAAAAATTAACGTTCATTACACATATTCTATGTATGAACATGGATAAGGACTTCCCTAATCTTATGCATGAGTATGGAGAATCCCTTGGTACATATGAGGAAAATTTTACAAGACTTTCAAGTTATGATTTTGGTTTAATCATCCTCACTAAAGTAAAATTTTATCATTTATTTGGTGGATTAAAACCAAGTCTCTAAAAGCCATTATATGTAAGATACATTAGTAGCTATAAAGAAATATTTTAATTTTATCTCATGTTAGAAATGGAAATTGGAGATTCTAATAATTCCAATGGTTTTGATAAGAAAAGGAAGATGAATTCTCATGATAACTTGAATAAAACACCTGGTGAAAAGAAATTTTAGTCACCAACATTAAGAAAATGTGGGAAAATTTCAAGGGAGTTGAATGAATGGAACTAGGTTGTTTTTTTAATGTGGAATGGATTTTCATAAAGATCATGAAAGGGTGATAAATAGGTTGGTTGATTCAAATGAATAATGGAAGATTCCAACCAATGAATCACCACATAACAATGATTCAAATGAAAATAGTATGGTAATTATTCCTTAAATTGAATGATTATAATGGTTTATGATGACCATCAGCATCAATAACCTATTAATACCAATAAAAAAGGAAAATTTCATGCGATGAGGACTACTAAAGTGGGTTATGTGAATGACGTAGTGAAAGGTACACTTATCATCCACTCTTGAACATATAATGCAGTATTTATTTTTGTCTCCACTCACTCTTTTATATCTAATGTATTTTTATGAGTATTTCATTAAAACCTCAATGATTAGATGTCAAGTTTGTGGTGAAAACATCTTATAGTACCATTATCACATCTCAAGTCTATAGTTCATCTCTGATCGATGTTTTTGAGAATTACCATACATAAAATATTTTGATTATTCCTTCACTTGAATTTTATCTAATTATATGTAGGTAATAGATATCATTATATTTAACTTATATCAATTATTGAGGAAGAAAAGTCATATTTCAAATTCATAATAATCCTAGGAAAAATTTTTAGTGTGAGGATGAATTTAAAATTTCAATGGAATTTAATTATTCCATGTGGTATTAATTACTATACATTAAGGGTATCTATCTCTGATGGTTGGGGAGAATCTAGAAACTAAGGATATGGCTGTAATATAGGAGTTTTTTATTTCCTTTCAAGAACTATTCCTTGTTATCCTCTGAATTCTAAAGATCGGTTTTCAATATAACTCATACTTAGTACTACACCTATTTCAAAGACACCATATAGAATTGACTTTATTGAGTTGCATGAATTGAAGAATAAACTCTATGAGAATATTTATAAGGTATTCATATGATCAAGTTTTTCACCTTAAGGAACACCTGTTCTTTTTGTGAAGAATAAATATGGTTCAATGAATCTATATATTCATTATCATGGACATAACAATATTAATATAAATAAAAGGTATCTTTCTTCACATATAGATGATTTATTTTATCCATTATAATTATCTCATTACTATTACAGGATTTATCATCAGTATGGATATCATAAATTGGGGGTTAATAAGGAGGATATACCCAATACATCCTTTTATACAAGGTATGGACATTATGAATTTTTAGTGATTCTATTTAGACTTATTAATTACCTGTAAAACTTTATAGATTTAATGAAAATATTCCATAAATATTACCTTGATCAATAGTTGGTAATCTTTATATATGATATTCTTATATATTCAAAGAAAAAGAAAAAACAGGATTATAATTTTATAACTTTCTTGAAGACCCTGAGGAAAGAGAAGATATATTCTAAATTTACCATGTATGGTTTTGGGATTCTGAATGTTTCATTTTTTTGTCACATAATCTCAAGTGAGGGTACATTGGTGGATTCTTCAGGGATATAAGTTATTAAGGAATAGACTAGACCAATCACTACATCAAATATTCATAGTAGTCTAGGGTTTAAAAGAGGCTACCGATTCTTTATGAGATATTTCTCATAATTATCAAATATAGTCACCAAGTTAACTCAAAAGAGGGATAAGTTCATGTAGACAAATTGATGTGAATTTTATTTGAAGGATATGAAGTGAATATTGGACAATGCACTTTTTCTCACACTACTATATAGTGGATAACAGTTTTTTGATCTATTTTAATGAATCAAATAAGAGACTAGAATTTTTATTTTTTCATAATGACATGGTGATATCATATGCATCTCTCGAATTGAAAATACATTGGAGAAATTGTTCGACTCATGATTTCGAACAAGAACCGGTAATTTATACATTGAATATGTAGATGAGTAATATTTATAGTGCAAGGTATGAAATATATACAGATCATAAAATCTAGAAGTGTATACTAGAATAGAAAGATTTTATTTTTATCCAGAATATATGGTTAGAGATAATTATAGATTATTATTAATTATTCCATTACTATAATGGGAATGGGAATAAGGTTAATAATGCTTTGATTGGAAAATACCATGATAATTTTCCCCTGATGATGATTAAAAGAGATATAATACATATAAATTTTTGATGATTGAACATGAAATCCTTATAAAATGGAAAGTGTCCTATCATTATCATATGAATGTTCAACAATCCATCCTTATGAGGATTGAAAATATATGTATTGATGACGAGGTACTATAGAAAAAAGTGATGATTTTTCATAATTTAAACCATGATATTGATGAAATTATATGGTTTGGGAAAAATGTTACCATGTATTTTTCCATTGATCTTCTCATAACATCTGTAATTATACTTAGGTTTTAGTTGATAACCATATGATATAAGAACATTTAATTTACATCATAGAGTAATTAACTCTTGATCTAATTTATAGGATATAAATTAACTATGTGGTAAGGTTTCATATACTAGAACATAGTATTGTATCAGATCATGATCTAATGTTTACCTTAATGTTTTAGAGAAGTCTTAAGTATGATCTGAAATTACTGTTGAGTTTCAATACTACATATCATCCTCAAATAGATTGTAAGATAGAGGGAATTATTCAAACCCTATAATATATTCCATGATATTTCTCTATGGATTTCAAAGGTTCTTGATATCAATTCATTCCTTTGGTAAAATTTTCTTACTACAAAATCTTTCACTCTACAATACATATAGATCCTTATGTGGTCCTCTAGGGTATGAAGTTCATAACACCCACATGCTAGGATGAATTTATAGAAATAAACTTATTGGGACCTTATTTTGATTTTTAAATTATATTGAAGGTCATATTCATTCAGTAACACATAAGGGTACCTCAGAGTCGATAGAAATTTGATACTAACAATCATTGGAAACATCTACAGTTTGATGTCAGTGATAGAGAATTCATATTAATATCTCCTTAGAAGAATATTAAGATATTATGAAATAAAGAAAAGATAATCCTTATTTATATTCACCCCATTGAAATTTTTGACCAATTCATGATGATATCTTATCACTTGGAGCTTCCATAGAATCCCACTCAAGTTCAAGATATGTTCATGGTATCTCTCCTGTGGAAGTATATACATTATCCTTCACATGTAATAAACTCATATTTTGTACTACAAAAGAAATATCTATCATATGAGTAACAACCAATGAATATTATATATTATATAGATAAATTTCCATGAAATAAGACCACTCACCTGGGCAATGTTGTGTGGCGAGACTGGAAATTATAAGAAGCAGTGGGGGAATAAGAGGATGTGATAAGGCAAAAGTATCCTTTGTTATTTGTAACATAATGATGGAATTTAAAGAAGATATTATTATAAGTGGTAGAAGTAATAATCTAATATTTTAGGATATATTTCTCTTTAAATAAATATAATTATTTTGAATTATCTCCTTAAATGGAACATTGAGTTTTGACAAACCATAAAATACTACTAAAATATTATTGTTCAATGTGATAGTTATCACAAAGATATTTGATTGATTGGTATGAAAAGGAATAATAAAATTATGAAAAGTTATTATTTAACACATTTAAAAAATGAATTTTTTTGTTGTAAATTGGTTACAAATGAAAATGAAATCATTTTTAGGTAAAAGAGTTGATTTTCTTAAAAATTGATTTTATCAATGCAATGTGTTTATATCTTAATAAATAAAGTTAATTATTTTGGAGTTTCTTTAATTAAATTTGGACATTATATATTACGTAAAATGTTTTAATATTCATATAATGGTTTTTATTATGCATACAATAATAATAAATCCAATTTAATTATTACGACTAATTTTTATAAAAAAATGTTTTTCATTAGATTTTTAACACTTATATTAAAATTGATTTCACCCAATTATAGTAATTGAATCTTGTGAAATATTTTAAATATTTTTAACCATCATAATTAATATAATTTAATATGTTCAATTCGGTTTTTTTCATTCTATATTTTAACCATGTTAAATATTTCCCACTTCATTAAAACTATAAAAAAAGGTCAAAACAATGGGATAAAGATATAAATTCTATATACCACAGTCCCATAACCTATTGAACGATTTTTTTTAATTAAATATATTTTTAAGGAGTTAAATAATTTATTTTTTATCATTATTTTTATTTCTGAACCGAAGATTGACTTTTATGAATATAAGATATGTTTTATTAAAATTGAAAACTATTATTGGGTCTTTGAATTAAATTTTATTGCTAGAAGCTTAAATTTTATTTTTGATTTATAAAAAAATTATAAAAAACTAATATTTTATTAAATAAATAAATAATTATGGAAACTATATTTTTAATTTATGTCAATTTAAAATTACATTTACATTGAAATTAGTTTTTTTCGTAAAAATGGTTTTTATGTGTTTTATATACTTATATTAATATTAATTTCATCCATATATAGAAATTTAATCTAATAAAATGGTTTAGAAAAATTTAATACATATTTCAAAAAAAAAATATGTGCCCTTTTATTTTTTTGTATAATTAAGTTGTCATGGTAAAAAAATTTAAGCTATTATTATTATGGTTGAAATGGGTTTAAAGTGGTTTAACTAGAAGATCGGGCTTAAAAGGTATCCAAAACTTTTCCAAATGTGAGTAGTTTAGTTTATTATGTAACTATCACATATTATGTTGTAATTTTTTGTTCCATGGTTTCAATTTACAAGATATATATATTTATATATTTATTTTAATGTTTTATGTATTTCCAAGTACGTCATTTCCATCACTTATAAAAGGGAACGTCTTCTTATCCCTTATTAACAAAGATTTATATTTATAAATTATCCAATACAAGACATAATACCACAATATCTTCTCTCCTCATATCCTAAAAAACATCTCATTTCAAAAATTCCTTCTTTTCAATGCTTAAGCTGTAATTTAAAAGTGTCTTCTCAATAAAGGTGTATAACTCCTAATCAATACATTCAATTTTACTTCATCTTATAATTCCTCTAAATTGATTTTATACTTATAAAATAATAAATTCATTATCTTAAATGTACTTATCTGTAATTATTATTTTATAATATCCACTACCATCTTCTATTTCATCCAATGGGAAAATAAAACATTGTGTGTGTTTACGTGTGGACTACTACCTCCAAGAAGGGAAACATTTTGTTTTTTATATCCACTTCACATTTATGTTAATAATGATGTATTTAATAAATATATATGATATTTTTATAATTATTATATTTATTTAAAGGTAAATTTTTATTTTCTTTTCTTTCATCCACTGAAAAGTAAAAACGTCACTCGTGCGTATGTGCAGACAATTATCTCCACAAAGGGATGTAATTCAATTTTCATTTCAACTTTATATGAATAGTTTTATAAAAATTTATAATAATTACATATGATACTAATTACATGATTAAAATTATGGATATGTTGGAAATAAGATCATCATTTAATGATTGGGGCTACTAAACTAAAACATACATGGAAAATGCGTCAGTTATTACCCGAAACAATGAATTTTTGAGTTGTTAAAAAATCAGTGATAAGAAAAAACATGTAAATAATATATAGTACGATATATATGAGAATAGTTAATTAATACATTTATAATAAATATATCTTTATTATATGTGAATCTAAAACTTGAACAAAGGAAGACAGGACTTGAGGTAAGAGTTTTATGTTAAAATCTCATTTCTTTTCAAGATTATCTATGATAAATTTCTATTGAGGGACATGTTATAGATATTTTCCAATAAAAACCATATATATTATTCTTATCTGGTTATTTAATGAATTTTATACTATTATTACCATTTTTCTCCCTTGATCATTATTTCCCATCTTCTTATGATCAAACTCCTGATGATTTTTTTAGTTTTTCACTTGTTGGGTATTTATGCTCCACCATTTTTTATTTTTCGATTACCTAATTTATGATGATGATTATAGATTATGATATATCTATAAAGGGGCATTCTATGAATTATTTTGGATAAGTGTTTACTTGAATCGTAAAATGAGTTTCTTATGTCTAAAATCCCTAAGACACTAAGCCTTTTATTCTTGAGGTTGTGTGATTGTTTTTGAGATATAATGCTTAAAATAAATAAATTATTTAAAATAAATATTGGTTCATATAATTTTTTATCAAACTCAATGGTTAAATAAAGTGTTTTTTATAATTAGATCTAAAGTTGTGGGGTTGGGGTTCCATCATTGGTATTATAGAAAGGTTTAGTAATCTTTTAGGAAGGGTTAATTTTGGGGATTATGAAAAGATAAATTTAGTGACAAACCTAAGGATTCGTCTATTTTTAGGATAACATCTTATTTTTTGGAAAAGTATAATTTTTTGGGTTTCCTATAAAATAAATTTTTTTTGGACACCAGAATGTGGATGCGGTTGTGGTATAGATGCTCCTAGAGGTAATCAAACATAAAAAGGCCAATTATGTATCAACATGATCTGTACTTAGTGAATGCTGAGTGGGCCTCAGATAATACACCTTACTATAAAATCCTACGGGATATGCTCTAGTAATTCATATACTCTTTATATACTTCAAATGGAGTTTTAATATATATATTATAAATAAACTAATAGCAAAATGATTATGGATAACATATATTAGAACTTAGATATTTTATTATTAGGTAAGGCATATAATTTATGAGTGATTCCATTATATATAATAGTTTTAATTTTATATTTATTCATTTATTTATACATATACCTCATATTTCCATTATGTAATGTAATGGATAAATCTTAGAGGAACAATTTTAACAACAGAAGCAATGTGAAATACATTAATTCTTCCAATGAAAAACCAAATTGGATAAAATCTAGTGTTCAAAATCATGGATCGTGCTTTCCTAGATATCATGAGTTCTGATTAACAATAATAACTATAAGAATATATCATACTCACCAAATAAGAAAATGAAAACATTTATAAATGTGATAGGGATAAATACTTAATAGGAATGAAGATTAAACTTCTTATATGTAAATAATGTGGGAATAATCTCTTAATCGAATATATCAAAGGAACAGTAAAATGTTTCATTTATGAAATGATTGTCCATCAGGCACATGAATGGTGTGCTTGGGTTAATAATTTGATTAATTTAATGTTTATGAATAAATTATAATGATTAAAATGTAAATAGTTTTTTGGAATTATTCAAATTCATTCCCTAGTCCAATGTCTAAGGGGTATTATAAAACTCAGAAACTTATTCAACCTAGATAATAAGGGAAATCCTATGAAATTAGTAATATTGAATTAGATGGTGATAATTAAGTTGTGATTGATACACTAATCCTATACTATGTATTTCAATATATCCTATTGGATTCTAGTCTAGACACTCTAGTATATCTAGGAAACTTTTTAAGAAAATAAAATCACCACCCCCAATGATTTGACATTGGATTTTTGGAAAAACATATAATTTTAATATTATTATATCCAAATTTTATCTTTATGAAAACATGCCTTGTGAAAATATTATTATATACCGTTAAGTTGAATTTAATTAAATTTTTTAAAATTGATTAGTTATCTCAACTTATAAGAAATATTATTTGATGGAATAAATAAATCACATTTCACATAAGCCTGTGATGGTTTATCAATGAATTTATAATTTTAAAACCCCTTTTGAAAAAAATTATATAACAATGGTCTTAATACTAATTAAAGATATACTCTTAGATCGTGTTAAGGGAGAAAAACTCAATATTAGTGATAATACTACTTGGAGAAATGAGATATATTTTTGGAGTGAGTTGTTATATCTTGAGTCATGTTTATATTTTAAACTACCTTATATATGTTTACTAGTATGATAATCAAAATTATGGGGATGTAATTTATTTAAGGTGGAGAACGTAACACCTTGAGATTTTTGAATATGTTTTTATGCAAATTAATATTATGTGTGACAGATTTCTCGAAACGGAATAATGGAAAAAATAAATTCAAGAAATATTATATGAGTATATTTAAGAGAATTATACGATAAAGAAAACATATTGTAAATAAAAATATATTATTCAACTAATGTGGTGTTCATTTAAGGGTTAATTAATTAATATTATTAGATATTAAAAATGGTTTTTCTTTCTCAAATAACTATTTTTTAAATAGTCATATATTTTATACTAACAAATTCAATGGAATTGTTTTATAATATTATTATAGAATATAAAATTCAATATTTACATTAATTAAATTATTAACTTACATGAGATAATATTAAGAACACTGAAAAAAGTCATTTTTTAATAAAAGTATTTTTTTATTGTATTTTTCATTTTAATTTAATTTTTTTTAAATTTTATAAAATAAACAATTTGACTCATAATCACAAACTTATTTTAGGGTAAATTTTTTATATTTTTCTGAAATAATTATTTTTTAGGTGAATAGTGAAAAATAATATTTTTACAAAACAAATAATTTTTCTAAAATTTATTATTACATAAGAAAGAGATTTATTTGTGTAAAACCATTTAATTCATCAAATATGTATCTAATATGTAATAATATACCTTTCAAAAAATTATTTTTTATAGTAGACCGATAATTAAAATTTAAAATACTTAAATAATATTTTCCTATAATTTTTTTATTCTTTTCATTTAATTAAATATTATTTCATTTATTTTTTTAAATATTTCTTATGAATACATATTAATTTTATTTTTTACAATAAACCAACTTATATTAGGAATATCAAAAACATTGATAATTTTACCCTACATATATATTTTATGCATAAAAATACGCTCTTTCAAAAAAATCTATGCATTATGTTCACTAATTGTAAAATTTATTTTTCTCAACCTTAGAAGTATTATTTGGTATAGGTATTTTCATATTTGAAATTAGAGTTTTTAAATAAGGTAACAAGCTCAATATTTATAAGGAGCTAACCTTAAACAACCCATAAAATTGACTCTTTATACAATAATTAATTTACTTGCATTTTAGAAAATATTTTAGGATTAGAATGTTAAAAAATTATGTAATCACCCTTATATAAATAAATATTACATAAAAAATTGGAAACTTATACTATTTATCTGTTTTTGAAAAAATACAAACCTTTTAAGATATTACAAGTTTTCTTTTCATGACTTATTTTCACTATAATCATCATAACATTATCATTGTCCCTAATCATCCTTAAAACCTATGAAAAATATTTTAAAATGTGGGTTGAATAAAAAGATCTTAGTAAGGGACATATAAAAAGTAATAATGAAACCTGTTAATCCATTAATACTTATAAAAAAAATATTTTATCAAAATAAACATAAAGCTGAAAAAAATTTCTTAACTAATCAATTAACTTCACAAAAAAATTATTTTCATAAAATAGTTCATAAAAACTATTAAAGTTAATATAATACTCAAATAAATTCTTTTTAAATAATAAAAAAATCATAAAATATTTTTCAAAAATTTATACAATTCACATTTAAGAGGTAAAATATACTTTCTTTTAAATATAAACACATTATCTTAACTTATAAAATCATAATATTTCTTGTAAAAACCCATATCAATAAAACATTAATCATAAAGTAAACATGTAATATCAATTTAATATCACCCTTATAATCACTCTTTTAAAAGTAATAATCTTTCTTGTAAAATTCTAATAATCATTTAGTGGAACCCTAAAACCTGTTTACTCTATCTCTTTACCCGATGTATTGGACATTTGGATCAGCCTCTCTTGTTCTTGGTTTATAATGTAACTAAACATACATGGTTTATCATTTATCAAAAAATCATCACAAAAAATTTCTATGAACTATAAACTAATCATAAAATATGAAATCTTTCATTTTTCATCGTTACAATCATAAAAATATTCACAACACACATAAGAAAACATTTATGGGTATTGAAGTATCCATTAAATTTAAATCACTTTTTGAAAAAAAACAATAATAAAGGGATGTATATTGTTTCATTAAATAATATATGAAACATTGTAAATGAATTAAAAAAACAAATTTTATAGTGGTAGGAAAACCCATTGATCTATTGTACAATAAAATATAACATTCATTTTCATATTTTTCCAAACATTCTTTAAAAAATACTTAAAAATATTACATTTGAAAATCCTTGAAAATATAAAATGAGGCATAAAATTTAATTTTTAATTCATATATTTACATATAAATATATCGATAAAATTATTTTATGAATATTTATTGAGAAAAAAAAAATTTGAAAAAAAATCTTGAAAACATTTAAAGTAAGGTTTTTAAGGGAAACTGTCCCTTACCTTGAGACTAACTCATCACATGAGTTAATTATATTCTTGACTAATAAAGTTATATTAATTATTTCATTTAATAATAACCTTATTCAATTATATTATTCCATTTAATTTATTTAATACCATGTTATTGATAGTTACTTAATCAATTATGTTCACATAAGATTATTTGATGATACACGGTTCAAATGTCCAATATGACTTTGGTAAGTTCAGTGTTCTCAAAGAGATCCTTATTATATTATATCCATAATAATAATAATGAAATAATTATAATTTTTATATAAAAATTATACATTTTAAACTTACCGTTAATGATGGTAATGAAAAATGTATTACATTATAATCATGGAGATAGTAGGTCGTATATATGCATGTGTAACATTTCTATTCTTTAGCAATAATAATAGAAATAAGGTATGTATTATATATCATTATATATTTTTAAATATATAATAAATATTATATTATTTCTTTATCTACAATTATATAATGAATCTATGTGATGTGGCCATGAAAAATGAATAACATCGCTTTCTAGAGGTGGTATCCCACACCGATGTAAGAATAACATTATCATTTTTTCATGGATGGATGGGTATGTAAATAAATTATATATTAAATTTATAAAATATTTAATTATTCCTTAATTTCATATATATACATTAAATCCATAATTATAAAAAATACTGAAATTCAGTGATGGAAAATGGGTTACATCGGTAAGTGAGGCGGTAGTCTTCCATACACACAAATAATGGTTTCTTTTCACATTCAATGAAGGAAAGATATGTATATACATAATTAAATTAAAATAATAACATATAATTATATTTAATATACTGATTTTATTATAAAAAAATTTATGAAGATTTTAAAGAGGTAAAAAAAATTAAAACATTCTGTTAAAAGCTATACCTATTCTTCAGACAACCTCTTTTTCATTACACCTCCATCCCTATAAGGTAGGTATAATGATTAAAAAATACATCTAAGACATGGGGAGTGAATTTTGGGATATATTTTTATAGGTATTGTATTAACTAATGTGATTAAAAGGTTTGAGGGAAGGAGGATAGGATGTACCCTTTTATAAGATAAGGGAGGGTCATTTTTGGGATTTCTTAAAGTCTTAAATTAGTATAAATATAGTTTCCTGAAAAAATGGATCAAAATCAATATAATGATAATATAGGTTGAATATTGGTCTAAATTATACAATCCAAAATTTTTTTACAATTTAGATTATGTTTTAACCCTTATCTCATTGTTTTGACATCAGTAACACATTTGACAATTACTATGATAACAAAGTTTTTCACTCTTTTGGGGTCAATAAAGTTACACAAAATGGGTAAATGACCCATAAATGGACCATGGTTGATATATTAATCCACATAACAATTAATTGTATAAATAAAATATTTTTATTAATTTTAAACCATTTAATAAGATATTGTTTATCATAATATATCATCAATATCATTTTTGAAGTATTCATTTTCATTAACTTTAAACTAATCATGATAAAATTTGAATTGAAGTATAAATCATACAAACATTTATAATATTTTATATTGATATATAAAATTATTTTGACCTTAAAATTTACCCAAAATATATTAATTTTAGAGTATTAAAAATCATATACTTTATTTTTCTATAGCTTGTACAAGAATGGTGTCAGCATTGAATATGAATTTCAGACAATTATTTCATCAATAAAAATTAAAATAAATTTTGATAATAAAATAATAATTTATATATCAAATAAATATTTATATTCGAAAATAACTTGTTTTTATTCATATAAAAAATATTATATATTTTAAAACAAGGGAGTGAAATTTTTGACATTATGTTTACTTAATATAATATATAAGTCATTCTCAAAGAAAAATGGCACAAAATTACCATAAATTAGAATCTTTAATTATAATTATTGAATCAAGATAATATATTAAATAAAATTCTTGTGTTTATTTTTAGTAATTCTCATATCATTTTTATCCTTAATTACCTTATTTCCCCTTATCAATGTAAAAAATATTTATTATTGTCACTATTCATAATGACCAAAAATAAAAGGAAAGTATTAAAAAAATTAGACATCCTAATTTTGAATATGGAATAAACTTTTCATGATTCAATATCATTATATCAATGAAATTAATTTAACATTTAAATGAAAAATTCATTGAAAAACTATTTTTTGAAAAATGTATTTTTAAGATAAAAAATACACTTATACAAATATCATATATAATGTTGATTCCTATAAAATTAATAATATTATTTAAATTTGAAAGATAATTATGTTAATTTTAGATCAATTGGTAATTTTCAAATTCTTTATTTAATGAAATAAAATTTTTATTTTATAAAAATCTATTTTTCATCTATTCACTAAAGAATATATTTTTTTCAGAAAACACCAAAATACCACCCTTAATCTAATTTTTATATGCTAATGAAAAAAATTAATTACATTTGGTAAAACTAAAATTTAAAAATTTTGATATAATAATTTTAAAAAGAACCTTATAAAATGAGAAAATGAGTCTGTTATCCCAACTAGGTTAAATATCCTCTTAGAGGGGTGAATTAGGGTTTGATAGATTAAAAAAACTATACTTTTAGATCTTGTTTCTTTGTTAAAAAACACCCATATCTTGCTTTCACAAAGAAATGTATGAACATAAATGAAATTCTGAATGATACACAAAAATTTTACTTAGTTCTCCCTTAGTATGATACATCCAAGGAGCATAAAACAATAATGTGTCGATGTACCAAATCCATTAAACCTCACTACCAAAATAAGTTTTGGGCTTGATCAATTCAATGGATAGGTTCACTACCATTAAAAAGTTTGGAACAGATACATTATCCCTCTTTGTTTTCAACCATTCCCAATTTGAAATCTCACTGCTCTCTCAACTAATGTTTTGTCACCAGTCCTATAGAAGATTCCTCAATGATCACATGAATTAATATAGTTTACACCTAAGTTAGTGCATCATTAATTTCCATGTTTATCCACTTGATGAATTTATCTTTACAATATATTTAATCGGTGAATCCTTTTGATTAACCAAACATTGTCTTTCATGCATCTTTTAAATGACTTTCACGCAACTTGGTCAACTTTTACACAACATTTGATTTTTGTTACAGAATTCTATATTTTGTTAAGCTTTCTTACTTTGTGTGAAACTACCATGCTCATGAAAAAAAATTCATTTATTCATGAACCAAACACTTGTTTCATTTCATCGCACAACTCTTCTAGCATGAAACTTTTAAACTTTGTGTTCACCTATTATGAGATTTAGATCATTGATATTATCTAAGGGTTGAGATACTAAAAACACAAGGGTAGCCACCTTTTTATAGACAGGGTCATCCCTACTCACAACTTTTTGTGTTCCTTACACTGTGCGCATAGGAAATCCATTTTTAGATAGAACACCTTCCCAATTCATAGCTTCCTTAAGGCATTGAACTTTCTGTTTTGACATTGTATTTGGCACATAAGCTTCTTGAGTACCTACTACTATGTGAAACTCTCGTATCATGTAAAAACCCAAATTTCACACAATTTAATACCTTATTTTCACCTTTTTCCTCAGACATATTTTGATATGGAGATCTTAAAAATTGAAAATCATACATATTTATGAATCATCATCACCCATACATGCATCTTTTTAATTTAACATTAAATTATTTCCTTTTCTTAAAAAAACTTTTTCATCGTCTAGATTTTGGAGCCCAAAAAATGGAAAACACAAGGAAATGGTGCCACATTGTTTGCGCATATTTTTGTAAGGTCTTCATAGAATTAATTATTTTTTCTTAGATCATTGTCAACTTACCTTTTCAAAAAACTCTCTGCAACTCCCTAAAAAACCATAGAAACCCTCTTTTTCAAAATAAAATTCTAAAAAAAATACCACAGTATTACCTTGAGTAATATTTTCTAAACAATATCCCCATTTAGGTTTTCTAATAACTCATCACATTTCATACATCATTAAATATTCTTCCAAATTATTCCAAAATTTTATTTTGATTTATATATTGATCAAGGATTTACTCAACACACAATATAATCCCACATGAGTCGTGATCTGTATGAGAAATAAGAGTAGAAACCAAATTTTATCAATAAATCTCCTCATTCCATAACCACTCATTTTATTTTATCACAAACCACATCTTTTTTATATATTACCATTGATTGATCATCATTAGTATAATCATATTTAAAACTCCCCTTACTTCAATGCATGTATCACCTTCTCCCCTTATCTTGATTAAGAAATTTTCTCCCCTTTAATAGCCATAATTTATCCCCCATTTTCAATTAACTCAAAGTTCACATTATTGTGGTCTGCAATAGGTTAAAGAACACATGTATGCACATTAAAGAAAAATACACCATACCATTGGGATAGGGGGTCCCATATATAAAATTTTTCAAGTGAAGGGAGTTGACTGAACTCCCATAACTAGTCGATGTTAATCAAATTATTATTTGGTTAAGGCATTCCTTATTATTTCTATAGCATGTAGTTCTATAGGCACGTACTCCATCTTCACAAGCTTGTGCTCCACCTTCTCCTTGATGAAATGACACACAATTTCAATTTTCTTTGTCCTTAAGTGATGGATATTATTTTTTATAAGATTTATAGAAGATGAACTATTACAATGGATTCCGATTAGAGACATCACTTCAACTACCATATCATCAAGATTTTGTTTCATCTATAATAATTTTTTGTATTCTTGAGTAGTCTCATATATTCAGCTTCTACAGTGCTCAACGAAATGAAATATTGTTTCTTTTTTTAGCCAATAAATACAAAATAGAACAATATATAATGGCCAACCTAATTTTTATTTTTTATCATCAGCTGATCCTGTCTAATCTATATCTATATTTCCCATTAACTTTTGCTGAGATTTTTCTTTGTACAAAAAACCAAAATATGTTGTGCCCATAATATAACAACTTATTATTTTTAAAGAAAGATAGTGGATTTCATTAGAAGTTCATTGATTTTTTACTTCTTGGAATGTATCAAAAAAAATATCTGGTCATGTCAGTATTATGAACTATAGACCTCCAAGTATTTTCTTGTATTTTGTGGCATTAATTGTTTTGCCTTCATCATATCATGATAGTTTCATATGGGTATCAACTAGAGTGGTCATTTTTTTAATTATCCATTCCAAATATTCTTGTAACTTCCTTTTATTATTTTGGTTGATAAATTAATGTTTCATTATTTCCTTGGGTCACCTATAAACCATGGAAAACATAATATCACCCATCATTGACATTTGAAATTCAATTATCAAGAATTATGTTAACTATTTGCACTATGATACATCTGATCAACCAAATATTATTTCATCAACATACTCCATCATCATCAAATATTCAATAATTTCATTTTTGACATAGATATTTTAATCAACTACTACATTATGAAAACAAATCCACCTCAGAAACTTATCTAGTCTTGAATATTATGCTCTAGGTTCTTGTTTAAATCCATATAGAACCTTCTTTAGTAAACACACACTACTTTCACCTTAATGAATGTTAAAACCATCTAGAAACTCAATATAAACTTCTTCTCCCATAACTCCATTCAAAAACACCGACTTGACATCCATCTAGAAAACATTTAACCTTTATTTCACTATTATGGAAAAGAATACTCTTATCGTATCTAGCCTCACAACTAGTGAAAATATTTTATCAACATCAATGACCTCTATCTGGGAGTAACCTTTTCACTCTAATAGTTTTATGTTTCAAATGAATATTACATATTCATTAATATTATTTTGAAATACCCACTTGGTCTTAATGGAATTCTTATATGTTGGTCACAAAACATTATCCCATGTTTGATTCTTCTTAATTTTTTAAAGTTCGTTATTCGTAGCTTGAACCCACTTCACATCTCTTATTTCTTCACCAAAACATTTAAGCTCTAACTGAGATAGAAAAGATTACTACTGTAATTACTTAATTCCTCATGCTTGAAATGGACTTTCCTGATCACCAATGATATTATTTCCATTAATTTTAGCTCGACACTTTAGATTATGTGAAAGTATAGATTTGAATTCCTCCAAATTATCATCAGTATCTTCTTCTAAATCCACATTTTCCACTTCAAATCCTCTTGATTTTATTACCTCCTCGTCACTTTAATCAAGAAAATATTAACTTTGTTCTTGAATATTTGGTTCATTCTATACTATAGTGACTTCTTTTCATTCAACTACTTTTCAAATCTCTATATTGAAGAATTTATATGATATGAGTTTTCCAGAGTATCCAAGGAATATCCCCTCATGTTCACATGACTCAAGTTTTATGTGTTTATATTTTTTGAGAATAAAACACTTACTTCAATTGATTTTAATGTTTTTCAATGTTGGATTCTTCCTATACCACATCTGGTGTGGAGTCTTTTCTTACATTAGACACAAATATGAACTATTAGATATATAGAAAAATGCCAAGAATTATTCATTCTTGAATTTATATGGTATTTATTTTTCAATAATAATTATTCTAGAAATGTGGGTGATAATATCATTTCTCCTCCCAACAACTTCATTTTTTTGAGGAATTCTTGCTGCTGAAACTTGATTTCTTATCCTGGGTTACTTGAGAAAATATTTCACTTGACTATTTTTGAATTCTATAGAATTATTAATATGAAACATTAGAATTTTTTTCCCTGAATCCTTTCAAATTCTCTCTAATTATTTTTTGTGAAATTGAACACATTGTAATTGTGGGAAATGAAATATACATGTTCTATCACACTATAATTTTCAATAATAAGTATATAATACCACATTATTTTAATGTCCCTTGGTGAGATAGGTCTACATATGTCTGTATGCACCAATTAAACCACTATGGTTGTCCTTTTCACTTTTTACATGTATATTTTTATAACGATATTCCCTTATTAATAATGATTTAACATATAAGTACAATCATGTGATAGATTCGGTAGATCTCAAGTTGCATCACATTTGACTAGATCTTCTATTGATGGTTGGAATAGATGGCCAATCCATTTATTCCGCAACCTATTTTCTTTATCTCTAGATAAAATGCACATAACTACTTCCCCACTTACAAGGAAGAGATTCCCCTTCATTATTACTTCTCATAGAAGAACCCCATCATCTCATCGTTTTATGATACACATCTTGTAAGAAAATTTTATAGTATTCTCAGAGTCACATAGTTGAATGACACAAAGTAAGTTGTGACTAAGACCTTCACCAACTATGAAATCAACACATCTCATTTCTTTACCCCCAAATTTGGTTGTTCTTGAAACAATTTTCTTCGGGCCCTCATCATTTCTGAATTATACAACACCTTCCTTATCATATCTTATGCCTATAAAAATATCCTTATTAAATATCATAAGGGATGTGCTTCAACTATCATGGATCCATACACCAAAATGATCTTATGCTTTATGGTTAATCTCCATAACCACTTCCTACTCAGTCATTTTCCCTTTGATCCATTTTTTTGACTTCATACCTAAAATGGATTGATAATATGGATCATCCTCAAATTATGATGGACCAACATCAACTTGAAAAGATTCAAATCATTTTTTAAATTTCATCTCATTTGATGATACATTTAACTGCTACTTAGGACCATATTCAACCTTCTTTAGCACATTTTTCTATTTTATGGATGACCAATATCATTATATGTGTCTGAATCCACCAAAATGGGAATAGTGAACATAAATTGATGTCCCGTAATATTGATCTCTATATAAATTCCTATGTTGGTCTTATTCCCTTTAATACATATTGGTTATGTAACAAACATATTGTGAGTGTCTCATCTTTCCACAACAATAACATCATATGCAGGGGGCATTTCTATGTGTCAATCCTACACTACTCATTTTACCTTGGGTTATCTAAATATCCTTATTCTTATTTGTAACCGAATCAAAATATAATCATGGAGTATGTTCCTGTGGTCTAAATTCAACAAATATTTCATTCTATTTTTTGATCAAGCCACATACCTACCTTATCATTTGGATATAACTATTTATTTTTTCTGCTGGACCTTTATGCTCCACTTACATCTTTTTTATATCTGGAATAATATTATTTCCTAATGTCGTACTGAGAGTCAAGAGTTTTTTCTGATCCTTAAAACTTCTTCATATACTGACAACTTCCAGTTCATGTTCATTGATGTGATTTATTTGATATTTTATTGTTATTCATATTATTGATTTTTATTTTCTTTTATTCGATTTTAATCTTGTACTCAATAGCCTTTTCTAATATCTATGCAATTGATGACTTTAGATTTTTATTTTCTTCATTCATCTCAGACTTCACTTCTACCTGCGGCTGTATATAAATTTTGGAATCACTATCCACTTTGTTGGATATAATATTTTTGGATCTCAAATGATTTATCTCTTCAAGAAATGCTTCTAATTTAATATTCAAATAAACTCTTCCTTCAACTTCGTCTTCATCATTACCTCTTTATTCTCTTTTTTGGGAACTACTAAAAATAGATACTAATATATTTTCTCCATTGACTTTCTAGTTCTTTATCTCTTTAACCTCATATTCATCTAAACATTCATATTCTAATGAATAAAGATTCTTTTCTAGGGAGAAATTTATTTTGAACCTTTTCATACCTTTCACATAAACTGAATTTGTCTTCATGAGAATTTCAACTTCATCCTCATCATCTTCATGAAAATTTTTGGGGTGTCTGGATACCAGAGGTCTAACCATTCCACTTTGAAAGCATGAAATTAGAAGTTTCCCATTGAACATTCCATTTCCTCTTTATATATTTGACTAAAGCAAGGAAATCACCTCATATATCTCTTCTTCTTCCTATCATCTTTAATGTCACGATTCATCATGGAATCGAATTACACCTTTTTGGACATCTCTATTTTCACAGACTCACTATCATCATTTCTCATCTCATATGCATTTAGAGTACTATGAAATATATCCAGCATCATGTATTTTAAATATTGATCTTCTAATATAGAAACATTCAGATTGAACTAATGTGTAAGTCTTATAAATATGTGCTTAACAATATTTATTTCTTCAATAATTTTCCCACGACCATGAAGGTATTCCATAATAACATTTTCCCAGTCAAATAATGAATCTATATACTCATTAGAGTGAATTCTCATATCCTTATACTTGTTCCATAGAAGTTATATATTTACTTCTCTAAATTTTGAGTCTCCCTCATAAATATTTAGAATATTTTCCCACATAGAATGTTACTTTTTACCTGATATAATTATCATATATATTACATTAGATAGAGATCACACTAAAGTATTGCTTCCATTAGCATCAGTATCAAATTTGATTTGTTTATATTTTTCTAATGCACCACAGTCAATACTGGCCAAAATTACAAGAATTTCTTCTATAAAGATATCCATTCCTAAATATTAGAAGTATTGCTGCCTCCAAGTCATCCAAAACTAAAAATTATTCCCACCAAAGATCAAAATACCTTTGTAATTGACATCCTCTATTGAAACTCCTGAGATAGAAACAAAAATCCTCTGATACCAATTGTTATCCCAAGTAAGTTAAATACCCTAAGACGTGGTTGAATTTGGGAATGATATATTAAAAAAACTTCCCCTTCAGATCTCATTTTGTTGTTAAAAAAAACTTTTCTCCCCATTTTTCATAGTAATATATTAATAGAAATGAAAGAATGAACAATACACGACAATTTCACTTGGTTCACCCTCACTAGGCTACATCCAAGGAGAATATAATGAAAATGTTCCAATGTAACAAATCCATGAAGGCCCGCTACCAAAAAATAAGGTTTGAGAAATATCACTTTATTCTTAGGCTCGCTTCCTTAAAAAGGTTTGGATCCAACTCACTTTCCCTCCAAGTTTACAACCATTTCCAATTTCAAAGCTCACTTCTCTCTCAACTAAATTTTTATCACTAATCATCAAAAAGAATAATCTTTTATAACTTGAATAAATATGGTATACACCTCTTTTAATTATTTATTATGTTTTACTTCCATCCACTTGAAGAATACCCATTTACCATAGAGTTACTGGGTAAATCCTTTTGATTCACACGACTTTGTCTCTCGCACAGCCTTTGAATGAATTTCATATAACATTTTCCACTTATGTGCATTTTTTGAGTTTTTCCCTTAATTACAACTTACATGAAACTTTCACACATTAGAAAAAACTCCCTTGGTCATGCACATAGAGGTTTGTTTTCACACAACCAACAATTGGGTTGTTTCTTTGCAAAACTCTTCTTACAGGGGAATTTTATGCTTTCAGTGCACATCTTACACAATTTAGATCCTTTATATTTTTTTTAAGGTTTGAGCTACACAATATAGATGGGTATCCACCTATTTATATACAAAGTCATCCATGAAAAAAAATTTCTTGAGCGCCATTCACTATTCATGCAAGAAATCTATTTTCATGTGGAACACTTCACTTGTATGAAACTTTCATTGAGTGATGAACTTTACATATTTAGGTTGTATTTGTCATGTAAGCTTATTGCATACCTACTACTACACTCAACTCCTCTGTCATTAAAAAATCCATCTTTCATGATATTTTAGATCTTACGTGCACCTTTTTCCTTAGCCATATTTTGCTGCAGCGATCCCAAATCTTGGAATGTGTGAATCTAAGTAAATCTAAAACACCCATACAAGGAACATTTTACATTTATATTGAATTACACCCATTTCCAAAACAACAATTTTTCGATCCACTGAAGCATCTATTTATTTTTCATTGCAGGTTTTGAACATAAATTTTAAACAATATCTCTAAAACTCTATAAAATACCATGTAAACCCACTTTTCAACAAACACATTAAACCCAAAAATACAACAATGTTGGCTTGAGTTATTTTTTCATAACATAGTTTAACAAAAAAAATTCACTTCAATTAAAAAATTATTTAATATTAATAACTATATAAACAAAAATCATAAATACGAATATATAATAAAATTGTTTAACTATTTTCTTTACCTGGGGTTTTATATTATTACCTATTTTGGAAATTTTGTCCTCGTTATTTTAATCTTTACTTAAACAATTAGGGATTTTTTTTCTGTCTCAAAATTTTCTGATTCACATGTCGATTTTTTCAGTTATATGGGTTCTCAAAAAAAAATAACATAGTGAATCACCTTATTCCATAACACATTCCCTCTATATTCAAGAATCTAAATAGGGTTTTATTCCTAAGATAGGTTTTATTCCAACTGAACTATTTCAAGGATCAAAAATTGAGATGAATCTGTCACATATTATGTAATAATGTAATATAAACTATGACATGTAATAGAGATAAACTCAGATTCAAGGTCACTTAATAGAAAAGTGATCCAAATTTTACTTGGATTTTATATTATCCATTTAACCATGGACTTACCATCCTATTTTTACCTAATTTGTAATACATTTCCATAGATATACTTTAAGAAAAACATGATCAAATACCTAAAAAGACACATGTTAGCTCTGATTATCCACTTAAAATTTCTACCAGATTTGAGTTGTACTCATGTGTTGATGAATTATATTCACCTTATCAATATTGTTTCCTCCATGTATTGTCCAAAAAGGATTATTTCCCTAACTTCATTACAAAATTATTGATTAAACTTGTGTTTTCAATATAATTCTTAAAATAAAAATCATCTCTATACTGAAATGAAAGTTTTACTACATGAAATATCAATTAATGTTATATATCGATCCCATATTCCTTGATAATCCATAGAAAGGGATTGAATCATCTCCCAAAAATTCTAAATCATTCACTATGACGAACCATCTGGTTGAGAATGAATGGTTTTACTAAAATTAAATTCAACAACCAATTATTATTGAATTCATTTTCCAAAACTATAGGTGAATCTAGAATCATGATCATATTCAATAGAAAGTTTGAACCTTTGTAGTATAATTATAACTTTTTCATAATTCTAATAAAATTGATCCAAATAAATATTATCTTAAATGGTAATAAAAATTGTAGACTGACATAATCAATAAATAATTTCCCAATTATCATTTTTACCATAAGATATATTTGTTAATCCAAACACAAAATCCATAGATATATTTTCTCATTTCTACTTCAAAACTCAGAAAGGTTGATTCATCCCCATCAGTAATTATTTTTCATCTTTAACCTATTGAAAATTCCAACATTTAATAGTAAAATTAGTAATATATTTCTTCATTCTTTTCCACTATAAATTTTCGAGAAGTTATCTATCCCTTTTTCTGCTACTAGGATAAACACAAAACAAATAACCATGAGCCTCAATCAATAGTTCTTTATTAAATTTTGGATCACTAAAAACACATAAACATTTTCTAAATTTTGAAAAAAAAACTTCTTTTTCAAAATTAAATTTCGGAAACTTACCTTTCTTATTCATATTTACATTTTCATGTAACTCATGTTCTTTTTATATGATTTCTTAAACCTATCTAACAAACACGACTATATTGACACATAAAAAATAGAGGTAGTTATATCATGAAATATATCTAAGAAAACATTCATCAAAATATTATGCAAAGGATCATGTTTGAAACCTATCTTCATTAATATATCATTATCTTTCAGACTCAAAGCATCAACTACTCTATTTTCCTTCCCTCAATGGAAAATAATTGGACAGTCATAATCTTTTATTGATTCCATCCATCTCCTTCATATCATGTTCAACTATTTCAGAGATAATATATACATCAAAATTATATGATCAATATATATTTCACATTTAGTCCATATAAACGATTTCCCAAAAATGTTAATAAAGACTCTACATTTTTCAACTCAAGGCCTTGTGTAGGATAATTTTTCTTAGGATGTTTTAATTGGAATTAATCATACAAAATTACCTGATCATTTTTATTTAAAAAATAAACCATTCCCTTCAATGAACCATCACTATAGATAACAAAGTCACCATTTTTTGGAATTCAATTCCATCACTTGAGTATTCACTTATAATCTTTTCAATTGATCAAACATTTATTACATTCCTTTTTCTAGATGAATGAAACACTATTTTATGTTAACATAGTTAGTGGGATTTATAACCTTGTAAATCATTCAAAAATCAATTGGTAATATCCTTATAAATAAAGAAAACAATAAATATCAATATCATTTTTTGGTCCTGACTATTCATCACCCACTTTAGTTTTATTGGGATTGATAGTCATGTCATATTTATTAATGACATCTCTATGGAATGAAATATGTTGCTACCAAAAATCCCAATGAATAAATTATATATATAAAATATTTTCTATCATGTTTTTCTGAAAAATCATTAAATAGTTTTCATGATCCTTATAACTTTTAGAATAAACCAATATATCATTAATAAACACAACCACAATCCTATCCAAATATTCTTGTAATACTCTCATAATAATATACATGAATATATCTGGATCATTTATTAACCCCAAGGTAATATCAATAAATTTATAATTCCCATACCTTATATGAAATTTTCTATTATGGGGGTCATCCTCTTTCATTATTAGCTAATGGTACCCAGACCTAATTTCAACCTTCAAAAAATATTAATCTCCCTTGAGCTGATCAAACAAGTGATAAATATGTGTAAACAAAATTATTCATAACAATAATTTTATTTAATATTTTATAATTAATAAAAACCCCTTAGAGAACCATTTATATTTTCCAAATATAAAATAGTATCTCCCCATGTTTGAGTTCTAGGATTAATGAAAACATTTTTAATCAATTCTTTAAATGTATTTTCATTTCAAGAAGTTCTAATTTAGCCATTTGATAAGGGGATTTGAAATTGGGTTAAAAATAAGAACATTGTATGTAGTAAAATCACCTGCCTGATTAGGTATAACCCTAGGTAAATCTACAGGAAAAAAACTAATGATATTATTTTACTATTAAACCATCATTAATCTGAACAATTAGATTATTTTCAATAATAAGACAAAGATAACTTTAATATTAATTTCATAACTTCTTATCTACTTCTTGATATGTTATAAAAGGTATGAATTTATTATTATATAAAAAATAAAAACGCATTTAGTAAAATAACTTCTTTGGATCTATAATTTATCTTATAATGATACAATAAAAACCAATATGTACCATGAAATATATAAATTCTATAATTAGAAAAACAATAATGTTTTGAAGTCAAACTGTTCCATAGATGATGATCAGAAGATCTTTGTAAATTCATGTTTCCTTAGTAATAACCCAATGTGTTTTTACCAAAATTCTTAACTTCATTTCTTAGAGTGAAATTTTTATTCTACCAGTAAATATATTAGTAATGAAAGAATGTGAAGAACCCAAATCAAACAAAACATTATTATAATTTGAATAAACATGTAATGTTCTTATTACTATTTTATTCAATGGAAAAATATATCTCAAAGTAGTTACAAAGGATTTCACTGCATATTTCTTATTACAGACTTTTTGCCTCCCATAATTTGTTCCCCTATTTAGACACACATCTACATAATGACTCATCTCATTAAATTTAAAAAAACACATCATATTTATCTAAATTACTATTTCCACTACCAAGATATTTTTCTTTCCAATCATGTACCATATTCCTAGACATACAACATCAAAATAATTTACCATATTTCCTAAAACATTCCCCAATGGTCTTTGTACCACACCTATCACAAACTGAAAATAATTTTTTATTACCTTCATATTTCTTTGATGCATTCTTCCCATTTTTTTGCAATATATATTTTTTCCCTTTGTTATTATGGACTACATGGATTTTTTAAAATCCTATTATCACTTTATCAACACAAGGGAAATGTTTTTCATAAAATTTAAAATTTTTGAGAGGCCAATTCCTTTCAATATCTTAGCTTTAATCCTGAGTAAAACTAATTAATTTTAATACCATTAAAATAAATATATTTCTTTGTTTACCTTTTGAATGGGGTGAATTTTTATTAATATGTGGAAATTGAATCTTATATATTCATAATAAATTCCATGAATTTATTTTCCATCCAAATTTGAACAACCTTACGATAATACTTCTCATTGAAAATATTCCTCAAAAGGATCACATTCCATGGTATCAATCACTGCTATTACTCTGATATTCTTAAACATTGGACACCATTTATTGGATTAAAATTCATATAGGTAAATAGAATTAGTCACCTTTTGATGATATGTATAAACCATAACTTCAAATATATTTTCCATATTATTAAACCATCCTCTAACTATCACAGAGTCAAAATATCCACTGAATGATAGAGGTTGTTGTCCCATAAAATTATCCACTAGAATCATTCTTACCTACAGTAGATCAGGTTTCTCTCTAACATGGATGAAACCACCATTTATAGCCATAATAAATTGGTTCATCACAGAAACAAACATCCCGGTTCTAATTCCAAACACTCTAGGTTACTAATTTAAAAAGATATTGTCCTCTTGGTTCTTCTATACATCATATTTCATGTATCCTATATGGATGACCATTTGAAAAAATAATAGTTTAGATGAATCATCTCGGAAATATTACAATACTATATCATTTTAACTACAAATTGGGATTTGTTAAGGTAATTTACATACATTATTATAACCTCTAAAATTATCTACACATTTTCTCTCATGCCAAATACAATTTATCAGCCAAAAAACCATAAAATTGGTTCTTTGGACAAGATTTTTTCTTCTTCCATTCTGGGGGATATTTTTTGTTTAGAGTTTTAGATAATAAGTTCATCAACTATAAATAAAAAAACATTACATCACAAAGTGTACACTTCCACTTAGTATCTATTTTTTCCATAATACAAAACATTTAGGAAAAAAAGGTTTTGCTTTCATGACATATCTTTAAAATTTTAATTTGACCTCATTGTTGATCAAATCATTCTTAAAACCCTATAGAAAATTATAAAACATTGGATAAACCTTAAAATAATAATAAGGTACATATAAAAAATAAAAAATAAACACCTTAGTCCTTGAATACTCAAAAAAATCCTCTTTTCCAGTAAACATTGATCTCTAATTAAGAAATTTCTAAACCATGAAATTTTCATCTTCACCCAAATAATTTCAAAATAAATGTCATAAAAACTATTAAAGCTAAAGTTGAACTCGTCAATTTACCTTTTCAATCATGAAAATTCATAATAAAATTATAAAAAATTATTATATTTCACCCTTAAGAATTATTATATACTTTTCTTTAAACATAAGCTCATTATCTTAACTTATGAAATCATAAGATCTCAAAAAAATCGTAAAAATGAATAGATAAATAATTTATGTATCATGGGGCATAATTTCCATATCAATATTACAATCAATATTGAAAATAAAATAACCTTACTCGTTAAATTAAAATAATAACATAGGAGAAACCTATAATTGGTTTGCTCTGTCCTTTTACCCAGTACATTAGAGAGTTATGTCAGGCTCACCTGTTAATCATTTATAATAAAACCATCTATACTTTATTTATAACAGTACCACCTATCAACATAATCAATTTTCAAGAACTATAAAATAATGATACAACTTTAAATATTTTGTTTTTCATTATTACACTAATAAGAATATTTTTTCACCCATAATAAAGCATTTCCCAATCTTGTAATATCTACCCCATTTAATCTTCTTTTGGAAAGTACCAATATAAAGGTATAGAGAAGTTTTATTAAAAGCAAATATAAAATCCTGTAAAGGTATCCAAACATAAAATAATGGTTGTGGTGGTGGGAAAATCATTTATTCCATATACACTAAAGTAGAACATTATTTCAACATTTCTTGTAAATATTTCATCTAAAATACATAAACAGATTCCCGTAGAAAATCTTTGAAATAATGTTAAAAGTGAAACTAAATTTTCTTTATAACCCTTTTATTCCCATATAAATACATCCATATAATCATTTTATGTATATGGAAGTTGAATAAAATTATTTAGAAAATAAATCTTGAGAAAATTTGAAATGATTTTTTAAAGTAAAGTGTCCCTTGTATTGAATTTTACTCATCAAGTATGTTCTTTATCTTCACGAATAATAAAATTAAGTAACTTACTTAAGAAAAATTTCCAAAATTATTATTTGTATTATTTTCTGTATTTCCATTTTATATACCATTACTTAGTTAGCTATGTTCATGTCGGATGTTTTGATGATATCTATCTCATATGTCAGAAATAAATTTTGTAAGTTGAATATGGTCAAAGGGGTAATTATTCAATAATTTCTAGAATAATAATCATGAAATAATAATTATTTTTATATTAATTAAACTTTTAAAACTATTCTTGAAATATTTTTATTAAAATTGAATTATGTTACATTCATGGAGACACTATGCCTAACGTACGCTTGATTAAAATTTCTATTTTTCAACGAACATGTTGGAAAGAGGATGAGTGTCATTATAATTTAAAAAATTAATTTTATATCATAATTATTATATATTTTTTAAATATAATTATATATATAATCTTTGTGGTGCACCCATAAAAAACAAATCACATCACTTCATGGGGGTAGTAGTCCACATAGACGCATGAACGGAGTTATCATTTTTCAATGGATAGAAAGGTAAGAAAATATATAATATCCAACATTTATAGAATTTAATTTTTTTTTTCATAAATATCATATATATATATATATTAAATACATAGTTATAAATATAATTGAGATTCAGTGATGTAAAATTAATTACATCGGTTCGTAAGGTCGTAGTCTGCAATACACAAGAATGATGGTTTCATTCCCAATTTGATTGAAGGATTAGATAGATATGGGTTATTCTATTAATTTAATAATATCTAATTTTAGTAAATTTAATCATTTTATTATATCATCATAGTTATCGAATATTTTATGGAGTCAGAGGAAGAAATAAAATGAAAATGTTAGATTAAATGTTATCGATCTTCATTGAAAAACCTTTTTTCCTTTACACGGTTATCCCACTATGGTTTGTATTATAATCAAACCAAGGCCTCTATATAACATGGTTTAAATTTGGGGAGAGATTATGGTTTTTATTGGCGGAACTAAATTTCTCAAAATGTATGAGTAAGGGAGGATAGGATGTAACCGTTGATAAGTGAGGGGAGGTTCATTCTCTAAAATCTCATTTTAATGTTTTTTTGGGTTCATATATTATTTAATCGTTATGAAAAATTATTTAAATAAAGATTTATTCCTATATTTCAAAATGGTTTTAAAAATAATGTTAAATCATTATTATTTTTAAAATGAAAAGTGTCATTTCCTCTTATTTTTCAAATTTATTTACCCAATGATATTAGAAATTTTTTTCATTTATGTCAACATAGGTAATAATTCTCATGATAAACTTAGGTTATTTTATTATACCACCATACACAATATTTCTCTATATTTCTAATGAATTGTTCAATTTATGTTTTCGAAAAAAATAGTTATCTTATATGTGTTAATTCAATGATGATTCAAATATGAATAGACTCATGTTCTCATAACATAAATACAAGTGGATTATTATTATATGACTTTTTGGGTATTTTATAACCATCCAATTCATTGTATATGTTTATATATCATCATATTTAATGTGTAAATGGGTTGTAACTAAATAAAAAAAAGGCTAAATAGGTAGTATTCCAAACCTATGAGAGTGCACAAGCAGTAGTCCAAACCCAAGAGGGTAGATAGTGTAACACCCCGACCCTTGTTACACATATTTGGCTCATTATTACATAACATTTTCATGATCACAAAGGATCAAATCCCGAGGAACCTATCAGTTTAGTAGCCTTGGAAGTATAAGATATATTCATATGTTTTACATTACATCATGAAATAAAGAATTCAACAACATTTATTCCCCTTTTGAACACACTTATATCCTTAGCCTATCCCTGCAGGTCCACTATAAATACTTCTTCACATCTAGAGACAAATAAAACATAGAAATGGGTGAGCTCAGATGTTCAGTAAGGATAACAATATAGCAGAAAATTTCATAGATAAGCATAAACATTTAAGGCAATGTATAAGACTAAAACAAAATCCTTTTAAACATAAATATTAGCATAATATATAAAATATAAAATCAAATAATTCCATTTACTTATTCACAAGGATATTGTACTAGTCGAATAATCACATGAAATATCGATAGCAACATTTATAATGATGGAATGCATAATTCCAAACTTCCTAACCACATAGTCAAGGCCTTTTGCTAAGACTACAAATAAGATTTTGTTAAGTCCTTATGGCACAACTCTAGTTTGTCTCACGAGACCTACCGATACATCAAAGAGCTATAGCAGGCTCCACCAGTCTCTTACTAAGTCCAAGGCATTCCTCATTTAAAAATGTTTAAACATAACATAAACATTAATATTAAAACTAGGATACAAAATGTCAATAATTTTTTCATAAACCATAAATGATGTAAAAATAACACATCCACAGTCCCACATATCACAAAACCTTCAATACAATATGGAATATATTTATCATAATTAATCAACTTCAAACAAGATTAAAATCTATCAATGGATGTTGACATAGATGAAATTAATACTTTTTTAGAGAAATATCACTTTCTATTTTGAAATAATTTAAGAGGAATATAATTATAAAATAAACCATTTATTTTGAAAATATTCTTATAGACTTGTATAAAAAGTTTCAACAAAGTTATAATGGAAAAAATAGTTGCACTTACTGTATAAGTAAAAAAGCATTCTTACCTTAATTTTGTAGAAAATGTCATAAAGTACATTGTTTGGAAAATGAAGGAAAGATTCCATTAAAATCATATAAGGTAAAATAAGGGTATAAATGAAATTAACCCATTATCGAGTAAATAGTAAAAAATTTTTAAATACATTTGTAATAAAACACAGATGTGGATGATAAAGAGGTCCCAGTAGATACTTACGTAAAAATGACCTTGGATAATAAAGAGATTGTGGAATTAACCCTTACCTTGTACTTTTCTATGATAGAGGGTACTTTAATCTCATGTATAATAGTTAAATAATTATTAATAAAATATATACTAACTATATACATAAATATGATATCATATATGATCATCTAATATCGCTTCGTTAATAATATTTTAGCAGTATCATCGTTTTGGGTGTTAACTGATCTGTTTTCCTTTATATTCTCAGTTATGTAAGCCATGTTTGTTTTGAATATGATTTATTTTATTCATATCCATAATGGTATTAAGTTCTTATAAATTATTTTTAATCATAAAATGAAAATTATTCTTGAATTATTATGTTGGGGAATGAATCTTATAGGTTCGTGGTGACAGTAATCAGTACGTATGCACGAGCAGCAATATCTTTATATTGATGGTTAAATTGTATGTAATTGGATGGTATATCAGATATAAAGAATAATTAACATGTAATATTCATTATTATCATCAATTATACTAATTATTATACTCATCTAAATAATGAATTGTTTGAATAACAAACTACACCACGACGAGGAGATGGTAAGCCATACATACGCACGTATGGTGACTTTGTCATTCATATGATGGATAGAATAATGAATATGGTTTTACTATTTTAATAAAATCACAATATATATAATATACAAGAGTTATTATTTTAGAATGGAAACAGAAAATAAAGAATAAGTGGAAGAATAAATGAACTTGAAAGTGGTGATTAAATATGTACCTCTTCTTCGAGTTCTTCCTTTTGATTTGATCAAAATGACTCATTAGGTTGGCTTTCTGATCAATGTAAGGCCTATAGGTTTAATTTAGGATATTTGAAAGTCTATTTGGGCTAGGGTTGGCTGAGCCAAAAGGCTTTGGAGGTGTGAAATTAAGAAAAGGGGAAGTTTCCTTTTATAAGAGAGGTGAGGGTCACTTTAGGAAATGCTTGAAATATTATTTTATAATAAAATAATATTCAGATTATAATGGCTCAAAAGTAAATTTTTTCGAGGATAAGGTGGGGATGGGTTAGAAAACTCTAAACCAATATGTTTTAGATAGGTTTAGGTCATCATATTAACCTTATATTTTAGATTTAACTCTTAGTTAAATAGTTTGACCTTTACCATGTCTCTTTAAATTTTAATATTATATGGTTAATAAACTTACTATAACAAGCCAAACGAACCCCATGAGGTTAATTATTAATATATATAACCTTATATAAGTCCTTTGGACGAAAATTATATTTTTAGGAATATAAAATTACCCAAAGTTGGGGCATTATTACATAACATTGGCATGATCACAAAGGATCAAATCCTGAATGACTGATCAGTTTAATAGCCTTGGAAGTACTAGATACATTCATAAGTTTTACATTACATCATGAAATAAAGAAATCAACAAAAAATTTCCCCTTTTTAACACACTTATTTCCTAAGCCTATCCCTACCGGTCAACCATAAAATACTTCTTTACATATTGATAAAAATAAAACATAGAAATGGGTGAGCTCAGATGCTCAGTAAGGATAATAATATAACGAAAACTTTCATAAATAAGAATAAAAATTTAATGCAATGTATATGACTAAAACAAAAGCCTTTGAAAATTGAACATCAGTATAATATGTAAAATATAAAATAAAATAATTCCATTTACTTATTCAAGTGGATATTCTACTAGTCGAATAATCACATGTAATATCAATATCCACTTTCATAGTGATGGAATGCATAATGCCAGACTTAATAACCACCTAGTCAAGGCCTTGCACCAAGACTAAAAATAATATTTTGTCAAGGCCTTATAACAAGACACTAGTTTTCCCCAGGAGACCTACCGATGCATTGAGGAGCTATTGCTCGCTCCACCTATCATTTACTAAGTCCAACTCATTCCTCATTTTAAAAGGTTAAAACATAACCTAAAAATTCGTATTAAAACTAGTATAAGAAATGTCAATACTTTGTCCATAAACCATGAATGGTGTAATAATAACACATCCATAGTCAAACATATCACACAACATTAAATACAATATGGATGATTAGAATCATAATAAATCAACTTCAAACATGCTTAAAATCAAACAAAGGATGTTGACATAGATGAAATTAATACTTTTTAGAGAAATATCTCATTCTATTTTGAAATAATTTAAGGGTCATATAATTATAAAATAAAACATTTATTTTTAACATATTATTATAAACTTGTATAGGATGATCTGATGATGTTATAACGGCTTAAAATAGCTGCACTTGTCGTATAAGTAAAAAAACATTCTTACATTAATTTTGTTGAAAAGGTCATAAAGTACCTTGTTTGGAAAATGAAAGAAAGATTCCTTTCAAAACATATAAGGTCAAATAATGGTATAAATGACTTTAACCAATTGTCGAGTAAATATTAAAATGTTTTGAAATACATTTTTAAGAAAACACGGATGTGGGTGATAAAGAGGTCCCAGTAGATACTAACGTAAAAACAACCACAGATAATAAAGAGATTGTGGAATTAACCATTTCCTTGTACTTTTCCATGGTAGATGGTACATTAACCTCCTGTAAAATAGTTAAATCATTTTTATTAAAATATAGAAGAACTATATACATAAATATGATATCATATATGATCCACTAGTATTGATTTGTTAATAATATTTTAGTAGTATCATCGTTTTGGGTGTTAACTGATTCATTTTCATTTATATGATTGGTTATGTAAGACAAGTTTGTTATGAATATAATGTATTTTATTCATATCAAAAATTATATTAAGATATTTTTCATTTTTTTAATCAAAAAATGAAAATTATTCTTCAATGATTACGATGGGGAATGAATCTTATCGCATTCGTGGAGACGGAAGTCCGTACGTACGCACGAGCGACAATATCATTATATTGAGGGTTAAATAGTATTTAAATGGATGGTTTGTCATATATAAAAGAATAATTAACATGTTTTATTTATTATTTACATCATTTGTACTCATTATTATACACATCCAAATAATGAAGTGTTTGAATAACTAACTACACCACGACTTGGAGACGGTAAGTCGTACATACACACGTATGGTGACTTTTTCATTCATATGATGGATATAATAATGAGTATGGTTGTACTATTTTAATAACATCACAATAAATATAATATAATTGAGTTATTATTTTATAATGGAAGTAAAAATGAAATAGGAAGTGGAAGAAGAAACGAACTTGAAAGAGGTGATGAAATATTTACCTCTTCTTTTGGTTCTTCCTTTTGATTTGATCAAAAGGGCTCCATAGGTTGGATTTCAGGATAAATTAAGGCATATAGGTTTAAGGGAGGATAGTTTAGATGATATTTGGTCTGGGGTATTCTAATCCAAACGACTTTGGAGGTATGAAATTAAGAAAAGGGGAAGTGGCCTTTTATAAGAGAGGTGAGAGTAACTTTATGAAAAGCTTGAAATAGTATTTTATAATAAAATAATTTTCTGTTTTTAATTACTCAAAAATGAATTATTTCTAGGATAAGGTAATTATTGGTCGAGAACCTGTCAACCAATAGGTTTTAGATAGGTTTTGGTCATCATAGTAACCTTAACTTTTAGATTTAACTCTTAGTTAAATAGTTTGACATTTTCCATGCCTCTTTGTATTTTTATATTATATGGTTAAAAAATATAATATAACAAGACATGATAACCCCATGAAGTTCATTAATAATATAAATAACCTTATATAAGTCCTTCTTCCAATCCTTATATTTTATGCAATATTATATCAATTAATAATATAGTATTTGTTTTAAAAACTCAATTATGTCAATTTTGACACTATTTAGAATTTGATTTTTTTGAAAGCCATAAAACTTTATCAATTCGAATAAAATTTATTTAACCAATCATAAAATTTCATATTAACCTATAAAATTAGTTTAATTCATCATATATCTCAATTTACCTTTATTTGTATATTTATAATATTATTTATTTTAATATTTCATTAATAAGGTAATTACAGTATCATCACTGTACCATAAATAAATTAAATTATTTATTGTATAAAAATTATAAATAAAATACCATTATGTAGAAAATCTTTTTATCTTTCTAATGAATATATATAGTCAAATTTAATTTTGTGTAACCTGCTATTAAAAATGGTTTTGTTATTAGACGTTGAATTTAATTCTTTTAACTCTTCTTTAAATAAAATAATAATAAATGTCCGAATATAATCCATGTGAATCAAAAGGGATCATATTTTATTCCTAAGGTTTTTTTGGGCCTAATTATACTTATCCAATAGAATTAGGATATGTTTTAGGGTAATTATGATGTCATTTTTACCCATAATTACCCTATTTTCTTTTACCCGTGGTAAATAAAAGTGAAAAATTACTATTCCCCAAAAATTATTTTCATATTATTGAACTAAATTTTACTTAGTGATATTAACTGTGTCTATTGGATTTTTGAAATTCAACTCACATAAGCAGTAAAATTGTGTTTTATGAAAATTTGCAAATGCTCCTATGCGGTGGGCAAAAGATGGTAAAAAGTTCAACAAAAATTTTATATATCTAAACATTTTTAAAATGACTACAATGAATTACATTGAACTTATATAGGTATTATGTATCTATTTTGACCTAAAATAAATTTAAACAAAATAATTAATTATTTAAATAAAATGTCAGTTTTAACCAATAACGCGGTGTTTTCACTATTCATCTAAAATTTAATGTTTTTAGAAAAATACTAAAAATTCACCCTAAGATAATTTTGATATTTTGAATTAAAAAATGAAGTCCATTTTGAAAAAATAGAATTTATAAAATTTCAAAAAGTGGGTATTACTATTCATAACAGCTCATTTGATTGGTCATGGTGTGTTAGAATCTCGACGTTGTGTATAATGCAAGCTATTGCATTATTCAAAGGGAAACGTACTGTGGAAGCTTGGGGTGTTACAGTATTCTATCCTTCAAATAATTTCATCCATGAAATTTCTATAATACTACCCCACAAAGAGATTCAGGTGGTTCTTTATCATACGTTTCTCTGGTTCCCATGTTGGCTCTTTCATCTTATGATTTCTCCATAGAACTTTTACCAGACGAGTTGTCTGGTTTATCAGCACTTATTATACTGTATCAAGAATATTGACAGGCTCTTCACAATAATATAGATCATGATCCGGTTCAATTTCTTCATAGGTGAGTACATGCTTTGGGTCAGGCATGTATTTTCTCAATAGTGATATGTGGAACACATCATGAACATTAGAGAGACTTGGTGGCATTTCCAAATGGTAAGATACAACACCAATTCATTCTAGAATTTCGAAAGGTATGATGTACCTGGGACTTAATTTAACCTTCTTACCGAATCGGATAACTACATTCCATAAAGATAATTTCAAGAAAACATGATCTCCTACCTAAAAATACAAATCCTTCCTTCAGTTATTGGCATAGCTCTTCTGCCTACTTTGAGTTGCTTTGATGGGGGGTTTGGATAACCTTTACCTTTTCCATAGTTTCCTCAAAAAGTTCTGGGCCTGTGAGTTTTCTTTCACCAACATCATCCCAACATGTTGGTGTAGGCATCTCATTCCAAATAATGCTTTATATGGTGCCATATGATTACTTGAAAAAAAATTGTTGTTATTGGAAAATCCTACCAGAGGTAAATATTGATCCGACATACCTTGAAAGTCAAGTGAGCATGATCTCAACATGTCTTCTAAGGTCTGAATTCTCCATTCTGATTTTCCATCTTTTTGAGGGTGGTAGGTAGTGCTCAAACAAAGTTCAGTATCCAGGGCTTTATGAAGACCTTTCTTGAATATTGTTTTAAAATAGGGATCACGGCCAGAAAAAATCGATCGATGTGCACCATGGAGTCTTAAAACTTCATTAATATATAGTCTTGCCAGACATTCAGGTGGTAAATCATCTCTTATAGAAAAAACATGTGTTGAAAGGGTAAGACGGTCAACAATGACCCATATTGCATCATTCATTCTAGGAATCTTTCATATCCCCATGACAATGTCCATCGTAATATTATCCCATTTCCACTTAGGTATGGGAAGAGGTTGCATGAATCCTCGATGTTGTTGCCTTCCATATTTCACTTGTTGACAAACCATACATCTTGACATAAAATCAGCAATCCCCCTCTTCATGTTGTCCCACCACAAATGATTCTTCAAAAATCTATACATATTAGTGCTTCCATGGTGTATAGGGAAATTGAAGCTATGAGCATCATCCAAAAATTCATTTTTTAGATCTGGTATGTTAGGAACATAACGTTTCTTCAAAAATTTCAAAATTCCATCTTCATATATGAAGTCACTCAATCTCCCATCATTCACAACCTTAATCATCTTTTGAAACTTCTCATCACCAGTCTGAGAAACCTTTGTCCTTTCTAGTAAATATGGTTTGAAAACCATTTGAAAAAGTAATGATGTTTCACCTTCAATGGTTATTCCCATATCCATCTTTACTAGATCCATGAAAATAGGATCCCTCTCAACTCTCATCTTGTTCAAACCTCCACGATCCTTTATACTCAAAGCATATACCACCTTATTTTCCTTTCCCAAGTGGTAGTGTATAGTGAAATCATACTCCTTGAGTAGTTCAAGCCATAACCTTTGCCTCATGTTGAGTTCTTTTTGTGAGAAAATATACTTCATACTCTTGTGATCAGTATAAATCTCACATTTTTTACCATAGAGATAGTGTATCCATATTTTCAGAGAAAATATTATATCTGTTAACTCAAGATCATGAGTGGGATAGTTCTTCTCATGAATTTTTAGCTTTCATGATGCATACACGATAACTCTATAATTCTTCATAAGTACACAATCGATTCCTTTCTTTGAAGAATCACTATAAATAACAAACCCATCATTCCTTGATGGTATAGTCAATATATGATCTTGACTAAAATTCTCTTCAGTTATTCAAAACATTTTTCACAATATTTTTTCCAAACAAATTTAACCCCTTTACGCGTGATCTTGGTTAATGGGTTTGCCAATCAGGAAAAATTCTCAACAAAACACCGATAATAACCTGCTAAACCAATAAAAGTACATACTGCAGTTATGCTAATCGGTGCTGGCCATTCTTGGATTGATTTTGTCTTAAAGGGTCAATAGAGATTCCATCCTTAGAGATAATATGGCCTAGAAAAGAAATCTCCTGAAGCCAGAATTCACACTTTTTAAACTTCCCATATAATTCATTTCTTCTAAGAGTCTTTAAGATAATTCGCAAGTGATTTTCATGATCTTCGTAGATTTTTTAGTATACCAAAATATCATCAATAAATAACACTACAAAGTCATCAAGATATTCCTTGAAAACTATATTCATTAGATCCATGAAGATAGAGGGTTAATTAGTCAATCCAAAAGGCATTATTATAAATTCATAATGCCCGTACCTGGTTCAAAATGTTGTTTTCAGAATGTCTTCCTTATTCACACACAACTGATGTTATCCATATCTGAGTTTGGTATTTGAAAAATATTTATCTCTATGAAGTTGATTGAATAAATCATCAATGCGAGGTAGGGGATACTTGTTCTTTATTGTTATATCATTTATCTCCCTGTAGTCAAAGCACAACCTCCTAGATCAATCTTTCGTCTTAACAAGAAGAATATGGTCACCCCATATTGAAACACTAGGGTTAATATATTCCTTATTACTCAATTCCTCTAGTTTTTTCTTTAGTTCCACTAATTTCACAGTGGCTATTCTATAGGGGGTCACTGATATGGGCGTTGAATGAGGAATTAAATCAATGGAAAACTCAATTTCTCATTCTAGAGGATGTCCAGGTAAATCCTCTGGAAACACATCAACATATTCTAGCCCAATAGGTACATCCTCTATTTTAACATTCATTATCTCACCCATATTTATTGAATTCTCTCCCTCCCCAATAATTGAATTTAGTTGAGCTAATGGGGGTGGATCTATATAAGAATCAGGTGGTGACGTTTCTGCTCTAAAGATAAGGTACTCCATGTCGTCAATGAGAATTGTAACATTTTTCTTCTTACAATAAATTTTCACATCATGGTCTGAAATCCAATCCATACAAATAATTATATCAAATTCAATCATGGGTATTATGATGATATCGGTATATAAAGAACATGTATATTCCCTAATAAGAACGTATTCACAAAACTTCGTTGTAATGATACTTCCCTTAAGAGTTTTTACTGAAATCTCCCTTGTTAAATTAAATTGTAATTATCTAATTTTCTTATAAAACTGGGAAGATATGAAACAATGTGATGATCTATAATAAAATAAATCATTGGCTAATCTTGAGGAAACCATTAAATTACCTATCACCATGACTTTAGGAGCTTCAACCTCAGCCGTAGTGATTGAATAAGCTTGGCCTTTTGGGGTATGTTACCTTGGTTCTTAGGAAATTCATTTGCATAATTTCCCTTTTCTCTACAATTGTAGCATTCAATATTCACAGCCTCTTTCATCCCCTTGCAATCATGAGCTTGGTGGCCTTTTTCACCAAAATTGTCATAGATTCACATTCCCTTCAGGCTAGTACCAGGGTGATTCTTCCCACATTTACCATAGGATAGATATTAAACTTTTCCCTTCTTCCACTTATTTCCATTTCTGGAGTGTTCAGTAGATCTCTTTATCTCTTTCTTTGATTTAAATTCATAAGACTTAGAGAATTCTTTTTTTGTCTTGATAGCACATGAGACAATATCTTCATATTGTAATAAGGATTGTGAGACTAATGCTCGCCAGAGAAATGGTTTTAACCCATCAAATAGTCGATCAAGCATACTCCTTCGGTTATGTATATAATATGCATCATGCCTTGTTAGCCTTGAAAATTTTACCTCATATTTTGTGACATTATCATCCTCCTTTTGTCTCAGACTCAAAAATTGCCTTTCCATATCCGCTCGATGGTCACAAGGAAAATATTCTTCTAATAAAATATCTTTATACTCCCTACATTAAATATTTGATACTTCATAATATTTGTTTGTGTTTTGAATCAATGACCACCATTTATTTGCAACTCCCGTGAGGTGATAAACTGCCATGACAACATTTTCCCTTTCACTACTCCCTAAAAAGTAAAATATTTTCTCTAAGGAACATATCCATTTCTTAGTTAAAAATGGATTTTTAGTCCCATTGAATGTTTTTGGTTGTTGCCTCTTGAATCGGTCTAACATTGATCCTCCATGTTGTGGATCAGGGTGCTCTATACGGGTTAGGTTATTATTCATAACCTGTTTGAGTTGTCCCAGTACGGTGATAAGCTGATCGGTACCAGTTGCATCACCAGCTTCCACTATAATTATCTTGAATAAGAGGTAAATACCTACATGGATTACATGTGTTTATATGGTTTCCATTCCTTCCACTAGGCTCCATTTATAAATAATCACTTACAGTATATTAGTTTATGATCTGCAATACATAATTCTGAACTTGTAAAACACTTAACAAAAATTGAACAGTTTATGGATATAATCCATGATCATAAAAATGATTTATTTGAGAAAGTATATACTCATAAACCCTACATAATATATTTTAAATAAAATGAGAAATATCTTAAGCATATCCCCTTCGAGTGTCGTAACCAAGAGTGAAGCAAGGCCCGTTGTGCTGCACCAGTTCTCGTTTGAGGCTAGCTCAAACCGGTGTTTTTGGGTTTTACCCCTAGGTACATCTATGCCAGATCCGCCTGTACCTACTCGTATCCACACAAGGATGTATTTCATGGAAAATGCTCAAAATATCTATAGTACCAATATTCTAGGAAGTTATTCTTTACTAATCCAAAAAGTATATCTTAGGGTAGTGTTCTCTAATCAGAATTTTTCTAAATCTAGTTTATGAGGATCATACTAAACTTCCTCTGATACCAACTGTAACGCCCCGAACCCAGTTACCCAGAGTCAGTGAATTATTACATAACATTTTCATGATCATAAGGGATCAAATCCTAAAAGACCGATTAGTTTAGCATCCTTGGATGTATTATATACATTCATAAGTTTTACATTACATCCTAAAATAAAAACATTAACAAAATTTTCTCCGAATTTGAACACACTTATATCCTCATCCTATCCCTGTAGGTCAACCATAAAATACTTATTCAAATCTTGGGGAAAATAAAACATTCAAATAGGTGAGCTTAGATTCTCACTAAGGATAACAATATAGCCGAAACTTTCATAAATAAGCATAAACATTTAAGGCAATGTATAAGACTAAAACAAAAGCCTTTTAAACATAAAATTCAGAATAATATGGAAAAGATAAAATTAAATATTTCCATTTACTTATTCAAATGGATATTCTACTAGTCGAATAATCACATTCGATATCCATAGCCACTTTCATAGTGATGGAATGCATAATGCTAGACTTCATAACCACATAGTCAAGGACTTGTGCCAAGAATACAAATAATATTTTGTCAAGGACTTGTTCCAAGACACTAGTTTGTCTCATTAGACCTACCGATGTATTGAGAAGCTATAGCGGGCTCCACCTGTCACTTACTATATCTGATGCATTCCTCATATGAAAAGTTTTAAACATAACATAAACATTCATATTAAAACTTGAATATGAAATGTCAAAACATTATCTATAAACCATGAATGGTGTGAAACTAACACCCACATAGTCAAACATATCACAACACCTTCAATATAATATGGAATATTTTTATAATAATAAATCAACTTCAAACAAGCTTAAAATCCATCAAAGGATGTTGACATAGATGAAATTAAGTTTTTTTAAGAGAAATGTATCATTCTATTTTGAAATCATTTAAGAGTCATATAATTATAAAAGAAAACATTTATTTTGAAAATATTCTTATAATATTGTATAGGAAGACTCAACTATGTTATAACGGACGAAAATAGCTACACTCACCATATAAGTAAAAAACAATCTTACCTTAATTTTGTTGAAAAGGTTATAAAGTACCTTATTTGGAAAATGATAGAAATATTCCGTTCAAAACATATAAGTCAAATAATGGTATAAATGAGTTTAACCCATTTTTTAGTAAACCATAAAATTTTTTGAAATACATTTTTAATAAAACATGGATGTGGATGATAAAGAAGTCTCAGTAGATACTTACGTAAAAACAACCTCGCATAATATAGAGATTGGGGAATTAAACTTTACCTTGTATTTTTCCTTGGTTGAGGGTATTTTAAACTCATGTATAATATTTAAATCATTGTTATTAAATTATATAATAACTGTATACATAAATATGATATCATATATGATCCTCTACTATTGCTTTGTAAATAATATTTTAGTAGTATCATCATTTCAGATGTTAACTGGTCTGTTTTCATTTATATGATCAGTTACGTAAGCCATGTTATTTATTTATAAGATTTATTTTATTCATATACAAAATGATATTATGTTCATAGACATTTATTTAATCATAAAATGAAAATTATTCTTGAATGATTGCGATGAAGAATGAATCTTATCATGTACGTGGAAACGGAAGTCCGTATGTATGCACGAGCGACAATATCATTATATTGATGGTGAAATCATATGTAATTGGATGGTATATCATATATACAGAATAATTAACAAGTTATATTTATTATTTACATCAGTTTTACTCGTTATTATACCCATAAAAATAATGCAGTTTTTGAATAACAAACTACACCCCGACTTAGAGACGATTAGTCGTACGTATGCACGCATGGTGACTTTTTCATTCATATGATGGATATAATAATGAATATTGTTGTAATATTTTAATAAAATCAAAATATATAGAAGATAATCGATTTATTATTTTTGAGTGGAAACAACAAAGAAAGAGGAAGTGGAAGAAGAGAAGAACTTGAAAGAGGTGATGTAATATTTACCTCTTCTTTGGGTTCTTCCTTTTAATTTGATCCAAAGGGCTCCATAGGTTATCTTTCTAATACAAGTAAGTCATCTAGGTTGAAGGGAGGATAGTTGAGAGGATATTTGGGTAGGGTTTGGCTGAGCCAAGTGGCTTTGGAGGAGTGAAATTAAGAGAAGGGGATGTGGCCTTTTATAAGAGAGGTGAGGGTCACTTTAGAAAAAACATGAAATATTATTTTATAATAAAATAATTTTCTGTTTTCAATGGCTCAAAAATGAATTATTTAGAGGATAAGGTGGTTATGGGTTGAAATACGCTCAACTAATTGGTTTTAGATAGGTTTAGGTCAACATATTATCCTTATATTTTAGATTTAACTCTTAGTTAAATAGTTTGACATTTACCATGTCTCTTTGTATTTTTTTATTATATTGTTAATAAACATACTATAAAAAGACAAGAGAACCCAATGTGGTTCATTATTAATATATATAACATTATCTAAGCCCTTTTGATGAACCTAATATTTTAATAATATTTAATGATACAATATTTTTTTTTTAAAACTCAATTATGTCAATTTTGACACTATTTAGAATTTGAGTTTCTTGAAATCCATAAAAACTTTATCACTTCGAATAAAATTTATTTAACCAATCCAAACATGTCATATTAACCTATAAAATTATTGGAATTCATCATAAGTCTCAATTTACTTTTATTTTGATATTTATAATATCAATTATTTTAATATTTCATTAATAGGGTAATTACTGGATCATCATTGTGTCATTGTGAAATGAAATTATTTAATTTCTAAAAATTATATATAAAATAAAATTATGTAGAAAATATTTTTAGATTTATACGGAATATATATATTCTAATTTATATTATGTGTAACCCTATATTAAAATGGTTTATTTATTAAACGTTGAATTCAACTCTTTTAACTATTATTTCAATAAAATATTAATAAATATCCTAATCTAGACCAAGTGGACCAAATGGGGTTATATTTTATTCATAAGGTTGTTTATGGTCAAATTATACTTATCCAATATAATTTGGACAAATTTTAGGGTAATTATGATATCATCTTTACCCTTAATTACCCTATTTACTTTTAACCGTGGTAAATAAAAGTCAAAAGTTACTATTCACCAAAAATTATTTTCTTCTTATTGAATGAAATTTTACTTTATAATATTAACCTTGGTTATCAGATTTTTGAAATTAAACTCACGAAAGTGGTAAAATTCGGTTTTATACAAATTTTCAAATCCTCTTAGGAGGTGGGTAAAAGACGGTAAAAAGTTCAATAAAATTTTTATATATCTAAACATATTATAAAATCACTCCAATTAATTACATTGAACATATATAGGTATAATGTATCTATTTTGACGTAAAATAAATTTAAATAAAATAAATAATTATTTAAAAAAAATGTTGATTTTAACCAATAACGCGGTGTTTTTTACTATTCATAAAAAATGCAAGTTTTCAGAAAAATACCAAAAATTCACCCGAAGCTAATTTCAATATTATGAATTCAAAAATGAATTCCATTTTAAAAAATAATATTTATAAAATTTCAAAAAGTGGGTATTACTATTCATAATGGAAAGTTTTATTGGTCGCGGTGTGTTAGAATCTCGAAGTTGCGTACAATGTAGGCTATTGCATTATTCAAAGGGAAACATACAGTGGAAGCTTGGGGTGTTAGAGATATGTAGTATCCCAAAAATAATAGGGTATACAAGTTTTCATCCCAAGACTAAGAGGGTATGTGGGTGTTTATCCTGAGACCACTATGTAATAATAATTAGGTATTGGTTAATGTCTCTTGGTTAAGATTTCCTATTCTTTTTTATTCACTATTTCTATGTTATATGCATATGTGATGATACCATAGCTCATTTTTTATTTTATCTTATTTCAACACTCCAATGAAATGGTATACATTCAAAATTTTGAGATTATGATTCATTATATTATGTATTCTAGACAACACTTATTATTCCATGTTATTTTTGTCACAAACTAAGATGGGTTCCATCCAACCTCGAATCTGGCCAGGTTTGAGACACGGCCTGAAGGGCATTCCCAACCCCCTTCGGCTAAAAACTTGTGTCAGACATCAAAGAAATCACTATGGGATTTTTTCCCAAATAACCATGATCAAATAAATAAACTGAAAAGGATGAATAATTAACAATAGTTGAGTCTAGATTAATATTCAAACTTATACAAATAAAATAGCTGAACAGAAGCAAAACAAAATGGAAAATAAGATCGAACATGCCAACATGATCTCCAAATGACCTCCTGGTTACCTCTAACCACAAGAACAACCTACTCCAACAAGGATAAATCAAACTAGAAACATGAATCTACAAAATATCTTAGGTCTACTTGTTGGTCAGAGAGTGATGGCAAGAGGGGGGTGAATTGCCTTTTAAAAATTAATTAACAACTTAAAAAGAATTTATAAATGCAGCAGAAATAAAAAGGGGCAAGACACAATTTGATAACGGAGTTCGGCTTAAACCAAAGCCTACGTCTCCGCTCCCAACTCAACCGTTGAGAGATTTATACTTCAGCTTGCTTTTTAATGGTTGTAGCAAGAAACTCACTAGCCGTTTTAAGGTAGGCTAGATCACCTTCGTATAGCTTGCTTTTTTATTATGGTTGTAGCAAGAAACCCAAAATGAAAGAGAGGAAGAAAAGGATGGTTTGTTTTAATACAAACCCAATGAAGAACTAAACAATTGAAATAAATAAATTATAACAAACTAGAGAAAGCCTTGAGCGCCAAGAGTGTGAGAGTAGTTGATGTAGAGGCAGCCCAAGCTTCAAGGATGGAGATGGATCACAAGTAGCCTTAGAGATTTGTCATTAGAGCTTCAAGGGATCAAAATATCATTCCAATTTATCGAGAGTGTTCTCGGCATCCATCATCGTCTATTTATAGGAGAAATATCCCCAAATACTTCAATATAGCCATTGGAGGGCTTTCGGAGCCGTTGGGGGTCAAAAGTACAAGTCTGGTCAAAGACCAACGGCTAGTTTGACTAGGCTTACCGGATGACCGGTGCTTGGCCACCGGCTGGCCGGTGCTCCAGACAGAAGGCAGAGCATTCTGTCTGGCTTCCACCTGCTGGCCGGTGCTGGGCCACCGGCGGGCCGGTGGGTCAGACAGAGAGCAAGCTCTCTGTCTGGTTCCACCGGCGGGCCGGTGATTCAGACACCGGTTGGTCGGTGGCACCTGGCAGTGGGCAAGGCCCACTGTATGGTTCCACCGGCCGGCCGGTGGTCAGGCACCGGCTGACCGGTGGAACCTGGCAGAGAGCATTGCTTCTGCCAGAGACCACCGGCTGGCCGGTGGTAATCCACCGGTTGGCCGGTGGACTCAGAGAGTCCTTTTCCAATCTTCTTGGGCCAACTCTTTGGAAACCTTTTTCCTATCATCAAACAAACTTGAAAACAAGTTAGAACACGATGAGAGTGATTGTGATCATTAAAATCCAAGAGAGAGGGGTACAACAATCTCCCCCTATTTTGATGATCACAATCACAAAAGAGAAAGCTTTTAAAAGGATATGCCAAGTAAAAAAGAAATAAGAAACTTGGACATGGAAAATTTTAGAGATTATTTTAATACAAGAATTTCATATATGTATCATGATATTAATCTTGAAAGGATTGAAATAAAGAGAATGGTTCATTTTGAAATTGTAACCATAGGTCATTTAAAAGAAACAACTGAAATCAATAACTTAACCATTTAAAAAAAGATTTTGATGAAAGTAATAACTTAAAATTAAACTTTTAAAAAGAGAACTTAATTAAATAAAATAAGTAACTATGTAATAGAGAGTTTTTCTCCCCCTTTGGGATTATCAAAATAGGAGGAAAATTATTAGAAAAACAATAATAAGGAATTAAGCAATGACAAAAAGGATTGATAGATAAGACAACTTGAATTTTATAAAAGATGAAATGTTACATAGAAAGTTCAAAATACAAATACAAAGACAAGTCAAGAAAAAACATGAAAGGCTCTATTCACTCCTAGAGGGCCGAGAGTGACGGCGACGCCTGAAGGTCGGAGGAGCTGGAGGAGCCTGGACCGCCTCAAAGCGACGATCAAGAGAATTAATCCGAGAGTGGAGCTGATCAAACTGAGAGCTGAAGTAAGAAAACTGAAAGTCGAGCCAGGTCTCAATTTGATCCTGGAAGCGAAGGAATTGATCAGCCGTCACCGACAAGCCACCAGTATCAGCGGGAGGGGGCACAGCCTCAGTAGGCTCTGGTGCATCATCACCCGCACCACCTTCCTCAGCAGCAGCAGCAGCAGCCTCACCTTCGCTGTCACCACTCCCTTCCTCTTCATCAGCACCACTGTCCTCACTATCTGAAAGAGGATAGGCAGCAGCAATGGCAGGAGGCATGGCATGGGAAGGAGGGTGAGAATGTGTCTGAGGGGAGTAAGCCTTGAGAAGGCCCTCCTTGTCAGTAATCCACTCCTGACGCCAAGGATGCCAACGAATGTTCATCCGTTGCACCATCATAAAATTGATGATGCTATCCTTCTTTGGCTGCTCGAAGGAGGTAGCATGGATAGGGACATCAAGAAAGGTAAAGATTTTGGTCAACAAGCGCCCGTGAGGTAGAGTTTTGGACCGGTGCGGGTTCTTAGCCACATAAGACATGGCCCGGAACAGGAACCAGACCAAATTGAAATGAACGCCTTTGGTGATATAAGAAAGAAGATAAATATCAATAAATTTCACCGTATCGTGATCACCGATACGGGGTGCAAGGGTGGTCTGAATGAGGCGCTCAATGATGCGATGGTTAGGGGAGAGCTGGGAGAGCTTGACAATGGGATCGGTGGGCTGCCCTGTGAGATGCTCAAGAGTGACAGCAAGATCAAAATCAGGGTCCCGAGGAAACTCCCCCTGAGCAAATGCATGAGGTCCAACATGAGGAACTCCTAGCATCCTGGCAATCTCCAAAGAAGTGAAAGTGATGGGTTGCCCAAGAGTGGTGGTGGAAATGGTATCGACGTCGTCAGAAACCGACCACATCAGGTGAGCATAGAATTCTTTGACAAGAAGGGGATAAATAACATCCTTCGTAGGAGGTTCAAAAAAAGAATTCCAGTGTTGATATTCAATAATGGAGAAAATCTCGAGACGAGCAGAAGAAAGCCAAGAGTAGTCAATTACTCTACCAGGAAGAATGACTTTGTCATGACAAATGTCCGGAAGTTGAGGGTTTGAAGGAGGAGGAGGTTCTTCTTGAGCGATTCCCTTTCCTTTGCGTGAAGAGCGAGGACCCATGATGGCAAAGGGAAAAAAATGAGAGAGATTGAGAAAGAATGGAGTGTGAGAGAGCAAGGAGGAAGAAGGGAGGCTAGGGCAAGGAGGAGCCGCGGGTCTGGAGGGGGCGCACGAGAGTGAGCGGAAAGAAAGGGGAAGGGTTTTAATTTTAACCCTTCCTCCGGCCGGCCCAAAAAAGAAAAACCCGACACCACCGGTTAACCGGTGATGTACCACCGGTTGACCGGTGGTATTAAAATTCATAAAAAATTAAAATAAAATAAAATAAAAAAGGAGTTTAAATAACTTAAAAAAAAGAAATATAAGAAAGCCAAAAAGAGTCAAATATTTAATAGTGCTCATTGACGAATCATTCCTAAGTCCCCCTTAATAAAATCAAAACGTTCAACCGGGAGCCGTTTGGTAAAAATATCAGCTAATTGGAAATCAGTAGAAATGAAGTCCAAAGTGATATCCCCTTTTTAAAAATGGTCACGAAGGAAATTATGCCTTAAATCTATATGCTTTGTCCTAGAATGTTGTATTGGATTCTTAGAAATACTAATGGCACTAGTGTTGTCACACCGTATAGGGACATGATCGTAGGAAAGGCCATAATCCAAGAGAGTGTGCTGCATCCAAATAATTTGGGCACAACAATTACCAGCTGCTACGTACTCGGCCTCGGCAGTAGAAAGAGCAACACAGTTTTGCTTTTTGCTACTCCATGAAACAAGGGACTTGCCTAGCAGATGACAGGTTCCACTAGTACTCTTACGATCTAATTGACATCTGCCAAAATCAGCATCCGAATATGAAGAAAGTTCGAAAGAAGTATTAGAGGGATAAAACAAACCAATGTTTTTGGATCCTTTTAAATACTTAAAAATCCTTTTGACCGATTTAAAATGAGATTCTTTGGGATTGGATTGAAAACGAGCACAAAGACAAACACTGAACATGATGTCAGGATGGGTCACAGTTAGGTAAAGTAGACTCCCGATCATACTCCTATAAAGCTTGTTATCAACCGGTTTCCTGGCTTCATCTAACGTAAGTTTACAAGAAGTACTCATGGGGGTACTAATTTCCTTTACTTGATCCATACAAAAACGACTTAAAAGATCGTTTGTGTATTTTCCTTGGCTTAGAAAAATACCATTTGAATTTTGAAAGATTTGAAAACCAAGAAAAAATTTTAATTCCCCCATAAAGCTCATTTCAAATTCTTTTCTCATTAAATCTGAAAAATCAGTACAAAGTGATTCTTTGGTTGAACCAAATATAACGTCATCAATGTAAATTTGGAAAATTAAAAGATCTTTGGAAGTGTGTTTTTAAAAATAGGGTACAATCATCTTGACCCATTTTAAAATCATTTTCTAAAAGTAATTTTGTTAACCGTTCATACCAAGCCTGAGGGGCTTGTTTTAAGCCATATAGAGCCTTGGTTAACTTAAAAACATGATTTGGAAATTTTGGATCTTCAAAACCGGGGGGTTGTTCAACAAAGATTTTTTCTGAAATAAAACCATTTAAAAAAGCACTTTTAACATCCATTTGAAAAAGTTTGAAATTTAAGTGAGCGGAGAATGCCAACAAGATCCTAATGGATTCCAATCTAGCAACGGGCACAAAGGTTTCACCATAATCAATTCCTTCTTCTTGATTATAGCCCTTAGCTACTAGGTGAGCCTTATTCCGGGTTATATTTCCTTGATCATCAAGTTTGTTCCTAAAAACCCATTTAGTGCCAATAATTGGATGATCATTGGGTCTTTCAACAAGAGTCCAAACATCATTTCTAGAGAATTGATTTAGTTCCTCTTGCATTGCAAGAACCCAATTCTCATCATTAATGGATTCATTAATGGTTTGAGGCTCTAGTTGAGAAAGAAAGGCTTGATGTTCAACCTCGTTGAGGATTGATCTTCTAGTTCGAGTACCGGCTTGAAGTTCACCTATAACATTTTCTAAAGGATGGTCTCTAGAAGGTTTCCAAACCTTAGGCAAGGTGGAAGGCGAAGAAGGTGAAGAGGGTTCTTGATGGTCATCCTCCTTGGGAGGAGAAGAGGAATCATTCAAATGAAGCTTATCAAGCTTGTCATCAACATCTTCAATGATCGGGTGAGGTTTTGGAAGAGTTTCATCAAATTTGACATGAGATGATTCTTAGATGGTTTTTGAACATTTGTTGAAGACACGATAGGCTTTTCTTGAGTTGGAGTACCAAAGAAAAATACCTTCATCGGATTTGGCATCAAATTTCCCTAGGTTATCTTTTGTGTTAAGGATAAAGCATTTACAACCAAACACTTTAAAATAACCAACTTTGGGCAATTTGCCTTTCCAAAGTTCATAGGGGGTTTTCTTAAGAAGGGGTCTTACAAGGACTCTATTGATAGTATAACAAGCAGTGTTTACCGCCTCGGCCCAAAAATATTAAGGGAGGTTTAATTCACTAAGGAGGGTTCGAGCAATTTCTTGGAGAGTTCGGTTTCTCCTTTCAACCACTCCATTTTGTTGTGGAGTCCTAGGGGCAGAAAAGGTGTGATTGTATCCTTGAGAGGAACACAATTCATCGAATTCTTTGTTCTCGAATTCACCTCCATGGTCACTACGGAGCGATATAATTTTATATCCTTTTTCGTTTTCTACTTTCCTAGATAATTTCAAAAAGGTTCTAAAAGCATCATTTTTATGAGCTAAAAAGAAAACCCAAGTGAAACGAGAAAAGTCATCTACTAGGACAAAGGTATAGGATTTTCCACCTAGACTTGCTACAGGGGTAGGACCAAAAAGATCAAGATGAAGGAGCTCAAGAGATTTTGAAGTGGACACTTCCTTCTTAGATTTGAAGGAAGATTTGTGTTGCTTGCCATGTTGGCATGTCTCACAAATCAAATCTTTCTTAAACTTAAGTTTAGGAAGGTCACGGATGAGCTTGTTCTTATTAAGCTTTAGAAGTGAATGAGAGCTACAATGCCCCAACCTTCTATGCCAAAGCCAAGACTCATTGTCAAGAGCACTTAAACATTTAACATTTTGGATAGCTAAAGACTTTAAATCAATAATGTAAACATTTTGAAAACGGGAAGCAGAAAATATCAATTTGTTTTGAAAATCAAACACATTGCATAAATCATTTTGAAAATTCACCGAAAAACCACTATCACAAAGTTGACTAATGCTAATTAAATTATGTTTTAAACCTTTAAAAAATAAAACATCTTTAATTAAGGAGGTGCTACCAAAACCAATGGTACCTATTCCGATGATCTTGCTTTTTGAGTTGTCACCGAAGGTGACGTATCCTCCATCGAATTCTTCAAGGGAGTTGAACTCGGAGGGATCGCCACACATGTGCCTCGAGCATCCGCTGTCGAGATACCACGAGCCTTTCGAAGTCCTACTTCTTTGGTGTTTATCCTACAAAAATCAAGAGAGAATAGATTTTGGTACCCATATAAGTTTGGGTCCGGAAAGATTAGCTAAAATAGACTTTTGAACCCATACTTGTCTAGAGGGATACATCCTAAGATATTCATCCGAGTAGGTAATGATTTTGGGGCGGCCATATCTATCATTTTTATAATTGAATTCATAAATCATATGTCCGGTTTTTCTACAATAATTACAAAATTTATTTTGAGAGCTCCCCCTTACAAAAGTAGTGGGTGCTCTAGAAGAAGTGGATGGCTTGTTAAAGCCAAGTCCATGTGTGGTTCTAGCCGAACGTTGAGAACCTAGCAATTTGGTCAAATTTTGTTCACCTTGGGTGAACTTGGAAAGAGATTCCCTTAAATCTTTAATAGTTGAATTCAAAGAATCAACATTTGGAATATCTTGGACCTTAAGGGCAAGTTCCTCATTCTTTTTGAGAAGTTGATCTTTTTCAGAAATTAGAATTTTGTGTTTCTTTTTTAAGGCAAAAAATTTAGAGGTAAGTTCGTGAAAACCTTCCTCTAATTGATCTCTCGCATTTTGGATATCTTCATTAGACATGTCATTATTAAAAGAAGAAGATGAGGAAGAGGAGTCGGAAGAAGATACCTCATCAAGTGCCATTAGGCATTTTCCACCTTCATCGCTTGAGTCGCTTGAAGACATGGAGTCATCGCTTGCACTCCATGTTGACGCTTTGAAAGCCTTCTTGTTTTTCTTTTCCTTTAACCTTTTCTTGAAAAGAGAGCACTCCGGTTTGATGTGGCCTTTCTTTCCACATTCAAAGCATGTAACTTCTTTTTCTGCTTTTGGATCTTCCTTTCGTGCCCTTTGAAAATTCATCTTTTTCTTCATGAACTTGCTCATTTTTCTTGAAAGTTGAGCAATCTCGGATTCGCTATCATCAGAGGAGCTTTCTTGCTTTGCTTTGAATGTTATGTTCTTTTTCTCCTTGAAGATTTTACCTTCTTTATCGGCTTTCCTCTTCATGGTAATCTCATAGGTCATAAGTGATCCAATGAGTTCTTCAACCGGCATTTTCTTGACATCTTTCGCTTCTTGGATTGCCGTCACCTTTGGAGCCCATGATCTTGGTAGGACCCAAAGAATCTTCTTGACCATCGTCTCTGCAGAAATATCATCTCGAAGAGACTTTCTCCCATTACACACATCAGTAAAGCGAGTAAACATTTCCGTAATAGATTCGTGTGGGTGCATGGTGAAACTTTCAAAGTCTTGACGATACATATCTAATATAGTGTCTTTGACTTTGTTAGTTCCCTCATTGGTCACTTCCAAAAGCTTCCAAATTTCATGAGAAGTGGTGCAAGTAGAAATACGATTAAATTCATTACGGTCTAACCCACAAGGAAGAGAATTCATGGCTTTGCCATCAAGCTCAAAATTAGCAATGTATTCGGGGGTCCATTTAGACTCATCTTTGCTAGAGAGAGTGTAGCCTTGCATAACAATTCTATATATAGGATAGCCAATACTTATAAGAAATGTAATCATGCGAGTTTTCCAATAAGTGTAGTCGGTTCCATCAAAGAATGGAGCCCGAGTCATGGAATACCCTTCGGGTGCTTGTGAGGAAGAAGCCATCACTATGGATTTTAGGTTTGTAACCGGTTAAGGTATTACACAAACTTTCCCTCTGATACCAAGTGTTGTTCGGAGAGTGATGGCAAGAGGGGGGGTGAATTGCCTTTTAAAAATTAATTAACAACTTAAAAACAATTTATAAATGCAGCGGAAATAAAAAGGGGCAAGACACAATTTGATAACGGAGTTCGGCTTAAACCAAAGCCTACGTCTCCGCTCCCAACTCAACCGTTGAGAGATTTATACTTCAGCTTTCTTTTTAATGGTTGTATCAAGAAACCCACTAGCCGTTTTAAGGTAGGCTAGATCACCTTCGTACAGCTTTCTTTTTTATTATGGTTGTAGCAAGAAACCCAAAATGAAAGAGAGGAATAAAAGGATGGTTTGTTTTAATACAAACCCAATGAAGAACTAAACAATTGAAATAAATAAATTATAACAAACTAGAGGAAGCCTTGAGTGACAAGAGTGTGAGAGTAGTTGATGTAGAGGTAGCCCAAGCTTCAAGGATGGAGATGGATCAGAAGTAGCCTTAGAGATTTGTCGTTAGAGCTTCAAGGGATCAAAATATCATTCCAATGTATCGAGAGTGTTCCCGGCATCCATCCTCGTCTATTTATAGGAGAAATATCCCCAAATACTTCAATATAGCCGTTGGAGGGCTTCCGGAGCCGTTGGGGATCAAAAGTACAAGTCTGGTCAAAGCCCAACGGCTAGTTTGACTGGGCTTACTGGCTGACCGGTGCTTGGCCACCGGCTGGCCGGTGCTCCAGACAGAAGATAGAGCATTCTGTCTGGCTTCCACCGGCTGGCCGGTGATTCAGACACCGGTTGGCCGATGGCACCTAGTAGTGGGCAAGGCCCACTGTCTGGTTCCACCAGTTGGCCGGTGGTCAGGCACCGGCTGACCGGTGGAACCTGGCAGAGAGCATTGCTTCTGCCAGAGACCACCGGCTGGCCTGTCACGAACCAGCCCGGGTCGACCCTGAACCGGTCACCCGAGCCGGTCCGCGGCAAGTCCCGAGGGGCGTTCCCGATCCCCCCGGGATGGCAACCAGTGCCGGGCATTAAGACTTGATCGTTGGGAACGATTTCAGCCCAAAACAAAAGTAAATAGAACAGAATAAATAAACACTAACAGCGGAAAAGAAATAAAAACCACACAACCACGTACCTCCGTGTGACCTCTCAGGTCACCACCCAACTAGAGAGCAACCTCGCTCCAACACTGAGCGACTCAAAACAGAAGAACTACGACTGAAATGGTAAAAGATAGGCATGAGCACAAAAGTACTCAGTAGGTGAGCCCCACAACAAATCCCAATGCACCGCCAGGAAATAAAGAATCTACAATATCCAGGTTTGAACTATAATGTATAAAAGTAAGTTTTCACAATGCTTTACTTGAAAATCAAACACGAGACATTTCCCTTATTCCTTTTTGAAAGTTAGTTCCATTTCATTAGTTTTAAACTCATTCTGAAAAAGCAAAGTGTTACATTTTCAAATCTAACCCAAAGCGAATAAAACATTTTCATTTGAAAACCATTTTTCTCAAAGTCTAACAGTATAGGCTGTGAAATATGACTGAAGGAAAACAAGCAGGGAAAACAAGTGTAAGTAAAGGTAAACAGGCAAGGAAAACCAAGTGCAAGGAAAAAAAACCCAGAAGTTATCAGCAATAACCATGGGCGATCCTGAACATCCCTAGAAAACCCCTGGACGTACTCGGGTTCAGACTACCTGCCGACATGGTACTCCACAGTCAATAACCAACTGGCCGCCCTAATAGCCAACCAGTGGCACATCCCACCTGGCATGTCCACAACTCCAGAGGGTACCAACCCGTCTAATCAGGGTTAGCAAGCAACCGTCACTCGATAATCTATAAGACGCCCAGGAACCTATAATAGTTTTTGTAACACTGTGTAAGTGGGAGACCCGCGCACGCGTGACTCATCTCACCGCACTTGCCAACCCCTTACACGGACATCGCTACACGACAACCCTCGAAGGGAAGTCCCCCTGTAGAAATGCCCTCACAAGTACGTATATATATATATAATCACTTCACATTCAATAAAGTGCCAACCGGGCCGTCATGTCACTTACATTTTGATCATTTAAGACTAAAGCATTTTTAAAGAGGGATGACACACGCCATTTCATTGAAAACCAGAAACGCACATAGAAATTTATTTAAGAAACTCAAATCAGCATCTTAACCTGGAACACATTTGTTTCACAAGTAGAATTATTTTCCAATATCAAAACACACCCCACTTTTATCAAGAGCCAAACGGGCCTTTAACCACCTCTCTGAAGAATACTATTTCTCAAACAAAATCCAAACCTTTAATCATGCGTCAAAAAGAAACATTTTTCAACAACCAAGAACCACATATAAAGTTTCCAAAAACGAGTTTAAAGGTCATAAGACATTAACTCTAATCAAGGTTCCATGAAAAACACAATTTTCCCTAAACAATACACCTACTAATTTTACACATCAAAAACATTTCAAAACACAGTTTCACATTTCATAAAGAACCATTCAGCAATATTACCATGGAAGCCCACAATTGAAACTAAGAAAACACTTTCAACGAAACGCTAGGATTTAAATAGCCTTTATCAGCAGATCACCACACTATAAATAACTACTTAATAATACTTTTAAATTTACTGAAATTCAATAAAAAAGACAAGGAATAAATAAATTCTTAATTTAAAGGCGAGTGCAAAGGGAGACCTACCTCGGATCAGAACGAAGAACGACACGACGCGAAACTCCTGTTGCGTGAAGGTCGCAGCGTATTGTGCCGTCAAACTGGTCCCAAAACAATAGGTCGTTAAGCAGGCTCAATAATGACAACATACTAATAATAATAATAATAACGTAATAAGAACCAAAATGTAGTAATAATAATGTCATAATAATAATGATAATTATTATTATTATGACATAATAATAATATAATAAGAGTAACAATAATATCATAACAATAATATTAACATAATAATAATAAAAATAATTATAATGACATAATACTAATAACAACAATAATAAATATAATAGCGCAATAATAATAATAATAATAATAATAACAAAAATAATATGATATTAATAATAAAGTAATAATTTAATAATAATTATAACAATAATAATATATTAATAATATAATAATATTAACATAATAATAATAATAATAATATAAGCATAATAATAATATAATTATGATAACAATAAAAATAGTATTAATAACATAATATAATAAAAATAACAACATAATATAATAATAATTAAAACAATAATAAATATATTCATAATAATAATAATAATAATAATAATATAGTATTAATAGTAATAATATAATCATAATCATAATAATGATGTAATGAGATTAATAATATTATTAAAATAGTAATAACAATAATAAATGTAATAATAATAATAATAATAATAATAATGTAATAATTATAATTATAACAAAACAAAAGATAAATAAATATAAAAAAAAAAGAAAACTCACGAGCAGGGGGGGAGACGGGTCGGTGATGGGAGGAGCAGGCGGCGCGGGGTCGGCGTGGCGATCTCGGGACGGCGAGCAGGAGGGAAGCGGGGCGGAGAGGCGAGCGGCGGAGCAGGGAGGCCGGGACGGCCAGCAGGGGGCTGCTGGGTGCGGGGCGCGGCGGAGGACGGGAAGGGAGGCTGGGTGTGCGGGACGGTGGAGGAGTCGGGACGGCCGGGATGAGGCGGCGGGCGGTGGCTGGGTGCGGCTGAGAGGAAGGAGAAGGTGGTGGTGCCGGGGTGATCAGGCGCCAGCGAGGCGGAGGCAGGAGCCGGGACGCGCGGCGGTGCGTGTGGGTGAGCGGGAGAACGCTGGCACGGGAGGGGGTTGGCGCGGCGAGGCCGGGACGGGGTCGGTGCGGGCCGGCGACGACGAGCAGGGGGTCGGTCGGGCACGGGCTAAAGGAGGGAGGCCAGGGCAGGGGGTGTTCGCCGGAGGAGGCCGGAACAGGGTGAGGCGATAGTCGGCTGGGTGCTGCGCCTGGGCTGAGCGGAAGAGAAACGGGGAGAGGGAGAAGGGGAAAAAAGGGGGTGGCGGCTACCGGGAGGTAGGCTAGGGTTAGAGGTTAGGCTTAAATATATATATATATATATGTGATAAAAATAATAACTATAATTATAATAATAATAATAAAACATATAATCTTAATAATAATAAAACTTATATAATAATAATAAAACTTATGTAATAATAATAAAACTTATAATAATAATAAATAATAAATTAGTTAATTCAAATAATAATTATTTTTGACCAAATATTTAAAATAATAATTATAAAATAATTTAAAGATGTTACATATATATATATATATTTGTACCTATATAGATCTATATATACACACATACATTATTATACATATATATATATAAACATATATAAACATATATACAATAACACAAATAAACAGGTATTAATAATAAAATACCAACTTAAAAATTATAATATTTAAAACACCGGCTGAACACACTGTCACCCGGGCTGAACGCACGGTCACCGCTAACGATGCGGTGACCGCGCACCGGCGCGAAACCGCCAATGCAATTAATCTCCGAAAAATTTAAATCGGGACCAAGAAAGGAGAACAATTACTGACACCCGCGGTCGGGGTGTGACAATTCTCCCCACCACAGACACTTTCTGCCCCCAGAAAGTCACCAGGCCACAAGTCATCCAAAATCCAAGTCTATGCCCAAACAGAACTAAAGGAACTGAAGAAAATTGAGATTCTCGGGGTTGACCTTACTTCACACAGGTCACACCCGACCAATTCAAGGGAAAACTGATGTCCGAGATTGAGGGAGAACACGAAGGGGTTCTCCCCACCACAAGAGCTCAACTTGTGCAGAAAAGTTGACCATCTAAAAGGAAGGACCCTAGAAAAAGGGGGTCGACGCGGGAACTCCCAACCAATTCAAACCAACTCCTATAGCACGATTAAAACAACACTTCCGTCAAGACATTAAATCCTCGACCAGAGTCAACAACCTTCAACACCAGTGAAAACCCATAGAAAACCATTTAACCGACATCAAATTGGAGACATGATCCACCAAAGTCCACAAAACATAACCACATCGACAACATAACTAAAACGGAGGTCAACCCACACGAGAGTCAAACACACTTTTAAGAAGGATACACGATTTCGAATATCACATTCACACGACAAGTCCACTTAGATTTATCATAGAACAAGTCCATTGTCACTTTTTAGAAAAACAACACATTTACATAAACCAGGCTACTTAGATTATAGTAGAACAAGTCCATGATAACCCCATGGTAAAACAATGAACATACAACAACGTCAAAACTTAACAGCAGAAAAATAAGCACTAAAAGATCTTGACTGTTCCACTGCTAACACGGAACACAAAACCTGGACCAAGGTTTCACACCCCCGGGGACTCCTGACTGTGCGCGAGCTTCACCCCGAGACTTGTGGCTGGGGCTCTGATGGCTGAAGCATCTTCTGCCTCACAGTCAGGTACTGACATTCTCCCCTCACAGCTTCCTCTTTAAGCGATGCTTCTTGCAAAACTTCTCCAGATGACCCAGACAACCACAGCGATGACACGTCTTCGGAGGGTTGCGACAAGACGACTTTAAATGCCCGAAACGACCACACTGAAAGCATACCATCGAACGATCTGATGAACTGGAAGCTGGGACCAAAGGGGATAACTCATTAGGAATAGGTATCTCTCGCACCTTTTCCTCACCAGAGGGGGAACTCTTACGAACAACAGGGGATGCTAAAGTATTAGCCACCCGCACACCGGAAACCAACTCCGCCAAGAAAGCTTTCTCCACCAGCTTCTCGAAACAAAGGTCTTTAGAAGGGAGGACACGCTCCTTGATCTCTGGACGAAGACCTCCAGTGAAAAGAGAGGCCTTCATGAGCTCATGCGACGCTACCTCTGGAGAAAAGGGAATCAGTTCCTTGAAATGGTCAACATATGCCTTCACCGTCCGTTTACCTTGTTGAATATGCACAAGCTCTCCCTTTTTCTCCAGCTTCACTTCCTCAGGTACAAACCATTGGATGAAAACGATTCTGAAGACATCCCACGTCATTTCACCTTGCATTGATGATGGGGTAACCCTCTTCCATTGGTCCCGAGCTGGACCCTCAAACAACTCCATAATTGCACGAACCTTAACATTATCGGGAGTTCCCAACATTCTAAAGACACGTTCCACTTCCTCGAGCCATTTTACTGCCTCTAACGGACCCTGATCACCACGGAGAATAGGCAAAGTCTGAGGAGGACTAAAAACTGGGAATGACTTATCTGAATCCTTAGAGACCTTTCTGGGCGGCATTTCCTGAGCGATATATAAAACTCAAAGCCAAAACCAACATCAAATCGAAGCAACATCAATAAAAGCGTCTTCATCAAAAACAGTCAGCACAAGGACCAAACAGATACAACACAACCCAAAACAAAATCTCCTTTTCAAAATCCCCTTTTTATTTTAGATTTCAAAACCACCCTTTTTCAAGATCACTTTCCAAAAACCGATTCAATTTCAAACCAAAACTTTTCAAAACTGTTTCCCCTTTAAAACCAATTTAGAAAACAAAGTCAAGCCTTTAACTTCAAATACACACCCAGGTACTCCCATGACCCGTTGCACATGTCTTTATTCACATTCCATTCATACGTGCGTCCACACACACTTTCCATGCATTATCACACATGTGAAAACGTTCATAAAGAGGAACCGAGGTTTCAACCCAAATCATTCTTATCCAATTCCAAGCAAACAACAGATTTTCAAATCAAGAGATTTCAGTTTCAAAACTCATTTCATATATTTAAAGTCCTTTAAAAGAAACCAGTCAAATTTTTAAAAACCCTTTTTCATTTCCCACTACGCACTCACACAGACCAAAACGGAAACAACATCCAAATCTGCATCAATCACTGAAATGAGGGACTTGTAGTCACACTCAACCTGGCGACATGGTAGTGGGCCATGTCCCAAGTCAGCGTCGACCACTAGGAGGAATTCAAACCACGTACTCGGACTCCACATGGGTCACTACTCCATGTGAAATTACGATGTAACGTCAGCTTACCTCCATTGTCATCTCTCAATCTAAGACAAACCAGAAAAGACAAGGACACAATTCCTGAACTACCCCTGGTAACTCGAAGATCAGTGCAAGCAAGAGTTTGCGACGCTCTTCCCATACCTACCCCTCGAGTTCCGACAGTCCTAATCTCCTTCTACCGGACAACCCAAATAACAAGAACCACCTCTGATACCATTTTGTCACGAACCAGCCCGGGTCGACCCTGAACCGGTCACCCGAGCCGGTCCGCGGCAAGTCCCGAGGGGCGTTCCCGATCCCCCCGGGACGGTAACCAGTGCCGGGCATTAAGACTTGATCGTTGGGAACGATTTCAGCCCAAAACAAAAGTAAATAGAACAGAATAAATAAACACTAACAGCGGAAAAGAAATAAAAACCACACAACCACGTACCTCCGTGTGACCTCTCAGGTCACCACCCAACTAGAGAGCAACCTCGCTCCAACACTGAGCGACTCAAAACAGAAGACCTGCGACTGAAATGGTAAAAGATAGGCGTGAGCACAAAAGTACTCAGTAGGTGAGCCCCACAACAAATCCCAATGCACTGCCAGGAAATAAAGAATCTACAATATCCAGGTTTGAACTATAATGTATAAAAGTAAGTTTTCACAATGCTTTACTTGAAAATCAAACACGAGACATTTCCCTTATTCCTTTTGAAAGTTAGTTCCATTTCATTAGTTTTAAACTCATTCTGAAAAAGCAAAGTGTTACATTTTCAAATCTAACCCAAAGAGAATAAAACATTTTCATTTGAAAACCATTTTTCTCAAAGTCTAACAGTATAGGCTGTGAAATATGACTGAAGGAAAACAAGCAGGGAAAACAAGTGCAAGTAAAGGTAAACAGGCAAGGAAAACCAAGTGCAAGGAAAAAAAACCAGAAGTTATCAGCAATAACCATGGGCGATCATGAACATCCCTAGAAAACCCCTGGACGTACTCGGGTTCAGACTACCTGCCGGCATGGTACTCCACAGTCAATAACCAACTGGACGCCCTAATAGCCAACCAGTGGCACATCCCACCTGGCCTGTCCACAACTCCAGAGGGTACCAACCCGTCTAATCAGGGTTAGCAAGAAACCGTCACTCGATAATCTATAAGACGCCCAGGAACCCATAGTAGTTTTTGTAACACTGTGTAAGTGGGAGACCCGCGCACGCGTGACTCATCTCACCGCACTTGCCAACCCCTTACACGGACATCGCTACACGACAACCCTCGAAGGGAAGTCCCCCTGTAGAAATGCCCTCACAAGTACGTATATATATATATAATCACTTCACATTCAATAAAGTGCCAACCGGGCCGTCATGTCACTTACATTTTGATCATTTAAGACTAAAGCATTTTTAAAGAGGGATGACACACGCCATTTCATTGAAAACCAGAAACGCACTTAGAAATTTATTTAAGAAACTCAAATCAGCATCTTAACCTGGAACACATTTGTTTCACAAGTAGAATTATTTTCCAATATCAAAACACACCCCACTTTTATCAAGAGCCAAACGGGCCTTTAACCACCTCTCTGAAGAATACTATTTCTCAAAAAAAATCCAAACCTTTAATCATGCGTCAAAAAGAAACATTTTTCAACAACCAAGAACCACATATAAAGTTTCGAAAAACGAGTTTAAAGGTCATAAGACATTAACTCTAATCAAGGTTCCATGAAAAACACAATTTTCCCTAAACAATACACCTACTAATTTTACACATCAAAAACATTTCAAAACACAGTTTCACATTTCATAAAGAACCATTCAGCAATATTACCATGGAAGCCCACAATTGAAACTAAGAAAACACTTTCAACGAAACGCTAGGATTTAAATAGCCTTTATCAGCAGATCACCACACTATAAATAACTACTTAATAATACTTTTAAATTTACTGAAATTCAATAAAAAAGAAAAGGAATAAATAAATTCTTAATTTAAAGGCGAGTGCAAAGGGAGACCTACCTCAGATCAGAACGAAGAACGACACGACGCGAAACTCCTGTTGCGTGAAGGTCGCAGCGTATTGTGCCGTCAAACTGGTCCCAAAACAATAGGTCGTTAAGCAGGCTCAATAATGACAACATACTAATAATAATAATAATAACGTAATAAGAACCAAAATGTAGTAATAATAATGTCATAATAATAATGATAATTATTATTATTATGACATAATAATAATATAATAAGAGTAACAATAATATCATAACAATAATATTAACATAATAATAATAAAAATAATTATAATGACATAATACTAATAACAACAATAATAAATATAATAGCTCAATAATAATAATAATAATAATAATAACAACAATAATATGATATTAATAATAAAGTAATAATTTAATAATAATTATAACAATAATAATATATTAATAATATAATAATATTAACATAATAATAATAATAATAATATAAGCATAATAATAATATAATTATGATAATAATAAAAATAGTATTAATAACATAATATAATAAAAATAACAACATAATATAATAATAATTAAAACAATAATAAATATATTCATAATAATAATAATAATAATAATATAGTATTAATAATAATAACATAATAATAATCATAATAATGATGTAATGAGATTAATAATATTATTAAAATAGTAATAACAATAATAAATGTAATAATAATAATAATAATAATAATAATAATGTAATAATTATAATTATAACAAAACAAAAGATAAATAAATATATAAAAAAAAGAAAACTCACGAGCAGGGGGGGAGACGGGTCCGGCGATGGGAGGAGCAGGCGGCGCGGGGTCGGCGCGGCGAGCTCGGGACGGCGAGCAGGAGGGAAGCGGGGCGGAGAGGCGAGCGGCGGAGCAGGGAGGCCGGGACGGCCAGCAGGGGGCTGCTGGGTGTGGGGCGCGGCAGAGGACGGGGAAGGGAGGCCGGGTGTGCGGGACGGCGGAGGAGTCGGGACGGCCGGGATGAGGCGGCGGGCGGTGGCTGGGTGCGGCTGAGAGGAAGGAGAAGGTGGTGGTGCCGGGGTGAGCAGGCGCCAGCGAGGCGGAGGCGGAAGCCGGGACGCGCGGCGGTGCGTGGGGGTGAGCGGGAGAACGCTGGCACGGGAGGGGGTTGGCGCGGCGAGGCCGGGACGGGGTCGGTGCGGGCCGGGCGACGGCGAGCAGGGGGTCGGTCGGGCACGGACTGAAGGAGGGAGGCCAGGGCAGGGGGTGTTCGCCGGAGGAGGCCGGAACAGGGTGAGGCGATAGTCGGCTGGGTGTTGCGCCTGGGCTGAGCGGAAGAGAAACGGGGAGAGGGAGAAGGGGAGAAAAGGGGGTGGCGGCTACCGGGAGGTAGGCTAGGGTTAGAGGTTAGGCTTAAATATATATATATATATATATATATGTGTGTGATAAAAATAATAACTATAATTATAATAATAATAATAAAACATATAATCTTAATAATAATAAAACTTATATAATAATAATAAAACTTATGTAATAATAATAAAACTTATAATAATAATAAATAATAAATTAGTTAATTCAAATAATAATTATTTTTGACCAAATATTTAAAATAATAATTATAAAATAATTTAAAGATGTTACACATATATATATATTTGTACCTATATAGATCTATATATACACACATACATTATTATACATATATATATAAAAACATATATAAACATATATACAATAACACAAATAAACAGGTATTAATAATAAAATACCAACTTAAAAATTATAATATTTAAAACACCGGGTGAACACACTGTCACCCGGGCTGAACGCACGGTCACCGCTAACGATGCGGTGACCGCGCACCGGCGCGAAACCGCCAATGCAATTAATCTCCGAAAAATTTAAATCGGGACCAAGAAAGGAGAACAATTACTGACACCCCGCGGTCGGGGTGTGACATGGCCGGTGGTAATCCACCGGTTGGCCGGTGGACTCAGAGAGTCCTTTTCCAATCTTCTGGGGCCAACTCATTGGCAACCTTTTTCCTATCATCAAACAAACTTGAAAACAAGTTAGAACACGATGAGAGTGATTGTGATCATTAAAATCCAAGAGAGAGGGGTACAACACTACTGGACAGAAAATGGCACAAGTATGGTGTGATACTCACAACTTATTATGTAACCACCATAGAATCCAGACATTTCATTTCCCAAAAAACTCCATAAAAACTAGTTTGGAATATATATATATGAAAATAGGTTTTTTCTCATTTTAATAAACAAAAAAATATTTCCCTTTATCAAAAAACACACACCACATCACTATTTTTGAAATGGATAACCATTTTACAACCAAACCCCAAGACAAAATCCAAACCAAATGATACCATGTTATGTCAAAAATAAACAACCAATGTGAGAAAGGAACCAAGTGAAATAGAATATTAGCATGGAAATATAGATAGTAACCATGGTAATTTTCTTAATATCACTAGAGTGATCCCTATATGTACTCGGGTTAGAATCACCAGCTAAAATATATTTCTACTCCAAAGTAAATAACCAAAAAAACTATTTTAACTTCCAATCCAGTGGCATGACCCACCTAGACTCTAAAACATCCTAGGGGTAAAAATACCTCTAGTTGGGGTTGATAATATACCATCACTCAAACCTTTAAAATATTCCAAAAAAGCACATGGTAATAGTATATGGTGAATGGTGGAGGCCCACTCATGCATGAATCACTATACCTTCCACCACCGCACTTGCCTACATAAAATACTGACACAACCGATACAATAACCCACTATCAGGAAATCCTTCATAGGGATTTCTATCATATAACAAACCATTCACCAGTTCCAACTGGATAGTCACATAACATGATCTTTCAAACCATTTTCCCAAGACATACCAAGGTTCCAACTGGGCATTTACACTTCCAAAACCATAATTCAAAACATTACAACGTGCCAACTAGTTAGTTAACACTACCAATTCCAATATATAAAAAGAATTTACAAACCATTTCCAAAATAATATTAAACACAAATTTTAGGTTTATAGCACCAAATGGGACTTTAAATACTTTATAATTCAAGATACATCACAAAATTCCAAATGGACATTTTCATTCAAAATCCCATTCCATTTCCAATACCACTTCAATGCAAATTTAAAACACACAACCTAATTAAAGAGTCTAAATGGTAGTTCTTATCATTTAGAAACAAACCATTTCTCAAATTTACATATATTCCATAACATCACATATAATTTTGAAATAACATTAATATCATTTGGAAATCAAGGAACCCTTAGTAAAGCATTTAGAGTTTGAAGAAGGAAAGAATGAGGAAGGATAAGTGTTTTAAAATCCTGGTTTATAAGTTAACCAAGGACACTATCATTTGTGTGCCCATTCATGTGTGCATATTGTACACACATTCATGTTCCCACATCCAATTTCACACCACAAGTATCCATCATGTTACCCAAAACCATTTTTAAAAAAATCACACATTCTCTACCACCCACACCGAATCCATACACAAGTATCAAACCATAAAGATTACTAAAATATATACATATGGATCATATCACCATAAACCCATGCCATCAAAACATAACTAAGCCAAACAAATTCTAAAAGGTACCAAAATTCAGTTAGAAAGGCTATTTAGAATTTTATCAAACACGTTTAGTGTATATATCACTAGTGTAGAACACATTTTTTACGTCGGTTATTTTTCATTTTTATGTCAGTTTTTAGACAACGTTAATACGGACGATGTTATAAATATTGTTTTTTACGTCAGTTACTTAAAAACCGACGTAAAAAACATAACATCGTGGTGTTTATCACATCGGTTATTAATTAACCGAAATGCAAAAACCATGGGGGAGGGTTTATCCCATCGGTTATTATATAACTAACGTGATAAACCAGTGCGGGGGTGTTTATCACATCAGTTATATAATAACTGATGTGATAAACCATTTCCCAGGCCTTTATCATGTCGGTTATTACATAAACAAAGTGATAAACCGGGGGGTTTATCACATCGGTTATATAATAAACGACATGATAAAATAGTGAGGGGGATGTTTATCACGTCAGTTATTTAATAACTGACATGATAAACCCCTTGGAAATGGTTTATCACGTCGGTTATTATATAACCGACGTGATAAACCAGTATGGGGGGGAGTTTTATCACATCAGTTATTTAATAACTGACATGATGAAAGCCCTAGGAAATGGTTTATCACCTGAGTTATATAATAAATGATGTGATAAACCATTTCACAAGCCTTTTATCACGTCAGTTATTAAATAACCGAATTGATAAACCATTCCAAAGGTGTTTATCAGGTTGGTTATTCAAATAACTGACGTGTAAAACCATTTTTTTAAATGGAATGCAGTCCTCTGCTCTCCCCAGAAACAACCAGAAACCAAATCAAGAAATCATACCACAAAAACAGAAGTAGGCCAAAACAAGAACCGAAGAAAAATTAAGCATATAAATTGCTATCATTTAAAACTTACCCAATTGGAATGCCCCCCACCACCCCCTGGACAACCCCACCTCACCCCACTGGACAGCCCCCACCACACCCCTGGACTGCCCCCCGACCCCCTGGATCGAACCAAGCACCCCGATATAACCCCCTACCCTCATGTATACCCCCCCACACACCCTGGACAACTCTCCCACACCCCTGGACAACCCTCCCCCCCTCACCCCACTGGACAGCCCCCACCACACCCCTGGACTGCCGCCCGACCCCCTGGACATCCCCAAACACCCCTGGACAACCCCCCCACCCACATGTATACCCCCCTCATCCCCTGGAAAGCACTCCCACACCCCTGGAAAGCCCTCACATGCCCCTAAAGCAGACCCAAAAGTTACCAAAAACAAACTAGAACCTCCTCACCCCACTGGACTGCCCCCACTACACCCCTAGACACCCCCACACCCTTAGACATCACCACCACCCCCTGGACATCCTCCAGCCTTTTTTATACTGCCCCACCCCCTGGACCGCACTCCCACACCCCTGGACAGCACTCCCACACCCCTGGACAACCCTCCCACACCCCTGAAACAGACCAAAAAGTTACAAAAAATAGACCCGAACCCCCTCAACCCACTGGACAGCCCCCACCACACCACTAGACACCCCAACACACCCCTGTACACCCCCACACCCCTGGACTGCCCCCTTGGAGTTCCCAACGACCCTCTGGACAACCCCTACACCCCTGGACACCCCCCCACACCCCAGGACAGCCCCCACCACCTAGACAGCCTCCAACAACAATGGAAAACCCCCCTCCCTCTTGGACTACCCCACCACCCCTTGGACAGCCCCCCTCACCCCACTGGACAGCCCCCACCACACCCTTGGACACCTCCCCACACCCCTGGACTGCCCCTGACCCCCTGGACAGCCCCCCACACCCTTGGACATCCCCACCACCCACTAGACAACCCCCCACCCTCTTGTATACCCCCGACCCCCTGGACAACACTCCCACACCCCTGGACAGCCCTCCCACACCCCTAAAACAGACCAAAATGTTACCAAAATAGACCAGAATCCCCTCACCCCACTGGACTACCCCCACCACACCCATAGACACCCCCACCCCCTGAACAACCCCCACCCTCTTGGACACCCCCACCCTCTTGGACAACCTCCTGGACACCCCCTCGTGGGGAACGCCACTGGAAGGCCCTCATAACTCCCACATACGAAGCATGAGCTCTCAAAATGTTTCACATGTGGTAGTGATGAATACCTTCTAGCGATGTTCAGCCCCCCAAGGGATGGAGGAGCCTTCTCTCCCACCCCCTAGACTGCCCCCCCCCCTTCCCAATGGACAACCTGGACCCCCCCCCCCCCCCCACTGGAGAGCCCCCCACCCCACTGGACAGCCCTCCCACACCCCTGGAAACCCCCCTCACCCCACAGGACACCCCCACACCTCTACAAACCCCCCTGGACAACCTCCCACTCCCCTGGACTGCCCTTCCACCCTCCTGGAAATGTCCCCCACCCCCCTGGACTTCCCCCCCCCCACTCTCATGGACACCAAAGACCCCCCCCCCCACCCCACCGGACAACCCTCCCATACCCCTGGACACCCCACCCCACTGAACACCCCCCACACCCTTGAAACCCCTCCCCCCAGACCAGAATCTATACCAGAAAAACCATCATAAGTAGACAAAAATATGAAGTATAGCAAAATTAAACATTTATATATATAACATTCAAAACATACACTGTCAACTTAAAAAAAAAACTAAATCCAACCTAAATGACATCCAAATACACAATTATAGTGACGATATTCAAAATTACATATTACACTACAAACAATTAAAATTCAATCAAACCTGTAAAATAATTTGACCACTCCACTTGTAAGTGTTTGATGTCTTGAGAAGTATAGGGTTGAGGGTCATCAAATAGCTACAAATGAAATGGATAGTAGTTAAAGTGTATAATTAATAAATCAAATTGAAATATTATGGAAAAGTTTAAAAGGAAATCTTACCAGGTCAAAGTTCACAACTATCCCAGTTGTTATTATTTCATACATAAATCTTAACATATAATATCCGCATTCGATGACACCTTGTTGTTCATGACAATTCTATTTGAATGAGTGTAAATTAAATATATTATTTTTATGTAATAAATCAAAAAGTACAAATTATAAATGGATTTTTACCTTCGCATTTACATATTTGATCTTTGCACTATTTTTCTTTGTGTTTTTTCGAATGTAGACCCATCCCCTGTTAGAAAATAATATGAATGGTGTAAATTTAAAATTCATTATAATATATAAAACTATTGAGAAATTGAAACTTACTTTTCTAATATATTCTCAAAACTTTCCTGCACATCATCATGGACAGAGCATATCCAATAAAGTGTTTTCTCCCATGGGAAAAAACCCCATAACACTTAATGATCACTGATAAAAGAAAAATTAAGGATAGTGGTTTTTTATGTTAAAAGATAATGAACTCTTTGAGAGATATGTGTTTCATACCTCTCACAAAAAGGCATCACCCAAAATTGTGTGACTATATTCTGTTCAAGTCTTTCAGCAATATAAATAATTATTTTTTCCTCATCCAATGCACATGCTTCAGGGGAAATCAATTGCGGGTCCATGAATCCATATACATCTGTCAGCTCATTCCTCTCACAAATGTTATAAAGATACATAATACAAAACAGACATAAGTATACATTTTTAATAAATATAACATAGGGAAAAGGTGTTAAGACTTACATGGAAAAAATTTACACCACATTGATGCCCAAATTATCTCCAGTAACAAGCTCCATGATATCAGTTTTCATAATCCCCATAGTTATTGCACATCCACAAACATGATCTTTCATTAGAAAATCATAATGACCCGCCAAAAAATTTGAATATCTTGAAAATCTGTCAAGACTACTAGAATCTGTATCTGATGTCCTAACCATTTGTCTTTGTTGTTGCCTATATAGTATTTCTTTACCTTTGAAGTATTTCTGTAAAAATAAATAGAAAAATATATTAGTTTTCAAATGATAAAACAACTTTAATAAAAAAATAAAATAAAAGATATAGCATTCATACGTCTATGGTAATGTGTCGAAGAAGTCTATATGGCCAAATTAAAAAATGGCTGATACTATGTCCAACTGTTATCACCTCATCTATAGGTAATGGTACTCGAGCTGATCTATCTATAATATCATGTACAGTGACCCTCTAATTATCTACCTCTAATTGTTGATGATAAACTATATCTCTTATATAATATACCAACCCATATGCAATTATATTATTTTTAGGATCATAAACATACAACTCGCAATAAGTAGGAAGCTGCGGCGGAGGAGTAGGATAAAAAATGGGGTCTTCAGACTGAGTTGGGGGAGTGGGAGCTACTGGCGGAGGTGGAGGATAAATAATGGGGTCTGTAGGGGGAGGTGGAGGAGTGGGAGTTGCAGTCTGAAATTGTCTTTTCAAGTCTGCAAACATAGACTGTACCGACGCTCTAATATTTTCCTCCATCGTCACATTAATATTATGAACTTCATCCTCCAAGGATTATATTTTTTTATAAACACCCTCAACATTAGAGGTTGAAGAACGTGGAAACACTTTTCTTACCAAAAAACCTGCTGGATATCCTCTTACACGACCAGGATGTTCGGGCTTTCCCAATGTTACAAATAAAATATCTTGCCTCCCAGTAACTGTAAATTCCCCTTGTGAGCTCTGCTCCTCAAGAGAGTCCTATATTAATTAATTGAACATTTCTGTAATGATTGAAATTATATGAAGAAAATAGTTAACATAAATAAATAAAATAGATATCTTACAATCCTCTCAGCTACGATTCTTGATTCCTCCGAATGATATTTCCCTTTTTAGACCATCTGATATCTCTTCCATTTTTCATGTCTAGATGGAGGGGATGAAGGGGCCACCTCTCCAGAGCTTGAAGACTCAACTCTTAGTTTTTGAAAATTTTTCACCATCATTTGTTCTTCCAAAAATGCATACCCTCCCCAAGATAAACTATGAGGGTATACATTTTTATATTGGATCTCCTGATGAGATTTCCTTGTTTTCTATAAATTAAGTTTAACAAATCATAAACAAGAAATTAATAAGATCATTTATATAAGAAAGCTTAAAAAAGTTTACATTGCCCTTACCAAAAATGACTCCTTTCTTGTACTTTCAACAAACAGTCTCCGCGTGTCTTCATCTATAAAAGGATATATACGACATGGATTGTTATGACTCCTATAACCAAATATGAAATCAGATGAGAGGGTCGATTTGAAATCCCTCCATCTCCCGGTAGCCATTGATAAGCATTTATTCCGGACTCCTCTATTGTCAGAAATATCAAATTTCATCTGATAAAGAAGAGGTTAAACATGTTATATATACTATAAACATTTAAAGAATAGTCAAACAATAGAAAATGATCTTAACAAAATCATCTCCCAAAACTGAGGTATTATCGCTTTATCCACACTTCTCCAGTCATCATACAAAATGCTTACATTGCTCTTAGCCTGAGTTGATACAAAACTCTTAAAATATTTTGCATTTGGACATCTAGGAATATCATCATCATAAAACTCAACGAGTATCCTCTGATCCTACGTATGGGGAAGTGCTAATTTTGGTAAATGTGTACACCCACATTTACCAACTCTTGAACTCTTTTTCGTAATAGGAGAACATGAGGAAGATTGGGGAACATCAAGAGGAGCATGTGAATGTTCCTCCCAGAGGTATGACCAAAATGATCATCTCTAGAATCATGTGGTTGATCAACTAAATGATCTGTCATTATCCTTTAAATCAAAAATACAAACATTAGTTCACAAATATACAAATTCAAATATTTTAATACTACAGTAATCCGAAAATAAAAAATTGTACTATGTTACGTAATAGTAAACATTGTTGATATGGTAATCATGTTAATCAATGGTAAAGATGGTAAAGATGGTCAATATGGTAAACATGGTAAACATGGTAAACCTAGTAAACCTAGTAAACATGGTAAAGTAATTGTCACTGAACAAAAATAATATATATATAATTCATGTAATGGTAAACATGATAAAGTAAACTAAAAAAACATAAAACAAACAAAAACTTATACTTATTTTGTTTTAATACATGTTTTAATAAAGAAAAAACATATAATATCTAAAATTTAATGAAAAAAATAAATTTAAACAAGAAATAAACACATGTTACATTTAATTTTAGGAATGTACAAATGGATTGTTTTCCCAAATTCCTTCATCGTAGTCGTTCCTTATGGCACAAACCATGTCTTCAACATGCTCATCATTATGTTCTATTAATCTTTCCATGGAAGTAGGGATCTCACATAAATTAGCATCTTCATCAAGTTCATCCTCACTATCATATTGTTTTTTCCTTTGTAAAACAATAGCCCACCGCATATCTGATTGATCTACTACATAGAAAATTTGTTTTTCATGTGTTGCCATTATAAAAGAATCAGTTGTGTCTTCCAATCTATTCAGATTAATAAGTGTCATTCCAAATTCATCGTGTCTGACACTGTTGTTATCGATAAACCATTTACAGTTAAAAATAGGAACTTTAATTTTAAATTAATCAACCTACCATATGTCTTCAATCACTCCACAATATGCACTTGATGGAGAAATTGGGTTTTTGTCCTTAGCACTCAAAAAATGAATTTCTTCGGCAAACACCAATACACCATTATTCTGAACTACACTTCTTTTGTCCTGATCTTTCGTATGAAATGTATAGCCATTAATGTCATAATTGGAACATGTTATCACATTTAAACATGGACCACCCACTATCCATTTTAATGTCTATGATACATCTGATCTACCAAGAAAGGTCTTTTTAAACCATGAATTTTTTTTTGTTGTGCTCATTCAAAATCCACATTTCTTTCTTATTTGGATCACATTGTTTCAACTCATTAATATGCAGTGTGATATACAGTTGAGCATCAGCTATGTTATTCAAGATTTATGATTCTAACTTCTTCATCTGTTCAGCTGAAAATGATTTGGATTTCAAGCCACGAATCCCCTTTCCCTCATTATTAAATCGTTCATGGAGAGATAGAGGCAAACCTATGTGCTGCATTGCAGCCAAGTAGATCATACAAAACTCTGCAGCCTCCTCAGAAATATACTTTTCAATAATGGAGGCTTCGGGTCGATATGGATTCTTAACATACCCCTTTAATATTTAAATTTAGCTTTCAAAAGGATACATCCAACGAAGATATACAGGTCCACAAATATTTATTTCTCGAACCAGATGAATCATTAAATGCACCATTATATCAAAAAAAATTTGGAGGAATATACATTTCTAATTGACAAAGTATAAAAATTGAATCCTTTTCCAAAATGTTCAAAGAATTCACATCAATCGCCTTATTACAAATTGAATTGAAAAAATAACACAACTTCATTATAGTCTTTCTGACATGGATGGGAAATATTCCACGCAATGCAATTGGTAGAATTTGTTGCATCATGACGTGACAATCATGTGATTTCATACCTATCAACTTCAAGTCCTTCAATGAGACAAAATTTTTTACATTTGAAGAATAACCTTGAGGAACTTTGATATCATGAAGACACTGAAAAAAGCTAATTCTCTCCCTCTTCGATAATGTATGACAAGCCAGGGGAAGAAATGTTCGTATTCCTTTAGGAGTGGGATCTAACTCCAAACATATTCCCATTGATAGTATGTCTAATCTTGCATTCAACCAATCTTTTGTCTTTCCATTAATATCTAAGAATGTTCCAATCAAACAATCACAGATATTCTTCTCCACATGCATGACATCAATATTATGTTTAAATTCATGATATCTCCAATATGGTAGCTCAAAAAATATTGACCTTTTCTTCCAAATATGTCTATCATTACCAGATTTCTATGTCTTTCCCAATGTCACATCAAGATTTTTCACCCTATCAAAATACAGATCAGGGGATAAAGGTTTTAGAGCAATATCAAATACTTTTGAGCCATTGAATTCCTTTTTTAGTCTTCTATAATGGTGATCCATAGGAAAAAACATTCATTGAACCATGTACATTGTTTTCCTCCCATGATGCAATTGACAATATGACGTCTGTTGTTCGCAAATTGGACATGCTTTATGCCCTTTAATATTGTATCGAGACAAATTTCCATATGCTGGGAAGTCATTTATAGTGAACAAAAGGACTGCATGCAGTTGAAAGTATTCCATTTTATAAGAATCATACACCCTAATACCATCAGCCAGTAAAAGATTCAAATCATCAATCAACGGTGACAAGTAAACATCAATATCATTGTCGGGTTGCTTCGGACCAGAGATCATTATACTCAACATGAAATATTTGCGCTTCATACAAACTTCAGGAGAGAGGATGTAAATTACCAATAAAATAGGCCATGAACTATGAGTTCTACTGAGTTTTCAGTATGGATTCATTCCATCTGTGCACAACCCTAGTCTGAGATTTCTAATTTCATTTCCAAATATATAATACTGCTCATCAATTTTCTTCGATTGTGGACAATCAGCTTGATGACATATTTTTCCATCACATAACTGCTCATTAGCATGACATCTTAACTTTTTTTCATCATGTGAATTAGCAAATAAACATTTGAAATGATGAATTATAAGAAGATACCAAAATAGCTTTGAAGGGATCTTCGTAATCTCTACATTAGCCTGTGATTTTTCTTTCACCTTATACCATGATGTCCCATATTTAGGACACTCTGACATAAATTCATATTCCTTCTTATATATAATATAGTCATTCAGATAGGAATGTATTTTCTTGTATCCAAATCCCATCAAGAATAATATTTTCTTGTCCTTATAATGTGAATATAGAAGATCGTTATATTTTGGAAGAATGTCTTTAATCAATTGTAGCATCTCTGTAAAACTTCTGTCACTCAATCCATGTTTCTCCCTCAGGTTAATCAATTTTATCACTACCGAGTTAAAACCAGGATATAATGGTTTTTCAGCATCACCATATAGACGTGAAACTGTCGGTTTTATCTCAATTTGTTCTGCTGCAATATCGTGAATCATTTTATTAATTCCATCGGAGTTACCATCTTGCGAATCATCATCATCAATGACATTCTGTCCAGTTTCACCATGCCAAATCCAGGGGATGCAACTCGGATTAAAACCATGACAAATCAGATGATAATTTATCTCTCAACTTTTCAACTTCTTTATATTCAAACATTTCAGGCATGGACAGAAAAAATGTCACTACTTGGAACATTTCGTTTAGCACATTCAAAAAAGGCATCAACACCTTCCTCATATTCATTGCACATTCGATGTGCTATAATCCAACTTCGACTCATTATTACCTATAAAAAATATCAAAATTATACATCTTTTAAAGATAAGAAAAATATATGTTTATATGAAAAACATCATAATTTGAATGTAAAACAATTTTGAAATATAAAACAAATATATGCGTATTTAAAAAAATATGCTTGGATATGATTTTAAAAAGAAAATATAGTTAGATATAACAGTTTTAAATTCCATTGAATCAAAGAAAACCATGGGGCCTGCAATGGTTGATAGAAAATTAGAGAAAATAGAGTAAACCTGATAATCAAATCAAATATAAAATAAAAACATAGATGGAGAAAATCACAATGTAAATCCAATCATCACGGAACAATGGGGTCAGGATAACTACGCATATTTGAAAACCACGACATGGTCTCCCCCATGAACCATAATTTTCTCATAGTTGATGAATGGTCAAAATATATATAACCAAATATAATCAAATTGAAAACTAATATCAATGAAACAATACAATCATCATGTAATAATCTCACAAACCACGATGCAGTAGTCAATCCCAACTGACACTTATCCCCCACCCCTTAGACACCCCCTGGACACCACCATGCCCTTGGACAACCCCCCCCCCCCCACCCCCTGGACACCACCCTCCACCCCCTTGGACACCCCTGGACACCACCACCCCCTTAGACTGCCCCCCCACCCCCTGGACTCCACCCCCATCCCCCTTGGACACCCCTGGTCACACCACCCCCTTGGAAAACCCCCCCACCCCTGGCCACCACCCCCACACCCATGGACACCCCCTCGACACCACCACACCCTTGGACACCCCCCCCCCCACACCTCCTGGACACCCCCACCCCTCATAGACACCACCACCCACCTTCTGCCCCCTTAGACAACCCCCTAGACACTCCCCATCCCTCTAAAAATCCCCCCCCCCGAACAAACCCCAAACCCTCTGGATAGGCCCCCACCCCCTTGCACAACCCCACCACCCCCTTAGACACCCCCACCCCCTTGGACCCCCCCCCCCCACACCCCTAGACTACCCCCCCCCCCCCCCCCACCATGGACACCCTGAACACCCCCAACCCTCTAGACAGCCCCCCGAACCATCTGAACACCACCCCACCCCTTTGGACACCCCCTGGATGCCACCACCCCCTTGGAAATCCCCCCAACCCTCTGGACATCCCCCCCACCACCACTGGACAACCCCCACCCCTCTAGACAGCACCCCAACCCCTCCTGAAGACCACCCCCTCACCCCCTACCCCCTTGGACACCCCTGGACACCCACAACCCTCTGGATAGCCCCCCAACCCTTTGGATAGCCCCCACCCCTTGTACAGCCACCACCCCTCTAGACAGCACCCCCACCCCTCCTGGATACCACCCCCACCCCCTACCCCCTTGGACACCCCCTGGACACCCCAACCCTCTAGACATCCCCCCACCCCCCAGAAAACCCCCCAAACCCTCTGTACAGGCCCCCACCCCCTTGGACATCCCTGCACCCCCTTGGACCCCCCCCCCCACACACACACACCCCGAGACTGCCCCCCCCCCCCAAACCTCCATGGACACCCTGGACACCCCCAACCCTCTGGATAGCCCCCCGAACCCTCTGAACACCACTCCTCACCCCCTTGGACACCCACAGGACACCACCACCCCCTTGGATAGCCCCAACCCCTATGGATATACCCCTACCCCCTGGACAGCCACCACCCCTATAGACAGCAACCCCCTCCCCTCCTGGACACCACCACACCCCCTACCCACTTGGACACCCCTTGGACACCCCCAACCCTCTGGACCGCTCCCACCCCCCGAGAAACCCCCCAATCCCTCTGGATATGCCCCACCCCCTTGTACAGCCCCCCCCCCCCCCACCCACCCACCCCTTGGACAGCCCCCACCCCCTTCGGCACCCCCACCCCCTTAGACCCCCCCCCCTTCCACAAACACACACCTATGGATTTCCCCCCTCCCCCACCTCCATGGACACCCTGGACAACCCCCAACCCTCTAGACAGCCCCCAACCCCCTGGACAGCCACCAACCCTCTTGAAAACCCCCATAAACCAATATATTTTAACCTCAAGATACTAGTTTTTGCATATCTAGTGATTTTAACCTCAAGCTACTAGTTTTGGTATCATGCCATTATTCAAAATGAAAACCATGAACTGTATATCCTACTAGTCTAAAATTATCTATTATGAAATGAATCGGGTTTTAATAGCATATGAATTCTTATAATAGTCCACGAAAATAAGAAACGTAAATAGATTATGGAACAACAAAAAGTGATACACAAAATAGAAACAACAAAGGATCCAAAACAAACATTCCACCATGAAAAACCATATATACTTATAAAATAAATCACATTGGTACATGGAATGGGTGTATCACAATGGTTTACATATAAATATTAGTAATATAGGTGAATGATATCATTAGTTGTCAATGACAACAAAAATTACCATCAATGTCGGGCATCCGCGAAACAAAAACAAATGAAATAGAAGTAGGTGAGGCTTAGATGAATATTGCGAGTCGATCTAATAGATATAGTGAAAATTAATAAGATGATGATGGAAAAATGAGGTAAGAGGGTTCTAAATTGAATAATCTTACCTAGTTTAAACAAAAAAATCGTAAAACGTAAATATAGACTATCTGGGAAAAAACAAACAAAATAATGTTATGGGAGGCTTACCTGAGTGTTGCGAGTGGAGATGATAGATCCAAGTATAGTATAGATGATAAAAAATGATGGAAAACGTGTTTAACGAAATGATATTGAAGAGTCGATTAGGGTTTTCGGTGCGAGAGAGACGAGTCGATGGTCTGTCGATCGAAAAATCATAAATGAAAATCCATGGGGAATGTTAACTATTTAAATGTTTTATAACATCGGTTATTTAATAAACGACCTTATAAATAATTTTTATTACATTTATAACGTCGATTATTATAATAACCGACGTTATAAATGTATCAGATACCTTATTTTTTATGTCTGTTATTTTATAACTGACCTAAAAAAAGATGTGTGTTGGTTTTTTACGTCGGTTATTCTATAACCGACGTAAAAAACACATCAGAAACCACATTTTTTACGTCGGTTATTTTATAGCCGACGTAAAAACTACTGAGAGTTGGTTTTTTACGCCGTTTATAATATAACTGATGTTAAAAAATCTGTGGGTTAGGTTGTTACATCGGTTATCAAATAACCGATGTCAAAAAGGCCTCAGATGCCACCATTTTTACATCGGTTATTTTATAACCGACGTAAAAAATTCCTAGATACCTTGTTTCTTAAGTCAGTTATCAAATAACCAACGTAAAAAAATTTACTCTCACCATTTTTTACGTCGGTTATTCTATAACCGATGTAAAAAACCACTTATCACATATTTTCACATTGGTTATATATAACCGACATAAAAAATGGTGACGTTAATAACGTTTTCTGCACTAGTGCATACCTAATCATATTTAATAATTCCCATTAAAAATAATTTTTACCAAAATATACCTATATAAAAGCACCACAATACACTAACCAAGATCACCACAAGCATGAAAAAGATATTAATAAATTAATTAAAATCAGAAAAGAATTAATAGATTATTCCAGGAATAAAAATAATAGAAACAAATACCTTAATTATTTGAGAATGAAACCGAACTCTTGGAGATGGGATATTCAACCCCAAGACATGATCTACACACCCTAACATAAAATAAATAGAATCATACACATAACCTAACCCCTAGGGTTCCTTCAAGATATAATCCACACCAATAATACCATATAAATATATTGAGGGGAATAGGATGAGGAGAAATGAGTCCAAAACCCAAAGAACTCACCTAAGAAAACTAGAGGATCATTTCTAGAGCGAGGAGAATAAAAGGGAGTGGGGTTTGGGAACCCTCTCATGTGCCAAAAATAAATTAATTGGAGGGGGTAGATTTAGGTTAAAACATAAGATGGGAATACATAGAATACAAAAATAAAAAATATGGGTGTCTCATATGGTTTGTCCACACGGTTTACCAGACCGTGCACAATCCCTATCATATCCACTGTCCAAATGCACAGAACCTATCACAAAGTTTTCAAATGATTTTGGAAACCATGAGAAACCAATGCACCTTTCCTCTGGACCCCTAGACAATCTATACGGTTACATGTGAGTAGCCACATAGTTTCTCAAATCATGTGCCCAAACCATGAACATGCCAAAATGCCACAAGAAAACTCAAAAACATTAAAATTTAAATCAGGAACTTATCCCAAACCTAATTGAAATGATCCATAACTAAGAAAGAATAAAATAAATGAATTTAAAATGTTGAGTGTGACATTTCTCGCAACAAACAATATTTTCTTCCCCCTTAAAGTCACCCATCCAAAGGTAAAAAACATGACCCCAATTTCAAAACAAGTCGAACAAAACTGAAAATCTTATGGTTACCATTCATCCCATAAGTTACACATGACCAATTATAAAGAAAACCATAGCTAAAAAACCAATGTGAGAACATGAGAGGGTTCTCCCCACCATAATAACTTAACTAACGCCACCATATTTAAAACCCCCACATAGAGACAATGAGATGGGAATCCCAAAACAAGGTGGTCTGAGAATGAGGGAACTCCCAACAAGAACTAGAAAACTCTACCAAAAACTAGACTCTCCACACAAGGGGAGACCCATGAAAGAAACCTGAACTAAACAAAAATCCCAAACACATGACACAACTCAACAACTTATAAAGGTAAATGGATTTTAAAAAGGATATTCATTTAAAGAATCGCATTCAAAGAACAAATGGAAAAAATTAAGATATTCATTAGGAACATTATTTTCAAAATTATAGGAGAAAAAAACAAAAATACTTGCAAAAATGGTGAACATACAACAAAAAATAAAAAATATGAAAAAATTGACCCTATAATATCTAGTGTTGAGGATAGTAACTGGAAAATGGTGTTTATCACCCCTAGCTATCTCTTGAATGCACACGAGCTTCACTCTAGGGCTTATAGTTGGAGACCTATTATCTAAATATTCTATTTAGTCTTAGCTAAAAGCTTAAATCCATATATTAAGATTTCTTATTCTTTAGGTCACACTTCTTAAAAAACTTCTCCAGATGAACAAGATAGTAGTAACAATGATAAGTCTTCTAGGTATTGTGGCATGGGGGTATTGAATACCTGAATCAGCCTCACTGGTGGCACAGAAAAGAATGGTATATCAAACTATAATTCAAAACCAATGAAGTAGAATATTCTTAAAAATGATCATTTGGGACACCCCTCTCACCATATAGAGATCCTTCACTGGCACTAACCACCATAGACTACAATCCAAGAACCAACTCAACTGAAAATTCCTTATTCATCAACTTCTCGAAACAAGTTTCACTAGATTAAGGAACTTTTCCATTATCTCTAAATGAAGACCCAAAAAAGTGGATATTTCAATTGATCCTCTGACTATTTCCCTAGAGAGATTGAAACCCACACTTTTAAGTGGTTGAAAAAATATTTCACCGACCACTAGCCCGATTTAACATCCTACAGCTCTTCTACCTTCTTCTTCATAACCTCCTCATGTATGAACTTTTGTATGAATGTGGTAATGAGAAAATCTCATGTCATCCTAAATTGAATTGATGATAGGAAAAAATAATCCACTAATTCAGTGATAGACCATAAAACAATCCCAGAAGAGTATGAACTCTAACATCTTTTGGAGTTCCTAATGATTTGAAGACACCTTCAACTTACTCTAGCCACTTGGGGGACCTCTAATAGACCCCGTTCACCAAGAAAGACGGGAAAAAACTGAGGAGAACAAAAAATAATCCAAGAATAATTGGGAAACATGGGGGTATTTTTTACTTCCATAATCTGAAAAAAAAATTTCACCAATTCAAAATAAACATCAATCCAAAACACAATAAAAATAGAAACCCGATCCAAAAAATAGGCTCACAAGTCAAACACAAATGAGCACAATCAAAAATACACTTTTTCAAAACCACAATTTCATTTCAGTTTCAAAACAACCTTCGACCAAGGCCACTTTTTTAAAAACAGAAAACCCAAATTTTAATATATTTTTTTTCTAAAATCATTTTCCCTTTCAAAAACCGTCTAAGGAAGACTGATTCAACCTTTAATTTCAAACACTCAACATTATAATCCTTTGAACGGTCACATATGTTTCTATCCCACTTTCTATTACATAATCTCGGAATGCATGCCAACATGTATTTCTATACATACCTGCTCAAATGTGAGCATCCATAAGGAATTACAAGGGTAACACGTTCCCTTTCCTAATAAAAACCCATGAATTTGCCAAATTTTCAATATAAATAACTTTATTTTAGAACACAATATTTCCTATTTCAAATCCACATAAAATAAATTATTTCTATTTTCAAAACCATTTTTATTTTAAATGATCACATATACTAACTGAAACTAAAAAATAATGAAACTTACACCAAATCACTAGAATGGGGAAATAGTGTCCCTACCTAACTCGGAGACATGGATAGTGGGCCATGAACCAAGTAGGAATTTCAAACTAAGAAGACCTTGAACCGAGCAGTTAGAATAAACATGGGTCACTACTCCATGTGATATCATGACATGGAACTGGCTTGCCTCTATTTTCATTCCTCAATCCACAAAAATATAAAAGACTCAAATATCATACAACCCATGTAAACTCAATGATCATATTGGGAAATGGTTCATCAAGTCCTTCTCATACCAACCTCTCAAGCCCTGACAGCCCTAATCTCCAAATACCTAACACCCTAAATAATAAAAGGCATGTACTGATGTAATTTTATCTTGAACCAAGATGGGATTTAATCAAACCAAGAATCTAACCTGGCTAGATGCATTAACTAAAGGGAATTCCCGATTCCCATGGGATATAAACTAGTGTATGGAATCAAAGAGATCAATATGGTAATGGGTTTTTTTTTCAAAGAACCAAGATTAAATAAATAAACCGAACAAGAATATTAATTAATAATAGATGATTCTAAATAAATATATGAACTGATTCAAATAAAATATCTAAATAGAAGAAAAGAACAAATAAAAACTGAGACAAAAAATGTCGACATAATCTCCATGTGACCAATTTGTCACCTTCAACGACAAGACCAACCTACTCCAATAATGATCACTCAAACCAGGAACCTAAAAATGCAAAATAACTCATGTATACTTACACCAAATAGTACAATTATGGTGTGAGCCTCACAGCTCAGTAGGTAACCAGCATTGAATCTATATGTTTCCTTTTTGAAAAAAATCCATAAACACTCATTTTGAAAACATATAATAATTTTTTTTTCTTATTTCAATAAAGAAAAAATATTTCCCTTTTCAAAAAAAATACACACCACATCCTTGTTTTGAAAAAGGAATAAAATTTTACAACCAAAACCCAAACTAAAATCCCAAACAAATGATACTAAGTTACATTGGAAATAAATAATAAGTATGGACAATGAACAAAGTAAAATAGAATATAAGAAATAAAATAGAAATAGTAACCATGGGATTTTTAAAAACATCCCTAGAGAAATCCATGGATCTACTTGGGTCATACTCACTTTCTGTCATATGGTTCAACTCCAAAGTCAATAAATAATTGTCCATTATAATTGACTACCCATAGGAACAAAATAGTTATCCTCTAATATATCCCAGGGGTACCAACCCATCTAACCAGGGTTGATAAGAAACCATCACTCGATCCTTTAAATGAAACCCAAGAAACCCATGCTTATTTTATATGGTCAATGAAGGAAGCCATCACATGCATGAAACTCCTTACCCTTCCACCACCGCACTTTACTACCCCAAACACTGACACCACGTATGTGTAACCCAAAATTGCGAAATCCTGTATAGGGGTTTATTTAATATAAAAAACCATTCACAAGTTCCAACCAGGCTGTGAAATCACATGATCTTTCAATCCATTTTCGCAAAACATACCAAGGTGTCAACCATGCATTTATTCTTCAAAACTATAATTCAAAACAATACATGGTGGAAACCATGTCTTTAATTCTATCAATTCTAATATGTTATAAAATGTTCCAAACCGTTTCTGAAATAAAATTAATCACCACTTTAGGTAAAAAATATGAAACAATCATTTAAAAACATTAGGAATCAAGAATCGTCATAAAAAGTCAAAATGGGAATTTTCATTCCCAATCCCATTCCATTTCTAATACAACTTAAATCCAACATGAAAACATGAAACATGCTTAAATATTACAAACATTCATTATTATCATTTATAAACCAACCATTTATCATTGTTCTATATGGACCATAACATCAAATACAATTTTGGAACTACTTTCATTTAATTAGGAAAACAAGGAACCATTAGTAAAGCATTAAGAGTTTGAAGAAAGAAAAAAGGGGAAGGATAAGTGTTTTGGAATATGGGTTTTTATGTTAAGAAAGGCCATTATCATTTGTGTTCCCATCCACATGCGTGTATAGTTCACACATGCATGTTCCCACATCCATTGTCACACCAAAAGTATCAATGATGTTACCCAAAACCGTTTTTATGGATACCCCACATGCTCTACCACCAACTCCCAATCCATACACAAGTTCTGAACCATAAATTCACTACAACCCACATATAGGGGTCATATCACAATCAATCAAAACCATAAAAACATAACCAAGACCAAACATGCTAAAAATACCCAACATTATTTAGAAAGTCTACTTGGCATTTTATTAATCATGTTTAGTGCATATATACATAAGGATATTTAAAAAATCACATTAAAAACATTTTTATCTAAATTTTACAAACATAAGAGAACAAAAGTAAACTAACTAAGATAATCACATGAATGAAAAACATATTTATAAATTAATTTAAATCACACAAGAATCAATTGATTGTGCAGGAATGTAAAATAATGGTAACACCTAACTCAATTATTTGAGAATGAAACTGAACTCCAAGAGAAGGGATATATAATCCTGAGACATGATCTGCAAACTATAACATCCATGAAATTGAATCATACACAAACCCTAACACATAGGGTTCCACCAAGAGATATATCCCACCAATAAAACCATACAAATCCATGGTGGGGAAGAAGGGGAGGAGAAAGGAGGCCAAAACCTTGAGAACTCACCTTACAAAACGTGGAGGAGAATCCATGGAGGGAGGAGGAAATTAAAGGGAGAGGGGTTTGGGAACCCTCTTGTGTGCAAAAAATGACCCAAATGGTGGGATATCGATTTATGTTAAAATATGATAGGGGAATACATGGAATTATAGAATTTAAAAAATATAGGCCGCTCACAGTGTTTTTCCACACAGTTTACCAAACCATTCACAAACCATGTGGTAGCTACTGTCCAAATAGACAGAATTGATTGTATGATGGTTGCATAGTTCCCTAAACTATGTAAAAACCTTGTGACTTACCTCTAAACCCTAAAACAAGAAACATAGTTACCTAGGAGAAAATGTATAATTTCCAAAACAATGTTCCCAAACCATGAACATGCCAAAATGCCACCTAAAAACTCAAAAACATAAAAAATAAATTCAGGAAATCAAACTGAACCTCATTCAAAATATCTAAAGGCAAGAAAGGAATAAAATAAATGGTTTTAAAATGTTAGGGTGTGATACTTTTTAATATTTTATCTACCTCGTGATCATGATTTCTCATATTCTTATGATCTAACCATTGATAATTTATTTTGGTTTTCCCTTACTAAGTATTTGTGCTCACCCCTTTATTATGTTTCTATTCCAGATTCTATGAAGATGGATATAAATTATGTGAATTATATAATGTATTCTAGTGTTATTTTATTCTAGATAAATTTTCACATGTATCATAAAATATGTTTCTAATATATCTAACCCTCAAAGTCACTAAAACATTCATTCTTGGGATTTTGTGATTATTTGTAAGATGTCAAGCATAAATTATAGAAATGATTAAAAATAAATATAGGTTCATCTCACTTTGTGTCAAATATGGAGTTTAATGAATGTTTTTTTCACACTAGATCTTGGTATGCGGGTTTGGGTCATCTTAGTTTGTATTAGAGTTAGGTTTAGTTATTTTTTATGATTAGTTTATTTTGGTAGATTATGACGAGATAACTTTATAGAAAACTATAGGAATGCATCTAATTATAGGATAACATCCTATTTTTAGGTTTCCTAGCAATTAAATTCCTATCAACATACTAGAAAGTGGATTTGGCTATGGAAAATATGTACCTAAGTGTAATAAACCTAAAAAATGTCATTTGAGAATCAACATGATCTTCACTATTTGTGTGATGAGTGGGCCTAAGATGATACATGTAACTAGAAACTCCAAGGGGATATGTTTTGGTAATTTTTGTTCGCTATATTAGCTATTATGTTAGATTTGTGTATATTTTGAAATAATAAACATATAGTAAAATAATTATGGATAACCTATTTTGAATCCAAGAGATTACTAATTTATGTTATACATATCATTTATAATTTATTCCAGCTAATATTATACGTTTCATTTGATGTTTTTAATTGAAGAATTATACTACCTTACAGTTCCTGTACATAATGTAATAAGTAAATCCAAGAAGATCCAAGTGAAATTGAAAACGTATTGATTCTCCCAATGAGAAACGATATGAGATAGAATCTGGTGTAAAAAGTATTGTGGTCATTCTTACCTTGCTATCATGAGTTATTAATAACAAATAAAACTATAAAACTCTATCAGACTCAAAAAAATGAAAAGGATAAATTTTCATTGATGTTTTTGGATAAAAACCAAAGAGGAATGGATATTCAACTTGTTATGTGTCAATAATTTTGGAATAATTACCAAATGGAATGTCTCAAAGGAATAATAAAATGTTTCAACTATGAAAGGATTGACCATCAAGCACCTGACTATTGAGTTGGGGTTAATAATATGATTGATGTAATCAATATGAAAAATTTATAATGGTTAAAATGTAAGGAGGTTTTTCATAATGGAAAGTTATTAAATAATCCGAGGTCTAATAAGGATTATAAACATCAAGAGCCTACTAAACTAATAGAATAATGGAAATATTATGATACACTATTATTGAAGTGGATAGTGATAATTACGTGGTTCATGGTACATTAATACTAAACCACAAATTTCAAAATTCCATATTGGATTCTGGGCTAGAAACTATAGTATATCTTGGAAGTCTTTAAAGATAATCAAAACAACACCTTAATTCTTTTACATTGGGTTATCATAGAAAATTTGAGTTTTATAATTATAACATCCTAATATGATATTTTTGGAAATAGTGTTGAGTCAATAAGGTTTTACTTATGACTTTTCCCATTCCTTCATTCAAGGGGGAGATTGTTAAGTCATTAAGGCTTTCTTTATGACTTGATCATTCCTCTTGTTTTGAAAATCACAAACACTTTATCTTAAGGAAAATCTTATTTTACCCATGTTTTAATTCTATAAGGAAAATTTCCTTCCCCAAGGAAATTTACCCTTACCTAGATTACATTTTCTTTATATCATAAATTTTTTAAGTGTAAAATTCAGATTGTAGTCTAAAACCTCGGAATCATATAATACATGGATATGAGGTATTATGTTTTAGGATACGAATTCCTGTTACGAATTTTTATGAAGTTCTACTCTGAATTTCCTATTACGAACTTTTACGAAGTTCAACTCTGAATTATGATTACGAACTTATATAAAATTCTAACTATGAATTCTAATGATGAATTCTGATTATGAATTCTCATTATGAATTATGATGAAGAATTTTGATTACAAATTCTCATTATGAATTCTGATGAAAAATTCTGATTACGAATTCTCATTATGAATTCTGATGAAGAATTCTGATTATGAATTCTGATGAATAATGTTGATTAGGAATTCTCATTACGAATATTGATGATGAATTCTAATCAAGAATTCTCATTACGAATTCTAATGAAGAATTCTGATTATGAATTCTCATTACGAATTTTGATGAAGAATTATGATTATGAATTCTCATTACGAATTCTGATGAAGAATTCTGATTACAAATTCTCATTAAAAATTCTGATGAAGAATTCTAATCATGAATTCTCATTACAAATTCTGATGATGAATTCTGATTATGAATTATCATTATGAATTCTGATGATGAATTCTGATTACAAATTCTCATTACGAATTTCTTAAAAAATAGAATCTGAATATCCTTGTATTATAGACTCCAAATTCATTTTCTGGATAGACTCTGAACTTTAACTTTCATCATTCCGAACATTCATTAAACCCCATTCTAAATATCAGTTTCGGTTATACTTACACTTTCTTTATTACAAAATGATATCGTGCTTTCAGTTATTAAATAACTGTTGTTTGAGTGACATGTGTTTAGGTCCCTCCGAAATTCAAGGAAAATATGATCGTTGGAGGAGGGAGGTGATCATTGGAGCTTCACCTATAAATAGGAGCTCATTTGAAAGTCGAAAACAACTTTTGACATCTGTGTCTACATGTTGTTGAAGTGATTTCTATAGAGAGAGGCTCTTATCAACTCTCAAGATTCATGCAGAAAGTTTGAATAGCTTGTTAAAACTTTCCTTGTGCATATTTTATTCGTGCGACTCCGATTCTTGCTGTGTACAATCGTGGGCTTACGAGGATAAGAAGACAGAGGTTCCAATACCTTTAAGTTGAGGGCTTCCTTGCTGAGGAAGACAGAGGTTCCGACTACCTGATAGTTGATGGCTTGTGAGGATTGCAATACAGAATCTGATCTTCATATCGAGGGCTTACCCTGGTGTGGGTAAGACAGACTTTCTTGAAAGTATAAATCAAGGGACCTTTATCCAAGGTTGTTGGACACCCTTTTTTTGGGTTAAAAGACTTATTACTTGTTACTTGTTTTTGTTACAAGTTTTTCTACTGCATTTTGTATTATTGAGGAAAGTACACTATCTGATACTTACACACCCTTATACTATGATATAGTTAGATTCTGTATGCTTTAAGGTTGAATATTAATCTTTATAACTTTAGTTTTGTTCCATTTTCGGAATCACTTTTCTGGAATCAAGCAATATATTAGAACTCATAGAGGTCTTGTGAATTATCCTGTTTAACCGTGTTAAACATAACCATCCTAAAAATTTCCTAAGGGAATTTTTAAAAGGTACAATTAACCCCCCCCTCTTATATCTGAGAATCTCATTCTTATTTTGACCCTAAGTTTGGTATTATAGATTATATCATACTCAGACATAACATCCTAACAATTTTTATCATAGCATTTGGTTCGATCTGAACTAATCTCATGATTAAATTTAGAAGGTAATTCTCGGAATTTCATTTTCCGGTTTCATATTTTTCGGAATCTGTTTTTCAGACTCATATAGTTTAGATTCACTTTTTCGTAGAGATACATTCAGTCTATATTTTCTTGCTTAGGATATTTCCTCTAGTTTACAAATTCGTACTACTATCAGGGTTGTGTGTCAAAGATTTTCTTAAGAATGGAAGGTTTAAATTTTGGATCCATTGACAGTCTCAATCCAACCAGACCACATATTTTTGATGGTAATGGTTATGAATATTAGAGAGATCGCATGAAGACTTTCATTATCAACACTAGGGTTGAGAATTTTGTTATGCTTACTGGTGGATACAAGATCCATGATAAATAATTAAGTTCCTTTACAAATCAAGAAAAACATTATTACCAAATGAACTATAAGGTACGCAATACTTTACTGTGTTCAATGACTAGAAATATATATATCCAAATTTCATCTTGTGAAGCAGCAAATTATATATGGAAGAAACTAGAAGTTACTCACTTTGGAACTTCTAAAGTAATTGAGACCAGAAGATCCATTCTTAGAGCCGAATATCATGGTTCTAGTTTTCCTTATGGAGAACCCATTTTCAAATTGCAACATAGATTCATGACTATGGTGAATAGTTTACAATAAATGGGTGAAAAAGGATTATATTAAGAAGCCATTGTTGATAAGATCATCGACATCATGCCAAATGAGTGGGAATCTAAAAGGGATGCAATTGATGAAAATATAAAGGTCACTCATATTACCACGGATGAGTTGTTTAGAACTCTTCTTCATCATGAGACTATAATGAAGAGAGGTTCTGATATCGTGAAGAAGAAGAATGGAAATGGCAGTATAGATTTTACTACTACTTATAATTATATCAAAGCCAAGACTCCTAAGATAGTTACTAGATCCAGATCTAAGAACGTTTTTATCCATTACGAATCTAGTGGAAGTGAATCCTCATAAAATGAATTAGCAAATCTTGCTCGAAGGATAAACAAGATAGCTGGACAGAGGAACTTTCAATCCAAATACATGAAGAAGGAAAGGAAATACAAGAAAGATTTTGAAGTCACGTGTTAGGAATGAAAGAGAGCAGGACACATAAGACATGACTGCCCTATGCTCAAGAGAAAATAAAGAAAGGAAAGGAATTCTGATAAAAATAGAAAGAAGTATTACAAATCCAAAGCTAAGAAAGTGTTGAAAGGCAATGACACATGGAGTGCCAATGGTGGAGATTTCTCAGATGAATCTTCATATTATGAATCTTCTGGACAGAAGAATCTTAGTCTTTTAGCCAGGCTGCCTATTGATAATCATTGCTTGATGGATAAGGTACACAATGTTGAATCAATGTCCAACGTCTCTTTGAATTCTAATGATATTAAATATTATAACTCTTCAGATGAAGAATCTTCTTCTGATGAAGATAATACTTTACCTATCTATGAAGAAGTTTCTAGGTTTACCAAACTCTTTGAGAATGAGAATTCAAAACTCATGAAAAAACTTGTTAAGGAAAATTATAGGAATACTATTCTCACTATGAAAATATAAAATCTTTCTAAAGATCTTGGTAAGAAAAATGCTGATTTTGAAAGAATTTCAAAAAATCTTGAGGAAGTAAGTTCTGAGAAGAATAAACTTTCTAAAGATCAAGAAAATTTAATTTCTAAGAAAAATGTTTTTGAGCCTAGCTCTGGTTCAAATGTTTTTAAAGACAAGAACCTAGTTATAAAACTCCAATCCGTAATATTCTCCTTGAGGAAGTGTTTGTCAAACTTTACCCTAGGTAAGGAAAATTTCGATAAAATGTATTCACAAATCCGACCTCAAAGAAATACTTCTGGTTGTGGTTACAAAAGTTCTAAACCGAATTTTAGTAACAATTACATTGTTCCTCAAAGTGCCTCATTCTTAACTAAGTGTCAATATGGTGGTCACTAGGCAAAGAATTTTTCTCAAAAAAAACTCAATCTTTAGGATTTCATAAGGATTATTTTTCTAAGAAGATGTGGGTACCCAAAATTTTACTTTCTGAAATTTTAGGATCCAAACAAGTCTGGATTCTGAAAACCTAACTTTTTCTTATTTTCATGAAAATAGAGAAAGTACCGAAAACAATACATGGTACATGGATATTGGATGTTCCTGACATATGACTGGTAACAAAAACTATTTTGAAAAGATTATCAAGACGAAAGGAGGAAAAGTAAGTTTCAGAGATAATGATCAGGGAGAAATTATTGGTATATGTAACATCATTCTTCTTGAAAAAACATTGATTTCAAATGTTTTATTTGTTAAGGTTCTTAAGCACAACCTCATCAGCATAAGTCAATTATGTGATGAAGGGTACCTTGTGGATTTTAAGAATGATAAGTGCTTAGTACAAAATTCCAAGGAAGAATTTATTCTTTCTTCCCATAGACAAGAAAATGTTTACACACTAAACATAGAAAACCATAGGAGCCAAGACATGACTTGCTTTAGTGCAATGGAAGATCATTCTTGGTTGTGGCATAGAAGGCTAGGACATTGTAACCTTAGGAACTTATGCCAACATTCTATGAAGAGACTAGTTAAGGATCTACCGGATCTTAGATTTGATTATTCAAAAGTTTGTGACCCTTTTCAATATGGCAAGAAACATAAATCAAGTTTTAAATAAGTTGGTGATGTCTCAAATACTGATTCATTATAGCTAGTGCATATGGATATTTTTGGTCCAACACAAACTGGAAGCATTGGTGGCAAGTATTATGTATTTGTCTTAGTTGATGATTACACTAGATTTACGTGGGTCTATTTTCTAGCAAAGAAGTTTGAAGCTTTTTCTTATTTAAAAAGTTTTAGAGCCCAAGTTAAAAATGAGAAAAACCTTCCTTTGAAAACTATTTATCGTGATCTTGGAGTAGAATTTCAAAATTCTGATTATGAAACTTTTTGTAGTAGAAAAGGCATTACTCATAACTTTTTAGCTCCTAGAACACCTCAATAGAATGGTGTTTTTGAAATAGGAAATAGAATTATTCAAGAGATAACTAGAACCATGTTGAGTGTAACAACCCAAAATTTTTAAATAAATTTTGTTTCCTAATTTTATGTGTTATTGTTATACTCAACAAAAATGTTTTATTTGATAAACATGATTATAATTAAAATGAGATCAGTGGGTTTTGACTATTATATAACCATCGGTCAATATGACCGCTGTGAACAAAATGTTTTGATTATTGTCTCTAAATATAAGTAATGTTGGTTAATTATTATAGAAAGAAGATTCGATGGCCTCACCTAGTAGTCTTGGACCGATCGAAGCCCATCTAACAGAGCTTGGGAAGGAGGTAGCACCACTGGGCTTTGCTCTGGATCAAATCCAAGCCGAACTTCATCATGTGAAGCTGGAACAGAATCGCCTTCGTGAGAAGTTCAAACTGATAGAAATTACTACTCGGGTAATGTTGACTGAGCCGCCCCAAGCTTCTATCACCCTAGCACACCTTACTCTTAGGTCCTATGCTGGTATTATAAGGGGTTATGTAACGAGACCGTAACTACCTTGTGTAATCCTTGTTTTAAATAAAAATTGGGATTTCTTCTTATGATGAAGTTTATGAATTTTGAAATGACCGGATAAATATAGTATGCATATTTTTGATGAATTTTAGAAAAAGGATATTTTAAATATGTTTATGTAAACCCTAAACAATTAAAAATGTGTAATGATTTTCAAAAAATGGTCTTCTGTAATTATGTTCAGTACTAAATTTAGAGTCTAATAAGATCAACTTGATTTTTGATGAATAGTAAATTATGAATAGTGATTTTATGATTAGGATTAGTAATATGACCAAATGGATTAGTAATCTCACTTAAAGAAAGTTTTAAAATAATCTAGGCACCTTGATTAAGTAATGTGATTCAATAAAATAGTTAAATAATGGTTTCATTAATTATTATTCAAGTATTAGTTTTTAGGGTGAATAGTGTTTTTTAATTAAAAATTTAATTAAAAATAATTAGGAAATTATTTTTATAAAAATGACCTTATTTTTGAACTCAGTGCATCGATATTATGTTATGGTAATTTTTGGGGTTTTTTCTGAAAAAAATGAATTTTCGATGAATAGTGTTTTTATTTAAAAATTAAATTAAAAATATTTAGAAAATTATTTTTCTAAAATGGATTTCATTTTTGAAATCAGAGCATTGATATTTGGTTAATGTGAGGGATTTTTCTGAGAAAGTTGAATTTTCAGTGAATAGTAAAAATACAGTTTTAGGGTTTCGGTATGTTTAATGACATCATAACGGTGTCATGATGATGTCATGAGATCTTTTGAGGGTTGGCCGGCCAAGGGTGATGAATTATTGTTTTGGGGGCCCCATGTGGCCTAACTCCATGATAAATGACAAGGGAGAGCACATGGGTTTGAGAAAAGCACATGTGAGGTGTCCCTTGGCCATTAATGCCTTGTCCCCTCACTTTCCCTATAAATACCAAGCCCTCCTCTCATCCATTCGACTCCCCACTCATTCCCAACGAATTTCTGGTCTCATTACCTCCCAAGGAGTCCTCCCAAGGTGCCCCCAATCCCTCAAGGTCCCAACCATTGAGGTTTAAGAGTTACATTTTAAGGTAAGGGATCCGACCTCTCTCTTTCTTTTCAAGTAATCTCTTTTATGTCTTTTCTTTTATACTCCATCTTCTTATGTTGGAGGATGTTCTTTTATATTCATCCTACTGAATATTTCATGTTCATATGATGAGAGACCCCCCCCCCTTGCTCTCATCAATTCTTTTTAAGAATGTTTAAGTGGCGCCGTTAGGCTGCCGAATTTTTAAGGGATTCTTTCACCTTCCTCGTTTTCAAGTTCTATTTTCATTCAAGTCTTTCATGTTCCTTTTTATTATGTTGGGGTATGATCTCTAAATTATCATACTGATATTTTATGATCATATGATGAGAGACCCCATTTTATCACTTCAATTCAGTATTTTGAAGTTTTAAGTGGCGTCGTTAGGCTGCCGAATTTTTAAGTGGTTCTTCACCCTTCTCGTTTTGAAGTTCTACTCTCATGTCAATTATTTCAAGTTCATTTTTGTTATATTGGGGTATGATCTCTATATATATAATACTGGACTCTTATGTTCATATGATGACAGACCCCATTTGATCTCTTCAATTCAGTATTTTGATGTTTTAAGTGGCGCCGTTAGGCTGCCGAATTTTTAAGTGGTTCTTCACCCTTCTCGTTTTGAAGTTCTACTTTCATGTCAATTATTTCAAGTTTCTTTTTGTTATATTGGGGTATGATCTCTATATATATCATACTAGACTCTTATGTTCATATGATTAGAGACCCCATTTGATCTCTTCAATTCAGTATTTTGATGTTTTAAGTGGCGCCGTTAGGTTGCCGAATTTTTAAGTGGTTCTTCACCCTTCTCGTTTTGAAGTTCTACTTTCATGTCAATTCTTTCAAGTTCCTTTTTGTTATGTAGGGGAATTATCTCTATATCTATCATACTGAACTCTTATGTTCACATGATGAGAGATCCTATTTGATCTTTTCAAATCATTTTTGTTGATGTTTATGTAACGCTGTTAGGCTGCCGAACTTTCATAAAAGAAATCTAATTTTTTTTCTTCCTTCCATGTTTTTCATTTCAAATGGTATGTCCTTGAAATTTCATTACCATGATCATGTATCCTTCTTATTCTGTCCATCTATTATTTTATGGGTCATTTATGAATGTTTGACCCATTTACCTCTCTTTTAATGTCTTCTAAAACCTCGGAACATTGCCGTTATGCTGCAGAATTTCTGTCTCAAAATGTCTATCTCTTTTTCTAAAGTCCTTTTATTTTATTAAGTGAATACTCAAAGCTCTTTATTCTAAAGGGGTATTCACATATATACCAAAATGTTCTATTTTAAATTCTGGGATTTACATACATGAGACCCACCTTCCTTTTCTGTGGGTTTTAAAGTGATATAAAGATCATGTCTTTAAAGCAGTTTTTAAAAAGTTATGATTATGAAATGAAACCCATTTCCTTTATGCTATATGGGTTATTTATGAAATGTTTGATGATGATATATGTGGCTCACATGATAACAAAGGCAAATTTAAGGGTGCACCCTGATAGCGCTCCAATGCATTGGGTAATGATGTAACCACTAGAGATTACAATTTTCACGATACCTTGGTGAATAACCTTGGTAATTTTAAAATGACACCTTGGGGATGGACCTTAGTGATATGTTCATGATTTTCTATGTTAAATGATGTAGCCACATCTTCAAGTTATGAAAAAGTTTTATTTTTATTATGATATGCCTCATGATTTCATTTTCATGCATTAAAGTTCTTTTCATGACTTTATTGATGTATCTCAAGTTCATATGTAAAATGTTTCACTTGTTTCCCTTGCTGGGCCATCTGCTCACCCTTCCTTTTGATGTATATCCCCAGGTTATGAGATGCAGTAATGAGCCTAGGGTGAACATGAGGAGAAGCCTTTCAAGTGTTTAAGAAGAATGTTTTTTTTTTCATGTTTTATGTTCCTTGTTTCCAAGACACTAAACCTTAAAGATCCTCAGTTCCGTGTAGTGGAATGAAAAGTTATGTTATAAAAAGACGGGATGCTATATTGAGTGAGTATTCTATTTCCAAACATTTTTCGTCTGAAGCTTTAAGTACTTCTTGTTATACTATAAATCAAGTTTTCATTAAACCTTTTCTTAATAAAACCCCTTATGAGTTATGGAATGGTAGAAAACCTATACTTTCCTACTTTAAGGTTTTTGGTTGCAATTTATTCATTCTGAATACTAAAAATAATCTTCATAAATTTACACAAAAATCTGATGAAGGAATTTTCTTAGGATACTCCACAACTTCTAAGGCATATAGAGTTTTCAATAAAAACACATGCACTGTTGAAGAGATAGTACATGTTTAATTTGATGAAACTGATCCTTTTGTTTTAAAAAAACCCCAACATACATCCTCAGATGTGTTTTCAAAAACTGATTATCAACCTATGATAGAAGATCCTTCTAATAAGGAAAATGTTAAATAAGATACTCCTAAAACATTTAGCCCAGAAGATTTTCTACCCCATGTTAATGAACATGTTTTACAAAACCCAAATCAGTCATTTCAAAATAATCATCCCAGTTATAGCATCATTGGTGATGTGAATCAACCAGTAAGGACTAGAAGTTCCTTAATAAATGAAGTAGAACATCTCACATTTCTTTCCCAATTAGAACCAAAAAGCACTACTGAAGCTTTAAGTGATGATTATTAGATTAAATCCATGCAAGATGGACTAAATGAATTCAAAAGGAATATAGTCTGGACCATGGTTGAAAGACCTAAGGAAACTTCTGTAATTGGAGTAAAATGGGTCTTCAGAAATAAGTGTGATGAAAATGGAATCATAGTAATAAATAAAGATAGATTAGTTATTAAAGGCTATAATCAACAATAAGGAATAGACTATGAAGAAACCTATTCTCCAGTATATAGACTTGAATCTATTCGTATTTTACTTTCCTTTGCAGTATTGTTCAATTTTAAGTTTTTTAAAATAGATGTGAAATGTTATTTCCTTAATGGTTATGTTCAAGAAGAAGTTTTTGTTGAACAACCTCCTATATTTGAAGACAGAAAACATCATGATCATGTTTTTAGGCTTACTAAAGCTCTGTATGGCCTTAAACAAGCCCCTCGAGCTTGGTATGATAGACTTAAAGGATTTTTGATTCAAAATAACTATATTAAGGGAAATGAAAATCCAAACCTTTTATAAAGAAAGATAATAAAAATGTTTTGATTGTTCAAATTTATTTTGATGACATTATATTTGGTTCAACTCAGCAATCTTTAACAGATTCCTTTGTGAATCTAATGAAATCTAAGTTTGAAATGAGTATAATGGGTGAGTTAACAGTCTTCTTTGCTTTTCAAATTTCTCAAAAACTAGAAGGAATCTACATATCCCAACATAAGTATATTAAAGATCTTCTTAAAAAGTATGGATATGAAAACACCAAGAGTATAAGTACTCCCATCGGTACCTCAAACACACTCGATCTTGATGAAACTGGGAAACTAGTAGATCAAACATCTTTTAGAGGTATGATAGGAAGTCTACTTTACTTGACAGCTAGTCATCCAAACTTAATGATTTCAGTATGCTTATGTGCAAGATATCAATCCAATCTTAAGGAATCTCATTTAAAGGCAGTAAAGAGAATTTTTCAGTACTTAAAGGGAACCATGGATTTATGACTATTTTACACTTCTGGAAATGATTTAGTTTTAAAGAGTTTTTCAGATGATGACTTTGGTGGATGTAGAATGGATATAAATAGTACATTTGGAACTTGTCATTTCTTAGGAGATTCATTAGTTTCATGGTCTTGAAAGAAGAAACATTCAGTAGTACTCTCCACTGCTGAAGCTGAATATGTAGCAGCAAGAAGTTGTTGTGATCACGTGTTGTGGATGCAACACACACTCACAGACTATAGCTTAAGTTTTACTAAGACTCAAATTTTTTGTGATAACATAGGTTCCATTTCCCTTAGTAAAAACCCTACACATCACTCTCGTGCAAAACACATAGATATTAGGCAACACTTTCTTAGAGATCACACACTAAATGGAGATATCATTCTTCAATTTATCGGAACACAGGATCAACTTGCTGATATTTTCACAAAATCTTTACCTTCTAATAGATTTGAATACATCAAACAGAAGTTATGAATGATAACCATTAGGTAATCTTCCTTCATTAACTTCTTCTTGAACCATTTTCTTTACAGTAATATGCTCCTTTTCATAGGGGGTGTACATCTGTTATTAATTCTTTAAATATTTTTCGTAATGATGTTTTTATATTTTTCGTATTGATGTTTTCATATTTTTTGTAATGTTGTTTTCACATTTTTCGTAATTATGTTTTCATATTTTTCGTAATGTGCTTTTCATATTTCCCATAATAAATCTTTTAAATTTTTTTGTAATGATGTTTTCATATTTTTCGTAATTGGTTTTTGAAATTTTCGTAATGAAAATTTTTGGAACTGAAATTTACGTAATGAAAATCTTTCGTACTAAAATTTTCATAATGAACTTTTTCGTAATCAAAATTTTCATAGTGATTTTTTCATAATAAGTTTGATTTTCATAAATAAGTTTGTTTTTTCAAGAAGAATATCACCTATTACGAATAAAATTTTTAGCCAATCAAAAAAGTATGACTTTATTACTTAAGTTTTTGTAATCATTTTTACTTGCTGTATTTTCTGTTATATATTAATTTTTCAGATTTCTTTTTTCCTTAAATATGATTTTTTTTAAAAAAAACTCAAAAGATAAAATTCAATATTTCTTTACGAGCATGTTTTCAACCATCAGATCGGATCAGAAAGTTTTTCAACCATTTGATTTGTTTCGGAAGATGAAAGGTCACCACCATCGCCTATATAAAGGGGACCCCCAATGGTTTCCCACATTGGTTTCCAAGCTCTCGCATCTCAAATCGTTGCCTCAGTTCTTAAGCTCATTCCAAATTCTTCAAAAGCACTCAGTCTAAATGTCTGAAGAATCCCCTTCTCAGGATATGTCTTTAGTCAAGCCAATCTAGGAGTGGAAGATTTATAGAGAGAGGTTGGTACACTCAAATTTATTCAATAAGTATGACTCCCTTATTTCCAAGAATTTCAGGCTAAATGGTTGGGAAAGTATAGCTGTTTCTATGAAATTAGCACAAGATGTAGTCTATCTGGATCTTCTCATCGAATTCTATGAATCAGTTTGCTTCTTTGAGGAAGAGGGTAGAGAAAATTTTTCTTTTAAGAGTTATGGAAAGACTTACAAACTTCCTTACACCAAGTCTGCAAGCTTGGTGGGGCTAGCATACGAAAGAGAAGCTGAGTTTTTCTCACACAAACTTCTAGAGGTTTAGGGTAGTTTTTTTAAGGCAAAGGCTATGGAGTGCCTTGGTATTTCTGATATCAATACTACAAAGAAGATTTCCCATATTTCAACAAATAATTGGATTCTACAACTCTGGGTACAAGGATTCATTGTTCCAAGGAAGGGTGACACGGACACCCAGAAGAAGAGTGATATGTATATACTATATTTCTTGGTAAACCTATAGAAGGTGAATATAATGAGAAATATCCTCATTATGATTCAGAACATCATGAATGGAAATCTTAGAGGCCAGATCATCATATATCTGAATTTTCTTTCAAAGTTGATTGTTCGGACTCTTGAATCTTTCAAGATTCCATGTAGCTCTAAGCCAAGAAACTGTAAGGTTATGCTAATCAGTGATGAAACTCTGAAGAGAATGAATGTTGGTTTCTCAAAATAGTCAGAAGATTTATATGATCTTCCAAAAAAGGTGGTAGAAGCCAATCCAGAAAAGATTGAAAAAGATGAGCCATCAAAGAACATTGGCAAGAAAAGAAAACTGAAAAAAGTGGAAGGTAAATATAAAACCCCTAAATATAAGGAACCCTAATCCGCACCTCCCAAACCGAAGAAACAGAAATCATATCTAGATGAAGTGGTTGAAAAATGGAGGGAAGATAAGGAAAAGAGGAAAGAAGTGGAACCATAGTTCGACTTGGACCCTGCTGAGGCTAAGGCCTTAAGAGAAATAGCTGCTGAAGAGCTTGAGAAGAAAGAAAAGGAGAAGAACATGAAGAATAAAAATGTTTGAGGCTGAAGTTGTACAGTTTCTTTTGAAATACACAGAAGTAGCTTCCGAAAATATTCTAGTATCAGAAACTTTCCTTGTCAAGACATTACCTGAGACTCCGGAGAATAATTTCTTCACTCCAGAAAAATATAAAGAGAAAGAAGTTGTTGAAATATCAGAAGAATTAGAGGAAGTAGTAGAAGAAGAAGAAGTAGAAGAAGAAAGTTTTGATTTAGATGATATAATTAAACAAGTTGAATAATATCAAGATAAGGTAAATCCATCAGAAAAAGTACCACTCTGAACATCTGAGGCTTATTCTTCAATGCTTGTCACTCTAGGAAAGGAATAAGGGAAATATGGAAAGAAAGATGAATAAAAGGAAGAAGAGGAAGTAAATGAATTATATGAGGAAGAAAACTATGAAAAAAACTTAATTGAGGAAGGAGTAGAGAAGGAGAAACCTGATTAAGACAAGATTGTACAGCTATCTGAGAGTGAACAAGAATCCTCAGATGAAGAGGTCATTCCGATAATCAGCAAGGGTAATAAAGTGCTTATTGACAACCCAATGAAATAAATCATAAGGAAGAAGTAAGTTAGAGGTTCTTCTAAGAGGAAACTAGTGAAAATATAAGAATAAAAATCTCCTAGCAAAGTGTCAGATTCGGAATCATCTACATTGGGACATGATTTTGTTTTTGAGTCCCTAAAAAAGTTGGTGGATACAATTCTTATCTTTCCTACAATAGACTCTAGATGCCATATGCTTCCGCACAACATGAATTAGAAGTCAGAATCCATATCCATGGTGATGGATAAATGTGTGAAAATTGAGGCAGATCATAAAAATTTTCTTATCAACTATGAGGTCCACAGAAAATCTTGCAGCAAAATGACTCTATGGTCAAAGAAAATCGATGAAGATTTGGCAGAGCTTGATCACTTTTAGAATGATGTAAAATATGCTTTTGATACCTAGGATTCCAAGATAATGAATCTTTATAAAATGATGAGCCTTGAGAAAAATACTCGGAGTCAACAAGTGAGGATCTAAATTGGAAGCTTAACTCTGTTGATCAAAGCTAGAAAAGGGAAAGAGATCTACGAATTGAGATCAAAGAGAAGCACATAAAGCAGGATGAAGTTCTTAAGGCTCAGTCTGAGGATCTGAAGTCTCAGGATGACAGGATTAAAGCCTTAGAAAAGCAAGCTGAGGAGGACCACAAAGAGTTAAAGAAACTAAAAATCATTCTGAATAAGATAATCCCCAAGGAAAAAGAAGAAAAATAGACAAATTCGATCTTTTGTTGTAATGTCTTTCCTTATAAAAAACATTCAATATTAATGAAAACTCTGGTTTCTTGTGTGTTTTGTATGTCTTTAATAATGTTTTAGGTACTTTATCATTTTTCCATTCCTCGAAATTCTTTTTGAAAATCACAAAGGGGGAGAAGGAAAAAGAACTCAAAAGGGGGGTAAGGAAAAAATCTAAAAGGGAAAAGAAAAATTTCTAAGTAAAGAAGAACTATCCCTAAGTAAGGGGGAGTTTTCATTACGAATATTTCCTCATTCCAGAAATATAGAATATGATCCTTAGAGTTCCAAAGCCTAAGGGGGAGTTAGTCATATTCACCATTGTTCATAAACAAAGGGAGATAAGATTTAATTTTTCAAATTCTAGAAATTTATTCTAAGTCATTACATTCTTTTTCGTAAGGATGTTTTTTGCATTCCAAAAAGGGGGAGATTGTTGAGTCAATAAAGTTTTCCTTATGAATTTTTCTATTTTTTCATTCAAGGGGGATATTCTTATGTCATTAAGGCTTTCCTTATGACTTGATCATTCCTTTAGTTTTGAAAATCACAAACACCTTATCTTAAGGCAAATCTTATTTTACCCCTGTTTTACTTATATAAGGAAAATTTCCTTCCCAAAGGAAATTTACCCTTGCCTAGATTTCATTTTTTTATATCATAAATTTTCTAAGTGTAAAATTCGGATTGTATTCCAAAACCTCATAATCTTATAATACTTAGATATGAGGTATTTTGTTTTTGGATATGAATTCTTGTTACGAATTTTTATGAATTTCTACTCCGAATTCCCTGTTACAAACTTTTATAAAGTTCAACTCTGAATTATGATTACAAACTTATATAAAATTATAACTACAAATTCTAATGATGAATTCTGATTCCGAATTCTCATTACAAATTCTGATGAAGAATTTTTATTACGAATTCTCATTAAGACTTCTAATGAAGAATTCTGATTACGAATTATCATTACGAATTCTGATGAATAATTCTGATTACGAATTCCCATTATGAATTCTGATGAAGAATTCTGATTACGAATTCTCATTAGGATTTCTGATGAAGAATTTTTTTCACGAATTCTCATTACGAATTTTGATGAAGAATTATGATTACGAATTCTCATTACGAATTCTGATGAAGAATTCTGATTACAAATTCTCATTATGAATTCTGATGAGGAATTCTGATTACGAATTCTCATTACGAATTCTGATGAAGAATTTTTATCATGAATTCTCATTACTAATTCTAATGATTAATTCTAATTACGAATTCTCATTACAAATTCTGATGATTAATTCTGATTATGAATTCTCGTTACGAATTCCTTAAGAAAATAGAATCTGAATATTCTTGTATTATAGACTCTGAATTATTTTTCTGGATAGACTCTGAACATTAACTTTCATCATTCCAAACTTTCATTAAACCCCATTCCGAATATCAAATTTGGTTATAATTACACTTTCTTTATTAAAAAATGATGTTGTGCTTTCAGTTATTAACTAACTGTTGTTTGAGTGACACGTGTACATGTCCATTCGAAATTCAAGGAAAAATATGACTGTTGGAGGAGGGAGATGACCATTGGAGCTTCACCTACAAATAAGAGCTCATTTGAATGTCAACAACAACTTTTGATATCTTTTTCTACATGCTTTTGAAGTTATTTCTAGAGAGAGAGAGGCACTTATCAACTCTCAAGCTTCGTGTAGAAAGTTGGAACAGCTTATTCAAACATTGCCTTGTGCATATTTGCTTTGTGCGACTTCGATTGTTACTATGTAAAATCAAGGGCTTCCAATGATAGGAAGATAGAGGTTCCAACACCTTGAGGTTGAGGGCATCCAATCTAAGGAAGACAGAGGTGCCGACTACCTGATAGTTGAGAGCTTGCAGGGATAGCAAGACAGACTCCGATCTTTGTATCGAGGGATTACCCTGGTGTGGGTAAGACAAACTTTTATGAAAGTATACATCAAGGGACCTTTATCCAAGGTTGTTGGATAACCTTCTCTTTGGGTTAAAAGACTTATTACTTGTTACTTGTTTTTGTTACATGTTTTTCTGCTGCATTTTGTATTGTTGAGGAAAGTATACAATATGATACTTCCTCACCCTTGTACTCTAATATAGTTAGATTCTATACAGTTTAAGGTAGAATCTTAATCTTTATAACTTTAGTTAAGTTCCATTTTCGGAATCACTTTTCCGGAATCAAGCAAGCTATTAGAACTCATAGAGGTCTTGTGAATTATCCTATTTAACCGTGTTAAACATAACCATCCTAAACATTTCCTAAGGGAATTTTTAATAGGTACATTTCACCCCCCTCTTGTATCTGATAATCTTGTTCTTATTTCGATCCCACATTTGGAATTATAGAGTATATCATACTCAGACATACCTTCCTAACAAATAGACCTTATGAAAATATTATTATATATCTTTTATATGAATTTCATGGGATTTTTTAAAATAGATTAGTTCTTTCTACATAGAGGAAATATTATTTTTTAGAATAAAGAAATGACTATTCATATAAACATATGATAGTAAATCAATTCAAGTATGATTATAAACACCCTTTAGAAGAATGTTATATAATTTGTGTCTTGATAATAAATAAGATATAACCATGTATCAAGTGTTTCGGGAAAACATCTCAATATTAAGGATAATCCTACTTTGTGGAAAGAGATATATTTTTAGGTTAAAAGTTATATCTTGATTCATATCAATCTTATAAATAATTAAAGAAATTTTAAATAGTAAGATAATTGAAATTAAAAGGTTGAAATTTATTTAGTGGGGATAATGTAACTATAACACCCCTATATTTTATGATAAAAAATTAAATAAAATTAATTTATTCAATATCTTGTGTTACACGTATAACAAGTTTAAACGAAAAAAGATATAATATTAAAAAATTATTATTTCATATGATTAATAACCAACCTATTAAATTAAAGGGTAATAATATGACTAACTAAATTATAAAAATGTTATGGTTTATATAGTTATAAAATAAATTCAGGGGTAATAAATTGATTATAAATGAAAATAAAAAAAGTCATTTTCGATTAAAAGAAATGTTTTTCTGAAGAAACTGTTTTTCTACATGCAATGGGTTTTTATGTTAATAAATAATATTAAAATATTATGGTGACTTATTTTATTGAAATTTATGTATTTAATATTTATTCTAATTATTTATCAATCATCAAATATTCATTCTATGCATGGGAGAAGAATAAATGCAGTTTTATTCTTTAAAAAGTATTTTTCTAAAAAACGGTTTAATTGTGTTTTTCACAGTTATTTTAAAAATAATATTTTCCAATAATATAATTTTTTTATAAATATGAAATAAAATTTTGAAATAATCATATCAAAATTATCTTACAACAAATTTTTTATACTTTTATAAAAACATTAATTATTCAATGAATCGTAAAAAATATTTATTTTCATTAATAAAATTATGTTTCCTTAAATAATTTATAATGTTTCATTTTGTTTTATATTTCTTCAAAGTAACATTAGTTAAATTATTTTTTGATTAATATAATTTACATCATTGGAATAAATTTCATTTAGAATTTAGATAATGAATTTTTTTATGCTTAAGGAAAACAATTCTTTGGAAAGCCGCTTTTTCATCTGGATGGTGGGTTGAATTTTAAATTAATATCTATCACTTTCATGAAGTGGATTTGGTGAAATTGTTTCCATATTTCGAATCATGATAATTAATAGAAGATAATAATCCAAACATAAGTTTTTGTCATAATGAATAGTGAAAATAGTAAAAATTAATTATCAAGGATAAGGTTAAAATGAGTTTACTAGGGGTTACACTAACAAGATAACAGTTAAATTGAAATAAAAAAATATCAAATTTCTATTTTGTGGCCATATTTAAACAATATCACATATAAGGTTCAAGAATGATCCATTTTGGAGCCTTCTTTTCAAGATGGTGACATGAAAGTATTATAAATATTTAACCAATTAGATGTGTGTCGCTCACCTAAATTATAAAAGAGCACCTCATATCCTCTCCAATTCATATTTAAAATGTATCACATAGAGATTTTACAAATTATTCTAGGCTAAATAGCATACAATACACATAATAATGAGCATAAACAAACCATTAAATAATATTATTTTCAATATAATCATTATAATCATGCCATTAAATTGGATGATATGAATACTAATATTGAATCTATGAAAATAAAGGGTCTAAAATTATATAATATATTCATGTGTTATCAATTAATTTTAAATGAAAATAAAAAAACCATTTGAAAGTAAAACTTTTTTTCTAGAAAACTATTTTAATGCTCGCAAGGTGTTTTTTTATTATAAATTAAATGTATCAATTTTGGTGAATCTTTTTAGTAATATATATAATTAAAATTTTACCATAATATAATATTTTTCTAATATTGTGATAAGAATAAATCTATTTTTGGGCAAAGAAATTATGTTTTCCTAAAAATCAATTTCACTGTATTAGCCATGAATTTTTTTTAAAATTAAGTTTTCTAACCTTTACCAAAGTTATTTAAAATGTGAACTCAATTTTGAAAATAAAAAACCATATCTTTGGGTGAAATTATGTTAATTTTTAGAAAATATTGATTTTTTATTGAATGGTGAAAATAATGATTTTTTAATAAATGTCATTTATTTTCAATAAATTATATAATTTTAAATTAGAATTATATTTTGAATATGATTAAAATTATATATTATATATTTATTTATATTTAATTTACTTATTTACATTTTAATCATATTTATATTGTATTCTAGTATTAGTAAATTTTTAAAAATGGTTTTTTTTGAAAACCTGTTTTAAAGTGCTTAATATTTCTCCATTTTAATTAATTAAAATAAACACTAATGAGGAATGTTTTAAATGAATTAAATGAATTATATATATATAAATATGAATTCAAATTTATATATATATTATTATAAGTCAGAGAGTTAATATAAAATCATCTTTTTCTTGAAAAATATATCTATTCTAAAACAGTTCTTTCGTCGCGTCTATCTGTTTTATTTTTAATTAAATTCAGACACATATATGAATTAGATTTGGTTAAGTGGACTGATTTTTTTAAGGTTAATAATTTATATTATATACTAATTGAAACATTTTTTTTCTTAATGAATTTAACAAATAGAAAAAATCTTATGCATCAGTTATGGTAAAAATGAGTTTATCAGAGGGTTAAACTAAAAAGATAAGGGTTAAAATGACCTAAAAAATTATCTAAATCTCATTTTGTGGCCATATGTTGACATTATATCATCGAATTATAGATAATATCTGATTTTGTATCCTTGTGGTGTGAAAAAAATATTGGTATAACTTTTTCTTCTTAAAATTTCTAAGTCTGTCCTCTCCCCCATTATAAAAGGTAACCCCCTCTTCTCTTCTCTTCACACCTTTACACCCTTTACTGTTGGAAAAACCATCCCAATTACCTTAAATAATTCCATTACCACATCTTCAAGTAAATTCCTAATATAAAACTAATCTAGTAAATATTTTAATGTAAACCTTTTGTGGTCATTCAAAGAAGATATAGCATTCTTAACCAAGCGTTTTTATTTTATTTATTCTTCAACCTTCTTAAAATATTATTAAATTATTCTGATATAATAAAACATATATATAACATATAATTTGATTCTAATATTTTAATTTCATAACCCAAATACATCTCCCATTCTATCAAATATGAAACAAAATCATCATTCAATTGTTTGGTGGACTATCGCCTTGTGAACCGAGTTAATTTTTTTTCATCATCACCACTCAGTGATTTTTTCAGTGATGGATTTAAAATATAGATTTTAAATTATTATGATTATTATATTTCATGAATTATAATATAATATATAAATTATAACTTTTAATTTCATAGAGGATATGATAATGTGGCTCGTGTGTATGAAAGACTACTGCCTCGTTAAGTGATGTGATTAGTTTTTCACTAATGATTTAAATAGAAGGTAATAAGGATTTATTGTATGAATATATGTTATATAAATTATATTATTATCATATTAATGACATATTTATCATTATTAAAATATTACATATCATTTTTTACCCTAAAAATGATAACATTGTTCGTGTTTAATGTGGAATATCGCCCCAAAGAAGCGAGGTGATTCTTTTTTTATTAACACATCTGATAATAGATATATATATATATATTTAAATAAATAATATGTTAGTTATAATATATTGATATTTTTTAAAGATAAAATAAAACATACTTTAATTCCATAATGATCATTGAAAAATAGAAACATTTCTCATGGGTATTTACATCTTACCGTCTCTATGATTGTAACATAGTTTATTTTTCATAACTATCATTCCTGATTGGTTTTAAACGTTTAAATTATTTACCAAAATTATAATTATGTCATATTTATAATTATATAGTTGATTTGATAATTAAATTTTGATCATATTCAACTTACCCTAGTCATTTTTGACACATACCCTAAATGTTCTCAAAACTTCTGATGTGAAGTTAAATGATTTACAAATTATGTATAAAATTTTAATAGATAAAATAAAATTAATAATAAACATGAAAAATATTAATGATAAAGTAACTAATTAACTAAATTTTACTTTTTATGAATATAAAGAGCATATGTAATGAATCTAAACAATATAAGGTACGTTTTTACTTGAAACCTAATTTTAAAATGTTTTAAAGATTTAGTTTCAAAACCTTTTTCTTCTATATTATTATAAATGATTAAATAAAATTATTAATTACTTTTAATAGGATAATAATGTTCATTTTTAACCATATTTTACTATATTTATTAATTTTTTAAAAATAATGAATCCATTTAAGGTTTTATGAGTGATACAATTTACATTAAAAAATAAGTTTTTAAATTTTTTAAAAATTTATTTTCTAATTATTTTTATTACTTATACATATTCTTGAAATTATTTTTACATTTTATTTATAAGGATATAAAATAATTATAAATGTAATTTTTTGTATATTTTTAATTTCATTCAAATGTTTTCAAAATGAATCTTTTTATGTGTTTTATATGAACCATTTGATAAATAAAAAAAGAATGTTCTATTTTATGGTATACAATGGAAAATAAATTTCCTCTACCATAACTATTATTTTAATTTTGTATTTAGTTATAATATTTCATGTTTTTATTTAATTAAAATATCTCTTTCCCTTTTTCTGGGTAATTCGGTATTGAAAATGATTTTTTTAAAGAAAATTGTACTTTAATATCCTGAAGAGATTTTCATATAAGTTTTCAAGTGTACTTCAAATAATTTATAAGAAACAGTACAATTTAAAAACAAAATACCCCATGGTATGGCCAAGTACAATTTTTATGATAATGGGTGATCCCATTACAGATAGAATAGATGGGTTGAACCCGATTATATCTTAACATATGATGGAATGATATTTATTTTAGCTCTAGATATGATGGTTTGATTCCTATTATAGATCAATATATGATAAGTGAACCCCATTACATCTTTCCAATGTATTAGGTAATGATTATGTTTTTTGAAGCATTATACTGGAATTAATTCGTTTGTTTATTTCAACTGTTTGGTTTCTTGTAAGGGTTCTATAAGGTTTCTATGATAATGATATCCCAAGTAACCAACATAATTTTTTAACCTTTCTAATAAATTTTCATTGAAATATTAGGATTTTAAAAGTTAATATAATGATCTTTTTTAAATAAAAATAAATGATTCTATTTTAGGATAAAAAGGTAAGTTTTTATGAAATGGTTTTTATAGGTTTTCATGTTTTAATTGGACTAATGGATTTATTAATTTTATATCCCTTACTGAGATTTGTTTTCTCATCCCATGTTTGAAAAAAAAAATTATACGGTTTGAGGATGGGTAATGTAAATGAATAAGTCAAGTAGAAAGTAGTGATGATTTTTCATCAAAACATGCAATGTTTTATTTTAAAAGTTTTATATTGTAGAAAAAATAGAAACTGATTTTAATTGATCACTTTGTATATAGATAAGGTTTTTATATTAGAGTTATAATATAACTCAATAATACTCAAATCCTAAATAATCATTTGGAATATAAGAATGTTAAATCTACATTACAGTCACTATAATATTTTATGATTTCATTCAGGTACTTAAAGTAGGTATCAGATAAAAGGTATAGATAAATCTAGAGGTTAGGATTCTACTTGAGCTTAAGAAAAAAATACTCTATAACCATAAAAGTTAGAATTATATATAAAATTAAAGATATATTGGAAAAATATAAAGAGTTTAACAAAAGATATAATGGTTAAGTATATCATAGTATTTATCCTCTATATAAGATGATTTATCATGGTTTACTTGATATACTCAAATCAAATTTTTTGGTTTTAGTAAATGGATGGATTCAAAAAGAAACAAATTAATAATTTATTTGATGGAAAATGTGGTGGTTTTATGAACAATAAAATAAATAGAATGGGATTTGTAATTAAAATTCAGGGTGTTATTCCTTACCATCTATCACAAGATAAATTTAACAACAATAACCTGGTTGAGTTTCCCAACACACCAAATATGATAAAAATAAATCTCCATGGAAGATCAGTAGATAATAAAAAAAGTAAAAATACTCAACAACATATTTTTCACTAATGTAGGAATAATATCCAATGATATTTTCTTAAATATATGGTAAGATGTTTTTAATGTGGTAATAGAGATCATAAAGCAATAATCTTCCATATAAAAATGGAATATTTCATTTAACTATAGGAAGGTGAATACAAACATTCCCAATGTTTCAATTTAATTCTTTAAATGTGGGGATTATGGGCTTTATGAAAATTGATGTCATTTTAGGAAATCTCAATAATGGGATGAGAAAGACTATGTAGATAAATTTACATTAATTCCAAACTCTAATACATTAGAATAAGATGAAACATTAAATAAAATATGAAGGGTATCACTTTTTTCTTGGTTTTGGTATGTAATTTTTTGAATCTTAGTACATGATTCATATTTGTTTACACAAAGGAGGTATTATGGATTTAGAAGGAAAATCATGTTTAATGGATTATGAATAATGTTGAGAAATGATGGTTTCTAAATTTAGGGATTCAATAGTTATGATGTAATAGTATAATTAAGGGAATAAGTTTAAATGAATTAATTATTTCTTGATGTTTTAGGTGATGGGGGTACTTTTGGAGACATTTATTGATTTTTGATAGATGTTTAAGGTATATGAAACCCTATTTTTACCATGTGAAAATTTTATTTGAGGTAGAATTCTATTTTTGTGGACATACATTTAAATTAATTTAAAAAATTTGGGTTTATATGATCTTTGATGATTTTTATTATATTTTATTGTGTTTACCATGTTTATTTGAATGTTATAAATATTATATTAATACTTTTTTTGTAATGGAAAATATTTCACATTCGGAAAGGTTGCAGGCATTAAACCCACAACCAAAGGGCGAAAAGGGTGAAACACCAACCACAAGCCTATGTCATATCCTGGTTAGTATGACATCATTTTTTCACTCAAATGGTTTGAAAGATAATGATTATGTTATTTTAGGGGAATATGTTTTATCATATAGATAACCATAGAATTGAAAAGCGACTTGGTGATTAGTTCATTAGTTATTTTTCAGAAGTTCTTTTTTTTTTGAAATCTTATATGAATAAATGAAATAGGGAATTATGTGATATTAATTTAATAATAATGGTTAAATCATATTTTTAATTTTTATTTTTAGTAATTACAGTTATTTATGGAACTTATTCATATATATTGGAGATTAAATGATTAAGGCATATACATATTTAGTATGAAACTTTAAATGTAATTAGTGTTATTTGATGATAAATATTTATTCAATCTTAGAATAATATGCGATAAAACACTTCTTATTTTTAGGTTCCAATCATTGTTTGGAATATTTTGTAGAATTTTAATGATAGTTCTTTATTGAATGATCTAAGATAAGCTTTGGGTGTTAATTTTTAGGCCTTGGAGATTAATTTTGCATTTCATTAAATGATTGTTTATTCATTTTTTGGAATTATCTTACAATGTTCTAACCATTTTGGTTTGTGTTACTATCTAAGTATAGGAGGAATATCTTATTATCCTTTTCTGATAATGTGATCCTTTAAAATTTTATTTTAGTGCATTATGCATGAATGATTCAACATGAATACTCATAATTTTGGGAAAAATATTAGATTGTGGTGAAAATTGATTAAAGTATGAAATTAAATTTACCATGTTAATATATTTCCTTATGTTATTAGTCTAGATGGTAAAAAAATTCCTCAATAATAAGAAAAGGATCATAAAAATGAAAATATTTTCTTATTATGTTCATTTCTGATGAAATCATTGACTTCTTCAAACCACTTTTGTATATGGTTTTTTGGATGTTGAATTTCTCAAGATAATTCACTTTCATGGGACCACTTATCTATTTCACTCTCCATAATTATTTGTGCGTTACTCATTTCTTCTATGTCTAAATCATCACATTTCACCAATTTTATCATATCTAGAAACCTAGTATATGTTATTCTAAATGAGATGTGTACTTCCCTTCCTCTATTATCAAGATGATGTTTTATTAACCATTATTTTGATGTGTAACTTCAAGAAAGTTATTCTAAAAAGTAAAACCTTTGATTAATGAGAGAGAATTAAAATTATAGATATGTAATTTATTAAATGAGGTGTAATTTAATACCCAAAAATTTTAAAAACGATGTTATACTAGATAATATACATCAATTTTAAGATTATAATAGATGGGAAGTTGATTGAACCATGGTAGAGCACATCATTTGGTGAACAATAAATAACCCATAACATTGATCATAGATCTTGTGCAGACATCATTGTTGGGTGTGAACAACAATGGAATGATAAAGTTGGAGTAAATAATTTTATGCACATAGAACCAAAGAATGTTTTACCCAAGTGCCTTAATACTACTTCATATTCAAAGTAAGAGGTAAGGTTACTTTCTTCTAATCAACACATTGTTATTTTTGGAATGTTTATCAAGAATAGACCTTTATTATTAATTATAATAAAAACTATGGATAACCTTGGTTATGTGTCTATTCATGTTTGTATCTTGAATTCATCACATATATTATTTTGATTCATGTGTGAAAATGATTATTATCAGCTTTGGATGATGGGATCAAGGTCCTTTAGAGGATATTCCATTAAGGTTTGGAAATGGTCCCCTGATTTCCACACTAATCTAGAGCCTCCCATTTCCCCTATTTGGTTACAATTTATTATTCATCCACTACATCTATTTAAAGAAGAAGAGCTTTTTTGTTTGATAACCTTATTAGGAAACCACTAAAATTAGATACTACTGCTAAAAACCATTTTCGACCCTCTATTTGTAGAATCTATTTTTAAATAGATAATTCAAACCCCTACCACATAAAATTTGGATAAAAATTTGAAAAACCAGTTTTATCCAAGTGGTTTTCTTTGAAAATATTATATTTTATTTCTCCAATTTTATTAAAATTGGACATACTATAAAGGTATATAAGAGAATCACTTTTAACCCACATCCCCTCACATGAATCAGTTCAATTTGGGTTGCAAATGGATAGAACAATGGGATGGGTACTTCTCCCTTAATACATTCAGCGGATTTTTTCAGTAAGTAAGTTAATCAAAACTAATTGAACCCTCTAATGCTCAGCCCCTACTAAAGATCTCTATAAGGTAGTGTATCCTTGTTTTAATTTTCAAATATTTAATGAGGATAATGAAAATATCAATAAAATAGAGAAAATTGTTGCAATCACACATTTTTCCCAATCCTTACAAGAGGAGAATAATAATTTACACTCTGATTTTTGTTAATCATTGTTGTATGACCATGATACAGAATGATATATTTATGATTCCTTCTTAAATTTGAGTTCTATGAAGGTTTAAAACCCAATAAATTATTCAAAATGATTCATTACTAAAAATCCTATAAATACTCATATAATATTATAATCATGAGTGAAAATAGTTACAAGATCCTTATAGGCCTCTAGGAATGAATAATATGTTATTCATCCACAATATGTTATCCTTATTTTGGAACACCCTAATAAATATAATTTGAATGAATTTAAAAATGATGAAGTGGATGAACCTACTATGATGGATTCTTATCAGTATCATTTTGACATATGTAATGAGTTGGAATCTTGTATAGAAGAGAAAGATGAAATAATATTTAAAATAAACAAGAGTTGTGAGATTTCTGTGGATACTTACCATCATGTAATAAAGTGAATATTTAGTAAGATGGAGGAATAATTTAAGCAAAATCCAGTTTTTGACTTCAATCCCACTCCATGGTAATGATTCCATTTTTTTCCTCTACTTAATTTTTTACCTTCTTTATGACCCTTTGGATTTTGGTTTTTACCTTTATAGTCTTATTCTTTCCTAGAGGCTCGTGTATTTCCAAATTCAAAGAACCAATGACATTTTAGTGATGATTTGAAATTTAACATGATTATAGTGGTGTTATCATGTATGATATTCTTCATTTAATGGGACTTCTCTTTTCTAGCTCTTCATTGGGTTCTTAGATTTTTTTTCTTTCTCTTTCTACTTGTTTCTCTTTCTGCACATTTCAATTCTACTTTTCATACCTTTTTTTAATGTTTAATGGGTCTTACAGGGATAGTTGGTGGTGATCATTATGTTGGGATAATTTTAGAGGGGTATTTTTCATAATAAAAAGTAATAATTTCAATTAAAATTTGATTTTATTGGAACATAACTGGATTTATTTGGTATTGAAGACCAAAAAATTTTCATTATTAGTCCATTGCTAACATTTTTGCCTATGGTTCTCTAAGTACAATATGTATTTATATTTTTGGGTTATTTTGATGATTTTTTATTTGGTGTGTTCACTATTACTAGCATGTAAATTGGATTTTATATTTAATTTTCTTTGGATTTCACAATGAATACATGTCTACAAGTTTAGGTGCCTTTCTCAAGGCATGTCTCCTCGATATTATCATCTCAGATAGTTCATGCTCTGATGATTTTTATCATATTCATCTTCATGTATTCTATTGGTTCTTTGAAAAGATATTGTTTTTTCTAGTGGACATGTGATTCCTCAAACTTGATGTGGCTAACCCCTAAATGATCTCATTTTTTAGTATTCTTTTCATGAATTTCATCGATCAATTTTTTGGAATATATGGTCTAGTTTATCAGTTTTTTTATTCTACTAAATCATTTTGTAATGTGTTGTCTTCAAGGTTTTGATAGCATGAATGTTGAGAGATAATATTTATTTTTATTTAGATAGGACTTGAGGTGTTGGTTGATCTGGATCAAAGGCATTTCATTTTAGGGAAATTGGTTTCATTTTTCAGTGTTTCTTACACTTGATCCTGTGATGTAGTCATGGTAGTGCTACTTTGATCTCATTTCAAGTTATTTGGATACTCTTTATATGTTACGAATTGGTGGATGCTTCAGAATTATAGTGCATATAAATCATATTGTAAATTACATATTCAATGAGGTGATGATGAACCCATCCAAACTTCTAGTGTTGATACATGTTTTCATTCTTCTGGTTGTAATGCTCTCTCCTTTTGGTTATGTTATCATTAATTTTCATTCATTTTCAATAAATATTTTTATAATGAAAAATAATTTAACCTATTGTAATTTCCATAATCTGTTTTGTTTTAACAAATTCTTGATATGTGTAACTTAGTATTCCAATTCATAGTTCAATCTTTAAAAAAAATATAGTGTATTTACCATGCAACACTATGCTTAAACAAAGCATAAAAAAATATTATTTTAAATATGACTGTTATAACCTATCCATTAAATTTGAAGATATGAATAAGAATATATAATTAATTATAAAAATATGGTTAAAACATTTATAATTTTTTAATTGGTTATCAATTAATAGTAAATGAAAATAAAAAATATTTTTAAGTAAAATAAATATTTTTATGAAAAAAAATATCTTTATATGTGCATGGTTTTTTATTAATGAAGTATATAAATTTATTTTTGTGAATGATTTTAATTAAATATATATATATATTATATATTTAACAAAAAAAATTAATCCTTTAACTAATATTTTTATAATCATGGTATTATAATAAATCTAGTTTTGTCCTTAGAATATTTATTTTCCTAAAAAGTGATTTCATAGTGTTTTTCATGTTTATTTAAAAATATTATTTTTTTTCAATTGTTGAAAATTTATTTTAAAAAATTAAATTAATTTTTTAAATCATCATATAAAAAATATAGGGTTATATTTATTTATTTTTCAGAATATATTTATTTTTTTATAAAATAGGGAAAATACTGATTTTTGTAAAAATGTGACTTTTTAAAATAAATTTAGTAAAATAAAAGTCCCAATATGATTTTTATATTATTAAATGTAACATAAGAATTATTTATTTATTTTTAATCTCATAATATGCATTTTAAAAAATTATATTTATTTTAGTATAAGTTTATTTATGGGTCTAAAAACAGATTTTTTTTAAAACCATTTTAAAGTGCATAATATTTATCTATTTTAATTAATTTAAATAATAATTAATGTGGAATTATTTAATTGAAATTTATATATTATAGATCCTAAATTATTAATTTAAATTTATAAAATTATTATTCCTAGTCATATAGTTAATAAAAAATCATTTTTATATTCTATAATAAGGTCAAATTAACTCATGTTCTTAATGAATAGTTAAAAGAAAATTAAAAAACCTTTAACACGGTTGAAGTAAAAATGGGTTATCTGGGGGTTAAACAAAAATGATATGGTTTAAAATGACCTAATAAGTGGTATACATTCTATATTATAGAAATATTGTTATAATATATCATATTATTTTTTATAATGGTTCATTTTTAGCCTTTTGGAATGGGTAAAATGTGGGTAAAACATTTTCTTTTAAAACTTTTTATGTTTGTCCTCTCCCCCACTTATTGAAAGCCACCACATATTCTCTCCTCCTAAAACATTAAAAATCTTTTGAATCATTAAATACTAGCCAAAATAACTTTCTTTATTCTCTATTGACAAATTATATTCCTTTTTTCATGATAAAATCAAATTGGAAAACATTTTGGTGTAAACTTTCTCAGGTTGTCTGAAGAAGAGGTATCTTTCTTAACCTGCCTTTTTTAATTTATTTCTTCTTATACATCCATAAAATATTATTAAATTGTGATTATATAATAAAAATAGTACATATTATATACTAATATGTTCTTTTGTTAATTTAGTAACTTTATTCCATCACTTATTCTCTCATATGTAAAATTAAACCATCATTCATGTGCGTGAAGGACGTCCGCCTCCCGAACCAATATAATTTATTTTTCATCATAAAATATGAAGGCTTGTTATAATGATTTATCTAAATTATAGATATGAAATTTGTAACAAAATTATACATCTGTATTTATTTTATCACATATACCTTCTTAGATTCAATTCATTGGAGATATGATAATGTCGCTTGTGTTTACGACGGACGACTGCCTCACAAATCGATGTGATTTGTTATTCACTAATGAATTTAATAAAAGCTAATAAGGATAAATTTAATTCATATATTTGATATAAATGAAAAAAATATGATATTAATGACATTTTATCATTATTAAATTTTAATGCATAACTTTTTTTCTTACACCGAAAAATGATAATATCCTTTGTGTGTGTGTGTGGACTACAACCTTCACAAAGTGATGTGATTATTTCTTCATCACCACCTTTATTGGATTAAATATGGAGATATATTTAAACATATAATATGTTATTTATGATATTATTAACATTATATAAATATAAAAAATTAGTTACCTTCTTTCTATAATGATCATTGGAAAATTCAAATGTTACTCATGCGTACTTACGACCAACCGTCTTTATGATTATAACATAGTTGATTTTTAATAAACATATTTCATGATTGGATTTAAAATTATAAATAATTTATAAACATTATATATATATATAATTATTAATATTTTTGATATGATTTTATAATGAACTATTTGACCATTATCATCCTACCCAAGTCATTTTTAACACAAATGTTGAATACTGTTAAAATTTCCTAAGTGAACTTAAATTATTCCTTAATTATGTATAGAATATTATGATATAAAATAAAATGAATTATAAATATAGAATAAATTACTTATTAAAGTAAATAATTATCATAATATTAATTTTTATGTAGAGAAATAACATATATGATGAGCCGGAATCAATGTAACGGACCCTTTTACATAAAACCTCATTTTAAAAAAAATTTAAGGATATAAATTTTAAATATTTTTATTCTATATTTTTATAAATTTTTCAAAAATATATTATTTATGTTTCAATGTATGATTATTGTCATTTTATATCATATTTTACTATCTTTAAAAAATTTATAAAAAATAAGGAATCTTTTTATGGTTTTACGAAAGGAACACTTTAATGTTTTAAATAATTTTTTATGTATTTTTCTTCTATATCCATATTCCTGAAAATAATATATTGTTCCACTTATAAAGATAAAAAATAATAATAAAGGACATTTTATATTTCACTAGTAGTTATTTTTAAAATTTTCAAAAGGAATTTTTTATTGTGTTTTATATGAAACATTTGAAAACATGATAAATGGAATGTCATGTTTTATGTTATATGATAGCAACAAATTTTTCTACAGAAATAACTATTATTTTATGTTTGTATTATTTTACAATATACAATTTTTTTTCAAATAAATTACCTTTTCCCCATTTTCTAGGAATTTTTGAATCGAAATTGTAGTTTTAAAATAAAGGTGTATTTTAATATCCTAAAGGTTATTTCATATGAGTTTCCTAGAGATTTTCAAAGGTATTATAATTAAAAGGTAAATGTTTAAAGAAAATATTTATGTTATTTTCCTTGGACATTGTTTATAATAACAGATGTGCCCAATGTAGTTAATATGATGGGTTAAGACCACTTATACCTCAAGATATGATGGGTTGAGCCCTATTACAACTAATGTTATGATTGGTAAGCCACATTATAGTTCTCTAATACATTGGGTATTGATTATATTCTTCATAAAATCATATTGGAATTCAACTATATACTTATTCCAATTAAAATGGTTCTTGTAAAGTCTCTATAATAGATTTATGGTGATGATGTCCTAATTGTAACACCCCGAGATTTTATGAAAAATATTCTTTTTAATTTCATTAATGTCTTGTGTTGTACGCTACACCAAAAGGAGCTTGCACAACACGCATCCTTGACTTGCCTTTCATTACACGCGATCACGACCTTCCTTGATAGCGTGTGTAGTACACAATACCGAGTTTCACTAAACAATGATATGCTATTAAAATATTATTAAAACTAGTCGTTATGAATAGTAATAACCACTTTTTTAAATTTTGTAAATTTTATTTTTCAAAATGGACTTCATTTTTGGATTCGGAATATCGAAATTAGCTTAGGGTGAAATTTTGGTAATTTTCGGATAACTTTCATATTTTGATGAATAGTGGAAATTACTAAATTTTAATTAAAAACAACTTTTTCAATCAAAATAATTAATAGTGATAAATTAATAATTTCAGTGGTTTTAAAGTATATTTAGAATATATTTTTACAATTTAATACAATGTTGGTCATTTGATGTAATTTCACATTTAAACCAGTTATAAACAAGTGTCAATCTTTTGATAGTTATTATCTCTTAAAAACATGCCTTTTATTTTGACGATGGGAATTAATTTTTAAATTAATTAATGCAACTTATATGTTTTGAATTTGGTAAAATAGAAATCATTTTTGAGTTCATAATATAAAATATATCTTAGGCCTAATTTTTGGTATTTTTCTGAAAATTTTCAATTTTTGATGAATAGTGAAACCACTAAGTGGTAGTTAAAAAAAACTAAATTTTTCTTAAAACTTAATTTTACCACTTCTGTGAGTGAAATTTCAAAAATCCGAGAGACACGGTTGATGTCAGTAAGTAAAATGTGGTTCAATGAGATGAAAATAATTTTTTGGTGAATAGTAACTTTTTACTTTTTTTTACCACGGTTAAAAGTAAATAGGGTAATTAAGGGTAAAAATGATATTATTATTACCCTAACACAAGTCCAAATTCTATTGTATAAGTGTAATTCGACCAAAAAAAATCTTAGAAATAAAATATGACCATTTAGGCCCACTTGGATTAGATTAGGACATTTATTATTAATTTATTTAAAGAAGGGTTAAAAGAGTTAAAATCAAAGTTTATTTACTAACACATTTTTAATATGGGGTTATACATAAGATAAATTAGACTATAAATATTAATTAGAAAGATAAAAATATTTCCTACATAATTGTATTTTATTTGTAATTTTTAGACATTAAATAATTTAATTTATTTATGACACAACGATGATGCAGTAATTATCTTATTAATGAAATATTGACATAATTAATGTTATAAATACCCAAATAAATATAATTTGAGACTTTTTATGAATTACACTAATTTTATAGGTTAATATGACATGTTAGTATTGATTTAATTAACTTTTTTCGAACTTATCATTCTGTTATGATTTTCACAAAAATCAATTACTAAATAGTGTCAAAATTGACATAAAATAGTTTTTAAAACAAATATTATATTATTAATTGTTATTTTATTCCTAAAAATCTAAGGTTCTACAAAATGACTTATATAAGGTTATATATATTAATAATAAACAATTTGGGGTTCGTTTGTCTTCTTATAGTAAGTTTATTAACCTTATAGTGTAAGAACACAAGAAGACATGGTAAAAGTAAAATTATTTAACTTAATGTTAAATCTAAATGGTAAGGTTAAAATAGGAACCTAAACTTGTCTAAATTCTATTGGATGAGAGGATTTCGACCCATCCCCACCTTAGCCTTGAAATAAATCAATTTGGATCTATTTAAAACTGAACTTGACCTTATAATAAAATAATATTTTTTGTTATTCCAAAGGTACCCCTCTCCTCCCTTATAAAAGGGCACCTCATCCCTCTCTTCCTCACACAACTTTGAGCCTTCAAGCTCGGCCAACCCCTTCCAAATTCTCTTCTCCACTTCCCTAGAAACATCCTAGAGGTTCTGGTCTTCCTCAAAGACCAATTTTAGTTCCCTAAGAGGAGGTCTCAAAGAGGCGCTTCAAAGAAGAGGTAATTTCCGTTACCGATTCTTTCACCTTTATTTCTTCTTCCACTTCTTCTTCTTAGGTTGTTTCATTATGAAGTAATAAAATCAGTATCACTCATATACTGATATATTATTATAAGTATGAAACAATCCTATTTCACCATCTATCCATCCTACGGAAAACGAAATCACCGCGCGTGCGTACGTACGGAATACCGTCTCCACGCCGTGGTGAAATCTATTTTCAACCACCACCGTACTTGGATGCGTATAATGGTGTAAATAATAACTATATATGATTATTATAAAGTGATATTGATACTGAAATAGTATACATACACTTCAACACAAGTTCACGAACATGAGAACGATATCATCGCTCGTGCGTACGTACGGACTACCGTCTCCACGACGCGATGAGATTCATTCTCCATGTTAACCATTTAAGAATGATTATAAAGTATATATAAGAAATAATAATGAAATATATGACATTATAAAGCTACTGTATTTATGTATATATGTATGTCATCTAATTACTTCCATTCAAGACAATAAGGAATGGAAAACAGCGTTCATGCGTACGTACGGACTACCGTCTCCATGAACGGTGTGTTTCATTTCATTTATCTATATTATATATATATATATATATACTGTATATATATGATATATAAATCATGTTTTATATTACGGAAGTAAGTAAATCATGATATAAGTAATAATAATGTCAATAACAACAAGTCCAAACACCTACGATAAATGAAACGATTTTACCCAAAACGCTTCTTTAACATGGAATTTACAAAAGAACGGGTAATATAAAGTCATAACTGAACCATATATGATATCATAAAAATGAATATGATTCTGTAATAAGTTAATGACATTATTTAAATCATTATACAGGAGGTTTGGATACGTACAAAGCATATCGGACATAAGGTAAGGGAAATATCACAATCTCATTTTTATCCGAGATTGTTTATACTTTTGTATTTATTGGGGTGTATTTTATCATCCACATCCATGTTTCCTCAATATGTAATATTATTTCCATCCACCTACAATTTTTTAAATCCTATTTTAACCTTCGGTGAGTTTTTAGTAAAAGATATGAAAGGAATCTTTTATCGTTTTTCGTACGAGGTACTTTTTGACTTTTCCGACAAAAGTACGAGAAGAATGTTTTTTTAACTTATACGGCACGAATGGATTTTTACGGTTTTATAAAGCCTTATTTTCATGAAGCTTCCTCCAAAATATTTCATGACTATTTTCAATAAAATCTATTTCTTTTAAAATTTCATGACGTTTTGTGAAAAGAAATTGATTTTGAAGAAGAAAGGATATTTTCCTCAAGAATTAATTTCAAGTGTTTTATCAAAATTCTTTTCCATCTAAGATAACATAGGGTTCTGTTTCTATCCCTATTATTACATTGATTTGGTTATGTTGGGATGAAATTATTTTTATGAATTCTTTTATCTTATATGAATTGTTTTATGATGTCACGATGTTTACGAATCCCATTTTTATTACATGGGTTATGCTTTGATGTATGATTTGTGATTTTGTGGCACACATAAGAATGGTATCATTATGAGATAGGTGGGACCTATATCTCCCTCCAATGCATTGGGTAATGATTTTATATCTCATGAGATAGACATGGATGGAACGGTAGGTTATACCGGTTCAGTGAAACAGGACTGAAACGAGGGTGACTCGGTTCAGAAAGGGACTTTGTCCACTAAGATAGTATTGGAAATGAGTCTTGACTAACAAGAAATGATTCTCTATGATTATGTGTGTATGACAAAAAGTTTAATGTTTTAAGTTATGATTATTGTGATTTCATTTCACTACTATGATTTATCCCATGTTATGAAATTATGCTCTCTTTTGCAGGTTAAGTTTTCCAAAATGTTATGTTCTTATGAAAATGATGTGATTGATATTTCTTTTGTTTACCCTTACTGAGCATTTGAGCTCACCCTTTTATGTTTTCTTTTCCCCAGGATATAAAGAAAGGATTTAGGTAAAAAAAGAAGATCTTTATGGGAGATGTTGAAGATCTTTCACCACGATTAGAAGATTATATTCCGAGTTTCCGAAGACACTAAACCTATATGATCCGTGTGTGTGTGTTTTTGTTATGTACTAAGTATTCCACAAAAGTAATGTAATGTCCTTGTACGTCAGGCTTAGTGTCTCTTCACTAATGAACTCTACATTAATTTTATATGAAATCTAAAGATATTTCATGGAAATATTTTGATATCAAAAGGTGATATAATAATCCATTTTACAAAAACAAAATAATTATTCTTTCAGAAAAAGTTGTATGTTTTTAAAATTAGGTTTTTCTTTGGTTTTTATGTTTCCACTATTCAAATAGATTTATTATTTTTTTATGTCCCTAACAGATATTTTTTTGTTTATCTAGTGTTTTAAGAAAATTCATAGTGTTTAATGATGGGTAAGGCAAAGGATGAATCCAATTTCAAATTCATGAAGATTTATCATGAAAAGAAATCATTTTTTATTTTAAAAGTTTTATATTACGGAAAAAGTGGATACTAATTAAAGGTTTCCATTTTTATATATATGGCTTTTTTATGTAAGGATTGTGACCTGGATCTCAAAAACTCTAAACCTAAAAGGTCTTTCAGAATATAATAAAGTGAATTTTAGTTAAAAATCACTAGAATGTATAATGTGTATGGTAGGGTACCTATATAAAAATCCTTTTGTTTTGGCTAATAACTTACTAAATCTTTTCTATACATCTATTCCCATGACATAGATTCATTATTATTGTAGCACCGAAAGGCTTTTAAAAAAAATTATAAATTCATGAAACTTTGTTTTAATTATAAATTTATAACTATCCTTTAAACATATTTTTTATCACTTATATGTTTTAAATTTCAATAAACGGTCATCTACAGTTGTCATCAGTAAGTTATTTTGAGTCAGGTAGAACCAACTTGATTATTCGTGAATAGTATCCTACCCTTATGAATAGTAATATGAATAGTAATATGAACCTAATGAAAATTAAATTGTATTATTATTATTTTTATTGAGGTTATAAGATAATTAGATGTTGAATAATTTTTCAAGGTATTAAAAAATTAGTTATAGAATTAAAATTCATATTTTTATATAAATTATGATTTTATTTAAAATTAAATTAATAATATTTGGAAAATTACATTCAAAAAACGGATCACATTTTTTAATTCTACATGTTAAAAAAATGATAGGGTGAATTTTTGGGATTTCTCTAAAATTCTTGAATTTTTGATGAATAGTAAATTATGATAAATTATGATAAATGCTAAAAACTTGGTTTACTGCATCATAAGTGATGCAAAGATGATGTATGCCCACTTGTTTTGAACACACATAAATTTTTTACTATTTTGAGTCGCATTAATCAAGACTATTCATAGTCTTAGGAAAAATTTTAAAATAAATATTAAAATATTGTAAAAACTCTCCTCTCCTCCACTATAAATGCCACCCCCATTTCCCTCTTCCTCTCACACCTCTCAAGCCTGAAGAAATTTATATGTTCTACCAAATCCCTTCCCCAGGGATCTTCCCTACTTCCTAGAGCTTTTTTTCTCACCAAAAGTCTACAACCAAAGGCCTTAAGGAGGATCTCAAGGAGAAGGGATCAAGAGATAAGAATCCTCTTCCTTTTTCATGTGTTTTCTTTCCAATTCCTTTCTTTTCATATACTCAATTTCCCTAAAATTTCCCCAGAGGTATGAAATATTTAAAATCTTATATATTATATATGTTACCATCTTCATGTAAAATATTGATCATCTTCTTTTCCTCTCCTCTCCCTCTAAAAAATAAAAACACCTTTAACGATGTGTCGATTTACCGAAATTATGGACGATGTGTTTCCAATTTCCATTATGTGTATAAAATCTGACCATAAAACCCTTTAAATGAATTAAATATAATTTAATGTGTATTTTTTAACTTATTTTATGTTTTTTAATGAACTTTTTTGCATGAAATTAAATTATATAGTGAAATGAGTGCATGATTATCAAGGAACCGCAAAAAATGATCTAAACAATCATCATAAATGTTTTATCTAGTGATCTATAATCATATATGATAACAAAACGATTTACAGTATTATTATATATTATAGAATCATATTAATACCATTTCATTCCAATTCTATAATTTCATTTCCATATGATAATAAAATCCAATACAAACTGGCCATGGAAATCATGTAAAGAACACACCCAAAACAATAGAAGGAACAAAATACTAATAAATAATGGGTAAAATGATGTTATAAAATGACCATAAAAGGTTTTCTAAACATGAATATTTTTCTTTAAGATATTAATTACACTATTTTAATCATTATATAGGAGTTTTAAACACATTTTATCTAAGTAGAACCCAAGGTAAATGAATTCTTAACACAATTTCCATTCTTTGGGTTAACATTCTACTTCATTAATTATGTGGATTTAAGATAACCTGTGTGAATATTTGTTTCCATATTATGTTTTATTATGTGATTTTATAGTGTATACACATATTCCTTTCATTATATTTTTTTCATATCAATTTTATGTTAATTGTTAGTGAAATTTTTTATAAAATCCCTTTTTAAACTTCTAATTTTTCAAAATTAAAAGTGAATGTTTTTATGAAATTATTCAAGTTTTATGATTTTGTTCTAGTATATGGGAATTTTTTATGATGAAAGTTGGGACCTGTATATCCCTCCAATTCATTGGGTATGTTTCAATTATAGGTCAGTCGTATGGGTTCTCCAAGTTTAACTGCGATGGTTACACAAATTGTAAGGTAGTTGTGAGGGTTACAAATTATAAGGTAGTTGAGAGGGTTACAAGATTATAAAAGTAATGACCCAAAATATCATTATAGTTTTATTTTTCTTCTATATGTGTTTTATATCATAGTAAAATATCATGTTTCACAAAGTAATTGTATATGGGTGACAATTATTTTTTTTAAAGGATTTCAAATGTTACAAGTATTCTTGGACTAATGTGTTCTTTCCTTATTTTTATATCACTTACTAATATTTTGATGATCTTCACATGTTTTTAAATGATTTTCATAGGTTATAAAAAATTTTATGACAAATAAGGAATCAAAGTTAAATGTTATAATGATTTTTCAAAGAAATTCTGTTTTATTTGAAAAGTTTTATGTTTTGGAAGAAAGGGATATTGTTTTATGGTATCTACTATATATAAATGTGGAATGTTATGAATAAATTATGTACCAATTATATAAATATTTAAACTTGAAATGTTCCTCAAAGTGAAAGGAAGTGTGTTCTTGACTAAATTAAAGATTTTGTAATGTAATAAGGTTGGGTCGTTATAGTTGATATCAGAGGATGGTTTAGATAAATTTATGGGTTAGGGTGATGTTAATAGAATACCATAAATGATTTTTTTACTTTAAGTTTAATTTGAAATTATATATCATTTAAATATTTCCATGTTTATTCGACTAAGATATGTTTGTTCAGAATGGTTTTCTAAAGAAGAAATAGGGAAGCTGAAAGAGGGGAGGCACCGACAGAATGATATCCTTTTGAAACTGCAGCCTAGAATGGTAGGGATTGGAACCGAGCAGTTTGTGAAAGTAATGGCTCAATTGATGCATGAAATAAATGGTAGTGGAATCCAGGAAAGATAATAACCATAGTTACCACAACGAAACATGATGATAGTGGAATAATTTACAAGACAACACACTCCTGCATTGAGTAGATCTTCAGACTCGGTAGCAGCTGAATGGTGGATTAAAACCATTGAAAAGTTATTCGATGTTATGGGATGTTCAGATAATCAAAAGGTGAGTATTTCCATTCATCATTTTGATGGTGAATGTGACTAGTAGCAGTCAATGGTCAAAAATATCTTGGATAGAGAGTATATTGATTCCTTAGAGTGAGATGAATTTAAAAGTTTTTTCCTTGAAAAATATTTTCCTAAGGTGGTGTGACTTAGGATGGAGAATAAATTACACGAATTTAAAAATTAGGAATAAGATTCAGTGGTTATTTATAAAGAAAACTTCACTCGACAAGTGAGGTATTCTCTAAATCTTACTTTATTCTTGATTTCATAATCAACCGCTTTTACTCGGGATTAATGATAAGGTATCGATGGAAATTTGCCTCCTGTTAATTCAAAAGTTATGAGAAACGTTTCCTACGAGATGAGAGGGTAGATATGGAGTTTTTTTGTTATCACATGCACTTTGACAACAAGGAGAAAAATAGGCCTATAAGGAATGCGAAGGGTAAGAATCAACCAATGAAATCCGATGGTATGAAATTCTAGTTTCTATCTTATAAATAGTGTGGAAAAAAGAACCCTGGGGAATTCCATACCAAAATATGGAAGTGTTTTTGATGTGGTAAGTTTAGACATATTTCCTGACATTGTAATGAAAATTATCCTAAGAATAATCCTAATAAAAAACTGTAAAGTGTTTTACATGTTGTAAGATGGGTCAAAAATGAAAATGACTACCCAAAGAAAGATCCGAATGATGTAAAGAATCCAGAATATAAGCAGAAAGGTGTAGTGAGATCCTTTTCAAAAACGTCTGTAGATTCTGTTCCATCCAATGAAGTTATATCAGGTTCCTTGTTTTTTTACTCAGATTTTTCTAAAATTTAGTTCGATACGGGGTCTACACATTCCTTTATTTCCTATGAATTTTCTGCAAAATTGAAAATACCACCTAAAAAAATGAGACCAGAACCTATTGTTAAAGCACCATGGGGAAATATATTATCAAAAAAAATTATAAGTATCATTCTATTTTGTTCTATGGAAATACTTTACCTACAAACCTTATTGTTTTTTCCTTAGTATAGTTTGATGTCATTTTGGGAATGGATTGGATTTTTTTCTATCATGTTTAGATTGACTGTAGAGATAAAGAAGTTGTTTGTTAAAAAGTGTTTCAATTTGTATACGAGAACAAACCCATACAATTGATAGCATTACAGAAATCTGAGAAACTGTTAAAAGATGGAAATGAATGTTGTATTTATTATATTGTTATAATCAAGGGAAATTTTATGATTAATGATATGCTAGTGGTAAATGAATACATTTTTGTTTTTTTTTCTAATAAGTTACCCAGTTTTATACATGATCGGGAAGTTGAATTAACAATTGACTTAGTTCCTGATGCTAAGAAAATTTCAAAACCCCCTTTTCAAATGGAACAGATGAAACTTATTTAATTGAAAAATATATTGTAGGAGTTACTTGATACAAGATTCATTCATCCTAACACTTCACCATGGGGTGCCCCTGTTTTGTTCATTAAAAATAAATATGGTTCCGTGAGACTTTTAATTTATTATAAAGTCTTGAATAACATATATATAAAGAAAAGTACCTTTTTACTCACATTGATGACTTTTTTGATCACCTCTAGGGAGCTTAGTACTTTTCCATAATTGACATGAGATCGGGATACCATCAGTTATAGGTGAAGGTGGATAACATCTTGAAAATAGTTTTTCGGACTAGATATGGGTATTATGAAATTGTTGTTCTGCTTTTTGGGTTAACTAATGCACCTATTGTATTCATAAATCTTATGAATAGAATATTTCATGAGTTCTTGGATAAATTTTTTGTTCTGTTTATTGATGATATTATGTTATTTTCTAATAGTGAATAGAATGATGAAAAAATATATGGGTTGTTTTTCAAACCATAAAGAAAAATAAACTGTATGGAAAATTCATAAAGTGTGATTTTTTGTTGTAATAGATTTCTTTTCTTGGGAATATTGTAAATAAGGATGGAATAATAGTTGAATCTACCTAAAAAATGGTTGATGAATGGCCAAGAAATAAAAATGTTACTGAGATTTTTAGTTTTATTGGATTGGATGTTTATTACTGATATTTTGTTAAAAACATTGCACAGTTATCTAGCCCACTAACTAAGTTAGCATGAAAATAGGTTAAATTTATTTGGATAGAGGAATGTGATGTTTTTTTCAAAAACTGAAGAAGAGATTGGTGATTTCTATGGTTTTGGCCTTGCATTCCTGAAATAGCATGTTTTTCATCTATAATGATGCTTCATTGAAGGGACTTTGTTGTGTTCTAATGTAGAATTATATGGTAATTTCTTATGCTTCAAGACAACTAAAACCTAAATATTTAAATTATCCCACACATTATTTGTAATTGGAAGTCATGGTTTATGCTTTGAAAATTTGGAGGCATCATTTATAAAAATCCAAATGTCAAATATATACAGACCATAAAAGCCTAAATTATATATTCACTCAGAAGGAATTAAACATGAGGATAGGAAGATGGCCTAAACTGATAAAATATTATGATTTCGTGATCAATTACCATCTAGGAAAATCGAAAAAGTGGTGGATTCCTTGAGTCGAAAACATAATTCATCATTAACCATGTTATGTTTGGAACATGATCCCTTAATTAATGATTTGAAAAATTTTGGCTTAGAAGTTATAGGTGTAGGGAATACCACTGTTTGGTTTCAGGTTTCAGTGTTTTCAACGATATTAAGAAGAATTAACCAACTTCATAAGGAAGATCGTGGGCCATAAAAAAGGTAAAATTGGTTAAAATGGGTAAGTTTCCATAATTTAACCTTGATAAAGATTGTTTTTTTAGGTTTGGTGGAAGGTTGTGTGTGCCTTTTGATTCTCAGTTGAAGAATTATTTGTAGCGTGAAGCTCGTAGTTCTCCATTTTCAATTTATCCTCACATTACTAAGATGTATAGGTACCTTCGAGAGTATTACTGGTGGGATGGAATGAAAAGTGATATTGAAAAATTTACTATGAAATTTTTGACATGTCAACAGGTTAAAGTAGAGTGGTAGTTACTAAAGGGGTTGATTCATCGATTTCTAGTTCTGTAGTAGAGATGGGATAATATATCCATGGACTTCATGGTGGGACTACCTAAGACTTCTTGAGGTAAAAGTGCAATATGAATTATTATCGATAGGCTAAACAAATCTTTACATTTTCATTCTATTCGAGATATAATGTCTTTGGATCAGCTTTCTCGAATGCACCTCAAAGATATTATTAGGTTAAATTGAGTTCTTTATTCCATTATTTCTTACTAGGATATCAGATTCACTTCTAACTTTTAGAAGGGCCTTCGTAAGTCATTGAAAAAAAATTAAATATTGAGTAAAATATTTCATCCTTAATCAAATGGGCAGTAAGAACGAATGATTCAAATATTGGAGGAAATTCATCGATCTTGTTCAATGGACTACTAGGGAATTTGGGATCAATATCATTATTTAGTTGAATTCAAATATAATAATAGTTTTCATTCACGTATATAGATGGCACCTTTTGAGGCAGTGTATAAGAGGCGGTGTCATACTCCAGCTTGTTGGGATGATGTTTTGGAAAGAATTTTTATGGGTCCAGAATTAGTAGAGAAAGTAGCTGAGAAAGTAAGGATGATCCAGAAACACATGAGGACAACTCAGAGTAGGTAGAAAAGTTATTAAGACAGTAAGAGGAAAGACTTTTCTTTTGATTTATGGCATCATGTTTTTTGTAGAATATCGCAATGGAAAAGTTGTATGCGATTTGGTAAGAAAGGAAAGCTATGTTCACAGTTCATTGGACCATATGAAATCTTAGATAATGTTGGACTAGTCGCCTACCGAGTATCTTTTCTTCCGAGTTTAAATTAGTTACACAATGTTTTTCATGTTTCAATGTTTATAAAGTATGTTCCACATTCACCTCATGTCTTGATCCCAAAAACAGTTCAGCTGGAAGAGATCATTTCTTATGATGAAAAACCAGTTCAGATTCTTGATCAAAGGGAACATGTACTATGGAATAAGGTATTCCAATAGGTAAAAGTTTTGGGGAGGAACCACATGGTTGAAGAAGCAGCATGGGAGTCTGAAAATACTATCAGGGAAAGGTACCCTTAATTATTTAATAAGTAAATAAAATTGTGAGGATGCAATTTTCAGAAGGTGGGGAAAATGTAACACCCCAAGGTTTAAAAAAAATATTAAATTGAAATTCATGAAACATTTTTTTAATTATAAATTTATAACTATCCTTTAAACATGATTTTGTCGCTTCTATGTTTTGAATTTCAAAAAATGGTCATCTACGGTTGTGATCAATAAGTTATTTCGAGTCTAATAGAACCAATTTAATTTTTGGTGAATTCTATCCTACCTTTATGAATAGTAATATGAATAGTACTATGACACTAATAAATAGTGAATTGTATTAATATTTTATTTTCTTAAAGTTATAAGATAATTAGATTTGGATTATTTTTCAGGGTATTAAAAAATGAGTTACAGATTTAAAATTGCTATTTATATAAAAATTATGATTTTATTTAAAAATTAAATTAATAATATTTAGAAAATTATTTTAAATAAATGGAGTTAATTTTGGAATTCTACACATCAAAAAATGGTTAGGGTAAATTTTGGGATATTTCTGAAATTCATGAATTATTGATGAATAGTAAAATACGATAAATTACAATAAATGATAAATACTTGTTTTACTACATAATATATGGTGCAAGGCTGATGTAATCCCACTTTTTTAGATCCCACATATATTTTTTACTATTTTGGGTCAAATTAATCAAGAATATTCATAGTCTTGATCAGAAATATTAAAATAATGATTAAAATAATGTAAAATCCCTCCTCTCCTCCATTATAACTACCACACTTATCACACCTCTCAAGACTTGATAATTTTATAAGTTCTACTAAATAAACTCTCCAAGGCTCTTCCCCACGTCTTATAGTTTCTGGTATCACCAAAAGACCAAAACCAAAGGCCTTAAGGAGGATCTCGAGGAGAAGAGACTGAGATGTTAAAATTCTCTTCCTTTTTCATGTGTTTTCTTTCCAATTACTTTATTTTATTATACTCTCTTCCCCTATAATTATCCAAGGGGAATGAAATCTCAATAATCCTATATATTCTTTATTTTACCATGTTCATGTAAAAGATTCAACGTCTTCCTTCCTCTTCTCACCATCTTTTTCTAAAAATAAAAACACCGCCCGTGATGTGTCGATTTACTAAAATCATGGATAATATGTTTCCAATTTCAATTAATTCCTTCGAATATGATCATAAAATCATTTTAATGTTTGAAAAATAATTTAAAGTTTATTTTTTATCCTATTTTAGTCTCTATAATGAGCTTATATTCTTGAAATTATATTATATAATGAAACAAGTTCATGATTATCGAGGAACCACAAAAAATGATCTAAAAACATTATTAATGTTTTATCTAAAGATACATCATCATAGATGAAAATAAAATGATTTAGGAATAATCATATATTATGGAAACATATTAATACCATTCCATTACACTTCTAAAATTTCTTTTCTATATGACAAGAAAATCAAATACAAAAAGCCATGGAAAGCATGTAAAGAACGCTCCAAAAACAACGGAAGGAACAAAATACTGATAATTAATGGGTTAAATGATGTAATAAAATGATCATATAAGGTGTTATAAACAAGAATATTATAATATAATATATTAATAACACTTTTTTAACCATTATAATGAAGTCTTAAACACATTTTAATTAATATGAACCTAATGTAATGGAATTCTTAACCCAATTTCCATTATTTGGGTTAAATTTCTACTTTATTAATTTTATGGTACTAAGATCATATTTTGTATGAATATTTGTTTATATTTTGTTTAATAATGTTCCTTTACAGTGTATACACGTATTCCATTCATTCTGTTGATTCTCATATCAATTATATGTTATTTTTTCGTGTCTTTACTTATAAAATCCTCTTTTAAACTTCTTGTTTTTCAAAATTCAAACTGAATGTTTTAAAAAATTATTCATGTTGTATGTTTATGTTTTGGTTCCTGGGAATTGCTTATGATGAAGGTTATCACCTATATAACCTTATAATTTATTGGTTATTTGTACATTGTAGTTCGGTCATATGGTTACTCCAAGTGTAACTACGATGGTTACACAAATAGCAAGGTAGTCGTGATAGTTTTCAAATTATAAGGTAGCTGAGAGGGTTACTGGGTTATAAAAGTAGTTACCCAATATAGGTTTATGGTTATATTTATGTTTTATTTGTTTTTGTGTAATTCTCATGGAAATATCATGTTTGAAAAAGTATGTTTATATGGGTGACAGGTGTTTTTTTAAAGGATTTCACATGTTATAATAATTCATGGACTAATGTGTTCTTTACTTCATTTTATATCCCATACTAAGATTTTTGGGCTCATCCCATATTTTTAAATGATTTTCACAGGTTATAAGGATATTTAAGGCAAATATTGAATCCAAGATAAATTTTATGACGTTTTTTCAAGGAAATAATGTTTTATTTTAAAACTTTTATGTTTTGGAAGAAATGGGTATTGTTTTTAGGGTATCCACTCTATATAAATGTGGAATGTTATGAATAAATTATGTCCCAATTATCTAATGTTATAAACATAAAAAGATCCTCAATGTGAAATGAAATTATTTCCTGACTAAATTCAAAATTATTTAAAGTAATAATACTAGGTACTTATAGTTTTTATTATCAAACCCTATAAATAAGGATTTTGGTACTTACCTAAAGAGGTTGTTTAAAAAAGATGTGAGGTTATTAACTGAGTGTTTTATTTTTATTAATCCTTCACCTCATTAAAATATTATATAATAATTATGCTACAATAATATAAGTATATCACATATAATGAAATTTTATTATGTTAACGACATAACCTATATCCATCCCCACTTCAATCAAATGGGAAACAAAATCATCGATCGTTTGTAAAGTGGACAACAATATCATAAACTAATGTAATTCATTTTCCATCACTACTTCTCATGGATTCATATAATGATAAAATTAAAGCATATATATGATATTTATGACATAATTATACTGCTGTAATTTTAATATCATATCTAACTTCTTACATTCTAATCCTTTGGAAATCGGTAACATCGCTCTAGAGTACTTGTGGACTACCGCATCCATGAAGTGATGTGATATGTTTAAATTTCATTTTAAAATGGATAGTAATAAGTATAGATTTAATTAATTTATATGATATATATGATATAAAAATGATTATGGAAAATTTAATTATCACTTACATTTATTTCATTCCATCCATCGAAAAATGGAAAAAGCATTCTTGCGTACATACATCATATCGTCTCTCTGAATGGTGTAATTTATTTTAATATATATAAATTTTATAGATGATTGAAAATATGTATTTAATAAATATATATTGTATTTATATCATGATTAAAATTATATATATGAAATTACCATAATCAAACTACAAGGACTAGAATATTCGAACAAAAACATACATCAATAATAAAGAAATTATCATCCGGAATAATGATATTAAAAAAGAATTGTTAATGAAAAAGTGATAAAAGGTTTTAAGTAAATAATATATGGTAAAATATATATGAGTATGGTTCTATAATTTATTTATAATAAATATATATTTATTATATAGGAGGATCAAATGTGTACAAGGAAATTTGAGACTTGTGGTAAATGATTTGTTTCATAATTTGTTTGGTGGGATACATGCCTTATTCACCACTTGTTTCACATTGTGGTGTATATACGTCCCATTAGTGTATTATATGATAATTATCATGAAAATTATAGGATTTAATTATACTTACATGGTTATTAATTTCATGGGTATTAATATTCAAAAGTTACCAAAGTTGTAAGGGTTTTATGATACAATCTCATTATTTATTAGGTTTGTTTATGATTATGATTCAGATGATGAAATATTATGATATATCAGTCAAGAAACTCATTAATTTTATTATAATATGGATATTGATGGATGTTAAATGTTTTAATTTCATTTTCCCCTCTTTATGTTATCAATTTCCCAGGATAATGTTCTTCATGAAAACTAACTTTATTTCTCCCTTTAGTCAAAGATATTTTTTCTTCAATATACATATTTTTTAAAAAATATTTTCTTGAATGTTTTTAATAACCCTTTCTAATTGTCTAATATCATTTTACAAATGTTTTAATTTTTACAAAATTGTTAAAAATTAATCTTCTTATAATTTTATTATTGAAATTTTACCAAAAATGTGAAAGGAGTATTTGATTTATTGTCTATGGAATGAATTGAATTTTATAATACCATGACCTTTAACTTATTTGATGATTAATTTACTAGTTTATAATTTTATATTCAATTAAAATTTTATCCTTAATATTTGGGATATAATTTTATTTTAAAAGACTTATTTCACAGTGTAAATTATATTTTCCTCAAAAAATGTTCCAACTGATATTTTTATAATCATTTTACATATAATAAGACATTATTTGATGTTTCTGATTCCATAATGGAGATCAATCCTATTATACCATCATAATTCTTTCTCTTTATGTTTAATAATTATAATGATATAATTTTTAAAAAACACATTCCTTTCTATAGGTTATGCAATGATTAATTGATGAAATGATTATGAAACCAGTTTATTTTCTGAAAGTTGTGTCATGATGAATTGTTTTTGAAACCCATTTAATTTCCAGGATTTTTTTGATAAAATGACTATAAAACTCATTTAATTTTCATGGGTTATGACATGATGAATGATTTATGATCTTTTGGAATACAACTGTATGATTTTCATTATGTGATGTTTTGGCACCAAATTTTATAATCCTCATGTACATTGGGTAAATATTGATATATCATGTGTTAAATAAGAATTGAATAAAGAGTGAACCCAACTCAGAAATTGAATTTTTTGACCGCAATATTCATGGTACTAAATCATAACTACTAAGATGGGTTGGGGAGTAGAATCATTCCACTATAATAGCCTTGTAAGTAAGCCTTTACTACAAAGGAAATGGTTTTATATTGTTATGTTTATACCATTAATCTAGGTATTATTATAATTTTATTCTCTAATGGTTTATATTATTTGTTTCCTTTATTATTCATGCCTTATGAACTACCAATAATTATGCCATGACTCGTGTTTATCATCTATGATATGAAGGTTATGTGAAATATATGTCGAATTTATATTTTCATGTGTTTTTATATTCTTTTTTCTTGAATACTGATTGATTGAATATGATATTCCTGAATGATAATAATGTAGTATATATTCTTATGGAAATATCAACATTTGTAATAATATAATGTAAAAAAATTAACTTTTAACCGATCCATGGAGTGGCTAGGTGAGAAAATGGAAATTTATGATGAACCTAGGATTGATGAATAAAGTCAAAAAGATTATGATTCCATTTAGATTAAGGTTTCTCACAATGTTGGATGATCAAAAGATTTTTTGGAGCCTCGGAATAGAATAATCATAGAAAAAATGATTCTTTTACCATTATAAGTACATGATTCGCATCATGAATCATATCCATAATATTTAAAGTTTACAATACATGAATCTAAGGAATGAGATGTATATTCCTCAAGTAGAACACCTTCTAAACATATTTTCATGATGTGAAACCAATTTATAATATGTGAACCAAGTACATGATGTTAATCCCATTTACATGTCATAAAAGACACTAATATGAAACATAATGGAGATTCACAATATAAGAAGTTTTAATTATGAATCCCTCTGTAGATACAAGCTATGAAATCTGGGTGATCCACGATCTTTTGAGATTTTTTGCAGATCCTCTAACCCATTTTTTTATTACGAAAAGTCACTTTTTGGTTATGTGGGAACCTACAAAATCAAATACTTCCATGCATTGAACCCCAAACCATATTCAAAACTAAAATTTCAAATTTCATAATTCATAACTAAAACAACATCACCACCTCATACCACATTCCACTTCGTGTCATTTATCGTAATAGAATGAAAACCCATCATCACACAGAATAACAGGTGAGTAATGAATTTCTGAATCTAATGTCGCCATTGAAAAATCACAGCTGTTGTTGAAAAAACACACATATTGAGCACCATAGAAACTCATAACCATCATCAATGGACATCGTTAAGGGATAAATCCCTACCACCACCATCAAAAACCAAAACTGATCACCAAAAACTATAAAAACACTAAATTGAATAATCTATGTAATAAATCATGAAGAATAAACCCTCTGTGATCCCAGGTACAGAGATGAATCCACCATATAGAATCACTACATGAAATTACATTAAAGGATCAAACTTCAAATCCCAAAAAAACTTGAGAATGACTTTAAAATACAACAAGGAGAAGATTAGTGGAAACCAGGAGCCATATCAGAGTATGGAATAGAAAAGGAGTCAAAAGCAAGATGCAAACACATCCTTGACCACCAAACTCATCAATTAGAACCACCACTAGGGTTAGAACACCGGAAGAAGAATGTCGACATGTTGGAAGAGCACCGAAAAGAACCATCCAAAACCAAGAAGAAATAAGGAATCATCATCGGCATCATCTCCCGTAGATAGGAACTATTAATTGGACCCTAATCCCTTCACTGCAAAAATAAAGCAATCATCGCCAAAAAAATAATCTAGAAAATTGAAAATCGAAACTGACCAAAAACATAATAGAATAATATCACCATCAAAGATTAGGAACACCATGGGAAGAAAACAAAACACCATCATAGGTAATGGCTCATGTACCACCCTTAGACACTCAATAAACGTATCCCAAGCCACCATGATAGCCCCCTCACAAGACCAATATGGAGTCAGAAACAAATGTTCATGTAGAAAGAGCAGAGATGAAGTGACTTAAGGGATTTAATGATCCACGTCTGTAGGAACACAATGGGGAAAAACCATAACCAAAAACTGAATGCTGAGAAACAAGAAGAAATCCTAGATCTAGAAGGGACATTCATCGGAGATGAAGAAACCCAGTGAACAACCAATGCTCTAGAACAAAGCTCCACCTTTACCAAACTAAACTTCCATCAGAACCATCACACTAGAATGATATGGGGTCCAGAACAACAGTGAAGAAGAAAAGGGCAGTGGGGGAGGGATCCTAAAAAAGTGGTTAAAAACACCATGTGAGAATGGAATAGTAGGGGAAGCATAGTTGAATGAGGTTGTATAGGGAACCCTAGAAATCATCGAGTGATATGGGACTCTTACTACCAAGAGTTTAAGGGTTGATTCCCTTTATGTATCTGAACTACATGATTTGAAAACCACTTACACATCTTGTAAATATTGTGGAATAAGTCAGCTAAAGAACTTTCATGATGTGAATTATTTAAACATTGTGATACTGTTGACTCTATAAAATTAAGACACCTCTAACAATTATGGGAGCTTGGATGAGCAGCCAAACCTTTCCATTTCTTCTTTGTTTCTTCTTTGTTTCCTTTCTAACATATTTTTATTATTATTTGTATCTATTTTAATTGTTTTTTTGTTACTAATTACCATTAAAATACTCATTCTTTATGTGTTATTGTTCCAAAGTTTGAATCCAATTCTGATTGACATTCAATATCAATTTTTTGTTGTATTCTTCATTTTTTTCTTCATTAATGATAATATTTAATTGATTTTACATTATTTTAATCATGGATTTAATTGATTAAAGTAGTTTAGTTGTTATATTGAGATTGCTACCTATTTTTTCACTTCTTTTTAATACCATCATGCACATATAACCCTATTAGGGTTATGGGTTGAGATTAAGGGTGGCTTTGAAGTTAATGAATTTATAAATCGGAACTTTGTAACCCTATACCTTGTAATTAGGTTAAAACTACTATTAAATACCTTTATTTTTTATAACCCAAATCATGAGAGGTATCGAAGGACCCTTTCCTATTTAGAGTTGAACATGCTAAGACCAATAAAAAGTTATACTTTCTACCTTGAAGGCAAGATAAATTCACCTATTAGTTGACTCTATATGGACCAAATAATAGTTGTGGATTAGGTAGATCAAATTGGTTGGACCAAAAATAATTAGTGACCTTCACACTACTTTACAGCCTAAGACATAGGTCTATCTCAAGATAGATTTATTATTAATCTTTTTCATAAACCCTGAAACTAAACCTTATACATTTTCTATTTAATAATTTAAACCCATGTCATTTAATTAGTCAAATAAAATCCAACTGAAATTGGAGTGACCTAAAATTGGGTTAATACTCTTTTGATGTATTCACCTCTCTCTTTGGGATTGACCTCGTACTTACACTTTATTAATCATTTTTAATTAGTGTGCTTAGGGAACATATTTATTTATAATTTTATTTTCCTAGAGGATTTAATTATGTCCATTGGACACACAAAAATTTGTTCTATTTTTGGGGAGAACCATAGCATATTAAAAATCTCAAGACTGATTTCTTATGTCAAATAATTTTCTTATCCTATTTCAGTTGACTAATTTATTTTTAGGTATTTTTATTTTCATTTATTATTATTATTATTATTCAATATTATTATTTATGTGGTTTTATTGGTCTAAAGGATGAGTTTATAGATAAACCATTATTATTTCTTGACACTAGATTACAAGGCATTGGAGGAATATCTGACCACATGAGAGGCACTAAATTCAGAAGGGTTGTCACATTAAGAAACTAGCTGAGATGATTCAAATTATCATGAATATGATGAATCCCAATATCAACAATGGAGGGACACCTACATTCAACCTAATAGATGATACTCCAATTTTCATAACTACCATGATATATCTATGGATGATCAGTGCTTATAATACAGACTTATCGGATTTCTCACGCAGTACATTGATGTTGTGGAGAAAATGATGGATTATAATGAGGTCGAGCTCAGTAAATAGGGATAACTAAAAACTCATAATTCTAATAAAATTTTGAATTTAAATTCTTTTACTAAGAATATAATAATAGTTTCTAATAAAAATATCGATTGGTTTCAGGAAGAATAAGATCATGTGGAGGAACTCAATGTTGCTAAAAAAAGTAACCTCAAGAGAAATATATTCAAGAAGAACAATACATCCAACAATATGATGAGAAGAGATTAGAATATAGACATACCGAATTAATCAAAAATTAAATTCCAGTATTGAAAAATAGGATGGATGAAAATGATGCACAACTAAATGAACTAAGAGAATTGACTACTAAACTCTCTCAAATAATTTCAAATTTAAACACCCTAGTGAATAAACTATATTTAATTTATAAAATAGATATGGGAAGGTTTAAATATGAATAATATAATGATTTGGAGTATGTTAAATTCAATAAAGAAACAAAACAATAAAAGGAAGAGGAGGATATTAAAAAATAGTATTTGGGTCATGATAAAATTTCTAAATGTGTTAAACCTTTGGAATATAAAGAAGACGAATATGAACCTGATGTGTCCCTTATACGCATACAAAATGAAAAAGAAGAATAATGTAAATACATTTTTCTACTATTAGAAGATGAATAAAGAGTCATGATGGAAATTATTGATCATATAGATGAGAAATAGGAGGATATAGATGTAGAAGGGGTACAATCCATAGAAACAGATTAAGAAACAGTAAATAAAGAGAACAATAAGTAGAAACTCACCAACATCACTGAGATTCTAGAGACTGAATAATTGTCAGTCTCCCAGTTAAATATATTTTAAGACAAAGGTAATACCAAGGATTATCTCATAAATTAAATAAAAAATAAATAAGATGACATATTTTCGAATAGAAACCATATTTGATGAAGTTAAAAATGAAATTCTAACATTTTATGAATAATATGAAAAATTAGTGATGTTGTAGGAGAATTAAAATATATAGTCAGATTCATATTTCATAATATTTTCATGAAACATTTCCTCAATATACATCCCACCACAAGCACTATTCATGATGAACCATTGGATATGGATACAAAATATCAATCTAGATGCACAATAAATTCAAATGTAGATAAATCCAATATGGTAAGATTTCTATCATGTCCTAATTAGCTAAAAATGTCATGGTTGAGCTAAAAGGCGATAAAAAGGATTAATTTTTGGATGTTAATAATGATTTTAAAATTTCTCTACAGGAAATATTTTTATTTTACTACATTAGTTTAGTAAATCCCCCTAAATTTGACATATTTATCTATTTAAGCTAAGTATTTAAAATTTTAAAATGGAACATATACTCACTATTTACATTTTAGGACCATGGAAGTAAGAAGGCAGAAGAAAATGAAGTACTAAATATTGCAAAAATTCACATTGTGTGTCCAATTAGCATCAAGAGATCACAATTCACATTATAAACCTTGGTCTAGAAGAACCTAAGAAACTGAGTCAAAATCATCAATGGAAGGGTAGTACTATTTACTTATTTGTAGTTTTACATCCCTATTTTTTCCATAGTATGATTTTGAAAAAAAGATGAATTCAATTGTTCTATAAATATAATGAATTGGATTCACCCATAAAAATTCATGAATTGTTTTCCTTCTACTCACTGATCTATGAGACATCAATTTTCAGGATAATAATGTTTACATGTTGGAAAATTTAAAATATAATGTCTTCAAATGAAAAAAAAATAAATAGAAATTTTAAGATTCACTTTATTATATAAATTTTTAATTTATTGAGAAATATTGTTGATATGATGGGTTATATTTATGTTTATTCCTAGAAGAGTGAATTGATTAAATAGATTATTCATTTTCCTAGCATGAACAAATTAACATAATTTATGTTTTCATTCCTGATAGGATTCTAGACCAAATATTTCTAATTTTTTCTCAGCATATTTCTTGAGTGAAACTTGGGGAATGTAAAACTACTATAAATCTCATTATTTTATTATCAAAGAAAGTATAAAAAATAACTTTTGAAATGATTGAGATATTTTATTGATGAACCATATATCCTGAGTACATGATATTTATTCTTACAGGATGGATAAAGTATGTTCAATGGAATCTTATTGTTAGGATCATGTACATCAGATATGATCATAACTCTATTAAAATTGTTAAATTGATTATTGGGAGAGAAAAATTCATAGGAAGGTAAATCATAAATGGAATGAGTGTTAATGAATATCTGAAATCTATAAGTGAAAAGGTTCAAATGTATTGAATTGGAAATTATAAATGAAGTAAGATTTTTGAATTCCATGTTTGTGACTATATTTTGACTTTATAATCTTCAATTATAACATGTTTTTTTGATGAGCGTATTTTGAAAATTACTCTGTTTATGTTTGGACCCCATGTGCTTCGATGTTATGATTTTTCTCGAGGAAAAGATAAGATTTGATTTTGTGTGTATTTTATATCTCTATATTGCATCTATATTTTCATGTGTTTTTGTTTTTATTTGATTTTATTACTGATTGATTGTATATGAGATTCCTTCTTGATAATAACATGTTCTCTTTTATTATGGAATGATCAATATTTGGAACAATATAACGGAAAAAATGAAAATTTCATTGATGAACAGAGTGTCTCCGAATGATAATGGAAATTGATGATGAATCCAAGATTAACAAATGATGCCCAATGAATTAAGATCCCATTTAAATTAAGGTCTCTTATGATGTTTCATGATCAAAAGATGTTCAGGAGGAACATTATAGAAGAAAAAGAGAAAAAATAATGTCTTCGGTGATAGAAATAGATGATTCATGAATCATGTTCATGCCATGTATAGTTTAAAAGACATGAATCCAAGATATATGATGTGTATTCCATGAGAAGACCACCTACCCACCAAATTTTCATGCTATGAAACCAATTTACAAGACATAAACCAAGTATATGACATGAATCCCATTTACAAGTCATAGAAGTCTTGAATATAAAACCTGATTAAGATACATGATTTGAAATGTTTGAATTATGAATCTCAGTATAGATAAAATCCCTAAAATCATGAAGATCCAATCTCTTCAGAGCTATTTTGGGATCTGAAGTACATAATTCTAAAACCACATACATGTCATGTAATTATTGAGGCAGAAATCACTTAAAGATAATTCATGATGTGAATTAATCACATGTCCTAAAACTCTCAACTCTATAAATATCATATAACCCCTAATGGGTATGAGAGATTATATAATCATTAAAATTCCCCCTTCCTTCTCCATTTCATCTTTTTTCCTTTACAACTTAGTTTTATTACTTTTCTTCTCCACTTTAATCATTTCTTTATTATCGCTTACCATTCTAATACTCTTTTTTTGCATGATTCTATTTTGATGCTTGAATCCAATCCTAATTTCCCTTCAATATCAAATTGTGTTTCTTTCTTCATTCAAGTTAGTATTTAATTGATTTTACATTGTTTTAATTTTTTTATTTCCATGATTCATCTGATTAAATCTTTATATCAATCATGTTACCTATTTACTTGCTTTGGTTTAATACCGTTATGTGTATCTAATATGCTTAAGGTTTGGGGTCAAGAGTATGAGTATATTTTAACCTAATTAGTTTATAAATCAAAATTTGGTAACCCTATGGATATTAATTAGGTTTAAAAAATTGTTAAATCCCTTCAATTTTCATAAACTTCACGATGTGAGGTGTAATATAAGTAACCTAACCTATTTGGAGTTGAGAAATCTAGGATTAATAGTTTATGATACATTTTTACTTGGATATGTTCTTATTTTACCTAGTTTGTTGATTATCTATAGACCATAGAATAGTTGTGTCTTAGTTAGATTTCATTGGTAGGACCAAAAAAAATTGGTAACCTTTACACTACTTCACATAGTAATCCACAAGTCTATCCCAAGCTAGGTTAAGATTAATTTTTTCCCTAAACCCAAAAATTGACCCTTTTTCTTTTTAACTTTATTAATTTAAACTTATGTTATTTAATTAGTTAATTAAAATCAAACTAAAATTAGTGAGATCAAACCATTGGTGAAAAGACTTCTCTTATGTTTTTTTTCTCAGTGGAATCAACCCCATACATCCAATTTGTTATTACTTTATAGTTAGTGTGGTTTTAGAACATATGAATTTGTAATTTTATTTTTCTATAGTATTTAACATCATAATTTGGATTTGTCAGTACGGTTTTCAAATGTTATTATCGTGTTCTCATACACTTGGGCACATTTTATGTTGATATCTCCCTTTTTTACCCTTAATGACCATCTAATATCACCCTCTATTATGTTTCCTTTCCCTGGATAATGAATAAATTTTTTATGTATGATATGTATAAGAAGGTGTTTATTCATAAATAACATATTGGGAGTTGACATATTCCATTTACGAACCAATTTTTCACAAGTTCTAGTTTCTAGTGATACCAAACCTATATGATTCCAGCATGTATCGTTATCTTATGTAATGAATATTCCTCTAATATGATGTAATCTCTAAGAATGAAATGTGTGGGTCGCTATAGTGACACCCTTATATTTTCTAATAAATTTGTTTCTAAATTAGTACTATTTTCTATAGCTTTCTCCAAATGCAACATCGAACTAAAACAAGTTGTGAAATATTAGATGTGTATTATTAATAAAACTATAAGAATAATGAAACCACTTGTAAATAAATAGATATTACTAAACTAAATATGAATATGTTTAATGGATAAATAATTGATATTATTTAATATTAAAAAGTATTATTTTTTTCTCAAATAACTATATTTTTAAAGTGGCCTATATTTTATCAGAATAAATTTAATTGAATATTTTTATAATATTATTATAATATATTAAATAATATATTCACATTAACTAAATTATAAATGTAAATAAAATAATATTAAGAAAAATTAATAATTTCCTTTTTCAAAAAAACAATTTATCTTTGTATTATTTATTTTCCTTTAAAAACTAAATTTTCTAATTTTTTAATTTTAGTTTTTTAAAATCAAATTCATTTTTGGATTCATCAAGTTCAAATTATCTAAGGTTTCATTTTTTATATTTTTCATAAATAATTGATATCTAGGATAATATTCAAAACTAGTGTTTTTATCAATGTTCTAAATTTTTTAAATTTTTGATTATATAACTAAGACCAAGAAGTGTATAAAACCTTTCAATTTGTAAAATATGTATTTAATAATTAAAAATTTACATCTCAAAAATACTATGTTGATTTCATAAAACCTATGATTAATATTTTAATGACATAAATAATATTTTAAAAAAATCATTTAAATTAATTAAATACTATTTAAGTAAAATTATATTAGTTCTTTATTTGGAATCCACATAACTACTATTTTTTTGAATAAACCAATTATTGTTATAAAAATCAAAAACATTGATAATCGTATCATGTAAATAAATTTTAGTTCTAAATATATATTTCTTTAAAAAAAGTTTCTATGAATTGTTTGTACTGATTATGAAACTTATTTTTATCACTGTTAGAGATATTATTTTGTAAAATTATTCTAATATTTGAAATCATAATTTTTAAATTAGGTAATATGTTTAATTTTAAAGGACCTAGCCTTAAACAATTAGTAAAATAGATTATTTAGATAATAATACATTTTTTTGTTTTGAGAGATCTTTTTGGATTACTATTGTAGATAATTGGGTCATCAAAATTATATAATTAAATATTACATCACAAAGTGGACACTTCCCCTCAATATCCATTTTTTCCACAGTACCAAACATTTAAGATATAACATGTTTTCTTTTCATGATATATTTTCAAAATTTTCATCTTCACCTCACCCTTGTCCCAACTCATCCTAAAAACCCCATGATTCTTTTTAAATGTGGGATTCATAAAAAACTATCATTAAGTGAAATATACAAAGAGATAAATAAATATGTAAATCTTTGAATTCTCATAATAATTTCCATTTTTATAAAATTAATTTGAGCTCAAAATAAGCATTTTCTTATCCACAAAATTAACTTCTCCACATAATGGTTTTCATGAATTATTTAAAAATAACTCTTGGAGGTAAAATAAAAATCATAATGGTTTATTTTAAATCATAAAAACTCATAAAAATGTTTTTAATAAGTTATATATTTCTCCCGTAATAAATATCATAAAATTTCCTTTAAACATAATCTAATTAACATAACATGTCAAATCATAATATTTTAATAAAAATCCATATAAAAATCAATAAATCATGTAGTAAAATTGGTCCATAATTTATATATAAATCGTAAAATCACTCATTTTAATGTAATGATATTACTTGGAAAATTTCAATAATATCATAAGAGAAACCTATAACTGGTTAACTTTATCCTTTTTCCCAATACATTAGAGAGAAATATTGGGATCACCCTTTCAGGGTTTATAATGAAACCACTCTTCCATGTATTATAATAGAACCATCCATCACTATAAAAAATTTCCATAAATCATAATATAATCATAAAACATGAAATATTTTTTTCATCATTACTCTCATAAAATTATTTTTGGAATACATTTTCAAATATTAAAATATTCATTCCATTTGAAACCCTTCTTGAAAAGACCCAAAATAAATGGAATGAGAGTTCTTCTTCAAAAAAATATGAAATACTATATGGGAAGAAAAACATCAAAACAATGGTTATAGAAGTGAGAAACTGTTTTGATGTTGTATACATTTTAAAAAAATATTCTTTTTGAATTTTTAAAAAATGTGTTGTATAAAATACATAAAAATATTCTTTTTGAAACCCTTTTAAAAGAAGTAAAAGTGAAATAAAATTTCCAATATAATTTATTTTTTCTATATAAATATATTTATAAGATAATTTTGAGAATATGGAAATGGAACAAAAATATATAGAAACAAATCTTGAAAACATATAAAACAAGTTCTTTAAGGTAATGTGTCCTTTAACTTTTGCATGACTTGTCATGAATTCTATTTATATTTCTTCATAACAAAATTATGTTGATTATTTACTAGCTTAAGAAACTTTTACAAGTTTATTATTCATTTTATTTTATGTATTACCATTTTTAAATGAACATGATGCAAATAAGGTAAGTATTATTTTAACTTTCCATAATGTTGATTATATCATAAAAATCATATTATTTAATCAAATAAACTTATATATTACATATATGTTTTTTTCATGAAAAAATAATACCATATATTTTTGTAGATGGTATCCCACATGTACTTAGAAAAGACGTTATCATTTTTCAATGTATTGATGGGTAAAAGAAATAAATGATATATATTTTTTATGAAGTGTAAATCATTTTCTCTGACTACCCATTGAATTGAGGATGAAAGGTTGTACTAAAATTTAATTCTTGTATCAAATTATTTTTGATGTCCTTTTTTAAAATTAGAGCTGAATATGATATCGTGGATAGATAAAATGAAAATTGGGACTTCATGTAATATACTTATTACTTAAACATAATTTCAAAAATTTTGATCCAAAAACATATTTTCTCTCATGGGAAGTAACTGGGTACATTTTATTAATTAGTCAATAATTATATAAAAATATTTTTACATTGAGATTTATTTAGTAATCTAAGCATGAAATCCATAGATATATTTTTTTATTTTAACTTCTGAATTGGAAAAGGTTGATTCAACCCCTTAAGTAATTATCATTTTTTGTTAACCTATTAATAAGTCAAACATTTAACATAAAACTTAATAATATATTTTTTAGCAGGTAATTTCTTTCTTCATTCCTTACCACTAGTAAATTTAGTCAAGTTCTATATTCAATTTTGTGCTACATTAATTAACTCAAAATGGAGAACTATAAACCTCAATTAATTGTTTTTTCTTCAATTGGGTGTAACATGAAATACATAAACTTTTTCTAAATCTCAAAACATCATATTTTGCAATATTAAATTTAAGAAATTTTCCTTTCTTAACAAATTATATATTTTCCAAAAACTCATTATCTTACATCAGATGTTGATTAATAATGTCTAACAAAAAAAATTTGAAACCAAATCAAATAAGAGTTACATTATAAACAATCTATAAGACAACATTTATCAAATCATTAAATTAATCATGATATGGTTTTAGTATGGTTAATATAACAATATATTTCTCACTCAAAGCATCATCTAATCTATTTTTCGTTCATAGATAGTAAAGAATTATAATATAGTAATGCTTTATAACATCCAATCATCTATTATGTACCATTTTCAACTCTGTCTAAGTAAATATATAAATCAAACTTTTATGATTAGTATATATTTCACAATTTACTCCAAAAAAATGTTGTCCCAAATTTTTAAATCTAACACTATAGTATCATATTCAAGTTCATGAGTATGATAATTTTTATCATGAGTTTTTAATTTATGTGAAACATAAGTAATTATGTGATAATTAAGCATTAAAACATAACCTAATCGATTCAATGAATCGTTTATATAGTTGAAAAAAAACATTTTTGGATGGTAGGGACAAAAATGGAGCATTCACTAGTATTCTCTTCCATTTTTGGAAATCTGCACTACCTTCTTCTATCTAGATTAGCCTAATGCATTTTCTTGTTAAGATAGTTAATGTAATAGATAAGTATGATTTTTTTTCAAAAAAACATCGATAATAGACTGTTAAACCATGAAAACTACAAATCTTAGTAACATTTTTAGTTCTTTCCCATTCATCAGCCACTTTAATTTTATAAATATTTATAGTTCTGATATGTTTTTCTATGATATATCTAAGTAATTAAATATAATGTTACCAAAAATCACATTTACTAAATCTTCTATATAAAATTTTTTTTCATGGTTTGTAGAACAATCCATAAATATTTTTCCTGATCCTCATAATTTTCAAATAAACCAAAATATAATCAATAACCATGAAAAAAAAGTTATCCAAATATTCATTGAAAAACCTATTCATTATATCCATTAACAGAGTTGTAGGATTAATTAAATAAATGGAAATAACCAAAAAAATCATCACACACATACCTAGTTTGAAATTATCTCTTGGGGATGTCATCCTCCTTCACGTTCACCTAAAGGTACTGATACCTAAGATCAACCTTTAAAAAATACTAATCTCCCTAGAGATGAAAAAAAAATCATCAACAAGAAGAAATAGATCATTATTCTTAATAATTATGTCATTAAATATTGTATAATCAATTCAAAGAATCATGGAACCATCTTCATTTTTAAAGAACAATATAGGCTCACTACATGGTAATGTTTTAAGATGAATGAAACTTTAACAAGAAATTATTGTAACATATTTTTCTATTCCAAAAGTTATGCTTGATCAATTCGATAAAGGGTTTTTGAAATTAGATTATAATCGAGAACTAAGTCAATAATAAACTCACCTTCCGAATCAAATATAACACTAGGTAACTCATCTGGAAACATCCAAATTTTCATTTCTTATCGACGCATCCTTATTTTGAATAATTATTTTATTTTCAACAATATTTTCTAGATAATATTAATTTATGTTTCTTAATAGTTTTTCTTCTTCTTGATATTTTATCAAAGGTATGAATGTATTCTTATAAAAATGGAAACTAATTTTGGAAAATATCTTATTTTCCTCAAAAATATATCTTAGCATGATAAATGAAATTTTAATCCATATCCAGAATAAAATCAAGTTCTTCAATTGGAGAGATAATCTGGCTTTCAAGGAAAACACTTCAATGGATGATAACAAGAATATATCTGAAAACTCCCGTTTCCTTAATACTACACCCAAGTTTGTTTACCAAAATTTTTACTTTCATTTCTTACGGTGAAATTTTTATTTTACACACAAATTTCTTAGAGGTGAAATTATTTACAGACCTTTAATTAAACAATACATTAGTTTAATTGGAATAAACATGTCATGTATCTATTACCACTTGATTTTATGGAAAAACGTATTCCAAAGTACTTTCAAAGAATTTCACCATAACCATCTACTTATATTCTTTCCTCTTCCCATAATTAATTATCTTCTTCAAACACATACATCAGTATAATTATCCATCTTGTTACATTTAAACTACTTAATTCCATATTTATCAAAATTATACTTACCACTACCAAGATAATTTTATTCTCAATTACGAGCCATGTGAAAAAACATACAACATCAAAATCAATCCCCATATTTAATAATATATTCCCCATAGTTCTTTACCACGACTATTAAAATTTGAAAACATTATTTCCTTTCCTTTAGATTTATTTAATGTATTATTCCCATTTTATTTCCACGTTGATCTCTTTTTCCCCTTGTTTTCATGGAATACATGTTCATCTCAAAACTCCATTTACACCATATCATTATAGAGAACAAGTTTTTAATAAATTTTAAATATGCGAGAGGCCAATTTTATTTAGCATCATGGAATTAATCCTTACCAAGGAGATTAATTTTATTATCAAGAGCTATAATACAATTTTTTTCATACCTTTCCAATCAAGTGTATTTTACATCATACAAAGCCACAAAATATTTCTCATTTATCTTCATTCCATGAATTTATTTTCCATCATAATTCAAACAACCATAGGAAAAAACTTCTCAATGAAATGATTCTAAAATATTTCATATTTCATGACATAGATATCTTTACTTTCACTGTTACACTTACCCATTAACCACCATTGATCGAATTCACCTTTAAAATATTAAATATAATGAGTTACCTTTTGATGATTTGAACAAACCATGACTTTAACTATCATTTCCAAAGCATTAATCCACCCCTAGATATCACTAATTTTGAAGATCCACTAAATTCTAAAGTGGTTTTTCTCATAAAATCCCCCATTATAATTATGTTCCTCTTTGGTAGATTTTTTTTCTCTAGCATTGATTACACCAGCATTAATAACCAAAATCCGTTGATCTCTCACAATAATAAACTATACATTTCCAATTATAACTAGTCTTGGATACTGATTTTGAATGATATTATCCTCTTTATGACATCTAACTTTAGCTTATTTATTTCCTCAATAGAAAAACATTCTGAAAAAACATATTTTTAGTGAATAATTATGGTTATATTCTAATATTGTATCAAGATAAAAATAAATTGTATTCTATATAGGGTATTTACGTTAATTATTAATGCCTCAATAATTAACTAAACCTTTCCTCTGATGCCAAATATATGTACCCACCCTTAAAAAGTCTATAATGTTGGACCTTTAAATAATAATTAATTTCCTTAAATTCCAAGATATCTTTTAGGATTAGTGTTTTTGTAAATTAATTCATAACCTTTTTAAATAAATACTAAAACATAAAGAAAAAACTTATTGTGAGTATCCATTTTATAAAAATTAAAAACTTTTAGCATATAATAATATTTCTTTTCATGTTATACCTTCAAGTTTTCTATCCTAACCTCATCCATATCCCTACTTATCCTTAAAACCCTATGAAAAAATCTAAATGTGTGATGGTCAAAAAAATCATATTAAGGGACATTTAAAAATGAGTAAAGAAACTTGTTATTCCATGAATGTTCATAAAACATTTCATTATTTGAAAAACATTTGAAATGAAAATAATAATTTTATTAACAAAAAACTATATTTTGTGTCTAAATGTTATAATAAAACATTTCATAAGAAATCTTAAAATTGAAATAAAATTAATAAATTTTTGGTTTTAATCAACAAAAAATCATAAAAACCATTTAATATTTTTTTACATTTCACCCTTAAGAAGTAGTTTACACTTTTCTTTATTCATATTCTTATTAGATTAACTTTTGAAATCATAAGATATCTATATAAACTCATTGAAATTTGTCAGGACCCGTCTCCCAGGGACCCTGCCATGACTTCCCCAAGCCCTTCTCCTGAAGGACAGGGGTTGGCGACTAGCGTCGAAGGAGCCAAAATGCAAGTGGGAGTCATTTTCCTAAGTACCTATATGTATGAAAACACAACCACATCCCAAATACAGGAAAGGTAAACATGCATGCCACTAAATAACCACAAACTAAAGGTAAAAGATGTAAGTCAAATGGGACAGAATAAAAACCCAAAAAGGCAAACTGAAAACAAGAAACTACAAGGATCTCAAGAAATCCATCCGCTAAAAACCCCACTTGATGGTAAGTATAGAGTAGCTACTGGAAGCTGTAGAAGTATGCCCCACATGCCTGATCTCAATGGGAACCACCTGGTCCTAAGCCAACAAGACCTCCATCTATTCATTGGTCATCTACACAAGACACAACACAAGCGGTAAATGCTCGTGTAGGTGTAAGTAACACAATACTTAGTAGGGATCCCAAAACACAAATGAAAGACCACAAAGAAAATAATACACATGGTACTATTAGCTCACGTAGGTATAATATGAAGTATAGAAGGAAAGACCATTATTTTCAATAATGAACACCTTTGACTGCTAGGGTACTAATCCCAAATGAGTATCGTGGGTATACTTTGTCACACAGAGCTGCTCCCCAATGTGGGCCTGCCGAGTCACATAGAGCTACTTCCCACCTTGGACATTGTACTGAGGTACTTATACCAGATAAGTACCATGGATCTGCCAGGTCACATAGAGTCGCTCCCAACCATGGGATTTCCAGGTCACATAGAGATTCATTCCACTCATCCATCATAGATAATCCACACAAGATCATTTATTGTCACCCTTCTGGTCTCAGTCATCTCCATGATTCATTCACATAGTGCGCTTGATTTCGTGAGTAATTGATTTTGAAGCCATTCATAACATTTAAACTTCCATGAAAACCTCCTTAGAGCATGCCAAAAGAACCTACTTGTCTCAAGGGTTACAAAACCAAAAATGGATCATTAATCCGACGTCATGCATGAAGGATACTAGCATTTTAGTAATCGGGGATCTTTCGTGTGTAGACCCAATCTGACCAGGTCGGACTGACCCAACCAACCCAGCCCAAGGGCCCTGAATGCCCTGGCCCAGTTTGAGAAATCTGACCATACCCAGTTTGGTTCAGGGTCGGACCGGTCCGGCCTAACCATTGGGCCAGGACCATTGGGTCTTGTTGGACCTCTCCCAGTTCAGCCGGGGGTCCAGTGCGCCAGGTCGTGAAGCAACTCGGTTCCATCGGGCCTGGCCTGAAACTGGTGGTTCGGGCGTCCGAACAGCCCGGTTTTATACCACTGGCCCCGCCCATAATATTTGGCCAGTTTTATATCCATCCCAAGCCATGTAGCGTCCAGGTTTGCACACCCCTGTCCAACATGTCGAGTGGGCTTTTCCCCTCCATCCCAGACACCATGTGGCATCTGATTCGGCGCCCTACGGCCAACTAAGTTGTTCGTGCCTATTCCCCCATCATGCATCCACTGGAGTACATGTCAGAGGGAAACCGTAGCCTGCATAGCGCGAGCCACGTCTCTGTCCTCCAGGAATCGGCCCACTAATGACTGCTCCTGTCGCACCTCCGCGGTGCCTTCTTTGGCGTACTGTCGTGGAACACCTCTACCCACCCTTGGGCCACCATAATGTCGGCGGTGCCTTCAGTATTCCACCAGGTCTTCTCTATTGGTATGTTTCATGTTCCGTCTATAAAAACAGCCTCCATGGTGCATTGACTTCTCTACTAAGGCCTCAAAACCGCTTCACCGTCTACTTGGAGGTTCATCCACAAAGAAATCACAAGGCAGAGGTGTAATGTCTCATATTTTTCGTGTATTATTTTTAATATTATATGGAATTATTATGAGAACCTGCATAGTGATGACACATCATTCCGAGGCCTGGTGATCCAGGAATGGTGATTCAAACTTTTTTTAAGTTAAGTGAGTCGGCACTTGTGCGTGGTTGTGGCAGTTTCCAAACGGATTCCTGAACTAAAAATCAGAGGGCACCATTGTGTTTGGGACAACGAATTTAACTAAGAACGGGTCTAACCTTGACCGGAGTGGGTTGAGGGAAAAAATTAATTTTCGGAAATTTTCCGTAAAAAATTAAATTAAATAAAGGGAAAGTTTGGAAACATTCGCTGCAGCGCAACGACAGGGTAGTTGTTTCAATAATAAATTCCACTTCATAATGAACCTGAAACAGAAATGCTGACTCATTAATGTCATAGTGTAATGTTAGAAACTCAGTGTAACAAAATACTAAAACACATTCCTTATTTTTAATGGGATAATCAAAAATTTCTTGTTGGTAGGAGGTAAAGAGAATCTCTGGAGAATCCTTGGCGCTTTGGAGAGAACTCTCAGCGAGGAACGACGAAGAATCAAAGCTGTGAATCATTGCACCAATGTAGTTGAAGGATCTTGGAGAAAACAGAGGCACGACCCCCCCCCCCTTTCATCAATATAACCCTTCGCAAGGTAGGGTTTGTTATTTGAATTCTCCTTTCCCTATTTTTAATTTTGAACGATGAATGCTGATCAACCACATACATATTGATCAGAGGATTCGTACATTTTTGTGGGAGGGGTTTTGTTGGGATGACTTTGTGGAATTAGTCCATGTTAAATTGTGTTTTGATTCTTCTCTCTTTAATTCTATTAATGGGAGAAGATCGACACTGTGACGAACGATGGTGGAGGTTCGTTCCTTGATTTTCTGATTGGATTTTTCCCCTTTCTTTTCCTTGTGTGTTCTTTTTGTTCTTCATGGGGCGATGAACAATGGATCATTGCACAACTATCTTACAATGAAACGATCCCAAACTGGAGATCCTACATTGCAACGACCCTATGGAGGTGTGATGATCATATCAGATGACGAATCAGCTTGGATCGGAAAAGAACGTTCCTCAAGAATTCTTCACGCAGGAGGATCAAAATGAATTTTCGGAGCCGATAAGAGGCCCAAAAATAATAGAGACTCCCTCAGGAAATCATGGTGACCTGGATTTTGGAGTTTTGTGGTAATTGGATGGTCGTATCAACAAACGGGGAAACATGGAGGCTCTATGGAGGAAGTCTGTGATTCTGGAAATTTCTAGAATTCACAGCGTGTACTTCTGAAGAACACGCCGTGTAAGACCGGCGGTGGTGGCTAGGGTTTCGGGGGTCCGAGAGGAAACACACGGCATGTGATCCTGGTAACATGTCGTGTTGAACTTTACCTGAATCTTGGTGTGTATTTTGGAATGTACACAGACACCATATGGACTACACAGCTTCGGAACATGGTGTGTACTCTCTACGCAGCATGGCAGAGGCGGCTACGTGGGACTCAGCGTGTATCCCAGGGATACATAGACAAGGGATGGAGTAAATGACCGTGTAATCCATCACATGACTAGGCGAGTCTAGTAATGTGGGTCACCCCATGTACCGATAACACGGGTTGGAGTACACAGGTAGAGGACTGTGTATGGACACATGGCCAGCGTACACGGAGCCAACCCCAGTCACTCGAGCATGACATGTACACAGTACTACACGCTGTGTACTAACTTTTTTACATGACCAGCCTTATGACATGGGCTGTTGTACATGGGCAGTACCCGGGGTCAAATGACACGGCGTGTAATTTTTCTACATGCTGTGTACTTTTTGGGAAATGTCATGGTCCTCTTGTCCACCGTATCTTGGACATGTTTTTATTGGGTTAGTTCCCCTTATTCTCTTTCCCCTGAAGGTCAGGCATCGTTTCCTCCTACTATATTATGATCCCTTCAGTAATACATTCTGTGATAGATTCGGCATCCCTCTGAGAGGCCCAAAGTGAGATTCTCTATCCATTCCTGACCCTAGGTAGAGTCAGGAGTCGACATGACCAACTCTATCGGGCATTGATCCTCTACCTCGCTGGTGAATCCCGACGAGTCGTGATATCCTCCCTGGACCAAGCAGAGATACTCATCTATGTATCTTGATCTTTCCCACTCAAGAGTGTGTCTCCTGTAATAATTTCATATATCTCTTGTGATCTATCCACTCAGGAGTGTGTCTCCCATAATGAGTGCATCTATCTCTCATGATATTCCCACTCAGGTGTGTGTCTCCCATAATGAGTGCATCTATATCTTGTGATCTTCTCACTCAAGAGTCTGTCTCCCATAATGAGTGTAACTACCTCTCGTGATGTTTCCTGATGAATAGTATTTCTTGGATGGACTTCATCAGAGATACCAGACTCGTGGATTGTGTTCTTATAGAACGAGTGCTTCGTGGAATCTTCAAACTAGATCTCTAGACAGGGGTATGTGGTTGTCTGACTTTTCTCTAGACTATAGGTACGGGTTTCTAATTATATCTGATTTGTGTTCTTCTATTATATCTTCAGTAGAGATGTACTATGTAGAGCTAACTGTGCCTTTACATTGTGTATTGTTTTGTGTTTTTTGGGTTCCTCTACCGAGTTTTGTTATACTCACCTCTGCACAGGCTTTGCTCGTACGTGTCGTGTCTTCTGCAGATGAGAATCCTTTTGACAGATTCCATGGTGGACTAGGACAGGACTGAGCTTTCTGAGTTCCCTACATACTGAGGCATTCCTATGTCTATGAGAATCAGTCACAGTACCTCTTTCTATTTACAGGTTGGACTTTGTAGTTTTCAGACTCTAGTTTTTGGTAGGCTTGTATTTTGGCCTTGTTTAGTTTCAGTACTATACATTCCATTGCACACTTTTGGTTGGGTTTAGTAGTATTCATGCATTTTATTTCTTAGTGGTTTTTACATTTCTGCATTTTTGGGCTTGGATATGTGTGTGCTTGTACAGGTTCTTAGGTAATGCCTCCCATGTTAGTAATATTCCTACTCGGTACTAGTCACCAGCCCCTGGCCTATTGAAGGAGGTCTTGGGGAGTCACAGCATGGGCCCTACTGGGATGGGTCGAGACAGAGTGGTACCAGAGCCAGGTTCTATCTTAGGACTAAGAGTCTGTGAGATTGGTTTGGGGAAATAGTGTATGGTGTTTCGAGCTCGTCTTTCAGGTCAGAGACTCTAGTGTTGGTGCGACGTCCGACGTATCCATACACCAGGACTCTGATAACCTGCTTTTTGACTCGGGACATGAAAACACTAGTTGAGGGGAAATAAAATAATGGTACATGCATCATATAAGAATGGGTTGTGTTTTCCATATCCTTTGTGTCAGCTATCCAGATATACTCAGTGACCATGGTACATATTTTTTCTTAATAGGATGCCTCAGTGATGCATACCTTCTAGGAGTCAGCAGCATGATCACGAGGATGACCCCCTCAGTGATGAGGCTTTGATACAGGGACTGATTTCCCAGGTGTGGCCACTAAGTGGTGCACCTTCTATACCACCGCCTGTGGAGCAGCATGTGGTACCTGCAATACCAACTGACAATGAGCGTAGTCGGAGCGTACTCCATGAGTTCCAGAGATAGAGACCCATCAGGTTCCGAGGTGAGCCCGACCCTCAAGTAGTTGAGGACTGGCTTGAGGTGGTGACTAGAGTTTTCCATCTAGTGAGGACACCATCCTACGATACGGTGATCCTAGGGGTGATCCTTCTTCAGGGTTCAGCGGGACGATAGTGGAGTCTGACCACAAAGACTCACGATGAGGAGACTCTTTCATGAACGATGTTTGAGTTACTCTTTATGGAGGATTTCTCTCCAGTTACACTAAGAGTCATATGCTTCCAATAGCTTCTTCAGCTCTAGCAGGGCAGTTTGACAGTAGCATACTATTCATCGAGGTTCACCAACCTTGCCCAGTACTCGATGGATATGGCCAGGGATTAGTATTTCAGAGCTCAGACCTTCTTGAGAGTTCTACGACAAGAAATAAAAGATATTGTAGTGCCTCTATGAATTTCGACTTATGCTGGAGTGCTCGAGCATGATTTGGTGATTGAGAGCTTCTTGGAGGAGAAGAGATAGCTGAAGACGGTTATCAGTATGCAGACAGGTGCAGAGACCTCAGCAGTAGGGAGCCAATGTCAGACGTAGGGATTAGGATGTGAGAGACGTCATAGGAGGACCCAAAATAGGGTATCGATTGTCCAGGGCCATCAGGCTGGATCCAGTCATCCTAGGGAGAAGCTTTGCAACGTGTGTGACAGTAGGGGGAATATCTTTAGAGATTGTCCAACCTGTCGAGCTGTTAAAAGGGAAGTAGTAGATGGACCACGAGGCGAAGTCAGAGAGTGGAGGAGATTGAACCTCTAGGCGGTGGACGTGTCATATGAGCAGGGAGAGATGCATGTGATGGCAGACGCTTCGATCTACTTCCACCACCACCCCCAGGAGGTCCGCACCAGGCTCAAGGAGCTGGGGGACAGGGGTGGGGATAGCTGCATGCAGTCGAGGCATATGACCCAGGGGCTCTAGGTATGATACAAGGTATGATCTGTATCTTCTCTACCTTAGCTATCATACTTTTAGACACAAGTTCCATTCATTCCTTCATCTCCACATGTCTTGTGAAAAACCTTGAGATTCCGGTAGAACTATTGATTCAATCCTTACGCTTTGAGACACCTTCTAGAGGAGACTCAACGATCAAAAACCTTTTTATATAGTGTGATCTTACCCTTGGATGTGAGAGTTTCAGTTGTAACCTCTTGGTGGTAGCATCATGTCTTTACGACATCATTATTGATATGAATTGGATATCTTCGGTCCATGCCCAGATTGAATGTTTTAGTCGAAGAGTGCGGTGTGTCTACCGTGAAGGGACGAGGTTTTACTTGGTCAGAGAAAAGGAGACCCAGGAAGCTCAGAATGGGCTCATGCATAGGATGGTGCATCTGATCACTCATGAGATGGCTAGCCTTACCGTCGTTGTAGTAGATGTTGTGAGCTCTCAGTTTCCAGCAGTAGTGGCGGAGTACGAGAACGTTATTCCTTAAGATAATCCAGGATTACCTCCCCACTGTGAAATTGACTTATGCATTTACTTACACCCTGGGATGACACCGATTTATCACTAGCATATCGGATGGCTTTCATAGAGCTTCGCGAGATGAGGGTGCAGTTGGAGGATTTTTAGAGCAAGGGTTTTGTAAGACCCAGAGTTTCACCCTGGGCGGCCCCAGTCTTGTTTACCAAGAAGGAAGATGGGAGTTTGAGGTTGTGTGTAGATTACCAGTGCCTGAACCAGGTGATGGTGAAGAATAAGTATCCACTGCTGAGAATCGATGACCTCTTCAATCAGTTGAGAGGGGCACGATGGTTCAGGAATTTTGACCTTCGATTCGGTTATCACCAGTTATGGGTACGGGATGAGGATATGCTGAAGACAGATTTCAGATGCCGCAAAGGACACTATGAGTACTTGTTGATGCCTTTCGGTGTGACAAACGCCCTTGCAGTAATCATGGGACTAATGAACAAGATCTTCTTGTCGTAATTGGACCAGTTCATAGTGGTCTTCATCGATGACATCCTTGTGTGCTCGGCTTCATAGGAGGAGCACATGGGACATCTACGGATAGTTCTATACATACTCTGGGAGATCCATCTTTATGGGAAGCTCTCGAAGTGCCAGTTCTGGATTCAAGAGGTCCACTTTCTGGGACTTTTCATCTCAGCAGATGGAGTAGTTGTGGACCCAGCCAAGGTGGAGGTAGTGTTAGCATGGGGGCCACCTCGAAGACTGATGGAGGTGCCAAGCTTCCTTGGGTTTGCAGGATATTACCGGAGATTAATTCTTGGTTTCTCTTGAATAGAAGCACTAATGACATCCTTATCCAGAAAGGGGAAACCCTTCATGTGGACAGAGAGGTGCCAGCAGGATTTCGAGCAGTTGAGACAGAGTTTGACGAGCACCCCAATATTGAGATTACCAGAGGAGGGTGTCATGTACGTAGTTTTCTGTGACACATCAGGGAACGAGATAGGTTGCATCATGATGCCGATACAGGTAGTGATTTCTTATGTTTCATGCCAGCTTAGTCCACATGAGCAGAACTATGTGACCCATGATCTCGATTTGACAGCGGTAGTATTTGCGTTGAAGATGTGGCGACACTAACTTATAGGCGAGTGGTTTATCATCTACTTTAACCAAAAGAGACTCAATTAAATATTTTCATAGAAGGATCTAAATCTGAGGCAGAGGCATTGTCTAGAGTTCCTCCAGGACTATGATTTCGAGATCATCTATACTCTTGGGAAGGGGAACAAGGTGGCAGATGCTCTTAGCAGAAGTTCAAGATCACGACTATTGGTTGAGGTGACAGAGCAGTTAGCCGCATTGTAGTTATCCTTCATGGACATAGAGGATACAACTTACCTATAGTCGATGGTCGTCATCCCTAAAATCTTACAGCAGGTTAGGGAGATGCAACTAGGAGATGTCGACTGTGTGTCTTTACATGCTCAATTATCCACAAGACATGCTCCTGATGGATATTCAAAAGGTGGGGAGTGTGTACTTATTTCTAGAGGATGAATTGTTGTACCCGTAGAGTTCTAGGAAGAGGTCCTAAGGGAGTTTCATATGTCCCCCATGGTGGTACATCCTAGAGTGATAAAGATGTACCACTCTCTTCGACGATAGTTATGGTGATCAGGAATGAAGAAAGCAGTAGCAGTGTTCGTTTCTCGATGCCTTATGTTCCAGTAGGTGAAGGATGAGCACCAGGTTCTAGCGGGATTAGGTCACCCCTGGAAGTTCTATATTGTAAGTGGGATGTAATATCTATGCACTTCGTGATAGGCTTACCATGGACGTCCAAGGGGAATGATTCCATATGGGTGTTCATTGACTGACACACCATGTCGGCCCACTTCCTAGCTATCCAGGAGTAGAGTTCAGTAGAGATATTGGGACGCCTCTATGTGAAAGAAATAGTTTGGATTCATGGAGTCCCTTCGATGATTGTCTTGGACTGAGATGCTTGCTTTACATCCCGATTGTGGAAGGGATTGAAAGAGGCCTTTGGGACTCAGCTACGCTTGAGCACAGTGTTCCATCCCCAGACCGATGGTCAGACGAAGAGGACCATCTAGGTTCTGGAGGATATGTTGTGGGCATGTATCTTGTACTTTGGTTATAGTGGGGAGGACCACCTACCACTAGTGGAGTTTGCATATAATAACAGCTACCACTCCACCATTGGTATGGCACTATTCAAGGCTTTGTATGGGAAACCCTGCTGGTCACTGCTTAACTGGACCGACCCCAGGGAGTCAGCAATCATGAGTCTAGAGTTGGTGTGAGCTACTATTGAGAAGGTGTAGATCATCCGGGAGCAGATGAAGACTGCACATAGCTGGCAGAAGTCTTATACTGATAGGCGACAGAGACCCCTGGAGTTTGAGGAGGGAGACCATATCTTTCTTTGGGTCTCATCTCGATGAGGGTTACAGAGATTTGGAAGAGGCGGCAAGCTATTTCTGAGGTTCATCAGAACTTTTTAGATACTGCACAGAGTTGGTGAGGTGGCATACTGCCTAGCTCTACCGTCGTTGTTTCATCAGATACATGATGTCTTCCACGAGTTGCAGCTGAGGAGGTACGTCCATGACCCATTTCATGTCATCTACTGGGGCGAGCTGGATATCGAGGATGGAGTGAACTTTGGTGAGTACCTAGTGGATATCGAGGATCATCAGAAGATAATCCTTCATGGTCAATCGATTCCATCAGTGCACGTTTGGTGGTAGCACATGAATCTTGAGGAGAACACGTGGGAGTGGGAGGCTCAAATTCGTGCCCAGTACCCACATCTTTTTGAGTAGTCTTGTTTTGGATTTTCAGGGATGCAAATCCCCAAGGTGGGAAGAATGTAATGTCTCATATTTTTCATGAATTTTTTTAAATATTATATGGAATTATTATGAGACCCGGAGTAGTAACGACACATCATTCTGAGGCCCAGTGATCCCGGAATGGTGATTTAAACTTTTTTTATGTTAAGTGAGTTGACACTTGTGTGTGGTTGTGGCAGTTTCCAAACGGATGCCCAGATTAAAAATCTGAGGGCACTGTTGCGTCCGGGATGATGAATTTACCTATGAATGGGTCTAACCTTGACTGGCATGGGTTGAGGGAAAAAGTTAATTTTTGGAGGTTTTCAGTAAAAAATAAAATAAAATAAATAGAAAGTTTATTTTATTTTGGAAACATTCGCTGCAGCGCATTGACAGGGTAGATGTTTCAATAATTAATGCCACATTATAATGAACCTGAAATAGCAACGCTGACTCATTAATTCCATAGTGTAACAGAAAAAATCAGCGTAACAGAACAGTGAAACACAGTCCCTATTTTTAAGGGGTTAATCGAACATTTCTCATTGGCAGAAGCTGGAGATAAACTCTGGAGAATCCCTGGCACCATGGAGATTACTCTTGGCAGTGAACGAGGATGAATAAAAGAAATGAATTGTTTCTCCATCAAAGCTGAAGGATCTCATTGAAAATGGAGGCATGCCCCCCCCCCCCTCATCAATAATCGAACCCTTCGCGAGGTAGGGGTTGTTATTTCAATTATTATTTCCCCATTTTTAATTTTGAACGACGAACGTGGATCAACCACGAACATATTGATCACAGATTTGTACATTTTTACAAGAGAGTTTTTGTTGGGGTGTCTTCGGGGAATTAATTCATGTTAAATTGTTGTTCGATTCTACTCCATTTAATCCTACTAATGAGAGCAGATTAATGCCATGATGAACAACAGTGGAGGTTCGTTCCTTGATTTTCTAATTGGATTTTTTCCCATTTCTTTTCCTCGTGCATTATTCGCCTTCTTCATGGGGTGACGAACAACAGATCATTGTGCACCCGTCTTACAATGCAATGATCCCAAACTGGAGATCCAACATCATAAAGACCCTATAGAGGTGTGACGGTCATATAGGATGATGAATCGGCTTGTATCAGAAAAGACCGTTCTTCGAGCGTTCTTCACGCGGGAGGATCGAAACGCATTTTTGAAGCCTATGGGAGGACCAAAAACAACAGATATGACCTCATGACATCAGTGAAACCTAGATTCTAGAGTTTCTTGGCAATCGGATAGCCGGATCGACAAACGAGGTAGTACAGAGGTGCGGCAGTGAAAGTCCGTGATTTAGAAAATTTCCAGAATACACGGTGTGTAGTTCCAAAGAAGACGCCATGTAGTACCGGTGGAGGTGGCTGGGGTTTTAGTGGTTAGAGAGGAAACACACAGCGTGTGACCCTGGCCACACAGTGTGTTTGAATTTCCCCAATGCTCGGCATGTATTTTGGAAAGTACATGGAAACGGGATGGACTACACGGCTTCGGAACACACCGTGTACTCTCTACGTTGCATGGCAGAGGCGGCTATGCAGGACTCAGTGTGTATTGAGGGGATACAAAAACATGGTATAGAGTACACGACCATGTACTTAATCACACGGCCAGGTGAGTCCAGCAATGTCGGTCACCCCATGTACCGATTACACGGGTTTGAGTACATGGGTTGAGGACCGTGTACGGGCACATGGACAGTGTACGCGGAGCCGACCCTAGTCACTCGGACACAATGTGCACATAGTACTATACACCGTGTACTAAATTTTCTACATGACCAGCCTTATAACCCGGGCCATTGTACACGGGTAGTACTCAGGGTAAAATGACACAACGTGTAACTTTTCTACACACCGTTTACTTTTTGGAAAATGGCATGGTCCCTTTTCCCACTGTATCTTGGACATGTTTCGTTTGGGTTAGTACCCATTCTTCTCATTCCACTGAAGTTCAGGCATCGTTTCCTCTTATAAGAGTATGATCCCTTCAAAATAACATCTTGTGATAGAGTAGGCATCTCTCCGAGAGGCCTGAAGTGAGATCCTCTATCCATTCCTGACCCTAGGTAGAGTCAGGAATTGACGTGACCAACTCTACCGGGAATTGATCCTCAACCTAGCTGGTGAATCCGGATGAGTTGTGGTTTCTTCCATGGCCCTGGAAGTGATCCTCATCTGTGTATCATGATATTTTCCTCTCAGGAGTGTGTCTCCCATAATGAGTGCATATATATCTCATGATCTTCCCACTCAAGAGTGTGTCTCCCGTAATGAGTGCACCTATCTCTCGTGATATTCCAACTCAAGAGTGTGTCTCCCGTAATGAGTGCATCTATCTCTCGTGTACTTCCCACTAAAGAGTGTGTCTCCCGTAACGAGTGTAACTACCTCTCTTGACATTTCCCAAAAAACAGTACTTCTCAGATAGATGTCATCAGAGCTACAAGACTCATGGAGTGTGTTTTCCCGGAATGAGTGCTTCATGCAATCTTCAAACTGAATCCCTAGACAGAGGTATATGGTCGTGTGACTTGTCTCTAGAATATAGGTCTGGGTTTTGAGTATATCCGATTTTTTTTCTCCTATTATATGTTCAGAAGACATATACAATGTGGAGATGATTGTTCTTTTCCTTTGTGTGTTGCTTTGTGTTTTTTGGGGTCCTCTATTGAGTATTATTATAATCACCCCTGCATGGGCTTTTACTGTATGTGTCATGTCTTGTACAGATGAGCAGCCTTTTGATAGTGACCAGGGAAGATCAAGACAGGAACAAGATTTCTGAGTTCCCTCTAGGATGAGGCACTCCTATGACTATAAGCATGCATTCCCAGTGCCTCTTTGTGTTTACAAGTTGGACTATATAGTTTTCAGACTCTTGTTTTTGGTGGGCTAGTATTCTGGCCCAGTTTACTTTCAGTACATTACTTTTCATCGCACTCTGTTGGTTGGGCTTAGTTGTATACATGCATTTTGTTCCTTAGTGGGTTTTACATTTCAGCATTTGTGGGCATGAAGATGAGTGAATGGGTACAGGTTCTTAGGCAATGCCTCCCATGTTAGTAATATCCCTACTCGGTGCTAGTCACTAGCCCCTATCCTATTGGGGTGGGCTTGGGGAGTCACGGCACAGGCCCCACTGGGACCGGTCGTGACAAGAGGGGCTCAGGAATTTTTCATGTTAGCTTGCACCCTCTACATTATAGTTTATAACAAGGGTTGGTTAAGATTTAGATTCCATCAGATAACAGATAATCCCAGCGCAAAACCCCACCAAAAAGTACCCTCCCACATGAACAAGTAATCCACAGATCAACCAATTCTTGGGTTAATCTGTATTCGTTGTTTTAGAATGATGAACAGGGAAACCCAAAACAAAAAAAGTAAAACCCAACATATAATAGATCCATATTGGAGGGTGACTTGTTTTTATTTGTGATCGGTCCACAGAGATTCATGAGTTTGAAGTTGTCAGTGTTCGTCACTGATCAGTCATGTTCTGTGATGTGTGTCGATGTCACAAACAGTTCGTTAGCATTCTTTGGATAGGATTCCTCACCGTCGATTCTTCATAGGAGTTGCACATTTTTATCCCATTTATCTAAATCTGTTAATACATTAAGAGAGAAACACATCTCATTGTTTCTGTTACGTTGTGTCATCACATCGTTACACTTTTTCATTTATGAGACATCGTATTGTTTATGCTTAATTTAATGATTCATTTAATTATAACTTAATGATACATTAAAGGGATTTAGATAATGTGAATCGTCTTTGCCTTATTGCCACACTGCATTACAGACGTGTCACCACTCAATAATGAAGGAAAAAAATAACTTTTTAAGTTATTTTTATTTTTCTCCTGAGAAGTCTGAAAACTACCTTTTTAGGTCAACCCTTATCAGTCGAAGATAGATCCTTTCTAGGATAATCCCAATGTTTTGAGTTTAATGGTGCCCTTGGATTTTTGATCTGAGCACCAGATTAAAATTTAGAAAAACCCACTCGCACGTTTATTTAAATGAATATAAAAAGGTTAAAAATATATTTCGAGCTCATCGGGCCTCAGAATAAGGTGTTTTTTTAGCATCTGGTCTTGAAATAATCAAATATAATTTAAAAACAATACATGGAATATTCAGGATATTAAATTACTCCAACATTTAGGTATTCACGTCCCTGTAATCCAAAATAAGGCTAAACAAACAAATGGGGGTACTTAGAATGAACTTGAGCTTCCTACACTCATGTAATCTCATGTAGATTCTCAATATGGCACCGAACATGAACCAGATGAATTTATGATCCCAAAATAAACCACTCCTGTGGATACTCTATCTCTATCATGGACTCTACAAACATCACCCCATCGTTGTTGGTTAGCTCTCCCTAGTTGGTGACGTGTCAAGGATCATGTATGTACCTCCTCAGCAGCAACATGTGGAAAAAATCGTACACCTGGGGCATATATGGGGGGACATCTAGGTGTTACACCACCTTGAAAACTGTGCTCAAAATCTAGAATGGTCTGATGAACCTCAGAGATAACTTTCGGCCCCATCCAAGTCTCTGCAATCCCCGTCGGGGTGAGAAATAAAGTAACACATGGTCTCCCTCCTCTAACTCCAAGGGTCTCTATATCCTATTAGAATAATATATTTTTCTTGATCTATGTAGTGCTCATCCACTATTGGATTATCTATACCTTCTTAGTGGTAGCCCATACGAACTCTGGACCCATGAGTGATGACTCACATGGGTCTGTCCAGGATAGAGGTTATCTTCAAGTCCACTCATACAATGCCTCGAATGATGCAATGCCAATGGTAGAGTGATAGTTGTTGTTTTATTCAAACTCCAACAATGGGATGTGTTCCTCCCAACCACAACAAAAATAAAGGACGCAAGTATGAAACTTTCCTCCAAGTTCTGCAAGGTTTTTTATATCTGACCATCAATCTATGGGTGAAAAGCTATGATCAAGCGTAGTTGAGTCATGCACACCTCATGTAATCCCTTCCACAACTAGGATGTGAATCGAGTATCACGATCTGAGATGATCTTTGAGGGTACTCATGAAGCCATACTATCTCCTTGATCTAGAGGCATCCCAAATCCTCTAACAATACCTACCCCTAAATGGGTAGGATGTGATATGACTTGGTGATTCGATAAAGGATCACCTAAATATATTTGTGTCCCTTAGATGTGTGTGGTAATCCCATCACGAATTCTATTGAGATACCATCCCATTTCCATTTTGGTACCTCAAGTGGATGTGCCAAGCCTGTTGGAACCTAATGCTCAGCCTTCACTTATTGAAAAGTGAGGCATCTTGAAATGAACTCGGCCACCACTTTCTTCATCCCTGGCCACTAGTACTGACGTTGGAGATCCCGACACATCTTCTCCTCTCCATGATGTACCACCAAGGGGGAGGTATGGATGTCCCTAAAAATATCCTCTTTCAATTACACTTGTTCTATGGTGCGCCCTCTAAAAAGGATAATGTTCTCCCCACATATAAAAAATACGTCATGAGCTTATTTTGAGGATAACTGAGAACATCAGGACTCGCAGTCAACATCCACATGTTGTGCATCACTAACTCACTGAAAGAGTGGAGGAGTGACAGTCATCGGCTGAAGATAAGCTACTCCATCATCATCTATGAAGGATATCAACATTGTGGATAGTTTCTCCATCACCTCACTTAGAAGCTATAAACCAGATCTTCTGCTGAGCACATCTGCCTCCACATCCCCCTGCCTCAGAGTATAGACTATCTCGAAGTCAAAGTTCTGTAGGAACTCCAGCAATCGTTGATGTCTCATGTTCTAGTCCTTCTATGAGAAGATACATCTGAGACTCTTATGGTTGGATTAGATGGTAAACCATTCACCCATAAAGTATTGTCACCACATCTTTAGAGAAAAGACCATTACTGCTAACTTCAAGTCATGGGTTGTAAAGTTCTTCCCATGTTTCCTCAACTATTGTGAACCATAGGTGATCCCTGCTTACTCCTGCATCAGGAAACAACCCATTAAAGTCCCTAATGCATCACATAAAACTACATACCCAATGTCCTCCTCTGGTAGTCTCAAGATGGAGGCACTCTTCCATCTCAACCTCAGCACCTAGAAACTCACTGGTACTTCTCCATCCACATGAAAGGATATCCCCTCCAGTTTAATGATGAGAAGGGTTCTTCTAATCTGGAAAATTTGGGCACAAACTGTTGGGTAGATCCTAAGAAAGCCTTTCCCCTATCTTCACTGGATCCACTGCAACTCTAGCCTCTAAGATGACGTGTTGCAGAAAGTGGACATCCTGAATATAGTACTAGCACTTCGAGAGCTTCCCATTAAACCAATTCTCTCAGAGTGTATCTAGGACTATCTGTAGGTGGGTAGTGTGGCCCTCTACTGATGACGAGTACAACAAGATTTCATTAATGAATTCCACAACAAAACGATCAAGGTAAGCCTGGGGGATCCTGTTCATGAGTCTAATGAACACTAGTGGGGAATTATTCATGTAGAAGGGCATCACCAGGAACTCGTAGTGGACATATTGGCATCTGAAGGTTGTATTAGTTATATCCAGATTCCGTACCCAAAGATGGTGATAACCTGTTCTAAGTTATATATTTGAAAACCACCTCGTTCCCTTCATCTGGTCAAAGGGGTCATCAATTCTTGAAAATGGATATTTTTTCTTCATGATCACCTAGTTTTGGAACCGATAGTCTAGCCATAGCCTGAAGATTCCATCTTCCTTCTTGGAAAACAACACTGGTGCTTCCCATGGTGAAATGATGGGCCTCACAAATCCCTTATTCTGTAAGTCATCCAACTATACCCTCAATTCCTGAAGCTCCATGGGAGACATCTGATATGACAGTGTGGATATTAGTATCATTCTAGGGTATAGATAGATGCAAAAGTATACCTCTCGATGAGGAGGTAGTCCTGGAACATTCTGAGGAAAGACATCTTCATACTCATCCACCACTATAGGAAAGCTCATACTCCTCTTATCCATCACACCAATGGTGAGTTTATCCAAATATTGAGTGATTAGATGCATCCTCCTTCAAAAAAGACCATCATACACCGCAAGAGTTCCTTTCTTACTAGTGAAGGAAAACCTGGTCCCATATTTGTAGACACACCACACTCTGTTCCTAATATTTTTGATCTAAGCATGAACTGTGGATAACCAGTCTATACCCAACATGACGATAGAAGGCCCCAATGCCACTACTGGGAGATCATAGCCAAAGCTCTCTCCTACAAGAGTAAGCTTACACTTCTGGAACTAGTGTGTAATCATCAAATCTTCTCTCATAAGAGTCCATAATCTTAAGTATCAGTACAATGGCTCCACCAGAATCTCTGAGCCTCAAACGAGGTATGTGGAACAAAAATGTGACTGGAACCTATGTCTAGAAGAATTCTAACTAAGGTGGAGGAGACACATATAATACCTCTAATCATATCCAGAGCATCATGGTCATAGGCCTCCACTTCTTGAAGTTGAGCTCTCCCTTATCCACCTGGTCCCTAAGGTTGTGGTGGACCACCTAGGGGGTGGTGGAGGTAGTACCTTGAGCAATTTCCCACCACCCACTATTTGGACAACCCCCCTTCTACATTCTCCACCATATTGACCTCCTTGGTGGAACCTCTGCCTCTTCCTTGGTGGTCCCTCAACCGTCTACAAGTCATCTGTGTGGCGGGCCGTGCAGTCATGAGACATGTGTCTCTGCCCGCCGCACGTGAAGCACAACCTGGGTACCTGCTAACTACCACTATTCTGGGAGACCCCACTACCAACCCTGAGTCATGGGGTCATCCCCTAAAATTTCATACCAACTTGGGGAACCACATCTACTACCGACTACACCCAGCAGAAGACTATGCCTCCTAGTGTCCACTAGTGACTCCAGATATCGGCGGTTGTTGTGCCTGGAAGCTCTCCACAATTAGGTCTTGGTCCAGCACCCCAGCATGAGTAGGTATTCTCAGAGACACCATTTATAACCTAATATCCCAAAATAAACCCCTTCTTAAAAGCTCGAGCCCCGAGATCAGGTCTTTCACCATGTCTACAGAGTAATGAGAAAGTATGGTGAACCTCACCGAGTACTATAATACTGTCTTGCTACCCTGCTGTAGGTATAGTAGCTTCTATATGTATAGATAGCACAACATCCCTGGGAAGAACTCCTCCCTAAATAGGAACTCAATGTATGTCCAGGTGAGGGTCGCCTCATCATGAGTCTGAATCATCAAGATCCAATATCTCCCTATCAAGCCCTAAAGAAGGATCGTAGTTAAGATTTCTATCTAGTTAAGAGGCGTTATAACTAAGAGAAAGACTCCTATAACCACCTTCATCCAGTCCTTAGTGACCTAAGGATTTGTCTCTCCGCTAAACCTGGGAGGTCTCTATCTCTGAAACTTGTACAAGGCACTTAGTCTGCATACGTCCCCTACCGGTAACACTGGTTTTAACTATTCATCAAGGGGTAATGGTAATCCTAGTTTACCACCGGTGAGGCTATATCAAGAACAGGTCATTGAACTGACACCTCATCACTAAAAGGAATGTCCTCACAGTTAGGGATTGGAATCCTTGTTAGCTGTCTGCATGGAGGCATCCTGAAATAGGTCAAGATGTACCATAGTCAATAGATTATACATGGTGACCTGACTCTAATTTAAGAAGGACATGTGGAAACACCCCATTTCTATATGATTCATGAAATCAGTGTTTTTTTATAGAGCTATAAAGAATAATTCGAGGTCTTGGTGTATGGATGTGTCAGTCACCACACCAACACTGGACTCCCTGAATCTGAAAGTCAAACTCAAAACATTTAATATTGTTTCCCATAAACAAAAAAAATACTCCCGATTATTAAGGTAGAACTGACCACATCTGATAACACTTTGTCATGACCCGTCCACCAGGGAACATTCTGTGACTTCCCCAAGCCTACCTCCTGGAGGCCAGTGGTTGTAAATTGGCATTGAAGGCTCTATTAAGTAATTGGGAGGCATTTTCGTGAGTATTTGTATGCAGGCACACACAACTACATCCAAAAAACTGGAAAGGTAAACATGCATTTCAGTAAACAACCACTGAGTAAAAGGTACAAGTTGTAAGTCAAATATGCCAGAATACAAAGCCAATAAAATAGAAAATAAACATTGGAAAGTACAAGGATCTCGGGAAAGTTGTTCATGGAAAAACCCACCTGATGGTAAGTGTAGAGTAGCTATTTGAAGCTATCAAAGTATGCCCCACCGACCTAATCTCACTGGGGCTCACTTGGTCCTAGGCCATCAATCCCTCTATCTAGGTGTTATTTGTCTACACAAGACACAACATGTGTGGGTGAATCCTATGAAGGGGTGAGTAACACAATACTTAGTGGGGATCCTGAAATATAATGTAAAGAACACAAAGGAAAAAAATACACATGGAATTATCAACTCACACGGGTATAATCTAGAGTATAATAAGAAATACCATCAGTCACAACACTAAACACCTTGTACTACTAGAGTACTCATCCTTGATGAGTACTGTGTATATGTTGGGTTACACAGAGTTCCTCCCCACTGTGGGCCTACCAGGTCACACAGAGCCATTCCCACCTTTTATATCATACTGAGGTACTCAACCCTGATATGTACCATGGGTCTACTAGGTCACGTAGAGAAACTCCCCACTGTGGGACTGTTGGGTCACATAGAGCCACTTCCAACTGAGCCAACATAGCTAATACACATAGGGTCTCTTGTCAGTAGTCCTTGGGTCTCATTTAGTCATATAATTCTCACACGTAGTGCGCTTGATTCTGGGAGAAATTGCTCCTAAATCCATTATTCACATTTCAAATTCTATAAAAACATCCTTAGAGTATTTCAAAATCCTTTCCTTGTCTCAAGGGTTCCAATGTAGCAAATGGCTCTTCAATCGGATGTTCGATCTGAATGATATTGGCATTTTAGTAATCGGGGGTCACTTGGGTATGGGCCCGGTCCGACCCAGTCAGAACTACCCGACCGACCCGGACCAGGGACCCCACATACCCTTACCCGGTTCAACATATCCTACCTAACTCAGTTCAAGTTGGCTTCGACCCAGTCTAGCATGGACGTAGGGCTAGGTCCATTGATCCATGATACACCCGGCGTGATTCGGTCGGGGGACCTGCCGGCTGGGTAGCCTAGCAACCCAGTTTCATCTAGACCAGCTTGAAACCAGTGAGTCAGTTTGTTCCAACCCTGGTCCGGGTAGTGGCCTGGTTTTATCCCATAATACCAACCTATAGTAGTGGACTATGTTTATTTATATCCTTGGACGTGTACCGGCCTGGGTTGTGTGCCCCGGCCTGGCCTTCCAGGAGAGACGGTTTCCTCCCACCCGGATGCCATGTGGGGTCTGGTTAGGCACCCCACTGCCTACTAAGCCAGTCACACCTATTGGTCCTGAATTCAGTTTATAGGCCATGTGACAGTGGGAAACGGTGATGCGGTCGCTCTACCGATGGGGCCAAACAACCGTGTCCCTTTCTGCTAGCCGTCGGCCCTCTTCCAGCGGCTCATGCCGCACCGCCGCGACCCGAGACGGTCATGGATCCTGCATTAGCATGCCAACAATGCCTTCTATGGACCATTGGGTCTGCTCTGGTGGTTCTTTCCTCATTTCGTATGTGCCTCCGACCTCTATGGGGTGTCGCCTTCAATTTTAAGGCCTAAAAACCGCTTCGTCGGCAACTTGGAGGTTCGACCACGAAGAATGCACAAGGAGGAGGGGATCGGGCTTTGTTCATGTCGGATTATGCTCTCCACATTAGATTTTAAAACAATGGGGGTTTAAGATTATGATTCCATCAGAAAATAAATAATCTCGGTGAAAAACCCCAAGAAAAATAACCCTCCCACAAGATCAAGCGATCTACAGATCAACCTATTCATGGGTTGATCCACATTCGTTGTTTTAGAATGAACAACGTGAAAACTCAAAGCACAAAATTTTAACCCCTACATGGGATAGATTCACACTAGAGTGAGATCATTTTTGATGTCAATCTATCTATGTAGATTCAGGAGTTCGAAGATGTTGGCGTTTTTTGCCTGCTGGTATCATTCTTCGAGTTGCATCGATGTCTCTAGCGATTTATCAGCATTAGATTAAGAGGATTCTTTATCGTCGATTCTTCAGAGGATTTCCATGTTTTGGATCATGTTTCTCAAACCCTAGTAATCCATTAAAAGAGAAATTCATCATAGTGTTTCTGTTACATTACATCGTCGCATCTTTATGCTGTTTCATTTATGAAATAGCATATCAACTACGCTTCATTTAATGAGTCATTATGCTGCACATTAATGGGTAATTAAAGGTCTTCATCCATTGTAACTTGGCATCATCTCATTTATACACTACAGTGTGAAAGTATCACTGCCCAACAGTGAAGGAAAATAACTTTTTATATTATTTTTATTTTTCTCCCAAAAAGTAAGAAACTAGCTTTTCTAGTCGACACTCGCCGGTTGAAGTTAGGAACTTTCTAGGAAAATCTCGATGTTCTGAGTTAAATATTACCCTCATATTTTTTATCTGAGCACCAATTTAAAAGTTAGAATAACCCGCTCGCATGTTTATTTAAATAAACATAAAAAATTTATAAAAAATATATTCTGGGATCATCGTGCCTCAGAATTAGGTGTTGTCTGAGCATCTAGTAACGAAATTATCCTATATAATTTAAAAAAAATGGTGTAATTTCCGAGACATTAAAAAATTATAGATAAATAATATATGTAATATGGTACATAATTTTTATATAACTCTTATAATCACTATTGAAAATGAAATAACCTTAATCATTAAATTCTAATAATATCTTGAGAGAAATCTATGACCTGTTAAATCCATCCTTTTACCCAATGCATTAGAGAGTTATATCATGATCAACAATTAATAGTATATACCTGAACTATCCATCCATAGTTTATATAAAAATCAACCATCATCTAAAATAATTTCTAAGAGACATAACATAATTATTAATCATTAAATCCTTTATTTTACATCTTTACATTAATAATAATATTTTTTACACCCATAATAAAACCTTTATAGACATTGAAATATCACTTCCATTTAAAACCATTTTTTAAGATACCAAAAATAAAAAAATGGAGGGTTTTTTTGAACAAATTTGAATTTTTATAAATTAATCAAAGCATAAAATTATGGTTACTATGGTGGAAAAAATCATTGACATCGTATTTTTTAAAATATAAAATTTTTACCTTTTTTCAAAACATTCTGTATAAAATATGTAAATAGATTCCTTTTGAAAACCTTTGAATGAAAGAAAAAATGTTACATATATTTTACTTTATAATATATTTGTGTTTATATAGATACACCGATAATATAATTTTAAGAATATATACATTGAATAAATAGATTTATAAACTAAATTGTGAAACATTTTAAAAAACATTTTATGGTAAAGTGTCCCTTACCTTTATTCTAACTCATCATGTACGTTATTTTTCTTATTGAATAATAAACATATGTTAATTATATAATTAATTAAGAGCCATTTTTATTTTTATTAATAGTTTTATTATATTTACTACCATGTTATATACAATTATTTAATTAGTTAACTCCATGTGAGATGTTTTGACAATATTCGGCTACTATTTCCAAAATGATTTGGTAAGTACACTATAGTCAAAGAGGAAACTATTCCATAATCTCTAAAAACATAATCATGAAAAAATTATTATTTTTATATATCAATTATTAATTTAAAACTACTCATGACTGATGGTTATGAATAATTAATTATGTTACAAACATGTAGATAATATGTTGTACATGCGCATGAGTTACATTTCCATTTTTCAACAAACATGATAGAAAAAAGGTAAGTTTTATTTTATATTAATTTAATAATTATTATATAATAACTATAATATTATTATTTTTTAATATAGTTATATATAGCATCCATTTGATGTGTACATGAAAAAATATCCTATCACTTTGTGACGGTGGTATTCCACATATATGTAGGAATGACATTACAATTTTTCAATGGATTGGAAAGAAAAAAAATAAATGATATATAATATTTAAATAATTTTAATTGTTTAATTAATATTCTATTTATTTATATGTATATATATATATATATTAAATACATGATTATCTTCATCTGTGTAAGGGGGTGATGGAAACAGATTATATCGGTTCGTGAGGCGGCAGTCCACTGTACACACGAATGATTGTTCCATTAAACATTTGATGAAAGAAGAAGAAAAATATAAGTTATTAGTTTAATATAATGGAATAAAACATATTAAAGATACATATTTCATTATATCATAATCGTTTATGAATATTTTAAGTATGTATAAGAATAAATATAACTAAAACATTCGGTTAAAATTTATACATCTTCTTCAAAATCCCCCCTTTTCATTAAAACTTAAGTCCTATAAGATTGGAATTCTGATAAATCCAATTATTCTAAGACATTGTGAGTAAATTTTTTGAGATATATGGTTAGGTATTTTGTGAAATAAAGTTCTCAAAAGGTTTGAGGTAGGTGGAAGAGGAGGTTCCCTTTTAGAAGTGAGGGGAGGGGTATTTATTAAATTTCTTAAAGTAATACATTAATATATACTAATCTTGTTTGAAAAATGGCTCAAATTTGATATAATTAGAAGATATTATGTGTCTGGGTCTAAATAATCTAATCTAATAAAATATTTACATGTTTAGATTATTTTTTTACCTTTATCTCTCTTTTTTAACTGTCTATTAACTCTTTTGATAATTAAAGAGATATCAATGTTTTTCACTTTTTATGGGTCAATAAAGTTACTATAAAGAGAATAACAAACCATAAATGGAACTTTGTTGGTATTTTAAACCATATAGAATTCACAGAACAAAATATAGTATTTTAATTAATTATAAATCATTTAATAAACTATTTTTTTCTTACAAAGTATTATTAATTTCATTTTTTGAATCTAATCATTTACATTTACATGAATATAATCGAGGTAAAAAATAATTTAAAATATAAACATAAACATATTTATAATATGTTATATTTATCTATAAAATTAATGTGACACAAAAACTCACCTAAAAAAATTACTTTTAGAGTTTAAAAATTATTTACTTGAATTTTCAACAACATTCACAAGAACTGTAAAGGTGTTTTGTATGAATTTAAGGAACTTATTTAACACTATAAATTAAAAAAAATTAAAATGTTGAAATAAAATAATGTTTATTTAAAATATCCATTTGTATATTAATATAAGTTTTCCCTTTTCAAATTTTTTTATAGATATTAAAATCAAGAGAGTTACATTCTTTAATTTATATCTACTTAAAATAATATATAAGTTTTTTTCAAAGAAAAATAGAACAAATTTTCCCTGAATTATAATATTGGATTATAATGTTCTATACTAATTCATAAAATATGTCAAATTCATGTGTTATTTTTATTTCTTGTCATTATTATATTAATTTTACCCTTAATTACAAGATTTACGCTTACCGTGGTGATACATATACACTACGATTACTATTTATAATAACAAAAAACTAAAAAGGGAATATTTACCAAAGATATACCTATTTATTCTAAATAAGGAATAAATTTTTCAATATTAAATTTCAATAAGTTTAAGTAATTAATTTTATATTAAACTATAAAACATAATGAAAAAAGTTTTTCAGAAAAAATGTGTTTCTAGGACGAAAAATATAATTAAAATCAGTAATTATGATGATTCCTATGTAATTTACATGGTTAATTATAATTAAAGTATTATTATATAACTTTATGGTAATTTTTTAATTTTAAATTACTTTATTTAATTTAATGAAATGATATTTTTATAAAAATCTTTAATTTTAACTATTCACTCAAAAATCAATCATTTCAGAAAAATACCAAAATTTAACACTAGTATAATTTTGACATGATTATTACCACAAATATGTTCATAATTTTCACATTTAAATTATAAAATTTAGAAAATAAACTTTTGAATAAATCTTGATAATATATAAAATGAATTTACTAAATTTACATAAATTTCATTAAAACATTTATTAATATAAATAAATATATAAAGAATAATTCATTAATAATTTTATTTAATGAAATTGATTTAATATTAACTTTATCAAGGATGTGAAAATTTTATTTTTTTCATCGAAATTAATTATCAATGATAAAAATGAGTTACCATAGAAAAAGATAATTTGGTTAAAAGTTAAAAGTAGAGATGGGAGACTAAAATCAATAAAAACATTTCTCCAAAATTATTATATCATATTATTATAGACCTTAATATTAAAAAAATCCATTAATTTCTATATTGGTATCATTTTACACTGAATAGTATAAGGAAATTATATTAAAGTAATGAATATTTTTAAAAATGTCCTTTTTTAAAAAAATAAAGAATCCATCACAACCCCAATTATATTCACACCTCAAGTCTATAAAATAAGAAAAAACTATTCCTGAATATCTTCCAAAACTCCTATAAACATTGTAGTGGTTATAGTCTTCTCAAAATACCCCCTCTTTAATCTTTAATCCAATTTGCAATGGAGTTCTTCCAAGCAGTGGCCATTTTTTTCTCTTCTTTCTTCTTCTACTTCCTCCAAATATAATATACCCATGTTTACATAATTAAATTAGTACAATAATTATAAATTAAAATTTATTTTAATTAATGGATATCCATGATTTTCATTCTCTCAACCATCTAAAAATGAAAACGTTTCATGTGTCAGGTGCGGACTACTGTCTCCATCAACAACATGGTCTATTTTCAATAATTTAATTGCATGTATTATTATAATGGGTTATTAAATTAATTAATATGATATTTATAAAATAAAAATAATCTGAAATTCTAAAACATTACCTATGTTCATCATGTTCTATGTAAAAACATTCATAGATCGTGTGTTTGTTTGGACTACAACCTCTATGAAAGTATCATATTTTTTTCAAATAGTCATTTAATCAATATAAAACTCACTTAAAATATGATTTTACATCTGAAAATATTTAAATTATATCATTATACTTGTTTTATAATGATTTTTTCCCAAAATAATAATCTTTTTAACCATACTCACCCACAAATTAAAGCATGTTCTTGTTTGGGTTTGTTTAACCACTTATATGAAAAATGCTAAAAATTTATGTCATGGATGAATATGGAACCTTAATATTGGTTTTATTATATATTAATAACAAAATATTGTTTTTATGGTTCAATAAATTTTTCATTAATATTTAACTTATTATTAATGTTACATAATTTGGTTTGTTAAAAATAATTATAATAATCTCATTACCAACCTCATTGTCTAGAATCATAAATAAAATACCAATGAAGTGAAATCAGAATAATATGAATCAGTATCAAACATATAATATAATGAAAAAATACTGATAAATTTTATACTATAAACAATTTTTGACACCATTATTTTTAAATTTTTACTAAAAAACAATTTAAGGTAATATCATCTGATAATGAAAATGAAATATAAATAAATAATATGTTTTTCATAAATGATTGTAAATGATGTTTGTAAAATATTATAGGTATGTATAAGTTTCTTAAATATGTTTTTTATATTGTTGATTTTGTTATATGGTAGGTTAGTTCACATTCAGCTAAATGGGATGAATGGTAAGGATGCTTCCTCTCAATTTACATTCATTAAGACATGTTTTATTTTTTCACATAATTTTATTTAAATGATGTGTATGCTATCAATTAAATATATAATATCATAAATTATCTTTTATCCATTGAATTTTAAGTTTAATTTCATTCTGCAATCTCAAATTGTTCTTATTATAATTCTTATTAAGCTGTTTGGGGGTTTTCAGGACTCAAATTCTTTCCTTGAGTAATAATTTTTTCTTGTTGAATATGTTTCTAGAAGAAAAATTTATTATATTATATGATTATATTATAATTATTTTAGTAATTATTTATTGGTGAATTAAATTTAGGTATTTATTTCTTTATAAATTTTAATGATGTTGAGAAGAATTCACATCCTCTCTAAATAAGATTTTTTATTTTGTCTCTATATTTTATCTTCCCACCAATGTTCTCCTTTATATTTTTAAACCCAATTTTTTGTTATCTCATGTGGAATCTAAATTTCACATCTCTACATTTCAATTTATTTTTTTATTTATCCTTTAATTATGTTGGATTTCATCAAAGGTATTATGAAATATTAGAAATATTTTCCATCCATTCATTATGAATTGTGTTATCTTCCACTCTGCATTCCCTTTAGAAAAACTATAAGTAATTTTCAAGGGTTGGTTATTAAATATTATTTTTATAATTAAAGTTACCAAAAAATTAAATTCAAATCTTTTAAACCTGCATATTTTCATCATGTTGCTACTATTAAATATTTTATCTAAAAGTAATGGTTTCAAAAATATTTTCAATTCACCTTTTTCAAATTCTAATGCATTTTTCAAGGCTCAATTATTGAATGTTAGTTTTAAAAAATAAATGTTTTCCAAAAAACTTCACATCATATTTTTTAATAAATTTTTTAAAATGAACCGAAGCTTCACCTTTTTACAAACATTTTAAAACAAATTCCAAAATATCTTTTTATGATCTTTCCATGCGACATCATTATTTCACCATTACGACCAGGCTTTTCAAGAAAACATTTTATGTGTTTTAAAATGGTTTTCCAAATAAACCATATTCATTATGATTTTTAAAATGAAAAATGTGTATTTATTCTAATATTTCAAAATGATTTACCCAATTGTCATGAAAATTTATTTTTATCTATGTTAACAACATTAATGCTTCTCATTTTATACTAAGGATATGATTTTATACCATAATCCCCCATATTTTTTGGATAGATTATGAAATACTATATATAAAATTTCATGAAACTCATCACTTTTCTAGTGGTTAATTAAGTTATGTTTTAAGTATAAATTCTTTCATGTTATCACGGAACAAATATGAATGGTTTGTTATAATGTGATTTGTTGGATCTATTATAATCATCCATTTCCTGGGTAATATTTATATCTAATGGGATAAAAGGGGTATATGGTTATTATACCAAGAGGGTATATGGATATAATCATAATTCCAAGAGGGTATAAAAGTTTTCATCCCAATCCCAAGAGGGTTTATGGAATTTTATCCTAGGCCTACTAGTTTTTGAGAAGTTGGTTGCGATGATTGTTCAACTATTTTATGATTTCCTATACTTTTCCTTAGGCCAAATTTATTTAGTTTATAACAATGTTATTCTAACATTGATCATGTTTATTGTATCATGATTATACACTAATATGACATTTTATATATTTGATCATTTGAGACTATAGGTTATTCTATTATGTCTTGTGGAAAACCAATACCACAGTTGAGTCTAGAACGTGGGTCTCACCCTAAGAACAATATAAAATTGGTTCACTTTGGGAACCTCTGGAGTTCACATTTGCGTGTGAAAATATGGTAATTTTAATTAATTAATTATTTATTTTATAGTATGATTAGTTATTTTACATAATTATGATCAATTTAAAATACTCTTTATCTAATCCCTATAGTTATCCCCTAAACCTTTTCATTTTGATAGGAGCATTCATAGGGTATTCCTTAGCATGTGATCAAGGTGAATCTATAAGATTGATGAATGAAATCAATGGAAATTTCTAATGACATCAAGTTGTACTGGTTTTACTAAAATGATCAAACCATTGATTATGTAGGGAGTTGTGATTATTTTTGTAATCTATTCTTTTTAAAGTTTCTACATGTAATATTTGATAATTTCATTTCCTAAAGTTGTTGGGTCATCATTTTATTATACTTGGATCCCTCCATTCCTTATGATTTCTATTCTCCTCATCTTGTTATTTAAAACCCATATTTTATGTATGTTCTTTTCGAATATTCATTTTTATTATTTCTCTATCTTAATTATATGTGGAATCATGAATTCTAGAGATTATTGTCAGACACTCGAGGGAGGTCGACAATGGTAGTTGTAATAACCCCTCATTGGGTAGTTAGGGTGTTCCACATAGTCCTGAATCTTAACGATCACCATGGCAGGAATCAGAAGATGAGTGAAAGTCTTGGTCACTACATACCATTATTGGTAGCAACATACTATGTGCTACTAAATGTCCCTAAATTTTAGGAATGAGATTTAATGTGATTAAAAAAATATAAATTGATATTAAAAGTAATAAAATTTTGTTTTTGAATAGAAGGAGGTAAAATTCCATCTAATATGAAGGTGGGGTGGAAAAAATGTTACCCCCCAATCTATAATTTTATTACCTTAATATCCTCATATGTTTTGTCATCTGTGTGGGCTACATTAAAATCCTTCTGTTATGAGATGATAGATTTTGTAGAGACCCAGACCCCAGAATCCTTGAGTCAGTGTATACAATCATTTACATTGGCATGATTACAAGGAATCAATCCCTGAAATACTGATCTATTTAGTAGTCTTGTAAAATCATATACATAAATGAGAATTGTATTAATAATGGATACACTAATTAAAATATATTATTTCTAAACAAATGAACAACTTTGATGATAACTCTAATCCATCAAGTATATTCTTACATGTATTTTATAGTACCCTTCTTGGATTAATGGGGAAATTAACTTAATAAGGATGAGCTTAAATTCTCATTAAGGTAAAATATAGTAGAATCAACAATGAATCAATGAGAATAATCAATATGGAAAGGTAAATAACTAAACATACATGCCATGTAATTAATAAACTGAATTGAAGTACACAAGCAATATGGAAAGTTAATAACTTAAAATAAATGGTATTCAAGTAACTAGATAAGACCAAATAAATATGGTAAGGTATGAAACTAAAACACATGCCATTAATCAATGAATTAAAATGAAATATGTCCATAGTTATGTCAATGCAAAATCTCATTGATGAATAGTAACTAAAACTAATATGAAAAAATGCTCAATTATTAGACGCCATATTTCCTAGGTACATGAAACTAGTACCATCAATACCTTTCACAAGACAATTTATCTATAGGGTAAAAACTAATCTAAGGTGTCTATCCAACTATTTCGTCTCATGAGACTCCTGATGTGTTAGGGGGATTTCATTAACCGGTCCCCAACCTGTGTCTATAGGTCCAAATAAATTTTCATATTGAATAATAAAATAAATAATATTCCTTATAAAATAACCATATTGAATGAGAAATATTGATTTATCAATAATTTCACAATTAATCAAATTACAGCCAATGTAGGCACATTATGTAAAATGGTATATGGTTTAGGCAATAGTAATATCCATGAAAAATGAAATGGTTAATAAAGGGAAATTTAAAGTTCTATGATCATTGGATATTGAATATATCAAGGTGACTAACAATGAAATAAAGGAATTAAATGTGAATAATATCCTTGTCTAAATAAATAATAAACCATCCATATGAAGAATTTGGATGAAATAAACACAACAAATCCTAGATGGGGTAAAATAGAGGGTTGTTGGTGATGAGGAAATAAAATAATAACTTTTAAAAATATTCCTGAGGAAAATATCCTTTGATTTAAATAAAACCGTTGTATAAGAGTTTTAATTGAAAATAACTTTTAAATGTATTTTAAAAAAACATTTAAAATTGAGAAGGATTCTTCAAAGAACTGACGACGGATAAATCTATGCAAGTCATTTGAGGTAAAAAGAATATTCCTTTTACATGGTAAGAGGGTAGAAAATTCATTGTTTGTAAAGAAATAATAATATTCCATAAAAGATATTAGTAAAATAAAAAAGGGATAAAATTTATTTTAAATATTATATGCGAATGGAATTATATTCATATAAACCCTTTCAGGAAAACATGGTTATGAATACATTTCAGACTGAAGAGAGGGTAAAGTTGGGATTTCTTAAATAAAATCTTAACTATATTATGTACTAAAGAGTATAAAATGGTAATAATAAATTATTATATCATGATATAATAGAGGATAAGTAAACTCATGAGTTTTCATGGTAGTTGGATCATAAGATTTCATCAAATTGAGTATAAACATAAACAATCTCAAAAAAGCGGTGAGATTGTCACAATAAACTCTTATAACTCAGTAACATGGATCATACTCTCCATGTTTGAAAGGTAAATTACATGAAGTATATAACATCATGAAAGTATTTAGATTCATGATATATCAAGTAAAATTGAAATATATTCACCTCAAAAATTATTTTTGGTGCATAATAAAACATGACTTCCAACACAACTACAAATATGTCTTTTATCAGCACTTGAAAAGTGCATTAACAGCGCTAAAAAGATCATTGTTAATTGAGGAGACGATAAGGGGGTCCCTTTTATCAGTTCTTTTTAAAAGCACTGATAAAAGTAAAAAATTTAAAAAATAAAAAATAATTTATATTTGGGGGGAGCTTTTAACAGCGCTTAACCCCCCCCCCCCCCTTTATTAGTGCTAGGCGGCCCCTCCCACTCTCGCACGCTACCCTTGCTCGTGTATCCCACACATGCGCACACACTTCCTTACTTCCACCTGAACATGAACCCGCGACCTCCCCCTTGTGCATCTGAACCTTTACCACAAAGCCATTTTTTTTCTATTTAATGATACATCTATCTATTTATATATATAGTTATATTTATTTGTATATTAATATAGATTCATATTAATATAAATATATTTAGTTATATTAATACATATATATTTATACATATATTAGTATATATATATTAATTATTATATTAATATATATTTATATCTATATAAATATATATGTGTAGTTACAATTTTTTATCTGTATATTTATTTGTATATTAATATATATTTATAATATTAGTTTTAAATACATTTATAAAATAGGTTTTTTATTTATGTTTATAAATAAATAAATACATACATACATATATATATACAAAACACATACAAAGACACACACACACACATATATATATATATATATATATATTTATGAATAAATACATATGTGTGTGTGTGTGTGTATTTGAAAAGACATATAATGTTAAAATGATCATAACATCTAATATAGAAGAGTATTTCAACTCCACAACCAATCAAATCGAATAGAATGAAACAATATTCGATATGATATGTGGTACAGGCCTAACGGACATCTGGATCAGAAGCTATACATGTTTGAATGTTAACAAATTGGGGTATCCCGACTAAAAAATCAGTTTTGGAGGCCTCATGGGCCTATTTTGTCCTTGAGAAATGTGAGAGAAGCTTTGTTTCCGTCACAAGCCCATAGAGATCATCACGGGCTTCGATTTGATATGTTGTAGAGCTCAAACGGACACCGGATCAAAAGTTATAGCTGTTTGAAGTTTGAGTTACATTTTCAACTTATTTTAGATCTTTTATTAATTGTTTTGATTTTTTGTGCCCTCAAATTGTTATTAAATGATTTTTAATCGATAATAATTTGAAAATTATTAATTAATTATATTTTATTTAAATATTATAAAGCCATTTTCATTAAATTTTATATATATTAAATGTAATACTCTATTTATAGGTATATTTAAAATATATATTATATTTATATCAATAAAAAATATAATTATATAACAATATATTATTTTTCTGAAAAAATTATTTTTTTTGAAAAATAAAATTTAGCAGCTCTAGGAAAAATTGCTAATAAAGTCCCACTTTATCAGTGCTACTAAAAAAGAACTGATAAAGGGGTCCCCTTTAACAGTGCTAAAAAAAAGCGCTGATAAAGGGGAGGCCTTTAGCAGTGCTAAAAAAGCGCTGATAAAGGGTTACTTTTAACAATGCTTTTTTAGCACTGTTAAAGGCCCCCCTTTATCAGAGCTTTTTTAGAGCTGGTAAAGGCCCCATTTATTAGCACGTTGTTTTACCACTGATAAAAGGGTAGTGCTTCCCTTCCCCGTTTTTGTAGTAGTGCAAGAAGGAAAATTGAGACAAAACATTTTACCGATTTAGTAGCTTTTGAATCTTGAAACCCATGAAAAAAGGATCATACAATGTAAATTTAAATACCCAAAAATATAAATCTACGATACATAGAATACAATAATGGTATTTTCATACACCACAAAAAAAAAAGGAAATAGCGGTGAACATAACATGTATCTTCTGGAAATTAAAAGTGAGATGAAATCCTCTTACCATGAGTTTCCTTTTAGGTTAACATACTTTAACTTCATATATAACAAAATTAATTTAATTTTTAACTTTATTTAGAAAAAATTTCATTTTTATAATTTCTTTTATTTTACCTATTATCATGTTTAGTATACTAATTAAACAATGAAGTTTATGATGGGTGTTTCTGTCCAATTCAGTTTATGTTTCAAAAAAGATTTAGTAGGTCATCTATGGTCAAATAGGTCATTAAATAAACATATAAAAATAATAATCATGATTTTTTTATATTTATACATCAATTATACTTTAAAAATCAATCATTAAATATGGTTATGAAAATGATAATATGTTACAATCATGGAGAAGGTAGGTCGTACGTACGCTTGAGTGACATTCCCATTTTTAAATGATCATTGTGGAAAGAAGGTAAGTAACTAAAATCTTTTCAGAATGATAATTATGTAATAAATATAATATTATTTAAACGTATATACTTATATATATAATTCTATGATGTAAAATGAATCACATCATGTTGAGGAGGTAATTGTCCACACGTCTACGAATGACGTTATCTCGTTTACAGTGTTTGAAGGGGTAATAAAGGAGATTACATAAATATATATATATTATTTCTAGAAATATAATTATGTGATGAATATAATATTTATATTTTTAATTTTTTTTATGTTTAATTATGACCATTCATTTATATGTTCCATGTATCATGTGAATTAATCACATCGCTTTGAGGGGGCGGTTGTCCACACTTCGCCAAATGAGATTATTGTATTTACACAACATGGAAATCATACAGGTATGTTATAAATAAAAATTACAGAAGCATAAGACATCATAAATAACATATATATCAAATATAAATATATTTTCCATGAAAATGGCCACCGTAATAGGTGGTAATGGATAATTTAACAATCATCGTTTCAGGAGGAAATAATTCACCGTTCATAGAAACATTAGGTTTGTTACCCATTATATGGAGGTGTGTGTAAGTATAGGTTGAAACCTTAGCATAACAACATCGTATTATATTTAGTATACTGGTGTTGTTATGTAATCATATAATAATAATCATATAAGGAGTGTAAAATGGAAATGAAACTAAAAATAATGATAGAATGTGTTACCTATTAATCTAGTAACTTCTTTTGGTTTGAACAAAAAGGCTTTTTTGGAAGGGTTTCTACACAAAAAATATGATTCTAGGTCAATAAGATGAATTTTGGGAGTCTTTTTGGATAGATTTTGTATGAGAAAATGTGGCTTGAGTGGTGTGATAAAGGAGTAGTGTTCTTTCCTTTTTATAGTGGAGGGGGCATTGCACATTTGTAAATGCCAAAATGTATTCACTATTGGGGGGTCAATCTTAGCTAATGTATCCAAAAATGGAAAAATACTCTACTAAAGTAGAATAAAGGCCTCTAAAATCCTCATCTAAACAAAAATATGTGCATTTTAATAATTTGGTTTCTTAACTTCTTGGATTACGAAATTATATCAATTTGGTTTTTATTAAAGCATCTAGTTTTCTAATGTAATTAATTTAATAGTGAAGTCTAATTTAAAGTGATATTTATTATAAAATATGGAGAAAATTAATTGTTAATATTATATATAATTTATAAAATAAAATTTCCTTTTGTTTTGAAAATTAATTTTACAACAAGCGCTTGTGATGCACTAAAACACAGCTTGAACCTGGACCGTGATGACAACATTTTTACAGTATATGGGTCAATATGTTAATTATAGAAGATTAATTGGTACATTAATAGAAAATATTTAATATTTATTAATAATTAAAAAAAAACTTTGTAGAATATGATATTGTTATCAATTTTAATACATTTAATAAGATTCATTTATTGTAAAAGAAAAATAATTTCAATTTTGGCATTATTTATTTAATGTTAATTTAAAAATATAAATCTTATATTGGAATTCCAATATATTTTGTTTACATTTGTGTAATATTATATATTCATATAAAAAATAAATAAATAAAATAATTCAATAAATTAATTTCACTTTTAATATTTATATAATCATTTATTTTTTTGAATTATTAACTAAATAATCACTAAATTGGAATTTCTTATAAATTTTAAGTACCTAAAACATCTCTAATTTTTTTTATAATTTATTATTTTTAAAATAACCCATTCTTATTTAGAAATGTTATCTATAATCTAAAATATTATTTTTTTAACATATCTCAATGATTTATAAATGTTAAATGTAATGAAAGTACCCTTTGACGTTTTCCTTACTTATCCATTTATATAGGGAACTTCCATTTAATAATATCACAATAACCCATATATTTCAAAAAATGTGGTTAAGGAGTTGTATATTTGTTAATAAATTTCTTTGGGACAAGTTTCCAAGTCATTATAATCTTTAATATAAAGGTTTAGTCTATTATTATGCTTAATCATACCTTAATCAACATAATTAATTTTAATCACATTCACTAATCATTATGGTCAACAAATTAAGTTGATATTATTATACCACAGATATAATACTAATTACATCTATTTATGTCATATTTTGAAAATTAAATTCAAATAATTGTAAAATTATGATTAACGCTAATCTCACAAAAGAGGCGAGATAACGGGGTTTTAATGGAGAAAAGTGTTCACAAGTTTGTTATGTTTTTATATTCAATTTCAATGTAAAATTGATGATAATGAAATTAATTCTATAAATAGATATATAAGTTATCTAATTTGACTATAAAACAAATCTAAATTATAATTTATCATTAATAAATATTTAAATGAAAATGATTGTTTAACTATAATGTAATAATTTTTACTATTCATCAAAAATGAGGTTTCTCAGAAAAATCCTTAAAAATCACCATAAGATAATTTCGATATCATGATTTCAAAAATTATGTTTATTTTTTAAAATAAAATTCATAAAAGTTTTAAAATTTTAGTTTTAAAATAGGTTCTCCATTAAAATGCGGTAAAATTCAATCTTGTGTATAACTCATGGTAATTTAGTGTCTTATGTTTGACATAGTGTATAAATAATTCAAAAAAACAAAATTATATTTATTATAAAAGGAAAAAATTGTAAATTATTGGGGTTTCACATTCTCCCCAACTTAATTAAATTGTGTGCTCGTAATTAAAAATATATCTCAGTAATCGTGGGAATGATGTTTAAATGTAACTGTTATTGAAAAATACACATCGTAAATAAGGTTAATAACACATATTCTTAATAAGAGAGAGAGGAAATTAAAATGGTCTTGTATCTAGGTTCCCTACTATGAGAACATAGGTAGGAAATGGAAACATGGATACAGAAGAAAATAATTAACCATCAAGTTTTCATGGAGAGTTCCAATGAACATGTTCAGATAAAAGTTGATGACCACAAAGATATAAACCTTATGTATGAGTATGGGTCATCAATATCATAAAAATGATGATAATAGGTAAAAAAATTGTTTCAAACCCATTTTTTCTATAGTTAAGTATTTATTTCACTATATAAGAATATGAGTAAATATATGTAAACATGATCTTTTTATATTATTACGCCTTGAACTATTTCAACTTCATCTCTTAGTACATGATGAAACATATAGTGAAGTAAAACAGTATCCTCTAAAATTTCATCCAATGATCATCATAAACCATTTTATAAATGGTTAACTATTCTAACTGATTAATGATCTAGTTAATTATGATGGAAATTCTCTGAATTCCCAAACAGAACTTATCATTTTCTTTTAGTTAACATGAAGAAGATTTCCATTTTCACAATATAAACATTTGAAAAACTTTATCATGTATCCTCTTGAAATATGAAAATAAATCGAATTATCATAAAACCATATTAGAAACATGAATTAGTCTTTATTTCATAGGTACAACACATGTTATTTGATATTGGCCTTAAAATAGAAAGGTTTTCTAAACTCCATCATGATTACATAGAACAATTATCAATAAGTCTTTAATCAGTTCCAAGGAAGTCGGTACTTATCCAAATCAATCACTTCTTAATAATTATTTTGACTTTAGAATTATATTAAGGGTTTATGTTCCCTTAATCTTGTGTTTTCTGAAAATTGTAACTTTCTAATGAATAACTTTTCTTAGTAACATTTAGTAAATGGTCTCAAATCCTTAATGAAAATATATTGTAGTAAAATCCTCGTATATTCTATAATTTTTTTACAACCATTACATTACTAATAAATACTCAAATAACATAATTCTTGAATAAGTATATTAATCATTTCTCTTTATCTGTGGCGGTATGATAATTTCATCACTATTAAATACCAGCATTTGGGGTATATTTCTTTTATGCTTTGGAAATTGATTCACCTAGAGTCACATCTCCTTTTAGTTGAAGCATTATACTTAGGGAACCTTTTTCATACCCTTAAAAATTGATCTTGGTTTCCTTTCAATCCACACTTATAACAAACCACCATTCCCATTAAGCATGTACATGTGTGTTTTTTTTGCCACAATTATCACATGTTGGAAAATACTTTATTCCCTTGTAAATGTTGGCTTAAGACCAGGAATGATATGATCCTTCTCAAAATTTGTGTAGTGTGCACTATTGGAGTTCTCATTTCTTCTAGCAGACGAAATTTCTAAACATTTTCATATACTAGATAAATTATAAAATTATGAACTTCCTATAACTCTAAAAATGGTATAGCACATAACATAAATTTATACATCGTAAATCCTAGATCCATAAACTTTTCTTACATTGGAAAAATCACTAGTGATAAATAATTTATAATGGTATGTAAATAAAAGGTGAATTATCAAAATCATATCCCTAGAACTGTTAAACTAGTTGTGCAGTAAGGCTCATTGTTGTGTACTGAGTTACTCTTAGTCAGGCCCAAGACACCTTATCGGAGTTGTTACTCTTAGGTACATATGTTCCAAAACCACTTCCACATTTAGAATCCAGATAGGTATGTATTACTATGAATAACCATATAATCATCACTTTACCAAAATTATAGGATGTTATTCTACACTTATCCTCAATTCATGTCTTAGGGTGGTGGTCCCTAATCTATTTTTTCTAAATCTTGTTTCCATGGTTTTGGCTAAACATCCATTGATACCAATTATAACTACCCGACCCCAGAATCCTGAAGCCATTGCATTATTAAATTACATTGGCTTTATTACAAGGAAGTAAATTCTAAAGGACCATTAAATTTATCAGTCTTGGAAATCATGGTTATATACCTGATACCCATAATACATTAGGGAATAAGAAATTCAATCATGATACATATAAAAAGAAAATAAACTCTATCCTTGAAAGATTAAACAAAATTCTCTTATTTATAACATGGGGAAAGAAACATAATAACGGTGAGATCAAATTCTCATTATGTTCATAATATAGTGGAAGAAATAATGAATCAATGAGAATAGTCGATATGTAATGGTAAATAATTGAACACACATGCCTTGTAATCAATAAATAGAACGGAGTACATAAGCAATATTGAAAGGAAATAATTCAGAATACATGACATTCAATAAACTATTTAAGGAAAAATAAATATGGAACATTATGAAACTAAAACACATTACATTAATCAATGAAATGAAATAAAATGTATCCATAGATATTTTAATACAAAATCACAAGGATGAATAGTAACTAAAACTAATATGAAATCAATGATAATTTTTTGGAAACCATGTTTCCAAGGTACTATGAACTATTACCATCAAGACCATTTAAAATATTATTTATCTATATGGTAAAACCCCATATAAGGTGGATAGACAACTATTTCATCTCGTGAGACTACGAATGCCTTGAGGGGATTTCATTAACCAGTCCCCAACCCATGTCTACCGATCCAAATCATTCATCATGTTGAATAATAAAATCAATAATATTACTTATCAAATATTTTTATTGAATGAGAAATATTTATTTATCAATAATTCCCCAATAAATCAAATTACATCAAACGTAGGCACCAGATGTAAAATATATTATAGTTTAGGAAATAGTAATATCCATGGAACATGAAATGGATAATAAGGCGTAATTAAATGTTCAATGATCATATGATATAGAATTATTCAAGGTGACTAAAAATGAAATCAAGGATGTTAATTTTAATAATTTCTTTGTCCTAATCAATAATAAGCCATCTAGATGAAAAATAAGGATGGTATCGTCAATAAAAATATTAAGTGGGGTAAAAAAGAGGGTTGTTGTCGTTGATGAAATAAAAGAGTAAATTTTTCAAAAAAAATCTTCTGTAAAATATCCTTTGATTTAAAAAAACATATTACAATACTTTTCGATAATATATTTGAAAAATAATCCTTTTCAACTTGAGAAAGAGGCTTCAAATAAATGATAGCGGTTGAATATGTGAATGTTTTATAAGGTAAAAATAATAATCCTTTTGTGTGGTAAGAGGGTATAAAACGAATCATCTGGAAAACGAAATGAAGATCCCTTTGAAGATATTGGTAAAAGAAAAAAAGTGTAAACATTTATTTTATATATTATAGGAGAATGGAATAATATTCTTATAAACCCTTATTGGGAAACATGGTTTTGAATATATTTCCAACCAAAGAGAGGGTACTGTCAAGCTTTCTTAGAAACACTTTATTAACTATCTTATGTCAAAAAGATTATAAAATGTTTCCAAAACATTATTACATCATGAAATAACAGATTATAAGGAATATAATGAGTTTACTTGGTATATGGATCATAATATTTCATCAAAGGAATCATAAACATAAACAATCTAGAAAAAGTGATGAGATTGTCTATATAAACCCTTATAACTCAGTAACGTGGATCTTACACTCCATGTAAGATAGTTAAATTACATAAATCATATAATATAATTATAATATATAGATTCATGATATATCATTTAAAATGTAAATATAATCACCTCGAAAAAAGAGATTAGGTGAAAAATAAAACATGAGTTTAGAGAAGGAAAATTGAGAAAAAACATTTTACTGATTTTGTAACTTTTGAATCTTAAACCCCAAGAAATAAGGATCCTAAAATGTACATGTGAATTCCTATAAATTTAATTATATGATAAAAAGAATAAAATAATGGGTAGTATATACATAACAAAAAATGAAAGTGTGGTTAAGATAACATGTATCTCGCAGAAATTAAAAGTGAGACAAATCCCCTTACATGAAGTTTCCTTTCAGATGAACATCATTTAAACTCATATATAATAAATTAATGTTACTTTTATACTTGAATCATAACATTTTTCATGTTTATAATTACATTTATTTCACTTATTACCATGTCTTGTACACGATTTAAACAATTAAGTCTATGTCAGGTGTTTTTGACCAAATTCGGTTTATGTGTCCAAAATCGCATTGGTAGGTCAACTATGGTCTAATTGATAATTACATAAACATATACAGAATAATAATAATTAAATAACTATTATATTTATAAATCAATTATAATATAAAAATAAGTCATTAAATAAGGTTATAAAAATTATAATATGTTACAATCATGGAGAGGGTTGGTCGTACGTACGCATGAGTGGCATTCCCATTTTTAAATGATCTTTGTGGAAAGAAGGTAAGTAACTAAAACCATTCCATAATGATAATTATATAATAAATATCATATTATTCAATAATATACACTTATATGTATAATTATATGATATAAAATTAATTACATCATGTTGATAAAGCGGTAGTCCACACGTCCAGGAACGATGTTATCCCTTTTAAAGAGTGTGAAGGGGTAGTAAAGGAGATAATATAAATTTGTATATTTTATTTCCAGAAATATAATTATGTAATGAATATATCATTTATGTTTTTTATGTCACTTATGTTTAATTATGATTGTTAATTAATACATTCTATGTATTGTGTGAACGAATCACATTGCTTTGAGGGGGCGGTAGTCCACACTTCCACAAACGAGATTATAATATTTACACAATGTGGAAATCATAAAGTTATGTTTTAAATAAAAATAACAAAAGAATAAAACATCATAAATAACATATTTATCATATATAAATATTTTTTTTATCATAATGGCCACCATAAGAGGTGGTAATGGAGAATTGAATAATCATCGTTTCGTGAGGTAGTAATTTACCATTCACCGAAACATTATGTTTGTTACCCATTAGATAGAGGTTGGTGTAATTGTAGCTCTAAAACTTATCATAAAAATATCCTAGTATATTTAGTACAATTTATTATGTAATAATATATTAAGAATAGTATATGGAGTGGATAATGGAAATGAAACTAAAAAGTATGAGAGAAGGTGGTACCTCTTAATTGGGTAACTTCTTTTAGTTTGAACCAAAAGGCTTTGATGGAAGGGTTTATAACCAAATGTATTCTTCTAGGTTGGTATATTAATTTTGGGAGTCTATTTGAATTTTTTTGGATAATTCAATGTGGATTGAGAGATATGAGTAAGGATTAGAGCTCTTTCCTTTTTATCGTGGGGGAGGAGTGACACTTTTTTAAATACCAAAAGGTATTCACTATAGGGGGTCAATATTACCTAAAGTTCCCCAGAATTAAGAAATAACGGATTATAGGATAATAATGTTCTATAAAAACCTTATACAAATAAAAATGTGTGCATTTTAATAATTTGGTTCCTTAACATCTATGATTCCCAAATTATATCTTTTTGGTTTTTATTAAAGCGTCTAGTTTTATTATCTAATTAATTTAAAAATTAAGACTAAATTATAGTTAGATTTATTATAAAATATGTATCTAATGAAGTATTAATATTATATATAATTTATAAAATTAAATTCTCATATATTTTGGATATTACTTTTACAACAAGCGCATGTGATGTGCTAAAACGTTGCTTGAACCCGGACCGTATTGACCACATTTTTACAGTATATGGGTCAATATGATAATTATAAAATATTAATTGGTATATTTATAGACCATATTTAACATTAATTAAAAGATAAAAATTACTTGTAATAATATAGGGTTTTTATTAATTTTAAATCATTTAATAAGATTCATTAATTGTAAAATAACAATAATGTCAATTTTGACATTATTTATTTAATGTTAATTTCAGAATATAAATATTATATTGGAATTCAAATATATTTCTTTTAAATTTGTGTAACATTATATATTCATATATATAAACAAATAAATATAGTAATTCAGTCAATTAACGTAACTTTTAATTTGTATAGTATCATTTATTTTAGTTAATTATTAACTAAATAATCACTACATTGGTGTTTCTTATGCATTTTAAGTACCTAAACCATATCTAAAAATTGTAGATAATTTAATATGATAATAATAACTCAAATATATTTTACAATTATATCAATAACCATGAATATGTTTTTTAACATATCTCAATGTTTTACAAATGTTAAAGGTAAATAAAGTTCCCTTTTTGTCTTTTCCCTTACCCTTTATATATTCAACTTCGATTTAATAATATTACATTAACCTATATATTCTGAACTCAGTGGGTACATGGTCAAATATTTGGTATCAAATGGATTTTTGTAAAATTTCCCTGTCATCCTGTTCGTTAATATTAAGATTTAGTCTTTTATTAAGCTTAATCATACATTAATCAATGTAATTAATTATAATCACATTCACTAATAATTTTGGTAAAAAAGTTATGTTGATATTATTAGACCAAAAATATCATCCTAATTACATCTTTTTATTTTGTATTTTCAAAATTAAAATCATAAAAGTTATAAAATTAAAATTAATGATAATCCCATAGACAAGGCAAGATAATAGGGTTTTAAAGTAGAAAAATATTCAAAAGTTTGTTAAGATTTTATATTCAATTTCAAAGTAAAATTAATTCTAATTAACTTAATTGTATTAAAAAATGTATAATTGATCAAATGTGACTGTAAAACAAATCTAAAACATAATATATCATTACTAATTATTTAAAAAAATGGTTGTTTCAAACTAAAATGCAGTAATTTTTACTATTCATCAAAAATGAAGTTTCTCTGAAAAATCCCAGAAAATCACCATAAGCTAATTTAAAAATTATGAATTAAAAAATTATGTTAATTTTTTAAAATAAAATTCTATAAGTGTAAAAATTTAATTTTAGAATAGGTTCCTTATTAAAAGGCATTAAAACACAGTTTTGCATATAATGAAAGCTAATTCAGTGTCGTAATTTTAACATTGTGTATAATGAATTCCAACAAACAAAATTTTATTTTTTCTAAATGTTAAATATTTTAATGTCTTAGCGTGTCACAAATTTTTCAAAAATTATTTTTATCAAACAATCTCACTAATATTTTTGGAATGTACCTTGGATATGTAGATCATTGTATGAGGTTGTGATGGTCCCTCCTAATAAAAAACCTCTTTCAATTAGTGATCATAAAAAGGATATTGGTGGAACCATCAATAGATTTAATTGTGTAAAAATGTAATAGATTAAAATGTATGATTTAAATGATTTGTAAACTTTAATGTAGTTTTATAAAGAAAATGGGTGTCTCATATCTAGAGTGGTGTATTAGTTAATGTGGAATCTGGATACAAGATTACAAAAATGGATTACTAAATTCTGAATTCCATTTATTACTCTGTTAAAATTTATACTTCTATAAAGAATTTGGAAAAAATAACTTCTAATTATTTTGAACCTTTATAATATTTTGGTTCATATTTCTTCTCACTATAATGTATTTTTGATAATGGATTAAACCCTAAAACATTTAATCCAAAATTATAGATTTTTGAGTAGAATCTGGTAATATGTTCAGATCATTTTTATCACAAATAACTACTCATGAAGAAAAACTGTATAGAATCTCCTTGCTTTAGTTTCAAAATTTAATTTAAGTTATAAGGTGTGTAACCTAGAATTTTTGTTCACCCAGATTATGATTTCTTTCATACGAGATACTCAGAATACTGCACTTTTTATAATTAAAAACTAATTTTATTAGTGTAGGGGTTGCTCTTATAAATAGGGATGTCAAATATGCCTCAAAAATATAAATAAGTATAATAAAAAATTATCTCTATAATCTGAATATACTATGATTACTCGTTATTCCCAGTAGATGCAATTTTCCACTTGTTGAAAATTAATACCTCTAAATTTTACCAATTCCATTATAGGTAAAGGTAAATGTGGATGGTGTAACCGCAGGGGCCTGGGTATCTATCAATGTCTAAGTGTCTTCAAAACATGTCACTGCCTTATGAATGGATTCTTCTACCACTACATTGGTAATGGTATTTCTTTTTAAGTAGATATTTTGGTGATCTTTATGTCGATTCGGTACACATGTCACATTAGGTGGAATAGTCTGTGGGTGGAGTCTAAGTCCACAATCATTATTGATGATTTGCAGTGAATATCCCTGAATGTTCCATATATGATTATTCTGCATTGGTTGTGTTGTCTTCAAATGGCTAAGGGGATGAAAATCATTATGACACATTCATACAAAGAAGTTGAATAGGTTTCTGATGCACTTTCAAGATGGAAAATCATTGAATCTAGTTTTATGTGGTCCTTTTTTACATATTTTCTACTCTATATTGGTGGATTATGATATTCATTGTGATATTTATAGATGTTTTTATACACTCTTCTTCTAATTCCATTGTATTAATTTTTTATAATAAATTAGTGTTGGGTTTTCTCAGTTCCCAAACCCCTTTGATTATTAAAATTATTATTATTATTAAAAAACATGTTTCGGTTTTATCATTTTACCAAGACTTCGGATTTATTATATGTCTATAGTATTTCATCCCATACATCAAGATGGGAAATTCAAGACCAATATTGGATACCTAAATAAAACTATTGGCATAACCACTAGGTTTCATCACATATTGTCTCTTATATTTCATTTAATGAGATTAAATTTTTTATATAATTATAGTTTTTAATATATATATATATAGCCTATCATGATTATTTTTCCATGTAGATTGAAATTTCATAATCAATTTTTCCATAAATGGTCATTTGTGAGGCGAGATGTGTTGTTTTATTATTTAGCACGGTCACACCAATGATGATTTTTCATGTGTGATCCTAAAAGTGATATTAGCGTAGGTACTCCCTTAATGGAATAGTTATTTCCAGGAATGGGTCCATCAGTTCCTTTATAAATGTAGTTTCAATACACCCTCTTACATGCTTGGGTGTAGGTCCTCTATCATCAGAGACATAACACCCCCATTTAAAGAGCACAAGTAGGTTATGAGTCTTCCACTGGGGTGTGTACACTATTAACTGAGTTTTCTTTTAATGAGGCATAGGTCCCCCACTGAATTTCTTATGATATTATTTTGGTTGCATCAATGGATAGTTCAGTGTATAGATTATATAGTACAATATTGATGGATTGGAGGGTGCATTGTACCCTCATTTGATGATCATGCGATGAGTGGTCTCCCTTCGTGAAATTAGGTGGTTGTAACATCCTGTTACTATTTTTCAGTTTCAACTTAAACATCATTTTGAACATTCCTTGGTTTGGTCTTATTTCTTCCTTCATTGGATGAAATTTTGAATTTTTTTTACGTTTCTTGGGTTGTGCATATATGGCGAATGGTGTTCCCAAATCGTGCACCCACCCAATGAAAATGGAACAACCCTAGGCATTGGGTGGTTTCCCATTTGGTGAGGTTTCTTCAAACAATGAACCCTCTTAGTATAAATCATGCACCCTAGTAGAGGTTCAGATGGTTAGGTCTTAGGGTTTTTCTAACTGTTCGGCTCTACCCATATAATAGGAAAGACATTGATTTTTTTGGAAAAATATTTTAAAAATACATGATCCCCCCCTTTAAGCTCCATATGATAGAACTTTTTTTCAAAGCATCTTGGATACCTAGATATTATGATACCCAAACTAGAATTGACATATCCAGAAGGGAATTTTTGATCCCCACAGATTGGGGACTAGCACTGAGAATCATGAAATATAAAACCGGGAATGAATTTTCAATAAAAAATGAAGATGAAAGAGTCCAAGATTAGTGAGAGGTCCTTCATTGGATTGATTTTGGTTCAAGTGATGAGAAAAATGATTTAGTTGAATCATCAAAGAATATTGATGGTACAGAACTAGTATAAATATTATGATAATCATCATGAGTGGCCATCATATATTTCAATGGGTGACCAGGTGTTTTGAATGTTTCACCTTGTTTTGGTCAACAATAGCTTGGGAGTTAAGGGAATATTTCTACTCATTTTTTGGGACCTTTTTATGTTGAAGATCATATGTTGAACATTTCTTACCATTAATCACTTGTGGAATAGTTGACATAGATACATAACATGTTTCACATAACAATGTTGCCAAAATTATCTTTTGTATCCATCTCATGTTTCGATCTGGAGTGATCTTCATATTGAGCTTGATTTAACCATTTCTGATCATCCATTCAGGACAGTTGATTCTGAGGAAAAGTTACTTAATGGGAGTACTATACCTTTGGTCTGAATGCTATGGAAGCAGATTTCTTATACACATGATATGTATAAGAGATATCCCCTAATGAGAGATCCCTAGACTCATATGTTAGATATGGAAACTTCTTGACAAGATTTCTAGGGACAAAAAGATTCTATAGTGGGGAGTTTATAAGATCATGTTACTATTTTTTAGGTACTCTTAGACCCTCTTTTTGATCATTCCTTTTTTGGGTCTTATTTCAAGGTGCTTTAGGTGATTTTCTGAAATTGTTGGATGGTTATTGGGTTTTTCATGGTCGGTGCATGGTTTTCCCAAAATGTGTTACACCTATTTAAAACCATGCAACCCAATGTAGTGGGGGTATTCATGGTTTTCACAAGGTTTTTCATAACATGTGTCCACCTAGATGAAATGTTTCACCCCAGTATAGGGGTTCATGGTTAGGTCTCAAGATTTTCCTAACCATGCTTCCCTGCCCAACTAACCAACCAGACAATGTTTTTTATTCCTAAAGTATTTTTAAAATAACCAAACTCTTATTTAACCTCCTGCTCAACCCTAACTTGAGGTATCTCAAAATTACTAGGTCTTAGAGTCTCTCAAGAACCCTTTTGTCTCCTAAAAATCCCTTCATATGTGGATCAAAGTGTGGAGGATCTCATTGGATCCCTTTTTAGTAAGTGATTATTCTACTATTCCTCCTCTCCCACCCTCGCTTTCTTACCTCAATAGGATTTGTTAGATCATCTTTTCATTGAAGGATCTGAACTCCATTAGTTATAACATGATTATAGGTTTATTTCTTGATCTCTATTGTCGTCATTTTTCAATTGAAAATCCTACTACGGGTGTTGAGTTTTGATAATATGAAAACAATTATGTAGTTATGTTTATGATTAGAAAATTGATTAATCCATTAATTTAGTTATTTTTTTAAAATTTCATTCAATTAATTTATGAAAACGCAATTTTATGAAATATTTATTGAAATTGATTTTGTATGAAATTTTTCTAAAATCCCCCACTTCCAATGGAATTTGAAATTGTGGTGTGATTTGAAGTTGATGGAAATTTATGAGTTGATTAGTGAATTGATTTGGAGAAAATGGATTAAATATAATATATAAAAAATACTATTATTGGTTTTATATTTAAAAGGAATTAATTAATGAAAAACCTATGTTTTGGTTTTGAAATTGAATTTTCATTTTGAAAAGGAAAAGTTGGAAATTGAGATTTGAAGGGTGATTGATTTGAAATGAAATGGTTTTCTGTTTTTCAATAGATTGATTGATTGATCAAATGTGAGTCTTGCCAATTATTTTATATTTGGGATCAAAATTCTAGGATGTTAATTCCCTAGAAACAGAATATTGATGAAAAATATAAAATAAATCTTGTTAGGAAGATCATATTATTGAAGGAATGTTGATCAGTCTTATTTGGTTTGAGCTTGAGGTACATGTGTACATATATTCCATGATCACTGATATGAGAGTTTCAAGATATTATAACTAGAAACAAACATACCTTAGGGAAGATGAAAAATATTCTTATTTTTATTGATTTGATATAAATTCCATTGATTGTGAAACTACTTCACTCATGCCTAGGGATTTATATAAATAGTTTTATATAAAATGTTTCTTTAATACACTATTTGAAAGTTTTACATCATTTGAAATGAAAATCATGTTTTTTAATGAAATTGAACTACCGTTCCTATTTTATTTAAAATTTAATTCATTATTTTGATTGTTATTAAGGGATCTTATTCTGGAACACTTAGTGAAAACCCATAAGGGTTTTATCTCACACCCTACCTTTTCCTTCAGGCATTTTCATATTTTATACATCCATATTAGAGTTAAGGGAAAATCACCTCTTGGAGGAGGTGGATTTTCTTATCCCTTTGGGATTGGAGTGTTGATACATTAAGAATGTTTCTGTTGTAACTTGTCTTATTTTGAGTACATGGTAATGTATTGTTTTGGTTTTGATATACTTGTTGGGTTCTGGTACTGTCACTTTTTTTAGTTTTTTATCATACTGATAGGAGTCTGTTTATTCCACTATTTTTATTGAAAATTCATTCCCACTTTTATATTGTGTGATGGAAGGTTCAGGTGGCCAACCCATGGGGATCAAGAACACCCTTCTTGGCCATATTAGTGTTGACTTGCATATAATAGTACCAGGGTATCTAGGATGGTTCCTGAAATTGGTGGTTTCATGGTTGGAATGGTTGATTAGTCTTAGCCTATTTAAGACTCATGAATCCCTAATACCCCATGGATTACCCCAGGAAGTGGCATGTAGATATATTTCCACTTAAGGCTTCGTGTACTCTTTATTGATCTTAAAATTTGTGTTTCCTCGTGTGGTATGAATTTTGATATTTAGAACTCATATTACAAATAATTATCCATGCTCTTAGATTTCAAGTCATTTTTCATATATTTATTATTCCTTCTTGTATCACTCATAGATTCTCCATTAGTACTGAAAGTTTGGAACTAAATTGTTGTTCCAGTTTTCCTCATTCCCCTCTTCTTAAGAACATCCCAAACAATGTGTTTAACTGAATAATTGATTTGTGATTAATTTTAGGTTTTTTGAGTGTCATATTGGGTATGTCTATACTCACCCATGTATGGTAATTTTACCCACAAGTGTTTATTTTTTATAGTCGATGAAGAAGTTTAAAAAAGGAATGAGTATCCATGGTGTTGCTATAGTTTGTTCGTAGTTGTTTCCCAGTTATATTTGATGATAGATTATGGTTTGGGGTGATTTTTGAATGTATAAGTGTTTTTTTGTGGCTAGAGAGTGATCTAAGAGTACATGCAGTATGGGTGAACTTCTTTGTACTTCTTATTTCATATAACTTTTAGATGATAGGTTTCCCTTATACTCAATTTCTAGATTTTATTTGTATTCATTATATCATGTGTACACTTTATATATTTTAGTTTATTATATATATCCTACTATAATTTTTTTCTATCTTATTCTATGAATATGTTTTTATTAGGGGTTATTATATACTATGACCTGTTATTTTATGAGATATTACCATTAATTTTTAGTTACAAGCCTTGTTCCTTTTACAGGAGGGATTGGGGTGAACCCTTGGCTTACTGTTGGACAATGTGCGGCATCGGTGGGTTGGGACTTTTCAAACCCCATTATGAAATATTTATCTGTCTTGAGTGTATACTTTAAGGCACCGAAAATAGTCCATTAAGTCATCATAGATCAAAAGATGCTTCACTTGGTTTCCTGATTATATGTTCCACACACTTCTCATTTCGACCATGGTCATCAATGTCTAAAATAACCAAGAATAATATATGAGGTACCTATCACAGGCAGAACAATCCTAACATTACAATAAAATTATAGGAAAATCATTTGGATTTAATTTCAAGGCATATGTATACACCCTCCACAACCCACACAACAAATGGAACATAAAACTCATATAAACTAATGCAAAAATATATGGTATACTAACATTATTATATTTCAATCCCAATCACTAACTATCATTGAATAAACCAAGATAAATCAAAAAAAGCCACATATTTATACGTAAACCCTAATATTAGGGTTTTTTAGAGAATAATAAAGAATTAGTTATTGAAAACTATAATATATGGAAGGTTTAGTGAGAATTATATTTAGTGATCAATTACTACTAATGGTGACTAATTATATGAAGTTTCAAAGTAAGATAATCCAAAACTAAGGGAGAATCTAAGGGGAATTAAGAGTTGGTTCTATGGGTTGGAAGGAATATAATATTTATTTTTATTAAAAATATAGATCCAAAATTTACCAAATCACCCCCCCCCCCTTAAATGAGATCTAAAAACTTAACAAAACACTATTATACCCACTCAATAATTTGGTTGGGCCACTAGGTTTATAGTGTCTACTATCAGACTATCGGTGGTCGAGATAGTTGCCTCTATTGAGGCCACCCAAAGTAAGATTTCTTCCAACTAGTATTTTAATTATAATCTTATCCTTGAACATATATTTTTCACTAAACTCTTTACCATGGTTCTCAATATAGGGCCCCTTTTACACTCTCACACATATAAATTAGTCCAAATTACATATATATTAGAAAAAATAAGTTCATGCCTCTACACATATGGGATGTTACACACATCTTATTTTAGATTTTTTTTACGATACACATGTGGAAAACTATTGGATTTCTGCACTATTTAATAATCCATAAAATGTTAAGTTGAATTACACAATTGTTTATGTTAATCTATGGTTTTTGATACTAATAAATGGTTTTAATATTTAATGGTTGTAATTTTTAATGTTATTGTATATCATTTAGTTATTTCTCCTATAGTGGCTATCATGATTGTTTCAACCTAAGACACATCATATGATGAGTATTAATCTATAGATACTATGACATTATGCCTATATTATTCAAGGAATAGGAACATAATTTTATCCTAGAAAGGTTGGGGTTTTCTTACTTTATCACTATACTTTCTCTTATAGTAATTTTGGTTTTTTATGATTATAAACCATTAAATTAAATGGTTTTATGTTATTTAGGAATGGAATGAAATTTCACATATATATAACTGAATTTTATTATTTTGAAAATAACAAGAATAATGAGTTACATAAGTGGTTATATATAAATATATTTATAATATATTAATTTATTTAAAGTACTGGGATTCAAAACTAAATTATTATTATCATGAATGAAAATAGTTATTTCATGATATATAAATATTGGAATATTTTTAAAAGTTATATATGTTATGTGTAGAATTAGAACTAATTTTGAGATTCTTTTTAATTAAATCACATCTCAACACATTGGTCATTCAATATGATTAATCCTAAAAGTCAGATAGCCATGGATTATTTTATGTATGGCATAAATGATGTGAATTTCCCTAATAGTTTAGAAACCATATAGAATTGTATGTTTTGGTTTTTAATTAGAAAGAAAATCCTAAAAGTTATGATATTAAAGGAATATCATTGAGTCTTTCTATATGATTCTTTTAGGAAAAGGGTTTTCCACTAAATTATCCAAGAATTATATACCATATGAGTTGTAAGATGGAATACCTAAATAGCTAACATTATGTTGAGAAACAATAAAGTGGACTCAAAAGTTAATGATACATGTATCTTATCCCACTAATTGTTATGATATAAAAAATCATCAATTTATTGGTAGTATATTCAATAAAATAAATTATTTAATTTTAATAAAACATGGTATTAACCATTATATATTTCTATAAATAGATTATGGCATGCATTATGAATATCATTTTGAGATATATTGTTGGATGGATTTATTATTTAACAGATTGGTATCTATGGTTGGTAAGTGTCATTAAGGGAAATAATAAATATTATAATGGTTTTAATATTATTAAAATCAATTTCACTAATTTAGACTCATTGATGTTGTATATCAGATGTGCATCAAACATTTTTATTGATAGAAATCAGATCAAAAATAAGACAGTGTTGATTAAAGGATATGTATACATAATTTTTTGAAATGGGTCTAGATATATTTCCTTGTAAGTCAAAACATATGATTTTATTCAACCTATTTTATTTATTCTGGAATTACAATATATGTAATACATTCTATCTATTAAGACAAATTTGATTTCCATGTCTTCATTATATAATAAGGGACATTTAATTATAATTATGAACAAGATTCATTCCATATACACGAATGGAATTATTTATGGAATTTGGAATTTAATTAATGTTATATATATTTTGGATATGGATAACCCAATATATGACATTCCATATAGGAAGATCAAGATAGTTGATTGTAATATCAATAATGTTTGGTATTGCTTCCTTGGGCATATAAAAGATAAATTTACACTCTAGAGAGGTGGAATGTTTAAATCACTTCACTAAAAATAAAATGAAAAAAGTGATATTTATTTTTAGTAAAAATGACCAAAACCCCATTTAGTTGAATAGTAGAGAGGGTTTTTATGATATTTTAACTAATATATAGTGATGTGAATTGACCAATAAGTGTTTAAGAAAGTGGTTGGTATAGGTACTTTATAACCATTAAAAATATCATTAGTTAGTATTATTATGTATTTCTTAAGAGTCACAAGTTTTAAACATTTGAAAAGTTCAACAAAATTTTGAAACAAGCTACATAATAAATTCAGGAAATATATTAAGATTCTTTAATCAAATTTTTGGGCCGGATACTTATGCTAGAAATTTATAGATCTTACGATATATTTTTGAATTATTTCCAAACAAGCTCTTCTTGGTAATCCATATTGGAATGATGTGTCTATTAATATAAATTTATCAACCCAGGTACTTATAAAATAATTTGTTTCCATTTTGGATTTAAATAGTTAACTTCTTTATAAATGACTAATAAAATAAGTGGTATTAATATAAATTAATGAATTTATACCAATAGAATATTAACCTAACCTATAATGTATAAATTAAATTCATGTATCTTTTATGTAAAAATTTGATATATTTATATCATTGAATAAGTACATAAATGTCTTGAAAATTATAAAATAAGTGTTGTTATTTTGTGAAACATAAACAATTATTTATAATATTATAATTAATTTAATGATTTTAAAGATAATATATTTTCATAAAATATATTAAAAAATTAATATTTTATTTTTTTATGATTATAAGATAATTTTATGTTCCCTTAATTAATTTTTCAAACTGTTATAAAATCACTTATAATTTTAAAATTTATATTTTTTGAATAGATTAAGATTTTAATTAAAAATTTCATTTCTTATATTTAGAAATTAATTTCATAAAATGGAGTTCATTTTTTAATTCTATATTTAGAAAAATGGTTAGTGTTAATTTTTGGGATTTTTCAAAAATAGTTGAATTTTAGTTGAATAGTGAAATACGATAATTTAAGGTATAAGGTAAATACATGAATTATTGATTCATTGATGATTTATAGATAAAGTAAGACCATTATCTCAAAATATAATTTATTATTTTAATATATTCAATGATAATTCTAAAAATATTCATTTTCTTAAGACAATTGAAAAAACTAATGAATAAAATAATCAAAAAACACTCCTCTCCCCCACTAAAAATACCACCTCTTCTCCCTACACCTCAATTCCTTATAGCTTATTTAATATATACCAAAGAACTTTCCCAAACCTCTAACCCATGTACAATACCTACTTATCACACCAAAATTCTAAAACCATATTTTTTAAGGAGGTCCTCAGGGAGAATAATTGAAGAGGTGAAATCCTCTTTCATTTTCATTTATTTTCTTTTTAGCTTCTTTTCTTTTCTTTTTCTATTATAAGCTCCCCTTATACAAGTGGATTGAAAAATATAGTATATTATATATACTGGAATATTATTATATTGATGTAAAAATTAATCATCAATCTCATTCTCCTCTATCATTTATTCTAAAAATGGGAAAATTGTTTGTGATGTGTGGATTTTCCACTGTCATGAATGATACATTTTAATTCTCCTTTACTGCCTTCAAGGCTGATCACAAAACATTTTTTATGGTTAAATAATATTTTATTTTACATATTATAAGTTATAAAATGATATTTAACTATTATATATATAGGATATTAAATAAAATTATATAATTCTGTGATGGTCGTAAGAACCACCAAAATAAACTAAATAATATTCATTAATTTTTTATCTAATGATTCTCATCATATTAGAAAAAAATCATATATGGAATAATTTAAAATTCAGTAACCATAATAATACCATTTCTGTCCACTTTTATTCTAGAAACCCAAAGCTTGACGTACATGGAAATTACATTACTTTTGCGAAATACATAATACATAATAAGAAACAACACTCAAGGACCGTAATAGTTTAGTGCCTTTGGAAACTCGGAACATAATCTTCTAATCGTGGTGAAAGATCTTCAACATCTCCCATAAAGATCTTCCCCTTTTTTTCTTACCTAAAACCTTTCTTTAAATCCTGGGGAAAAGAAAACATATAAAGTTTGAGCTCAAATGCGCATTAAGGGTAAGCATGGATAAAATAGAACAAATCATTTACATTTGAACTTAAAAACATGAACATAATGTTTAAACATCAAAATCTTGAGCAATGACATAAAAAATGGAAGTACATAAGGCATAGATAATAAAGAAGCATTAATCATGATAAAATAGTATGGGAATAAAACATGTAATTGTGGAAAACCATTAAGAACATGATATGATTTCCATAGTTGACAAGGAATTGCTTCCAATACCATCTTAGTGGACAAATTCCCTTTCTGAATTGAGTTCACTCCTCATTTCAGTCGTGTAACACTGAACCAGATTAACTTACCATTCCATCCAAGTCTATCTCATGAGATATAAATCTTTACCCAATGAATTGGAGGGAGATATAGGTCCCACCCATATCATAATGAAATCATTATTACTTGTGCCACAACATGAACATAAATCATTCATTATTACCCAAAGTATAAAATGGGTTTCATAAAAATCATCCCATTATAACATAATCAATACAAAAAAATGGATATCATTTAATCATAAGAAAAGTAAAACCATGTAAATAATAGGGATATTATACTTGAAACATACACATATGAAATAAAGTCATCGTAAATGGAAAATGGTTTTGATAAAACACTTGAAATGAATTCTTGAGGAAAATATCATTTCTTCTTCAAAATAATTTTCTTTTCACAAAATGCCATGCAATAGTAAAAGAAAAGTATTTTGTTGAAAATAGTCATAAAATTTTGTAGAGGAGTCTTCATTGAAATAAGTAATTATGAAACCATAAAAATCCATTCATGTCGTATAAGTTAAAAATAACATTCTTCTCGTACTTTTGTTGGAAAAGACAAAATGTACCTCGTATGGTAATCAGAAGAAAGATTCCTTACATACCATGTAGTAAAAGTAAAAAATGGGTAAAAAAACTTTAAACATACAAGAAACCATTTTTATAAAACAGGTACATGGATAATAAATATAACCCCAATAAATACTTACGAATAAACAATCTCGGATAAAAACGAGATTGGAAAAGTTATCCCTTACCTTATGTCTGATATGCTTCATATGTATCCGAACCTCCTGTATAATGATTTAAATAATGTCATTGAATTATTATAGAATAATATTCATTGTTATGATATCATATATGGTTCACTTATGACTTTATATTACCTGTTCTTTTGTAAATTCCATGTTAATGCAGCGTTTTGGGTAAAATCGTTTCATTTATCGTACGTGTTTCGACTTGTTGTTCTTGATATTATTACTTATATCCTGATTTAAATAATTACAGAATATAAAAAATGATTTATAAATATAATATATATTCATAATATACATATATATATATGATATATCGATAAATGGAATGAAATACACCGTTCATGGAGATGGTAGGTCGTACGTATGCATGAACGCTGTTTTAGTTTCCTTATTGAATTTAATAGAATTAAGTAGATGACATAAATATAGATATACATAAATCCAGTAGGATTATTATGTCATATATTTCATGGTTGCTTATTATATATACTTTATAATCATTCTTGAATTGTTAACATGGAAAAAGAATCTCATCACGTCGTGGAGACGGTAATCCGTACGCACGCACAAGCGATGATATTGTTCCCATATTTATTGAATGGTATTGGTGTGGATGATATAATATAATAGAATCATTATGATGTTATAATAATTATATATAGTTATTCTTTACACCATTATACCCATCCAAGTAAGGTGGTGGTGGAAAACTGATTACACCACGGCTTGGAGACGGTATTTCGTACGTACGCAGGTGCGGTGATTTAGTTTTCCGTAGGATGGATAGAAGGTGAAATAGGGTTATTTAATATTTATAATAATATATCAGTATATAAATAATAATTATGTTATTACTTTATAATGAAACAACTAAATAATAGGAAGTAGAAGAAGAAAGAAACTTGAAAGAGTCGGTAGAAGAGATTACATCTTCCTCGACTCACCTCCTTTAAACTTCTTCTTAGGGCACTAGAGATGGTATTTTGAGAAGACCAGAACCTCTATGATGTAACTATAGAAGTTGAGAAGAGTAATTTTTAGGGTTTGTCTAAGCTTCAAGGCTCAAAATGGTGTGAATAGAAGAGGGAATATTGCCCTTTTTATAAGGGAGGAGAGGGGCACCTTTGGAAAAAAATAAAATATTATTTTATAATAAAGACATATTCAGTTTATAATAGCTCCAAATTGATTTATTTCTAAGATAAAGTGGTTATGGGTCGAAATCCGCTCAACCAATAGGTTTTAGACAAGTTTAGGTTAATATTTAAACCTATCATTTAGATTTAACTCTAAGTTACACAATTTAACCTTTACCGTGTCTTCTTGTTTTCTTACACTATATGGTTAATAAAATTACTATAAAAAGACAAAATAACCCCAAGTGGTTCATTATTAATATATATAACCTTATATATGTCATTTGGTCGAACCTTAAATTTTTAGGAATAAAATAAAAATTAATAAAATAATATTTTTTTAAAACTATTTTATGTCAATTTTGACACTATTTGGTAATTGATTTTTTTGAAAATCATAACAGAATGATTAGTTCGAAAAAAGATAATTAAATCAATACTAACATGTCATATTAACCAAGAAAATTAGTGTAATTTGTAAAAAGTCTCAAATTACATTTATTTGGGTATTTATAACATCAATTATGTTAATATTTCATTAATAAGGTAATTACTGCATCATCATTGTGTCGTAAATAAATTAACTTATTTAATGTCTAAAAATTACAAATAAGATACCATTAGGTAGGAAATATTTTTATATTTCTAATGAAAATTTATATTCGAATTTATTTTATTTATAACCCTATATTAAAAATGTTTTAGTTATTAGACTTTGATTTTAACTATTTTAACTCTTCTTTAAATAAAATAATAATAAATGTCCTAATCTAATCCAAGTGGACCTAAAGGGTAATATTTTATCCCTAAGGTTGTTTTTGGTCAAACTTCACTTATCCAATAGAATTAGGACATTTTTTAGGGTAATAATAATAATATAATTTTTACCCTTAATTACCCTATTTACTTTTAACCGTGGTAAATAAAAGTAAAAAGTTACTATTCACCAAAAATTATTTTTATCTTATTGAACAACATTTTAATCCTTGATATTAATTGTGTCTCTCAAAATTTTTAAATTCCACTCACAGAAGCGGCAAAATTAAGTTTTATGTAAATTTTCAAATTCTCCTAAAAAGTGGGTTAAAGATGGGGAAAAGTTCAATAAAATTTTTATATATCTAAAATTATTATAAAATGACTCAAATGAATTACATTGAACTTATATAGGTATTATGTATCAATTTTAACCTAAAAAAATTAAATAAAATAAATAATTATTTAAATAAAAAGTTAGTTTTTAAATAGTAACTCAGTGTTTTCACTATTCATCAAAAATTGAAAGTTTTCAGAAAAATACCAAAATTTCACCCTAGGCTTATTTTGATATTCCAAATTCAAAAATGAAGTCCATTTCGAAGGATAAAATTTATAAAATTTCAAAAATTGGGTATTACTATTTATAATGGCTAGTTCATAATAATATTATAATAATATCTTGTTTAGTGAAACTTGGTATTGCGTACTACACACGCTATCAAAGAAGGTCTTGATTGCATGTAATGCAAGCCAAGTCAGGGCTGAATTTAGTGAAAGATCCGTTTGGTTTTTCGTAAACATAATCAAAACTTTTTTCATTTATACACTTAACAAAATCTATATTTAATGTTGTGTAGAATAATTTCCACAAAACGAACTTGAAATTGTGTATAACACGAGGCAATAATAGTGTTGCATATACTTAAAGATAATACGGTGTTGCGTATGGTACAAGCTAATCTTGGTGTAGTGTATAATAGAAGACATCAAATAAATTAAAAGTAATAAATCTCATAAAATATCAGGGTGTTACATTCTACCCCCCTTAAAATGAATTTCACCCTCGAAATTTGTCGGGGTTATAAATGGTTTATTACTTGATAGATTCTTTCATAGAAACTCACATCATAAAAAGGAATACTAAAACTTACTTTTAAAAATGAACGTTAGAAACAAAACAGATACCCAAAGTAACTCATCACTTGTGTTCCCACATAAGAGATCATAGGTGAAAATATAGATATAGAAGAGAAATCTAACCGTCAAGTTCTGATGGAGAGTGGTAGAGAACAGGGCTATAAAAAATACAACAGTCACAAAGCCATAAAATTGTGATGATCTAAGGAACCATCTGATTCATCAGATATGAGGGCACTAGGAAAACATTTTTGGTTTTCAAGATCATTTCCCTAATGTTGAATATTTTTTGAATTAAAAGAAATACTTACTTGATTTTGGAACAATCTCACTATTGTTTGTGTGCCTTAAACAATTTACACTTCATCTCTTAAAGAAATGAAGTTTAATTTGTCTTCGTGAAGTGTTAACAGATCATGTGATAGAATGATAAGTCATTCCATCTGTCACAAACATAATGTTAACAAAAGTTATCAAATATATATAAGTTCATCTATAGTGAGATTAATCATATATGGTTCCTAAAATAGACTTTTACTTCATATATCATACTGATTAATATAATAAAACTAGTTTATACTAACCAGGGACTTCCTGTAGGCCATTGGTATACGATAAAGGCCTATCGCACTTCAGTTGTGGGTTCGATTCCCACAGCCTTGTCTGACGCGATGGGTTGTCGCATGTCCGGAAGGTTGTCCTTTTTTCTAAAACTACATTATTATAACATTCCTTCAATAATATTGAAAAAAGTTCTAGCCTTAAACAATACTATCTTATGTCCAAAATAATCCATTCCAAACTTTAGTCTTATCCAAAATACATCTGTCCAATATCATAGTATAAGGAAAACGATTAGTGGAGAGGTCACATAATAAGCACATGAATACCATAATTTATCCCCCATATATCATAAGATATATCTTTTTGATAACATTCCAAACATGTGAATACCTTAATCATGTATTCATTTGAAACATGAATTACCATAGCACCTTTGTGAAAAGATGAATGCTGTCAAAAGTTAAATCTTTCTACATGCCAAAATACCAAAATTTCTATATACTCAAACCAAGTTATAACTTTGTCCTTATATCATTCCTGAGCTCATGAATACTATCATACATATTATTTTCTCCTTATACCTTCATTATGCGCATTTCATCTGCTTTCCAAAAATATTTCAATCACTTTTCGTGGTTACTGTTACCATAAAATTATTGAAAACCACAATGGACCAATACATAGATATTCCAATATACCATAAAAGTAACTCAACAACATTATTCCTGAATACCAATACATAAACACTTCAATCCATCATCTTCAATGATTTTCATGGAATAAGTCATTCCTTGATTTAGAAGTAACCTCTTAGGTCTGGGCATTGAGTTGGGTAATTCCCATGTTCTCCACAGATAAGACATTGAACTCTATAAAAGTCCATCACTCTATGACCCTTCTCTCCACATAGATAACATCTTCCCCTCCATTTGATGTATTCATAAAGGGTCTTCTTCCCTTCTTTATAAATCTCAATCTTCTTTTCTCTATTCTCCTCACTATGATAATATTCATAAAATTACATCTTCCTCTTATTTAATGAATTAGGAAAACCACTAAAGATCACCTTGTTAATCATATATCGCGATGACTGATTCGGTATAATCATAAAATCTTTCTTTCTAAAAATTATGCAATTTTGTTGCTCATAGTCACCAATTTGTCCATTGGATTCAATGTTGACCCAATTCATTCTGGTTCCCTCCATTGACTAAAACCAAAAACCATGGTGTAAGAAACCGTTAAAATAACAAGGAACCACATAATCATAACAAAGTCACTTATGGGATGTATAACTTATCACGCATTCTTTAATCCATAACACCCTATGTTCACCCTAGGTTATTCATGATGGTCAAAATAATTCTAGGACTATAACCTATAGATATACTAAACCTTAGGGACATCCCTAGACATACCCTAGAAATATCTCTAGGTATATCACTAAAGTTTTCGCATCCTAGTTTCCAAAGGTTGACTAAACCATTCCTTTGATACCAACTGTAGCAACCCAAAGCTTGACGTACATGGACATTACATTACTTTTTCGGAATACTTAATACATAATAAGAACCAACACTCAAGGACCGTAATAGTTTAGTGTCTTTGGAAACATGGAACATAATCTTTCAATCATGGTGAAAGATCTTCAACATATCCCATAAAGATCTTCCCCTTTTTTTCTTACCTAAAACCTTTCTTAAAATCCTGGGGAAAAGAAAACATATAAAGGGTGAGCTCAAATTCTCAGTAAGGGTAAGCATGGATAAAATAAAACAAATCATATATATTTTAACTTAAATACATGAACATGATGTTTAAACATCAAAATCTTGAGCAATGACATAAAACATGGTAGTACATAAGGCATAGATAATAAAGAAACATTAATCATGATAAAATAGATTGGGAATAATACATGTAATTGTGGAAAACCATTAATCACATGATATGATTTCCATAGTAGCCAAGGCATTGCTGCCAAGACCATCGTATTGGACAAAGTCCCTTTCTGAATCGAGTTCACTCCTCATTCCAGTCCTGTAACACTGAACCAGATTAACTTACCATTCCAGCCATGTCTATCTCATGAGATATAAATTTTTACCCAATTCATTGGAGGGAGTTATAGGTCCCACCCATCTCATAATGAAATCATTCTTACTTGTTCCACAAGATGAACATAAATAATTCATCATTACCCAAAGTATAAAATGGGTTTCATAAACATCATCCCATCATAACATAATCCTTAAAAAATGGATATCATTTCATCATAAGAAAAGTAAAACCATGTAAATCATAGTTATATTATACTTGAAACATACACATATGAAATAATGTCATCTTAGATGGAAAATGGTTTTGATAAAACACTTGAAATGAATTCTTGAAGAAAATATCCTTTCTTCTTCAAAATCATTTTCTTTTCACAAAATACCATGAAATCTTAAAAGAAAGGTATTTTGTTTAAAATAGTCATAAAATTTTGTATAGGAAACTTCATTGAAATAATTTGATATGAAACCGTAAAAATCTATTCACGCCGTATAATTTAAAAATAACATTCTTCTCGTACTTTTGTCGGAAAAGTCGAAAAGTACCTTGTATAGTAATCAGAAGAAAGATTCCTTACATACCATGTAGTAAAAGTAAAAAATGGGTAAAAAAGACTTTAAACAAACATGAAACCATTTTTAGAAAATAGGTACATGGATAATAAATATAACCCCAATAAATACTTACGAATAAACAATCTTGAATAAAAACAAGATTGGAAAAGTTATCCCTTACCTTATGTCCGATATGCTTTGTATGTATCTGAACCTCCTATATAGTGATTTAAATATTGTCATTGACTTATTAAAGAATCATATTCTTTGTTATGATATCATATATTGTTCACTTATGACTTTATATTACCCGTTCTTTTGTAAATTCCAGGTTGAAGCAACGTTTTGGGTAAAATCGCTTCATTTATTGTACGTGTTTTGACTTGTTGTTCTTGATATTATTACATATATCCTGATTTACATAGTTCTAGAATGTAAAAAATGATTTATATATATAATATATATTCATAATATATATATATATATATATATGATAAATCGATAAATGGAATGAAATACACCATTCATGGAGACAGTAGGTCGTACGTTCTAATAAACGCTGTTTTCGTTTCCTTTGAATTGAATGGAATTAATTAGATGACATACATATATATATACATAAATCCATTATCATTATTATGTCATATATTTCATGATTACTTATTATATATACTTTATAATCATTCTTGAATTGTTAACATGGAAAATGAATCTCATCACGTCGTGGAGACAATAATCCGTACGTACGCACGAGTGATGATATCGTTCCCATATTTATTGAATGGTATTGGATTGGATGATATAATGTCATAGAATCAGTATTATGTTATAATAATTTTATATAGTTATTATTTACACCATTATACCAATCCAAGTAAGGTGGTGGTGGAAAAACTGATTACACCACGGCGTGGAGACGGTATTCCGTACATACGCACACGCGGTGATTTAGTTTTCTGTAGGATGGATAGAAGGTGAAATAGGGTTGTTTCATATTTATAATAACATATCATTATATAAGTAATACTGATGTTATTACTTATTAATGAAACAACTAAATAATAGGAAGTAGAAGAAGAAAGAAACTTGAAAGAGTCGGTAGAATAGATTACCTCTTCCTCGACCCACCTCCTTTAAACTTCTTCTTAGGGCACTAGAGATGGTCTTTTGAGAAGACCATAACCTCTATGATGTAACTAGAGAGGTTGATAAGAGGAATTGGTAGGGTTTTTTCTAGCTTCAAGGATCAAAGGGTGTAAAGAGAAGAGGGAAGGGGTTCCCTTTTTATAAGGGAGGAGAGGGGTACCTTTGGAAAAACTTAAAATATTATTTTATAATAACATCATATTCGGTTTATAATAGCTCCAAATTGATTTTTTTTGAAGCTAATGTGGGGATGGGTCTAAATACTCTCAACCAATAGGTTTTAGAAAAATTTAGGTTACTATTTTAACCTTATCATTTAGATTTAACTCTAAGTTACATAATTTAACCTTTACTGTGTCTTCTTGTTTTCTTACACTATATAGTTAATAAACTTACTATAAAAAAACAAAAGAAACCCAAGTGGTTCATTATTAATATATATAACTTTATCTAAGTAATTTGGCCGAACCTTAATTTTTTAGGAATAAAATAGCAATTAATAATATAATATTTGTTTTAAAAACTATTTTATGTCAATTTTGACACTATTTGGTAATTGATTTTTGTGATAATTATAACAGCATGATTAGTTCAAAAAAAGTTAATTTAATCAATAATAACATGTCATATCAACCTATAAAATTAGTGGAATTTGTAAAAAGTCTCAAATTACATTTATTTGGGTATTTATAATATCAATTATGTTAATATTTCATTAATAAGGTAATTACTGCATCATCATTGTGTCATAAATAAATTAATTATTTTATGTATAAAAATTAAAAATAAAATACCATTAGGTATTAAATATTTTTATCTTTCTAATGAATATTTATTGTCAAATTTATTTTATTTATAACCCTATATTAAAAATGTTTTAGTTATTAAACTTTGATTTTAACTATTTTAATTCTTCTTTAAATAAAATAATAATAAATGTCCTAATCTAATCCAAGTGGACCTAAAGGGTAATATTTTATCCCTAAGGTTGTTTTTGGTCAAACTTCACTTATCCAATAGAATTAGGACATGTGTTAGGTTAATAATAATATCATTTTTCCCTTAATTGCCCTATTTATTTTTAACCGTGATAAATAAAAGTAAAAAGTTACTATTCACCAAAAATTATTTTTATCTTATTGAACCACATTTTAATCCTTGATATTAATCGTGTCTCTCATATTTTCTAAATTCCACTCACAGAAGCAGTAAAATTATGTTTTAGGCAAATTTTCAATTTCTCCTCGGAGGTGGGTAAAAGACGGTGAAAAGTTCTACACAATTTTTATATATCTAAAATTATGTTAAAATGACTCAAATGAATTAAATTGAACTTATATTGGTATTATGTATCAATTTTGACCTAAAATATATTTAAATAAAATAAATAATTATTTAAATAAAAAGTCGGTTTTTAAATAGTAACTTAGTGTTTTCACTATTCATCAAAAATTGAACGTTTTCAGAAAAATACCAAAAATTTCACCCTAGGATAATTTCGATATTCCGAATCCAAAAATGAATTCCATTTCGAAAGATAAAATTTATAAAATTTCAAAAGGTGGGTCATACTATTCATAACGGCTAGTTCATAAAAATATTATAATAATATCTTGTTTAGTGAAACTTGGTATTGTGTACTACACACGCTATTGAAGAAGGTCTTGATTGCGTGTAATGCAAGCCAAGTCAGGGTTGCATGTAGTGAAATCTCCTTTTGGTGTTGCGTATAACATAATCAAAACTTTTTTCATTTATACATTAAACAAAATCAATACTTAATGTTTTGTAGAATAATTTCCACAAAATGAACTCGAAATTGTGTATAACATGAGCCAAGAATAGTGTTGCGTATACTTCAAGCTAATATGGTGTTGCGTATAGTACAAGCTAATCTTGGTGTAGTGTATAATATAAGACATCAAAGAAATTAAAAGTAATATATCTCATAAAATCTTAGGGTGTTACATTTATATTTTTTTCTTCCATTCTATAAGAAAACCCATAATATACCATCCCTTGAAATCATGAAAAGAACACACCTAAAATAATTGAAATTATAAAATATTATTAATAAATAGGTGCAGATTTATTATAATACGTTCTTATTAGGTAGTATAAACATGATTATATTTCCATAATAGATTTATAACACTCATTAAACAATTATACAAGAGTTTTTAACACATTTGAAGTAAGAAGAACATGAGGCAAGTGACTTTTCATTAAAAATCATCTTTTAAATTTATATTTCTACAAAATTTGAAAAAGAATGATTTTATGATGAAGGTATTCTTGTTTTTGGATTATTTTCTTGTTCTTGGTCATTTTTTATTATTAATTTTGGTAACTATATCTCACTCCAATGCAGTGTTGTATGTTTATTTTGTAATTTGAACGTAAGGGTTATTCTATGTGTAAGTGTGATGGTTAAATCATAAGGTAGCCATGAGGGTTACATTGTAAGGTAGATGTGAGGGTTAACAATCATAAAATATTTGTTATGGTCATAATACTATGTAAGTAATTCCCCAATTTACCAACATGGTTTTATTTATTTTTGTACATTTTATGGAAATCTCAGGTTTTCACAAAGTAACTATATAATACATATTATGTGTGATGTATGTCTTTGTGAAAATGATTTTATATTCTAATTCACTAAAACTATAAACTAAAAATATCATTGAGAATGTGATAAATATATTCAAGTTCAATTAACTAGATTATGTGATATTTATGATCGACCCCTTATAGTTGGTATCAGAGAATGTTTTAGATACATTTAGGGGTTATGATAATGTTAATTGAATACCCTAAGTAATTTTTATTCTATGATTAATTTTAAATGATATAAAATTTGAATATTACCATGTTTTTTTTATCTAAGATATATCTATTTAGAATGGGTTTCCACAGACGTAATGGAGAAATTGAAGTGGGAAGGCACTGAGAGGATGAGGTCTTTCTAAATACGCTACCGAGAATGGTGGGAATTAGAACCTAGTTGTTTGTGACAATGATGGATTAGATGATATAGGCTATAAATAGTGGCGACATCCATGTAATAGAAAATTTAGATCTACCACAAAGGAAGATTATTATAATGGACTAGTTTATGATGCAAAACTCACCTTATTTCAGTGGATCTTCTTACCCATTAGTGGATAATGGGTTGATTAAAACCCTTGAAAAGATATTTTATATCATGGGGTGTTCATATAATCAAAATAATAGTCTTTCAATTTACTGTTTTGAAGGTGAATCCAACCATTGGAGGTTAATTGACCAAAATATCAGAGATAGTGAGAAGATTGATGCCTTGTAAGGGGTGCATTTAAGAATATTTTCCTTGAAAATTATTTTCTTATGGTGGTGCGACATAGGTTGGGAAATAAATTTCTTGAATTGACAAAAAATGTGGAATATTCTATTGTTGTGTGTGAAGAAAAATTCACCATATTGAAAAGTTATTCTACAAATATTATTTAGAATCATAATATTAAAATAAATCATCTTTACGTAGGATTGAAGCCAAGATACCGAATGTCATTTTCCTCCCATGAATTCAAAATTCATGAGAAACTTGTTTGATGTGCTGAGAGGGTAGACATGGAGTTTTTTAATGATCCTGTGTAATTTTAAAACACAAAGAAGAAGCGGTATATATGGAAAATTATTAATACCCAATTAATTAAATCTGTAGGTGATAAAATTTAGTTTCTAGTTTGTGGGATGTGTGGTAAAAAGCATCCTAGGGGATTCCATAACAAATCTGGGAAGTGATTCCAATGTGTTATGTTTATATATATAGACAGATATTGAATTGAAACATATGTATTTTATGGTATGTTTAATCCTGATAAGAAAATTGTAATGTGTTTTAAATGTGGTTATATGATTTATTAAAGAAATACCCACCCAAAGGAATATCTGACTGATGGGAAGTATAAAAATTATAAGAAGAAAGGTGCGTTGAAATCCTTTTTGACTACATTATCAGATGTTAGGTCATCAAAAGAAGTGGTATCAGGTACTTTGTTTGTTTACTAAGATTTTTCTAATGTCTTGTTTGATACGGTGTTTTTACATTCCATTATTTTTGATAAATTTTATATAAATTGAAAATTTTACCTCAATAAATGAAATCATAACTTAAGTTAAAAATATTAGGGGAAATATTAAGGAAAAATGGCATTGTAATATTCTTCATGATGTTGTCTATGGAAAGACATTACCTTAAAACCCTATTTTTTCCATTAATATAGGTTGATGTTATTATGGGTACAAAATGGATTTCTTTTTATCACTCCAAGATTGATTGTAGAGATAAATAATTTTTTTTAAGAATGATTTTTAGTTTCTAAATAAGATTTAATCTATACAATTAATAACATATCAAATAGGTGAGAAACTATTAAAATATGGAAATGAAATTTATCTTGTACTTATTATTTAAAATAAGGGAAATTTTAAGATTAATGATGTGCTAATTGTAAATGAATATATGGATGTCTTTCTTGATGAGTTTTCCAATGTTATACTAGATTGAGAAGTTGAATTTACTGTTTTTTTAGTTCCTATTGCTAATCCAATTTCAAAAACCTCTTATCAAATGGATCATTTGTAACTTATAGAATTGAGAAAGAAATTGCATGATTTTTTTGATAAAGGATTCATTCTACCTAGCACTTCACCACGGGGTGCTCATGTTTTGTTCATTAAAAATAATGATCGTTTCGTGAGACTGTACATTGATTATAGAGATTTGAATAGTATTACAATTAATAATAAGTATCCATTTCCTCATACCAATTACTTGTTTGATCACCTCCAGAGAGATTAGTATTTTTCAAAGATTGACTTGAGATCTGGCTACCATCTGCTGAAGATAATGGAGGATGGAGTTATAAAAATGGTATTCTATACTATATATGAGTATTATCAGTTTATTGTTATTCACTTTTATTTGAAAAATGTCCCGGATATATTTATAGATCATATTAATTAAATCTTATATGAATTTTTAGATGTGTTTTATGTTTTTTATTGATGATATTTTGGTTTTTTTCCAAAAGTTATGAATATTCATGAAAAATATTTAAGGATTATCATACAAACTCTCAAATAAAATAAGTTATATAAGAAATTTAGAAATTTTTTTTTGAAACAGATTTATTTTCTTGGAAACATTGTAAATGAGTATTTCATAACAAATGATCCCACAAAAACAAAAGTAGTTGATTAATAGAAGAGTTCTAAAAATGTTACTGATATTTTTAGTTTTCATAGATTAGTAGGATGTTACTGATGGTTTGTTAAAAACATTACACAGTTATCATTCCCACTAAATAAGTAAACACGAAATGGGGTTTAATTTATTGGGACAGAATATTTTGATGTTTGTTTTCATGAAATGAAAAGAAGATTGGTGACAACTCTAGTTTTGGTCCCACCATCAAGAAATAGTTATTTGGTCATCTATAATATAGCTTCATTAAAGGGACAAGGATGTGTTCTGATGTATAATGGTCAGGTATTTTCATATGGTTAATGATAATTAAAAACCCATGTGTTATAATTATCCCACATAGGATTTGGAATTAGAATCTACAGTTTTCATTTAAAAATTTGGTGGAATAATTTATATGGAACCAAATGTGGAATATATAATGATTTTAAATTTTTGAAGTATATATTTACTCAGAAGGAATTAAACATGAGGTAGAGAAGATGACTGAAACTGATAAAGGATAATGATTTCATGATCAGTTACCATCTTGGAAAATTAAACAAAGTGGCAGATATCTTGAGTCAGAAATATCATGCATCATTAACCATGTTACATTTCGAACATGGCCCCTTGGTTAATGATTTTATTAATTTTGGATTGAATCTTTTTTGGGCAGGAAATTCCTCTTTTTTGTTTTACATTTCAGTGTAATCATCTCCCCCAAAACGAATTAAGCAGGACTATATGGAAGATAGTGAGTTAAAGGAAAAGGTAGAACTGGTTAAGAAATCTAAGTTTCCTGAATTTAATGTTGATAAATAATTTTTATTTATATGTGGAAAGATATTAGGTGTTCCTTTTGATAACCAACTGAAGAAATAATTTTTAGGTGAATCTCATAGATCTCCTTTTTCAGTTCATCCTAGAAGCACTAAGATGTATAGAGACCTTTGGGGGTATTACTGGTGGGATTGAATGAAAAGAGATATTGCATATTTTACTATGAAATGTTCAACATTTCAATAGGTTAATGAAGTGAGAAACTACCAAAGGGGGTGCATCATCCTTTTCCAGTACCTGAGTGGAAATGGGAAAATGTATCCTTGGAATTCCTAGTAGGACTACTAAATAATTCTCAATGTAACAATGCAATTTGGTTTAATATTGGATGATTGACTAAATATTCTGTTTTTATTCCAATTCGAGATACTCTTTCTCTGGATGAGCATTTCTTATTGTACCTCAAAGAGATTGGAAGGTTATATAGAGTTCCTCTCTCCATTATATCTGACTAATATCTCAGTTTATCTCCTATCTTTTGGAAAGGATTAATAAGTTTTTGTGAATAGAATTAAATTTCGTCATAGCTTTTCATCCTCAATCTGATGAATAGACCAAGTGAATAATTCAGATATTGGTAGACGTGTCATGTGATTTTTCAATATATCACCAAGGCATTTCGGGTCAGTATCATTCTTTAGTTGAGTTTTCATATAATAATAGTTTTCATTCCAGTATAAATATGGAAATCTTCTAGTCAACATATAGAAAATGGGTCGAACTCTATAATTTTGGGATGAAGTTAGGGAAAGTAAGTTGATGGAACCATAATTAGTAGATAAGGTGGTTGAGAAAATAAAGATGATCCAGCAACACATGAGGATAGCTTAGAGAAAGTAGAAAGTTTAGGTAGATAATAAGAGAAAAGACCTTTATTTTATGTTAGGAGATCGTGTATTCCTTAAAATATCTCTTTGTAAAAGATAAATGCATTTTGGTATGAAAGGAAAGCCAAGTACATAGTTTATTGGAACCTTTTAAATACTAGAGAAAGTTGGAACAGCTCTCAACAGAGTAGCTTTTCGTCTAAGTTTATCTCAGGTACAGAATGTTTTTTATGTTTAGATATTGAGAAAGTATGTGCCAGAATCATCTCACATTTTGTGCCTAGAAATATTTCAGCTAGTTGATAACCTTTGTTATGAAGAGAAAAATATTTAAATTCTAGATCATATTGATAAATTATTTCAAAATAAGGTAATTCACCATGTTATGGATTTTTAGATAAACCCCATAGTTGAATAAACAACATGGGAATCTAAATATTCTATGAGGGAAAGGTATCTTAACTTATTAAATAAGTAAATAAAAATTTGTAAGGATGTAATTTCCAGAAGGTGGGGATAATGTAATAACCCATGTACTTATAAATTTTTTTCATTATGGAATTAATTAGTTTAATGTTTTATAAATAAATAATAAAATATGTAGTATTTATATAAATTAAGGATTATATAAAAATAATATTGTAACATCACCAATATAGTATAAATAAAATTCATGCATATTATAAGTTAAAATATTATAAATTTATATCATTGAATATATGTGTTTGTATTTTTGTGAAACATAAATCTTTATTTTAAATTTTTCAATTAATTTAATTATTTAATAGAAAATTTATTTCAATAAAATTAATTCATTAATTAATATTTAATTTTCTTATGATCATAAGATAATTCTATGAGACCTTAATTAATGTATCAAAGTGTTATAAAATCAGTTACAATTTTAAAATTGGTATTTTTAGAATAAATTATGATTTTAATTAAAAATTAAATTTATCATATTTATAAAAATATTTTCAAATAATAGAGTTCATTTTTAAATTTTACATGTTGAAAAATAGTTATTGTGAATTTTTTTTATTTCTCTAAAATTATAGAATTTTTTGGGAATCGTGAAATGTGGTAATTTATGGTATAAGCTAAATATAGGTTTTATTGAGTTATAGATGATTTTTGGCTAATGTAATACAATAATCACCAACTCCACATCATGATTTTAATATATTAAGTGATAATTTTTAAACTATTCATATTTTTGAGCAAAAATTAAAAAACTAATGAATAAAATAATAAAAACCCACTCCACTCCACTACTATAAATACCACCATTAACCACCAATTATCCTCACATATAAAATCCATGTAACTTTTTCAATTAATCCCAATTCCCTTTCAAATCCTCTCCCCCACTTTCAATACCTTCTAGTCATAAGAAAATTTCCAAAACCATTTTCTTTAAGAAGTTTTTCAAGGAGATGAATTCAAAAGGTAAAATCCTTTTTCATTTTATTTTCAATTTATTTTATTTTCTTTTTCTCTACTAACCTTCCCTTATCCAAGTAACATTAAAAAAATCCAATATCATATATATAAAATAATTTTATCATTTTTATGGAAAAAAATTTCACCAATATTTCTCTCCTTTCCCTTTTTTTATAAAAATAAGAACATCATGTGTAATATGTCGATTTACCACCATCGTGGGCGATACATTTATATTTTCCTTTACCACCATAAATTCTAGTCATGAAATTTATATTAAGGTTAAATAACATTTTATTATACATATTATAATTTATATAATGTTCTGGAACCATTACATAAACACGATATTAAATAAAATTATATAATTCCATGAAGGTCGTAAAAACCGCCAAAAGGAACTAAATCATTTTCATTAATGTTTTATCTAATGATTTATCCTTATATCAGAAAAATTGGTATACGAAATAATTTAAAATTATATAAACATAATAATACAATTTCATTCCTCTTCTGGAGTTTTTCTTCCATTCAATTCGAAAATCCACAATGAACAAACCACATAAACCATGAAAAGAACGCACATGAAATGATGGAAATAACAAAATATTATTATGAAATGGATGGTGATTTGTTATTATATGGTCATATAAGGTATTATGAACATGATTATAGTTCTATAGTAGGTTAATAGCCCTCTTTTAAACAATATATAGGAGCTTTTAACACATTTTAATTAAGACAAACCTAAGGTAAAGGACTTTTCTTTAGAAATCCTCTTTTAGATTTCTCTTTTTACAAAATTCAAAAGGAATGTTTTTATGATGCATGTATTCTAGTTTTATGATTATGTTCTGGTTCTTGGGTGTTTTTTTATGATAAATTTTGGGTTCTATATCTCCCTCTAATGCATTTGGTATGTTTATGTTGGAAGTTGATTGTAAGGCTCATTCTAAATGTAATTTTGATGGTTACATAATAAGGTATCTGTGATGGTTACATTGTAAGGTAGTCGTGAGGGTTTCAAATAATATGGTAGTCATGAGGGTTAAAATATTAAGCAATTAATTCCCTAGGTTACCAATATCATTTTATTTATATTTTTTATGTTTTATGGAAATCTCATGTTTTCACAAAGTAACTATATGATACTTCATGGATGAGAAGTGTTTCCTAGTCAAAATGATTTGATATGTCATAAGTATTCATAGAATAATGGATTGTCTCTTTATTTTTATGTATCTTACTAATATTTTTGTGCATATCCCATGTTTTGAAATGTTTTTCATAGGGTTTAAGGATGGATAATAAAAAAATAGAATCCGTGATGAATGTTGTGAAGATTTTTCAATAAAATATTTCATTTATTATTGAAAAATGTTGTATTATATAAGAAATCAGTATTGTTTTATTTGTACGCACTTTGTATACTTTTGGATTGATCTTTATCAGTTATGTCCCAATTCACTAAAAATATAAACCTAAAATATCATTGATAATTTAACAATGTGTATTTTATTTGAATTAACTAGATTATTTAATATTTAAGGTCAGTTTCTTATAATAAATCATGTCTTTTTCTAAAGTGTTTGATCTAAGTCTTTGTATATAACATATATCATTCTGGGAATATGATCTAGAGGAAACATCATTATTACTAAACTATATCCCCTCTGTGGGGTTCATAAAACCACTGTATTATATATGGATTGGTGTCATATATATTCATATTTTTTTGAGGATTTTGGATAGTGAAGCATATACATATGTTTTGGATTTTGAAAAAAATCCCTAAAATCAGATATATATTTTCTTAATAGTTATCATAAAAAATTATTAGTTATTATTTTTTTATAATATATCAGAAAAATCCATGTCTTAATATGGTGATTTCATTGGGAAGTATCATATTAATAAAGGATTCAATTAGTGGAAAATTCAACTTATTAAAGTTAAAAACTAATATAAAATAATGGTTGTAGATATTGAATGTGATTCAATTATATAAACTGTTATGGATATAAAAATAACATGATTAGTACAAAATAATTATAGGTTATGTAGCATTCATTAGGATCTCATGAAATATGGACCTATTATGGAAGATGATCATGAAGTAGTGTTCAAATGGGATGTACCTACTACCTATTTGGATTCCATTACCAGCTTTTTATTTTAAAAAATGATATGATTTCATGAGTTCTAATATGGTATCCATGTACACTAACCAATTTTTAATATAATTGGATGCACATTTAGTGGTAAAACCCATAGTTTACAAAGTGGATCACTCATAAAAAAATTGATATATATTATAGAGTTTATACATATAAGTAATTATTACTTGGGAAGGGGTATAAGTAATCTAATTTTACTTATTATGATAATATATTTTCACTAACTATTATAATAAAGTTTATTTGGATATTTATTTCCATGAATCCTCTTTATGATTATAATATATATCAAATGGATTTCAAAACAACTTTTCTAACTACGATTTTAGTCAATAATCTGTATAATTTGAAGTCTTAATATCTTCATGATCCTAAAGATATTTTTAAGGTATTAATATTTCATTGGTCTATGTATGGATTGAAGAAATCTTCTCAATGTTGTAATATATAGTTTGATAATGAAATCAATGATTTTTATTTCATTAATAATGTGGATGATTATTATGTATGTAATAGTATTAGTGGGAGTTTTGTGTATGTATATTACATATTAATAATTATAAATTATATCATAACAATATATATTATAATTATATAGTTTGGAAAATTATTCTCAATAAAAGACCTAAGTGAACCAACTTATATAATAGGTGTGTAAATAAATATAAATGGATATGGAAGGTCACATAGAATGATTCCAAATTCTTATATTAATAAGTTGATAAACTATTCTTTATGGAGAACTTCATGAATGGTTTTTTACTAATATATCACATAATGATCCTTATATTTACTAATTGTCCTTAAACAGAGTTTTAATGGAGAAACATATATAGTATTATTCATGATTATTCAATTTGAGTTTGACCAGCATTGAATTTTTTTTACTATTTACCAAATATGGAATTTGTTACCTAGTGTAAATTTGATTTATGGAAAAAATGGAAATTATTATGTAGCTGACATGTGATATGATAAAAAACTTAGAAAAATGACATGGAATTTATTAACTCAATATTGTATAACTACGACCATGCTCATTCTATTGTAACTTGATCAAACTGTTATTGGACCATCATATCATGTCCCTATATACTAATGTTTTTTGAATAGTAGCAATTTTTTGACAGGATGTAGTGGGGTTAAAATTCCATGCATGATAAATATCTATAATTAAAACACAACACAATATAAGTAATTTGGAAAAATATTACATAAAACTCCAAATACGCATACAATAAATCCATATGAAAATTTACATTGTATTGTTAGTCATAAAAAATTCCCTAGATTTCCCATAGACAAGTAATAAATAATAATGTACAAAAATAATTAAAAAGTCAATAATATAAAAACTATGGAATAACAAAATCCATCTACAAACCCATACCACCATCTCATTAACCAATTGTACTGCTAACTCCACTCGAATCTCGAAGATAAGACTTTGAATTATATGTTCCTATTTATAAAAATACTAAAAAAACCAAGTTATCCAATGAATGTGAAATCCAACAATTTTATGATATATTTTTATTTAAATAAATATTATTTCTTTTATAAGTTGTTGTACACGCAACAATGTGTTTTAGAAAACCATGATATACTGTTAAAATATTATTATTTAATGTGATAGTTATCACCTACCCATTTGATTGATGGGTATTAATAGGAATAATGAAGTTAGGAAAAATTATTTTTTACATATGTCTAAAGTTAATTCATTAGTTATAAATGGGATATAAATTAGAATAAAATAATTTGAAGGTAAAGGAGATGTTTTTCTCGAAAATGGTTTTTATTCACATAATGCGTTATTATCTTAATGAATTAAATTATTATATATCAATGAATTATTTTTGTAAAATTTATGAATTATATACTAAAAAATGTATTTATATTTATCTAATGGTTTTCAAGATGAATGGAATAAGTATAAATCCAGTTTTATACTTAAAAATGCATTTTTCTAATAAAATGTTTTCATTTCTTTTAGCACACTTATTTTAAAACGAATTTTTAAAAATAATAGAAATTAAATATTTTAAATTGGTATATTGTTTTTAATCATAATTATAAATAAAATTTAATATTTTAAACTTAATTTCTGTTAATTCTGAATATTTGCCGTGGAAATGGTTTCCCACCATGGTAAAACAGGTAAAACAAGGATAAAACTATGGGGTAAAATTTTAAAATATCTTTAACACTATACTTTATCTTATTATATCTATTTTGTTAGAACAAATATATATTTATAGTGATAAAAAAATTATTTTAAAAAATTATTTCCAATTTTCTATCTCAAGGTTGACCTTTATAATGAAAATTTATATTTTACTCAAAATTAAAACTCTATTTTGGGTCTTTAAATTTAATTTTATGGATGGTAAGATCCATTAAATTTTATATTCATAAAAAAGTATAAAAACATTAATTTTTAATTGAGTATCCAAAAAAATTGAAATGACGTTTTTCATTAATTTCAAGGTAAAATTTTTTTTATACTTAAATTGGGTATTTTCCAAAAAAAACTATTTTCTATACCGTTTATTTTCTTCTATTAAAAGTACTTTCAGTCATCTATATAAATTTAATCTAATAAAATGGATTAAAATTTTATAATCTCCAAGTACATATTTTTGTACATTCCCCCTTTAATTTGTTTACATAATAATGTTATCATGATGAAAATTTAATTCATCGTTGTTAAGGTTAAAATGTATTTAATGTTTTTTAACGAAGAAATAAGACTTAAAATGTATCCAAAACTAATCCATATGTGATTCGTTGATTTTTTTATGATCATATCACATATTATATACAAATTTGGATTTCCTTGGTTCCACTTTACCTGATTATGGTATATATATATATATTATTTAATCATACATGTAATTCCATGTGTGTCATTTCCCTCACATATAAATGGACACCTCTTCTTATCCATTATTTTAAATGTTTAGAAGTTATAATATACTAAAACCTTACTATATTACCACCATATATTAATTCTTCACATCCTATATCTTTTTCTTTTTCTAAATACCATTTCATCAAGGCATCAGTTTTAAGCCAAAAGTGGTTTCACAACAAATATGTATAACTCTTAACCGAGTTCTTTAAATTTTATTTCAAATTATATCTTATAGAAATAAATTTTATCCATTCTAAAATAATTAATTCATTGTATAAAATATTCTTCATTTTTATTATGATGATGTAAAACCCATTATACACCTTCTTTCCACCCTATGGGAAAAGAAAACATCGCTCATGCAAATGTGTGCATTGTCACCTCCATGAAGCAATGCATTTCGTTTTTCATCACTAATTCATAATTATGGTTAAAATTATGGATTTAATGAATATATATTATATATATGATATTTTTATATTTTTATAATGGAATTTTACTATTTATATTTCGTTCATACATCCATTAAAAAGTGGAAACATCACTTATGTGTATCTACAGAGTGACATATCCAAGAAGTGATGTAACTCATTTCTCAATAGTGTTTTTTATGAATAGATATAAAAGTTTATATAATGATTAAATATTATACTCATTACATGATTAAAATTTTTGAGATGATGGAACCATGATCATAGTACAAGGACCGTGATTTCCAAACCAAAACATGATGGAAAATGAATTGGTTATTGCCTGATACATTGAATTTAAAAATTGTTAATAAATAGGTGATTAGGTGTTATAAATAAATCATATATAGTATTATATATAATATTAATGTTATAAAATATATTTATAATAAATATATATTTTTTATATATGAGGTTCAATCATTAACAATGCCCGATAAGACTTAAGGTAAAAGGTTTATGGTATAATCTCATTTCTTTTCAAGATTGTCTATGATGAATTACCATTGAGAGAAATTTCATAGATAATATCCTTTAAACAGAATATATTTTCTTATACCTTTAAAATTATTATAATTTTCAAGTATTAGTACCATTTTCCAATCATTGGTACTAAAAATTATCAAGAAATCATTTTTATAGAAATGTTGAGTTTATTTATTATTGGTCCAACAAACTTTTATTCCATATTCATACACTTAAAAATTGTTTTATGAATGTTCTTATATATTCTTGAATTTTTTTAAAAATTCCATTTCCATTACCTTTTACATTACTTAAAATAGTTTTAAAAATGATTTTTTTAATGTAACTTTCTTTTAAAAAATGAATTTTTCACTTTTTGACAATGTTTAGAAGGAATGTTTTATAAAATACACAACATGAATGGATTTTCCCAAAATTATGTAAATTATTTTATTTTAATATTATTTTACAATTTTTCATTGTTATTTTCAAATAAATTTATTTTTCTAATATTATAGTAATTTTAATTTTAATTTTTTCGAAATTAAAGGATATTTTTATCTTATTTTTTATGAATTAATCGAATGTTATTTCAAAGGAATTTTTAGATTATGTCAACATAATTTGAGAATTATTATTTTTTATTGGGGATATGATTTTATGAGTCCATCTAATTTTCTAGATGAATTATGATAACTATTTTTCTATTAACCCTATTTCTTTACCACTATTCAATTAATTTATGATGACATATTTATGAGTTCTATTTATTTCCATAGGTTATGATATATTTAAATGATGAATGGTTTATGATATTGTGGAACATATATGTATGGTTTTAATTATGTGATTCGTTGTTCCATTATAGCCCTATAATGCATTGGGTAAAGCCTTATATATCATGAGATAATTATGAGAAACGACTTGATATGCATGATCTACTATTGTAAACATATACGTATGTCAGATCTACTATGATACAAGAGACATGTCGTGATTCTTTATTCTCCATTATATAGTAAATGGGTGGTGATTCCTAATAAACTATGATATGGTAATCTGTTATTGATTTATAATTTTTTATGATATGATGGTTCGAATAGTTAACTTTGACATATGATATAGTATTTATGCCTATGATGGTTCCAAATATTACTACATTTTTATTATGATTAAATCTTATGGTTCATGATTAATTTATTATAATTACTCAACCTTATGATTCATGCATTTTAAAAATATAAATTTTTGGGCCATGACTCATGTTTATGATATTTGAGAGATTTGGTAGTAAATTTTTATGTTTTGATCACGTTTGAATACCAATGTTATTAACCTGTGCTTACATGTGATCAAGAATTGATATCACTCATGTTTACCTTTAAAAATTATTTTATCTCACCCTTTCTTATGATTCCTTTTCCCATGTTATGAAGAATGGTTTTATGTATTTTATAAGGGTATAATTTGAATAGAAATGTATGGGAGATATTAAAGATCTATCGTGAAGTAAATTGACTGTGTATCTAGTATCAAAGTACAATAAACCTTTTATGGTATTGGGGAATGTATTGTTTTTAGATTAATTGGATATTAATCTAAATGGATGTAATGTTTATGTATGAAATGTTTGGGTCACTTAAGTTGGTATTAAAGAAGGGTTTAGTTTTTTTGAAATTAGGATTAGATAAATTTAGTGAAAACGTTGGGGATAAGACAAAGTATTAGATAGAATCCTAAAGTGTTGGTAAGGTAGATATTATGTGGTTTTATAGTAATATATCCATATCTAGACACTACATGTGGGAATGGTTTTTTGGAACAGTTTCATCTATGGGTAGTAACCCCAAAAAAGATATAGTCGAATATATATCAACTATCATTCTCCAAAATAATAAATGATCCCTTACTATGCACCTTGTTTGACACTCCTAGGGGGATATGCTTGGGTAAATTAATATTTTATTTATAAATAATTATAATGGATTTGAATATATAATTTCCTACATGACTTAGGTTAACCCTAAGGAATCATATATTTAAAATAAAATTTCATGATTTAGGAATTCAATGAATTATTTTTCATCATTATATGATTTGTCATACTAATTATTATAGCTTGGTTCATCCCCTATTTTGTGTCTTTAATTAGTGTATAGAACTATAAATAATCCTACAAATCATAAATATAATGAAAAAATAAATGATATTCATCGTGGGAGTTAATTCTATGTGTTCCAAAACACATAATCTTATTTTCATGCTCACACAACATTATGAAGACATGAATTATACTGATCATTATAATAGTAAAATGAGGGAACATTTAATTATTGAGTATTTTATGAACATATATCCACCTTCTTTTAGTGGGTTTTCTGATCCACTAATGGTTGATTAATGAATTTGTACTGCTAAGAATATATATTTTTATCCTATTCCACAAACTCGAAAAATGTTGTCTTTTCCATTTATCTTTTAGAAGGAGGAAAAGATCAGTTGTAGAATCTTATTAAGAATACATGGAAATATGAATAAAGTTACTATGTGGGATGGTATGAGTTTAAGATGATATTTTTAGTAAAACAATTCTATATATTATATGTAGGAAAATAGAGAATTAATTCCTTTATTTTAGACATATGTATTTTGGATCCATTGGTACCTATGAGGAAAAATTTATAGTAATTTCAAGGTATGCCTCAGGTTTACTCATCATACCTAAAAGAAAAATTTATCAACTCTTCAGTGGATTAAAACCGTGTCTATAAAATTAGTTATCTATAAGTGAATTTAGTATCTATTAAGAAATCATTCAATGTGATATCATGGTAGAAATGGAAATTGTATATCACCATAATTCTGAATGTTTTTATAGGAAAAGAAAGATGAAGACTCATGGAAACTACAATAAATAACATGGTGGAATGAATATTTAGTCACATATATTCCCAAAAAATGGGAAAAACATCAAGGGAATCAAATTAATGGAACCAATATTTTCTTTAAATGTAGTAGTTATATTCTTAAATCCAATGAATGTCAAAGGGTAAAAAAGAGGATGCTTTATACAATCAAATAATGAAAGAATCCAAATAATGAACCACCCACATTTCAATGCTCTGAATGAAAGGAGTATAGGAATTATGAAAACCAATGAATGAATCTAATTGTTTATGATGTTGGTCATCATCAATAACATATTAATCCCAAATAAAAATGGAAATCTCATGCAAGCGCGGTAACTAAAGTGGATAATCAAAACAACATTGTGTAATTTACACTTATCATCCACTCTAGAGTAGTTAATGTATTATTTAATTCTATATCTAGAAACTATTTTAAATCTAAGTAATTTTATAGGTGTATTTCATTACTACCTCAATGATTATATATTGAGTTAGCGGTGGAAATTTATAATGTTACAATGATCACATATCATGTATATAGATTAAATCTTATTGATGTTTGCAAGAATTATATTCCTAAAAATATTGTGAGTGAAATTTTAGTTTAATTTGATGTGATTCTAGGTAGGGATTATCTTTCTTTAAAAAGATATCATATCAATTATTAAGGAAGAGATGTCGTATTTCAAATTTAGAATCAACCAATGATCATTTATTCATGTGAGGATGAATATGAACTTCCAAGGGAAATTATATCTTTCATGTGGTCCTTAATTCCTATCCATAAATGGAATCTATCTCTGATGGTAAATGAGAAAATAAACACAGATGATATGAATGTTTTATAAGAGTTTGTTGATTCCTTTCAAAATTATTTTCCTAGTCTTCCAATGTATCTGAGTTTTCAATATAACTCATACCTAGGACTACATCTATTTCAAAGACTCCATATAGAATGGAATTGATTTAGTTAAATGAATTGATGAAGAAACTCTAGAATAATATTTAAAATGGATTCATATGCTCATGTGTGACCCCTTGTGGTGAACCTCTTATTTTTTTATAAAGAAATATGGTTCAATGAATCTTTGCATTTATTATCATGGACATAACAAGATCACTTTAAATAAAAAGTTTCTTCTGACCCGTATCGATGATTTTTTTGATTAATTATGAGAACCAAAATAATTTTCAAATATTTACCATCTATCTAGGTATCATAAACTAAGTTTCAATGAAGATGATATACCCAAAAAACCCTTTTATAAAAGGTATGGAAATTATAAATTTATAGTGATTCCATTTAGACTTACTAATTACCTAATAAAATTCATGGATTTATTGAATATAGTCTTTAGATATTACCTTTATAATTTTATGTTAGTTTTTGTAGATTATATTATTATATATTTAAATAGAAAGGAATATCTTGATGATCATTTAATAACTACATTGAAGACCCGATGGAAGTTGAAGTAATATTTTAAATTCACCATTTGTGGATTTTGGATTCATAAAGTTTCTATTTTTGGTCATATAATATCCAGTGAGGGTATCTTATTGGATTCTTCAATGATGAAATTTATTAATAAATTTCCTAGACCAACCATGATAACCAATATTCATATTTTTTGTGTTGGATAGATACAACCAATTCTTTCTGATATATTTCTCATAATTATCTAATCTAGAAAAAAAAAGTTTACTCGGAAGATTATTATGTTCTTGTAGAAAAATGAGGGTTAATATATTTTCAAGGAGCTGAATATAATTTTGGTCAATGCACCTATTCTCACACTACCCTAGAATAGAGAATGGTTTTGATATATAATGACAAATAAAATAAGATATTAGGATATGTCCTTATGGATAATGACATGGTGATATCATATGCCCCTCACCAATGAAAAAATCGTGGAAAAATTACCAGAATCATTATTTAGAGCACTCAATGGTCATTTTTAAATTAATGATATCGAGGAACTATTTTTATAGTGAAATGTGTGAAATATATACAGATCATAAAATAAGGAAGTGTATATTCAAAAAGAAATATTTTATTATTATCCAAAGAAGATGGTTAGAGATGATTACATATTATATATGATTAATATGTTACAACCCTGGGAATGAGAATATGGTCGTTGAAGCTCTGAGTCAAAGGGACTATTCTATTTTTTCTATGATGAGGATTAATAGAGATCTAATACTTATGGATTTGTAAAATATATGACCTAAAATCATTAAATAAGGGAAATATCCTATCTTTATCATATAAATATTCAACCATCCATCCATGTGAGTATTAAAGATATATATAAGTAAGATGTATAAATACATAAGAAAGTGAGGAATGATCATTATTTTAACTATTTTTTTATGGAATGATAAGGTTTGGTAATAGAGTATGTGCCCCATAAATAGTAGAAATGAATAAGTTACTATTTTAGGTAGATAATAGTTCATTATTTTCTATTAATCCTGGAAGTATGAAAATGTATAGAGATCTAAAAATATATATTTCTTGTCATATAGTAAGAAAACTCATATTATAAAGTGTTTATCCTGATGGATGGTATGTCAAATAGTGAACATTAAGAGATATACGTCTAAGGGGATATGATAACCATTACCCATACTATAATGTTAATTGGAAAAAATTACCATGTATTTTTTCTTCAGACTCCCAAAAACATTTAAATGGTGAAATTTATTTTGGATATATTCGATCACTATATGAAATCAACACATTTCATTAAAATCAGAGAATATTTCACTGGTTGTATAGAGTACAATATAGTATTGTATATGGTAAAGATCTATTGTTTACCATAATGTTCTGGATAATTGTTTAATCTTACCTGAATATAGAGTTGAGTTTTGGTAATCCATATCATCCAAAGATATATTGTTATTCTGATAGAACCATTAAAACTTTAGAATATATGCTAATAGATCTCTATAAGGTAAATGTATCCCTGAGATGGAGAGAAGGTGAATCAGTGATATCTTTTTCTTTTAGTATTCCTTTCTTTTGAAATAATTGTCACCTCAGGTTAATGATTTATCACTTTACTGAAAAAATAATAATCACAAATCCCTGAGAAGACAAATGTTTACAAAGGTTCACTACTCAATAAGAGTAGTTATTCTCTTGGCGTGGAATGGAAACAATCCAATACCACACAATCCAGTAGAAAAAAAATCATTTTATATGGATACAAACAAGTAAGATATACCATTACACTTGTGTAGGACTATGATCAATACAATAGTTCATATGATTCTTCTAAAAAAAAATTATATAGTAAAATTTTGTGTAAAAATTTAAGAAAATTTCACCAATTTCTCTTGTACTTGATATTGTGGTTCCATATCAACATTCACATTTAATAATTGTCAAAATAATTATTCAATTTCCAACCAATAAAAAGGTAAAAACTTATATAGAACTCATAATGATTATTAGTTTGATGGATTAGACCAATTCCTTACTCTAATACCTCAATCCAAAAAACATAACTCTACAAGAATATAAAGAAAACAATTCTAAACAACCATAAAACACTTTCTATAAACCCTTTTTCTATTTCTTGGTCTGATCTGGTATCTACTGAAAATGATTTTTTATCTTTCTGTTATTTCTAGAAAATATTTTTAGGAATTCTCAATCCATAGACCTATTCTATCTAAAAATTTCTATGATTTCATATTCTCTCTTAACATATGAACATTTAAAGTGTCAGAAAACCTAATGTACTTCTTATTAATTATAGTTGTTCCAAAAATTATTTAGGTGGGAATATTAAAATATTATCCCACTTAACCAAATTTCTCAAATATTGAAATTTATTTCATTTCGTCTCTATCGTTGACTTCTTCTGTGCTTCTAAAATTTTCTCTATTCATCACAAAACTTCTCTAATATTATCATAATTTCTACTATCTTATAACTATCCAAATGTTCTTTAGTATGATTCCAATTTTCATTCCAATTTCTTTATTATGATGAATGCATATTTACAATTTCATATTATGTTTCTCTATACCAGTTAATCATATGAAAATAAAATGACTTCCCTTTATGATGCTTAGTACCAACTAAAAACAAACTCCTCATTCTAATGATATGAACTAACTATTAGGTATAAAACATTGAAATAATTCTTCTATAAATAAATTCACAACCATTAAAGATATTAACCCTTCTTGGAATCACTTCACAAAAATCTTAAAAATCTACTTTTACAAATACATCCATGAAACTCTTCAATGGATTAGTCTTTTATTATTTTCCTCAGACCGATGTTCATGTGTCTCATGATGTTATCAGTATTAGATTGTGTATGATGGATCAGTCTTTGTCTCACTCTGATTGATAAGTATAAATTCTTGAATGATGAAAATGTACCACTTCTTTTCTAATGACTCTTTAACCAATGGAAATAATACATTTTCTTCTTTACCCAAATGACCAAAAGGATATAGTTCCTTTTTCTCTTGAATCAAATTTAATACCATTTAACATGATGAAAATTGTTGACTACATTGTTCCTCATCATCCAGGTGACCATTATAGGACTTTCATATATGAATTGGTCCCAAAAAAGTTCATTTTGTTATATACATCCACAAACATAATTTCCATTGATTGATTAGTGGCATACCATATTCGATGTAACAGTGTTAACTACTTCTACATTATCAACTTCTTTACATTTCTAATTAGAGTGAAAAAAATCCACCATTAAATAACTTCTTTACCTAATGTTTTATATGTTTTTGATTACTGGTCTAATAGAAATCCAACATCTTCATATTCTCACATTTCAAAAAAAACTTCTCAGCCTTTAAACAATTCTATGTCTGATATTCTCACACTGATAAACTGAGACTATAGAACAATGATTTAGAAGAATTTATTCTACCAATAACTCATGATTATAGTCATGAATTACTCATGAGTTTAAGAAAAATTAAGATCACCATAACTTCATCCAACTTACATTGGAAATGTTTTATTACTTTCCATCATTTAAGTATCTTCTGTCTTTCCTCAAATAGATTGGCATCAGATTTTCTCTCCCTTTCTCTTCATAAGGATTGAAAAATACATTTCCCAAAAAACATAAGATTTATGAAAACGTAAAGATTATAAATGCATCATCATATTTATATCAGATCCATCCAGACTCTGATACATCTCCTCATACCGATTCAAACATTAATTTCGGACCCACAAGGAGTCTGATGAACAACCTCACTTAAAAAACATTTTCACCACCGAAAAATTGAAACACGTAATATTTATTATAAAAAGTGAATTTGATTATTTAATTATGATTCATTATTATGTACCTATAATCCAATCAATAAAATTATAAACATATGTTATTTCTTTTTCTCGGTAACAAAATACAACATAATGAAAAACAATCAGCACAAACTTCTTTTAGCTTCCAAAAACACTTCCAGCCAAATTGGTCCCAACAATCTAGACCATTGGATTTTGTTGTCAAACATGGTTCATAAATCAATGAAATTTTTAACCTCAAGATATGAATTACTTATAAACAATTATAATCCTATCTCAGGTAACTCATTGTAGAAAACATGAATTATTGAAAAAAAAATCATGTTGTCTAAAAACAGTGACATATGATTATTTTTCAACTTTCCAACTTCCCTTTACATATATATTATCTTATTTATTTACTTATTACACTTACTTATTAACACAGGTTTCCTACAACCACTTCAAAAAAATCATTTAACAATTTACACACATACATAATAAGTTCATAGCATACCCAAAACTCTCTTACATACATTCTTACCTAAATGTTTTAACACATATCAATGGAAATATTTATGAAACAATTATCCCAAATGAATACACAATCCAATGACTAGATGATAGAGGTTATAGAAAAACATACCTCAACCTTGGTGGGAAAGTGGTTGGATACCCATGTTCGACCTCATATTTAAAAATGTTTCCTTTTGTAAAGGTTTTTTAAATATGTTAGAAACTAGTTCTGATGTGGGAATATACTTCATCTTGAGTTCATTATTTTCAACAAGATCATTGATAAAAATAAATTTTATATCAATATGTTTTGAATGATAATTTTTTCTGAGTTTCATGTATTTTTTTTCTCAATTTTATTACAACTTAAGAGAAGAGGTAACTACACTTCAAAAAGTAAGTCTTTAAACTAAGCCTTTATCCACAAAAGTTAGGTAGAAGAGTGGGTGGAAGCAACATAATCAGATTCTTCTATGATTATAGTTACTAAATTTTGTTTCTTGGTATGCCAACAAATATAATTTTCTCCCAGAAATATAACACCACTATATGTAGATATTATTTCAACAAAATTTCATAACTAACCAGGATCTAAAGACCCAAACAAGTCAATAATTTCTGATCTATCAAACCTTATTAAAAAATATATTGTACCTTTGATATATCTAATATTTTTTTCAAAAAAATATATTTGATTCTTTTTTTAAACTTTAGAATCTTTCAAATTAGGTAATATCATGAAAAATTTCTAGTCTTAAGTCAATCAGATACAAAAAAACATCCAATTAGCTTTCAAAACTCCTTAGAGTCAACTTCCTACCTTATTCATCTTTATTCAGCTTGGTTCCCACTAAAATTTGTGTGTAAAATGATTTCTAATTTTCTATAAAAAATTATTAATAAGTTCCTTAACATACTTTTCTAGAAAAAGAAATGTTGTTTTTGATTTTTTGTGATTTTTAACAAAAAAATATATTTCATTTCACCCCAAATAATCATTTAAAACAAAATTTTCATTTCTATGGAAAACCATTCAAACATAATTTCATCATTACCAATAAAGATAATATCATCAACATAAAAAATTACAATGAGGGAAATATCGTGATTTTATTTGATGTAAAGAATTTTATCAACCCTTCCTTTCTTAAAATTCATCTTCCTCAACCAAGTATCCAATTTGGACTACCATGCCCTCAGATATTTCTTTACCCCATACAAGGATTTATTTATCTTTCACACATAACATTAATCATTTCCAAAAAACACACACATTGTTTTTTAATATAAACTTATTCATCATGTTCTCCATTCATAAATTTTGACGTCACATGCATCTAAAGTATTTTGTAACCTTATTGTGTAGAAATATCAAGAAATATTCCAATTGTTTATAACCCTTCTACAGGAGAAAAAAGTATCATCAAAGTCAATTATCTATATCTATGAGTAAACTTTTCACACTATTCTTTCTTTCTTTCATATCACTTCATCGTATTCATTAAACATGTTCTGGGACACCCATTTTGTACTAATAACATTTTATTCATTTGGTTTAGGTACAAATTCCCAAGTATCAATCTTCTCATTATGATCTAACTAATAATTCATAGCCAAAATCCATTCTAGATGCTAAAAAATATTAATTAACATCTTTAGGATAATATGTTTAATGCAAATAAGTATGTGTAATAACATTTTATGTTATTAATTGAACCTTTTGATATTGATCACCAATTATATTTTAAGCTTCCATTTGCCTCCTCAGCCTAGGATGATATGTTTTTTATATATCCTCATCACTAGAAACATATGATTTCAATTCTTATTCGTGTTTAATATTACAATTTTTTTCAACCTTATCAAAATTCTGAACAAAAATTATTACATCCTCTTCATTTACCTTATTTTCACGAGTTTTGTTAGCATCTTCCTCAACTTTTTCAAGGAATTTTACATCAACAGATTCTTTTAATATTCTTTTCTCATTTTTGAAACATTTATATCATCTACATTGTAGAAAATAGCCTAGAAATTTTATATTTTCATCTCTCTGATAAAACAACCCAAAATTTTTAAATTTTTTAATTATAATGCAGGGGATCAGAAAACTCTAAAATGTTTCTAATAATAAATTTTTTCATAAAAAATTTAACAGGGAGTAATATTGGAACATGTCCTTAGAAAACATAAATTATTAATATAAACAACTATGCTCCTATCATTTCTCCAAAAGTAATTAGAGAGACCATGGTCAAGTAACATAGTTCACCCCATTTCAACCAAACATGTATTCTTTCATTCAGTGACACCATTTTGTTGTGTTGTGTATGGTGTACTAAACTCATATTGAATTATATGTTTCTCAACATAGATATTGAACTATTCATTCTTATATTCACTACTATTTTCCATTATCAACTTCATTGTATAATACCCACATTCCTTTTCATATTTACTCCTAAAAAGTTTAAACATATTCTGAGAACCCAAATTATGTTTAAAATACATAACATATGTAATGGGAGTAAAATAATCAATAAAATTAATGGAGTACATATATATATGATTTTATTGTTTGATCATTTTCCCACAAATATAATAATGAATAAGTTCCAATGATCATTTTGAATTAATATCAACATTATTATGCATAGAGTTTTTAATCTTCCATTTTTGACAAATTGTGAAACTCCAATCTCTTTTTATTGACATAACAAGAATACCATGTACACTATCTCACTTTGATGACTTCCTCATGTTTCTCTAACACATATGTCCCAACCTTTTATGCTAAAAATTATTTTCTTCCATCATTCTTAAGAAACATGATTTTTTCCCTTCAACAACATGAAAAGGTTTTTTTATGCATTGACCTCTTTTAAAAACATTTCAATCATCCTCTCTTTTCACAAAAAAAAATATAATTTAAAAATAAAAAATTATTAACTCCATAAAAAAAGTTTTGAGACACTTCATAAATTGTGTTTCAACCCATAAACAAACGAATATTTATTAGATTTCAAATTATCTTCCCTAATAATAGTAGATATATCTTCTTTGATTTTGAGAGATTCATCATTACCAAACCTCACGGTTCATTATTTATAGTCTTTCACATTATTTATAAAATTTAATTCTCCAATAATATGAGAATAACACTCACTATTTAATATCTAAGGACATTATCTTCTTTTGGCTTTGAGAGGCGTTTCTCTAATAAGATCATTTTTCTTTCTCTTTATCATTATTAACACCCATACTCGAAGACTTATTATATAACTTTTATTGTGTCAATAACAAAAAAACACCCTTTTTAAAGATGTCTAGGTTGTTCATATGTTTTGAAAATATTCTCTAAATGTAGGAATCCATTTTCAACTTTTAGAACACCTTTCTTAGTTTTCATCAAAAAAATCCTTCTCGGATTTATTTTGTTGAGAGGATTGAATTCCCATCAAATTTTTCCTTTTATAATTCATTGAATTTTTGTAATGTTATTGATTAATCCAAAAAATATTTTTTTTATCCATGAATCCACTACAACACCAATAGTATCCACAAAAATAATTCTTTCCTTTATGAATTCCATATTTTCCTGAATTGTGAACATGTTTCTCAGAAACATTCTTATCTTTTTTATTAAAACATTTTTACCACAATCCTTTCTATTCTCACTTGGAGTAATCTTTTTCAATTTTTATTTCTTTCCGGCCTTATCATAATTTGAAATTGTAGAGGCTTTCTTTTACTCATAATTTTTAGATACTTCAAACATTTCCACTTTGTCAGTTTTGAACACATACATGACTTTTCGAAGAATATTTATCTCAGAAAAAAATTTATACCTTCTTTTCAACCTTAGAAGGAAACTTTTGATCATTATCAGGTTCACATATTTAAGAAAATTCACTTACATTAGAGATATATTTCTTAAAAAATTTAACACTCTGCTTATCATTTGAATCTTTTTTGGATAAGTTCCAACTGTTCTTCATTTTCCTTTAATATAAATTAAAGATGCTCATTCTGATTCCTCTCATTCTCAAGAGACTTATTCAGATAATCAATTTCTTTAAGTAAAATATCTTTATATTCATGATAATTTTCTTGAGTGTTTTCTATAGAACATTCCTTATTCAACTTCATGATTTCTTTTTCAAGTCTACCAATCAATATCATACATTTTTTCAACTCTCTCTTCATATAATATTCATGATTAGTCTCGTCTTCTTTATAACTAATACTTCTATACACTTCATCATTTATAGTTGCAATGACTGTAATTTCTATGGTCAATTTATTAAACTTTTCACATTTATATTTAGTATCTTTATCTACATCATATTTAAATAAAAAAAATTCTCCTTTTTGATTTAAATATCTTTTTATCATTTCTCTACGAAAAGAATTTATACTTATCACCCTATTTTCTTCAAGAACTTTTTTACCTTCTATCATCTTCATCATTATTTTCTACATTCTTATTTTGTGGGAAATTTAGAGTAATGTTCCCTATAGATTCACATTAAAACAATTTCAAGGTGTTTTTCACCTTAAAATTTATGATATCTATTTTTACATTTTTAAAACATAAAAGATAAAACATTATCAATATTGTTGCGTACCTCATTTTTAGATTCATATTTAGCATCTTCTTCTTCTTCAAAAACAATCTCAAAATTTACTTTCTTGGTATCCTGGAATGAAATTTCTTGATTAACTTTTCTTTTTTCCTTTCATTATGTTCTCCCTTCTCATTTCATAAGTAATAAGAGTACTATAAAGATAAACCAGATATGAATTTTAGGATCCATGTCATCCAAATATGAAACTTTTACATCAAACTTATCCAAAACAATTCTCAATATCTTTTCAAAAATAATTGAGTCTTCCAAATTCTCTCCATGAAATTTTATGGTGCTTAAAATATCAATCATCCATGTAAATAAATCACCAATAGATTCATACTCACCCATTTTCATAACTTCATACTCCAACCATCATATTTGTAGATGTTTTTCTTTACCATTGTATTTCCTTCATAAATATTTTTTAACTTTTCCTAAATATATTTAGTAGTAAAAAATCCCTTCAATCCTATAAAAAAACTTTCAAAAAGTGATGAGAGTAATTAATTCATAGATCTTCCATCATTCTTAGTATTTTTTTTTATCCCCATATGTGAGAGGAAATTTTTCGTCTACAAGAGAAAATCCACATATAGGTACTTATATAACAACATACCTAAGATATATAAGATAAGGAAGAATTCTATCTTTCTACATGTGATAGTTGTTACCATCAAAGACCATAATCACCTTACTTCATGCATTTTAGTTTCTACATAATAAATTTTCTTCAAAAATTTCATCAATGTGTAAATGAAGGGAACCTCCCTCAACTTCCAATTGATGTTTCCTAGCCATGATCAATGTATCACTAAGAGGGGGAAGGGGTGATTTAGTGATATCTTGTTCATCTATGTTACCTTTATTTTGAAAAAACAGTTACCTCTTATTAAAAAGTTATCAATTTTATAAAAAAATTTGTCACACATCCACATGAAAACAAGGGTTTAAAAGGTTCGTTATTAAAAAATTAGTTATTTCCTTGGTATGGTTTGAAAAAAAATCCAATAAAACACAATACACTTGAAAGAAATTCGTTTGTTTGGATACAAACAAGTAGGATATACCCCTATACCTGTGTAGCACTATGACCATTACAAAAATGCTTGTTCTTATTCTATCACAAAGAAGGAAATTTAAGTTTGTGTAACATGTTAAGAAAGTTTCACCAATTGTTTCTAAACATGCTATTATATTTTCTTATCAACATTCACATTTGATAACTATTAAAATAATTCATTACTTACCTACCTAGAAGTAAGTAAGAACGAATATGGACTTCATAATGATGCTTAATAGGATGTATTATTCTAATTACTTGGTAAAATACCATAGTCCAAAAAACATAATTTTGTAAGAATACATCAGAAACAAATCTAAACTACATTCAGACTCTATCTAAAAAAAGCGTGTCTGATTTCTCAGTATGATCTAGAAACAATTAAATATGATCTCCCTTCTTCCTTTTTTATTATGACAAAATTTCTCAAGAATGCTCAATCGAGGGACCTCTTTACTGTAAAACATTCAACACTTTCTCCTTCTACCTTTACCCATGAATAATACAAGTGTCAGAATGTAAAATATCCTTATGAATATTTATGGGTGATCCATAAGTTGTTTTTACAGGATTCAAAAAATGTTTTTCTGTATAACCAAATTTCTAAAAACGTGAAATTCTTTTCATTTTGACTCCATATTATATTTTTTGTCTGCTTCTAATATTTTCTCAATTCTTCTTAAAACTTATCACAAGTTCACCTGGCTTTAAACTATCTAAAAATTCATCATTTTGATTCTAATTATCACTCTCATTTTATTATTACAATGAACACTTATGTATTCTTGTATATTAAATTTCTTCGTACCAATTGATCTTATGAAAATAAAATTACTTTTTATTATTATTTTTAATATCAAATAAAAAATCACATTTTAATGATCTGAACCAACTGTTAGTCATAAAAAATTGAAATCATTCTTCGATAAACATAGTCACAACTTCTAAAGATATCAGAAAATATTGAAAGTCCTTCAACAAAAAAATCATAACCCCATTTTTCAAATAATTACAGGAAATTATTCAATCAATTATTATTTTCTTCCTTTCATTAGACTGAAGTTCTTATTTCTTATGATGTTATCAGTATCATCTCACATCTGGTGGATCAGTCTCTATCTCACTATGATTGATCCATATCTTTGTAAGTCTAATGAATAGTCACAACTTCTTATCTAATGAATCTTGAACTAATTGAAACAATAAATATTCTCTTGACCTAGATTACAAAAATATCAGAGCTTATTTTTCTCTTGACCCAAATATAATACAATTCTAGCTGATAAAAATAGTTGACTACATTTTTCATCGTTATCTTTTTGATCAGCCTCTTACTTTATTACATGCATCAATCCTCATAAATTGTTCTTTATTATCTATGTCTACAAGAATTCCTTCCACTAATTGATCAGTTCCATAACGTGTATGATGTACCAATGTCAACAGATTCAACTTAGAAAACTTATTTCTTTTTCTGATTAAAGTATAAAAAAAATCCTTTACTCTCTAACTTCTTTATATAAAGAGTTTTATCTTTTGGGCTATTGTTCTGATAGAAAACCAGTACATTTTCTTCTTAGGTTTCAAAAAAAACTCCCAACCATTAAATAATTCTTTGTTTGATGATCTCGCACTAATAAATTGACACTAAAAAACATTTATTTCAAATTGTTTCTTCCACTATAAACACTTTTTTACTTTCATGACTTACTCATGACTTTGAGAACAATTAAGATCAGAATGATATTATTTGACTTACATTGGAATGTTTATATTACTTTACAACCTTTCAACATATTTTTTATTTCCTAAAACCGATTAGAAGCACGTTTTCTTCCCATTTTTCATCATAAGGATTTCATAATATGTTTCCTAAGAAACTTATGATTTATGATAACTCTATGATTAGTAAAGTATTGTAATATTTACATTGTATCCTTCCAGACTCCAATACTTTTTCAAATACTGATTCAAACATTCATTTCATAACCAGGGTGAGTATAATGAAAAACTTCACTTTCAAAATATCTAAATCATAGAAAAATAGAAACAAAGAATATTTATTATGAAAAGTGTGTATGATTATATGATTATTATTCATACTTATGTCTCTATCATATGATCAACAAATATTAAAATGTTATGTGGTTTCTTCTTCCTGAAAACAAAAAACAACATAATGAAAAAAATATATAGCAAACTTCTTTCAGCTTCTAAAAACACTCCATGTTAAAATTATCCCACCAATATATAGTACAACATAGTATTGTATATTATCAAGATATGAGGTTTACCAAAAAATTCTCGATAATTATTTAGTATGATTTGAATATAGAGTTGAGTATTAGTACTATATATCATACTCAAACAGATGTTCCGTCTAAGAGAACCATTCAAACATTATAATACATTCTAAGAGATTTCTCTATGGATTTAAAAGGTTATTGGGATCAACACCTTAATTTTTTATAATTTTATTACAAAAATATCTTGTAGTCATGTAAAAAAAATATATCATTTTATATCCCTCTATGGTAGGAAGTGAAGAACTCAAATATTCTAGGATAAAATTGGAGAAATAAATTTATTAGGACATAATTTTGTTATGGAAATAGAAGAGAATGTTAGATTTACTTAGTAACACATATGAGTACCTCAGAGTCGATTAAAGATTTATAGGAATAATCATTGTTAATATCTAGCATTTGAATTTGGTGATAATTTATTACTATGAATATCTCCCTGGAATAAGATTATGAGATTTGGAAATAAGAGAAATCTAATCCATAAATATATTACTCCCATTGAAATTAATGATCATATCATGATGGTATCTTATCACTTGGAGCTTCCACAGAATCTCACATATGTTTAAGATATGCTTAGTGAATCTATCAAGAGGGTGTATGTACCTGATCCTCCAAATATACTGAACTCAGAGGTCATTCCACTAGACACACAATTATATTATGTGGAAAAACCTATATAGATTCTATATTATTGAGATAAAGTGATATGAAATAAGACAAAACACTTTTTCAATGTATTTTGGAAATACCCGAAGTTAGAAAAAGCAATGTGAGAATAAGAAGATGTCATGAGGCAAAAGTTTCCTCAATTATTTTTATCGTAGTGATGGAATTTCAAGAAAAAATTATAATAATTGGGGTATAATGTAACTCTATGGTATTTTAGGATATATTTCAATTTAAATAAATATTATGTTCTTGATATCTTTCTTTACACGGAACACCAAGTTTTAGAAAACCACAATATAATAATAACATATTATTATTTAATGTGATAGTTATTATCATGATGTTGGATTAATGGGTATTAATATGAAATATAGATTTTGAAAAATTATTTTTTACACATTTATACAATTAATTTAGTGGTTATAATTTAGATATAAATGAAAATGAAATAATTTTAAGGTAAAATAGCAGCTTTTCTGAAAAATATTTTGATCAATGCAATGTATTTTTATACTAATAAATTAAATTAATTTATATTTATGATTTTTTTAAGGAAATTTATACATTATATATTCAGTGAAATGTTTGAATATTCATCTAATTATTTTTACTAGGCATGGTATAATAATAAATTCATTTTTATGTTTAGAAATGCATTTTTATAAGAAAAATCATTCTATTTTGTACACTTATTTGAAAATTAATTTCAGACGGTTATAGTAATTGAATCCTACAAAATGGGATAAATAATTTTAATAATCATAATCAATGTAATTTAATGGGTTCACATTAATTTTTGGTCCTTCTGAATTGTAACCATGTTAAATATTTGTCACCTTAGTGAAACACGTAGAATATGGTAAAAAATATGGGGTAAATCTTTAATATAACTCAAACACGTTCCTATATCCTATTTTATGATTTTTATATTAAAAAAAATTATGGATTTAAAAAATGTATGTTAAAACATTATTTTAAATTTTGTAATCGAATATTAACTTTTGTGTAAAAAAGCATATATTTTATTCAAATTAATACCTATTTTTCTGTCTTTTCATTTAATGGTATGGTTGGAAGGTGATATTTTATTTTGGATTGATAAAAAATTCCAAAAACTCCAATTTTTTATTAAATAAAAAATAATGGAAACTATCTTGTTACTTGATTTCAATGTAAAATTATTTGTATGTTTAAATCAAAAAATTTCCTAAAAACTATTTTTCATGTGTTTTATGTTATTATACTAAAACTAATTTCCAAAATATATAGAAACTTATTGTAACAAAAATGGTTTAAAATCTTCTAATCCTCATGTACAAATTTTTTTAGAAGTACACTTTCATTTTTTACATATAATTATTTTATCATGGTAAAACTTTCAGCTATCACTGTTAATATTAAAATGTGTTTAAAGTTGTTTAATTGTGATATAGGGCTTAAAATATTTTCAAACCTTTTATAAATGTGATTGGTTGAGTTTATTTTGTCTCTATCACATATTATCTTGAAATTTTAAGTTCCCTAGTTCCACTTTATATGATTGTGATATATATATTATTTAATCTTTTTTGTAATTCCAAGTATGGAATTTCCTTCTCTTATAAAAGAGAACATCTTATTATCCCTTATTAAAAAAGTTTGAGACTTATATATCATCCAATACAAGACCAAATAAGATCATATTATCCATTATCATATCATATAGATTCTATTTTTTCAAAAATAAATTTTTCTCAATGCTTAATTTGTAAGCTAAAAATGGTCTATCGACGAAGAGGAATAACTCTTAATTGAGTACATTCAAATTTTACTACTTCTTAAACATACTATTAAATGATTTTTCCATTATAAAATATTTATTTTATTGTATTAAATATATTTAATTTTAATTATTCTTATGTATCATCAATTATCCACTATTTTTCCATCAAATTTAAAAATAAAATATCAGGTGTGTATCTATGTGCACTACCACCTCCACGAAGCGACGTGATTTGTTTTTAATCACCATATCACATTGATGTTAATCATATTGGATTTACTGAATATATATGATATTTATGAAATTTTTATAGTTCTTAAAAGGTTAATTACATTTTACTTTTCTTTTTTTCATCCATCAAAAATTGGAAACATCACTCATTCGTATGTATGGACTACATTCTTCATAAAGTTATGTAATTCATTTTTCATCACCGATTTATATGAATAGTCTTAAAATATATATATAATTATTTCATTTGATAGTCCTTACATGATTAAATTTCTATATATGGTGGAACCAAGTACAAAGTATAAGTATTGGGGATTCTAAATCGAAAAATTCATGAAAATTGAAATAGTTATCACCTAGAACAATGCATTTATGAATTAATAACAAATGGGTTATAATATTTCATTAGTAAATTATATATTTTATGATATATATGTGTATATTTATAGATTATATTTATAATAAATATGTATTTATTATAAATAAGGTTCAAACTTGAACAAATCAAGATGATACTTGAGGTAAAGGTTTTCTGTTACAATCTCATTTCTTTTTAGGATTATATATTATTAATTTATATTGAGGAAAATTTTATAGATATTATCCTTTAAAACCCATATTTTTTCTTTTACTCTATTTATTCCTTCGATTTTTTAGTATTAGTATCATTTTCATCCCATTGGTATTAAAAATTATCAGGAAAATGTTTTTAATTAAAATTGGACATATTTTTCTCTTTTTTCAAGAGACATATTCTTCAATGTCCATAATATTCCAAAAACATTATGAAATTTCATTCTTATTTGTGAATATTTTTAAAATTATCATTTTCACTACCTTTGAATTTATTTTTAATGCTTAAAATGAATCTTTTTAAAGAATTTGTTTTCTAAATAAGTCATTTTTTAATTTTTACAAAGTTGTGAAATAAATATATATTTAATGTATATGACATGAATATATTTTTTCCATCACCAAGAAAGTTTGTTTCCATGAATAATACTTTTAATTTTTTCATGGTTATTTTGAAATAAATATATTTTCCTAATATTATAGGAATTTTTAGTTTCATTTTTTTTAAATGATATTTTTATCATGTCTTAAAAGAATGGTTTCAATGTTCTTTTAAACGTTTTTTATCAATGTGAACTCATTTAAAGATTTTTATGTTTCACTAGGGATATAATCTTATGATTTTATCCACATTTATCAATTTATTATGTCTATAATGATTCTATGAAACTCTTTTATTTCTCGGTTTCAATTATGTTATAATGATATTTTTACAAAACCCATTCATTTCCATCGGTTACGACATGTTGAAATGATGAATGGAATATAATCTTATAGAACACTTATTTCTGGATTTCAATATGTGATGGGTCAGTCCTTTATATCCCTCCAATGAATTAGGTAATTCCTTATATCTCATGAGATAATTACAAAAAATAATTAATGTGATCGAGCGATAATTTGAAATAGTTAGGGATCTCAGATCCACTATAGTGTAGGAAATAGGAAGTTATTCATGATCTATTATGATATGGTAAATAAGTGGTGATCTCTAATCAATTATGATATGGAAAAAAATTTGATGCCTGGTCCACTATGATATGATTGTATTGGTAGTTCACCTTAATATATGATTTGGTTTTTATGCCTATTATAGTTTTACCCTCTCATGAAACGTTTTTATGATTATTATTTGAACTTATAGTAAAGGATTTATTTATGTTTATTTTTCACTGTCCTGATTCAGGATCATTTAAAATATAAATTTCTAATCCATGACTCATGATTATTATGTTTGATAGATTGGGTATAAACTTTGTAACTTTTTATAATGTCCTCATAACCTTCATTTTATTTTATTTTTTCATATGATCATTAATTGATATCTCCCTTGTTTACCCTTAATGATCATTTGAGATAATCCTTTCTTCTATTTACTTTTCCCATGTTATAAATAATTGTTTTAAGTAGGGTGTGTCGAATAAAAATATAATGTGAGAATAGATTTTTGGGAAATGTTAAATATTTATCATGAAATAAGTTTTTTATATATCTTGTACCTATGTATACTAAAACTTTTAGGATTTTGGGGAATGTAATATTATTATATGTATTGAATATTTATAAAAAATGTTGTAATATTTTTGTATGAAATGATTGGGTCCCCTCAATGAAGGGTGTCATTATAAACTCTAAACAACACTACCAATCGTGTCCCTAAATGATATAAATGTCATATATTCTTGCATGAAAAGAATAATTAATGAAAACCAAATCATAGTGAATAACCTTCTCCACTCATGTTGAACCATCCTCAATTAAACCTATAGCGATATTGGCTAGTGTTAGAGTGAAATGATATTTCTATATTCAATCATATAATCAATTCCCTAGATATCCAAATAAGTTTCATATCACATGGTGTCTTTATTACAAGTTTAACTCAACCCCTAAAGTTATGTAAAAAATTCTTGTAACAAGTCCCATGGACTTCCATATCCATCACCACTATCATCTCAATATCCTGAAAATCCCTTAAAACAGATACACCTATCCTTTTTCTAAAATATGACTCATGATCCCCAAAAATAATATAGATACTTTTTTCTTATCAAGTGTCCAAACATACCACCCATTATGGACATTAATGGTGCACTCATTCTCCATATCAATGGTTAACACTATCATCTATGATGATTAATATAATAAAGGTTCTACCCATATTGAGTGATTAAAACCACCTCATTGGCCATGACATGGTGAAAAAACACCAAAAGCTATAGCCTCCATGGTGAGGAGAAATCATGAAAATCCTAGGATACAAAAATGGAAAAAATATATATCACCACCATTTCTTATTAATAAATATCACTTGTTTTCCCATGGGTTAAAAAATCACAATTCCAAGAAACCACATCAATTATTAAAACATAGAAATCAACGCATACAATACACTGTATCAAGTCCATAAAATGAATCCATAACACTAGGAAAATGTAGCATAATATATCATATTAATAATTTCCTCTATGAGACTACCCCTATGTATATCTGAAAAACAACAGAAACCCCATATGGTTTTGTTCCTGGTCACATATATTCAACCATACCAATTCTATTTTTATTACACATTTATAATAGTGGAAATAATTATACACCACCTACTTAGTGTATATAGGAAATATCTTACTAAGAACCACCATCTGATTCGTCATCAATTAGAAAATTTAACAAAATATAAGAAAATACTTAAAATTATGGTTTTTTAGAAAAAATGATAGAATAGATAGGAACCTATATACCAAATTCATGATAAATATTAACCTTATCCATAGATTCCTACCACTTCAGAACACATGAGGAACTGGTGATCAATGACTCCAATCCCATTTAGAGAATAATAGGGAAATAAGAGAGATTTTCCAGACCTAATCCATGAGTTATAGTTATGGGAACCCTATTTCACACTTTTAAATCAATTTAACATTTTATATTTCGTTTTAGAAATTTTTAGAAAATTCTAAAAAATATCATTTTATTGAAAATGTGACTAATGTTGCAATTATAAAAAAAACTTTTATAGAATACCTTGTGGGACTATACATTATATATTAATAAAATATAACATATCATCCTCAGTTACCCATATGTAATATATAAAAAATATTATATATCATGGTGGCTTAACAATTTAACAATCTTTATTCTGAAAAATATATTATTAATGTGCATGCATAATATATAATTGAAATGAATAATATTTTCAATATCACATATTATATGTATTTAATAAATAACATATCTCTCATGTAAAGACATTTATATGTAATATATTACTCTGATATGTAATATATTTCTCCCATGAATAATATAATTTTTTTCCAAAGCATAGTTATGTTTCATCAAGTTGTCTAATAAAAACCTCATGTATGAAAATAAACACCAATTCATCCACCACATAATTTATTTGCCAACCCTTCACATAGGGTAACTAAAATATATTATATATTCCAGTATTACTAATTATTCAAATTATAAGAGTTTTTTAATTCTTATATAACATGTATTTTCCCCTATAATACATTATATAATATTTCCCAGTTCTTAGTTAATTTTTCAAAATTCTATAAATTAAAAACAAAAATAACAACATTCATGCTGATTTTTTGTAACTCAAAAATTAAGTCTAAAATCATCTATAAAAATCCAAAAAATTGTACATCACCTTAAAAACAATACAAACAATATATTTGAACAAAAAATTAAACCCATAACTCCTTTAAAGAGACTAAACTCACATGGAATTCCTGAGGTCTGACCCAAATCATCATTTTAAATGCCTAGGAACTTAAAACCTCCCTACTACATAAAATCTCATCCCCAAACTATCTCAAGTCACATATTAACCAAACATTACTAAAACTAGAGTGTATCACTCACCTCATACCCAAAATAATTATACAACTCTAAATGAATTCATCTATTCCCCAATAACCTCATCAGAAAAAATTAACAACTATATCCCCTCTATGGATACTCCCCACTATAAGAGTCACTTAGCCTACCTAATCTCAACCCAACTACCAGACTCAATAATTCTATCATATTTTTTCATTCCATACAGTATGTCCACTCAAATATATCCATGATCAATTAGTTATTTTTATTTTCATCCTATAAATTCCCATTATCATATTGCATATCTAATTCCCACATTATACCTAATTCCCACACACCATTAATTTATCATATATCATATAGATATCCATATTTTAAAAATATCCTTATCAACACATTTATCACATATAAAACTCATGTATAAAACCACTATACAAAACAATATTCACTCACTCATGGAACACCTATAACAATCGATGCCTCTCCAACCAACTTTTAATTCATTAGATCAGTCATATGAAATAGATTTATAGACTGACTACCTAATTTTTATCCTCTCTATGGAGCTACACTCATTACTGGATACTACCCCCAATTCTTAGAAGCATGTCCACCACTATATCCCATATGTGCAGTCATATCCACGCTACCAACTCCCAGTATGACTCTCAATTCTACCACATATACTTGATTTTGACTCGGTATATTATTTTCAACTGACTATGAGGTTCTTAAACAAATTTTTTCCAAATGTCTCAATTCATAGCATGCCTGGAACTCCTTCAGTTTGTGGTTTCACTTAGCATAAACATATCCCACTTACCAACATGAAATGAAATTCATTGATGTACCACTCAATGATAGATTCATAAAACTAATACTTTTACTTCTTGGGTTGGTTTTCTCACTCCCCACTTTTATTTACTCAGAGCTCCACTTATTTTCTTTCAAAAAACAATTACTTATCCATGTATGACAACATCTACCATGATCCACTCTTTAATTAGTTCTCAGTTCACCACTATAAAAAATTAGGTAAACCTAATATTATTTACCTTCACCTATATAGAATATCATAAACCATCGAAAAACTATTTCACCTTGGAAACCTCATCTCCTACTAGCATTTATAAAAACATTATTTAATCTATAAATTTGGAAAAATTATCCAAATTAGTATATCTTTCAACACTAATTGTATAAAATCGTATTATCAGTTTTCCCACATCAAATAGGGGAAGAAGTTCCCAAATAACATGGATTAAAAGTCCCTCTACATCAACGCATCATGTTTTCTATCTGGCACCTATACATACCACTTGTTTTTTATATCCCTTTTATCATTCATGTATCCATATTCACCAAATTATTTAAGGGACCAACCCTAAAACGTTACATAATCTTGAATTAAATGAATAATTCACATTGAGGGTCTTTTTAGGATTATATTTTTAGAGAATTAGGCCATAACTATTACATTACATCACAACAATTACAAAGTAGACACTTATACTCAGTTTCCATTTTATTCAAATAAAAGAACTCTTGAAAAAACTGACTTGTATAGTTCTATGTTTTAGATATCATGACTTTTCCTTGAACCCATCCTTGACCCTATTCATCTTTATGTCCATTGAAAAACATTTCAGGACTTGGGATGAGCATAAAAAGCTCAGTAAGGGTTATAAAACAAATAAATAAAACATTAGTTCATCATTAACTACATAACATAAGCTCTTTAATATAACTTATGAAATCATAAGATTTATGAATAACACATTGAAATCTTAAATCATAAAATTAACTTTTGGCATCCATATCATACTTACATTTTAGCTATCACAACTACGTAGGAAGTTGCATTTGGAATATCCATCACACTATATTCCCTAAATCTCTTAAGAGAAACATTCACGTTTTCCTCCATCACATTACCCAATGCATTGGAGAGCTATAATGGGCTCACCCACCCTAGGTATATCATGGAACCAACCATATGCCTAAACAATTCCCAGGAACCATAACATATTCATAGCATATAAAACAAACATAAAGGAAACATAACATTTCCACATTACAATCACAATATATCATTTAAATATATTGAAATAAAAAACCATTATCAAAACCATTTTAAATACCAAAATATGTAAAAGAGTATATGGTATTTAGTTTCCTTTTAAAAAAATACGGCTTGTTAAGGAAACTATAGATCAAATAATACTAGTGGCGGTGGAAAAGGTCTTTGTCACCGCTTATGTTAAAAAGAAACATTTTTTATTTTTCATTTAGTAAAACATTACGTAGAAAAAGATTAACTTTGAAAGAAATAAAAACTAAAAGGTGTTTCTACAGCCTATATAAGAAATTCATGTATTAAAACCAAATATGCCTTAATGAAAGGAGATTGAGATGAAGTCCATTACCTCGTGTCCGATTTGACATGTTCATTCTTTAATCTCATGAATAATAAACTAAAGTTAATTTATAATTTCTTAATATACTTTTTCAACTTTATTATTCCTTTAATATCACTTATTACAATGTTATAAAAATTATGTAATCATTTAAGTTAATAACGGTCATTTTGATGATATTTGGTACTTGAGTCAAAAATGAACTTCTTATAATTACAAGTTGTTCATGTGGTCAAATATCTATTATCTCCAGAATTATACTCATGATGTAGATATCATATATATCATATATATCTAGTATATGTATGTATTTATAATATTACATAACATTTGGAGATATGAAATGAAATGCACCATTCATGGAGACGGTAATCCCAACGTACGCATGAACGCTACTTTCATTTCTATTTCTTATTATAATGGAATTAAAACATAATGATACATAGGTATATTATAATTATAGTATAATATCATATATAATATCATTAACTTAATCCTTTATATGTCCCACATATGGCATTAACGAGTTATATAACTTTGAGGGTGCGGTAGTCCGTACTTCCTCAAATTAAATTATCGTGTTTCCCCATAATGGAAACCATAAAGGTATGCTATAAATTGAAAATACAGAAGAATAAAGAAAAAATTAAACATAATATATATCATATATAAATAAAATTCAGTCATATTGTCCACCATGAGAGGTGGTAGGAGATAATTGAACAATCATTGTTTTGTGAGGCGTTAGTTTGTCATCCATAGAAATAGTATGTGCTCTACCAATTAGATGAAGGTGTGTCTAAGTGTAGTTTGAATCCTTCTCATAAAAACATTCTCTTATATTTAGGAAACTGGTTTTGTTATAAAATAAATTAATAAAAAGAGTTTAGGGGTTTGGAAAAGTAAAATCAAACAAAATAACTTAAGAGAAGACGTTACCTTTAAATCGGGTAACTCCCTTTGGTTTGAACAAAAAGGGTTTTTGAAGTGCCTTCTACCTAAGTCAAGGCTTCTAAGAGAAGAATAGAGATGTATAGAGCTTAATTGGGTAGATTTTGGACGATCTAAGGGGCTTGAGAGTAGTGAGGAATGGTTTAGAGGTGAGGGATTTTTATAAGGGGGAGGAGGGGCTCTTTTGGAAAGTGTGAAAATATTATTTTATTACATAATTATTTTCAATTTATAAATGTCCAAAACTTATTAAAGTATAAGATAAGATGAATCATGGTTGAAATAAAATCATTCACATAGAATTGTATAGGTTTTGTATATTATTTTAATCCTTATAATCTTATTTATTTAAATCACTTTTTAATGAGGTAAACACTACAACATTATTGTGTCATAAATATTTTAATTTATTTAATGACTAAAATTTATTAAAAAAATACCATGATGTATGAAATATTATAATATTTAGAAAAAATATTTATAGTCGAAAATATAACTTATATAACCCTATGTAAAAATTAATTTACAAAAAGATATTTGTTTAGGTCATTTTTGTCTTTACTTTAAGTTAATTAAAATAAAGTGTCATTATCACACCCATGTTGCCCCATGGGGTCCCTAAATCGACACAAAGATGACCATGGTTGGATATGTATCAACTAATAGGATTAGGAAACATGTTAGGACAATTTTACATTATTATAGTAATATTTGTTTACCCTTATTTACCAGATTTACCCTTTAACCATGGTAAATAAAGTATTTACTAAAATAATATTCATAATGTCTAAAAATAAAATTTTCCTATTTAGAAAATTTGGACTTCCTAATTCCAAATAGGGAATCCATTTTTCCATATTCAAAATACATAAGGGGCAGAAATTAATTTAAAATTAATTTCCACTGTCAAAATAAAAGGCATGTTTTTAAGAAATAATAACTATCAAAATATTGACACGTGTTTATGTCAAATTTTCAATGTGAAATTAATTAAAATAACCAAAATTGGATTAAATGTTAAATATAAGATCTAATTACACTTTAAAACTAATTAAAAAGATAATATAAATATATAAATAAATTAGATTAAAATGCAGTTTTGAATTAAAATACAACGTTTTTCACCTTTCATTAAAAATTGAATTTTATTCGAAAAATTCCAAAAATTTACTTAAAGTAAATTTTGATGTCCTGATTCCAAAGATGAGTTTTATTTGGTCAAATATAATATATAAAACTGACCAAAACAAGATTTAAAGAGGGTTTGCCATCAAAAGGTGGTAAATCAACCTTTTAAAGAATATTAGAGTATTTGTGCTTACAATTGGATTTATTAACATTTCAAGCCTCTAAAATTTATTTGATAAATGTAAAAATATTTAACAAAACTTTATAATCATATTGTAGTTAGTTTTTCTAATTCCCGTCAATATAATATCTAGGCGTTAATTACCATTTAAAATAATATTATTATATTATTATTGTGCAACGTAAGATTTCAAAGAAACCCATTGTTATGTATCGGGTACGCCATCGTACATAGAAACCCCTTTAAGGTAAAATTAATATTTAATTCACCAAATCTTAATTTAAAAAAATGTATTATTTCTTTATTTACCTGCATGTTATATCCTTCCCTCCTTTTGGAAATTGCGTCCTCGCAATTTTATTCACTTATCAAATAAATGGGGGTATTTATCCCTCATAGCATTTTCAGATCCCCATGTTGCCTCTTCAATCATATGGTTTTTTTACAAAACCATTACCTAGTGAATTACCTTATTTTGTTGTACCTACTCTCTTCAGTCAAGAATCTGGACTGGTTGTTCCTCATAAGAGAGATTCTCTTCCAATTGAACTACCTCTGGACATAAAACATGAGATTGATCTGGCATATACTTTCTCAACATTGAAACATGAAAAACATTGTGTACCTGGGAAAAACTTGGAGGTAAGGCCGCTTTGTACGCAACAGATCCAACTTTCTCTAGGATTTCATAAGGTCTAATGAACCTCGGACTCAACTTTCCCTTTTTACCAAAACGCATTATACTTTTCTATGAAGAAACATTGGGAAATACATGATCACCAACCTCAAAAGAAAGTCCATTCCTCCAATTATCCACATAACATTTCTGCCTTCTCTGAGATGTTATCATGTGCTTCTAAATCAACTAAACTTTTTTTGCCATATCTTCTAACAATTCTGGTCCCATCAGCTTCCTTTCACCTACCTCATCCCAAAAATCTGGAGTTTGACACTGCTTCCAATATAATTCCTCAAATTGAGCAATCTGTATACTAGAATTAAAACTGTTATTATATGAAAATTCAAACAAAGAATGATGTTGGTCCCAACTTCCTAGGTAAACGAGTGAACAAGCACGTAGCATATCCTATGAGGTCTGAATTTTTCGTTCTGACTGCCCATCTGATTGAGGATGAAAGATGTACTAAAATTAAATTCAGTACCCAATGACTTCTGAAGGCATTTACAGAAGTTAAAAGTAAACCTGGGATCACGATCAGATACAATGGAATGGGGAACACCATGAAACATGACTATCTCTTTAACATACATCCAAGAAAGTTGACCTAGAGAAAAAGTATCTCAAATAAGAAGTAAATAAGAAGATTTAGTCAATCAATCAACAATAACTGAGATTACATTATTACCTCCAGATGTATTTGGTGATCCCACAACGAAGTCCATGGATATATTTTCCCATTTCCACTTTGGAACCAGTAAAGGCTAAAGCATCCTTTTCGGTAAATATTGTTCTGATTTAACCTACTGACAAGTCAAACACTTCACGGTAAAATCAGAAATATCTCTCTTCATTCCATCCCACCAGTAATACTCCCAAAGATATTTGTACATCTTAGTACTGCTAGGATGAACTGAAAATGGGGAACTATGAGCTTCAAATAACAACTCATTCTTCTACTGTGAATCACAACGCACACATAATATTTTCCCAAACCTCAAAACAGAATATTTATCAACATTAAAATCAAGCAACATACCCTTCTGAACTAACTCTAACTTTTTCTGAAACTCACTGTCTTCCTTCTGCGTTTACTTTATTCTGTCTGATAGATATGATTTCACTAACTCCTAAAACAAAATAGAAAAAATTTATGCACCAACAACTTCTATTACAAAGTTCATCAAATCAAAAACCAAAGGATCTCATTCCAAACACAGCATGGAAAATGAAGTATTGTTTTTTCCTCTCAAAGCACCAGCCACTTTATTTTCTTTTCCCGGATAGTAAAGTATCGTGCAATCATAATCCTTGATTAATTCTAAACACCCCCTTTGTCTTATGTAAAATTATTTCTGAGTGAATATATACTTTAAACTTTTGTGGTCAGTATATATTTCACATTTTACTCGATACAAATGATGCCTCTAAATTTTGAAAGAAAAAGCAACAGCAGCTAATTCTAAATCATGTGTAGGGTAATTTAACTCGTGAGGTTTCAACTAACATGAAGCATAAGAAATTATTTGATCATTCTGCCTAAGGAAACTGCCATGTCCTTTCAACGAAGCATCATTTTAAATAATAAACTCACCATTTTTGGAAAGTAGTTCCAAAACCTAAGCATTCACCATTCTTCTATACAATTCCTGAAAACAATCATCACATTCTGTTGTCCAAACGTACTTAACACCTTTATGAGTTAACATTGCCATTGGACTAGATAATCGTGTAAAATATTAAACAAACCTCTATTAATAACCTTCCAAACCAAGAAAACTATAGATCTCGGTTATATTTGTGGGTCTTGGCCATTATTCAATAACTATTGTTTTAGAAGGATCAATAGTTATGCCTTTTTTTAAAACAATGTGACCAAGGAATGAAATTTGTTGTAACGAAAACTCACACTTGCTGAATTTCCCAAATAGTTTCTTTTCTTTTAAGTTTTGCAAGACAACCCTTAAATGAAATTCATGGTCCTCATTAATTTTAGAATAAACCAAAATATCATCAACGAACACAACCACAAACTTATCTAAGAACTCAGGGAAATTTCTATTCATAAGATCCATGAATATAGCAGGTGAATTGGTTAAACCAAAAGGCATGACTAAAATTTCATAATGGCTATATCTTGTACGAAACACGATCTTTGGAATGTCTATTTCCTTTACCATCAACTGATGGTACCCCTATTTCATGTCAATCTTTGAAAAATATTAAGCTCGCTGGAGCTGATCAAATAAATCATCGATATGAAGCAAAGGATACTTATTCTTAACAGTGATGTTATTCAATGCTCTATAATCAAAGAAAAGTCTCATTGAAAAATCTTTATTTTTAAAAAATAAGATAGGATCACCCCATGATGATGTGCTATGTTGAATTAAACCTTTATCTAATAACTATTATAATTGATTATTTAACTCTAAAAGTTCAATTAGATCCATTTGATAAGGGGGTTTTGAAATTGGATTACCATCAGGAACTAAGTCAATAGTAAATTTAACTTCTCGATCTGGTATAATACTCGGAAACTCATCAGGAAAAACATCTAGGTACTCATTCACCATTGGCACATCATTAATCTAAACAGTTCCTTTGTTTTCAACAATATGTGCTAGGTAACATTCATTTCCATATTTTACGAGTTTTTCAGCTTCCTGATATGTTATCAAATGTAATGGTTCATTCTTGTACACAAACTGAAAATATTTCTGAAAAGAAACCTCTTTAGCTCTACTGTCAATCTTAGCATGATAAATAGAAATCCAATCCATACCCAAAATAACATCAAACTCTACTGGAGGAAAAACAATAAGGTTTGGAGGTAGATTCTTTCCTCACACAAGGATAAGAAGGTTATTAGGATTTCTTTTTGTCTCAACATTTCCCCCCCAGTGTTTTTACCATAAGTTCAGGATTCATATATTGATATGGAACTCCTAATTTACTAGAAAACTACTCAGAAATGAACGAATGTGTAGACCCTGAATCAAACAACACATTGGCATAATATGAACAAACAAATAGTGTAACTTATACTACTTCATTTGATGGCCCAACATCTGTAAAGTAGTTGCAAAGGACTTCACCACACCTTTCTTCTTGTAGTCTAGTTTCTTTCCCTTAGTTGAGTTCTTAGTTGGACACTCATTTTCATAATGACCCATCTCATTACACTTAAAACATTTTAATAATTGTAAATCAGATTTTGTCTTACCATCACCCTGATCGTTTTCAGTGCAATTTAGAGCATTATGTCCCATTTTACCACATCATTAACACTTACCAGAATTCTAAAGACATTCCCCAGTATTCTTTTTACCACAATTTTCACAAACTGTAAACTTAAGGTTCTTACTATCAGACTTTTTTGAAGATTTTTTCCCTTTTCCCTACCACCTTGACCTCTTAATTTTTTTTTCAAAGAAAACCTGATCATCAAAAAACTCAATTTCCACCTTCTCTACACATCGAACAAGTTTTTCATAACTTTTGAACTCATGAGAAGCTAAAGCCCTTCGATTATTTGGTTGTAATCATAAATAAAAACCGTTGATTTTACTATCAAGATCTCATATGAAATTTAGAGCATACCTTTCCAATCAAGTGAATTTTGCATCATAAGCAGCCACTGAGTCATCTACCTTCCTCAATTCCCGGAATTTTTTTCCATCCTAAGATGAACCACCTTAGGAAAATATTTCTCAAGAAACATACCTTTGAATTAATCCCAATAAAGAGAATAAATCTCCTCACTATACCTGATATTTTTCACTATTGACCACCACTGATCAGCTTTACCTTCAAAATAGTAAATAGCAAGACTAACCATTTGATGTTTTGAACACCCCATAACATAAAAAATCTTATCCAGTGCTTTAATCCACCCTTCGGATAGCACATGGTCAGATGATCCTCTGAATGATGGGGGATGTTGCCTCATGAAATGCTCTACTACTAACATGTTCCTATGTGGTTGATCTGGCTGATCTCATGCATGGATACCACCACCATTTATATCCTAATTCAACTGTTCCATCACTACAACAAACTGTTCAGTTCTGATTCCAACCATCTCTGGTTGCTAATTTCGAAGGATGCCTTCTTCCTGATGTGGTCTCAACATAGCTTCCATGTTTCCTCTAAGGAAAACCATTCTAAACACGGAAATATCTTAGGAAAATCAACTTGGAAATCTGTAAATTCTATTTCATTTCAATATTATCATAAAGTAATCCATGGATATTAATTTTACAATATACTAAATTCTAAATTTATCTAAACTGACCTCTGATACCAAATATAAGGACTCAGCCTTAAAACATTACATAATCTTGATTTAAATGAATAATTCACATTGAGGATCTTTTCAGGTTTAGAGTTTTAGAGAATTAGGTCATAACAATTACATTACATCTCAAGAATTACAAAGTAGATACTTCTACTCAGTTACCATTTTTTCAAAAAATAAAAACTCTTTAGAAAAAAGAGTCATGTCCAGTTCCATGTTTTAGACAGCATGACTTTTCATTGATCCCATCCTTTACCCTATTCATATTTAAGTCATGTGAAAGACATTTCAAAATTTGGGATGAGCATAAAAATCTCAGTAAGGGTTATAAAATAAAGAATGAAAACATTAGTTCATCATTGCATACATAACATAAGATCATTAACATACCTCATGAAATCATAAGATTTATGAATAACACATTGAAATCATAAAACATAAAGGTAACTTTTGGCATCCATATCATACTTACATTGTAGCTATCATAACTATGTATGGAATTACATTTGGAATACCCATCATAGTATATTCCCTAAATCTCTTAAGAGAAACATTCACGTTTACCTCTGTCACGTTATCCAATGCATTGGAGAGCTATCTCGGGCTCACCCTCCTTATGTTTATCATGGAACCACCTATATATGTAAACAATTCCCAAGAACCATAACATATTCATAGCACAGAAAATAAACATAAAGGAAAGATAAAATTTCCACATTACAATCACAATATATTATTTAAATATATTGACATAAAAAAACCATTTTCAACACCAAAATACGTAAAAGCATATGTGTTATTTATTCTCCTTATAAAAACATTATGTCTTATTAATGAATCCATAGATCAAATAATACTCACAGCAGCGAAAAATGTTGTTTTCACCGCTTACGTTAAAAAAACATTTTTTATTTGTTATTTAGTAAAATGCTTAGTAGAAAAAGATTCCCTTTGAGAGAAATGAAAATTCAAAGGTATTTATACAATGTATAAAATAATGCTATGTATTACAAAAATATGCCTCAATGAAATGTGATTAAGATGACATCTCTTACCTCGTGTCTGATTTGACCTATTTGTTCTTTAATATCCTGAATAATAAACTAAAGTTAATTTATACTTTATTAAGATCATTTTTCTAATTTATTATTCCTTTTATATCACATATTACAATGTTATGAACAATATGAAATCATTTAAGTTAATAACGGTCGTTTTGTCAATATTTGGTACTTTAGTCAAAAATGAACTTCTTATATTTACAAGTTGTTCATGTGGTCAAATAACCATTATCCCCAGAATGATATTCATGATGTAGATATCATATATATCATATATATCTAGTATATTTATGTATATATAATAGTACATAGCATTTTGAGATAAGAAATGAAATGCATGGTTCATGGAGACGGTAAGCCGTACGTACGCATGAACGCTACTTTCATTTCTATTTTTTATTTTAGTGGAAATAAAACATAATGATACAAAGGTATATTATAATTCTAGTATATTATCATATATAATATCATTAACTTTATCCTTTTCACTTCCCACATATGGCATTAATGAGTCATATTACTTTTAGGGGGCATTAGTCCACACTTCCTTAAATGAAATTTTAGCGTTTACCAATAATGAAAACCATAAAAGTATCCTATAAATGGAAACTACATATGTATAAACAAAAAATAAAAATAATATATCTCATATATAAATACAGTTCCATCATAATGGCCACCATGAGATGTGGTAGGAGATAATTGAACAATCATCGTTTCGTGAAGCGTTAGTTTGTCGTCCACCGAAATAGTTTGTTCTTTACCCATTAGATGGATGTGTGTGTAAGTGTAGTTTGAATAAATCTCATAAAAACATCCTAGTATATTTAGGATACTTGTTATTTTATAAAATAAATGAATAAAAAAAATTAGGGGTTGGATATTAAAATAAAACAAAAGAACTTAAAAGAAGATGTTGCCTTTAAATCGGGTAACTACATTTGGTTTGAACAAAAACGGTTTGTTGAAGTGACTTCTACCTAATTTAAGGATTCTATGAGGAGGAGAGAGATGTAGAGAGATTAATTGGTCATATTTTGGATGATCCAATGGGCTTGAGAGGTGTGAGGAATGGGTTAGAGGTGAGGGCTTTTTATAAGGGGGGTGAGGGGCTCTTTAAGAAAGTGTTATAATATTATTTTATTACATAATTATCTTTATTTTCTAAATTTCCAAAACATATTAAAGTCGAAGATAAGATGACTCCTGGTCGAAATAGAATCATAAAATTAGAATTAGACAGGTTTTGGATGTTATTTTAATCTTTATAATATCATTTATATAAATCATTTATTAATGAGGTAAACACTATATCATTATTGTGTCAAAAATATTTTAATTTATTTACTGTATAAAAATTATAAAAAAAATACCATGATGTAGGAAATATTTTTTAATTTTCAAATAATATTTATTGTCAAAAAGATAACTTATATAACCCTATGTTAAAATTAATTTAAGAAAAGATATTTGTTTGTGTAATTTTTTTCTTGACTTTAAGTTAATTAAAATAAAGTGTCATTATCACTCCCAAGTTACCCCTTGGGGTTCCAAAATCAACCCAAAGATTCCCATGGTCGGATATGTATCAACCAATATAATTAGGACACATTTTAGGGTAATTTTATATTATTATAGTAATATTTTTTTACCCTTATTTACCAGATTTACCCTTTAACCATGGTAAATAAAATCTTTACTGAAGTAAATATTCATAATGTCCAAAATTAAAAGTTACCTATTTAAAAAATTTGGAACTCCTGATTCCAAATATGGGAACCATTTTTCCAACTTCAAAACACATAAGTGGCATAAATTTATTTAAAATTAATTCCCGTTGTCAAAATAATAGATGTGTTTTTAAGAAATAATAACTATCAAAATATTGACACTTGTTTATGTCCAATTTCAAAGTTAAATTAATTACAAAAACCATAATTGGATTAAATAGTAAAAATATAATCTAATTACACATTAAAACCAATTAAAAATATAATCTAACTATATAAATAAATTATATTAAAAGGAAATTTTTAATTAAAATACAACATTTTTCACTTTTCAGTAAAAATTGAATTTTGTCAGAAAAATACAAAACATTTACCCAAAGTAAATTTTGATGTCCTGATTCCAAAGAATAATTTTATTTGGTAAAATTGAACATATAAAAGTGACCAAAACTATATTTAAAAAGGGTTCTTCATCAAAAGGTGGTAAATTGACCTTTTAAAGAATATTAGAGTATTTGTGCTTAAAATTGGATTCATTCACATTTTTAGCCTCTAACATTTATAGGATAAATGTAAAAACATTTAGAAAACATGTATAATCATATTTTAGTTAGTTCTGTTCATTCCCTATAATACAACGGCTGGGCGTTAACTACCATTTTATAATAATATTATTATATTTTTATTGTTCAATGTAATATTTCAAAGAAACCCATTGTTGTGTATCGGGTATGCCACCGAACATATAAACCCTTTTAAGGTCAAATTAATATTTAATTCACAAAATATTAATTAAAAAGAAAATTTATTATTTCTTTATTTACCTGTGATGTTACATGTACACTAGTGCTGTTTTAATATGGTTAAATATCTTCTGTATAGAAATGATCCAATACATGGTCACATGTGGTCCACCCACTCCCTAGAAAAAAGTGGGATATTATTACTAAAATTCTCATGTTAGGTATTGTAGGGATGTAATAGTTACTCATTCTCATCAATTAAGTATCGAGAAAACTCCAAAAAAGATCATCGTAAGATGCTTGCCCATGCACTTCACTAGATTCAATACTCCCTCTAGTTTACCAGCCTACCTCAAAACATTTACCTTTACTATATTCTCACCTATACCATTTAGGGTCTCATCATGTTCATGCCTCAATGGTACCAAGTCTCTACCCTCATAATACTCTGATGGAATCCATCTGGGTGGCCTATCACTAAAAACAAAATACCATGTTCAATATAGGTATAACAAATAAGATATCACAAATAGGGAAATGTGTTAGTGGATGTGAATCCCCCTAGCCCTTAAATTTCTCTACTACACTCATGACTATACAATATGTCCTCATGACCCCACCTTCCCAATTTAGTGTTAGGTTCCACACACACCATAAACATGAAGGATCTACATTCCAAGGTTGTCTATGTAGAATTCCACCAAAAAGCATTATAGGAAGACACTATATAGGTTGTTGTTAACACTATAAATAATAGACCCCTTTTTTTCTTCTAGAACCACTACATTATAACAATTGAATATACATGAAAAACTTTTTAGCTTATTGTATAAACTTTTTAAATCTAAAACCTTCTATTATATTCTGGGCTCCAACCAATAAACTCAATAAACACAAAAATTTCACAAGATATCTATATGCCAAATATGATGCATGAGTTCAACTTATTACATGTTAGGGTTAAGAGTTTGAATATAAATATACAATATTAATTAATAATTAATAGAAATCAAATAACTCTACTATAACCATGAAAAAAACATTCCATATCCATGCAACATTATAATTCCCTACATAGGGGTTATCTACATCCCATTATATACCAATATTCAAGTCATATCTACCCTAAACCCCCCATATACCTTTCCCAAATATGAAACAAAACTCACTTAGTGTCGTTTAATCTTAACCAACTTTTTATTTCACATTGTAATTACCCAACCTAGATCACTCTATGATAACTTGATCAGGCTGTCATTGAACCTTTGATGAATCTATTTTTATGAAAAGGGATTATAACTAGAAGTAAGGGTCTAAGAGTTGAAATTGTGGTGATTATAACCTATAAACATGAATTCCAATCATATCAACACAAGGAAAGGGAATTAATTTATAATAATAAGCAATAAAAAGAGAAACACGCATATAATAAAGACAAATTAATATTTACCATTTCATGTTAATCATAGAAAACTCCACCAATTACCTATAGGATTGTCATATATATTCCAGTACAAAAATATTTAAAAACTCAACCATCTCACCACAAAAGAACCACCCAACCCATCTGTAAAACCAGTCCACAATCTCATGCCCCAATTCACTCCTAACTCCAATATTCTCTTAAATAAGAAACTTTTTTATTACTTATTCCACGATCCATAAATTATTCACATATCCCAAAGTGTAAGTGGAGGTTATGTGTATAAATTTATTAATACACCACAAATAGTGAATCTATCTAATATTCATTGCATATACCATCACCTGAAAATCATAATTAACAATAACCAAAAAATGTCACACATCATTAAATATTCGTGTTCAACCAGACCTGAGTAAGAAATTACCTTCCTTGTCTAGTTCCAAAGTATAAGGATACATCCATAGTCTATTATACTATAAGTTCAATAATAATTCCAATAAATTTAATATCACATATTATTTCTATTCAAATTTAACCTCAATTATCCAATGAAACATTCACAAGTTATATCGCATATCCCATGGAATTCTATATCCTTCACCGTTATCATCTCATGGTTAAGTCATAAGATTCGCAAATTCGTATTACCATCGATGAGTTTTTAATTTATAAAAAGAAGACTATATATAACTAAAACTATGACTAATTATTATAGAATCACAAACCTGATGGTCAAAACCCCTAGGGAAAGGGTAGTGAATTTTAAAATTTTATAATTAAGATTAATTATTTATTCTAATATTGAATACAAAAAACAAAATCTACTTGACTTTTGATTTTAGGAGGAGTGGGAGAAGAAAAGTAAAAATAATGTACCATGAATTGACCTTTTAGTTATATGAAATACTCATATTAATGTAAATAGATTAATTATTTTTTAAAATTCAATCAAAGTGAACACTTGGTCTTAGTGTATAATCTCTCTCTCTATCTAACAAACCATCCCTTTTCTTGTGGTCAGGTACTTCAATTATTTAATGATAAAGTTAATTCAAACCCATGTTCAAATCTAAAATACTAATCCATACAATAGTCATGGATTAAGTTGAGAAACTAGTAATAAAATTTAAATAAATATCTTTCACTTTATATATAATGGTTATACATTAATAAATAAATAAGAGATCTGAAAGAATTAAAAAAATGAAAAAATCCAACTTGAATAGGATATAAATACCAAAACTTACTATTTATAGTTCCCCATTCAGGTTATTATTATCACAAAAAAAAGATCAACCTCTTATGAAAGTATCGAGATGATGAAAAAAAAGAAAAACATCTATATAAATTATGGAAGCGGCCTCGACCTCCCAATAGTAGCAGTATAGGTCTTCGATCTCCTCCCAACTAATCTCCTAAGATTAGTCAAACACTCTTGTGTATAGGTATATATTCCTTGGGAGTTTATTTATCTCTATAAAAATATCTTCTTTAAAAATTTTACATCCACACCTAAAGATACATATTCAAACACCATTGAAATACTCCATGAATATCATGAAGATTGTATATATAAAAAATATGTTTGATCAAAACATTCAAGGTGTGAATGTTACTTCCCAATGTGTATCATTTCCTTCTTAATTGTTCATGCATGTGTTCATGAAACTAGTGACATGAACCATAAATAAATCCATGAACCATCACCCAATATCTTTAGAGGATCTGTAAGTCATAAAAATTCATGTCACGTACAGTTCATCTACATCATGAACCACTAAGTGTAAAATTATATAGCTCTTCACTTAACCCTTATTTATCATATATTATACCCTTATACTGGTATCAAATCACCCTTACATGACTCTAGGTTTTTAGAGTGCCTTTTCACTTTTGTACAACCTGTACTCAATTATTATACAACTTTTATGAAACTCCTATCATAGTTCATATCAACTACCTTTATGTATCTAGATAGGGACCTTTAAATTGAAACTCAAACCCTTGTGTATCATCAAACAAGGTGTGAACCAGTTTTCCTGGATGTGAACATGATTTATTATATAGGTTTTTTCCATGTGTGCACCTATATTCTTTTTCTTGGTTAAATGTCCTATTGACGGCCCCAATTTTTTCTACAAAACAATAATTACTCCTTTATAAGATTAAATGATAATATATATATATATATATATATGTAATTATTTTAAAAAATATCATTTAATTTTTTTTACCCATACAAGGTTTAATAATTAATAAGTGGGAAAACTGCTTCAAATTTAATAACATTAATAATATTAGATTTAAGAACATATATGCACAAGATATGAATATCAAATCACTAATACATAGAATATTTATTATCCTATATATTTTAATATCAATATATATCAAAAATAAATACTATCCCAAAAATATTTAAATTCCAATATCAAAAAAATTCAGAAGTTATTAATGGTACAAAAATTTTCCAGAATCACATAGGGGAAACTTTGAACTCTTTATTGTTTAAAAACAAAATCATTAATGAATTTTATTATTCCTCTTTTTAAATGAAAAAAATTATCATTTACTCCATACATATTTTGAAATTTATCATTAATTTATATACCAATTTTAAACAAACTCACATTAAATTATCTTCTTTTCTCGCTCAAGGAATACTTGTAAATGGAGTTATGGTCATACCTAGAGTAAATTTCATATTACATAGGCTTGAAAATCATCTTCAATCTCCTCCCCATAAATAAAAATTCCACAAATAATCAAAATGGCTTCTAAATTAGGTTCAAATGAATCTGAGGCTTTTGTTATGTATGTTATGATATGAAAAAAACTCAAAAATTTAGTTGATCTCTTTAGCATAATTCATAATAATATAAATTTGAGCTCAATAAAATATCATTAAAAATATAATCTCCCATATTTTTCCACAAAATAAAGTTAGGCTCATGAATATGACATATAAACTATAATGAATGATACCATCGTGGTTTTCCTTCTTTTCAAAAATTGTACTTGAGAAAAATATCACTCCCCTATCCCAACACATTTTTTCTCTCCTCATAAAAATAATTGTAAAAGGTATAAAAATATCATTTTTAAGTAATAATGATTTATGAGTAATCTAATAAAAAACCAATTTTCATTTTTTCATCATTTTTAAATATGGTTAGTAATAGAATACAATGAAATATAATTGTAAACCATTCCCTATATCTCATGAAAAAAATACCCTACATATATCCTTTTCAATGAAAAACATCCCATTCCACCATTAACAACTATTCCCCCACACTTCTTCCAAGGAATATCATGAAAAATACAAATAGTAGGGTGGGAATAAAATGTTGTCTTATAACGTGGATATTTCGTAATAATTTAATTAATGGATTCTGTAGGCTTAAGGAAATATACGACTATAAAGGTAGGTATAAAAAATAATGGTATCAATAAAATAATACCTCAGTCATATTAAATCTGACTTTTTTACATTCATAACTTTAATAATATAATAATGAATATTTTAGAAAGAAATTATGCTCCAATTCCTCTCAATAAATATTAATAGAAAGATAAGAAAATTTTTTTTTAGATGAATCTTGGGAATAGAAACATATGAAATCAGAAAATCAATCATGGAATACATACAAATAATGAACCAATCAACACCAATTTCAAAATTTCATACCATATCAAATATAAAAATAATTTCATTTAAATAAATCATTTGATTACCCTAAATCCAAATTTTCAAAATTCTTTCATCTATATTTAACATTACTCATTCAATCCCACATCTTAATCATCTAATTTCATTTATAATGATGTCTAAAACAACTTATCATGGTTGTGCTAATAAATTTTTTTCTCATATATCAAAAATTATAAATTTTCTAATTTAAGGCATGAATTTTTCCTTTTCAAAACTAAAATTTATTTTTAAAATAATGTAGGTGAGTTTAAATGAATTTACAAAATTAATGTGTTACTCCCATCCAATGAATCTCTTTAACTTTCTCTACTTTACTTTATATTTTTGTGAATTTTTTCCATTTTAGACCTAAAAAAGAAATAACTCATAAAATAACAAGAACCATTCAATAAGAATCAAAAAGATTAATGGTAATTTAAACTATAACTAAATCAAAATTCATAATATTGAACTCAAACTATTTATAGGAAAACAACAAATACTAAAGATCATGAAATCAAATAAAAAATATGGTTTCCTCCCTAAATGGATTTGGTTTTGTTCATAATATTCATTATCTAATTAGAACATGATACAATGTTACTGTATATGGATTAAACCAATGTTTATTTTACAGTGAACCAATAGTAGCTCTACCCCTTTTCCTGCACGAGATTGGTATGAACATTTTTGGAGGATGAACTCAAAAATTAGAAAACTCCAATGATTAAAGAAAAAGTTCTCATGAAATCTATATCTAGTCATATTAACCATTTTCATCTTCTTTAGGATTATATTTAATATCATTTATCTTCTTATTCTTACTAGACATAACCTTCTCTTATCCCCTCTTTTCTTGATGCATTTTTTAAATTCTACTTTTAATTTCACAATTTAAGAAGCTATCTCTATTATTTCTCAACATAGGCTTCTTATTGTTGTTGTTGTTGTCCTAAATCAACATTAATATATCCATGAACTCAATTCCTCCTCCTCCTTCATAGTAAGGTACCAATAGTTTTACCACTTTACGATTATATTATAGTGAGATCCACATAGGTGTAAAATTTCATTGTTTGAGACATCAGATAGTTGTTTTTCATAGAAATACTTTTCTGGTGATGTGTAATGAGGGGTGTAGAATCTAAAATAGATGTGTGGTATTTAATTAAAAGTGGTTTTATGGTTAAATATTTTTTTATTCCTTTTTAATGGTTGTTTTGTTCTATTTACTCCATACACATATGTATTATTAATCTTCATTTTTTTAGACACATGATAGTTTTTGAGTGGTACCTACTTAGTATATTTTTATGTTCCCCATTTATTTAAATATATTATTTGAAAATTATCTTGATAGATCTTGTGGTGGTGTTGGAAAACCATATCTTTGGACATAATAGACTTTTTGGTGGAGGTCTATTTCATTATACCTTATTTAAGTTATCAATTAGTTGATAGACCTTATGTTTATTTTACCATTTAGGGATTGGATTTATGTGGCTTTAAATTCATTGACATACATTATTCATATATTTTTTATATAGAAATTCATTTTCTTATTCATGTTGATGAGTAGTTTTCATTTATAAATGAAAATTACTTCCATATATGTGTGATGTTATACCCTTGGTTTTAGTTTCCAACCAAGTACCTACTGAGGATGGGCTTAAAGTGTCATGATATAACTCATTATCATCTTAGGTGGAGTCCTAATAGAAATGGTTCATTATATAATGGTATCATATCCAGGGTTTTTATGATTTATTATAAATTACCAATTAGTGAAAACTATTTGGATGATAAGGTGAAAGTTTATAACCTAAAGTTGCATATTCTATTTTGTTCATACTTCTCAATAATATTAGATAAAATTATTTCTATATATCCTATATTTTAATGGAGTTTTTAATAAATTAGATGATATGGTATTTATAGATGCTTTGAAAGAAACTCAATGGGTATGGGTAACTTCATGTCATAAGAGGTCAAATAATGGGGTGATGACTTCAAGTAAAAGATGACATTGGAGATGAAAAGGACACCATAGTGAAATTAGATTCCATCACCCCATAATTCAGATTCATAAAAATAACTAAAAATAATAAATAGAATCCCTTGTATTGTGACCTAGATCATCACAGTGTGGATCCCCCATGTAGTAGTAATATAGAATAGATTACAAGACATTACATCATGTTTCCTACCCTAATTATTTGAACTTTTCATGCATAATATGGTAGATTTTTTAAAAACAATACATTTATTCATGATGGTTCCCTTTACAATATAACCTATAAATTATCAGTTAACCAGTGCTACACAAAAATTATAAGCTATATCAAAGTAATCCATCACAACTCAATGATAGTTATGATGCAATTTGGAATTAAAAATTTTTCAAAATATCCAGTGCTTCATCATGATTATAAGGGGTTTTAATTTAAATATTATTAGAGAAAAGATCATATGCCACAATAATTAACTTTACACCATAATCCTGGACACAAGAATAGAAAAATTAGGTATATATATTTGGTATACTACCATTATGTTGTAATTCAACCTAATTCATTGTGACATAATTTACGAATATAAATTTTTCAATGTTTCAAGTATTTAATATAGAGAGATCTGATTTTTGTTATTTTTAACATTCTAGGAGGGATTGGGACTTAGAATACTTTAATATAAATTTTTTGAATCAATGAATTTAATTATAATAGATTTTAGAAAATTTTATATCATTATTTATTTATTTTTATACTTTATTTTCATGTTTAAACTATCTATTTAGATGAATTACCCACTCTTGTTGGATTTCAATTCTGCGATAATTTCATAGTCACTTAAGGGATGGAGAATTAATAGTGGAGGGACAGTGATTTATTGACATTGGTTGATTTTTTTTTATAGATGAATGGTTTAATTTAATTTTTAATTGTGATTGATTAATATAATATGTCTATTTCATTGTTTGAGAGAATTAATTAATGAGGGAAAAAGCATATGTGTTAGGGAAATATGGGACTATAAGAGTAGTTTTTATTATTTATTATTCAATTTGAGACAAGAACATTGGGTTAATTCTTTTCATATGTAATTTAAATAATTAAAGTAGTATTAATTTAAATTTAAAAGGTGGAGAATAGTTTCAATTAAGGAATCTCGCAGATAATAGATTCTTTCTAATCCATAACATAATGAAATCACTTTTTTGTGAAATACTTCCTATAAAATTAAATCATTACCACTATTTTGAATAAATAAATTTTCATTTTCAAATTTCTTTGATTTTATTTTCAATTTATATTCATTTTGATTCTAAATTTAAAAACCAATAAATAAGTATGTCCCACTAAGAAAATATTTATGACACTCAATCCCATTATATCAACCTTAGACTTTTCATTAATGTACTATTATTTTGTATTTATAGTAGTAAAAATTCATGAACATTAATTCTAAAATTTATCCATTGTCATCAACAAATTTAGACACCTATGGATGAATCAAGTTTTTACCACTATTCTCTGAAATTAGTAGCTATAAAACAGGTTTAAAAGTATATTATTATTTTTTGGGTTCAATTTTTTGTTTTCTCTTTCTTTTTTTCATTTTTATTCTTTTTTACAGAAATGGGTACTCCTCTTTATATCATTGTAGGTCTTAATTTTAGGACTCACACCCCTCAAAATCGTTCAAGTATTTTAAACACATCATGTTAAACTCCATGATCGAAAGATACATACTTCATTGTCACTATTTATTGCTGAAAGATTGAGTTACACCCAATGTGAATTATAATTTATAAAACATCATAAAAAGATTCAAGAGCACCAAAATAGATTAATATTATAGATTATAGACTTTTTTCAATCTGTATAGTAAACCTTAGCATTATTAGGTCATGGATTTAAACCAATATAATTTGAGATGATTTTGCGTTTACTATAAATGATACAAAATGCTCAAAAATCAGTGACCACCAAGGTGAATACCCATGAATACACCTCTCAAATTTTAAAGAGTCATCAATAAAGACAGGAATAAATTGGTATTTAATTATTTAATATAATTTATAGAATTTTAATTCACACTAAAGTGTAGTTTTAAATATTTTATAAATTTCCTACCTTTCAATTCAATTACCACATAGCTTGACCTTACTCAAGAATTTTTATAGAAGTTATTTATACTAGTAAAAATGGTAAATATGAGAAGTTGGATTCATGATTTTACTCAAAATAATAGAGAATCTATGTAAAATAATTTGGAGAACTTTAAGAATCTATTGTGGAGTTTCCCATATCATTGAGTAATTCTTTATATGCAATTGAATACATTTTTAAATTGGTTTTCATCCTAATTCTGAGCAGCGGTTGATTTAGAAGTGATAAAAGGATTGATAAGTAAAACTACTAAGCTAACATCTTGAATAGATACAATATATAAAAATTTGTAGGAACTACTATATATTCTACTTCAATTATAAAAATCAATATACAATAAAAACCTCATGTGATATGTGGGGATATATTCTTTTATTTCAATAATTCCAAGTCTTGTCTAAATAAAATTAGATAAGTATGTTTTCTGGGATATAACTAGACATAACCATACTTTAAAAACAAATATAGTCAATAACTCTAGTTGATAACCCTAAGGATAGTAAGACCCACAACCTTTTGAGTAATAATTCTAAGCCTTAAGGTAGAAGTTATTATAGAAACCTAACAAAAAACCATTTCAATCACAAGATCGAGGAGTGTACCACACATTCAAGTAATTGGTTACCAAGAAAATTAAAAAAACTATCAATATTTATTTAAAGATGATACTAAACACTAAAATTATAAAACCTACCTAATTAAACATTAATTTTCACTTTTAAACATTGATAATCATTTGAGACATCTTTCCAAAAACCTGTTTGAGAGACTAGTTGATTTTCAACTTAGTAACACATAGGTTCCGAGGATGGAATCCAAGTTTGTGACATTGAGTATTTTCAGCTAGATAAATGATATGGTGTAATAAAAAAGAAAGAGATTGAAAAATAAGATTAAATGGAGGAAAAAAGAAAAATGGGTCAACTAAAAAATCTATCATGGAAAAAAGAACAAACTTTAATATTTAATATAGTAGAAATAACCAATCCTTCATAAGTTAATCCTTATAAGACAAATATTCCCTTTTGGAGGATATATAAAGGTATTTTTTAAGCAAAGTACAAGAATTTTAGAGTTATATTCTAAAATTTAATCATAAATATCCCATTGAAAATGAAAATCTCTAAAATATTAGTGTACTTCAAGTTCCTCAAAAAACATCTTTTTAATAACAATAAATTAGAGGACTTGATAGTGATCTCTCTTAGTGGGGAGTAATCAGTTTGTTTTTAATGGAATCTCCCACAAAAAAATTGAGATATAGGTATCTCTTATATATTATAAACTATTGATTCATGAAATTTTTGGAAATTCATTTGTGTAATTTTTTAAAATTTCAACCTTATATAACTAAATGTTTAAATGAATCTTATTTTAATTAATCTAAAGCAAAAAATATTTTTTCTCCAATTATAATAATGATCCATCAAATACCCTGATGATATTAAAGAGTAGTTTCAGTGAAAATGGATTAAATTATTTTCTTGATAATTTTTTCTTTCTAATGATGGAGGAAGTGGGAGAGGTTCTGATCATTCATGGTTGAACATTCGTATCCATAGGTGAAGAAACTATTGTTGTCAAATAAATATGGTTGATATAATAAGTTGGAGAGAATAAATTCCTAAGTAATCTATTTAAGAGAATAAATAATAAATATGAAATAAATGATTTCCATGCAATCATAATAACTAAAAAAGACTCTATACTACTGAAGATACAAGATAAGGAAGGACAAGTAATTGTAGACTTGATGAATAAACAAAGAAATATTATAGATAGTGGAGAGTAGTATGAATAAAAAAATTATTCATTATAGTATAACATAATTTGAGTGAATACTTTTCAATATTTATCCCATTTATTAGGAAGGATTCCAATTTTTGGGTGAAGATACTCTCATGTTACTTTGGGGACACATTATTAGGAAAAGGTGAGACTTATGGGTGATAGTGAGTGTTGAGATTTTAAAGTAGTAAGAGAATTGATTGATTAAGGTGTTGAATCAAAGTAAAATGCTCATTAATTAGAGTATAGCTAATATCAATGGTATAATCCCTAACATTTACCCTTAAAAGGTTATAATGTAAGAAGGAAGGAATGTAATAATTAAACTATAAAAGAGGATGGTTTTTTAATTAAATATGTTTGGAATAAGGAGATAATGAAACTCATTGGCATTGGGATCATATACCCAATTTTTGATAGTTAATTGGTGAGACAACATAAAATTATTTATTTAAAATTAGATATAACAATGTTTGAGAAGGATAATTAGTTGATATAAACCCATATATGGGATCGGGTGGAGAGTTTTTATAGACAATAAGAAACTCAATCAAAAATGAGGAAGGATAACTTTAAACTCTTATTTATCAACAAAATACTAGACATAATATCTAAACAAGAGAAAAAATATTTTGTAAATGGATAATTTAATTAGAACTAATTTTAGTTTCATTAAATTTATATGGAAAAAAATATTCACATCCTCTTATAGAACCTTCACATATAGTTTTATTTCATTTATATTTTTCAATATACCTTCCAATTTTTAACAGTTCATGAAATGTATCTTTCATATAATTATAGAGGTAGTCTTATAGATTTTCAACAATAACATTTAGTTAAACATAAATTATATTTATATTCTATTTATAGTCAATATAGAGAAGAGGTATTATGGAAAGTTTCATGATGTAAATATTTTTATGTTCAATTTCTTAGAAGAAGTTTGAATTTCCCAAGATTCACAAGTAGGGTGATCAACCATGAGACCTTCTGTGATAAGATGATCTAATATGAAAAGGATGGTCAGCCGTGAGAACCTCTATGGTAAGACAACCAACCACACATATTTTAATTGAATATGTAATACTTCATAATATAGTGTCTATAGAAAATAATGTGATAAATGATATTAATAGTGGAAAATATGGTGAACTAGGACATATATTATTTAGAGTGGAAAATAGAAGAAGATTACCCTCTATGAAATCAGAGTAAAATATTTATTAAAGGAAATTAAACATGAATATTTTATGTGAGTTGTGATTTCAATAATAAATATATTACTATGATTTATATGTGATTCTTTTTGATGAATTAGGGAATTAAATTTTTGGAATAAAAAATATTTTCCATGCTATATTGTGAGATGAATATAGAAGGAAGCATAGGATTTTATATAACAAAAAAATAGAGATATAGTTGTAATTTAATATGTATGATTTTAATGTAGTTATTATAAATAAAATTTTATAGATGATAATAAATATAAATATAATAAGTTATAATTCCCCACACTGTAATAGGAGAAGCTACGTCATAATTCATAATCTCGTGAACACAAGGGGAAGATTTTAGAAGATTTAAATGGTTGAGGAATTTCAGAGATTATGAGTGGAAGGTAATTCATATATTATTTGGGAAGGAATAAGTTGTGTCTTATGAATGATAGTTTCCAAATATCCTGAGTTTTCTATGATAAAGTCATGTGATAAAAAAAGATATCTCATGGAAGTGCATAATATTCATATATGGAGTTTATAGAAGATATTTTTGAATAATTAAATGAATCATCATTAGGGAGATTAAATGGAAACTCTTAGAACATTGGAATTTAAAAAATTTAATTCATCAGGAAAATTTAAAAATTAGGAACCTTATACAATGAAATAAAACTAAAAACTATAGAGAGTTAAAGATACATTATTTTAGGATCATGAATGGATGATATTTATGGGAACTAAAATTTCCATGTTTGAGAATTAAATACACATAAAAAGAATATAAATATGATGAGAATAAAATTAAGATAATTTTCTCTCAATTATTTATACCTATTACATGTTAAGAAAGTCAAAATAATATTGGGATAATTGATACAATAATCAATGAAAAAGGAAGTAAATGTTGAACTATCAAAGAGGGAGAAAGAGGGGTCTAGTTCTCTATTAAAATTATTTGTATCACATATTGAAAAATACAAATAAATAAAATGATAAATAATAAGATATTGTTTGTGGTATACATCAATTTATCTTACACAGGCTGAGGTCCTAAGAGAGATACTCTACATCACTATACAATTGAAGTCTGACGAAATGTGAGAAAACACTGAATATTTTTTATATCATTAGGTATCTCATTCTATTGATGAAATCAAGGAACGATATCATTATTATATTATATTAGGTAACTGATCCATCATAGATGATCATGATTCAAGGATGTGCAATTATAATCTCTTGTACAAAGGGACAGAAAGCCCACAATATAATTTTAATAGGTTGGTTCTAGGATAACAGATTCAGGGTCATACTATTTAGTGTGATTCTTGTGATAATAAATTGTTATTTGTGTATGCAAGGGATAATTACCACCATAAAATGGGGAAATACTCATCCTTAGTTAGGAGAAACACATTAAAAAACTCTAGTATTCACTTTTGTTACTTTATTATTATATATCTTCTTACTAAAAAAATATGTGATAAAGAGATTATTACTCAAAAAATAAGTGAACAGTTTATTAAGGGATAATGTTTAAATTGGTTAAAAATATACCAAAATAGATTCACAATACCCTCTTAGTGTCAGACACAACCCTATAGTGTCCTAAATTTTTTAATCAAAGTAGGAAACACCTCTACTATAATATTATATTTAATTTTTATTTTGACAAATTGAAATTTTTTATAAATAATTAATGAAGGGAACTTTTGAAGAAACTATTAAATTTCTTATCAAATTAACCATGGAAGAAATGTCTGCCAAGGCAAAAATGAACAGGAAAAAGATTGAAGGTAATATGATAATCAAAACATAATCAAAGTGTTGAATGTAATAAAAGTAAGAGTATTTTTATTACAAATAATAATGAGTTGTCTATTAAATATAGTGGTGATAAGAAAAAAATCTATCTTTTGAAAATAGGAAGAAATATTATTTTCTCCATACAATAATTTTTATCAAGAAAAATGAGGCATGAAAGAATAAAAATCACAAATATTTGGGAGTGATTATACATGTAGGTATTTATAAGATGAATTAGTTGTTGCATAAAAAAACATTACTTATAATTCTCCAAAAGAAATATTCTCATATATTTGTGTTATTTATATAGACATACATCAAAAAAATACACACATTGAAGATGATAATGAAGGGATAGAAAATGTTTTGAAGGAAAGGGTATATTTCCCTTGTTAAGATCTCCAAAATTTTAGAGTAACAATTGCACTAAATATAGAGCCTGAGGAAAGATTTTATAGATTTAAAAGATGAACTATGAAACATAATCAAAGAGAAGGATGGAACCAAGAAAAATATTGATAAAAAATCCATGAATTAAAATAATTAACTTCTCAATAGAATATTAAATCCAACGGGATTAAATAACTTGCCCTCATACCAAAGAAAAGATCAAAATTCCTAAAGATATAACTAAAGTGATAAAAATTAATTTTTAAGAAAGAATAAAAATATTAGAGTATTATAAAAGTATTATCAATATTAAATGAATCTATATTAAATTTAAATTGAATAATTTGGAATCAATACAAGAAATACATTCCCAATAAAATGAAATGAAATCTTCTATACAAACTATTGAACCTTAGTGTTTCATTTATTGTCGTTGTGTGTCAATATGAGTATGGTGAGCATGGATGATGTGGTGATTCATGGAGAATTGATATAGATTAAGTGGTGATTCTTGGATAATTTTTATGTAATCATCTAATAGAATTTGATATCATGCTTGGAAAATTATTATTTATATGGAATTTGATGTTATTCTTGGACAATTCTTCTTCATATTTTTATTGTGACGATTGTTGTACTAACAATAATGACCAAAGACATGTGTATCTAGGGACACATTGTTTATGATATGTGTAGAATATTTGAAGTAATAATAAATAGGATTTTAATATTTGAGAGTGTCTTGAGAATTTAACTGAGAAGTATTTGGATTTCCATTTCATACATAGTATATATAAGTAATTTTTTGGTGGCTTACATAAAAATTTAAGGAAACACACATGTAATCAGAGGAAACTCAACCAAGGGATCATGTGAGACCTAGAGGTCAACCACATGCAAGGGAGAATCCCTGGTCAAGCTTGTGGGTAGAAGCATGTCCATAATAAGTAGGTGGTCCTACGTATATGGCCTATAGAGTGCATGCCCATAGATGTGCATGTGTTAAAGTAGATGCTCGTAAAGAGGAGGTGGTGACACCATGTGGGGTAGCATGATGGTAGTGAATCAATATTTCTGGCTACTTAATAGTGTTTCTTGTATATTATACCATGTCCCTGAAATAATCTTAAATTTATGTGGAATAGAATTTTGTAGGTAATGTTCCCCCACAGATTAAAAAGATGGATATTTCATTTTCTATCTGATTTTATCTCTAGTTTTAATGTGATCCATTAAATCTTGAAGGATATTTATTCTTCCTACATAAAATGATTTCTTCATGGATGAGAACCATGTGTATGAGGGTTTTACAGACAGATATCCTGCAATCTTGGGTTCTTTGAGGGTTGTTTTAACACTCTTAAAGAGTCTGAAAATTTTATTAAGGATTATTTACACAAAGAAACAAAATTCATTTTGATGATAAAGCATGTGGGATGAGTGATTCCTGAAAATATTTTTTGAGTAGAGAAATTCCTCTCATATTCAAAAGACACTTCCATGTGGAATAGCATTGAAGTGGATAAAAAATCTTGTAAATGACTGCCAATAACATGATTTACAGGTGGTGATTCTTCTCGATGAAGCTCCTTTATGGATAGTGGTTCAATATGATGTATTTTGTGGGTTTCCATATAGTTCATGGTGATGGTGCCTTACAGAAATTGGATCATGGTGATAGACATTTTTTTAGAACATTTTCTGATGACCCTTTATGGACAGAATGCTTTTCTAATGATATTTACTGTATGGGAATTCAAGGATTTTTCAGGGAAAGTAGGTAGATAATCAAGGTGAGTTCATGGATAGTGTGTCTTTGTAGATAAATATATTTGAATCAATTTATATTATGAGTATGAAAATAGGATAATGTATTAGAATTATGTGGAGGTACTTTTTGGAGAAGGTGTTCTTGTGGACATCCATGTAGAACATAGTGACTATAAATGAAGTGACTATGAAAACAGTGATTTATGGATGACATGTTTGCTAGAAAAATATATGGAGATGAACCACATTAAACTACTTTTCACATTCATTGTGTTATCATGAAATAACTACATAAATAACTATTGAACGTTTTCTTATAAATATCATGTTTATAAATAGATAAAATATGAATATAAAGAAGTGAGCAGTGGCATAGAAGTTAATCATATTAAATTTTCTCATAAAATATTTTGTCTCTCACATATTAAGATATTTCTCCTGAATAAATAAATTTATTTTAAGATAGTTTGTTGCAGTATATCAAGATGTAGGCATTAGTTTCTGAAGTAGTTTATTTTTTGAAGGTAGTTCGCTTAAAGATATATATGATATGCCATAATTATTTAGTGCACATAAAGATAATATGGATTACTATTTGAGTGTCACATAATTCATATGTATAGAGATAGAATATTGAGGAAGAAATTAATCTCTATAATTCTTAAATTTTTGATCAATCGATTTTCGATTTATCTTAAAGGCTTTAAAGAAAGATCATCAATAGTTATTGCATAACCAGTCAACATTTAGAAGTGGTATTTCTTGTATTTTTGTGTAATAGTTTTTGTAGCAAGGTAGTGTAAAAATGTTATTCTAATGGGACTCTAGAAATCATATTAGGATTATATACCTATGAATAAATGTATATTTTAACTACTTGTCATTATAGTGGATAATATGTGATTGGGGGGTCTAACCAATAACAGCAAGAGTAGGCTCATTTTGAGACCAAACATTGTAAAAATATTGTATACCAATTCAATTAATTTTTACATTATTTGAGAGATAATGGGTTATCATAATAACGGTTTTGATCCTAACAAGTCATCATAGGATAATTTGAACAAAAATAAAAATTGTAAAAATTACCATTGATTTAACCCCCTTATTAGTGGTGAAACTCCTCTTGGGAAATTCACAAGAAAAAAAGAGGAATCTTATGACAAATGACCATTTTTTGGGTAAAAACCACTCTATGATATTATTATTATCAGTATAAACTATCCTAAAAAGTAAATTCACAATAAACATCATAAAACATTAACTTTATAAATCTATTTATCACGTAAAATGAAACTTTTAAACTAAATTAGGTATAAAATTGGTTGATAAAAATGATTTGGAACCTAACATTTCATCCAAGGTGGTCAGAAGAATGTTTATAAGGAGTTATTACCCAATAAAATCCAAATCAATTAATGAGAACACTAAACAATAGAAAACTGCTAGTTTTTAAAAATCTACATAGCATGTGGTTCAAAGAAAGAAACAAATGTTCATTAACTATTTATTTTATTTTATTATATTTTGACATAGGTAATTGATTTTTTGTTAAAAATCATCAATTATATATGGAAAATGGAATCTTTTTTCATTTTTATAATGTCTCAGACAAAGAAACATCAAAAAACTTTAGAGAAACATCTTTAAAACTCAAACAGGTTTTTAATACTTAGAAATATATGTTGTAATTACAATGAAAGTGATCATAGTGAAGAGGATTACAAGTATAAATCATCCAAACATAATATAAAACAAATTAAAATAGAATCCCATGGAATATTAATAATATAAAAAATCCTACCATGGGAAGGAATCATGAGAAAAATGAAGAGAAATTTCCTAAAAAGTTTAAGAGGAAGGTTGATGAGTTATCCCTAGGCTGTAAGAACATGAGTAATTTGATTCAAAACAAACCCACGAAGTATAAAAGTAATATTACATAAAAAATAAGGATAATATATTTGTTTTATGGAAAATATCACATGGATTGGTTACTTTAAAATCATCCATGAATGTAAAAGTTTAAAGGAGAAATCTAGAACATAATAAATAGTCTAAAGTTTTGAAGAGCGCCATCTAGGAAAAAAGTGATTAAATATTTTATTGAATGATTTTTTATAAATTTTTTAGATGATTTATATAAATAAGAAAAATTATAATTGTAATATAAGGCACAAGACAAAGTTAAATAGATGATTCAACATGAATAATAAATAAAATTTCAGGATATATTTTCATTAAATGATAACCCAATTATTTCACAAGATATTTATTTAAGTTAACATTGTCATAACACAATTCAAATGATTTTTCCTCACATATTATATCCTAATAATAAATAATGAAATAAAATGAATAAATAAAAAGGTGATACATGTGAATTGACGTCTTGAGTTAAAAATAAGATCACGTAAAAATAAATAACAGTAGAACCCATGTTACCAAAAGAAAATTTTGATTTGAAAAACAATTCCATAGACATGAAGAGTCTATCCGTATTTGGTATAGAAACTAAGGCATAACGTACATGTATATTACATCATTTTTTATTAATATTGATCACATTAAAAAAGTAAATTTTGGAGGACTATAATAGTGTAGTGACATTGAAAACATGGAAACAAAATATCCTAATTAGGTTAAATATCTTCAACATATCCCATAAATATCTTACCAGTTATTACACCTCACAATAATTCCCTAATTAAAACCATTCTTCATAACCCAGGGACACGAAACATAAGATTAGGTGAGCTAAATTTACCAGTAAGGGTAAACAGGGAAGATACATAAGCATGAGATAAGCATAAGGGTATGATAACATGATCATAGCATTGGAAAATAACACCTTTTATATTAAAGATCCTAAAAATGAATCAAATCATAAGTATCAGAAGTTCATAAGATAGAATCCTACAGAAATCATAGAAAATTATTCATGAGAGCATAACATTGGAATAAGATATATAATTTCTGGTATAAAAATAACAATATGAAATAATTCCTTATAATTCAAGGCTCATTGACAAATCATATCACATCACATCATGGGGGAATCACCAATTGGGTAGGACACCCCACCATAAAGAGTCATAGTCATTTCCTTATAGTAGATCAGGTTACAACTTCTTCCCCTAGTGGATCAATCCTGTCGACTTGTTACCATCCTTATCTATTGAGATTTAAATATTTACTCAAAGCATTAGAATGAGATATAGGTCACACCCGTCACATAATGAAATCATAAATAAGTGTTCCATAAGGTAATAAAACATTTATCATATCATATCCCATAAAAATATATCAATTTTATAAAAATCATATCATAATCCATGAAATGAAATGGGTATTATAAACATTTCATCATAACATAATCTTTGGAAAAGATTTAGGTTTCATAATCATTTCATCATAGAATAACCTATGAAAGGAAGTAGGTTTAATAATCATTTTATCCTGATATAACCTATAGAAGAGAAATGAGTTTCATAAACAACTTCTCATATTAAACATATACCATTCAAATAAAGGATATTAATGGTGTTCTTGGATCATAATATTATTAAAACATAATCTCTATCAATGGATTTCATATTAGGGGAAGAATGATTTTTGAAAGATCTATTGGATCATTTCATATAGAAAACAACATTACTTTGAAAATCATTTTTAATACATAAAACATTCTGAAAATACTATTCTTTAAAAAACACTTTGAAAACATATGAATTAATCTATAAAATAATTTAATACATTTCTAGAGGAAAATATCCATTTCTCTTTGAAAAACTGTATTTAAAACATAAAACATTTTGGAAACCATTTTTTTTTGAAAATATCCTTGAAAACTTATAAAGGAACAATTGAAAACCATCAAAAACGCTTTTTAAAACATCAAAAAAGTTAAAATATTTTAAATTAAATATTATCTTAAATTATCACTAAAATAATTTTTTAAAGCGTTTTTAGAAAATAGGGTTTCTGAATAAAACAGGTTTTTGACTGAAGAGAGAAATAAGGCCAGATTTTCTTAAAAACACTTTTTAACAAAATTAAGTTCCAAAGAGTGAAAAAATAGAACCATTACTTGATGATATCATGAATTTCATGAGTATAATAAAATATGTGATAATTCTAGAGATCGGGATCATAACATTTCATCAAGGGAATATAATAATAAAAAATCCTTATAAATGATGAGATTGTAGTAATAAACTATTACCACTTTGGTAACTTTGAATCAAAATCCTAATGAAATAATAACATTAAAAGTATAAAAAAATAGAATTAAAATAATTTTATTAGTGATATAAAATTTCAAATTGGTATTATATACACCTCATAAAATAATATGGGTGCTTAATATAACATGTGTATCAAAGAATGAAAATTGAGAAAAATTTATCTTACCGTTTTGTTAACTTTTGAACTGTAAAACCCTTGAAAGAGATATAATAAAATGGATATGTAAACCAAAATAATTTTTATTTTAATAAACATAATATATATTCATTTTAATTAAATAAAACACCTATGAGAAAGATGTGGTGAATATAGTACGTGTCTCAGAAAAGTAAAAAGTGAGACAGAAATCCCTTACTACTTGAGTAACTTTTAAATCGTAATTTCCATGAAAGAATAAAATAAATGGAAACATATAATATAATTATATAATTTTAATTCCTTATGTAACATTTAATACTTCATTACATACACCACACAATATAAATGAGTGGTGAATAAGGCATAAGTCTCGCAGAAATAAATGTGAGACTAGAAATCACCTTACCTTATGTCTTGACTTTATTCATACCCATTCAAAAATCACGTATAATAAATATAAGTTTGTTATAAATATATTATAGAACCTTATTAAATTATATCATAGCATATATAATTTTTTTATGACCTTTATTAACCTTTTATTAAAGATTTCATGTTAAAGTTACATTTCGAGTAATAATTGCTTTTTTTATTGTGTTTTGATTTGTTATATTTTTTTCCTATTACTTATATCTTGATTTAATCTCTAAATAATTTTAAAAATAATATAAATAAAATATATATTCATTATATAATTATTTAAAATATTCTATAAATATAGAAATAGGAAACAAAATACACTATTCATGGAGACGGTAGCTCATACGTATGCATGAATATTGTTTCTGTTTTCTTCCCGTATTGAAAGAAATAAAGAAAATTAAATAATATATATAAATAAATTATCATTATAGTTGAATTATTATTTAATAAATATCAAATATTTCTATTAAACATTTCCTTAATACATTATGTGTAAATCATTAATGAATCACATCGCTTTGAAGTGGCGGTAGTCCACACATCCACAAATAATGTTATCATATTCCCAAAAAATAAAAATCATGAAGGAATGTGTAGTATAATAATTAAATAAGAATAAATAAAACATAAATATCATATATATCATATAAAAATATTAACTCCAACAGTATTCACAACCTTGAGAGTTGGTAATGGAAGAAGGAACGACATCGGTTCGTTCGGTGGTAGCCCTCCATACACACGAATGATGATTATTTATCACATATTATGGACATGTGTATGATTTTAAGTTGTAGTATTAACATAAAATTTCTAATTATATTTATGATAAATAATTTATTTTATAATAAATGAATAAGAATAATTTAATCAGTGAAAAAAGATATAATACAAAAGTACTTGTGGAGGGACATTACCTCTTCTTTTGGTAACACCTTTTGGTTTACCCCAAAGGACTTCCATAGTTTTCTTTCTACCCAAGGTGAAGCTTATATTATGAGAATTGGGATTTTATTCTTTCATTTGGTAAGGTTTTTCACATTCCAAATTACTTGATATGTATAAAAAAGTTGGAGGAGTGAGTTCCTTTTTATAGTTGTGGAGGAGTGGCATTCTTGTAGATACTCAAAAGTATTCACTATTGGGAGGTCTCACTTACCTCATCTGCCTCTAAAACTGAAAAATAATAGATTTTAGTAAAATAATATTTTATTAAAACCACCTCCCAACAAAAATAAGTGCATTTTATAAATTTTTTTCTTAACCTCTAAGTTTCCCCACTTTTACCATTTTTTGTTTTTATTAAGGTAACTAATTTTATAACTGAGGTATTTCATCTATTAAGACTAAAATAAAATGTAACATGCTATATAATTTTAAAAGACTAATTAATAATTAGATATTTAATTTATAAAATAAAAATCCTATGTTTTTTGGAAATTAATTTTAACACAAGTGCAAGTAAGGTGAAAAAATACTTCCTAAACTATAACTGTGCAAAGAGAGTTTTTTACTATTTTATGGTTAATATAATAATTATAATATAATAATTGGTCCTTGAATGTAAAATATTTTATATTTATTGATTTTTTAAAATGAATATACTTAAGATTTATTTTTTAGTAGTTTTAAATCAATTATTAAAATATTATTTTTTATAAAATTGTATTAATGTCAATTTTCACATAATTTATTTAATTAGAATTTAAAAGAAACAATCAAGGAAATAATGGAATTTAGATACATGAAGATAAAAAATATGTAATAGGAATTTTTAATCTAAAAAATAATGTAATATAATAATTCATTGAATTTTATTGACTTTTAATATTTTTTTAGTATCATTTATTTTATTTGGTTATTAACAAAATATGCATGTGTTAGTGTTTCATAAGAATTTATCATAATTATATCATCACTAAAAATTAGAGATAAATTATTGTGGTAAAATAATTCATTCATATTCAAAAATAATATTTATAACTGAACTTATTTAGTTTTTTTCCAATCCCCAAAGCTTCGTAGAAATTAGAAAAGAAAAAAGGTACATTTTTTTGTTTTATTTTCTTAACTTATTTATGGGTTACGTTCTTTTAATAGTGTCCAAAAAATATAGTAATTATTTATAATAAATACATAAGTATCTAAATATGTCCATAAAATTGGTTTTGGACAAGTTTTGGATCATTTTCACACCTTATATTCTAAGTTTAACCACTAAGTAATCTTTTTTTAACTTAATCACTGTAATTAATTTTAATTATTTTCACTAATATTATTAGTCTAAAATTATGTTAAAATTATTAGAAATTATAAATTATTATTATTCCAAATTTAGAATCCATTTTTCAAAATTCAAATCACATAAGTGATAGAAAATAATTTAAAAACTAATCTCGTGGAAGGGATGAGATAACGGGTTTTTAAAGTAAAAATGTTCAAACGTTTACAATATTCTATATCTAAATTCAATATAAAAATGATTCTGATGACCTAAATTGAATTAATATATATATAATTAAAGTATTTTTACATTAAAACCATTTAAAAATATAATTTATCCTTATAAATTATTTAGATTAAAAGTCAGTTTTCAATTAAAATTCATTACTTTTCACTATTAATCAAAAAATGAAACTTCTCAAAAAATTTAAAAAAAATACACCGGAAGATAATTTTAAAATTACTATTTAAAAATTAAGTTTTTTATTTAAAATAAAATTTATAAAATGGTCAAAATTCATATTTGTAACAAGTCTTCCATTAAAAAGTTTGAAAAACTACCTTTTATAAATATACATATTTTTATTCCTAAAATTGGATTTGTTATTATTTTATACCTATAATACTTATTTTATGAATTTAAAAACATTTTTCTGAATTTATACTATATAAATTTCCTAAATATCTATCACTAATAGTGACGTATTTAATTTATTATGAAAAAAACAGCTTTGTAGCCATAAAATTATTTTCTCCTAAAAAACACATCTGTTATATTCAATCGGTATTTATTTAAAATTAGTTGATAAACAAATAATTCATTTTATAAACATGTGAAAATCATATATGTCATGAGCTGTCCTCAGGGCCCGTGTCGTGACTACCCCAAGCCCGCCTTCCATAGGTCAGGGGTATGCGACTAGCACCAAAAGGCGTAACCCTAAAAGGGAAGGCATTGCCTTTAAACCTGTAACACACACAGTCTGAACACACAAGCAGTAGTAAAAACAAATACTATTATAGGAAGAGTACTGAAAGTAAATGGGCCAGTATACAAACCCAACTGAAGTACAAGTACAAGTAAAAAAGAGAAAATAACTCCTGAATCGTCCATCGGGGAATCCTACCTGAAGGGTAGATACAGATCTCAAAAAACTCGTCCCTGAGGTACGTCCTGTCTAGTCCATCTCTGATCAGCCTCCCATCCTTCTCCCTCAGCCTCGATCACTGTTGACTGTCATCTACATAGAGCACAACAAGGTGAAGGCGAATCCCATGCATGGGTGAGTATAACGATACTTAGTAAGGGACCCCAAGACCCCCGAAGGTCTCCTAGAATCCACTAAGGATAAACCACAGTAGTAAGATCCAAACACGAAGTATCAACCATCCCTACTTAGGTATATTCCCATAAATATACCTAAATTACCAATCACAATCCGGCTCTAACACTTGAACCCAAGCACAACCCATTCCACAAAGGAAGTAAAGTCAATCATCTCGATGATAAAAAAAAAAGTCATGACTCAGCTCACATAGGTATACAACTCATCTAGAGGGGTATAGATTATTAGATGTAGCCACTAAATTATCTCCTTTTCCGAACCCATGTAGTATCTTGGAACAGTAATCATTATTGTCGAACCCATGTAGGATCCCGGTAAATAAGTCATTGCTATCGAACCCACGGAGGATCCCAGTCTTGTATCGTCTATGTCGAACCCATAGAGGATCCTGGTCTAGTATCGTCGCTTTTGAACCCACAGAGGATCCTGGTATAATAGTAGGTCCATGTAGGATCTTATCATCTCAGTTGCAGCCAGCTATAGGGTGTCCACACACAGCACGCTCGATTCCGGGAGGGTCCTCTCCTCGAGCCAAGTTTCAATACATCAACTACCACTAAGTCTCGAATTGATGTATCTCGTAGTTCCATCTCATCATTAGAAACCCAACGCGACAGAAGGCTCGTCAATCGGATGCCCAGTCTGTGAGTTGTTGGAGTTTTTGCTCCAAGGGCCTGGTTGGATTTATGTTCAATCCAACCCATCCATACCCCAACTGCGTCCAAACCTTTATTGGGGTATGTCAAAAGAATCGTCTCATTCCAAGCTTCCCATCGGTGTATACGGTTCATCAATCGGACACCTGTAGCCGAAGATATGGGAAAAAAGGTGAAATGGGTGAGAAATAGGTCTGGGTCCGGTCCGGCCCAGCTGGACCGACCCGACCTGACCCGGGTCCGGATTCGGACTGGGGTCCGACCCAGTCCGCGGGACCGACCCGGCCATCCGGAACCGGGCCGACCCACTAGAAACCGGCCCGGCCCACGACGGGTGGCCGGCGTGTCTAGGAGGCGGTCTGCCAGCTGAAGCCAGAGGGTGGCCAGGCCTCATGGGGCCCGCACTAACAGAGCGAGGGGGGGTGGGGTCAGCGCCCCCTAACTCCCTGTAACAGTCAGTGTGTAGAGGCAGCCCGGTATCCGCAGGTCCCTTCAGGTCCCGCCTTTGACGCGCCTGCTGGCAGCTGGCTCTACTGGATGCCCTCCTCCGTTCGTCGCGGCCTGCCTAGCCGTAGCTTTGCATGGCGCGACGGCGTTGCACCCATTGTCCGACCACTGTGGCCCTCCTTTCATCAACCCTTCCACCCGCTCGGTGCACTAGCGCCGCACCCCTCCAGTGGTCGACCGGTCTCCTTACTTTGTCACACCCTATACTGGACGCGGCCCAGTCCTCCGTACAACGTGACGACCCCGTGACCCTCCTGTGACCCGGTGGCCTTTGCGCCGCCGGTTTCCTTCGCATCCATCCCGATGTCGGTCGCGTTGCTCCGCCGGTTTCCTTCGGTCGTGGTCCGCTCCTCCGGTGGTATTATTACACTGTCGTCATCATCATCAAGGGAAGAAAAATGAAGGGGGAGGGTCGGGTCATGTTCGTGCCATCCGAGCCCTCCTCGTTATGGTGTTATCAATCGGCCTCAAAGAATCAAGCGATGAAGAACGGAGGGTAAAAATCAACCTTAAAACAACCCCTACCTTGTATTGATCGTTGAATGTGAGAGAAGTGTTCGGGGAATACAAAGTCAAAGACAACATTGGCATTCTTTGGGGGAGACTCTTCTCTTTCTTCCCCGGGTTGAAGTTCGTTCTTCGTTGGTAGAAGAGGAGTTCTTCATGGGTGAATTCCTTCTCTCCCAATCTCTCTATTTTTCGAAGATCCACCCAAAAGAATGATTCCAACAAAAATAAAATAATATATTATATATTATTTTTTTGGTTTTCATGAATTCAAATGAGTTCAATTAATTAATTGAAATAGTTAAATTAATTAATTGATAGGGTTGGAACTTAAGGAGGGAAGTTTGAGGGTTTCATCCCACATAAATGGGGGGTTCCAAGCCTGAGTGGTCCCCAAAAAGAGATTTGAAAATAAATTAAAACTTGTTTAATTTATTTCATCTCCTTTATCACATGAAAATTTGGAAATTAAACTTCCATTCTCGTTAGAACATATCTACAGTGAAGATATCACTAAGCAATCATCAACACTGCGAGTTCAACGGTGGCCTCGGAATTTTATTCCAAGCACCGATACAAAAGTTACCAAAACCCGCTCAAAAGCTCACTGAACGCACTTAGAAACTTTGAAAAAGCATTCCGGGCACTCCGGGCCTCGGAATCACGTGTCATCAAAAATGGGAACTCGAAAAAATTTCATATAATTAAAAAAATACATTAGATTTTCCGGGTCTTAACATTATCTCCACCTCAGGGATTTGCATCCCTGAAAGCTAAAACTCAATACTAGGGAAACAAATGGGGGTAATGAGCACTGATCAGAGCATCCATCTCCCATGTGCTCTCTTGGAGATTCTTATACTGCCACCATACACGCACAAGAGGTATCGAATGCCCACAAAGGCCTCTCTCCTTTCGATCATAGATATCCACTAGAACCTCTGAGAAAGTAGACCCGTCGTCGATGTCAAGCTCACCTCAATCTATGATGTGAGTCAGATCATGCACGTATCTCCTCAACTGTGAATTGTAGAAAATTTCATGCACCCGTTGCAACTGAGGTGAAAGATTCAGGCGGTAATCCACCTCTCCTACTCTGCTGAGGACCTGGAAGGGTCCGATGAAACTCAGAGATAACTTGCCACCCCGGCCAAATTTCCGAAAACCATGTTGGGGTGAGACTCGTAGGAAGATGTGGTAACCATCCTCAAACTCCAAAGGTCTCCATCTCTTATCAGCATAAGACATCTGCCTGCTATATGCAGTCTTCATCCACTCCTGGATGACCTTCACCTTCTCTGTCGTAGCTTGCACCATCTCTGGTCCCATGAGTGCTGACTCACCTAGGTCAGTCCCGCACAAAGATGATCTGCAAGGTTGACCATACAGTGCCTCGAAAGGTGCCATCCCAATGGTGGAGTGGTAGCTATTGTTGTAAGAAAACTCTACCAAGGGTAAGTGATCCTCCCAGCTATGACCGAAGTCGAGGACGCATGCACGGAGCATGTACTTGAGAGTCTGAATGGTCCTATTAGTCTGGCCATCCATCTTAGGATGGAAGGTGGTTCTCAAGCGAAGTTGCATCCCGAAAGCCTCATACAACCCCTTCCATAGCTGAGAAGTGAAATGAGCATCTCGATCGGAGATGATCGGAGATGGCACACCATGAAGTCGTATGATCTCCTATATGTAGAGGCATCCCAAGATCTCAACTGAACCCTGCTCTCTGATCGGTAGGAAGTGGGACGACTTGATGAGTCTGTCGACAATCACCCAGATAGAGTCATGACCATTGGATGTACGTGGAAGTCATGTCACGAAATCTATGGATATCCCATCCCACTTCCACTCTGGGACCTCTAAGGGATTAACTAAACCTCCTGGAACCTAGTGCTCCGCCTTCACTTTCTGAAAAGTGAGGCACTGTGAGACAAACTCTTCTACTACCTTCTTCATACCTGGCCACCAGCGTTGTCATTGGAAGTCCGGGTACATCTTTTCCACACCTGGATGTACTGCTAGAGGCGACGTGTAAAACTCTCTCAACACTTCCTCCTGAAGCGACACTGGTACCAGGTTACGTTCCCTGAAGAGAATGACGTGCTCCCAACCAATAAGAAATCCATCATTTTCCGGTCCTGTAGATATTTGTGCATGTCAAGCCTCACATTAAACATCCCCACGATGCGCCTCCCTAACTCTCTGATGAAGTGGAGGGGTGAATATAAGAGACTACAGAAAGGTTGCTCCATCTCGATCCACAAAAGATATCTGCAACGCGGGAAGCTGCTTCGTTGCCTCTCCTGGAAACTGAATACCAGATCTCATACTAAGTGCATCTGCAACAATGTTCCCCTTCCCAGTAGTATAGATTATCTCAAAGTCAAAGTCCTGGATGAACTCAATCCATCGCTTCTGTCTCAGGTTCAGGTCCTTCTGAGAGAAGATATACCTGAGACTCTTGTGATCATAGTACACAGTAAAATGTTCACCCATCAGATAGTGTCACCACATCTTGAAGGATAAGACCACTACCGCTAACTCTAGGTCATGGGTAGCATATTTCTGCTCATTTTATCTCAGGTGACGAGAACCATACGCGATCACAGCTCACTCCTGCATCAGGACACACCCGAGTCTGGCCCCTGATGCATCACAGTAAACTACGTACCCTACACCCTCCTCTGGAAGCCCCAAGAAGGGGGAACTAGTCAGCCACTACCTCAACTTCTGAAAGCTCTGCTGGCATCTCTTCGACCACATGAAGGGTTTCCACCTCTTCATCAAGGCTGATAGAGGTGCTACAACTCTGGAGAAGTTTGGCACAAATCTCCGATAGTACCCATCCAGACCCAGAAAACTCTATACCTCCGTCACACTCCTGGGTGGCTCCCAAATAAGTACTGCCTCAATCTTCACTGCATCCACTATAACTCCAGCCTCTGAGATGACATGTCCCAGAAAGTGTACCTCTCAGATCCAGAACTGTCACTTCAAGAGCTTACCATAAAGCTGGTGCTCTCGGAGTGTGTCGAGTACTACTCACAAATGGTAGGCGTGATCCTCCTCGATAGCTGAGTATATCAGAATGTCTTCAATTAACACTACCACAAAGCGATCAAGGTATATCTAGAAGATCATGTTCACGAGTCCCATGAACACAGCTGGTGCGTTGGTTACGCCGAATGGAATAACCAAGAACTCATAGTGGTCATACCGGCATCTGAAGGCCGTCTTCTGCACATCCTCATCTCGTACTCTGAGCTAGTGATAGCCCGATCAAAGATCTATCTTCAAGAACCAACGCAATCCCTTCATCTGATCAAAGAGGTAGTTAATCCTCAAGAGTGGGTACTTTTTCTTAACGGTCACCTGGTTCAGGAACCGATAATCAACACATAGTCGCAAGATCCCATCCCCCTTCTTAGTGAAAGAAATCAGGGATGCCTAGGATGAAACACTTGGTCAGATGAATCCCTTCCCCTGCAAGTCCTCAAGCTATACCCGCACCTCAATAAGTTCCATGGGAGCCATCCGATATGCTGGTGTGGATATCGTTGTCATCCTGGGGTAAAATTCTATGTAAAATTATACCTCTCTATGAGGAGGTAGTCCTAGAACATCATCAGGGAAAATATCCGCGTACTAATCCACCACAACAAGATAACTCAGACTCTACACATCAACCTCTCCGAGAATGAGGCTAGCCAAGTGATGTGTGATCGGATGCCCCCTCCTCTGGATATGTACATCCTGCACTGAAAAGGTTCCATCTCACCAGTGAAGATAAAACTCATCTCGTCCTCATGAACACACCACACTTTCCGCCTAATTCAGTCAATATGAGCATGAACTGTGGATAATGAGTCCATACCCAAGATGATTCCATAAGGGCTCGACACCTCTACTATAAGATCCCAGCTGAAGCTCTCACCTCATAGAGTGAACTCACACTGCTAGAACTATTGTGTAATCATCTAATCCTCTCTCGTAAGAGTATCTAGCCATAAGGATCGAGCCAATGGCTCCATCGGAATCCCCGAGCTCTGCGCGAGGGAAACGGAAATAAAATAATGACTCGCACCTGTGTCAATAAGTACTATAGAAAGGGTGCATTAGACATAGATAGTACCTAAAATCATCTCAAGTGTGTCGTGGTAGTAGGCCTCGACTACCTGAAGCTGAGGTTTCCCCTGTCTGTCAGCTCCCTGTGGTCTGGGTGGACCTCCTGGTGGTGGTGGTGGTAGGACCTCGAAACGTCGTCCACCACCTGCTGCTCGGCCAGCTCCTCTACCACATCTGCCTACTCCCGACGGACCACTATAGTAGAACCTATGTCTCTTCCTGGGAGGTCCCTCTACTATCTTCTACTCATCTGCATGGCAGGTCGGGCAGTCACTAGCCATGTGACCCTACCCATCGCATTCATACCACTGCCTGCTCCTTGTATGGCTAGCTCTGTCTCGTGTTCCCCGTACAACCAAACGTGTATCCTGGGGTCACCCACTAGATGGTCTGGTCTGCTTCGACCTCTGTGACATCTGTCTACTACTAGCTGTAGAAGACTCCACTACCTGTTGCCCAGTGGTGGGTCTCACTGCTGGTGACTGCTCAGCAAGAAAACTCTCCACATGAAGGGATCATTCCATCACCCCCACCTGCGTCGGAATGCTGAGGTAGATCATCAAATCCTTGATATCATGGCTGAGTCACTTATTGATGGACTGGGCCCCAAAGAATAGGCCTCGCACCATATCTGTGGAGTAGCACGAGAGGTCGGTGAACTCGCTGAGTATTGTGCCACCATCATGCTACCCTGCTGTAGATGAAGCAGCTCCTGAATCTGCACCACACAAAGGGTGGTTATAACAAACTCTGACTAGAAGAGGCTCACAAAGTCTGCCTAGAGAAGTGATTCCTTGTCATGCACCTGGAGCATCAGGCACCACCATCTACCTGCTTCTCCCTGCAGGAGAATCACGACAAGGATCACCATAAGGTCGGCTAGTGTCCCTACCAATCTGAAAACTCTCACAACATCCTCCAACCAATCCTCAACTGCCTGTGGGTCTGTCTCTCCCCTGAACCTGGGTGGCCTCTTTCACTGGAACTCATGAAATGCACTCAGATGGCGTGCACACTCTACTGTTGGAGGTGGTGGTATCGGTGGCCCAGCGAGTAGTGGTACCGTTGGTGCCTCTGCTGTGATGGAGCCCTGCACCGAGGCCTCGTTGGTCGGTGGGATACCAACTCATACACATCCCAGAACCGTGGCCAGATGCCTACGTGGGGCCATCTTGAAAGGAAACAGGTGCGCCATGGTCAAAACAATATACCTGGTGAGCTGACACCAAGTAATCACAAAGAAAACTTTTCAATGGAAACACACACGCAATCAGTGTTTTCGTGTACTAAGTCGAAAATCAGAAGTTAGAGTCCTAGTGTATGGATACATCGTCCGCCGCACCAACAACAGTTTCCCTAAACTGATAACCACACCCAAAAAACTTAACATTGTTTCCATTAAAAGAATTAGAGTCCAAGTTTTATGGTAGAACTGACTCCTCTGATACCAATTTGTCACGACCCATCCTCGGGGCCCATGTCGTGACTACACAAATCCCACCTTCCATAGGCCAGGGGCTGGTGACTAGCACCAAAAGGCGTAACCCTAAAAGGGAAGGAATTGCATTTAAACCTGTAACACACACAGTTTTAAACACAAGCAGTAGTAAAAACAAATACTGATATAGGAAGAGAGTTGAAAGTAAATGGGCCAGTATACAAACCCAACTACATTACAAGTACAAGTAAAAAAGGGACAATATCTCCTAGATCATCCACTGGGGAATACTACTTGAAGGGTAGATACCAATCTCGAAAAACTCATCCCTGAGGCACGTCCTGTCTAGTCCATCTGCGAGCAGCCTCTCGGTCGTCTCCCTTAGCCTCGATCACTATTGACCTTTGTCTGCAGAGAACACAACAAGGTGCGGGTGAAGCCCATGTAGGGGTGAGTATAACGATACTCAGTAAGGGACCCTGAGACCCCCAAAGGTCTTATAGAATCCACTAAGGATAAACCACAGTAGTAAGATGCAAACATGAAGTAAAAACCATCCCTACTTAGGTATATTTCAATACATATACCAAAGTTATCAATCATTATTTGGCTCCAACACTCGAACCCAAGCACAACCCATTCCACAAAGGAAGTAAAGTCAATCATATCAATCATAACAGCTTAATGTTAAGACTCAGCTCACATAGGCTTAAAACTCATGTAGAGGGGTAGAGATGATTATATGTAGTAACCAAATCATATCCTTTGTCAAACCCACATAGGATCCTGGAACAGTAATCATCACTGTTGAACCCACGGAGGATCCCGGTATAGTAGTCATCGTTGTCGAACCCACAGAGGATCCCAAACCAGTATCGCCATTGTCAAACCCATGGAAGATCCTGGTCCATTATCTTCACTGTCAAACCCACGGAGTATTTTGGTATAGTAGTAGGTCCACGTAGGATTTTATCATCTCAGTCGCAGCTAGCCATAGGGTTACCGCACACAGAACGCTTGATTCCTGGAGGGTCCACTCCTCGAGCCATGTGTCGATACATCAACTACCATGAAGTCTCTATTTTATGTATCCCATAGTTCCGTCTCATCACAAGGAACCCAACGCGACAGACGACGCGTCAATCGGACGCCCAGTCTGTGAGTTATTGGCATTTCCGCTCTGAGAGCCCGGTTGGATTTAGGTTCAATCCAACCCGGTCGTACACCAAATGCATCCAAACCTCGAGTGTGGTATTCAAAAAGAACCACCTCATTCAAATCTTCTCTTCGGCATACACGGTTCACAAATTAGACACCCATAGCCAAAGATATGGGAAAAAATGTGAAATGGGTCAGAACTGGGTCCCAATCCGGTCCGACCCAGCCGGACCAACATGACCGACCCGGTCTGGGCTGACTCAACCCGGTTCAGGTTGACCCAACCTGGGTCTGGATCCGGACCAGGGTCCGACCTGGTCTTCAGGTCCGACCCAGCCTTTCGGAATGGGTCGGGCCTGCCGGAAACCGGCTCGGCATGCGACGGGCGGCCCGGTTCGCGGGTGGCGAGGCCCGCATGGATGGTAGGTGATCCGCCAGTTTAAGCCTGTGGGTGGCCGCACCTCATGGGGCCCACCCTGACTGAGAGAAACATGGGGGGGTCAGCACCCCCCCCCCCCCTCTCCCTATAACGGTCGGCGCGTGGCACCGTCCCGGTATCCGCAGGACCCTTCGGGTCCCGCCTGTGACGCGCCAGCCGTCTGCCCTCCTCTATCCGTCGAGGCCAGCTTGGCCGTCGATTTGTGCGGCACGATGGCATCACGCCCACCGTCTGACTGCCACAGCTCTCCTAGTCGCAACCCTTCCACCCGCGCGGCGCGATGGCATCGCGCCCCTCTGGCGGCTGACCGGCCGCCTTACCCCACCGCAACCCACACTGGCCACGGCCCGGTCCTCCACGCGGTGCGATGGCGCCACGCCCCTATGGAAAACCGGTGGCCTTTGCGCCGCCGATTTCCTTCGCGGTCGTCCCAATGTTGGTTGCGTTGCTCCTCCGGTGTCCGTCGGTCGTGGTACACTCCTCTAGTGATATTGTTGCGCCACCGCCGTCATCATCAAGGGAAGAAAATCAAAGGGCGAGGGTCGGGCCGTGTTCATACGGTCCGAGCCCTCCTCGTTATGGTGTTATCAATCAGCCTTGAAGAATCAAACGATGAAGAATGGAGGGTAAAAATCAACCATAAAACAACCCCTACCTCGAATCGATCATTGACGGTGAGAGAAGAGTTCGAGGAAGATGAAGTCGAAGACGAAGTCGAAGACGATCCCAGCATTCTTCGTGGTGGATGCTTCCCTTTCTTGCCCCGGTTGAAGTTCATTCTTCATTGGTGGAAGATGTGTTCTTCTTGGGCGGATTCCTTCTCTCCCAATCTCCCTCTTTCCCCAAGATCCACCCAAAAGAATGATGCCAACCAAAATAAAATAATAGATTATCCATTATTTTAATGGTTGGCATGAATTCAAATGAGTTCAATTAATTAATTGAAAGAATTAAATTAATTAATTAAGAGGGTTGGCATTTAAGGATGAAATTTCAAGGGTTTCATCCCACATAAATGGGGGGTTCTAAGGGTTACAAGCCTGGGTGGTCCCCACCAAGAGATTTGAAAGTAAATTAAAACTTGTTTAATTTATTTCCTCTCCTTTATCCCACAAAAAGTTGGAAATTCAACTTCCATTCTTGTTAGAACCCAACAGCGGTGAAGGTCTCACTAAGAAATCATCGGTGCTGCGAGTTCAACGGTGCCCTCAGAATTCAATTCTGAGCACCGGTTCAGAGGTTACCAAAACCCGCTGAAAAACACACATAACGCACTTCGAAACTTTAGAAAAACATTCCGGGCACTCTAGGCCTCAGAATCATGTGCTTTCAAAAACTGCGGAATCAAAACAATTCCATATAATTAAAAAAAATCATGATATTTTCCGGGTCTTTAAAATATTTTCATAATTTATTTAATCTTATTTATATATTAAATTCCATTATCTAGGTGATAACTATAATAATATTTTAATAACACTATTAGTTATAGTTCACTTAAACTCGATCTTGCGTGTAAGAAAAGCCATCAAAGGAACTCAGAATTGTGTGTAACACAAAATAAACATAGTGTTTTTATACCACAAGATAATAAAAGTTTTTATTATAAATAAAACATAACTTGGTTTAGTGTGAAATTCAATCTATCAAGGAAATTTAATTTATTTGAAAAAAAAAATTAAATCATAAAAACTCAGGGTGTTACATTCAACCCCCTTAAAATTAATTCCATCCTTGAAATTCATTCGGGTTATCTAATGTTTATTAAATGAAAGTTCCTTTTATAGAAAATCACATCATAAAAAATGAATACAAAAAATTATTTTAAAAATAAAGCAAAAAAATAACGGTTACCCAAAGTAACTCATAACTTGGTTTCCACATAGTTGAACATAGGTGACAAGTGAAAATGTGGTCATGGATAAGAAAACTGATGCTCAAATATTTAGGGAGAGTTATAGAGAACATTGTCAAAATAAGTTCAACTATTAAAAATACATAAATCAAAGAGTCTTTAAAATGGTCATTGATATAATCATAAATGATAATAACCGGAAAAAATTTTATTTCATACCCCTTTTCTTAAAGTAGAATAATTTTTACAAGAATCTATACTTACTTTCTTTCATTCTATTTAATATGCGTAATCTCACACTTTGCATGTGCCTTGAACAATTTCCACTTCATCTCTTACTCTTTGAAATAATGGTGAATTTTTCATTCCCAGGATCCATAAATAGAATGATAAGTCATTCCATTTGTCTTTAGTTAACATCAAAAAAATGGTTAGAAAATGTTGTCCAATATGCATAAATCCTCATCTGGGGAGAGAATAATTTAATATATAAAACCTCATCCAATTTTTAACAAAAACTACTCTATAAATGGTTAACCATGTATCTATTACAAAAATGTAAATTACTTAATTTATTAATAAGTTCACCAAATTTCTCAAAATCATCTTAACATTGATCCCCATATATCATACAGTAGCTCTTGGTTTTCATATACTAAACATGTTAATATTGATAACATGTATTCTCTTGAAACTTGGTAATAACCCGAATTACTGTAAATCCTTATTGAAAACATGAATGCTTTATTATTCAAATGATTATTGGATATATTGTGTAAATACAAGAATTTTTTTAACTCCATCCATGATAGCATAAACTACTTTGTTAGAAAATAATTAATCTATTTCCAAGGTTGTCAACACTAAAAAATTTAATTTATTAATATCTAACATCTATTTATTTAAAAAACACCATTTTCTCAGCATCAAAAATATATTAAGGGTTAGATTCCCTTAATCATGTGATTTTTATAAAATTTTACTTTTCTATTAAATCAATTTTCTAGGTCATCAGTACCATTCAACATACTCCTTCATATCCTTTACGAAATACTTATACTAAAAAATCATTATATATTTTATAAATCCTGAGACTAAATACATAAATACATCAATCCTTCCACTTAAATGATTGGTATGGAATAGACCATTCCCTATTTTATATGTAAATTCTTAGGCCAATGTATTTATTTGGATAATGTGTGTGTTCTCTACAGATATTACATTCAAAAACGTGATTATTCATTAATATATAACCCATTTTTCACATAGAGAACATCCTCCCCGACATTTTTGGTATTTCTCCAGTTTCTTCTTCCCTTATTCTTGACATGTAGGAGGCCTAATATTCATTACACTATGGTTATTACCATGTGAAGTTTCATAAAATTTCATCTTCCTCTTATTCAATAAGTTAAGAATATCACAAAAGTTTACATTATTAATCATATATCTTGATAAATGATTCGGTATAATCATAATATCTTTCTCTCGTGTCATCATCGAATTTTGTTCAATATAAAAACCAAATTGTCCATCAGATTCAATGTTAACCTAATTTATTTCTTTTTCGAGTCATCGAATAAAACCAAAATCATAGTGTGAGCAACACTAATCATTGTAGAAAACTATATAATCCTAAAAAATACTTATAAGATGTTTAAATCTTGAAACATAATTCATTAATATATAAAACCTTAGGTTTATCCTAGGTTATTCATAGTCATAATCTAGTAAATCCTTCATGATGATTCACGAAGGGATTTTGAATTTCTAAAGAATATCCCATGTAATTTCAAACCACGTGTGCAGGAAGGCCATTGTTGTGCCCTACTTCCTGATCAAATCTAGATCAATACAGTGTTTTTGGAGTTGTTACCCCTATGTACATCTATTCCAGAGCGACATATACTTATAGTATTTATAAAATTATGTATTTCTACAAAACCAATTACTCTATCCTTTACCAAAATTCAAGTACATTTTCTTATAATTTAACTCATCCTTATACTTATTTTTAGAGACATCCCTAGACATATCTTTATAAATATCCCTATGGATCTCAATAATATTTTCTCATACTTGTTTCCAAGTGTTGACAAAACATTATTTTGATACCAACTATAGCGAATGAGTATTAACATACATGGATATTACATAATTGTAGGTGAATATTCATCACATTACAAAATAAATTCCTAACGACGGTAATAATTTTGTGTCTTTTGGAAACTTCAAAACACAATATTTTAACTTGGGGAAATATTTTACACATCCCCCATAAATATCTTCCCCTTTAGTACTCATCCCAACGATACCCTACTTAAAACTGTTATTCATGACCTAGGAAATGAAAACCTAAGAAAGAGAGTGACCAAATTTTTAGTAAGGATAAACAAGAAAGATATGTATGCATGAATTAAGAATAAGATTATAATAACATGATCGTAGAATTGGAAAATCATAACAAACATATCAAAGATCATAAACATGAATCATGTTATAAATATTAGTAGTTCAAAATTCATGAATCATAATGAAATCATAGAAAATGTGTCATGATAATGTAACATTAGAATAATACATAGAATTTATGGCATACAAATAAGTATATAAAATAATTCCATATAAGTCAGGGATAATTTCCAAAACATATCATGACACTTCATGGGGACTACACCTACTGTGCGAGACACTCCACCATCCCCAGTCATAGTCCTTTCCTTATAGTGGATCAGGTTACACCTTCATACCATTGAAGGTCAATCCTATCCAATTGTTTCCATAATTAACTCATGAGATATAAATCTTTACCCAATGAATTGGAGGTATATATAGGTACCACCAATCACATAATGAAATCATATATTTGGGTGCCACAAGATAATGAAGAATTCATCATATCATGACCCATAAAAACAATGTATTGAAAAACAACCATATAATATCCTCTAAAATGAAATTTTCATAATAAAAATATTATCATATTATAACCTATAAAAATGAGTAATGTTTCACAGTCATTTCATCATTTAATAACCTATTAAAGTAATAGGATTTTAGAAGAATTTTATTATGGTATTAACAATGGAATATAAACGGATTCCATAAATAACATGTCATCATAAACATATGACATTAAAATAAATGATAATAAGGTTGTCCTTGGGTCATACCCCTATTAAATCATATTCTATATCAATGGATTTAATCTTAGGAGAATAATTATTTTAAAGGATCTCTTGGAGTATTTCTTAAGAAAAATAACAATTCATTGAAAATAATTTTTTAAGATGTAAAACATTTTCCAAATCATTTTATTTTAAAACCACTTTAAAAAAATATTAATTACGATTTAAAAATAATTTAAAACATTTCATGAGGAAAATATCCATTCCTATTTGAAAAAACTTTTTAAAACAAAAAACATTTTGAAACCCTTTTTCTTTGAAAATAACTATGAAATCATTTAAAGAAATATTTAAAAACCGTTTTAAACACATTTAAAATAACATTTTTAAAATCATTTTACTCTAAAATTATCTTAAAATGTAATTGAAAAAATTAAAACATTTTTAGGAAACATGGGTTTTTAATATAACATATTTCTGAATGAAGAAATAAATAAGGTCGTATTTTCATAAAATAGTTTCTTAATTGACATACATTCCATAAAATGAAAAAAATGGAGTCATTTCATGATTATATCATGAAAAAATATAGGATAATTAAATTTATTCGAATTATTGAGATATTGATTATAATATTTCTTTAATGGAAGCATAATTATAAACAGTCCTGATAAATAATGAGATTGCATCAATAAACTCTTCCAAATTTGGTAACTTTGAATAAAAATCCCCTTGAAAAAATAAAATTATATGAAGAATAAATTTCAATAAAATAATTAGATTCATGATATAACATGTCAAATTAGATTTATAAAAATCTTTTAAAAGTATATAGGTGAGTAACATAACATGGGTCTCAAAGAAGGAAAATTGAGACAAAATTACCTTAATGATTTATTAACTTTTGAATCATAAACCCCATGAAAGATAGATGATAAAATGGATATGTAAAACCAAATATTTTTCTGTATAAAAATCATAATATACATTAATTTTAAGTATATACACCATATATAGTAAAAAGGTGGGGAATATAGTATGTGTCTCACAAAAGTAAAAAGTGAGTTGGAATTCCCTTACTTCTTGAGTAACTTTTTAATCGTGAGATCCATGAAAGAATAAAATGAATTAAAAATTTAAATATCTTCAAATGAATATAATTAATGATTTAACATGTCGTATATCTGTATACAAATCACAAAAAATAAACTAGTGGTGAATATGACATAAGTCTCGTAGAAGTAAAAGAGATACTAGAAAACCCCTTAACTTATGTCTTGAATCTCATCGTACTCATTAAAACCTCAAGTATAATAAATATAAGTTTATTATAAATATATTATAGAAACATAGTAATTTATATAATTCCAATTATGATTTTCGTATGACCTTTTATTCCTTGTTTATTAATAATTCCATGTTAAAATTACATTTCGGGTAATAACCACTTTGTTTTCTCGCAGATGTTTTCATTAGTTATATTTTATCCTCTTAATTATATCATTATTAATAATATAAATAATTATAAAAATGAAATAAAAATCATATATTTTTTTATATAAGTATTTATTGTTATATATAAAATATATAAATAGTAAATAAAATACACTATTCATGGGGATGGTAGGTCGTACGTAAGCATGAACATTGTTTTTGTTTTCTTATTGTATTGAAAGAGAGAAATAAAAATAATATATATATATATATATAATCATTTAAAAAGATTTATTATTTAATATATATTACATATTTCTATTAAACTCATCTTTAATGCATTCCATGTAAATTGTCAATGAATCATATCTCTTTGAGGAGGTGGTAGTCCACATGTCCTCAAATGATGTTATCGTATTCTGGAAAAATGGAAATCATGATGGTATGTGTTGTATAATAATTCAAGAAGAATAAATACATCATAAATATCATATATGTAATATAAAAATAGTAATTCCATCATTATCCTAACCATCATAGATGGTAATGGAAGAATGAACGACATTAGTTCATGAGGCGGTACTCTACCGTGCACACAAACGATGATTCCATATATCATTTGATTGAAGAGTGTGTGATTGTAGGTAGTAAAATTCACATTAAAACATATAAATAAATTTTGGATACTAGTTTTATTATATAATCTTGAAATAAAAATAATTTAAGTGGTGGAGAAGGAAATAAAGAAAAAGTTCTCATAGAAGGTTATTACCTCTTCTTCGGGTAACTTATTTTGGTATGCACCAAAGAAATTAATTGGTTTTCATTATTCCTAGAGTGATTCCTCGTGGATGAGATTAGTTATTTTGGGAGTTTATTTCTAAAGGTTTTGGACAAGACAAATGGATTGAGAGGTGTGAAAAGGTTGTGGTAGTGTGTGCCTTTTTATAGTTGAGGGGGAGTGGAATTATTATAAATACACAAAAGTATACACTATTTGGAGGTCTTCCTTAATCAACATGCCTCATAAATTGAAGGATAATGGATTTTATGGGAATAGGTTTCTATAAAAACCACCAATAAAAAAATAAGTTCATTTTTATAATTATTTTCCTCAAGTCCTATGTTTCCCCACTTTTACCATTTTGGTTTTTATTAAGGTAATTAGTTTTCTAACCAAAGTATTTTGTCCATTAAGATTAAAATAAAATGCTCCGTACAGAATAATTTTGAACCATTTATTCTACAAAAATTATCTAATTTATAAAATGAATATATTTTGTGTTTTGGAAATTATTTTTAACACAATCACAAGTATGGTTCGAAAACACTGCTTAAACTATAACTCTACTAACAAACTTTTTTAACATTTAACAGCCAATATACTCGTTTTAATAGAATAATTGGTTTTTCAATACAAAAAATTATATATTTATTCATATTTAAAAATAACTTTAAAGAATATAGAATTTTCAGTAATTTGAAATGAATTTTAAAAATATCAATTATTATAAAATAACATTAATGTGAATTTTGACATTATTTATTTAATTTGAATTTAAAAAATATATATATCTATATTATAATGGAATTTGAATATTTTATGTTAAAATATATGAAACATTAAATATACTTCTACAAAAATAATGGAAAATAATAACTCATTTAAATTTATTCACTTTTAATATTTTTTAGTGTCATTTATTTTATATAGTTACTAACTAAATAATGAATGAATTGGTGTTTATTTATCAATTAATGTAATTATATAATCTCTAAAAATTATAGATAAATTATTATGACAAAAAATAATTTTTATTACTAAATAATATTTATTAGAAAATAAAATTTATTACTGATCCTCTTTATTTTTTCCTATCCCCAATAATTTATATAAATTAAAAAGGAATAATGGTATATTATCTATATTTTTATTTTATTAACTATTATATGGGACACTTTCATCGAATAGTATCCCAAAAACTTATAATATTAGATAATAAGGTTATAATGATTAAAATATTTCCATAAAATTGGTTTTGGACAAGTATTGGGGCTTTTCTACACCTTAAATTCTACGTTTAACAACTATGAAAACTCATTTTTACCATAATCACTATTATTAATTTTAATTTTTTTCACTAATATATTTGGAAATAACTAAGTTAACATTAATATAAATTATAAATTATAATTATTCCAAATATGGAATCCATTTTTCTAAATTCAAATAAAAAAGTGGTATAAATTAATTTAAAATTAATCCCACTAATGAGATGAGAAAGCGGGTTTCTAAAGTAAAAATGTTAAAAATTTTACTATGTTTTTGTTTATAAATTAAATATTAAAATTATTCAAATGACCAGTATAGAATTAATAGATTTATAATTGAACTTTTTTTCTTTAAAAACAATTAAAATTATAATTTTACCTTATGAATTATTTAGATGAAAAATTGTTTTTCAATTAAAATTAAATATTTTCACTATTCATAAAAAAAGAAACTTCTCATAAAAATATAAAATTGTCACCTTAAAATAATTTTTAAATTTTGATTTAAAAAATAAATTTTATATTTAAAAATAATATTTATAAAAGTGTCAAAATTTATTTTTATAACAATTCTACCATTAAAAGGCTCCAAAACTACCTTTATGAATAATACAACTTTTTATACCTAAAATTTAATTTGTTCTTATTTTATTCCTATAAAACTAATTGGATTGATGAATAAAAAAATGGTTTAATTTATATTATATAAATTTAATTAATATCTCTAACTAATAGTGACTAATTTAATTTTTTATGATAAAAATCATGTGTGGGTATAAACATATTTTTTCATAAAAACACATCCATTTTATTCAATTGTTTTTCATTTCAAATTATTTGAAAACCAAATAATTGATTTTATAAACATTTTTAAACTGCAGTTTCATAATTTAAATAATTTTATTCAAATATATCATTCCAATTTCTAGGTGATAAATATAATAATATTTTAATAATAATATTAATGGTAGTTCGGTAAAACTCTGTCTTGTGTGTAATGAAAGATACAAAAGGAACTCCGCATTGTGTGTAACACAAGACAAAAATATTTTTTCATGTAAAAAACATAATAGAAGTTTGTAGTATGAGTATGTCATAACATGGTGTAGTGTGTAATAAAATCCATCAAATAAAATTACATTATTAAAAAAATAATTTATAAAAAAGTTGGTGTGTTACAAATGGAGCTAAATTAAAGAAAGAAATGGTTGAGAAGTAATTATAGACTCATATTCTAATATTAATGAGAAAGAACATTACACTATATTCCCTAATCATTTGTGGTTTATTTATGTGCTAAACATGTAGGTAATGTATGGTTATGTTGTTACTAAAATGATGAAATAATAAATTAATGTAAACTAGAATAACTATTCTATATCTAAATAATACATCGTATTAGAAAGAATGAAATACATGATATCCTAAATAGTATATTCCATGATAAATAAACCATAAATTATTTCATCTTGGTGATTATATCAACAACTTAAATCATAAATCTTATTTTATGATATCACTCATAATAAGATAAAGATGAAGTTCAACCCTTCAAGAAAGGTTCTTGAGAAACTAATAGGGGTGATAATTCATACACATTTCAATCATGGAGGGTGATTTTTAGTTTTTTATTTAAAGTTATGTCTTGATAAACTCTTATATTTTTTTGAAAGATTAAAGTTTTGGAATTAAATAGGGGAATTCATTTTATAAATGACACAAAAATATTATAAAATTACAAAGATGTTTTAAATTAAAACTTACTAACTATGAATTGAATATTTTTAATTTGTTTTTTAAGTAGGCGTAAAAAATTTAGGTTGAAAAAAATATCTAAAAAATAATTGCAACTATGGTTGTTAACAAATGGTATTAAACTGAAATAGTTGGTATCACTTAATTTTGATCAATATATATCTTTGTTTTCTAATTGAAAACCTCATGTTTTCATACTGATGATGGATTATATAGACATTGAGTGGTAAGAATTATGGAATAATTTTTATGAATTAATTGATAGAACCCACTTCTATGAACATTGTGTTTATTATCCATAAGGGGGAGAGGAGAAAATTAAATAATCAATGAGATAATATACTAAAAAAATATTGTGAATAAAGGATAGAAGTAATTACTAACATATTGATATTATGTTTTCTATCTTTGGTATTGAAAACAAATACAAATGAAGATATTGTTGAACATACATTGTATTTATATTTTATTTGTTTGAAATATGGATAAAATGAATTTATAGGGTTTCAATATGTTAATACGTTGAAGTTTAGTTTCTTAGAACTAGTTTTGTGTTACCATGATTGATAAGGAAAAGAACAATGTTGGGGAGGATTAAATGAATAATAGAAAGTTCTTAATCCAATAAGAAGTTACTAGTCATTAGATGGAATTTTTTTTTATATTTTAAAAAGGAATAAAAATGTATTAGCCCAAAAATTGGATAACCTATAAAACCCACAAGAACCATATTAATCGCAGCCTTGAGTAGCCACAAGAGTAAGTTCTACTATGGATTGAATATGTGGGATGAGGTTATATGATGATTCCACTAGTTGGTTTAGGTGTAGGTTTGTGATTCTTCCTATTACGCATGGTTAGTGTTTTTAGCCTTACATTTTCAAATTGGTATATGAGTCCAATAGAGAACACCAGCTCCATATGGACTTTAATGAATAGAAAAAAGGAACTTAGGATTATTAAGTGATGAAACACCAAAATAAAAAAAAATAAAAGTGGGATTCTGATTTAAGAGTGAACTATTCATCCATCATTAAATCATACAAATACCCTGATAATCCACTATAAACAATGATGTTATAAATTTTCTTCTTCCTCGTAATATTTATTGCACCCTGAATATACATATCTATCCAAGATTCATTAACATTGGATTCTAAGGATTTGTTTGATATAAAGTGTGATTGATTTTAAGAACCCCCAATGGTAAGATTATCTATTTAACAAATGAGGATTTATCATGATAACTTGCATGGTTAGATGATCGACCTCACACAGGGTGATCAACTAAAAGAATCTCCATAGTAAGATAATATACCATGGGATAGATGATCATATGTAAGAACCTGTATGATAATAAAACTGACTACATAGAGGGTAATTTACCATGTAAATCTATATAATTTAACCTATATTGAAATATATATATAATGAGGTGGAAAGTTAAGAAGAAGATGAATAAATACGTAGGTTATTTGAAATGTAAAATTGAAGAAGAAAATCATCTGTGAAATCATTGTGAAATATTTATTTTGGAAAAAGAAACATTATTATGTTATATGATATACACTTTTAATAAAATTTATATCACATTGATTCGCCTATTTTTTAATTAGAATAATTAGAAAATTGATCAGGATGAATAAAAGAAGGTTTACACACTCTATTATGTAATAAATAGAGGATAAAGTGTATGAGACTTTATGCTTCAATGAAAGTATATATACTATGATTGAATATGTATAATTTCCATGAAGTTTTTAAGAAGTATATTTCATAGATGACACTAAGGAGAAATGGAATAAGATCAAATTCTACATTACTCAATAGGAGAATGCACATCATAATTCATGATCAAATGCACACATGGAAACTTTTAATAAAGATTTAAATGGTGTAGGAATTGTGGAAATTATGAGGGTGTGGTAGTTAAAATATCATGTGGGAATGAATAATATAAGTATTATGAATGAAAGTTTCAAGATATCATGTGGTTCCCCTTATATGGTCATATGATTAAAAAAACTATGTCATACACATGTTTAATGTTCATATATAATGTTTGTAGAATATGGATGTGAATAGTTAAATGTCATGTATTTACGGAGATTAAATAGAAATTATAATAATACATGAATATTAAAAATTAAAGTCTTCAGAAATATTTAAATATAAAAAAATTCATTTGATACAAGAAATCTTAAAAATAAAAATAATTGAAGATGCATTATTTGTGAAGCTTGAATAGCTATGATTTTTTTGGGAATTTTGAATTTCGGGGGTTTGGAATGATATTCACATATATTGAATATAAATATGTGTAAAAGAATATAGAATAATGTGTTTTTTAATACATATTCCTTTTATATAATATGAAATTCAAATAAATAATGGAAATTTTTATATTTTATATAAATAAAAGGGATGAAAACCCCAAAGCATCAAAGTGGGAAAAGGAGATAATTAGTGCTTCATGCAAAGGATTTGTCTCTTTCATTGAAGAATAAAAGAAAGAAAGAATGAGAATATTTTTTTTATGGAATAAATAAAATGAGTATACATAGTTCATGATCATGAGAGAGACAGTCTATATCACTCTATTATAGAACTTTGAAGAAATGTGAGATAGAATTGAATATTGTTATAGTTTGAGGTGACACATTTGTTTATTGAAATCAAGAAAGATGATCATTAATATAGTCTAGAAAGGAATCATGAAATCATAGGTGATATTACTAAAATTATTTTCAAGTCTATTATATTATACAAATAGATATGAATCCCTTAAATATTTCTTACCAGGTAAGAATCAATATAAGAGGTTCAAGGTCATACCCTGTTTCAGATTCTTGTGATAATAAATTTCAATCTATGTATATGTGAGATAATAACCACTATACCTCCAAATATATTTTTTGATATTTTCTAATAGCCACTTTAAGTGTAAGTGGTAACCATACATCACAAGATTCAAAATACTCCATAATACAAAGACACACCATATTCCAATATCAAAAGAAAACATGACATCCCATTTACCAACTAAATAATAGATAAAAAAATATAGATCTACTAAATGAATAAGATAAGAGATTATTTTAGGATAATTTTTAAATTGGTTAATGTTATAACAAAACTTATTCACCCCCACATCCACCCCTTAATATTTTTCACATCACTATGTGATCCTAAAAAATATCTATATATAATTAATCATTTAAGGTGTTCCTCAAAAATAGTGACCTAGTATTAGATAGATGTGAAGAGATATAACTACTTCTAAATTTTAGAGGTGTGTTTCTTGGTAGAGGATTGAATTGTTCTTCACCATCAGATTTATAATGAACGAATAGAGGTTGATACCACAAAAAACAAATTGATAATGGAATTTTTCAAATAAAAATTGTTGAGGGAAAAATGGAGCTTCATTATACATGATGGTTTTTATTGGAGGGTTTTCAAATATTTTTTAAAAAAATTTCAACCCCTCAACCATTTATTTGTAAAGGGTGTTGAGTTTTAATTCAATTATAAATGAAAGGTTTCATTCAAGGAGACATGATTTGTCAGTTCCCAAATCATGGTACCCCTAAATTAGGAGGATTCAATGGGGTTGATATGTAACCTGCGTGACTACATTATGGGAGAAGTACTTAAATGATGAATTTGTAGGATTTTAAGGTTTCTTTATTATACAAGTCATACTCTCCTAGATATTCAATTCAATTACACAATAATGGTGAAGTAGTTAGTAGTTTTAATATTTTATTTTTAAAAAGTGAGGCCTCATATATTTATATCTTAAATGATGGTTTATACTAATCATGTAACATTGAAGTAATTTCTGAATATAAATTTTTTAAAGATCTTCTTGATCTAGTGGATTCATTTTCTCAATGAGTTTTACATCAAGATAATGGGTAAGAAAGGATCATATAAGGTTTTCATTACCATTATTCAAGGATGGAACTACCACATTTGAGTGAAGATCATGAAGTGGACATCAACTTAATTTTTAAAACAAACATCAATTTTCTAGGAATCATTTACATATCTATAGTTTTTTTATATTTTTAACTATATAGAAACTATAATGATCTACTCACACATCACATACCAAGACTGGACATGCATCCTATCTAAAGATTAAAATTATTTTTTAAGTGTGATCCTATAATTATCAAACAGTATGAGGATGGAAAAATTCATCAGTATGTGTCTGATAATGAATTGGAGAATGCATTAGAGTTTTTTCAGACCTTAATCGCAACATCCTGAAATTCTAACATAAGAACTTTATATTTGATAGCGTGTATAAAATGAAACACCAAAAGTGTAAGTGAATATAATATCCCAAGACTTTATGGTATATTTTTATTTTAAATAGATTCAATATATTATTTAAATTTCAATTCACACAACATTTATTTTATATTCTGTTGTATGCAATGAGTTTCTACGATGACTTATGTTACACAAAAGGCTTCATCATAGCAAATACTATTAATATTAGTATTTAAAAATAAAATTATATCCTAGTCACTAAATTGAGGTTATTAATAGTTTTAACTAACTTATGAAAAAATATAAGTGAATTCATCAGTTACCAATTAATTATAAATGAATATAGAAACTAAATTAATATAAAGGGAATTTTTTAAAAAAAACTATTTTTATGTTTCAAAGGAATTTTATCTTAATAAATTAAATAAATTACTATTAGTGAATAATATTAATGAAATATATATATTATATATTCAATAAAATATATTTTTTATATTCATCCAATGTATTTGATAGGCATAAGATAAGAACAACCCCAATTTTATACAAAAAACCTAAATTTTTATAAAAGTAGTTTTACCCCTTTTAATGGAGAAACTATTTAAAATATAAAATTTGGAAATTTTATAAATTTTTTATAAAAAAATTAAAATTACTTTTTTTTAGTGAAATTTAAAATTTATTTTAGGGTTAATTTTTGGTATTTTAATGTGATGTTTCATTTTTGATGAATAGTGAAAAATATTAATTTTAATTCAAAATTGCTTTTTCTTCTAATTTATTTATATGGATAAGTTAAATTTTTTATTGTTTTTCAATATTATTTATATAAAGTTTACATATATTAATTCAATTTAGGTCATTTTAATTAATTTCTCTTTAAAATAGTATATACAAACATAGTAAACATTTGATCATTTTTACTTTAAAACTTCGCTTTGTCGTATCATCTGTGGGATTAATTTTAAATTAATTTATTCCAATTATGTGATTGTATTTTGGAAAATTGTTTTAATTATTTATAATAATCATAATTTCTAATTTATAACAATTTCTACTTAGTTTCAGACCAAAAATATTAGTAAAAGTGATTAAAAATAATTACAACAATTAAGAGGAAAAATAGATTAACCAATGACTAAGCCACAAACTTAAGGGAAACAATTTACTTTACACTTTTTAAAAATAAATTTAATGTCCATATTTAGAACCTATATATAATTTACTCTAATTTTTTCCATTATTGTAGCCAAATGACATGAGAAAAATGTGGGTAGAATTCCCTTGTCAAAAAATTACAACAATACCACTCCTCCTCCGTTGTAAAAAGGCATTCACCCTTCCCACTTATTAACACAAATAATCACTTTTCTTAACCGAAAATCTACTCACATAATCTCAAAAAATACCTACCATCATCCCAACAGATTTACCTTGGTAATAATTCAATCACTGTATGTATTTTGGTATAATCCAAAAAGAGTTACCCGAATAAGAGGTAACATTCTTCAATGTACATTTATGTTTTATTTGTTTATAAAACAATTCATTTAATATTACTAACTTATTATATAATAAGACCAATATCAAAAAACTACTGAGATTTATTTTTTAAAATTTTACTACCAACACCTACACACTTCTATTAAATGTGAAATGAACTTACCATTTGTGTATGGAGAACTACCACCTCACGAAACAATGTCATTTTTTTCCTTAATGGATGAAAATTATGATATAAATTATATTTTTATATGATATATATGTTATTTATTTATTATTATTACTTATTTTATTGTTATATAATGCATACCTTAATGTTTTTCTTTTTGTGTAAATACAATGACATCGTTTGCAGAAGTGTGGATTACTTCCTCCTCAAAGTGATATGATAAATTCACACTATACATGGAATGTATTAATGATGATTTTAATAAAAATATGTTCCATAGATGACTTAAATATGATACTAGAATTATAATATACATATATATTAGTTATTGTTATTTCTTTTATTACTGAAAATAAATGAAAGTAGAGTTCATGTGTACGTACTGCCAAACGTCTCCATGAACAGTGCATTTCAATTCCTATCCCCAAATTTTATGGAATATTATAAATATATATATATATATTATTTATATAATGTTTTATATTCTATGTCTTATTAAATCATGATCTATGTAATAGGAACAATAAATAACAAGTCAAAACATACTTGAAAAACTAGGCAACTATCACTCGAAATAATGAAAACTATGATAGATTATTAACAAATAAGCAATAATATGTAATAATAAGTTAATATATGATATTATAAATATAATTATAGTTCCTTTATATGTTAATAATATGATTAAAACAATTTTACATTAGTTTAATGGTCTTTCACATAGAAGGAAAGGCATTGTAAGGGAGTTTTTCTCAATTTACATTCCATTGAGACTTATTTATTGTACTGCACCAATTCACTTTAATGTAGTGTATATACTGAAACCTTGTCATTTAATATAATTATTTTCTCATAATTCAGGGTATTTAATGTTTCACATTGAATTATATCACCCATGAGGTTTAGCATAAATAATTTCCAAGTGGTAAAAGTTATCTTGGAAATCTCACTTTCTTTTTTGATTGTTAACATTCTCCTACAACAATCACACTATTCTAATCATTTAAATATCCATATTATTGGGTGATGTATATTATAATTTCCTAAAATATATACCATTTTTACATATGGTTTTCACTTTGATAGTTATTTGATTAACAATATAATTATTGATAAATCTGTATCTTTTATTCAATACAGATATTTGATAAGGCATACTATTGGTTAATAAAATACTTGATATGAAGAATTATTTGGACATAGAGTGAAGGTAGGGTCCTAGAAATTATATATCCCCTAGATTAATTGAATGGTTCTCATGAGAAAAATATGTTCTTCAAATTAAACAAATTGCTTCCCATAGTCTTAAATCATTTTGTGAAAGGTCTTGACGGGATAGGTTTTCAAGTGCCTTAGACATGACGTCCAATAATTAAGAATTTCCTTGATAGATATTTTAGTTATTATTGGTATTATAAATCACATTTTCATATGAAAAAATATATGGAATCATTTCATTCTCCATTTATTGAATAGATGGATTGTGTTTAAGTTTCATAACCTGTCATATTTTTTTTAATGTTGGGGTTGAAGTCTCTTTCTTATTATTAAACAAAGGAACCTATTTCTTTCTAGTAAGCAAGGAACATGTTACATAGACTGAAGTCCCAAGACCTGTAGGGAAAAATTGATTAACCTGAAGTCAAAATGTCATTAATACCTAATACAAGCTCAAAATCCCATTAACGGGCTAAAAGTACCCTTAGGTAGATTGTACTGATACAGTACCCAAGTTGAAACAGATCTACCACTATTGCAGTTCCTACTATAGTACCTGATGCCGTTATATTGTCATTGTTTCTATAGTTTCTCCACTACTATAGTAAATCTACAGTAACAAGAGAATTTTCCCCTTCCAATATTCTTACCTTTTCTTATTGATTATGCCTTATCTTGTTAGGTTGATTGCATGTGTTATCAGTTATTTACCTTTCCATATTGATTTATTCTCATTAATTCATTATTGATTCCACTTTACTTTCCCTTACTGTGAATTTGATCTAATCCTTATTATGTTTTATTTAAACATCTTATGAAGAGAAATCATTTGAATTAGTTTAAGGATAGTCATATTTTACTTATGTTATTCTTTATTTTCTTTTTCAAATATATTATGGGTATCGTGTATGTAATTTGGTCTTCTGAAAACTTATAAATTGTTCGGTCCTTTATTATTTATTCCATTTAATCATGATAATATAATAATTTCATTTATTGGCTCTATGATTATAGTTTTAGGGTGTTACAGTTGGTATCAAAAGAAGTTTATCGGTAAACATGGAAACTAGATTTAGAAAACATAGATTTGGGAACATAACCCTAAGATAGTCCTTGAGGATAAGTATAGAATAACATCATATAATTTTGGTAAGGTAGATATTATGTGGTTATTTCTAGAAATACATCTCTACTTGGATAATAAAAGTGGATATAGTTCTAGAAGTGATGTAACTAGGAGTAACAACATTGAAATGGTGTTTCAGGCCTGACTTGATTGTAAACTGGTACATGACAATGGGCCTTACTACACACTCAGTTTAACACTCCCAAGATATACACTTAGGATAATTCAAAATATCTTTACAAACCATTATTAGTGATTTTAAAGTAAAGATATCCCCAAATAAACCATGTTTATTATTGTGATATTAGTTATTGAAAATCTCTTCAATTTATGATAAGTGTTTCACTAGTTTTGGGATTATACTTTATGAAGTGCCCAGATCAGTGTGAATCACTGAGAGGGGGAGGGGGTGAATCAGTGATCCCTTAAAACTTTTTACTAATTGATTCTTTATCAATTAAACCTCTATGGCTGGTTAAAGCCTCGATCCACTCTTCTTGTATCTCTCACCTTTCCTCGAAAGATACAGTAAATGTAAAGGCACTGGACACAAGGATTTACAAGGTTCGGCACCAAAGGCCTACGTCCTTGCCATGTTGGTTATACACCCCAACATGGTTTCTTCCATTATAATCTGTTAGTATTACAATGGTCGATACAGAGTCCCACTGTATCTCTCCTGAGTCCCACAGGAGGGTCTTTATACTGCGTCTCACAGTGTTACCAGAGTCCCACTGGCCTGCTCTAGAATCCCACTCAAGGCTTCTTCTCCCTGAGTCCCATAGGGTTTTCTCTTGGCTCCTCGAGTCGCACGAGTAGCTCTTCTTCACTTTAAGCTTCTTCAAGTATCTTCATCAGTCTGGGATAAAGACTGCTGGCCTTGCCCTGTACCTCTGATCACTTGTGATGATCAGGTCTTCTCGTCTTGCTCAGGCTTTATCACCTTCTTCTAAGGATGACCTGGCCTCTCTCCAACTACTGAATACTCAGACAACTGATATATTTAACTTCAGTCTGGTCCAGTCTCACTTCACATCAACTTCATGCACTGAATGCATGGCATCACAATATCTTCAAGATCTCCTGGTCTTGGACTCCTCAAATGCACACAAGTAGATTCAGACTTGTTCACGTGTGCACGTGCATGCATGCAAGCATGCACTTCCCTCTTTCTTCTCTTGGTGAAATAAACCCACAAAGGGTGTAGTATCTTTAAGCACACACCAGCATCTCACTTCTTCACACACTTTATTCAATTTTCTTACACACTTGAATGTGTATTATACTTTACTGTGGATGTCCTCCCGTTTCTTCTTCTAAGTGTATACACACTTCTTAGTGCACACACCTAGGTTCGGCCCACTTCTTCTTTTGTTTGCACACACACTTTCTCAATTACTTTGAAAACACAAGGTGCAATCCTTGTTCCACTTCTTTCACACACTTGTCCTTCCTTTATTCTTTCACACAAGGCACAAATGCTCGGGTCTTCTTCGGTGCATACACAAGTCTTGGCCTCGGGTCTTCTCCTGCCTCAAGGAGGCGCGCAAGTCCTCAAGGTGCAAGTCAGGTGGCACGCAAGGGTCAAGCGGCCTCTTCTCCTTTTCTTCAGAAGCACAAGTGCACAAGGCACAAACGACGTTCAAGCTCCTCCTACCGTGTAAGTTCGTGGGCAGAGAGGGTAATGGCCTTGAGCGCGCAAGTGTGCGGCTCGGCTCCTTCCTGTCACGCAAGGGAGGCGCGCAGGGACCCCTTCTTCTTGTCGTGCAAAGGTATTGCGCACAAGGAACTCAGCCGCGCAAGTAGAATGTGCGGGGCTTCTTTCTTCGCGAGGCAGAGGGCTCTCACGGGACAAAAATCTTCAACAAGAACTTCAGCAAAGCATAACAAGCATCTTGGGTGCTCCTTTTATAGGCGAAGCTGCCTCGTATCATCCGCGTGTGATAATTCCAAATCCCCGAAAGTTTCGGTTCTTTAAAATCTTTCCAAATCTTGAATTTACTCTCTATTTCACGCGGGCTCATTTATTTTTCGCTCTTTCATTCCTCCTCGTGCATGCGATTTAGAACGCATGCACGGCCTCTGTTTTGGACATCTCATGCAAAACACGAACACCACATGGCCTCGGCAACTTCGTTTTGCCACGGCCGTTTTCGAAATCCTCATTACCTTGCATGCATGCTTATTTTATTGCATGGTTAGGTTTAGTTGGGCCAGACGATCCCAATGGACTCTTCGGCTTGATCGGAGATGGCCGGAAACATGATTTGGCTTGCTCGGAGGGCGCCTGGTTCGTTGGTGGCTGCGGGAATGCGCGGGAAGGCCTCGGTCGAGCTCGAGGTAGAAGATGCACCGAGAGCCGTTCGATCGGGCGAATGAAAGACATCGGACGGCCTGGATTTGAACCGGAGCGGCGCGATGCGATGAGCGGCGGAGATCGAGCGCGCGATGAGACGGACGGCTCAGATCTGATCCGCGGCGAAATTTTTCGTCCCACATCGAATCGCCTCGCGAAATTTCCGCGGTTTATTAAAAACCACGTGCCAACCTCAGCTCAATTGAACTTCCTCCTCCACGGTGCCGCCCCGCACCGTGTTCTCCTGCGGGCGCACTCTGCGCCCACTCACGCCTCCTGCGGGCGTGCTCTAGCGCCCACCATGCACTGCCTGACACTCGCGGGTGCGCTCATGCACCCCTACCGCGCTCCTTCGGGCGTTCCTCAGACGCCCATGCGGTGTCTTGGGTGCGTCCTGCCGCCCTGGGCTCGCCCCACGGGTTCCCCCATGTGTGTGGTGCCTAGCGCCCATGCCTTGGGGTTGAACCCTCAAGGTGTCCTTGGCTGGCCAATTTTTTGCTAGTGTAAAACACTAAGTAACTTTGTATAAAAACAAAGTACCAAGTGTAATATGCCAAATGCCACTTCTCCCTTCTTCATTTCTTCTCTTCTCTTCTTCTTAAGAATTCCACAAATGTCCCCAACATTTAATCATTACTTAGGAATGGAATTCCCGAAGGTTCTTCTTCTTCAACCGAACTCCTGAATCACTTAAATTCTTGAATGTGCTTCATTGATCTAATCAGAGATCAATTGGATCTTCTTCTGATTCACATGCACTAAGAGATAGTGCATGGACTTCTTCTGCTCACTTCATCAACTCAGTGGTTGTGGATGGATCATCTTCCTCTCCTCATGCATTGTCAATACAATGCATGGTCTTCTAATCATGTTGTGACTTTGTATCATCTTGATACAAGTTCTTTGAACTTAAAGACCAGTTCAACAATCGTCAGATATAATGATGCTCCATCATCATTCATTCCTCAAGTGTTGTCACTTAGTATCATCTTGATACAAGTATTGAAACATTAAGATCAGTTCTACAATCGTCTGATATTCATGGAGAATGTTTCAACCACATCTCCTATGTCACTTAGTGAATCTTCTAAGTGACATGCATCTTAGTACCATGGCCATTCTCCTTCATCACCATCACCATCACATCCTTTGTCATTCACATACTGAAACTCTCTGACATCCATCCATTCATTCCTTGACAACAACATACCTCATTGACAACAAATGCAACACAGTGCATTTCAATCTCCCCCTTTGTATTTGTTGTCAATACACTTCTTCAGCACATATGAATGGGTAAATATGTGTGCCAATATTTCTCCCCCTTATTGGCAACCAAATGCAAAGGTGTGGTGTGGTTCTCTTTCAAAAATCTCTTCCTCCCTTTGAAAAGTATTTTCTTGAAAAACACTGAGAGAGGGATGATGTCACATGTTCTCTTTAGCAAAGAACCTTTAGTAAATCAACTCTAAGTCTACTTGGGATAACCCGGTGTAGAAAACAAGAGTGATGTAACCAAGGTACTCAATGCTGTCCAACATTCACTATACATGTGAGATCATGCTTCAAGTGGTTGAAATTTTTCAGATATAACAATAAATTGCTAAATCCTGCACAACTTCACAAAACTCATTAGAAAGTTCAGGTGCAAAGATAAAGCTCCCCCTTTCATCCATTTGTCTTCAATCCATACTCCCCCTTAATTGACAAGATAAACTCAATTAATAAACAAGGGATGAAAGTATGATTGGAATACCTTCACTTTTCTCAAGATGGTATTAAATCTCAGAATCCCATCTTCTACAGATTGGCTCCCCCTCAAGGGGTGCACTCCATTCTGTCCAAACCATCCTCCAGTTGAGAATGATCATCATCTTCAATTCACTGTAATGTTAGCACATGTAAATACAAGTGATTAGGGAATAAGATGGAACCTCCTTGGTTCATCAATGTGAACAACAAGGTTGAGAAGATTCTCTCAACCGAGATGTCCCATTTTCACCATTCTTCACACTTGCACATTTGGTCTTCAATGATGATTGTGCTGGTGTGGATCTCAACACATCTTCATGTGAAATCTTCTTCTTCCATTTTGCCTTAGCAATTTCCAGAACTTCATCTTCAGCTCTCTGCAGATCTTTGGCAAGTTGCAACTGATTTGGCCATATGATTAACAAGTCATTTGGAAGTGTGGCCTCAGTTCTGGAAGTTCCACATGGTTCTTTTGATGCCGTCAAGCTACCTTTCTTAGGCAACTTGTTTTCAATCAATCCCTTCTGCTTCTTCTGGATTGATTGTCTGTTTGAGTCGAGTCTGCTTCTATTTAATTTCATGGATTGTTTACAAATATCCATGATATGTCCTTTCTTTCCACAGTAGAAGCATGTTTTCCTGGTGGTCCTTCTGGATGCATCACCCTTCTTGGATTTGGACTCCAAGGTCTTCTCTTCCTTTTTCATAATCTTCTTGGGAGCATCTTCCACTTTCTTACGCTTGCTTCCCAAGGATTCTTTCTGAGCCAGGTTCTGTGATCTTTTCTTCTTTTGAGCTCTGGATACAGTTGGAGATTGACATGTATCTTTTTGACCACTTTTGCAATCATCCCAGATGTTGTCAAGTAATCTAAATCTATTTGCAGTAAACAGATGTCTCTGGACCTGTGGATGCTGCTTCTTTTCTTCCGGCTTGCTCCCCCTAGGCATGGGCTTCCTTTGTGCTTTGACATTTAGTGGATTGTACCAACAATCCTTTGCACAGTGCCCATACTTATTACAACACCAACATTGACCCACAAATCTTGACTTCTTCAGTCCTTCTGATTTTAGGGTACTTTTCTGGAGCTGCTGTGTTGTTTCAGGAGAGCTCTGCTTCTTCATTTTCTTCATCCATACTTGTTTGGAATTATTTTTACATCCTGCACTTTTTGTAGAAACACAATTAGAAGCATTAGTACAAGATGGTATGGATGGTACCTTCTTTTTAGAAGATGTTTCCCTTTCATTAGAGGATGTCTTTCTTTTAGAATCATCCTTCTCAAATCTCACTTGAGTAGCAACATTTCTTCTTTCAGCTGACTGGGAGGCTTCATCTTTGGGTGATTGCAGATTTTTCAATATCACCTCTAATTCTAAACACTTCATGTTAAGGGAGTTCTTCTCATCCTCAACAGTTCTTAGCTTTCCTTCCCATTTCTCTTCCAGTTGTATCATCTGGTCTTCATGCACCTTCTTCAATTCTAGTAATGAATTGTCAAGCTCCTTCACCATTTTGACTTTGTCTTTGAGTTGAGCATCTCTGACATTCATTGACACTTTGTGCCTCTTTTCCAATGCACGGAAAACTTCTTTGATCATTATCATAAAGATTTCTTTCTCAGAAAGGCTTCTTTGCAATTCTTCACAAGTATCTTCATATCTATCATTGCAAAGAGAAACTGTTTCATCCTTAGCCTTCACCAGCTTTCTGAGAGTGTTGGTTATGCCAACCCTTTTAGCCAATTAGACTTCCAGAGAATTGGCTTCATCTTCTAGCTGTAATTTTTCGTCTTGAAGATCAAGGAGGCCTGTAGCTATACACATTGCCACTTCCTTGGGGACTGTCTTCTGAAGATATTTGATTGCATTTAGAAGATCATTGTTCCTTCCATCATCATCATAGCTAGAGCAGGCTTCATCAGAAGAATGATAAAAGGAATTGTCATCTGATGTGACTTTCACATTTCTTTCCATAGAAGGAGTTTCTCTGATTGCAACAACCTTCTTCCTCATCTTCTTTGCCTGTTTCTTCTTTCTATTTTTCTGATTCTTGGCAGATATCTCCATTTGAGGCTGGTCACTCATTTCCTCAAATCTGCACTCCATAAAGACTCCCTTGGATCTTTTAGAGGTAACCTGCCTTTGATACCAATTGAAGTGCCCAGATCAGTGTGAATCACTGAGAGGGGGAGGGGGTGAATCAGTGATCCCTTAAAACTTTTTACTAACTGATTCTTTATCAATTAAACCTCTATGGCTGGTTAAAGCCTCGATCCACTCTTCTTGTATCTCTCACCTTTCCTCGAATGATACAGTAAATGTAAAGGCACTGGACACAAGGATTTACAAGGTTCGGCACCAAAGGCCTACGTCCTTGCCATGTTGGTTATACACCCCAACATGGTTTCTTCCATTATATTCTGTTAGTATTACAATGGTCGATACAGAGTCCCACTGTATCTCTCCTGAGTCCCATAGGAGGTTCTTTATACTATGTCCCACAGTGTTACCAGAGTCCCACTGGCTTGCTCCAGAATCCCACTGAAGACTTCTTCTCCCTGAGTCCCACAGGGTTTTCTCTTGGCTCCTTGAGTCGCACGAGTAGCTCTTCTTCACTTTAAGCTTCTTCAAGTATCTTCAGCAGTCTGGGATAAAGACTGCTGGCCTTGCCCTGTACCTCTGATCACTTGTGATGATCAGGTCTTCTCGTCTTGCTCAGGCTTTATCACCTTCTTCTAAGGATGACCTGGCCTCTCTCCAACTACTGAATACTCAGACAACTGATATCTTTAACTTCAGTCTGGTCCAGTCTCACTTCACATCAACTTCATGCACTGAATGCATGGCATCACAATATCTTCAAGATCTCCTGGTCTTGGACTCCTCAAATGCACACAAGCAGATTCAGACTTGTTCACGTGTGCACGTGCATGAATGCAAGCATGCACTTCCCTCTTTCTTCTCTTGGTTCAATAAACCCACAAAGGGTGTAGTATCATTAAGCACACACCAGCTTCTCACTTCTTCACACACTTTATTCAATTTGCTTACACACTTGAATGTGTATTATACTTTACTGTGGATGTCCTCCCGTTTCTTCTTCTAAGTGTATACACACTTCTTAGTGCACACACCTAGGTTCGGCCCACTTCTTATTTTGTTTTCACACACACTTTCTCAATTACTTTGCAAACACAAGGTGCAAGCCTTGTTCCACTTCTTGCACACACTTGTCCTTCCTTTATTCTTGCACACAAGGAACAAATGCTCGGGTCTTCTTCGGTGCATACACAAGTCTTGGCCTCGGGTCTTCTCCTGCCTCAAGGAGGCGCGCAAGTCCTCAAGGTGCAAGTCAGGTGGCGCGCAAGGGTCAAGCGGCCTCTTCTCCTTTTCTTCAGAAGCACAAGTGCACAAGGCACAAACGACGTGCAAGCTCCTCCTACCGTGTAAGTTCGTGGGCAGAGAGGGTAATGTCCTTGAGCGCGCAAGTGTGCGGCTCGGCTCCTTCATGTCACGCAAGGGAGGCGCGCAGGGACCCCTTCTTCTTGTCGCGCAAAGGTATTGCGCGCAAGGAACTCAGCCGCGCAAGTAGAATGTGTGGCGCTTCTTTCTTCGTGAGGCAGAGGGCTCTCACGGGACAAAAATCTTCAACAAGAACTTCAGCAAAGCATAACAAGCGCCTTGGGTGCTCCTTTTATAGGCGAAGCTGCCTCGTATCATCCGCGTGTGATAATTCCAAATCCCCGAAAGTTTCGATTCTTTAAAATATTTCCAAATCTTGAATTTACTCTCTGTTTCACGCGGGCTCATTTATTTTTCTCTCTTTCATTCCTCTTCGTGCATGCGATTTAGAACGCATGCACGGCCTCTGTTTTGGACATCTCATGCAAAACACGAACACCACATGGCCTCGGCAACTTCATTTTGCCTCGGCCTTTTTCGAAATCCTCATTACCTTGCATGCATGCTTATTTTATTGCATGGTTAGGTTCATTTGGGCCAGACGATCCCAATGGACTCTTCGGCTTGATCGGAGATGGCCGGAAACTCGATTTGGCTTGCTCGGAGGGCGCCTGGTTCGTTGGTGGCTGCGGGAATGCGCGGGGAGGCCTCGGTCGAGCTCGAGGTAGAAGATGCACCGGGAGCCGTTCGATCGGGCGAATGAAAGACATCGGATGACCTGGATTTGAACCGGAGCGGCGCGATGCGATGAGCGGCGGAGATCGAGCGCGCGATGAGACGGACGGCTCAGATCTGATCCGCGGCAAAAATTTTCGTCCCACATCGAATCGCCTCACGGAATTTCCGCGGTTTATTAAACACCGCGTGCCAACCTCAGCTCAATTGAAATTCCTCCTCCACGGTGCCGCCCCGCACCGTGTTCTCCTGCGGGCGCAGTCTGCGCCCACTCACGCCTCCTACGGGCGCGCTCTAGCGCCCACCATGCACTGCCCTGACACTCGCGGGTGCGCTCATGCACCCCTACCGCGCTCCTCCGGGCGTGCCCCAGACGCCCATGCGGTGTCTTGGGTGCGTCCTGCCGCCCTGGGCTCGCCCCACGGGTTCCCCCATGTGTGTGGTGCCTAGCGCCCATGCCTTGGGGTTGAACCCTCAAGGTGTCCTTGGCTGGCCAATTTTTTGCTAGTGTAAAACACTAAGTAACTTTGTATAAAAACAAAGTACCAAGTGTAATATGCCAAATGCCACTTCTCCCTTCTTCATTTATTCTCTTCTCTTCTTCTTAAGAATTCCACAAATGTCCTCAACATTTAATCATTACTTAGGAATGGAATTCCCGAAGGTTCTTCTTCTTCAACCGAACTCCTGAATCACTTAAATTCTTGAATGTGCTTCATTGATCTAATCAGAGATCAATTGGATCTTCTTCTGATTCACATGCACTAAGAGATAGTGCATGGACTTCTTCTGCTCACTTCATCAACTCAGTGGTTTTGGATGGATCATCTTCCTCTCCTCATGCATTGTCAATACAATGCATGGTCTTCTAATCATGTTGTGACTTTGTATCATCTTGATACAAGTTCTTTGAACTTAAAGACCAGTTCAACAATCGTCAGATATAATGATGCTCCATCGTCATTCATTCTTCAAGTTTTGTCACTTAGTATCATCTTGATACAAGTATTGAAACATTAAGATCAGTTCTACAATCGTCTGATATTCATGGAGAATGTTTCAACCACATCTCCTATGTCACTTAGTGAATCTCCTAAGTGACATGCATCTTAGTACCATGGCCATTATCCTTCATCACCATCACCATCACATCCTTTGTCATTCATATATTGAAACTCTCTGACATCCATCCATTCATTCCTTGACAACAACATACCTCATTGACAACAAATGCAACACAGTGCATTTCAATCTCCCCCTTTGTATTTGTTGCCAATACACTTCTTCAGCACATATGAATGGGTCAATATGTGTGCCAATATTTCTCCCCCTTATTGGCAACCAAATGCAAAGGTGTGGTGTGGTTCTCTTTCAAAAATCTCTTCCTCCCTTTGAAAAGTATTTTCTTGAAAAACACTGAGAGAGGGATGATGTCACATGTTCTCTTTAGCAAAGAACCTTTAGTAAATCAACTCTAAGTCTACTTGGGCTAACCCGGTGTAGAAAACAAGAGTGATGTAACCAAGGTACTCAATGCTGTCCAACATTCACTATACATGTGAGATCATGCTTCAAGGGGTTGAAATTTTTCAGATATAACAATAAATTGCTAAATCCTGCACAACTTCACAAAACTCATTAGAAAGTTCAGGTGCAAAGATAAAGCTCCCCCTTTCATCCATTTGTCTTCAATCCATACTCCCCCTTAATTGAAAAGATAAACTCAATTAAGAAACAAGGGATGAAAGTATGATTGGAATACCTTCACTTTTCTCAAGATGGTATTAAATCTCAGAATCCCATCTTCTACAGATTTGCTCCCCCTCAAGGGGTGCACTCCATTCTGTCCAAACCATCCTCCAGTTGAGAATGATCATCATCTTCAATTCCCTGTAATGTTAGCACATGTAAATACAAGTGATTAGGGAATAAGATGGAACCTCCTTGGTTCATCAATGTGAACAACAAGGTTGAGAAGATTCTCTCAACCGAGATGTCCCATTTTCACCATTCTTCACACTTGCACATTTGATCTTCAATGATGATAGTGCTGGTGTGGATCTCAACACATCTTCATGTGAAATCTTCTTCTTCCCTTTTGCCTTAGCAATTGCCAGAACTTCATCTTCAGCTCTCTGCAGATCTTTGGCAAGTTGCAACTGATTTGGCCATATGATTAACAAGTCATTTGGAAGTGTGGCCTCAGTTCTGGAAGTTCCACATGGTTCTTTTGATGCTGTCAAGCTACCTTTCTTAGGCAACTTGTTTTCAATCAATCCCTTCTGCTTCTTCTGGATTGATTGTCTGTTTGAGTCCAGTCTGCTTCTATTTAATTTCATGGCTTGTTTACAACGATCCATGATATGTCCTTTCTTTCCACAGTAGAAGCATGTTTTCCTGGTGGTCCTTCTGGATGCATCACCCTTCTTGGATTTAGACTCCAAGGTCTTCTCTTCCTTTTTCATAATCTTCTTAGGAGCATCTTCCACTTTATTATGCTTGCTTCCCAAGGATTCTTTCTGAGCCAGGTTCTGTGATCTTTTCTTCTTTTGAGCTCTGGATACAGTTGGAGATTGACATGTATCTTTTTGACCACTTTTGCAATCATCCCAGATGTTGTCAAGTAATCCAAATCTATTTGCAGTAAACAGATGTCTCTGGACCTGTGGATGCTGCTTCTTTTCTTCTGGCTTGCTCCCCCTAGGCATGGGCTTCCTTTGTGCTTTGACATTTAGTGGATTGTACCAACAATCCTTTTCACATTGCCCATACTTATTTCAACACCAACATTGACCCACAAATCTTGACTTCTTCAGTCCTTCTGATTTTAGGGTACTTTTCTGGAGCTGCTGTGTTGTTTCAGGAGAGCTCTGCTTCTTCATTTTCTTCATCCATACTTGTTTGGAATTATTTTTCCATCCTGCACTTTTTGTGGAAACACAATTAGAAGAATTAGTACAAGATGGTATGGATGGTACCTTCTTTTTAGAAGATGTTTCCCTTTCATTAGAGGATGTCTTTCTTTTAGAATCATCCTTCTCAAAGCTCACTTGAGTAGCAACATTTCTTCTTTCAGCTGACTGGGAGGCTTCATCTTTGGGTGATTGCAGATTTTTCAATATCACCTCTAATTCTAAACACTTCATGTTAAGGGAGTTCTTCTCATCCTCAACAGTTCTTAGCTTTCCTTCCCATTTCTCTTCCAATTGTATCATCTGGTCTTCATGCACCTTCTTCAATTCTAGTAATGAATTGTCAAGCTCCTTCACCATTTTGACTTTGTCTTTGAGTTGAGCATCTATGACATTCATTGACACTTTGTGCCTCTTTTCCAGTGCACGGAAAACTTCTTTGATCATTATCATAAAGATTTCTTTCTCAGAAAGGCTTCTTTGCAATTCTTCACAAGTATCTTCATATTTATCATTGCAAAGAGAAATTGTTTCATCCTTAGCCTTCACCAGCTTTCTGAGAGTGTTGGTTATGCCAACCCTTTTAGCCAATTAGACTTCCAGAGAATTGGCTTCATCTTCTAGCTGTAATTTTTCTTCTTGAAGATCAAGGAGGCCTGTAGCTATACACATTGCCACTTCCTTGGGGACTGTCTTCTGAAGATATTTGATTGAATTTAGAAGATCATTGTTCCTTCCATCATCATCACAGCTAGAGCAGGCTTCATCAGAAGAATGATAAAAGGAATTGTCATCTGATGTGACTTTCACATTTCTTTCCATAGAAGGAGTTTCTCTGATTGCAACAACCTTCTTCCTCATCTTCTTTTCCTGTTTCTTCTTTCTATTTTTCTGAGTCTTGGCAGATATCTCCATTTGAGGCTGGTCACTCATTTCCTCAAAGCTGCACTCCATAAAGACTCCCTTGGATCTTTTAGAGGTAACCTGCCTTTGATACCAATTGAAGTGCCCAGATCAGTGTGAATCACTGAGAGGGGGAGGGGGTGAATCAGTGATCCCTTAAAACTTTTTACTAATTAATTCTTTATCAATTAAACCTCTATGGCTGGTTAAAGCCTCTATCCACTCTTCTTGTATCTCTCACATTTCCTCGAATGATACAGTAAATGTAAAGGCACTGGACACAAGGATTTACAAGGTTCGGCACCAAAGGCCTACGTCCTTGCCATGTTGGTTATACACCCCAACATGGTTTCTTCCATTATAATCTGTTAGTATTACAATGGTCGATACAGAGTCCCACTGTATCTCTCCTGAGTCCCACAGGAGGGTCTTTATACTGTGTCCCACAGTGTTACCAGAGTCCCACTGGCCTGCTCCAGAATCCCACTGAAGACTTCTTCTCCCTGAGTCCCACAGGGTTTTCTCTTGGCTCCTTGAGTCGCACGAGTAGCTCTTCTTCACTTTAAGCTTCTTCAAGTATCTTCAGCAGTCGGGGATAAAGACTGCTGGCCTTGCCCTGTACCTCTGATCACTTGTGATGATCAGTTCTTCTCGTCTTGCTCAGGCTTTATCACCTTCTTCTAAGGATGACCTGGCCTCTCTCCAACTACTGAATACTCAGACAACTGATATCTTTAACTTCAGTCTGGTCCAGTCTCACTTCACATCAACTTCATGCACTGAATGCATGGCATCACAATATCTTCAAGATCTCCTGGTCTTGGACTCCTCAAATGCACACAAGCAGATTCAGAATTGTTCACATGTGCACGTGCATGAATGCAAGCATGCACTTCCCTCTTTCTTCTCTTGGTGCAATAAATCCACAAAGGGTGTAGTATCTTTAAGCACACACCAGCTTCTCACTTCTTCACACACTTTATTCAATTTGCTTACACACTTGAATGTGTATTATACTTTACTGTGGATGTCCTCCCATTTCTTCTTCTAAGTGTATACACACTTCTTAGTGCACACACCTAGGTTCGGCCCACTTCTTGTTTTGTTTTCACACACACTTTCTCAATTACTTTGCAAACACAAGGTGCAAGCCTTGTTCCACTTCTTGCACACACTTGTCCTTCCTTTATTCTTGCACACAAGGCACAAATGCTCGGGTCTTCTTCGGTGCATACACAAGTCTTGGCCTCGGGTCTTCTCCTGCCTCAAGGAGGTGCGCAAGTCCTCAAGGTGCAAGTCAGGTGGCGCGCAAGGGTCAAGCGGCCTCTTCTCATTTTCTTCAGAAGCACAAGTGCACAAGGCACAAACGACGTGCAAGCTCCTCCTACCGTGTAAGTTCGTGGGAAGAGAGGGTAATGTCCTTGAGCGCGCAAGTGTGCGGCTCGGCTCCTTCCTGTCACGCAAGGGAGGCGCGCAGGGACCCCTTCTTCTTGTCGCGCAAAGCTATTGCGCGCAAGGAACTCAGCCGCGCAAGTAGAATGCGCGGCGCTTCTTTCTTCGCGAGGCAGAGGGCTCTCACGGGACAAAAATCTTCAACAAGAACTTCAGCAAAGCATAACAAGCGCCTTGGGTGCTCCTTTTATAGGCGAAGCTGCCTCGTATCATCCGCGTGTGATAATTCTAAATCCCCGAAAGTTTCGATTCTTTAAAATATTTCCAAATCTTGAATTTACTCTCTGTTTCACGCGGGCTCATTTATTTTTCGCTCTTTCATTCCTCCTCGTGCATGCGATTTAGAACGCATGCACGGCCTCTGTTTTGGACATCTCATGCAAAACACGAACACCACATGGCCTCGGCAACTTCGTTTTGCCTCGGCCTTTTTCAAAATCCTCATTACCTTGCATGCATGCTTATTTTATTTCATGGTTAGGTTCAGTTGGGCCAGACGATCCCAATGGACTCTTCGGCTTGATCGGAGATGGCCGGAAACTCGATTTGGCTTGCTCGGAGGGCGCCTGGTTCGTTGGTGGCAGCGGGAATGCGCGGGGAGGCCTCGGTCGAGCTCGAGGTAGAAGATGCACCGGGAGCCGTTCGATCGGGCGAATGAAAGACATCGGACGACCTGGATTTGAACCGGAGCGGCGCGATGCGATGAGCGGCGGAGATCGAGCGCGCGATGAGACAGACGTCTCAGATCTGATCCGCGGCGAAATTTTTCGTCCCACATCGAATCGCCTCGCGGAATTTCCGCGGTTTATTAAACACCGCGTGCCAACCTCAGCTTAATTGAACTTCCTCCTCCACGGTGCCGCCCCGCACCATGTTCTCCTGCGGGCGCGCTCTGCGCCCACTCACGCCTCCTGCGGGCGCGCTCTAGCGCCCACCATGCACTGCCTGACACTCGCGGGTGCGCTCATGCACCCCTACCGCGCTCCTCCGGGCGTGCCCCAGACGCCCATGCGGTGTCTTGGGTGCATTCTGCCGCCCTGGGCTCGCCCCACGGGTTCCCCCATGTGTGTGGTGCCTAGCGCCCATGCCTTGGGGTTGAACCCTCAAGGTGTCCTTGGCTGGACAATTTTTTGCTAGTGTAAAACACTAAGTAACTTTGTATAAAAACAAAGTACCAAGTGTAATATGCCAAATTCCACTTCTCCCTTCTTCATTTCTTCTCTTCTCTTCTTCTTAAGAATTCCACAAATGTCCTCAACATTTAATCATTACTTAGGAATGGAATTCCCGAAGGTTCTTCTTCTTCAACCGAACTCCTGAATCACTTAAATTCTTGAATGTGCTTCATTGATCTAATCAGAGATCAATTGGATCTTCTTCTGATTCACATGCACTAAGAGATAGTGCATGGAATTCTTCTTCTCACTTCATCAACTCAGTGGTTGTGGATGGATCATCTTCCTCTCCTCATGCATTGTCAATACAATGCATGGTCTTCTAATCATGTTGTGACTTTGTATCATCTTGATACAAGTTCTTTGAACTTAAAGACCAGTTCAACAATCGTCAGATATAATGATGCTCCATCATCATTCATTCTTCAAGTGTTGTCACTTAGTATCATCTTGATACAAGTATTGAAACATTAAGATCAGTTCTACAATCTTCTGATATTCATGGAGAATGTTTCAACCACATCTCCTATGTCACTTAGTGAATCTCCTAAGTGACATGCATCTTAGTACCATGGCCATTCTCCTTCATCACCCTCACCATCACATCCTTTTTCATTCACATATTGAAACTCTCTGACATCCATCCATTCATTCCTTGACAACAACATACCTCATTGACAACAAATGCAACACAGTGCATTTCAATCTCCCCCTTTGTATTTGTTGTCAATACACTTCTTCAGCACATATGAATGGGTCAATATGTGTGCCAATATTTCTCCCCCTTATTGGCAACCAAATGCAAAGGTGTGGTGTGGTTCGCTTTCAAAAATCTCTTCCTCCCTTTGAAAAGTATTTTCTTGAAAAACACTGAGAGAGGGATGATGTCACATGTTCTCTTTAGCAAAGAACCTTTAGTAAATCAACTCTAAGTCTACTTGGGCTAACCCGGTGTAGAAAACAAGAGTGATGTAACCAAGGTACTCAATGCTGTCCAACATTCACTATACTTGTGAGATCATGCTTCAAGGGGTTGAAATTTTTCAGATATAACAATAAATTGCTAAATCCTGCACAACTTCATAAAACTCATTAGAAAGTTCAGGTGCAAAGATAAAGCTCCCCCTTTCATCCATTTGTCTTCAATCCATACTCCCCCTTAATTGAAAAGATAAACTCAATTAAGAAACAAGGGATGAAAGTATGATTGGAATACCTTCACTTTTCTCAAGATGGTATTAAATCTCAGAATCCCATCTTCTACAGATTTGCTCCCCCTCAAGGGGTGCACTCCATTCTGTCCAAACCATCCTCCAGTTGAGAATGATCATCATCTTCAATTCCCTGTAATGTTAGCACATGTAAATACAAGTGATTAGGGAATAAGATGGAACCTCCTTGGTTCATCAATGTGAACAACAAGGTTGAGAAGATTCTCTCAACCAAGATGTCCCATTTTCACCATTCTTCATACTTGCACATTTGATCTTCAATGATGATTGTGCTGGTGTGGATCTCAACACATCTTCATGTGAAATCTTCTTCTTCCCTTTTGCCTTAGCAATTGCCAGAACTTCATCTTCAGCTCTCTGCAGATCTTTGGCAAGTTGCAACTGATTTGGCCATATGATTAACAAGTCATTTGGAAGTGTGGCCTCAGTTCTGGAAGTTCCACATGGTTCTTTTGATGTTGTCAAGCTACCTTTCTTAGGCAACTTGTTTTCAATCAATCCCTTTTGCTTCTTCTGGATTGATTGTCTGTTTGAGTCCAGTCTGCTTCTATTTAATTTCATGGCTTGTTTACAAAGATCCATGATATGTCCTTTCTTTCCATAGTAGAAGCATGTTTTCCTGGTGGTCCTTCTGGATGCATCACCCTTCTTGGATTTAGACTCCAAGGTCTTCTCTTCCTTTTTCATAATCTTCTTGGGAGCATCTTCCACTTTATTATGCTTGCTTCCCAAGGATTCTTTCTGAGCCAGGTTCTGTGATCTTTTCTTCTTTTGAGCTCTGGATACAGTTGGAGATTGACATGTATCTTTTTGACCACTTTTGCAATCATCCCAGATGTTGTCAAGTAATCCAAATCTATTTGCAGTAAACAGATGTCTCTGGACCTGTGGATGCTGCTTCTTTTCTTCTGGCTTCCTCCCCCTAGGCATGGGCTTCCTTTGTGCTTTGAAATTTAGTGGATTGTACCAACAATCCTTTGCACAGTGCCCATACTTATTACAACACCAACATTGACCCACAAATCTTGACTTCTTCAGTCCTTCTGATTTTAGGGTACTTTTTTGGAGCTGCTGTGTTGTTTCAGGAGAGCTCTGCTTCTTCATTTTCTTCATCCATACTTGTTTGGAATTATTTTTCCATCCTGCACTTTTTGTGGAAACACAATTAGAAGCATTAGTACAAGATGGTATGGATGGTACCTTCTTTTTAGAAGATGTTGCCCTTTCATTAGAGGATGTCTTTCTTTTAGAATCATCCTTCTCAAAGCTCACTTGAGTAGCAAAATTTCTTCTTTCAGCTGACTGGGAGGCTTCAGCTTTGGGTGATTGCAGATTTTTCAATATCACCTCTAATTCTAAACACTTCATGTTAAGGGAGTTCTTCTCATCCTAAACAGTTCTTATCTTTCCTTCCCATTTCTCTTCCAGCTGTATCATCTGGTCTTCATGCACCTTCTTCAATTCTAGTAATGAATTGTCAAGCTCCTTCACCATTTTGACTTTGTCTTTGAGTTGAGCATCTCTGACATTCATTGACACTTTGTGCCTCTTTTCCAGTGCACGGAAAACTTCTTTGATCATTATCATAAAGATTTCTTTCTCAGAAAGGCTTCTTTGCAATTCTTCACAAGTATCTTCATATCTATCATTGCAAAGAGAAACTGTTACATCCTTAGCCTTCACCAGCTTTCTGAGAGTGTTGGTTATGCCAACCCTTTTAGCCAATTGGACTTCCAGAGAATTGGCTTCATCTTCTAGCTGTAATTTTTCTTCTTGAAGATCAAGGAGGCCTGTAGCTATACACATTGCCACTTCCTTGGGGACTGTCTTCTGAAGATATTTGATTGCATTTAGAAGATCATTGTTCCTTCCATCATCATCACAGCTAGAGCAGGCTTCATCAGAAGAATGATAAAAGGAATTGTCATCTGATGTGACTTTCACATTTCTTTCCATAGAAGGAGTTTATCTGATTGCAATAACCTTCTTCCTCATCTTCTTTGCCTGTTTCTTCTTTCTATTTTTCTGAGTCTTGGCAGATATCTCCAATTGAGGCTGGTCACTCATTTCCTCAAATCTGCACTCCATAAAGACTCCCTTGGATCTTTTAGAGGTAACCTGCCTTTGATACCAATTGAAGTGCCCAGATCAGTGTGAATCACTGAGAGGGGGAGGGGGTGAATCAGTGATCCCTTAAAACTTTTTACTAATTGATTCTTTATCAATTAAACCTCTATGGCTGGTTAAAGCCTCGATCCACTCTTCTTGTATCTCTCACCTTTCCTCGAATGATACAGTAAATGTAAAGGAACTGGACACAAGGATTTACAAGGTTTGGCACCAAAGGCCTACGTCCTTGCCATGATGGTTATACACCCCAACATGGTTTCTTCCATTATAATCTGTTAGTATTACAATGGTCGATACAGAGTCCCACTGTATCTCTCCTGAGTCCCACATGAGGGTCTTTATACTGCGTCCCACAGTGTTACCAGAGTCCCACTGGCCTGCTCCAGAATCCCACTAAAGACTTCTTCTCCCTGAGTCCCACAGGGTTTTCTATTGGCTCCTCGAGTCGCACGAGTAGCTCTTCTTCACTTTAAGCTTCTTCAAGTATCTTCAGCAGTCTGGGATAAAGACTGCTGGCCTTGCCCTGTACCTCTGATCACTTGTGATGATCAGGTCTTCTCGTCTTGCTCAGGCTTTATCACCTTCTTCTAAGGATGACCTGGCCTCTCTCCAACTACTGAATACTAAGACAACTGATATCTTTAACTTCAGTCTGGTCCAGTCTCACTTCACATCAACTTCATGCACTGAATGCATGGCATCACAATATCTTCAAGATATCCTAGTCTTGGACTCCTCAAATGCACACAAGCAGATTCAGACTTGTTCACGTGTGCACGTGCATGCATGCAAGCATTCACTTCCCTCTTTATTCTCTTGGTGCAATAAACCCACAAAGGGTGTAGTATCTTTAAGCACACACCAGCTTATCACTTCTTCACACACTTTATTCAATTTTCTTATACACTTGAATGTGTATTATACTTTACTGTGGATGTCCTCCCATTTCTTCTTCTAAGTGTATACACACTTCTTAGTGCACACACCTAGGTTCGGCCCACTTCTTGTTTTGTTTGCACACACACTTTCTCAATTACTTTGCAAACACAAGGTGCAAGCCTTGTTCCACTTCTTGCACACACTTTTCCTTCCTTTATTCTTGCACACAAGGCACAAATGATCGGGTCTTCTTCGGTGCATACACAAGTCTTGGCCTCGGGTCTTCTCCTGCCTCAAGGTGGCGCGCAAATCCTCAAGGTGCAAGTCAGGTGGCGCGCAAGGGTCAAGCGGCCTCTTCTCCTTTTCTTCAGAAGCACAAGTGCACAAGGCACAAATGACGTGCAAGATCCTCCTACCGTGTAATTTTGTGGGCAGAGAGGGTAATGGCCTTGAGCGCGCAAGTGTGCGGCTCGGCTCCTTCCTGTCACGCAAGGGAGGCGCGCAGGGACCCCTTCTTCTTGTCGCGCAAAGGTATTGCGTGCAAGGAACTCAGCCGCGCAAGTAGAATGCGCGGGGATTCTTTCTTCACGAGGCAGAGGGCTCTCACGGGACAAAAATCTTCAACAAGAACTTCAGAAAAGCATAACAAGCGCCTTGGGTGCTCCTTTTATAGGCGAAGCTGCCTCGTATCATCCGCGTGTGATAATTCCAAATCCCCGAAAGTTTTGGTTCTTTAAAATCTTTCCAAATCTTGAATTTACTCTCTGTTTCACGCGGGCTCATTTATTTTTCGCTCTTTCATTCCTCCTCGTGCATGCGATTTAGAACGCATGCACGGCCTCTGTTTTGGACATCTCATGCAAAACACGAACACCACATGGCCTCGGCAACTTCGTTTTGCCTCGACCTTTTTCAAAATCCTCATTACCTTGCATGCATGCTTATTTTATTGCATGGTTAGGTTCAGTTGGGCCAGACGATCCCAATGGACTCTTCGGCTTGATCGGAGATGGCTGGAAACTCGATTTGGCTTGCTCAGAGGGCGCCTGGTTCGTTGGGGGCTGCAGGAATGCGTGGGGAGGCCTCGGTCGAGCTCGAGGTAGAAGATGCACCGGGAGCCGTTCGATCGGGCGAATGAAAGACATCGGACGGCCTGGATTTGAACCGGAGCGGCGCGATGCGATGAGCGGCGGAGATCGAGCGCACGATGAGACGGACGTCGCAGATCTGATCCGCGGCGAAATTTTTCGTCCCACATCGAATCGCCTCGCGGAATTTCCGCGGTTTGTTAAACACCGCGTGCCAACCTCAGCTCAATTGAACTTCCTCCTCCACAGTGCCGCCCCGCACCATGTTCTCCTGCGGGCGCGCTCTGCGCCCACTCACGCCTCCTGAGGGCGCGCTCTAGCGCCCACCATGCACTGCCTGACACTCGCGGGTGCGCTCATGAACCCCTACCGCGCTCCTCCGGGCGTGCCCCAGACGCCCATGCGGTGTCTTGGGTGCGTCCTGCCGCCCTGGGCTTGCCCCACGGGTTCCCCCATGTGTGTGGTGCCTAGCGCCCATGCCTTGGGATTGAACCCTCAAGGTGTCCTTGGCTGGCCAATTTTTTTCTAGTGTAAAACACTAAGTAACTTTGTATAAAAACAAAGTACCAAGTGTAATATGCCAAATGCCACTTCTTCCTTCTTCATTTCTTCTCTTCTCTTCTTCTTAAGAATTCCACAAATGTCCTCAACATTTAATCATTACTTAGGAATGGAATTCCCGAAGGTTCTTCTTCTTCAACCGAACTCCTGAATCACTTAAATTCTTGAATGTGCTTCATTGATCTAATCAGAGATCAATTGGATCTTCTTCTGATTCACATGCACTAAGAGATAGTGCATGGAATTCTTCTTCTCCCTTCATCAACTCAGTGGTTGTGGATGGATCATCTTCCTCTCCTCATGCATTGTCAATACAATGCATGGTCTTCTAATCATGTTGTGACTTTGTATCATCTTGATACAAGTTCTTTGAACTTAAAGACCAGTTCAACAATCGTCAGATATAATGATGCTCCATCATCATTCATTCTTCAAGTGTTGTCACTTAGTATCATCTTGATACAAGTATTGAAACATTAAGATCAGTTCTACAATCGTCTGATATTCATGGAGAATTTTTCAACCACATCTCCTATGTCACTTAGTGAATCTCCTAAGTGACATGCATCTTAGTACCATGGCCATTCTCCTTCATCACCCTCACCATCACATCCTTTTTCATTCACATATTGAAACTCTCTGACATCCATCCATTCATTCCTTGACAACAACATACCTCATTGACAACAAATGCAACACAGTGCATTTCAATCTCCCCCTTTGTATTTGTTGTCAATACACTTCTTCAGCACATATGAATGGGTCAATATGTGTGCCAATATTTCTCCCCCTTATTGGCAACCAAATGCAAAGGTGTGGTGTGGTTCTCTTTCAAAAATCTCTTCCTCCCTTTGAAAAGTATTTTCTTGAAAAACACTGAGAGAGGGATGATGTCACATGTTCTCTTTAGCAAAGAACCTTTAGTAAATCAACTCTAAGTCTACTTGGGCTAACCCGGTGTAGAAAATAAGAGTGATGTAACCAAGGTACTCAATGCTGTCCAACATTCACTATACATGTGATATCATGCTTCAAGGGGTTGAAATTTTTCAGATATAACAATAAATTGCTAAATCTTGCACAACTTCACAAAACTCATTAGAAAGTTCAGGTGCAAAGATAAAGCTCCCCCTTTCATCCATTTGTCTTCAATCCATACTCCCCCTTAATTGACAAGATAAACTCAATTAAGAAACAAGGGATGAAAGTATGATTGGAATACCTTCACTTTTCTCAAGATGGTATTAAATCTCAGAATCCCATCTTCTACAGATTGGCTCCCCCTCAAGGGGTGCACTCCATTCTGTCCAAACCATCCTCCAGTTGAGAATGATCATCATCTTCAATTCCCTGTAATGTTAGCACATGTAAATACAAGTGATTAGGGAATAAGATGGAACCTCCTTGGTTCATCAATGTGAACAACAAGGTTGAGAAGATTCTCTCAACCGAGATGTCCCATTTTCACCATTCTTCACACTTGCACATTTGATCTTCAATGATGATTGTGCTGGTGTGGATCTCAACACATCTTCATGTGAAATCTTCTTCTTCCCTTTTGCCTTAGAAATTGCCAGAACTTCATCTTCAGCTCTCTGCAGATCTTTGGCAAGTTGCAACTGATTTGGCCATATGATTAACAAGTCATTTGGAAGTGTGGCCTCAGTTCTGGAAGTTCCACATGGTTCTTTTGATGTTGTCAAGCTACCTTTCTTAGGCAACCTGTTTTCAATCAATCCCTTCTGCTTCTTCTGGATTGATTGTCTGTTTGAGTCCAGTCTGCTTCTATTTAATTTCATGGCTTGTTTACAAAGATCCATGATATGTCCTTTCTTTCCACAGTAGAAGCATGTTTTCCTGGTGGTCCTTCTAGATGCATCACCCTTCTTGGATTTAGACTCCAAGGTCTTCTCTTCCTTTTTCATAATCTTCTTGGGAGCATCTTCCACTTTCTTATGCTTGCTTCCCAAGGATTCTTTCTGAGCCAGGTTCTGTGATCTTTTCTTCTTTTGAGCTCTGGATACAGTTGGAGATTGACATGTATCTTTTTGACCACTTTTGCAATCATCCCAGATGTTGTCAAGTAATCCAAATCTATTTGCAGTAAACAGATGTCTCTGGACCTGTGGATGCTGCTTCTTTTCTTCTGGCTTGCTCCCCCTAGGCATGGGCTTCCTTTGTGCTTTGACATTTAGTGGATTGTACCAACAATCCTTTGCACAGTGCCCATACTTATTACAACACCAACATTGACCCACAAATCTTGACTTCTTCAGTCCTTCTAATTTTAGGGTACTTTTCTGGAGCTTCTGTGTTGTTTCAGGAGAGCTCTGCTTCTTCATTTTCTTCATCCATACTTGTTTGGAATTATTTTTCCATCCTGCACTTTTTGTGGAAACACAATTAGAAGCATTAGTACAAGATGGTATGGATGGTACCTTCTTTTTAGAAGATGTTGCCCTTTCATTAGAGGATGTATTTCTTTTAGAATCATCCTTCTCAAAGCTCACTTGAGTAGCAACATTTCTTCTTTCAGCTGACTGGGAGGCTTCAGCTTTGGGTGATTGCAGATTTTTCAATATCACCTCTAATTCTAAACACTTCATGTTAAGGGAGTTCTTCTCATCCTCAACAGTTCTTAGCTTTCCTTCCCATTTCTCTTCCAGATGTATCATCTGGTCTTCATGCACCTTCTTCAATTCTAGTAATGAATTTTCAAGCTCCTTCACCATTTTGACTTTGTCTTTGAGTTGAGCATCTCTGACATTCATTGACACTCTGTGCCTCTTTTCCAGTGCACGGAAAACTTCTTTGATCATTAGCATAAAGATTTCTTTCTCAGAAAGGCTTCTTTGCAATTCTTCACAAGTATCTTCATATCTATCATTGCAAAGAGAAACTGTTTCATCCTTAGCCTTCACCAGCTTTCTGAGAGTGTTGGTTATGCCAACCCTTTTATCTAATTGGACTTCCAGAGAATTGGCTTCATCTTCTAGCTGTAATTTTTCTTCTTGAAGATCAAGGAGGCCTATAGCTATACACAATGCCACTTCCTTGGGGACTGTCTTCTGAAGATATTTGATTGCATTTAGAAGATCATTGTTCCTTCCATCATCATCATAGCTAGAGCAGGCTTCATCAGAAGAATGATAAAAGGAATTGTCATCTGATGTGACTTTCACATTTCTTTCCATAGAAGGAGTTTCTCTGATTGCAACAACCTTCTTCCTCATCTTCTTTGCCTGTTTCTTATTTCTATTTTTCTGAGTCTTGGCAGATATCTCCATTTGAGGTTGGTCACTCATTTCCTCAAATCTACACTCCATAAAGACTCCCTTGGATCTTTTAGAGGTAACCTGCCTTTGATACCAATTGAAGTGCCCAGATCAGTGTGAATCACTGAGAGGGGGAGGGGGTGAATCAGTGATCCCTTAAAACTTTTTACTAATTGATTCTTTATCAATTAAACCTCTATGGCTGGTTAAAGCCTCGATCCACTCTTCTTGTATCTCTCACCTTTCCTCGAATGATACAGTAAATGTAAAGGCACTGGACACAAGGATTTACAAGGTTCGGCACCAAAGGCCTACGTCCTTGCCATGTTGGTTATACACCCCAACATGGTTTCTTCCATTATAATATGTTAGTATTACAATGGTCGATACAGAGTCCCACTGTATCTCTCCTGAGTTCCACAGGAGGGTCTTTATACTGCGTCCCACAGTGTTACCAGAGTCCCACTGGCCTGCTCCAGAATCCCACTGAAGACTTCTTCTCCCTGAGTCCCACAGGGTTTTCTCTTGGCTCCTCGAGTCGCACGAGTAGCTCTTCTTCACTTTAAGCTTCTTCAAGTATCTTCAGCAGTCTGGGATAAAGACTGCTGGCCTTGCCCTGTACCTCTGATCACTTGTGATGATCAGGTCTTCTCGTCTTGCTCAGGCTTTATCACCTTCTTCTAAGGATGACTTGGCCTCTCTCCAACTACTGAATACTCAGACAACTGATATCTTTAACTTCAGTCTGGTCCAGTCTCACTTCACATCAACTTCATGCACTGAATGCATGGCATCACAATATCTTCAATATCTCCTGGTCTTGGACTCCTCAAATGCACACAAGCAGATTCAGACTTGTTCACGTGTGCACGTGCATGCATGCAAGCATGCACTTCCCTCTTTCTTCTCTTGGTGCAATAAACCCACAAAGGGTGTAGTGTCTTTAAGCACACACCAGCTTCTCACTTCTTCACACACTTTATTCAATTTGCTTACACACTTGAATGTGTATTATACTTTACTGTGGATGTCCTCCCGTTTCTTCTTCTAAGTGTATACACACTTCTTAGTGCACACACCTAGGTTCGGCCCACTTCTTCTTTTGTTTGCACACACACTTTCTCAATTACTTTGCAAACACAAGGTGCAAGCCTTGTTCCACTTCTTGCACACACTTTTCCTTCCTTTATTCTTGCACACAAGGCACAAATGCTCGGGTCTTCTTCGGTGCATACACAAGTCTTGGCCTCGGGTCTTCTCCTGCCTCAAGGAGGCGCGCAAGTCCTCAAAGTGCAAGTCAGGTGGCGCGCAAGGGTCAAGCGGCCTCTTCTCCTTTTCTTCAGAAGCACAAGTGCACAAGGCACAAACGACGTGCAAGCTCCTCCTGCCGTGTAAGTTCGTGGGCAGAGAGGGTAATGGCCTTGAGCGCGCAAGTGTGCGGCTCGGCTCCTTCCTGTCACGCAAGGGAGGTGCGCAGGGACCCCTTCTTCTTGTCGCGCAAAGGTATTGCGTGCAAGGAAATCAGCCGCGCAAGTAGAATGCGCGGGGCTTCTTTCTTCGCGAGGCAGAGGGCTCTCACGGGACAAAAATCTTCAACAAGAACTTCAGCAAAGCATAACAAGCGCCTTGGGTGCTCCTTTTATAGGAGAAGCTGCCTCGTATCATCCGCGTGTGATAATTCCAAATCCCCGAAAGTTTCGGTTCTTTAAAATCTTTCCAAATCTTGAATTTACTCTCTGTTTCACGCGGGCTCATTTATTTTTCGCTCTTTCATTCCTCCTCGTGCATGTAATTTAGAACGCATGCACGGCCTCTGTTTTGGACATCTCATGCAAAACACGAACACCACATGGCCTCGGCAACTTCGTTTTGCCTCGGCCTTTTTCGAAATCCTCATTACCTTGCATGCATGCTTATTTTATTGCATGGTTAGGTTCAGTTGGGCCAGATGATCCCAATGGACTCTTCGGCTTGATCGGAGATGGCCGGAAACTCGATTTGGCTTGCTCGGAGGGCGCCTGGTTCGTTGGTGGCTGCGGGAATGCGCGGGGAGGCCTCGGTCGAGCTCAAGGTAGAAGATGCACCGGGAGCCGTTCGATCGGGCGAATGAAAGACATCGGACGGCCTGGATTTGAACCGGAGCGGCGTGATGCGATGAGCGGCGGAGATCGAGCGCGCGATGAGACGGACGGCTCAGATCTGATCCGCGGCGAAATTTTTCGTCCCACATCGAATCGCCTCGCGGAATTTCCGCGGTTTATTAAACACCGTGTGCCAACCTCATCTCAATTGAACTTCCTCCTCCATGGTGCCGCCCCGCACCGTGTTCTCCTGCGGGCGCGCTCTGCGCCCACTCACCCCTCCTGCGGGCGCGCTCTAGCGCCCACCATGCACTGCCTGACACTCGCGGGTGCGCTCATGCACCCCTACCGCGCTCCTCCGGGCGTGCCCCAGACGCCCATGCGGTGTCTTGGGTGCGTCCTGGTGCCCTGGGCTCGCCCCACGGGTTCCCCCATGTGTGTGGTGCCTAGCGCCCATGCCTTGGGGTTGAACCCTCAAGGTGTCCTTGGCTGGCCAATTTTTTGCTAGTGTAAAACACTAAGTAACTTTGTATAAAAACAAAGTACCAAGTGTAATATGCCAAAAGCCACTTCTCCCTTCTTCATTTCTTCTCTTCTCTTCTTCTTAAGAATTCCACAAATGTCCTCAACATTTAATCATTACTTAGGAATGGAATTCCCGAAGGTTCTTCTTCTTCAACCGAACTCCTGAATCACTTAAATTCTTGAATGTGCTTCATTGATCTAATCAGAGATCAATTGGATCTTCTTCTGATTCACATGCACTAAGAGATAGTGCATGGACTTCTTCTGCTCACTTCATCAACTCAGTGGTTGTGGATGGATCATCTTCCTCTCCTCATGCATTGTCAATACAATGCATGGTCTTCTAATCATGTTGTGACTTTGTATCATCTTGATACAAGTTCTTTGAACTTAAAGACCAGTTCAACAATCGTCAGATATAATGATGCTCCATCATCATTCATTCTTCAAGTGTTGTCACTTAGTATCATCTTGATACAAGTATTGAAACATTAAGATCAGTTCTACAATCGTCTGATATTCATGGAGAATGTTTCAACCACATCTCCTATGTCACTTAGTGAATCTTCTAAGTGACATGCATCTTAGTACCATGGCCATTCTCCTTCATCATCATCACCATCACATCCTTTGTCATTCACATATTGAAACTCTCTGACATCCATCCATTCATTCCTTGACAACAACATACCTCATTGACAACAAATGCAACACAGTGCATTTCACTTTATGTTTCATAATGTTATAATCATAAACAGTATGTCCCATTATTTATAAATAGATTTTGGAAGGAAGAATGGCATTAATACTAGTAGAAAATGTATATGTTTCTCTAGTGAGAAATCTGATATAGCTGGTATTGGAAATGATAATATTATAGATATATTAGGTCATCTTAATCAGGTTATGACACTAAACTTTTCCTATATAGAGAAACATATTCTACACTAAGATTATCTGATATGGGATCTATCTATGCAACAAAGGCCCCATAATTTAGTAGGACTACTAATCCAATGGAAGCTGAGCAATGGATTAAGTCTTTGGAGAATCTATTTATGGAATTGGGATGTTGTGAAAAGGAAAATAGTAGTGTTTTTTTACCAAAAATGATGTTGATCAATTGTGGTTATTTATCTAGAATATTGGGGAGGAAGAAGATATAGAACTCATGGAATGAAAGGATCTTATGGACACATTATTTGAAAAATATTTCTCCCGTGATCAAAAAACTAAGATGAATAGAAAGTTCCGTAGTTTAAATAAAAATTATGAAGAATGTGTTGCGAAGTATGAATCTACATTAACAAGGTCAGAAAGTTATTCTACGAATTTCATACACAATATGTAGTGCATGATTGATCACTTATTTATGTTCTGTTGAGACAGATAGTGAATTATCCATTTACAATCACTAAAAAGGGAAGAAAGAGAAGAAGATAAATAAAGAGAAAATTAGAAATAAATGGAAAGGGGGAAAGAAGGATTTCCCCCATCTGATTACAATGGAAATAATCACACTAGGAAATTATTGAAAGGATTTTTAATTTATTATATGTGTGGATAAAAGAGTCACCAGTAAAAATAATGAAAAGGAAAGAAGGAAAAGGTTTTTATTCAGTGTTACAACTACAAGAATATGAGGCCCTATTAAACTTAATTCCACAATAATTAAGAAAATATCAATTAGAATAATCTAAGGGATCAGGGTCAAGAATATATTATTAAATCAACCAAACTAGAATGATTAATATTTTCATGTATTTAGATCTATTAAATATGTTTTAAATTTATTTTATTGAAGATGTTCCTATCATATGAATTATGAAATATATAAGTATTTTATTATAGTGTTTTTTCATTATGGATTTGATAATATCTGTTAAATGCTACCAAGAGAAGTGATTCAGTAGTAAGTTGCACTTTTTGTAAAACACTTGAATGAGGGAATTTTAAGCCTTAATATTATCCTAATGTTGAAGTAATGAAATTTGGATAAAGATATGATTGATATGGATAAATTATATTGGATATTATTGACTACCTTAGAACATATTAGTGACTTGTTGACAACATGGTCTATGCTATCATTTATGGAGTTTACAACACTTTTAGATTTAATAATAATCCCACAAAATGTTTTTTACTTAATTAATAAGGAAGGATTCATGTTTCAAATATCATTTTATTGTAATTCAGGTTGTTACCATATTTCAAGGGAATACCTGATGAACGTTTTGACATGTTTGGAATGTGACAATTTATAGATTATTCATGTTGATTAAAGGCTAATGATAATTTCATTTTGGAAATTTAGTGACCATATTTCTAATTATTTGGATCATAATCTTTTGGAAAAGATAAACATTTATGAAATGGTTTAAGTTTAACTTCATATGTTGTTTTAGAGATTAATGTATTACTTCATTATATAAATCAGATTATGCTAAGAGATGAAGTGGAAATAGCTCAAGGTGTAATCAAATGAAAACCGTATGTTTATTGAAACAAATATATACTTATATTTTTATACTGTGAAATAATTTGTCAAATCTAGGAAAAGAGTCTGGAAACAAAAATATTGTCCTTTTTAATGATATCAATGCCCTTTTTCATAACTCTATCTTAAGACATTGTGGTCATAAAATTTAAGTTGAACATGTTCTCTATCACTCTCCATCAAAACATGATAGTTTGATTTCTCTTCCCCTTCAATTTTTCACTAATGTTCCCCTATTCCAAATCCTAGTTTTGTGGTGACCTTTAAATTTTATTTTCCCTATTATTAAGAATAATTTTTATTAACCCTATTCACGATGTGGTTTTTTTCAACATTAGTATTTTTAAGTATCAAAACATATAATATCAAGATCAAGTTTAAATTTTTAGGAGACAATTTAATTAAGGTGGGGAGAATGTAACACCCTGAAATGCTAAAATAAGAACATTGTATTTGATAGCATGTATAACACACAACACCAAGCATGTAAAGGAATAGAATATATCGAGATGTTATATTATATTTTATATTTGAAATAGATTAAATATATTCTATATATTTAAATTTATGAAACCTTGGTTTTATCTTTCGTTTCTGCAACAAGTTTCTTTGATGGCTTGTCTTACACACAAGACTGAATCATACCAAATACTATTAATATTATTATTTTAAATAATTTTTATCTCATGGTATATAAATTTAGGTTATTAATAGGATTAAATAACATAGGAATATATATTTCAATTAATTGGTTACAAATTAATTATAAATTAAAATATAAACCAAATGAATATAAAGGGAATGATTTTATAAAAAAACTTTTTTTATTCTCGAAATGAGTTTTATCATAATAAATTAAATTAATTACTATTTGTGAATTATATTAATGAAATATAAATTATATATTAAATAAAATATTTTTTTATTCATCCAATATATTTTATAGGCTTAATATTAGAAAAAACCCAATTTTCAAATAAAAACCTATATTTTTATAAAAGCAGTTTTACTACCTTTTAATGGACAACATATTTCATACATAAATTTTGAGAATTTTATAAATTTTATATGAAACAATTAAATTAAATTTTTCAGATATAAATTTAAAAATTTTGTTCGGGTGAATTTTAGTATTTTTCTGGGAAGTTTTATTTTTTGATGAATAGTGAAAAATGCTGAATTTTAATTCAAAACTATTTTTTCGTATGATTTATTTATAAGGTAAAATTACATTTTTTTTGTATTAAATATTTATCAGATAAATTTTAAATTATTTAATCCAATTTTGGTTATGGGAATCAATTTCACGTTGAAATTGTATATAAAAACTTACTAATTTTTTTAACATTTTTTCTTTAAAAACCCTCTTTGTCATCCTATCTCCTGTATTAATTTTAAATTAATTTCTACCACTTTTTTATTGGAATTTAGAAAAATGGGTTCCATATTTTTAATTGAAATAATTTATAATGGTTAATAATTTAAAATTATTTTTTTACCAAATATATTAGTGAAAGTGATTAAAATTAATTAGAGCGATTAAGAGGAAATTTGTCTTAATAAGGAACTAAACCTTAAACTTAAGGGCCAAAATGACTTAAAAAAAGTAAAAAAATTATTTTTTTCCATATTTATATTCTATACTAAATTTTATAAAAAAATTTAATTATTGGATCCCACTAACTTTAGAAAATGTGGGTGGAATTTATTTTCAAAAATTTATAAGAACGGTACTCCTCCTCAACTATAAAAAGAACTCGCCCATCCAACTTATTCACTCCTATCAAGAAATTTTTATCACCTAAAATCTAATAAAATAGTATCCAAAAATACCTAACATAATTATATAATACTCTCCTTGGGAAATAAACAAACCAAGGAAGACTTTTGGTATAAACCAAAAGTAGTTACCCGAATAAGAGGTAACATTTATCTGTGCACATTTATGTTTTAGTTTTTTTATTCACCCATTAATTTATTATTTTAACATGATTATATAGTAAAAAATTATACTAACTATAAATAGATGTTTTTATGTTAAATTTTCAATCTAAACCAAAAAAACACTTCCATTAAATGGGTAACAAACATATCATTCTTGTATGACAAACTACCGCCTCATTAAACGATGTCATTTATTTTTTTGTTTACCACGACTCATGGTTGGTAATTATGATGTAAATTATGTTTTCATATGATATATATAATATTTATGTTGTATTAAAACTTATTTAACTTTTATATAACACATAACTTCATGCTTTCCATTTTTTGTAAATACGTTAACATCGTTTGAGGAAGTGTGGACTACCGCCTTCTCAAACCATTGTGATTCCTTCAATATATACAAGGAATGTATTAAGGATGATTTTAATAAATATATGTTATATATATGAAATAAATATGATACTGTAATTATAAAATACATATATATCATTTACTTTTCATTATTTTAATATGAAAAAGATATGAATGTAGTATTCATGCATACGTACGACCTACCATCTCTATGAACAATGCATTTCATTTCCTATCATAATTTTTTTTGGATTACTATAAATATAAATATACATAATATAAATGATATTTAAAAATTTAATGAATTTTTTAGATGATGAAACCATGATTTAACTAATAGTAAAAACAAATAAGAAGTTGAAACAAACTCAAGAAACTATGAAATAAACACCAAAATATAAAAAATTATGAAAGATTGTTAACTAGAGGGTGATAATATATTATAAAAAGTTAATTTATGATATTATAAATATATTTATGGTTATTTTAGAATATAATAACATAATAAAGACCATTATAAATGAGTTTAAAGGATGTTTGTATGAAAGTAAATGCAAGGTTAGGGATTTCATCTCAATTTACATTCTCTTAAGACTTATTTGTTTTGTTGAACCAATTAAATTTAATGTGGTGAATATACTACCCAATTTACATTTAATATCATTATTTACTTATAAATCATGGAATTTAAAGTTTAAATTTGAATTAAATCACCTAGTGGTATTTTCTTTAAAAATTACCATGTAGTAAAAGTTGTCTTGGCAATCTAACATTTGTTTGTTATTGTTAACTTTATCTTGAAACCATCAATTTATTGTAATAATTTAAATATACATATTATTGGGGTATGGATATTATTAGTTCCTAAACTATATTCTATTTTTATATATGGTGTTTTCTTTGATAGTTATTATATTAACTCAAGAATTATTGGTAAATCTGTTTATTTTATTCAATACGAGTATTTGATAAGGCATATTATTTGTTAAAAAATTATTATATATGAGGAATGATTTGGATTGGAAGTGATGGGTGGGTCTAGAACATTATATATCCATTTATGCATTGATATTTTTTCATTTGATAAATAATTTTCACAAATTAATTGGGTTTCAACCATTACTTTGAAAATGTCTGGTGAAATTTATTGACAATATAGGTTTTCATGTCTTATAGACATGGATTCCAATAAATAAGCATTTACTTAATTTATATTTCTGTTATTAACATTATAATCCATGATATTTTCATATGATAAAATCTATGGATTCATTTCATTCTCATTTTATTGATTAAATGTCATATATTTCAGTTTATTACCTTTCCATATTGATTTATTATCATTAATTAATTATTTCATCATATTTACATGACCTTATTGAGAATTTTAGCTCACCCTTATTATATTTTCTTTCCCCTAGATATGATGAAGAATCCTTGAAATGAGTTTCAAGGATGTTGAAATTGTACTTATGTAATAATTTATTTATTTTTACCAATGTATTATGTGTATCATGTATGAAATTTGTTTTTAGAAAACTGATAAATTGTTCAATACTTTATGATTTTATTCATTGTAATTATGCCAATATAATAATTTAGTACACCGGATCTGGGCTTCTAGGTTTGGGCCGTAACATTAATGAATGGAGGATTCTATGGTGTATAAAGAGTAATGTTAAAATCCTTTAAAGTGGATTATTTTTTATAACATTTAATATATATTATAAAACCATTATAGTTATATGAAATCATATCCAATGTAGAATAAATATTAGAAAAAGGGATTAAATTTCACCTCATCCTATCTAAGCGGTCAATGTTTTGTTGTTTCTGGGATAGACTTCATGAGAAATTCCCATATTCTTCAACCACCCATAAATTCTTTTGTGTGTTGATTATATTTTAAAATTGTTTGAAGAATAATACACGCAATCCAACATAGAAAAGGTGGTCAAATAAATTTTTTAAAATGAATACCTATTTTAGTTTTTTAGTTTCAAATATATTGATAAATGACCATGGGACGCATAATGATAACTAGTTTCTAAAGAGAGTGATACAAAAATATATAGTTCTCTACAACATTATTACACTATAATACACTTAAACAAGTGGACTGGTGGAGCTCTCGAACCAATAGATAAAGTATATTTTAGAAAATTTTGATAAAATAAGTTGAAAATATTAGGTATAAATAGTTGATAATGCATCATGGGTATATTGAATAGCCCATAATAAAAAATTGAGAATGTTTCCATTTTAGTTACTACTAAAAACCATTCCGCCTTCTATTATTACTTTCCTATAAATTCTATTTTCAAATAAATATAGTGAAGTCAAATGAAGATGAAGTTATAAAAAATGATGATTTTTTAGATATAAAATAAAAAATAGGTTAGTATGGATGTTTATGTCAATGACACTATCAATAAAGGGAAAACAAAGAAGTGGAATGATCAATAAATCATAAGTAATAAGCTACATCGGATAGATAATGTATTTCTTTTAAATTAATTTTAGTATTTTTTCTAATTTAAACTCAAGTCAAGATGGAAAACCCATTTTATTATAATGAAAACCTATCCATATACATAAATGGAGTTTCAATGTATTTAAGAACAACACATTAATGTAAAATAACAACATTTAGCATTCCTAAGTGGGTTTAATCCTTTAATTGTATTTCAATTTAAGACATTAAGGCACATCATGTTTTTGACTTTAAATAATGTGTTGGTTGGGAGGAAAACCATGTATGGTTTCTTTTTTTCATTAAATTTAGGTTTTAATTTGGGGACTTTTAAGACTATTCTGTCACCCTAAGGACTCTAATTCAACCCCTTAAATTTCAATACTTGATCCCATTTAAGAATAAGAAATAAGGTAGTATAATTGAGTTGTAAAAGGTAAATTTAAATGGATGGGGGAACAATATCATGACATAGTATACCTATCTAGACATAAATAAGAAAAACACAAGAGAAAAAAATTATAGTGTTCTCACCATAGTGAAATGGTCACCTCAAAATGATAAGGGGTAATCCCTGCCTGGATTTCATTTCACAGGGCCTAATGCGAAAAAAAATATCTCAGAATAGAATTCTCGTGGTATTACCCTACAATATACAACAGATGAATTTTAAGATCCCAAGGTAAAATAGTGTTTTATAGTGAATCTCAGGTTACTATTCTATAATTACCTAAAATGAAAAAAAATCATACAAAAATATTCATGGGATCATATACATTCCATGAGTATACTCATAATTCAAACGTATAAACATGAACATAATAAGGTTGTGTTATGATAGAGAATCCCATAATATAATGTTTCGGAGAAATTTGTTTCTTAAAAAAATGCAGGACTATAAAGGAATGATTTTTTATGAAATAATGGGTTATACACCATAAGGTTGAAAATTAGTTTAAATATTCAATGAAAATCATAATTTTTTCCCTGAACTTTTTCACCCCCCCCCCAAAGTTCTAAATCATCCATGATAAAAATTAGAAACATCCATTAATTTTAACTTAAATATAATAGTTAACCTCCCTAAACATTCTATTCATTTATTCTACACACTTTTCATACCATTTTAAAACCATCTATCACCACCATTCCCCAACAAGTATAACCATCAATATATTTGTATTCAAACCTTAGCCTCTCTGCCTAACTACCAATAAAAACAATAAACACCTCCTTAAATCCCATTCACACTTCATCCCAGTACATTTTATTCATCCTTCACCATGTCTTGGTAGAATAATATTTATACTCATTTGAAAATTAAGATTAAGTAGCATCTTCTCATATAAATCGGAAATATATAGTTTAAGCATGAAAAACCCACTAAACCAAACCAATAACTCCTTCACTTGATCCTTCCACTATCCTATTATCATCACCATCCAAATACTCAGTCCAATCCTAAAATTTGTCTCTTCACTCATCCTTGATTGGTGATTATTCAAGAAATAACCTCCAAAAATGCATTCATTTCAAGAAACTAGTCTAATAAGATAACATAAGTAATATAGAGATAAAAAAGATTCATACCATTAAGACTTTAGATAAGAGGATCATACAAAAAACGATATGTATGGGATAGTCATGGAGGATTTTTAGGCCATGCATTTACAATATAACATCTATGTGTGTGAGGAGAATTACTAAGAGTGGAAAAAGGATTTCTCGATAACTATTGAGTATGAAAATAGTGGTATGAGTATAAGGTTGTGTAATCAATATTGACATCTTTATTTACTAATGTGGGAATTGGTGTTTAAAGCTCTATGTTTTACAAGACCTAGGAAATTGTTGATCTAATTATGGATCAAGATAGGGTTCATAAATATATATTTTGGATGACACAAAAATTAGATCCAGTGATAAATCATGTTGCGTGGAATACTAACAGAACCTAACTAAATTGTTCTATTCTATGAATTATACATCGAGTGATCACACGCTCTTATTTATCCAAGGCTGACTCGTAAGGTAGTGCAAGTTAATTTTATATGATTTTTTCCCACACTCTCATCTCACAAGATTTTGTGTAATTTGTGGGTTATGGGAAAAATTTCAAGGGTTCTATTATGGTTTTTAATTTTAATTACTCATTTTTTAAATCACATAAGATAATTTGATCCATTTATACCATCTACCTCATATAGAATGATTATCTTATCGATTTAACATTATTAGATAATGTGGTCTAATTAAGGAAGGAAGGAAAAGGATATGAGTGGTGTGGGTAATGTGCATATAAAAAGGTAAGGAATGGGCTTATCTGGGCTATTCATAAGTACCTTTCATTCAATCCTACTCCCTCACCCCGAGTGAGATATTCTACTACCTAGGTTCCACAACCCTCAGTTTCTCTAAAGGAGATAAATTAGTATTTCTAAATTCTATGCAATATATAATAGAGTGATATTACCATATTTTTCTATATATATAATTTCCCTTCACACCCCCACCCCTCACCTATTCCAATTCTCACCATTTTTAATACATGACCACCATCTATTCTACATCATTCGTATTAAGGGTGGCCTCCCATATTCATTCCCTTCTACTATATGACCATACTCATCTGTTTTCCACTACTATCCACATCTCACCACCACAACCTCATTTAATAATACACTTCAAAGGACACTAATATAAATATTTATAAATAATGGGACACTAGATACCAAATAAATTCATGTATGATGGTGGTTGTAGTTAAATTCTCACATGAAGGAAATGGGAATATTCTTAGCACTCCCTAGAATATATAATTGTTTTGATTATTCTATAAGGAATATGATCAAACTCTTGATCTAATATACTAATATTAATGATCATCAAAATTAGGATTACCCAAATCATGAGGCATTGATCCTGATACCTTTATTGAGAATATTCCAAGGAAGATCCTTAATGGGGGATAAAATTTAGTCACCACCACTGAAGCTACCCCTCCATTACAAAAAAAATATTATTAAGGCCCAAGTATCTAAGAATTCATTGATCATTGAGGATTATACTTCCTATTATACTCGAATTACCCTAACCACCCTAGTAAATATTTCAATTTGTCTACCTATGGTTAAAATAAATTCTCAATAGTCACCTATAGGTTTCACTATTAAGTCCACACTATTGGGGATACAAAAGTAGTTAGCAGAGAGGATGAAAAGCATAATAAAAAGTCATAGGTAATCCCCCTCCCCATCTTTTATGGATGATAATTTTTTACGTTTTTCTCTTATTTTTTCCTAAACATTTAGTTCATTTATTCTTGATATAATCATCTATCCATTATGGACTTCATTGATGAAATAACGGAATCATGATTTTGAGAAGCATTATATTGTTTGATTTTATTTTTATATAATTTTAAACTTATCTATTTCAAAGTGAATTTTTTTCTTTTATAGGGATTTAGAATAACTAAAACCCCCAGAGAATTTTAAGGATTTAAATATTATCAATTTAGTCCAATTATAATGTAATACAAGTTATAATAATCAATAAATATTTAAGTTTATTTCTGACTTTTTAGAGTAATTCCTTTATTGGACCTGAATTTATAATCCTTTAAAACTTCATCACATAAGTTAAAAATTTAGGATGATGTTTAATTTATGTGTATTTAAGGGACCCTTGGACCCAATTTTAATTTCTTCCATTTGACTAATCTTTGAGACAACATAATTTCGGAAGAAAAATTTTGACTTCAGAAAAATAAACATTAACTAATTATAATCATAAATAATAAATATATAGGTGAAAAAAATTTAAAGTTACATGATCCTTCCAATTTTTTGTTATCCTCTATATAATTTTTTATATGATTTTAATTTTTTATTCTTATTATTGAAAATTATATTTAAATATACTATATATTATTATTAATTCCATTACGTGATTGGATAATATTTTTAACTCTCATTTTGGAAAGGTACTATAATCCTTTTTGACATATTAATTCTTGTATCATCCTTATTGAGTTATGTTAAGGTTATATATCACTACTATAACATTATTCTTTAATAATTTTCAATACATGATAATTTTTAACCAGATTAAAATTATAATTGCCCGCTTTGGAAACTTTTTATCCAATTTTATCTTGAGAGGAACAATTTTTATAATATTTATTAAGCTCATAAAGGCCATTATTTTCTATATAGGTACCCACATTATAAACTAGTATATCATGTATTGTATAATCGTTAGAATTATAGAATCATTTAAATTGAGTTTAAAGAGGGGTTTTGGGTTAATTCAAGGTGTATTGGGTGTATTATGCAATGAAAAGGGTAATGGTGTTTGAATTATCTCTTGAATTTTGGGATTATTAGTTCAAAAAATATTTTTGATAATTTTTTCATGGATTATATAATTTATAAAAAAAATTCATTGAATACAATGTATTCAAAATTTTCTAAAAACCTACCCCTTTTTGTTTTAAATATCACATATAGTAATGGGAGAGATTAATGCTAGGGATTGAGGTTTTATTTTGGCTTAAATTCTAAGGGTGATATTTTTTTAATATAAAAATTCTATTAAAAATTTGTGGAATGAGTAAAATTTAATCACTATTTTAAAAGATTGATATATGCCTCTATGAGAAAAAGGAATTGGTTTTTTATAATCTCTTAGAGAATATAAAGAATAAGACATCATTTATTAAGTATAACTATATATTTTGAATTATAATTTAACAATTTATATCTCTTTTCATGCCTTTATTCTAAATGTTTTCATTATATACTACTTACCCTGAATTTTAAAATTTAATTTCAAATAGACCACTTGATTATAGTTTAATTGTTTAATTATAGATTGATATTACTTGAAATATTATGGATAGAGTGAATATAATTTATATTGAGAACAAATCCAATAAAATGACTTTTAATGATGAGTGAAATGATTTTATGGTAACGTTTGTCGTAGGTGTCATAAATATTAATGAATGTGTGAATAATGTTTTTGGATAAGGAGTAGAGCATTTAATTGGAATTATTAATGATTCATGATTAGGACACTACATATTATTAAGGTTTAATGCTTTTTTAATTCTCTATTATGAAAGAATAATTATGAGTATCCTTAAGTGAATTTTTCCTTTGTTGAAATTTTTGGTTATTTTGGATTTTATGTTGATATAATTCGTGAGGACTATATATTATTAATGTTCAAGGGAATTTTATGGCATAAGTTTATGTATGTTATTTTAGATATACTTCACCTTAACCATTGATTAAATTTTACCTAGTTATTTTATATTTGTTTTTCATATAAAGTAGATGTTGGGGACCTTATAAAATATTTTAAAGAAACTCAATGGGTGTTTGAAAATTCACACTACAGGATATCCAATCAAGTTGTGGTGAGTTTGAATAAAATAGAAACATTGAGTCAAAGAATCCACCATAGTGAAACTAGATCATAATTCCATAATTCATCTATGTAATATAACTTGAATGAGGAAGGAGGATCCCTTACACTAAGACCGTGATCATCACACTATATCTCCCAAATGTATAAGTCACCTAAAATAATTTTTAAACACATTCTGTCATGTTTCCTAGCACTATGATGTGAGCATGTCATGTATAAGTTGGTAGATTTTTGAAGAAGATCATGTTTCATCATGATGTGTCACTTTTCACCATAGATTAAGAATTATAATTTAACTAGCATCACACCAAACATTCATATTATATCCAAGTATCCCCTTCATGGAACAATAATGGTGAGAAATCAACTCAATGTTCAAACTGTAAACAAAATCATTAAGGATATATGTAACACCCCGAGATTTTATGAGAAATATTATTTTTAATTTCTTTGATGTTTTGTGTTGTACGCTACACCATGATTATCTTGCGTTATACCCAACACCGTATTAGCTTGTAGTATATGCAACACTATTCTTGTCTTGTGTTACACACAAGAGAAAACATCCTCGATAGCTTGTGTTGTATGCAATACCGAGTTTCACTAAACAACGATATGTTATTAAAATATTATATAAACTAGCTATTATGAATATTAATACCCACTTTTTGAAATTTTATCATTCAAAATGGAATTCATTTTTGGATTCAGAATATCAAAATTATCCTTGTGTGAATTTTTGGTATTTTTCTGAAAACATTCAATTTTTGATGAATAGTGAAAAACACTGAGTTATAGTTTAAAACCGAATTTTTATTTAAATAATTATTTATTTTATTTAAATTTATTTTTGATCAAAATTGATACATATACTTATATAAGTTCAATTTAATTCATTGGAGTCATTTTATAATAATTTCATATATATATAAATTTTATTTAACATTTCACCGTCTTTTACCCACCTCCAAGGAGAATTTGAAAATTTACATAAAACATAATTTTACCGCTTCTATGAGTGGAATTTAGAAAATCTGAGATACATGGCTAATATCAAGGATTAAAATGTGGTTCAATAAGATAAAAATGATTTTTGGTGAATAGTAACATTTTACATTTATTTACCACAATTAAAAGTAAATAGGGTAATTAAGGGTAAAAATGATATTATTATTACCCTAACACAAGTCCTAATTCTATTGGATAAGTGTAATTCGACCAAAAACAACTTTAGGAAAAAAAATACTACCCTTTAGGTCCACAGAGATTAGATTAGGACATTTATCATTATTTTATTTAAAGAAGAGTTAAAATAGTTAAAATCAATGTTTAATATCTAAAACATTTTTAATATAGGGTTATACATAAGATAAATTAGACTATAAATATTTATTATAAAGATAAAAATATTTCCTATATAATGGTATTTTATTTATAATTTTTAGAAATTAAATAATTTAATTTATTTATGACACAATGGTGATGCAGTAATTACATAATTAATAAAATATTAAAATAATTGATATTATAAATACCCAAATAAATGTAATGTGAGAATTATTATGAATTAAACTAATTTTATAGGATAATATAACATATTAGAGTTGGTTAGATGAATTTTTTTGAAGTAATAATTATTTTATGAATTTAGAAAAAAAATACCAAATAGTGTCAAAATTGACATAAAAGAGTTTTTAAAACAAATATTATATTATTAATTGATATTCTATTCCTAAAAATCTACGGTTCATCCAAAAGACATATATAATAATATTTATAAATTTATTGAACTAATTGGGGTTCTATTGGTAGTTTATAGTAAGTTTATTAACCATATAGTGTAAGTATACAAAAAGACACGGTAAAAGTTAAATTATTTAACTTAGAGTTAAATCAAAATGATAAGGTTAAAATTTTAACCTAAACTTGTCTAAAACCTATTGGTTGAGAGTATTGCAACCCATCCCCACCCTATCCTCGAAATAAGTCACTTTGGATTCATTATAAACTGAATATGAATTTATTTTATAATAATATTTTAAGTTTTTCCAAAGGTTCCCCTCACACCTCTTTTAAAAGGGCATCTCCTCCCTCCTCTTCACACAAATTTGAGACTTCAAGCTCAGACATCCCCTACCCATTTCTCTTCTCAACTTCCATATAAACCTACTATAGGTCCTGGTATTCTTCAATTACCAACTTTAGTGCCCTAAGATGATTTTAAGAGGAGGCGCGTTGAAGAAGAGGAGTTTCGGACACGTACGGAAGAAATTGGACCTAAGGTAAGGGATAACTTTTGAATCTCATTTTTATCCGAGATTTCTTATTCGTAAGTATTTATTGGGGTTATATTTTTCATCCATTTCCATAAAAATGTTTTTCATAAAGTGTTTAATATTCTTCCATGAATTTTTAAAGTCATGTTAACCCCTCTATGACTTTTACTTTGTGTTATGGAAGGAATCTTTCTTTTGTTTACCATATGTGGTAATTTTTGACTTTTTCGTTAAAAGTACGAGGAGAATGTTTATACGACATGAACGGATTTTTAAAATTTTATAATGACTTATTTTCATGAAGCTTACTCTAAAAGTTTTCATGACTATTTTCAAAAAAATCCTTTTATTTTAAAATTGCATGTCATTTTGTGAAAAGAAAATCATTATGAAGAAGAAAGGATATTTTCCTCGAGAATTCATTTCAAGTGTTTTATCAAAACCATTTTCCATATAAGATGAAATTATTTCATATGTGTATGTTTCAAGTATAGTGCCTCTATGATTTACATGGTTTCACTTTTCTTATGATGAAATGATATCCATATGTTTTATATGGATTATGTTATGAGGGGATGATGTTTTTGAAACCCATTTTATTCTTTGGGTTATGATGAACGATTTATGTTTATGTTGTGGCACACGTAAGAATGATTTCATAATGTCATTGGTGGGACCTATATATCCCTCTAGTGCATTGGGTAAAGATTTATATCTCATGAGATAGATATGGCTGGAATGCAATGTTAATCCAGTTCATTGATACAGGACTGCAACGAGGAGTGAACTCGATTCAGTAAGGTACTTTTTCCACTATGATGGTCTTGGTAGCAATGCCTTGGCTACTATGTAAATCTTACCATGTGCTTAATGGTAACCATAATTACCTGTTTTATTCCCATGCTATTTTATCATGGTTAATGTTCCTTTTTGATCTATGCCTTATGCACTGCCAAGATTTATGTCATTACTTATATTTTGATGTTTTATTTTCATGTTCCTACGTTCAAATGTTTAGGGTTTGTTTTATGTTCTCCAATTTTACCCTTACTGAGCATTTAAGATCAACCTTTTTATGTTTTCTTTTCCCCGGGATATAAAGAAAGGTTTTAGGTAAGAAAACCAAAGGGGAAAATCTTTATAGAAGATTTTGAAGATCTTTCACCATGATTAGAATATTATGTTCTGAGTTTTCGAAGACACTAAACTAATACGATCTTTGGGCATCTGTTTTTGTAATGTATTAATTATTCCACAAAAGTAATGTAATGTATATGTATGTCAAGTATGGGTCTCTGCAGTTGGTATCAGATTTAAGGTTTAGTTAACCTTTGGAAATGAGGAAGTGAAATCTTTAGTGAGATCCCTAGAGATATTTTTAAGGTATGTCTAAGGATGTCTCTAATTTTAAGTATACGTATAGGTTATAATCCTAGAATTATTGTGATGATCTTAGAATAAAACCTAATATGCTAGATATTGAAGGTACTCCCCATTTATTATGTTGTTTTCCTAGTATGATTTTTTCTCTCACAATATTCTTTTTGGGTTTTAGAAAATGGCTGGGAACAAAAAGATTCATGATAACGGAGGATATGATGGAAAATGGAATGATATTCTTCATGATCAACCAAATGAAACGATATTTCGAAGTCCAAACATCATTATTATTCCTAGTCATCAATCTCTAAATATGATCAATAATCTCAACTTTGGAAAGTTTCCTTACTCAGCTAATAAGAGAAATATGGATTTTCATGATGATCATAGAGGAAAAAAAGTTCAATTTCCCTCATGTAAATCATGTGGGAAAAGGCATCATGGAGAATGTTTCGAAGGAACTGGAAGATGTTTTGGGTGTGGAAAAGGAGGACACAAAGCCAGTAATTGCAAACGAAAAGGTTCAGTTAACACCATAGACAAGGGTAATAATATTGCTAAGACATCAACAACGGTTAAATTTTTTAAATGTTGAATGTACGGGCATTATGAAAACCAATTCCCTAAGGTAAAATATCATGAAGATAATCAGCATGGTCGTATGAATAATATTTATGTTGATGATGATGAAGAGACTACAAATGATATATGAGATGAAAGAAGTGTTGAGGAATAAAATGATGAAGCTCGGTCGATGGTTTAAGAAGGTAGTGGAATGATTGTATTTTTATCAAGAGTTATGTTGTCAAGGTAATTTAATGGTACTATGGAATAATGAAACATCTAAGGATTGTTACACTATTGTTTTTCCTAGTGTATTTGAAAGTATATGTTGAATGGTACCGGTAACCCTGAAAGGTTATTCAGATATTTTTGGAAATTATATGATATGGTAATAATGAAGGGATAAGGAGATAATGGGATGTTTGATAGTATTTAGTAGCTCATGACTGATATAAGGAAAATATGATATCCTGGTTTGAGAATATAGAAATTTCGGGCTTTTGGTATGTGGAAAGAGTTAACATTTTATAGCATTCATGTTTTCACAAAGACTATATGGTTATTCATGTTTTCAGAGAATACATAATTAAGGTATTCACATGTCTAGAATGTGAACAACTAGATGTATTTTATGATATATGAGGGATAAATGATGGTATTTGCATGCTTGTTATATGACATTTTTAGTCATCGTTCTCTATATAATATGAGTTTTGAAAGAAGAACTTTGGATAAGTCTTAAAGTTGGAATGAATTAAGTTGAACATCATATAGTATTCTTTAAGGATAGAACCGTTCTTCGATATTATTTCTGGAATGTTATAATAGTGTAGTTTTAGAAAAAAGGACAACCTGCAGGACGGGCGACAACCAGTCGCGTCGAACAAGGTTGCGTGAATCGAACCCCCAACCGAAGTATGACAGGCCATTATCACCTACCACTGGCCTACCAGAAGACCCTGGTTTGTAGAAATTAGTTTTATTTTATTAAATGGTATGATAGATGTAGTATAAGTCCATTTTTGGAACCATATACGATTAATATCACCATAAATGGACTTATGTATATAACTATTTCTAACCTTATGTTTGAGACAGATGGAATGACTTATCATTCTATTGCATGATCCGCTAAAACTTCACGGAAGACAAAATCATCTTCATTTCTTCAAAAGATGAAGTGGAAATTGTTCAAGGCATGAACAAAAGTGAGATTGTACCAAAATCAAGTAAGTATTTCTTTTAATTCAAAAATTCTTCAACATTAGGGAAATTATCTTGAAAACCAAAAATGTTGTCTTATTTCCCTCATATCTGATGAATCAGATGGTACCTTAGATCATCACAAATTGATGGCTTCATGACTATTGTCTTTTTCATAGCCATGTTCCCTACAACTCTCCATCAGAACTCGATGGTTATATTTCTCTTCTATATCGATATTTTCACCTATGTTCTCCTATGTGGAAACCCAATGGTTAGTTAAATTGGGTATCTATTACGTTTCATACTTTATTTTTTAAAGTTATGTTTTCGTATTCCTTTTTACGATTTGGGTTTCTATTAAAGAAACTTTCAAGTAGTAAACCATTTATAACCTCAACGAATTTCGAGGGCGAAATTCATTTTAAGGGGGGTAGAATATAACACCCTGAGATTTTATGAGAAATATTATTTTTAATTTCTTTGATGTCTTGTGTTGTATGCTACACCAAGATTATCTTGCGCTATACGCAACACCATATTAGCTTGTAGTAAATTCAACACTATTCTTGTCTTGTGTTACACGCAAGTGAAACCTTCCTCGATAGCTTGTGTTGCACGCAATACCGAGTTTCACAAAACAACGATATGTTATTAAAATATTATATAAACTAGCCATTATGAATAGTAATACCCACTTTTTGAAATTTTATCTTTCAAAATGGACTTTATTTTTGGATTCGGAATATCAAAATTAGATTAGGGTGATTTTTTGGTATTTTTCTGAAAACTTTCAATTTTTGATGAATAGTGAAAAACACTGAGTTTTAGTTTAAAACCAAATTTTTATTTAAATAATTATTTATTTTATTTAAATTTATTTTAGGTCAAAATTGATACATAATACTTATATAATTTCAATTTAATTCATTGGAGTCATTTTATAATAATTTTAGATATATAAAAATTTTATTGAACTTATCACCATCTTTTACCCACCTCCTAGGAGAATTTGCAAATTTACATAAAACTTAATTTTACCACTTCTGTGAGTAGAATTTTGAAAATTCGAGAGACATGGTTAATATCAAGGAGTAAAATGTGGTTTAATAAGATAAAAATAATTTTTGGTGAATAGTAACTTTTTACTTTTATTTACCACAGTTAAAAGTAAATAGGGTAATTAAGGGTAAAAATGATATTATTATTACCATAACACATGTCCTAATTCTATTGGATATGTTTAATTCGAACAAAACCAACTGTAAGAATAAAATATTACCCTTTAGGTCCACTTGGATTAGATTAGGACATTTATTATAATTTTATTTAAACAATACTTAAAATAGTTAAAATCAATGTATAATAACTAAAATATTTTTAATATAGGGTTATACATAAGATAAATTAAACTATAAATATTTATTAGAAATATAAAAATATTTCCTACGTAATGGTATTTTATTTATAATTTTTAGACATTAAATAATTTAATTTATTTATGACACAATGGTGATCCAGTAATTACAAAATTAATGAAATATTAAAATAATTGACATTATAAATACCCAAATAAATATAATTTTAGACGTTTTATGAATTACACTAATTTTATAGGTTAATATAACATATTAGGTTTGGTTAGATGAATTTTTTTCGAAGTAATAATGTTTTTATGAATTTAGAAAAAAAATACCAAATAGTGTCAAAATTGACATAAAAGAGTTTTTAAAACAAATACTATATTATTAATTAATATTCTATTCCTAAAAATCTATAGTTCGTCCAAAAGATATATATAATAATATGTATGATATTAATTAACCAATTAGGTTTCTATTAGTATTTTATAGTAAGTTTATTAACCATATAGTGTAAGAATACAAGAAGACATGGTAAAAGTTAAATTATTTAACTTAGAGTTAAATCTAAATGATAAGGTTAAAATGGTAATCGAAACTTGCCTAAAACCTATTGGTTGAGAGGATATCGACCCATCCCCACCCTATCCTATAAATAAGTCACTTTGGAGCCATTATAAACTGAATAGTAATTTATTATAAAATAATATTTTATGTATTTCTGAAGGTACCCCTCACCCCTCTTATAAAAGGGCACCTCCTCCCCATCCTATTCACACAAATTTGAGCCTTTAATCTCAGCCAACCCCTACCCATTTCACTTTTCAACTTCAATATAAACCTACTAGAGGTCATTTTATTCTACAACGATAATCTTTATTGCCCTAAGAGGATGTTAAGAGGAGGTGTGTCGAAGAAGAGTAGTTTCAAACACGTACAAAAGAAATTGGATGGGATAATTTTTCAATCTCATTTTTATCTGAGATTTCTTATACGTAAGTATTTACTGGGGTTATATTTTTCAACCATGTCCATAGAAATGTTTTTCATAAAGTTTTTAATATTATTCCATTTATGTTTCAAGTCATTTTTAACCCTCTATGACTTTTACTTTGTGTTATGGAAGGAATCTTTCTTTTGTTTACCATACGTGGTACTTTTGGACTTTTTAGTTAAAAGTACGAGGAGAATGCTTACAGAACATGAATGGAGTTTTGTGATTTTATAACGCCTTATTTTCATGAATCTTAATCTACAAGGTTCCATGAATATTTTCAAAAAAAATCCTTTTTCTTTTAAAATTGCATGGCATTTTGTGAAAAGAAAATGATTTTGAAGAAGAAAGGATATTTTCCTCAAGAATTCATTTCAAGTGTTTTATCAATACCATTTTCCATATAAGATGATATTATTTCATATGTGTATGTTTCAAGTATAATTTATTTATGATTTACATGGTTTCACTTTTCTTATGATGAAATTATATCTATTTTTTTATATGGATTATGCTATAATGGGATGATGTTTATGAAACCAATTTTATTCTTTGGGTTATGGTGAATGATTTATGTTTATGTTGTGGAACATGTAAGAATTATTTCATTATGAGATGGGTGGGACCTATATCTCCATCCAATGAATTGGGTAAAGATTTATTTCTCATGGGATAGACATGGCTGGAATGACAAATTAATCCAGTTCAGTGATACCGGACTGGAACGAGGAGTGAACTTGATTCAGTAAGGGACTTTGTCCACTATGATGGTCTTGGTAGCAATGCCTTAGATACTATGGAAATCATAACATGTGATTAATAGTTTCTACAATTACATGTTTTATTCCCATGCTATTTTATCATGGTCAATGTTCCTTTTTGATCTATCCCATATGCACTTCCAATATTATGTCATTACTCATGATTTTGATGTTTTATGTTCATGTTCATACGTTCAAATGTTTAGGGTTTGTTTTATGTTATCCAAGTTTACCATTATTGAGCATTTGAGCTCACCCTTTTTATGTTTTCTTTTCCCCAGGATATAAAGAAAGGTTTTAGGTAAGAAACCCAATGGGTAAGATCTTTATGGGAGATGTTGAAGATCATTCACCATGATTAGAAGATTATGTTCTGAGTTTCCAAAGACACTAAACTAATATGGTCTTTGGGTGTCTATTTTTTTAATGTATTAAGTATTCTGAAAAAGTAATGTAATGTCTATTTATGTCATGTATGGGTCTCTACAGTTGGTATCAGAGAAAAGGTTTGGTTAACCTTTGGAAAATAGGATACAAAGTCTTTAGTGAGATCCCTAGAGATATTTCTAAGGTATGTCTAGGGATGTTCCTAAGGTTAAGTATAAGTATAGGTTATAGTCCTATAATTATGGAAACAATCTTAGAATAAAACCTAAGATTGTAGATATTGAAGGTACTCCCCATTTATTTTGTTGTTTTCCTAGTATGATTTTTGCCTCTCACACTATTCTTTTTGTGTTTTAGAAAACGGCTGGAAACAAGAAGATTCACGATAACGGAGGATATGATGGAGAATGGAATGATATTCTTCATGAGCAACAAAATGAAATGGGATTTGGAAATCCAAACATCATTATTATGCCTAATCATCAATATCAGAATATGATAAATAATATTTACATTGGTAAGCTTCCTGACTTAGCTAATAAGAGAAAGATGGAGTTTCATGATGATCATAGAGTAAAGAAATTTCAATTTCCCCCATGTAAATCATGTGGGAAAAGGCATCAAGTAGAATGTTTCAAAGGAACTGGAAGATTTTTTGGGTGTGAAAAAGGAGGACACAAATCCAGTAATTGCAAAGTAAAAGGTTTAGTTAACACCATGGACAAGGGTAATGGTATTGCTAATACATCAACAACGGTTAAATGTTTTAAATTTGGAATGTACAGGCATTATGAAAACCAATGCCCTAAGGGAAAATCTCATGAAGATAATCATCATGGTCATATGAATAGTATTTATGTTGATGTTGATGAAGAGACTACAAATGATATATGAGATGAAAGAAGTGTTGAGGAATAAAATGATGAAGCTCGGTCAATGGTTTAAGAAGGTAGTAGAATGATTGTATGTTTATCAAGAGTTATGTTGTCTAGGTGATTTAATGGTACTATTGAATAAAGAAACATCTAAGGATTGTTACACTATTGTTTTTCCTAAAGTGTTTGAAAGTATATGTTGAATGGTACCGGTAACCATGAAAGGTTATTCAGATATTTTTGGAAAGTAGATGATATGCGCATAATGAAGGGATAAGGAGATAATGGGATGCTTGAGAGTATTTAGGAGCTCATGACTGATATAAAGAAAATTTGATATCATGGTTTGAGAATATAGAAATTTTGGGATTTTGGTATGTGAAAAGAGTTAACTTTTGATAGAATTCATGTTTTCACAAAGATTATATGGTTATTCATGTTTCAAGAGAATACATAATTAAGGTATTCACATGTCTAGAATGTGGCAAACAAGATGTATTTTATGATATATGAGGGATAAATGATGGTATTCACATGCTTGTTATATAACATTTTTAGTAATCATTATCTTTATATTATGAGTTTGGAAAGAATTAATTTGGATAAGTTTTAAGGTTGGAATGAATTAAGTTGAACATCATATAGTATTATCTAAGGATAGAACCTTTTTTTGATATTATTTCCAGAATGTTATAACAGTGTAGTTTTAGAAAAAGGAAAACCTGCAGGACAGGAAACAACTCATCGTGTCGGACAAGGTTTTTTGAATCAAACCCACAACCGAAGTGAGAGAGGCCTTTATCGCCTACCACTATCCTACAAAAAGTCCCTGGTTTTTAGAAATAAGTTTTATTTTATTTAGTGTTATGATAGATGAATTATAAGTCCATTTTTGGAACCATATACTATTAATCTCACCATAGATGGTCTTATGTATATAACTATTGATAACCTTATGTTTGAGACAGATGGAATGACTTATCATTCTATCGCATGATCTCCTAACACTTCATGGAAGACAAATTCAACTTCATTTCATTAAGAGATGAAGTGGAAATTGTTCAATGCATGAACAACGGTGAGATTGTACCAAAATCAAGTAAGTATTTCTTTTAATTCAAAAATTCTTCAACATTAGGGAAATTATCTTGAAAACCAAAAATTTTGTCTTATTTCCCTCATATCTGATTAATCAGATGATACCTTAGATCATCACAAATTTGAGGCTTTGTGATTATTGTATTTTTCATATCCATTTTCTCTACCACTCTCCATAAGAACTAAATGGTTAGATTTATCTTCCATATACATATTTTCACCTATGTTCTCCTATGTGGAAACCCAGTGATTAGTTAAATTGGGTATCCATTACGTTTCATACTTTAGTTTTTAATGTTAAGTTTTCGTACTCCTTTTTATGATGTGGGTTTCTATTAAAGAAACTTTCAAGTAGTAAACCATTTATAACCCCGATGAATTTCGAGAGAGAAATTCATTTTAAGGGGGGTAGAATGTAACACCCCGAGATTTTATGAGAAATATTATTTTCAATTTCTTTGATGTCTTGTGTTGTTCGCTACACCAAGATTATTTTGCGTTATACACAACACCCTATTATCTTATAGTATACGCAACACTATTCCTGGAATGTGTTACACTCAAGAGAAACCTTCCTCGATAGCCTGCGTTGTACGCAATACCGAGTTTCAATAAACAACGATATGTTTTCAAAATATTATATAAACTAGCCGTTATGAGTAGTAATACCCAATTTTTGAAATTTTATCTTTCAAAATGGACTTCATTTTTTGGATTTGGAATATCGAAATTATCCTTGGGTGAATTTTTGGTATTTTTCTGAAAACATTCAATTTTTGATGAATAGTGAAAAATAGTGAGTTATAGTTTATAAAAGAGTTTTTATTTAAATAATTATTTATTTTATTTAAATTTATTTTAGGTTAAAATTGATACATAATACCTATATAAGTTTTATTTAATTCTTTGGATTCATTTTATAATAATTTTTTATATATAAAAATTTAATTGAACTTTTCACCGACTTTTACCCACCTCTTAGGAGAATTTTCAAATTTACATAAAACTTGATTTTACCGCTTCTTTGAGTGGAATTTTGAAAATCTGAGAGACATGGTTAATATCAAGGAGTAAATTGTGGTTCAATAAGATAAAAATATTTTTTTGTGAATAGTAACTTTTTACTTTTATTTACCACAATTAAAAATAAATAGGGTAATTAAGGGTAAAAATGATATTATTATTACCCGAACACATGTCCTAATTCTATTAGATAAGTGTAATTTGACCAAAAACAACATTAGTAATAAAACATTACCCTTTAGGTCCACTTGTATTAGATTAGGTCATTTATTATTATTTTATTTAAAGAAGAGTTAAAATAGTTAAAATCAATGTTTAATAACTAAAAAATTTTAATATAGGGTTATACATAAGATAAATTCAAATATAAATATTTATTATAAAGATAAAAAGATTTCATACATAGTTTTATTTTATTTATAGTTTTTAGAGATTAAATAATTTAATTTATTTATGACACAATGGTGATGCAATAATTACATAATTAATGAAATATTAAAATAATTGATATTATAAATACCCAAATAAATATAATTTGAGACTTTTAATAAATGACACTAATTTTATAGGTTAATATAAGATATTAGGGTTGGTCAGATTAATTTCTTTCGAAGTAATAATGCTTTTATGAATTTATAAAAAACAAAATACTAAATAGTGTCGAAATTGACATAAAAGAGTTTTTAAAACAAATATTATATTATTAATTGATATTATATTCTTAAAAATATAAGGTTTGTCCAAAAGACTTATATAATAATATATATGACATTAATGAACCAATTGGGGTTCGATTGGTAGTTTATAGTAAGTTTATTAACCATATAGTGTAATAATACAAGAAGACGTGGTAAAAGTTAAATTATTTAACTTAGAGTTAAATCTAAATGATTAGGTTAAAATGGTAACCTCACCTTGTCTAAAACCTATTGGTTGAGAGGATTTTGACCCATCCCCACCCTAGCCTCAAAATAAGTCACTTTCGAGCCATTATAAACTGAATAGGAATTTATTATAAAATAATATTTTATGTTTTTTCTAAGGTGCCCCTCACCCCTCTTATAAAAGGGCACCTCCTCCATCTCCTCTTCACACATTTTTGTGCCTTAAAACTCGGCCAACCCTACCCATTTAACTTCTCAACTTCCATATAAACCTACTAGAGGTCCTGGTATTCTTCAATGATCAACTTTAGTGCCATAAGAGGATGTTAAGAGGAGGCGCGTTGAAGAAGAGGAGTTTTGGACACGTACGGAAGAAATTGGACCTAAGGTAAGGGATAATTTTTCAATCTCATTTTTATCCGAGATTGATTATATGTAAATATTTAATGGGGTTATATTTTCTATCCATGTCCATAAAAATGTTTTTCATAAATTGTTTAATATTATTCCATGTAAGATTAAAGTCATTTTTACCCCTATGACTTTTACTTTGTGTTATGGAATAAATATTTCTTTTGTTTACCATATGTGGTAATTTTTGACTTTTCTATTAAAATTATGAGGAGAATGTTTATACGGATTGAATAGATTTTTACAATTTTATAATGCTTTATTTTCATGAAGCTTACTCTACAAGGTTTCAAGACTATTTTAAAAAAAAATCATTTTCTTTTAAAATTTCATGGCATTTTGTGAAAAGAAAATGATTTTAAAGAAGAAAGGATATTTCCCTCAAGAATTAATTTCATGTGTTTTATCAAAACCATTTTCAATATAAGATGACATTATTTTATATGTGTATATTTCAAGTATAATGTCTGTATGATTTACATGGTTTCACTTTTCTTATGATGAAATGATATCCATTTGTTTTATATGGATCATGTTATGATGGGATGATGTTTATGAAACCCATTTTATTATTTGGGTTATGATGAATGATTTATGTTTATGTTGTGGCACACGTAAGAATGATTTCATTATGAGATGGGTGGGACCTATATATCCCTCTAATGCATTGGGTAATAATTTATATCTCATGATATATACATGGCTGGAATGGAAAGTTAATTTGGTTTAGTGATACAGGACTGGAACGGGGAGTGAACTCAATTCAGTAAGGGACTTTGTCCACTATGATGGTCTTGGCAGCAATGCCTTGGCTACTATAGAATTCATAACATGTGCTTAATGGTTACCAAAATTATATATTTTATTCCCATGCTATTTTATCATAGTTAATGTTTCTTTTTGATCTATGCCTTATGCACTGCTAAGATTTATATCATTACTCATGATTTGAATGTTTTATGTTCAAGTTCTTACATTCAAATGTTTAGGGTTTGTTTTATGTTCTCCATGTTTACCCATACTGAGCATTTTAGCTCACCCTTTTTGTGTTTTCCTTTCCCTAGAATATAAAGAAAGTTTTTAGGTAAGAAAAACGAAGGGGAGGATCTTAATGGGAGATGTTGTAGATCTCTCCCCATGATTAGAAGATTGTGTTATGAGTTTCCAAATACACTAAACTAATACGGTCTTTGGGCATTTGTTTTTGTAATGTATTAAGTATTCTGAAAAAGTAATGTAATATCTATGTACATCAAGTATGGGTCTCTACAATATAGCCTGATTCTTAGGGATTATAATTCAATAAGAGTAGATGTGGTACCTCAATGCTGGAACAATTACCTTTGGAACATGATCATGGAAATAAAAAAAATGGAGGCCTTTTAGAAACATACCTCATGTCACAATAAATCCCAATGAATTGTGATGTAGTTTAGGATTATAAATATGTTATCCTAATAAAATCTATGAACCTTCACTACCATAATTTAATTCTTAAAGAATAAGAATTATATTTATTACTTTGATACTGATAAATGTGACCAAATTTCAACCATTTAGAAATCAAAAAATCAAAAGGAAATATTATATTTCTTATATACCCAAGGAACTTTTAGGTTTAGATTTTTATTGAATTAAGAAAAACCCATACATAATAATACCCATGTATTAAAATGATTATTTTTTCCTTTATACCAAGATATTCCTATTTGAAATTAAGTCTCTAATATCTCTTATAAAAATTTTCACACATGAAACCTTTCTAGAAATAATTCATTTAACATAATTCTTCATAACCTGGGTTAAAGGACAATATATGAAGGCTGATCTCAAATTCTCAGTAATGGTAAATGTAAGAATTCACAATTTAATGTCATTAGTGATCATAATTTGAGAATAAAGATATTATGACATAGTCAAATTGTATAAGTATAAAAAATGAGAACCCGTACCCATCAAAACATGGATCATAAATTATGGGACATGGAACTAAGCTTTAACATAAGACATGATTCATATAAGTCAACAATCCTGAGCCTTGTGAAAACAATACTTGAGTAAAGGATACATTAGAAAAGAAATGCAAGCATAAAGAATACATTTTGGTTACTTGTTAATTAATTTTCATATCACTCTTATAATATCTCATACAAATGGAATAACATACATGGTAAATTCAAATAATCTATTGGGCTAAACCTATAACCAGTTAACTTTGTCCTTTTATCTTATGAATTTGAGAGCTATATCAGTCTCACCCATTATCATGATCTATATAGCACTCACCCATCATCATAAAAAAATTTCCATGAACCATAACATAATGATGACTCGTGAAATATTTCATTTTTCAATATAGTAATAACTATTGTCCTTTTATAGCTTCAATTTTCTATGGAAAAGAAACAGGTTCTATGACAATCAATTTTAGACAATTATAATCCATATTGATATAGAATAATAATGGTATCATTAAAACATGTCCCTAGTAAATCATAAGTAATATCAAAGGTGTTTTCATTGGTTAATATAAATACCATTAAAATATCATTAAAAATCTTAAGGAAAATACAGTTTTCATTTTGAAAATAAATTTTAAAAATAAATTCCCAAAATATTGTGAAAAGATTTTTATTTGAAGATAAACTATGAAAATTCTAAAAAAATATTAAAATAATTTAGATTTAATTATGGTGGAAAATTTTATTCACGTAGTAATCATTAAAATAGACATTTTGTTCACACCAACAGTAAAAAAGTGAACTATTTATAAATTCATTCAAAGATTGTTTATAAACATTTTGAAAAAAAAATCAAACATGGGTAAAAATAAATGTTAAAAAAATTAATAATATTAAAAAACATTCTTTAAAACATATTATAAAACATGGATATGGAAGAAAAAAAAATTCTAGTTGAAATAGAAGAAATAAGGTCATTATTTCTTAAAAACATTTATTGAGCCATTTTCATTACCAAAGGGAGTAAAATGGAACTTAAATATTAAAATTATATAAATTTCTATAGAATAATAAACATTATATGGGATTAAAAAATAAAGATCATATAATTTACTCAAAGTAAATTCAGCCATAAATAATCCTCATTAAAATTCGATTAAAACATAAACCCCTTACAACTTTCACTACTACAAACCCATGTTTAACAGCACTGCTATTTATCAGTGCTATAAAAAATGATAATAAATGGCATATTTATCAGTGCTACAGAAAGCGTTGATAAATTTAACCTTTTATCAACACTTTTTTTAGCATTGATAAATGATTTCCTTTATCAATACATTAATTTTAGCACTGATAAGGGGTATCTTTTATCAACACTTCATTTTTAGTGTTGATAAAAGGTACCCTTTATCAGCACTGTAATGTCCCGGTTCTGAAATCCACCCAGAGGCGCCCCATACCCGGTTGGACACATGGCCTCAAGTGAATTTCCCCAAATTTCAGAGGCTGTCGACTAGCAGTGAGGGCCTTGGGTGTGATAGTAGGGATATTATGCCTTCATTGTCATAGTACACAACGGAAGTAAACAAATACATACAATAGCGGAAGAAGGAAATATCCAACAAAAGTAAATAGTGGAAGACTGGAATAAATAAAAAACTAGAGCAGATATATACAAAAGATGCATGATATATATGTCTAGGAAAGCATCCAAACAAGTCATGATACTGGAATAAAAATAGTACTAAACCAAAGTACAAAATAAAAGATAAACAACTCCTCAGCATCGCAAGAATATGATTGGTCCCATGCTCTCCAACTCCAAATCAAGTCCAGTACCTGAAGTAGAAGGGTGCTTGCCCTTATCTATACCTACAACAATATAATCTATTTGGGACCAAAATCATGATCCAAACATGGTGTGAGACTAAATCCTAGTAGGCAACCACACGATGATTTGTGCTTAATAGTCAGTGACTATATGGTAGGTAAAAATATAGAAAGCAGTAAACAACAAAGCACTAAGAAGTAAACAATCCACAGTTTAAAGTATTCAAAACACCACACAACATGCAACAGCTAAACAAAGCAGATAAACACAATAGGTAACCCTCTAGGAAGTACCCACAGCCTATCCCCTCTGGTCCTACCTAGTAACACAAGTAGGCAGCTAAACATAAGGTAACCCTCTGGGAAGTACTCACAGCCTATCTCCTTTGGTCCTACCTAACAAGTACAAGCAACCCTTTGGGCAGTACACTCAGTCTAACCCCTCTGGTTCAGCTTAAGCATAGACTCTCTAAATAAGCACTCACCGTCAATTCCCCCTATAGTCTCATAATGGTACTAAAGGTGCTCTGGGTAAGCACTCATAGTCATATTCTTCATGTGGCCTGCATCGAGGAACTATAGACACTCTGGGGAAGCACTCAACGTCAATTCCCCATGTGGTCTCACATCATAAATTATAAAGACACTCTAGAGAAGCCCTTACATCCATCGTCCCTATGGTCTATACACCATGTTCTCATGGCCCTGTGTATTTCATGAATGTGTAGTTGCGCGTAACGTCCAAGGTAAACCTCATGAACTACTTGGCTAGCATTCTACAGCACAACAGGTTAACACAACAACAATCACACCATCCTACAATACTAGGAATGGGAAAGTAAACAATATCCTAACATGAAAACAAGACCCAAAGGTCAAAACAGGGAAAACATGCATGGAGAATACATCCAAAGCACAACAATTCACCCTATTCATAATCAATAATCATCTACTCAATCATACCATCATAGTAGAGAAATAATAGGTACAAACCGGTAAACGTGCAATACCCCGTTCATGGGTATTGGGTAAATTTGCACATAAAACTAAAAAACTTTCTAAAGAAAGGCACAAACCACCTACCTCAAGGTTAGGAGATCAATATAGTCGATCCCCAAATCTTGAATCTTCTTATAACTCTGTAGATCTAAGAAAACATCTAAAACGCTCAAACCATGATAACTTGGAAAAGAAGAGAAATCATGAAACAAGGTTCCAGCAGAAGAGAGAACTCACTGATGTGATTCCAACGCAATAAATGGTGTTTTAATTAGAGTATGTATGGAGGCTTGGGGGATCATCAAAGATCTGTAGTTTCTCGGTGCTCTTAGATGAACTAGGTTGAGAAGGAGACGGTTTTTGTCCGTCAGACGCGACCCCGATGCGTTTTATGAAAAAAAAAACAAAATACATGGTGTGTACATTTGGAGTACTTGGCGTATACTTTATGTTTCCATACTCTTCATTAAGAAGCCTCTAGGTCATCACACATGGTCTTGTGCAATGCTGCAACACGGCCAGCACACGTCTACCCGCGGTAACCGAGTACATGGCGTGTACTCATAAAGTACACAACGTGTACTTCAAAAATTTCCAGAAACCTCCTCTTTTCTCAAAAACTCCAGGAAAAAGAAAAAATACCTAAAAAGAAGATCTTGGTTCTTAAAAACATCCCCCCTTAAAGAAATTTTTTCCTGAATTTCCCTAGTGTGGTGTAGAAAAATAAACCCCGAAAAGTTTTGGCCACTAAGCTCGTATATCAACCTCCCTCTCCCAAGTCTCATCGTGTACCCACCCATGTTGCCATAGTACTCATACGAGAGGTACAGATCGGCCATAGAGAACCTTTTTACTATGATCCACAATCTGGATAGGATTATCTTTAAATGACGCACCCACTTCGAGCTCAACCTCCTCAGGTTGAAAGACATGAGACGGGTCTGAAAAGTAACATTTAAGTTGAGAAACATGGACGACGTCGTGCATTTCTCAGTACCTCTGAGGTAACTGAAATCGATAGAAAATTGGCCTAACTCTATCCAACACCTCAAATGACCTGACGTACCTCGGTGAAAGCTTACTTTGTCTCTGAATCCTCTTGTGTACCAACCTCGGTGTGACACAGAGGAAAACCTGATCCCCGACCTCAAACTCTAGAGGTCATCTCCGATGATCAGCATAAGACTTCTATCGAGACTGTGTAGTATCCATCCTTTTCTGAATCAACTCTATTTACTCTGTAGTTTCATGAACAAGACAAGGTCCCAGAAAATCTGTCTCTCCTGCCTCCAGCCAACATAATGGTGATCGGCATGGCCTACCGTACAAAGCCTCATAAGGTGTCATCTGAATAGTCACTTGAAAACTATTGTTGTAGGAAAACTTCACAAGAGGTATATGTTTCTCCCAAGAACCTCCAAAATACAGAATGCATTATCAGAGCATGTCATCAAGCACCTGAATTGTATGCTCGGACTAGCCATCTTTCTAGGGGTGGTAAGATGTACTCAAAACTACCTGTGTACCCAAAGCCTTCGAAAGCCCCTGCCAGACCAGAGAAGTAAAACATGCATCCTGGTATGAAACAATGGAGTGTGTAACTCCATTTAGACGTACAATATCTCATATGTACAACCATCCCAGCCCATCAACACTGAAAGTCTCCTTTATCTGCAAGAAATAAGTAACCTTCATGAGTCGGTCAATGACAACCCAAACTGCATCATTCCATCGAGGTGACCTCAGCAAACTGGTCATGAAGCCCATCGTGACGTCATTCCACATCCACTTAGGAATGTGTAACTGTTGTAAAAGTATTGTTGATCGTTGATGCTCCGCCTTCACCTGCTGACATGTGGAACATCTCATGACGAAACCAGCAACATCCCTCTTCATACCTGGATACCAATACTGATGGTGTAGATCTCGATACATCTTGGTGACTCTAGGATGAACTGCCCAAACTAAGGAATGAAAATCCTATATCAACTCCTCATGTATGTCTGTTGGCACCCATACGTTCCCCTAGAAATGCAAGATCTCATCCCCTCCTATGGTTCATCCAGGAATAGGATCCTCTCCTTACACACTCTCCCTTAGGACTAGGCCTTCAGAATCTTATAGCTACCTCATTCGAACTCGATCCAGAAGAGTAGAGGTACCTGTTATAGAAGACAGAAATGTCTTCCCTTGACTATTGTTAACCTCCAATTGCATCTCAGAGAACAGAGCCATAAGCTACCATTCACTGTTGGCCTCTGGAACTGCCTATATTTGAGTCCTCCTGCTCAACGCATCATCCACTATGTAGCCTTTCCCAGGCATATAGAAAAGATCAAAGTCAAAGTACTGTAGGTACTCAATCCACTTGCACTGTCTCAAATTCAGATCACACTGAGTGTAGATGTACTTGATACTTTTTTGGTCGGTGAAAACCAAAAAATTATCTCTCTGAAGATAATGTCTCCAACAGTGTATGAAAAGAACAACAGCTGCCAACTCCAGATCGTGTGTCAAGTAATTCCTCTCATGTGGCCTCAACTGCCGAGATCCGTATGCAACGACTCTATCTCCCTGCATAAGCATAACTCCCAACCCGATACCTAACGCATCACAGTAAACAGTATAGCTCATGCCTGGATCTAGCAAGACTAGTATCGGTGCTGAATTCAATCTCCCTTTCAGCTCCTGAAAGGCTGACTCATAGGAATCTGACCATAAGAATTTTCCCCCCTTCTTAGTAAGACCTATCAGCAGTGCTACTAAGTGTGAAAAGTCCTATATGAAATGTCTGTAGTATCCAGCCTGCCCTAGAAAATGTCAGACCTCAAAGACATTCATCGGTTGCTTCTAGAAAAATACAGGTCTCACTTTCTCTGGTTCTACTGATACTCCTTCCTCTGAGATAACATGACCCATTAAGTGAATATGATCCATCCAAAAGTGGCACTTTGAGAGATTAGCATATAATTGATGCTCTCTCAGTGTACTCAAAATGATCTCAAAATGGGTAGCATGGTCATGTCGAGTGTTAGAGTACACCAAGATATCATCCACGAAGACCACCCCAAAGGAATCTAAGTATGGATGGAACACTCGGTCCATCATTTCCATGAAAACTATCAGCACATTGGTGAGACTGAATGGCATAACCAAATACTTGTATAGACCATACCTGATCCTGAAGGCTGTAAGAGGTATATCTAATGGTCTAATGTGCAACTGATGATAACCGGACCTCATGTAAATCTTTGAGAACAATCAGGCTCCTCGAAGCTAATCAAAGAGATCATAGATCCTGGGAAAGGGATATCAGTTCTTGACCATCAACTGGTTCAACTTCTGATAGTCTACACAAATCTTGAGGGTACCGTCTGCATTCTTCACAAACAGGACAGCAAAACCCCAAGGAGAAGTATTGGGTCAGATGAAACCCTTTTCCTGAAACTCCTCTAATTGCTTCTTGAGCACCTACAACTCAAGAATAGCCATCATATAAGGAGGGATAGACATCATTGCCTCTCCTGGAACAAGATCAATCGAGAATTCTACCTCACTCTCTGGAGTAAAACCTAAAAATTATTCTAGAAAGACATCTCTAAAACGATCCACCACTGGAGGAAAGTCTAACTATGAAGTCCCCTGGTAATCCAAATAAAGACTAGAAATCTAGGTTGTAACTCCTCCCAACCCATGATTCTCTGGACCCACTCTGCTCGCCTGTACATCCCATTCTCCCCTAGGAAGAAAAGATCCACCCTATGGTGATATGAAACTCACCCTGCGGGGATAATAGTCGACAACTACCCAGAAGGGAACTAGCCAGTTCATTTTGATAATGACATCATAACCTGTCATCTCTAAGACATAGAGGTCCCATAAAAAGTGACATCCACCAACCTGCAGAGGGCACTCTCTTCAGTAACGTACACTAGTCGTTCTAGTCCCTAATGGAGTGTCTAGCATTAATATATCAGCAGAAGAAAAGATGTAGAGACCAAGGCTCTCTATGATAGCAATGAATATAAAGTTATGGGAATCCCATGTATCAAAAAGAGTAGAATCTAAAACTGAGGCTACTAAGATCATACCTCAAACTGTAGAAGGTCCAGGATCCTGTTCCTACTGGGTCTTCTCCACTACAAAAGTCTATCCCATACCACGGCCCTATGACCCTGCCTGACCACTCTGAGTTGATCCGCCCTAATGTCGCTGAAAACCGGTCAATTGGAAACGATGTTCATGAACTCCACCTCGGCCTGAACAGCCGGAAGAACTCCAATTCCTAGACTAGTGAGAAATTGTTGGTGTTTCTCCTGAATGAGGAGTCACAAAATAACCCCTATCACCAGCTACTGGAGAGAATATCTGACAGAAGCGCTGAAGGTAACCCATCTTTCCATAAGATCGGTACTCCACTAGGTCTCTCAGGTAGTGTGGCCTCATATGACCACTCTTTTCGCACTGGTATCGCACTACCTGGCTACCAGAAAAAGTGTCTCACCTCCTCGGATCACCACGCAAAGACTCCCTACGGTGCTTCCTGTTGTTAGTATGAGGAACACTAACCCTAGATGTCGAGCCGCCCTGGCTCACAACTCTAGAATACCTCAGATTTTGCTCTGTGATCAGCACTTGGATGACTATAGAAGTGATAGAAGTAAACTAGAATATGTTCACCTATGATCGGATGTCGTGCCTCATGCCATCCTCAAAATTCTTTGCCATGAACAAATGATCAACTCCTAGAATAGGTGTGAAGCGCTGCAGCTCAGTAAAGTGGGAGGAATACTCCATAACAGAAAGAGTACCCTACTCCAGAGTTATAAAATCCCGTGCTTGATCGGCCATCAGTGTCTCCAGATAGAAGTAGTCAAAGAAGATGCACTGAAACTCATCACACACAATAACCTTCTGGCGTCACGCCTGTGAGATCACATCCCACCACCTCTTGGCGGAGTCCCGAAGCATATAGGTAACTAGATTGACCCTCCACTTTGGAGGTGTCTCCAGATGCTCAAATATCATCAACATAGATTCTATCCATGACTCTACAGCCTAAGTTCCTCCTTACCCTGAGAAAGTGGGATGTTGTTGCTGCTGTTGAAAGACTCGCGTCAAGTTAGCCATCGATGGGGCAGGAGGCAGTGCTCCCTGAAAGGTCTGAATCATCCTCAAGAATCCCTCCCTGAACTTTACATCAGTACTTACGTCAGGTACAATGGATGGTGCCAAGGCTGGCACAATTGGAGGATCTGAAGGTAGTCCCTTATCGGCCATGTCCAGTGTCTGATCACCATTTGGCAACTGGAGCACAATCGGAGTACATATCGATGGCATGAATCTGCAAGGTCAAGCGCACAGCTTAGATCAAGATATCAAGGACTGAAGAAAATGAGTGTAAGAATAGAGAAAGAGAAATAAAACATTCAGTTTTTAAAAAAGATGGTTGCACGGTGTGTACAATTACTACACGGCATGTTCCCTTAAGTCATTTAAATGGGAGTGTACTCATGCCTAAACCGGTCGGGTAACACCTCAAACACACAACATGTTTTCTTAACACATGGCATGTACTTGAATCCTCTTTCTCTTCCTGAGTTATTCTACATGGATAAGAAACACGGCTCTCCTAAGACAAGAATAAATGGCGTGTTTAAAAATAGACACGGTGTGTACTAGAAAAGCTTCACTTTGCCTGTGTTGTTAGTGACACGGTTTGACACACAGCTCACACTACACGGCGTGTTCCAGACGGACACGATGTGTATGAGAAATGATGACACCGACCCATGTTTTCCGTGACTTCTCCGAGTACCTGGGTCAGACTACATGGCGTTTTTAGACGGCACACGGTGTGTATTAGACACGACTCGGCCAACCTGTGTTGTTAGTGACACGGGTGGGTAGGGAGTCGACACGACATGGCGTGTACGGACGATACACGATGTGTTAACTCTAGATATTCCCCATCCTGTGTCTCTGCCCACATGTCATATGACATGGTAAGAAACTACATAGCGTGTATATAAAGTACACGGCGTGTACTTAAGAAAAACTATTTTTTCCCAAATAGAAGAACACACGGTGTGTACTTAACATTACACGGCGTGTATTCTGGGTTTTTCTGAACAGTAATCCTCAAAAGCTACTCCAGAACCCAGAAAACATTGAAACTAGCACAGAAAGTTCCAAATTCCGATCTGTGAGGGCCCATACTCCCTACGAATAAAAGTTTGGCATCTTATACAAGTTATAGCAAGTCAAACAATGCAATGATCCACCAAATTCCAGTCCATGAGGGTCCATAACACCTCAAGAACCAAATTTGGGAATTCATTCAAGAAAATATCTACATAAACAATACCCTATCAAAAAGCAGGTATTTTTATCAAGGAAACTATCACAACATCATGCATATTTTACACATCATCTATCACAACAACATGCAATCTCTAATGCATCCTCGATGGCATAGAAATTATGCATGACATGTGATTTCTAGCAAGTTCCTATATGATGCATGAGATGGCATACCCTCATCTCATCGGGTTGCAACATATATAGAACCTCAATAACATCAACAATAACAGCACGAATAATGTGAATCATTAAGGTGAAATCAGATTAACTGTAATAATTGAAAAACCATAAAAATTGAAATTTAAATGAGGTAGATTGGATTTTCCCTATACACGGGTTAGCTACTCCCGAGCACAGCTTATTACCAAGTACCTATTCCATCCTATCCCTAGCTAAGGCTCCAAACAGTAAGTCAAGAGAAAAGAAATCCTCTAATACCACTTTGTAACGTCCTGGTTCTGGAATCCACCCAGAGGTGCCCCGTACCCGGATGGTCACATGGCCTCAAGCGCATTTCCCCAAATGCTAGAGGCTGCTGACTAGCAGTGATGGCCTTGGGTGTGATAGCAGAGAAACTATTCCCTCATTGGCAGAGTACACAGCAGATGTAAACAAATATATACAATAGCGGAACCAGGAAATATCCAACAATAATAAACAGCTGAAGACTGGAATAAATAAACAACTGAAGCACATATATATAAAATTTCCATGATACATATGTCTAGGAAAGTAGCCAAACAAGTCACAATGATGGAATAAAAATAGTAGAAAACCAAAGTATAAAATATAAGATAAAAAACTCCTCATCATCACAAGAATCTGTTTGGTCCCATGCTCTCCATCTCCTCAGCAAGTCAAGTACATAAAGTAGAAGGGTTCTTTCCCTTATCTATACCTGCAACAATATAATCTGTTTGGGCCCAAAAGCATGACCCAAATAGGGTGTGAGACTAATTCCTAGTAGGCAACTGGCAAAAGATATTTTCCTAACTGTCAGTGAGTATATGACAGGTGAAAGTACAGAAATCAGTAAACAGAAAGGCAATAAGTAGTAAACAATCCACAATTTATAGCATTCAAAACACCACACAACATGCAATAGCTAAACAATGCAGATAAACACAATAGGTAACCCTATGGGAAGTACCAACAACCTATCCCCTCTGGTCCTACCTAGAAACATAAACAGTCAGCTAAAAACAAGGTAATCATCTAGGAAGTACTCACAGCCTATCTCCTCTGGTTCTGTCTAACAAGTACAAGAAACCCTCTGGGCAGTACACTCAATCTAACTACTCTGGTTCAGCTTAAGCATAGACTCTTTGTGGAAGCACTCACCATCAATTCCCCCTATAGTCTCGTAACGGTACTAAAGGCGCTCTAGGGAAGCACTCAACATCACATTCCCCATGTGGCCCGCGTCGAGGAACTATAGACACTCTGGGGAAACACTCAACTTCAATTCCCCATGTGGTCTCACATTTTAAATTATAAAGACACTCTAGAAAAGCCCTTACGTCCATCCTCCCTATGGTCTATACACCAGGTTCTCACTACCCTGTGTAAGTCAAGAAAGTGTAGCAGTGCGTAATGGCCAAGGTAAACCTCACAAACTACTTGGATAGGATTCTACACCATAATAGGATAATAGAACAACAGTCACACCATCCTAAAATATTAGGCATGGGAAAGTAAATAGCAGCCTAACAGGAAAACAAGACCCAATGGTCAAAACAGGCAAAACATGTATGGGGAATAAATCCAAATATCAACAATTCACCCTATTAATAATCAATAATCATCTACTCAGGCATACCAGCAGAGTAGTGAAACAATAGGGCCAAAACGGTAAACGCGTAATACCCCGTTCATGGTTATTGGGAAAATTTGCACATAAAACTCAAAGAATTTCAACAGAAGGGCACAAACTTCCTACCTTGGGGTTAGAAGATCAATATAATTGAACCATGAAGCTTGAATCTCCCTTGAACATTGTAGATCTAATAAAACCTCTAAAACTTTCAACCCATGATAACTTGGAAAAGAAGAGAAATCATGATATGAGGTTCCAGCAGAAGAGAGAACTCGTCGATGCGATTCCAACGCAATCAACGGTCTTCGAATCGGAGGATGGACTAAGTCTTTGGGGCTTATCAAGGATCCACGACTGCTCGGTGCTCTCTGATGAACTAGGTTGAGAAGGAGACGGTTTCGTCAATCAGACGCAACCCCAGCACGTTTAATGAAATAAACAAAATACATGGCGTGTACTTTTGGAGTACACGGTATGTACCTGCTGTTTCTGTACTCTGCATTAGGCGGCCTCTAGGTCATCACACATGGTCGTGCACAAGGCCTCTACACGGGCAGCACACAGCTACCCGTGGTAACCGAGTTCACGACATGTACTCATAAAGTACACGGTGTGTACTTCAAAAATTTCTAGAAACCTCCTCTTTTCTCAAAAACTCCAAGAAAAAGAAAACATACCAGAAAAGAAGACTCAGGTTCTTACAAGCACTTTAGTTTTATCATTGATAAATATTTATTTCATCAGTGCATTTTTAGCGCTGATAAAGGTATGAATATATAAAATGAAAAAATTAAATAAATTAAAAATAAAAAAAAGTTTTTTTTAAGAAAAATCTTACAAATTTTATCAATTAAATAATTATTGATAAAAATTAATCAATTTATTACACATTATTAAATATATAGATATATATTAAAGTATATAAAGATGATTTATATATTAGAAAATATTTATATGCTTTGCATTGAACAGTCATATATTTATTGAATATTGGTTCATAATTAAAATTTTATATTAATTAAAAATATTGACTAGTTGTATAGTACTCAACATTTAATTTAATGTATCTTGATTTTTAAATTTAATATATAGATCAAATGTGTGTTATATTGATTTCACATAGATATAATTAATGTATTTTCATATATGTTACAATTCTCACACACAAAATATATCCATTTTTTCAATATTGTTTAAATGTACTTATTCTTAATTTATTCAATTTCAGTCATTTTTAACATATTTCCACACACTTAATATTATATATTCATTAATAATGTAAAAATTATATTTATAAAAAATATGTATAAATAAATATATTTATAAAATTACATTTACAGTATTTATACATTAATATATTTATAATTATAAATAAATAAATATTTTTTAAAGTAATTATACATTTATAAATAAATAATTATTATATGTATTTATATTTTTTCTTAAATAATGAATATAGTTACTATATTTATATTTATATATATTTATTAAATATATATGTATAATTATATAAATATATATAAAGAAATAAATATTATTTTTTAAGAATATTTCAATAATTGAAAATATATAATTATAAAATTATAATAAAGATATTTAAAATGGAATATATGATATATATTTATATTTATATATATTTATTAAGTATATATAAATATTTATAATCTTTTATTTATAATTATAATTATAAATCCTTTATTAGTGCTTCTGTAATAAACACTGCTAAAATCATCTTTATCCACACTAAATAAGCGCTGATAAAGAGCCCATTTATCATTGTTTAAGTGTCCCAAGTTATTTTAAAAACCCTATCCATTTGCAAACTCATCACGATATAGAAGTTTTCTATGGAGGACACCATTTGTGGGTGCTCCTCCATGGTGAATCGAAGGTCAAATCACACCACTAGACTGCCTCTAGTTACTCCAACATCTCGTCCAACATCTGGTGTTCGATTGTAGTTAGGGTTCTTAAAGAGGGTCTTATATTTTATTCAACCTAGGAAGGAAGGCCTTCCTATTTTATTTGTGTATTTTTTGTTTCATTTTGAATTCTTCTTCTATAATTTGTTTATGATCCATTTTTTACTATTTGTTTGTGATCTGTTATTTAGGTAATGATTTGTGGTATGTTCTTTATATTGACTACTAATGTATGATCCATTTTTTATATATGATACTGAACCTTGGATTTATTTTTTTTAGTTTTACTACTATGTTTTATATCTTATTAATAAATTATTATTTCATATATTTATAAAAAAGTTTAGAAATTTTCATGTCTATTCTTTTTAAAAAAATTGGGTACAAACAAGAAAGTAGAATACACCATGAAAAAGAAAATACAGGTAAAATGCTGGACTAAGGACTTGACCTCGTGACCACGCTGAAAATATCTCCCCACCCTTACCACCCCAACCAAGCACATGGGGAGGGGGGGGGTTTCATGAATATTATTGTTTATTAACTACTGATTTGAGTCACATTAGTGGTTCCCTAATGATTATATATATGCTAACACCTTTCATGGACACCTCAATAGACATTAGGCATTATATAATATTTTTTAGGAACCAAGTTCGTGGAGTGATGTATGTTCCTCTATTGGTTATATGTATCATAAGAATTATTTCCTCTTAGAATTCATTATGGTCCTTAGTTTTCTTATGTATAATATTAAAAGGGGTCATCACCAGTTAAGAACATGAGGTTTTATCACATTAAGCCTTCACATTTTTAATCACTATGGTTCCTTAATAATTCACATTAGGTTTGAATATCATGTTTTTATATATTTTATATTTCTTATAGAATATAGGTCAGTTTTTTTACCGATGTGACATTTATGTGTGTTTATATAGATATTGCACCATTTATTTTCTATAGTTGTATCTCTAATAGATATTACTATATCAGGTAATGATGATTTTGGGTCCGCATGTCCCTTGACCCCAAGGGTCATGATAGAATTTTGTTCGACCTCTTGAACAAATTGTTTCTATTTGGGGAGGAACCTCCAATTTATGGTTTTTTTACCCAATGTTTAAACCATCCTTTAGTGACATTGAGGTGTGCTACAGGTCATAAATGATCTGACCTGGTGTTGTTTGGGTAATTCAAGACATGGTCATTACACTATATATCTTCTAGATTACACCTATGATGTGTAGTGATAATATCATTAATTATCTACCTTTATCTCCCTTTATTTTTTCATATTCTAACAAACCTTATTGTTGGATTTGGAATATCTAGAAGCTAAGATATTCTAGTAGAAGTTATCCATATTTCCCTTATTATAATTTTCTATAACATTCACTTTTGATAATGAATTTATTATGTGTATTTATTTATATATTTTATAAAATTAATCTTTTATGAACCCAATAGGATATATATAAATCGAAAATGGATGCACACTAATCATTTGAAAAACAAATATGAATATAGAGTTAGATAGTTTAACATGTTTTAAAGAGAGTGTGTAGACGACCCTTTTAAAATCATATGTCCATGTTTACATTGTTGTTTTTGAAGAAACATTAGTTTGAAAGAGTTGGAAGAATGTTTTATTTTTCATGGAATAGATCAAAGATATAAATTTTGGACTAAACACAGGGAAAACAGAATGTCAACATCGATTGGTATGATACTTGGGTTTATGAATCATCTGATTCGAATACCTTTGTAAAAGATAGTGGAGATTTCATGGGATAAATGACAATGGAAATTGAATATGAGCTTCATGATTTCCCAAAGTTGTTTGAGCATTTAAATAGTTTTTTCAAGAAACTCTTGTATATTGGTTGTACTAAATACACAAAATTTTCAACTCTATTGAAGTTATATAATTTGAAAGCTGTCTGCAGATGGAGTGACACCATCTTTACATAACTACTTGGTCTTCTAAAAGATATACTACCGGAAGAAAATGAACTACCATGCCAAACATAGGACACTAAACTAATGTTACATTCAATTATCATGATCTCTAAAAAATAATTCCTTGTCCAAATGAATTCATATTATTTCCCATGCACCATAAATCCATCATAAAATCCCCTAAGTGTGGTGCAGATCGATACAAGAAAAATTAATCAAGTCTTTGGATATATCTCTGGTACATTCCTATCATTCCATGGTTTAGAAGACTATATGGATGTTAGTAAACCATAGGACAATTAACATCGAATGTAGATATGCGAATTAAATATAGAACCTACATCATCCAGTATATTCTCCTTAGTGGATGATAATTTATTATGAGTTTCCTGGATTTAGAGATGAGTTGAGATACTTTTGTCTTTGATTATCTACAAATGGAATAAATCATTTTGGTGTACAGAGTAGCACTCATAGTACATGTCCCTTCATGTTAGTAAATTATAACTTGACACCATAGTTATTCATGTAATGAAAATACATTTTTTCATTACTTATATTTGGACCAAAGAAACCCAGTAATGATATTGATGTCTATTAGGATCCACTAATCGAATATTTGAAATTGATGTGGGATATAGGTGTTAAAATGTGTGATGCTCATAGAAGTGAAGAATTAAAATTGAGTTCCATGTTTTATGGAATGATAAATGACTTCCATATATACCTAAATTTATCAGGCTATAGGATTAAAAGAATTTTGGGGTGTACAATTTGTGAAAAACGAACGTACTCAGTTCAGTTGAAACATTCCTTAAAGACTGTGTTTTTAGAAAATCATAAAATTTTAACTCAGTGATATAAATACTGATCCTGGATGAAATAATTCCATAATAATATCAAACAAGGTACAACACCATCTCCATCAATGGGCGATCAACTGTACAAAAGAAAGTAATAAATATTGACAATGCTTTTGGTAAACAATTTTCAAAAAAACATACAAAAACAGGTTCGAAGAAGAGATAAAATTTCTTTGATTTATAGTTTTTGAATTGTTTTTATGTCAGGCATTTTCTTGATGTCATGAATATAGAAAAATTTTATTTGATAATGTTATTGACATGTTAATAAATGTTCCTAGAAAAAAAATATGGCATCATGGCTATGTTGGACTTGATTAAAATGGGAATAAGGGAAGAGTTGGCACCGATAAAGGGTAAAACCTAGCAGCTTACACTCTATCTAGACAAGAAAATTTTCCATTTTTCCTTTTCCTTACTAGTGAAAAAGTTCTACATGGGTATTTATAAAATGTCACAAATTTCAATTTAATGACTAATTTGAAGTTATAAGGATTAAAATCACATGATTGTCATGTTTTGATTCAATATTTAATGCTTCTTGATTTTTGTTTAATTCTTCCTCAAAAAGTATGACATAGATTAACAAAAATCTGCTTCTTTTTTAAATCCATATGCAGTAAAGTTGTAGACCAAGTGAAGTTTCCCATCTTGAATAAGTAGATTGCGGTAATATTATGGGGATTAGATACGTTCTTCTCACCATTATTCTTTGATATAATGGTCTATATGATGGTTCAATTGTTTAGAGAGGTTGAACTATATGGTCATGTACAATATAGATGGATGTACCCCCATTGAATGGTATATCATGATTTTGAATATGTATGTCATGAATTGAAGTTAGCCAGAAGGTTTTATTGTTTAACGGTATATTTTTGAAGAATCTATTGAATTATGTGCCAATAACCTATTAGATGTTGAAATTATCGGTCTTAAAAAGTCTCATCACAGTGAACGCCTTATGGGTTAAGGGATTTCTATAATATATGTTGTTATAATTACCATGAAAGAGTAGGATAAAGCACATCTTTATATATTACATAATAGTGAATATGTTGATCTATACATTGAATCCCACAGAGAAATTATTAGATATTTTCATACATCAAGGGATGAAGAATGGATATCAAATACACATAATAAATAGTTTATAGTATGATTCGGTGATGAAATTTATAAGTAGTTATCTGAAAATATGAATTCAATGGTCAAACGACTTCAATGGCTACCTAGAGAACCGAATTAAAATTTTATATCTTATATTGGTTTTGTAATCAATGGTTATACATTCTATATAAAAGAACATGGTAACATCAATATGATGAAAAATAGTGGTGTTAGGCTTGTGGCTAAAGTGATTCACGTATCTGGTTCCAATGATAGAAATCCAATTAATAAAAATATGTCATAGTGTTTCATTATCGAATAGATATACTAGTTGGATTATACAACATTTTAAGTGCCTGTTTTTCATTGAAAATGGGATGAAAATATAAATGGAGTGAAATTTGATGAAATGGGCTTTGTGAAGGTGAATTTCAATGAACAAGGGTAAAGAGATGACCCATTCATAATGGAATCACAAGAATTGAATGTATTTTATATCTCTAATACAACAAATAAGAATTGGTCGATTGTCATGCTGGTGAATAAAAAAAGTTAGGGTCAAATGAAAATTCAATCAATTATAACCCTTTCATTGGAACATCATAATCAATTTATGTTGGTCTCAATGTATATAATGTCTTTTATATTAGAGGGAACCAAAAAGATGGGATTTAAATTCTCTAAATAGGAACCAAATCTATGAAGCCTTTAAAAAAAGAAAGTTCAATGAGATGGTAAAAGTGTTTTTTAATATATTATGTTTTTTCTCATAATAATATATGTTCTCTACTGCATTAACATAATCAAAATTAAATGTTTGACTACTCATGTAGAAAATGTTTTTCGCACATGAGGATGTTACTAATCCATTGGAAGAGAAAACTATAATGAAGAAAACCCTTTGGATAGATGCGAAGTTAATATTATAGAATCACTTTATTTGAAGTTACCTCCACTTCCTTTGCAGGAAGATCAACAATGTTTCTTATGCTTAATTACATAGGTAAGCTTGATGTATATATAGTAAAATCATTGTCTATAGAATTAATGTATTTTTTCGTATGTATATTAAATTTATTTCTTTTCAGTATTACTCACATAATAATTGTTTTCTTACAAAGGTGTATTCTTTTATTTGAGTTGTAGTGCTCTATCAAACATTCATGAACCTTCTGCATTAAAACCTTTTCAGCCCTATAGTGGTTCATTTATCACTTTCTTTCAAGTTTCCTCCACTTATTTTGTATTAAGAGAAACGATGCTGCCTCTACTAAATTAAGAAGGTAATATTGATGTTTACATATTAAAATCATTGTCTGTTGAATTAATTTATTGTTTCATATGTATGTTTAATTTATTTCTTTTTAGTATTACTCACATAATAATGGTTTTCTTAAATGGGTGGATTCTTTTTTTTTGATTTGGGGTACAATATCCAACTTTCATGATCCTTATCTATTAAAAAAATTTCACCCCAAAATTGGTGCATTTATCACATTCTTTCAAGTTACCTCCATTACATTTTCAGAAAGATAAATGATGCTTCCTTTACTCAATTACCGAGGTAATATTGATGTTTTCACAATAACACCATTGTACATAGAATTAATGTATTATTTAATATGTATGTTTAATTTATTTATTTTTAGTATACTCACACTTTAATTTTTTTTCTTATACATGTGGATTATTTTGTTCAATTTTGGGTGCTTTTTCCATATTTCATCCCTTTCTACACCAAAACTTCCACAAAATTATTCTCTCACAAAACCTTTCACTCCTGGTGTGTTGTCATTTATCACTTTTGTTCAAGTTCCCTATACTTATCAATAACAGAGGTAATAATGATATTTACATAGTAAAATCATTGTCCATAAAAGAAATTTATTATTTAATAATAATATTTAATTTTTTTTAGTATTACTCGTACTAATTTTTTTCTTTTACAGGTGGGTTCTTTTTTTCAAGTTATGGTGGGTTGTTTAAAACTACTCATGAAATGTTAGTGGTTCGATAAATAAAGTCAATGGAAATCATGGTAACATTAACAGTTAGGATTTTTTTTCATGAATTTAATAATTTTTATTTATGTAATTGTATAAACCAATGTTTGAGATGTCTATAATATATTTTTCCTGGTATTTGTGTTGTAAATTTTATTTCCTTTAAATTTTGTATTGGGACTTGTTTTTGTTGATATCTAATGTGTTTCTGGGGATGTAGAGTGTTGTAACAGCACATTATAGTATAGACCTTTATCATCACTGATAAAGGACACATTTATCAGAACTTCCAAAATGATTCGTAAAATGACTTTATCAGTGCTTTTATAAGAATGGTTAAAGGGTTCATTTAGTGATTTTAATTTAAAGCATTAAAAAATGGGTCCTTTATCAATGATTTTAAAAGCACTCATAAATTTATTATTTATTAGAACTTATTTTATCATTGATAAATTACCCCTTTATCAGCGCTTTTTCAATGCTAATAAAATTCCTAGTCTTTTAGCATCTCTCACATAGTCAGCGCATTTCTAGCACTGTAAAAGGCTAGTTTTGTAGTAGTATTTGGTAACCATTGAATCAAAATACCCTTGATATAATAACTTCAAATTAAACATTAAATATCATGAGAATAAGGATATTAATGATATAAAATTTTAAAGTATCAGTAAATAATCCTTATAAAATAATATAGGTTCATAAAAAATGGATGCCCCAAAGAAATATAATTTGAGATAAATAACCCAAAAAAAGATCATATCATTAAATTAAAAATTAATCAATGAAAATATTGTGTGTAACAAATTTAAATAAAAAAATTAGAAATAAAAAATCAATCAAACAAAATTCATTTCAGATATCACCTTGGAATTATATAATCGATGAAGAAGTGATATAACCCATTGAAAGAAGATTGAGTTAAGAAACCCTTACCACTTGGTAACTTTCATGTAAAACCACCTTGAATGAAATAATTTAAATTTCATATTAAAATATCATTATGTATGAATTATTCGTGATATAAAATATAAAATGGTCAAAATATACACTATATAAAATAAATTAGGTTCATAACATTAAATTATTCTTCAATGAAGGGAAATTGAGATGAATCGCTTACCTTGAGTCCAGAATTTCCATGTATGTCCTTTAAACCCTTTTATAATTAACTTATATAAATGATTCAATTGTTTAATAAAATTTTATAGTTTTATTACTTTATCATTGCACCATTTTTTTCCGTTATTACCATTACATATTTAATTACTTATTCAATTATGTTCACTTTGATTATTTTGAGGATATTTGATTCATGATTTCAAAATGACTTTATTATGTTGACCATGGTCAATGTTATCTTCATTACATCATCTACATAATAATAATAATAAAATTTTTATTAAAATTTTTATGCATTAATTAGACTTTTATAACCAACTATGAAAAATGGTTATGAGAAATGAATTATATTACAATAATGGCAACTGTAAGCCACACAGATGAATGAGAAATGTTTTTATTTTTCAAATAGCATATGGAAAAGAAGATAAGTATTACTTTATCTTTTTATAATTATGATTATATTATATTTTCTCTTTAAATAAACTAATATATATCATCCATGTGATGTGGGGATGAAAAACGAATCATATCTCTTCATTGTGGTGGTAACCCACACGTATGCATGAACAACGTTATCATTCTTCAATGGATGGAAATGTAATAAAATAAGATAATATATTATATTTTGAGAATAGTAATTAATTCATTATTTTAATATATATATATATACCTTAAATTCATAGTTATTACCATCTGGGAGATTCGGTGATGGAAAACGAATTAAATCAGTTCGCAAGGCAGTAGTCATCTATACACTCAAAAGATGGTTTTATTTCGCATTTGATGGAAGAAATATATGGATATAAGTTATAAATTAATATAAAAAAATATAAATATATTTAATTAACTATTTTATTATTTCTGTATGTTGAATAATATTTGAAGTAGGTAAAAGAAGAAATAAAATGAAAACACTACATTAATTTTTATACCACTTTTTCATAAAACCTCTTTAGGTTTATACCTAAATACTTCCTAGATTTGGTTTATAATAAATATAGGAAATATATAACCTGAGTTTGGATTTTATATAAGTATTTGGGTAAGTATTATATGACCCATAAGGCTCTATAACTGTGTAGAGTATATGAGAGCAGGTCTCTTTTTATAAGAGAGGGGAGGGAGACTTTTGGAAATACATGAAATATTATTACATAATATGTGTCAAACTCTTGTAAAATCGTTCAAAAATGATATGGATTAAAATATAAGTACTATATAGTCAAAATATAATCAAAAAATATATTTTTTATAGTTTTTGATATCAATTTAATCATTATCTTCTATATTAAGCCTTTTATTAATCATTTGTAACGTTAACTGTGGTAAGAACTATTTCAATATAAAAGGTTTATAAATTTAATTTTAAGTTAAAAATTAGTGAATAAATGGAAAAGGGATGTAATTTTAGACCAATTTTTTATTTTAATCATCCACTTTCATAATTTTTCAGATTTTTAAAAAATTTAATAAAATATATTTGAAACAAAATACTATTAATATCATTTTAATAACTACTCATATAATTTGACATTGAAAACAACATGAAAAAAGATGAATTAGAATATTATTAAATTTAACAATAAATAATATATTATTATTAACTGTAAAATATTCATGAAACCATAATTCATCCAAAAATAATATTTCTTTTTTATGTTTTTTAAACTAATTTAATCTATTTATTTTCATTAACATGATGTCAGGGTTCTGTAAGCATTTAAGGTAAATATTTAATCGCTAAAAATTAAAAAAATATAAAAAAAATAATTATTATAAATGTAACCATTAATATTTTTAACAATTTACTTTTATCTCTACATGAATATATAATATAAATTTAAAATCTAGAGAGTGACATTTTAAATTTTTCTTTACATAAAATAATATATAATTAATTTTCAAAGAAAAATGGAATAAAATTTCTATAACATAGAATAATGGATGAGGATAGGAGAACCCGACTCATCCAATAGATGAAATTATTTTTTGTGGTAATTTTTTGTCCTTTCCATATTATTTTTAACCTTAGTTACCGAATTTCCCTTGTCAAGGTGATAAATATTTACTAGGGTTACTTTAAATTATGTACAAAAATGAAAGGAAATTATTAAAAAAATATAAACCTATTTATTCCAAAAATTGGATCTATTTTAAAAAATTAAATTCCAAAAATATTCATAATTTAATTTAAAATTAAAACTAGAAAATGAGATGAAAACAGTTTTTTAGAAAAATGACTTATTAAGTATAAAAAAATTATACCAAATTCAGGTAATATTTTAATTCCAATAAAATTTATTAGAATATTTTTAATCAAAAATAACTAATTAAATTTTTTAAAAAATACAAAATATAATATTACTTTATGAATACTATAAAAAAAATTACAACTTCTATTTAAAATCGGTACGTTTTCATATTTACTGAAAAAATCAAACTTTTTCTAAAATTATAAAATATTAAACCTAATATAATTTTTAGATTATGAATTCAAAAATGGATTTCATTTTTTAAAATTTAAATTCTATAATTTTTAAAATTAATCTTTTATATAAATCCATATAATGCATTAAAACTCAATTTGGTTAGAAATAAACTCATTTCATTTTGACTAACAAAACTTGCCCCATATTATTTTGGTTAATAAAACCCTAAATTTTAATTTTTTAATATTAATAAGATATGAAAATTATTTATATTAACATCTCTTGGGACATTTAATTCATCCCTCATTTTGGAAATTAGGTTCTCACAATTTTATCTCATTCCCAATAGAAAGGCTTTGAAACATTTTCAAAATCAATTCCAATGAGTTGAAGATAAAACATACAAACATTAAAAGAAATCCTTTTTAATATTTTAAAATGATTTTTTTGAACCCATGTATCAAAAAAATTATATAAAAGCATTCTTTTTAATATTGATAAATGGAAATATAAATTTCATCTAGAATAACACAAAACTTGGTTTCAAAAGAAGAGAACATTGATGAGAAGTGAAAATATAAACATAGAGGAAAATGTAATGTCAAAAAAAAATATAGAGGGTGAAAAGGAACATTTATCATAAGAAATTGAATGATCATGAGAAAGTAAATAACCATAAACCAACTAAGTTAGAAAAACTTCATCAATTCATTAGACATTAAGGTAATACAATAACATTTTTGTTTTGAGATCCTTTCCCTAGAGTTAAGGAATTCATTTATAATCTAAACAAAGAAAATAATGAAATAAACTTTCGTGAAAAGTATAATTTCATCCTTTAGTAAGTTTCCACCAAAATCTCATCTTTTTATAATGAGTATTCAAGATTAATTTTTCATGCTTGAAGCACTAAAATCAAATTCTAACAAATTAGATAATCCATAAAAGAATAACAATCTCTTCCTTTTTTTATTTAAATATTAACAAAAACTAAAATGGTTATCACACGGTAAGATAATATCCAAACTTTATAAACATTCATATGAATAAATAATACATTAATCTCCAAAATTCAATAATAACATAAAAGGTTAAAATTAAATCATTCCATAAATAGTTAAACTGCTATCCTATTTACCTTAATAACCCCAACATTGAAGATTGTTTTAACCTCAAAAGTTGTCTCATACCTTTAATAATTCATGTTAAACCTAAGTTTTAAATATACATTGACCCAATTAATAACCTCCTAGCATATCATTAATTACCAAAAAATACCATCACTTAAAACCTCAAAAGGTATCTCTAATCCATTGAACTTATAATTAAACTAAAAATTATAAACCCATGATGATATCCATAAATATTAAGTTAAACTCACAAACACAAAAAAAATTATCTATAACTTTATCTAAACCCTCCTCTGATACCAAAATATAATATCCCCAAACACCAACTCTTATAATTTGGTTCATAAAGAATAATCATAACATTTCTGTCTTTCATACCAATAAATGTGACCCAATTTCAACCATTCGAAACATACAATATAAAAAGGAAATATTAGATCACTTAAATACCCAAGGGCCTTTAAAGTTTATAGTTTTATAAAATTTATAAAGACTCTTATATAAATAATATCCATGTCTTCAAATGAGTGTTTTTTCTAATATACACTGATTTCCATATTCCACATTAAGTATTAAACATTTTTTACTAAATTCATTACACATGAAACATTTCCAAAAATAACTCATTTAACATAATTATTTATAACATAAAGAAATAGAAAACTAGAGAAGGGTGTGCTCAAATTCATTGTAAGGGTAAACAGAAGAATTAATAGTGAAATTTCACCAGTGAGAATAATTTTAGTATAATGGTATAATTATATAATTAAATTTCATGAACATAAAAAAAGATAAATAATACCCTTCAAAACTAGGATTATAAATTATTAGACATTTCATAGTGCTTTAACAAAATATACAAGTCATATAAGTCAAAATCATGAGCCATATTAAAACAATCCTTGATAAAATGATATATTATAACATGATGTAAGTGTAAAGAAAACATGTTGGTAACATAGAATATCATTTTCATATAACTATTATAATTAGTCTAACAAATATAATAACATACTTGGTAAATTCCTGTAATCTCTTAGGATAAACTTATAACTAGTTAACTTTATCCCTTTACTCAATTCATTAGAGAGATATATTTATCATCATGATCTATATCGGAATCACCCATTATCATCAATAATTTACATGAACTATAACATAATAATGAATAATGAATAATTTTATTTTTCAAAATAGTAATAACAATTTTTCTTTTATAAAATGATTTACTCAAGGAAAAGAAATGGTTTTTAGGATAATCTCTTTAAAAAAATCATAATTTTTCAAGAGAAATAATAAGGATGGTATCATTACCAAAAATCCTCATTATAGCATCAGTAAAATCAATATTTTTTCATTAGTGAAAAGTAATACCATTAAATTAAAATTAAAATTTATTCAATAAAATACACTTTTCATTTTGAAAATAAAATTTAAAAACTAAAAAAATCACAATATATTTTGAAAATAATTTTAATTGAAAATATTTTATGAAATTTATAAAGGAATTTTCAAATAATTGAGTAGTAATCATCGTGGTAAATGTTTTTCCTCTAGTAATCATAAATATAAAGATTATATTCACACATTTAGTAAAAAATATCTTGTTCATAAAATAAAAACAATATACTTTTTAATGATTTCTTCAATTAAAAAATGGGTAAACAATAATTCAAAAAATTAAAAATAATATTTATAGAAATTATTGAAAAAAATTTAGAAAATCGTGAAATGGAAGAAAATGGTTTTCTAACTGAAAGAGGGAAAATAAGGCCATATTTTCTTTAAAAAAGTATTCTGAATAATTTTGAATACCAAAGAGAGGAAATTTTTAATTAAATATAAAAATATATAAATATCCATAGGAAACTAAAAGTTAAATGGTTTTATCCAAAAATCATTATATAATTTCCTCAATGTAAAGTCAAGAATAAGCACTCTTGATTAGAATGGGATTGAAAAATAAACCCCCTACCACTGGTAAAATTTAAATCGTAATCCACATGAAAGATTAAATTCAAAAGAAAACATTAAATATTATGAACATAAGTATATTCATGATGTAAAATATAAAAGGAAAATTATAAACACCTCATGAAATAATAAAGTTTCATAACAAAATCGAATGACCAAAAGAAATAGAATTTGAGACGAGTGACCCATAAAACTATAATATCATTAAATTAAGAATTAATCAATAAAATGATTATGTGTAAAATATGTAAATCCATAAAAACCAATGATTAAATACATAGTAAATAAAACAAAATTAATTTCACACATAATATTTACATTATATAATCAATGAATAAGTGATATAACCCAATAAAATCATATAGAGTTAAGAAGCCCTTACCACGTGGTAAATTTCTAGTCAAATCCCCTTAGATGAAATAATTTTAATTGAAACCTAAGATGAAATTAATTATGGAATATTCAGGATATAATAATTAAAATTGTTATTATATAAACTATATAAAATAAATTTTGTTCATAACGTTAAATTATGTAGTAATAAAGAAAAATTGATATGAAATCCATTACCTCGCATCCAAACATGCCATGTATTCCCTTTTACTCTTATATAATAAACTTATATCAATTATATAATTATTTGAAATCTATTTAAAGGTTTATTAATATTAAATTAAACCATTTTTTCATTTATTATAACAAAAATTTTAATTACTTAATTTGTTATGTCTACATTCGGTGTTTTGGGGTTGTTTGGTTCACAATTTCAAAACGGATTTGGCATGTTGGTTATGGTCAAACGTATCTTTGTTTCATCATATACAAAATAATAGTAATGAAATAATTATAATTTTTATAGATTAATTATAATTTTAAAACCTACCATGAAATATTGTTATATAAAATGAATTACATTACAATCATAGAGATGGTAAGTCATACGTACTCATGAGTAACGTTTTCATTTTCCGAAGAGCAAGAGGAAATAAGGTTAGTATAATTTAACCATTAAAAATTTATTATTATATAATAAATATAATATTGTATATTTAAATAAACTTATATATTCCATCCATGTGATGTGGTGATGAAAAATGAATCACATCCTTTAATGGAGGTGGTAATCCACACGTACGAATGAAAAAATGTTATCATTTTTCACTGGATTGAAATTTAATAAAATAGACAAAATACAATATATAAAATTATAATTATTTTATTAATATAAAATATATAAATATATTACATCATTGTAACCAACTTTGATAGATATTGATTGAAAATGAATTACAATAGATAGTGAGGTGGTAGTTTGTTGTACACACAAGCGATGATTTCATTTCCCATTTTATTGAAGAAGGAGATGTATATAAGATATTAAAATAATATTAAAATATTTTTTATATTTAATATACCATTTATATTATTTCACTATTTTTGAAAAATATTTTAAGGATGAAGAGTAATAAAAAAATAAAAATCCTAGGTTAATAACTTTACCTCTTCTTCTAATAAGCCCTTTAGGTTTTTACCTAAATACTTTTTAGGTTTTTTTCTGATAAATATAATTAATATAGGACATGGGGATGGATTTTAGGAAGGTATTTGGGTATATATTGGATGAATTTGAAGTATCTTGAATAATGTAGAGGATAGTAGAGTGGGTGTCTTTTTATAAGTGAGGGAAGGGGCACTTTAGGAAATAGATGCAATATAATAATATAATGTGTGTCTAACTCATGTAAAATGGTTCCAAAATGATATTTAATAAAATATAAGGAGGATTTTGTCTTCATATAATCATAAAGTAAAATTTTTATATATTTATATATCATTATAAGACTAATCTTTTGGATTAACCCTTCTCTTAACTATTTTTAACCTTAAGTGTGATAAAAACTTTTTCAAAATAAAAGGGTGATAAATATACATATATGTTAAAATTTAGACGATAAATGGAATAGGGATGAAATTTTTGACCATTTATCATAATAATTTTCATATTTTATGTTTTTATTATTTTCAAATAATTTAATAAAGTAATTTGAAAATAAAATACTATTAACATCATTTTAAGAACTATTCACATAATTTGACTTTGAAAACCACATAATAGTAATATAATTAAAATATAATATAACTCACCATAAATAAATTATTATTAACTAAAAAATTCATGTTTCACTATAATTAATCTAAAAATATTACTTTTTATGTTTTTTAAATAACTTAATTTAATTTTATATTGCTTGCACAGGCATTATGTTGGTGTTGCGTAATAATTTATGGTAATTATTTCATCAACAAAAATTGAAAATAAATTTAAATCACAAAAAATATTATAATTCTAAAAATAAACATTAATATTAATTCAAAACTTACTTTTATTCCTTTGTGAAAATATAAAATGAACTTGAAAGTAAGAGATTGACATTTTGTATTTTTCTTTAATTGAAATAATATATAATTAATTTATTATAAATAATGGGATATAATTTCCATAAATTAGTATTATGGATGATTATTTTCGAAACTAAGTCATGAAATATATCAAATCCATGTTTTAATGTCATTTTTTTCCTCATCATATTTTTTGACAATAATTACACGATTTACCCATATCGAGATGAAAAATATTTTCTAGGGTTAAAATTCATAATAATAAAAAATAAAAGGGTATTATTTATAAACATTGAGCCTAATGATTCCAAATATGGAATATTTTTTATCAAATTTATTTCATTGAAAGGCGGAATTTAATTTAAAATTAAACTTTCAAAACATGATGAAAACGGTTTTTAAACCAATTACTTTTATGTATAAAAATGTTTTTTCCAAATTCAAGAATAATTTTGATTAAAATAACATTTACTGGATTTTGTTTAATAAAATCGAATAATTTAAATTTTCAAACTAATCCAAAAAATAATGATACTTTTTAAATACTTCAAAAGAAAAGATAGTTTTCAACAAAAATCAGTATTTCTTACTATTCATTGTAGAATAAATTTATTCCAAAAATTCACAAAGATTATCCCTAATATAATTTGGATATTATAAATTAAAAATGAATTTAATTTTGTAAAAATAAAATTCTATAATTTGGAGAGAAATATTTTAAATAAAACTCTATACTCCTTGAAAACTCAATTCAGTTAGAAATATAGTATTTTCCTTTTGAGTGAAAAATTACCTAATATTATTATATTCAGTATTACTCTAGTATATCATTAATGAATATTAATATTACATAAAAAATTTATTTTAAAATTTAATGGCTTATTATAAAAACTTTTATACATTAATAGTGGGATATATACTTATGGATATTTTTACTTTTATAGTAGGGACTAAGATGATGATAACTTTATTATGGATTTTTTGAATCAAAGTATTTAATATTACTTGAGTTTAACCTATTATCACACATTATTACTTTAGTTTTATCTTTTATTTTCAATTGTCCTCCATGTTTTGAGATGAATTCTTTACTCATGGTGGATTTTAGTTTTCTCATGAGTGGGTAGTCACTTATGGGATGGTGAATTAAGAGAATGAGGGTTATGATATATTGTAATTGATTGATATCTCTTATTTATGAATGTTTTTATTTAGTATCACATTGAGATAAATTATGATCGTATTATATAATTATTTTATGATATAAGTGAAGATACTTTATGATGTTTTCCTAAGGATTTTTTTTTGATAACATACTGTCATTAAGAATATTTTTGTAAAAAGTTTAGAAATTTTCCTAAAGTTGAGAAATATGGTTTGGGAAGTTTGTTTAGAATTTTTTTAAAAAAATATCTGGATGAAGTTATAATATTTTTTTAAGAAATGTTCATATTATATCAGATAATTATAAGTCATTTAAAAGGTTCCTAATATCATGAAAATATCATGATTTAAGCTCTTGTTCTGAGGATAAAATTGAGCCATCGAATGAATTTTTTTGGATAGATAATTTTTTATAAATTTTGAAAAAAGACCACTGGTAAAAAGGTGATTAGATTAATAGTTTCTAAATGGATATAAGTACAACTTTTATTTTAAGGGAAAAAAATTTGGACTAATAAAGTTATTGAGTTTCTACAAGGGTAATTACTAACAAAATTATTAGATGAACCGGATGCATATCCTTGGACAAAATTGATCAGAGGGAAGGAAATAAGTGTTTGTTGATGCATTTTTTGAGGTTTAATAAAATGAGAAACAAATAAAAATGGGATTATTTAGATAAATAATATTTTTTTTATTTCATATTTTATTTTTATTAAATTAAAAGGGATAAATCACAATGATAAATTAAACAACTGAACTAAATGGATAGATTTTCATATGAATAAATTATTTAGGTTATTCAATAATGTATTCAACAAGCTTCATAGATTAGATTTTTCTAGAAAAACATTTTCTATGATTTTTTTCAAGTGGAAGAGTTTTGAAGAAGTGTTAATGAAGTAAATACACTGAATTAATATTTATACGATGGATAAACATCAGAAAAATAGTCCCAATTTCACCAGATGAGATTTCCATCAGAATAATAATTACTTAGAAAGTCATCATACATAATCATCTAGAAGAATCAAATTTGGGAATTAGAGTTTTCTTATCATATTAAAAGTTCTTAAAATGTTTTAGGAGAAAAAATATTTTACTTGATGATGATTTTTGAGATGATTTACATAAATTTATAAATCCCATAAGAATAAAGATAGTATGATTTGATGTTTTTAGAGTGTTTTTTATTTAAAAAAATCAAGGAAGTTCAAGTGAGTTCCATAATTCCGAATTTAAGTAAGTTTGATGAAATTTAGAGTCACTGTAGAATTCATGAATCTTCAGTAATGTTCAAGATGATTCTAGAATAGTTGATTTGTTTCCAACACATTTAATTTAGGATGGATTTATTTTTTAATTTCATTGAGTTGGAAATAAAATTTGTTTCCCACCTTTCCTACTTTGGGAGAATCTATAAAAGGGGATGAAAGTATAGTATGTGAATTTCTTTAGAATTCAATTCACATGTATGAAAATATGACACTATTTATATTTTTTTACTATCTGATTTTCTAACTGAAATTTAATTTTGGGTTAAAGATAAGTTTTGAGGTGAGATTCAAGGAAGATAAATAAGTCAAATTTTTCAGTTTAGAGATACTGGATAGAGAGAATCACACAAAGATATTGAGTGGAGTGTTAAAGAATAACATTCTTGTTAAAATGATATAATTTAGATCTGAATATCATGTATAATTTTAGTGAGGTAAACCAGATGGAATTTTATGGGATGAAGAAAAAGGCACACTATATTAAAATATTTGGGTAGATAAAACTAGAAATATATTTCTATATGAACCTTGTGGAATCTGATTTACAAATTTTCACTTTTTTGTGGCTTAGTTTTATAATAAAAGAATTATAGGCTGATGGGAGTCATTATAATCTACCAATAAAGAAATATAAGGTGTCTAGTGTGAGTTATAATAATATTTGATTCACTTATTTCTAATAGTGAATTTGTATTGACTTGTGGGAGTATCCATGAAAGTCTTGTTGGTTCTTACATATAGGTTGAACCTTCTAAATCATTTGTGTCTTATTTAATTTCTTATCAATGAATACTTATGATATTGTTATAAAAGTTAAAAATAAAAATAACTATAAAAATTTGAAAGTGTTAAATTTCACAAAGATTAAAATTTTTAAAATGGAAACCACATATTCACCCCCCCCCCCCTAGTGTTTCAAAAATACCATAGAAGTTCAATTGGTTTCATGGGAAAGGATCCCTTATTGAATCCTTATCTTATAAAATCTCATTTTAGTAAATATTATAGGTATTCCTATATTTGATGGAAAACATTATCATGGTTGGAAAAATATAAGGATACCTAAAGTTATTTCACTTTTCCTAGAGGGTATTGATGTAAAAATAATTGGGTTCCCACGCACTGAGAATGATGCTCCTATGTCTTTTTCAAAAAAGATAAATTTCCAAGGTTTATGGGAAAGGTAGAAATTATATTCTCATGTATTTTTCAAAAAATATTTGTATAAAGCTTATGGGTCTCATAATATCCAATGAATCATAGGAAAAATTGAAAGAATATTTTAGGGAACACCAAAGTGAAAGAGGAAAAACTCAAAAACTATCAAAGGATGTTTGAAGACATTTAAAATCCATTTGAAAAAACTATTCATAGGTACTTTACTAGAGTAAATTTAGTTATTTGAAACATTAAATTATTTTGATATATCTTGGGTGATTCTATTATTCTCAAGAAACTCATGATAAACATCTCAGATAGGTTTGATTCTAAGATATCATCTTTAAAAGATAAATATTATTTATTAGTTGATGAATTTTATAACTATCTTATTTCTAATTAGATAAAGAAATAATCGGTGTTCAAAAATAATATAAAGGATGAAATTTCTTTCAAATATAAGAGAAAAATAAAAATCCAAGACATTGATAATGTTATCCTCAACAATTCTAAAGATAAGGAAGATGATTAAATAAATGAAAAGATCATTTCTCTTATCATGAAAATTTATTAGAGAGGTAGAGTGAATTAGAGAAGAAAACTTCTACTCAAGTGTTTTGAGTTTGGAGGAAATGATAATTTTTCAAATAACTTCCCCAAAAAATTTGGTGAATTTAATTATAATTCTAAAGAAAAAAATTAATTAAAGATATTGGACAAAATTTCTCAGGAAGTTAATATGAACATTGGTGGTAAGAAGAAGTTCACTTGAAATAGAAGAATTATGTTCAATAAAAAATCCAAATATGAGTTCGCTGATAAAAATTATTCAAAAGTTTAATGTTTGTAAAAAATTAAAACCTTCTTTGAAAATGTTTTGAAGAATGAAGATTTTTCAAATAGTGAAGAAGAAAAAGGATTTTATGAAACTTTCAAAGAATATCATCTCAAATAAAAACTTATCTCATGTATTAAATAGAAAAAAAAACTTATAAAAAAATAAAAATGATGAATAAATAAATTTTATATAAAATAAAATAAGTAAATTTTTCTATAAATGCGAAGATGAGTGTATCTAGAAAATCATAAACCTCTAACTAAAAGTTTATAAATTTGGAATTATGTTATAAGATCTCAGTAAGAAACTTACTATTAGGGAAGATTATGTTTATAAAACTCAATAAAAACTTCTTGGGTTTGAAATAACATTAAGAATGATTAATGAAAATTTCGACCAGGATTCATAGATAAAAGTTGAACAATATTAAGTTTTTTAGGAAATCACATTCCAAGAATGAGGTGAAATATTTCCCCACTAAATGTAAATATTCATCTTATTTTACTAGAAATGTGGTTGTTTGATTTTTAAAAAAAATCCTAGATTAATTAAGGATTTTAGAAATCTATCACATAAAAAAATTGAAACAAAAATCCCATAATAAATTTTCTCCATAATAGAATGTAAAAAACAAAAAAAATGTTATGAATTTATAAATTTAATTATAGGAAATGGTAGTATTTCTATATAATATCATGATTAAATGGATATTATTGTTGTTTTTGTATATTTGGGAATAAATTTTATAACTATAGGCATAATATGTCTCTTCCTAGAAATTGGAATGAACATAAGGGGAGAAAACGTGGATGAAATGTGAGTAATTTTCCTAAGCCATGGGTAGAATGAAAGGGAAAATAATATGAATTTAGAAATCTTCCAAAGAAGAATTAGTTTAGATATCTATAAGGTGTTTGTATAAGATGTGACCAACTATATTACTAAGGTAAAAAATATATGAATTATCTTATAGAATAAAGTTCTTATACAAGAAAAGACAGTGAGGAGATAAAGAAAATTTTGTGGAAAGATATTTTGTTATTGAAATAGATCTAAAATTAATAAAAATAAAAAACATGAATTCTTGATAGTGGTTGTTCCTAAAATATTATAGGATACTTAAAACTTTGAAATATATTGAGAATCATGATGGGTTACCAGTTACTTCTAGAAATGATAGTCCCTTAAAAATAAATTGAATATTAAAAGATGAGATTGAATCTAAAAACTGAAATTTAAAAAAGTTTAATATATTTTTGGGATTAAAAACAATATACATAGTTTTATCCAACTTTTTAATGATGGTAAAGAATTTATATTCATAAAATTATAATGTTTCATCAAAAGTGTGGAGGATGGAAAAGTTGTAACCAAAAGAGAAAGAACCATTTTAAATGAATTTCATATTTGATAGCTTTGTAACCCATCTTATTTGAGTGTTGATGATGAAAATAAATTGTGGCATCACAAGATTAGGCATCATGGGAATAAAAGTATGAAAAAACATTCCAAATTGGATTTCCTTAAAAACATAACACCACTGAAAAGGAAAGAATACAATGTTTTTTTAAAATATTATAATGGAATATGATTCGTAACATCTATAAAAAAGTTAAAACTCAATATTGTAAGAACGTGGATTTTCATATAGATAATTAATCTTTATTTCATGTTTTTTTTAGGAAAAAAGAAAGAATGGGAAATTTTCTAAGTACACACCATGTACTTTTGAGTACACACTGTGTACCTGGTTGTCACATGTATCCGTGTACTGGCTATGTAACGGTTGAGTACACAGCCATGTAGGTGACCTAAAAGAACACCTAAAGCAAGGTCCAGTTGAGGCTAGTACATAGAGTTTAAATTAAATAAACACACTGCATACTTTTCTTTTTAATTGATATATCAGAGTGGGGTCGCGTCTTATTTACGGCTCATTCTTCTTATAATCTTTGTTTTTCTAGGAGCAATCAGGAGCGCTGATTAATGTATGATCCACCAATTCTCCATACAAGGTCTGATCTGCACTCTTGTGGGTGCATTGGAATCCCAATATTGAGTTCTCTCTTCTTCTTGATCATCTCTTTCTAATTCCTCCTCTCTCATGGTTTATCAAGGGTTGATCATTTTTTCCCTTTTCTAGATGTACAACAATCTAGGCCTATTCAAGGGCTGGCGTTCAACTATAATAATATTTCAACATAAAGGTAGGTGGTTTGTTCCTTTCATCAATTTTATTTGGATTATATATGATTAAAGTTTCGAATACCCATGTTTGGGATATTATGTATTTTTTGGAATTTAACCCTATTTAATACCTGTTATGGTTTGTTTTATTGATAAAGGTTTATTTCTTATGCATAAAATTTATACCTTGTTTTGTGACACCCCGTGGGTGCATTCCCCTGATTGACTGTTTGTGGCCATTTGGCCTTGGTTTCCTATGTGGAATACCTTGCTTCCATGCCTTGATCTGTTTAGGATGGAGTTTATTGATTATACGAATTTCATGTATTATGCTCGAGAATTTTATTCATGTAGTATATATATATTACATGTGCTGCCTTGTTATGATATACGCGCTGATCTTCTAGAGGAATGTGAGAGCCTTGAACTAGGGATATTCTATGGATTTCCATGTTTATTACACTATACTTTAAGAGCCTTTGTGTAGACTTTTACCCAAGGGTATTGACCATAAGAGCCACCCAGAAGGTCATTTATGATTATTTATGCTACGTGGACCCAAGGGGTATTGACTGTGAGAGCTACATGGAGGTCGTTCATAATTTATTAATACCATGTTGACCAAGTAGTTTGATCGTGAGAGCTTCCTAGGTGGTCGTTTGTTTTTTATTAGTTCTATGTTAAACCAAAGGGGTTAGGACATGAGACCTTTCCTAGATGGTTTCCAAAGAATAATATTGGACTCAGTCTTACTTGGTTGTTTAGATAGTATTCTGAGACATATATCGTCACTATTATATAGTGGGATAAAAAGATTAGACTAGATCCAGATGTTACATTATTCAACGATTTGAATAATAAATAAATGAAAATGAATGTAATTGGAAATTGTATGATTATTTAATTTTGAGTACTCCTTAGTTTATTGCTTCATTTCTGTATATTACCTTCAATATAAATTCACTGATAGTTAGGCATGGATCTTTTGGTGGTTGCCTATTGGGATTCGTCACACACCTTGTTTGGGTCATGATTTTAGGCCCAAAAAGATTATATGGTTGTAGGTATAGATAAGGAAAAGTGTCATTCTTCATCAAGTACTTGATTGCAGTTAGAGATGGAGAGAATGAGACCAAGCAAAGGCTTATGATGCTGTTAGAGTTTAGTGCTTTTATATACTTTGGTTTTAGTACTATTTTTCTAGCATTGTGACTTGTTTGGATGTTTTCCTAGACACATGTGACATGCCTCATTTATATGTTCTCTAGTTGTTATATTACTATCAGTCTTCAGCTATTTACTTTTGTTTATGGTATTGTAGATTCTTCTTTGGTTTAATATTTTTTATTTTGTTGTGTATACTCTTCCAATGATGGCATAGTTTCCCCATTATTAGACCTTGGCCCATGCTACTAGTCAGAACCCACTGGCATTTTGGGAAATACTCTTGAGGCCATGTGACCAATAGGGTAAGGTCCACCTTGGGCCGACACTTGGAACCAGAACACTACAAAGTGGTATCAGAGGGAGGTTTTGATCCTACGACATATGGGTTATGGGCCCTCTTGGGTCATAATTTGGTGGGTCATGTTTAAATTTTAAATTTATTTTTGTCCAGTTATGATGTGAATAATGATGCAAAACTTTTATTCACGAGATTATGGGCTCTCACGGGTCTAATTTTATTATTCCTTGGACAAAATTATAAGTTTTATGGGTTTTGGAGAAGTTTTAGAGGATTTCTATCTAGAAACCCATACAACAAGGCATGTTAGGTTATGAACACAAGCCTTGTGTTCTTCGGTTCTGGAAGAACTGACTTTTCTTAAGTACACACCATGTAGTGCTTGACTGTGTGACTGACTATGTGAGCAGAGACACAGGTTTGGGAAACATTTGGTATAAAATGCCATGTCAAGATTGTACACGTCATGTTATAAAGAATCGTGTATCCAGTCATGTGACCAACAACACAGGGGGATGAAACATAGGTTTTACTCACCGCGTCTCGTTTATGCACGTTGTGTAGATTATATCGCATATCTGACTGTGTGACTAATGACACGAGTGGATGGGACTTAAGTGGCACACACTATGTGTAGGGTGAACACACCATGTAGTGTTACCTAGGAGATAATAGTGTAGTTCTTTCCAGGTAGAATAACTTGGTCAAGAGGAAAAATTCAAGTACATGTTGTGTCTCAGAAGGAACACACCGTGTGTAGGGGTGTTACATGACAAGGATTAGTAGAGGTACATGCCCATGTTAATTCTTAAGGGAACTCGTCGTGTAGTGGTTCTACATGACAAGTAACATTCTTTTGAAAAAATTGAATGATTTCTTTATCTTATTCCATTCTTATACTTCTATGTTTTTGTCCTTGATAATCTTAAACTGAGGTGTGTGATGGACCTTGAATAGTAATGTCACAGATATCTCCTCCAGTTGTACGCCAGATGCAGGGCAATGATCGGACAACAGAATTAGTGGGTCAGGGACTACCAAAAGATCCTCCAATCATGCCTGTGTTGGCACCATCTATTATACCAGAAACAAGTATTCATGCATAGTTCCTTAAAGGATTTATGAGGATGATACAGACTTTTTAGGGAGAACCACATCCTTTAATGACTATAGAGGAGTTTACGAGGGTATTCCAGTAGCAGTATCCTCTCACCTTCTCAGGGGATGGAAGACCACAGGCTGCGGAGTCATGGTTGGAGGCCAGGATTTCCATCTTTGATCATCTGGAGATGCCTCTGGAGAGGAGGGTGAATCTCGTGACTTATATGCTATGTGATTTCGCCAAGAGATGGTGTGGTGTTGTATCACAGGAAGGATTTCATTAGGATATGCCTTTGGAAGAGTTTCAGAGGACCTTATATGACTACTTCTAACCTAAGACGTTGAGGGCCAATCGAGCACGAGAGTTCAAGCACTTGAATCAGTGTTCTCTTTCAGTGATGGAGTACTCTTCTCATTTTACAAATCTTCAATGCTTCACACCTATCTTGGGAGGTGACGAGTTATCTTTGGCTAGGCGGTTTGAGGATGGTCTCAGGTTTGAAATCCGATCACATGGGGAATATTTTGAGGATGGATTTGATGATTGCTATAGAAAACTAGGTACTGATTACTGAGTGCATTCTGAGGGAGTTGGTAATAGCGATCCAAGGCAGTTTAGGATTCAGGACCGGTACTCCTTCGGTTTATGGAACAAAGAACCCCAGGAAGCCTTCATGTTGTGATTGTAATAGTAGGAATGTATCTACAGGTAGCCATATGAGGTGCTACCAGTGTGGGAAGAGTTGGAACATGAGGCTTCAATACCTGAGAGATCCATTTTTGTGCCGATATTGTGGCAAGATGGGTCATCTTCAGTGTTTTTTCTGGTTTTTCTCACTGGCATCTAGTGATATGGGATCAGTTATGAGTCCACATTTAGGAGCAGAACCACCGGTTTCTCATCAGTCGGGGAACTAGAGTTTTTCAGGCCTTTCCGGCTGAGGAGGTGGTCATGGTTGTGGTAACCAGGCAGCAGGCTTCAACGATAGCATGGTGGATCGGCTCAGGGTAGTTAGGCAGGGTCACAGGGTTGCGATGTAGGTCAGACTTTTACAGTGGAGTAGACCGAGTAGAAGCAGGATCCCATAACCTCTACAGTTAGTGGTATGATTCTAGTTGCCTCATTTTTAGATTTTTCCCTTTTTAATATAGGTGGTTCCTTTATTTTTATATCTTTTGTCATTGTAGAGAGTGTTGGGCTCTGTATATTTACTTTTAACAATGTTGTGATGATAGACACTCCATTCCGGATTAGAAAGGCTAGTGTATGTTAGTGCAAGTAGTTCCATCTTAAGGTTAGTGGGTGTCACTTCTTATGGGAGCCCTATTTCTTAGAGATGATAGGCTTCGATGTTATTCTTGGAATGGACTGGTTGGTCCCCTTTAATGCCTTTTTTGACTTCTATCACCGTAGGGTGAGTTTCATGTCACCAGAGGGTGGGTCTTTTATACACAAGGGCAAATCGAATGTTTGGGTGAGATGTGATAGACTTGAGAATCATTGTTTAGGAGAATTTGTAGCCCAGATTTTAAATTTATATCTAGATGACCATGGGAATTCATAGATGGACTTTCCTCCAGTGGTGGATTGTTTTAAAGATGTCTTTCTAGATGAATTTTCAGGTTTACCAATGGAGAGATAGGTAGATTTATTTATTGAGATTGTGTTAGGAGTAGAACCGATGTCTATTCCTCTTTATAGTATGGCTACACCAAAGTTACATGAGCTCAAGAAGAAGTTAGAGGAGTTTCAGGAGAATTGTTTCATCCGACCTTGTACTTCTCCATGGGGTTCGCCCGTCATTTTTGTAAAGAAAGTGGATTGTACCCTCAGACATTTTTTGGATTGTCATAAGCTGAACCAGTTGACAATTAAGAACAAATATCCCTTTTCGAGGATTAAGGATCTCTTTGATTAGATTTGAGGATCCCATGTTTTCTCAAAGATTGAATTGAGATCCATTTATCATCAGTTGCGCATTAGACCATCAGATATACCTCTTACAACCTTTCGGAGTATGTATGGTCTATACGAGTATTTGGTTATATTTTTCGGTCTCATGAATGCACTGACAGTTTTCATGTTACTGATAAACCAAGAGTTCCATCCTTACTTGGATTATTTTGAGGTAGTCTACATGGATGATATCTTGGTATACTCTCGCAGTTGACATGAACTTGTCATCCATCTTGAGATCATTTTTATTAAATTGAGAGAGAATCGGTTATATGCTAAGCTCTCAAGATGACACTTTTGGTTGGACTAGATTCACTTCTTCGGTCATGTTATCTTAGAGACAGGAGTATCATTAGAACCATAGAAAGTGAGAGTATTATTTTCTTGGGAGCAGCTAAAGAACATCTTTGAGGTACTGAGTTTTTTGAGGATGTTTAGTTACTAAGTGTGCTTTATACAAGATGTTTCATGCTTAGAAGCCCCACTGATGGGCCTCACTAAGAAAGGTACAAAGTAATTGTGGGAATATTCATGTGATTTAACCCTTTAAGATCTGAAAGGTATATTGAATTCAGCACTAATACAGATTTTTCTAAAGTCGGGAAAGGGTTACACTATTTTCTGTGTTGCATCAGGTATCTGGCTGGGAGAAGTGCTTATGTAGGATGAAGGAGCATTGTGTGCGGGTGTTAGGATTTGAGGAAACGTGAGGGAAACTACCCAATGCACGATATTGAGTTGGCTGAAGTTGTAAATGTTTTACTCTGTTGGAGACATTATCTTCTCGGAGATAATTTTGTGGTATTAATTGACCAGAAAAGTCCCAAGTATATCATTACTCAACGTGATCTTAATTTGAGACAGTGAAGGTGGGTTCAATACCTTTAGTCTTTTGACTTTGAGCTTGCCTAAACACCTGGGAAAGGCAAAGTAGTGGAAAATGCATTGAGCAGGAGGACTCAGATATAGGAAGTTCAAGAGGCCAGCTATGGGTGGAAGCTTATAGATCTGTTCTCTAAGATGTATTTGGAAGTGCACAATAGACAGGGGAAGACTTTTCTCTCTTCTATAGTTGTTATCTCTACTCTACTGGATCGAGTGTGAATGGGGAGGCTATCAGATTTCGAAGGCCTCGTCCTACGAGAGAGTGTATTAGGATATGACCCTACTCCTGAGTGGACTATAGGCGATGATTATGTCTTGTGTTTTCAGGGATGTGTATCAGTGTTGGCAATATACATGAGGATTTAATGATATATTTTCATTCCTCAATTTGGTAAGTTCATCCTGGCGTCACCAAGATATATTGAGATATACACCATCTGTATTGGTGGCTTGGTATGAAGAAGGATGTAGATGTTTTTTTATGAGATATTCCACCTATCAGTAGGTTAAGCTATAGAAACAGTGACCAGCAGAGATTTTACAATATTTAATCATTCGTGAGTGGAAGTGGAATGATGTTGTGATGGATTTCGTAATGGGTTTACCGTGGTCACCTTGAGAGAATGATGCGGTTTGGGTTGCTGTTGGAAGACTCATGAAGGTTTCACATTTCTTTCCAATCAAGGAAACATTTAGTGTTGATGAGCATGAAAGGTTGTACATCAAATAGATTGTGCATTTTCATGGGTTTCCATGCTCAATTGTTTCATATAGGGATGTCGGGTTTACTTCTTGTGTCTGGCATGGACTATAGAGGGATTTTGGTACATAGGTACTTCTGAGTACCACTTACCATCCCTAGATAGATGGTCCATACAGGTGCATGATTTAGGTTTTTGAGGACATGATTTGAGCATGCGTCCTGGATTTTAGGGGCACTTGGGAGAGACACATAACCCTAGTATATTTTTTCAACAACAACAGTTTTTAGGCAAAAATCAGATGGCACCTTATGAGGCTTTGTACAGTAGGTCATACTGATCACCCTTATATTGGATGGAGGTAAGAGAGGCAGCTATGCTGGGACCTCATCTTGTCTAGGAGACCACTGAGTAGGTGGAGTTGATTCGGAAGAGGATGGATACTACACAATATCGACAGAAATCTTATGTTGATCGACGAAGATGACCTCTAGAGTTCGAGGTCGAAGATCAGGTTTTCTTACATGTCACACTGAGGTTAGGAAATATGAGGATTAAGAGACTTGGGAAGATTTCAATGAGATACATTGGGCAGTTTTAGGTTTTAGAGAGAATCAGGCCTGTTACCTATCGATTATAGTTATCTTTAGAGGTACTGGGATATGCATGTCATTTTTCATGTTTCTCAGCAATGGAATTACATTTCAGACCTGTCTCACATTTTTTAACTCGAGGAGGTTCATTTGGAGGTGGATGCATCCTTCGAGGAGCACCCTATACAGATTATGAATCATAGCATGAAGTCTCTTCGTGGCCAGCCTATTCTTCTAGTACAAGTTCTATAGCAGCATGGGTGAGTACCAGATGAGAACTGGGAGATGGAGGCCGATGTACGATCATATTGGCCAGATTTGTTTGAAGTATCTTCTTCACTACCCATTGGAGGGGAAATTCAAGGATGAATTTCTTTAAGGGGAAGTTTGTAAAAACTCGGAACTTCATTTCAGGTATGGATCTTGATTAAGGGTGTTTTTGAGGAAAAATAATGAATGGGGATTTTTCTATCTACATGTCATATACTTTTGAGTACACATCGTGTACCCGATTATCGTGTGTAGCCATGTACTAGCTGTATAATGGTTGAGTACATGGTCGTGTAAATGACCGGGAAAAACACCTAAAGCAGTGTCCAGTTGAGGGTAGTACATGTAATGTACTTTAAATAAACACATCTTGTACTTTTCTTTTTAATTTATATATCAGAGCGAGGCCACAACTCATTTACGAATCATTCGTATTCTATCCTTGGTTCATCCAAGAGCAACCGGGAGTGACGATCAATGTATGACCCACTGATTCTCTATCCAATGTCTGATTTGATCTCTAATGGGTGTTTTGGAATCCCACCAATGAGTTATCCCTTTCTCTTGATCCTATATTCCTAATTCCTCTTCTCTTATGAGTTATTGAGTATTGATCCTTTTTTCCAATTTAGTAGATCTACGAAAATCTAGGCTGATTCAAGTGATGTCATTCAACTATAGTGATCATCTGATATCAAGGTAGGTGGTTTCTGCCTTTCATCGATTGTCTTTGGATTATATATTCTTAAAGTTCTGAATACCCATGTTTGGGGTATTGCGTATATTTTGGAATTTGACCCTGTTTAATATGTACTATGGTTTTTTTTGAGAAAGTGTGGTTTCTTATGCATAAGGTTTATACCTTGTTATGGGACACCCCATGGGTGTGTTTCCCTGATTGACTATTTATGGCCAGTTGGCCTAGGTTTTCTATGAGGCATACCTTGTTTCCATGCCTTGATTTTTTTAGGATGGAGTTGATTGATTATATGAATTGCATGTATTATTCTTGAGAATGTCATACATGTTTTAGATATAGATTAAATGTGATTCTTTGTTAAGATATGTGTGATGATCTTTCAATATACCATGAGAGACTTGTAATAGGAAACTGTGGGGGATTTTATGTTTATTACACCTGACTATGAGATCCTTGGTGTAGACTTTTACCAAGGGGTATTGACCATGAGAGCTACCCTAGAAGTCATTTATGATTATTTATGCTATGTGGACCCAGGGATTATTGACCGTGAGAGCTACCTAAAGGTCGTTAAGAATTTATTTATGCCATGTTGACCCAGGGGTTTGACAATGAGAGCTTCCCAGGTGGTCATTTATTTTTTATTAGTACTATATTAAACCAAATGGGTTAGACCATGAGAGCTTTCCTAGAGGGTTTTTGTGAATAATCAAATGATTGTGATGAGCCTTCTAAGCCAAAACACAAGCTTGGACTTAGCCTTAGTTGGTTGTTTAGGTAGTTATTTAAGATGTTTGTTTTCACTATTATATTAGGGGATACAGATCTTAGGATAGATCCTAAGGTCAAATTATTCAACGGTTTGAATAATTAATAATTGAAAATGTATGTAATTGGAGATGGTAGGATTATTTTCTTTTGGGTACTCCTTAGTTTATTGCTTGATTTCTTCATGTTACCTGCTATATATATTCACTGATGGTTAGGCATAGATGTTTTGGTGGTTTCCTACTAGGATTAGTCTCACACCCTGTTTGGGTCATGTTTTTTGGCCCAAAAAAAATATATGGTTGTAGGTATAGACAAGGGAAAGATCCCTTCTTCATCAGGTACTTGATTGTTGTTAGAGCTGAAGAGCATGGGACCAAGCTAAGGCTTGCGATGCTGTTAGATTTTACTTCTATTTTTCACTTTGGTTTTAGTATTCTATTTATAGAATTGTGACTTTTTTGAATATTTTCCTAGACATGTGTGACATGCATCATTTATATGTGCTCCAGTTTCTATATTACTACAAGTATACGTTATATAATTTTTTGTATGGTATTATCGCCTTCTATTTTGTTTAATTTTTGTTATTTTGTTGTGTATATTCTGCAAGTTAGGGAACAGTATCCCCATTATCATTCCTTGTCCTTCACTACTAATTGGGAGCCTCTAGCGTTTGGGGAAATGGTCTTGAGGTAATGTGACCAATTGGGTACGGGGAACCTTGGGGTGGAACCCGGAACCCAGATGTTACAAATATAATAATCCTATTGAGCTTATTCCCTCATATATTTATAGGATGATAAGAAATCAATCAATGAAATTGAATTTATAATTTATCACTTTGTTGGCGGCTTCACTCAGATAAATATCATTATGTTTATGAAGCATAAGTTTGAGGCTATATAAATGTTTATATTTTTCAGAATAAAATTGTTAAAAAATTAGGTGTTTATATAAAAAAACTAAGAACCATCAATGTAAAAGAGTAAACATAAATTTATTTTTAATCCTATATTACTAAAATGTAATTAAACATTAATATAGTGCTCCATACACCCCTCAATAAACTGGAGGGTTGTAAATAAATATATATTTTTGCTGAAATGGATTGAACCATGTTGTATTTGTATGAACATTTAATTATTTTATAAGAAGAAGACATTATTACTATTACACATTCACAAAAGAGAATTACCTCCAGAATCCGACATGACTTCCTAGGAAATTTATTATTGTGAAAAACTTGTCAGTGAAATATTTCAAGGTTTTTGGAAGTCCCTTATTACTAAAGATAGAAAATCTGGATCATGTAAAATTTCCTTAAAAAGTTGAGGAAAGATTTTTTATTTTTTATTTATCCAATGGAATGAGTTGTAAATGTTAGAATAAACATTTACAAAAATTTAGTGAATTTATATGATGCGAAAGTTTCAAAAATAAAAATTCCATAATAAAAGTTTTTGAAAATGTTGTGGTAGATATTTTAAAGTTTTTTAACAAAAATTAAAAAAATGAAGTTGAGTATGATCCAAAAAAGGTTCTTGATTATTTATAAGAATCATGTGATGTGGAATGTGAGATAGGTAGAAAAAATCAAAAATATCATACATTATAGAAAAATATTAAATGTGACAACATTATTTGAAATTTGAAATCTCTATTTTATACTAGAAGAATATTGAGATTAGAAAATATGATATCACTCACCTAAAAAGTTCAACTAAAATAATTTTTGAAGCAGTTTAACAAAAATAATGGTTATAAGATTTTAATGAAAAGTTTTATCAAATTGAGACAAATGACATATGGAAACTCGTTCCATATCCAATGGGAATGAATATTATTTTGAAAAATTGGGTGTATAGAATCAAGCTAAAAAACATAGATAAGTTCCAACAAATAATATTTCAATGGATATTCATATGTGGAAGTGTGGATTTTGAAGAAACGCCCCCCCCCCCCCCCTTTAGATAGGAAACTATAAGAATGATCTTGTTAGGGGATTCACATCATTGTTACAAAGTTTATTAGATGGATGTATTGAAATCCTTATTAAATAGAGAAATAAAATAAGTTTACATTGAGAAACCGTGTGGGTTTTTAATTGAAAAATATGGAACCAAGGTGTCTATGTTGATGAAATAATTATATGGGTTGATACAATATTTATGATTTTTTACTTAAAACATGATAGTTTATTAAAAAGGTTGAATTTTAATAAAATAAATGTTTCGACCAAATTTTATGTAAAGAAGATAAAATTAGGTACCCTGTTTTTTATTTTTTATGTTGATGGTATAATTTCTTCAAGGGATATAGAATATAATATAAAATAGTTTCCTAAGGAAATGAAGAAGAATTTTGAGATGTAAATTCTCAAATAATTAACTTTCTTTTTTGAATTAAAATTTCAACATAGGGATTGAATTATCTTTTTATCATAGGAAAAGTATGCAAGGGAGTTGTTACTAAAACATGGTATGGAAAATTCCAAATAACTTTCTACTCCATTTTTTGTTAGTATGAAGATGAGTAAATATGATTCTTGGAAATGTTAAAATCAAAAGTATTTTGGTAAGTAGAGAGTATGTTTTCTCTCTCATATATCTTCATGGATCAACATCACATATGATGTTATATGTGTTCCATATATCAAATTGATCAAAAATTATTAAATATGGTAGATGAAAAAACTAATTCTGAGATATATTAATGGAATATCTTCCCATGGTCTAGTGTATAAATGAATTTGTGGTATAAACTTCCTTGGATATACTGATATTGATTCTACTGGAGATTAAAATAATAGAAAATCAACTTCTGAAGAACAATTTTTATTGGGGAAATTTTGTGAGAATTTTAAATGTAATAAATATAGTTCTCTAATATTGATCATGGTGGAAGAAGAATATTTTATTACCACTCATTATTATACAAAAAATGTCTTGGATAAAAGTTATTCTGGATGATTTGATAGTGATCATTTTCAGAACAATTTAGATTCATTGTGATGATCAAATTTCTATTGATCTTTCCAAAAATTAAATATATCATTCAAGATCAAAACACGTTGACATCAAGTATTATTTCACAAAATAGAATGTTTTTTTGAAGATTTTATGTTTGAGTGAATTTCAAGAACTATCGGATTTTTTATGATTGAACCAATGCTATGACAAAATAAATTTTTAATAATTGAGGATAAAAATTCTTTTCCAGCCTCCACCAAGGACTTCCTAATGCTCTTAAATATGTCCCCCACCATTCGTAGGATTATGTTGTCAGAGGGGGAGAGTATGTAAAACTTTTTACTAAAATGGGTAGATTTCTTCAAAGGGGTGGAGTAAGTATGACTTTTCACTTAAATGAATCTAAATATATGGTCATCATAAAATGGGGGATAAATATAAATTTATTGAAATAAAAATAGAGAAAAATTAAGGGGTTTATCTTTTTATAACCAATAAAATTTCTTTTCATAGAGGGATGAAATTCCTTTATTTTTTTTATCTAGTAGTGTGGTGTAAGTAAATTATCTATGATAATTGTGAGGATTTGAAAAAAAATTAAAAAATTGATATGTGAAAAAAATTGATTTGTTCTAAAAAATTTGTGATTTTTTTTATATTTCCATTAAATATAAGGGTAGAGATTAAAGATAATTTATTATGTTTTCCTAAAAAAAATTTATTTTTTATAACTTTATGTTGTTAAGAGTACATTTGTTAATAGTTAAGAATAATTTTGGAAGATGAGAAATAATGTGATGGAAGTTTGTTCAAAAAGTTTAGTTATAAAGTTTCTTTATAAAGTTATAAAGTTTTGTAAAGAAAAATTATGATCAAATCAGATGATATAAAGTTCTTCCGAAATTTATAAAAATCGTGAAGATATCATGATCCAAACTTTATTTCAAAGATAAAATTGATCCGTTAGAAAATGTTTTTTAGATAGTGAATTTTTGGTGATATTTGAAACATGAATCATTGGGTAGAACGTCATCAGATGAAGACTTTATAATGGGATAAAACTGGAAATTGTTTTACCATATAAACTCTTTTGGGAAAATAAAGTTTATGAGTTTTTTCAAGAGGAATATTTCACAAAGTTGCAGGATGAACTGTATGTAGATCATTATATAAACCGGATTATATTGAAGGTTATAAGTGTATGTTACTAATTTTTTTTGGGTTTTACAAAATTCTTAATAAATTCAATGGGGGATAAGTCCATGAAATGAGAAGATAGATTTTATATTTTATATTTATTAAATTCAAAGGTATAAAACAATTTGAGAAATCTTAGTAGTGAACCATCTGAAGAATGTTACATATGATAAGAGTATTTAGAAGTTGAAATTATATAGTCAACTATCTTCAGTGACTTGAGTTTTCTAGATAAACATTTTTTATCATGTTTTTCAAGTGAAATATTTATAAATAATCACTGCTGAAGAAAATTCCATTGATGAAGATCCATTAAAAGGACTTAAATAAAACAAAAAATCACAATGTCACTGGATAATCATTCCATCAAATGTAGATTTAATTATAAAGTCGATCAAAATCACATAGTTGAATAAAAGTGGAGAAGTATAGTTTTTTGGTCTGATGAGATGTTCTTAAAAGGTTTTTAGGACAAATTGTTGAACATAGAGTTTTGAGATGATTTAGATAATTTTATCAATCTCATAAGTTGATGATGTCATGTTGTTTTATTTTTCAAGTGTTTGTTATATAACCAAATTCAAGGAAGTTCTAGTGAGTTTCTTAAGTGTAAATTTAATTATGTTTAAAGAAATTTAGAGTCACTATATAATTAATAGATATTAAAGAATATTCAAAAGGATTATATAATATTTTAGAAGGATCTGTAACATTTTATTTATGACGGAATAGTCATTTTTTGAATTTAATGGAGTGGGAAAAACAAATTGGTTTCCTACCTCTTCTACTTTTGGAGTACATATAAAAGGGGATGAAATTATAGTATGATCAATTATTAAGAAAATGTTTCATGTGTATGATAAGTTGAGACTCTAAATATTTTATTATAGTCATAAATTCAAAACAATGATTACTTTTATATTGAATAAAAGTACTGAATAGAGATTCAGTGAAGAGAAGTTAGTTATAACTTTCATTTTAGAGAAATCAGAAAGATAGAATCGGATAAAGTGTTTAGTAGAGTTTTAAGCTATAGTAGTCTTGTTCAAAGAACAGAATTCATATCTGAATATAAAAAGTAGTTTCTGTGAGGTACACCAGATTTAATTTCATCGATCATAGAAAATGGTGCACTAGATGGGCACTTTTAGATGGATAAAATCAGATATAGACTTCTAGAAGAACCTTGTGAGAGATTATTTACAAAGTTCCATATATTTTTTTATGGATCAGTTTTGTATGGAAAAAAATATAAACATATTTGATTCAGTATAATCTACCTATAGGTTTATATATTTTTTTTAACATGATGTGGTTCAAAGTTATATTCACTTCTTTATAATAGTGAATTTCCATAGACCAATGGGAGTCTCTATAGAAAGGATGTTGGTTCTTACATAAAGTTTTTGCCTTATAAATCATGTATTCATTTTTTTACTTTCCTATATTTTTTGGCTTGTGATATATTTATAAAATTTGATAAGTAAAATAAATCAAACAAGTTTTAGGGGTTAAATTTCATAAATATTATAATTTATAAAAATAAAACCAGAGATCCCCCCTCCCATCAGTGGTTCAATAATCTTAAGTAACTTCATGAAGGAATGAATAATGGAGATGTACTAATTTGTTAAGAAAGTATTATACTATGATAATAGTCTTTATTTTTTCTTATTCAATTTGAAATTATCACATAATAAAAATTAGTTTGATTAGGTTCATTTTTCATAAGTAATTGGAAGAATTATAATAGTATAAATTTACATTGAATAAGTGATGATTTATTACTATTAGAGTATCTCATAATTAATAAATTAATTTTAATCCATAAATTAAGGAAAACATAATTTTTATGGAAACACTTCTTTTGAAATAAATTCTATAACTCTGTTTTTAAAATATATGTTTATTTGTCAAAGTGATTTGATTTTGTTTTCATTTTTTTCAATTATTTATGGTTTAGATTTTAAATTTTGGAATCAATAATTAAGAATAATCCATAAGTTTTGGATTTATGACACTCATTCCTAGTGGATTAACTTCATAATTAACATTAATATATTTTTATATAGTGTTTTTAGTTATAAAAGTCCATAAATATTAATTCTAAAAATTGACCACCACCTTTGGGAAGTAACAATGCTCAGGGGTGCATCAGTAGTATTACTTAAACCTATTATATGAAGAAGACCATAAGAAATATATTAATGAAAAAGGGACCCTATGATCTATGTGAGAGAATTATAACCTATAAATCAATATATATTGAATAGTATAATTATTTAATGGTATCTTGATAGGTGTATATTCATATATCATTTAGTTTTAGGTCTTGATTTTCCATGTAGGGGTAAATGATTAGGTAATGTGTTTAGAAATTATACATATATATATATATACATATATTCATGTTTTATGGATTTATTATATGTTTAAAGTTATACTAGTTGTATAAGGCCAACATGAGGTTTAATAAGATAATGCACAGTAATCACCAAAGGTTTCAAATTATAGACTTAGAGATGATATTGTCTTGGAAAATGGTCTTAATTGATTATTAGAACCATATTTTTCTACATTATGAGGGATCTATCTCTAGTCATTAGATTAGGAATTAGTAAGAGGAGGTTGTGATAACTTTTTACCTAATCTAGATAAAATATGAGCATTGTGTCCCATTTGTGGTGAATTTTTTTTTTTGTGGATTAGCATGACAGTAGTGGTTTTTATGATTGGGAGATTGTAACATGTTTATGATCAAATATAATCAATATTTGGAGGACTTTATGAAAGTGTTATTATTAAATACTCTTAAGTTCAAGATTTCAAATGTGTTTTGGTGATTTAGAAGCATTTCTCTTCTATTCAAGAGTTTGGTGTGTCCTTTATGGATCTAATGATATATTCTCCCAATTTTAGGATTAATGGTAATTTGAGATAGAATAATTTATAAATATAGTCGAGGCCAAAGATCTAGAGTCTTTTGGGAATATTTTTACAAAATTTCATTACAAAAATATTATAATTCTTGTATATTTCATAGAGATTATTAGCAAGTATCAGATCATTATGGGGAAGTAACCTATAAAGTGTCACTTATAGTTGAGATAAAGGCGTATGTTATCAATTTTCAAAGTAATTGATATTTTTTAGAAGCTATGGGACAAAATTTCCGGTGTGAACTTATTTATTTGGTGTAGGTGATATTCACCCATATAGTGGCACAAGAGTCCATTTATGTTTATCTTATGGTGGTATTGACCATCACCAAGTTGTGTGCCTATATTTTATTAAAAATAATAGAGGTATGAGTATATTTTGATAGTTGATGAACAACCCCCACTATTTTTTTCATCCAACTCAATGGTATTGCCCACCATAACAGTAGTATAGATGAACATTGGGATCACTAGAACTTGATGGTTCTAAAAGAGTACATCATAGATATTCTCAAGAGATATTTTTATGGATATGAGGTATAGGTGGGTATTAAAAATGAATATTAATAAGTGCTGATAGAGGGAATATCTAGGTTATGGATGCTCATTAAGTGGAGAGTATAGAGGTGTTTTGAGGTATTATTTTCTCTTACTTCACTCTTTATTCTATTTTAATTAAGAATAGTTCCTCTAATTCGTTTATAATTCCTTCTTATTTTATTGGATATAGATTTTAGTAGAGAAAATTTAGAGTCCATTGGATTTTATCACTCTAGTAAGAGGTCAAATGTGGTTGTATGTGGTGTGTTGTTTTTAGCTGTTCAGTGAGATACATTAATTCTATTATAATATAATCTTGTTATAAATGAAACCTTATTATGTCATCATTATAATAGATTGATTTTAAATTATGAAATATTTTTTTTTATATATTTATATAAATTGTTATTTTATCTAGATTTTCAGTTGATCAAATGGTGTCTTTATAAGAAATAAATTTTAATTTAGGGTATAGTAGAATTGATATATAAAGTATTACATCTTAGTTTGTGAGATTAATTATTCCTATATATAATGTTGAGATGGTGATATTTCGTTAATTTTTAATAGATTACATTAATGTTTTTCTAAGTTGTGGTTTTACCACTAATGTGAATTTTTGGTTTTGAGATTGATAAATAAATAGGTGTCTTCATTACTTCAATTATAGCTTATCATATGCACTATAGGAGCTTTAGGAATTGAGAATTAAAATTAATGAATTATTGTAGTAATGTTTTATTTAGAATAGTCTATATTTATGGTCCACTCCAATTATTTTTTAAAGAATTTGGATAGGAGCTTAAGGATATATGTAGATTATAAGAAATTAAATCAAGTGATAGAGAATAATTTTTATCTTCTTCCTTGAAGTTATGGTTTTTTATTAGAAAAAATGGGAGTCAGTTTTATAAGATCCTATTATGATTTTTATTTTAATAATTGAGGATTTAAGATAAATACATTTCTAAGAAGTGATTTTTTGTGTTAGTTTAGAAATTTTGAGTTATTTTTATTTATCAATACATTTTATATATTTATTGGTCTTATTAATATGGTTTTTCATCCATATATTAATGGCTTTTTGTTGTATTTAATGATTATATTTCAGTTTTTTAAATGATATTGAAAGAACAAGTAGATCATCCACTAAATAATGCTTCAAAAGTAAGGATTTTCTTACACATATCTATTTATTATTAGGGGCTCATTCATATATTTTTTAAAATTATAAATCCATTTTTAGCATTAACGATGAGATGGAATTTTTTTTCTTGCATAAAAAAGTTTCAATCTTCTTTTTAAATCTTGAAGACGGATTTTAAGTGTGATTTAATTATTTTTTTCATAAAGAGATTGTTCCATATGAGTTGTATTAGGACATATCCCATCAGGGTCTAGAATATGTCTTGATATTGGGGAGAGTAGTTATTTCTTATTGTCCTAATAAACTTCATACTCATGAAAATAATTATATTTCCAATGATATATAGCTTTTGGTTGTGGTGTTTTTACTTATGATTTAGAGATATTTTTTCTTGGTGAATGATTTGTCATTTTTTTATCATAACATCATGAGATATATATTTTCTAAAAATGATATGAATTAATGGAAGAGAAGGCAGGTGGAATATCTATATAATTTTTATTTTGATATTATATACACTCTTAAGATGGTTAATGTAGTGGTTGACTCTATAAGTAGAAAGTCTTATGGTGAGGAGGCATGGTTATTAGTGAGGAATGTAAAATGATTAACTTGTTTGAATCTACTAAACATAGTTATGAGCAGGGTATTTGTATATTATTTCATTATTATATAATGGTGACATCTTTATTTTTATGGTATTTAGAGGAATATCTGTTAGAATATTCCATGGTGAAAGTGTAGAGAGATTGGATTGTGAACACTGATGCCTTGGATGGTTGGTATGAGGATGGGTAACATTTGGTACTTTTTTCTTACAAAGTTATTGTTCCCTTAGAGTATACTGGAAGTAGTTTTAATTAATTTTATAGATGGTATTTTGGGGTACATCTAGGTGTTTTAAATATGTATCATTCTTTGAAGAGGTAGTTTTTGTGGCATGCAATGAAGAAATCAGCGTCTGATTTTATTAGTTTATGTCTTTCTTTCCAACAAGTGGATGCCAAAAATCATGTTTCAACATGGTTCTTGCATCCTTTAGTGATAACCTAGTATATTTGGGAGGATATTTATATGTAATTTAATACATCTCTAACTCATACCTTATAAGGGTATGATTCTATTGGGGTTATCATGGATAAAATGATAAAGTTTGCACATTTATTTCTAATTGGGGAATCAAGCATAGTGGACAGCTTAATGAATCTTTATATAACAAAGATACTTAATATTTAGAGATTACCAATGATATAAGTGTTGTATCATGATTCTTGACTTACATACCATATATGGAATGGATTTCAATATGAATTTAGTTCCCAATTAATCTTTAGTACCACATTTCATGACATGACCCAGCCCACAGGGACCCTTCCTAGGCCGGCAATAAGCTATGTGTGACACTCGAATCCTTTCTCCAATATGCTAGGGTATGGATACTATTCCTAATAAAGAATTGACCAACATATAAATCCTTTACTAAAACATCATTTATCAGATATGTAACACAATATGAAGAATAAAACAAACAACCAAAATAATATAAATAAACAAATGAACTATATAATAACGGATGTATGGGACATTAACTATATAATATAATTCCCCATGGGAAACCATAATGGATAAAAAATATACATGATAAAACTAGATTATATAAAATATATATAAAATAGAAATAAATTCCTTACTATTTTTACTTCTAGAAAGAGGCCAACCATAAAAACTACCACCATCGAGTACCACTATGTGCCATCGAACGTCATCTCTGCATAAACAACACTAGCTCCAAGATATGTAAGACCATATCCAAACTATACATCATCTACATAGATACAACACATGTGGGTAGAAGTCTCATGTATGGGTGAGTATTAAAATACTTATTAAGACAACCAAAAATATACAAGAAAGATAAATAATAAATTCATGTCAAACCTGAGAATAAGAAGTGACCAAAAAGAATTTGAGAAACAAATATATTATTTATAGTAAGGAAACATAGAAACATAGGTAGTTAAAATGTAACCATAGATAAAATTCATGAAAAATAATACCTTACAAGTATCCAGGGGCACTTAAGGTAGATTATGACTATAAAATCCTGAATTACACAACCCAGATATAAGGCACACCTTGGTAGTGATCATTGGTAAAGGGAGATTCAATAAATCACTATAATCAATCTCTACAAAGATACCATAAATAAATAACCTGAGAATATCATAAACCCTATGAGTCCTGAGAAATATTACAACTCGTCGCTCCCACTTCACCATCAGGGGATTGAAGAGTGGAACTACACCATGTCATAGGCTTGAATATCATTGATGGGCATGTTGTCCCATATGGGATACTATAGAACAATATATGTGAAATAATAAACTATATTAATAGATGAACACATCCTAATACATGGGGTACCTAAAATCCATCACCCATTGACCAACCATCTATGCCACCTCCCACTATTGTAGAGGGGGGTTTTCCTCACTAAGAAGTGTCTATCAGTTAAGGGGATGTCAACCTCTATGGAGGTCCCACGCCTAATCATGTGGGATATTCATAAGATGAAGATCTCCCTGAGTGGAAGAATCATTCCCCATATCAATAGAGGGTAACCTTCTCCACTAAGTATATGGAATAATTTCACCTTAGTTTCAAGGTATCTCTAGGGGTTACCAACCCCACATCTAGTTTTGATATATTATCCAACCCAATCATTATATTCATATAGATAATATTAAAAAAACCCAAAATAAATTATAAAAAAATATTTCTATGTAGTTAAGATACATACCATTGAATTCTATAAGAAAAAAATACTCTGAATAGGTTATTTTCTTATTTTTTTCTGACACTTGGGTGTGAATATATAGAAAATATGAAGGTTGTATGGTATATGACATGAACTCTTCTATACATAGTGTGTGGTATTATTTTTATATTTGGAATTTACTATTAATTCATATTTCTTATGATGTCCACCTATATAGTGTATACAGGTAGGGTTTATAGAATTTAGAACCCACAAACTAGCTGGGTGTGTACCACCATTTCTCAACTCATGCTGAGTCGACCTACATGGTGTGGCTAGATAGGGTATAGATGTATCAGATTCACTACTCCAACCATTCTTGTACTTCCAATACAAACTGGTTACTTCTACCTCAATATACAATATTTATTAGACCACATAACATATTGTACTGTGTGGGTACACAGTATGAACTTTGGGTACATGTTGAGTCATGTCGACAACTATAAAAGGTGTGTACTTTGGCCCACACAGTGTATGGGGTCCATATAGTTTTTAAGGCATATACTTTTCTACATTCTCATATTATTTGCCTTGAAATACATGTTTCCCATAGTCACAACCCCATGTGTTGTTTATAAGGATGCATAAACTCATTCGCATTGCGTCGTGACATACTCCACATGTGACCTAATGTATAACACATCATATAATCAATAAAGTAAAATAAAGTATAGATAAACCTCCCAATATGTTCTGACTATCATCGTTGAAAATTTTTCCACCAGTCACACTATTTGAAAACAATCCTTCTATATGGAACCTCTTTAGATTCCCATCTAGTTATTATCTCTTCCATCCATGTGATTTCTATCTATTTTTCATCATTCACATGAACCAAACCCTGATATGAGTATCATCAAACCACGTTAAAATTGAATACATGTCTAGTATGGGCTCCACCATCAATTAATAGGAGAATTTGTAACACCAATTTCCTCTATAATCAACTTCCCCATTTCAAGATATTTCATTTTTGTCCCATGGTTGAACTTATTTCATTCTTATTAGTCATTTTCTATCTAAATAACCCAATCACCAAATGTTAAACCAGTATCCATTGTGAATACCAGTAAAAAATGATTTCTACATTGATTAAATAATATTTGGAATTCAATGGATATAATCTCAATGATCGATAGTTATTCATTATTTTTTGTTCATCTTATGATGAATGTGGTTTCATAATAAAATAATAATGATGTTGAAATTGTATATCATAAATTTTTAAAGAACCAATTTTTCAACATATAATAATAATTTAATTAGATTTAATAGTAAATTAATTAATACATAAATATTTATTTATAATTGAAATGTTTTTTCATTGGTGCTTTCAAATGATGTGTAATTTTTTACTTCTTAGTTGCAGCAGAGTGGATGTCCAAGGTCCTCTCTTGAAGAGGAAGTAATTAACTAAAATTCTTAATGGTATTATAAAAATAAAGATAAAATAAATACACAACTTTAAAGTATGTGGGTTTCTATTTATAAATCTATAAAAAGTATGCAGGAAAAAGATTACACTTTTTTTGACTTGAGATTGAGAAAATACAACGATAAGATTTTTTTTTGAAAACTATTTTTAGATAGCGTAATAAATCTAACACTACATGTTAACATAATTTTTAATAATTATCATTTAAATTAATATATAATTAATTATGATTAATTTTTTACTCCCTAAACCCTATGAGAATTATCTTTACCATAAAGATGAAGTGAATTAAACCCTAAGATAGTTTTGGAACATGTAGTCATAGCAACCTGATTTTATTGATATTTTATGGATATATTATGGTAATTGGAAAATTATGGAACATATTCACTCAATAAATTTGGATTAATTAAGTTTAGGGATTATATTTTAAATATAAAAAATTGATCATGTGTGGTTTTGTATTACTGTTTAAGATCGTGCTCTCAAAATTCACACAATTCTTGACCTCATGCATTTTTTTAAGTTGTGTAATTGATTTATTAGTTTCTTTTAATTTAAATAATCAATTAATAAATTATAATATCTAAATTATAGTTTGTCATTGATTCAAAATAAATGTGTGAAGAAGGTCGGAGTTAGATTAATTACTAATAAGAATTACTCTTCCATGAGTGGTGTAGTCATCGTAGAAACATTTAGCATTTTTAAATGTCATAGAAAGGGTATAACTCAATCACATTTCCACTTTTAACTTTCCAAAAAAATATGATGAGTATATAATAATAAAATAGAATAAAATATAAGAAATAGAATAGGAACTAAGAATTTTATTTTAAGAAAAAAAACATTACAAAGTGAAGAAGAATAAGAATAATTCTTTAATGAAGGGATATTAGCTTTAATAAATAGTGTGAATGAAATTATAATATACATTAAATATATTAATTCATGTATTAACACATAAAAATGATAAAAATACCAATTTATAGAGTGTAAGGGAGGCCAGGTTTTAAGAGGTTTCAACGGTGAATGGGGATATTCAACCAAAAAAATTAATCCAACATGCACCGCCTATTTTACCACAAGAATACATGAACCAATTATCCTTCAATAATTATGACATTTTATAAATTGGTTCCTTTATCTTCATTCAAAGTTTGGTCCTAATAAAATCATTTATGGAGAAGATATTCCCTGAATGGTGAAGTGATGTTCAATCTGGTGAGTCCAGTCTGGTTTTGAATTCATTCTCCATTTACTCCAATCCAATGTATGATCAAGCTTAGATTTACTCAATAAATGTTGAATAAAATTGAGTTAGTAACACTGTTAAAAAAAATTTAGTTCAAATAAATCATAGAAAAATAATTATTTTGGAAATAATATAGTGAATTTTAAAGTGAAAACAAGAATTTTCATCAAATTTGAAAATTAATGATATAATCCCACATATTCCATAAATGAACATATTTAACAAAATATGTGGAAATTATATCATTTATTATCAATAAAATATTCAATGAGAATGTTTTTTATCAACTCCATCAAACTTACCCTTTTTCACTCCTCAAAAAACATCACATCATGTAATATAGAAAATTGTGACAAGATATGCATGTTCATATTTTCAAATCCATAGTGGAAATATAGGAAAAGTTATAATCTCATAAATAATTCAATATCTATAAATTTGAATGAAAATTTCTCATAATTATATCAAAACAAAATCCAGTGAGATTAATGACACTAATCATTGTGAAACATGTCATGGGTCTACTATGACACTAATTACCCACATGTGTGTGTGACAACCAATCAAAGCTCATATATCCACTCTTTGTTCTATATATTTAGGTGAATTAAAACAAGTTTTCTTACCTGTTTTAATTCTCAAAACATGTTCAAAATTCCTTTGTAATCATATTTTAAGACCCACTAACTTAATCATTCCCTAAAGTCAAACCTTAAGCTCCTGACTTAGATATCCCCACTTGTTGTAAATTTCATCACTCCCCTATTTATTGAGATAATATATATATATATATATGTATATATATATATATATATTGTTTTTTAGGCATACAACTATTTAATATCAGGTACACACTCATATATAAATTTTGTACAGTAATGAAATCAATCAGAATAGAAATGAATAGAAGGATAAACCATTGATATATGTTGAAATTCTTTTACCTAACTTGGTTGTACCTTTAATTGAGTAGGAAGATTTTCACAAGTCATAGATGCATGAAAATTTGGTTGGGATATCAAGGAAATAGTTTACTATAAACAAATATAATAATAAATGGTGACAAAATCTAAAATGTTTTATAATGAAACAACGAATCAAATTATCAACGACATCCATTTTTATAAAAATCAACCCTTTAGGAAATCTGTATCATTTTATCATGATTCCAATGAATTTTGAAAACATTCATTTTCCATATATTCCATATCTAAATGATCATGTTATGAGATGATATGTGCACATGATATGTTGAATTTTAAATTGTAAAAAAAATATAAGTGAATGGGTTAAACATAGCTAGATATTCAATTGTCCTCAATGTGAACTTATGAGATGATATGTGCACATGAAATGTTTAATTTTAAATAGTAAAAAAATATAAAAGCGAATGGGTTAGGAATAGCTAGATATTCTCATATGATAATGGGGTCATTCATTATTATGAAATCCATTGCATGAGTGGGAAGTCCTTCAATGTATTTATTAAAACATTCCTCATTGACTGTAATGATCCTTATTATTTCCTCTTGTATGATCAATAAAACATTGTACACAACATAATGACCAAACCATCTGGAAAACAACTTATCGGGTATCAGCTTCAGTCATGAACTGTAGATGAGGAATTTATCTCCAACATGAAACTACCTTTTTGGATCATTCTATCATGAACTACTTTTGATCATTCCTTATATAGTCTTTAGTTCTCATATGATGACAATCGAATCTCATCAAACACTTAAATTTGTAGCTTCCTTTGAATTCCATCTTGGGCCAAATCCATGTTGCATTTATTTATAGCCCAATATTCCTAATGCTCAACCATCACAGAAAGATGACCAGATTTACCAAATACAATCCAAAATGGGTACATACCGATGGGAGTTTTATATGCAGTTATATGAGCCCAAAGAGAATCATTCAATCGCTTTCTCTAATCCTTACTATTCGGCTGCACGATTTTCACCAAAATTTATTTCAACTCATGATTTGAAACCTCATCCTAGCCATTTATTTGGGGTTGGTATGGTGTTTTTTTTGTCACCCCATACATCTGAATAAGTTAATAGAAATTAAGATTGAAACATTTTGTCTCGTGGTCCCTGATTAGGGCCTTTGGTACTCCAACCCACTGAAATTTTGAGCCTTGAAAAAGTCTACTAAAACATGAAAATCATCATTCTTGGTGGTCTTCACCTCCACCCATTTTCTAGCATAATAAACTGAAAAAAAATTATAAAAAATGAACTTGGAAAAGGACCTATAAAATAAATTCCCCATATATCAAAAACATCACAGAATAATATGGGTTTTTGAGGCATATCATGTCTCTTAGAAATATTTCTGGTGTGTCGGTAATGTGATCATGACTTAAAAAATAGATGAGCATTATGGAATATGTTATGACAATATAATATAGAGTATAAGACTTTCTAAGTTGCTCATTGGGGTCCAAAGTATCCTCCACATTTTTTTATGGCATAAATGAAGAAGAAGATCAAACTCATGATCAAGTACACACCTCCTTTTAATTTGGTCACTGCACATGTGCCAGAGGTAGGGATCATCCCACACATAAAACCTAGACTTGCTATTTATTTTTTGGACTTGATGTTTCTATAAATTTTTGACAATTTAATAGTAAACAAGGTTGTTAACTAAATCAATATACCAAGGATGTGTGCCTAAGAGTGCATAAAGATGCTCATCAGGAAAACTTCCCTGAAGTGGTACCTGGTCTAAGTTTTAATCCTCGAGTGTGTGAGTAATCCTACTCATGTGGTCCACCACCAAGTTTTCTAACCCCTTATTATCCTTTATCTCAATATCAAATTCTTAAATAAGGACCATCCATCAGGTATATTTGGTCTTTGAATAAGGTTTCTTCAAGAGGTACCTCAGATCTGCCTGGTAAGAAAAAACAACAACTTTATAAGCCAATAAATTTGAACAAAATTTATCAAAAGATAATATGACAGAAAGAAACTCATTTCCATGGTTTTTTATTTTTATTGGGATGAATCCAATGTCTTATAAGAATATTCAATCACATGTGAACATTTGTCCGCCCTCTGAGATAAGACATCTCCAACCGTGAAGTTGGACATGTCACACATAAGCTTAAATGGAAGGTCCCACTGTGAAGGTTGTATGATTGGTGGAGTGGTTAGATGATTCATTTCCTCATTAAATGAAATCCTATAAGAATCTTCAAACACAAACTCATAATTATTTTCAAGTAAATGTGACAAAGGAAGAGGCATATTGCTAAAATATTTGATAAAACAATGAGAAAATCATGCATACCCTATGAAATATCTAACATCACACACATGTGAAGGATAGGGTAAGGATTAAATAATATCTACTTTAGATATTTTAACCTCTATTCTGGGTTTTGACACTATATTCCCTAAGACAATGTCATTATCTACCATAAAATGAAACTTTTCAAAGTTGGAAACCAGGTTATTCTCCACACAACGATTCAACATTGTTACTATAATAATGATAAATTCATCAAATTAAGATCCATACACTATAAAATCATCTATAAATACCTTCATTTAGTTCTCAATAAAATATAAAAAACATACTCGACATGCATCTCTGAAAGGTACCTGGGGCATTGAAAATTCCAAATGAAATCCTTCAGTGAGAAAATGTACTAAATAGACATGTTAATGTCGTATTCTACTAATCCTAAAGAGCTATAAGAACCATAAAATATCTAGAAACCCCATGAAATAAACAATAGTGTGACTTTCTAGCTAGACTCTCAATCATTTGATCAGTAAATGGGAGGGGGAAATGGTCCTTGTGAGTAGATTAATTTAGTTTCTTATAATCAATAAACACAGACCAATTATTTTGTACACCTATTAGACCTAACTCCTCTCTCTCATGTCTTACAATAGTAACACCACTTTTCTTATAAATAACCTAAATAGGACTCTCACACTAGGAGTTTGAAATGGGATATATTATACCTACCTAGAGTAATTTTAAACTTTTTTAACAACTTCTAAAAGAGTTTGATTCAGTCTCCTTTGTGGATTCCTAAATAGTTAATCCTCATCCTCAAAAAGAATCATATGCATGAAAATGGAGGGGCTAATACATGATATGTCATCCAAGGTCCACCTGATTTCCCTAATGTTCTCCCTTAAAAGATATAAAAAAAATATTCATATTCAAAAGGGAAAATGTTAGCAATGATAACAGGTAATCTCTCCCCACTCAAAAAGTATGAGTATTTGAGATATGGTGGTAATGGGTTGAGTTATAATAAAATGGGTTCCAGATATATGGATGCATTGAAGGAACTGAAATATGCTCTTAAAGAACAATAGTATCAGAATAAACATCATGAAAATCTGATAATAACGCATCAAATCCATCAGCATACTAAATATCCATTTCATAATTAGAGTGAACATGATAAAAATCTGAATATTAATACACATATAAATCAAATACAAGATAGTTTTGTGCATTATAAACAGGTTTGGAAGTGCTCTTAGACATCAAACTAGAACCAATTCTCATAATCTCTCTATGAATAGGGCAATAAAAATCCATGGGATTTTTACTTGGTGGTTCAAAATGGGAGATAAGAAAAGGTATGATTCGTCCTCTGAGGTGTACTTCATGGATCATATAACACTAAATATCACAAAATCATCTCTAAACTCCATGTAAATTGTAACCTCATGGATATTTATGATTGTTTTTTGTAGTTTTGAGATATTTTCTACCTAAGATAATAGTATCAAGAGAACTTACCTAGTCATCATCCATGTTAAGACCATATAAATTGGCTATAAATATCTTATCTTTTACCCGTACAAGTATATCTTCAAAGACTCCCGCTAAATATGTTGTAGATCTATTCACCAACTGAACCACTACTCTCATCATCTTAAACTCACAAACCTAGAAAAATGAAAATGTCGAGTGAGGAATCACATTTATAGAAGATCTAAAATCACATATAAGTATGAAAAAAATTTAACTAATCTATGGTGCATAGGATGGTTAATTTCCATGGATCCGTGCACTTTGTTAGAATTGCTTGAGTTGGTGTAATGAGTGCTGACACATTCCTTATAATATTTATCCTCTCATTTCCCTTGATCCATCTTCGATTGGTAAAAAGTTCTTTTAATAATTGGGCATACCTTGTGATTTTATTAATGGCCTCAATAAGGGGTATGTTTATCTCCACACGCTTGATTGTATCAAAAACCAATTTTTGGAATCACCTCTTCAGCCATCTTTATGGTTTCAAGAACTCTATTTGCAAAGGGAGGGGATTTAAGAGGAACATCATCAATATTTTTAAAACCTTTTTCTTTATCCTTGGGATAATCATTGGTGGTCTTTAATGGGGATTCTCCGGTGTTGAGGTGAATACCGATGGAACAATAGGTGTAGATGTATCAGTTTATTTATACCCAATGTTAGATGTGATGGCAGTGACATTCCCCTTAGGATTTAGAGTATGTTAATAAAGAATATTCCCATAGTTATTACTTATTATTTCATGGAGGGAGGTGGAAATCAAGCTCATTTGTGGCTTCAACTACCTTAACTCGGAACCTTGACTCTTTATCTCATTCTGTTGATTAAAAACAATTTTTTTTCAAAAGATCATCACTATTAGAATCAAAAATTGTTATAGAATTACCCTATTGTTGACTTGTTGATGATTAAGATTAAAACCTTATTTTGGGTTGTTGAAAACCATGTTGGTAAGGTGGAGGCTGGTGAAAAATTTGTTGAAAAGGGTGCCCTTATGGTTTTCCAAAGCCATAACTCATATCTTATTAATCCTTCCACCCTTGGTTGTATGTTACAGCAAAAGAATCATAATTATTTTTGGGGATTTGGCTGTTGTTACTGTTGATATGGTCTCCCAGGTAATACTTATATGCAATCCTATATCTCTTGCAGTTGGGGGGAAACAATCGGTTGGGTGGCATGTTTCTGTGCAAATACCACAAGGCCTTGTAGGAGTGGGTTTGGATATCTTTTGATCCAAAGAAATATTACTCACCATATTGGTCAATTGTTCCAACTTAGTATCAATTTAATGATTTTCAAGAGAATAAGGACTTACCTGATGTACTCCTCTAACATGTGGTGTACCTCGATAGCCAAATTGTTGGGAGTTTTGTGCCATATTGTTAATCAATTCATGTGAAGCTACTGGGTTCTTTCAACCAATTCCCCTTCAGCTGTGAAATCAACCATTCTCCTCTCTATAGGTGTGATTCCTTCATATAAGTGATGGATGAAAATTTTCTAACCAATTTGGTTATTTATACACCTTGCATACAAATTATTGAATCACACACAATACTCATACACTGGCTCCCATTGTGCTTTATTGATCCATGAGATCTCCATACAAATGGAATTGTTCCTCGATGCTATAGAAAATATCTATAAGAAAATAAGTTTCAAATCATTCCATTATGTTACATCTTCAGGTTTTAAATAATACATCTAGACTTTTGCAGTTCCATCAAGTGAGAATGGGAATGCACTTAGTTTAATTTGATCTTTAGAGAAATTTCAAGGTTTTAGGGTTAATAAAATCACATTAAATTATTTTAAATTATTTTTTAGATCCTTACCAGATAAGACATAAAACTTTGGTAGAAGGTCAATTAACTCAGATTTCAATTCAATACATGATTCGAGGTTTGGGTAGGCAATACAATTTGGTATATAGTTAATGTCGGATGAAAAAAAATTATAGAATGGTTCAATTAAGTTTTTTTTATTTTTTTCAACCATTTTTTATTGTTTTATATTTTATTTATAAGAGTTTCTAGTTTTAGGGTTCCCAAAATGGATGAATTCTCCAACTGGTTCAATGTTGAAACTTCTGGAATACTGAGACTGTCTGATTCAAACTCTATGGCTACGTTCAATATTAGGGTCAAGATCTAAGAGATCTTAGGGATTATTTCATGTAATAAATCAAGGAAAAAAGAAAATTTAAATGTAGAAAATTATACAATAAAAAAAATAAGTTTTTGGTTGATTGTATAAAAAAAATGAAGAAAAGAAAAAAATTGTAAACTTTTTAAAGGGGAACAAAGAAAGAAATAATAGAATAAAATAATAAAATGAAAAATTAAATAAATACCTATAATTAGTTGAAAATTTTACTTTAATCCCTAGAAATGCTTCTAATTTGAAATGTGTGGTCATGGTAAATTTCGAGTGATGTGTAATTTTTTACTTCTTAGGTACAGTAGAGTGGCAGACCAAGGTTGTCTCTTAGTGATACAATAATTTAATAAACTTCTTAATGATTTTATGAAAATAAATATGAATTAAATACTCAATGTAATATTACGTGGGTTTCTGTTTATATAGTTAGAAGAAGTATTTTGGAAGAATATTATAATTTTTTTTTGTTTTTGAAATGAGATTGAGAAAACATAATGAGAATATATTTTTTAGAAAACAATTTTTAAAAATAGTAATTAATATAACCCTACCTATTCACCTAATTTTTAATAATTATCACATAAATTAATATCCAGATAATTATTATCCTCTAATTTTTTAACCCCCTTACCCTACTATAATTAACATTACCATAAAGATTAATTGAATTAAACCCTAGTCTAGTTTCGGAACATGCAATCATATCACCCTATTTTGATTGATGTTCTAAGGTTAGTTAAGGGTCAGTGTTAAATTAGGGAACACATACACTCTAGAAATTTAGATTAATTGAGTTTAGGGATTATATTTGAACTCTAAATATTTTTCTCATTTGTTTTTGTATTACTGATTAAGATCATGCTCTAACAATTCTCACAATTCTCGACCTTATGTGTTTTGTATGTGTTGTTTAATTGCTTGCTTAGTTTCATTTAATTTAAAAAATAAATTCATAAATCATAATATGTGAATTTCAGTAGCTTATTAATTACAAATAATTAAGTGAATAAGGTTATAGGTAGATAAATTACTAAGTATAATTACTCATCCATGAGTGGTGTAGTCGTCATAGAAATATTTTTCATTCACAAAGGTTGGGGAAAGGGTATAACCCAATCACGTTTTCAATCCTTATTTTAAAAAAAAATATATGATTATATAAGAATAAATCATAATAAATTATAATAAAATATAATAAATACAATATGATCTAATGGTTTTATTGCAAGAATAAAAAAATTACAAAGTGAAGAATAAAAATAATTCTTTGATAAAGGGATCCTAGCTTCAAGAGATATTCATTTTGAAATTCCAAGATAAATGGATTGAAACCAATTTTAATATACCTTAAATCTCTTAATTCACATCATAGCCCCTCAAAATAATAAAAAAAACTAATTTATATAGTTGAGGGGAGAGTAGGTTTTAAGAGGTTTCATGTGTGAACTGGGAAATTTAGCCAAATAATTTAATCCAAATTGAACTTCTTGTTTTCTACCAAAACATGTGTACCAGATGTCCTTCTAGAAGGTTGATTTGTTCAAAATTTGTTCCTTGATATTATATTCATATTTGGCACCAATACAAGCATGGATGAATATGATACTTTCCAAATGGTGAAGTTAAGTCTAATCTAAAGAGCCCATCACATCTTTGAATTCATTTTCCATTTAAACTAATCAATTACATGATAAATCTCAGATTTCCTAAATGAAATTTGTATAAAATTGTGTTAGGAATATTTTTAAAAAAATTAAGTTCAAATAATTCTTAGATAAGTATTTATTTATCAAATACTAGAGTGAATTTCAAAGGGAAAATAGAAATTGTCATCAAAATTTAAAATGAATGGTATAATCCCAAATATTCTATAAATGAACATATTTAACACAATGTTAGGAAATTATATCATTTATTATAAATGAAATATTCAATAAAAATGTTTTTTATAAACAATACATGTCAAAAAAATGGTTAGAATAATTTAAGGAAAATAGATCTCATTTTAAACCTAGTCTAATATTATTCAGATATATGATTTATTATTATCAAATAATTCCTCTATGTTATAACCATAAGAAATTTTTCCGAAAAAATATTATTATAGTAGAAATAATTATGAACACAAATAATAATGATATAAATAATAAGAGTTATTATCTTGTGGCATGAAACCTATCACATCAATTTTTTAATAATTTATATGAAAAGATTGATTTCCAATATTTTGGGTACATCATTACCACACAATGAAATAATATAACTCCAAAAACTACCATCAGTCCTTTAACACCCCTAGGATTCACTCCCTGATACAATGAAAAACCTCAATAAAATTTTATAACATGGGTATTTATAATTCTATTATTGATCAAGAAATTTTATTAATTAAAGACATTAAAAATTCTTAGTTCAGGACATGAAACTCATAGACATAATTAGTACCCCACCTAGGTAAAATAACCCATTCTGGACCCAACCACAGTTTTAGATTTTCCATCTTAGCCTCATTCTATAGATATTATAGTCTGTACATGAAGAATAAATATTTTTTTAATAAATAAATATTAAATATTCCAAAAAAACGAAAATAAATCAAAAAAATTACCATACTTCATCCTACAGGTAAACTCCATGTCTTGAGACTAGTAGAATAATCAAAAAAAATTGAATTCATTTACTATATTAAAATTTATATTTTACCTTTTTAGGAGCATGGGACTTCAAAAATCAAAAATGTCCTATGTTGGTATTGAGGAAATATTAAGGTTGCTACATCCTCCCTAAATTTAGACCTTTTCTTCCATAAAAATGAAATAATTATAATATCTAAATAAGGAATAAAAAAACCCCTTATGGGAAGATAATCAACCTTTTCATGCTCCTCCCCCCCCCATATGTGGTCAAGTGTAATGAAAAATTGATGTCCAACCATTCAGGGAAAGGACATCCTCCTTCATCAGACCCATATAAAATTATTCTTTGAGATCCCTCTTCAAATCATGAGATATCAACTCAAAATAATTTTGATGTAATAGATCAAGAGAATCATAATTTTCCATCACATGAATCTTGACAAGCCATTACACTTAACATATTTTCCTCACCCTTTGGTCATCTAACCACATGGGGATAAATGAATTTAGGAACCATTAAAATCCACTTTAAAGAGTTAATTATCAAAGAAACCCTCTAACTATAGTATTTCACTCACCAAATTTTAGGTGAATTCCAAAATACTATTACATGGGAACAATCTATCTATATCAACTCCTCTACTAATTAAAACAAAAAAAACTACATAGAATTCAAAAGAACTATATGTTTCTCTTTAGGGACTGCAATAGATTTCTATAAAATTATTCTAATAATTAATATTCACCAATGCCACTATAAAAAAATATATAAAAATAGTGTGACCCTTCTTGTTCAATATTTTCTTAAACATCATCAAGAACCTCATGTCTACCCCTTTATCTCCAAACAATATTTCATCTATCTCCTGAAACAATATGGTTTTTTGTTTTTATATCCTTAAAAAAAATATGCATACATCATGAAATTTAATAAACCTCCTAAAACTACCAAGGAATATACAATTTCTTTTCAGCAAGAAATTTCACCATAATCTAAAGTGGATTGTCTTGACCTTTCAGATGAACCTACTATGTTAGATTCAAAATCCGGATATCACCTTCTGAAAATGTATGACCAAAACTACAACCCCTAGAAAAACATGCTCCACCACATATCTTGAATTAATACTTGTTTGTAACAACTAAAAACTCTCCTACATGTACTATATTAAAGACCATACCCCACTTGGGGTGATCCTCACTCAAAACATCAATTTTGATAGCCAATTCAAAAATCTAGGTAAGACCACTATCCAATTGGGGAAGTGGGTGATGTTCTCCCCACCTTCAGAAAATAACTTCAAGTCCATTATTTGAAAATATCCTCTTATATAAGAATGATCAGTCTACATCACCACTATTGACCTCTCTCACATAAATGAATGGTTTAGGGACCCCACCATTGATCAAATGTGATTATTATCCTTATTTAACTCTAATAATGTGTCACTTCAAGGATAGTTGTTCAGATTCCACCTATATCAACGAAACACTAGTTCCATGATAACGAAATCAGTGACTATTCCACTATAATGGCACTCTATTTTCACTACCAAAATATCTTTATAACATAAAAAATTCTACTTGTAACCACACCCACTATGTCATCATGCCTTAGAGGGAAATGTCCATAAATATATAACTTAAACTACGAGAGTTTACAATACATGTAGTACTCTCATAGAATGACAAGGGAAACCAAAGAGTTATTATTATTCTCCCTTCTATCTACTGAAATATAAGTTCTTCACTCCTAATGACCACTATGAACCAGTCTATTAGAAGACCCAATTCAAGTGTCCAATGAAAACAATAAGGGTGGTTATTATTCTATACACCACACTTGAACTCCATCTCTAAAATGAAAATCATTACATATATAGACATATAAATAGGGGATAACTATTGGTATTCATTTGAAACATAGTTGAGCATTCCTCCACAATCATAGGAAGAAAATCCTTGACCATACATATAGTCAATAATTAAAATCTCTCCCTCTAATGGGTTATCAGATTTAACTTGAGGGTTAGCTTTGTTCACCCCAATCGAGGGTCCTAATCACCATTAGAGGTGGATACATTTAAATATTCTCAACTATATAATTCATTAAAAGGCTATAAATGGGTAACCATCCCATACCAAAGATGAAACTATTGGGTCTCATCTCTTCCATGATAGAATCCAATGAAATATCTCTTTCTCCAACATAGATAAACTCGCTTCATTAAAAGGTGGGAGTGATATATTATCACTATAAATGGTAATTATATAGCTAGTGAAGGTTCTTATAGGTATTAAACTATAATACCCATATCTCAACCAATCTATACAGTAAGAATATCTTGTGCATGAATATATAAGTACATTGGCTCATGAATGGAGGTCATTAATCATAGTTCAAACAGCATCAGGCATCATTTAATCATGGATATTTATTATGTACATCACTATACAAATCTATCCACTAGAAACTTGTTCTTGACAAGTAACATATAAATGTGACAGTGGTGGAAGTGGATAAAAGCATTGTGCACCACTAACATATCTTAATCCAATAACTCCTTAGCTAAAACCACCATTGAGTAAGCTATTGTGTATAAAGTAGATGGTTTGTTTGGATCATATAGGGTACGGAAAAAACTAAGAGGGGTTGAATCATTGTTGGTAAAATATTATATATATTAAAACTTTTATTTTATTTACCTATGAACTTCTTCAGTGAAGGGATCTCTCTCTCTCTCACTTTTCATTACTCACATTCAGTTAGTACTCATGTAATATAAGCAAGAAATAAAAGTGATAAATGTGAACATGTTTTTTATGAGGTCCACCTCCTAGATGGATGAATAAATCCCAGTTGTATGGTTTTGAGATCATAACTCTTCTTCCAGCGATGTTGGAAATGTAATAGCGATTAGGTAGGATTCTCAATGAGAGGTCAGGATTGGAAGGGCCCCTGTTTCACTAGGGTGTGAGTTCCAATACTCTTTTTAATCGATGAGTGGCACCACCTTGACGTACTAGGGTATAGTTCATGTACAGGATATTGTTCCCCCTTGACTGTGCAATACATTGGTGTGGTGTTCATCCTCCATCTATTCATTGGTACCCCTTTACAACTACGTTGTAGGTCCTCTATCTACCAAGTAGACCCCCCCCCCCCAATGAACTAGGTTGCTGGTCCACCATGATTTTAGTGGTACCATCCTATTATACTAGGGCATGTGTCCTCTATATTCTAAGTGTCACCCCCTACCATACTAGGGTGTGGGTACTCTATTGAAGAATTTTTTCCCCCGGGTTGTGGAGTGGTTGCGAGGTGTGGATCCTCCACATGGATTTCTTGGATAGACACAAAATATAATGGGCATCTTAGATGGACCCTTAGAGCTTTAGTAATAATCTTAATCTTAGGTTGGGTTGTGGTGATGGGAATCCCCTTTATCTCTCATCTAGTTTTCTTTATGACCATATATTTATATTGGGTTTTGTTTCTCTGTTTATTTGGGTTGAGCTAACTTCTATTATAACTACCTATTGATACCATTGTGTTTTTTAGGGAATCCTACTATATATGTATAAACTCACACCTGTATAGGATTTTCACATAGATTATTTCTCTTATGCAGACAATAGGTGGTTCGGGGGTGACATCAGTGGAGCATAGTGATACTTGGGGTGTATAGGCCGCATATAGTGGTTAGATAGAGATATTAGGAGTCAGGCTCTCTTAATTTTATTTATTAAAATTATTTTTAGGTTGGAACTTCATTTCTGATTAGGTGTGTATTTTTTTCTTTACACTTTGGTTTTATTCTATCATACTATTATGTATTACCTAGAGGTTATTCCATTCATGGTTTTTCTAAATATTCTATAGCCCTTTTTATTGTTCCTCTCCATGTTTTCATGGATATGGTTGGGTACGCATGTACAAGTACAGTAAGAAAAGGCATATCATTTTAATTATTCCTTCTTAGTGATTGTCATTATCCCCTACCCTATTATAGGATGGTTTGGGGTTTTCATGGATCATATTGCCTCCATCCAAGTAGTCCCTGATGGGTCAGGTCTTGAAACTCATATCCCAGTATTCCATGTTCTTTAATTTCACAGGTAGGTGATAACTATTATCATAAGTCATCGAATATGGGATCATTTAAATTGGGGATTTTAGGTCATTCTATATACCCATAATGTTTCTTAAAACCTTTATATATAATCCTTTATATAGGGTTTAATAATATTTCCCATAATTCCTTTGATTTTCTTATTGGGCACTTCAGCTTGGCCATTGGTTTTTGGATGATAAGGTGTTGATGTTTTATGATACCCCCATACTTTCTCATCAAATTCTCCATTATCATATTGAAAAAGTAATTCCCTTGATCATTGATTCATATTATGGGTACTCTAAACCTACAAAATAAGTTATCCCTAACAAAATCACAAACAAAATTAGCATTATCACTTTTGGTGGATTTGTTTTCCACCCTTTTTGAAACATGATCTACTATAAGAAAGATAAAATAATTTATAAATTACATTAGGAAAGTTACAAAAAAATATTCTCCTCTAACTTTAAAAAATTCATAAAATCTTATGGATAATGGTGGTATTTCTTTTATTTTTGAAATATCTCTAAAAAATGAAAACTTTTACATTTTTCAAAATATTCATGTGCATATTTAAAAATTTTGGGCCAATAAATTTAAAATTTTAAAACACTAATTGTTATCCTTTGAGGTAAAAAGTTAACTACACAAGATAAAGTGTGACAAAACTAAAAAATAGATTCAATTTAACTTTTAAGAAAGAATCTTCTTATCACCTGATAATTGAACTTTTTCCAATATAATATATCCTCCCAAATGTAAAATCAAGATTTAGATTTCTGTATTTGACTATGGTTGAATTTTAAGTGAGATGGGACCCAAGAAGTTAGAGGATAATTTTCCATGTCCACATAACGTGGAACTTCTCCATCAATAAAGTACATCTACTCTTTAGGAGTATAATTTATAGTGGAAATTTTTCTAGAATTCAAACTTCAAAAATGTTATGAAACCTACCTAGGTTATCAGCTACTTGGTTCTCAATTAATTTCTTTTATTTTAATTAAAAATTAAATTCCTGAAGTAAGAAAATATATCTAACTAGCCTCAGTTTATCTTCATCCTTCTTAATCAATTTCCTACATAGAATGGGATAATCTATTGTGAATTTTAACTAGAATTCAAGATCTTTTATTCCAATAACTTCTCTATTTCCTTATTCGATGATTCTATCAAGGTGAGATTCAGCCTCTTTTGGGGATTCTTAACAGGTTTGGAATCTACCTCAAGTAAAATTTTATGTGAATAGTTTCTAAATTTTATTACTATGATATCACCTAAGATCCACCCTATTTTATGGGACTTATTTCTCAAAATTTAAATCAAATGTTTTTATTTGGTTATAGATAGATTATTAGAAATTCTAACTTGTAATTTTTCTTATTCCAATAGCTTCACATATTTCATATTAGTGGGAAGTGATATTAATTATATATTTGGTGGTTAGTTAAGATATGAAATTAAATTGAGGTTCCCCACTCATAAGACTTAAATTTCATACACACAAGAAAATATATCAGCATCTTATATATAAAATAAATCATCAGATTCATCATAAAACTTAGATGTTACATCTTCTTTTAGTTGGAAAATATAATTTATATAATTTCAATAATTTTGGGAAGGCACTTCTTTCATGGTATTTTTAAAAACAACTAATTCCCTAAGGATAAAAAACCATTAAACATGCCTATTTATTCAATAGATATAGCCTCTTAACCATGGGAGAGTTTAAAAAGTAAATGGTCATCTAAAGGGTGCCTCATGGAGTTAAAAATACTAAAGTGTATAGTATTATATTCAAACTCTATAGTGAGGGTTACTTCATTGGAATTGATGATGGTCGTGTATTTATTTAATAAATTTCTTTAAAAATGTTAGGTGAGTCTCCTGACACTCTTTTTTCCTCTATGTTGTGTATATAAAAGTTTGTAGGGAAAATTGAATCTTAAACTCCAACTAATACATATTCTAAAACTCCTCCAGAAAAAGAAGTGGATTTTTTTCAAGTTGCAAAAGCATTCTTATGGGATTAAATTCCTTGATTTAAAAGGAAGGATAAATTAAGTAATTTCATTTATATTATCACATAAATCACATATTGATTTGGAAAATTTTAGTCAACAGATAGTGTTAGAGAACATAATTCCTTGGATATTGACATTTTTTGGATGTTGTGGCATGATCAAAGTTGATACACTTATTCCTAGGCTAACTCATTCATTCCCTAAAATACACCTTTTTTAGTAAAAATTTATTAAAGAACTTTTTTTACTTGGGGATTTGTTTTATAGATTAAATAAGGGGTATATTGATCTCTACTTTTTAGAAATTTTCTAAAATTTCTTTTTGAAACACTTCCTCTAGAATATTTTTGGATTGGATCATCCTTGATAAGAATATAAGTGGAAGTTATTTTACCCCTCTTCTAATTCTAGAGGGGTTTATATAGTAATTTATTATTCTTTATTGACTTCTCATACTCATCTTTATTTTCTCCTTATTTCAACTTTTATTCTTAGGGAAAAAATTTAGAAATCTTTCTCAAACTTCCATGTTTTCCATCTTTACTCTTAGGTGGATTCTATTCAATCTTAGGAATGGATAGTAATTTAATTTCCTCAAAACATATAGTTGACATATATATATAATTTACCTTGGTATTAGTGAATGATTGGTCCAGTGTATTTTATAGATTTTTGGATAGAATCTCTATAAAACTATTGATCTTGTTTCCCAACTATCCCAATTCATTCCTAGTCTTCTTAATTTCATGAACTTGTTGCTACTATTTAGGGGGTGTTTCACTGGTTGAAACTATTCATAAGATTTATTTAATTGGAATTAAAAGGGTTTTGGTATGATTTTTTTTTACAATATTTCTTTTATAGTTGTTGGAATAGTGGTGGGATTTGGAATTAAAGCCGATAAGGTGGTTCTTAATAGTATGTATTTTGAAAATATGGTCTGGAACGATTCTTATAATTAATAAATATATATATATATATATATCTACATCCTTGATTAGGTTTTTGATACTTATTTGTGTTAAATATTTCTAAAAAATTAAACATTCCTTATAATTCAGCACAGCGGTCAATGAAATGGGTAGGTGGTAAATAAAAACAACCTAACTTGTATTGTACTTATTATTCACTAGTTTATTCCCATACCATATATCTCATAAGAATGGTAATTTCCATAAGTTTGTATTATAAAAAAGGTGATGGATTATGCGGTCTCACCTCATGAATTTATTTGGAATCTATACCTTTTATTCCTAATTACTATGAATTTTGGGAAATATTTTTAAGGATTCCCTTGGATTATAATTGTAATTTTTCTATGAGATCTCCTCCATATGATGCATCTAGAAACTTTCTATCATTATCAAGAAAACTATGGTAAAATAAAATAAGGAAGTGGTTCTCCTAAATTGATTTATGAGTATAATTTAAACATAGCTTCTTAATTTTCTCTTAATACCTATAGTGTCTCTCTGTACACTTGACTAATGGAATGCATCTTCTTCTTGATGGTTGTTCTCCTAGAGGTAGGGAAGAATCTTTATAAAAAATTTCCTTCTAAATCACCCTAGACATGAATATTTCAAAGTTTTAAGGTATATAAACACTCCTTGGATACTCATTCTAGTAAAAATGGTAATTCTCTCCACTTGACTTTATCCTCAACTAATCCTTTGAGATTTAAAGTAGAACAATCCTAGGAAAATTTCTTAAAATTTTTATTTGGGTATTTACGTGGTAAGACATGAAATTTTGGAATAATTTTAATTTATTTATTTTTAAACTCAAATTAATTTTGTAAATAAAGTATATAAAATTGATTTTTATGGTTACTAAACTGAGGTACACACGGGTCTCTTAAGTTCTGGTTGGGATTTTCTGGCATGGTGATAGGATTCAAGTGAAAATTGGTTGTTTTACCAGAGTTTGAAAGAGAAATTTCATCAAAAAATTCATCAAGTTTTGACATAATCCTATCATAGGGTATCTAAAAGGTAGTTATTTCCGTTATGTTAAATGTATTTATTGTTTTAACTCTAGGTTTTCTCCAAAGAGTAGCGCATAATAAAAAATTTCAATTCTCTTTCTAGATAGATAAAGGAGGTATTTTTGAAATTTCTTAATTATAAAAAAAATAATGAAAAAAATATATTGATAATAGTGATATGGGAAGGTTGATGAGGTCAAGGTTGGTTTTATAATATAAATTATATCCTAATATCTAATTTATTCAAATATCACTATAGTATATAATAAGTGAGAGGGTTCGTGATTACTTCCCCTCTCACCCTTGGTTGAATTGTGTGGGTGAGAATATTCCTTACTAAAATCTCATTTTGGTCTAACCTCCTTACTATGGTGGTATAATTACATCGAATTCCCCCAATTAATGTAGTAAATACCTAATCATTTCTTGTTCTTCCTAAACAATCATGATTTCCCACTACCCCTTCTACATGTACTAACAATCACTAATTACTTCACCACTTATCCCTAATCTATTCCATCATATATATGCTAAAAATAAGTAGAGAGATGATATATCATTAACCAATTAAATAACAAATAATCATAATTAAAACAAAACACAATCATGTATGACACAACTAAGTATTGAAACTAGTTAAGAAAAAAGTGGTAATTTTTATTCATTTAGGTATGAAAACTCAAACATCTCCAAAGTAAAACATCTCCTTACCCAATCACTTAGAATTTTACCACTCTATATGAAGGGTAACAGGGATGAATTGAGAAGAAAGGGGAACTACATATCTAAGAAAATAGAAAATTAAAATCATTATAAATTAAGTTTGTAAATTATCAATTATATCCCCAATATCTCTTTTAATATCCTTTTTATGGAATTATGTACACACATTTATGATGGAAAGTTGAGAAAAATTTCATTTCCTGAATGCGTTCTTCTAAATTTTGTTCACTTTAGTCCCTATATAATTTTGAATCTTGACAGGGTGTCTTCTTAAAAAAATTAAAACTTCATTTATCTTTATTATCCAAAATTTTTAATTATTTTGTATATGTTTAGTAAAAAATTTTCTTAAATTTATAAATATAATATTTTCTAGATGAAGAGACTATTCAATATCCTCCAATTTAATTTATGCATTGATTGAATTAATGATCAAATTATTCAACGAAATTTAATTTTTTTTATTTTCCTTTAAGTCCTATTTTATCAAAAAAATTAATCACATAATTTAATGTATTATTTCCTGAGTTATGATTCATTTAATGAGGTTTGTTCAATTTTTTCAACCAAAAAAGTTACCAATTTACATAAATTATTTTGTGCATAAGAAAATGTTAATAAGATTTTATTACAATTGATAAAATTGAATCCTAATACCAAAATATTTCAAAACAATTCAATTTGGAACAGTAGATAAAATGTTATGGGTGCAATATAAAATTGATAAGAAGTAGTTAAAAATATATAATTAATACATTTTCACAATTTAGATCTAAACATACATGAAAACCTAAAATGATGTAATTTTATTCAAAAATCAAAATTTATGGGATTTTAGTCATTGAAATACTAATGAAAAATATTAGAAATATCAGTTCTATAAACTACCTCCATGACTGGAGAAGGTTCATTATGTTTTTAATGTGTCTCATATTTTTAATTATTATCATGATTCTTCACATGTGATTGATCTGAGCAACATGCATATTGATGATAATATTAATTTTTTGTTGTATTTAGTGAAATTCGGGATCATAATGAGAAGTTTATGTGTGGGTGAGTTATTTCCTATGATTAATTTATTTGTTAGAATGGAGGCATAGAGGAAAGAAATTAGGAGAGGGAATCACATATAAAATCTCAATATCTAAAATTGTTTTTATTTCTTTTCATATTGATTTTTTTATATGTAATTTTATTGAAATAATGAAAGTTAAATAGAAATGATTGTGTGTTCATTTCCATTTTTATGATTATGTTTAAGGATTTTAATGGATTAAAATTTATTAAGGTGTTAGTAATGTAGATAACTATTGTTTTGAATTTTAGATCCTATATATTTCTATATATTTTTATCTAAGAGGGGGGAAATTGTATAAATTTTTAAAATTCAACTATTTAAATAATTAAATTGTTGTTTGATTCAAAATATAATGTGTTATCTATGAGGTAATTTGTTAATTTTATTTTTTGGATTATTTATTCCAATGATGTTGGGTGAAATTAGAAATATTTATTTATTTAATTATTTAATAAATTCAAATTTTAGGCATTATCTTTATAAAATGAATAATGTTTCATGTGAGGTGTTTTGTTTTCTAAGTCTAACATGGATATATTAGATGATATTATAGGGTTAGATATTTTTATGTGGTTATAATGTTGAGTTATAGTTATTAAAAGGGGGATTTAAAAGGGAGGTTTAAATTGAATGTGACAAAATATGTTATGAAGTGATTACACTTAGAAATTATGGGATTTAAATTAGAGGAATTTAATGTGGAGGAAATTATTTTTCCCCTATTGTAACTTTATAGTGGTTTCAAATTTCCTATATTATCTCAAGTGATTAATCCTTGGTGACAATGTTATATAATATTGAGAGAGTGGGGAATGAAGACTGGGTTTATATGGTTGATCAGTGGTGATCATCATAGGAAAAAGGAAAATTTTTTCGTCATGGAATCAAGGTAGACAACTAGAAATATTTATCACTCCTTTATCCCTTTTAAATAGAAAATGATTGTGTTTTTTTATAAATTTATCATTATAATATGGGATGAGTAATATATAGTAAAAATAAAATGTAAATGATATATGTATATGAAATTTTTGAAGAAACTATTCTAGATGAATATATGATATGATTAGAAATTTATTTCGAGTAAAATTATTGATACAAATTGATAAATAGCTGATGAATATATTATTAATATTGTTTAAATTTCTATTTGAATTATTTTTATATATTATTTATGATGTAAATTTCTGTTGATAATTGATATTTAATATTTATAAAATATTTTCTAAATCCACAAATGAATTTTTATGTAACATCTCATACTCTAGAATCCCAGAGCTGGTAGTTATATTACATTATTCGTACAAGATATAAGAGTTCCCACAAAATCAAATAGATTAGTTATGGGGAGTATATTTCCAGGTTAGCAGTGTTAAGATCCCTCATCATGCATTAGGGTAATGGTTGATTAAATTCTCAACAAACACTTTTCAGGGTGATTATACCTAGGTTCATCTAAGACACAACTACATCCACTTTCTAATAACCAAAAAGGGATGTATTTTATAAGAAATTACCGACACTTGTACATTACTAAAGCTTGTGATGGTGTTTCCAGTATGGAAAAGATTCGGTTTTACAATGGCTTTGGTAACTATTAACTCAATAGAATATAAGATATTAATGATAATATAGAATTTTAAATCCTTTAAATTCTATGAGTAATATGGAAAAAATTAATCCATGTAAATCTATGCACCACACAAAATAAAATAGTTGTTTATTATAACATGAGTTCTAGATAATGAAGATTGAAACCATAAAATCACACTTATGGATTATGTCATAATTCAATAATATAAACTTGAAATATTAATCTTAAACTTGGTATTCAAATAACATGAATAAAGTAATTTCTTGATATAAAATCTTAAATAGGTAGTATATACACAACATAAAAGAAAATTATGTGCATAATACAAAACTTGTCTCAAAGTAAGGATTTTGAGATGTAAAACCCTCACTTATTATCATAAATTCCATGAAAATACATTAAAATATTGTTTCATAAACATATATATCTTTATTAATTAACTTATAACCTTAATCATACCCATTTTCAACAATTCTCTTCATGAATAGTCATTTTCTACATGAATTATTCTTATTTTCCACATCGGTGTTTATAGTTTTGATCATTCGTACTAGTTTCATAATAGTAGTGTTAATATTCATTATTATTCAAAATTTAATTATTAATAGGACCTTAAAATTAATAATATTTATTATTTATAATAATTTATGATGTTTCAAACTCCCTTCATGATTTTTTAGAACTTATTTTGAAGATGAAGTCGATAATAAGCATGTTTTGGAGATTTTTTATGAACATTGGGTGTTTCCTTAATTGATAAATTATATATTGATATAGTACATATAAAAACCAAAAAATATTTATTTACCAATTTATATCATATTATACTATTAATTATGTTCTTATATTCATTCATGGTATAAATTCAAATTATTGTTCAAGTAGGTGGTTAAACAAACCCAAACAGGAACATACCCAAAATTAATGAATGATTATGAGGTAATTTTGTTATAATATCATTATACTATAAGAATAATGATATTATTTATTTTACTGATATATATCCATATTTAAAGTATTTATAAGAATAATTAATGGCTATGAAAATCATACATGATTTGAATAAAAGAGTATTTTCTTAGCATGCTTATTTTAAACAATTAAATTAACAATGATCTTTTGTTGTTCATATCACTAAAATGTTATCAAAATTTCAAAAATATGACCTTAATGATATCATAAAAATCATATTTATCCACTAATATCATCCTTATATCTAAAATTATAAGTAGTTAAAGGAAAATTAAACACATTGCATTGTTGAGGCGGTAGTTTGAACAACGCATGAATGAATGTTTTTTTCTTAACAGATGGAGTATGTGAATAAAAAATTATAATAACCTTAATATAGTAACATTAAATTTTTTAAAGCATAAAAATATCACTATATCAATTCAGATAGAATAAATTTTATAGAATATTATTTGGAAGAAAACTAAGTTGTTAATAATTCTTAAATCTAGGACTTGAATTTTTCTTAGATGTCTCCTTGGAAATAAATGAATTTTTCTAACTACTGGTGTCCAGAGTCTTATGAGAATAGAATATTATTCTAGGGGAAGAAATGTGGTAGGTTTTTAGTAGGAAACCATGTTTTTTTAGTGCATTTAAGGGGTGGTGAGGGCCCCATTTATAAGTGATGAGAATGGAATGTTTTTAAATTTTTCAACTTAATATAAAAGGAACACATGTTAAACATGTAAAGTGGCTCCAAAAATGTGAAATAATTGAGTAAATAAGATAAAAGTTCATTCCAAACCACATAAAATCAATTAAAGACATTTTTTTCTTGTTTTACACCCTTTACCACTTAAATTTTTACTTTAACAATTTTATCTTTTACTATGATAACAAGTTTTTACCTAAGTTAACATAATATTTTTCCTAAAGATAAAGTGATACTTATTATATAATATGGAAATAATGATTCTAATTTTTTTTAAAAAAATATATTAAATTTATATAAGTGTTATAAATTAATTTTAATGTGAAATTTTATAATTTATTAAACAATTTTTGAGAAAAATATTACTTCAATTACAAAATACCAATCATGGGTTTTTAAACAATGATTAATATTTTAAAATGTAAAATATTAATAATTAAATAAATATTTTTTAATGAAATGGTTTAATAAAATTATTTTATACTGATAATGGAATAAAATTTATAGTATTAGTAAAATCATTATATTGTCATATTCCCCTAAAAACAGTTTTTTAGAGAAAACCAAAAAAACACCTTAATCTAATTTTATTATGATGAATTAAAAAATAAAGTAAATTTTTTAAAATAAAAAATCATAGATTAAACTTTTAATAATAATTATGAATAAAGTCCCTTTATAGTGTTCATTGAATGATAGTTTAGAATATAGTGTTTACCCAGTAGGGTCTCAGGTATTACCCCCCCCCCCCCAAATAATTTTTCCCTCAAAATTGGGGTATATATTAGATATTAAAAATGTGTATATATCCCTAAATAATATATTCTTCAGTCTCCTAGGTTTCCCCTTCTAGTTTTTTTTTCTCTAAATGTTTTTCACCAATTAAGTTGTCTTATTCCACAATACTTTCTCTCAAATGTCAAAAGTATGGACAGGTTCTTTATTATAAGACATGTCAAGCTCCAACTATATTCCCTTATATGTGAGAACATTTTTTGGATATAGCATGTATTTAATTTTTAATTAAACATGTAAGACTTCATGTACTTCATAAATCTTGTGCGGAATAGAAAATAATAAGCTACATACCTAATTCTCTCAAGTATTACAAAAGGCCCAATGTAATAAAGGCTTAACTTCCCCTTTTTACCAAATCTTACAACTCCCTTAAATAGATAAACCTTCAATAATACATGATCCCGAACCTGAAATTGAAATTAATTCCTTCGATTATCATCATAAATCTATTTTCTTATATGTTAATCTTTAACATTATCTATAAGAGTTCACACTTAAATAGATATCTCCTCAACAAGATCTGGGATAAATAACATTCTCTCTTCAAATTATTCCCAAAAAGTTGGTGTATACCGCATGTTCCCATACAATTATTCATATTTTTATATATGGATTCTCTAATGGAAACTATTATTGTATAAAAATTCCACCAAAGATATATATTGATCCCGCATACCTTGTAATTCAAGGGAACATGATCTCAGCATGTCTTCCAAATTAAGGATATTCCTTTCATACTGTCCATCAGTCTATATATGATGGGAATTTCTTAAATGTATCTCATTATTGATATCACCTTGAATAATATTCTTGAATTTTTATGTGAACTGAGGTTCATGGTTTAATATAATCGATATAGGTTCCCTATGAAGCCTTATGATTTTATTGATATAGAGTCGGGCAAGGAGCTCAAGGGGTAGATCCACTCTTATTGCTAAGAAAGGAGTATACATAGTAATATAATAAATAATAACTTATATAGCATCATTCTTCCTTAGATTATTTTGGATTATAATGATAAATTCCAGTGTAACATTTTTTGAAATCTATATAGGAAAAGGAATAGTTTTCATGGCTCTCTTGGGATGTTATCTTTGTTTATCTACCTACTACCATACTAATCATTTGGAAACATAGTGTGAAATTTCCCACTTCATACCATTCCAATAGAAATTTTATCTTAAATACCTATATATATTTGTGATACTAGGGTGTAGGAATAAATTTGATCTATATATAGAGGGCTCTGAATAACATCATCTTAAACAACTACAAGCCCTCGTTTCGTGAGGGTGTTCTGGCTATTCATCGTAGCATTAAACTTACTTTGGTGACTCAGACTGGAGTAATGAATAATGATGTTTTTGAATTTGTTCTTTTGAGTACCCTTGGTGTTTGTGGTAGGGAAAGAAATCCCATAGTGATGAAGTACATTCGGTGGATCCCACCAATCTATAACTGGATGAAGGTGAATGTGGATGGGGTGGCCTCCGATGCACCAGGTCCTGCTGGGTGCGGTGGAGTCTTTCAAACCCATCGGGGATTAGTTAAGGATTGTTTCTTACACTACATTGGGATTGGTCATGCGATTGAAGTGGAGCTGTGGGACATAATAAAGGCGATCAGGTATGCAGTCCGTTATGGTTGGCAAAATGTATGGCTAGAGTCAGACTCGTCTGTTGCTGTGCAAATTCTGAAAGATCGTTCAAGGAATGTCCCATGGAGGATGTTATTTGCTTGTATTTCTTGTCTTAGTCTTGCTGAGTCAATATGCCGTGATGTTTCTCATGTCTATAGAGAAGCAAATCAGGTTGCGAACGTTCTTTCCAAAAGGGTGATTTTGGAGTTCAGTTCCAGTTGGTCTTTTATTATGCCTAGTTGTTGCACTAGTTTGGTCCGTAGTGATAGTATTGGTGTTTTTCACACAAGGATTTGTAAGGATCCCCTTTTCTGAGTTGTTTTGTACTGTTTAACTTTTTTATATATTAATTTGTTGGGGGCAGGCTTTATGTCTGTCTCTCGGACCTTTTGGCTTAGTAGCTCTAAGAGTATATAAAGGCATCATCAATGAATATAATCATCAAGTTATCCTGATACTCCTTGAATACTCTGTTTATAATATCCATAAATAAATAAGGGGCATTATTCAATCCAAAAGGCATTATTGTAAACTCATAATGTTTATACCTTGTTTGAAAGGCCTTCTTTAGTATATCATCCCTCTTCACCCTTAGTTGATATCACCAGAGTGAATATCAATCATTGAAAATTATTAGGATCATTGATTTTGATTAGATAATTCATTAATTCATAGTAAAGGGTGCTTATTATTTTTATTGATGGAATTTATCTCCCTATAATCAATACAAGGTCTCATAAACCCATCCTTCTTTTTCAAAAACCAAATATAGGATCCCTAAGGTAAAACAATAGGGAGTATAAATCTATTATCACTTAAATCCTTCAACTATTCCTTAAACTCCACCAACTCTTATGATTATATTTTTATAAGGATTATTAGATATAGTACTTACATCAAGAATGATTTTAATGGTAACTCAACTACAATCACTTGTGGATGACTAGGTAATTCTTCTAGAAAAAAATCAATTTTACCATGGGTACTCCCTCTTTTCTTAAAATATCTTCCTCAACCATAGATCACACTTGATCTCCCTCTCTACCTGTAATTTCATTATGTATAGCTACTGGGGGAGGATCTGGGCATAAATTACATGATGTGGTTTCCTCTATAAGACAATATATTCCACTTTACCTTCATGAATCGTAATCTCATTATCTTGTTGATAAGTTTTTTCATTATACTTTGAAATTCAATAAATATCAAGGATTATATAAAATTCAACCATATGTATGATAACAAAATTTGAAAATTTCTTATTCCCATATGTTATGATTAGAATTGACTGACACATATTTTTTATAATAAGACTCCCACTTAGTGTCTTAATTGATAACTCATTTAGTAGGGTTTTAGGGAAGTATTTAATTTTTTAGAAAATATTTAAGATATAAAAGAGTGTGAAGATTCAAAATAAAATAAATCATTATATAACTTTGAAGTAATGATCAATGTTCCTACCACTATATCATTAAGAACTTAGACGTTAGATATGGTAATCACATTAGCTTAACCTTTCTCCCTCTTCCTTTTATAAGGTAAATTTCCTTGATGTTTGGGAAATTTTTTTGCATAAGGTCTCTTTTCATTACAATTAAATAATTGAACATCAACATCTTTTAACTTTACCATTCATTGGTCAGCTTGATGGTATTTTTATACATTATTTAATCAAACTCATGTCCCTTTACTAAAATTAATAAGGTGTTTTTCCTATAGTTATCACATGTGGGAAATCTCATCCTTCCTTTATTCCCCTTAGCTGCATTGTTCTTCCTATTATGCTCAGTCGTCATCTTCTTATCATAATTTACCTTGAATACCTACATCTTGGAGAACTCCTTTTCTATCTTTATGTTCTTGAATCTATATCCTCATATGTTCAAAAGTTTTGAGAGACAAATTATCTTATAATTTTTAGTTTCAACCCATCAAAAAATGATAAATATTAATTTTTTGTTTATGTGTGTAGTCCACATAGTTATTATAAAACATTTTAAAGTTAGACCTTGTATTTAGAAACATTTTCCTCCTCTTTTTGTCTAATATTGGCCAAATTACTTTCCATTTCCACTCTTTGTTTATAAAGGAAGTATTTTTCATATAATACCACCTTAAAAGTTCCTCATACCATGGATTTTATCTCATATTCATCATTAGTGTTTTAATTTAGTGACCATAATTGGTATGTATCTCCTTCCATATGATAGACTGACATAATGACTTTTTCCTTTTAACTACTTCCCATTGAAAGAAATATCTTTTCTAGGGACCCTATCTATTGTCCAGCTACCAACAGATTAGTAATTCTACTGGATGTTTGAGGTTATTGTCACATGAAGTGGTCAAATATAGTTAAAAAATATTGTGGATCAATAGGTTTCTCTATGCAAGTTATATTGTTTTTCATTACCAATGTTAATTTCCCTAATATGGTTATGAATTTATTAACCTCAACTTCATATTCATTAAGATTTTTATGAGGAATATCTCTACACTGACTATGGTTGTTGATACGATTCTCCTTCGTCTTGTTAATCACCATATTTCTACAATGTCATATATGTAATTAGCTCATAACATTGATTTTTAAAATATTATTATTATTATTATTTATATATCATTCCCTATAAATCTTTAGGTTTTTCATAGAACTTGTGTTGTCTAACTTTTTTTCTCTAAATCTAGTCCCCATGGTTCCTTTTAAACATTCTCTAATACTAGCTGTAATATAATGGAATCCTAAATCCCAAAGCTAGTAGTTATATTAAATTATTGGTATATAATACAAGATTTAACACATTATTGAATATGTAACACCCCATTATTTCATAATTTGTTATCTCTTTAAATTAATTCAATAGCTTGTCCCACACGAAACATCGAGTTTGAGTACACCACGACTTACCAAACTAGCCGTTTAAAAAGAGATTATGAATAGTATTACCTGAATTTTGAATTTTATAAACTCTATATAATTTTAGAATCCATATTATGTTTTTTTTTAGTCATAATATAACAATAAATCCAATTTCTTAGATAAAATAAGTGTTTTTCAAAAAAAATGCAAATTTACCGCCTTTTAAAAGTGAACCATTTTTAAATCCATTATTTGACACTTTTATATATTCAATTTGACAAAATAAACTTCTTATTTAGAATAGTAACATGAAAATTTAGTTTGGATAAATTTTTGGTGTTTTTCTGATTACTATAATATTTTGATGAATAGTGAAAAATACTAAATTTAAATTGAAAAAAAAATTAATAAAAAAATTTATATTGTTAAATTATACATTTAAATAGTTTTTAAGTATAATTAGATTATATTTTTATCATTTAATCCAATTTTGGTCATTGGAAGTAATTTTACATTTAAATTATACATAAACACATATCAATCTTTTGATAGTTTTTACTTCTCAAAAACTCACTTTCTGGTTTTGACAACAAAAATTAATTTTAAATTAATTAATGAAACTTATATGTTTTGAGTTTTTTAAAATAGACATCATTTTTGAATTCATAATATCAAAATTATCTTAGGGGGAAATTTTTGGTATTTTTCTGAAAACTTTCAATTTTTCATGAATAGTGAAAAATATTGCATAGTACTTAAAAACAGACATTTTTATTTAAATAATTATTTTTAATTAAAAAATTATCTTAAAATAGATACATAATACATATATTAGTACAATTGAATTCATTTTAGTCATTTTATAATAAGATTAGATATATAAAATTTTATTGAACCATTTTAACGTCTTTTTACCCACCTTCTAGGCACGTTTACCCACATTCTAGGCACATTTGTAAATTTTCATAAAACATAATTTTAATGATTCTGTGAATTTATTTTCAAAAATATGAGAGATACAGTTGACATTAGTAAGTAAAATTTTGTTCAATATGATGAAAATAATTTTTGGTGAATATTAACTTTTGAATTTTATTTACCACAATTAAAAGTAAATAAGATAATTAAAGGTAAAAATAATATTAATATTACCCCAACACATGTCCTTATTATAGTATATAATTTTATTTCAAAACAAAAAACCTTATGAATAAAGTATGATCCTTTTTTTAACTTGGAATAGATTAGGACATTTATTATTATTTTATTTAAAGAAGAGTTAAAATTGTTAAATTCAAAGTTTAATAACTAAAAAATTTGTAATATAGGGTTATACATATTATAATTCTACAATAAATATTAATTAGAAAGTTAAAAAATATTTCCTACATCATGGTATTTTATTTATAATTTTTAGACATTAAATAATTAAATTTATTTATGACACAGTGATGATAGAGTAATAATATTATTAATGAAAGATTAAAATTATTGATATTATAAATATCAAAATAAATGTATATTTGGACTTTTTATGCATTCCAAGAATTTTATAGGTTAATATGAAATGTTAGGGATTATTTAATGTATTTTTTCAAATTAATAAAGTTTTTTCACTTTCACAAAAACCAAATACTAAATAGTGTCAAAATTGACATAAATGAGTTTTTAAAAATATACTATATTATTAAATGATATAATATTCCTAAAAATATAAGGTTTTGATAAAGGACTTATATAATGATATATATGTCATTAAAGAACAACTTGAGGTTCTATTTTAATTTTAAAGTACGTTTATTAACCATGTAATATAAAAATACAAGAAGACATTGTTAAAGATAAACTATTTAACGAAGAGTTAAATCTAAAAGATAAGTTTAGTATGGTGGCCTAAACTAGTATAAAACCTATTGGTTGAGAGTATTTCGAAACATCCCCACCTTATACTTGAAATAAATTTATTTGGATCCATTATAAACCAAAAATGATTTTAAAATAAAACAATATTTTAAGCTTTTCCTAAAGTGACCATCGCCTCTCTTATAAAAGGGCACTTCCCCTTCTCTTAATTTCAAACCTCCAAAGCCATTTTTCTTAGTCAAAACCTGCCCAAATATCCTCCCAACTACCATAAATTAAACCTTGAGTCTTTAAATTTATCATAAGCCAACCTAAAGATCCCTTTTGTTCAAATCAATAATAAGAACCCGAAGAAAATATAATTACTTCATCACCTCTTTCAAAGTTCTTTTCTTCTTCCAGTTTCTCTGTATTTGTTTTTTACATACAAAAATAATAACTTCAGTACCTTCTACATACTGAGATGTTATTATAAATATGGTAAAACTATATTCATTATTCTATCCATCATATAAATGAAAAAGTCACCATACATGTGTATGTACGGTTTACCATCTTCACATTATGGTGTAGTTTTTTGTTCAACACTTCATTATTTGGATGGGTATAATAATGAGTATAATTGATGTAAATAATAAATATTACATGTTAATGATTCTGTATATATAATATACCATCCAATTACATACTATTTCACCATCAATAGAATGATATCATTTCTCATGCGTACGTACGGCTTACTGTCTCCACGATGTGATGAGATTCATTTCCACATTCTCCATTCAAAGATGACTATAAATATATATATTATTAATAAGTATGTAATATATGACATAATAATTCTACTGTAAATACATATGTGTATGTATTTATGTATATCTCATTCAGTTACTTTCGTTCAATATGATATGAAAACAGAAACGGCGTTTATGCATACGGACGGCCTACTGTCTCCATAAACAGTGTTTTCCATTTCATATATCAATCTATTATACATACTTATATTCTGAGTATATATGATACAAAAATAATTTTTTATATTATGTAATCAATTAAATCATGATATAAGTTATACGATCAAGAATAACAAGTTGAAACACGTATGATAAAGAAAGTGATTATTACCCAAAATGTTATTTTAACATAGAAATTATTATTAAATGGTTAGTATAAAGACATAAATGAATAAATTATGGTATAATAAATATGAAAATGGTTTTGTTATAATTTAATAACATACTATGTTCATTATACAGAAGGTTAACATACCCTTGACTATGGAAAATTACAAGGTAAGGGTTAATTCCTCCATCTCATTATTATCCAAGATTGTTTATGTGTAAGTATTTATAGACAAATTTTTATCATCCATGTACATGTTTCGTAAAAAATGAAAATAGATATTTTAAGGTTTTTTGGAAGGGAATCTTTATCAATATAAATATTTTAAATGTTTTAATGATATATTTTTCTAAATCTTTTTAATTAATTTCTATGTTTTAAAAATGATTTTAAGAATTTATTTATATGGACATGATTGTTTTAAAATGTTAATTACATTTAAAAGTTTAAAAGTAGTATGGGACATTATGATTCAAAAATATCTTTTAAATTACTTCTTTTATAAATGTGTGACTTTTAAATGATTTCACAAAAAGGGATATTTCTCTCTTAGAGTTTTACTGATCATTTTCAACTATATCAACATTCATTTCTGGATATGATTCTTGATTGAAGTTGATTTATTATAATACAATATTCCATATTGTATTGAATGTGTTATGATATGTTTGACTATGGATGTTCTATTTTTATACCATTTAGGTTTTATGGTTAAATTATTGACATTTCGTATGCTAGTTTTATTATGAATGTTTATGTTATGTTTCAACATTTTCATATGAGGAATGTATTGGACTTAGTAAGTGACGGGTGGAGCCCACTATAGCTCCTCAATGCATCGGTAGGTCTCATGAGACAAATAGTTTCTTGGCTTAAGGCCTTGACAAAAATTTTATTTGTAGTCTTGGCATGAGGCATTGACTATGTGGTTATGATGTCTGACATTACACATTCCCTCGTTATGAAATTAGTTATTACATGTGATTATTCAACTAGTAGAATATCCATGTGTGTGTGTATATTGTAATGTTTGATTCATTTTGGCTATATTATGTTCAAGTTTTATATTTAAAATCATGTTGTTTTTATTACATATCTCTCCTTAAAAGTTTATAACTTTCGCTAAATTATTTACCCTTACTGAGCATCTGAGCTCAACCCTTTCTTATGTTTTGTTTTTCAAGGATTCCAAGAAGTGTATTATGATTGATATGAAGGGTTAATCTAGGGGAATAATGGAATTCTCATAGGATTATCTATGTTGTATTTAATGTTTGAAATTGTAATGTAATGTTCATGTTTAAAATCTATTTTCCAAGACCGCTAAACTAATCGGTCCTTCGGGGCTTGGTCCCTTGTAATCATGCCAATATATTAAAATAATGCACCAACTCTAGGCTTCTGGGGACGGGGTCTTAAATTTAGTATCAGAGGAAGTTTATAAATAACCTTGGAAATTAGATTTAGATAAACTATTATTAGGAAAGAATACCCTAAGATAGACTTTGGGGATTATTATAGAAGAACGTCAGAAATTTTGGTAATATAGATATTTTGTGGGTTTTCCAAGTAATACATCCCTGTATGGATATTTAAAGTGGACGTGGTTCTATAACAGATGTACCTAAGAGTGAAAATGTTGACAAGGATTTTCGATCTTGACACGGGGAATCTTGGTGCACGACAATGGGCCTTACTGCACACTTGGTTTAACACTACAGGGGATATGCTTAGTATAATTTACATTTTTTTACAAACCATTATGAAGGATTTATGAGTAAATATGTCAGCAATGAAACTATTTTTATGAGACTAGATGTGTAAAAATATTCAATTAAGGTTGATACTTTTTCTAGTTTTTGGATTATACAATATGATACGATCTAACCTAGTGTATCTCATCATTTAGAAATGGCACTCAATAGAAGGACTGTGAACTCCATAAATATGAATGATTCAAAGAGTAAGAAGGATCATATCTTTCATGGTCTTAATCTAACATTTAAAAGGGAAATAGTCACCCACGTATCTGCATCATATGAAGAAATGGTATCATGTGTTAATAAGATAAGTGATGAATTTTCTGAGTCATATGGATTTGAAGGGAATCCAGAGAAGAAGAGGATGGTAGAGAAAAATATGGATAAAGGGAATAAGAGAAAGAATAATTTTCCCATATTGATAACTATGGAAATAATCACCCAAGAAAGTGATTGAAAGGAATAAGAGTTTGTTTTAAGTGTGGAGAAAAGGACACCAATTTTGTGATTTCAAGGGTAAAAAAATGTTTCAAATATATAATGCTTAATCTGAAAGGATTTGGGACACTACATGAATCAATGTCCCAATCATCATAGTATACCCTAAATGATGTTATTGGATAATAATCAAGTTATGATACCACCACAGATTAAGAGGAATGATTATTATTCTTAAGTTGTTATTAAAGAATTATGTCATATGAGTACAAGTTATAAGAATTAAAAAGTATATATGGATTGTACTGTAGTATGTTTTCCTTAAGGATTTTAGATTTTATGGTACCAAGTAAAGTGACACAGTTCCAAGTTAAACATTTTGGAAAATATATGGTTGGGGGAAATATAACCCTTAATATATTTCTGAAACTGAGATAATGATTTTGGAATAAGATATAATTGAGTTGGATAAAGTATATTGGGTATTATTGACTACTATGGAACTAATTAATTTTTTGTTTATTCCATAATTGTTGGAGTTTACAACATTTTTAGATTTAAGAAGTATATCTGGTATTCTATAAGGAGCAAGGGAGCATTAACATATTCAATAAGGTTCTATGGTAATTCAGGGTGTTACCATGTTTTAAGAAAATACATGATAAAGGTATTCACATGTTATTATGTGGAAAAAGAGATCTTCATTATGTTTACCTTCTATATAAATTTTTAGACTGTGAGTTTGTACATAAGTATTTTTGTATAAGTCTAAAAGTTTGAATGGAGAAAGTTAAGCACTTGATATTTTGTGTGAGGTTAAAGTATAATTTATTGGATCCTCTGACCTAACCTTTCGGATTTTAGTAAACATATAGAGGAATAAATAAATACTTGTGGGCCTTATTATTTATCAAATGCGCATTATGCTTAAAAAATCATTTTTGAACAATCATTTCCTTGTATAAGGGATGAAGTGAAAATAGATCGAAGCACAACCAAATGATGAGATTATGATTAAGACAGGTAATGAGATAAAGTATGTTTTCTTGAGTCTTGTCGTTATTATAAATTAATCCCTCCTCTTCAAAAAAATAAAGTATCTAAAAAAATGTGTTATCCAAATACATTATTCTTTGTTGAACCAATGATATTTTAAATCATTAAATATTTATGGCTTTGAGGCCCTTAATTTTTCCCTATATTTTTCACTTGTTTGTGATTGATGACATCAATCAATCTTTATAAATATTTACATTTTCCTCAAATTATTTGTCTATAATTTCCACCAATTTTCTACTATTAGAAACCCTAATTTTGTGGTGACTTTTCCATTTCTCTTTCCCTCTTATTAAGACTAAATTTTAGTATCCATATTTTTTATGTGGGTTTTCCATAATGGTTTTTTCTATTTTCAACCTTTTATTTTTGAAGAAAAATTTCAAATTGTGAGGACGCACTTTATCGAATGAGGGGAGAATGTAACACCCTAGGATTTCATAATACGTTATCTCTTTAAAGTAATTCAATAGCTTGTACCACACGCAACACCGAGTTTGAGCACACCACAACTTACCAAACTATCTGTTTAAAAAGAGGCTATAAATAGTATTAACTGAATTTTTAATTTTATATACTCCATATAATTTTAACATAAATATTATTTTTTTAGACATAATAAAATAACAAATCAAATTTTTTAAATAAAAGAAGTGTTTTTCAAAAAAATACAATTTTACCGCCTTTTAATGGTGAACCCTTTTTGAATCCAATATTTGAAACTTTTTTATATTGAATTTAAAAAATAAACTTCTTCTTTGGAAGCGGGACATAAAAATTAATTTTGGATAAATTTTTGGTGTTTTTCTGATAACTTTCATATTTTAATGAATAGTGAAAAATACAAAATTTTAATTGAAAACAACTGTTTTAATAAAAATAATTTATATTGTTAAATTATACATTTGAAATGTTTTTATGTATAATTAGATTATATTTTTATCATTTAATCCAATTTTAGTCATTTGAAGTAATTTTACATTTAAATTGGACATAAACACATAACAATATTTTGATAGTTTTAACTTCTCAAAAACCCGCTTTCTGGTTTTGACAACAGAAATTAATTTTAAATTAATTAATGAAACTTCTATATTTTGAATTTATTAAAATATATATCTTTTTTTAAATCATAATTTCAATATTATCTTAGGGTGAATTTTTGGTATTTTTCTGAAAACATTCAATTTTTGATGAATAGTGAAAAATACTGCATAGTACATTAAAACCGACTTTTTCATTTATATAATTATTTTTAATTAATAATTTATCTTTAAATAGATATATAATACATATATTAGTACAATTTAAGTCATTGGAGCCATTTTATAATAATATTAGATATATAAAATTTTATTGAACCATTTTAACGTCTTTTTACCCACCTTCTATGCACATTTACCCACCTTCTATGCACATTTGAAAATTTTCATAAAATGTAATTTTACTCCTTCTGTGAATTGAATTTCAAAAATATTAGAGACATGGATGAGATTATTAAGTAAAATTTGGTACAATAGAATGAAAATAATTTTTGGTGAATAATAACTTTTGAATTTTATTTACCACAGTTAGAAGTAAATAAGGTAATTAAAGGTAAAAATAATATTAATATTACCTCAAAACATGTCCTTTTTCTATTGGATAAGTTTATTTCGACCCAAATCGACCTTAGGAATACAAAACTATTCTTTTGGTCAACTTGGAATAGATTATGACATTTATTATTATTTTATTTAAAGAAGAGTTAAAAGTGTTAAATTCAAAGTTTAATAACTATGTCATTTTTAATATAGGGTTATACATAAGATAAATTCAACTATAAATATTCATTATAAAGATAAAAATATTTCATAAATCATGGTATTTTATTTATAATGGTTATAAATTAAATAATTAAATTTATTTATGACACAATGATGATGTAGTAATTACCTTATTAATGAGAGATTAAAATAATTGATATTATAAATATAAAAATAAATGTAAATTGAGACTTTTGATGCATTAAAATAATTTTATAGGTTAATATGAAATGTTAGGGTTTATTTAGTTTATTTTTTTCTAAGTAATAAAGTTTTATTGACTTTCACAAAAACCAAATACTAAATAGTGTCAAAATTGACAGAAATGAGTTTTTAAAACAAATACTATATTATTAAATGATATAATATTCCTACAAATATAAGGTTACTACAAAGAACTTATATAATGATATATGTGTCATTAATGAAACACTTTATGTTCTCTTGTCATTTTATAGTAAGTTTATTAACCATGTATTATAAAAATAAAAGAAGACATTGTAAAAGTTAAACTATTTAACTAAGAGTTAAATCTAAAAGATAAGATTAATATGGTGCCATAAACTTGTCTAAAACCTATTGGTTGAGCGTATTTCAACCCATAACCACATTATACTAGAAATAAATTCATTTGGATCCATTATAAACCGAAAATTATTTTATAATAAAATAATTTTTCAAGCTTTTCCTAAAGTGACCCTCACCTCTCTTATAAAAGGGTATTTCCCCTTCTCTTAATTTCACACCTCCAAAGTCATTTGGATCGGCCAAAACCTTATCAAATATCCTCCAAACTACCCTAAATTAAACCTAAAGGCCTTAATTTGATCAAAATCCAACTTAAGTATCACTTTAGGTCAAATAAAAAGGAAGAACCCAAAGAAGAGGTAATTACTTCATCACCTCTTTCAAAGTTCTTTTCTTCTTCCACATCCTCTTTCTTGGTTGTTTACATAATAAAATAATAACTCCAGTAACATCTACATACTGAGATGTTATTATAAATATGGTACAGCCATATTCATTATTCTATCCATCCTATTAAAAACAATGTCAACATACGTGCGTACGTACGACTTACCGTCTCCACATTGCGATGTAGTTTGTTATTCAACACTTCAATATGTGGATGGGTATAATAATGAGTATAAATGATGTAAATAATAAATATAACATTTTAATGATTATTTATATATAATATTCCATCCAATTACATATGATTCTTCATCAATAGAATGATATCATCGCTCGTGCGTACGTACGGCTTACCGTCTCCACAACGCGATGAGATTCATTTCCACGTTCACCATTAAATGATAATTATAAATATATATATTATTAATAAGTATGTAATATATGACATAATAATTCTACTAGAAATATATATATATATATATATATATATATATATATATATATATTTACATATATCTCATTCACTTACTTCCGTTCAATACGATATGAAAACGAAAACAACGTTTTTGCGTACATACGGTCTACCATCTCCATAAATGGTGTTTTCTATTTCATATATCAATCTATTATATATACTTATATTCTGAATATATATTATACATAAATAATTTTGTATATTCTGGAATCAATTAAATCATGATATAAGATATACAGTCAATAATAACAAGTTAAAACACGTATGATAAAGAAAGCAATTATTACCGGAAATGTTATTTTAACATAGAAGTTATTATTAAATGGGTCATATAAATCCATAAATGAATCAAATATGATATCATAAATATTAAAATGGATATTTTATAATTTAATAACATACTATGTTCATTATATAAGAGGTTAATGTACCCTCAACCAAGGAAAATTATAAGGTAAAGGTTAATTCCCCAATCTCATTATTATCCGAGATTGTTTATGTGTAAGTATTTACTGGAACATTTTTATCATCCATGTCCATAATTCATAAAACAAAATTTCAAATTGAATATTTTAAGGTTTTTTGGAAGGTACCCTTTATCAATATCCGTATTTTAAATGTTCTAATGATTTATTTTTCGAAATCTTTTTAATTAATTTCCTTTTTTTAAAAATGATTTTAAGGATTTATTTATACAGACATGATTGTTTAAAAATTTTAATTCCTTTCAAAATATTCAAAGCGGTAAGGAATAGTTTGATTCAAAAATCTATTTTAAATTTCTTCCTTTATAAATGTGTGACTTTTAAATGATTTCACAAAAAGGGATATTTCTCTCAAAGATTTTTACTGGTCATTTTCAACTATGTCAACATCCTTTACTAGATATGATTATTTATTGAGGTTTATTTATTATAATAAAATATTCCATATTTTATTGAATGAGTTATGATATGTTTGACTAGGGATGTGCTATTTTTATACCCTTCATGGTTAATGGTTAAAGTATTGACATTTTGTATGTTAGTTTTAATATGAATGTTTATGTTTTGTTTCATAATTTTCATATGAGAAATGCATTCGAATTTTTAAGTGAAGAGTGGAGCCAGTTATAACTCCTCGATGCATCGGTAGGTCTCATGAGACAAACTAGTGTCTTGGAACAAGGCCTTGACAAAAGTTTTATTTGTAGTCTTGTCACGAGGCCTTGACTATGTGGTTATGATGTATGACATTATGCATTCCCTCGTTATGAAATAAGTTATTACATGTGATTATTTGACTAGTATAATATCCATGTGCATGTGTATATGGTAATGTTTGATTTATTTTAGGCATATCATGTTCAAGTTTATGATTAAAATGATTTTTGTATTATACATATTTCCTTAAAATTGTATAGCTTCTGCTAAATGTTTTACCCTTACAGAGCATCTGATCTCACCCCTTTCTTATGTTTTTTTTCTAGGATTCCAAGAAGTGTATTATGATTGATATGCAGGGTTAATCTTGGGGAATAATGGAATTATCAATGTATAATCTATGTTGTATATTATGTGTGAAATTTTAATGTTATGATCATGTATGTAATCTATTTTCCAGGAATTCTAAACTGATCGGTCCTTCAGGACATGATCCCTTATAATCATGCCAATGTATTAAAATAATGCACTGGCTCCGGGATTCTGGGGTCAGGGTGTTATATAATATCTTATTAGTCTTATAAAACTAGATACATACATATATTACACATGGTAAGATAAGATAAAATATGAACACATTGTGAGAACATTATTATCCCTTCCATCATATCCTTAAAAATAACACATATACCTCCTCTAAATTTTCTATGGAAAGGATGAAAAATAAAGGTTAGTTCATATTATCAATAAGAAGTATCATACATTGAAATATTATATAATATAAACATGGAATATGTTATATGGAAAGAATAAATGATCAAAATGTATCCATAATCAAATGAAACTAATGAAATACTATATCTATTAAAATAAATGAAAACATTGATAACAACAATCCTTGGTCACATATTTATGGAATTCATAATATATTTCATCAAAACTTGATGTCAAGGAATTTTACCAAGGCACTTATCCTATTATAGGAAGAGGTATACACCAAAACCCAGCCTATTTTGTCTTATTAGACCTATTGATAAATCAATGGGACATATAATTTTGGTCCCCACCTATTAAAAAATTAAGCTTAACACATTCACCATAGGATTTATCAAGAACTTTCATTCCATTCCCTTAGGAACCTCTTGTAGAATAAAACTTTCTTGTCTTTATATTAAAAAATATGGACATCAAATATTTTCGCATTCAATAGAATAAGGTTGATTTCTAGGATAAAATCCCTTAATCAACTTGTAATTCATGGTGTATCATCAAAGTAACTTATAATACCATTATCGAATAAATATTTGGTCGAGGGAACCTTCAAGGTGTATGGTTGTCCACATAATATATTATTTGGGTTCAGTAATTTTCATTGCTTGGAGACCAAGGAAATGGTGTAAAAATCTTTTTTCATGGTTCATTAAGACTATGTGGATATTCTAAAGCATACCCTCTAGGACTGTATCTCTGGGTGTGATGTCTTAGTCCCACTAGTCATAAATCAGAGTGATGATTCATTAAATTCTCAACCAACCCTTCTCAAGGTGATTTCACCAAGGTGAATCTAAACCACAACCACATCAAACTATCAATATCTAGACAGGTAAGTATATTCTATAAAACTAAATACACATTTACTTTACCAAAATATAGGATGTTTTTTCCACTAAGAAAAAGATTGAGTTTTAAAAATGTTTTGGTTTCTCTTGAATAAAAATAATATGAAAGAATGATAATAATATATAATTTTAAATCCATTAAATTTCATGTGTAATATGAAAAAATGTCTTTTATGCCAACTTATGGACCACACAAAGTAAAATAGGCCATGATTATAACATGAGTCCCAAAGAATGATGATTGATTTGAAAAACCACCAAATATGTCTTTGATAGATATTCAATCATAACCTCTTGAAAGATAAGGATTAAAATTAATATTTAAAAACTATGAATAAATTTATTTTATGAAATAATATCTCAAATAGGTAGTATATGTTCCATATAAAATATATTTGGTGCATGATATAAAACATATCTCAAAGAGAGAAATTTGATACGGAAAACCCTTACCTCTTCTCCTGAAATCAAAAAAATTAATTTAACCACATATATAATAAACATAGATATCATAATAAATTGATTTATAATTTTAATTATATCCATTTACATCAATACTCTTCATAAATAGTCATTTTCTACATGAATTCTTTTGATTTCTATATCGGTGTCTATTGTTTTGATCATTTATACTAATTTCATTATAACAATGTTTATATTTATTATTATTAAAATATTAATTATTAATAGGTCATTAAATTTACTCTAAGGGATGATTTATAAAAATTTGTTATGTTTTAAATTCCCTTCCATACATGATTGTTTTAGATCTTATACTTGAAAATGAAGTCGATAATAAGCATGTTATAGTGATTTTTGATGAATGAAGGGTGTTTGCTTAATTCATGAATAAGATATTGATATAATATCTCAAAAAAAACAAAATAATTATTTAATAATTTATATCAAATTATACCATTAATTATGTTACCATATTCATTCATGGTATAAATTCAAAATATTGTTCAAGTAAGTGGTTAAACCGACCAAAACATTAACATGCCCTGATTTAATGAATGATTATGAGGTGGTTTTGTTGTAATATAATTATAATATAATAATAATAATCACATATAGTGTTCATTAGTGATATATATTATAAGTTTAAGTAATTATAATAATAACTAATAGTTATTAAAATCTTATAAGATTTGAATAGAATATTATCTTCTAAGCATAGTTATTTTAAATGATTTAATGAACAATGGTCATTTTTTGATCATATAATTAATATATTCTCTAATTTTAAATACTATAAACGTAATGATATTATAAAAATAATATTTATCCTTTAATACCATCCCTATATACAACCTTGTATGTTGTTGAATGAAAATGGAACACATTACATTGTGGTGGTGGTGGTCCGCAAAACACACGAACGACTGTTTTTTTTTAATGGATGGGGGTATATCAATAAATAATGATAATTCCTTTAATATAGTATCATTAAAGTATATAAATTATAATAATATCATTATATTAGTGTTCCAATAATAAATTTCCAAGAATATAATTAATAATAAAACTAATTAGTTGATAATACTCACATCAGAACCCTAAATTTTCCTTGGAATTATCCTTATAAATAAAGGCCTTATTCCAAAAAATGTTAAATATAATATTATTATAGTGTTATATTATTCTATGGGAAATAAAAGGGTATGTTTTTAAGAGTAAACAAAAAAATTTAAGTTCCTTGAAGGGGTGGTGATGGGCCTATTTTATAAGTGATGAGAATGGGTTTTTGGTAAATATTTCTGCTTAATATAAATATAGATCATGTTAAACATATAGTGTGGCTCTAAAAAAATAAAATAATGTATTAAATAATATATAAGGTTTATACACACCTCATTAAATCAATTTTATTATTATTATTTATCATTTTTTAATCCCTTTACCCCTTTAATTATTACTTTTAACATTTTAGATTTTACAGAGAAAACTAATTTTTAATTAAAGTAACTTAATATTTATTCTTAAAAATAAATTGATCCTTATTATATAATTTGAAAAAAATAATTATAATTTTTAAATCCATTTTTTATGATTAAATTTCTATAAGTTTTAAAAATTAAATTTAATATAAAAAATTTATAATATATTAAACAATTCTTTAGAAAAATATTACTTGAGTTCCAAAATACCAATCATGGGTTTATAAACTCTAATTAATGTTTTAAAATGAAAATTTTAAATTATAAACACATATTTTATTAATTAAATGGTTTAATAAATCTATTATATACTAATAATTCCATAAAAGTCTTAGTATCAATAAAATTGGTATATTTCACTATTCGCATAAAAATTAATTTTTGAGAAAAAACCCAAAAAAAATAATCTTAAAATATTATCATTATTATGAAGTATAGATTAATTTTGTTTTTTTAAAATTAAATTGTATAATTCATAAATTAATCATTTAAATATACATATATATAAAGGCATGTTAGAGTATGAATTGCATGATAGTTCAAGATATAGTGTTTACCTTCTCCAATAGGGTCTCGAGTATTAATTTTTAAGCCTGGAAAACTAATATCCATAGGAAATTAATTTTTATGTGAGAGGGGAAATTTTATGAACTTTTTCATGGGTCATGTTAATTGATCTTGGGGTTGTGATACTCTATGTAAAATTTTGTAAAAGTGTTGGTAAGTGATGGGTGCATGGTAGAAATGAGTTACATGGGAGTCATTTCATTTAGACATGGGCTAATTTCACATTCTGGAGTTAGAGGAATGTTGGATAGTAAATTACATTGGTTGGTGTGAATTTTACGTGATTCATTATATATTGGAATGATTTCATTCTAAATCTAATATGGATATTATATCATGGTTCATGTGAGATGGGATATTGGTGGGATTAATTGATAGTGTTAGTAGCAATAAAATTTGGTATAAACCACTATAGAACATATCTAGTGTGATTTTTTAGTGGTGTTAATATGAAATGGTTTTATAGATAAAGGAAATTAGGTTAAATGGGTCATTTATAAGTGTTGTTTTTATAGTTAAGTTATGAAACTTGTGAATCTCGAGGATATAAGGAATTTTGGTAATGTGTGGAATTAATCCCTAGGATCAATATTATGTCTAAACTAGGTTCAGTCATGGTAAATCTATATGGTGTGACTATATTCCTGAAAACTTTCTATGTGTGAAAAAATAGGTATAAGAATAAATGGATGGTGATGGGTCTGAATATATTTGTAATATATGATAGTGGTGTGATATTAGTTTGTGATACATGATGAGGAGAAGGTGGATGATGGTGTTGATAGTGTGGTTTATATTGTTCTCTATAGTGTATATGTGATATATGGCGATGATGATGTAGACTAGGGAGGGGAGAGTCCCTAAGTATGGAAACCCATTAATACAATGAAATCCTATGAGGCTGGATATATTCTCAACTAAGTCTAGTTATGGTGGGGAGAGTCCCTAAGGGTGGAAAACTAAAAAACAAGTGAGAGTCGTTGAGGGTGGACTGTGGCCCAACAAACCAATGTAGAAATTATAGAGAGTTCCTTATGTCTAGATAACTACTTGGTGGTGTAAATGCGATAGTGATCTCCCTGTGGGTAGATAGATACTCGGTGGTTTAGATGTGCTAGACTATTCTCTTCATGTTGATATCTACTTTATGTTGGTGATGGTATAACAACCTCCATGTGTGTGGATGTCTAATTCATGACTCAATTTCTAAGTAAGGTATCTATATATGAACATTGATATGAGGATATTATAGTGAGGACTTTATGGGTAGATAACTACTTGGTTTGAGATATGGTAAAATGGTGGTTATTATTATAGCAGTGTTTGTGTGGTGACGTGTGATGAGAAGTGTGATGGGGTATGGAAGGTGAGAGGGTTATATAGTATGAGACTTAAATTCATTGAATGGTTAATTATTAGAGTATATGTAAAATCCTGTAACCGGTCTACTACATACTCCTTTAACCTCATTGTTGTTTTCCTCCTCTCATTGTCTAAATAAGGCCGAGAATGATTTTAGAGGATATATTTAATGGTGAAGTTAAATATTTGATGGGCTTGTTTCCTTAAATAGTGTTCTCTACAAGTTGAAGGGGTATTTCATGTTGTGTAACTGGGTTACACATCATATAATGGATGTTGGGTACAAGTCATGAGAAGGATCACACTGTGAATTGATACACATCGTGAATGGTTTAACATATGAATTTTTAATATGATGTGATGGGTTTTTTGTCATATGTGGAACGTGTTAGTTACACATCGTGAACTTGGGTTACACATCGTGTAATGGCCCATGTTTAGTTTTTAAAAATAGCATGCAACTATTTTGTTCCAGTCCCTTCACCAGATCTTCATGGCTCTCGACCTAAGGTAGTCCTAGAACATTTTTTGAGAGACACAACTCCTCCTAGATAGATCTGTTTGACATTATATATTCATTTTGATTGCGGTGTGTCTCTCCAGATCCGTTGTGGGTTCTCGCTCTAAAGGAATTTTCCTTTATCATTCATGGTGCAGTGGGCATCCATTCTTAAGGGCCTTTGTTGTCGTCATTTGTTTTTCATTGATGGTAGATCCATTTGCAGGCATCTGTGACCCAATATTTGAGGTAGTTGGTTCTATTTATATCATATGATAATAAAACTTCTTTTTTTCTTTACAAACTAATTCAAAATGAAATATCGTTATGATAGTTTTGTGTTTATAGAGAAGATTTCTCAATCAAAAATGGTTTTCCCTAGTTATTGAAAAATGTAATGGAAAAGGTGTATTTTCAAAGAATTGAAATGTTATTTTAAATGGTTTTGAAATGGTTTTAAAATAATTGAAATGAATTGTGTAATATATCACATGGGTTGCCTTGGGTACTTAGGTGGATGGTTTAGCTTGAGGCCATCATCCTTTGTTTTGTGATTATCAAAGAGGCTTGTCCTGGGGATTTCCTTTGTTTCCAAGGACCGTTGTTCTAGGGGACCGATATTGGCATTGTTGGGGTTTTCTCATGGGGTATTCCTCTACTTCCTATGTCTATTGTTCTAGGAACTGGTTTGTGCACTTTCTTATTATGATATGAGTAGTCTGTGACCAGGACCAGTAGTATTCCTTGGTGTTGTGTTAGCTGTGCTTCTATTTTGTATTGCCTGGATTCTGGATTTATCCTTCATATACATGTTTATGATATTGAAAAATGATATTATAAATGTTCTTTGAAATTGATATTTCTACTTTTTATTAAACTTTTGGAAAAGTTAAATGTTTACCGAAACTTATTTTCTAGTTATCATTCCTTATTTTGTTTTAAAATAAGTATAATTGATTTTTTATGTTGATACTTGTTATGGAATACCTAGATGGGATCCTACTGAACCTGTTAGCTCACACCTTGTGCACCTTTTCAGTGGTTCATAAACCATTGTATGTCTTCTAGTGCAGGGAAAGGAAAGGTTAAATAGTGAGTTGGTGAGGTTATTTTCGGCTGGTTGGGTAGTGGTGAGATGGTGGGAGTCCATCCATGCCATCGTTAGGAGTTTCTATTTGGTTTGGGTCCTTTGCAGTTGGACTTGTCCTTTGTAGTTTTTAGCTAATTTTATGTGGTATGTTTCCACTGTTTTCTTACAGTTATGGAAAACATATTCATTAGTATTTCGTTGTTTATTTCTTTCTTTATATATGTGTGTCATGTGGTTGTTCTAATTGAGAAAAAAACATTCCCTTTGATTTTTTTTGATGCTCGGGTGCTTTTCACTAGCCCATAGGGATCAATAATTTCCTTTGGGTATGTGACATATTAGGTCAGGTGTAGAGTTTGAGGGAAACCTAGGTCGTTTTGTTATAGTTTAGTATCAGAGGAGATATGTCCTCAAGAATCCTTGTCTTGGGACATATGTTAGATTGAAGGTAATATTGTCGTGATTTGAGAGGTATGTTGTGATAAGTACTTGGTCAGCTCTTGTCGTATTGATACTAAATTTTCCATGGTATGTTGTGGTGTGTATCCCTAGTATTGAGTTTTTGTTTTAAAATTTCATTTTTTATGTGTTTTTTATGTTGAACTGAGATTTGTTCTATTATCCGACCATTCTTATGTTTTGGTGTGAAAAATTATACCTCTGGGACGTCTTCCTTGGGTTCCTCAGGATGGTACATCTAATGATCCTCAAGTTAACCCACCTATATATTAGAATCTCATAAATATTATCATCTAAGATGTATTTATTATTGATCAATATGTTCCAAAAGTTCAGAATACATTAGTTAAGGTACATCCACAAGTTGGAAGAGAGAGAGATCGATCACAAGAATTATTGTGCCAGAACCCACAGTCATTTAGAGTAATGATTGAACCTCAAGAATTGTAGAATTGGAAAGTTAAAATCAATAAAATATTAAACTTTATGGAGAATACTGATAACATTGGGGGAAAGTGTGAAGCATTCAAACTTGAGGGTTCTGGAATGTGATGGTGGGATTCTATGTTTCAGGAATACAGACACGTGGACTTGGATTACAAGGGATTCAAAACACTATTCTTCTAGTAGTTATTTCTAGAGTCTATGATGTAGGATAAGTATCTAGAGTTCCTGTCTTTGTAATAGAGAGAGTGTTCGGTGTCAGCATACAGCAACTGATTTTCTGAGAATGTCTGTTTTTTTCTCTAGACATAGTGAAGAATGACGAGCTGAAGGCACAAAAGTACCTGAAGGTTTTGTGATCAGATATAATATCATAAGTTTTTATGTTGAAACTTTATACATATGAAAAAATGGTGGATAGAGCTAAGATAGAAGATTTGAATATGGAAGGAAAGGTCGGCTTTACCACCTCTTCTCTTCCATATAGTGACAACTTTAGTAGAATGCATGGGAAGAAGAGGATGTGTCAAGATCGCTGCTGAAGTGGTGGAGGAGGGTCTCAACAGTGAGCCTCCTATGCACCGTCTTTTGTAGCTAGCAGTGTGCCTCTAACTTACTACTAGTGAAGCAAGGGAGGACACAATAGACATTATTTTCCTATACCAACAAGATGTGAAACAGTTTTGTACATGTTGGCTACTTATAAAATTTGTGTCATGCTATAAATACACCTCAGTATGCTAAGGGTTTGTTAGCTCCGAAGGCTATTGTAGTTCATTAAAAAGATTCAAAGACTATAAGGATCTAGCCACATGCCTTAGGAGTGAAAAAATTACACACAATAGATGAGTTTTTAATAGAATTCATTGCAATACTGGCAATTTTGAGAGGTATTGTCCTTGTTACATTTTCAGAAGTTATTGCTTTGTTTGATACTGGTGCCTCCCACTCATTCATATCTTCAAATTTTATTGATTTTATTAAACTTGAAACATAACTTATTTCCTTTACAATGGAGTTAGAAACACCTCTTGGTAATAGGAAAGAGTAGGGTTATCATTGTCCTTCTTGTTCATTAATAATACTCAATAGAGAGTTGGTTTAGGATTTTCTCATTCTTAATTTGGATCTGTTTGACTTAATAATAATTATGGATTGTCTTTTCACTCATAAAGAAGAGTTTTATTGTTATCATCAGTGTGTTTATTTTCTCTATGTCGATGTGAGATCACATGTGTTTCAGGGGGAGTGGGACCTGAGGTCTGGTCATGCAGGACTTTCCTCCCATAGCTCATGAGTTTTCTAGTTACTGTTACATTTGATTCCAAGGATGTTTCTTTTATTAATGATCTTCCCATTGTTTCTCAAGACATTACTGATGTTTTTTCATATGACATATCTGATATTCCTCTAGAGAGAGAGGTATATTCTATGATTGACCTAGTGTCAGGTACGCAACTGATATCGATACCTTCTTACTATACATCGCCATTTAAGCTGAAAGATCTTATGATTCAATTGGAAAACGTATTGGAAATGGGCTTTTTCCACCCTATCATTTGACCATGGTCATCCCATATTCTCTTTGCTAAGAAATCAGATAGTTCACTTTTGTTTTTTATGGACTATCGGAATTTGAACCAGAAAATGGTTAAGATAAAACACCCTTTTCCTCATTTGGATGCTTTTTTTGATTATTTAAAGGTTTCAAAGTGGTTTTCAAAGATCGATCTTCAGTCAGGTTATCATCGTCTCAGAGTTCAAGAGTCTGATATAATAAAGAAATATTTCAAGAGCATGTATATCTATTATGAATATCTTGTGATGCCATTTTGTCTGACTAACACTCATGTAGTTTTTATGGATTTGATGAATCAAATATTCCATCAGTATCTCGACACTTTTCTGATAGTGTTGGTACATGATATTCTGGTTTATTTGAAATATGGGTGAGAGCATGAGAACCATCTGATTTTGGTTCTGTAAATTCTAATAAATCATTGTTTGTATGGAAATCTTTCAGAATATAGTTTCTATATTCAATTAGTGGAGTTCTTGGGGAACCGAATTTTTTAGCATGACTTATTAGTTGATCCAGATAAGGTAAAAGATATTTTTTCATGGAAGGAACCGCGGAATGTATTTGAGATACCAAACTTCCTTGTTCTTTCTAGATACTATTAATGGTTCATCAAGGATTTATCTAAGTCGGCATCACTTTTGACTGCACTTACTAGAAAGGGGGTGAAATTCACATGGGATGAAAATTTTCAATCTTCTTTTGATGAACTGAAATGACTTATGACATCTGCTCCTATTCTAATCTTACTGAAGCTCGGTAAGGGTCACATGGTGTTTTGTGATGCTTTGGGTTTTGGTTTGGGATGCATGATTATGTAGGATAATCATGTGGTGTCTTAAATATATCTTCAACTCCGACTACATGAGAATAATTACCCCACTTGTGATTTAGATTTTTTTTGTAGTGATGCATGCGCTCAAATGTTGGTGGCACTATCTTTGTGGGAAGAAGTTCATGTTCTTCTCTGATCATAAGAGTCTAGGTTATATCTTTTATCAGAAGGACATGAATCTTAGATAGTGGTGATGGGTAGAATACCTTCATAAATTTGACATCGATATCGCATACACCCTAGGGAAAGAAAATTTTGTTGTCAGTTCACTTAAAAGTTATGTACCATCTCATGCTATTTTGAAATCGAAGGAGGAGTGGAACCTTATGGTGATTTTTTCTCAATTTCACATGGACACTCAGGAGGATGTTTCATGTATGGTTCTAACCAGTGTTCAGTTATCATCATCTCTTTTGGAGTAATATTTACAAATTCAATAGTAGGATGATGAGTTTAGTAAATTTATAGAAATACTTTGTATTGTGGAGACTATTTCTCAAACGTCTCTTTCTTTAGATGGTACGCTCCACTTCGAGAAGCGATTTTTTATCCCAAAATCTGTAAGAATTTTAGTCTTGTTTGAAAATCGTTACTATTCATAGTCCATTCATCCAAGTGCGATGAAAATTTATTATGATAAAAGATGAATATTATGGTGGCCGAGTATGAAGCGTGACATTACAGATTATTTTTCCTGCTTATACACCAACCAATGGATAAAGACAGAGAACTTGAAGCCCTCGGGGTTGCTTCATCATCTTCTAATGTCAATTTAGAAATGGGATGAGTAAGCCATGTATTTTTTTGTTGGATTTCCATGGACACGTTGAGGGTATAATTCTATCTGGGTGGTTGTTGATCAATTGACAAAGTCTTCTTATTTAATTCTGATCAAAGACGCCACTAAGGTTCAAGATCTGGGTAATTTGTAAGTGTAGGATATTGTAAGGTTACATGGGAATCCTTCTATACCTGTTTTGGATAGGGACATTATGTTTAACTCAAGGTTATGGAGGAATAGTCAAGAGGAAATAAGAAATCAAGTTAAGTTAAACACATCTTACCATCCATAGACAGATGGTCAGACAGAGCGTGTGATTCAGATCCTAGAGAATATTCTCTATGCATGTGTCTTTGATTTCATAGTATCAAGTGATAGCCATCTAGGACTATTTGTGTTTTTTTATAAAAATAGTTATCAGTCTTCAATTATAATGGATACCTTTAAGGTATTGTATGGTCACCTATGCAAATCATCTCTTTGTTGGGTAGAGGTGGGATAAATAGCTTTGGTTAGACCAATTTTGGTTCAAGAGATGTCAGCAAATATTCGAGACGTATGACGATGTCTAGTAATAGGACATAGTCGATATAAATCATATGCAGATCAGTGGAATTGACCTTTGGAGTTTTCCATTGGTGACTAGGTTTTCTTGAAATTTTCTTCTTTTTTGGGTCACCATCGACTTAGAAAATATTGAAATTTGGCTCTGAGATATAGAGGACCATTTTAGATCACCGATCAGTTTGGACAGGTTTCTTATCAATTAGATTTTTTAATTCAATTGATAGGTATTACCAATGTTTTCTATATATCTCAGTTCTAAAAGTTTCTCCCTGACCCCTCTTGAATTCTTAGTTGGGAATAAATTGATCTCGAACCAGATGATTCTATTCTGGAAAAACTAGTTTAGATCTTTGACTCTTAAGAGAAAGTCTTGTGTGGGAAGTCGATTACATTGGTCAAAGTACTATGGAAAAAAGAATCATATTATCATGAGAATTGGGAATGTGAGTCATTGATGAGAGAGCAATGGACTCATATTTTTTTAGAGATTATATCTTCCACATGACTTCCATGGTATGGAAATTCTTTATGGTGGGGATCTTATAACATCCTTTTACTGATCCATCGGGTATGCCTTTAACCTCGTTACAGGTTTCATCCTATCATTGTATGAATAGGGCTAAGAAGGATTTTAGAGGATACCTATAATGGTGAAGTTATAGAATTGTTGGAATTATAGCCTTAACCAATGATTTTTTGGATAAAGGGGGATTTCACATCATGTAACTAGGTTACACATCATGTAATGGAAGTTGGGTAAAAGTCATGAGAGGGATCACGCATTGAATGGATACATGTCATTAACGGTGGTTTCACATCATGAATGGTTTATGTAATGGATTTTTAATCCAAGGTGATGGGTTTTTCAACATATGTAGGATGTGGTAGTTACACATTATGAATAAGGGTTACATGTCATGTAACGGATCGTGTTCAGTTTTTCAAAATAGTGTGCGACTATTTTGTTTCATTCCCTTCACTAGTTCTTCATGGCTCTTAACCTAAGGTAGTCTCAACACATTTTTGAGAGACTCAAATGATCCTTGATCGATCTGTTTTACATTTGATCTTCATTGTAATTGTGGTGCATCTCTTTAGATCTATTGTGTGATCTCGCTCTGTAGGCCTTTTCCTTTCTCATACATGGTGCGGTGGGTGTCCGTTCTTGAGGGCCTTCATTTTCATCATTCGGTTTTCATTGTTGGTGAATCCCATTGTGGGTGTGTGAAACCCGATATTTGATGTCGGTGGTTCTGTCTCTAGGCTATGACAATAAACCTTCTTATTTTTCATTACAAATGGATTCAAACTGAAATATTGACATGATTTTTTGTGTTTATTGAGAATATTTTTCAATAAAAAAAACTATTTTACCCTGGTTATAGATAAGTGGAAAGGAAAAGGTGTACTTTATAAGTATTGAAAAAATATTTGAAATGGTTTTCAAAGCATTGAAATGAATTGTGAAAAAAAATCACATGGGTTACCATGGGTACTTAGGTGGAAGGTATAGCTTGAGGACATCATCAATTTTTTTGTGACTATCAAGGATGTTTGTCCTATGGATTTCCTCTATTTTCTAGGCTCATTGTTGTAGGGGACTGATATTGACATTTTTCGGGGGGAGCATCCCTAAGGGTGGATAGCTAGAAAAAATGTGACAGCCCCTAAGGGTGGACTATGTCCCAACCAACCAATGTAGAAATTATGGAGAGTCCATTACTAATAGATAACTACTTGGTGGTGTAAATGTGATAGTGATCTCCCTGTTGGTAGATAGCTACTTGATGGTTTAGATATGATAGGCAGTTCTCTTCATGTAGATATCTACTTTGTGTTGATGATGGTATAGCAAGATCCATGTGGGTGGATGTCTAATTCATTACTCAATTTCTATATAAGGTATCTATAGATGAACATTGATATGAGGATATTATAGTGAGGACTCTATGGGTAGATAACTACTTGGTTTGAGATATGGAAAAATGGTGGTTATTATTATAACAGTGTTTGTATGGTGAAATGTGATGAGGAATGTGATGGGGTATGGAAAGTGAGATGGTTATATAGTATGATATTTAAATTCATTGAATGGTTAAATATTATAGTATATGTAACATCTTGTAATCGATCCATCAGGTACGCCTTTAACCTCATTGTAGTTTTCCTCCCCTCATTGTCTAAATAAGGCCGAGAAGAATGTGGGAGGATATCTATAATGGTGAAGTTAAATATATTATGGTCTTGTATCCTTAAATAGTGTTTTCTATAGGATGAAGGGGGATTTCATGTCGTGTAACTGGGTTACACATCGTGTAGTGGCTGCTGGGTGCAAGTCTTGAGAAGGATCATGTTGTGAATGGATACACGTCGTGAATGGTTTAACATATGGATTTTTAATCATTGGTGATGGGTTTTTCGGCATATGTGGGATGTGGTAGTTACACATTGTGAACTAGGGTTACACGTCGTGTAATGGCTTGTGTTATGTTTTTAAAAATAGCATGCATCTATTTTCTTTCAGTCCCTTCACCAGTTCTTCATGTCTCTCAACCTAAGGCAGTCCCAGCACATTTTTTGAGAGACACAACCCGTACTAGATTGATCTGTTAGAAATTATATATTCATTTATATTGTTTTGTGTCTCTCCATATCCTTTGTGTGATCTCACTCTGAAGTTATTTTCATTTGTCAATCATGGTGTAGCGGGCATCCATTCTTGAGGGACTTTGTTGTCATCATTGGGTTTTCATTGATCGTGGATCCCTTTGCGGGCATGTGTGACCAAATATTTAAGGTAGGTTGTTCTATTTCTATCTAATGATAATAAACATACTTGTTTTTCTTTACAAACTATTTCAAAATGAAAGATCCTTATGATAGTTTTGTGTGTGTATATAAGAGTTCTCAATAAAAAATGGTTTTTCCCTAGTTATTGAAAAATGGAATGGAAAAGGTTTATTTTCAAAGAATTGAAATTTTATTTGAAATGGTTTTCAAAGAATTTAAATGAATTTTGAAAAAGATCACATGGGTTACCTTGTGTACTTAGGTGGAAGGTTTAGCTTGAGGCCATAGTCTATTGTTTATTGATTATCAAGGAAGCTTGTCCGGGGTATTTCCTATGTTTCCAAGGACCATTGTTCTAGGAGACCGATATTGACATTGTTGGGGGGTTTACTCATGGGGTATTCATCTGTTTCCTATGATCAATAATCTAGGAACTGGTTTGTGCACTTTCTTATTATGGTACGATTAGTCCTGTAGTATTCCTTGATGTTGTGTTACTTGTGCTTCTATTTTGTACTGCTTGGATTTCTAATTTACCCTTGAAATTCCTATTTATGATTGTGAAAAATGATATGAATAATGTGATTTGAATTTGATATACATGATTTTGATTAAAACTGTGGAGAAGGTAAACGTTTACCATGTTTTCCATAAAACTTATTTCCTATTTATCATTCCATTTTTGATTTTAAAATAAGAATATAAGATTTTTTATATAGATACTTGTTATCAAATACCTAGATGGGATCCTACTGAGCTTGTTATCTCACACCTTGTGCACCTTTTCAGTGGTTCATATACCTTTTTAGGTCTTCCAGGGAAGGGAAATGCTTGGTGGAATAGTGAGGTGGTGAGGTTCTTTTTAGATGGTTGGGTAGATGGTGGTGAGATGGTGGGGTTTCTTCTATGCCATCATTTGGAGTTTCTATTTTGTTTGGGTCCTTTGTAGTTGGACTTTTCCTTTTTAGTTTTTAGCTACTTTTTATGTTGTCTGTTTCTGCTGTTTTTTTACAGTTATGGAATACATATTCATTAGTGTTTTTTGGTTTCTTTCATTATTTATATATGTGTTCCATGTGGTTTTTCTAGTTGGTAAAAATCATTCACTTTGATTTTTTGTTTGAAGCCTGGGTGCTTTTCTCTAGCCCATGGGGATTAGGAATTCCCTTTGGGTATGTGACGGATTGGGTCAGGTGTCGGGTTTGAGGGAAACCTAGGTCGATTTGTTATAGTTTGGTATTAGAGGAGGTATGTCCTCAAGAATCCTTACCTTGGGAAATATGTTAGACTAGAGGTAGGATTGTTGAGACTTGAGAGGTTTGTTGTGATAAGTACTTGGTCAGCTCTTTTCATATTCATACTCAAGTTTCCATGGGATGTTGGGTTGTATTTCTCTAGTGTTGATTTTTTGTTTTAAAATTTCTTTTTTTTCTTATGTGTTTTCTAGTTTGAACAGATATTTTTTCTATTGTATGACCATTATTATGTTTTGGTGTGAAAAAATATACATATGATTTGTCTTCCTTAGGTTCCTTGGGAAGGTGAATCTGATGCTCCTCAAGGGAACCAGCCTATAGATCAAAATCTCATCGAGACTATCATTTGAGATGTTCGTAATATTGATTAAGATGTTTCATGAGTTCAGAATGCATTGTTTGAGATATAGACATGAGATGGAGGAGAGAGAGGTCGATCACAAGAATTATTTTGCGAGAAACCACAGTCATTTAGAGGAATGAGAGAACCTCAAGAAGTGGAGGATTGGAAGGATAGAATTGATCAAATATTCAACTTTCTAGAGACACCTGATAACATCGGGGTAAAGTGTGCAGTGTTCAAACTTGAGGGTTCTTTCAAGCGATGGTGGGATTCTAGGTTTCAGGAAGACAGACACATGGACTTGGATTGGAAGGGTTTCAAAACAAAATTCTTCTAGTAATTATTTTCAGAGTCTATGATGTTGGATAAGTATCTAGAGTTCATGTATCTTCAATAGAGAGAGTGTTTGGTGTCAGCAAACACCAACTGAATTTCTGAGCATGTCCATTTTTTCTCCATACATAGTGAAGAATGACAAGATGAAGGTAGAAAAGTACCTGAAGGGTTTGTGATATCATATCATATCATAAGTGTTTATGTTAAAACTTTATACCTATAAAAAAAATGGTGGATAGAGCTATGATGAAATTAATGAATATGGAAGGCAAGGTCAGCTTTACCACCTCTTCTCTTCTATCTAGTGACAACTTCAATGGAATGCATGGGAAGAAGAGGAAGTGTTAGGATCACCGCTAAAGTGGTGGAGTAGGGTCTCAATAGTGAGACTCCTTTGCACCATCTTTTGTAGCTAGCAGTGTGCCTCTAACTTACTACCAGTGCAGTAAGGGAGGACACAATTAACATTATTTTCATATACCTACAAGATGTGAAATAGTTTTGTACGTGTTGGTTACTTATAGCATTTATGTCATGATATGAATACACCTTAGTATGCTAAGGGTTCTTTAGATCTGAAGGCTACTGCAGTGCAGTCAGAAGCTTCCTATACTACAAGGATCTAGACACATGCCTTAGGAGTAATAAATTTACACACATTAGATGAGTTTTAATGGAAGTTGATGCAAGATTGAAAACAGTGAGAGGTACTATCCTTATTGCATCTATATTAGTTATTAATTTGTTTGATATCGGTGCCTCCCACTCATTCATATCTTCAGATTTTGTTGATAAGATAAAAATTTCAACATAACTTATTTTTTTTACAATGGAGTAGTCACACATCTTGGAAAGAGGAAAGAAAAGGGGTTTCATTGTCCTTCTTATTCATTAACAATAGCCGATAGAGAGTTGGTATGGGATTTTCTCATTCTTAATTTGGATCTTTTTGACTTAATCATAATTATGGATTTTATTTTTTCTCATCAAGAAGAGGTTTATTGTTATCATCATTTTGTTTATTTTCTCAATGTCGATGGGAGATCTCATGTGTTTTAGGGGGAGTGGGACCTGAGGTCTGTTCATGCAGGACCTTCCCTCCCAGAGCTCAGGAGTTTTCTAGTTACTATTACATTTGAGCCCAATGATGTTTCTTTTTTTGATGATATTTCCGTTATTCTTTGAGACTTTCCTGGCATTTTACCATATGACATATCTGATCATACTCTAGAGAGAGAGGTATATTTTATGATTGACCTGGTGTCAGGTATGAAATTGATATCGATACCTTCTCACTATATGGAACCAGTTGAGCAGAAAGAACATATGATTCATTTGGATAACCTATTGGAAAAGGGTTTTTTCCATCCTAGTGTTTAACTTTGGTCATCCCATATGATCTTTTACAAGAAAGTAGATGGTTCACTTCGGTTTTTTGTGGAAAATCATAATTTTAACCAAGTAATGGTTAATAGAAAATATCATTTTCCTCGTGTGGATGATCTGTTTGATTAGTTAAAGGAGTCAAAGTGGTTTTTGAAGATTGATCTTCTTTCGGGTTATCATCATCTCAAAGTTGAGAAGTCTGATTTAACAAAGACATCTTTCAAGAGCATGTATGGGAATTATGAATATCTTGTTATGCCTTTTGGTATAACTAACACACATACATTTCTTATGGATTTGATGAATCTGATATTCCATCAGTATCTCGACACATTTTTGGTAGTGTTCATGGATGATGTTCTGGTTTATTTGAAATTTGAGCATGAGCATGATCACCATCTAATATTGGTTTTGTAAATTCTGAGAAATCATTATTTGTATGGAAATATTTCATAATATAGTTTCTAGATTCAAGAATTTGAGTTTTGGGGGCATCGAATTTTTTATCATGGCTTATTAGTTGATTTAGAGAAAGCAAAGGATATTTTTTCAGGGAAGGAATCACATAATGTCTTTGAGATACGAAACTTCCTTATTCTTTCTGGATACTACTGATGGTTCATCAAGGATTTATCTAAGTTGGCATCACCTTTGACTACTATTACTCGGAAGGGGTGAAATTCACATGGGATGAAAATTTTCAATCTTCTTTTGATGAACTGAAATGAATTAAGAAATATGATCATATTCTAACCTTACCTAAGCTAGGTAAGGGTTATATGGTGTTTTTTGATGGTTTGGGTTCCGGTTTGGGATGCATGATTATAGAGGATAATCATGTGGTGTATTGAATATCTCTTCAGCTCCGACCGCATGAGAAGAATTACCCCACTCGTGATTTAGAGCGTTTTGTAGTGATGCATGCGCTAAAATGTTGGTGGCACTATCTTTTTTGGCAGAAGTTCATGGTCTTCTCTAATCATAAGATTCTGAGTTATATATTTTCTCATAAAGACTTGAATCTTAGACAGTACTGATGGGTAGAATACCTTCATACATTTTACTTCGATATCACCTACACCCTAGGGAAGGAAAATTTTGTTATTGATTCTCTTAGAAGTAATGTACCATCATAGGCTATTTTACAATCGAAGGAGGAGTAGAACCTCATGGGTATTTTTTCTCTGTTTTATGTGGATTCTCAGTAGGATGTTTTAGGTATGGTTCTAACCAGTGTTCAGTTATCATCATCTCTCTTAGAGTAAGATTTATATATTCATTACTAGGATTATTAGTTTATAAAAGTTATATAAATAATTTGTAGTGTGGAGACCATTTCTCAAAGGTATCTTTCTTCAGATGGTACACTCCACTTAGGGAAGAGAGTTTTTGTCCCAAAATCTGTAAGAAGTTTAGTCTTGTTTGATTATCATAACTATTCATGGTCCATTCATCCAGGTGCTACGAAAATGTATTATGACATGAGATGAAGATTCTATTTTCCATGTATGAAGCGTGACATTATAGATTATTTATCCCGCTGATACACCAGCCAACAGATAAAGGTAGAGAAATTGAAACCCTCTAGGTTTCTTCAGCATCATCTAGTGTCGATTTGGAAATGGGATAAGGTATCCATGGATTTTATTTGTTGGATTTCCATGGACTCCCTAAGAGAATAATTCCATCTGGGTAGTTTTTTATAAAATGAAAAAGGCTTCTCATTTAATTCTAATCAAAAGATGCCACTAAGGTTGAAGATCTGGGTAAGATGTATGTGTAAGATATTATGAGGTTACATGAGAATCCTTCTAAAGTTTTTTTGGATAGGGATACTACTTTTAAATCAAGGTTATAGAGGAGTCTTAAAGATGAAATGGTAACTCAATTTATGTTAAGCACAGCTTACTATACACTTACATATGTTCAGATGGAGCATGTGATTCAGATCCTAGAGGATATGCTCTGTGCATGCATCTTGGATTTCTGAGGAACAAGGGATATCCATCTAGGACTAGTTGAGTTTTTTTATAACAACAGTTATCAGTTGTCAATTAGAAAGGATCCCTTTGAGGAATTGTTTGGTCACCTATGAAAATCATCTCTTTGTTGAGAATTGTTGGGAGAAGTAGCTTTGGTTGGACCAAGTTTGGTTTGGGAGATGTCAGAAAAGATTTAGGATGTATAACAATGTCTAGTAAAAGTCCAGAGTCGATATAAATAATTTATAGATCAACGAAATTAGCCTTTTGAGTTATTCATAGGTGACTAGGTTTTCTTGAAATTTTCTTCTTTTTTGGGTCACCATCAACTTGTAAAATAGGGAAATTTTTCTCTGAGATATGGAGGACCATTTTAGATAACCGAGCCATTTGGATAGGTTTCTTATCGATTAGATTTTCCAATTAAATTGATAGGTATTCATGATTTTTTTCATATATATCAGTTCCATAAGTATCACCCTGATCCCTCTCACATTATTAGTTGGGAAGAAATTGATCTAGAACCAGATGCTTTTATTCTGGAGAAACTGTTTTATATCTTTGTATATCAAGAGAAAGTCTTGTGTGGGAAGTCGATTCCATTGGTCAAAGTATTATGGAAAAAAGGATCAGATTCTCATGAGACTTGGGAATGTGATTCTTTCATGATGGATAAATGGACTTATATTTTTTCAAATATTACATCTTCCACATGACTTCCATGGTATAGAAAGTCTTTATGATGGAGAGTTTGTAACATCCTTTTATCGATCCATCAGGTATGCCTTTAACCTTGTTATAGTTTTCTTCCTCTCATTATCTGAATAGAGCTAAGAAGGATTTGGGAGGATACCTAAAATGGTGAAGTCAAAGAATTATTGTACTTGTAGCCTTAACCAATGTTTTTTTTTTTGATAAAAGGGATTTCCCATCATGTAACTAGGTTAAACATCATGTAATGTATGCTGGGTAAAAGTCATGAGAGGGGTTACATTTTGAATGGATACATGTCATTAATGGTGGTTTCACATCATTGATGGTTTACGTAATGGATTTTTAATCCAAGGTGATGGTTTTTTCAGCGTATGTGGGATGTGGTAGTTATGCATTTTGAACAAGGGTTACACATCATGTAACAACTCATGTTCATTTTTTAAAAATAGTGTATGACTATTTTTTTCATTCCCTTCACCAGTTATTCATGGATCTTGACCTAAGGTAGTCTCAAAACATTTTTGAGTGACTCAAACCCTCTTAGATCTATCTATTTGACATTCGATCTTCATTATGATTGTGGTGCATCTCTCCATATCCATTATGTGATCTCACTATGGAGGCCTTTTCCTTTGTCAGTCATGGTGCGGTGGGTGTCCGTTCTTAAGGGAATTCATTGTCTTAATTGGGTTTTCATTGTTGGTGAATCCCATTTTGGGCATGTACAACCCGAGATTTGAGGTAGGTAGTTCTGTCTCTATCCAATGATAATAAGCCTTCTTGTTTTTCTTTATAAACTGATTCAAACTGAATTATTGGCATGATTTTTGTTGTGTGTGTTGGGAAGAGTTTTTAGTAAAAAACTATTTTTCCTTAGTTATTAATAAATGGAAAGGAAAAGGGGTACTTTATAAGTATTTAAACTATATTTTAAATGGTTTTGAAAGGGTTTTCAAAGAATTGAAATGAATTGTGAAAAATATCACATGGGTTCCCTTGGGTACTTAGATGGAGGGTTTAGCTTGAAAACATCTTCCATTTTTTATTATTATCACGGAGATTTGTCCTTGGGATTTCCTCTATTTCTTAGGCCCATTGTTATAGGGGACTAATATTGACATTTTGGGGGGGGGGGGGTTACGCATATGGTATTCCTATACTTTCTAGGCCCATTGTTCTAGGAACTACTTTGTGAACATCTTTATTATGGTACAAGTAGTATGTGGCCTAGACCCATACTATTCCTAGGTGTTGTGATACATGTGCTTCTATTTTTTATTTCATGGATTTATTATTTATCCTTGATATTCATGTTTATGCTTGTGAAAAATGATATGAAAAATGTGATTAGAAATTGATATAACTTCTTTTGTTTAAAAATGTGAAAAAGGTAGATGTTTACCATGTTTTCTATAAAACTAATTTACTACTTATCATGCAATGTTTTCTTTTAAAATAATCATATATTATTTGTTTTATAGAGACTTGTTATGGAACACCTGAGTGGGATCATACTGATCCTGTTAGCTTACACCTTATGCACCTCTTGAGTGGTGCATGGACCTTTGTATGTATTCTAGTGCATGGAAATGTAAGGTGTTGTGGTGAGGCAGTAAGGTTCGTGTCAGTTGGTTGGGTAGGTAGTGGTTAGATGGTGGGAGTTCGTCCATGCCAACATTTGTAGTTACTATTTTCATTCGGTCCTTTGTATTTGGACGTGTCCTATGGAGTTTTTTGAAACTTTTGTTGTTTTATATTTCCATTATTTTCTTACAATTATGGCATAAATATTTATTAGTCTTTGATGGTTTCTTTCTTTCTTTATATATGTGTGCCATGTGGTTGTCCTAGTTGGGTGAAATTTTTCCCTCTAATTTTTTGTTTGATGTCTAGGTTCTTATCGCTAGACCATAGGGATCAGGAACACTCTTCAGGTATGTGACAGATCGGGTCAGGTGTCAGGTTTGAGGGAAGCCTGAGTCAGTTTATTACAATATATTTTTTGAATGATTTTTTTCTTTATTTAATTCATAAATGGATGAATTAGTATAATTTATTCACTTGGACACATGAGAGTTCTGGGAAGGAACTTAGTTAGTATGTTTATATGCTCACCTCTGATTTATATTTTTTATTTTTTATATTAACTTGATATATTTGGTGGTATTTTCAGGAAATATTACCTCCAGATATAAGATATTTTTTTGTGAACATGGATTTCATTATAACTTGCTTGAGGTATAAAGGGGTTGATATACATTATGGTTGTTTTTCCATTTTTGGTTTTTCATTGTGTGACAATACATGAATTGATATACATTATTAATATATTCCATTGGTTGGTCCATCTTCATAATATACTCTCATCAATTAACATCTCTAGAATTTTTTTAACTAGCTAACGACAAATTCAGCTTCAATCAATCTATAGGGTGTAATAGTCATAATTTCTTGAACATGACAAAGCCACATTTGAAAACTATTGTAATCTTGTAATAATAAAATATTTCATTCACATGATATAATATGGAAACTTTCTTCCTACTAATGATTATATCTATCTTTTAGACTCTCAAAGGGTATATATGGATCACCTTTTATATGGTATTCACATTTCAAACATCGTTGATATATCCTATAAATTATATTATCTCTGTTGGATTATTTTGAATCAGTTGAGTATTTTTTATCTATATTTATTTTTGGTGAGATATATTGATTCTCAATTTATTTATATATTTATGATTCATGGAATATAATTACTTATAGAAATTTTAAAGGTACAAGACTTAAACATTGTGATATTCTTCATAATGATAACTGAAAATAAAAAACAATATGATATTATTTCATAATATAATAGTAGAAAATTAGATTATATTTTATTTTTAATTATATAAATAAAAGCGTAAAATGGAAAAAACTAAAAAAATGGTAATCTTCAATAAATAGAAAATTGATAAAAATAATAACTAATATAAGGGTCATCATCTTTAGTGGACTAAACATTTTCTATATAGAAAGACTCTAAGAGAAATTTTTCAAAAGTAGAGGGGGAATAATTTAATAGAATTTATAGAAATTAAATATTACTGTTAAGTGGTAAATTATTCATTTGAAATATGATTGTTGTAAGAGGGTAAGGTTATTGTTGGAAATATGACTTGGATATAAACTCATAGTTAGATATGTATATTTTTTTAAAATAGAATTTTTTCCATGATAATATAATTAACATAATAAATATATTCAAATTATATTTAACAAAAACATAATATATATTTAAATAATAAATTAAATAAATTTCATATCACATTAGTTTATTAATAAATAGTCATACTAATGGTTTGTAAGTGTCATTTTTTTATTATATTTTATGTTGTTAGACCATATCCCCTAGAAAAATCAAGAAACATCATCTTTATGAATTGTTAAATATTATAGAGTTTATGTGTTTTAATTGAATAATAGTTTATGTAAAAAAAATTATATCATTCAATAAAATACTCATCCACTCATGTGTTAACATGGAATAATAATTTTATTATAATCTTAGGTTAATAAAATTTTGATTTAAAAAAATAATAAATCTATAAAATAAAATAAATTAATTATAAAAATTAAGTCGTTTCAATTTTGTTTTAAAATAAAAACACCATTTTGTTTCAAGTTTATAGTATATTACTTCACAAAGTAGTATAGTAAATACAAACCACATGTGTATTGCATATTACTCTAGAGATGTTCTTCCAAAAAAATAAGTCTTCTTGAAGGTACAACAATCTTTGATGAGATATTACCCCCAAGGTTTTATATATACAAATCTATAACTATATTTTAAATAATATTAATTTCTAGTTTTTAAATTAATTATTTTTTATTTTAATTTTTCACATTATTAATGATAATTTTTCATGCCAGATGTTTTATAGATAAAATAGGAAACTTAATTATACATTGATTAAATTTCAAGGATGAATTGGAAGTACATTTACTAAAAACAATATCATTGGTGTTTTAATTTTAAAGCCCCATAACCAAAAAATAAAATCATAAAAAAATGAAAAAAAAATTACAATTGGCATGGAAAATTTTGAAATTGTGATCTAATCCAAAAAAACTACAATTTTATTCTAGGGAATCATAAAATCAAAAAAATTTATCTAGAAAATTGTAATCTCTAGATAATATAAAATATTTTATTCAAGGATATGGATGAAAATAATAAAATAATACATTTTAATGAAATACCTAAGAATATTACTCCTATTATTCAATGTTTAAAGATAAAATATGTTAATTTTTTCTAATTTAATTAATGAAACATTTTTAAGTGATCCATAATGATGGTAATAAACTTATAAAATTATATGTTAATCAACTTATAAATATATTTAATTGTAATAAAACTGAAATTTTACCTCCTATATACTCGTATTATGATTTGTTGACAACTGCAAAGAAGCTAACTTTGTCTCCTGAACATGAACCAAAATTAATGAAATAGACAAATGAACAATAACTCTTGAATATTTTTTACGGATAAGTAATGAAGAAACATATAAATTTAAGAATAAAAAAATCAAGCATGCTTATATATCACTCAATTAAAAAATGAAATCAATATTTATATGTGTTATTTTTTCATATTAGTTTACATGTCCATGTTGGGATGATCTATTTACAATAGATAAATATGTATGAAAGATGAAACAAGTTGGTACATAAATTAACTACATGTTATGAGAATTATAAAAGATCAATTCACTAATAATAAAAATATATGTTTAATAAATATAGAATGTAATTATGTCAATATCACACATATGACTCCATTACACTTTCAAATTTCATAAAAAATATTATATAGATAAAAATTTAACTATTGATTATAAATATATGAAAAATTAAACTTTTATTCACCATTGATAGCTCTATTGGAATCTCCAAACAAACTATTTTTTATCAAATTTTGATATAGGAAATTATAATACTGTAGTGGTGCTTAAATTTTTATTCTATTAATTCATAATGAAAAATAATTAAAATATTTTCCTCTTAGTAAAACAAATTATCATGAAATGAAAAATAAGCATTGTAAAAAACTCTTAAAGATGCTAATTTTCTTATAATGAGCCCTTATAAAATCATCTCATCTCTAGTGCTCAAGGTATTTGGGGTTAAGTGGGTAACCATAGAGATAATATAAAACATAATAAAATAGGATCCCAATATAATCATGTTGGTAAAACTTATGGGAAAACCTCCACCAGGAATAAGTGAAACCACATAATTATCAATAGTGTGCATTAAGATTCTAAACTAATTTTTTTCAAGGTGAATCTAATTGAAGTAAGAATTATATAATTTTTTCTTGTATGCTCATGTATCCCCTAATGAAATAAATGAGTATAATTAATTCATGTGTGTTATAATTTCATATTTGATTACGTTATATTGTTTATAAGATCAATTTATAATATCTTAATATATATAAAATTTGAAATATATCAGTCAATGATAGCTTTAGAGAGTAAATAATTTCTAAAGGATTAATTTTTTTAGAATTTTAATCTATGTTAAAAAAATAGTAAATATAATTGCATCAATGGTGTGCATGTAACACCTTATTGAATCAAAATGACTTCAAAATTATTACATAATTTAAAAGAAAATATATCATTAAAAATTAATAATATATCATAAATTTTGTTTCATCATTTTCAGGGCCCATGGAATTAAATAAAATTGGAAACTTTTTATTATTATGCTGAATAAAAAGATAAAGAAACTATCTAAAAAATTATGATGAAATAAATACAAAAGTTTAAGTTAATATTTCCTAGATAAATATTTTAATTAATAAGATAATTTTACAATTATAAAATAATATTAAAAAAGTTCCAATAATATAGTTATGGTATAAATCTATTCATGAATATTTGATCAAGAATGGACTAAATGGAAAACAAAAATAATTTAAAAATTAATGTAACGTACTTTTTAGGGGTAATAAAATTTAATGAAAATAAAATTGGCCTAAATTATGGTTAAGGAAGTCACAATAAATTCAAATTGAAACTATCCATTTTTCTTATAATGCATAGGTTAAAGTAACATGTCCCCTGGTAAAACCTTCTAAAGAACATATTTGAGAAGCCCCAATGTTAATTTTTTGACCTCTAGGGAGAATATGGTTCCATCATTGGAAATAAAAATTACATTATAGCATTCTTGGTGGTAAAATAGTTTTACTTCCATAATGAAGGTGACTATTTGGTAGAGTGGGGAGAGATAATGGAGTATGCAATCTCATACCTAAGAGGGGTTATAGATCATCATCTTATAAATTGACTAGGTTTAGGATGTGATAAAGTTGAGGAGGTAAGGAATTCAAGGGGACATAATACAACACTTATAGGGTTTTAAGAATCAAATTTTTTCAAAAAAAAATTCTAAGCTGATAAAATTTTAATCTTCACTCATATCGAGAGTAGGGTGTAGAGGTACGATCAAATTGGTCATAGAGAGAAACATGAAAACATATAAAAATTAAGATGAAATATAATATAACAAAAATTAAATGGAACACCAAAAAACAAAAAAAAACCCCATATCACAATAATAACTAATATTCCATAAACCAAGCACTTCCATGACTAAGAATACAGTCACTATTATGTGTGAGAGAAGAAACTACTACATGGTATCTTACTCACATTATAGGATAAGTGGTCAAGGAATATTTCACATGAGTATAGAAATCCTTGATTTAATTTTCATTCTATAATTTATTAAGTATATCACCTAGGATCACTAGTGAAGGGATAAAAAAATGTGAGGAAAATCCACCAGGAGAATGATAGATTTTGTATCACTCGCTTAAGGAAGAACATTCAAGTAGTTGGCATCGGGTCCCCATGCTAGAGTTGATCTATTGAGTAACTCTTATATAAAAACTAGTTTTCCTTAAGTTGATCAAAGAAGGAAATTTTATTGGAACTATAAAATGAGTTCCACACACTTTTCTACAGAATCCATGATATGGTCCTCATTAAGTAAACACAAGTCAAGTGTGAGCTGAAAAGTTTTCATGGGGCATGAAGAATACATTAATGGGATATCTGTGTGTTTCACAATTTCTCACACATATAGGGTGGAGATTCCTCTAGTGGCATGGTGGTGTAAACCTATCACTAGGATTAGTATATGTATTACATCCATTATGGATTAAAAGGTTTTTTGAGACAATAAACCCCATTTGTGAGGATCTTCTAGTAAGTTTTTATCCTTTTAAAACACCTACTATAGTGAAACCCAATATATAGTGGATAGTTCATTTCATAGGATCTAGTTTGACTTATCGTGAAACAAAAATGGACTTATGAATCAAAATTCAAGGTTATTTTTAGTTGGAAGGAGTTTTTCCAAATTATGGTTTCATGCCAAGGTGAACTCTGAACCCACGCCCTAGTGTCATTTTCCCTAATCACTACACCCTAGACCTAGGAATTCACTAAATTCAATTGACTCAGGTATCCTATAACACTCTTATGACTATGATTAGTTTCAATTGTATGAGTATGAAATTTCACCAACTTTCTTCACAAAACATGTTTATGGGATTTCACTTAATCACTTGTATTTCATATCATAATGCCTATATAAATAACCTTTTTCACTCATCCCTCATGTTCCCTACTCCCTCTAATTAATAATAAATAGAACCTATAGGTCCGTTTATGTTTGTAAATCCAAAGGAAGATGAAGGGATTCCTATGAGAGAGTAATTTCATGCACCCAAGTATTCACCCACACCCCTTAAGGTAGCTTAATTAAACTATAAACCTAAGGAAATTAACTATAAATTAACAAAACAATTGAGGGTGATTACATTTATTGAAGGATTAACGCATTAGAACCTTTTTGGGAGCCACTTATTCCCTAGTTCCAAGAATATGGTGGAGGACCCCATACTTAATGATACACAAGGGCCCCATGTGCTCAGGCCATACCTGATAACCTTCAACCTAGGGTGATCTCTCACCCAGGGCTCCTCATTAGAGTGACCACTTCACCTTACTCTATACTAAGGTGAAGTTGTTCCCATGCCTATGTGTTATATAGAACCCCCACCTAGGCCCTATAATTAGGGAAACCTATTTACCCAGCCTTATATTAAAGAAAATTTTCCCTCAAGCCTTAATTCCAAAGAAAACCCTTTCCCAAGACTCCTCTTTATGATGACTACTTCCCCCTACCTTATACTAAGGTAAATTTTCAGCCATACCCCCATACCATGAAAACCCATATGCACAGTATACCACTAGGGAACCAAATTTTCCCTAACTTATAATTAGGTTGACACTTAAACCTCCTCTCAATACTAGGGTGACACTTCTCCCTACTCCTCATACAAGAACACCATATTCACCCAGTCCCATACTAGGGAGAACATTTACCCATGCCTATACTAGGGAGAAACTTTTCCCATGCCCTAAACTATATTTTTTCACTACCCTATCCCCTATACTATGGTGTAGAACTTCCACTATGCCCATTAATAAGTTCATTATCACCACGATCACCTACATAGGTTCCACCTTTACTCAATTCTCCTACCATGGTGTTTATCCCAATGGGTCTCCTCCATGGCTGCCTAAAATACATGAACAGGTAGTAAACGCCATTGTTCACCCCATTGATCATGTATTACCTTAATAAAATTCATTTCTCAAGTTTTTTACCATAAAAATAAGACCCTAAAAGTATTCATGATCATGTAATCCTTTGATAATGAGGATACTAGTGAAACCACCCCTGGCTCATACTGCTCAACATGGATGACCCATACCCATTATATGGTAAGTCCAATAATCTGTTGGACCTATTTTTTACACTCAATGAGTTATAGATTGAGAAAGGGCCTACTAATATATGTGTTCCCTAAAATCCACCTTAGATTGAGTCACCTGCCATGTTAGGCACCCTGAGGTAGCATCCATGCCAGTTGTTTCTAAGAATCGACTAAGTAGCATATTCATAGGCCACAATTGATTTCTTGTGAGGTCATATTACTCATGATCCTAGTCATATATCCTAGACTTGTTAAAAATGAATTAGGATTGGACATCTATATCCTTGGGTCACCCATTTATAATCCCTGAATAATTTCTCATGATCCATATTCCCTATGAGGAATTCACCCTCACGAGATGATATTCCACATGAGAATAATTATCCTTACCCTTCTAGTTTCAAATGGAAAGAAAGTGGACACCCATATCAAGGGTTAACCATTTTTAATGCCCAAATCAAATTCACTGGACCATATTACCCATTAAACCATACCCTAATGGGCTATATTTTTCATGATACAATACACTCACTAGGAAATATTCCCCATGAAATCATATCCTTACTATAGTATATTATTTGTGAGATTAATTATAAACGGTTTCCATATATAATTCTCACACCAACAATTTTTGGGTACCTTTAACTTAGAATTCCTAAAAATGTATATTTAAAATTCATATCATGCATCCTCACAACATAATTTTAAACTACATAGTATGGCCCTGTCACATAACCTCTAGCTATACAACATGGAAATGTAGAGTTTGATTATTGTTTATTATGATATATAGGGGACCTCTATAAGGTTGAATCTCATTCCCACTAGTGAATTCCACTAGAATATTTTAATGGTGGTCTGGTGGGGTAAGCCCAATATTCTTTCTCCAAAATATAAATATTTTTAGCACATCCCAATGAAAAATGAAGAACTTGGGTGTGGTCATTCCACATTCCTATAAAAAAATCCTACCAGCATACTCTAGTGGAAATTAGAGAGTATGATCATATCCCTACTCATGAATTCAAAGTCTATCATATTATTCTCATATTTATAGAATTCACCTTTCAGTGTATTCTAGAATCCATAATGTGGCAGGCCGATATCCATACTCTCACCAACATTAAGGGATCTCATCAGCATATCATTGAAGATACTTATGTGTTTGATCATATTCCCAATCCCATTATATATGATCATCCTTATATTTTGATGAAGTATAAATATGAAGGGAAATATAATATTCTCATTCATATTGGAGTTCAATAGAATATCTTGGTAGTCACTTAGGGGTAGGCTCATATATCTTCCTCCACTAAAGGAGTTCATTGGTGTATTTTTACGTTCATTCATAGACATTACCATATTTATGTGTCCATAATATAGGATTTATATAACGTACTATAGAAAACAATAGGATAGGATTATATCCCTACTTTGGCATATAAATCCCATCGGTATCTCCTTATGTCACCAATTGAGGAGTAGACCCATATTCATATACTCACCCAAGAATCATGTCTGTATAATTTCATAGTGTCTGAATACCATAAAAAATATAATATCCTCATTCCTATCAATGTTCTAGAAGTATGTTGGAATATTTTAGAATCCACCCAAGGGATTCATCAGCAAATTCCAGTGATGGATTGTTGGTAACTTAGGTTAGTCCCTATGTATGAATATTATTTCATGCGTTGTGCAATTCTAGTTATGATTCAGGTTCTAATATTGATTACTTGGAAATTAACATCTCAGAGGTCTCATCAAGGGAATTACAAAACCAATGATTAGGCTCATACTCCTTCCCCAATCAACATTGACATCCTTGATTCCCTTAAACATATTTCAATAGCAGAAAAAAATCCTGCATCTTCTTATTAATAATAAGAAAAAACAATGGCCATTTAAATCCTCTTTGTATTATAGATATCCTCAACTTTGGAGTCCCTCCCTTGGAAAATATCCATGGAGGTAATACCTAAGTAAATATAATGGAAATCCATGAAGTTACTCCATAAAATGAATCCTCTCTTTGGAACTAAGGTCCTACTCTTATTGAATCAATTCTAAGAATTCCCTCATATTAAGAGGAACTCGTGAATTTAAGGACGGTTACACCAAACATCTCATCACTGACTAGTGACATATCATCATTGTCAAAGGATAGTCTAATGTAAAGGTTATCACATGTAACTCTATCATATTGCTACCCCTTTGAGAGATTTGAAAAGACACCATATTAATTAACTCCACTAGAAAAAGTAATAAGGGAATAAACACTATTGTTTAATTTGGTAGAGTAATCCCTCTTTGATGATCAGGATAATTATATGGTCATGTTGAAACAACTGAACTAGTCAAATGAAATATACCCATTATGTTTTAGACTTTAGTTACCACAGGTTATAATATTATAGTGTAATTAAATAGGAATTCATATCTTACCTATGTTGGATATTTTGGATAACTCTCCACCATCTCAAGATGAATCATCTGTATTATAGAGAGTATGTTAACTACATCAAGGTGATGAGAGTTCTCTACTATCAGATTGATTTCCCTACCTTCTCAATGGCTTGAAACCCTAATATGGTGAATCAATGTGATTTACTCCAATAATATTTCCTCAACAACATAAATACACACTACTTTATAATCATGGATAATCCACCTAACATACATATCAGGGGTTAGGGAGAGTACGAGGCTCTGTACTTCTTTCCACTCACTGGTCAAACCAACTCATCAGGAAGCATGACATGATATTAAATCACATAAAATTAGGTCTTAAGACCAATCTTGATATATTATAGTTGATTTATATAACTACATAACACTATTCCCAAAATTTGAAAATGGACTACTCAGTAGGTTTGATCCATTGACAGAATCCTACATCAAGCTACTATGAAATTCAAGCAGGCATCCTATTTGAGGAAAAAAAGTTTGTAACCATAGAGAATTCCTTAGTGGAAACTAGAACTCACCCTAAAATGATGTTTCATATACCTCATTCTTAATTTATGTCTTAAAAATTAAAACTATAAATATTTTAAATATCTTCAAAAAAATAATACATAAGAAACCCCAGCCCATAGGACTGGGGAAATTTTTATAACCACAGCCACCAATGGTGTCATCAAAGCCATGGTGTCTCTAGGATGTAATGGTGAAAGAGAACATTAAACCCCATCACATAGTTATATGATCATTATTACCCCAATCCTCTTCTAAATAAATCAATATTCTCTATATTGGGGTCAACTTCACAGGATTCACCCTCACAATTTCTCCAACTTTGTGATCCATCTCCTTCATTAGGGTAAAACTAAATAAAAGTCTCTAGAGACTCTCTCAAGGTCACCTTCCACTAAGGAGGGAAGAAAAGTCCTCATAGGGCCCATATCCTAAAATTATCTTCCAATAAGTCCAAAATTAAGAAGGATTGTGATACACCCCTCAATGTATAGTTCAAAGATGAAAAATCCCCTTACTACTCTAAGTAGTATGATGATATGATTCTCTTTGTATGATTTATGTTAGTAAATTTAATTTGAATTATCATCACAAATAAACTAAAGAATTTCCCTAGCATAGAAAGACGTGGTGAAGGTAATTCCTCTAAAAAATTGTTTTCACCAATGAAGAAGGCATGGACACCTAGAATTATAGGGAGACTCAGAATTTAGGAGCTCTTCCAAATACACAACTACAATATCCTTGATGATATTTATCCAAAAATAAATAGAAAGGTTTGGAAATATCTATAACCCCTCCACTGCCTAAGGTGGTTAGGCCTTTTTTCATTTATGGAAAGGTTCACCTACTATGAATTTGTGCTAGAATAGATGGAGTGACTTAATTAATAACTACTAAGAGGTAGTATTAATACTGATTACAAATCTTAGGTAGATTTTAATGTCTCTCCTCTGGTATATACCTGATAAGATAAGGTTACTCAGTTAATACGGGTAGATTCCAATAACCCTATCTGATCTAGGTTCGGGTAACCATCCTAAGTAAACCTAATAACTGAAGAATATTAGTACATTCCTTCATTGGGGTAAAATATTCCATGATTTTAGTCAAGCTACCCTAAGTCGGATCAAACTATATGTCAACAGTCAGCGTAATGTGATCTACACATATCAGACTCTTCCTATTTCTTTTACAACGGAAACATCTGAGGAAACACTAATTCTAGAACTCATTTTATTTATTAAAACACTTTTCTACTTTAATAGAATTAATGGAGGAGTGTTGCATGCCAGTGTAAAATGAGATAAATCTATACTCAAATTAGGTGGATTATACTCCTTCTCTTCCTAACTTTTCAAATCCCACCTTCCAAATATTCAACAACATGGATAATATAGAGTAGTATCTTACACAATTCACATCATGGTGTTCCTATATGGTGGGGATGTTGGAGTAGCAGATGAAGAAAATGAGGTTATTTTTCTTGAACCTAGAAGGAATGGAATTCATCTAGTATAGTACACTACTAGCATGATCCATTGGTAATGGGGGAGATTTGAGAAGATAATTCCTTTACCAATTCCTATAAATTATATATAATATAATTTCCCCCAACCTCTCAAACTAAAAACAACACAATAATGATAGGGTTATAGAATTTATATCTAAGTGTAAGGGATTGACCTACTCCTTGAACATGTAGCTTCTATAGGAGCATCTATTGGATATTTTCATAAAAATATTCATGCTAAATTATCAACACTAATAAATACTTTAAAGTACCTTTGTGGATTTTGGGAGGTAAAAATAGTAGCAAATTTTTTAAAGGATGATATTTGACATTCCAATTTTAAATCTCATTCAACATCATCAACATAATGCAAAAAAATCAAGTAGAGTGGAGAATGTAGTTTTCACCCCCTAAAAGATTGTAATATAAACAATGTTCTCATTAGGAGGGGAGGAAAGATAAAAATTAACCAATGTTTTATCATTATAAAAATAAAACATATTATTTATAAAGAGAGAAGGTTTTAGGGTATTTCATCACTGCCATTGAGAGAAACTAGCTCAAACTATAAAAGGTCAAGAATACCAATAAAGTTGATCAAAATTATCACCATAATTACTACCCCTTCCAAAGGATTTTATGGAATAATATCTAATATTACTTAATATTAAAATATATACTCCAAAAACTAGTGGACTCTATATAGGTCAACTTAGTTAAAACCATGGAATAAGTGGCCCATATTTATGATACTCCAAGAAAAGTAGAAGAGGAGTGGTAGAAATTCCTAGAAAAAATGATCAAAAAATCAATGATTAAATGACTTGATATTTGGTTAGTTAAGATTATATTATTCTCTATATACATCTGAACTAACCAAAAATGACCTAATCTACCTTTATGGGATATGATATTATCTTTTCAGTGTCTCAATATTATAAGATTCAATGTGATGGTAATTGGTGGAACAAGGTATAGGTTTAAGTGTTAATAAGAATACCAAAGTTTATCCAGAACCTTTTGGAATTAATAACACCATCCTTAAGATGATGGGAATCATCCCACAAAATGAGACAATTGGAACCACCCCACTAAACAAAACCTTCCTCAAATAATAAGTCATAATATAGCTTGGTTGACATCATCCACATGATAGACCTCTTCAATAACAAAAAATAAAAAAATTTAATGAACACAAACTATCGATCTGTGATATAGGAGGCGGTCACAGAGGCCTAGGACATCAAGGGATATGAGGTCTAAATGGAACTATATTCTTATATACCATTTTTTTGAGGCTAAATACACCATAGAAAATTGAAGGTAGTAATTCTAAGTAGCTTAACCAAAGTATTGATTTTATCTTGAATCGTCCAAATCTCATTCAGACCTGGTCATAATAAAATATAGAATTATAGTTATACATTTTTTTAATCAATATCCAACTATAAGAAGACCAACTCATCCCAACCTAAAGATGAAAAAAATCGCCCCAATTTCGGTTAGTAGTGGGAATCACTAACACAGTCATTAGAAATGCTCAAACCCCAAACCACGGAACCAACTCAAGAAAGATGGTGCAGAACCTTGGTCTAGAAATTTGACACCCTAAAGTAGATCTCTATCATTATGGTTAATATCTATATTTTGGATTCACTTAATCTCTCAATGAAACTCAAGGAATACTATGTTAAGTCCCTCATAAAACCTCAATATTTCATGGATGAAGTTTCTAGATTTGAGTCATATCATGTGGAGATACATTACACCATGTTCCATTCAATCATTTCCTTTATGGAGAAATACTAGGAAGAATCTATATATGGGCACATCTGGCCCTTGAAAATATGTCAAAATTTGGGTGATATTGATGCTCTTCCATCCCTATTGATAATGGTTCTATTATTAATCTCATTCCAGTTCAAAACCTTTTTTGATTGGGTTTAAATGAGGCTAACTTGACTCTATTCAACTTGACCATCCAATGATATGATAAAAATTAACAGAACCCTATTGGTAAGATCAAGATAAAAATATAATTTTGAGATCAAAATTTTGACTCTAAGTTCATGGTTGTTTTATAATACGTGGATTTTAACAACTTTTTAAGAAAATCATGGCTTTATATACATGGTGAAGGTTTGTTATCGTACCACCAGTGCCTCAAATACTCTATTTATGGGTAATTTAGGGTATTGTATGGTGACAATTACCCACATTGAGTTCAATGAATCCCAATATATAGATGTAGGGTTCTACAAAAGGGAGGGGAATTAGTCGATGGTAGATAGCACCATCTAGATAAATACCCCCAATGGATTAGAGTCTGACCCTATTAGTACATGGAGTGATATCACAAAATACTATATACTACCCATAAAATGAGTTTAGGTTTAAAATACTAATCTAGGAAGTAATTGGGTCATACAAGTGTTTTTGGAAAATATTTAATCACCTTCTTTGTATATGTCAATCAGGAATATTCTTCCATGGAAAAACCATGTCCAAGGAAGGAACAGAATAATGTATTGTCTATGAGAATCAACCCAGACCCTAAGCATATATTGTGGCCAATGTTTGGTCTTCATCAAGATAGATGATTCTATTCAACCAAGTGGATATTAATTCCATATTAAGAATGAAACAATGGTATTTTTGGACATTTTCCCCCATTCTCAGGGTATCAGTGACATCAGACATGTTTGTCTAAGTGGAAGAAGGGTTTCACTATAATAGGTATAGTAAAGATGCCCCTTCATCATATTAGGTATCTACAGATTCCTCTATATTATTTATTTGATACTATAATTCCCATTTATCTTCTACTTTTGAAAATAGATAAATAGAAGAAGAGGAAGTAGAAGACATCAGATTCACCCATAAAGTTTTTAAGTATGGTGCATTCACCACCATTGATGAATAGAGACAATAAAATATTGCTTTAAAAAAATATTTACAGCCTACATTGATTAGTTCAACTATATCCTTCAAACAACGTGAAGAATGTAACACTTTTCTCAAATAGTATCGAGATTTGTTCACCTAGAATTATCCTGAAATTCTCAAATTAGATCCTGATTTTGCTATCCATCACTTGGGTTTTCTAGATGTCCATCATGGTTTTATGTAGGTGATGAAGAGAATACTTCCAACCCATTCTATCAAGGTAGAATCCAAAGTATAAAATTGCATCAAATCTCACTTCATAAAATAAGTTCAGTACCCAAAATGTCTCCCTAAAATTTTCTCCCTCAAGAAAAAGAATGATCAAATCCAAGTATACATTGATTATGAGGATCTCAACCAACAATTCTAGATACATAGTTTCACTATCCTAATCACAAATATGCTGATCAATATAATGGTGTGTCTCTAAGAACACTCTTTTATGGATGGATATTTTGGATATTACCATATTTGTATGTCCCTAAATCATGGGGTGGTCACTACCTTCAGGGAACCATAAGTTGTATATTTTTACCAAGTAATTCCCTTTGTCTTGAAGAATTTTGGTTCTATTTTTTAACTTTCCAAGCATCGTTTCTTCAATCCCCTCAGGGTGAAGTTTATAGAACACTAAATAGATGATATTGTAGTAAAATATCAATATAATTTTGATAATATATTTTATATTGATATAGTTTTCAAAAAAAAATTGGTAGAACAACATGAATATGAATCTCCTAAATTTTGTTTAGGGTGACATCAGAAAACATTCTTAGCTTGTTGGTACACCATCATTATATCAAAGTAAATCCTGGGAAGATTAGCACAATCCTTTATATAACCCCTCCTCAAAAATATAAATGAAATAATGGGAATAAAAAGTATTTTTTCTTATATAAAAATATTTATAGATATCCTCATTAAAAATTTCTAACCATCACATAAATAATGAAGAAGGGGGCCACCTATCAATGGGATGTAGATTATTAGAAATATTTTAAAGATCTCAAGAAGTATCTCCCATGTCCAACAATATTAATGTCACTCATGGAAGGATAACCTCTAACTCTAGGTTGTAACCCTAAAGTGATTGATCAGTGCTCTCCCTACTTTGAAGGATGATACAGAGAACGAAAGTAGTCTCAAATGTCCTAGCAGGACTCTATTGGATATTGAGTCTCAATACTTAGATTTCAAAAATAATTACCTAGAGATGATCTTCATAGTGAAAAAGCTAATACATTACTTGAAATATCACATGGTCTATCGTATATCTCATATTTATCTACTCAAATATTTCCTCAATCTCCCAATGTTAATTGGTCATCTAGCACAATGGGTGGACATTCTAAAATAGTTTTAAATCTGGTTCATATCTCATATTGCGAGAAAAGGATAGGAATTAAGTGATTTTATCCTAGATAACCCAATCTTAAAGAATTCATTTTTAGATATATAACTTCCTAGTTAAATTGTTTTATCTATCCATTACACTCCCTGGGTATGGTATATATACATTGATAGTCCCTCCAAAATCCCAACAAGAAGAAAAATGAAAAATCTGAAGAACAAATGGGATGTCTTGGGGATTATACTTGTCTCCCAATAAAAAGTAGTTCTTTCCTACTTCTTCATTATATTATAATGATTCACCAATAATGAGTCAAAATATCACATATTCAATGTGTATTTATAGTTATCCCTATCATGAACCAGCCCAGGTACCCTGGTAACCCGATAAATGAGTCGGCCCTAACATAGCCCGAAGGGCATTCCCAATCCCCACATATCGGAGACTAGCACCTGGCATCACACAACATGCAAGTGGGAACAATTTTTCCACCAACAATGCGGAATAAAAGAAACAAGACATTATACATAACAAAAACAAACTCCATTGGGAGTAATGTACTAGAAAACAAAGAGGCATAAAAATCCCAAAGTACTAAAACCCAAGTACTAAAAATGGGAAAATAGCCCCAAGGTCCCCAAGGACACAACTCACCAAGACCAAAACTCAATAGCTAGATCCATCTCTAAGAGATCCCTTCCCTTTGCTCGAACCTGGAAGAAGAAAGTTTACAAACACATGAAGGAAAAAGTAAGGTGTGAGCCTAAGCCTAGTAGGATACCACCAAAGATTCCATAACAGATACCAAATATATATTATCCAAAGAAAGGCTTTCAATTTTCAAATAAACAGGTTTGGAAATTCAAAAGCATATTTTAACAAAACATTCTATACATTTTCAAATGATGGAAATAAATATTTTGAGTAATGATTTTACAAATGATGGAATATTTCTAAAATAATGTCTTAAATAAAACATTTATATAAAATAGATTATATAAATTTAGAATGCATGTAAAGCAGTTAAAAATCATTGGCATACATTTATATCTCAAATATAAATATAGAAGTGAGTAACATGGTCATCTTCCAAAAGGTACGATAGTATTAACCAGTTATAGTATTCCACACTCTCTATGTGAACTTAGAAAAATGTGTATAAACACGTCCCTATGACACTGTCCAAAGGAGACTCGTCACCAACCCATCGGGGATGTGACCCACCGTAAGTATGTTTTAGAACATTGTCGTAGGGTAGAGTGTATCCAAATAACTCACTAACTACCTAAGGCTTGAATGTGCTCTTACATGATGGGAGAACTATTTTAATAATTCTTTAAAATACGATCAATCACATTCTCTCATTTCAAATGTTCCAATTTGTTTCCATTTAAAACCAAAACAGATTTTATTCAAAAACATGCCTTTTTCACCAGATAAAACCAATGGGTTTCTATCAAATAATTTTAATCCATTTTCACCATTTTGAAATCCAATCAAAACTAATTCCATCATCACACAATTTATTTCCACAATTAAATTCAACAATTTAATTGAAATAATTTCCATCAAATCCACAATTTAAATCAACAAATCTCTATAAACACACCCAATTCAATGGAATTGGGTGTCTTCCAAATTTTCATGACAAAACCATTTCAAATACCTCAATTCACTGGAATAGAATTTTTATCAATTTAATTGAAAGCAGATTTGAGAAATTGAATTTAAATCAACAATTGAAATAAATCAAGAAATACAAGATAATCAATTTGGAAAGTTGGGATAGAACCACCTACCTCGATTTATTGACAGGATTTAGCCCAATGAGAAACCCCAAAAATCGAGCAGCATAATGCCATTGATCAAGTTCTGGATCTAAATCCTTAAAACCAAAAAAAAGATCAATGGCATTATGATCTTGTAAAACTAGATCTAGATCCACAATCCAAGATCCAGATCTCAACTCATAGGCTTAAATCCATGGAAAAAGTTGGAAATATACTATGAGAAGATAAAGGAAAGATAGAGGAAATAATGGGAGAAGTAACAGGTTGAAATCCACTTAGCAGGAGGAGAGAGGATCCTCAATATGACCCTTCAATCTCAAAGGAAAAAAGTTCGGATCACTATGGAATCTCTCCAGGTGGCTTTGGAAACACCTAGAATGTTTCAAGCCCAAGACAAGGTCAGAAATATGGAAGTCTTGGGGGTTCAGGTGGTTTAAATAAGGACTTTCAGAATTAAAAAACCAGGTGCATGGTTACCTAGACAGAGGTGCACGGTCAGGCAAACCATGCGCCAACCGTGTGGAACCCACATTCCAGGTTTGCAAGGTTGGCATGGTTTGGTCATACGGTCTTTCAAACTATGCGCAAACCATGTGGACCTATCTGTCTAGTTCTGCATGGTTGGCATGGTTTGGTCGCATAGTTTTTCAAGCCGTCTACAAACTATGCACAACTCACAGTCCTTTAGTTTTCCTTTAAAGTTCACCCAAATGCACCCCAATTCACTAATCCAAAATAGAGGTACTTAAAACATCAAAAGTACCTAAAAACGTAACGTGATGTTACAACCACCCCACTATAATATCTTTCTATCCCGAGAAAGCCTATGAAGAAACCTCCACGTCAAAAAGATGAGGCCACTACTCTCTCATTAGTGCCTCCCTTTCCCATGTCTCATGAGAATCAGAACCATGCAACCATAGTACACAGACTAGAGGTATTGTTCTCCCACGAAGTACCTTGATCTCAGAATCAAAAACCCCAACTGGTCATTCAATCACAAATAAATTTGGTTCAATCTCAAGATCACTCCAGCTTAAAACAAGAGATGGATCAGAGAGATACTTTTGCAGCTACGATACATGGAACACGTTATGTATCAACATCAGATGTGGTGGTAGAGCTAGATAGTAAGAAACTTTCCCTACATGACCAACAACCTCAAAAGGTCCCATAAAATGAGGAGTAAGCTTCCCTTTCCTCCCAAGCTGTCGATGACCTAATCGGGGTGAAACATTCAAGAACACCTGGTCACCAACTGAGAACTCTAAAGGCTACGGTGATGATCAGCATAAGACTTGTACTGACTCTGTGCTTTCAACATTCTTTGACGAATCAACTGGATCTTAGCTGTTATCTATTGGATCCAACTCGGTCCTACTAAGTAACTTTCACCAATCTCCAAAAAACATAAAATATATTTACAAGGATGGCCATAGAATGCCTCAAAGTTGAAAGATTGCAGGTACTCCACCCAATGCCTTTGGCGGAGATTAAAATCATTTTGATTGAAGATATAACTCATGATCTTGTGGTCTGAATACATAGTAAACCTTTCTCCATAAAGGTAATGTCTCAAACACTTAAGTGCATGCATTACATCTGCAAGTTCAAGGTTATGGGTAGGATAGTTCTTCCCATGAGGCTTAAACTGATGAGATCTATAGGCAAAAACATGATTACCTTTCATAAGGAGACATCCCAAACCTGAAATCTATGTATAACATAATAACACGTAACCTATCCCATCCTCATAAAGATTTAACACTGGCACAATAGTCAAAAGACGCTTTATCTCAATAAAAGAACTCTGACATTTATCATTCCAGGAAAACTTCACTCCCTTTCGAGTCAGAGCAGTCATTAGAGAAGCTAAAATTAAGAATTCTTTAACAAATAGGTGATAATATCTTGTTAATCCCAGTAAGCTCCAAATCTCAAAAACATTTTTTGGTTGTTCCCAAGTCATAGCATCCTTCACCTTCTCAGGATCAACTGATATTCCTTGTTCTGACATGACATTTACCAAGAAATTTACTTCCTGAATCCAGAAATCGCACTTTGAAAGCTTGGAATAAAGTCAGTGATTCCTTAGAAGACTCAGAACTGTTCTCCTATGATGCACATCATACTCCTCAGACTTAGATTAGACAAGAATGTTATCCATAAATACTACCAAAAAATTATCTAGATACTCATGGAAGACCTTGTTCATCAAATCCATGAAAACTGCAGGAGCATTTTTTAGGCTGAAGGGCATAACAAGGTACTCATAATGGCCATAACTACTCTGAAAAGAAGTCTTATCAATGTCAGATTATTTTATCCTCAACTCATGGTAACCAGATCGAAGATCAATTTTTGAAAACCACTTTTCCCCTTTCAATTGATCAAAAAAATCATTAATTTGTGGTAACAGATATTTTTCCTTTATCGTAACTCGATTGAGCTTTCGATAATCAACACATAAGTGAAGAGAACCATCATCCTTCTTGGCAAAGAGAACTGGTGCTGCCCAAGGTGACAAAATGGTATCAAAGGGAGGTTAAGCATCTTACCTTGGTGACAGTATGCATTTGAGTATTCTTGTCTGGACTTAGGAGGTTGTTGTGATTGAGTGTCTGGCCAGCTCTCACCACAATGAACCTTAATTCACCAGGGTTGGTTAGGGAAATATAACTTGTGGATTAGTTCTAGTATTTTCCCTATTTTGATTTGGATAGAGTGGAATCCAGATCTTGTTATCCCTTATATTAAAAATAGTTTTCCTTTTTACTCTGTTTGAGTGTTAATCTAATATTTTTTTATGTTGTGTAGCATCATGCCTCTGAGAAGACATTGGAATCAAATCCAAAATGAGGCTGCTGGTGAATCTCAGCAAGCGAGTCCTACTGTGGATCCGAGTCTAGTTGAGGTAATTGTTCGCACTGTCCAAGCTCTAGGATAGGCACCACCTCTAGTTCCTGTTCAGTCTCCAACTATAGATCCTCATAGTGATACTCTCCAAAATCGTTCTCAATAGTTCCTACGCCAGAAGACACCAGTTTTAAAAGGCTCCATTGACCCTCAACATGATGAGGAATGGTTGAGTAAGATTGAATTTCTCTTTCAGTTCTTGGAGACAGGTGGTGTGATCAAGGTGAAGTGTGCTACCTTCGTGCTAGAGGGACCAATTAGGAGATGGTGGGACACGATGGTGACGGATGGAAAACATCAGGGTTTGGAGTGGAAAGACTTTAGGGTTATTTTCACTAACCAGTTCTATCCATAATCAATTGTGTTGGCCAAGGCTGTGGAGTTTTTCAAGCTTGAGTAGGCCAACAAAATCGTGACTGAGTACTCAAATCACTTTTTTGATTTGGTACAGTTTTCTCCTGAGATTGTATCTAATGAGAAGATGAAGGCTTGATAATTTGAGTTGGGACTTCGATCAGATATCCATTCTCAGGTTTTCTTACTAAAGCTACCCACTTATGAAAATATGATGGATAGGGTGATGATGGTTGAGATGGACTTGGCACGAAAGTTAGGGTTGAAGGAAGTTCTTTCCCTCCTAGTGGAAGTGTTGGTTCCTTTAAAGGAAAAGGGAAGTGTGACATTTCTCATGGTATTTCTCGACAACAGAGTCATTACTGACCTCCGGTAGCACCTGGAGGGGCTTCATTGACTTTCTATCAGTGTGGAAATCCAGGACATTCTAAGAGGGTTTGTACTGAGGCACCCAAGAACTGTAGATCCTGTGAATGTTTAGGGCACTTACAGAGATTCTTCCATCACTTTTCTACTCCACGTAGTGGAACAGGATCATCAGAACCTACAAAATCAATGGGGAAATCAAATGCTTTATGTACAAAAGGGTTCTAGCCACAGGCATCCGGAACGAAGCTTCTTCACGCAGTGGAAGAGTTTCCAGAGGTAGCTGATACAGGTCCTACAACTGTCAGAGGTACTATTACTATAGCTTCATCTTTAGTGACTGCTCTTTTTCATATTGGTGAATCTCACTCATTTATTTAAACCCATTTTTAATCTGCTTAATCTATCTATGGAGCGTTTATCATGTGTGATGGATATTACTACCTCCCATGGTACAATGAGAGAGAAGGGTCTTCGTAGACCTGATTGTGTCTTCTCTCTATCATATGTTGATCATGCTTGGAGTTTTTTTAGTTATCGGCATGAAATATTTTGATGTTATATTTGGGATGGATTGGATCATTTCCAATAAAACATGGATCGATTGTTATCTTCGATAGTTCTACCTTACTACACCCAGTGGTGTGCCTCTTGTTTTTCAAGGATAATTGGACCCAAGGTCAAGCAGAGCTGGAATCTCTTATCCAGAGTTGGGGAAAGTTATATCAGTTTTTTCTTTTTATATAGAGAGAGATTCAATGTGTGGTGATCTTCCTCCAGTTTTCACTGAGTTTCCCGACGTGTTTCCTTCTAACTTCTCTGGTTTTCCACCAGTAAGAGAGGTTGATTTTTCTATTGACTTAATTCCCGGTACTCAACCGGTTTCTATTCCCTCTTACCGAATGGCTCCAGCAGAACTAAAATAACTGAAGTCACAGTTAGACAATCTTCTTGAGAAAGGTTTTATATGCCCGAGTGTGTCACCTTGGGAAGCACCAGTTCTCTTCTCCAAGAAGGATGATGGTTCTCTTCGCTTATGTGTAGATTATCGAAATCTCAATTGAGTTATGATAAAGAACAAATATCTGTTACCACGAATTGATGATTTGTTTGATAAATTGAAAGGAGAAAAGTGGTTTTCAAAAATTTATCTTCGATCTGGTTACCATCAGTTTAGGATAAAAGATTATGACATTCATAAGACTTCTTTTCGGAGTAGTTATGGCCATTATGAGTACCTTTTTATGCCCTTCGTCCAAAAAAATGCTCCTGCAGTTTTCATGTCATTGATGAACAAGGTCTTCTGTGAGTATCCAAATACTTTTGTGGTAGTCTTTTTGGATGAAATTCTTGTCTACTCCATGTCTAAGGAGGATCATGGGGATCATCTGAGAATAGTTCTATGTCTTCTAAGGAATCACCGACTTTATGTCAAGATTTCAAAGTGAGATTTCTGGATACGGGAAGTAAATTAATTGGGACATGTCATTTCAGAACAATGAATATCAGTTGATCCTGAAAAGTTAAAGGCTTTTATGACTTGGGAACAACCACGAAATGTTTTCGATATTCGGAGCTTCTTGGTCTTAGTAGGATATTATCTCCGATTTGTTAAATACTTTTCAAAGTTAGCTTCTCCATGACTGCTCTGACTCAAAAGGGAGTAAATTTTTCCTGGAATGATAAATTTCAGAGTTCTTTTGTTGAGCTAAAGAGTATTTTGACTAATTCACCGGTGTTAACTCTTCTTGAGGCTGGGATAGGTTACGTGGTCTTCTGTGATGCATCGGGTTTATGTTTGGGATGTGTCCTTATGCAAGGTAATCATGTTGTTGCCTATAGATCTCGTTAGCTTAAGCCTCATGAGAAGAACTATCCTACCCATGACCTTGAACTTGAAACTATAATGAATGAACTTAAGTGTTGGAGACATTACCTTTATAGAGAAAGGTTTACTGTGTATTCAGACCACAAGAGCTTGAGTTATATCTTCTCTCAAAAATATTTGAATCTCCGCCAAAGGCGTTGGTTGGAGTACCTGAAATCTTTCAACTTTGAAATTGCCTATACCCTGGGGAAAAGAAATTTAGTTGAATATTAATTAAGTAGGAAACTTCCATCACTGGTTGTGAAAGAATATTCAGAAGAGTGGAGTTTGATGGCTCTTTTTTCTCAGTTCCATATTGGAGTTTAGTGGAAGGGGAATGAAGTTTCTTTAGCCAGTGTCCAGTTGGAATATTCTCTTCTTGAGTTAATTCTTTAGGAACAACAACTGTATGATGAATTCCATAGCATTAGGGACTCTCTTTATGGTGGGGAGACCGACACCCAGTGGTCATTATCCAAAAAGGGTGTTATGTGTTATCAAAACCATTACGTTGTTCCATTATTGGTAAGGAAGGATGTGATGGTGGATTTCCATAAATCTCAGTGGGTTGTACACCCAGGAACCATGAATATGTTCTATGACATGTGGCGACAGTTCTGGTGGCCAGGTATGAGATGAGACATTACTGAGTTTGTATCTCATTGTTATACATGCCAACAGGTGAAAGCCGAGCACCAGAAACCTTTGGTTTTTCTTCAACCACTTCCAGTCCCTACATGGAAGTGGGATGAAATCTCTATGGACTTTGTGTTTGGGTTATCTCAAACCCAGAGGAAGAAGAAAGCGATATGGGTTTTGATCGACAGGCTGACCAAGTCATCTCACTTTATACCTATTCGAGATACAACCAAAGTTGAGGAGTTGGGAAATATCTATGTGAAAGAAATTGTTCGTTTTGCACAGAGTTTAGTCTACTATAGTCTCAGATAGGGATCCTCAGTTTACTTCTCACTTTTGGAGAGGCCTTCAGGAGGCACTGGGATATTAGGTCTGTTTGAGCACGGCCTACCATCCACAGTCAGATGGGCAGATAGAGAGAGCTATTCAGATCCTTGAGGATATGCTTCGCGCATGTGTTCTCAACTTTGGTGGGTTTTGGGATGATCATCTGTGGAAAGTTGAGTTTCCTTATAACAAAAGTTATCAGTATGTGATCAAAATGGATCCTTTTAAGGCATTGTATGGTCTTCCTTGTAAATTTTTTTTATGTTGGTCATAGATTGGTAAAAGTTCCTTGGTTGGACCGAGTTTGGTCCAAGAGACGACAGCTGATATCTAGTTAATTCATCAGAGAATGTTGACAGCACAGAGTCGGTACAAGTCTTATGTTGATCATCACCGTATACCTTTATAGTTCTCAGTTGGTGACCAGCTGTTCTTGAAAGTTTCACCCCGGTTAGTTCATCGATTTCTTGGGAGGAAAGGGAAGCTTGCTCCTCGTTTTGTGGGACCCTTCAAGGTTGTTGGTCATGTAGGGAAAGTTGGTTACCATCTAGCTCTACCACCACAGTTGACGTCGATACATAATGTGTTCCATGTATCACAGCTGCAAAAGTATCTCTCTGATCCATCTCATGTTTTGAGCTGGAGTGATCTTGATATTGAACCAGATTTATCTGTGACTGAACGACCAGTCAGGGTTGTTGATTCTGAGACCAAGGTACTTCATGGGAGAACGATACCTCTGGTTTGTGTACTATGGCAGCATGGTTCTGATTATCATGAGACGTGGGAAAGGGAGGCACTAATGAGAGAGCAATGGCCTCATCTTTTTGACGTGGAGGTTTCTTCGTAGGCTTTCTGGAGATAGAAAGATCTTATGGTGGGGAGGTTGTAACATCACGTTATGTTTTCAAGTACTTTTGATGTTTCTAAGTACCTCTATTTTGGAGTAGTGACTTGGGGTGCGTTTTGGTGAACTTTTAGGTAAAACTAAATGATAGTGAGTTGTACATAGTTTCCACATGTTTTGACAAACCGTGTGACCAAACCGTGCCAACCATTCAGAATTGGACAGAGAGGTCTGCACTGTTTACACACAGTTTGACAGACCGCGCGACCAAACCATTCCCACCTTGCAAACCTGGACAATTTGTTCCGCACGGTTGGCGCATGGTTTTCCTGATCGTGTGACTCTGTACTGGTAACTGTGCACATGGTTTTTTAATTATTAAAATCCTTATAAAACCACTTGAACCCCCAGTACTTCCATATTTCCGACCTTGGATTGGGCTTGAAACATTCTACGTGTTTCCAAAGCCTCCCGGAGAGATTCCAAGGTGATCCAAACTTATTCCTTCGAGATTGAAGGCTTGGATTGACGATCTGATCTCCTCCTTTTCAGAATCCTGCCTGATTAGAACTCCATAGTTAGGCATGATTGCCCTGGAGTAGTGATCAGGATGGGTGAACTTCTGGGAAGTTTCTCAGGGTGTGTGTGAGTGAGGACAAAATACACTGGAAAAGATATGTGTTGGCCTATGGGGATATTCATTAGTCAGATGACCCATTCGGGCATGTGGTTGGGCCCCAGGGTGGGGACCACATGTCTATAGGAAAACTGGTGGTACCTGGAGGGCTATAAACTGACCTCCATGTTAAGGTCGGGTGTCTGTGCTGTCACCAAGACCCATTTGTTACAATCCCTATAAATATAAGTGGCCTACATGAACATAAAGGATGAATCTTAGTTGGTGATCCATCATATCAGTGGTAAATATGTCATTAAAAAGTAAGAGTTGATTTCCTTGATTGACTATGTATGTTGGTTGGTGGATGAATTCCCCTTAGATGAAATTCCATATCAAATCCAACATTGATAGAATTTCCAAGTAGATTCATTGTCCAATATAACCAAACCCATGGAAAATCCAAACAAAGACATGATGAACATTCACATCACACAATATAAGGTGGTCTTTCTATTAATTAATAATGACATGGAAGATTAAAATGAAGTTAATACCACCCCTAATTAAGGAGAGTCCATATCTTCATAGATTGATGTCATGATTGGGTGTATGTCTCCTACAGTTAACTACCTATAATGTGAAAGTATCTCATTATATGGATCCAAGAAAAAATATATCTATCAGTAACCTATAAATTTTATCCTTTATAATGGCCCAAATCCTCAAAAATTACTTATATAATTAAGTCTTATAGGAAGTCCTCCTCAGATGCATTGAAGGAGGAGATACCCACTCTATTATATAGTAAATCCACATTAGCACCAAATGTTCTCACTAGTCATGAACCAAACTCTTTCATTAAATTAAGAGACTTTGTTACTTCTATATATCAATTATGAAATACTATGTGGAGTTAAAAAGTAAGTTCCATACTTTTTGGATACATGATATTTTTTTCATTAACCCCTAGAGTTTCTTCACACCTCCAAATACACTTGTTCATTTTCTATATGAGGAATCTATGTCATGGGACCATATCTCCCAACAACAACTAGGTAGTTCATGTATATTCTTACTATTTTTAACTTATTATAAAAGTGTGATGAGGTTATATACCTCAAAGAGGTCAATAAAAAGGTTATTATCAACTTAGTGGTGTCCAATATCATCACTGGATTTAGTGTCCCACGTAAAAAAAATTGATATAAAATGTACCAATTTTTGTTCTACTAAGATTAAGTGTTTATAACGAGAATATAATATCTATTTCAACCACTCGTGATGTTGATATAAAGAAAGATATTGAAAGATAGAGGCTTTCAAAAATATTCTATTTAATATCATTTATAATATGGTAGATATATATAAGAATTATTGACATAAAAAAACTTGTATACTATGTGGACCTATCATAACACTACCCATACTATTCTATAGGTGCCCCTTTACTTACTTGTATATGGGAAAGATGTAGTCTTTCTCATTGAGATTCGACTACCTTGACTTTGTATCTCCATTTTTAATAGGTTTTCCATTGATGAAAATACCCAAATACAATTAAGTGAGTTACAGTGACTTGGTGAGAAAAAGTTTTGTACACTGCACAACCTCAAAATAAATAAAAACTGAGTCACATGAGAATTTAATAAGAAAATCATCTTTTCTCATTACTCTATGGATAATTGGTACTATATCTAAAAAATTCCATGATATTGAGGAAGAATACTCTAAATATTGAGACCAAGTGGGAGGTACATTATTTCATACACAAGGTCTACTCCAATGGATCTTACTCTTGGATTGTGATGGATAGAAAGCACATCATGCTGGCCACTAATTTAAGTTTTATCAAGAAATATTTTCCTTAGATTCAAAATGGGTTCACATTAACCTTGCTACAAAATGTTAAATGTCATGACTAGTAACCGTAAAATGACTATTATTGGTCTTTATTACATGAACATAAACTTATAATATTTTATTCTTGGTCACATGATGTGAAACTACATGACATAAGGCCCACCATACATGACCTTTCAAATTATTTTCAATGGTCTGTTTGTGAGACTCATTCTTCTTACAAGAGAGTTAGATCAGTGTAAGGGATCTCAATGTACTTTTCCTTTCTCTATTTATCAATTTATACTGAGATAAATATCCCTCTACATATAATAACAATGATGTTCTTTATTTCTATTATTTTAGGATAGGTAGTGAAATCCAAACCACGATACTTAGCCACAAATTCCAATCAAACCCCCTCTTTGTCACGGTGCCTGAGCTATTGTTTATTCATGTTGGGATTTCTATCCTTTATCAACACTAATACAAGGTTATATTATTTTTTACATTATCTAGATTAACATAAAAAAATCTATATAAAGTTCCTCATTATATAACTTTAAACTAATGTAAATTTGTATCCTTCTCACAAGATGAAAAATTTCATGACAAAGTCTTCACTATGTCACTATAAATTGTATAGAATATGGTCCTAGGTGCATAAATTCTGGATATAGATAATTTCATCTTAATTTTATGAAAATAAACTGAAAAGTTTCTTATGTTTTTCCAATAACACCCTAAACTACTCATAGTGTTTCAATCCATGATACCCAAATTCCTTACGTATAAGCCGAATCTCCATAAGAACTCTCAGTATATAGTTCTTTACATATAAACAAATGATAAGATAAACATTTCCCCCAATATTAGGAGTTCCATACTAGTATTTGGGTCGTCTCATTTACATCATGTTTTCTGATGGCCTTGTATTTTTATGGAGAACTTCTAAGACCTTATCGAATGATGATAAACTATACAATGTATAGTCTATATTTCAAGGATTGAAACTTCTTAGAGTAGTCCATCTCATGGGACCTAGCTTCTTTAATTTTGATCAAGATTTATATAAGAACCTCTACACATGGTTCATTTTTCATGGATATATGCTAAGATAAGATTCCCCTCCCCTGTATAAGATCTTGATCTATATAGGAATCATTTTCTCTTTCTTTTGGTATTTAGTAGTAATATTTATAATGACTATCCCTAGATTCATGGTTTACCTAACCCATGATGAAAACCACCCCATTCCTATCCTAGTGTTTGGTTCCTCACTATTGGTATCAAGATTTCTCTAATAGCCCCTACACTAGTACATTCTAAGAACTATGTGTGTCTTGATTCATGCTATCATAGGATATGTAGTGATTTTTAGATTATCTATCTTGGTCCTAACCATAAATTACAATCAAACCCTCACTTTTTCTTGGTGTTTGAACCTTCACTCCTTTAGCAAATTATAAGATAATCTTATCTCACTTACCCATATTCTAGATCTATGAAAACCCCCACCCCATATAAAGGTCTCTGACATATGACCTTAAACTATATAGAATCGAGTCCCTATTATTCTATGTTAAACTTCATGACATAATCTCCATACCACATAACATGAAACTATTCATAATGGTCTATCCCATGTGACCTTAAACTAATTAGATATATATATCCCATTCAACCACTAATCATAAAATATACCCTTACTTAATATCTTGATCTACATAGTCTAAAATAACCCCAATAAAGAGATATCACTGTAATTTAGAGCTCTCTATCATTGATGATGTTATGGATACAATTATATTTTCCAATATTGGTTTCATGGTTCACTTAACCTATGACCAGAATAATTCCCCAACATATAAGAAATATATGTTCCTTGATTCCAGCTAACTTTGGTTATAATACCTTTATTAATTCAAATATATTTTTTATATTTTTCTCCATATTTCACCCGTACAATACATCCTACATCTATTTTACATAATATATATCCATATAGAGAGGTTCCATATATAATAACTACATGTATCTTTATTCTTGTTAATTAAAAATACATAGTTATTCTTAGATCTCCTATCCTAATCCCAACCAAAAATTCTTAGAAAACCCCCACATCATACTTATACTCTATCCCCTTCATTCAAATCAAGTTTCCCATCTCTTGTTTAGCACTATGATAAAGATATTTCATTTTTTTATGAGCCAGAACTATATGAAACCCTTTATATAAAACTACTTGTTGCATGAATTTAAAAAAAATAACATTTGAGTCTTAGTTGTATGACATGAAATTACATTAAAATATTCCATCCTATATAAAAATTAACTATTTGGAGTGGTTCATTCCATATGGATTAACTTTCTTTCATGATTTCTAGATTCATATAATCGCTATTGGAATATGTTTCCTATATACGAACATCCATTAGGGAAAAATAGCCCAATTTCTGAGCAAGATTGGATCTTCTACATGGGTATAGCCCTCAAACCTTTTTCTAGTTCTGATATAATACTAGAATAAAAAATTCAATTCCCTATTTATGAGATTGATATATGAAGTTAATATCTTTTCTCAAAACAACATGTTGCTTGATTACTATTATTCCAGGATATGTAATGATATTTGAACCATATATGAGGGACCCATCCATATATTAAATTATCACAAAACCCCTATCAGTATATGATTTCATCATTCACATTAGTTATTTCCACATCAGACTCTACTCTGGGATAGAATATATTTTATTAGGACTATGTGTATCTTAATTCCTATTATTTCAAGATATATAGTGATGATTAAACCATAAATTCCAAACCCATCCAAAAAACACCATCATTATTTATTCCCCTTATTCATAATTAAACATTGATATAAACCATTTATTAGATATTGGTAATGAGTGTATTTAGATCTACGGAACACCTTTTCTTGGTAATGGTTATGCCTCTATATCCAGAACTTCCAACCAGAGGTGAATTTTATCCAGAAGAGAAGGTCCTCTAATATTTATATGCCTATGAACATATTCTTGTGGGTTCCACCATTAAAATGTTGGTCAGTATTCATCCTTTACATACATATTCTGTCTCATATTATTGATTCATTTACCTCATTTCATGATTTAAATAATTGCAATTTCCTATTCAAAGGTTTTAGGATTCTATTAGCACTTGATATCCATCTATTTTTGCATCTCACACCCCCTACCATAGGTTCAAGCACTATGACCTTTAACAACATAAAAACCTCACTAAGATGGTCTCCATTATCATTGTGATCATCCTTCATGTTAAGGTGTCACCTTTCCCTTTTCTATATTGGTTATCTCACTATTTGTTAAATTTTTTGTGACCTTAAACATTAGTCATTGATTGGTACAAGAATTATGTCCTTAAACTGTATACACCACTCTTTAATATAGTTTGTAGTAGCATTGAGCCCTTTATTCACATTAGGGTTTACTATTTTCTTACCACGTAGACTGTCTCGCCCTGTGGTCCAAGAACTATGAGCCTAAAATAGGTGAATACCCTTCTAAGATGATTTATACTAGTAGTGGGCTCCCTATTCCCCTTAGGTTTTTCATTCCCTTATTAGTTATAATATCTCACCATTTGGTCAAAGTTGTTCACACCAAAACCCTAGAAACATTTTAGTCAATATTTTTCAACCTTAAACATCATTTCTCGATGGTCTAAATTCCATGACCTTAAACTGTGAATAAAAGTGAAAAGAAATAATTTTCAGGTTAAAAACCTATAATGGGAGACCTTAGTGAAATTCAATCATCCATCATCCATTTCACCCCTCTTTTATGACTTAGGAAAATGTTATGGAACAAATATAAGAGGAAAAAATATTATAAGACCCACCATATGTCCCTAGAAAAATCCAATATCTACTCTTCAAACCCACTAGTCTATGAAAAAATTAAAGTAGGCCGTTGTTCTTTTATATTATCCCAAACTCAATTAGTTTTATGTTATATCCCTTCACCCTGAGAATATGTTCAGTACATAGTGGAATAACATTTAAGGTTCTCAAACCCTTCTTGGATATACTTTCCCCCATAATCCTACTTCATTCCTTAAGTGTCAGAATCTTTCTATACCATTAATTAGATATTAGTAATAAGTACATCCATCTACAAGGGACACATAGACTTGTTAATGTTCATGGATCTATATTCCCACTTATAACAAAGAGACATGTTTTATCCTAGTGAGATAATCCTATAATTTCTTTATGCCCTAAAGACATCATAGTGGAACCTATTAGTCAAAGGTTTTAAATTACCATCCCCTTTGCACACGTTCCATGCCACCATTTCCTAATTCATATATTTAATGTTATGATGTACACATCCCATAATCAAAATACTCAAGTGGATTTGAATAACCTCGTTGTTACAAATTTTAATATCGAATCCACTTTTAGAGCAAGAATATGAAATATTATTCCTGAAATACCATTGATACTTGTTGTGTGACCCAAAATCACAAGACAGGATGGTCCAAGAACTATGAAATTAAACTAAAAATGTCCACCAATCATATGGTATATACTGGTATTTTGATCCTTTTTTAAATATAGTTATACTTATACCTTACTAAATACACTATCTCGTTTTTTTATTAATTCATTATGACTATAAACATCATCAAAATTTATTCAAATTTGTACAACTATAAACTTCATCCCTTATTAGTCCATATCATGTAACCCTAAATCACATGATATAATGAACCAAGAACTGTAACCTTAAACTATATGAACCATTTTCAAGGATGTATGTACCAATGAAGTCCCTCACTCATTTATGTTGGGTCAACCTTTACTTAATATCATGCATACAACCTCACCCTTCAACTTTTGGTCAAATATTTCTCACTAGACACCTAAAAAACTTTTAGTACAAGAATAATAACCCCCAAATTACATACACAAACCCATGAGGTTATGTATTTTAGTGTCATTGGGTTCCTTATACACATAAATTTTCTCCCACCCTTATTGCTAGATATACCAACTGACCTTTTGGTCAATGTTGTTTGACCATAAATTCCATCTACATTGGTCCGAGCATTATAACCTTAAACTACAAGAACCATTCCTCAAGGTTATCTACATTTTTGAAAATAGTATCTCCAATCACAATTAGTTTCCTTTTATAGTTTTTCTATAGAAACCACCCCATATTTTGGTCAAATATTTCGGACCTTAAATTCCATTTATAATGGTATGACTTTCATTACCTTAAACTACCCAAGAGAAGAGACACAGTAGTATCTAGGTTAAAAACTCATAAAGGTAATCTAGGATAGAACTTGAGTCTTTTCTAATTGAGAATGAACCTCAAATTACCAATGAAAAATTAATCATTTGAAAAAAAAATGTCTAAACCCTTTTAGGTAAAAACCATGCAATGGGTGTCCTAAAAAAAGACTGGTTCTTGCTCACTCACACTCCCCCACTCGAATATTGGAAAACATTTAGGTCTAAATAAAAGGATGAAAATATTATAGGGTTAGCCATATGACCCTATAAAAAAGTCATTTAATGCTCGTTAATCCCCTATACCTAGAAATAATTATATAATTCTTATGTTCCTCCCATATATTAGTTCATATGACTTGTGAAAAATGTACAAAGATATAATCTTTGGGTAATTTAACCCTATGAAATATTGGAATCATCATTCCATGTTCCCCTTTTTTTTATTTTCACTCACCTCCAATATCTAAATGCACTAAATCTGGTATACATTGATGGTTTATATACCACTATATTTATTCTACCTATACCCATATGAAGGAGAACATCTAAGAAGAAACCATACCCCATGTTCGAGTGGACTAAATTTAGTGTAGGGTGATTTTACATATGCCACCATATATGGCCTACCTATACCCATTCTAGAGTACATGTGTAGGAGGAAATCATGTCTCGTATCCAAGTGAGCTAACCATAACTTACAGTGATGGTTTTCATGATACCATATCCATGTTAAATATATTCATCTAAGTTTATACACTTAAGAAGAGATCAATCTTTATGATTCTTTATCTCAATATCTTTCCCTAGATTATGGTGATGGTTATGATGAATTAATAGTTCAAGTAAACATAAACACATTCAGAAAATATTCTGTTCTTGGTGCTAAAAAAATCATTGAGTTTAGATCCTCCTTTTGGAACACATATTCTCATTGGTGATTCTGGTAAAAAAGAATCCCAAATGTTCATGTGATGTAGAAAGTGATTTATGTTACCTTAGAATTATATTATTTTCATTATGAACAAATCCAATTCTGGGAATAATTTTATGGGAACTATAAAATGTATGCCACTCAGTTTGTCATAGAATCAAATGATGTGTTCCTCATTCATAAAATACTTGTCAAGTGTGAGTTGAAAATATTTTATGATAAAAAAAAGACATGAATTTTATATCCATGTGCGCATTATTTTTCTCACACCAAGGGATCCAAATTCCTCAAAAACTTTTTCCAATATGGAGAGGCCAGGGTGAGAACCTCCCACTAGGATTAATTCATTTATTTAATCTATTTATAATGAAAATGGTTGTCAGGATCTCAAAAAAACATTTTTAAGGGTCTGTTAAAACTTCTTGTCTTGGAAAAATTCCCACTACTGGGAAAACCCATATCTTGGGGAATATTTTGTTTTTTAGGATTTTATTTGACTACTCTCAAAACCAAAATAGACTTACTGATTAAAATTTATGGTTGTTTGAATTTGGAAGGAGTTTTTATGAATTTAAATTTCATGCTCAGGTGAAACATGTGAATGTTCCCTAGTCTCACATTCCCATGTCACTTCACCCAGCACATGGGAATGCACTTACGTAAATTTTCCTAGGTATCCTGGTCTTCCCTAGTGACAAAAATGTGTTCACATACACAACTTTGATAGTGTGTCTGCCTTATCCAAACAACATGATTGTGTGAGATCACGTGTTCACCCATATCACATGCCTTATTGATTTCACAAACCCCCTTCCATTCCCAGACTCCATGTCCTATACTCCCCAAAATTTCTTAAAGATCAATGAATGGATTCCCCAAAAGAGTGAAATTGTGCACACCCAAGTATTCAACCTTCATTAACATGGCTTAATTAAGATATAAAACTAAGGTAATTAAATAAAAAATGAGGGTAATTTAATTACCCAAAGGATTAAAACATTAAAACATGTGTATGAGACCACTTATTTTTTATTTCTTTGATACTGAGGTGAATAAACCAATACCAAATGATATACTAAGGAACCATGTGCCTAAAAAATACCCAATATCCTCCATACTAAGGAAATACCTAGCCTAGGACTCCTAATTAAAGAGATAACATTTCCCTACCCTATACAATGGTGATGTTATGAATAGGCATCCATACTTGGGAGAACCCTAACCTAGGATTCCTCTTTAGGGAGACAACTTTTTATACCCTATATAAAGGTGAAGTTGTGTCGAGGCCTCCAAACCAAGGTGAATCCTCATTAAAACCTCTTCATTGGGGAAAACAATTTAACCAGCATAATACTAAGGATAATTTGTGCTTGGGCCTCCATAAAATGGTGATCTATCACCTAAAGCTTCTACTAGGATGCCACATTCACTCTACTATGTGATTAAAGTGATATTTCACCCTCTTATCCATATTAGGATGATACTTCACCTTGCACCTCATACTAGGGAACCATATTCACCCAAACCCTCAACTAGAGCATAATTTTTCCCTAGTTCCTATACTAGGGTGTGAAACCCCTAGACCTATGGTTGTGTGAACTCTTTCCTAGGTCACCCACATAGGTTCCACCTTTTACAAGGTCTCCTATCAAGGTTATAATCCCTCTAAGACTCCTCTACGGCCTCTTGAAATATGTTATCGGGCTATGTACACCAATTTTTACCCCAATGATCATGTGTTCCCTTGATAAAAGGAATTTCTGGGGTTATCCTCTCAGTCTGATAGGACCCTTAGGGTATTCATAATCATGTACACCCTTGATAATAAGGATCTATATCATGATGAAGTTTGTGAAACCTCCTCCTGGTCATGATGATCAATTTTTATAACATGTATCTACTATACGGTCTGCCTAAGTATCTGGTGGATCTCTTTTATCTAATAAATGAATTGGTGAGAGAGAGTCAGACTCATTATAGGTGGGAGCCCTAAAATCTTTCCTTCACTTGAGTCACTAACCTAGTCAGGCACCTTGGGGCAGCATCCATGCATTTGTTTTTTTGAGAACTGGTTGGGTATCATATGTGTAATACCTAATCTTACTATCATGAGTCCATATACCTTATGAGTCTAGTTTTAATTCCTTTTATAGTTACCAATGGATCGAAATTAGATATTTGTATCTTTGGGATGACCATGTGTAAGCCTGGATTTATTCCTCAAAGGGAATATTCCCTATAAGGCATTTACACTCACTTGGATATATTCCCCATGAGACTATTTTTATTTCATAGTCTAGTTACTAATGAATTGGGAGTGGAAAACCATTTCAATTCCCACCCATACTTAAGCCCCAAATTATATTCACTAGGACATATTTTCTATGAATATATACCCTCATTGTGATATATTACTTAGTAAACTATACCCTCACTAGGCCATATTCCCTATGAAACCATATCCTCAGTAGGCCATATCCCCTATAAGATAAACCAGTAAGTGTCATATATACATAATTCCCACACTAACCATTGTTTGGAACCATCTTGTTTGAATTACTAGTTGTAGGAAATTAAACTACATAGCATACATCCTCACTACATGACATTAAACTATATGGTATAGTCCTATCACATGACCTTAAACTTTGTAATCTAAACTATGTGGTCTTTGATTCTAGATGATTGAGATATATATGATTCCTATCTACGTTTCAATACTAATTTACCATAGTTAATGGATGCATGAACTTAAAAATAAAATCATTGGGTCATGGATACATTACCTTAAAAGGAATTGCAATGGTCCTTGTCGCAAAACCTTAAAAGTTACAACATATCTCATTAAGAAGTATAAAACTATATAGGTTTTGGTTACCTTCATAGGGTTCCATAGGAATAACTTTTCATGTTCCTACTACCAATATTACAACACCTACCACCTCTATAGATTTTGATTGATTTTATAGCACCTCGTTGTGTGTCTTTAAAACACAGTATAATTTTCTTGTACAGGAAATATAGAAAACCTCTGATATATGTAGATGTTTACATTTATAGATGGTTTTGATTAAACCATTATCATGAAGGTAATAATTCCTATAATAAGATTCGATAAAGATAATAAATATGTCTTAAATATATAAGAGAGTTTTAGAGTATGACATAATTCCCCTAAAAAATGATAGATGATCCCAAACACCCATCCTCTTGACCAACATGCATTCTAAGGTATTGCTGCTTTGTCTTAGTGACCAACTACCCTTGTAATGTTGGTAAATGACGAAAAAAATGATAGTAGGTTGGAAATAGATTTGAAAATGATAATTATACTAATTAAAATCACACAACATAGAAAAAAATGAAAAAAATGATAAAAAATTAGTTATAAATGGATCCATTAAATCTAAAAACACAACTCTACTTCTCTGAATTTGAATCTTCAATTGAATTTAAGTAGACTATCCTAAACTAATTGAACCATAAAATTAGAAGTTTAATACATATTATTTCATAGAGTGGATTATTAGGAATCATACTTTAAATGGTTTAATCGATATAAAAAACTCAATAATTGATGCCTAACTTTGAGGAAATAATTATTAGAAAGTAAAATAATAATAGATACAAGTTCCTATATTGAATGTAAAATTACACATGAGAGGGCGAAGAATACTACCATCATTAAAGGGGAGATATCATGTGAGAGGTAAATAATGACTTACTAAGTATTTTCTGAGGAAAGGGATCACCTCTTGTAAAATAATAATGAAAGTGGAGTCATCATGACTAAGTTTTCACATTGAACAAGAATTTCAACATTTGTGGAGTTTCAAATCAAGGGAATATTCTTCACTAATATTACTAAGAGATGTGTGATGAAGGTGGTGTCCATAAGATATTATTATCTGTTCTGAGAAGAGATGCCCTATAATGACTTGTATCCTAATTACCTTAATTAGGGTGTTATTATGGTCTTAAGTGGAAATTTTTGAAATTAAAGTGTGGGTTCATTTAGAATGTTTATACTATTTGATGGTTCATTTTTTATTCAATGATTTTGATTGGTGATGGGAATTTCTAGATGAAATTTTAGTTATTTTTAGGTGTGGAATAAGTTTTTTTAAGAGGTTTAAAATCTTATGTTTAGGTTTAAGGGATTTCATGAGAGAAAAATCAATGTGGGTGGAAATATGTGTCCATGGTGTTTTGTTGGACTCCAATAAATTTCTAGTGGAGTTTCTATAAATCATTGAACTCCTTTCAGTGTTCCAACGGTGTTGAGGTGGATTTTTCTAAAATGGGGGTAAAAGAGTATTCTAACCTAAATCCTTTAAATACTAAAATTGGGGACTCTTGAAACTTATTTACCACATCCCCAACATGTGATATATAGAGATCCTCTCATACCCCTCCTTATTCTTACACTTGGCTATGGATCACGGATAGATCAAGGGGGTTTCTTCAACTATTTTGAGGTAGGTTATCTCTATTCCTGTCTTCCTTCTTCTCTCATATTTTACTTTATTTTTACTCACTTTTATTGGTCATTTTTTTTGGGTTTTAGCCAAGTAAGGGTGAAATCACCCCATACTCTAGGGAATCCACTTCATTCTGTTCAATAAAGTTCTTATGGGTTTTTTCATTTTTTATCATTATTTTGGTAGGGTGAAAAAATAAAATTTATTCTCAAGTTTTTTGTGAATTTAGGTTAGTATTGAATGTTGTTTTGGTTTTTTTATTTATATATTTAGGTTTCTTAAATGTTTAATGGGATTTATTAGTAATTCTCCTAGGTTTTCTTTGAATTTTAGTTTTCATTTATTTTTTTATTCATTTTACTTGGGTTTATTTGTTTATAAAATCTAATTTAATGGTTATTAGTTGTTTATTAGTGGTTTTTAGATCATTACATGGATATTGTTGGATTGATAAATATCATCATTGGTATTCTTAGTTATTATTGACTTGTTGAATGATTCTTAGTCTATGTGTAAAATAGGAATACGTATAATTTATTCTAAATTATTAATAAATATCATCTCGTATTTTTCAGAAATATAAATGGATGTTTTATGAATAATATTTTGGGATAAATTACTAAAAAAATTACTTAGGGGTTTTATTATAATCATGTAATGGAAATTCATTCCCTGTTGATTGTATTTTGAAATTAAATAAACTAATTATAATTTGAATACCCATTCCAAGTATTAACCATTTTTATTGTGTTTCTATTGAAATATAAGTAGTTAAAACCATTATTAATTCATTATACCCAACTCTATTGTCTTTATGTGTTGTTAACTTCCCTTGGTGTTAGTCATAGACAAAATTGGAGATCCTTGGTGTGTCTCTAGTCTCAAACTATATAAAGATACATTGTAAATAAAGATCCTTCCTTTTCCTTAAACATTCTTAGTGCGTTAATTTAAAATTAAATTATTCTTCCTTGGGTTCCTCCAATATTATATAATTTGAATAACCTATTTTCACATAAACCTAAACAAGTTATAATTCAATGGGCCACACATATCTGATATTTTACAAAGTAATTAGGCATTGATTTTGTGGCTAAGTTTACAAGGTGAAAAGATGTGATTCAATATGAAAATCTTAATATATTTACATTTACCCAACCTAAAACATGAAAATCACCATTGTTTTACAAATGTTTAAAATTTGGAAGGTTTTATGGAAAACCATAATTTCAAAATTTTATCTTTTATAAATACTTCCTAATTTGTTTCCTCACTTTCCCAATTTCTGTCATTTTCTAATAATTTCCAAAAAATATTTTTTTAATGATACTCACCTTACTTTTTTTTAATCTTATTCCCTTAAATAATTTTTTTATATTAAATGTCGATATTTAAATTTTGGTATGGTGCCTTGGACCTAAAAAATGGTGATAGATGATCTATTATTAACTTAGAACAAAATCATACTATGCCTTTCCACATGAATTCTAACATTACTGATATTTTTTCCAAGTCTAATTCTATAGGTGAGTTGGGTATACCATGTTTGGTTTAATGTAATGAAATATCTTCCACCTTAATTTTCACTTTTCTAATGTGTTTGGTGGGTCGAGTATGTCATACCCATGAGGTTCCATTTGGATTTAGAATATAAATTTTGGCTATTTATAGATTATTTTTATGTGTAAAATATAATTATTTATTTTCTTGCTTGATATCTATATAGGTTTCTCCTGTACATTTGTAATTTTTTATTTGGATAAACTGATCATGTATAATCTATAATATTAAACAAAGCATGATATTTATGTTATTAATAGAGTTTCTTTACCCTGTCTATAGATTTACTATATTTATTCTATCATTTCATTATTAATTAAACTTACTCGCTAGAAGAAAATCATCTTTAATGTCAGTTTTTTTTTATTTTAACACCAATTTTTAACCATTATTGAAGTTTACAATGTAAAACATAGGGATTTTGATGTCAATTTTTATAAACCAGTTCCAAAAAGAATTTATATTTGTTTTTTGTCATTAATTTTTTACAAAATTAACACAAAAAATACTCATCGAGATCTTTTTTTGCAACATTTTTTAAAAAAAGGGATGCCTAAAAGTTAAAAAATTGGTTTTTAAAAAAACCGACACCAATAATTAAAAAAATGTATTTTTAACATCAGTTTTTAAAATAAAGAAGAATAAAATAAAAAATAAAAATATTACTATGTTTTATAACAATTCCCAAGCTTCAATTTGACTAGTCATAGAGCTAAAACTGAGTTACGAATCAAAAGTTATGGTCGTCGGAAGTTGGACTTCTCAAAATTTTGATAAATATAACTCATTTCAAAGAAGACATGAGAAACATGGATGAAAATTACATACACCAAATTAAATAAAATAAAATAAATGATTTAAACATATTTCAGTTCTTTTAATATTTTCTGTCAAAAAGATATATTATTTGTCATCGTATCTCTTATTTTTTGGATGGAACTCATATGGAAATGAAAATGGTGATCGATAATGAATTTTTCACCTCAGTTGGTAAATCTCATTCAGATGTTTTACATTCTTAACTCAATCATAAGTGTAAATTATCATTATAATGAATATTATCAAGTTGATTATCAATGAATTAAAATAATAAATAAATTAATAAAATGATTAGAATAGATACCATATTCAAATCATCGATTGAAGACGCATTGAAAATTTGATTAAATATAAGAGGTCAAAAATGATTAATGAAAGAGAAAATGGATTTATATATAGTGAAGGAAAATATTTTCAATAGTGTTGTATTAAATTTTAGGCAGGATTATAAAAATTGAAATGCACATTGTGAAAAAAACGAAATACTAATCCTGCATATTTACAAATACTTTTTTGCATCAATTTTGTTTAAAACTAACACCAAAAAGGATTTACATTTGTTTTTTGGAGTCATTGTTTTACAAAATTGATTCCAAAAATATCTATCTTTATCATTTTTTGTGTTGGTTTTTAAAGAAACTAATGCCAAAAATTAAAAAAAAATTGGGCATCATTTTTTTTAAAACCCGACACCAAAAATTTAAAAATATATATTTTTCACCTCAGTTTTTAAAGAAACTAATACAAAAAAAACTTTTCTCACTATGTTTTATATCATTTCTTAAAATTTGATTTGACTGGTCATGTATTGAAAATGGAGTTATAGATTAAAAGTTATGGCTTTCGAATATTTGACTTCATTAAGACTTATCTTAGAGAAGTTCAACTTTCAACTTCCACAGCTTTTAATTTGTAGCATCGTTTTAGCTTCACGACTAGTAAAATTGAAGTTTAGGAAATGATCTAAAACATATTAATATATTTTCAAAAAAACTGGCATCGGGTTTTTGAAATAAATATGCCAAAAATATTTTTTAGAAATATTTTTTGTCGGTTTTTTTTAAACTTACACCAAAACTATTTTGTAATTTTTTGGCATCCTTTTATTTAAAAACCAATGCCAAAAATGATACATATGGGTATTTTTTTGATCATTTTTAAACAAAACTGATGCCAAAAAGTCTCTGACATATTTTGTGTCATTTTATAAGAAACTGACGTTATATTTTCGACGATAAAGACCATTTTTATTCGTGATTGTTTGATGAAATTATTTCTGATACCATGAATATGGTTATTTCATTGGTGATAGATATTCATTCTATAATTGAAATATTTGTATTATTGTAAAATATTAAATTTGGTTCACCATCCATTGACTTAAAGGATAAACTATGATGGGTTTTGACATTAACTCTATTATACCCCTTCCCCTTTCCACAAATGAGATGGGGACCTAGTAAAATAACTCAATTATAAAATTTCCCTTATCCATGAGATTGAGGTTTCCTCTTAACTACCATGTGTTAAAATTCCATGTTCTTAGGTTTTGGTGGATGGGTTTTCAATTATCCCTACCCTACTTCTCTCAGATTCCAAGTCTTGAACCAAAATAGGTAGTAAAGTATGGACCCTCTCATAATAAAGAGTTACTATTTCAATTTTTTATAGTTATTCCACTTTACTATTGACCAAAATCTATACCTTGTTTCTAATAAAATTTTATGTTAAATTTTTTGACCTAGAACTAACTAAATTTGTACTTTTGAAGGCTAATAGAAGTTCCTTGTTATAATGTAAAACTTGAGCTGAGGGGAGATAGATTAAAACCCATTATAAGGTGAAACCAGCCAAAAATATACACTATTTAATAGAGGAATTTTGAAACTCAATCTAGTTATGAGATTAGTGATTTTTTTCCTTAGGGTCAAGGTTAGTTGATCTTCTTCTTGATAAAAAAAACTAGTAGTGAAGATTTCATAATCATATCACTTATTTATTTTATTTTTCAAGTGCATTGTTATTTATTTATTTGTTTGATTTATGTTTATTTGATTATTAAACATGATCACATAATGTAAATTAAATTAACAAGTATGAAAGATGATATTAAAATAATGTTAGTATAAATAATTTATTTAATCCATCATGGTTAATTAATTGTGTAAAATCTACATAATATTAAAAATCCTATAAATATAAAAATAAATAATATTTATGCATATATAAAAATAATATATCTCATATAAAATATCAAGTCAGTAATCGTGTTTCTTTACTACAGTTAGAATGTAACCCTTGTCCAATGTACTTCTCTGGATCTTTTCGGGGTGATTTAAATTATCAAGGAGTTCAAATGAGACTTTTGGGTCGACTTAACCTAGTTATCATTAAGGGTTGATTGGATTTACAAGAATTAGTTTATCATGGAGGAAATAATTAAGGAAACTGTAGTATAGTTTTTTAGTATTGGGGAGTCTACTCGACAGATCAAGGATCTATGATTTAATATAGTGAGAAAAAATTCCTAAATACCTTGGAATAATTTCTTCATTCCTTATCTAGATTATTTTATAGGGAATATAAATCCTTGACAGTATAATATCCTTGTGATGGGATATTTTGAATTTAATATTTAGGGCTATTTAGATTTTATAAAATAGTGGGAGACTAATAAAATTAATTTGTTGTATCATAAATGGTAATCAAGATTAAGTAATATAATATACTTTCTTTTATTATATAAAATTTAATGTAAAACCATGGGAACACTATGATCATTCTTTAAAAATAACATGTTATCACCAACACAAATTTCCAAGAGTTATATAGTAATTTATACACTACTCTACTATAATTAAATTTTTATTATGTTTTCAAATTGACAATTACAGATTATCCTCCCCAGTAAGCATGAAAGGGTGAAAAGGATACATGTAGGAGACACTTGGAGGATGCTTAAAATTTATATTGCATCATTATATAATCTATTTTTTGTGAGATAAAAATGAAATATAATTAAATGGATGCATATAATATGATAATTCAACATATATAACTTAAAATGGATAAATTGAGGCTAATTATAAATGATATTATCACTACACTATACCTATGTAAACAGGAATATGGGTACCTAGCTAGAGATATTTCCTTCAAGATACTAAAGTACAATGATTAGTTATTGAAGTTAGGAATCCATTTGGATAATATATTATCTATTAATCTAAAAATATCATCCATACCACTAATATTGTACATGTTCATCAAGAATTATAGAATGATAAATTTGTATAAACTACTGAAGAATTTTTTTAATATACTTTTCCAAGTAGATAAGGATTGGTGGGAACATGGATTGTAAAATCTCAGACTTCATGGAGGTTTGTTAGTGTTTAAATTTTGGTTTTAATCCATTAAAGTTGGATACTTAAATGTTTACAAGGTGTCTGTGGATTCTAGGGCGTGTTTTGGGGGTTCAAAACATGAAAGAAAGGGAAATAGGGTCATCTTGTGCATCTCACACGGTTGGCACATAGTAAGTGTAAACTGTTCAAGGGGGAGAGCCAAAATGTGTATCCATGGATAGAGGCATTTCACACGATTGTTATATGTTTACTCAAACCATACGAGATTCCTAGGTAACTATATGACTTGGAACCCTCATGGATAGAGCATGGTTCATGGTTGGCACACGGTTTGGCAAACCATATGGACAAACCGTGCACCTCATTAAAAGTGTAAATTTAATATTTTCCCCCTTGGGATTTTAGGTTTTTCACCTTATTTTCCTCTTATTTCTTCTTCCTATAACCCTAGTGAAGAACCTAAGATACCAAATATTCTCAAGGGTGGATCTAATTTTATTCTAGTCAATTTGGAGTGTTGTTGGGTGCAGATCAAAGATTTAGCTAAGTCTAACACTCCTCTTGATTCTGTTTTCCGTATTATGTCTTATGGTTTCATTATTATTATGAAAAATCACTAGAACCCTCTTTTATATTAGATATTAGGTTGGGGATTCAAAGGTTATTTTGATTTGAATCTAAGGATAAGTTTAATTGATCATTCATCCATGGATTCAAGGCTGGTATTCTACAAGTTATATCCTATAGTCTTTAAGTTGATCAGTGCATGTGTGGTTGTGTTTTTGGTTCTCTATTGTTGTGAATTTAATTCCTTTTTTAGGTTTTGATAAAATGTTTGTATTAATGATGAAATAAAACACTCATGATCCCTATGGGATGCATTGAGTATCATTTGACCCATTTAGGTCCACCCATGGGGTGTGCCGACATTCTCAAACATGGAAAATTGTAATTTTAAACATAGATCTTCCTTGTGTTAAAATAAATCCTATGATAAATATGTTGACATGTTTCTTTGAATTCTAAATAGGTGATAATGGTAGTTTTGTCTATTTGTTTTCAATGGCATAAGTTATTGTTTGAAAAAATGTGAAAATGGTTAAATGGAATAAAGTGAATGTGTCAAATGACTTATGTGTTTCTAGTTGAATTGATTAAATGAGATAATACATGTGAATGGATGAATAATGTGGAATGGATTAATATATGGAAATTTTTTACTAAGATAAATTGGTTAAGGTATGAAAAGGGTATTAGGTTAAATGGGTTATGTTAAGTAAATAGTAAATGTGATAATGGGTTAAGGCTTGGTGATGATACCTATATTGTATGAAATGTGAAATGTGAATGTTATGTGTATTTATTTCATATGGTTTATGATATGGTATATTTGGTTATTGGATAAATAATTATGTGTACATGGTTTGGTAGTTTGGGGGTATTGTAATTGAGGATCTATGCCCATGGGTCGGGGTTAGACTGAGGCTCGAAACCCCACCCCATAATGCATAGGTTAGGGAAGGGTACAGAGGCTCTATGCCCCTAATGGTTGCACTTTATGGGACTACCTAAACTGAGGAACCATGGTAATTGTGATGTATTTGTTTATTAAATGTTATTCCTATTGAGATATAAAAATTTACTTATTCCCTTGTGTATGGTAATTTACCATCTTTGGTCGTTGTTTAAATGGTGCAAATGCATAACCCATGGAATGGGGTGGAAATGGATTTACTAATAAAAATGATATAAGTGATGAAAATGGAAATAATGATGGAAATGTTTAAAGAGAATATTGTTAACTAATGGATCCCAAGTTGTATTATGTCTATCTTGTGATTTATTTAGTACTTTCATGCACTATATATTTAGACTAGATATTTTTTAGAAATAATTGGTTATGTCTTACTGAGTTTTACTCATAACCTTCTTAGTCCTCTATTGGGTACCGAAGCAGATTCCATGTTTCCAGGTCAGGACAAGGGTAAAATCCCTATTCTAGGGAATTGATTTTGGTATAGGATGTGCATGGATGAGGATCTGGATTTGGAGTCCAGACCCATTTTTAGGATTCAACATTTTGTCATTATTTTGGGTTTTATTTCACTTTTGTAACTATTATCATCACATGACATATTTATTGTTTTTCGTGGTTTGTACCCTATTTTAGAAATGGTTTGTAATGCATGTTTCTTATTTATTTCTTATTTTTTCTTTTATTTCATATGATATATGTTATGTATTACTCTATTGAATAGGGTATAGTCTCCCCACATGACCTATTATACTCTCTCTGCTAGTCAACAACCTCTAGTGTACAGGGAGGTGTGCCTGTGGTCATGTAGAAACCTTGCTTGAGGCACCAGTTTAGTGTCTTTTGGGTTGCGGATGTTACAAAGTGGAATCAGGGGAGTTATTTTTCACTGTATTATTATTTTGGAATGGTATATAGGGAATAGAAAGTGTCCGACCTTGGGAATGAGCTCGTGCATGTGAGTAGCTAACTCATGTATTAGTTAAAACCCAAATACCCCGGATGGGATTTTTTTTTGATTTGTGTTGTTACAGTTGAATGATATTTCACCATTGGGTGATGCACTTGTTGTGTGATGTGACGATTTTATGATATTTTATTCTTTTTTGGAATGGAATGAGTTTTTGAATTCATTCATCATTATAGGCACCTAGGAATGTAGGTGGAATTCATCGTGATAGACACACACAGGATAGGTGTGTGGGATATGAAGGGTTGGTTGCATTTTTATTTAATTTTTTTGAAGAAAATAATGTCTAATAAAGATGATGAAAATGGGTAAATAAAATTAATGTTAAATAATTATTAAATTATTGTGTTTAATGAAAGGTTGTAAATGAGTTAAAAAAATTGTAACAAGTTTTAAAATGGGATATGTGCCTAAAAGTGAAAGATTTATGTCGTGAATGTGGAAATGGTATAAAAAGGGTATTTAATGAAAGGTTTTTGACTACGTAGGTTGGTTTACCCTTGGTTAGCCATGATTTGTGGTAGGGATGGTTGAGGTAAGTGTTCTAAGTGTGAAAATGTTTTTTGGGATAGTGTATGTGAAATGGGTTGTTTATGGATAGTGAGAGCCTTATTTTATGTAAATTTCAGAAGATTTATTTTATGTGTTCCAAGAATTGTGTTTGGAATTGTAGAATAATTCCAACATAATGACATGTATCGGTTGTGTGAAAAGTGTATATCACTGATAATTCTCAACCAGTAGTGAATAAATAAAACATTTTTGTTCAATATAACTAAAGAGAGGGTAAGTTTCATGAGAAATTCACTTTTTTTATTGAGATGATGGAATGAGACCCAGGTTGGGTCATGGAGAGTATGTTTGATCTGACTAGAGAGTTTAAGTTGTAGCTCCCTCTAATGTTTTCTAGAGAGGGTTGACCTAAGGTTGTGGGGTTCTATATAAAGTTAATTTATACAATTTTGGATCACTTAGAGACTCCTATAGAAAAGAGATTCAATTTTGTGGCATATATGTTGTGGGAACCAACAAAGCATTATTGGGAAATTTTGGTTCAGACTTATCAGAAAGGTAGTATATTATGGAAAGTCTACCAAGAAAAGTTTTTGGAGAATTTTTAACCAGATACCTTGACACAGAATTGGTCTGTAGAGTTTATAAAGTCTAATGTGGGAACTATGTCAGTGATGGATTATGTGGGCCATTTCACAAACTTGAAATGATTTGTTTTAGCATTGTTCGGGGATGAGGTAGTGATGAAAATAAACTTACATGATGGAATTATACCTGAGATTAAATCCCTAATAAAAATATTTCATTAAAATAGGTTTTTAGAAGTGGTGGATAAGTCCCTTATTTCATAAGATAATTTAAAGGAGGCTTTAGGTAGTGGGTTGCTGGTTCTATTTTGGATGGCCCAATAGTCTGACTTCCAAGGGAATAAAGAATCATTTCAGAAATATCCACCAAGGTGGTAGTGTTCAGAGTAGTCATAAGAGATGATCATCTTCTCAAGGAGGTGATTAGGTGTTTTTCTATCTATGTGGTAGGACATGGAACATTCATGGATTGTGTCCCCAACCACCGGTTGAGTGCTGAACATGTACCATAATGAGGCATGTGTAAAGGTTTTGTAGGAACACTTGATAGTTGGGAATAGATGGAAGAACAAGGTTGATGTAGAGTACATGAAGGGTGTCTGTTACCCCATATCAGAAAGGCATTTGGAACTCTACTAGTCATACTAGTAGAGGAGGTTGGTGTAGTACTCTAGAGAAAGAGTTCCCATATCAGTAGGGAAGTGCATCACCAAGAACTCAGTCTAGGGAAAAGGGAAAAGGGGAAGGTCAACTTCATGTCATTCAGTCTACACCTGGAGGTGAAGAGGTTAAACCATCAACTATTTGAGGTACAATTTTTGTATATTCCACGCTTTCTAGAGATTAATTTGACATAGGTTCTTCACATTATTTTATTTATGATTATTTTGTGGTTTTATTGGTCCTAGTGGTGGAATTTATATGTGGTTTTATGTCTATTGATACTCTGATAGGGGTATGATCATAAAATATCTGGTAGTGTAAAGGGTGTGCTCTTGATGTTAGTGGGTACCTTTTTTTAGGGACTTGATTGTGCTTGAGATGTTAGGTTTTGATCTGATTTTGGGTATGTACTATCTTGTTTTATACCAATCCCATATCGTCCTTTACCATCGTAGGGTAACATTCATGTATCTGGAGGGAGACACATATGACCATGGTCATGAATGGGATGTTCAGGAAGGTCGTACAGGGCCAGTTTGTCAGCAATTGGATGAAATCACAGACCAAGTGTCTTGTCTCATGTTTAATGATGGGGGAGTAGAGAAGATAATCTTTCCTCCTATGGTGTATTGGTTTCAAGATGGTTTTCTTGAGGAATTCTCAGGGCTACCTTCTGAGAGAGATTTTGAGTTTTTGAAAGAGTTACTTTTGGGAGAAGAACTAGTTTTCATTACATCATGTAGAATAGCACTGGTAGAACTCCAGGAGCTTAGAAATTAGTTAGAGGAGTTAGAGAATAAATGGTTTATTTGTCCTATTATGTCACCTTGGGGATCTCTAGTTTTGTTTTCCAAGAAGTCTAATGGATCGTTGTGATTTGGTGTTGATTATAGGAAATATAATTAGATGATGGTTTAGAACCGCTACCCCATTCCTTGAATTTATGATCTCTTTGACCAGGTAAGGGGTTCTTCTGTGTTCTCTGATATTGATCTGAGATTAGGGTATCATCAGCTGAGGGTGATACCTTCTAATGTACCTTAGACTACCTTCTGAAGAAGTTATGGGTTATATGGGTTTTTTGTGATGTTGTTTGGGTTGACCAATGCACTGGTAGTGTTTACAGACCTAATGAATCGAATATTTCACCACTAACTAGATATTTTGGAGTTGTCGTTGTTGATGACATCTTGGTGTACTCTAAGACTCATGATGATCATGAAAAAAAATCTTGGCATCATCTTGATTACACAAAGAGGGAATATGTTGTATTCCAAGCTATTGAAATTTCATTTATGGAATGATAGGGTGAATTTCTTGGGTCACATCATCTCATAGGAAGGCATTTCAGTGGACTTGAAGAAAGTGAAAGTAGTTGTGTCTTGTGAGTAGTCCAATAAAGTTTCTAATGTTTGGATTTTTCTAGGTTTGGCAGGATATTACTGCAGGTTCATCAAATAATTTTCTCATTTGGAAGCACCGCTTTTGGGTTTGAACAGGAAGGGCATAAAGTTTTAATGATATGGACCATGTGAGAGTGATTTTCAGAAGTTAAAGAAGTAGCTAACAACTACCCCAATTTTATTCTTACCCGAGCTGGGTAAGGAGTATACCTTGTTCTTTGATGTGTTTGGTGTTGGGATTGGGGCAGCGTTGATGTACAATGGATGGGTTGTAGTGTATGGGTCATGAAGTTTGAGGCCTCATGAAAAATATTACCCTACATATGAGCTTTAATTGTCTGCAATGGTCTATTCCTTGATGTTTTGGTGGAACTACTTTTTTGGAGAGAGGTTTACCATGTATACCAATCATAAAAATCTTAAGTACATCTTATATAAATGTCATATTAATGTTCCGTAGAAAATATGGGTTGAGTACATGAATTATTTTTATTTTTATTTTGTGTACAGACTAGGAAAATGGAACATTGTTTTAGATTCTATGAGTCAAAGGACTCAAAATTTGGCAGTTTATGAATCCATCTCCGAGTGGAGTATGGTGGTGTTATTTGCTAAGATGTGCCTAGAGGTGCTGGATGACCAAGGGAAGATGAACCTTGCATCGTTGGAATTTTAGTCCATGCTTTTCAGCCAAACTAAGTAAATCCAATGTGAAGATCTAGAATGTTTTTCTTTGAGGGAAAGTCTTAAATGTGGGGAGTCACCTTCTAGTTGGGCCATTGGATATGATGGAATAATTTATGTTTATGGATGTGTTTTTGATCCAATGTGTATGCAAGTAGAGTTGATGTGCGATTTTCGTGCATCTAAGTTTTCTATGCATTCGAGTTTGAACAAAATGTATCATGATCTTTATAGGAATTATCAGTGGCTAGGGATAAAGAAGGAGGTTGCAGTTTTCGTGGTGTGATGCCTTACCTGTCAGTAGGTGAAGGCAGAGCATCAGTGAATGGGGGGATTTCTACAAATATTTCTCATTCTTAAATGGAAATGTGATGATGTGATGATGGATTTTTTGGTGGTTCTCTTAAGGATGCCTTGGAAGAACGATGTGATCTTGGTAGTTGTGGATCGATTGACTAATTTGGGTCATTTATTTACAATTCAAGAGACCTTCACTATAGATCAGTTGGGTGAGTTGTAAATTTAGATGATATTGTTGTTTCATGGGGTACCATAGACAATAGTTTCATATCATGATCATCATTTTACGTCACACTTATAATAGGGATTATAGAAGGCTCTTGGTACCCAGTTGTTTTTTAGTACAGATTTCCACCCGCATACGGACGGGAAGTCAGAGTGTACTATTCAGGTGCTATAGGACATGATGAGAGCTTGTGTGATAGACTTTAGTGGTTCATGGGAAAAACATCTATACTGGTTGATTTTTCCTACAATAATAGTTATCAAGCTACGATTCAGATGGAACCATTTTAGGAACTCTATAGTAGATCATGTAGATCTTTGTTGTCATATAGGAGACATCTAAACAGATACATTTGATATAGATACATATGGAAATGGATCAGACATAGAAGAAATTGTATACGAATAATCATCATCAACCTCTTGAATTTAGGGTGGGTGATCATGTGTTTCTTCAGTTGTCTCTATGGTTGGTACACCGTAGGATTCGTAAACAGGGTAAGTTAGAACCTAGGTACATGGGGCCATTTGAGATTGTGGAGAGGATTAGATTGGTGGAATGCTGATCGGACCTTCCATAGTGGTATAGTGGTATGCATAATTTTTTCATTTGTCTTGGATTCAACAATATCACCTTGACCTATCTCATGTGATAGATGTTGAGAATGTTGATCTGAAGGATGATGCATCCTTCAAGGAACATCCAGTTCGTATTGTGGATCACAGTGAGAAAGTCTTGTGGGGTACGATTGTGCCTTTGGTTAGAGTTTTGCGGAAACATGGTAATGTTAATGAGGAAAAATGGGAGATATAGTTATAAATGTGGGCTTAATGGTCCAATATATTTGCTTCAGAAGCTCAGTGTTGTTGGGAAGTGTGGCTTGAGGATGATCCAATATAAGGTGGGGAGGTTGTAAGATCTCGAACATCATAGAGGAATGTTATTGTTTAAATTTTATTTTCAATCCATTAAAGTTGGATAATTAAATGTTTATCAGGTGTGTGGGGGAAGCTTGGAGGTGTTCTGGGGGTTTGATATATAAAAGAAAGGGAAAATGGTCCACCCAGTGCATATCGCATGGTTGTTGCATGGTTTGTGTAAACCATGAAAGGTGGAGATCCAACCCATAAAACCATGGATATAGGAATTTTGTATAGTTGGCCCAGGATTATTTATCCCATTTGGGATTCCTAGTTAATCTTTTAACATAGACCCTTCTTGGACAAAGGCTAGCACACAGGTGGTGCACGGTTTGGAAAACTATGTGGATAAATTGTGCACCCCATTAAAAGTGTAAATTTATTACCCCCCCCCCAGGATTTTAGGTGTTTCACCTGATATGCTTCCCATTTCTTCTTCCTCTATCCCTAGTGACAAACCTAATCTCAAAAATCATCCCAAGGGTGGATATCCTTCGATTATACTCCATTTGAAGTGTCTTTGGGTGAGGATCGAAGCTCTAGGTAAGTATAAAGCTCCTTTTTCTTCTCTTTTCTAGATTAGGGCTTGTGGTTTTGTTATTCTTCTTCCAATTCCCTAAAACCCTATTTTTCTAGTGGATCTTAGGTTGGGGATTCAAATGGTTCTTGAATCTGGATCTAAGTATAGGGTTAAGAGAGAATTTATCCACATATTTTAGGTAGGTTGTCTACAAGTTATATCTTATAGTCTTGAAGTTGATTTATGCATGTATGGTTGGGTTATTGGTTCTCTATTGTTGTACATTTGATTACTTTGTTAGATTTTGGTAAAATGGTTGGATAAATTATGAAATAAACCCCTCATGATCCTCATGGGATGCATTGAGGATTCTTTTACCTATTTAGCACCACCCATGGGGTGCGTCGACATTACTAAAAATGGAAAATTATAATGTTTAACATAGATTTTCCTTTTTATGAAATAGTGGCCATGATAAATATGTTGACATGTTGGTTTGAATTCTAAAGAGGAGTTAATGGTAGTTGTGTCTTGTTGTTAGAAATGGCCTAAGGGGTTGTTTGAAAAAATGTAAAAAGGGTTAAATGGAATAAAGTGAATGTGTCAAATAACTTATGTGTTTATAATTGAATTGTGTAAATGTCCTAATGTGTGTGAATGGATGAGTTATGTAAAATGGGTTAATATATGAAAATTGTTGAATAAGATAAATTTTTTATGTTGTGAGAAGGGAAATGGGTTATTCTAAGTAAATGGTAAATATTATAATGGGTTAAGTCTTCATGATGATACCTATGTTGTATGAAATGTGAATTATGAATGTTATGTGTATTTATTGCATATGGTTTGTGTATGTTATATGAGATTATTGGATAAATATTAATGTGTACATGGCTTGGTATTTGTGGGGTATTGGAATTGAGGATCTACACCCATGTGTCAGGTTTGACTGAGGCTCTAAACCCCACCACATAATTCACGGGTTAGGGAAGGGGAATGAGGCTCTATGTCCCTAATGGTTGCAGTTGATGAGACTTCCTAGAATGAGGCTCTATATAAGTGTGTTGTATTTTTTTATGAAATGTTATTCCTAGTGAGATAGAAAACTTGACTTATTCCCTTATGTTTGGTAATCCCTACCCCATAGAACATGTTATGGAAATGGATTTAGTAATGAAGATGATTTAAGTGGTGAAAATGGAAATATTGATTTAAATGGTTAAAGAGAATGTTGTTAACTAATGTCCCCTGTGTAGTATTTTTCTATCATGCGATTGATTTAGTACTTTCATGCACTATATTTTTAGAATGGATATTTTGTAGACACCATTAGTGGTGGACTACTAAGTTTTAATCACACCCTACTCAAACCTCAATTGGGTACCTAAGCAGATTTCATGTTTGCAGTCCAGAATAAAGGTAAAGGCCCTATGCTAGGGAATTGAGTTTGGTTTGGGATATGCATGGATGAGGATCCAGACTTGGAGTTAGGACTTATTTGGGGATTTATCCTTTTGTCATTATTTTAAGTTTTCTTTCAATTTTAGCATTGTTAGCATGACATGATATATTTATAGTTGGTTGTGGTTTGTACCATGTTTGGGAAATTGTTGGTAATGCATGGTTCTGGTTTATTTCTTATTGTTTCTTTTATTCCATATGATATCTTTTGTAAATTACTCTATTAAAGAGGTTATAGTCCCCCCATGTGGCCTATTAGGCCCTTACTACTAGTCAGTAACCTCTATCATACTGGGAGGCGTACTTGAGGTCACATAGCAACTTGGATCAGGGTACCGGTGATGTGGACTTAAAAACTCAAGTTTTTTACACATCATTTTAATTAATTATAATCAATTTAATTGTTTATCTTAACACTTTTTAATAAATAATGGCACTTTTTTATTTTATTATTAAATTTATTATTTAATCAATTGTTATAATTAATCATGTATTTTTAGCTTTAAAATAGTTAATTTATTTCTTACTATAATTTTAAATTTTCATAACTTTTTATTTAATTTGAAGATTTTTTCTGCATATTTAATAATTTAACATTTATTAGTTAATTAATTAGTTTTGATGGTGCACTTAAATAATGAAGTTTTTGTTTAACATGTCATGTGTTAAATATTAATTAATTGGAATAATTTAATCTAATTATTGGATGATTTTTAATAATTCATTAATTATAAATTTAGTTTTATAAATTTATTATTTTTATTAAGTCTCTTTAATTCAATTTCATTAGTTAACATAATTGCTTAATAATATAATAATTTTCTTTTACTTTAATGAATTTAATTTTTTACAGTAACTCTTATAAATAATTCAAATTTGTTTTATAAATGTTTAAGTTTTATATTTTTTATAATTTAGTTGATTCTTAATTATATGTTTATATTTAGTTTTAATTTATGTTTTAAATTTGAAGTTGTTAATAATTTAAGTCTTGTTTGAATTGTTTCATAATTTTTTGTAAGTTTTTTAGTATCAATTATTTTAGTTGATTTTTATTTTAAATGAATTAACTTGTTTTGACTTTATTTGGATTTTAATTTGTTTTTTGTTTGCAGATTAATTCCAGAGTTAGGGTGGCATCAGTCTAACCCTCTCTTGTTACTGTCTTAAGAAGTCTGCTACTGTGTCCCTTACATTTCCTTGATCTCTCAGTGACATGATTTTTCTCCTCCATAAGTTCAACTTTTACAGTGTCTCCTCAAACCGTTTCATTCACGGTGCTACCGTGTAATCCCTTTTATTTTCTCACCTTAACTCCTGCCACCGTTCCATGGCACCGCAACCCACCCTTCCACTGTTTTCTTCAATCCACTGTCTCAGCATGCACTGTAACTCACCGTAACCCCAGCATCTATATCCCTTCCAAGCCATTTCTCGCATCCACTATTTCCCCTTCCTTTCTTGCACAACATCCATTTCACTCCCACAACACACTAACACAACAGCAAAATCAGACTTCAAACAAACTCTTATTTTGATATGTTACCCCAGATCTCGTTATGAAATCGATTCTGAACCAGACCATTCTTGAAAATCAAACTGAAATTTCAGATCTCAGACCCATCTGAACCACCATTGGGGATGAAATTTAGGGAGGGGATCTATTCTATTGATGAATTCTGAACCAACACTGGTCTTATGTTGCCAAATGAAACAGCACTTGCCTTTGATGACCTGTATCGCTGCTATTGAAGACCTACTACCAGATATTAATGGGGGTTTCACCATGAGGGTAATTGGACATGTTTGAACTAGGTGAGGAGAAGAGGATGTCGCTGAGGAGAAAATCTCCACCAATGAGAATGTGAATTGCCACTGGTGTCAACCTGCCCAAGTTGGGAGGATGAGGCGTCGCTGGTGGAGCCACCGATGGAGTTGTTGCAACAGATGGATTCGCGCCGTCACTGGAAGTGCATGCTGATTTGGGAGGAGGAACCGAGGTTTAGATTGAGGTGTGGAGTGGTATCGTCAATAAAGCCAGGGGAGATGAAGACGGTACCCGACACCAGGAAGCCTCGTCGTCACGAAGAAGGAACTGAAGAAGAAAACCTCCCTCCCCCTGTGCATCGATTAGGGAGAAGAAGGAAAAAATCTTTAAAAAATAATAAAAATAAAACAAAACTAATTTTAAAAATAAATTAAAAACTTAACTAAATATAATAACTTAACTAAATATATTAAAAAATAATAATTATAAATAAATAATAGATATAAGATATTTAATTTTAATAAAACATAATTATTAAATAAATTAACTAAAATAATTTATAATAATTTATAAATTATATTAAAATAAAAAAAATCATAATAACTTAATAATATTAATTATAATATTTAAAATAAAACTTATTATTATAATAGCTTAGAAATAATTTTTTTTTTTCAAAAAAACTAAATACTAATTTATAATCTAATAATTACTAAACATTTAATTTAATCTAATTAATAATTAATCACTTTATAATTAAATAAATATAAATAATAACATGTAACAACATTAAATAAAATAAGTTAACTAAAAAATAAAATAATAACTAATAATTATTAATTTAAATCTAATAACATTTAACCATTCTTTAATAAAACTCTTATTTATTTATAAAAGTTTACACATAATCATTGATTCATTTATTTATTTTTCTATTATAACTATACAGGTTCATACAAGGGATGGTAATAAGTCTAGATTCACTTAACTAACTCATCCTGAGTTAGTTATGTGAGAAAAACTAGTGCGACGTTCCATTCACGAAAAAACACACGTGTGCAGTGCACAAGTGAAGGACTTTTTAGAGTCGGTGGAAGTGAGCAGTGACATGAAGTAGATGAATTAGGATATAAAAACATAGTTGCAACAGAATTTGAAAGGGGGGGTGGGGAATTCATTCGATCATTCACTCGAAAGTAGAGTGAGAACCAGGAGGCGAACCCCAGAGCATCTCTCAGAGAGCCATTTCTTAGAGATCAAAGAGCCTGGAGTAGTAGCAATTCAAGTGAGTAGAGGGATATCTCTTCCTCTGTTTTCTTTCAATTTTATTTTTTGGTAATATAATGTATTAGTTTACGTAACTGAGTCAATTTTTGGATAAATACTTCCATTTTGGGGTTAAAAATTGAATATAATGGTTATCTTATTTTTCTCTTCTCACTATCATTTTGTATGTGATCGGAATTGATTGGAGAGATCAGTTATCATTGCATCCAATTGAAACATACCACCTGATCTTAATCTCAAAATTCCATATTCATTCATTGAGTTTGACTTTGGATTAATTTTCTTAAACATTTAAATTGAAATAAAAGACTACAGGTCATATGGAGAGTTTGTTCTGTAATATTTTTCAAACCAAAATTATCAAGTTGATTAATATTAGAGTGGAGAACTTCAAGACTTTTCGGATTGAGTGATTTATCTCCTAGAATGGGAAATAAATCACTCCTTTTCAGTGGTATTAATTATAATCACTATCGTGAGAAGGAAGTTTTTCAAAACTAGTAGAATTGAAATTTTCCCCCGACCATTTTACTAGATTGTTCTTTTATTAGTGTTTTTATATCTCTATTTACCTTTGTTCTCAACTGTTTCTCGCTTCAACTTAGTTTAGATACAAGATCTTTAGGGATTTGTCACTTTAGTTATTAATAAAGAATATTTTAAAAAAAATAAAAAAATTAATAGAAAAATTTCCCCACAATTGACAACAATGGGGTCTTTTAAAAATTTTAGAAGATTAGTGGTCAAAATTTCCTTCTCTTTGGGTTCACCTCTGCTTGCCACATATACTATAGTTAGTAGGATTATAAATTTTAAACTTTGACTAGCTTCAATGGGAGTTTCGGTCAAGTTTTTGGCACCGTTGTCTAGGAGGAGGAACTGAGGTTTAGATTGAGGTGTGGAGCGGTATCATCAATAAATCCAGGGGATTTGAAGCTGGTACCCAATGCCAGGAGGCCTCGCCATCGTAGAGAAGGAACTGAAGAAGAAAACCCCCTCCCCTGTGCACCAATTAAGGGGTAGAAGGAAAAAATTACTTAAAAATAATAAAAATAAAACAAAACTAATTTTAAAAATAAAGTAAAAACTTAACTAAATATAAAAACTTAAGTAAATATATTAAACATTAATAATTATAAATAAATAATAGATATAAGATATTTAATTTTAATAAAACAGAATTATTAAATAAATTAACTAAAATAATTTATAAAAATTTATAAATTATATTAAAATAAATAAATCATAATAACTTAATAATTTTAATTTTAATCTTTAAAATAAAACTTATTGTTATAATAGCTTATAAATAATTGTTTTTTCAAAAAAACTAAATACTAATTAATAATCTAATAATTACTAAACATTTAATTTAATCTAATTAATAATTAATCACCTTAATAATTAAATAAATATAAATAATAACATGTAACAAAATTAAATAAAATAAGTTAACTAATGAATAAAATAGTAACTAATAATTATTAATTTAAATCTAATAACATTTAAGCATTCTTTAATAAAACGTTTATTTATTTATAAAATTTTACTCCTAATCATTGATTCATTTATTTATTTTTCTATTATAACTATGCAGGTTCATTCAAGGGATGAGAATACATGCAATTTCACTTAACTAACTCACTAGAAGTTAGTTACATGAGAAAAACTAGCATGATGTGCCAGTCACGAAAAAATGCAGGTGTACGGTGCATAAGTGAAGGACTTTTTGGAGATTGTGGAAGTGAGTGGTTCCATGCAGCAGATGACGGTGGATATAAAATCATATTTGTAATAGAATTTGAAAGGGGGTAAGGGAATTCATTCGATCATTCACTTGGAAGCAGAGTGAGAACCTAGAGCTGAACCCTGTAGCATCTCTCGGAGAGCCATTTCTTAGAGATCCAAGAGCCAGGAGCAGTAGCAATTCAAATGAAGAGAGGGGTATCTCTTTCTATTTTTTCTTTCAATTTTATTTCATAGTAATAGAATGATATTAGTTTACGTAATTGATAAAATGTTAGGCTAAATACTTCCAGTTCGGGGTTAAAAACTGAATCTACTGGTTATCTTCTTTTTCTCTTCTCACTATCATTTTTTGTATGTGATCGGAATTGATTGGCGATATCAGTTCTGATTGCATTGAATTTCAACATACCACCTGATCTTAATCTAATAATTCCACATTCATTTAGTGAGTTTGATTATGGATTAATTTTCTTAAACATTTAAATTGAAATAAAATACTACAGGACATATGGCGAGTTTGTTCTGTAGTATTTTTCAAACCATAATTCTCAAGTTGATTAATCTAGGAGTGGTGAACTTCAAGACTTGTCAACTTGAGTGATTTATCTTCTGGAGAGGGAAATAAATCACTCTTTTTCAATGGTATTAGTTGTAATCACTATCGTGAGAAGGAATTTTTTCAAAACTAGTATAATTGAAATTTTTCCCTGAGCGTTTTATTAGATTGTTCATTTATCAGTGTTTTTATATCTCTGTTCACCTTTTCTTTTAACTGTTTCTTTCTTCAACTTAGTTTAGATACAAGATCTTTAGTGCTTTGTCACTTCAGTTATTAATAAAGAATATTTTAAAAAAATATAAAAAAATAATAGAAAATTTTCCCCACTGCTGACAACAGTGGGGTCTTTTAAAAAATTTAGAAGATTAGTGGTCAAAATTTCCTTCTCTGTGGGTTCGACCCTACTTTCCACATATACTATAGTTAGTAGGATTATAAATTTTAAACTTTGACCGGATTCAAATATGGTTTAGGTAAAGTTTTTGGCATTGTTTCCGGGGAAGGCATGAGCCATTACATTTCTTAAAAAAATTGAAAAAAAAACATATATAAAAATATTTAAAAAAATTGAAAAGTTTTAAAATTGTAAAAAAAATATGTTTGAATTCTTGCTGAATTGTTACTGTTTTATTTACAGTTGTGCTACTTGAATTGTTTATCTACTTTGTATAAGAAAAAGAAACTCTACTATTATTCTAGAGCCAATGAACTTAGAAATAGACAAATATCTCATTTCTCTAAGAAAGAAGAACAAAACTGAAATGGAAAACTTAGATAATAGTGTTCATGCACCAAACAACTATCAAAATCAACCAGAACTCTTAGATGAAAATGAAAGGCCTAGTATGAGGGAGTTTTAACTCCCTCAAGTTTCAAGGAATCCATCATCTATCAGATTAAGTCCTAGGGCCAGAAATTATGAATTGAAACAATCACACATTTCGTTGCGGCCTTCTTTTAATGGGATCTCTAATGAGGACTCACTTGCCTTCATTAGAGACTTTTATAATACTGTGCAGCAATTACCTCTTCTAGATCTCACATAAAATAAACTTAGAATGAGATTATTTCTATTTTTCCTTAAAGGGGATGCTATAAACTGGTTTTTGAGTCTAGATGAGAACATTTTTGAAAACTGGGATCAAATTTACAACTCTTTTATTATGAAATTTTATCCCCAAATACTTAAAGGAGAACTCAGAACAAAGATAACTAGTTTTTATCAAGAGGATAGAGAAGCTTTTCATGAATCTTGGGATAGATTTAGGGATCTTCTTAGTCAATGTCCCATCATCAACTTCCATCTCACCTTCTCATGGATACCTTCTATGAAGGGTTGTCCTCCTATGAACATAATCTAGTTGACCAAGCTGCTTGGGGTAATTACAATGATAAAATAGATAAAGAACTTAGAAATTTTTTTAATAATCTTGCACTAAATTCACAACATAGAAATTCAAGAAGGAAAAGAATCAATAGAAATTTTAACCCAAACACTGGTTCAATAAATGAAACTCAAGCTCAACTTACTAAAACCACCAACCAACTTCAATATTTAATGAACTAGAATTCTAAACAAACTGTTAATCAACTGGGCTGTTAAAACACCAACCAATCTTTAAGGGAATAGTGTGTCCAGTGTGGTGTTCGGGCATACTGAGAACTTTTGTCCTAATTTTGATATGCCAGCAAAATGATAAGAAAGCTCAAACTTTGTCAACTACGGTCCCAGTATGCCTCTTAAAGAAGATCCATTTTCAAAAAATTATAACCAAGGATATAGGAACCATCCCAATTTATCATGGAAAGATCAAATCTTAATTAAACAGTACAATTCCCCTAATTACTCTAATAAACCAAGACCGAACTTTCAAAATAAACAAAGGGGTGAGTCTTCTAATACACAAGGGAATAATGATAATCACATGTCTTTTAAACATGATCTAATCTTGAATAAAATCAACTCTCAAGAGGAAAGATACATGACTCATCTTACCAAACATCAAAATCAATATGAGTCGGATAAAATGCAAACTGATGTTAGAATGAAAAACATAGAAACACAACTTGGCCAACTTACTAGGGATTTTTCATCTAGGGAAAAAGGTAGACTTCCTAGTACCACTGAGGTTAATCCTAGAGAGAATGTCATGGCTATTGTCACTAGAAGTGGGTTTAATACTCAAAATGATGCTGAAAAACTCACTAAAAATTCCCAAAATGAAAATCTGCTTCAATCAAGAAATAAAAATCTGCTTTGTACTCATGCTGGAAATTCACAGAAAAGTCATGAAAATGATCAGAATCAGAATTTTTCATTTGAAACTCAGGCTTAATGTTAATATAAAAATCAAAAGAATAAAGGAAAATAAAAGGTTGTGGAAAAGGTGAGGGATATTCCTATTATCCTTAAAAATTTTACCCCACCCATCCCTTCCCCTGAGAAGCTCAAACCTCCAAGTAACACTAGGGTTGAACTTCTTCAGTTCATTGGTCTCCTTTCCAAACATCAAGTGAACATTCTATTCATTCAAGCTTTAATTCAAATTCCATATTACTTGAAATATTTATAGAAAATTCTTTCTAACAAAAAGACCTTATAAAAATTTTCTACTTACATCCTCACTGAAGAGTGCAGTGTTGTACTCCAAAAGAAAATTACACCTAAGTTAAAAGACCCGTGTAGTTTTGCTAAACCTTGTACCCTAAGAAATTCTAATCATCTCAATTGTTTGTGTGATTTAATTTCTAGAATTAATCTTCTCCCATACTCACTATTTCAATAGTTGAGTTTGGGTGACCTTCCACCCACCACAGTCATATTGTAGTTAGATGATAGATATTTCACTCATCCTATGGGTAGGGTAGATGATTTTCTTGTTGGGGTTGTGAAGCTATTTTTACCTATAGACTTTTTAGTCTTAGACATGGAGTGTGATCAAGAGGTGACCTTCATCTTGGGTAGGCACTTATTGTCCATAGGTGGTTCTATTATTGATGTATCTAAGGTTCAGCTTATATTTGAAATTGGAGAACAACAATAAGAGTTCAATGTGTTTAAAAATGTTAAAGGACCTACTTTTTCTGAAAACTGTTCAATGGTAGAGTCCTTAGAAAATGAGAACTCAATTAGAAACTCTAAAGAATTTGAAAATCAATTATCTGCTGAAGAAAATAATTGTGAAACTAAAAATATTATTGAATCTGTTTTAGAATTTGAAAATACTGCTTTAATACTTAATCTGAAAAATTTTCCAGAAATGGACAACTGTTCAGTTTCTGCTATAGATGGGTCCTCTATTTCTGAACTTAGGGGATTTTTGAGTGAATTTGAGGGTTTTTCTATTAACACAAACCTTTATAAACACTTTGATGATGTATAAGGAGAATTCATAAGAAAAATATATGATTCCTCTTCGATTAACTTGTTAAAATATAATCTGGAAAGGTTGGACAGTGTGTTGCCCACTTTGGACAGTAGCACTGTTACTTCTGAATCTGAGCATGAAATTGAAAATCTTTCATCTTTCAAAACTCCTTATAAGATATATGTCGAAGATCTTGGACCTCTCAGTCCTAAGAGTCTTTCTTCTAGTGTAGAACCACCCACTCTTGAACTGAAAACAATCCCTGCTCATCTTAAATATTCGTTTCAAGGTGAGAATTCCACTTTTCCTTTCATAATTTCCATTGAACTTAATTAAAATCAAGAAAAAAGATTGTTAAGTGTTTTTAAGAAGTTTAAATCTATCATAGGCTAGACCATAGCTGATATCAAGGGTATTAGTCCCTCATTTTGTATGAATAAACTACCTATGGAGCCTGACCATAATCCTAGGGTAGAGTGTCAAAGAAGATTAAATCCTAACATGAAATAAGTTGTGAGAGAGGAAGTGATCAAATTGTTGTACACTAGAATGATATATCCCATTTCTGATAGTGCTTGGGTCATCCATATCCAGGTTTTTCTCAAGAAGGGAGGTTTCACTGTAGTTAAAAATGAAAAGAATGAAGAAATCCAAGTTAGGAAATTCACAAAATGGAGAGTTTATATAAATTATAGGAAGCTTAATGAAGTAACTAAGAAGGACCATTTTCCAATTCCCTTCTAGGATCAAATGCTTAAGAGGCTTGCTGAAAATGAGTTTTTCTGTTTTCTGAATGGGTATTTTGGTTACAACCATATTCCTATTGATCTAGAGGATCAGGAAAAGACTAATTTCACATGCCCCTTTAGAACATTTGCTTACAGGTGGATCCCTTTGGGTTGTGTGGAGCTCTAGCCACCTTTAAAAGGTGTATGATGGCAATCTTTTCGGATATGATTGAAAGAATCATTGAGGTTTTCATGGATGATTTCTCCATTGTGGGTAGTACTTTTGATACTTCTCTAGGAAATCTTGAGTTAGTCTTAGAGAGATGCATTGAAACCAACCTTGTTCTTAATTGGGAGAAGTGTCAATTCATGGTCACATAAGGTATAGTTCTTGGTCATAAGGTTTCCAAAAGAGGTTTAGAATTTGATATTACTAAGGTTGATGTTATTCAGAAATTGACACCTCCTGAAAATGTTAAAGGAGTTAGAAGTTTCCTAGGGCATGCCGGTTTTTACCAGAGATACATAAAATATTTTTCAAAAATAAATAAGACCTTTTTTTCTTTGCTGGTCAAGGATGCACCTTTCAATTTTGATGAAAACTTTTTGAAATCATTTAATCTTCATAAAGAGAAACTTACTACATCACCTATTATCCCTACACTTGATTAGAAAAAACCTTTTGAACTTATGAGTGATGCTAGTGATATGGTTGTAGGTGTTTTACTTAGAAATATGAAATATAGGAAGTTACATGTGGTTTATTATGCTAGTAGACTGTTAGATGAAGCCCCAAAGAATTATACCACTACTGAAAAAGAATTGTCAGCTATTGTGTTTGCTCTAGAGAAGTTTAAACAGTATTTGTTAGGCTCCAAAGTCATCATTTTCACTAATCATTCTGCTTTAAAGTATTTGTTTTCTAAGAAATAAACTAATCCCATTCTGATTTGATAAATTCTATTTTCTACAAGAATTTGATTTAGAGATTAAGGATAAGAGGGGAGATGAAAATTTAGTTGCTGACAATTTATCTAGGATTCCTCTTACTCAATATGAATTTGAAGATCCTAGGGTGATTAACTCTTTCTTTCCTGATGAGAAGTTGCTCACTGTGTCAATCAGGCAATCTTCTTGGTTTGAAAATTTTTCCAACTTCCTCGCAACGGGTGTCTTTCCCAAGAATCTATCTAATAACCAAAGAAAGAAATTCATTTCTGAGCTTAAGTACTATCTTTGGAATGATCCCATGTTGTTTAGGATATATGTTGATTGTATCCTTAGGAGGTGTGTTCCTGAGGAAGAGATGTTTCCTATCATAGAAAGTTGTCACTCCTCACCTTGGGGAGGTCACCATGGTGGTGAAATAACTACTCAGAAAGTCTTACAATCTAGTTTCAATTGGACTTATCTTTTTAAGGATACTAGAAGCTTTGTAGATGGTTGTGATAAATGTCAGAGGCTAGGTAATGTTGGTAGGAATGAAGAGTTACCCCAAAAAGGAATTTTGGAAGTTGAGATTTTTGATGTCTGGGGTTTAGATTTCATGGGTCTATTCCCATCATCTCATGGGAATGAGTATATTCTTGTTACTATTGACTATGTTTCAAAATGGTTTGAGGCAGTGGCACTACCCAACAATCAAGTCAATTCTGTAATTAGGTTTTCAAGAAGAATATCTTTACAATATTTGGAGTCCCAAGAACTTTTATCACTAATAATGGAACACACTTTAAGAACTATAAATTTAAATCTTTGATGGAGAAATATGGTTGTGTTTATAAAATGGGTACTTCTTATCATCCACAGTCCAGTGGACAGGTGGATATTTCAAATAGAGAACTGAAACAAATACTTGAGAAAATTGTGTCAAATTCTAGGAAAGACTAGTCTCTTAAATTTGATGAAGTTTTATGGGCATATAGAACTAATTTCAAGACCCCAATAGGTATGTCACCTTACAGCCTGTTGATTGGGAAATGTTGTCATCTACATGTGGAGCTGAAACATAAGTCTTATTGGGTAGTTAAGGATTTGAACTTTGATTTTAATAGTACTGGTGAGAGGAGATTACTTCAACTGAGTGAACTAGATGAGATTAGGAGAGAGAGTTATGATAATTCAAGGATTTTTAAAGAGAGGACTAAAATTTATCATGATTCTATCATTCAAACTAAATAATTCAAACCTGGACAGAAGGTCCTCCTCTTTAACTCTAGACTTATACTCTTTCCTAAGAAACTGAAGTCCAAGTGGTCTGGACCTTTCACGGTAGTGAGAGTGCTGAAGAATGGATATGTTGAAATAGTAGGTGAAGAGAACAAACCCATGTTAGTTAATCGGCAGAAAGTGAAACATTATTTTGACGGACTTCTGAAGGCCTTGGCTTCCTTCACTATGCTTGAAAACTAATTTTAAATAAAGTCTGGATGAAGACTTTAAAACTTAGCATTGCATGGGAGGAAACCCATGGTTCTTTTTCACTTTACTATGTTTTATTTTTACCCTTGAATAATGTGCTACTTTTGTGCTTTGTTTTTTGGAAGTCCTTATTACTACTTTCTCTTGGCCTCTTTGTTCTATTTCACAGTTATCATAATGATTTTGTATTGTCATTTAAGGAGTGTAATTCCCATACTGGAGGGAAATTGATGAATATATTCAGGGAAGTACTCAACTCATAATTGTTGCATTAATTTCTCTACTCCTTAACGCTTTATAAAATTCAGCAGCTTGTGTTGCTACTAAAATAAAAATTCTGCATATGTTTAAAATTCTACTTGAATTAGAATGAAATTCGGATGTATGTCACTGTGTAACTAAAAAATCTGCATGTATTGTGCTGGAATTTTAATTTCATTGTTATATTGAAATCTTCTCACTGCTTGGAACTAAGTGTGGGGGGGTACATGCTGCCAACCTTTTGAATTTGCTTTAGGTTGGGGTGTTCTAGCTTTTTGTATGCTCTATTGAACATAATATTGAACTCAATCTATTAAAATGCTTACACCTTATATATAATGCACTTACACTTCACATGTCATGTTTGAACTTTAATGAAAATTATTCACAAGATTAAATGTTAATGCATGTACTTTCTAATGAACCTACTAATAAGTTATTCATTGTGGGAAACAATATCTCTAAACTTTAATGTGACCTATAAACATGTCATAAATCTACTTAATTAAAAATCTGTTTTGAACCATAATTGATTAATTGTTCTTCTCCATGTTTAGAAGTCAAATTTGGGGACAAATTTGGGTTTTATGTGTGGGGAAGAGGGTCAATTCTTGATTGTGCTAAACTATGCTTTAATGAGATCTCATCAATTCCCACTGCAACTTAACTCTTTTTGGTAAAAATGGTTAATTATTTTTTCGAAATTCTTTCATAATTTTAGGCATTTCACTGTTACTCAATTGGTTCTTGCCTATGGAAAAGTACCTTGCTGGTAGTTAATATTTGTTTTGTATCTGAAATAAATGACATTGAATGATTTTTGAGTGATATTTACTTATTGATTGAATGGATATCTTGGTTTAGGAACTATCTTTTAAGAGTGATTTGGGGTACAAGTTTGTGGAGTTATGATCATACCCTTGGAACTAGAAGTTTGAATTGATCCTAGGGGACACACATTTTTATTATTTATTTAAGTAATCATTTTAATGAAACAATGTAAATGATTTTTCATAACAATCTTTTCAAACTGGAGTAATTTGGGCATCTTGGATCCCACGGGGAATCTTTGAGACCCTAGATGCTAGGTGCATTTCTATTTACTAAAATACCTTTGTACAGCTTGAATAAATGCTTATGCACAGTGCTCAGCACATGATACATGACTTGGGAAAAATAAAATAAAGTGTCTAGGGTCAAAAATGAGTTCATTAAGGTGAGGGGAATGATGAACACTAGATGAAGAAGGGGTCAACTGGTTTATAAGAAAATCATTTAGGTTGTATCAATAAGGTGATTCACAAAAAAAAATATTTATTTTTGGAACCTGGGTGATGATTCAAAATACAAAGTTCCATTAGTTAAGTTCTTAATTCCACAGAAATTTAACCTCTTGTCATTCTTGGAATTAGAACTTGATTCTGGATTGAAGTTAGTCACCTAATAATATCACATATTCGCCATGACATCTTCATTTCTCAATGATTCATAGTTATTTTGATTACCCTCTAATTATTTGTTTTGGGCAAGACTTGTTCTGAAAATTTAATTTTTTAAAATCCTATTGACATGTTTCTGTTCTTTGTTTCAATTTACTAGACATGTTACATTTTTGAGAAAAATCAGGAATATGATAATTTTGTTTTCAAAGACAATAAAACATGGGATTGTTTGAGGACAAACAATGATTAAGTGTGGGGGAATTTGATGTGGCCTTAAAAACTCATGTTTTTCCACATCTTTTTAATTAATTTTTATCAATTTAACTGTTTATTTTAACAATTCTTAATAAATAATGGCACTTTTGTATTTTTATTATTAAATTTATTATTTAATCAATTATAATAATTAATCATGTATTTTTAGCTTTAAAATAGTTAATTTAATTCTTACTATAATTTTAAAGTTTTATAAATGTTTATTAAATTTGAAGATTTTGTCTGCATATTTAATAATTTAACATTTATTAGTTAATTAATTAGTTTTGATGGTGCACTTAAATAATGAGGTTTTTGTTTAACATCTCATGTGTTAAATATTAATTAATTGTAATAATTTAATCTAATTGTTGGATGATTTTTAACAATTCATTAATTATAAATTTAGTTTTATAAATTTATTATTTGTATTAAGTCTCTTTAATTTAATTTCATTAGTTAGCATAATTGCTTAATAATATAATAATTTTCTTTTTTACTTTAACTAATTTAATTTGTTACAGTAAATCTTATAAATAATTTAACTTTGTTTTATAAATGTTTAAGTTTAATATTTTTTATAATTTATTTGATTCTTAATTCTATGTTTATGTTTAGTTCTAATTTGAGTTTTTAATTTGAAGCTTTTAATAATTTAAGTCAATTTTTAATTGTTTCATAAATTCATGTAAGTTTTTTAGTCTCAATTATTTTAGTTGATTTTTTTCACCGTGAGGGTAATTGGACCTGTTTGAACTGGATGAGGAAAAGAGGACATCGCTGAGGAGAATCGGAATCACCACCGGTGCCAACCTACCCGAGCTGGGAGGATGAGGCGTCGCCCGTGAAGCCACCAATGGAGTCGCCACACCTTCTGGATGTGTGTCGCTGCTGGAAGTGCATGCTACTTTGGGATGAGGAAATGAGTTTTAGATTGAGGTGCGGAGCGGTATTGTCAATAAATCCAGGGGAGCTGAATCTGATACCCGGCGCTAGGAGGCCTCGCCGTCGCAGAGAAGGAACCGAAGAAGAAAACCTCTCTCTCCCTATGCGCCGATTAGGGGGAAGAAGGAAAAAAATATTTAAAATTTTATAAAAAAAACAAAACTAATTTTAAAAATAAAGTAAAAACTGAACTAAATATAATAACTTAACTAAATATATTAAAAATTATAAATTATAAATAAATAATAGATATAAGATATTTAATTTTAATAAAACATAATTATTAAATAAATTTACTAAAATAATTTATAATAATTTATAAATTATATTAAAATAAATAAATCATAGTAACTTAATAATATTAATTGTAATATTTAAAATAAAACTTATAATTATAATAGATTAGAAATAATTGTTTTTTTTTCAAAAAAACTAAATACTAATTAATAAAATAATAATTACTGAACTTTTAATTTAATCTAATTAATAATTAATAAACTTCATAATTAAATAAATATAAATAATTACATGTAACAACATTAAATAAAATAAGTTAACTAAAAAATAAAATAGTAACTAATAATTATTAATTTAAATCTAATAATATTTATGCATTCTTTAATAAAACCTTTATTTATTTATAAAATTTTACTCATAATCATTTATTCATTTATTTATTTTTTTATTCTAATTGTGCAGGTTCATTCAATGGATGGTAGTACTTCTAGATTCACTTAACTAACTCACCCGGAGTTATTTACGTAAGAAAAACTGGCACGATGTGCCAGTCGCGAAAAAACGCACGTGTGCGGTGCACAAGTGAAGGACTTTTTGGAGTCGGTGGAAGTGAGCAGTGACATGCAGCAGATGATGAAGGATATAAAAACATAGTTGCAACAGAATTTTAAAGGGGCGAATTCATTTGATCATTGACTCGGAAGTAGAGTGAGAACCTAGAGGTGAACCCTGGAGCATCTCTCAGAGAGCCATTTCATGGAGATCCAAGAGCCAGAAGCAGTAACAATTCAAGCAAGGAGAGGCAGATATTTTCCTATTTTTTCTTTCAATTTTCTTTCATAGTAATAGAATGATATTATTTTATGTAATTGAGACAATTTTAGGCTAAATACTTCCAGTTCATGGTTAAAAATAAAATCTACAAGTTATCTTCTTTTTCTCTTCTCACTATCATTTTGTATGTGATCAGAATTGATTGGCGAGATGAGTTCTGATTGCATTCAATTGCAACGTACCACCTGCTCTTAATCTCAGAATTCCACATTCATTCGGTGAGTTTGATTGTGGATTAATTTTCTTAAACATTTTATTTGAAATAAAAGTCTACAGGATATATGGTGAGTTTGTTCTATAATCTTTTTCAAACCAGAATTCTCAAGTTGATTAATCTAGGAGTGGCGTACTTCAAAACTAGTCGACTTGAGTGATTTATATCCTAGAGAGGGAAATAAATCACTCCTTTTCAGTGGTATTATTTGTAATCACTATTGTGAGAAAGAATGTTTTCAAAACCAGTAGAATTGAAATTTTACCCCAAGCGTTTTACTAGGTTTTTCGTTTATCAGTGTTTTTATATCTATGTTCACCTTTGTTTTCAACTGTTTCTCACTTCAACTTAGTTTAGATATAAGATATGTAGTACTTTGTCACTTCACTACTTAATAAAGAATATTTTTTTTAAAATAAAAAAAATTATAGAAAATTTTCCCCACTGCTGACAGTAGTGGGGTCTTTTAAAAAATTTAGAAGATTAGTGGTCAAAATTTCCTTCTCTGTGGGTTTCACCCTACTCGCCACATATACTGTATTTAGTAGGATTATAAATTTTAAACTTTGATCGGCTTTAATTACTGTTTAGGTCAACCGGTTTAGTATCTTCTGAGTCAAGGAAGTTATATAGATCCTCACCCCTTATGGTGAATGAATTGAGCTACATGTTTTAAAATACCATGAGAAATTGAAATCCAATTGATTCATTATAATATCCTTCAAAGAAACTAAATATTTAGAGGGAGTGTATTGAATAAGAGGTTGTCTATTTTCAAGTGGATATAAAGGTCATTATTAGAGGAACTATAATGAATTGAAAAAGAATCAATAGGATGCCTTTACTTTAGAAATATTCATTATTAAACGTAATATTTCAATTTTACTTATTAGGTATTAAATAAATCATGTAATTCACATATTTTTACTCAAATACATGAACCATGTAATCTAAGATATATTACAAGAATAAGGTGTGTTTTTCAAATATCTAGGAAAGGGTGATCCCAAAGTAATCTAAGATAAGTTCATGAATTCAAATTGATAACTAGATTTATTCTCATTAAAATGTTGTTTTTTCATGATTATTACCAAACTATTTATCTCAGTATCCCATTTTATACATGATGATGCATTATTTCATATTTGAAATGAATTTTGTTATCGTATTTTATACTTAACTAATACTTCATTAATAAAATAATCACAAATATCCAATATAAACAATCAATGATTAATATAAAATATAACACTCATACCCATTTTTGTAAAGATAATTTATTTTCATGTAAAACTAATATTAATTGTTAACAATATATCTAGAATGGTGTTTAGACTCTTAGGTGATCTTAGGATTTTTATGCACATACTTATTATGCTTTATGAAAAATAAACCTTTAAATATAAAGTTATATCAAAAAATATTCTAGATTTTGTTCAATAAGAAACTTGTGAATTATTATAAAGATAATCTTGATTTAAATTCAAATACTTGATGAGTTTATTTTAAGAGATTTTTGGAATGTAAACTGGAATATATGAATACACTTCATAAAAGATAAAATATCCTCTTAGTATGAATGTTATCGAATAACTTGACTAAGTATTAATCAATCATTCAAATGAAGATTGGAGCTATTCCTAGACTCAAATTACCTTATACACATCAAATATGTAATGAGGGTACAAGGAAGATTGATTATGATTCCTATATGTGTTTTCAATATTCCATGATAATTTTCAAGGCATGTTTCACAAATAAAAATGTAATAGCTACCTATATGATAACTCGATTGAATAATGTATATCATATGAGTCAAATTTTAATAAGAATCCATGATGTTAAAACTTCATGAATTTGATTAGAACTTTTTGTTAAATCTAATATTAGCAATTAAACATGCATCAAGGAAAACACTAAAGTGTATATTTGTTAATTATCATAAATATGAAGATAGTAATATACCTATGATAAAAAATTATTATCCATGATTGAATAAATTTCTTTTATATTTAAAAACTTCTCTTTTGAGATAGCGGGAGAAATATTTACCGCAATGAATTTAGGGATCTAGATGCACATGAGTTAGAAAAGGAACACTAGACATCACAATATTTAGTGGGAGGAGTTATTATAGAGATGCATAATGTGTAGGAAGATTAAAACCAAAGTTGTGGTTGTATATTAACCAATTAAAGTGATATATTATTTGATAAGAGTAATTAATCTTACAAGTAAGTAGTAGATGCAAACTAACTTTGATTATAAAGTTGATAAGAATTCAGTGTTGGAAAAGGAACACTAGAAATCACAATATTTAGTAGGAGGAATTATTATAGAGATTCATAACGTGTAGGAATATTAAAATGAAAGTGTTGGATGTATATTCACCAATTCAAGTGATATATTATTTGATAAGAGTAATTAATCCTACATGGAAGTATTAAATGGAAACTAACTTTGATTATAAAGTTCCATAAGAATTCAGAGAGAAATTACATGTAAAAAAATCTAGTTTTATATTTTGGAAGTTTTTTCAGGTGATGTAAATTCATTAATGTGTATTCAGGAAGAAACTAGACATGGTTGGTTCAAGTTGGTATTAATAAGGCTCTATTAGTTATTAAATTTTTCAAGTGATATCTTGACATAATCTATGTTAAAACCTTACACCAATTTTCATGCTAAAATCCCTTAAGAATCTACTTATCATATCACCATTCCATGATTATGTAATCAGGTGAATGGATATCAAGACTATATTATTTTATAAAACCCTACAGAAGATTTCTATATGATTTAAATATAAGGTTTCATTATACCAATGAATTCCAATAATCTATTAAATTTGAAGAGATATATTTATGGATTAAAGAAATCATTATGGTCATAGAAAATTCATTTTGAATAATCCATAAGAGAGTTTGGTTTTATCAATAATGATAATGTGGCATGTTTATACAAAAGTTTTATAAGATAATTACACTTTTCAAAGGTAAATATTTCGATAACATATGTAAAATAGATATTAAATCTTACATTTTTTTAAGAGTAATGAAAATAAATTTATATAAGAATGACTTAAATTACTAACATGGCATGAAATACCACAAAGTAGACGTGTTAAGGTTAAAGAGAATATTATTACGATGAATAGAATTATATATTCTTAAATACCTATAATTTTTCACATGTTCCCTGATATGCACTAAAATTTTATATTTCTTATATGTAAATCATAGTGGTAAAATATCAAATAGAACTTTGAGAAATTTATAAGATTAAATTCATAATTATTTAACAATAATTGAATGTATGGGTACCTAATAATTGGAGGAATAGGGATGATATTTTTCAAGGTAATACAAAACTATTATTCCTTCAGATAAATTTGGTCTAGTGTTGATGTAAGACTAAGGTAATAAGTAATAGAAGATTATTTAAGCTATTAATTTCCATATCTATATAGACTGAGTACATTGAGGCTTCTGATACTACTTAATAAGTAGTTTTGGAATGATTTTTTCCAAAATTTTAAATTATAAAAAGATAGTAATGTATTTTTATTAAGTCAAACTTAATTCTATGGTATTTTCCAAGATGTCAAGTCTACGATATAGGATAAAAGATATATACTTAACGATATCACTTTGTGAGATACTTTATCAAAATATTGAAGTTGTAGTTAGCAGAATAGCCATAGGAGAGTGTGTCTAGACCAGAAGGTATATCCATACCTCAATATAATAATTTTTATCATGATAGAACTAAAAATATAGTTTTAAACTGGCTCTAGTGACATTGTAAGTCTATTGGAATTGGTTCCCTATAACTAAATGACAATTTACATTTGATTACCAATATATTGATAAATATATTATCACATGATGTGTTATCATCTATGTAACATTAATGTGATAATGTTCTTAGTGTATGTTTCTTATAAAATGGTTATAGTAGTTCCCCACTATAATGAGAACCCTAAAATGTAATAACAATATTATTAAACATAAGTATTATGGTTTAGATAAAATCTTTTTGACATTACAAAAATGATGTCTGACTATTAGGTGTTAATGGGGTCATAATACATTGATACTTGTTTTAATAAATTTTTAACTTTCTAATCTTCAAGAATGGAGGTTATGAGGATAGTACCGCCAATAGGAATTTCACATATTATATGTGTCATTGGATATTAATATCTATAGATGTGTGTATTGATCCTTAGACATGATATTATTATTAATTTATACCATGAATCATATAATGTGATATATTAATGAAATCCATGTTTCCATATACTCAAGGATGTGTAGGATACATCGATTATGTCACAAGTAATATGGAATTAATTACATAATTCAATAAAATATTTTTCACTGATGAGTTAATGGGAAAATATATCTCTTCTCCTTTGATTAAAATGGAATTTTTTAATTAAATCCTTGTCAAATGTAGTTCATTTATTAATTAATTTTAGAGAATTAAAAAATATATATAAAAAACATATTACCTTATAACATGTATATACTACCTCCTTGAGGAGATATTAAGACAAAGAGATCATATTTCACTATAAGTTTTTATATGAGGTTACTGTTATTGTGACATTAAATTCTTTCTATTAGGATGTTTGACATGTTGTTAGATGTCGATCTAATAATTTAGGTATGTTCACCTGATACCATTGAGAAATTAACCCAAAGGGTCACACACTAGGTTTACCCAGAATATCATTTAAATTCTATTTTAATTTCATGTTAAGATTAAATATTATCCAAAGTATTTTGAATAATAATTATTCAAGTTAACTTGGTTACAAAAATTCAATCATCAGTTATTTAAATTTGTAATATATGTGAGTCGAATATTTAATAAATATTGACTCATAAGTAAGTAAATACAATATTTATTTTTGAATTTAATAGATAATATAATGATATTTATTTATGTAAATAAATATTTATTATTAAATTTTTGATAAATTCCAAGGATAATTGGTTAGTCGAGTTAAGGGCCCGATGGAAACGATTTATTTTATTTATTTTCATTTAAATAATTATTAATATATTTACTTAATAAATGATATTTAAATATCTATGAGTTAATGCATTTATTGAAATATAATAATAATAATAATATTATTATTATTATTTTATATGGGGTATAATTAGAATAAAAAATTATATAATGGTCTGCTATGAAATTACTATTTTTTTAACTATAAGTATATAATCTAATTTATATCATTTTAGAGGAGTCTGGGAATTGTTTTGTGCAACCAATTTTATCAATAAAATTATCTCAAGACTAAGATAACATATTAAAAATCTATCAAGAACATATAGATATGATCCTCCTACTTCATATCAATAGTTATAGAATAAGATATAGTCTTATTTGTGAAGAGTGGAGAATGATGCAAGGTTCTTGATTCCTCTGCACTAGAACTTGAAATATTAATGGTGACCTTCTGAGATTTGTGGAGCATGTGTGGATATTTCTAGAGGAATTCAGGTTTAGATTCTTCACTACAACAACAATGTGAAAAATAGTCAATGAATTGATCAATAACAAGAACAATTATCAAGATTAGGTAATTCTTATTTTAAATTAATTATAAATTATATGTGAAAATATCATCTCTATGAAGATTATGATGTTTATTTATTATGTTCTATAGATTTTATCCACTGAATCCAATGGGAAATATTTTTTCATCGCTCTAGCCTCTTCCTATATACCCCAAAACCTTCAATTGGTATCGGAAATATCACATTATAATTTATAATTATCTATTACTTGGTAAATACTATATTTTTATTAATGATATTTCATTACTATTTTTTCATTTTTTAAATCCAAAAGTTGAGATAATGTATTTTTTTTAATTCGTATGACCAAAATCAAGACAATAACAAATAAAAATTCTGAAATACCCCATCTGAATATAATGAGGATATTGGCTATAGGATATGGTTACATGATATATAATCAAAATTACACATCGTGTACCCCTGTTCAACCACACAAGTTCAGGTTTTGGAAATCACAACAAACTGTGTGGGGGGTCAATATGTAGCATAATTACATGGAGTGTACTAAAAACTAGTTGTAACATTGTTTAAAAGTGATTACATGGTTTTTAAATGTGTGTAAATTCCATGTAACCCCATAAGGTTTTTTCCCCATGTAAATCATGGAAGTCATGTGGTCAAAGTACATGACCTCATTACATGTAGTGCATTGACCTACAACCAAGAAACATAGGATTACATGAAGTACATGGAATTTAGTGGCTTCACACATCATGTAAATTATGATATAATATATAAAATACATTTTGAGTCCCTAGGAGTATAGTATGGGTGGTCATAAATGAATTACACAATGTGTTGTTAGTTATTGATTTCATGTAACTCGGTACAACTGATGCAAAGGTAAATGCTGAGGTAATCAGGTCATATGAGTCAAACATGTGGATAATTAAAGTGAGATTCAACTACATAGTATGTATCGATATATATAGGTTATGTGAGAGGTTTTTCTACACCAAGTTTACACCAAGTGGTTTTCATTAGGTCATGTGTAGTTAAATTCTTTAATAATTATTTTTCACGTAATTCTTCAAACACACAATGTGTATGGTCATTGAACATATCATTTAATTCATAAGAATATTCAATAGTACTCATCGTTCATATTCATGGCATATTGTGTGGTTATAAATTCAATGAATACTACTTGAATTTACCCATGAAACAAAACATAATGTATATTATGATGTGCTATGTAGGCATATATGTCATTTAAGTACACAATACATGACAAGAGCCTATATAGTATAAGTCACAAGTCATGTCAAGTGATAGTATGCAACATGTAACTGTTAAATTCAAAAAATGTATTTAATTAGGCACAAAAGGGCACAAATTGTGTCACCTCTAATATATGTCTTGTATATATTAAATTCCAATATATAATTTAATCTGGTTTGGAAGGGTACGCATCATGAAACCAGTCACTTACATTGTGTATATAATAATTTTAAATTAAAATTAATTTATTTAATTTATTTAAAATTATAGAGGATGGGAATCATAAGAACTATTTAGAGCGAAAATTAAGATAGATAATTATTTAATTAATGATTTAATTACTTTATTAATTAAATAATTAAATATTAATAAAGAATGAAATGTAAATTAATCTTATAAATTCTATTGTATTGTCATTACATGTTGTAAAATATTATAAGCTTGGCCAACCGATGTATGTGTTGGGTATCTATTTAATTTAATTATTTATTTCCTAGGTTTTTATGAAAATTTTATTATTAATTTAAATATAATGATCTAAATATCTTCCCATACTCCTTTATCATTTATGATATTTCATGTTCAAGGATTGTTTATGTAAACCTAAACCCCTGGTCTCCCTCACCTGTGAGTGAGTAATCAATTGTAAAGGATGAAGATCCCAGTGAAAGGATATGGTTCATAACCTGAGTAGAGGGGAAACCAACCAAGGAGATATATAAGTTAATATAGGAATTCAACATCCTAATCTAGGTATCATATCAAGGATTTTTTTTCCTAGGGTCAAGGTTAGTTTATCTTCTGCTCGATAAACCAACCAATATTTAAAATATCATGATCATATCACTTATTTTTTTACTGGTAAAGTATGTGGTTATTAATTTATTTATGTGAAGAATTTTTATTTGATAATTAAACATGGTCACGTAAATTAAATGAATTAAAAACATGTAAGATAAAATAAAATAAAGTTACTATGTGTAAATTATTTTATCATAAAAGGTTGATTAATTATGTAAAATCAATATGATATTAAAAACAATGTAAATGATAAAATAAATAATGTTTATGTATAAATATAAAAAAAAATCCTTCAATTTTAATATTAATTCAGTAATCACCATCCATTACTTGAGTTAGAATGAAACCATGGTTTAGAGTACTTTTATGACTCTCTCCATGGGGATTTCAATTATCAGGGAGTTCTAATGATAGTTTTGGATAAACATAACCCAGTTAGCATCATGGGTTTATTTTAATTTCAATACTTGGTTTAACTTGGAGGCAAGTGTTGTGGAAAATTGAGTTTAGGATTTCAGGATTAGGGAGTCCAATCAACAGATCAAGGAATCGTGAGTTAATATGGTTGGAAATACCACCTACCTAAATACTAATGAATAATTTTATAGGTCCTTATATAGATAATTTGAAAGGTAATATAGATCATTTCCACTAGAATGTCCATAAAATAGAACATTCCAAATCTAATGGCAAGGGTTATTGGGATTTGATAAAATAATGAGAGACTAATAAAATTATTTTATTATATAACACTTGGTAATCTAGATAAAGTACTAAAATATACTTTTATTTATTATAGAAAATGAAAATTAAAACCATGAGAACATTGTGATAATTCCTATAAAAAGAAAATTTCAACATTGGTAATAAAATTACAAGAATTATAAAGTTATTTATAAATATCATTAATATAGAATAATTTTCATTATGTCTTGGAATTCCCTATTCCTGATTAGCTGCCACAGTGATCAAGTGAGTGTTAAAGGGATGCATGTAGAAGACACATATAGGATGCTTCAAATTCTTATTTCATCATGATAAAATCTATATATAGTGAGTTGAAGATGAAATAAAATGTTATGGAGGAATACACCATGATAATTCATCACATATAATTTGAAAAGGATAAAGAGAGGATAAAGTTAAATGATAACATTACTACATTATACCAATGTAAACTAGAATACAGGTACCTTTATAGTGATATTTATTTTATGATACTGATTTATATTGATTATTTAGTGAATTTGGGCTTCCACTTGGATAATAAATTATCTATTAATCTCATATTATCATCCCTACCACCAAGATTATCTATTGTCACAAATAATTACTTGATGAACAGAATGGATAATTCACTCAAAAATCTTTTGGCAATATTTGGTCAAGAAGATGAGGATTGGGGGAACATATCCCCTTAACCATTATGATAAATAAAGTGTGGTAAAAGGTTTAAAATCCCATGACAAGTTCAAATTAATGATTTAGAGGGAGTGAGGTGAATAGGAGACTATCTACTTATCATGTGGAATGAAAGGTCACTAGAAGAGGAACTATAAATATTTGAAGAAAAAGTAATCAAAAGCTTCTATTTTATGTATATTCATCATTGAATATAACATTTATATCTTACTTGTTAGAAATTAAATACAATATACATGTAAAGACCCGGAAATTCCATGAAATTTTTTTCTTAAATATATGGGAATTTTACGAGTCCGTAGTTTCTGGCGGTGCCTGATTCCGAGGCCCGGTGTGCCCGGAATCAATTTCTAAAGTTTTGTTCAGGTACATTCAGTAAACGTACATGCAAGATTTTATATCTTTTGAACCAATGCTCGGAATTGAAATTTGAGGACAACGTTGAACACGCAGCACCGATATTCGCTTAAGGAGACCTTCACCGTAGTTTCGTTTTATCGAGGTTGGAGGTTAATTTTTGGGGTTTCTAAATAAATTAAATAAAAATATGTCTAGCATATTTTTATTTGAGTGGTGGTTTAATCCTCCAAGGGTAGGTTGGAGGTGGGTCCCACCCGCGCATAACCTCCCATGGGAGGATATTATGTGGTGGGGCCCATATGAGCTCAAACCCCCCTTAAACCCCCTTTAACCCTTTGAGTTCCCCATTAATGGGGGAAACTCTTCACTTCCCCCATAAATTTGTGGAGCCTCTTCACCTTCCCTCTCCAAATTAATGATCCAACACCACCTTTTAATTAAGTGACGTAACTTAATGAATTTGAATCATTTTGAATTCATTAAGATAACATTATATTAAGATGTGTTATTTTATTATTTTGGGGTTGGCTTAATCTTGTGGTGGAGTCTTGGAATGATTGAGAAAATATCCTCCCAACGAAGAACGACATATTCTCTCAACGAAGAATGCCCGTCTCCACCGAGGAACAACGATGTTGTCTTCTCCCTCTCCAAATGGGGCAAGAAAGGGAAGACGCCACTTGTGAATAATGTCGCCAATGACGACGTCATATCCTCCCGACGTCAACGGAACGACGCCGCCTTCTCGCGACTCCGCCGAGCGAACACCGATTACAATGTAGGGGTTTTGACTTCTAGTACCCGTTATACGTCTTTAAAATTATGGTTTGACAACCAAATGATATCACCATAACATGGGTAAATTTGGACCGCACCAAAATGGCTAACTCTTCCCCTTTTTGATCTTGTCTGGGGTTGACAATGGGAGAGGAAAATGGCGGTCAGCGTCGGGCCGGCCGCAAGGAGACCGGCGCGCAAGACCGCCGGGTCACCGGAAAGGCGTGGCACTGTTGTGCCATGCAGACGAAAGTTGGGTCGCGGCGAAGTCGGGCCAGGGCGGAGGGGCGTGGCGCCGTCACACCGTGATGGCGCTACAGGAGGTTGTGGCCAGGGCGGGCCGCTGCGGAGGGGCGTGGCGCCGTCACGCCGTGCCGGTGGAGCAGGACCACGTCCTTAGGCCACGGCGGACAGGAGGCAGGACCCTACGGGTCACACAGTTACATGGGCTAGCACCTTGTGCCGGCTGTTTCGGGAGCCAGGGGTGTAACACCCTCTCCCCCCTTTACGCAGCCAGTTGGCCAGTCAGACCCGCTCGCCGGGTGCCACACAGCCAGCAGAGCCGGGCGCCACACCGCCAGCCGAGTTGGGCACCACACGGCCAGCCGAGCCGAGCGCCATAGGGCCAGCCGAGTCGGGCGCCACAAGGCCAGCCGGGCCAAGCCACATGGCCATCCTGGCACCGCACGACCAGCTGGGTCGGGGGCCACACAGCTTGTCGGGCCGAGCTAGACAGTCGGCTAGGCCGGGCCACACGACCAGCCGGCCCGGGCCTCCCTTGACCAATCGGGCCGCCCTGGGCCAGGCCACCATCGGGATGGACCTCCATCGGGTCGCGCCACTCCATCGGACCGGGTCAAACCCCTGTTCAGACCGTTTAACCCGAAATCACCTTTTCATCCATATTTTGGGCTACGAGTGACCGAACGACAAACCTTCTGTGGCAACGGAAGGCTTAGAGTAGGAAGATTCATTGGGAATACCTCACTTGAGGTTTGGATGCAGTTGGGATACGGTTGGGTTGGTTTGAACCTAAAAACCAATCGGGCCCCTTGAATAGAAATGTCAATAACTCTCAGACCAGGCGTCCGATTGACGTGTCGTTAGTCGTGTTGGGTTTCTTATGATGAGATGGAACTACGAGATACATCAACTCAGGACTTCATGATAGTTGATGTGTCGACACTTGGCTCGAGGAGCGGACCCTCCCGGAATCGAGCATGGTGTGTGCAGGACCCCTAGGGCTGGCTGCGACAATACTGTACCAGGATCCTTCGTGGGTTCGACTGCGATGACTTTTGTACCAGAATCCTCTATGGGTTTTATAGTGATTACTTCTATACGTGAATCCTCTGTGGGTTCGATAGTGATGACTTCTGTACCGGAATCCTCTGTGGGTTCGATAGCGATGACTGCTGTACCAGGATCCTCCGTGGGTCCGACAGTTCTGACTTCTATTCCTGGATCCTGTGTGGGTTCGGCAGAATAGCTGATTATATATCAGGTGTGGGTACGACATCTTAGTTGGTCTTGCATCCTCTGTGGGTCTGACAGCTTAGATGAATCAGTGACTACATCTGATCATCTTTATCACTGTACAAAAGATGTATACCTTTGTGAGCTGAGTCTTGTCTTTCAACCATTATCATCGTGGTGATTGACTTTACTTTTTTTGTGGACTGGGTTGTGCTTGGGCTCGAGAGTTGGAGCTGAACTATGATTGGTAACTTAGGTATATTTATAGGAATATACCTAAGTAAGGTTGGTTGATACTTCGTGATTGTATCTTTATTTTTTGTTTTATCCTTAGTGGATTCTGGGAGACCTTTGGGTGTCTCGGGGTCCCCTACTGAGTATTGTAATACTCACCCCTGCATGGGCTTCACTCGCACCTTGTTGTATTCTGTGCAGACGACGGTCAGCAGTGATCAAGGATGAGGGTGACAGACGGGAGACTGCTTGGATCTGGACTAGACGGGACGTACCTCAGGGGCGAGTGTTCGAGTTCTGTACCTACCCTTCAGGTAGGATTCACTGGTGGATGATTCAGGAGCTATTTTTCCCTTTTTACTTGTACTTGTACTTGTTGTTCAGTTGGTTTTGTATACTAGACCACTTACTATCCGCACACTTTTCTTTTCTATATTAGTACTTGTTGCTTCTACTACTAATGTTCAGACTGTGTGTGTTACACGTTTAAAGAAAATGCCTTCCCTTTTATCAGGTTTACACTTTTTGGTGCTATTCACCAGCCCCTAGCCTATGGAAGGTGGGATTGGGGTAGTCACGGCATGGGCCCCAAGGATGGGTTGTGACAAATTGGTATCATAGGAGTCAGTTCTACTGTATAACATAGACTCTAATTCTTTTAACGGCAATAGTGGTAAGTTTTTTGGGTGTGGTTATCAGTTTAGGGAAACCGGTGTTGGTGCGGCGGCCGACGTATCCATACACTAGGACTCTATCTTCTGAACTTCGACTCAGTGCACAAAAACACTGATTGCATGTGTGTTTCCTTTGAAAAAGTTTTCTTCATGATTACTTTATTCCAGCTCACCAGGTATACTATTTTAACAGTGGAACTCCTGTTTTTTTTTCAGGATGGCCCCATGAAGGTATCCAGCTAGGGTTCTGAGTTACGTATGAGATGGTAGCCCACCAAGCGATGAGGCCTCGGTGTAGGGCCATCATAGCGGAGGTACCATTGGTACCACTACCTGCTAGGCCACTGAAACCACCAGCTCCAGCAGCAGAGAGTACACACCATCTGAGTGCGTTTCATGAGTTCCAGCACCAGAGGCCTCCTAGGTTCTGGGGAGAGACGGACCCACATGCAGCTGAGGATTGGCTGTAGGTTGTCGTGAGAGTTTTCAGATTGGTAGGGATACTAGCCCAACTCATGGTGATCCTTTCCGCGAGTCTCCTACATGCAGCAGCATGCATATGGTGGAGGCTGATGCTCTAGGTGCATGGTGAGGAATCATTACTCTAGACATACTTCGAGAGTCTCTTTTGCTCAGATTTTGTTCTAGCCACCCTTCATGCAGTGAGGATTTAGGAGTTACTTCATCTGTAGTAGGGCAGCATGACAGTAGCTCAGTACTCAGCGAGGTTCACTGAACTCTCGCGCTACTCCACAGATATGGTAGGGGACCCGTTCTTCAGGGCATGGACCTTCAAGCAGGGACTCAGGCATGAGATCAGGGCTTTGATGATCTCCCTCAGCATCCCGACACAGGCAGGGGTGCTGGAGTGAACCCTTCTAGTGGAAATTTTTCTTACTGAGTAGACACCAGCAGTGAGACCCACCATAGGGCAGCACGTAGTAGAGACTCCTGCACCCGGTAGTAGACAGATGTCGCAGAGGTCCAAGAGGACCAGGCCATCAGGTGAGAGACCCTAGGATATAGGTTTGGTTGTGCGGGGCACATGAGACAGAGCCAGTTTTAGGAGGAGCAGGCAATGCTATGCATGCGGCGGGCAGGAACACATGGCTCATGACTGCCCGAACCACCATGCAGATGAGCAGTAGATAGTAGAGGGACCTCCTATGAAGAGGCAAAGGTTTGACCGTGGTGGTCCTCCAGGAGTAGGCAGACGTGGCAGAGGAGCTGGCCGAGCAGCAAGTGGTGGACGACATTTCGAGGCCCTACCACCACCACCACCAGGAGGTCCACCCTGACCATAGGGATCTGGCAAACAGAGGCGGGATCAGCTCCAGGAAGTCGAGGCCTATGACCACATCTCACCTGAGATGATTTGAGGCACTATCTTTGTCTACTCCACCCTTGCTATAGTACTCATAGGCATAGGTGTGAGTCATTCTTTTATTTCAACTGCCTTCGTTCGGAGCTCAGAGATTCTGACGGAGTTGTTGCCTCGATCCTTATGACTAGAGACTTCTACGGGATCCGAATCGACGATTACGCATTGGTGCCGATAGTGTGATATTACTCTAGGAGGTGAGAGCTTCGGCTAGGATCTCCTCATAGTGGCGTCGAGGCCTTACGACATCAACTTGGGTATGGACTGGTTATCCTCAGTTCATGCTCAGATTGACTGTATTAGGAACAAAGTGTGTTGTATCCTCATGGATGGGATCAAGTTCAACTTCACTGGCGAGAAGGGAGCATTTGAAGCACAGGATGGACTTACACAGAGGAGGGGGCAGCCAATCACACATCAGTTGCCTAGTCTCATCCTCAGAGCAGTTGATGTGTGGAGTCCAAGTTTTCTTGTTGTGGTGAATCAGTACACGGATGTTTTCCCTGACGACATTCTAGGACTAACTCCTCGTAGAGAGGTATAATTCTACATTTACATGTACCCCAGTATGGAACCAATATCTACTCCAGCATATCGGATGGCTCCCGCCGAGCTTCATGAGCTGCGGGTATAGCTGGAGGACTTACAGGGGAATGGATTTATCTGACCCAGTGTTTCACCCTGGGCATCCATGATTTTGTTCGCCAAGAAGGAGGATGGGAGCTTGCGACTGTGTGTCAACTACCGTTGCCTGAACTAGGTGACCGTGAAGAAAAACTACCCACTCCCAAGTATTGACGACCTCTTTGATCAGCTCAAGGGAGCACGATGGTTCTCAAAGATAGACCTCAGGTCAGGCTATCACCAGCTCAGAGTTCGAGATGAGGATGTGTATAAGACGACCTTCAGGTGTCGGTATAGCCACTACGAGTTCTTGGTTATGCCCTTAGGTGTAACCAACTCTCCAGCAGTGTTCATGAGTCTCATGAACAGGATCTTCTAGCCTTAACTCGATTTCTTTGTCGTAGTATTCATTAACGACATACTGATCTACTCGACTACTGAGGAGGAGCATGCCTACCATTTTCAGGTGGTATTGGACACACTCCGAGAGCGCCAGCTTTATGGTAAACTCTTGAAGTGCCAGTTTTGGATTCGAGAGGTTTAATTATTGGGACACGTCATCTCGGAGGCTGGATTTGTAGTGGATCTAGCGAAGATCGAGGCAGTACTTTCTTGGGAGACACCCAGGAGTGTGACGGAGGTTTGTATTTTTCTGGGAATGGCTAGGTACTATCGGAGATTTGTGCCAGATTTCTCTAGAGTTGTAGCACCGCTTTCAACATTGGTGAATAAGGGTCAACCCTTCATGTGGTCAGAGAGATACTAGCAGAGATTTCAGGAGCTGAGGCAGAGGTTAACTAGTGCACCCATCTTGAGGCTTCTAGAAGAGGGAATAGGGTATGTAGTATACGGTGATGCATCAGGAACTGGACTCAGGTGTGTCCTAATGCAGGAGCGAGCGATGATCGCATATGGATACCGGAAGTTGAGAAAACACGATCAGAACTACACTACCCATGACCTGGAGTTAGCAGTAGTGGTCTTAGCCTTGAAGATGTGGTGGAACTATCTGATGGGCGAGCATTTTACAGTTTACTCTGACCACCAGAGTCTCAAGTACATCTTCTCGCAGAAGGACCTGAACTTGAGACAATGACGATGGATCGAGTTTTTCTGGGACTATGACTTCGAGATAGTCTATACTCTTGGGAAGGGGAATGTTATAGAAGATGCTCTCAGCAAGAGATCAGGAATTCATCTACTAGGAGAGGCGATGGAGAAGATGGCCGCATTGCAGATATCCTTTGTGGATGGAGATGGAGCAGCCTTTCTGCAGTCTCTCATAGTCACTCCTCCACTTCTTCAGCGAGTCAGAGAGGCACAGCGTGGGGATGTTGAATGTGAGGCGCAACGTGCTCAGATATCTAAAGGGCAGGAACCTGATGGATTTTCTGAAGGTGGGGAGAACGTAATTCTCTTTAGAGGATGGACCATGGTACCAATTTCACTTCAGGAGGAAGTATTGCGGGAGTTTCACACATCTCCTTTAGCGGTACATCTTGAAGTGGAGAATATGTATCAGGACCTCTGACGATAGCACTGGTGGCCAGGAATGAAGAAGGCAGTAGCAGATTTTGTCTCACGATGCCTCACTTGTCAGCAAGTGAAGGTGGAGAACCAGGTTCTAGCAGGCTTGGTCCATCCCTTAGAGGTCTCAGAGTGGAAGTGGGATAGGATATCCATGGATTTCGTGATGGGTCGTCCACATACATCTAGAGGACACGACTTTATCTGGGTGATTGTAGACCGACTCACCAAGTCGGCCCACTTTCTACCGATCAGAGAGCAGGGCTCAGTAGAGATCCTGGGATGCCTCTACATATAGAAGATCGTATGGCTTCATGGTATTCCATCAATGATCGTCTCCGATCAAGATGCTCGTTTCACTTCCCGGCTATGGAAGGGGTTACAGGAGGCTTTCGGGACGCAGCTTCACTTGAGCACCGCCTTCCATCCTCAGACGGATGGTCAGACTGAGAGGACCATTCAGACTCTTGAGGACATGCTTGGTGCATGCATCCTCGACTTTGGTCACAGCTGGGAGGATCACTTACCCTTGGTAGATTTTTTGTATAACAACAGCTACCACTCCACCATCGGGATGAAACCTTACGAGGCACTGTACGGCCGACCTTGCAGATCGCCTCTGTGTTAGACTTACCTAGGGGAGTCAGCACTTTTAGGACCAGAGATGACACAGGCTATGATGGAGAAGGTGAAAATCATCCAGAAGCAGATGAAAACTGCACAGAGTAGGAAGAAGTCCTATGCTGATAGGAGATGAGAGACCACTAGAGTTTGAGGATGGTGACCAATTCTTTCTATGGGTCTCACCTCGATGAGGTATATAAATATTTGGCCGAGGTAGCAAGGTATCTCCATGATTCATCAGACTTTTTTAGGTCCTCAGCATGGTAGGAAAGATGGCTTACCAATTGGCTCTTACACCTCAGTTGCATCGGGAGCACGACGTCTTCCACGTATCTCAACTGAGGAGATACGTGCACGACCTGTCCCACATCATCGACCATGGGGACTTGGACATCGATGACGGGGCGACATTCATAGAGGTTCTAGTGGAGATTGAGGATCGACAGGAGCAAGTCCTGCGTGGATGCTCGATACCTCTGGTTCATGTTCGCTGGCAGCACGAGAACCTCCAGGACAGTATATGAGAGAGGGAGGCTCAGTTGCGTGCTCAGTACCCCCTTTTTTCCCATAGTGTGTGTTGTAGCTTACGGGGACATAAATCCCTGAGGTGGGAGAATTTAAAGACCCGAAAATTCTGTGAATATTTTTTCTTAAATACATGGGAATTTTACGAGTCTGTGGTTTCTTGCGGCGCCTGATTCTGAGGCCCGGTGTGCCTGGAATCAATTTATGAAGTTTTGTTCATGTACGTTTAGTAAACGTACGTGCGGGATTTTATATCTTTTGAACCGATGCTCGGAATTGAAATCAGAGGACACCGTTGAACTCGCAGTGCTGGTATTCTCTTAAGGATACCTTCACCGCAGTTGTGTTTTATCAAGGTTGGAAGTTAATTTTTGGGGTTTCTAAATAAATTAAATAAAAACATGTCTAGCATATTTTTATTTGAGTGGTGGTTTAATCCTCCAAGGGGAGGTTGGAGGTGGGGCCCATCCACGCATAACCTCCCATGGGAAAATATTATGTGGCGGGGCCCACACAAGATCAAACCCCCTTAAACCCCCTTTAATCCCCTTTAACCCCTTGAGTTCCCCATTAATGGGGGAAACTCTTCACTTCCCCCATAAAGTTTTGGAGCCTCTTCATGTTCCCTCTCCAAATTAATGATCCAACACCACCTTTTAATTAATTTGTTAGGTCCACAAGGCTGAATACCCTGAGAGGGTGGGTGAATCAGGGTATGACTAATTTAAAATTAACGCCCGTTCTGATCTTGTTTCGATGTTAAGAAAAACACTCTTCTCTCTCTCTCCTGCTGCACAAAGTCAATAGAAAGTAAAATATGCACAGGACACAGAAATTTTACTTGGTTCACCGCAAAGGGCTACGTCCAAGGAGCATACGCCGACAAGTTTTCGGTCGTACCAAATTCTACTAAACTTCACTAGCTGTGGATTACAAGGTTCGGGCTAGATCACTTCCAAGCCCAGGCTCACTACCTTTACAAGTTTAGGGTCAGCTCACTGCTTTCCCAAGAGTCACTCCCTATTTCTTTCTCTCTGGCTCACTACCGGTGGAGAGGATCACCTTCTTCCTCTTCTTTTGCTCACTGCTTCGGAAAGGATCCACTCACAGTTTATAGACCTGTAGGTCTCTTCATTTGCATGAAAGAATGCATCTTCCTCTATAAGTATATGCTCTGTTGAAGCCCAATTTTCACCCATAGATGAATCTCTCTTTGCACCAAAGGTATCGGGAAAACCTCCAGCTTCCACGTAGCCCGAAAATCACTGCTGGAAATAAACCTTACTTGGCGTGGAAGTCTAACTCGGCGTGCAAGTATCGGCGCAAGTCACAACAGACGCGCAAGTCCTCCTCAGAAACTTGCGCGACTAAAGCTTCCTCAACTCCAAACTTGCGCGACACTCTTCCTTTTACGCCCAAACCAACATTGGCGCGCAACTGCCAACCGGCTCGCAACTTCTCACACCAGCGCACAACTTCAACCACTAGCGCGCAACTTCACCTGCGCGACCACCACACCTGCACAACGGGAGCTCTGATTTCTCAAAGTGTTGAACTCCAGTGAAGAATGAAGAGGGGTGGTCCATTATTTATAGGCAATCTGACCACCCTGCGCGACGGCGCGCAAGTCTCCCTTCGGCATGCAGCTCTCTACCTTTCCAATTCATTTGCGTGACCTACTTCCAAACATGTGCGAACCTCTTGCCTTTTCCATATTTTGATCTTCTGATCTTGAAAAACCATAGGCGTGCAAGTTCTAAAACTTCCAAGGCATCGACGCGCAAGTATCTTTCACGGCGTGCAAGTCACCTGCGCGACCTCACCAAAACTTGCGCGAACCTTATCCCTTTTCCATATTTTGATGATCTGATCTTTAAAAACATATGGCATGCAAGTTTCCAAGCCTTCATGTACACGGTGCGCAAGTCCCTTTTCCAAAAACCACTTTTCTTCATTTGTCGATTTTCAGGCCCAAAAATTTGGCAAACACTGGAAAACAGCGCCACCTTGTATCTGTTCTTTTGTACCGCCTCCAGATCATCCATCCCTTTTGACGAAGTTCTTGAATCAAACATTGATCGTTAACCACAGCTCTTGAACTCAACATTCCACCATCAAATCCTCTTTGTTAACAAATTTATATGTCATCGTTTTCCTTTGTCAACAATCACCACTTAGATGTCCACTTATCAACAAACACAATCACCTCAAAAATGCTTCAATGATGACTTGAGGGATTTTTTCCCAACAATCTCCCCCTTTGGGTTTGTTGACAACTCTTTTATGGAAAGATACATCATTAATTCTTCAGCCACCATTCGCCTTTTGTGATTCTGATAGCGATCAAGGATTTACTCAACACATACTCTAAGCCCACATGAGCAATGTTCGGCGTGAGAAGAAAGAGTAAATGAAAAGTTCATCAATGGATCACTTCATCTCTGACATCCACTGTTGACACCAAACTAATACCAATTTGTACTAAACTGATACCAATTGTTGAAGGACTTGTTGGAAGACCAATTTTTGTTTGGAAATATTTTTAACACTCTCCAACACCACTCTTCTGCTTTTATCACGATCCTCAAATGTCGTGATATCTATTCTTTGATCGATCACTTCTATCATCGTCAGATTTTATACGCTCCCCCTTTCTGCTCACAGCATCAACACCTCTTTAGCCCTATTTCATGTGTTGTCCAAGCTAAGCTCTGGCTAAGCACATTCAACTAGCTTTAACTCCCCCTATCTGGCTGCTCCACCTGTCAGCTTCTCCCCAAATCATTCATGATTTATCAAATCTCCACATTTTCTCCCCCTTGAACAATCACTATTTTCTCCCCCTTTGTCAACGGACCCAAAGGACACTCCTTTGTAGTCTATAACATAGTAGAGAACACATATCAGCACATTAGGGAAAACACATCATACCTCGGGGAGAGGGGGGGCGGGGGTTCCATATCCACACTATTTCAAGTGAGGGGAATTGAATGAACTCCCAGAGCCAGTCGATGCCTCTCAAAAGCTTCCTTGGGTAAGTCCTTTGTCAGAATGTCTGCAACCTGTAGCTCTGTAGGCACATACTCCAACTTCACGATTCCCTGCTCAACCTTCTCCTTGATAAAATGATACTTTATCTCAATGTGCTTTGTCCTTGAGTGATGGACATGATTTTTGCTAAGATTGATAGCAATTGAGTTATCACACTGGATTGACTTTACTTCAACCCCCATATCTTCAAGCTGCTACTTCATCCACAATAATTGTGTGCATGATTGAGTGGTCGCAATATACTCAGCTTATGTGATTCTCAACGAAATGCAATATTTCTTCTTACTTAGACAAGAAATACACAATCCACCAAGATAGAATGCACCACCTGACGTTGATTTTCTATCATCTGCTGAACCGGCCCAGTCTGCATTATTATATCCCAATAACTCTGTCTGATATTTGTCAGTATATGTCAATCTGAAATCCACTGTTCCCTGGATATACCGAAGTATTCTTTTCACTGCAAGCATATGGCTTTCCTTGGGATTACTCTGATATATCACTGCTTGGCATGTGGCGAAAACAATATCAGGCCTTGTTACGGTTAACTACAACAAACTGCCAATGATTTGCCTATATTCTGTGATATTAACTGCCTTTCCATCCTCATCTTTTGATAATTTCATCCGGGTAGCAACTGGAGTCTCATCTCCTTGGAATTCTCCATTCCAAACCTTCTCAAAACCTCTTTGGCGTATTTAGATTGAGAAATTAAATTTTCATTACTTCCTTGTGTCACCTGTAATCGAAGGAAAAATGTTAGCTCTCCAATCATTGACATTTCAAACTCATTTTTCATGAATTTGGAAAATTGTTTGCACTGAGATTCATTTGATCCACCAAATATTATGTCATCGACATAAACCAACATCATCATCCTTTGATTACTTTCATTGCTGAAATAAAGATTGTAATCAACTCCCCCATGCTGAAAACCAAGATTCTTTAAGTACTGATCAAGTCTTGAGTACCATTCCCTTGGTGCTTGTTTCAGCCCATACAACGCCTTTTTCAGCCTACAAACTTTGTTATCATCCTCATGAATGAGAAAACCATCTGGATGCTCAATGTACACCTCTTCTTCCAGAACCCATTCAAGAATGCGGATTTGACATCCATCTGGAACACTTTGAACTTTCTTTGAACTGTTATGGCCAAAAATAATCTGATTGTCTCTAGCCTCGCAACCGGTGCAAATGTCTCATCAACATCTATTCCCTCGATCTGGGAGTACCCCTTTCACACTAGTCGTGCTTTGTTATAAATCACTGTGCCATCTTCATTCATATTGTTGCGATAGACCCATTTAGTCCCGATGACATTCTTATCTGTTGGCCTCGAAACAATCTCCCACGTCTGATTCTTCTCAATCTGATTTAGATCTTCATTCATGGCCTGAACCCAGTTTTCATCTTCAGCAGCATCGGAAAAACATTTCGGCTCCACCTGAGATAAATATGATGTTTGTTGTAATGATTTAATTCTTCGAGTCTGAACTAGAGCTGTCTAATCACCAATGATATTCTGCCTATCAATTTCAGCTCGACTCTTTGGCTTCCTTGCAGACACAGATTTGACACTTTCTTGTTCATCATCAGTATCTTCTTCTGAGTCAGCCTCTGCCACTTCTACTCCCCCTGTTTCACTTACCTCATCATCACTTTCATCCAAAAACTATTCACTAGGTCGTTGAGAATTCTGTTCATTTTCGACTATAGTGACATCATTGCTCTCAACAATTTTCCCCAGCCTTTTATTGAAGCATTTATATGCTTTATTTTTCCCTAAGTAGCCAAGGAATATCCCCTCATCTCCTCGTGCCTCAAACTTCCTATGATTTTCTTTTTTGAGAATGAAGCACTTACTTCCAAAGATTCAAAAGTATTTCAACATTGGATTCTTTCCATACCACAGTTCATACGGAGTCTTCCCTTGCTTCAGACACAACAGAGACCTGTTCGAAACATAGACCGATGTCAAAACTGCTTCCTTCCAAAATTTCTCTAGTAGGTCTTTATCAATTAGCATCATTCTATCCATGTTGTTGATGATCCGATTTCTCCTTTCAACCACTCCATTTTGTTGGGGAGTTCTCACTGAAGAAACTTGATGCCTTATCCCATGTTTCTTGAGATATTCTTCCACTTGACTGTTTGTGAATTCTGTACCATTATCTGTACGGAACTTCAAAATTTTCTTCCCAAGCATCCTTTCTGATTCCTTCTTGTACTGCTTTATGAAACTGAACACCTCTGTCTTATGGGTAATGACAAATACCCAGGCCATTCTGCAATAATCATCAATGAAAATAACATAGTACCTTTTCCCATTTATAGCTCGTGGTGAGATAGGTCCACATACATCAGCATGCACCAATTCAAGAACTCCAGTTGTTTTTTGTTCCTTTGGCCTGTATGTCTTTCTGATGATCTTCCCTTGTTGACAAGCATCACACGTATGAGTGCGATCACATGATATTTTGGGAAGGTCTCTAGCAGCATCACACTTTACCAAATCTTCCATGGATGGTTGACATAGATGACCAAGTCGCTTATGCCATAGCTGGTTTTCTTCTTCTCTGGATAAAAAACACAAATCTTCTTCCCCACCTACCAGGTAAAGATTTCTCTTTGTTCGTTTTCCCTATAGAATGACTGCTCCATATTTTCCTTTAACAATACACGTCTTCTTGGTAAATCGGATAGAGTTCCCAGAGTCACATAATTGACTGACACTAAGCAAGTTATGACTGAGACCCTCTACTACCAAGACATCAGCATGTCTTATTTCTTTGCCCCCAAACTTGGCTTTCCCAGAGCCAACAATCTTCAGGCCTTCATCATTTCCAAATTTGACAACTCCTTCTTTGTCGTATTTTATGCTTGTAAAAAGATCCTTATTACCCGTCATGTGAGATGTGAAACCACTATCAAGGATCCACACACCAGAGCGATCTGATGCTTTAAGGGCAATCTCTGCCACCACATCCTTCTCAATTTTCTTCTTCTTGGTCCATGCTTTTTCTTTCATACTCGGCATGGATTGAGACTTCTGTTCTTTCTCAGAGTATGATGGACCAGCTTCATCTTGAAAAGCCGCAAATCTATTCTGCATTTCTAACTCACTTGTCGGTTTATCGATCTTCTATTTACTAACGTTTTGATTCTGCTTTGACACATTTCTAGGAATGGTTAAAGTGAAGTACCTAGCCATGTGCCCAAATCCTCCGCACCAAAAATAGTGTCCTTCAAAATATGTTCTGGAAAACCATTCTCTATTTGGATTCCATCTCTGTTCTTGTTCCCTTCTATATCTCTTGGCTATGGAACACACATATTGTGAATGTCCCATTTTCCCACAGCAATAGCACCTGATATATGATGCATTCCTTCGTGATACTTCAGCACTACGATTTTTCCTTTTGGATCTCTGAATATTCGGATTCTGTTTTGTGCCCAAATCAACCTTCAATTTCGGGACGAGTGCTTGTGGTCTAAATACAATTGTTATAGATTTTTGTTCCTAATTTAACCCTGAAACGGCCTTAACATTTGAGCTCAATTGCTGCTTCTTCCCTACTGAACTACTAGGATCCACTTTCATCTTCTCTGTCTTCTGAACGGCCTGCTTTTCTGATATCACATTGGGGGTCAAGAGTTTTTCTTGATCCTTAATTTTTTGTCGCAGACTGACCACTTCTTCTTCAAGCTCTTTGATACGTCTGAGCTGCTCCTTTCCTGTGTTAGTCAAACAATCAATTTCCTTCTTTTGTTCCTCAATTTTAAGCTTATACTCAACAATATTTTCTGAGCTCTCTGGTGTTGATGATTTTAGTCTTTCAATTTCTTCTAACATCTCAGACTTTTCTTCATCCTGTTGTTGCATATAGAGTTTGGCATCACGAACCACTTTATTGGCTTTCTTCATTTTGTCTCTCCAAACTTCTATCTCCTCAAGAGTTGCTTCCAATTCGGCTTCCATATCAACTCTCCCTTCAATTTATTCTTCTTCTTCAGCATCAGCTTCTTCCTTTTTCTGAGAACTACCAACAATCTCCACCAAGGCATTTACCCCATGATATCTGAAATTTTCTATTTTCTCAACTTCTTCATCCTCAGACTCATCTTAACTTTCAAATTCTTGTGAAAGAAGATTATTTTTCTTGAAGAAATTTCTATTGAATTGCTTCTTCCCTTTCACAAATGCTGAAGTCTTCTTCTTGGGAATTTCAACTTCATCATCATCATCATATTGAAACTTCTTGGGGTATCTTGCCACAAGATGACCAACCTTTCCACATCAAAAGCATGCTAGTGGAAGTTTACCTTTAAACTTTCCTCTTCCTCTTTGTAGATTTGAAGAAAGGAATGACATCACATCATCTGTCTCTTCTTCTTTATTAGAATCTTCAATGGTGAGCTTCTGCATGGACTTGAATGCCACCTCTTTGGATTTCCCCTTTTCCACAATCTCTTTATCATCATTTCTTATTTCATATGCAACAAGAGTGCTGTGAAGGTTATCCAATGTCAGTTATTTTGGGTCTTTATCTTCCAAAACAGAAACTTTTGGATTGAACTGAGGTGGAAGTTTTCTCAATATGCGCTTCACAATTTTTATATCTTCGATAATTTCTACAAGACCCCGAATGTCTTCTACCACAACATTTACCCTTTCAAAGAATGCATCAACAGACTCATTCGGGTTCATTCTCAGATCTTCATACTTGTTCCACAACACTTGCAGCTTTGCCTCTCTCACCTTTGTATCCCCTTCATATATATTCAAAAGCTTTTCCCACATGGCATGTGACGTTTTGTATAACATCACCTTTGTATAGATGGGATTGGAGAGGGCTCCCCCTAAGGCATTGATAGCTTTGGAGTCAGCATCCAATTCTATGTCTTCGGCTTCTGATAACGCACCACTATTAATATCAGCTGTGATACCATGCATAGCTGCTGAAAACACATCCATTCCCAAAGATCGGAAATAGTGTTGCATTCGATTCTTCCATATCTGAAAATTATATCCGTCGAAGATCAGAATCCCTTTATGATTAGTGACCTCCATTGAGAGAATAACAACTTTCAACCTTTCCCTATGATACCAATTGTTAGGTCCACAAGGTTGAATACCCTGAGAGGGGGCTGAATCAGGGTATGACTAATTTAAAATTAATGCTCATTCTGATCTTGTTTCGCTGTTAAGTAAAACACTCTTCTCTCTCTCTATCCTGCTGCACAAAGTCAATAGAAAGTAAAATATGTACAAGACACATAAATTTTACTTGGTTCACCGCAAAGGGCTACATCCAAGGAGCATACACCGAAAAGTTGTCGTTCGTACCAAATTCCACTAAACTTCACTAGTTGTGGATTACAAGGTTCGGGCTAGATCACTTCCAAGCCCAGGCTCACTGCCTTTACAAGTTTAGGGTCATCTCACTGCTTTCCCAAGGGTCACTCCCTGTTTCTCTCTCTCTGGATCACTGTAGGTGGAGAGGATCACCTTCTTCCTCTTCCTTTACTCACTGCTTCGGAAAGGATCCACTCATAGTTTATAGACCTATAGGTCTCTTCATTTGTATGAAGGAATTCATCTTCCTCTGTAAGTATATGCTCTGTTGAAGCCCAATTTTCACCCGTAGATGAATCTCTCTTTGCACCGAAGGTATCGGGCAAACCTCCAGCTTCCACGCAGCCTGAAAATCACTACTGGAAATAAACCTTACTTGGCGCAAAAGTCTAACTCAGCGCGCAAGTATCGGTGCGCAAGTCAAAAAGGACGTGCAAGTCCTCTTCAGACACTTGTGCGACTCAAGCTTTCTCAACTCCAAACTTGTGTGACACACTTCCTTTTACGCCCAAACCAACATTGGTGCACAACTGCCAACCGACGTGCAACTTCTCACACCGGCGCACAACTTTAACCACTGGCGTGCAACTTCACCTGGGCGACCACACACCACTTGCGCGACCACCACACTTGCGCGAAGGGAGCTCTAATTTCTCAAAGTGTTGAACTCCGGTGAGGAATGAAGAGGGGTGGTCCAGTATTTATAGGCAATCTGACCACCCTGCGCGACAGCGCGCAAGTCTCGGCGCGCAGCTCTCTACCTTTCCAAGTCAGTTGCGCGACCTACTTCCAAACTTGCACGAACCTCTTTCCTTTTCCATATTTTGATCTTCTGATCTTGAAAAACCATAGGCGTGCAAGTTCTCAAACTTCCAATGCATCGACACGCAAGTATCTTTCACGGCGCGCAAGTCACCTGCGTGACCTCACCAAAACTTGCGCGAACCTTATCCCTTTGCCATATTTTGATGATATGATCTTGAAAAAAATATGGCATGCAAGTTTCTAGGCCTTCATATACACGGCGCGCAATTCCCTTTGCCAAAAACCACTTTTCTTCATTTGTCGATTTTCAGGCCCAAAAATTTGGCAAACACTGGAAAACGGCGCCACCTTGTATCTGTTCTTTTGTACCGCCTCCAGATCATCCATCCCTTTTGACGAAGTTCTTGAATCAAACATTGATCGTTAACCACAACTCTTGAACTCAACATTCCACCATTAAATCCTCTTTGTTAAAAAAATTTTTTGTCATCGTTTTGCTTTGTCGACAATCACCACTTAGATGTCCACTTGTCAACAAACACAATCACCTCAAAAATGCTTCAATGATGCCTTGAGGGATTTTTACCCAACATAATTGATGTAACTTAATGAATTTGAATCATTTTGAATTCATTAAGCTAACATTATATTAAGATGTGTTATGTTATTATTTTGGGGTTGGCTTAATCTTGTGGTGGAGTCTTGGAAAGATTGAGAAAATATCCTCCCAACTAAGAACGACATCTTCTCTCAACGAAGAACGCTCGTCTACACCGAGGAACGACGACGCCGTCTTCTCCCTCTCCAACCAGGGTAAGAAAGGGAAGATTCTGCCCGCGAAGAACGTCACCAACGGTGACGTCATCTCCTACCGACATCAACGGAACAACGTTGCCTTCCTGTGACTCCACCGAGTGAACACCGATTACAAGGTAGGGGTTTTGAATTATTATACACATTCTACATCATTGAAATTATGGTTTGACAACCAAATGATATCACCATAACATGGGGAAATTCGGACCCCACCAACACGTCCGTCTCTTCCCATTTTTGATCTTGTTTGTGGTTGATGATGGGAGCTGACAACAGCGGCCGGCATCGGGCCGGCCGTGAGGAGACCGGCAGCGCAAGACCGTCGGGTCAACGGAAAGGCGTGGAACCGTCATATTGCGCGGAGGAAATCTGGGCCACGGCCAAGCCCAACCGTGGTGGAGGTGCACGACGCCATCGCTCCATGCCGATGGAGCAAGACCGCGGCCTTAGACCACCATGCACACGATAGGGCAGCCGACTAAGCCGGCCACCGGTGCGCGCCAGGCGGGACCCTACGGGTCCTGCGATTACAAGGTTCGGTGCCTTTCACTGGTCGTTTCGGGAGCTGGGGGGTGTAACACCCCCCCCCCCCCTTTACGCAGCCAGCTGGCTAGTTGGGCACCACACAACCAGCCAAGCTGGGCACCACACTGCCACCCCAGCCAGGCGCCGCACAGCCAGCCAAGCCGGGCGCCCCACGACCAGCCGAGCCGGGCACCCCATGGCCATCCGAGCTGCGCCACAGGGCCATCCAGGCATCGCATGGCTGGACAGGCCAGGCACCATACAACCTGTCAGGCTGAGCCACATGGTCAGTCAGGCCAGGCCACACGGCCAGCCGGGTCAGGCCACCCGGCCAGCAGGGCCGGGCCACACAGCCTGTCGGGCCGGGCCACACGGCCAGCGGGTCGAGCCGCCACTGGGTCAGGCCCCCCTTGACTAGTCGGGCCGCTCCATCAGACCAGGTCGGACCCCTGTCCGGACCGTTTAACCCAAAATCACCTTTCCATCCGTATTTTGGGCTACGGGTGACCGAATGACGAACCGTCTACGACGACGGAAGGCTTAGAGTAGGACGATTCTTTGGGCATACCCCGATTGAGGTATGGATGCAGTTGGGGTATGGTAGGGTTGGTTTGAACCTAAAAACCAACTGGAACCCTGGATTGGAAATGCCAATAACTCTCAGACCAGACATCTAATTGACGCGTTGTCTGTCGTGTTGGGTTTCTTATGATGAGACATAACTATGGGATACATCAACTCAGGAATTCGTGATAGTTGATGTATCGGCACTTGGATCGAGGAGCGGACCCTCCCAGAATCTAGCATGTTGTGTGCAGGAACCCTAGGGTTGGCTGTGATGATACTGTACCAGGATCCTCCGTGGGTTTGACAGTGATGACTTCTTTACCGGAATCCTCTGTGGGTTCGACAGTGATGACTTCTGTACCAGAATTCTCCGTTTGTTTGACAGGGATGACTTCTGTACCAGAATCCTCCGTGGGTGTGACAGCGATGACTACTGTACTGGGATCCTCCGTGGGTCCGACAGTTCTGACTTATATTCTTGGATCCTGTGTGGGTCCGATAGAATAGCTGATCATGTATCCTGTGTGGGTCTGACAGCATAGCTGGTCCTATATCATGTGTGGGTTTGACAGCTTAGATGAATCAGTGACTACATCTGATCATCTCTATCACTCTACAAATGATGTATACTTGTGTGAGCTGATTCTTGTCTTTCAACCATTATCATCATGGTGATTGACTTTACTTTGTGGACTAGGTTTGTGCTTGGGCTCGAGAGTTGGAGTCGAACTATGATTGGTAACTTAGGTATATGTATGGGCATATACCTAAGTAAGGTTGTTTGATAATTCGTTATTGTATCTTTCTTCTGTGGTTTATCCTTAGTAGATTCTAGGAGACCTTCGGGGGTCTCGGGGTCCCCCACTGAGTATTGTTATACTCACCCTTGCATGGGTTTCACCTGCACCTTGTTGTGTTCTGTGCAGATGACGGTCAGTAGTAATCAAGGCTGAGGGTGATGGATGGGAGGCTTCTCGGTGATGGACTAGACGAGACGTACCTCAGGGACAAGTGTTCGATTTCTATACCTACCCTTCAGGTAGGATTCACCGGTGGATGATCCAGCAGTTGTTTTCCCCTTTTTACTTGTACTTGTACTTGTTATTCAATTGGGTTTGTATACTGGCCCACTTACTTTCAGCACACTTTTCTTTTCTATATTAGTACTTGTTTCTTCTACAGCTAGTGTTCATACTGTGTGTATTACAGGTTTAAAGGAAATGCTTTCCCTTTTATCGGGTTTATGCCTTTTGGTGCTAGTCGCCAGCCCCTGGCCTATGGAAGGTGGGATTGGGGTAGTCACGGCATAGGCCCCGAGGACGGGTCGTGACAATACAACTCATATATTTATATTGAATTATGAGAACTACGGAAGTTTAAAAATATTTCAATAAGTAAGGTGAACTTTCCAAGTAACTAGGAAATAGTGATTCCTAAATTAGTTAAGATAAGGTCATTACTTAACATTTCTAAGTGTATTGATTCTTATAATACAATTGTTTTTTAATTGATTATTTCAAAAACATTTATCTCCATGTTTATTTTTTATATAATGATTAATTATTTCATATTTGAAATGAATGTTATTATTTTATTTTATACTTAGCTAATATTTTATTAATAATTGAATCATATAAATCCAATATCAACTATCAATAAATAATATAAAATATAATACTCATTCACATCTATGGAAAGATAATATATTATCAAGAAAATCTAGAAGTAATTTTCAAAAATATACCTATAAGGATGTTTAGACTCTTTATATCTAAAACTATTAGGTATTTTAAGGCACTTACTTATTATGTTTTAAGACAAATAAGCCTTATGAGATGAATTTGTAGCCAAAAATATTCAAGAGTAAGTTCAACAAGACATGTGTGAACTATTTTATAGAGAATATGGAGGTAAATTTATATACTCCATGAGATTCCTTTAACAGATTTTAAGAATGTAAAGTGGAAGTAATGAATACACTAGGAAATTATATAAGATCCTATGGGAGTTATTTTTAGAGAATATAATAACCAAGTATTCATCAATTAATAAAATGTGCAGTAGAGTTATTCCTAGACTCACATTACCTTATACACATAAAAAATTTAACGGTAGTACAAGGAATATTTATTATGAGTCCTATATGTATTTCAAGTCTTCCATAGTTCCTTTCAAAACATGTTTCACAAATATTAGCATAATAGCTAACCATATTCTAACTATATTGACTAATGGATATTTTATAAGTCACAATATGATGGGATTCCATTATATAACAACTTCATAAGTTTTATGTGAACTATTTGTTAAATCTAATATTATAAAAAACATACATAAAGCAAAACACTAATGTTAATATCATTTATTTATCATAAATCTACTCAATATATTAATATCCTTATGGTGGAAATATATTAGTCAAGATAGAATATAATTCTATATGAGTGAAATAGTAATATTTTGAGATTCTGAGAGAAATATTGACATCAATGAAGCCAAGACTCGAGATGAACATGAGTTATAATAAGAGCACTAAACACTTCATGATTAAGTGGGAGGAGTTTTTACAGAGATGAATGTTATGTTATAATGTCAAAAACAAAGAGGTGGTTTTATATTCATGGAGTTGTGTGATATATAATTATATAAGAATAATTAATCTTATAAGGAAGCATGAAATGGAAACTATCTATGATTGGAAGGTTCCTATGTATTCATAAATGAATTTCATATACCTAAATCTAGTTTGGTATTTTGGTAGTTTCTCTAGTCTATGTAAATATGTTGGTGGGTATTCAAGAAGAAATTATACATAGAATGTACAAGTTGGTAGCAATAAGACTCTATTGGTTATTAAAGGTTTCAATTGATGTCTAAGAATAAAATATGATGAGACCTTACCCCAGTCATCATGCAAAAATCCATTAGGATTTTACTTATCATAGCAACATTATTTGGTCATGAAATTGGGATAATGGATGTTAAGACTATTTTATTTTATGGAAACCCTATAGAATATGTCTATATAACACAACTAGATGGATTGGTGATACCAAGAATTCCAATAAGTAATGTAAGTTATAAAGATCCATTTATGTATTTAATTAAGCATTATGATCATAAAATATTTATTTTGATGAATCCATAATAGAGTTTAGTTTTATTAATAATGATAAAGGTCCATATACCTAAAAATGGTTAGTATGAGTGCTATAGTTTTCAATGGAAATGTATTAATAACATATAAAAAAAGATATTAAGTCTTATAGTTTTTTAAGACTAAATAAAATCTATTTCTCCATGAATGAATTAAAGTAGTATCCCATGTTATAGGGAAAAATATTATCCATACTATATCTATGGGTTTGATTATATCTGGTCTAAATATATACTTTTATAAGGTATTCAAAAATACAAGATAGAATAATTAAAGACCGAATTGATGCTTATGTCCCTTATCACAAATTCTCTCCAATATGATGTGTAATGTAATGGGAGTATATTATTAGGATAAATATAGTGTTTTTTCATAGATTATTATAATTAATCACATATGAAATTATATATACTAAAATTTTATATTTCTTATGTGTAAATCATAATCGAAAAATATCAAATAGAACTAAGATAACTAGATAGGCTTGTAGTCCGAACTGTCAAACAATACTTGAGAAAGAATAATGGATGAGTACCAAGAAATTGGAGGAATGGTAATATTGGTTATCAAGGGGATATAACAATATTCTCCCTTTAGATCAATTTGATCTAGTATTTCATTAAGGATAAGGTAATAATAAATATAAGCCTATTTAAGTCAGTGGTCTGTATATCTATATATATTGAGAATGTTGAGGATTTTGATGTATCTTAAGAATTGGTTTAGTAATAATTTATTCTAGATTTTGGAATTATAAAAAGATAATAAATTAATATCAATATAAAAACATAATACTATTGTATTATAAAAAATGTTAAGTTTATGAAAAAGGAAAAAATGTATGCAATTTTTTATATTACTTCTTAACGTATTTACTTAAAGAAGTGAGGTTATAGTAAATAATATAGCTACAAGAGAATACAGCAGGCCCAAAATCTATAGCCATACCTCATAAGAAGCATGTTTATCATTTGAAATCTAACAAGTTACTTATTAATTAGATCTAGTGAAATTCGAAGTCTATTAGAGTTGGTTCCCAAGAATTAATTGATTCTGTACTTTTTATTAACAAAATATTAATAAATATATTCTCACATGATGAGTTTTATTCTGCATAACATTAATGTGATAATGTATTTAGAGTATATGCCACATGAAAAGGTTATATAAGTTCCCCACTATAATGTGAACCTTGATGTGTTATGATAATATTCTTAAACATATGTCATATTGACTAGATAAAAAATTTCTAATATAGTATAGATATTGTTTTCCTATTAGGTTTTTGGGCTAATGATACATTGAGAATTATTCTCATGATGTTTTCACTTGGTAATCTCCAAGAAGGGAGGTTATATAGACAAACGTATAACTTCCCAGATCTAGTTCACTCATAATTAACAAAACCCGATTGGTCATGAGGCCTCAACCATGCCTCCCCATACACTAGAGTTTGTTGACTAGTAGTGAGGGTCCAATGATGGTATAGTGGGTAGAATATACCATCATAATCAAATTATGACAGTTGAATAATAAATCGATAAATAAATAATGGAATCATAATAATGATATACATAGCAAATAAGTAAGAGGATCTATATTGTAACAATTTTAATTGCCCGGTCAGGATAATTGTATCACTGAGAGGGGGGGGGGTGAATTAGTGATATCTTTTTCTTTTATGTTTCCTTTTTTATTAAACAATATTCACCTCCCGTTAAATATTACTTTCTATTTTGAAGAAAATTCAAACACACTTCCATAGGAACATAGGAATTTATAAGTTTCACTATTTAATAAGAATATTTAAATCCTTAGTATGGTTTGGAAATGATCCAATACCACACAATATACTAGAAAACAATATTTTTTGTGTGGAATATAATGAGTAAGATATTCCCTTACACTAATGTATCTTTATGATCAATAGAAAAAAGCATGTGCTTCAAGTATCAAAAAGAAAATATAATAATATTTTTATAACAAACATGTTATGGTGCTTCTTGATCAAATTTTACAAATATAAACTTTAAAAACAATTATTTACTTTATTACCTAGAACCTGGGAAGAACTTCTTTGGACTTTATAATAAAACTTAATCTGATTTCCCTATCTAATTCCCAATTTGATTGCCCAGTTTGATTTCTCAATATGCAAAAAAATATATCTTTTATAATATGGTTGAGAAAATTCTGAAACAGTTCTATCTAGGTCCAGAAATCCCAATCTGATTCTCCCAGTCTGATTTCTCAATATGACGACCATCCAAATAAGATAATCAGATGAATATGATAATCAGTTGAAATGTTTCAATATTGTCTCTTATCCTTTCTCTTATATCTTTCAAAACATTATTAATTAGTATCAATACGGAAACTTATTCTCCCTAGAAACTCATATCTTCTCTCACTTTTATGATGAACAGTACATCTGTCAGATAAAATTACAATATTAATACCGAAACTTCTTCTCCCTAAAAACATAGAGCTTCTCTCTCTTATGTGATGAATATTACATCCATTTTATGAAATTTAAAAATTAATTTCACCTTTTATAGGTGACTCAAATATGTTTTGGGTGGGATTCTAAAATTATATCCCTTTGAACCAAATTTTCCAAATTTGAATGTTTACTTGAATTTTGGATACATTTTAAATTCATCAATGCTTCTAAGATCTTATTGATTCTTCTTGAACCATATTGAATCTTCTCAAAACTCCATCTCTTCTTCATAATTTATTTAAAAAAATCAGTATGATTCTGATTCTTAACTATAATTTCCCAATCTTATTTCTTCATTATGATTCTTTATACAAATTTCATGTATGAAGAAATAGATAGCTTTAGTCTTCTTTAGAAAACCTCATTCTGATTCTGATTCCTCCATTATGATTTATCTATTCTGATTGTTATTACAATTTCCCTCATTATGAAAAAGACAAATATAAAATAATAGATCTGTTTTCTTCTTTTCTTTTGACCTAATTAATACCAAAAATAGAGACAAAACAATTCAACCTAATGAATGGTTGACTAAATTATTGATCGGTCTTTATTCTTTTTGAATTAGCTTCAAAACATCAAATTCCTCTCTATATCATTAGTTCCAACAACTTACAAAGAAAAAAACTTCTTTTGTTGATTATGTTATCAAAATGAGTCTAATGGACCGATATCAGTAGCAAATTATTTATCTTCTGAATCATACACCAATTATTTTCTAATTAATTAATTCCACCTCTAATGAATATGATAACATAATGAATTTTATGTAATAGTATCAATGGATTATTTATTTTCGGAATAAAATACTCATCAACTTCATTTTATGAAGATTTAAATATTTTGGCTTTTGGTCTAACAGAAAATCAGTACCTTTGGCTTTTCACATTTTCCACAAACCATCCACCCTTTACAAAAATATGAATTCGATGATTTGGCATTGGAAATATTTTACATCAATAACTTTATTCTTCAAAAAACATTTTCTTGTAAGAATGAATTAATTCATGATTTTAATTATATTGAGGATGAGATTTAGTATCTTATGAATTATAATATAAAGTATTGTAACTTCCCATCCTTTCCAAAAAACTTCTTACATTCATTAGGAAGTATTACAACTTCCTATTCTTACATCTATTTTCTTTCTTTCCAACCAGTCTCAATATGATTTAACTGAATACAATTATAAAATAATCTAATCCCCCTTTATTTCATCAAGTTTTCATCATAAGTTTCACATCTTACTTTTTATTTGTGGGAAATACAATACATAAAATCATTGTCAGATTCATATTGGATCCATGATGAATCTGACACTCTTCCTCATTATAATCTGAACCTTGTTTCGGACCCAAGGTGAGTCTGATGATACCTTTATTCCAGAAATATTCTTCTAAATATTATGCAATTTCTTTTAAAGAATTGTTAGTTTGATTCATAAATATTATAGTTAGTTTTAGTTTCCAAAAACTTTTAAAATTGAATTGATTTGTCTTATTTGACAACAAAAGATAACTCACTTGTAAAAAAAAATTCTTCTTACTTACAAAACCCTTCTCCAGCAAACATGGTCCCCAACAATATCCCCCTTTGGATATTGTTGTCAGAAAATATTCAAAAATAACTGAACTTTGTAACCTCAAGCTATGGATTATTTATCAACAATTCTATTCCAATGTGAGCTAACTCATTATAGGAAATAAGACTCATTGAAAGAAAAACCATGATATCCAAAAGTAGTGATTATGAAACTTCCTCAACTTTTTATTCACAACTTGTTTTACTTCCCTAAATTTTCTGGTAACAAAAGGTTTCTTTTCCACCTCTTCAACAATCTTGTTAACAAATGTTTTCTTCTCCTATAACCACTGCAACAAATAGTTAGAATAGTTCACACACTTACATGCTGAAATCACATCTTACCCACAACTCCCCCTTTTTACATGCTTTCCTTAAAGATATATTTTTAGAACAAATCTTCCCATTTGATAACACAATCCAAAGATAAGTTAATATAGGGTACAAAAACACATAACTCAACCTTGATGATAAAGAGGTTGTATTCCCATGTTCAACATCAATTTATAGAAATATTCCTTCGGTAAAGGTTTTGTGAAAATGTCAACAACTTGTTCCGATGTAGGAATATACTCAAAATTCAATTCATTATCTTCCACAAGATGTTTTATGAAATGATATTTGATATCAATATGTTTTGAATGAGAATGTTGTACTGAATTCTTGGTAATATTGATTATACTTTTATTATCACAGCCCAAGAGAAAGGGTAACTTCACTTCAATTAATAAGTCTTCTCACTAAGTCTTCATCCACATAAGTTGGTTAATGGCTTGAGTATATGAAATATACTCATATTCAACCATTTTGAGAGTCTTGTTATGTAAACTAATACAAATTTTCCCTAGAAATAATACTCCACCATATGTAGATCTTCTATCATCAAAAATTCCTGCCCAATCAGCATTTATGTACCCAAACCAATCGATACTTTCTTAGTTATCATACCTGATTCTGAAATTTATTGTGCATTTTATATATCTTAGAATTTATTTTCCAACCATAAAATGTGATTCTTTTAGATAACACTAAAATATTTCACATAAGGTAACAATATAGACAATGTCAGGTCTTGAGGTAGTCAAATGCAAAAAACTTCCAATAAACTTTCTAAATTATTTCTATTCAACTTTCTTACCTTCTCCATATTTACTCAACATGGTTCCCACTAATATTAGTGTTGAAACTAGTTTTTATTTTTCCACAATAATACTTTTTAGAATTTTGATATCATAGTTTTCTTGAGAAATAAAAATGTGTTTCTTCTTCTATAGAATTTGCAACCCAAGAAAGCATTTCATTTCCCCTAGCATGGAAATTTTAAAACAAATCATGTCTTTAGAAAATATTTCACATGTTCTTTCATAATTCGTATAAAGGATAATTTCATCAACATAAACAATTATGTTGAGGAAAAATCATGACATTCTTTGATGTAATGATTGATATCAACTCTCCCTTTCATAAAACTCATATTCCTTAAGCAAATATCCAATTTGTAATATAATGCCCTTGGAGCTAGTTTTAGCCCATACAAGTCTTTCTTCAGCTTACACACATAGATTTTATCTTTCCCAATAATAAAGACACGAGTTTGTTCAATGTAAACCTCCTAATCAATATCCCCATTCAAAAATGCATATTTAATATCCATTTGAAAAATTTTGTAACATCATTATGCAGTAATGACAAGAAAGTCAGCGTAACCTCTAACCATGACTCTATATCCTAAGGACCATCATCCCCTAAAAACATAGGCAAATGATGCAACTGGAATTCTCATGTCAACTTTTCCATAGTAGGGGAAAGTCGTGAGGCTCCCTGTATGGTCTAAATAAGATGCAGTAATCCCTCTTGAAACTAGGAATCAATGCCCAAGATGGGTATAATAGGAGGTTTCTTAGGTGGCACTACTAGCAGATTTAGTCTCACCATTTCAATAGCATGCACATCTCCACCTTCCTGGCACTAGACTTGAGGTCTTGATGGTGGAATACCGCTAAAATATCCAAAAAACATTCCTCATAAAAAGATTTTTTAATGGAATAATCTACAGTTAATAACATAACGGGTATAAATCATTTATATATAAAAGTCACACCCCTCTGCCTACTCCTAAATCCAGGTCTAGAAAACATACATATCATAATAATGTAAGATATACTGATGACTTCCCACTACTAAGGTCGGGTTGGGTTCAAGTTCTCTTCCATAAGTCAAGGGTCCTGACATATAGAGTTTCAATTTCAAGTTATAGAGGAAAAAATCCTTTAAGTTTTAATTGGAATTTATATTTAATGATGACCATTTCATTTCAAAATTTAAACTTATTTAAGTTTGTTCTCATTTATATAGAAAATATTATTAAATGGTTGAATTATATAGATCACAAATTCTAATTTATAATGTCTTCTACACTTTATAAATTGAAATTTGGTGTCCATTTATTCACAACCATAAACATGTTATAGCCTATGTGACCAATGATCCATGAATCAACATTCCATAATTGACTTCTTGAGTTGTCAGCATCAGGAAATATAGGAAAACATTGTTAGGCTGATGCAAGTACATTAATTAAACAATTATATTTTTCATTATGCTACAAGAAACGTTAGCACAATTTCATATATATATATATATAATTCAATTAACTCATAGAAATCATAGGAAATACATGAAATGAGTTTCACCTATATGGGATGGAATAATATATGACATGTGAATATCTATGTTCCTACAATGATGCATGATCCAACACTTCCTTCCCATATTGGTCTAAGGGTAAAATGGAATCTTCAATTATAATAATAATAATAAACATCACATATTATGTGTGTCACCCAATGGTGGAATCAAATCAAATATAATAAGCAGAATCCAAAACAAAAATTCTTATCCCTCGTAATATGGATTTTCTATGTACATGGGTTGGTTACTCCCAAGAACAGCCTCATTGCCAAATTCTGACACATCTTAATCTCCTTTCTACCATACCAAAATAGTAAGACAAGGAAAGTAAACCTATGATTCAAATTTATAATGTATTTGATTTGGTTCAATCTTAAGTAACCAAACCTAGTTTGTCACATGGCCTCAAGCACGCATCCCCGTATGCTAGAAGCTGCAGACTAGTAGTGAAGGTCTAATGGTGGCATGGTGTAGAGACTATACTCGTATGATCACATTGGTACATTAGTATAATAAATGGATAAATAAACAACAGAATCATAATAATTTCCTACATATAAATAAAGGAAAATCATCCAGACAATAATAATAAGCAATCCAAAAGTGTCACCATATACAAAATGTAGTGTATGTCATGAAGCAACAAAATATGATGGAATACATATATAAAGGTATATAAAAAAGAAAAAAAGAAAAAAATATATCCAATAGAATAATGAGACAAGGCTCGGTCTCATTATCCCAAGCTCCCATGTTATAATCAATCAATCATCCAAGACTAGGCACTTTCCCTTGTCCCTACCTGTATCCATGAAGTATGTCTGGGTACGAAACGGTGACCTGAACAAGGTGTGAGATATACTCAGTAGGCCACCACCAATAATGACTAGTATTATCAATCCAGTGTATATAATATGAGTAGTGTGCAGATATAATGTTGAAAATGCAGTAATGTAAACTATAAAGTGTCAACTATGGTTCCTAAAGGACACCAGACTGATACTACCCACTTCATCTCATACCAGGAAACCTCTGAACAGATGACACCATAAATGCGTGTATATATATATATATATTCACTAAATACGTAATTATGTTTATATATATACATACATATATATATATATATATATATATATATATATATATGTGTGTGTGTGTGTGTGTAGTGTTATCCAAGACTTGAGGCCTAACTCAAGCGTACATGTCTAGTTACTAGAGTCATATAAAGAGGTAGGGGACTCCATGCCTAAGTATAACGTGAATATGGGATTTCATGATCGAGTATCATAATAGAAGGGATTTCATTCCCAAGTATCAAAAGTATATGGGATTCCATGACTGAGTATCATAGGTATATGGGATTTCATGCCCGAGTATCATAAATTTAGGGACATCATTCTTGAGTATCATAATAGTGGGGACACCATGCCTGAGTCGCATAATAGTAGAGATGCACTGCCCGATTACCACTAGTGTATGGGACACCATGATTGAGTATCATATTCATAGTAATTAGTCAAATAGGATTTAATAAGATCCAATATATGTTTTATAGTTCATTATCATTAAACTTTAATAAGTGTTTAACCATTGTTTATATTAAAACAAGTGATGCAGTTGTACCACTCACATTCCATTTAACTCATTGTAGTTATTTCAATTAAATACCAATCCAAAACCACTTCGGAGGTGGTTTGGTTATGTAAGAATTTATAATATGAAGGTGAAATTCCATAATCACACCTCAAGGGGTGTCATTAGTCGATGGGGACCTATCCGAATAACAATAAGCAGGAACAAGTTCATTTCTCTCAAGGATAAAAAATTAAAAAAAATAATTTTATTTTTATGGAAAGGAATAGAAAATATGGTGTGTGGAATCACAACTCATAATATAAATAAACAATAACTGATTGATAATCGCTATACCACATACCTTATGGTGTTAGATAAACACTCATCCAGTATTGTCCCTTACATGGGTCTAAATTAGAAGAAAATAGAAGAATATAAAAAATCCCTAAAAATATGGAATATTATCTTGCACCAAAATAACACTGAAGATGGTGAAATAAATGAAGTAAGTAAGGTGATGGATTAAAGCTCTTACCATTGGCGATCCAGCACGACAGATGGCACTCAAATAAGGGGTTGGGTGAAAAAGAGGCTTAAAATCCTTGTAAGAGGAGAGGATAGATCCCTATGGAATGTGGCCCACTGGAAATAAAGGAGGAAGATAAATGGTTAGCACTGTAAAAAGGATGGGGGGGGGGGAGGTTATTTTGTCCACTTTTTAAGAGGTGCATGGTTTGGCCACACTATTGGCCAAACCATGAGCCAACCATGTACCAATTATTTTCCATGGATAGTAGACCTTCATGGTTAGGGATAACGGTTTGTCTAACTATGCTCTACCCATGATCTCCCCACTGTAGAGCCTTGCATCACCATGCACAGTTTTTCCAAACTATTCCAGCTTAGGGGCATGGTTTGGGAAAACCTTGTCCCTGGCCTTTTCCTCCATAACTCAGAACTCCGGGCTCTAAATAAGACTCAGATGCTCACAAGACCTTCCTTATGTCATAGGGAACATTTATAAGGATAACCCAAACGGTTTAAACTTAAAAATAAGAATTCCATGCCTTATACAAAAAACTTGGTTGTTATAAAATCCACCAATTTGTATTCCATATATTATGTATTTCATTATATATTTCTATTCTGGGATGTTTTTATTGGTCGTTAGACTTTATATTGTTATTAATGTATATCATGAATCATTTACTATGATTTATTGATGAAAACCATGATATAATATGCTCATGATGAGGTATGATACGTTGGGTGCATCATAAGTGATATGATATTAATTGAATAAGTCAAGAAAGGATTTATCCCTTCTAAGTTAATGAAAGAATATATCTCTATCCATTTGATTGAAATAGAATTTTCTTATTAAATCCATGGTAATCTAAGTTCATCAATGAGTTAATTTTATAGAATCAAAGAAATATAAATCAAACATGTAGGTCGATGACATATGTATACAACCTTCATTATTAGATATCAAAATAAATAGATTATATTACACTAAAAGAATTTGTATGAGGTTGTTTTCATTGTGATATAAACATATTTCTATATGGATTCTTTGACATGTTTCTATAAACAAATATTTTACTTTAGGTATGTTCACCTAATGCCACTGAGAAATAGGCCTTGAAGGTCACACACTAAGTATATCCAAAATCTTAGTTAAATTTTATTTTAATTTAATATTATGAATAAATATTATTCACAATGTGTAGAAAAAAAAGTTATTCTAGTTAGGATGATCACATAATTTCAATCATCAGTTATTCGAGTTTAGAATATATGTGAGTTGAGTATTAAATAAATATTTATTCCTAAGTAAGTGAATATAATATTTATTTATTTATTAATTGAATAATATAATGACATTTATTTATTTAAATATTTATTTATTATTCATGGTTCCAATGAGGATTGATGGGCTAAGTTAAGGGCCCAATAGAAATGATATATTTTATTTAATATCATTTAAAAAAATATTGATTTATTTATTTAACAAATGATATTTAAATATCTATGAGTTAGAAAATGTCATGGAATATAATAATTATGTTATTATTAGTAATGGATATGGGTTTTACTTAGAGTGAACAATTAGATAAATGGACTCTATGTAATTTATAATTTTTTAAACCTATGTATGTAATATAATTTATATCATTTTAGAGAAGTGTGAGAATTATTATGCATAAACTATTATCTCAAGATAGTTCTCTCAAGACTGAGAGAACCTCTCAAGAACTCTCTCAAGAACATAGATTGATAATCCTCCTCCCCCTATAATGAATGAAAGAAAAATAGATAACCTCTATTGTGGTCAATGATGAATTATGAAAGGAGCTTGATTCCTCTATGTTAGCACCTAGAATACCAACGACGATGTTCTATGTTTTGTGGTGCATGTGTAGATATAGATTGAGGAATTATAGTTTAGATTCTTCATTGTAATGATGTTACGACAGAAGTAGTAATGAGTTTTTTAACCACCTAAAGAATTATCAAGATGAATTAATTTGTATTTTAAATTAATTATATATTATATGTGAAAATATCCTCTCTATGAAGATTTTGAGTTCTCTTCATCAAGATCTATGGATTTTACCCATTGAAACTAATGAAAAAATTATTATTGGGCATTGACCCGTCTACTTCCTCTATGCCCTGAAACCTTTAAGTGATATCAAAGTGTTAATATTATAATTTATAATAATTTATTATTGGTTCATTGCTTTTTAGCATTGTTAGCAAGATTTATTTTCTATTTTTTTCATTCTTTAAATCCAAAAGTTGAGATATTGTATTTTTTTTGAATTCATATGACCAAGAACATTCTCGGAGAATGCTCAAAGATCAAATCTAGAGGAGCTAAAGAGTCTTTATCCAAGATAAGTTTACATGGTGTATAGCCAAAATTACATATCGTGTACCCTTGGTTGACCACACAATCATGCACTACAGAAAAAATGGCTATTTGCGATGTGACCCTCTGTCCGTCGCAAATAATTAGTTATTTGCGATGGGGAGACAGTGTTCATCGCAGAAGGTTTGGCATGGGTTTCGCACCAAACCACAGGAAGGGTATTTACGACGATATTTTTTACCAGTCGCAAATACTTGATGGTGTTTTTTAGTATTTGCGACTGGAGATCAATCTCATCACAAATAGTATGTCGGTATGTTGGTATTTGCGACAGGACTCATCGCAAATACCTTTTTAACCACCACCCCTAATTAATAGGGGGTCAGTATTTACGACGGGTATCCCATCGCAATTATTCTTGTCGCAACTAATTTAACCTCTATATACCCCCATACGTTTTTTCTCTCATTCCACCCATTTCTACACCCCTCTCCCTCTCTACTTAAAATTTTTCCCTCAAAATATTTCAAAGTTAAAAGTCCTAAATCGTAGAAACATTCACGACTTAGATCCTCTAAAAGCTTCAATTTTAAGGTATTTATCTATTTTTTTTTATTTTTTTGTTAATTCGTTTTATTTTATCTTAGTTATAATTATTGTTAATTAGCTATATTCAAATTAAATTAGAATTAGATCATTTTATTTTGCATTATTTTTTTACAAATAATTACGTGTGTTTAGTATTAATAAGTATTCGTTAATAGTTATATTAATTATTATTTATCGGTAGCCATTAGTATTAATTAGAAAAGATATTAATAATTATTAATAATTAGTCATAATTATTAATAATTAGCGATAATTAGAAATAATTACCGATAATTTGTAAAAATTACCATGAATAGGTAGTAAATTATAATTAGTAATAATAAGTCATAATTAGTAATAATTATTAATAATTAGTTATAATTAGGATTAATTAGTAAAAAATCAGATTAATTAGTATTAATTATTAATAATTAGTAATAATTTGGATTAATTAGAAATAATTAGGATTAATTAGTAATAATTAGCAATGATTATGAATAATTAGTAGTTTTTAGGAATAATTAGGAATAATTAGTAATAATTAGGAATAATTAGGAATAATTAGTAATTATTAGTAATTATTATGAATAATTAGTAATTATTAGTAATTATTAGGAATAATTAGTAATTATTAGTAATAATTAAGAATAATTAGTAATAATTAGTAGTAATTAGTAATAATTAGTAATAATGAGGAATAATTATAAATAATTATAAATAATTAGGATTAATTAGTAATAATTAGCAGTAACTAGGATTAATTGTTAATAATCAGTAATAATTAGAAATAATTAATATTAATTGAGATTAATTAGGAATAATTATGATTAATTAGTAATAATTTGTAAGTAATAATTAGTAGTAATTAGGAATAATCAATAGTAATTAGTAATAATTAGTAGTAATTAGGAATTATTGGTAGTAATTAGTAATAATTAGTAGTTAATAGTAGTAGTTAGTAGTAATTAATAATAATTAGGATTAATTAGTAATAATTAGGATTAATTAGTAATAATTAGGAATGATTTGTAATAATTAGGATTACTTAGTAATAATTATTAATAATTAGTAATAATTAAGATTAATTAGGAATAATTTGGAAGAATTAGAAATAATTATGATTAATTTGTAATAATTGGTAATAATTAGTAATAATTGGGATTAATTAAGAATAATTAGGAATAATAATGATTAATTAGTAATAATTACTAATAATTACTAATAATTAGTAATAATTAGTAATAATTAGTAATAATTTGTAATAATTACTAATAATTAGTAATAGTTAGTAATAATTAGTAATAATTACTAATAATTAGTAATAGTTAGGATTAATTAGTAATAATTTGGATTAATTAGTAATAATTGTGATTAATTAATAATAATTAATAATAATTTTCAATAATTAGTAATAATTAGTAATAATTAGTAATAATTAGGATTAATTAGAAATAATTAGGATTAATTAGAATTAATTAGGATTAATTAGAAATAATTAGGATTGGATAGTAATTGTTAGGATTAATTAGTAATAATTTAGATTAATTGGTAATAATTATTAGGATTAATTCAAATTAATTAGTGATAATTAGTAATAATTAAGATTGATTATTAATAATTAGGATTAATTAGTAATAATTATGATTAATTAATATTAAATGGGATTAATTAGCAATAAATAGGATTAATTAGTTATAAATATGATTAATTAGTAATAAATAAGAATAATTAGTATTAAATCGGATTAATTCGTAATAAATATGATTAATTAGTAATAATTTGGATTAATTATTAATAATTAGGATTAATTAGTAATAATTAGTAATAATAAGGATTAATTCGGATTAATTATTTACAATTAGTTATAATTAAAAATAATTAGGATTAATTGGTCATAATTTGGATTAATTAGTAATAATTATGATTGATTAGGAATAATTAGGAATAATTAGTATTAAATAGTAATAATTATTAATTAATAAGATTAATTAGTAATATATTGGATTAATTAGTAATAAATAGGATTAATTAGTAATAAATACGATTAATTAGTAATAAATTAGATTAATTAGTAATAAATAGGATTAGTTAGTAATAAGTTGGGTTCATTAGTAATAATTAGGATTAATTAGTAATAAATGGACTAATTAGTAATAATTAGGATTAATTAGTAATAATTATGATTAATTAGTAATAAATGGGCTAATTAGTAATAATTAGGATTAATTAGTAATAATTAAGATTAATTAGTAATAATTAGGATTAATTAGTAATAATTAGGATTAATTAGTAATAATTAGGATTAATTAGTGATAAATAGTTATAATTTGTGCGACAACCGTGAGTCCCTATTTGTACAATAGGAATGTGACTGCATGGTTTCCTGGGGTCGGGCGCATACCTATGTGGATAGCCATATAGCCTGGAAAGTTCCATTATCTTAGGTGCTTGGTTTCCTCTAGGCTGGCACACAATTTCCCCAAACTATATGCCAACTGTGTGCCACCTATTTTAGGGTCCAAAAAAACCATTTTCTCCAAAAAATCCTAGAAAACCCAAAGGATAAACATGATACCATAAATAAAAAATGGAATACCTTGAAAAAAAATCCCAGATGTGATAATTTTCCCCACCATTAAAACTTTCTTCCGCTGAAAAGTCGCTCTAATGTATGATCAGAGAACAAAAAAATGCTCATCATCAACACAATACTCATGCTACCATGTCTCATGCTCATCACTACCATGTTTCTAAATAACTCAGACCAATGACATGGACTTCCCATGAAACACTTTCCCCTGAGAATCCAAAATCTACACTAGCCACTTGAACATAGAAAAATCAGGATCTAACTCCAACTCCTCCCAATTCAACACATGGGACAAATTTGGATTGTACTTTTTATGTTGATATACATGAAATACATAATGAATCGACATAAAATAAGAAGTAAAATCTAACTGGTATGCCACCTAACTGAATCTCTTTGTAATCTCAAAAGGTCTGACAAACCTCAATGTTAGCTTCCCTTGTTTACCAAAATGATGTTAACCCAAGAAGGGGGCCACTTTTATAAACACTTGATCACCAAATGAGAACTATATGGCTCAGATCCTATGATTGACATAAGGAATGTGGTGGCTCTATTCTATTAATAAATGATGCTGAATTATATTGACTTTATCAGAAGTTTTCTGTACAAGGCTCAATCCCAACAATAAGGTCTCACCCACCTTATCCCAACACAAAGGGGACCGAAAAGTGTGACCATAAAGTGCCTCAAAGGGGTCTATTATAATTGATTATTAGTTAATATGATTGAAAAAAAAACTCGACCAACCCCAAATGGCTATCCCACAAGCCTCTAAAATCCAAAACACATGCTCGGATCATGTCTTCCAAAATATAATTTTCTCACTTTGTCTGACCATATGTTTTTGGTTCGTATGTCATAATCAACTTGACATATGACCTCATCACCTTCTAAAGATCTTCCCAAAACCATAAGTTAAATCAAGGTTCCTTATATGAAACAATTGTCGATGACACACCATAAAGCCTCGTTATCTTATGAACATACAATTAACCCAACTCATCTACTTTGGTTGAATCCCTATCAGAATGAAGTGGGATTATTTGGTCAGATGGTCAATCACTACCCAAATAACATTAAATCATCATGGTGTATGAGGTAAGCCAACAATGAGGTCCATAGTGATCTCATCCCACTTCTAGGTAGGAATGGGTGGTGACTGAAGCAATTCAGAGGACATTTAGTGATTTTCTTTAACCTACTAACATGTATAACTTTGCAATACAAAGTCAGTTACATCCCTCCTCATACATGGAAACCAAAAATTCTGAATCACATCATAAAACAACTTGGTGATACTATGATGAATGGCCCACTGAGACTGGTGGTTATCCGACATCACCACCTTCTACAGCGACAATGGCACCACGAAGAGACCTCTAAAGCACAAAGCTCCCCCAAGAGACAATTATCCATCTCAAGGAACCACCCCACCATTTAGAAACTACATAGAATGCTGGCACAACTCATCACTCGGCTCCTCTTGCGGAATTAACTTCCGAAAGGATGTTTTTAGCTAAACACTAGCCAAGAAAATACCTCCACCATGCTCCTTGGTCTCAATATTCAATTAGGGAAAAAGACCCATCAAAATCCACTCATCACTGGACTCTTTCAATTCTTGCATTGGAACTTTTATACTCAAGTCATTTGAAACCACATTACCTTTTCTTAGGGTATACACAATATCAAAATCGAACCCCTAAAGGTACTCCATCTAATGAAACTGCCTTAGATTCAGATCTTTCTAGTAGAATATGTAGGCCAATATCTTATTATTAGAATAAAATAAAAAATTCTTCCTAAAAATATAATGAAGGAATGTATTTAAAGAATGAATCACTACTAATAACTCCAATTCAAGGGTTGGGAAATTATTTTCTTGTGGTTGGAGTTTTCCTAGACAACACATCACTACATGGTTATCCTGTATCATCACACACCAAAGACCCATACCATAATAAGCACATTAGATTACATATCTCTTTCCATATATTGGAAAGACCACAACATGGGCCAGGGTCAACCACCGCTAAAGCTCCTCAATGGACACTTGACATTCTGGGCTCCACTCAAACTTTACCCCCTTATCAGAAAGTGTTTTCATTGACAAAGCTATCTAAGGTAAATCTTAAAAAACCCACCTATAATTCCCTAATAGGACCAAAAATATTCTAATTTCAAAAACATTCTTTGACTATTCCCATGAAATTACTTCACTAATCTTCTTGAGGTCTACTGAAACCCCTTGTTCTGATATCACATGAACCAAAAACTTAAACTCCCTAATCCATAAGGTGTACTTAGAAATATTTTCATTGATATTATGATCCTAATGGGTTCCTAGAAAAATCCTCAAATTTTTCTCATGTTCCTCCTCGATCCTGAAATAGACCAGGATTTCATCCACAAATATCACAACAAAAGAGTTGAGATACTGATGGAATACCATGTTCATAAGCACCATAAAGACTATTTGATCATTTATTAACCTAAAAGGCATGACCAAGTACTAAAAATTTACATAACTACTTCAGAAATCTATTTTCAGAACATCCACCTCTCTAACTCTAACTTGGTGATACCTAGAACTCAAATAAATCTTGGAGAACCACATTTCCCACTTAATATGATCAAAAAGGTCATTAATAATGGGAAAATGGTACTTGTTCTTGATCTTCACCTTATTTAACTTCAGGTAGTCAATAGACAACCAAATAGATCCATTGGAATTTTTTGCAAATAGAACTGGGGAAACCCAAGGTGATATGTTTAGGAGAATGAATCATTTGGATTAAAAATCATGCAGCTATGCCTTCAGTTCCCTCAATTCAGTGGGGTCCATACTATATGAGGGAATAGATATAAGTTATGTTCGTGGTGAAAAATCAATGGTGAACTCCACATCCTTCTCTAAGGGAAAACCTGAGAAATCATCTAGAAATAACTATGGGAACTCATCCACTATAGGAGGTAATCCAGCTCCTCGACCACTATCACCATCCTCTAACATGAGCGATGAGATCTAACTAATGATATTTCCCAATTCCAGAAGTGGAGGCCCAACATATCTCAGTAGAGGATCCCATCCACCTTGAAAAGCCTAGGTACTTCCATCTGGTGCCACAAATATTACTCACCACTAATAGAAATCGATGTGTTCCTGAAAACAAACCATCAAATACATACTAATGATCACCTCAAAGTGGTCAATCTTTAAAACTAGAAAATCCCATTCTATCTCAACCCCTGACGTGGTAAGTACACAAGATGGACACCTGGAACCCTGGTCTCACTTCTTACCAAGTGGCATTACTAACTCCATCATGTAAGGTATAAGATCAGTTTAAAAATTTAACACATCCATTAGATGGAAAAAATAAAATACACAGAAGCACTATTATCAAATAAATCAACAGTTAACGATGATGAAATATGAAAGGTACATAAACTATTACAGGCCCTACATCCAATTCTGTTAGATCTAAATCCAAAAAATGAAGGTGTTGTGTCTCTCCCTGACCCTGATAATGACCACTAACCTATGGATCTACCCTGAATTGACTATAACCTGGAGAAGTTAAATCCTTGTTTCCACAACTTACAAACAGATAACCCGTAGTCGTCGACAGTTCTAATATGGCTGACATCCATTTGAAAGCTATAGATCCTACACCACCCTGATATGGGTGTTCCACATTTCCAAATAATTACAAGTTCCCCATAATTCCACACTTATGGAAATGTTTGGGTGGAGATGAAAATGTTTATCTCTTTTTCCCCTTCCCAAACCGATGGAACACTGCGACCCATCATCGAAATACACTAATGAAGATAGATGGTAAGGATGGTTTGAACTACCAACTCCCCACTTCTCTTGTTCATCCTATTTCCTCTCCTTCTTAGATAAGTTATTGCTTCCCTGGCATACTGGTGACATTGATCTAGAGAAACCATACTTTCCTCTATAATCAATCTCTACCATCAAATCACGATCAACCACCTCAGCATATGTCTTCAACTTGAACAAGAAGACTTGGGATCAAATCTTCAGTCACAACCCCATCTCATACTTTTGAGCATTCAGCTAATCATTGGAAACTACCTCGGGTGTGAACCAAACCAACTCTATAAAGTGGTTAGTATACTTCATCACAGTCTGGTCTCCCTGTAATATATCTAGAAACTCATAGGTCTTGGAAAAGGCCAAGGTCTCAGGATAATACCTCTAGTTGAATATGACCATGAAATCCTTCCAACCCATCTTCTCGTGCTTCCCATATTGCACAATTGATTACCACCACTTCTGATTGGGACCTTCCAACATTAACAAAGCACACTTCACCCTGACTACCTTAGGAGTATCAAAAAACTCAAACATCCCCTCTACTTTATCAATCCAATCCTCAACTTCTTTGGGATTCATGCTACCTTATAAGGAAAGAGGATTTTTCATTAATAACACTAGAGCATTGACCTTTCTAACCCCTAGTTTAGCTTCTCTAACCTAATAAGGGAATGGTCTTGCTACTTGTCCCAAATCTTGGATAGTTATAACCACTACTTCCACTAGTCTTTGATCAATTGGTGAGGGGGAACTCTCTCTGGCCTCTTCCCACAATTTCATAGGAAGTCTCTAGGGAGGTATATTACTATATTACACAAGATCCACAATGAAAAACCATCACCACACCATTAACACAATAGTATTAAATTTTTTAGCAACAAAAACAATTCCCAAACACTTTCATAAATAAAAAAAATCATATCCAAAACAATAATAATACAAACCACTTCACCCCACCGAGTTTCAATGCACATTCTACAGCCTGTACGTCTCACCTAGAGGAGAAGTCAAACCAAATTCCCAACAAGACATGGTGACTCAAGATTTTTCAAGAGGTGTGTTTCCAAACACCACACTTGCAACTAAAAACTTAATCCTCAATAATCCTAGCTCAAGTATATCTAGACTCTCAAAAATTTCATGACAACAAGAAAAGTGAAACCTACTTTGATACCATATTTTCATGAACCAAGATGAGGCTCCATGCAACCCGACACTCGACCTAACCTGAGACATGGCCTGAAGGGATTTCCCAACCCCCATTAGATGGAAACTAGTTCCTAGATATCAAAAATACACTTTTGGGAATGATTCTACCCATGTATGTAACAATAAACAGCCAACAATAATAAGACATTGACACATAACTGATAATCATAACCAAATAGGGATACAATAATTTTCCGATTCTACATTTTAAAACATTAATCAAATCCAAAATACCACAACAGAAAGGGAAACAACTAAACCACAACTCAAAATACTCCATGAAACAAGAGGTTCATTTCCCTCAATCCACCACCACCAACACCTACAAGAAGTGGAACACTAGCAATCAGATCCACCATCACCACCACCAAACACATTTCTTTTACCTTGGTCATATTTGAAAAAGTCTACATAAACCCAAGGGTGTATGTAGTGTATGATCCAAAGCCTAATAGGATTACACCCAAAAAAATATTTCATTCTATAAAATTAGAAGAGAAATAAACATGTACGTTACAAAAAAAGTTTGGAAACATTTTTAAGAATATATTTTAAAGAAAACATTCTTGAGAAAACATTTAAGGAAAATATTTCTAGGAAATGCATTCTCGAAGGAAGATTATGTTGAAATAAAAATATACACAAGTTCTGCCACGTACTGATGGTGAGAACCACATCATAAAGAACCATTTCAAAAGAGAGAACCCTGGGAAATCCCTACAGGTAACTTGCACTAGTGGGACCCTAGGAACATCATGCCTCAGTGATAATCTCCTCCAACCAAAACTCATGAAATCCTCATGCATGAGCTACTAGAGGGGAGCACATCCCAAGGTATATTAGCCTCTAAATATAATCCAAAACCCACATCATTCTCATGAATGAGTCACTAGAGGGGAACACATCCCATTTTCTAGTAGTCTCTGATCATATCATATGTTTAGTTAGTGTTGGAGCGTCAACCCTACTAGAATAAATCAAGCCTCGACCCTTCCAAATCAACTAGAATAATAGTTCGAGTTCAGCCATATAGATACCCAGGATTCCCTTTTTTCTCAATTATCATTTCACATGCCACAAAAATCATCAATTTCACATACACATGCCAAGCATCATGAACACACATGAAAACCCATTTATTTCAAAAGCACTTTCATCCAACAATCAAATATCACATGCAAACTACTATTTTATATAATCAAAACCATTTTCAAATTCACATTCATGTCAAATCCATTTGGAATCACATTTTACACAACTTTCACAATTCAAAAAATCCATTTGGAAACACAACAAGAATAGAACACATGAAATCCAACCATTTCTATATGCAAATCCCCTTTCAAATCTATACACATACCAAATAAATTTTGAAATGTTCTTCAAATCACTTTCACAATCCATAGCACACAAGAAACATAACAAATAAGATAACATGAAATAAACCCATTTCCTTTAGAAAAATAATTTTAATCACATATTTACCTCAAAAACTTTTTAAAACCTATTTCTTGCCTTTCACACAATCTATTGAACACATTTATAAAGCACAAAAAAGAGGAACACATGAAACACAATCAACTTATTTTGGAAAACCATCTTCCAACACATACGCACTTCAAATCACTATGAAAACACATTTTCCATCACACACATAATCCATAGAAAACATTTATCAAACCAAGAAATCATACCAAATTCATCTAATAATGTAAAAGCATGGAGCCACCTACCTCAAGCTTAGAAACTTCTGGAATATGGTTGAAAACCACAAGCTCACCTCAAATAAACCCTATAAAGAATTGATCAAACCATAAACATTAATATTTCTCCCAAAAAAACTCATTATAGGACCCTTATTATGTCAAACAAACCCTAGAAAAGAAGAACCCAAAGATGGATGGAGAGAAACCCTAGACGAAGGAAGAAATTGAGAGAAAAGAGACTTACCGGATTATTCTTCAAAGATCCAAGGCCACATCTACCCAAAAATTAGATTTAAAGGGGTTAAAGAAGGGGTGGAGGAAACTCCTAAGGCTGAAAATATTGTATGGATAGGATTAGGGTGATTTGGGGTTTAAAAAGGGAGGGTAGAAGAGTAATTTCCAACTTGTAATTACCTGGACAGGTCACATAGTTAGCCCAAATAGTTTTCTAAATCATCAGGAAACCGTGTTTCTCTATCTGTACAAGAGGAACAAGGCCAAATGGTTTCCTAGGGGAGTTCATAGGCCTATATGGCTAGTCATGCAGCCTAGATAGTGCCATTGTCCAAGGTGTACAGTTTCCTCTAGGCTAGCACATGGTTTCCCATAACCACGCACCAATCGTGTTCCACCTATTGTAGGGTCCAAAAAATATGTTTTTATCAAAAAACATCCAGGAAAACCAAATGATAAACATGAGCCCAAAAATAAACAAAGGAATAACATGAAACAAAAATCAAAGATGTGACATTTATTGTGATGCATCAGGCATCAGGATGGGTGCCACATTTATGTATGAATATCAATTCATGATGTACAGATCTCTCAATTTGATTCCTCATGAGCATAATTACCTGATGCACAACCTCAATCTAGTAGTAGTGGTTCATGATTTACATTTTTGGAGACATTATTTACTAGAAGACTGGTTTATAGTATGCATGGATGATAAAAGTATCAAATATATAATCACTCAACATGAATTGAACCTCAGATAGTAAATATGGGTTTATTACCTTCAGTCCTTTGATTTTTAGTTGGCTTATATTCTTCAGAAATGTAATGAAGTAGTGAATGCTCTGAGCCAAAAGACTCTGACACAAGATCTTTGGGAAGCCAATAGTGAATAGAAATTGATGGAACTATTTTCTAATATTTATCTTGAGATTTAAGAGAGTCATGGTCAACTTGTTCTTATAGTTTTGGAAGTAACCACATCACTTTTGGATCGAGTAAATATGAGATATCTTTTTGATTCTGAGGGATTAGTCCTAAGGGAGGGTGTTTTAGGTGATAGCACACCACCTTATTAGGTTGTTGGTTAGCATGAGATCTTCAGTATTCATTGATTCATCTGGGTTCCTGCCAACATGTGAGGGGAATTTATGTGATATTCCCATGAATCTATATAGGTAGTACATTCTGGACTCACTAAGATGTATTGTGACTTATTCTACCAGTATTGGTGGCCAAGGATGAAAAGAGAGATCATGGGTTTCATTACTTGGTGTTCTTCTTGTCAGTAGGTGAAGGTGAAACACCAGTGACCTATATGACTTTTATATCCATTGTCCAATTTATAGTGTAAATGAGATTACATCGCTATGTATTTTGTGATGGTTTTACTGAAATCCCCTCATGGTTGGGATGCAGTATGAGTTTTCATAGACAGGCTGATAAAGGTTACTCATTTCATGCTTATTTGGGAGACCTACTCAATGGATGAGCTTGGGATACTTTATGTCCATGAGATTATGTGCCTTCATGGGGTTCCTCATACCATCATATCAAATAGGCATGATCGTTTTACATCACAGTTCTGGTAGGGGTTGAAAAGGGCTTTGGGTTCACATGTACATTTGAGTACTGACTATCACCTATAGACCAATGGTCAGTCTAAGAGTACAATACAATTGTTAGAGTACATGATCCATGCATATATCATTGATTTTGGAAGTTCTTAGGGGGTAAATTTACCTCTTATTGTTTTATCTTATAATAATAGCTTCCAATTGACTATATAGATGGCTTCATATGAGGCCCTATATGTTAGGCCATGATATTCACCAATGTTCTAGTTAGTGGAAGGATAGGTAACACTACTAGGACCTCATCTCATTCAGGAGACTTCATAGTAGGTACAAATTAATACAAAGTGTATGGATATAGTTCAGTCTGGGAAGAATTATTATGTCGATCGTTGTCTCCAAACTCTAGAGTTTGAGGTGGGAGTTCAGGTCTTCTTACATGTTTTTCCTATATTGGGGAATCAATAGATTCAGAGGAAATGTAGGTTATTACCTAGATTTTTTGGGCCTTTCATGATCATGGAGAGAGTTGAGATTGTGGCATATCAGTGTGTTATACTTTAGATATATCAGGCCATGCATGAAATCTTCCATATTTCAAACTTCATCACTATCATATGGACCTATCTCATGTCCTTCATCCAAATGAGGTTGAGTTGGATATTAATGATTATTTTAAGGATTATCCTATATGTATCATTGATAAAAGCATAAATTCAATCTGAGATAGGTCAATTCCTCTATTATGGGTGGTATATTAGAATGATTGTAACGTCCCAGGTTTTTAGAATGGGTCAAAATTTACTGTCGTTTTGAACTTTTCAATTAGTAGAGGTGCCTCTTCCTATATCATTGCCTGTAATTAAATTCTGAGTTTTCAATTGGATTTATATCATTTTTTTACATGAGTTGCAAACTCTAGATAAAGCCTCGGGTGTATGGAAGAGGTTTTGGGAGTGTTAGAGGCCAAATGTCCTATTTTGGAATAGTAGGTCAGGGTGCACGGTTTGAGTTAAACTATGTTGCCTCTTCTAGGTAATGGTGTGGATCTTTTTGAAATACCATATGGTTTAGTTAAACCATGCGGAGGGGTATGTATGTGTGTCCACCTCTTATTTTTTCACATAGGGCTACCGCACAGTTTGCGCATGGTTTGGAAAACCGTACTGGGTAACTATGCGGGCCTAGAGCTTTTGATCAGTGGCTACCACACGGCTGCTGCATAGTTTGGAAAACTGTGTGGGTAAATAGTGTGGACTGTACAGGGTGTTTTTAAGATTTTATTTTTCTTTTACCCTTATTTCTCCCCTATTTCTTCTCCTTGGCCACACATTGCACATAGGGTTCTCCCTCTTTTCCTCCTTCCACTGGAATTGATCCACCTTCTTCATAAGACGTCCATTATTCGATCCGTCAAAGGCTATGGAAGAGTAGTGGTAAGGCTAACCTCACCCTTGCTTCTTCTTAATTTTTTTTGCTTCATGGATCACTAAATCCATTTGATATGTTTTCCCTATTTTCAAGGCATTGAATGGAAACTCAAATCTACACCAATCAACTTCAAATTGGATCTTGATATCGAACGTGCCAACGTCTATAAGCCCAAGATAAGTGGTGCATATCTTGATGTGTGTGTTTTTAGACGTTTGGGTGGTGTTGATTTTAGAACACTCTTAGAAAATTGATCGATACCCCCCGTTTTTTGGTATTGACATGACCATATGACCTATGGGATGACGTTGGGTATACCCTTACATTTTTCACTCGAGTGAGTCCATGTTAGAGGCCATCGTTCCTTGGGGAAAATTTCTAGAGGTATTTAATTCATTTAATTTGGTTTTTTTAATTCAATTATTTTTGTTATTATAATATAAGTAATTAAATCCCTTTATACTGAATTTTTTATTATTTAGATGATGGAATTCAATTGCCTAAATTAAATTGCTTAATTAAATTGAATTATATAATTCATTCATTTCTAAATTGAATTTTTCTTGATTTATTTATGTGAAATTTTGGAGAGTCATGTGATGAGACCCATGGTGTCATGAAGGTCATGGATCAAGGAATTGGGATGGAACAACCATCCGGATTGAGGTGATGAGATCATATGGTTGGTCTTGGAATAGTTTTCTTGAGTGGTATTGACCATAGGATTAGGCGTCACAGATGTCGAATTGAGGCGGTGAGGCCATCAAGTTGGGCATGGCCCATGATATTGAGATGGAAAGGCCATAGATTATGAGTAACATGGTCACAGGGGCATGAGGTTCTAGTGTTGATGTGGATTAGGTATTATTATTGCTGATTATCGCTCACATGTGATGTCCAAAGTGCTTAATTGAGTCATGTGCACATAAGATGACTCCATTGATGAGGCGGTTTTGACCACTCATGTGGTTAGAGGCCCTCAATATTTGCAACTTAGGTGTTTATGTTTTTGGGGGTGCTCTCTGTAAAAATCAAAGTGGAAGTTGGGGATATTTTAGTTGATAGAAATGAGTCTAGTGATTAGGGGTAGAGGCTCTCCATGATTAGGATCATGGGACTAGATTTATTTTGAGTAAAATCTTCAGTGTACCTCCAATTGTCGAGCTTTGAACTGATGTGTGATTTCAAGCAGGGGTCTGAGGGACTATATTGTGTTTCTTAGAAGTGCCTTCGAGACATCGGGACTATATTGAGACCTAAGAAATCATGAGGCACGAGGTTTCACGTTACTTTTATTGAGGTGGAACCTGAGGTTTCACCTGGGATATGACATCAGGGGTACCTTGGGACATGGCCCAAGGACCCTCTTCATTTCTAAGATTTTGGTGTTGGCTAAAGTAAGTGAAACCTCTTGGTAGATTTCAAGAACCATAGAATTTTTTTTATTTCATTTCAATTACATTGAGATACTTTTATTTTTTATATTACAACTGCTTAAACACATATTCTAGGTATGCACCATTGGGTGGTATCCTACTGAGATTTGTCTCAAACACTACATGGGTCCTTTGGGATGTGTGTAGACTTTATAAATTTACATTCAGCTAAAGGATATTCCTCAAGAGATGGATCTTAGTAGTTACTTGCATTGAGTTTGGAATGGGACTATAATGTCATGCCTAGTTAGAGATTCTATTTAGTTTCTTTTCTATATCAACATGCTATATATGTATGACTTGCTCTAGTCATCCATTGGAGACCATCTTTAGTATATTGACCAGTATGGCCTGTTATGGAATGCATGTTCTTCTTGTTTGTTTTAGTAGTGTCTACTAGTGGTTTTCTAGCATACTAATCTATTTATTTATCTTCCACTTCACTTGTTTATTTATTACTTCCACTATTTCTTATTGTTGACTATGCTTCCTCTTTATGGGTTTGGTTTGATTCTACTGAGTCTTATTTATTCGGTTTCATGTTATATATTATTACTTGGACCAGTATATTATCATTCCCCTAGGGTATATTCTCCCCACTATACTTGTTTACACCCTCGCTACTAGTTGAAAGCCTTTGTCATTTGGGGAAGTACGCCAAAGGCCAGTGGCACTCGACCCGATAACACGGGTCAGGTGGCTAATCAGGTCAGGGACACTACAAGTGGTATCAGAGGGGTTTCTTTACCTTTTTATTGGTTTTACTATTTAGTTTATGGTAGGTTGGATATTAGGTTATAATCGGAACTAGATTTTGAACTTGTTATTGGGTGTATTCATCCCCATGTATGAGGGATAGATCGAGTTGCCTTGGGTGGGACCTGCTGTTCTATTTTGATCATTTAACTATTGATCTAATTTCCAACTCAGTGACTTATTTTGGAAAGTGATGTTTTTGGATTTGATATTTGACCCTTAACTTGGTGAGGTGAGAGAGATTGTGTACCTTGGACCAGTGAGGCAATGTGTGATTGCTTGGTTGTTTGGATTTTGGTATGACCATTTTAGGGTGTTTAAAATTTACAAACTCATGTATTCCTTGTAAAATGATTATTCCATGTTTTAAATATAAAAGTCTTGATGAATTTTATATTCCATGATTTATATATATGTGAAATTTCACATGACATGTGAAATTTACTTGGATCGTATAGGAGCAGGAAGGTCCTATGGTTGAGGTGATCTTGATCAATAGGATTGTGTGACTTGGTCGTCACATGGAGGCAACATTGGTTTTCAGGATTGTCTTGGCCCAAGAACTATTGATACTTGGCTCGGTTGAGGGAGGGTAAGAAGTCCATGAGGCTGGGATGCTATATGGAAAAGTTTCGGTAGGGTAGATTAAGGATAGTGAGTTGACGATGTCTTTTTACTACTTACCCTATCTATGGATTTATATATATATTGGGTTTTCTGACCATTTATGATATTCAGTGGGTTGCTACCTAGAAGGATTAGATGGAGTGCCAGGTAGGCAAGGAAAACAAGCAAGTTGAGACCCATGAGGTTCAAACAGAGTAGGTACAGGCTTAGGGACAATCTCATGATCTAGTAAAGGTTCCATTGCAGGTGGTGTAGATGCCAGAATTGAGAGCATTTGGGCCATGGCTTGATGAGAAGCTCCATGAAATCCTAGAACGAGTTACCTAGGATATCGACCAGGGTTCTCAAGGATTAGATCCATCGATGGAATATTTTATACAGGAGTTATAGTTGTTGAAGTATCTGCTTTTTGAGGGTGAGGGAGGACCACAAGAGGCTAAGAACTGGATCAAGAGCATGCACTTTATATTTGAGAAGCTCAAGATACCTCCTAGGAGGAGGTTCAATCTGGAGATTTACCTGATCAAAGGGACCCTAAACGCTAGTGGGATGTGCAAGTTTAGGCTGGGAGACATGAGTAACTATCCTAGAAGGATTTTCAGGCTAGTTTCTTCGATCATTTCTTCTTGAAAACATTGAGGGCTGAAAGGGATAATGATTTATTAAGTCTTCATCAGGTCGGCATGTCCATCATGGACTATGAAACTACATTTACTAATTTGTCTTGCATTTCACCCACCATGGTGAACGATGGAACTTTGAGGGTGAGGTGCTTCAAGGATGGTTTATAGCACCCCATTCAGGTGCAGGTAAACATCTTTATGTTGGACTCATTCTATAAGGTAGTGAACCGAGTGCTCATAGATGAGGGAAACCTGATAGACAAGGCTTACTTGAGCCAAGTAGCAGCTTCAGTTGATTTTAGTGGTGATGCTTTAGATGACTAGAAGCGAGTCTAGGATGAGTTTAAATAGGGAATTCAGGCCAATTACTCAAGTAGAAAACCTCATAGTGGTTCTTCAATGGTAGACTTTAAGTGTGGGAAGCTAGGAAATATATGGACTCAGTGTGAGAGGCCTCCAAAGGGGTTTCGGGCTTGTGGATAGGTTGGTCATCTCAAGAGGTTCTATAGAAAGATTTTTTAGACCACCAATAATCAGGGATCAAGACAGACTCAGGAGTCTGGGGTTGGTTCAGGATCAGTACCAGTGAAGGTATCCAAGGTTCAACTATACATGGAAGTCATGGTAGATACAGTGAGACCCATTAGTGGGGTCAGTCACTGGTGGATGGGGAAGCATCGTAGGGCGGTCAGGCTTCAGGCAGTCCTGATTTAGGCTAGGTTTATATCATGGAGATTCCAGGGGATGAGTAGGGTGGTGATCCAACTATGGTCAAAGGTACACTATGGGTGTGGATGTGATTTTCTCTTGTTTTCTTTTGTAATGGACATTTTAGGCCTGTCTATTTTGGAATGGCAAGTTGAGGCATGTCTATTTTCGCATGGCCTATTGAGGCATGCCCATTTTGGTGTACTAGGTTCATAGGATATATATATATGTACTGACTAGATGCTAGTTAGTAGGTTGGAATAATATCATATGTGTTATATATATATATATATAAATATATTAGGTTTAAGGCACCAGGTTCTATACATGAGCACCGTGGGTGTAGGAATATTGAGGTAATTTAGCATCAGGGCATCGAGGATGTGGACTACTTGAGGTGCAAGGCATATGGGCACCAGGATGGTGTGGTACTTGATTGAGGTGTGAGGCACTAGGATTTATTATAGCATATTTGTTGATGCAAGACCTCATTGGTTCCATGTGTTACATGGGATCAAGGCAGGAACTGATGCAGTGCAAGATTTGAATCGGTGTCGAGAGAAACACGGGAGTACCTAGTGAGGTGAAGAATTGATGATGTGTCACTAGAGGGATTTTGAGTCTGTAAAAATGGTTGTTGGACCATTTTTTGGTTTTTATTTTGATCATTTTGTGACCTGGTTAGGCAATTCCTAAGGTGGGGATTCCCATTGAGGAATTTGGCATAAACCCTTGAGATTGGGGTAGTCTGGGATAGATTTGACCAAGAGGATTATGTTCAATACCATCTTCAATTTTGTTTTGAAAGATTTTGGATGAGCTATGTTAAGGTGGATTGATTATAACATCCCATATTTTTAGAATGGTTCAAAATTCACTCTTGTTTTGAACTTTTCAATTAGCGGAGTTTCCATTTCCAATATCATTGATTGGAACTCAATTATGAGAGTTCTATTGTCTTTATATAATATTTTTACTTGAGTTAAAAGCTTTAGACGAATACTCAGGTGTATGGAAGAGGTTTCGGGAGCATCGGAGGCTAAATCTCCTGTTTTGGAATAACAAGTCAGGGCACACAGTTTGGGTTAAACCGTGTGGCCCCTTCCAAGTAACCATACAGATCATTTTTAACTACCACATGGTTTAGTTAAACTGTGTGTATGGGGTTCATAGCTGTGTAGACATATCTTCATTTTTTGATAGAGGGATACCACATGGTTTGGAAAACCATGTGGCGTAACCGTGAAAGCTTGGATCTTTTGGGTTGTGGTTGTCACACGGCTACCGCACGATTTGAAAAACTATGCACGTAAACTATAGTGCATGTACAGGGTTTTTTTAGTTTTTATTTTTATTTTTATTTTCTTATTTCTACCCTCTTTATCTCCTTGGTCACACGTTGTATGGAGAGTTATTCCTACTTTCCTCCATCCACTAGAATTGATCTACATCCTTCATACGACAACCATTATTCGATCCGTCAGAGGATATGGAAGCGTAGTGGTAAGGATAACCACACCCTTGTTTCTTTTTGCTTTTGTTTTATCTTCACATAGAACTAAATATATTTGATCTATTTCATCCTATTTTTAGGTAATTTAATGAAAACTCAGATCTACTCTAATCTACTTTTAATTGGAGCTTGATATCGGATGTGTCTACATCTACAAGTCCAAGGTAGGTAGTGCATATATTGATTTGTGTTTTTTCAAATGTTTGGGTGGTGAAGATTTTAGCACAACCTTGAGAAATTGAGTGAGACCCTCGATTCATGTTATTGAATTGACCATATGACATGTGAGATGTTGTTGTGAATTCCCTTACATTTTTCACTCGAGTGAGTCTGGGTTATAGGATGTCTCTCCTTGGGGAAATTGTCTGGGGGTGTTTAATTCATTTAATTTGGTTTGTTTTAATTGAACTGTTTTAGTTATTCTAATATGAGGCATTCAATCCCTCAATACTGAATTGTTTTGTTTACTTAGATGATACAATTCAATCATCTAAATTGAATTTCTTAATTAAAGTGAATTGTACAATTAAATTGTTTCTAAATTGAATTTTTCTTGAATTATTTATGTGATATTATTGAGAAGCATGTGGTGAGACCCATGAAGTTATGATGGGCATGGCCTGAAGAATTGGAATTTCATGGACATCTGGATTAAGGTGATGATATCTTCTGGTTAGGCTTGGCCTGATTTTCTTGAGTTGTATTGACCACAGGAATGGGCATTGTGGATGTCTGATTGAGGTGGTGAGGCCTTCAGATTGGGTATGAAACGTGATATTAGGATGAAAAGGTCATCATTTCTAATTAAAATGGTTTCAAAGGTTTGAGTTTCTAGTGTTGATGTGGCTTAGGTATTATTATTGGTGATTTACTCTCACTAGTGATTTCCAAAGCACTGAATTGAGTCATGTGCACACAGGATGACTCTATCAATGAGCTAGTTTTGACCACTCATGTGGTTAGAGACCCCTAGTAGTTATGGATTAGGTGTTTATTGTTTGGGTATTCTTGCCTTATAAATCCACATTAAAGGTGAGGAGAATTTGGTTGATAGTAATGAGGATATCGGTTAGGGGATGAGGCTCACCGTGATTGAGGATGTGGGCCTAGATTTATTTTGAGGACAATCATCATTGTGCCTCCAATTTTCAGGCTTTGAGACGATGTGTGCTTTTGAGAAAGGATCTAAGGGACAAGATTGTGTTTCTTAGACGTGCCTTCAAAAATTCAGTACTATATTGAGACATTGGGTGTTAGGAGGCACGAGGTATCAGGTTAATTGTATTGAGGTGGAACCTGATATTACACCTAAGATATGAAATCAAGGGTACCTTGGTCCATGGGACAAGGACCCTCTTCACTTATGAGATTTTTTATGTTAGCTGAAGAAGGTGACAATTCTTGGTGGCTATCGAGCACCAGAGAAGTTTTTTTCTTTTATTTCAAATACTTTGAGCTGTTTTTTTATTTGTTATATCACACCCGCTTAAACACATATTCTAGGTGCACACCATTGGGGGGTGTCCTACTCAGATTCATCTCACACCCTACGTGGTTCCTTCAGGATGAATGCACACTTCATGAATTTATGTTCATGTAAAGGATCAGCCTTAGGAGACAGATCATAGTAGCTTCTTGTATAGAGTTTGGCATAGGACCATGAGGTCATGCCTAGTTGGAGTTTCTATTTAGTTTCTTTTCTGTATCAACATGCTATATATGTATGACTTGCATTGTTCAGACATTAGAGACCCTCTTTATTATATTGACATGTATGACCTATTATGAAATGCATGTTTTTATTATTTGTTTTTGTAGGGGATACTAGTGGTTTTTTGGAATACTGATCTATTTATTTATCTTCCACTATAGTTTTTTATTAATTGATTTTTCTATTTCTTGGTATTAACCATGATTCCTCTTTATGAGTCTGGTTTGAGTTTGCTGAGTCTTATTTATTCCACTTCATGTTATATATTATTACTTGGACCGGTATATTATCATTCCAAAAGGGTATATCCTCTATACTATACATGTTTACACTCTCACTACTAATTGGAAGCCTTTTGTGTTTGGAGAGGTACGCCTAATAACAGCGGAACCCATCCTGATAGCACTATTCAGGTGGCTAATCAGGTCAGTGATGCTACAATGACTATGTATAGAAGGAGATCTCGGAGACATGGGCATATGTACATGCTCATTGGTTGGAATTATTTATATATGATGCTCAACCACCCACATAAGGGAAACTCATGGATTATTTATTTTAAGGAGGATAGGTTGTAAGATCATAACGTTTCATATAGGTAATAATTATTTAATTTTAATATTAAACCATTTTTCTTACCCTAATATCAATGCCTAAGAGTGTTTAGGATGTTTCAGAGGATTTCATCCTCATTTGGAGCTGAAGTTGAAAATTTTTGAAGGATAGGGTAAGTTGCACGGTTAGCACATGGTTAGTGTAAAACGTTCCCCTCAACCATGAATTTTATAAGGGGTTCCACATTGTTAGTTTAATCATGAAACTAAGATATCAATTCTATGAATAATGTTGTAGCAAAGTTATAGAGGTGAGATGTGTGGTTGGTGTGTGGTATGTCAAACGGTGAAGTAAGTGTGTGAGGGGTGTGCCATTTATACAGTGGTAGTACATGGTTGGAATATGGTTTGACCAATAGTGAGTTCAAACCATGAACCCCTATAAAAATTGGGAAATTAAAATTTTACACCTCCACCCTTTAACCCTTCGTCTACCCTTTTCTCCAAATGCACAACACATCTCCTCTACATGAATCTCCTCCCCCCTCTCCTCTAGGATTGGTGATATCTCCTTCATTTTAACTTGGATTCAAGTGTCTCTCATCACATTAGAAATCCAATGGTAATTATAATATTCATGTTAGTTCATTTCTCTTTTTTCTCTCACTATATTATGATCTATTTCAAGGTTATTTTTCTAGTTTGATAATTTCACTTGTTCTATCCTAACTCTGAAGTATATATCATATGAGGAGTTTAATAATGGTATAATTTATGTGGTCTATAAATTTTTCCTAAAAGTTTAGGTTTTTATATGTTTTCATTATTATAATTTACATTGGACTTTCAGGGTGTTTCTCCTAAAATTGATAAATCCCTAAATTAAATATTGAAACTAGATTCTAGAAATGTTATGATACTTGATAGATAGTTGGAGGTTGGCGACCTCAACCTGAACCATCCCTTGGTTGGTATCGATAATATTCCTTGATGGTTTATTTCTCCCTCATGACCAAAAAACCATTAAGGTGTGTTTCTCCTAGAATTGACCTATGGAATGTTGTATATTAAACTATTGAGATGTTTAAATTTGAACTTATGAATTGAGATATGGTATATACCTTCCCATAGACCACTTGAACACACATAATATGAAATGGCTAGTTTATAAAGTTAAAGTGTGATATGGTGAGTATATTACACTTTCCCCTCATCATTTTATATAATTACTTTTCATATAACTTGAATGATGAATTGAATTAATACTGAGCATAGTAATTAACATGGCCCTAGAGTACTTTTACTTTATGATTCATTTGTATAATGGACATGAAGTTCTATATTTACTTCTTAGAATTGATGGACATGACATTCCATATTACTTAATTTTAATTAATGGGTATGACATTCTATGTTACTTACTCGTGATAAATGGACGTGATGCTTGTAATGAATTTTATTTTCCATGTATTATTTTTAGATATTGTATGGATTATTCCTGTGACCAGGTGCTAACACAGTGTGAGATTACGAGTCTTGGTATGGCCATAATAAATTTTTTAAATATATTAAATATATTAAATAGAACTCACATTTAGTTTTCCTAAAAAAGTGGAATAACTTCTAAACTAAGGATTAGATCAAAAATCCAAGGGCAATGTAGAGTTTAGAATGAAGGTTTTACCCTAGGTGTGACTTAACCTTGGTCAGCGTAGGTCATTTGTTGAAAATTCATCATGGGTGAAGAAATGAGAAAAATAATTAAATAAATTATTTTATTTATAATTCTTGACACATAGATTGATTAGCCTTTAAATAGACTGTTATGGAGGAATCCCATGGTTAGCTGCATAACATTGGATTTTTTGGAAATCTGATATAGAAAACATTGGAGGATTTCTCTCAGATTAATGGATAATGAATCATGGATCGAAGATTTATACACAATAGATTCAATGGATCACACCAATGATCACAGTGTAGCACCTTTCTTCATCAGCGATCAATCCAAATCGAAGTAGGGCGGTCATTTGATTTGATTCTATCACCATTGTTAATTTCTACGATGAACATGAATCAATCGATGAAAGGATTGATTCATGGATCAGTTGTTTTATGGGATGGGTTAGATTAATCTAGTTTTGGGATAATTTCTTCATGATTTAAACTATTGATTCTTTGTTTTTCGTTCTAATGAAAATGAACAAAGATTGATATGAACATCGATCGAGGTCTATTCCTCTTGATTATTCTTGTGATTTTCTCCCCTGATTCTACCTTCATTGTGGGTGTTCTTTGTTTAGAACATTGTTCAATATATCCTAATTAATCAATCATTATACACATGTTTCGTTGTGCAATTATCTAATATCATAGATCAGGGATCATCACAACATGATAGTGGTGAGACGATGGATGTGACGGCGAATCGAATGGTGTTGGATACTCTATTTTGTGTTCTTCAACATTATTTGGTGCATAATGAATAATGAAATGTAGATCCATTTTTTGAATGGATTTGATGGTTAGAACTTGATGTTCGTTAATAGAAAGGATTGGATAAGGTAGTTCCTTTAATTTTATGGTAAGGTGTGGCTATATTAGAGGTTGGAGAAACAAATAAGATGACAAGATCACAGAACTCCGTTTCTGGAAATGTTCACATTACACAGCATGTAATTTAGATTTACACATTGTGTGGGGCCCTCTCTATGGTGGCTAGGGTTTCTGGTTGGATTTAAGGATCACACAGTGTGTGACCATGTCACATGGAATGTGACCTCTCCTAGGATACTTGACATGTACTTTGGAGGGTACAAAAACATGATTTGAAGTACACGGGTTGGAGCACACCATGTAATCCCCCACGTGGACACAAAATGGACCAAAGTACATTGGATAAGCTGTGTACTGGCACATGGGTAGACTACACGGGCATCCTACATGTTGTTTACTTCTACACAAGTATAGCATGATGACACATTCTATTTACATGGGCAAGACCCTGGGTCAAGGGACACAGCGTGTGACCCCTACTACATGTTGTGTACTTTATTATACTTGTATTGGATACCTTTTCCTCTATATCTTGGGAAAGTTTCATTAGGGTGTGCTCCCCTTATCCTTTCCCTGAAGGTTAGTATAGAATTGTCTCCTACTCCAAGGATAGTGATGTCTTCAGAAGGACTTCTTAGATAGAGTTTTTGGAATCCCTCTATAAGGCCTCGAGTGAGATCCTCTATTTATATTTGTGCCTTGGGTTGAGTTCTTGGTATCATTGTGACCAATAGTTCATGGGAATAAATCCTCTACTTGTGGTTTAATCTAGATTGAGTTTTTTGGTATCGCCCCATGGACTTGAGAGTTATCCTTATCTATGTATCATATCTCTTCAGACTTCAGAGTGTACTTTCTCATAACAAGACCCAACAAGAATTACCTCTTGAATGGAATCCATTAGTGTTATGAGAATCAAGAGTGTGTTCTCATAGACAAGTGCTTAATGGATTCTTCAAGCTATAATCCTAGGTTGGTATACTATGTTTGTGACTTACCTTTAGACTATGTGTCTTTGTTGAGTATATCTAGATATTCTTATTATATGTGTTGTTGACATATACTTGTGTAGAGATGAATATATTTCTTTTGTTGTATTCTTTTTGGTTTTGGGGTGTCCTACTTGGTATTGTTATACTCACCCATGTATGGTATTTTCCCACATGTGTCGTGTCTTATGCAGATAATCTACTTTTTGACCGAGACCTTGACGCACTAGGACCATAAAGTGCTTAGTGAGACCAGATAGATCGGGGTGTGTTTATACAGTATTCATATAGTTGTCCCTTTACTTTAAAGTTGGACTTTCTTTCAGACTCTTTATAGTGGAATTGTATTTATCCCTCTTTACTTTCCTTTACTTCTTATCATACTCTGGTTGTGGTATTTAGATGTATGCATGCATGGTTGTTTAGTTGCTTTTACATTTCATCATTGTATGATCTTGGAGATGTGTGTGTGTGTGTACATGTACTTAGGCTAAGGCCTCCCATGTTAGTGATATGCCTTCTCGGTGCTACTCTCGATCCCCTAGAATATTGTAGAAAGTATTGGAGAGTTGTGGTATAGGATACACTAGGAAGGTTTGTGATAAAGTTATATCAAAGGGAGGTTTTAAATTAAGACTGAGAGTTTGTGAGATTGGTTTGGGGAAATAGTGTCAAGTGTTTTGAGTTTTGATTTCAGGCCAGAGACTCCAGTGTGGGTGTGGTAGATGACTTATCTAAACACCCTGAATCTGGTCACATTCTTTTTAGCTTGGTACATGAGAAAAATGGTTACAGGTAAAACAATTGTACATGAATCATATAGGAATGGGTTTTGGTTTCTATGACCTTCTTTATTCATCTCTCCAGATATACTCATTAACTATGGTACATCTTATTTACTTTCAGGATTACTCTATGATGTATACCAGCTAGGAACCAACATCAAGATCATGAGGATTATCCTCTCAGTGATGAGGCGTCGATAGAGGGACTAGTTCTAGAGGTGCTACCTCTAGGTGTTGGACTAACTCTACGACCACCTTTTGAGTAACAGATGGTACCTGTAGTACCAACGAATGAGGTGCGAAGGCTGAGCACACTTCATCGGTTTCAGTGATAGAGACCCCTCTGGTTCTGGGGTGAGCCTGACCCACAGGCATCTGAGGACTGACTTGAGGTAGTAACTTGAGTTTTCTATCTGGTTAGAAGACCTGTAGAACATATGGTGGTCCTAGTAGCGATCCTTCTTCATGGATGAGTATGGTGATTTTGGGGTCTAGTGACCCATAAATACTATGAGGTGACTCTACTATGGATAGATTTTAAGCACTTATTTAGAGAGGAGTTCTCTCTAGCTACGCTGAGAGCTATATGTATCCAGGAGATTTTATAGCTCCAATAGGGTAGCACGATAGTGGATGAGTATTCATCAAGGTTTACCAACCTATCTAGGTACTCAATGTATATGGTTCATGACTAGTTCTTCCGGTCCTAGATCATCGAGAGACATCTGTGAAGATAAATCTGATCCATTATTTTCCCTTTATGAATTCCTACCTATGATGTGGTTCTAGATAAAGTCTTGTGGGTTGATAGTGTCTTGGTTGAGCAGATACAACTAGTGGTTGCTAGTGGTAGACATACAGGAGAAGATACCTTAGCCATAGGGAGCTGGCATCAGTTTAAGGGACTTGGATGTGTGAGATGTTTCAGGATGTGGTCCCAGGATAGAGGGTTTGTGATTCAGGGATCACAGGTTGGGTCCAGTCATCCCAAAGAGAGGTGATGTTACTTATGCGATGGTAGGGTACATCTTGAATGAGATTTTCCAACCTATCGTATAGCTGACATAGAGACCATAAATTGGAAACTGAGGTAGAGACAGTAGAAGGATAAGGAAAGTTTGTAGGGTGGTGAAAATGGAAGAGGAGTTGGGAGAGAAGTAGGAGGTGGTAGTTTCTTTGAACTATTACAACTACCACCCCTAGGTAGTCCATGACAGTCTTAGGGAGCTAGACGATAGGGGAGGGTACAGCTGTAGGCGATCAAAGCTTATGACCTAGAGGCTCTGGGAATGATTTGAGATAAAATCTGTGTCTTTTATACCTTACCTAAAATATTGATATCACAGGTTCTAGTCATTACTTTCTTGTTTAATATCTTGTTCAAGACTTAGAGATTTTAGTTGAGCCCTTGAATTTCCCTTTACGATTGGAGAATCCTATTGGAGATGAATCGGTGATCGAACACTTGTGTCGATAGTGTGATTTTACTCTTGGAGTTGAGAGTTTATATTGAGATATCTTTTTTGTAGTGATGAGGCCTTATGAAATCATCTTAGGTATGGACTGTTTATCCACAGTTCATGCCAAGATTGACTATTTTATCTAAGGATGAAGTGTATCCATAGTGACAGGAATAAGTTCTCCTTTTTTGGTGAAAAGAAAACCCAAAAATCATATAATAGACTAATTCATGGGGGGGGGTGCATCCAATTACTCATAATTTGTCTATCCTAACCCTTGGTGAAATGGATGTTATGAGTTTATAGTTTTTTAAAGTGGTGGTGGAGTATAAGGACATATTCCCTGAGGATATTATGGGCATACCTCCCTACCAAAAGATAGACTTACACATTGATATATACCCCGATATGGCACCTATATCTTCATAAGTATATCAGATGGATACCATAGAGCATTGAAACCTAAGGGTACAGTTATAGGACTTGCAGAGGAAGGTCTTTGTTAGACCCAGTGTTTCACCCTAGGAAACCCTAGTTTGGTTCTCCAAGAAGGCATACGGGATCTTGAAGTTATGTGCGGACTACTGGAGATTGAACCAAGTGACTATGAAGAAAAAATATCCACCACCAAGGATAGATGAACTCTTTGATCAGTTGAGAGGGTCACGATGGTTCTTGAATTTAGACCTCGGGTTAGGTTATCACCAGTTGCGAGTACAGGATGAGGATATACAAAAGATAGAATTCAGATATTGCTACAGTCATTATGAGTAATTGGTGATGGACTTCGACATGAGTAATTCCCTAGTAGTGTTCATAGAACTCATGAAACAAATATTTTATCCTTTCTTATACCGATTTGTGGTATACTTCATCAAAAATATCCTTATGTACTCAAAGTCCGAGAAGGAGCACACTATACACTGGAGAATGGTTCTAGAGGTACTATGAGAGCACCTTCTTTACAAAAATCTCTCAAAGTTCTAGTTCTGGATCTAGGTGGTCCACTTTCTGGGACATGTTATCTCAATAGATGGAGTGGCGGTGGACCTGACCAAGGTCAAGGTGGTGTTAGCTTGGGATCAACCCAAGAGTGTGATGGAGGTGTGGAGCCTTCTTATGTTGGTGGGATATTACTGGAGATTCATACCTGGTTTCTCTAGAATATTAGCACCCACAACTTCTTTGACATAAAAGGGGTATCCTTTCATGTGGAAAGATAGTTAATAGTAGGATTTTTAGTATTTGAGGTAGAATTTGATGAGTGCTACCATCTTGAGATTTCCAAGGGAGGGTGTAAATTACATAGTGTTCTGTGATGCATCCAGAACTAGGCTTGATTGTGTTTTGATGAAGGGGAAAGTGGTGATGTACTATGGTTCATGCTAGTTGAGACCACATGAGAAAAACTATGTGACCCATGATATTGTGTTATAAATATTAGTCTTCTCACTAAAGATGCGGTGACACTACTTGATGGGCGAGCGGTTTATTTTCTATTCCGATCAGAAGATTATCAAGTATATCTTATCTCAGAAGGATCATAACATGAGATAAAGGTTATGGATAGAGTTCCTCAAAGATTATGACTTCAATATTGTCTATACACCTTGTAATGAGAATGTGGTAGAAGATTCTATCAGTAGGAAAGATTGTTCACTGCTACTGAACAATGCATTAGACTAGTTTTCCTCATTGCAGTTATCCTTTGTAGATGGAGATAGGGCAGCTTGCCTCTAGTTGATGGTTGTCATCCCTTCACTCTTACTGTGAGTCTGGAAGGCACAAATTTGTGATGTTGACTATGAGAACCTACATACTGAAATATCCATTGTACAGGCTCCTGTTGTATTTTATGAAGGTGTAGATCATTTCATTCTTTTTATAGGACGCATGATGGTACCAGTGATGTTGTGGGAGGAGGTTCTAAGAGAGTCTCATCAATCTCCTTTGGTGGTACATCCAGGTGTTCTAAATATGTTTTGAGATATTCAATGTCAATTTTGGTGGCTAGGGATGAAGAATGGTGTTTTAGAGTTTGTCTCTTAATGCCTTACTCGTCATCAAGTGAAGACTGAGAACCAAGTTCCAACAGGTTTAGCTCAAACCCTTAAGGTTCCATAGTGGAAGTGGTATGGGATATTCGTGTACTTCATGATAGGATTACCATGTATGTATGGAGTACACGATGCCATCAGGTTGATTATATACTGACTCACCAATTTTTTCTACTTCTTAGCTATTTGAGAGCATATTTTAGTAGGAATATTGGGATGCCTCTGCATGTAGGGGATAGTATGACTCCATGGAGTAACATCAATGATTATTTCTAACCATTATTATCACTTCACATCCTAGTTTTGGAAGGGGATACATGAGTCTTTTTGGACTCATATACACTTTAGCATAGCATTTCACCCCTAAACTAATAGCCATAATGGGCAAACCATTAATTTTCTAGAGTACATGTTGTGATATTTCATGCTAGACTTTGTCCATAGTTGGGAGGATCACCTACCATTGGTGGAGTTGTTATAAAAAAAAGATACCATTCCACCATCAGTATGGAACCATTTGAGGCTTTGTACGGAAATAAAACACATTTTTATTGAATATTTTATTGATAATAAATGATATAATTTCCTCACATTATGCTAAATATGTTTAATTATAAAATATTTGGGATTGGATCATTCATTTGAAAATATAGTGAAAATTCTAGTTTTACCCTTTTAAAATTCAATGTAGTATTTCAAACATTAATATTTTAATATGACTTATTTGAACTTAAAATTTTGCAGCATTGTTCCTAACTTAATGTTATACAACTTTTATTCATGACACTAGAGCTAAAGAGTGCATTGGGATGGAGTAAATGGGCCATTAAGTCATTAGTGGGATGGACACACGAGATTGGACAACACTTTAGTAGTTGGGCTATATCTTATACATCCATGGATGGATTGAGCCCAAATTTGGTAGGGTATTCACAACCAAATTTCACACTTATTATCCTTCTAGAAGGATAGATAATTTAAGCGTTTTTGTGGTCAAGAATGAGGTGAAATTGGGATTAAAGTATTTGGAAGAATCTCCTCATTCAAACTTGAAACCACTTTTAACATAGCCTCCCCTCCACTCTATAAATATGTAATTTTCTCATTTGGAAGTGTTGGGATGTTCATTAAGATATTAAAGGCATAGGAGAATTTTTTTCACCCAAATTCTCCAACCATTTTAATAGGGGTATCTCTTGAAGAAAGGATTCCCTCATTGAATCCTTCTTCTCTTCTTCATGTTTTAATGTTTTCATTTGTTTAATAAAATTCTCTGTTCTTATTTTATTTATTGTCTTTTATCCTGTTTTGTTCAATTATCTTCTTCTATACTCATCCTATTTGGTTTGTAATCAAGAGTGGAGATGATATTGAGTTCTACACTTTCAATCCTTTGCTCATGAAAAATGTCTCCACGATGACCACACTACCCATGGAAGAGTAGTTATCTTAGTGATCGATCTATCTTCTACCCTATTAATTTAATTATTTTGAATCATTGATATATTGTAATTCACTTAATATGATCCATGAATTATGTTTTTAAATTATAATAAACTAAGAAAGAAATTTAACAATTAATACAAAAACACACAAGGTCGAGTATTATGTAAATTGTGAGAGCACAAATTTAATCGGTAAAATAAGACCACAAGGGATAAATTTGTAGAGTTAAAATATAATCCCTAAGCTGAATTCATCCTCATTTTCTAGAATGGACATGTGCCTTAATTTACCACTGACCATAAGCTATCCTTATAACATCAATCAAAGTAGGGTGATGCGATTGCATGTTCTGAAGATAGCCTAGGGTTTAATTCTCTTCATATTTGTGGTAAATTTAATTCTCGTAGGCTTTGGGGGTTAAAAAATTAGGGGATCATAATTAAATGGATATTAATTTAAATGATAATGATTAATAATTAAATGAATAGGTATAGTTATATCTATTATATCTTTAAAATATTTTCTAAAAAACATCTTCTTATTGTGTCTTTTTAACTGAACTGCATTTCAAAAATAAAAACAAAAATGTTATAAAATCTTCTTCTAGAAAACTTCTTCTAGTTTTATGAATAGTAACCCCCCCACATATTTCAAGTAGTGTTATTATTTCCTTTTATGTTATTTTTAAAATACCTTTAATAAGTTATCAAATTTACTTCCTCCTTTGAGAGACGACCTTGGTCAGCCACTCTGCTGTACCTAAGTACCCAAAAAATCACTAATCATTTTAGGGTGCCCACGACAGCACCTTTCAAATTGGTGTCATTTCCAGGGAGGTAAGTAATTATTTAAACCAATTAGAGTTATTTATTTTATTTTACATTTTATTATATTCTTATCTTCTTTATTCCTTCTTTACCCAATCTGAATTTTTTTCCTTCTTTTTATTTTTGGACCATCAACTCAAACTTATTACCATTTATTTTATTATGGTACAGTTTTCTTCTTTTCATTTTTATTTGATTTATGACATGAACTAATCTCAAATATCTCTTAGATCTTGATCCTAAGATTGAACATAGCCTTCGGGCTCAAATCAGACATTCTCATTCTATGGGAAGTTTCAACATTCATCCATTTGGAGAATTCCTCCACTCTCAGAGCATTGAAATTGGAATCAATTAAAATTAAACCATAAAATAAGAACCAATGGATGATAATAATTTAAATGAACTTAATATAACCATTCTATAATTAGCTACATTTGATATTAATTATCAACCAAATTGTATTTCATACCCAAATATCGAATTGGACTTTGAACTGAAATCTAGATTAATTCACCTTCTTCCAAAGTTTCATGGCTTATTTAGTGAGGACCCAAACAAAAACCTTAATGAATTTATTGTGGTTTTCTCAACCCTGAAACCGAGAAATGTATCTGAAGATAAAATCAAACTAAGAGCATTCCCATTCTCACTTGATGGAGCTATAAAATATTGGATGTATTATTTATAGCCTGAAGATGTAACTTGTTGGAACGATTTGAAAAGTATTTTATTGTAGAGATTTTTTCTAGTTTCAAGGATGAAATCCATTCTAAAAGAGATCTCAGGGATCAAGAAAGCCCAAGGGGAGTCAATTTATGAGTATTGGGAGCGATTCAAGAAGTTTTGTGCAAGCTGCCCACATCACCAAATCAGTGAGAAACTCCTCATCCAATACTTCTCTGAAGGAATCATGCCTATAGAGAGAAGAATGGTGGATGTTGTGGCTGGAGGAGCATTTGTGGACAAAACAACAGCAGCTACACATGCGTTTATTGACAATATGGTCTAAAACTCCCAAAAATTTGGCGATCGAGGTACACCACATGTTAGGGGAGTACATCAGGTAAGTCCTTCTTCTCTTGAGAGTCATTTGATTGATACGAAGTTATAAGAATTGACCACTATGGTGAGGAAAATTTATTTGGATCAAAAGACATCTCAAACCACTCCTTCAAGGCCTTGTGGCATTTTCACTGAGACAAGCCACCCAACTGATTATTTCCCCCAACTACAAGAAACAAAAGATTGTGCAGTAGTGTTTCCTGGGAGACCATATCAGCAGCAGCAACAACCATATCAACAAAATAATCTTGATTCCTTTGCTCCAACATATAACCAAGGGTGGAAGGATCAATAAGACATGAGGTATGTATCTGGAAAACAAAAAAGGTCCCCTTTTCAACAAAATTTCCAGTATCCTCCACCCTACCAACAAGGTTTCCAACAACCCCAAAGGTGATTTAAAGTTCAAGCATCAATAAGTTAACAACAAGGAAACTATAAACCAAAGGTATATTATAACACTGATGACCTTTTGAATTAAGTTGTTATTAATCAATAGAATGAGCTGAAGAGTTAAGGTTTAGAGCTGAGCGAGTTGAAGACTCAGATGAGCTAGATTGTCACTACCCTCCATGAACTGGTAAGTAAGAATTCTGAAAATCTACCTTCCCAACCTAATCCAAATACCAAAGAGAATGTTAGTTTTATCACATTGAGAAGTGGGAAGAAAACAACAAATAAATCTGCACCTATCATTCCACTGGGATTCACATCAACCCCGGAGAAAACCCATTCAAAACCAACTGATGAGCAACCCAAGGAGAAAGATAAAGGTAAGAAAAATATTGATGATGTTCCTCTTAAACCCCTTCCATTTCCAAACAGGGTTGTACAAACCAAGAAGATGGCTGATGAGGCAATGAAAAAATAGGTTCTGGACACATCCAAGCATGTGGAGATCAACATCCCTCTACTTGAATCCATCAAGAAAATCCTAAGTTATGCAAAATTCTTAAAGGAACTTTGTACCAATAGAAGAGAGATCAAGGAAAATGAGAGGATCAATCTTGTAAGGTATTTGTCATCACTAATTACACCAACTCTATTAATTCCAACAAAGTGCAGGGATCCCAGGACATTCACCATCCCATGCACCATAGGGGAGTTACACTTTTATAATGAAATTTATGATTTAGGTGTTTCCATAAATGTGATGCCTCTATATGTATTCTCTTATTTGTAGGCTGGTGAGTTAGAGTCGACAAGAGTAGTGGTACAGTTGGAAAATAGATCTACCGCATATCCAGTGGGAGTCCTTGAGGATGTACTTGGCTGGGTAAGAGACAAGATATTTCCAATATATTTCTACATGATTAACATGGAGGATGATCAAGTAAGTTTTCATGCTCCCATTATCTTAGGTTGACCCTTCCTCAAAACTGAAAAAATTATCATAAATGTCAATGAGGGTACACTTTCCATGGATTATGGAGATAAAGTTGTGATATTTAATGTTATGGACTCTATGAAGTACCCCTCAGAGGACCATTCAGCATTTTTTATCTCTCATTTTGAACCACAAAATAAAAACCCCATGGAATTTGATTGTCCTATGCTTAGAGAGATTATGATTATTGGTTCTAGTTTGATGTCTAAGAGTACTTCCAAACTTGTTTCTAATTCACAAGACTCTCTTATATTGGATTTTGAAATGGATTCATATTCTGATTTTGATCATGTGAACTCTGATTATGACATGGTTTTTGAGTATACTGATGGATTTGATTATTTATTATCTGATTTTGATGATGTATATTCTGATACTGATGTTCATTGTGCACATATTTTAGTTCGTTCAATTTCTCCATCCATAAATCACCCCCTACATTGGAACTCAAGCCATTTCCACCTAATCTCGAATACTCATACTTGTTAAGTGGTGATAAATTACCTGTTATAATTGCTAACAATCTCCCTTTTGAACATGAAGAAAAACTTTTGAATATTTTGAAGGTGAAAATTAAGGCAATTGGGTGGACCTTGGCTGACATATCAGGTATTAGCCCCTCTATTCTCATGAGTATGATTATTTTGGAGGATGAGGCTAAACCGGTTAGGCAGCCACAAAGGAGACTCAATCCAACCCTTATATAAGTTGTTAAAAAAGAGGTTGAAAAATTGCTCACGGTAGGTATAATTTATTCCATTTCAAATTCCCATTAGGTGAGTACTATTCAGGTTGTGCCTAAGAAAAGTGGTGTTAAAATTGTTAAAAATGAGAAAGATGAGTTAGTTCTAAGGAGGGTGAACAACAGTTGGCGTGTGTGTATTGATTATTGGAAACTAAATCAATCCACCCGAAAGGACCATTTCCCCCTCCCATTTATTGATCAAATGCTTGAGTGACTAGCTTGGAAAACACACTATTGTTTCTTGGATGGATTTTCTTGATATTTTCAGGTTCTTACTACTTTGTAGGATTAGGAGAAGACAACATTCACTTGTCCATTTGGTACGTTTTCCTACCAAAGGATGCCATTTGGACTTTGCAATGCCCCAAGTACCTTCCAGAATTGCATGGTGAGTATTTTTTTAGATTTCATTGAGTCCTACATGGAGGTATTTATGGATGATTTTACAGTGTATGGGTCTTTATTTAATGATTGTATCTCTAGTTTGGGAAAGGTATTGAATCATTGTATTGAGAAGAATATGGTCTTAAATGTTGAAAAGTGTCATTTCATGGTAGAGAATGGGATTGTCTTAGGGCATGTAGTGTCCAAACATGGGATAGAGGTTGATAGATCTAAGGTAGATATCATTTCATACTCACCCTGTCCTTAATGTGTGCGTGATATTAGATCTATCCTAGGGAATGTAGGATTTTATTGGCATTTTATCAAATATTTTAGTAAGATTGCTCTTCCTATGTCACGATTGCTTTAAAAGGATTCCGATTTTGTGTTTGATGATTCTTGTAGGACTTACTTTGATGAGATAAAGAAGTGTCTGACCACTCCACCTATCATACAGACCCCACGGTGGGAGATTCCTTTTGAACTTTTGTGTGATGCATCCAACTTCGCAGTTAGGGTTGTCTTATCTCAGAGGGTGGAGGGATGTTCACATGTGATTGCATATGCATCAAGGACATTGGATTCAGCCCAATAAAATTACACAACCACAGAAAAGGAGTTTCTTGCTATTATATTTTCTTTAGATAAATTCCGTTCATATTTATTAGGCTCCAAAGTATTTGTTTTTTCTAACCATACAGATCTGAGGTGCCTCTTGAAGAAGCCAGATGCAAAGCCTAGACTTATCCAATGGATGCTCATTCTTCAGGAATTTGATATTGAGATAAAGGAAAAGAAGGGGTTGGAAAACCTAGTGGTGGACCACATGAGTAGGATCAATCACACACTAGAGGATGACACCTTTGAAAAGGTACCACTTTAGGACAATTTCCTCGATGAGCATATTTATTCCATCTCAGGTACACATCATTGGTATTATGATTTAGTGAACTACCATGTGGCCTCTGAAATTCCTACAAATTTAAAGAAACGTCAAGTCCAAAAATTAAAGAGTGAATCTAGATTTTTTGTGTGGGATGATCTCGAATTATGGTGCATGTGTAGTGACCATGTTATTAGAAGGTGTGTTCTTGATCATGAGTTTGAGTTTGTTCTACAATTCTATCATACACTTGCTTGTGGTGGGCACTTTGGACCCCAATGCATAACTAGGAAAGTTATGGACTCTTTATTGTATTGGCCCAGTTTATTCCATGATGCTCGTGTGTTTTTGAAGTCATACTCACATTGCCAACACACTGGAAATTTTTCTAGGTAACACGAGATTACCCCACAACCCATATTATTCTGTGAGATTTTTGATGTATGGGGCATCAATTTTATGGGTCTTTTTCCTAGTTCATTTGGTTTTTGGTATATTTTGTTTGTTGTTTATTATGTGAGTAAATGGGTGGAGGATAAGGCCACCAGGACTGATGATTCTCTTGTATTGGACTTTGTCAAGACACAGATTTTTTGTAGGTTTGGAGTACCAAAGGCCATCATTAGTGACCAAGGGACACACTTATGCAATCAGAATTTTCTTCCCTTATTCAGAAGTATGGGGTGACACACAAAACATCAACACCATACCACCCACAAACAAATAGTCAGTCTGAGGTTTCAAATCATGAGTTGAAACAAATTTTGGAGAAAACCATGCAGCCGAATAGGAAGGACTGGAGAAAGTTCTTAGATGATGCACTATGGGTTTATAGGACAACATACAAGACACCCATTGGTATATCTCTATTTAGTATTGTTTTTGGGAAAGCATGTCATCTCCTCGTGGAAGTGGAGCATCAGGATTATTGGGATATAAATAAATGTAACATGGATTTGGCCCAAGATGGAATCCAAAGGAAGCTGCAAATTCAAGAGCTTGAGAAGATTTGATTGTCTTTATATGAGAACTCTAGGATTTATAAGGAAATATCAAAATAATCTCATGAAAAAATGATCCAAAAAAGATAATTTCAAGTTGGAGAGAAATTCTTTCTCTATAGTTCACGACTAAAGTTGATGTCTGGTAAGTTGCATTCCGGGTCGTTAGGTCCTTATGTTGGGACTAATGTTTTTCTTTATGGTGTAATGGAGATCACACAAGAGGACACATGAATTATCTTTACAGTCAATGGGCAATGTTTGTAGAAATACATTGAGGGACTTCCTACTGATGCAGTGAATTTCATCACACTGCATGACCCCATCATCACTTGAGCATATCAGGCAGTTCTCAACCCTTTAACTTTTATATTTTTTGTCCTGTTTAAAATTATACATTTCATGAGCATATATCATCTCATAGGTTCACATTGAGTAAAATGAAATATTTTAAGTGTGGGGAGGGGACAACATTTTGGGGTAGATATTTAGGATTTTCATTTGTGTGTTTTATGTATATTTTCTATTAATTTTTTGGTTAAAATTTTCAAAAAAAAAACAAAAAAAAAACAAAACAAATCGATAAAAAATAAACAAATATATCATTTAACATTCTCATGTGGAACATATGGAAAATTCATGTTTTCAAAATTCATTGGTAGAAATATAATCATGAGTAATATTTCATCATCAAGGGTTTACTTTTATAAAAAATTAAGTCATCTATGATATGAATGGCTGTGTCATTATAAAACCTTTTAGATTTTAACATCATTATTTGTGATATTTGTTCAGGGTAAATTATGTCATTGATTTCTCCACACAATTTTTCACACAATCATGACTTGTGAGTTTATCTTACACAATTGAATGTATATTCAGGGTAAGTAATTATTTTCAGCTTATAAAAGGGTCTTTCCATACATTTGTTTCTCTTCTGATCATTTCCATCACTGTACCTGATTGACTTATTCATGCGCACCTAATATATGACTGTTTTACTCCCTCTAAAAAATAAAAATAAAAATCAAAAAATAATCAATAAAGAGTGGAGTGAAGAAATGTACACCATGTGGGGATATTTAGGTCGGGAGCTCACGGTTTGACTTCTGAAAATGCTTAAATGAGTGGGTTTTGGAATTTGATTGAAAAGGATGTTGAATAGGTTCATGGGAATAGAATCAAATAAGAAGAAAAGTTTTTACTTGACCTGGATATACTTAATAAAGGGTGGATTTATGATCTTGGAATGGTTGGCACACACACACGTGGAGAATTAGTGGCATGGTAGACCCATGACTTGTTTCACTATGATTATTATTATGAAACTCACTAGATTTTGTTTTGAAAAAATTTATGAGACAATTAATTTAAAATTTATTGATATTGACTCTTTATGGGATTCTTACTTTGCCTATATTTTCACTATGGATTGAGAAATTTGAATATGCATATATTGTCATAATTTTTTCGAATACAAGATTGATGTATTGCCCAGAAGTGTGAAAGGGTAAGTGTGGGGGAGTTGATAAAACACATTTTAATTGAATATTTTATTGATAATAAATGATATAATTTCCTCACATTGTGTTAAATATGTTTATTTATAAAATATTTGGGAATAGATCATTCATTTGAAAATATGGTGAAAATTCCAGTTTTACACTTTTAAAATTTATTGTAGTATTTGGAACATAAATATTTTAATATAACTTATTTGAACTTAATTTTTTTTTAACATTGTTCCTCACGTAATTTTATACAACTTTTATTCAGGAAACAAGATCTAAAGAGTGTATTGTGATGGATTAAATGGGTCATTAAGTCATTTATGGGCTGGACACGTGAGATTGGACATCACTTTAGTGTTTGGGCCATATCTTCTACATAAATGCATGGATTGAGCCCAAATTTTGAGAGGGGATACAAAACCTAATTTATCACATATTATATTTCTTTAAGTATAGATAATTCACTCTTTTATGTTGCCATGAAGGCGGTGCAAGTGGTATTAAAATATTTGGAAGAATCTCTTCATTCACACATGAAACCACTTTTTACCTAGCCTCCCCTCCACTCTATAAATATGTATTTTTATTATTTGGAAGGTTTTGGACGTGAATTAGGTTATTTAAGGTAGAGGATAATTTTTTTCACCCAAATTCTCCAACCATTGTAAGAGGGGTCGCTCTTGAAGCAAATATCCCTTCATCGAAGCCTTCTTCTCTTCTTCATGTTGTAATGTTTTCATTTGTGTAATAAACTTCTTTGTTATTCTTTTATTTCTTCTATTTTATCCTGTTTTGTTCAATTAAACTCTTATTTAATCATCCTATTTGGGTTGGAATCAAGAGTGGAGAAGAAATTTGGTTCTACCCTTTCAGTCCTTCGCTTATGAAAAATGCCTCCATGATGACCACACCGCCCATGGAAGAGTAGTTCTCTTAGTGATCGATCTATCTTCTACCCTCTTCATTTAATTATTATGAATCATTGAGATAATTTAATTCACTTAATATGATCCATTAATTTAGTTTTTAAATTATAATAAACTAACAAAGTAATTGAACAATTAACACAAAAACATGTGTGGTCGAGTATTGTGTAAATTGTGAGAGCGCAAACTTAATCAGTAAAACAAGACCACAAGGGATTAATTTTTAGAGTTAAAATATAATAACTAAGCTCATTTCATCCTCATTTTTCTAAATGGACATGTCCATTAATTTAAAAATGACCATAAGCTATCCTTAGAACCTCAATCAATGTAGGGTGCTTCGATTTCATGTTCTGAAGATAGCCTAGGGTTTAATTGTCTTCAAATTTGTGGTAAAGTTAATTCTCATAGGGTTAGAGGGTTAAAAAATTAGGGGATCATAATTAAGTGGATATTAATTTAAATGATAATGATTAATAATTAAATTAATAGGTATAGTTACATCAATTACATCTTTTAAATATTGTCTAAAAAACATCTTCTTATTGTGTCTTTTTAATCGAACTACATTTCAAAAATAAAAACAAAAATATTATACAATATTATTCCAGCATACTTATTCTAGTTTTATGAACAGTAACCCCCCCCATATCCTTTCAAGTAGTGTTATTATTCCCTTTTATGTTATTTTTAAAATACCTTTAATAAGTTGTCAAATTTACTTCCTCTTTTGAGAGACGATATTGGTCAGCCACTCAGATGCACCTCAGTACCCAAAAAAACACTAATCATTTGTGGGTGCCCATGAAAACGTCTTTCATATGGGTGAAACTATAGGTCACCATTTTTCTAGACTGACCTAGGAGATTTATCACTCATGGGCCCAGAATTGGTGTGAGAAAATATCCAAAAGGTGTAGATTATCCAAGAGAGGATGAAGACTATACAAAGCCATATGAAGTATTATGCAGACAAACGATGGAGACCTTTGGAGTTTGATGAAGGAGACCATGTGTTTCTATGGGTTTCACCTTGATATGGATTACAAGGATTTGGATGGGGGAAAAATCTATCTCTAAGGTTCATTGTCCATTTCCCGATACTGTATAGAGTTATTGAGGTGGCATACCACTTAGCTCTTCCTTAGTAGTTAGACCCGGTACATGACATCTTCTATGTGTCACAGCTAAGGAGGTACGTGAATGACCCATATCACATTATCGACTGGGGAATTCTGGACATCAAGGATGGATCTAACTTTTCTAAGTACCCGGTGGAGATTGAGGATTAGTGGGAGAGGATCCTTTATAAGTGATATATTCCATTAGTGTGTGTTTGGTTGCAGCACGGGATTCTCTAGGAGAGCACTTGGGAGTGGGAGGCTCAGATTCATGCTCAGTACCCACATCTTTTTGTGTATCCATTATTTTGGATTTTTAGGGACGTAAATACCCAATGTTGGAAGAATTTAATGACTCATATTTTCCATGTATTATTTGTAGATATTATATAGAGTATTTTCAAGACCAGTCGCTGGGATGACGTGTAATTCTGAAGCCTAGTGTGCCTAGAATAAATATTTGAAATATATTAAATATATTAAATAACATGTGAACATAGTTTTATTGAATAATTATAATGACATCTAAAATTATGCTTGGATCAAAAATATTAGGGAACCATTGTGTTCAGAATGAAGTTTTTACCCTAGGTAAAACTTAACCTTGGTCGGTGTGGGTCGTTTGTGGAAAATCCATCACGGATGTGGAAATGAATAAAATAATTAAATAAATTATTTTATTTCTCATTTTTGACATAGTAATTTATTAGTATTTAAATAGACTATTTTTGAGGTATCCCAAGGTTATCTGTATAACCCTGGAGCCATTGGAGAGCTGGTAGAGAGAACGTCGGAGGATTTCTCTCAGACTTGTGATAGACGGATCACAAATCAAAAATGTATGCACAACATATTTAAAGGATCTCACCAACAATCATGGTGAAAAGCCGTTCTTTATTAGTGATCGATCCAAATTGAGGTCGAGTGGTTTTTTTATTAGATTCTTTCCCCATTCTAAATTTCAATGATGAACATGAATCAATCAATGAAAGGATTGATTCACGGATCAGTCATTTTGGGGGATAGTTTAGATTAATCGGGTTTTGGGAGAATTTATTCATGATTTATATTTTTGATTCTTCGTTTGTCATTCTAATGGTAATGAACCAAGATCAACATGAACATCGATCAAGTTTCAATCCTCTAGATTGTTCTCATTTTTTCACACCTGATTTTGTGTTCATCGCCGACAATATTCATTTGGACCATATTTGGATATATCCCGATCAATAAAACATTTCACACACATTTCTTAGTGAAATGATCTAATATAGTAGATCCGGGATCATCATGACACAATGGTGGTGTGATGATGGAATTGACAGTTAATCCAACGGTGGTGGATACCCAATCTCATGTTCTTTGGAATTATTCTACGTGCAATGAAGAACAACATGTAGATCTATTTCATGAATGGATTTGATTGTTATAAATTCCTATTTGTTGATGGAAAGTCTCAGATGAGGTGTTAACTTGAGTTTTCCAGCAAGGCATGGCTAGATTAGAGGCCAAATCAATAGAGAAGATGATTGGATCGATATTAGATCTGCATTTGTAAAAATTTCCACGTTACACAGCATGTAATCTGGATCTAAAAACTGTGGGTCCCCTGTGTAGTAGATAGGGTTTCCAATAGGAATTAAGTATCATAGGTAATGTTACCTCATCATACATCATGTGACCTCTCCTCGGAGACTCAGCATGTACCTTAGAGGGTACATGGACATGGGTTAGAGTACACAGGTTGGAGCATCTCATGTACTCCACCACACGAACACAGCCTGGACCAGAGTACATGGGCTAAGACATGTACAAGAACATGGGTAGACTATATGAGAAGCCTACACACCATGTACTTCTACATGGGAACAACATTATGACATGGGTTGTTTTCAAGGGTGGGACATGGGGTCAAGGGACACAATGTGTGACCCCTACTACACATCGTTTACTTTACTATACGTGGATTGGAGACATTTTCCTCTATATCTTGGGCAATTTCTGTTAGGGTTCATTCCCCTTATACTTTCACTGAAGGTTAGTGAAGAATCATCTCCTACGCCTAGGAAAACAATCCCTTCAGTATTAATTCTTGGATAGAGTCATTTGAATCCCTCTGTGAGGCCTCAAGTGATATCCTCTATTCATCTTTGTTACATGGGTGGAGTTATTGGTATCATTGTGACCTAAATTACACGAGCATCGATCATCTACTTAGAGGGTTAATCTAGATTGAGTTTGTTGGTATCGCCCCATGGCCTTGGGAGTGATCCTCATTTGTGTATCATATCTCTTTATACTTCAACATTTACTTCCTCATGATGAGACCCAACGAGCATTACATATCATATGGACATCATCACCGTTATCATACTCAATAGTTTGTTCTTCTGAACGAGTGCTTCTTGGATCCATCGAGCTGGAATCCTAGGCCGATGTACCAAAGTTGTGACATACCTTTATACTATGGTTCTTTGTTAACTATATCTATATATTTTTGTTATATGTGTTGTATACATATACCTATATAGAGATGACTACATTTCCTTTGTTTTATGATTTGTGGTTTTGGGGTGTCCTACTTGTTTTTTTATACTCACCCATGCATGGTTTTTGTCCTCACATGTCATGTATTGTGTAGATTACTGGCCTCTCAATGGATTCCTTGATTCACCAGGACCAGATGGTGCTTATTGAGACCGGAAAAACTGGGGTGTGTTTCTTCACTATTCAGAAAGTAGTCACTTTACTTTTAGGTTGGACCTTCTTTTAGACTCTTTATGATGGGCTTGTATTTGGCCCTATTTACTTTCATTTACCTTATTTTATAATCCAGTAGTTGGATTTAGATGTATGCATGCATGAATAGTTGTTTAGTTTTTTTTACATTTCACCATTGTATAGGCTTGGAGATACGTTTGTGTGTATAGGTACTTAGGCTAAGGCCTCCCATGATAGTGATATGCCGTCTCAGCATTAGTCATCAGCCTCAGGCCTATTGAAGGTGGGCTTGGGGAGTCACAACACAAGACCCTCTAGGATGGGTTGTGATAGAGTGGTATCATAGAAAGGTTATACCTTAGGACCAAGAGTCTATGAGATTTTTTTGGGGAAAATGTGTCAAGTGTTTTCAGTTCAGATTTTAGTCGAGGGACTCCAGTGTCGGTGCAGCAGTTGATGTATCCATACACCAATACTTTGATCACCTATTTTTCAACTCAATATATGAGAAAATTGATTGTAGTGAAAGCAATGGAACATTCACCATATAGTAATGGGTTGTGGTTTCTATTTCCTTCTTGAGTTATCTCTCTAGATATACTCATTAACCATGGTACATCTTGTTTACATTCATGATTCCTCTATGATGTGTACCAGCTAGGACCCAATATCAAGATCATGAGGATGATCCCCTCAGTGATGAGGCATAGATACAGGGACCAGTTCCAAAGGTGATACTTCCAAGTGTTGCACCAGCTCTACCACCACATATTGAGTAGTTGATGGTACTCATAGTACATCGTTTTTCTTCTATGGAAGCTTGACTTTATGTACTATGATGGAGTATGGGAGAAGAGGTCTGAGCTTGAGCTAGCGATTCTATTAGAGATTGATTTTGGCCTTTTGTGTATTTTATGGCATGTATTATTATTTATGCTTACATGGTTACTTTAATCTCATTTATATAGCATCATGGAATCATAATTTTATATATGACTATGGATATGGACTATGTATGATTTTATTTATCTAGATGATACTTCTTACACTGTTGTTTTATTTGTATATCATCATTGTGATCCAATTTGATTATGAGAGTATAGTATCCCCATATTACCATCATAAAACCCTGTTTCTAGTCAAAATCCTTTGGCATATAGGGATTCATTCTTCAGTTCAAGTGTTAAACTTTGTTTGGTTACTTATGAGTGAACTGGTATAACCATATCACACACACAAGCAATAAAATCTCTGAACATTATCATAGAATAATTGGGTATTAGCATGGTCGATTTTGATATCTTGTATCATTAACTATTGATTACGGTGAGAATATATTCATGGATGAAATATTATTCATGTCTCTTGAATACTTGAGAGGATGGAGGGGGCCAACGCTCTTAATTTTGAGTTCATTCTAGAGGGAGGTTTATCTCTTGTGATTGAGATAATTCTCTCTAAGTTTGTTGTGAACAAAAATAATCTAACCCTTTAATTTGAAATAACCTAGTATTTATAGAGATGTTTTATCATTAGATAAATATATTAATATTTATTTAAATGATATTTAATATATCATTTCTAGTCAAACCATTAAACTCGATCCATTTATCCTCCTCGGTATTTATTGAACCTTAAATAATGACTATTTATTTAATAAATAATGATTACTGTATTATTCATTGATAAATAAAATAAATATTATATTCAATAATTCATACTAATAAATATTATTTATTATTTAACCTACATATTTATTCTTTTGAATAACTCATGATTAAATATTGGTGATCAACCCACACTAAATAATTATTAAACCATAAATTAGAAATAATATTTATTCTAACTTATTAAATTCATTAATAATTTAACTGATATTCTAGATACACTTTATGTGTGACCCTCTATGCGTCTTTCTCAATGGAATTAAATAGAACCACATAAAGTACAAGGTTAGGGTTGAGAAAAATGTCAAGGAACCTATAGAGAAAGAAGTTAATATTGTAATGATATACAACCTCATACGAATGTTCACCATGTAATATATCATTTTATCTCAACATATTTAATCAAGCATGTTTCATGTTGTTGTCTTTAACCTATGTGATCCATGTTTCTTTATTTGACTTCCTAGAAACGAAATTTCCAACAACACTGTTATGGATATGGACGTAATCAAGTAGTTACATTTTCATCAAAGAGCCTGAGATATCAACTTCAATTAAAGAATAAAATGGAAAAATCCTTTCTCACATTATTCATTAATACAATTCCAATCATGACCCACCCAACGTATCCTACATAATTATGCGAATATGTCATCATATTGTTTGTAAATACATCAAATTAAATGAATCGTGACATAATAATATTAAATTATAAGGATTATTATACACATTGATAGATAAGAACATCTAATGACACATATAAATTTAGATTTATTATGAGTAGGTCATGTTATCATAATCTTTTTCATTGAATATTTCAAAGGTTATACACTATAGTAAAGTGTCTCAAAGTATCATGAGTCTTGAACCTTGATAGGCTATATCATATCTGTCCCAAAAAATTATATCATTAGGATATAAAACATATATTTAATAATATTGTCTTGGAACTTCTAGGTTCTCAACATAGTGGGGAACTGTCATGACCTTTCAGTGTGATATGTATCCTTAAAAAATTATCACATAATATTACATATAAAATAAAAATCATTATTTAATAATAAATTTATTAATATTCAAAACATTGAATTTGAGTAATCATAAATTACATAGAAGTTTTTTCAAAAGCACCAACTCCAAAATACTATATAGGAAGTTTAAAACCAAATTGGTGGTTTTATATTCACCCAGTCAAGTGATATATTATGTGATAAGAATAATAAATCCTACAATAAAGTAGTATAGAAAATAGATTTGATTCATAATCTCTATGAATATAGATATGAATTCTATATACCAAAATCTAGTTCCATATTTTGGTAGTTTCTCTAGTTGATGTAAAGTTGTTGTTGGGTATTTAAAAAGAAACTAGACATGGATGGTACAAGTTGGTACTAATAAGGATCAATTGGTTATTAAAAGTTTTATGTGACATATATTCATAGTCTATAATAAAACCTTACACTAGTCATCATTCTAAAATCCATTATAATTATACTTGTTATAATAATATTTGATGATCATGTAATTTTTTGAATGGATGTGAAGACCATATTGTTTTATGGAAACCCTATAGAAAATTTCAATATGATACAACTATAAGGGTTAGTGATACCAAATTATTCCAATATGGTATGAAAGTTTTATAGATATATTTATAGATTAAATCAAGGATTGTGATCATAGAATATTCATTTTGATGAATGTATAAAAGTTTTTGGTTATATCAAGAATGATAATGTGACATATTTCTATAAACATTTAGTGTAAGTTTTATAGTTTTCCAAGGAAAATATGTTAATATAATGTAAAAAATATATTTACATTTTTTTAAGAATAAGAAAATTTTATTTCTATAAGAATTACTTAAATTAGTAACCAAATTTATTGGAAACAAGATATAGCATAATATATCTATATAGTTTTTTTGATCATGTAACGACACAAACGTTAACAAAGAATGAAAAAATTCAGGATGGAATAATTCATGACATAATTTTTACCTATGTCATGTGGTGTGAAATATCTCTAAGATGATGTGTTAAGATATAAGAGGATATTATTATGATAAATATAATTACATATGCTTAATTGTTTGGAATTTTTCACATATACCATTATATATACTGAAATTTAATATTTCTTATGTGTAAAGCATAAGGACATACTAATATAATTTTATAAGCTTGGATTCAGAACTATCCAACAATACTTGAGATAGTATAATGTATGAGTACCCGATAATTGGAGGAATGAGAATGATAATTTTCAAGGGGATACAGAACTAGTCTTCCTTCATATCAATTTGATCATGTGTCATAGTAATGATATGGTAATAAGAAACAAAATATTATTTAATCCAATGGATTCCATAACTACATAGACTGAGTATGTTGAGGCATCTAATGAGATTAAGAAGAGGTTTATAAAAAATGTGTCCCTAATTTTGGAATTATACCATGTTAATAAAGTATTATCAATGTTATAAACTTAAAATCATGGTATTATTAAAGATATACATTTTTTGAAAAAGGATAAAGGTTATATACTTGGTGATATCACTTCTTAGGGGATTTTCTCAAAGGAGTGAAGTGGAAGTAAGTGGAATAATCAGAGAAGATTGTGGCAGGCCCAGTAGTTATATCCATACTTTAAAAGAAGTATGTTTATCATGTGAGAGCTAAAAAGTTACTTAGAAATTGGATCTAGTGAAAGTGGGAGTCTATTGAAGTTTGTATCATTGAACTAACTGACTTTTTACTTTTGGTAACCAAAATATTAATAAATATATAATGGCATGATGAGTGTTCTTATGTTTAATATTAATGTGATAATTTACTTAGAGTAACTACTGAATTAAGAGGTTATAAAAGTTCTCCACTATAATGAGAACCTTAAAATGCTCTGATAATATTATTAAACATATATCTTATAGTATAGAAAACATATATCTAACATGATACAAGATAATGTTTAACTATCAGGGGATGGGGGCTCGTACAACCTTAAAATTTCTTCTCATGAATTTCACACTTCATAATATCTAAGAATGGTGGTTATGAGAACACACTTTCCAATGGGAATTCCACATAATATATAATTCATTGGATATTATTATCTATGGATGTGTGTATTGGTCCATATACTTTAGATTATTTTTAATGTATATCATGAATCACATACTTTGATGTATTGATGAAAACCATGATGACATATAATCAAAGAAATGTAGGTTATATTGGGTGAATAATAAGTGATATGACATTAATTTAATAAGTCAAGAAATAATTTTCCATTCCATGTTAATGGAAGAAGATATCTTTATCCCTTTGATTGAAAAGGAACTATCAGATTAAATCTATGGCCATGGTAGTTCATCAATTTGTTTATTTTATAGAGTCAAATAAAGATAAATCAAGTATATAGGTTAATAACACATGTATTCCACTTGTTTGAGGAGATATCAATAAAATGGATTATATTAGACAATAAACATTTGTATGAGGTTTTTTTATTGAGACATTAACTTCTTTCACTATGGATGCCTTGGCATTTTTTTAGATTCTAATATTGTAATTGGTAATTTTACTTAATGATACTAAGAAAGAGGCCTAGAGATTCACACACTATGTGTATCCAGAATATCAGTTAAATTCTATTTGAATTTAATATTAAGAATAAATATTATTCATAACAAATAGAATAATAATTATTCAAATTAATTATATCACAAGAATTCAATCACCAGTTATTCTAGTATATAACATATGTGAGTTAAATATAAAATAAATATTTATTCATGAGTAAGTGAATATAATATTTATTTATTTTTTTGAATTAATAATATAATAATATTTTTTTATTTAAATAAATTTTTATTATTCAAAGTTTGATAAATGTCGAGGAGGACTGATGGGAAAAGTTAAGGGCTTGATGGAAATAATATATTTTATTTAATATCATTTAAATAAATATTGATTTATTTATTTAATATATGATATTTAAATATTGGTGAGTTGGTTCTTGAATATAATAATAATATCATTATTTAATATGGGTTTACATAGAATAAACAATTAGATAAAGGGCTTATATACAATTACTAATTTGTTAACCCTAAGTATATAATCTGATTTATATCATTTTAGAGGAGTGTAAAAATTATTGTGCACAACTAATTCTATCAATAAAATTCTTTGTATACCAAGAGAACTCTCTTAAGAACATAAAGATATAATATTCCTCCTCCCTCTCAAGAATGAGATAACAAGATATGGTCTCTATTGTGATCAATGATGAATGATTCAAGGTGGTTGATTCCTCTACACTAAAACCTATAATACCAATGATAACGTTTAAAGATTCATGGACCATGCATGGATTACATTAGAGGAAATCTATTTTGGAATCTTTATTGCAATAATGATACAAAAAAATTATAATAGATTGATCAATGATAAGAAGAATTATCAAGATGAGGTAATCCATATTTTAAATTAATTATAAATTATTTATGAAAATATACTCTCTATGAAGATTTCAGGGTCACTTCATCAAATTCTATGAGTTTTATCTATTGAAACTGATGAAAACTATTATTGGGAATCACCCTCACTACTTCTAATGCACCTCATAACCTTCGTGTTATACTCTTTTTATTGAATGCAAAAATATTTTTTATATTTATATAAATTTTTTGACATGTTCTTGCATACTCTTATTTTTAAATACTATGTTGATACACTATTAGTCACTCCCTACAAATTATTTTGTACTCACACCTAGCATCTACACCTCGGTGGACATGTAACCTCTATATTTATCATTTTTTAAGTAGTTACAAGTACACTAGTGGTTTATAGAACTTATTTAATGATTTCTCACGTTTCAAAGGAATTGGGATTGGTTCCCACTGCAGATTTAGAGATTTTATAGGTTATCAAAGTTTTTATTCTTATCATCACCTCTTTTTTTTGTGTCACATATATTATTACACATTTGGACACACATTTTATCATGGACCAGTTTATATGAGATGGTTTATATGAGTAGGGTCTTGTATGAATTAAATTAACTATTTTTGGGTTGTTTAAATTTATATTTATCATTCTTATGACCTATTTGGTTTGTATTATTTTTTTAGGACATTCGATTTACAGCCAAGTCCTATTGGTTTTTTTGGTAGAACATTTCAATTACATATCTTTATAATAAAGAGATTGAATCATTCCCCAAAATTTACATCGAAACCTAGAATGTTATTCACCAACCCATGGAGATTGGGGAGTGATCCTGGGGTAATAGGGAACATGATCCTGGTGTTGTATGGGTATTCAATTCATAGTCGTTATGAAGTGGTATTAGAGCAAGGTTGAGATTTAAATGGATTTTCTATTTTTCTTAGAAAAGATTTAGGGATATTGGAACTTGGTAAGTAATTCATAAAGTCATAATGAACCTATTTATTTTGAAAGATCAAGTTACCATGGGATGTTTGGGTACTTAGTAAGCATTATAGTTTGAGTGAGGATTTCATTTTTCTGTATCATTATGGTGGAATCGAACTCAAGATGTGCATTTTGGACTTGATAAAAACTCAACTTCTATCTTGGATTCATGAATTATGTATTGATAGATAGGAACACATAGGATTCCATTCTATATCACAAGTATGTTTGTAGTTGTTATATTATAATTGGAACCAAATGAGGTTTGTAATAACTGAAACAACAACAGTATATATATATATATATATTAGTGAATACTAGATTAATATTAACTAACAATTTGTTCATTTGATTGTGATAGACATGCTTATTTTTTAATAGTTGGTCATCTATGTTGAATGACTTATTTATTGGAAGCATGAATTTTTTTCTACTTATATTTTGACTTATTATCATCTTCCATATAATATGATTATATATTATCACCTAATAAGATATTTACTTTTTGATTAGTGTCATATACTAAGCTTGTCACTATTTTTTAATTATATTTTTTTTCAAAGTATGTGACTGGTATTACTTCTTTAAAAAGTTTCATACTAAGAATATTGTTTGTTGTTAGATTTTATTATATATTTTATCATGTTGACACCCTCATAGGGAGAAAGTTATTTATTCTCTATGTATTAAAGTGATATAAGAAATATTTTTGAAAAAAAATACAGCAGTCAAACATGCCAATCACTACTTTTTGGTCATGTCTAATTAGAACCTAGGTCATCTGATATGAGTAACTATGAGGAGTCTATTAGATTCATCACGTATAGGAAATTGTTTTATAGTATTATGTTTTATAAATTAGAGAAAATTATTTAATATAAATGTGTTTTAAAAAGTAGAATATTTTTTAAAAGGGTATTATACTTCCTTTAAAAGTTGGTTTTTCATGTCATTTGGTGTTGGAAAAAAATAGTTTTTCTAAATTATAATTTTAGTTTTGGGTATTGGTGAAAAAAATTGTTATTTTATTTCTTGTATTTAAATTGGGAGAAGTTTTTTTGTATGAAATGGCCTATTCTAAAAATATAATAGTAAATATAATTTTGAAATGTAATATTGTTTTGGTTTAAAAATGGCCTAGTATTTAATATGTATCAAGCCTACAATCTAAAATTTAACAAAAGGTCCATAATTTTTTCTTTGAAAATAAAAGTTTTATATCTTTTTTACTTAAACATAATTTTTATAATGAATTTTTTATATTAATTGAGGAATTAAAAAAAATTGGTATGTGGTTTCTAAAATAACAAGAAAATTTCTATAAACCTTTGGATAAATGTATATATTTCATAAAAAAAAATGCATGGAAGTTCATCCAAAGATAAAGATATTAAAATATTAATGGTGGGTAGTATCATAATCTTTTATTTTTTGGGTTATCTAGGATTATAGGATCATAAGGTGTTTGGTACACCATTAGTATTGATATCTTAAGGAGGTTTAGTCTCTTGATTTGGTTTTCAGAGTTGCACATCAGAAGTGTGGTGATGATTTGGGGATGTTTTGGAGTGTTATATATTATTATATACATTTATTATTGGAATTTAGTAGTTTTTTATGGTTATGGATATGGAGTTTCATGGTTTGATGATTCAAGTCAGATTTGGGAGTTATAGATTAGAAGTTAGATGGATGTTTGAGGTATGTTTTGAGGTGTATTTTGGGCCATATATAGATTATTTGATTTTAGTTTAGTAATTTAAGGTTTGGAATTATTTTTCCTTGTTCATTGGTGATGGGTTTTTAATTTATGTATCATGGGTTTAATGTATGTCTCGGTGTGGATATTGAAGACTTAGGGATTGTAGACCTTTAGATAAACATATCTTGGGACTTATTGAGGATGAGAAGTCATATGGTGGTGAGGTTCTAATGGAATATGTCTTGATTACCTTTATTAAGGTGGTATTATGGTCTTAAGTGGACATTTTAGAGAATGGTGTCTTCTATATTACATTTTTTATCACAATTTATTGGAAATTTTTTATTAAAGGATTCCAATTAGGATTTAGACATTTGACAATGAAATTATGGGTATTTTTTGGTATGGTTTGAGGTTTCATGGGAGGATTGAGATCTCAGGTTATGGTTTAAGTGTATTTAGGAGAGAAAAATCGAAGTGTGGGTGGTAGATGGGTGACACCAATGTTTTAATAGACACTAATATAAGTTATTTGGAGCTTTTATTAACTCTTTGGACTCTCGTTAGAGTTCTAATGACTCCCACTAAAAATATAATGACATCTAAGAACCTTTTTTATTGGGGTAAAATAAGTTTTTTGATATAATATTTTTAAAACTCTAAATTTTGGACTCATAAATCTCATTCCCCCCATCCCCTATATGTGTAATAGAGATCTCCACTCATCCCCATCCTTCTACTATTTGGCCATGGATTAAAGAGGTTTATTCAACCTATTTGATTTAGGTTATCTCATATTACTCTCTTCTTACTTTTTCCTTCACTATCATATATTTTTACTCAAATCATTTTATGATTTTCTATTATGATTTAAACAATTCATAGTGAAATCACCCCATATCCTGGGTCTTCTACTTATTTTGGTTTGGGTAAGTTCCTATGGTTTTTTATCATCTCTTTATCATTATTTTGATAGGTTGCGACTAGGATGCAAGTTATTCAAGGGTTTTTCTGATTTTGGGTTGATAATGGAATATTTTTTGTGGATTTATTTTGGTATTTAGATTATTTTTATGTTTAATTTATTTTAGTATTAATTCACCTATGTCATCCTTTAGGTTTGGTTTTTTTTGTTATCTTTTCTTAGGTTTATCTATTTATGGGATCTCATATAATGGTTATTAAGGGATATTTTGTGGTTGATGGAGCATTAATTAGAGATCATTGAATTGATAAATCTCATAATATGTATTGTTATCTAGTATATGAAGGTATTGGGGCACATAAAAATCATTTGGACCCATGTCCAAAAATGTTTTTTGATAGTTTCTTTGGGTTTCTCTTCAGAACTAGACAATAGAACCCTTGTAAGAATCAAAGTGATGATATTTTCACATATAATTTATAATTAATTTATATAAATAAGAATTAAATTTTCTTATAATTATTTATTTTTTGTTAAAAAAATTGACTACTCTTGTCATACCATCTTTTTTTTAAATGATCCAATGATAGAATAACTCTAGCAATATCCACATATGCTCCATGAATATCATATTATCAAAGATAAACCTTTGTATTCTATCACTGAAGACTGATTTCCTTACATCATTAAATTTTGATCACAAATATAATATTTCAAACATTTTAAAGTATCCCTCTTGTTTTCTCAATCTATTATGAGTGGAGAGGAGGATATTCAATCTCTGTTCTTGAGAAAAATCTTGAAAATATCTCTGGGGCTTGAGATAATTCTCTAGAGAGTAAATGTGGTGTGAAAAATTACTCTCATATCCTCTAAAGTGATATAATGGGGTTCATATATCTAATCTAAATAATTGGTTATTTAAAAAATCCCCTTAACTGATCTCTTAATCCTAAATAAAACACTGGGTTGAATAAAATTATTATTATTTCCTTAATATTCAATGAACTCATGGTTATTATATATCATTTCAACCAGATCCTTAACTCATCCTTTAAATCCTCCTCAAAATTTATCAAACCTTAAATAATAACTATTTATTTTAAAAAATAAATGTTACTATATAATTCATTTAATAAATAAATAAATAAATATTATATTCACAAAATAGTGCATAAATATTTATTTAATGTTTTCATAAACAAATAAATAATTATTTTTTACCTTAAAAATAAATAAAATATAAAGAAATTTTATATATTCATGTAATTATTTATTACACCATGAATAAATATTTATTTAATATTCCAATCACATATATATCCTTTTCAATAATTGGCGATTGAATTTATGAAATCAAAACATCCTAGATATTTACTAAACCATATTTTATGAAGAATATTAATTCAAACTATTAAATTAAAATAGAATTTTACTAAGACTCCAGATACACATAATTTGTGACCCAGTAGGCTTCTTTCTCAGTGGCATTGGTTGAACTAGCCTAAAGTTCAAAATCAAAATCTAGAAACACATAAATTCACCCATATAGAAAGAAATTAGTGCCACAATAAAAAAACATCTATTAATGATCTCTTTTTAATATAATTTGTGTCTTGATATCACATCAATAGGCTATATACTTCTTTTAATCAACCTATATACCTTATTTATCTTTCTTTGACTTACTAAAATAAACATATCAACATTACACAATGTAACAAAATTTATCAAACAATTAAATTATAATTAAAGGGATTGAGGTATCTACTTTTATTAACTCTTAAGGAACAAATAATTTCTTTACTAATTCATTAATTCCATATCACCCATGAAACACCCAACGTATCCTACATCTCTGTAAGAATATTTTTTTCATAGTTTTTGTCAATATCTCTAAGTACATGACTTGTGATATGCATTAATAATAATCTCAAGTATAAGGATCAATACACGCATTTGAAGATAGTAATATCCAATAAATCATATAACATATAGAATTCCTACAAGTTGGTATGATCTCATAACCTATTGCCTTTGATATTACCTATAATAAAATTCATGAGAAAAAACATAAATGTATTATGATCCCCATAAACCTAATACCTTATATCATCTACCTCCAATCAAATGATGTCATCTAGGAATATAACATACATTTAAAAATATTATCATAGCACTCCAAGGTTCTCATTATAACGGGGAAATACTATAACCATTTGATGTGGTAAATACTCTTATGAAATTATCACATTAATGTTATGATGAAGAACACTCATTGTGTGATAATATATAAATTAATCCTCAAGTACATGAATATACATGTAATTAAAAGTATAAAGTAGTTGTTCTAGATAACCAAATACAACAAAATACCACTTTCACAAAATTCAAATGCTAACAAATTTTTAGTCTGTTAGTTCTCACATGATGTTCATTCATCTATATAGACATGGATATAAATACAAGGCCTACCACATTTATGTGGTTATTCTTTTTACTGTGACTTTTTCTTGGAAAAAATCCCTCAAGAAGTGATATCATCGAGTATATACCTTTTATCCTCTTTAATCCCTAACATATTGGATAATAACATAGTCTAAAGTTCATCTTAATATTATAAAACTTTATTACCTTGGTATAACACCAAAATCTAGAATAAAATTTTGTTTAACCCACTTATTAATTAAAGTTGTTGGGGCACGTGGCGGAAGCCTATGTTCTGGGTATTTTTAAATTTTCATTACCAAAATGATGCAACTTCATCATCTCTAATGATCTGAGCCTCCATAGAGGTATGCGGATCTCGTGTGTATTTAATAAGCATAAAATAAATATATAAATGTATAACTTGTTTGATTTGAGGCATGTTCAACTGAATTTTTTTTTTGAAAATTATTTCTTGAAGGATCTGAAGTTGAACCCCTCTAGATCACCCACACACGGATCAATAATCTTTTTGAATGCTGATCATTGAATTTTGAACGCTAGCACATAGATCTAATGATTCCTTTAACATCATGATGGTCACCTCGACACCGTTCCTACGATATGTGAAAACATCCTTGGATCAATTGCTTAAACAATGTCTTTCTCTCTCAAGGATGCAAGAAGATGAGATAGAAGTTCTCAATCTATAGGAAACTAAATTTAATTACTCCTAGAAAGAAGCTAATCATGTACCTATATAGTGGGTGTTCAAAAATAACTGGTTAGGGTTCTCGACCCCATATTTATAATGACCACTAAATAAGTAATAAGTAAATAATTATGATGAACTAACTACATAAAAATATTATTTATATTTTGTCACATACGTGTAACATATATTGAAAATATATTATGTGATAAAACTGATTCATTAACTAGACTCATAATTACTTCTTATATTAAATGAACCTTGAATATTGAATATAATGTACATTTATATAATATTATTCTATGTAATTTCTTGAAAAAAATTAAATAATTTTATTAAATAAATTCAACTCAATTATTCTATAATCGAATAATAATGAATTTTTTTATTTATTGGTGATCAATAAATCATGGACAACTCTCAGAAATCATGGTGGGTCCCACCATTTCCTATATACCTATTCATCAGAATGTAGAATAATCTTGAAAGAACTATTATGTGCGACCTTCTAGGCCCTTATCTCAATAGCAGTGAATAATATTCACAGACCAATAGTGGAATCTAACAACCCATCATGCCCCCTAAAGAGACAAGTACTAGTCATAGCAATGACAACCAACCTATGTACACACACAGTGTAATATAATATCTTTGTCATTTGATATCTCATAAAGCAGGATGCACACTTGTGTCACCGTCTTTTATTTTATTTATTATTATTTTTTCTAATTGAACAGAATTACATTCAACTACCATGGCCATGGATTTAATAAAGGTACTAGGATCCTAATCAACCAGGCCAAAGATATCACATACTCAACTCAGAAGTGAAAAATCATATCTTGATCATTCAACTAATGTCATACCACCAATGAAACACCCAACACAAACTACCCCACCACAAATCCATTGTTATGGTTTTAGCCTTTCATCAAAATACATGATCAAATGGCACACATTGATAATGATCTCAAGTCAGGATACCAATACACATGTCTATATATAGGAACATCCAATGACACCCAAAATATGTGGTGTTCCTCTTGGAGGGTATATCCTCATGATCTCATGTACTATAGATCACCAAGCGCGAACTTCATAAGAAGAAGTCTCAATGATTATGAGCCCCGAGCACCTAATAGTCTAACATTAACTTTGTCTAGTTAGTGTAATGTATCTAAACCATAGGACATATATTTAAGATTAATGTCATCATATCTCAAGGTTCTCATTATATCCTAGGATCTTATATAAAATTTTGATATGACACATAATCTAAGTAAATTATAATAAATAAAATGGACGCAGAAGTATCGTCACTGTTATGGTAAGATAAACACGCATATATATATATCAAAATGTATACATGTAGTGGTAATCAAAGTACATCACAAGTTTTTTCTAGGGTTCCCACTTTTAACACTCCCACTTTCACTAGATCCAACTACTAACAAGTCTCAATACAATAGCTATAACATGATAATCATGCTTATGTTGAGATATGGCTTTAGTTAGGGGGTATGCCATGTTGTTCTCTAGAGATACTCTACTAAATGTGACTTCACCTATCTAGCTAAAATCCCTTAACATATGAAACTTCCAAAATATATGCTTTGTCCTCTGGTGTGACCTGGTTTCTTTATGAAGAACCACTGCCATAGTATTATCATAATAAAATGGAGCAGGGTCTGCACTATTAGGCACAACACCAATATCCAAGACAGATTTATGTATCCAAACAGCATCTTTTTCTATATAAAAATCCTCTATATACTTTTATTTTTCTATATAATTGGTGACTATAGGTTTCTTCAAGCTTCTCCAGCTCACTACACCACTATTCATGAAAAACATATAACATGACTGTGATTTTAGATCATCATGATCTATCTGGAAACTAGCAACAATTTATACTCTCACTACTAATTCCTATTCTCCTCTAAACACCAGGAATATATCTTTTGTATGCCAAAAGTACTTCAGGATAGTTTTGAGAGCCTCCCAATGCATCTCTCTTGGATTATCTTGATATCTTCCCACCATGCTTAAATAAAAGGCAACATCAAACCTAGTACATAACATGGCAGACATGATTGATCCCACTACTGAAGAATAAGTGATTCCACTCATTCTTTCAATCTATTCCTGTGATTATAGGCACATTTTATTGGAGAGATTAATACCATGTGACATTAGAAACAGTACTCTCTTGGATTGTTTCATATTGTACCTTCTAAGAACCTTATTAATATATGTACTTGGACTTATCCCAATAAGTCTTTATGATTTATCTTAGTATATCTTGATCCCTGTAATTTAGGTTGTTTCTCCTAAGTTTTTCATGGAGAAGAATTCATTTAACAAAGTATTAATTAACTATAAGGCTTGAACTTCATTTACCATAATTAATATGTCATCAACATATAATACTAGGAAAATTATGGAATTTCCATTAACCGTCTTATAGACACAAGGCTCATTTTCATTTTTTAAAAAACCAAATTCTCTTATGGTCTCCTAAAAAAACATTCCATTATCACGATTCCTACTTTAACCCATAAATGGATCTCTACATCTTGCATACTTTATTAGCATTATTTGACTTAAAAAACCTTCAAGTTGAGTCATATTGACATATTCAATCTAATTCCCATTTAGAAAATAATTTTTGAAATCCATTTTCCAAATATCATAATCATGGAAGGTTGTTATTACAAGCGATATTCTGATCAATATTAGAATTGATGATGGTTTGAAGGTTTTGTCATAGTTTATGCCTTGATGTTTTCTAAAACCCTTTTCTACCAGTATTTATTTATAGGTATTGACCTTCCTATCCATGTAAAAAAAATTCAATACCCATTTGCACCCATTGGGTTTTACATAAGCTAGAGGTTCTACCAAAATCCAAACCTAATTTTGGTATGTGGAATCTGTCTCAAAATGCATGCCATATTTCCATTTAGAGACATCTTTTCCTTATAATTCTTCTTTATAGGTCATAGGTTCATCATCCTCAAGGAATAACGTGTCACCTGACTCGGTGATAAGAAAAACATAACGCTCTGGTTTTCAAACCTCTCAAGTTTACCTATGTAGTACTTATGTCTCAAGAACTTCATCTCCCACTGTTTCTTGAGTAGATTTTTCCCATACTAACTCATGTGCATCTGAGGTGTCAAATTCATTGAAGTTAAACTTGATCCCACTATTTCCATTGGAAATGTGTTCCCTTTCCAGAAATATGTATTATCTTTCCACAATAACTTTTATATCTGAAGTTTTATATAGGAAATATCCTTTGGTTTCTTTAGGATAACCTATAAAGATGCACTTTTTGATTCAGGATGCTTATTTGTCACTAGGTATAGTCTTGACAAAAACCTCACTTCCCCATACACATAAATATTATCGATTAGGTTTCTTTCCACACCATAACTCATATGGAATCCCATTTATACCTTTAGTTGGTACTCGGTTAAGAGTATATTTCAATGTTTGTAATGTGTATCCCCAAAAGTATAACGGAAGAGTTATATGGGTCATCATTGATCTGAACATGTCAAGCAGGGTTTTATTCCTCCTTTCACTAAACCATTCCACTATGGTGTATAAGTTGGAGTGAGTTTGGATACAATCTCATACTCCATTAAGTGATCAATGAAATCTTGGTTAAGATATTCTCCACCTTGGTCTGATTATATTGTCTTAACCTTCTTACCAAGCTAGTTTTCAACTTCATGTTGGTATTCCTTAAACGTTTAAAAGGAATTTGACTTATAACTCATTAAGTAGATAAAAACATACCTACTATAGTCATTGGTAAATGTAATGTAATATGAAAACCCGCCCCTTACCTCTACTGTAAACGTACCACATATTCCATTATAAATCAATTCTAGTAAGTCTATGCCTATGTCTCCCTTACCAAAGATGGGTGATTTGGTCATTTTCCCTTGTAAAAAAGTGTGACATACATCTAGAGGTTTTAACTCCGCTGATTATAAATACCCTTCTTGATGTAATTTTTGTAAACACTTCTAATTTACATGGACAAGCCTGAAGTTCCATAGGTGGGTGTTATATGAGTCATGCTCATTGGTTTTTTCATTGATTTCCATTACTAGGTGTTCGAGTTCAAGTATATTTAAGCCATTTTTAACATGCACCATACCATAACATATGTTATCCTTATAAAAGGGACAACAATTATTTCCAAACTTGAAATAAAATCACATAGTATCCAAGATTTATAATGAGATTATGTTTTTGGTTATTGAAGGTACATAATAACAATTATTAAATACAAGAACCAAGCCACTAAGTTAAGATAAGTGATAATCTCCCATTAACAAGGTTGTTAGACTCACGCCATTTTCAACCTAGAGATCCACCTCACATTTTGAAATATTCTTGAATCTACTTGGTTTCTATATTTTAATAAAAATATGTGAGCCACATACTGTATCCAATAACTATTTTGTAGATGAAGACAAATTTCATTCTATAACAAAAATACCTAAAGCAGAAGCATTGTCTTGCTTCTTCTTCCTAGATATGCAATTCTTCTTCTAGTGGCCCTTCTTTCTATATGAAAAATATATAGCCTCCTTCTCATTTCTTTCCCTCTATATCTTTATATTTTTGTAAGGATGGTTCTTAGGTGTCTTCTACTTGGATTTATACTTAGAAATCTTAGCCTTTACCTTCATTTTCTTGTTCACCATAATGATAGAAGAATTAGTTTTATTCATATCCTTATCAGTTTTGTGAACTAAATCTAAATGATCTAAAAGTTACTTTTTAATATTATTCATATTATAATTATCAATAAAAATTAAGAATCTCAGTAGTAAATAGGCGAGAATGAGATCAGTCGCTAGTTCTTGGATTAGTTTGAACCCAAAGGCATAAAGTCTCTCAATGTACCCAATTATCTTGAGTGTATAAGATGTTTATTGATTCCCTTCTGCTAACTTGAACATATACATTGCACTGCATATCTCATATATTTCTTACCTTGATTTCTCCTGATATAGTTCTTGGATATGGTTAGCATCTTGTAGGCATCTTCATCCTCATTAATTTTCTACATCTGACTAAAAATATATGAAAATATAATACATTGTACATATAGTGCATCATCTAAATTATTTTTTTACTTGTTTATATCTACCTTGTTAGCTCCCTGAGGTGGATCAGCGGGAAATGAGGATTCCATGACATATAGTTTCCTTTCTTAGCGTAGTACTATGCTCAAGAACTTTATAATATTTTCTTTATCCAATATTGATCACAATGATAATATTCCAGTGGTATTAGTTATTTCTATGTTTGATCTATAACAAATAAATTTTTAGCATTCATTACTTTATCTTGATTACCTTGTTAACATTATTGATTAAATAAAGTATCAAATGTCTCACACTATTTTATCAAATTCTATCAACCTGATATACTAGAATAGGAATACTATGTCACTTGATTATTCTAGTGGAAAGGATATTTGGACCTCCCCTCATAGTCTACAAGCTTTGGATATATAACTGCTCAGAGATTTCAAGGTATGGGTTTGGGTTTCCGACCGCATTGGATCATGGATCCTTAATCTGTTGAGTGAAGTTCCATCTTCTAAAATCATAAATATGATTTACTCAACGATTTCCTTTAAATTTTTAGTAATATAGCTTTGGCTACTTCTTTGTTACCAACTTCAGTTAATTCAACTCATCACTCTCGTAAGAACTCCCCAATAGTGGTAGGTACCCTCAACTTTGGTTAAAAAGCCCCCTAGACTCGGTTTTGTTCAAATTCAAATAATTGAAGGTGTTTATGACTTAATATTTATATGAGAGTTTTATATTTTTTGATGAATGAAATTCATTTCTATTACTCTTTTCATACTATGTTGTCATTCTCACAACTAAACATTAATAGGAAAAACATTCATCGCATCTTCATGAATTTTTTTGTTGATTATTCTATTTGTTTTTCTCAAAAAAAAATACACATACATAAAATAATAAACAAATAATAAAGGAAATAATTACCCAACTGATCTTGAGAATCTAATATTGGTTAAACCATTGAAACTTAATGGATCAACCATGACCTAGGGAAGTCATGCCTGAGTCATGTCTTGACTCATGATGTAGCTCGTCCCTAGTCCAGTGTATCCACATCTTATCTAAGGTAGCACCTCATATTGGTGTGGTTCTCATATTGTCTAGATATGGCCTTGACTTATTAGGGTCCACATCTTACAACATCATTATCAAATGTACAATAATACTCAAATGTATGTGAGGGGGTCTTGGGGAACAATATAAAATTTATAAATTGGACGTACTGACCCTTATACATATTGAATTAAAAATTGATGATGCATAAACCATCTTAAATTAACTACTTATTACAAACATCACATGTAGAAATAAATAATTAAATGAAATTAACCATACATACATGGGTTCGTTTAATTGCTCAAGACTAGTCAGTATGTAAAGTAATTGCGTGATAAAATTAAATTGTATTAAATTTAATGTTTAGAGCTTAAATATAAATTAGATTAATTAAAAAATTCAAATAATTTACTTTTTTTGGTCCACATATTAATTTCATTTCTATTACATAAAATTAAATTAATCAACTAATTTAATTTAATACCAAAAATAAATTAATTATTTTAAATAATATCACAAATATTATTTTAAACCAATAAATTAATTTTCAATTAATTTAAATTAATGATAAAACTAAATTAATTATGTAAATTAATTTATGGTGGAATTAAAATATTTCTCAGACCCAAAAATTCCACCTTGACTAGTTGTGAGTTGGTCTGAACCCACCCAGACCCGTTTTAGGCAGGGCATATACCATCTAAGACATTCACGGGTCAGGAAAACCCTATGTAAAGCAAAATTAGGTCAGTCTGGCCTATTTTGATCCATTTTGGGTTGGTCCAAACCCGTTTGGATCTAATCACGATACTATATATAAAGAAGTAATGGGTTACCTCATTCCCATAGGGGTTCCCGCCTGGAGGGACAGGTGGAAGCGATGTTAGTGTCAGCTAGAAACAGAATGGGTGTCATCGGGAGATGGCACCGATGGTGACTCTATTCAGTGGCCGATGTGGTCCACCTTCGGGTGTCTCACACCGAGGTGATGCTAGAAAAACACACAGAAGGTGTAGGATTTGGTCTGTTGTCGGGATTGGTCAGGGGTGGCTGACACGAGTTGGCCGATAAGAAGCTCCAACAGAATCAAGGGCTGGAAGAGTGGAGTTGTAGGTGTCCAACGGGTGGGAGGAGGGTCAGCAGACTCATCCAACTAGGGGATCATTGAGGCGGAAGCCTTGTTTGGAGGTTCGGTGTGGCGGCATTCCAAGTTTCCATTGTGGGTGATCTCCTGCAATGTCTGATGGGAGGGAGGAGGGACGACACTCTACGGTGTGGATGAAGAAGGTGAAAAAGGGAGGTTCGCTGCTTGCACGGTGAAGGGAGGAATGGTGGGTGATTCAGAGCCCCTCAAACTTGTAGCCAAGATGGTGGGGTTCACAGGTCATTGAGATGCTTCTGCGATAAGCATCACATCTTTTTTAAAATTAATTTTATAAAACATGGCTCCCATTCAATGCCAAGTCCCTCCCTCCAAAGTCAAAAACAATAATAGTACCATTTAAATTAAAATATTAATGTTATTTTAAATGTTATTCTTCCATAGGAAGCAAACATTATTATCCATTTTTTTAAATATTTTAATCAAAGCTTCCTATAGAAGCATCTTTCATAGTGGAGTAATTGATCCTCCCAATGTGGTACTGGTCATCATATCCTGGTTGAAACTTGAGTAGAAATTAATCATTTTCCAATATTAACCTCAAAATTAAAAAATGAACAAATATATAAATATATTGTTCTTTAATTTGAAACTACAACATCCACTTTTCTATCCATACCAAAAACATCATATTACCATAACTTGGTCATCCGAAATCGAACTGATGCATGGTTTATTCTATTGGAACCAATTTAAATCTCTTTGATTAATTTATTCAAAAGTATTTTTTCATTAACTTGGAAAATTTACAGGATCCCTCTGATACCAACTGAAGGTATCTGGGTGCACAGTGGAAGTCAGTGTGTTGATTATTTTAAAATTTTCATCACCACAATGACAAAACTTGGTCGTCTCTAATGATCTAAGCCTTAGTAGAGGTCTGAGGATCTTGTGTGAGTTTAATAAGCACAAAATAAATATATAAATGTGTACCTTGTTTTCTTTAAGTCGTTTTTGACTATAACTTGTTATTGGAATTTTTTTCATTAAGTATCTAAAGTTGTACCCCTCTAGATCGTCCACACACACTTCAAGAATCTGCGCGAATGCTGATCATCGAATTCTATGTGCAAGTTTGGAGATCCGATGATTCCTTCGGCATCGTGACGATCACCTTGACTCTGTTCCTACGATCCATGAATATGTCCTTGGATAGATTGCTCGAATGGTGTCTTTCTCTATCAATGATGTAGGAGGAGGATAGAGAAGTTCTCAATCCATTGGAAAATTAATTCCTTTGTACCTGGAAATGAGCTCCTCATGTACTTATATAATGGATCTGAAAAAATACCTGGTTAAAGTTCCTTCCCCATATTTATGATGTCTAATAAATAAGAAATAAATAAATAATTATGAAGAACTAAATTTTAACACCCCAAGATTAGAAGACATGTTGAGATCACATGAGTATTGCTTATCACCCTCAAACTGATGGATAGTTTGAAAGGAATATTCAAATATTATAAGACATGTTGAGATCATGATCACTAGACTTTCAAGTTATGTGGGATCAGTATTTAACTTTAGTGGAATTTTCCTTCAATAACAGTTTCCATTTTAGTATTCAAATGGTACCATATGAAGTAGTATATGGTAAGAGATTTCGTACTCCAACTTATTGAGATGAAGTTAGTGAGAGGAAACTTATAGGCTCAAAACTTATTAAAGGGACAATAAAAAGGTAAAGAATATTAAGGATCATATTAAATCAGATTAAAGTAGGAAAAAGATTTATGCTAACAACCGAAGAAATGATTTGGAATTTCAAGTGAGAGATCATGTATTTCTGAAAGTATCTCTATAGAAAGGTTCCTTAAGGTTCAGTAAGAAATGAAAACTGAGCCCTAGGTACATCAGAACATTTGAAATTCTAGAAACAATTGGATCTATATATTACCGATTAGCAATTTCCCCAAGTCTCTCTAAAGTTCATGATGTGTTCCACATATCATTATTAAAGAAGCATGTGCCAGACCCAATGCATGTACTAACCTATGAAGAAATAGAATTAGAACTAGATTTGACTTACTATGAGGAGCCAATTGAGATTATTGACACAAGGAAGAAAAGATTTAGAAATCAGATGACTCAACTAGTAAAGGTTTTTTAGAGAAACCATAAAATATAAGAAGTAATTTGAGAACCTGAGGACATTATGAAGGAGATCCACCCACATCTTTGTAAAAGGAAATATTCATGAAAAATTTAAAGGATGCAATTTTTTAAGGGAAGAATATAACACCCCAATATTATATGGTAAATATCTTCTTAAATAAATTCAATTTATTTGATATCTCAGGTTTCACAAAACACCAAGCTTTATTGAACAGTGATATACTATTAAAAATTAATATGACCATTGAAATAGTAATGTAACCCTTAGGAATAATAATGTGACCATTAGGAATATTAATGTGACCATTAGAATAGTAACCTCACCTATGAAAGTATAAATAAAATTTATGCATCTTATTAATGAAAATATGATATAATTATATCATAGTATAAGTATATAAATATTTTCAAAATGAAAAATTAATTGTTGGAATTTTTATAAAACATAAATATTAACTTACAATTTTATAATTAATATAATTATTTAAAAGAAAATTTATTTTCATAAAATAGAATCATAAATTAATATTTTTTTTCTTATGATTGTAAGATAATTTTATGAGACCATAATTAAATTTTCAAAGTGTTCTAAAATCAGTTATAATTTTAAAATTGGTATTTTTTTTGATTAAATGGTTATTTTAATTAAAAATTAAATTTATCATATTTAGAAAATTATTTCTCATAAAATTTAGTTCATTTTTTCATTCTACACGTCAAAAAATAGTTAAGATTATTTTTTTGGATTTTTCTAAAATAGTTGAATTTTTGGTGAATAGTTGAATAAGGTAATTTACGATATAAGCTAAATAAAAGAATTATTTAGTCATATATGATGTATGGATGATTTAAGAACAATTGTTTCAAACTCACATGAAATATTTACTGTATTTATTTTCAATAATCATCACTATTTATTATCTTGAGCCAAATTATAGAATAATGATTAGAATAAAAAATCATCTCCTCCGCTATAAATTCCACCCCCACCACCTCTTCTCCTCACACCATCGAAGCCTTGAATATTGTAAAATTTGTTCCCAATAATATTCCCAAGTATCTCCCCCATTTCTATAATCCTTTGGTCTCAATAAAATACCAAACCCATGTCCCTTAAGGAGGTTCTCAAGGTAAATAATTCAAGATGTAAAACCCTTAATCCTTCCCTTCCCTTTTATTTCATTTTCTTTTATTTTATTATATTTCCATCACCTCCTATATCAAAAATAGTATGATAAATCCAGTATATTATATATGTATACTATAATTTTATTGTGTTAATGTAAAATCCATCATCAATCCTATTCTCCTCTCCCTTTTATTCTAAAAATGAAAATATCATCCCTGATGTGTCGATTTACCGCTATCATGGACGATGCATTTTCATTTTCCATTACCACCTTCAAGGATGGTCATAAAACCATTATTATGGTTAAATATTATTTTATTATACATATTTTAATTCATATAATGTTCTATAACCAGTATATATACATAATATTAATTAATAAAACAAAACGGGTTCGTGATAATCGAAAATTAATTAGAATAAACTAACGTTCATCATTAAAATTTTATTTAATGAATCATCCTAGTATATAGAAAAAAATGATATATAAGAATATTTATTATTAATTATGTTCATTAATAACATATAATTTCAATTATGTACAAATATTCTCATTTTACATTAATTTCCATACATATATACGAGTAAATCGATCATGAAAACTAAGGAAACGAACGCTCTTGAATGATAAAATTGTATCTTATAAATCATAAACAAGTTCATAAATTAACTTAATAAAATTATAATAAATCAAATACATGTATAAAATATTATTAATTAATTAATTAATGGATTTAAATTATTATTCAGGATATTAAGATCAAGTGAAAATCACATTGGAACATAAGGTAAGGGACTTCGTATCAATTTAAATTTCATTGAAACTTACATGGTATTGTACACCTAATATTTTTATGTGGTTTATATACTACCCCTTTTACATCATTTTTAATTTGAAATTATATTCCACTTAAATATATTTATTTTCTTATATCATGGATATGATTAATTTCTAAGCCGTATACCATTTTTACATACGGTGTTTACTTTGAATGGTGAAATATTGATAAATCTATATCCTGTACTCAATACAGTTATTTTAAAAAGTAATATTTTTCATGAATTGAATCTATGTATAAATAATTTTTTGGACTTGAAATGATGGATGGGGATCATTATAGTCCCCTGATGCATCAACAAGTCTCATGAGATAAAACAGTGGGCGACAAACCCATCATGTTTGTTTCCAAGCAGAATTAGATGGGTTTCTACCCAACAACTTAAACCATATTGATGGTATAATGGATAATTTAACAGATACATGAAGTCAAATAAATAATTATTTTCTTTATTTAGTATTCATTTATTACTTTCCATGTGGTTTTCACTATGAAAAAAATCTATAGATTTGTTTTCATTCTCTGTTTATTTATGGCCTAATTTTTTCACTTATTTACCTTTCCATTATGACTTATTGACTTTGTATCACTTATTATTGATTTTTGTAACCCTTTATAAGCATTTTAGATCATCCCTTTCATTTTTTTCCTTCCCTAAGTTTTGAAGATGAAACCTTTGAATAATTGTCGAGGAAGCAGTTTATTTTCTTTTGTTATGTTCTATGTTTATTTACTAATGTAATAAGGGAACCATGTATGTTTCTAGTTTCTTAAACACTACATAACTAATCCATCCTTGGTGATGTGATATCTTATATCTATTCCATTATAATAAAATGACCATTGACTCTGCATTATTGGGGTCAGGGTTGTTACATAACTGAATTATAAATAGTATTTATATTTTATCACATTCTTATAACATATATTAAAAATATATTGCATGATAAGCCAGAGTCATTAAATCCCCTCTTAATTACTTCTTATATTAAATGAACCTTGAATATTAAATACAACATTCATACATATAATATTATTCCATGTATTTACTTAAACACTTTTAAATACTTTTATAAAATAAATTCAACACGATTATTCAATACTCTAATAATAATGAATTTATTTATTTATCGGTGATCAATAAATCATGGTAAACTCTCAGATCCCATGGTGGGGTCCACTATTTCCTATATACCTATTCATTAGAATATGGAAGAATATTTAAAGCGCTATTGTGTATGACTCTCTAGGACCTTATCTCAATAGCAATGAATAATATTCACAGACCAAGAGCAGAATCTAGCAACCCATCTTCACCCCTAAAGAGATGAGTAGTCATAGAAATGACAACCAACATACATAAACACACTGTGTAATATAATCTATTTTTTATTTGATATCTCATAAATTAATATGCACACTTGTTTCATTGTCTTTTATTTTATTTATTATTTTTTGATCTAACCGAATGGACTTACCTTCGACTACCATGGCTAAGGATTTAATGAAGGTACTACCATCTTGATCAACCAGTCCAAATATATCACTTATTTAACTTGAAAGTGAATATTCCTATCTTGATCATTAAACCAATTTCATACTACCAATGATGCACCCAACACAAACTACCTCACCACAACTTCATGGTCATGTTTTTCACCTTGCATCAAAGTACGTGATCAAATGGAATACATTGGTAATGATCTCAGGTTAGGAGAAAAATACACATGTTCGTAGATTGGAATGACTAATGACACCCAAAACATGTGGTGTTCCTATTAGAGGTTATATACTCATGATATCATGCACCATAGATCACCAAGTGCTAAATTTTTTAGAAGAAGTCTCGATGCTTATGATCCCCTAGCACCTGATAGTCTCACATCAACTGTATCTAGTCAATATGATGTATCTATAAATAAAATTATTAACACTATTATGGTAAGATAAACACACACACACATGCACACACACACACACATATATATATATATCAAACTGTATAAATGTAGTGGTAATCAAAGTACATCACATCTTGGGTCTAGGGCACCCACTTTCAACATTAAGTTGAATCAAAATCTATAACATACCTAGTCTATGTAGATATAGAAACCATTGTTTATAATAAGTTTTCTTTTAAATATTAATTTAGACTAATTATGATTCTAGATAAGAATAATATATAAGAAAAATAGTTTTTTATCCTCTTGATAACTAGTATTCCCATTTCTCTAATAACTGAGTACTCATTTAGTTTTACTTTCTCAGGTAATGTTAGATAGTTTGACTACCATCCTATATAGTTATCCTAGTTTTGTTTGATATTAACATTTTATGATTTACACATAATCAATATCAAACATTAGAACATATCATGGCATGCGAGATATATTTCTAAAGTACACTTAGGCATGTGTGTTCTATTTATCACAAGAATATCCTCTTGTGTTTTCACGCATCATACTAGAGGGATTTCATTTCATGTGACATAGGAAATGATACATTGTCAATGTATGCACTATGAATTGATCTAAGAATCCCCATAGATCTATGTATATTGATCTTGTTCCATATAAATAGGTTACTAATGAATTCATTATTGGAGAAATTATCCTTAGTCTTAATAAAATATAAGACTAATCATCTATTTTCCATATGTTATCAAAATCTTTGAATGGGAAAGAATAGTGCTCCCAGTAACCTCTTATAGACACCTGACTACTATAATTTTCATGAACCAACCCAATCCATCCCTCCATCAAACACCAAGTAATACTGTGATAAGTCTTGAAAGGAATTCTCAATCCCCATGGTCTAGAATAAATGACCGGGGATCTGGTAAAAAACACTTGGGAATGATTTCACCTAATGAAAAATTAATAAAAAATAGTAGTGTAAATTAAATAAAATTATGGTATGAACCATCCGTACATCATAAATCCATTATAGAAAAAAATAAACAAATAACAGCCTAATATCAAAAATAGAAATGTATTCAACATAAGAGAGCACCAAAAATCTCCCTTACCCTCCAAACACACTCTCCATTAAGGAAAAGGCACCCCTCCAATGGATCTACTTCACCCACCACCAACTATAATTATCCTATTTCCATATAAAGTGGTAGAAGCCTAAGTATCCAAAGTGATAAAGTAATTTTAAATAAAAACTAAAGTATAAACATATTTGTCTCCTTGTGAGTATATAAGTCGCTAGAAAATTAAAGATTCCTAATGCCCCATGGGAGAGCATAAATGATAATATAGATCCTTAAATTGAAAAATGATAGAGATATAGGTGTTAGAAATGATATGGTCATTAGAGAGGCAAAAATTGAAACAATTATCTATGCCTTACCTTTAAAAATAAATCCATTACATACTAGTTTGAAAATAATAATATATAAAAATAGGGCTTTCATTCTTTGAAAAACAGGAAGAAAGTATTTACTTATTAAAAACCAATTTTCTATTTCTCATTTTTAAAACAAATTCTAAAGAATGAAATAATTTCATAAGAATCCTTTATAAGAAATAACTGATGCTAAAACAAGAGTTCCAATAAGAAATCATAATCCTAAAACCATTTTATAGAAGTGTTACAAATTTGATGAAAGTAGAATACATATAAAAAAAGATTCATGTGATCTTAAGATCTAGATGGGAAGGCCTATGACAGATCCATAAACACTCACATGATCAATCTATCCCATCACTGGATACCAATAACACTTCCCTAAAACTCGGAAACACCCTCATTGGTTTTACTAAGGGAAACATTCCCTATGTAGTTAGGTTATCTAACGTAGGGACACTAGTCAGTGTGTAATCTAAACTAGTGAAACATGAGTTCCTAAAGCTCTCTCTTAACTATCCAAGGCTTCCCATGATGTACAGAGAGAGTTTAGTTTTATCAGGCTATCATATATATATACATATCATACAATTTTCACTAAAATAATCATTCACTTTCTCACCTAGAAACACCCTTTTAATCATATCCACTTTTTCATTTCCATGATATATAAACAACACACAAGCCCCTTCATTAATCATACATCACATATCATACATTTTACATAGATCAAATTTCAAATACAAGGGGAATTCCTTAATAGGTATTTTCATTTTACTAAAACATATCAAAGGTTCAACCAAGACTCATCATTTCAAAAGAAACACTTTTCATTTTTTAGAAAACAACTTTTAAACCATAGTCTTTATGTTCTAAACCAAACTTCACACTTAGACACATACACACTTTGATATATATATATATAGATACCCCTTTTCCCAATGCACATATTCCCAATGCCATGTGTGAATACGTACAAATAGGGAACTTTTGTGTGTGTGTGTGTGTGTGTATGTATATAAATCACATTTTAAAGAAGGCGGAGAATTAGAAATTGTGATTTCCCAACTCGGGAGCCACTAAGCAGTGCCCTGAGCCAAGGGGTCGCATAGCCTCAAGCATGCCTCTCCATATGCTAGAGACTACTAACTAGTAGCAAGGCTATAAGGTGGTATAGTGAAGAGATTATACCCTCATGATTAGATTAGCATAGTGGTGAAATAAATAGATAAATAGCAGAAGCATGATAAATAACTAACTATAGAAGGTAAATAATACAGATTTAATAAATAACCAACATAAACAATATCTAGCATCATGTAAAAAATGATGCAATTTCATGTATCTATCAAAAATAAACAGGCATACATGGTAGCATGAATTCAATAAAATACATGTATCAAAAGAACAAAAGGTCCCAAAATTATATCTCTAATAGAATCATGATCCATAGATCGGTCATGTGCTTCCTTGATCCCATGATATAATCACTCAAGAATCAAAAATTGGATTCTTTCCCCTTTCCCTACCTATATCCACATAATATTCCTAGTTACCATCATTGACCCAGATAGGGTGTGAGATAAACTAAGTAGGCCACCACCAACGGTGTCTATAAATATCCACTCAATGTATATAATATGATCATTGTTAAGATATAGTGTTAAGAAGTAATAAAACATATAAAGTGTTGGATCTGGTTCCTAATAGATACTAGGTTGACACTACCTACTTAGGCATGTTCTAGTACATCTATGGATAAGTAACCATATATATACATATATATGGTCTATAAACTTAGTGACGACTATAACCATATATATGGGTACTACTTCTAGACTAGATCCAAGGTTTTACTCTAACATCCTAAGTAGTAGAATTACTCTCACAAGTTTCAAAGGACGCCATTCACAGTATCACAAGAATAAGGGACACCATGCCTAGTTTCATAATAGTGGGTTCACCATGTATGAATCATAACAGCAGGGTCACCATGATTGAATCATAACAGTAAGGGTCATCATGCTCATATCTAATAGTAAGGGCCTTCATACTCATATATAATAGTAAGGGCCATCATTCCCAAATCATTACAACATGGGTCCTCATGCCTATATATAATAGTAAGGGTTGTCATACCTATATATCATAACAATAAGGGTCATCCTTCCCATAAATAACAGTAAGTTTCATCATGACCATATATAAAAATAAGGGTCTTCATGTCCATATATCATAATCCATTAGGGTTTTCATGCCCATATATCACAATAGCATAAGGGAAACCATGAATGTATATAACATCGGTAGAAGGGTCACCATGCCCGCATATAACAACAATGTAAGGGATTCTGTGCCAGTATATAAAAAAAGTGTCATGGACACCATGCCCATATATAAATAAGCATAGGGTTCCTCATTCCCATTATCATAACAATGATAAGTAGTCAAAGGCATTAATATGAGCCTATAGGTAGTTCATAATTCAATAGTATTTCTCTTTAACAAGGTAATAACCATTATTCTATTAATCAAGCGATGTGGTTGTACCAATCACTTTTATTCAATTCAATATGATTGGATAAGTGGGTTAGCCATGATACACCACATCAATTATCCATTTAATTTATGATATCACAATTTAGAATTCAAACCAAAACCATATAGAAGGTGGTTTTTCCATTTATACATTTATAACAATAATGGAAATTTTATCATCATGCCTCAAAGGGTGGAAAATTTTGAAGGGAACCTAAGAGAGTAATTATTTTATGAATTAAGGAAACCGATTTAAGGAATATTCAATTTAGGGGAAACACATTGTGAAACTTTCATATGGAACACAATGGAAAATATAATGCATCATGACTTTGAGGGATAATTACTAGACCACCTACCTTATTCTTGTAGAGAAGAACTCGTCCAATATTTTCTTTGTTTAGGTCTATATTAGAAGAAAATGTAAAAACAGATGAACACCCTGATAATAGGGAATATGATCCTGCACCTAAATAACTCCTTCAATAGGAATAAAAACAACAAAAGGAGCATAATGAATAAAGAACTCACCAGCAAGCATCCAATGAGATGATCGAAAATCCAATTGGAGTTCGGATGGATGATTTATCAAAAAAACTAGATTAGGTAGCTTGAGGAGCTCTCAAAGGTGGAAGAAGGACCTCATTTATGCTGGAAATGATAAGGAAAGAGTTTGGTGGAGTTAAAATTTAATTAGGGGGTAAATGGTAAAATCAACCAAAAATAAGGGGTCGTGTGGTTTGGTCACACAGTTGGCCAAATTGTGCTCCAACCATGCATATCCCATAGTCCCAAGGGAGAACCTGCATGATTCATTCACAAAGTTTGGAAAACCATGAACAACCCATGTGTTTTTCCTCTACTAAAAATTTCAAAACCTCTGCACGAGCATGCACCCTAGGTCACATGGTTAGGGAAAACAATGCAGGCCACTAATTCCCTCTAAAATTCCCCACATATTTAGGATAAAATGTGCACAATGGTTAGCATAGTTTCTAATAATCATGTGGACCTCTGTTCCTTTCTACTGGTTGGGATTTTGGGCTTCGAACAAGCCTCATACATCATTATTTCATCCGTAGCCTTGTTTGGCATTCATATTATGTCAAAACCAAATAGTTAAACAAAAAATTAAACGATCCACACCTCACAGAATGGTTGGTTTCTTACATTATTCCCCCATTAAATAAACTCTCCCCTAAGTTACCCTTATAAGGGTGGTATAACATCATCTTCAAATATCTCTGACCACTAAGCATGCACATCGACCTCTTACTCCCAAGTCTTGTCCTGCACACAATTTTGCTACCATAGCACTCATACCAAAGGGATAGACTGGGATCTGAGAGCTATCATGCTCTGATCAATGATGTGTATGGGATACTCCTCAAAATAAGTATCAAAATCTAACTCAACATCTTTTAGATCAAAATTATGTGAAAGGTTAGCATGATAAAGGTGAAGTTGTGAAATATGGAAGACATAATGCATAGAGTAATACCTATGAGGTAATAGAAATCGATGGGATACCATCCTGACTCTATCCAAGTTCTCAAATGTCATAACATAATGAGGTGATATCTTCCTTTACCTTTGTATCCATCTATTCCCAAGTCTGGGTGATACCCGTAAGAAAACATGATCCCTGAACTCAAACTCCATAGGTTGTCAATAGCGATTGACATATGATTTCTATCTAGAATAAGTGGTAGACGTCCTCTTTCAGATCAACTTCACCTACTTTGAAGTCACCTTCATAATACGAGGGCCTAATAGAACTACCTCTCCTACCTCAAACCAATACATGGGTGAATGAAAGGGCCTACCATATAAGGCCTCATAAATATCCATCTGAATCATTACCTAAAAGCTGTTATTATAGGAAAACTCAATGAGATGGATATTATTCTCCCAAGAACCACCAAAATCAAGTAATCTTGGTTAGAACAAGTCCTCCAGCACATATATAGTATGTTTCGACTGGACATCGGTCTGAGGGTGGAATGTTTTACTTATAAGAACATGTGTACACAAAGCTCTCTATAACCCCTGCCAAAAAACTTGATGTAAAATGAGAATCCCTGTCTGAAAAGATAGTACAAGGGACCCTTTTTAGCCATATAATATCACAAAAATAGAGTTTTTCATGATCATCAACTGATAAATTCTCCTAAATAGGAAGGGAGTGGGCCACCTTTTTTAATCGATCCATAACAACACAAATCACGTCGTTGCCTTTAGGCGACCTCAGTAATCCTGTCATAAAATTCATCACAAAATCTTCTCATTTTTATTGAAAGGATGGTAATGGATATATCAATCCAATGGGCCACTGGTGTTCTACATTCACCTAATAACAGGTGGAACACCTAGTGATAAAACTTATTATCTAATGTTTTATCTCAAGCCACCAATATTGGTGATGCATATCACAATACATCTTAGAGATAACTGGATGCACTAACCATGGAGAAGCATGTAACTATCACATCAACTTCTATCTCATGTATGTAGGAACCTATATATACATATGTATACATAGGATATTGTTTCCATCAATAGACTAATCTGAAGGTAGGTCCTTACCAAAAATACTCTCTTGTATGACCAAGCCTTTGGGATCTGAAAACTGCATCATATTCACTCTCTCTATAAGTAAAGAGGTCACTAATAGTGATATAAGTACATATTTTCCATTATGTTCCTAAAACTCTATATTCATCTCATAAAATAGTACCATAATCTTCTAATTTCTATTGGCCTCCTAAACTTCCTATATCTGAGTCCTCTTACACAAAGCATCAGTGGTTGTATTTCCCTTCCCAAGAATATAGGCAATCTCGAAGTTTAAGGACATAAGGTATTCAAAACACCTTCATTTCTTGTGATTTAAGTCACACTATGGGTAAATATACCTATGTATATTATGGTTCATAAACACCACAAAATATTCTCCTATAAGCTAATGCTTCCAACAACGTAAGGAATGAACCATATCTGCCAACTTGAGATTGTGTGTCGGGTAATTCTGCTCATGAGGCCTTAGCTTATGAAACCTATATGCAATAAATCATTATTCATGAATCAAAATTTCACCTAGTCTGATACCTGAGGCATCACAGTACACTATATAGATTCTTCTAGCTTTGGGAGAATTTGGATCTGTGCTGAAGTCAATCTCCCTTTCATCTCTTGAAAGGCTATCTCGTAGGCTTATAACCATATAAAATTCACACCCTTCTTAGTCAATCTCTTCAGAGGTTCTTCTAAGTTTGATAATCCCTGTATAAAATTTATATAATATCAAGATATCCATAAGAAACTATGTATATCAAAGATATGCTTGGGATTCTCTTAGGTAACAATAGTGGTCACCTTCCCTAGATCAATAGATACTTATTCATGTAAGATAATAGGACCTATTAAGTGAACCTTATCAATCTAAAAGTAGAATTTACTGAACTTAGCATATATTTAGTTCTCTCTTAGTGTATTCTGAATGATCTCAATATGTTTACCATGTCTCTTAGAGTATGTAAATACAAAAAGAAGTCATCTATGAAGACCACCATGAATGAATCCAAAAATGGGTGGAAACCCCAATTCATCAGTTCCATAAAAATGGAAGGTGTGTTCAGGATACAGAATAGCATAACCAGATTCTAATATAAACCATACCGACTACAAAAAGTCATATGTGGTATGTTTAAAGGTCTAACGCACACCTAGTGATAACCCGATCTCAAATCAATCTTCAAGAAAACCCTTTCTCATCTAAGCTAGTAAAAGAGATCATATATATGAGGTAAAGGATACCATTTCTTCATAATAAGTCAATTCAAATTTTGGTAAGCCAGACAATGATTGAGGGTTCCATCCACTTTCTTAACGAAATGGAATAGTGAACCCCAGGGAGAAGTACCAGGCTATATAAAACATGTGGCCTCTAAATACTATAGTTACCTCTTAAAATCCTAAAAATCAGTATCATCTATCCTATAATGAGGAATGGATACCAATTAATCTCTAGAAACTATCTTGATAGTAAAATCCAACTCTCCCTCGTTAGGTAGTTAGAAGAATTCATTGGGGGAAAATATCCCTAAAAAATTGACTACAGGAAATAATTCAGTCTGATGTGGCCCCTAACCATCCATATAAAGTCTATTAATCTGTACGGTCACTCCACCTTACCAAGATTATTTGGTATATCTCTACTTTCCTGGATATCCCATTCACCCATTTAAGAAAACTATTTTCCTATGTAAACAATACCCTCTAGTGATAGAAGTCCACATAGGCATGATAGGGGACCAATTAGTCCATCTTGAGAATAACATTGAAACTTTTCATCTTAAGAATAAAGATTTTCCATAAGAAACAATGGATTCCTACCTCAAGGGTTCATTCCTTTCACTAGATTACACTCCCTGATCATAACCCCAAAGGAATTTCAAGAATCATCATGCCACAAGATTACTCAATATCAAGAATAAGGCCTTCTATAATATACAAAAATATAAAGGAATGTGAATCACCCACATCAGATAAGGCAGATAAAATAGTAATGGCTACTATAATAGTACCTCAACTAGTATATGGTATGTCACCCTACTCCTTTGGTATAGGTTTCACTAAATAAATATGGCCTGATCTATGACCCTATGCTACAACCTGATTACCTTGAGTAGGTATGTCTGTTTTCATTGTATATCTGAAGCCTAGATACCATGTCTATGACCTCCTCCTCAACCTGTATGATTAATAGTACTCTAGAAACCTTCCAAGTGAGGTTCTACTAATCTTTCTTCTGTAGGTAGAGTTGATATGGATCCTCTCCCACTAGGAACATATGGGAAGGTCTTGAAAAAGTTATGAAGATTCCCTAATCTACTACATACTTGGAACTAAATGAGGTATCTGGGAGATTGGGGATTCTTATAGATAATATTCCAACACTTGTGACAAACTAAGTAACTATCAGTGGGTGTCACCTAGATGTTTCTACTCAAATGTGCAGCCTCAAAGCATCACTCTTGACTGCTAGTTGAACAACTTCCCTATCTTGGTTCAGAACCACCCTGGACCACACCATATTCTTACCTCAATTTTCTCTCCATGACCAGAGACTAGTTAAATATATCAAACATGATATTAAACTGGAAAACATTCACCTAATATTGAATATTATGCTTAATCCCATCCCCAAATCATCTCGCTTTTGATGGATCATCAGCAGTGTATCTAGGTGTGCTAAAGCTTTGTAAAATGAGCTGAATAGTCCATAAATGACACAAAAACCCATCGAAGTTTTATGAACTCCCTGGAATAATAATCCCAAAAGGTCTTATGGAATAAATATTCATATAATATAGATTTTAAATCCCTACAAATCACTTCCCAATACTGGCATGCCTGGTTCAGAATATCCCACAAGCATTTGGTATATTGAGGGAGCATATAAGTAGCGAGCTTCAATATCCTATCAAGAGGTGTCTTTATGTGATAAAAGATATATAATACTATCTCCATCTATAAATATATATATTGAGGTCCACCATCCCCTAAAAAAGTTGGTGGATGCTACTGTTGAAACACCCACGTCATCTCTCTCATAGAATGGGTAGGTCATGGAGCTCCCTAGATAGTCTGTATAATCCATAAAAACTCCCATCAAAAACATAAATCATCACCTATATTAGGTTTAATAGGTAGTTTCACATGTGGTACTACTATAGGTATCACTAGTGGCTCAAGGACCACCATCTCCAGAGCATGGTCATCACCACCCTCTAGGTGCACAACTAGAGGACGTCATGGTGTAATTGATCTAAAATGCCAAATGCATGCCTCAAATAGAACTGATAATGGTAAATATCACAAATGTGTGAATAGGATAGGTAAAATACTTCCTATGTAATAACCACACCCCTATTCCTTCCCTTATATCCATATTTTGGTGATAGGAACAATTATATAGAACAAAAGAGATACCACCTACTTCCCACTACTAAGGTCAGGTCTTGGTCAAGTTCTTTATTTATCTATAAGGGTCCTGATATAAAGAGTTCCAATTGTAATTTATAGAGGAAAATACCCTTTAAATTTAAATTGGAATCCCTATTTAACGGTGATAATTTAATTTTAGTATTCAATTTCGTTTAATTTAATTCTCATTTGTATAGAAATTATCTTTAAAATGTTGAACTATATGGATCATCACTTCTTATTTATAAGGTCCCATACACCTCATAATCTAAATGGTGGCATTCATTTAATCACAACCACTCTCTTATTAAGTCCCTACATGAAATGTTAAAACAATTCATTAATATAGAAATAAGGCACCAAAACATGTGTCAGGCAGTTCACGTAGTAAGTAAACATGGCATGAAATAATCCATGACATATAAATCCTATAAGGCTCCTAAAATTATGTATGATCATGCTTCCTTATTTCATCGGTCCAAGCATAAAATAAAATCCCCAATCATAACAATAACCATCACACATCATGTGTGTCACCCAATGGTGGAATCAAATAAACTCTAGCAAACACAATCAAAAACAACATGTCCCATCCCAAGTAATTTTGAATTTCCTTGTATGTGGGTTAGCTAATCTCGGGTATAGATCATTAAAAAATTCAAACACATTCCTAATCTCTACTCTAATATTCCCAAATGATAATACAAAAGAAAATAAATCCCTATGATACTAATTTATGATGTCCTGAACCAGGAGCCACTAAATGGTTCCCTAAGTTGGTGGGTCACATAGCCCCAAGAACACCCCCCCCCCGTATTCCAGAGGTTTCCAACTAGTATCAAGGTTCCAAGGTGGTACAGTGGAGATATTATACCCTTATTATTAGAGTATCACTATAGTGAAATAAATAGATAAATAGTAGAACCATGATAAATAACTGATAGTGGAAGGTAAAGCATCCAAATGTAATAAATAATAAATATCAACAATATCCAGCATCATATATACAAAATTATGTAATGTCATGTATCTATAAAAATAAAACATGCAGACATGGATATAGGAATCTAGTAAAATACATGTATCAAAAGAAAAAAAGATCAAAAAGTATATCTTTGATAGCATTGCAAACCATAGCTTGGTCCTATGCTTCCCCTCTCCCATGCTATAATCACTCAAGGATCAATAATTTGGGATCTTTCCCCTATCCCTACCTGCATCCACATAATTTTCCCAGGTACAATTGTTAGACCAGATAGGGTGTGAGATAAACATAGTAGGCCACCACCAATGGTGTCTATAAATATCTAGTTAGTGCATATAATATGAGCAGTGTACAGATATAATGGTAAGAAATAATAAAAAGTGTAAAGTGTTGTATTTGGTTCCTGATGGATACCAGGATGAAACTACCTTCTTTGGCTCATTCCAGTTAATCTCTGAATAAGTAACCATATGTATACATATATATGGTTTTTATATGTAGTAACGTCTATAGTCATATATATGGATACTTCTACTAGACTGGTCTGAAGGCGTAACTCTTTCATCCATGAGTAGTAGCATGAGTCTCACAAGTGTCAAGGGACGCCATGCCTGGTATCACAAGAATAAGGGATTCCATGCCTAGTATTATAACAGTAGGTTTGCCATGTATGAATCCTAATAGTATGGTCACCATCCCAAATCATAACAGTAAGGGTCATAATTCCCATATCTAACAGTAAGGGGAATCATGACCATATATAATAGTAATTTTTTTCATTCTTGAATCAAAACAATAATGGTATTCATTCACATATATAATAGTAAGGTTCGTTATTCCCATATATCATAACAATAAGGGTCACCATGCCCATGTATAATAGTAAGGGTCTTCATGACCATATATAACAGTAAGGGTCGTCATTCCTATATAACATAATTCATAAGGTTTTCCATGCCCATATATCACAATATCATAAGGGATGCCATTCTAGTACATAACATTAGTATAATGTTCTCAATGATTGTACATAAAAATAGTGTAAGGGACGTAATGCCTGTATATAACAACAGTGTAAGGGATTCCATTCTCATATATCAATAATAATAGGGGTTATCATTCCCATTATCATAACAGTGATAAGTAGTCAAAGACTTTAATATGAGCCAATAGGTAGTTCATAATTCAATACCATTTCTCTTTAACAAGGGTGTAATCGTTGTCCTATTAATCAAGTGATGTGGCCATACCACTCACTGCTATTAAATTCAATATGGTTTGATAAGTCTGTTAATTGTTCTACACCATAATAATTATACATTTCATTTATGATATCACAATTTAAAAGTTAAACCAAAACCATATAGAAGTTTGGTTAGCCATTTAGAAATTTATAACAATAATGGAAATTTTATTATCATGCATCAAAGTGTGCCAACAATTTAAGGGGACCTAAGAGAGTCATTAAGTTCTAAATTAAGGTAACCAATTGAAGGAAGATTCAATTTAGGGTAAATTCATGGTGAAACCAACATGCAACACACAATGCATAATATAAATTATCATGAATTTTAGGGATAAATACTAGACCACCTACCTTATTCCTATATAGAAGAACTCATCTAGTATTAGCCTTTGGTAAGGTCCAAATCAAAATAAAATGTAAAAACATATGAACACCCTAAAAATAGGGCATGTTAGACTACTCCTCAATAACCCCATTGAGAGGAAGAAAAATAACTAAGGGTACAAGATGAATAGATACCACACTGGAGTACATCAAATGAGGCATTCAGAATTAGAATCACAGTTTGAATATGTGATTTATCAATGAACCTAGCTTAGGTAACTTGAGGAGCTCTCAAAGGAGGAAGATGGAGCTTCTATACACTAGAAATGATAAGGAAATATGTGGGTTGAGTTAAAATAGAATTAGTGGGAAAATTGTAAACTCACCCAAAAATAAGGGGTTGCACAGTTTGGCCACATGGTTAGCCAAACTATGCACCAACCGTGCATGTCCCATTATCCCGAGGTGGAACCTACATGATTCATGGGTATGATTTGCAAACCATGTGGAAAATATGTGATTTCCCTCTAATAAAAATTGAAGATAATCCACATGGGTGTGTTCCTTGAATCATATGGATAGGGAAAACCGTGCAGCCCACTGCTACCCATTGAAATACCCATGACAGTTAGGAGAAACCATACATACTGAGTTTCACATTTTCTACTAACCATGTGGCTTGGTGTTCTCTTCCACTTTCTATAGTTCTAAGCTCCAAAAAAGCCTAATACATCTCTATTTCCTCCATTTCCTCTCTCATAATTCATATTAGGTCAAAAATAAAGAGTTCGGTTGAAAATTAAAGGATTCATTCCTCAAAGAAAAGTCAGGTTCTTACAAAAACCATTTTTTATATTTTTGGGAACCATACATGCTATTAAGACTTTATATAAAACCTAGCTGAAAGGAAAAAAACATCTTCATTCTTCTCAAACCCAATAATTTAAACTAATTATAAAACAAAAAAATCACCCAAAGTGCTTGGAATTTTAAACAATCATGAAAACAAATTTTTTGTAAAAGGATCACATGGTAAAAACATAGGAAAATAATAGAAAATCCAAAGAGGAAACAATTTTAAGAATCAAAGCCATTTTATATAATTTAAATAATTCATTATATAATGAAAAAACCCATGTAATCCTAGTTTCATATTTAAAGTATTGAACATAAGGTAACCTATCTTGAAAATTTTCTCCTTTGAAAACTAAAGCTTAAATCCACTTCAATCAGGCCAAAGAGACTCAGAAGAGAGATCGCACTACCCAGACATAATAAAAACACCCAAAAATTGTTCAACCCTTCACCTAGGTTTCAGCCCATATATGAAGCACTAAGGGGGAATGCAAGAGAAGGGACGAAATTGGAAGAATAATAAAAATAACCCATAGAGGATAAACTACTTACCTGGGATCAATACTGGAAATCTGACCTATACCAACGCATCTATACCAACGGTTTGTAAAAACCGTTGGTATAGGTCCCATTTCCCAATGGTTTGGCCAAAATATTGGGAAAAGCCCACTTTGAGGTCACTTTTCCCAATGGTTTTCCAAAAACATTGGGAAAGGGTATGGCTTTCCCAACGGTTTGACCAAACCGTTGGGAAAAGTCCACTTTGAGGCCACTTTTTTCAACGGTTTGGCCAAACTGTTGGGAAAATTATACTTTGAGACCACTTTTCCCAATGGTTTTTCCAAACCGTTGGGAAAGGGTGGGTAACTATCCCAATGGTTCTCAAAACCGTTGGGATAGGCCTTTCCCAATGGTTTTGAGAACCGTTGGGATAGGTGCCCTTATTTTTTATGAGTACATTTATCGAATATCGTCAAATAAATCAATATATAAATTACATAAAAATATATATATATATATATATATATATATATATATATATCCAAATATATTCACAAAGGATACTCTAGGATAGTGGTAAATTCATTGATATATAACATGGAGGTTGTGGGTTCAAACCTCTGCTGGAACTCTTTTTTATATATTTACATATCCCAACAGTTTCCTCAAACCGTTCGGAAAGACATATCCTAATGGTTTGGAAAATCGTTGGGAAAGACATATACCAATAGTTTGGAAACCATTGGGATAGGTCTTTCCCAACAGTTTTCTCCAAACCCTTGGAATAGGTTTTTCCCCACGCCAATTCACCCAACGACTCCCCAAACCATTGGTATAAGCTATATTAACTATTTGGGGACCTATACCAATGGTTCTAAACCATTGGTATAGGTAATTTTTCCATTAGTGGATGATCTCACATAGATTCGAGAAGAAAATAGTGAATAATGGAGGTTAGCCTGAGAGGGGCCACACACAAGAGGAGGCTATTTGGGGAGAGGTATTTCATACTAGTTAAATGGGTAGGGGAGGAGAAATAGGGTAAAAATACCATAATGGGATTTTTTTAATTTTTAAATTTTTTTAAAGGCTAGAGGACTCACATGGTTTTGGTGCATGGTTTACCAAAATGTGAATCAACCGTGAGCCCTTTACTAGTCACATGCATGGGTTGGTAACACAATTTAATAAACTGTGTGAAAATAATGGGAGACCACTCTTCCAAGGTGACAGAATCACCTACATGGTTGTCGCATGGTCTGGTCAGTTGTGCTTCCAAACTATGTGACAAACTGAAAGATTAAATTTTTTAAAATTTTCTCAATTTAAATTACCCAAACCTCCAGAACAAATAAATAAATAAATAAATAATCATTAAATAATTGTCAGGTGTGATGATCATTCCAAACAAATATTCTATGATCATGATGCTTTCATTAATACATAAATGGATATCTACAAATTTCATTTTTTATTATAATTCTATGGGGTCACCAACCCTTTCTAGTTAATTCTCATAGAAAAATTCCATAAGTTTTACTCTAAAGAATGTTTTCTTGGTAACTAATTCCCAATATAATGATCATATAAATTTTCTATTATAATTATTATTTTAATGTATTTAAGAATAAAGTCTTATTATAACCAATGGATCCTTAGTGGTATCAAACTTATACCACCCATGTATAGTTTCTCTTGAATAACTACCAATAGTTTTACATCAATTAGTTTAAATAAATTGGAGAAACTAACACAATATATAACTAGATTTTTTTCAAAGAATCTATCTTGAATTCATTTAAACTTGTTAATCATAGCTAGTAACCATTTACTACTCCTTATAGGATTCATTATTCTTATCAAATATTATATCACCTATCAAAGTGAGTATAAAACCATCTCTATGGTTTTAACTTTTCTATGTAGTATGTTTCTATGTAAAAATTCCTCCCACTAAGACATGTGGAGTTTAGTGTTCCTATACCAACTTAAATGGATATGGATACTAGACTTTCCTGAAGTCTATCCTACATGAACTATCTCAAAAAAGATATGATTCCCTTGAGGAAGTATATTTTTTATTAACTTATATCATTTAATCATGGGAATTTTTTTATCCTAAGTTGTTATATATAATTACCCAACCTTCATACCACTCAACAATGCCCTTGATTTAGGTTCTACATGACCTTTAGTTTACCTCCATGTACACGAGAGGCTTCCAACATGTAACGAGGGCCTAATCCATACAATGGGGAGACTATTTCCTCAATGTAGAGTGTAATATGCAATGGAAAAATAATTAAATAGTAACCTTCAAAAACATTTGGTATACATAAATAAATAAACGCAATGTTATATCAAAATGTATTATGAAGAAGTATATAGACTCACATTCATTCCAAAAAACAACCTTGATCACCCACTAGACTGATCTCATGTTCAGAATAAAAAAGGACCAAAAATCACCCACTAGATGTATTATCATCATTGGGCCTCAACATAGAACAATTTCCACATCCCTGTCAAAAAACCCTATCCCGGTCTGCTACACATCTTATGATTAACCTAAAAAAATATACATAAGTTCTATATGCACATTGAGATTCCCATGTAGGGTGTGATAAATGCATCACAGTATAGTATCACCAAGTTTTTTTAGTATATTCCATTATATTCATGTATGAACAAGAAAAATAAACATGTCACACAAGTTCCTTGGTAATTATGTTCTAACTAAGCCAACATGAATTCCTACACTTTGGATCACCATATATTAAATGGGTCACCACATCACCTGATCATACCTACTTCATCACCATTTTTAAATCCACTCATCACCTTATACCATTGTCTACATAACCCATCCCATACCTGAGGACTTAGGGTAGGGTGTCATCTAAGTCCTAATGACTATTCCCTTATAGTGGGGTCCCATGAAAATAATCTTGACCAGTCCTCTTAATGAGAAGGTATCATATCCAAGGATCAACCTATACCTTTTACTCAATTTATGGTTTATCCATATCTCACATCACACACCAACCTAGACCCCATGTCACTCATGGAAGTCTCGTCATCTGGTCTTATTCCACATAACATATCAGACCCTATCTCACTTTTGGTGGTTTAATCATCTAATCATATTCCATTGCACACATATCAAGGACTCAATCCACACATAGTAGTCCATCCAATATTATAACACTCACAGTGAGTCCCAAATCAGTCCCAAGCCACACCATATCACTCATGTATATCATGTACTTAACATAAATATCAACGACTCTACCTCACCCTAATTATCTCACCAATTCTATCTCACTCATAGCAGGCCAAATTCTAAATATCCATTACCCACATCAGAATCTATCACCTATCACGAGAACATGAAATACACACAGGGTCGCAGCTTGTGACAAAGCTCACCAGCTCATCTCATCTGGGCCTTGACCTCATCTAGTCTCTCATAATATAAAGATTCACATTCCACTCATCAATGCATCTACTAAGGTCCCCCAAATATTTTCTATTATTTATTTATCAATATAATCCCATCTTCATCACCTAGTGGTGTCTACATAGACCATAGGCTTATCCCAAACCTATCATCAAAAGATAAGGCACAATTCCCATCCAAAACCCCTTGGTATCCCAACTCCAAATCTAAAATAATTCTTGTGGCCTAAACTTGGTTGTTGTCTCATATATTCTAAGGTATATCTCTCAACATTTTATTTAGAGGATAACCACTCTAACTCACCTCTTTTATCCTCAGAGGACTCATCATACTCATAGCACTCACCAAGACAATCATACACCCTTAAATGTGTGTCACTCATTAGGTGTGAGATGTAGGGTTATATCACCCATCATCATTGGGATGAATCCACTATTTCTCACCCAACTAGAACTAGGGAAACCATACTAGGATACCTACATCTCATCTAAAACCCCAAGACCCATATGAGGTCTCTCACCCACTCAATTGATAGAATAAATCCTTAGAGACATGTTTTATAGGAAATTCTTATTATTAAAGTGTTAAAGAGCACTTTACCTGAGAATAGGAATCCTAACACCATCCTATCACTTCTACCCAATGCATTCTTGATCTTTCTCTCTCTCCACTTGATCTATATAAGATGAATTAAGAGGTAAATAATTCATAAAAAACATTGGATGTGTATTAAAAGGACCAAATACCTCTTAAATGAAGTTACCATCCTTGAAAAGCTCCATCAGGAGTCAGCCAAGCTAATCCATGCCTTTCCCCAGCTCGTACAACCACTCAAGAATCAGGAATCACCATTTCACTAAAAATACCTCAATCCTGATCCATTTATACCCCATAGACCTCCTATTTACAGATTACATAAAATCCCCATCATTATCACCTGATTCCACCATGATAAAGGGGAATCCCCACTGAAACCCTTAAATATCCATCAAAACACAAAAAAAAAATCCCCTCTCATAGGGGATTAGTATACAAACATGTAAGGAGAAAATTGGCTAAAAATAGTCAATCCTGAGATTCCTTATCCCCTAAAACCCAAAACATCCCAACAAGGAAAATATGGAATTGCTATCATCTAAAAATAACCACCCAAGCCTCATTCACAACATGAACAGGAGGGTTATTACATGAATCTCCCCTTCGTCTAACATTATCATGGTATTACCAAGGGTCATAACATAAACTCTAATATGTAGAAATACCTTATAAGGGATTCTTTCTCTTTATAGATTGAATACTCATTCCTAGTTTAATTCACAATGTGAAGGTCACTAAGTATAGGGTCCTCCCTTGGCCAGGACTCCTTCATGGAACGAACCCACTTGGATCGTGGTGCAAACTATTGCAAGTTAGTAAAATTCATCATCTTTCCACCATATCTCTACTCTAACACTTCCCTAAGAACCCAAAAAAACAACTAGGTCCTATTCTATTTCTAAAAATATCTTTATGGTCTATTAAAATACTATAAATTTTGTTTTGAATCCCAATTCATTAGACAACCCCTACTTCAGATTGATAATTCAATTTTCCTCCTAATGTAAAAACATGTAACAATGTGGGTCCATTAAAAACTCTCCACCATAATTATCCTCATCCTGGAGAAACTACAATAGTCCTTGAACCATCATCCCCAACCTACCATGGTCATTGAATCAATAAGAAATTTTCACACACTATCTCTGAATATGGTATTCACTTTCATTGTGAAGCCAAGCCACCCACTCTCCACCAACTCCAACACTAAGATAGAACTCACCACACCCTTCTATCCTGACACACCAAAATTTCTTAGACCAATTAATTCCAAGTCTTATAGTTCTCCCCACTATAAGAATCTACTCAACATGGCTGATTTTGAACCATAGTTATCCCCATAATAAGAATTATCTACTAAAAATTCACTTTTATTGGTCCATCAACCCACCATCCACATTCCAAACAATTCTTTTGATGTAGTTTCCACCTTACCACACCTAATTCTATTCAAAAACACTGGTCATCTCTTCTCTATCTGACCTCTCCTAAAAGTTCTTGGCCACACCCACTGACACACTACCACACCACCTCTTCTGATCATAATGACTTAACCCCCAAAGGAATCACAATATTATAAAAAAATCTACACCAAAATCCAACTATGATTTTTAATGTGATTTTATAGTTGGATCACCACCACTGCACCAATCATCATGATATCACCCAAAGCACTGGCACACCACTGACCTGACTCACTCAAGAATCCCACCAACTATATCATATTCCTAATTCTAATGTATCAACTCCCACCAACACCACGTATGAATCCCAAATATAGTATTTATCATGGAAATTGGTCATGGTGGATCTTTCTACACATCAAAAACCTAGTGCCACATCGACTTTCCACTGACAGGTCTCATCGCAACCACAACCCATCCAACATGAAGTTTGTTCCTCCATGATTGATATGATTCTCCCTACCATGGTAATATCATTATTATCACCCTACTAAAACCAAACCCAATATCCATGACCCTTGATACATCTATAAAAAAAACATAATGAATGGATATGGTCATCCCACTCATACTAGAGTGCCAACACAAAACACCAATTGTCGCTCATCCTCAAACTACCAGGAATATCATCATTACCATTAAACAATCCACTCACAATATGTACCATGTACTCAAACAACTAATGATGTGATCCCCGCCATATAGATTACCTTACACCTCTCCTTAAGCACAAACCTAATGGGTCACACCACTACTCTCACCCATCCTATCAAATCATGACAAGGTGTGATCCCAGATTGATATTATAATGACCCAAGATTAACATACATGGATATTACATATTTTTTATGAATATTCATCACATTACAAAAGTAAATTCTTGAGGACCATAATATTTTAGTGTCTTTGGTAACTTAGAAACATAATATTCTATCTTGGTGAAAGATCTTCAACATCTCGATTAAAGATATTCCCCTATAGTACTCTTACTTAAAACCTTTCTTTGTAACATAGGGAAAGGAAATATAAGAAATTGGTGAACTTAGATGCTCATTAAGGGTAAAAAATGGATATATGTAAGCATAAGATGAGTATAAGGGTATGAGAAGATGATTATAACATAAGAATATCATACACAACATATCAAAGATCATAATCAAGAGTTATGGCATAAATATTGGTAGTTCATAAGACACAAATCATAAGGGTGATAAATCATTATAAATCAATAATGAACCATAATATCATTTCACATAAGTGAGGCGCCATTATAAATATAGAAAATCATTTCATGTGTCAAGGTTAACTACCAAAACCATCAACATAGGGGATCAGGACACACCTGTTTCCTATAGTGGATTAGGATGTACCTATTTCCCATTGTGGATGATGACACACCTATTTCCCACTATGGATTAGGACACACCTGTTTTCCATTGTGAATCAAGACACACCAGTTTACCATTGTGGATCAGGACACCCCTATTTCCCATTGTAGATCATGATTGCAAGATCAAGTATATCTTTTAAGGTATTTTTTTCCCATGTTACAATTTAATTCATTCTATTTTTGTTGAATAAGTGTTTTCCAAAGTTCATGCGAATACTTGGGGGTGTTCTGGGGGTTCGGGACACAAAAAAGGGGACAAGGAGTTTTCTGGGAAAGTCACATGGTCTGTGCACGGCTAGTCCTAACCATGCAGATATCCTAGGTAAACCGTGCATAAGAAGGATTTTTGGATAGTAGCATCTGCACAGTTTGTGCATGGTTTGGAAAACCATGTGGGTAAATGATGCGGCCCTGGAACTTTTAAAAAATTACAAAAAATGCCATTACGGGATTTTTATACCCAACTCTGGATTTTCTCCTTTCTTTCTCCTTTGTACCCTAGGAATGAACCAAAGTCTCCAAGATCTTACAAGGATTGACCTCCCTCATATTAGGGTCATTTGGAGTGTCAATGGGGGTGGATTGAAGATCTGGGTAAGGCTTATCTCTCTTTTTCTTATCTTTTTGGTTTAGGGTTCCCATTATTCTTATATCTCCATCTAAAGCACTCAAACCCTTTATTTTTTAGTGAGTTTTAGGTTGAGGCTTTAAGGGTTGATTGAATCGGGGTCTAAGTCTTCTGTTGAGAGCATGTTCACTAACAGATTCAAGGTAGGTGGTTTACAAGTTGTATCCCTTTGGTTTCAAGTGGATTTGTGCATGTAGGGTTATGTTCTTAATTTTCCATTATTGTGTTCTTGGGTCCATTTGATTTATTTGGATATAGTGGGTGTCTAAATGGTTAATTAAACTCTTCATGATCCTCGTGGGATGCATAGAGGATGGACAAATGAGATTAGGTCCACCCATGGGGTGTGCCGATATTCCCTAAACATAGAGTTTAACTAAGTAAGTGTAAGGCGGTCTAGAGAACATAGAGCCTATGATGAATATGTTAATATACTTGAAGGATGTGAAATTATATTTTTAGTAATACACTTATATTGGGTAATGGACAAAGAGTTTGTTTGGTTGGCATGAAAAAGGGTTAAATGGAGTAATGGGGACATGCTAGGGTATTAGCTTATTACATGAATATGCTTAGAGAGATAGGCATGGGAAATGAGAAATGGGGATAAAGGGTTAAGTAATATAAATGATGAATGTGTTGATGGATTGAGGAAAAATGTTAATTTCCCATTTGTTGAGATTTTTTTGATGTTGTAAATGATATTGGATATGCTTGTTGTGATATGGTTAATTGTGGTGAATGATAAATAAGCATGTGCACATGGCTTGGTAGAGTGGGGTATAGACTTGAGGTTCTATTCCCATAGGTAGAGTTGGACCGAGGCTCTAGCTCCACCCCTAAATTCATGTGTTAGGTAAGGGGGTGGAGTTTTATTCCCCTAACGGTTGCATTCCACCCAGACTGAGGCTTTGAGGTGAAGATTATGAGATTGTTATAATGTGATTCCTAGTGAGATAGGAATTGATTTTATTCCCATATGTTTGATAACATTGAACATGCCTAATCCATTGAACACATGAAAAAAGGTAGATTAAATAATGAAATGCCTAAGTAGTGAACTCGGACTCAATGGTAGTACAATTAAGAGGAACCTAGTCTAGAATGGCCTATTGAACTTTTTATCCTTAATTCCCATTATTTATCACTTGCATGAACTGTCTTATTTTTCTAGATATTTTGTAGACATCGTTGGTGGTGGTCTACTGAGTTATACTCACACCCTTCTCAGGCCGCCATTGGGTACCCAAGCAGATTTCATGCTTGCAGGTTAGGACATGGGAAAGGGCCCTATGCTAGGGAGTTGAGTTGGACATGGGATGTGTGTTTGTGGGTTCCAGACTTGGATTCAAAACCATTTTGGGGATCTTTTTGTTTTTATTTCTTTTGGGTTTTGTTCACTTGAAACTATAACATCACATGACATATTTACTATTGTATGTTGTTGTACCTAGTTTGGGAGTTGGTTATTTATGCATGATATTCATTGTTTCATTTTATCTCCACTATTTGAATTGTTCTCTATTGTGGATTACTCTGGTAAAGATGGTATAGTCTCCCCACATATCCTATTATACCCTCACTACTAGTCGAAAACCTCTAGTGCATAGGGAAGGGCACTTGAGGTCATGTGGTGACCCAGCACGGGGCACTGGTTAGTGGGTCCTAGGTCGGGGATGTTACAAAGTGGTATTAGAGGAGTTATTTTCTCTTTATTACTATTTGGAGATGGTAGACAGGAGGTTAGGAAAGTGTCGGGCCTTGGTAATGAGATCATGTTTGGGAGTAGCTGACCCATGTACGGGGGAAAACCCAAGTCACCTTGGGAGGGGATTGTTGTTCTTGTTGTGTGTTGTTATATTTGATGATATTTCACCATTGGTTGATGTATTTGTTGTGTGATTTGACGGTTTTGTGATATTTCTCTCGTGGCTGGAAGGGTACTAGATTGTGCATTCATGCATCATTCTAGGAAACTATGTAGGTAAGTGGCATGCATCATGATAGGAACACACACGGGATGGGTGTGAAGTATATAAAGGTTAGGATGCATATGTTTTCTTAAAAGTAATGAAAATCGTGCCTAATGAGATGGTATGCATGGATAAAAAGGGAAGTGAGAATGTCAAGTAGAAATTAGAAAATGGTGTTTACTAATGAATAAAAAGTGGATTAATGTGTTGTAAGAGTACATTGGGATATATAAATGGTTTTGGATGGTTGTAAAATATATGGATTGTAACCATGTGAATTAGATACCTGTGTTAGCCATGGCCTTAAGAGAGATGGAAAAAGGTAGTGATCCAATTTCGAGTAGGCACTTTTGGGTAGTTTATGCGAACTAGTTTGGTTATGGAAAGTGATGAGTCTAACTATATATCTTTTTTCATTTGTAAAAGTGTTATATTTGCATTCTAAATCTCATGTTTGGCATTATGGAGAAATGCCACCTCAACAACGTGTGCTAGTTGGGAAACATGAGGATGTTGTCGAGAATGATCCTCTAGTAGTGGATTAGGAGAACATGGTGATCCAAGAAATTAGGGAAGATAAGTTCCATGAGAAATTCTATCATTTTATATAGATGATGGAATGAGACCCAGGGAGGGTTTCACCGAGTATGTTTGAGCTGACCAGGGAGTTTCAGCTGCAGCACCCTCTGACCTTTATCAGAGAGGGTGGGTCAAAAGCAGAAAAGTTTTGGATAGAGTCCATTAAAACTATTCTTGACCATATAGAGACTCTTATTAAGAAGAGAGTCAAGTCGGATGACTATATGCTGAGAGGTCAAGAAAAATGTTGGTTGGACATTATGGTCCAAACAGAGCAGGCTGAGGGAATGATGTGGAAATATTTTTAGGAGAAGTTTCTTGAGAGCTTCTACCCAAAAACCCTAAGGCAGGAGAAGGCTATGGATTTCATGAGGTTCACTTAGGGTAAAATGTCAGTGATGGAAAATTCTAGCCATTTCAATAATTTGAGGTGCTTAGTTATGACATTGATAGGAGGCAAGGCAGCCATGGAAAAACACTTCCCAGACGGGCTGATACACGAGATCAGATCTCAGGTGAATATATTTCATCTAAAAAGGTTTTTTGAAGTGGTGGAACAAGCCCTTATCTCAGAGGGGAACCTGAAGGGTGCTTCAGGTAGTGAACTTATAGTGTCATATGGGTGAGCAAGTGGTGAGGATTATTATAGTAGGATTAATTGTATTGGAATATTTTAGCAAGGTGGAAGTGTAGAGAGTAGTCAGAAGAGGGGGTCAGCTTTTTAGGGTGGTGACCAGGTATTATGTTATTAGTGTGGAAGGTCAGGGCAAAGCGTGACCGGTGTCTCTTCTCACCGGTCGAGTTCCAAGCATGCGGTAGGTTAGGCCACATGTAGAGGTTCTGCAAGAACCGATGATAGCTAGGGAATGATGGAGGTTAGAGGTAGATTTTGAGTGTAGGAAGGGGTCAGTTACCCCATATCAGGTAGGCAGTTGGATCTCCATGGGTTGTACTGGTAGAGGCAGTGGATGTGGAACTCTATGGAGATATCATTCTTACCAACATGGAAGTGAAGTGCAGGGTACTCAGGATGGAGTCCAGGGTAAAGGGGCAGGTCATCTCTATGCAGTTCAGGCCACACCTAAAGGTGGTGAGGAAGGATCATCTACTATTCGAGGTATGATTCTTTTAGATTCCAAACTTTTTAGTTCTTTATTTGATACAGGTGTTACGTATTCCTTTATTTCTGCTTAGTTCATAGTTATGCTGGGAATAACTGTGGAGATTGCATGTGGGGTAATTTCTCTTGATACTCTACTAGGGGTACAAGTTAAAGACATTAGGAAGTATAAGGGTTGTGATCTGTAGATTGATGGGTATTGTTTTTTGTGGGATTTTGTTTGTCCTAGAAATTTCAGGTTTTGACCTAATATTGGGAATGGATAGGTTGGTGTTATATCAAGATCATATCAACTATTACATACATCAGGTAATGTTCACATCTCTCGATGGGATCACTTATGCCCTTTGTGGTGAGTGGGATACTCAAGCAGGCCACACAGGGCCGCTACGCCAGTAGTTGGGGAAAATCATAGCCCAAGTGTCATGACTTATGTTATATGATGGGGATAAAGGACATACAGTCTTCCATTTTGTGGTGGAATAGTTTCAGGATGTGTTTCCTAAGGAGTTCTCGGGGTTACCACCCAATAGAGATGTTGATTTTGTCATCAAATTGTTTCCAAGAGCAGAGCTAGTTTCCATTCCACCATATCAAATGGTTCCAGAAGAGCTTCAAGAACTTAAGGTTCATTTAGAAAAATTAGAGAATAAGGGGTTTATATGCCCTAGTACATCACATTGGGGATCTTCGATGTTGTTTTCTAAGAAGGATAATGGATCACTGAGGCTATGTGTCAATTATAGGATGTTGATCCAAATGACGGTTATGAACCGATACCCTATTCCTATAATCAATGACTTGTTTGATTAGATTATAGGTTACTTAGTGTTTTCTAAGATCGATTTGAGATCGGGATACCATCAGTTGAGGGTGAGACCTTCTGACATACCCTGGACAGCTTTCCAAAGCAGGTATGAGTTGTATGAATTTTTGGTGATGCCTTTTGTATTAACTAATGCACCAGTAGTTTTCATGGTCTTGATGAACCATATATTTCAGTTGTATCTATATTAGTTTGTAGTTGTCTCCATTGATGACATCTTGGTGTACTCTAGAACTCATGACTATCATTCCAAACATCTTAACATCATCTTGAGTACACTAAGAAATCACATGCTCTATGATAAGATATCAAAATGTTAGTTTTGTATTGATGAGGTTAATTTTTTTGGGATACATCATTTCAGAGTCGGGTGTGTCAGTGGATCCAGAAAAGGTGCAGGCTATGCTGTCTTGGCAGTGTCATAATAACGTCTCTCATGTTTGGAGTTTTTTGGGTTTTTCTGGTTATTATCAAATTATTATTATAGATTTCTCTTGTTTGGAATCACCAATCATAGGTATAACCAATAAGAGTTTAATTTTGATTGTCCAAGGGCTTTTGAGAATGATTTTCAAGAGCTGAATAGGCGGCTTACTACCACACTGATTTTGATCTTACCCGAACTAGGTAATATGTACACCTTGTTCTGTGACGCGTCTGGGGTTGGAATTGGGGAAGTGTTGATGCAGGATGATTGGGTTGTAGCTTATGGGTCAATATAGTTAAGGCCACATTAGATAAATTATCTTACTCATGACTGGGAACTAGCTGTTTTGATTCATTCCTTAAAGTTTTTGAGGCATTACTTGTTGGGAGAACCCATTATGGTGTTTACCAACCATAAAAGTCTCAAATACATATTCTCTCAATGGGAGTTGAATCTTCGACAGTGATGCTGGGTTGAGTATCTGCAACCTTTTAATTTTGAGTTGGTGTACACACCATCAAAAGGGAATAGTATTGGTGATGCTCTGAGTCGGAAGAATCGGAATCGGGTAGTTCAAGAATCCAGTTCAGAGTGGGTGATGATGGCCCTATTTACTGAGATGCATTTGGTGGTATAGGATGGGAATAGGTAGATGACCCTTGCATCTATAGCAGTTGATTCCACACTTTTGAGCTGAGTTAAAGAGAGACAGGTGGTAGACCCGGAGTTTTGGCTATAAAGTAAAGCCTTAAAGGTGGGGAGTCACCTTCTGGTTGGACTTTCAGTGCTAATGGAGTTTCTTATTTTCATGGTCGCATTGTGGTGTCGTCAAATGTGTGGGAGGAGTTGATACACAAGTTTAATGCATCAAAATAGGAAATGCATCCTGGCTTGAATAATATGTATTGTGATATTCGTAGGTAGTTTTGGTGGCTGGGAATGAAGAAATAATTTGTGAGTTTTGTGGCATGATGCCTTACCTTTTATCAGGTGAAGGCTGAACATCAGCACCTAGGTGGGTTGTTGCAATCACTGCTTATTCTAGAGTGGAATTGTAATGACATCACAATGGACTTTGTATTGGGTATTCCAAGGATGCCTCAGAAGAATGATTCAATTTGGATGGTGGTAGATCGGATGACAAAATTGGCTCATTTCTTATTGATCCAGGAGAACTATACAATCAACCAGTTGGGGGAATTGTATGTTCAAAAAACAGTATGGTTTCATGGTCTGTCAAGAACCATAGTTTCAGATCGTGATCCATGTTTCACCTCACACTTATAGAAGGGACTACATAATTCACTTGGTACCTAGGTGTTTTTGAGTACGGCTTACCACCCATAAACTGACGGGCAGTCAGAACGTACAATTCAGGTATTAGAATAAATGTTGAGATCATGTGTTCTAGATTTCGGTGGTTTGTGGGAAAAGCACTTATCACTTATTGATTTTTCATAAAATAATATCTTATAGGATATAGTTGAAATGGAACCTTTTGAGGCACTTTATGGGAGGATTTTTAGATCACTATTGTGTTGGTTAGAGGCCAAAGAGTCTGAGCTGTTAGGACCAATTAGTGTGTAGGAGACGTTGCACAAGGTTCATTTGATTAAAAATCATATGAAAATAGCTCATAGTAGGTATAATTCATATTGATATCAAAATTGTAGACCCCTTTATTTCATGTTTTGTGATAGTGTGTTTCATCAGGTGTTGCCAAGGTTGGGTCATTGTCAAATTCAAAAATAGGGCAAGTTGGCACCCAGATATGTGGGGCCATTTGAGATTGTGGAGAGGATCAGACCAGTGGATTACTGATTGGATCTTCCATAGTGGTATAGTGGGATGAATGATGTTTTCCATGTTTCAAAACTATGACAGTATCAACCTGATCTATCTCATGTGTTAAATACCAAGGATGTCAAGCTTGAGGTTGATGCATCCTTTGAGGAGCACCCAGTTCATATTATGGATCGTAGTGAGAAAGTTTTTTGGGTAAACATTGTTCCCTTGGTTTGTGTTCTATGGAAACATGGAAAATTTTAGGAAAAACTTGGGAGATAGAATCTGATATGCGAGCCCAATGGCCTGATCTCTTTTCTTTGGGAACTCAGTGACTCTCAGGAAGAGAGGCTCAGGGATAAGCCATTATAAATTAGGGAGGTTGTAAGATCTCAGATCTCTATTAAGGTATGCTTGACCATTTTTTCGGTTAAATTATTTTCCTTTTGGTTGAATAAGTGTTTTCTCAAGTTCATGTGAAGATCGGTGGGTGTTCCAGGGGTTTGGGATACAAAAAATGGGGGAAATGAGTTTTCTGAGAAAGCTGCATGGTCTGCGCAAGGCTAGTCCTGACCATGCAGACAGCCTAGGTAAACCGTGCAGAAGAAGCATTTTCGGACAGTAGCCTCTACATGGTTTGTGCACAGTTTGGAAAACTGTTTAGGTAAACCATGTGAGGGGGCTATTTTTTGATAGCATCTTCTGCACAGTTTTTACAGGGTTTGGAAAACCGTTCGGGTAAACCATGCAACCCTGTAATTTTTAAAAAATTATAAAAAAATGCCATTACGAGATTTTTATACCCAACCTGGTATTTCCTCCTTTCTTCCTCCTTTGGACCCTAGTAATTAACAAAAGTCTCCAAGAGCTTCCAAGGATCTATCTCCCTCATATTAGGGCCATTTGAAGTGTCGTTGTTTATGGATTGCAGATCCGAGTAAGGCCAATCTGTCTCTTTCTTCTCTTTTTAGTTTAGGGTTCTCATTCTTCATATATATCCATCTAAAGCACTCAACCCCCTTATTTTTCAATGAGTATTAGGTTGAGGCTTCAAGGTTTGATTGAATCAGTATCTAAGGCTTCAGTTGAGAGTTTTTTCACCAACAGATTCAAGGTGGGTGGTATACAAGTTGTATCCCTTTGGTTTCAATTGGATTTGTGCATGTAGGGTTATGTTATTAATTTTACATTATTGTGTTCTTGGTTCCATTTGATTTATTTGGATATAGTGGTTGTCTAAATGGTTAATTAAACTCCTCATGACCCCCATGGGATGCATGGAGGATGTACAAATGTGATTAGGGCCACCCATGGGGTGTTCCGATATTCCCCAGGCTTAGAGTTTAGCTAAGTAATTATAAGGCCATCATGAAAAAACATAGAGACCATGATAAATAGTTAATATACTTGAAGGATGTGAAATTATAGTTTTACTAATACACTTAGGTTGGGTAATGGCCTAAGAGTTTTATTGGTTGGCATGAAAAAGGGTAAAATGGAGTAATGAGAAAATGCTAAGGGATTAGCTTATTAATTGAATATGATTAGTGAGATAGGAAAGGGAAATTGGAAATGAGGCTAAAGGGTGAAGTAATATAAATGATGAATTTGTTAATGAATTGAGGAAAAATGTTAATTTCCCATTTTTTGATATTGTTGTGATGTTGTAAATGATATTGGCTATGCTTGTTGTGATATGGTTAATTGTGGAGAATGATAAATAAGTATGGGCGCATGGCTTGGTAGAGTTTTGTATAGACTTGAGGTTCTACGCCCATGGGTTGAGTTGGACCAAGTCTCTAGCTCTACCCCTAAATTCACGGTTTAGGGAAGGGGACATATTTCTATTCCCATAATGGTTGCATTCAACCTAGACTGAGGCTTTGAGGTGAGGATTATGATATTATTGTAATGTGATTCCTAATGAGATAGAACTTGATTTTATTCCCATATGTTTGAGAACTTTGATCATGCCTATTCCATTAAATGCATGAAAAATGTAGATTAAATCATTAAATGCCTAAGTAGTGAAAACAGACTCAATAGTAGTATAATTAAGAAGAATTTAGTCTAGAACGAACTATTTAACTGTTTATCCTTACTATCCATTATTTATAACTTGCATGCACTATCTTCTTTTTCTGTATGTTTTTTAGACACTGTTGGTGGTGAACTAATGAGTTATACTCACACCCTTCTTAGGCTACCATTGGTTACCCGAGAAGATTTCATGCTTTCAGGTTAAGACAAGATCAAGGGTCGTATGTTAGGGAGTTGAGTTGGACATGGGACATGTGTTGGTGGGGTACAGACTTGGAGTCCATACCATTTTGGGGATCTTTTTGTTTTCCTTTATTTTTTTCACATATAACTATAGCATAACATGACATATTTACTATTGTATATTGTTGTACCCATTTTGGGAGTTAGTTATTTATACATGTTATTGACTGTTTCCTTTTGTCTCTGCTATTTTAACTGTTTTCTGATGTGTCTTACTCTGGTAAAGAGTGTATAGTCTCCCTGCATATCCTATTAGACCCTCGTTTCTAGTCATCAACCTCTGGAGTATAGGGATGCGCGCTTGGGCACCGATTAGTGGCTCCCAGGCCGGGGACGTTACAATGATGCAGCTGTTTACCATTATGGATCAAGATCATCAACTTGTTTCCCATCTTTATCTCATGAGATATAAATCATTACCCAATGCATTGGAGGAATATATAGGTCTCACCTATCACATAATAAAACCATACATCAATGTTCCATAATATAATAAAACATTCATAATATCTTAACCCATAAAAAGAGATGTGTTTTATTAACAACTTATCATATCCCATGAAATGAAATGGGTATAGTATACATTTCATCATATCATAACCTATGGAAAATATATAGGTTTTATAATCATTTCATAAAATAATAACTCATGAAATGAGTCTAGTTTCATAATCATATAACCCAAGAAAAGAATGTGGGTTTCATAGAAATTGTGCCAACAAAACATAAAACATTTAGAGAATGAATATGAATGGTTCCCTTGGATAATATCCCCAATAAAGCATAAACTATATTAAATTATGTCATCATAGATGTAGGAGGATTTTTGAAAGATCACTGGGAGCATTTCTTAAAAGAAATAACCTTTCTTTGAAAATCAATTTTTTAAAAAATTAAAATAATTTAAAATAATTTTCATTTAAAACCACTTTGAAAACTTATAAAGTAATATTTAAACATGTTTAAAACATTTCTTGAGTAAAATATATTTTCTACTTTGAAAAATTATTTTTTTTAAACCAAAAAACATTGTGAAAACATTTTTCTTTGAAAATAACCTTGAAAACTTATGAAGGAAACTTTGAAAATCAGTTAAAATACTTCTTGAAACATAAAACATTTTTGAAAACCCTTTTATCTTAAAATAACTTTAAAAACAATGAATTTACAGAATATTAAAAAAAATTATTTTTCTTAAAATTGTGTAATATTTTAAACTTACAAAGGAAGCTTTAAATAAATTATGGTCTTGAAGATGGATAAATTTGTACCTGCCAAATGTTCTTTTTGAACCATATAAAGTTTAGAAAAGTTCCTCAATCAAAAAATAACAAGAAGATTCCTTTCTAAAACCCATTTTGTTAAAAAGGTAAAACATGGGTAAAAATCTATTTTAAATATCATAGGAGAATAGTAAAAAAAATTTGAAAACCTTTTTAGAAAACATGGTGTTTAAAGAGCATTGATTTTCTACCAAAGAGAAAGATAAGTCATATTTTCTTAAAAATGATTTATTAGTTATCTTAAGTACCAAAAATTGGGAAAATTGTACCATTACTTGAATATATCATGAATAATTTGAGGATAAGAAAAATAATTATAATTATTGTGATTTGGATCATAATATTTCATCAATGAAATCATAATAAAAAAATAATCCTGATAAATGATGACATTGTAGAAATAAACTCTTACCAATTTGGTAACATTGAATCAAAATCACCATGAAAGAATAAAATTACATGAAGATAACATGCCTCATCCAAGATTATACCTACACCTAAGCACTAGGTATTTTCATCTCACCAAAACCACTAGAAACCTTAGGTGTTCATCCCCTCAGGTTCTCCTCTAGCCACTACACATGAAATCCCCATTTCTCTATCCCGATTCCACCATTATCTAGTGGAATCATAACCAAAACCATTATATCATCATCAAAATAAACTAAAAATCATACTCTCTCATGGGGATTGATATAGGGATATTGGAGGGTAGGATCTTCCAAAAATGGCTTCTCTCGGGCTCCAATCACCCCTAAATCCTAAAACACCCCATCTTGAAAATATGGAATTTCCTTTATCTAAAAAGAATCACCAAGGCCTCATTCACTATAAAACCAAGAGTTTTATGGTGTGAACATCTCCTTTTCTTGGAATTATTATGGAATAACCATGGGTCGCAATGAAAACTTCCATAGGAAAAACCCTTCTGAGGGCCCTTGTCCCTTAGCAGTGTAAACCTCAAACCTAGTTCCATTTATGGAATAAAGGCTATCAAGTTTAAGTGCCTCTATCATCCAGGTATCCTTAATGGTGTGACATGCCTAGTTCATGTAATGAACTATTTTATGATTCTAAAATTCAGTAGTCAACCACCTTAGTCCTACTCTAACACTTCCTCAAGCACCCAAAACACTAATCAATCCCCATCAGCATATAAAAACATATTCCCTGGATGTTTTGATTCTTAAAATTATAATTATAATCCAAATTTACTAGACTCCCCCAAATATAGATCTAAAATTTTATTTTCCTCTGAATTTCACAACCTAGAATGATGCGGATTATTTCACTATAGGATAATTAACTAAGATGCACTTTGTGTTTCCTTTTAAATAGGTTTGAATCATAGGCCACCTTTAACACACAGTTCCCACCAAACATTAGAAGTTGTGACATAATGGAATGTCATCATATCATAACTTATAGGATATCCATTAGTTAATCTAGTTTTTATATGGTTAATTATTACACTATTATTTTTGAAACATGCCTATAAAAAAATCATATAATATTTTCAATACACATAAGAATCATCATGTATTTACCTAATATAATCACCTCCTCTATGATGTGAATAAGGTAATGTGGGTATATTGAAACCTTTACTCTACATGTAAATTATTAAGGAATATTTAGTTAACATATACTATGAAAAACTTTCCTGGAGAATACTCTATATTTTTACTAAGTGAATTTATTTTCACTAAAAATTCCTTAAATAAAACACATGAATTATATGAATTTACCTCTAGATTATCCTTATAATATTTCACATGTTCAAGGAGAACAAACTCTGGAATCTTTGTGGATATCCTTTATATATAAAGGTTTATTTGTCTAAAACTTAATAATAATGTCAAACTTAGATTTGATGATTATATTTAGTTTTATTTAAGTAAGATTTATCTTTCCATAACTAGGTATGAGTCTTATATTTTATATTCATCATTTAGTTTCAATATTAGATATCAATAATTCAAGTATTATTTAAACTATTAAGTATGAAGTAAAATAAAAAAATCTTTTTAAATGAAATAATGTCTATTTATGTCAAATTAGATACTAATATAAATTATTTTGAAACATTCAATAAAAAATAATAGTTTAACTAGAATCAATCCATGGGGAAAAAGTCATGCATTCCTCTTGGATGACCTAATAATCACCCTTTCTTAGATTTTAGAGAGTTCACCTTACTTTTTGTAATGCTTCTAAACTTTTCTTGGTTTCTTTTTTTGAATACAATTATATGATATACATATTTTATTTAATTCGAAAATTGTAAAATATAAATATTAAATGTAATGATGAATATATCTAAAGTAGAAATTTTTTCTCACTTCTTCTTCAATTATTTATAATTTTTCTTCCAATGAAAATTTTATCCACATTAAAAGAAAATATCCTCATGTTCATTACCCTCCCCTCAAATCATTTATCTCTATGAAGGTCATCGTAGAGGATCCATCGACTTAGAAATGGTCATGGAATTTTTATTCATGTCTTTAAATTTGTTCACTATAAGGGGTGAGGAAGCATGTTCCCACCAATATTTACCTACCGGGTGAATCATAATTAAAAGTTTCCTAAGTGGATCATTAGAGATATTCATCTAATTATTCATGGTGAATATATAGAACCTAGGAGGTAAGTATAATAATATTAAATTAATGGATAATTTATTATTCATATGGAAGCCTGGAATTTCTAAATAATCAATACACTCCATAATTTTGAAGTCATGATCACTAGCTAGGTTCGCATCTTTCATTTTACATAGGTATAGTGTAGTGATAATCTAAATTATCTTAATCCTCTGTTTCTCCTTCTCAAGTTCAAGGAGATGAGTTTTCATGGTGTAAGCATCTATATCCATAAATTTCATCATTGATTCTCCAGGCATGATGCAAAAAACATAAGAAGTATCATTCATTATTCTATGGTAAGCTTCATTTTCACCTTTGGTTACTCAGTGATGTGTTTTAACAGGTATAGGGGACTCCAACACATAGTATAAATTTTCCTATTGTAGTTTAGTGTATAAACAACCACACCACTTAGAGGAGTTTGTGTTAGTGAGGATATAGTCTTTATCTAGAAATACTCATAGTATTTTCATGGTTTATCTTGATGCTTTCTATAATAAGTAAAATAAAATTTAATTACTTTATCTTGATTACCAAATGTATAACATAATAAATTTTATTTATTAGTCTCACACTATTTTATAAAATCTCAATTTCCCTCAACATTGGAATCAAAATGTCATGTCGTGTGGACATTATAGTGGAAAGGATCCATATTTCCCTTCTCATAACCCAAGAAATGGTCATGAAAATTACTCTATGGTATTTAGGTAGGTGGTTTTTCTAACTATATTAACTCTTGGTTCATTGGTCCATTGAGTGGACTCCCAGATCCTAAAAACCTGAACTAATATTTCCTTAACACTTGACACCAAAATTTATTGAAAAAACTATTATTATTAAAGTCAATATAAATTTTTTTAAGTCAACCCATTATCTTTGTTAAGAATCCTCGATAATTTAAATATTCCCCAACTATGGACTAACGAACACATTAACTATGGTTGAATCTAAATGTAGAAGTTGGAAGGTGATTTTTGACTTAATATTTTATTTTAGGTACTTTTATCTTATGTATAAGCTTTATTTATTTTATATTTTAACATTCTTTTTAATATTATATGGATTATACATAATTTATTTAACCTTTTTTGGATAAAATAATTTACACATAATCTATTTACTCTATTTCATCTTGCATGCTTATAATTTCATTTATTTTAAGTGATCACATTTAAATATTTAATAAACATAAATAATTAACCATGAAATAGATAAAGATAAAATAAATATATGTAATATGATCATGATATTTTCTAATATTTAGTTTATTGATTGGATGATAAACTAACCCTTGACCTTAGGGATTAAATCCTTGAACAAAGCTTGGTTTGAGCTGCAGTATTCCACCAGGTCCAATCTATCTCCGTGGTTGGTTTCACCTCAACTTGGAATCTGAACCACCAAATATCTTTGGATTTTATTACTTTTCATGTATTTAATCACACAAAGGTGAAGGGATCCAAGGGTTGGAGTTACATAAAAGAAACCATGGACACATAGACTCATATATAATTAATGTGAGAGGGATGACTCACTGGCCATAATATTTAATTTAATAAAAATTTTATCACATAATAAACTCATGTAATAAATATTAAATTAAATAGAAACCCCACACATAAATTGGTTGGTAAAACACATAACCATACATGCATACAATGACTACACATTTAGAAAATGATCTAGAATTATTTTCAACTCGTTCTTTATTAAGATAAATGACTCAAATTAATAAATTAATTCTTTTGTCTTAAATTCACATGAAAATAATCTTTAATATTTCTATCCAATATAATTTAAAATAAATTCAATAATTTAATTTAAAATTATTTAAGTACATGTGTATTGGAGGAAACACAGTGTTTACACCTCTAAACTACTTAGTGTCGCATATAATCCTTGTCATGTATTTTGTACTTACACGACATGTGGAATACAAGACATGTCATGATATTACATGGTGTGTAATTCCATGTGTTAAGAAAATTATTAAACTCAATATTTATGTCACACAAAATGTGTTAATATACACATCATTTACCACTTTTAATGCTCATGAATTACATGGCATGTACGATAACCATACATTGTATATAGTTCAAAAATTAACATAGAAATTAATTGAGTGTTTAATACTCAGTAAAACCCCATTACAAAGAATGTAATATGGCTAAATTCCATATAGTTGGGTTAAATATTTCAATTAATTTTACTTCCATGTAATTAATTTATACAATGTACATCCACGTTTATTTTGTACTTCACATAAATAGGTACGAGTTACACGGTGTGTACAACTTCCTACATGTCATGCACCCCTTTCTGTGATCATCTATGATACACCCCTAAGAACTCTATGTGTAATAAAAGTATAAATTTATGTGTATATTCCAACTAAATTCAATGTAGCCACAACTAGTTCATGTTTCTCAACTTTAATTCATTACATAATGTGTATCAAATACATGTCGTGTATTTTGACCACATGACTTTTGTGTTTTCTATGAGGCCAAATCGTGTGATTTTATACAGTGCATGACCTAGTTAAACTTTATATAATCCTTAAAACTATGTTTCATCTATATTATCTATAACACCTTTAGATTTTGTGAAAAAAAAAATAAAAAAAAAATTGATTTCTTCGATAGCTTGCATTACACGCAATATCAAGTTTAAGCGAACTGTGAGCTACTATTAAAATATTTTTATGGCCTACCCATTTTATTGGTGGGTATGAAAAGGAATAAATAAATTATTAAAAACTTATGTTTTAAATATGACTAAAATTAATTCATTGGTTATCAATTAATTATAAATTGAAATAAATATATTTTGAAAATAAAAGAGATGTTTTCTAAAAAACTATTTTTATGCATGTAACGTGTTTTTATATTAATAAATTAAATTATTCACTATTTTTAAACGATTTTTTTAAATTTAAATATTATATATTCAATAAAATGTTTTATCATGTATCTAATATTTTTTTCTATGTAATGGATAATAATAAACCAAGTTTTACTCTTAAAAATGTATTTTTCTAAAAAGAAGTTTTCATCGTGTGTTGACCGCTTATTTTAAAATTAATTTATTTAACATTAAGAATATAATTTTTATAAAATGGATTTTATATTTGTAATTATGAGGTTAAAATTTGGTAAGTTGGCCCCTTTTTTTCAATATGAATAGTAATGATGGTAAAATTTTTCACCCCGGCAAAGGGTAAATCGGGTAAACCTATGTTAAAAATAAGTGATAAGGCCATAATTTTCCATATTAATTATTATTGGATGAGTGTAAATATACCCTTATCACCTTATTCTCAACATTTAATTGCTTAAGGGACACTTTTATGAGAAAATGACCTATATAATATTTAAATTAAAGATAGTTACAAGATACACTTCTTAGTTTTAAATATCTCTTATGTGTCCACATAGGGATAAAAGAAATTTATGAATGAATATAAGAGTATAGTTTCAGATTAAAAAAATTATTTTCATGATATAAATTTATTTATTATTTTTATTAATTATTTCATGACCTTAAATACTTATGCAACACTGATGTAGTATTTTACCAATTAATAAATAAATATAAAAAATTATTTTAAAATTATTAAAAGTAATATAATTTTAGTGATTTAATGTGTGACACAAATTTTTAAGATTAAAATGACATATTTTTGTTATTTAAATCATTATATTTGAATTTAAACTTTTTCTTTATACCTTTTAAGTCAAATTAAATGAATAGTGTCTAAATTGGAAATAATGATATTTTATAAAAATAATATTTTATTAAATTACATAAAATTCATAAAAACATTAAAATAGGATAATAAGAAGAATATATGGTCTAAAATTTCATATATTTTCTATTTATATAACATTTGAGACCATATTTATTGATAATGACTTTGATATATTTTAATCTAATGAAACTACAAGAAATCCCCTCCCCTCAATTATAATAGGGCACCCCTCCTTTCTCTTATTCACACCAATTTGAGCCTTATATATCAACCAAAATCTACCATGTTATCTTATAAACTCCCACTTCCACATTATAGAGGTTTTTTCTTCCCAAAAGGACAACCCTATATCTCTTAAGAGGAAATATGAAGGAGTTGTTTCAAAGAAGAGGTAATCAACTTAACCAATCACTTTCTTTGAAATTATTATTTAACCTCCTCTAAATATATTATATTATTCATAAAATAATAACTTCATTATCCTAGAAATATCTAATTTTTATTATTATTATTATTATAAAACCACATTTATTCACCCTCTTTCTATCAAATGGGAAGTGAAAGTATCTCTTGTGTATACGTACGGCTTACTGTCTCCTCATAGCGATACAATTAATTTTCCATCACCATATTTAAAAAAGGCAATTATGATGGTTTTAATGTTTATAAATGATATTTATAAAATAATTATGATTCTATAATAAAAATATCATATCTACCTTCTTACCTTCTAAACCATTGGGAAATGATAATGTTGCTTGTGCATACGTGTGGACTACCACCTCCACCAAGTGATGTGATTTGTTTTTAATTTATATGTTACATAAATGGTAATAAGGATGGAATTGATGAATATATATAATTTATATGATATAATAATGATTCTGGAAATGTGTATTAATATTTAACTTTTTTCGTTCCATCTATCAAAAAATGAAAATAGCGTTCATGCGTACGTGTGGCTTACCATTTCCATGAAAGGTGTAATTCATTTTTCTAACCCTAAATTTTATGGATGAAAATAAATAAATATATAATATATATATATAATATTAATTTTAGGATAAACATTTTTTATATTATGGAACCGTGATAAAATTAAAAGTACTAAAACTACCAAACCAAAACATTTATGAAAAATGAAGCAGTTACTACCCAGAATAGTTATTTTAATAAAGAATTATCAATTTTCAGGTGATAAAATGTTATAAGTAAATCATATTTGGTTTGATATATATTATTATGGTTCTATAAGGTATTTTTTCTCACTTTTATTTTTGTGGGTAACATACCATATTCACTGCTAGTTTCTTTTATATAGTGTATATACTTCCCCTAAATGTATTTTATTATTCATATTATGAAATTTATGAAGATTTAGATATCTATATAAGGTTTTTTTCTTCATTTGGATTATTATTAAAAAGTTACCAAAGTAGTAAGGGTTTTATGTTATAATCTCATTATTTATCGGGATTGTTTATGATTAATTTTCTACTGAAGAAATCATATGATCTATCTATCAAGAAATCCATGAATTTTATTATCCTTTGGTTATTTATTGAAAATATTTTTTTCCTTTAATTTTTATCTATTTAAGTACTCAAGATACCAAAATAGTGTTTTTAAATAAAATCTACTATATTTTTCTCTTCGGTCAAAAAAATTTCTTCCAAATCTATGTTTTTTAAAAAAGTTTTAAATAAGGTTTTTACTATAATCTTATGATTTTTTAAAGTAATTTTTACCCATAGTTAACTTTTAAAAAATTAAACGGAATATTCATGTCATTTTCCAAATGAGGTACTTTTTAATCTTTATAAAAATATGAAAGGAATTTTTCCTTTTAAATTATATGATATAAACATAATTTCCTTCCATCATGACCACTCAAGGTTTTGAAGCTTATTTTATAAGTTTTCAAGGTAATTTTCAAATAAATTTTTTTCATAATTATTTTTTAAATTTTTAGATTTTAAAAATGTTATCTCATAGTGAAAAATGATATTTTTATCAATAAATTTTACAGTGATCCTTAAAGGTATTTTTCATATATAATAACATCCTTTGATGTTACCTATACTTTACTGGTGATATGATCCAAGGATATTATCTTTATTCATTCTTAATATGGTTTATTTTTATAATTAAAATATTTTTTTGATATTTTTTCTTTTTCAATGTGTTATTCTATTATTAAATGATGAAATTCTTATAAAACCCATTTATTTTTCATGGTTTATACTATGATGAATTGATGAAATGTTTATGAAACCCATTTTATTTTCATAGGTTATGATGCGATGATATGATGAATGTTTTATGATCTTGTGTAACAAGTATATATGGTTTTCATTATGTGATGGTTGGTTACATTATAAACCAAGAAAGGTGATTATGTTATAACCAAGTATGGTGGTTACCTTATAACCAAGGATATTATTCACATTTTAACCAATGATGGGTGGGACTAGAATTATATATCCCTCCAATGCATTGGGTAATGATTCATATCTCATGAGATAAATAGGATTTCAATTAGGAGTGAACCCAGTCCAGTTAGGGGCTTTGTTCACTATGATAGTCTTGGGAGTGAGCCTTGACTACTATGATGGAATGGGGAATAAACTCAATACACTATGATTGTCTTGGAAATGAGCCTTGACTATTGAGGAAATTATTTTCTATACTTACGACACAATTTCATGTCTTATTCCAATGTTATGCTCTCATGGCTCATGTTCTTTGATTCCTTTATGATTCATATCTTATGAACTGTCAAAATTTATTCCATTAATAAATATTATGATATTTGATATGAAAGATATAGTTTTCAAGTGTTATTATCATGTTCTCATACCCTTACGAACATGTTAAGTTTAAGTGATCATTAATATCTACCTTATTTACCCTTACTGAGCATTAGAGATTACCCATTCTTATGTTTCCTTTCCATGGGTTTTGAATAAAGGCATTAATTATGATATTTATAATAAGGGTTCTAGATTTGAAGAATATAATGGGAGATATTTATGAACCAATTTTTTATGTGTCCAAGTTTTAAAAGGTAATAGATATATATAATTTGTTAATGTATCATTATATTTTGTAATGAATATTCATCTAATAAGATGTAATATCTATGTATGGAAAGTATGGGTCACTATACAATCAATTATCGGTGTGTAATGACACCAAATAATCTTCTCCCACATATCATATAATGATTTTCATGGCTCATCCCAGTGCAATAAATCTAAGTACATGGCATGTGATTTTTAGTTATATGACTTCTAGTCTCATATTGTCTGACCATGATCTCTAACACCTATGGATGGGATCTTTTGTTTTTCTTCATCTATTCTCAGTAATTTCTAAGTCATATGAATGTGTATGAATATGATATCTTTAATTTTGGATTAAATAATGAAATACTATAAATGAAAAACTAAAAAAATCTATAATTCTATCAATGATTACTAAATAATTATAATTTAATGTGATCACCCTAATTTCACTTGAAGATTCTCATTATAGAAGGGAAATGCGATAACATTTTGATGTGATAAATAATTTTAAGACGTTATAAAATTAATGTTATGTATAATAATAGTTGTATTGTGATAATATATTTATTAATATTCAAGTATATAAAAGTACAAGTAATAAAAATTGCAAAATAGTTAGTTATAGAAAACCAAATACAACAATATCAACTTATGGAGTGATTCTATGGTTATGCATACAACATGTTTACCTTAGGTTTTTACTAAATTATTAATAAATCTCATCTCATATTTTTATAAATATAAATATATATTTTACTAATGATATTTTATTATAAAGAACTAAAAATCTTCTAAGGTTTTAGGTTTGCAATACACAATGGAAATCCATTCCCTCTTTATTATCTTTTGAACTTTGATAAACTGATTTTACTTTGAATATCCCTTTCAAGTCTTAACCCTTGTTGTTTTGTTTTCTTCAATGTAAAAATTAGTTAAAAAATTCTTAATTCATTCTAAAGATATATATTATCCCTATGTTTTGGGTACTTCCATTGGTTTTAGTCATGGATAAAATTGGAGATTCTTGGAGTGTTGATAGTCTCAAACTGTTTGAGGAGAGATTGAAAGTAAAGAGAATTCCTTTAACCTAAACATTTTTGGTTTATTAATTTTTAACTACAGAATTATTCCTTGGGTTCCATATATATTTTATAATTATAATCACATGTTTATACCGAACCCTAAATGAGGTATAAGTCATTAAACCACAATTAACCTATGATTAAGAAAGTTATTAGGTGGTGATGTAGCAGTTTGGTTTACAAGGTCATAGGATGTGATTCAAAATGAAAATCTTAATATATTGAAATTTACCAAACCCAAAACTTAATAATAACCATGGTATTATAAAGTTTTAAAGTATATAATGTTTTATAAAAAACCTTGATTTCTGATATTTATCTTTTGGAAATCCTTTTGAACTTGTTTCCTTGATTTCTTCCTTTCCATGTTTTTCTAAAAGTTTTCCAAAAATATATTCTCAATGATAATCACCTTCATTATTTTTGAAACATGGTCACTTAAATAAAATTAGTCTATATCAAATTTCAATTTTTAGATTTTGGTATTGAAACTTGAACTAAAAAAATGGTGATAGATAATCTTTTATCAACTTGGTTCTCTGGTGGACCATGCCTTTACACATGATTTCAAGCACTTCCATTATTATTACATAGTCTAGTTACATGTGTGACTTGGGTATACCATGTTAAGTTTAATGGAATGAACTATCTTTCCCCATAATTTTCACTTTCTTGGTGTGTCTGGGGATTCAAGTATGTTATACCCATGTGGTTTTAGTTGGATTAACATAATCATTGTTAACTGCCTAAATATTATTTATTATGCATGAAATAGAATATTTTCTTTATATTATTGATATTTATATTGTTTGATCCTGTGATTTTGTAAATTTTTAGTTTGTTAAAATGAACATGTATAATGTTTTATATTGTACAAAGCATTATGATTGATTTTATTGATAGAGTTTCATGAGCATGCCTACAATTTTACTAAACTAATTATTTCATTACTTTGATAGGTAATCCTATTGCAGTATGTAACCTATTTAGATATAGTGATCATGGTTACTACTTAGATTATAGATATTCATACTATAATGGGTATATTGTTTTTTTTATAAACTATTAAATAAGTTTTTTCAACCACTTATGTATAGGGTAGAATGGGATGAGTTTTGTCCCTTACTCTATTTTACCTTTCTTTTTTCCCTAAATAGGATAGGTCACCCATGCCTTGATTATATTATACACTTTCCTTTATTCATGGGGTAAAGGTTTCATATTGAGTTCCATTTGATATAATTATATTTTATTAAGTTATAGGAGGTGGCCTATAGATTGGCCCTACCCTACTCATCTCAATTTCCAAGTCTTGACATGAAGTAGATTATAAAGGCATGGATGCTCCCAATATAGGTAGTTTCTATTTGGAGTTTTTATAGTTATTTATACCACTTAAATTTTGAAAAATTTCTCTACAATGTTAATAATACACTGTTATACTCTTCTTTCTTACTGGAAAATAATTTTTTTATATTTATATAATTGTGAAGAAATGTTCTTTCATACTCCCATATATCAAAGTTATATTGAGACACTATTTATGGTGCTATGTTGATTATTTTATGCTCATGCTCTACATGGACACCTCAGTGGGCATGCAACCTATTTATTTACTATTTTTTAGGTACTTATAGTAACATTAGTGGTTTTAGGTCCTTCTTGAATATTTTATTATATTTGACATGAAGCAATATCAATTCTAACTTTAGAAATAGAGATTTTAGAGGTGTTTAGAGGTCTTATTCATCTCATCACCTATTCTTTATTTAATTCCACCAATTTTATGCCACATTTGGCATGAATATTCTATAATAGAATATTTTGTATGATAATTTTGGTATGATATGGGTCTTGTATGCTGAAGTCACATTTGGATTGTGTTTATATTTGTGGTCAATGTGTATGTAAATAGATTTCCAAGAAACATGGATGATGGATTTGAGTATCCACCCACCAAAACAGAAGAGGATCTAGACATGAATTATGGGGAAAAATTTAAGGATGATTGAGTTGATTTTCATTGAATTTGTAAAGGATTAATTCATATATTGTAAATTCATGGGAAGATATTGTTGCTTCTTGAAGAACATGGATGAATAAATTCAATATAGCATCCCAAAAATTAGATTATTTTCTATGATGGAATTTATGTGAAAGATAGGTACTCAAGTTATGAAAGTGTTTTCTAAAATTATTCAATACTAGTTGTATATGAAGATTGAATATATGTGGTCCATAAAAAAATGCTACTTGATTGGAAGAGTTCGGTGTTGATACTTGATGTTCGATACTAGTTTTAATAGACTAAATAAAATAAAGGTATATGATTTAAATGAGTTAAAACTAGATAAAATAGAAAATTAATATTAAAATAAGTTTGAGGAAACATGTCATTGTATTTATTGAATTTGAATATCCAATTGCTATTTTACATCACCTAGATGGTGGTTTATTAAGGCTGAGTTTGATGTTGGGAGTATGAAGGTAGTGGAGTTCTTGGAAAATAATCCAATTTGAGTATATATATTTCAAGGGACTTTTAAATTAAATTAAATCACTTTGTAATTATTCTCATAATTTTCAAAAGTCATTGAAGTCATTTTAAGTGTTTATAAGTGTTTAAAATAGCCTAAAGAAGTTTGGAAAGGCCCTCATTTGATTTTGGATGAAGATTAAAAACTGGTTAAATCATCTATGTAAATCTAGAATAGGAAGAATCCATGTAACTAAATTTTTTATATGTGAATAATTATATAAGTTAAATATCTAATGTAAGAAAATTCCACATTGTCGAAGTCACCATGTATGTAAATTTTTTATTCCGTTAAGCACTATGTAACTAAATTTGGTGAAATATCCAAATTTGACATAGCTGAATTTCCCATGTATGGGAATTGAAATAATATAATTCATCATGTATCTAAATTCATGTATGTGATTGATGATCCTTGTAACGAATTTTCCCTTATGTACTAGGTGAAAATTTAGAGCTTTTTTGAATTGTGATTCTAAATAGAAAGTTAATGGGATGATGTTTGGGTTGTTATTCAATGATCAAAACATTAAAAATTGAATGAGATACACACTTAGATTATTATAGAGGTTGATATTAAAACACTAGTAAATAATATAAAATTATAGAGTAGTAAATTATAGGATATTTATTTAAAATAGAAATATGAAGAATTCTGAAAATTTAAGAAGATTCTAATGATGTAGAAGCATCTTATACAGAGCTGGTGATTTAATTCAAAGGAATATCCTCAAAGAAACACTTTCATATAAATATTGATATTCCATAAAACCTATATAACTTTGGGTTTGTAGGGATATCATGATGTGAATATTTGAATTCAATGTAAAGATGCTGAAAAATTATAGTGCGAAGCTAGCAAATGGAAGTCTTGTGAGAGGCAGTCAAGTGCCTGGTGTGACTCTAGCTAAGGGAATATCAGTAAGACTCTAATATATTCCACTTGTATTTAGTGACTAATTATAGTTTAGAATCTATTAATGGGGTGCATAACCAATCATGGAAACAAGTAGGTCTTTATGGTTGAACCTTGTAAATATTTATGATGATCATTTATTTATTCCAATATTTGGGTAAGGGTGTGAGTAACAAAATTAAGAGGATCAAGACCTTAATAAGTTTAGGAGGTTAAATTAAAAAGAATAATTTGTGAAAAGGACCATTAACCCCCCCCCCCCCCTCCCATCTTAGTATTCCACCAGTCCTTGAGGAATTTTGAGTGGTATCAGATCAAACCCAGGTTCCCTCTAAAATGATCCAAGATAAAGTGAAATTTTGAGATGTTTAAAGTATACTCTAAAATTGAGGAATTTTCCTCAACTCATACTGAATCATAAATGGAATTATTAATTAAGACTTTGAATAACATGTAGAATAAATATGTACTGATGGAAAATAAAAATATGAATGTGATGACCTGACCCATCGAGGCCAGCCTAGTCGACAAAAGGTTGGGCTTCCACAACCCAATAATACCTCCAATAGGCAAGGGGCTGGTGAAAAGAACCGTTAAGGCATAATGTAAATGGGAGGCCTTTTCCTAGTATACATGTATGCACACACCCAACTATATTCATGAAATATTGTAGAGGTGTAATAATAAATTACAAAAACATCTACAGTAAACCATGCATGAAATGACTATAAGGAATACATCAGATTATGATAGAATAAAACCAAAGTGTACAGAGGAAAAATACACACTCAACTAGAAATAAAGTCACAACCTGAAAATAACTAGAATAAATAAAACTAATAGTGGTTTCCTCCAGATCTCCAATGTCGACCACCATACATATTCAGTGAAACTAAGTATCCCTAAGCTCCAAAAAAGTCACCACTAATTTTTCCATCATCTTCATAAGAAACAACACGTGTGGGAAAATCCCATGTAGGGGTGTGTATATGCATACCTCGTAGGATACATTTAAAACCAAAGGGGAGAAATAGATAGATTCTATATAAGTATTCAACTCAAACCCAAAGTAAGAGGGAAAGAAAAAACAAATATGTGTGTGTGTGTGTGTGTGCTCATAAAGAAACCCATATGAGATAGAAAAGGGATCTACATATCACAGTCTATCCCATGATGACGAGTCTTCTTGTATCTCCAAAGTTCCATCATTGATTTCCATAATTTTGTGTGTCTTTCTGAGAAAGATATGTAGAGAATCCACACCTCGCCATTGCTCCACGGGTTGAGGGGGCACAATCTCTAGTAGAGAACCTACACCCTAGTATAATATGAGGATTCCACTCAGTATATGGGTATAAGACTCGTGGACTAGTGCATTAGTGGGTGCCACTAAAAACATGGAGGACCCACTCTCTATCACAATAGGCGGTGCCACTCAGTGAATAGAGGACCCACACCCTAGTGTGTTGGGAGGTTCCACTCAGTAGGTATTGATAGAGGACCTACACCCTAGCACGATAGCGGGGTTCCACTGAGTGCTTAGAGGAATTGTGACCTATTGTATCAAGGGGGTTCCACTCAACCAATGTAAGGAGTATGGGGGGCCGCATCCTAATATGATAGGGGTTACTAACCCTAGCCTCTCTCTAATGATCCTTCCAGATCACTACTATCGTCAACCACTTTTTGAATAAGTGTCAGACTTGGGAAATTCTACATCATATCTCTAAATCCAATATAAAGGACATAATCTCGTTCTACGTGGAAAACTTCTCAGGATAGACTACTCATGGGCCAAAATCTAAGTCCATAGGAAGGAGATACGCAAGGTGAAAGTTACAGGGAAAATGTAAAAAACATGTACCAGGGGTCATACAACATTTGGACTCACCTGGACTCCTGGTCATGACCACGTCACATGGATTTTCTATCCATGTAGCACTACATAGTATGTAAGGTTACTACATGGAATGTTTCAACCACCCGAGGTCTACCCATGTGGTACTAGCCTAGCTATGTACCTAGTCATTCCTGGATACTGTAATGTGCTTGTTCACTCCTAGAGTACATGGAGTTTCCTCGTGTATGGGTTCCTGGGAATGTGCTAACTGGCATATGTCTTGGCCACCCGAGGAGGGTCACACAATATTTGGTCTGGCCACATGACATGTGCTTCTTAACTTCCACAAAACCCTAACACCTTAGATAGGGGGTTACATGATTTGTGTTCCTTGACTACATTCCATGTAGTTTGATTTTTTTACAAAAACACAAGTTCTTCATGCATTGTTCTTGCATGGACTTCACCATAATTTCCACAACAAATCATAGTAGGGGTCTTAGATCTAAGGTCTCCCACACCTAATTTGTTACCGATGGCTTAATCCTGACCACTTGAACTCCACACTTCCATGTCCATCGCTCTAAACCATAATTATTTCCACTCTAGATGTTCAATCCACAAAGGTATCACCCACATCTCATAAAACATCTTGGTTTTTTCACAAAACATCATCCCAGTCATCATTCCCCAATTCAACATGAATATTGGGGCTTGATCATGATTTAACCCACCTCGGTAATGTCGAACTGTGACCATGTGACCCAATGGTGAAGAATGTGAATAATGGTGGGAATAAATGCACAATAATGAAGTAAAATCCACCATTGGACAATATTTCTTGGCCAATTATTATACAATGCGATTTCCTGAAGTGAAATATGGCTTAATATATAAAATTCAATCAATAATTTAATTTATCAAAATAGGTATCATGTAAATGGTAAATCGTAGATCAAAAGAAGATTAATTATCCATTCTCAATATTTTAATCAAAATGGTGTAAATCCAAAAATAATGATTCCTACCAAGATTATGGATTTATCGTCTATGAAGAATGTGTTCTCTATAGATGATGGAGATATGTTGTATCTATTACCTCTTGATACACCTCGATCTAATCATTGTTCATCGTTCGATCTCAATATGCCAATAAATAATGTTAGAGGATCCTCTAAAATATCCTAGGGTTATATGAATAACCCTATTGAGTTACCATAATAGTCTATTTAAAGAGGAAATTAGGTTTTTTGATATTAAATGAATTAATTAAATTAATTAATTAATCCACTTAACATACCCATAAATTGGTGCCTCGTTTGAATTTTTGGTGCCTACCAACTTTAGTTAATGCTTATGGTAAACCCCAAAATTTAATATTCAACCATGTTATTGTTTTTCCCATATGAGGTCTCAAACAATGGGAAAAATGATGCACATACGTGATATAAAATATTTATTTTTTTATAATATCAATTTCGGGCTCACAGAGCCTCAGAATCTATCATCATCTCAGCACCTAGATATGAAAATATTTCTTAATATATTTTAAAGTCTTATAAGAAAAAAAATTGAGTCACTAAAATCTCCCCTACTTCAAGCATTTTCAAGTAAAAATCATAAGCTAAACAAAAAGGTGGGAATACTGAGCCTGCATCTGGATCTCTTGCTCCTAGGATCTCTTGCTCCTAGGATCTATCCTATACACTCTTGTGCTATTATAACACATGAACCAAGGGAATGGTCTATCCTAATTGGATCCTCTCCTACCAATCCTCAATCTTTACTAGGTACTCCTCAAAGTTGGCTCCATCCTCAATGTCTAGCTCTCCCCAATCAATAACATGTGTCGGATCATGTACGTATCTCCTCATATGTGACACATAAGAGACTTCATCCACCCACTCTAACTATGGGGGTAAGTCTAGGTGTTAAGAAATCATTCAAACCCTCTATATGATCTCAAATGGACTAATGAACCTTGGGTATAACTTGCCTCCCTAAAAAAATCTCTGCAATCCTCACTATGGGGAGACTCTCAGTAAAACAAGGACTCCCCGATTGAACTCCAGGGGCCTACAACATCAATATATATAAGATTTATGTCAGATTCGGGCTATCCTCATATGCTCCTAGATCACCGAAAACTTCCCCACCATAACCTACACCATCTATGTCCCTATAAGAGATGCACCACCAATCTCAGTTCAGCATAAGGGTGGCCTACAGGTTTTCCCATATAAGGCCTTTAAAGGTTCCATTCTGATCATAGAGTGATACATATTATAATAAAAAAATACCAATGGAAAGTGATCCTCCAAGATCTGACTGAAGTCCAAAACCCAATCACTCTGCATATCCTCCAACACCTAGATAGTGCACTCAGTTTTCCCATCCATCTAGGGGTGGAACTTCATACTCATCCTCAAATGGGTCCTAAATTCCTCATGAAAGCCTCTCCAAAATAGTGATGTGAATCATGAATCATGGTAAGAGATAATCATCAAGGTTACCCTATGAAGTCATATGATCTCCCGCACATACAATTGTCTCAAACTCTCAACCGAACTCAGATCCCTAATAGAAAGGAAGTGCACAGACTTCGTAAGTTAGTCAACTATCACCTAGATGGCATAGTGTCCCCTAAATTTCTATGGAATTATTGTCACAAATTCTATGGATATGTCATCCAATTTCCACTTCAAGATCTCAAGAGGTGGTATCACTCCTAGTATAACCTAGTGCGCAGCCTTCACCTATAGATATATGAGTCACCAATATATGAACTTGGTTATGATTTTCCATATGCTATTCCACAAAAACTTTCACTAAAGGTCATTTTACATCTTTCCCACTCCAGGTTGTACATCCAAATGAGAAGTATGAAAATATCTCATCACCTCCTCTTGCATAACAACTAGAAGCTCAGTATTCCCCTAGAAAAGGATGATGTGCTCCCCTCCTTCAAAAAATCCATATGGTGAATCTTCTGAGGATATATGGTCTTAAAGAAACTTGTAGTCAATGTCTCCAAACTAGGAATCTCTCACATGATGAAGAAGAAATTGAATCCCTCCCCTCCACTAAGGTCAACAATAAATAATCTAACTACTCAGATTCCTCCTCCACAAATCATGAATGAGAATTCTTACTAAGGGCATATGCCACCACGTTTCCCTTCCCAGTAGTATAGACTATCTCAAATTTATAGTCCTACGGAAACACCAACCATCATCTATTTCCTAGGTTTAGAACTCCCTAAATGAATATATACCTAAAACAATGATGGTTTGAGTAAACAATAATGCACTCTCCTAGAATATAGGGCCTCTACATCTTCAGATAAAATACCACTACTTCCAACTCCAGGTCATGAGTCACATAGTTATACTCATAGGGTCTCTAATGCGGAAAACCACATGAGATCATTTTTTAACTCTAAATCAGCATGCAACTAATCCCATCTTTAGAGGAATCGTAAAACACTACATACTCCACACCCTCCTCTGGTAGTCTTAACATAGGAGAACTGGTCAACCCCAGCCTCAACTATCCAAAGGCTACATGAAACTAATCAATCCAAATAAAAAATTTCCCTTTCATAGTCAGGGTGGTCAAAGGGGATGATACTCTAGAAAATTCATGTATGAACCTATAATGTCCCAACTCGATTTTCCACTAAACTGGTAGTCAGACTAGTCACCACATGGCCTCAATTTCATCTCCACGTATGCTAGAGGTTTCTGACTAGTAGCGAGGGAGTAAAGGTAGTTCAGTGGCTATACTATACCCTCAATCTCAGAGTGCATAGTAGTAAACATATAGAAAAACTCAGATATTGGTGGAAGTAGTATAAAGCAATAACCAATATAGTGAAAGATGGTTTTAATAAAAACTAAATACAAAAAATGGTCAATGATAATTTATAAAATTCATGCATATCATATGATGATACACATCTGAAAGCAATAAATAGTACATCATGATTTACATTTCAGTACAAGAATAAATAAATGATAGCAATACCCATAAGAAATCACCATGAGCATCATAATCTCCAGCTCAGTCCTTTTCTACTAACTTCTAGATACAAGTAATACAGAAAATCAAGGTCCATAGCCCTGCAAACAAGTAGGTCTACTCGGCCACCAATGGAACCTGAGCTGGGTGTCAGATAATAATCTCAGTAGGAACCCAAAGTGTCTAGCCCAATCCATCCTATGCTATGAAAAAATAGCAGTGCAAGAAGATATATAACAAGTAAGGAAGTACTAAAAAGTAATATAATTTATATATAGGTACTCATTTAATATCCATTTCATTTAATCCAAAGTTAAAAAAATCAAATCATTGAATTTATAAGTCTTGAGATCTGGCTCAAGACCAGCATTCCCTATATAACTGTAAGTACAACAGATGTCTCATAAGGCCATCTAAGAAATGCAAGTCTAGTATGAATACATGTCATAAACCATTTCATTCATTATTCAATTATAACCCAATCCCTTCCTTTACATTACTAAGTTGGAATTCAAGTATCAATCTAGGTGAAATGTCCACCAACACCTAATAATCTCATCCCGATGAACCTCTCTCGAACCCGGTATCACTCTAGGTGTGGTATATGTCCATGTCAACTAAGCCCATCCTTGAAGGTCCTATAGGTAATCCCCAAGTACCACCCATGACATATAATTCCAATGCCTTTTGAACCCATCCATGGTAGTCCTATAGGGATCCATGATTCACTCGGAATTTAAGTATAGCCTCTATGAGCCCATCCATGGCATTATTTAATGGATCTATGGTTCACTCATGGCTTAAACATATAAATCCCTTTGATCCCATCCATGGAACCCCTCAATGGATCCATGGTTCACTCACGGTATTAAACATAATCAACCCATTGAGCCCATCCATGGAATTATAAACTGAATCCATGGTTCACTCAAGGTTTAAAAGTAAAATAGTCACAAGATCCCATCCATGTAATTCTAAACTAAATCCATGATTCACTCAAGGTTATTTACCATTTCATCATTTAAATTAACTTAAACATTTCAATAGACACTCCAAGTTCAAAACCAAGAGAATCTACTATAACTCACCACATAATGGTGACTCAAGCAAGGACCAACCTCATAAGGCTTGGCCTTTAATTTACTCACATGGGAAAACCATAATTAGAGAAATTTAATCCATAAAAAAAGTTATAGCCTTATCTTTACTCACATGGACATGGAATTAAAAAGCTTCACATGATTTCACAATCCATTACATGAAAATTACATAAATCAATTCACATGGGAAAATCTTCATAACAAGCTTCTCAAGCTTAAAAACCTACTACATGACGTCGTAGTACCTAACTCACATGGTCAGATCCATACAAGGCAAGTCATTCTTAATCATGTAATGATATAATAAGGTCCAAGGGTCTTAGTCACTCATCCCTTACAAATTAATTCATTTAATTTACAAATTGATATACAAATCAATTACATGTTTGACATCCCATGTCATGGGGTAAAAAAGAACACCTAAAGTTGTCTATGTCCAAATTCCATTGAAGTTCCATTTAACAAGTGAACCCAAAGGGGTGCTCCAACTTTAACAATCTATCTCATGGAATATATTTAAACATAACTCATGAGGGTAACAATCAATACAAATACATTACTTTCTTAATAACAACTACATGGCTAAGTCCTAGATTAACTCACATGGTAAACATCATTCAATAATATCAAAGGGGTTATGCATTAACATATCACATATCAACACCAATAGGAAGATATATGGAAATCTCAAACCACAAGAAATTATGATATAACACTATCATTACTTTTTGGTTTTAAGGTAGCGCACCTCCGTTGGAGAGATTTTATTATAAAAACATGACTTTATCAAACAACATGTCATTTATCACATTTAAAAATATCAATCAAGATTTTTAGTTCCATTAATCAAGGAAAATGATGAATCAACTATTTAAAGAATCAATTAAATCATTATTAAATAAAGATTTCAAGGATAGGCATCCAACCTCATGAAAAAGACCAAGATGATACTTGTAATTTGATGCTTTCTAACTCAAGTTGTTTTCTAATTGCAAGCACATATGTCCATATTCATATATGTATACCCTTAAACCACTGCATGTATTCCCTATGCCATGAGGGAGTATGTACGTGGAAGATATATATATATATATACCTTAGTATAACCCCACGAGTATTTTAAAGGAACCAAACCTAACTACACATAAACACCACACCCATAAACATCTTAAGATTCTCAAATTAAGGGTGAAAAAACTAACAATGGGTATAAACCCTTACCTCGGATGGCAGTGGAAAACTGAAACAACCCGAACCGCCTCGCCTTCGGTGGAGGTTGTCAGAACATAGACCAACATAACCCAGAAGGCCATTTGCACAACCCTAAAATAGAAGAAAAATGAAATTGAGGTTATCCCTTACCCTAGGGCATTTGTTAAATCCTTACCGAGTGATAGATAGGCTGAAAAACAGATGGAAAACAAGAGGAGAGGGAGGAGAAAACCATACCTTAAAAAACCATACCAAAAAACGGTGGAAATTCAATTGAAATCAAAACCATAGAGGGGTTCATAGGGGGTTCTTCATACACGGCCTAGAGAAAGGGGGATGTGTGTCATGCAACCCAAATAGGGAGGACAACACCATAAAATATCCTCTTAAAAAAATATTTTAATTTTAATTTTAATTAAAATATTAAATTTTTAAAACCGGGTCTTGTTGAATGGTTTAGGTTTCACGGTTTAACATACCATGCACCACCCATGTGCCCCTTTATTGGGCATAAAGGCACCCTTCATGGTTTGATCCACATAATTATCTGACCATGCACAAACCATGTGATGAATAGTGCATAGCTACTACCTCTATCACTAAGTGTGTGGGATAAGCGCACAGTTTGAAAAACTATGTTTAACCCATGAGACAGTCTCTACCCACCTTCAATAAGTTGCACGGTCACTACTATGGGCCACACGGTTTCAAACAAACTGTACGCCCTCTACATGTCCATAAAAACCCTCCTTTCTTAGTACGGTGCTCCTAAAACTTCTCGAGATGCTTGAGAAAGTTCTTGGTCCTTAACCCAAGTCCAAAAATATCACTTTAAATCTTTCAAACTCTCAGATTATGTTTTGAAGTTCCATTTTAAAAATGACCCATCCAGTAATTACCAAAAATTCAAATTCCCTCAGAATTTCATCTGGTTTAAAACACGGGTTCATAAAAACTCCCCACCTTAGAACTTATCATCCATTATAATCCTTGTGGAAAACAAAAAAGACCTCACCCTACCTACAAGGGTCATGGAACTTCTTTCAAACGTCCATGTCACATCTCCATACTCCCAACACACCTCAAGGTACCACTTAAGTACATGACACTCATGCCACCAAAACTCGATCCAACGCTCAATTTCCAACTAAAACATTAAAGCGGATCTTACCCAAGCCTTTTTAACCAAGAAATGATCATTTCATTATATTTTTAAGAATATAGTCAAAGGTTCTCCCCACCTTAGGATTTAACATTAAAAAGATTCCAATTCCTAATTAGAGATTTTTCCCACAACTAAAATTTCCTTACAACCATGCCCCTAAGTGTTTTACAACAAACGAGTCCACCAAAGCTCACACTTGACTTATGGTGACTTTCCAAGACCAAACAATCACTTGGACATTTAAAATTGTCGTTCCTTAGCACAAACTAAGGCATAAACTAGTTTCAACCCACTAGAAAAACTACCCTCAAATAATTACATCCAATCTCGAAAAAGAAAAGTCTAGGATAACCTCATAATCAACCCACTATAGTCCATGGAACTATCCCTGGGTATCTCATGCCCCATTCTATAAGCGATACATTAGTACAAAGACAAAACATTCAGATAAGAACACTGACTGAGCCCAGAGCAGCATCCACCTAGAGGTCACATCAAAAGAAGTGGAAAGTGTCCAAAAGTACTTCCATGGAATTCCGAAATGAAAACCCAAGTATCACTTAGGACTAAACAAACCTCAACAAAACTCATGAATCCAGTATACAGTATAGAGAAATATCACGAAACATCCCTATAGATTTTAAACTTTAGTGTGACGTATAACTGACGCTCTCTTAGTGCATTATGGATGAAATCATGATAGGGAACATGCTCATCACTAAGTAGAAACAATAAGAGGATGTCAAGGGTTAATAAAAGAAAAATAGTTGAACCACTACTAGTCGAATCTTTACAAAAATATCAACTTCACCTGCCAATGCATCACCAACCAAACCATGATGCATATACCACCCAAGGAATTTAGGTTCTTTCAGACATTACCACTGAAACCCTTATAAGATTAATGGAGTTTATAAAGGGTTTTGCATACTTCCAACCTCATCAAAGCCTTTCTTCTATGAAAGAACTAACATGTACACCAGAACCTATATGAAACTTCCCCCAGGTCATTTTCACATATGTTAAATCATTTATTCATAAAATCCAAGATCAAACCGACCATCATATAAAAACACCCAAGTCTTATAAAGTCCTCCCAATTAGTGGGATGAACTTGATTTCTTGAATGCTCAGGTCACTCTACTCCGGAGTTGACCTGGAAGCATACTCAATATCTCAAAGCTCGCGATTTAACCAAACTCAACAGCTCATTTTAACATTTAGTACTCGATGGGTACAATGTATGTCAATATATACTAACCTAAGTTTATAATAGAATATGAAACATCCTAAGTATTATCCATAGGTTATCCACCCTATGTAATCATGTATCATATGGTCAATGTATAAACTGGCTCAAAATCACATCATCCCATATATCCATTAACACGGATGATGATGTACTGAGTCATCCATCACTAAATAAAAGAAAGTTTTTAACAACCTCCTAAGCATATGACCATGCCCGAGGCATGTCTAACCTGCTAAAACGAGCATTCCTCAATGCTCACTCTCATATCAAGGGTCAAGATACAAAGACCACCCATCCGAACAAGGGTGCCCTTTTTTTAAAACCAAACATCCTATTAGGGATAAAAACACTGAATGGAACCAATTCTAGAAAGTTCATAGTGGAAAGAAAGGCATCAATCTCTAAGGGTGATACCTACTATGGGCTTTCCCCTTATGATGAAAAAACATCAACCCTATCTATTGGTCACTCAACATAGATTTTTCTATACCCAAGAGACCCTTTTCATTTAATCCAAAGCTAAAAAAGAAACCACCCACAGATGAACACTCACGTCTTAATTCCAAGGCATACCACCAAAAACATTTAAACTACCCTTACATAAGGGTCTAAATAATGTACACCATGTTAGGTTCCAAATTAAAGTAATTACATTAATTCACTTAAAACTTTAAACATTTGAAGGAATTTTAATCAAAACTTCAAGTATCCTTCTACAAAATAAGGAACTTCTCATACACTTTAGCTAATAACTCAAAGAAAAATAGGAAATTTAGCACATAAATTCCTTTTAACTGATCAGGTGACCTCCAAGGGTCCCATTAAACCAACCTAGATTATTCAACAAGAATCCCATTAGTAGTTGTTTAACCATAAAAAGTATAAAAAACATAACAGTTTATCTTATAAAGGAATTCCCCCAACTGACCTACTTGGGTCCAGTTGAGCATCTTAAAATTTTACCATCCATTCAAGTTAAAAACCTAACAGCTTCCACATTTATAACCATTCCCAATCATACCATGTTTATACAAAGGATTGGTCACATGGGTGGCCATCTAACAATACATATGGCACCCATACACCTTATGGTTGTCATTTGGATCCCATTAATAAAAAACATTCAATTTTAACATTTAAATTTAGCAACCCTTTTCATTTCAAAAATGTATATAAACATTTATAAATGTCCAGAGATGGTTCTTGTATACGGGTTACCATTTTCCTAATTGTAAGGTGCCCATACACCTTACAATTGAAAATTGGATCCCGCCTAAACCGCAACCAACAATTTCATGCCATGAAACCATTTTACATATCAAAACAAACATGCTAAAATAAGAAAAAATCATGGAATAATATCAAAACATGCTGAAAATACTCATCATGTTATATAACATGCATGCTAACAGATTACCTCAATGGGTGTAAAACAAAGCATGGAATGTATATTTTAAAGATGACACACCACAATAAAGGTATTCTAAATAAAAATTCATGCTAACATATTACCTTAATAGGTAAAAAACAAAGCATGGTATCACTAAAGGTACACAATCATGCTTAGCAGGAAACCTACTAATGAAGCTACATGGCATGGAATATGCATGGAATGTGAGTTTTTAAGTGCCTAATATGATGCATGTAATGTTACTTCCTTGACATTCTAGATATGGGAAAATATCATAAATTCCATAAATCCATAAGCCAAGGAAAATACACCATTCACCGAATGTGAAATCATATCAAATGTAACATCATATAGTATAAATAGAAATTTCTAGCCCTAGCCACTTGGTCATTTCCCATACATGGGGTGATCAGTCCCAAAAACATCTATTTACCAAGCATCGTCACATTCCTAATATCTTGTCTACCAGCCCAAATAGTAAGACAAAGGAATAATACCTATGATTCCACTTCGTAACGTCCCGATCCAACTTACCATTAGACTAATAGCCGGACTGGTCTCCACATGGCCTCAAGCACCTCTCCCCATATTCCAAAGGCTAATTACTATTAGCGAGGGAGTAAAGGTAGTTCATTGGGGATAATATACCCTCAATATTAGAGTGCACAATAATAAATAGATACAAAAACTCAAATATCAGCAGAAGTAGTATAAATCAACAAAAAAACAACAAAAGATGATTGTAATAACAACTAAATATAGAGAGAGGTCAACAAAAGTTTATAAAATTCATGAATACCATATGATGATACCCATATGAAAGTTGTAATTAGTATTTCATGCTTTACATTCTAGTAAAAGAATAAATAAATGATAGCAAGGCCCATAGGAAATCACCATGATCATCCTGAGCTCCAGATCAGTTCTTTGCTCCCAACTTTCAGATACAACCAACACAGAAAAGAAAGGTCCAAAGACCTGCAAAGCAGTAGTTCTACTCGGGAACCAATGGTACTCAAATAGGGTGTGAGACAATAATCTTAGTAGACCTTCACCCATGGTGTCTAGACTAATCCATCTTGTGTTATGTAAAGCAGGCAGTGAAAGCAGATATATAACAAGTACGAAAGTACTAAAAAGTAACATTATTCATATGAAAGTACTCATTTAATATACATTTAATTTAACCCAAAGTTAAACAATTCAAATCATTCAATTTATAAGTCTCGAGATCTAGCTCAAGCCCAGAATCCCCCGTATAATTTTAAACACAATAGATGCCTTAGAAGGCCATCTAAACCATACAAGTCTAGTTTGAATTCAAGCATATGATTTTTCTTAGCAGACGCATCATAAACCATTTCATTAATTATTCAATTATAACATGATCTTGTCCTTGACATTCCTAAGTTGTAATTCAAGTATTACTTCAGGTGAAATTTCCACCAACACCCTACAAGATCGTCTTGGAAAACCTCTCAGGAACCTGATATCACTCTAGGTGTGGTATAAGTCCATGTCAACTGAGACCATACTTAGAGTTCCTATAAGGAATCCCCAAGTATCACCCATAAAATATAATTCAAATGCCTCTTGAGCCTTTCCATGGCAGTCCTATAGGGATCCATGATTCACTTAGCATTTAAGTATAACCTTTATGAGCTAGTCCATGGAATCCCTCAATGGATTCATGGTTCCCTCATGGATTAAACATATAAATCCCTTTGATCCCATCCATGGAACCCCTAAATGAATCCATGGTGAACTCAAGGTATTAAACATAATGAACCCTTTGAGACCATCCATGGCATTCTAAACTGAATCCACAGCTCACTCAAGGTTTAAAAGTACAATATTCACAAAAGCCCATCCATAGAATTCTAAATTGAATCCATGATTCACTAAAGTCTATTTACCATTTCAACATTTAAATTCACTTAAATATTTCAATAGACATTCCAAGATCAAAACCAATATCATCTAATATAACTCACCTCATAAGGGTGACTTAAGAAAGGACCAACATCATAAGGCTTTGCGTTTTATTTACTCACATGGAAAAAACCATAATTAGATAAATTTAATCCAATTGCATAAATTCAAGTAATATACTTCTATTTACTCATGTGGTAAAGGAATTACAAATCTTCACATGCTTTCACAATCCATTACATGGAAATTACATCAATCAACTCACATGGTAGATTCTTCATAATAAGATTCTCAAGCTTAACAACCTACTACATGATGTGATAGTATCTAAATCATGTGGGAAAATCCATACAAGGAAATTAATTCTTAATAAAGCAACAACATAATAAATTCCAAGGGTCTTAGTCACTCATCCCTTCCCAATTAATTCATTTTATTTACAAATTGATATAAAAATAAATTGCATGTTTGAAATCCCATATCATGGGGTAAAATGGAACACCTAAAGGTGTCCAAGGTCAAACGCCATTAAAGTTACTGTTGACGCTCCTTTTTTGTCACAGAGTCTAAAGATTGGAAAAGGGGAATATCTTAGCTCAAATTGATTCATCCTTTGAAGAAAATATCAAAAATTGGAAAAGGGATGAACAAGGAGAAGATTGCCCATAAAGTCACGCAAGTTTCTTCATAGTCGTGCAAGTCCACTTGCGCGGCGCATTATGGTCGCGCAAGTGACTTGTGCGACCTAAGTGATAATCGCCCGGGGTCTTCTCCTGCCTATAAATAGACCTTGTGTGCCCCCCATTCGGGAGGAAATTTTTTCCAGAAACTCAGATTTGAGCTCCGGGTGCCCCAATCTCTTCTTAAAGCTTCTGAAACACTTCTAAGGTAATTTCTTACCTAGAACGGAAGATCTAAAGAGGGGGAGGAAGGCCTAAGTATTGAAACTCATCAACACTTGTGCACCTAGGTGGCCATCCCTTAAGAGAAATGGCCACACTTGCACTCCACCTTACTCCTTCAATAGAACCTGTGTGCCCCTCTTCTAGAAGAACCTCAAGGGGGTTATAAAGGCTTTAATGAAGAGTCTCTCAAGTATTACCCTGCTGGGTAAACATCGCGCAAGTACCCAACGTGTCACGCAGGTATACCTGTGCGACCAAGACTTGTGCACCCACACAGTACCTGCGCGCCTGCCAGGACTTGCACACCCCTGCCTTTTTGGGTGCCCTTCTTGCCCATTTTTCCCCTCTTAAGACATTCCACCTCTCCTATTCAAGATTTAGTCTTCAAGACACTCTTCAAATCCATTTATGGCGTGTTTTCTTGATTTGACTTCTTTATCTGAAAGGAATTCTGTGGAATATCCCTCAAAACATAGTGATTTACACATCTTTATGTCACTAAAGATTGAGATTTCATTCATTCAACCTCATCCTTTAAGATGAGAGAATCCAAACCTAGGCTTCCTTTTCAGGAATAAGTCCCAATCATAATTCTTTTAACCTGGGCTTCCTTTTCAGGAATAAGTCCCAGTCATAAATTCCTTTAACCTGGGCTTCCTTTTCAGGAATAAGTCCCAGTCATAATTCCTTTAACCTGGGCTTCCTTTTCAGGAATAAGTCCCAGTCATAATTCCTTTAACATGGGCTTCCTTTTCAGGAATAAGTCCCAGTCATAAATTCCTTTAACCTGGGATTCCTTTTCAGGAATAAGTCCCAGTCATAATTCCTTTAACCTGGGCTTCCTTTTCAGGAATAAGTCCCAGTAATAATTCCTTTAACCTAGGCTTCCTTTTCAGGAATAAGTCCCAGTCATAATTTTGGGCATCCTCCTTAAGAGTAAGCCCCAAGTCCCTTAATTTTTTCAAATCTCTTAACCTGGGCCTCCTTTTCAGGAGTAAGCCCCAGTCTTAATTTCTCTTAACCAGTCCTAATTTACCTTTGATCTGGGATTTATTTTCAGAAATAAAACCCAATCATAATTCCTCTCCTAATTTGGGCCTCCTTTTCAGGAGTAAGCCCCAAGTTAGAGTATTTAAAATCTCCATGAAGCACATATACCTTTATGGACCCTATTCCTAGATTTCTTCCCTGAAGTAAATCCAAATCTTCATTTATCTGGGCAGTCATACATACATAAGTCCCACCTTATTTCTTATGATTGCATCTTTCATGGCACAATTGTCTGATTTTTACCAATACCTCTTGTTTCTCACACTGAGCATGACTCGCGTGAGTTTAGAGTGTAAAAGTAATTATGACATCCTTCTTTGATCCATAAATCATAAACATCATACTCCCTTACTCGAACTACGTGGGTTCTGATTCCTTTTCCAAAAAACAAAGGATACGTAGGTAGCCCATCTGCGGGTTCGATCCCAACTCTGAAATAATCCATGTCCTTCTGAATGAAAATAAACTTCAAGTGCCCCACTAAGTGGCTTTAAAACCAGCATGGTCATTATAATGACCAAGAGACTTCTATATAAATGTGTCGAAGGGTACCATTGACCAAGAATCTCTAATAAATACAGATGATTCTCTATCAATGAATAACCTTGAATACATATAAAATATTCTCTAAATTTCCTACATATTTGATCATTGATTGTCAAATCTAAAGTAAAAGCTCATTTTATACTTGGTAATGTAATAAGGATTCATGAACATAACTTAAATCTATAAAGAGAGTCCCAGAGTAGATAATAATTCCCCTCAAAAAGGTGTGATGAGTCCGACCTCCCATCCTCTCGACCAATGCAAATTCCTAAGCCTTATCAGTCCACAAACTAATGAGCGCCTACCTTTGGAAAGTAGGTCCAAATGGATGTGGAATCATCAGATGTTTCCGGTTCTACGAACAAACCCGTTATAAACTGATTGGAACGTTTGAACCTCCCATCAAGAGGTCCTCCCTGAATTCCGAGAGAAACAAAAAATGGTGAACCCGACGTGAATCCTTAACCAAATTAAAATGATGTTTTACCTATTTGTTAGGCCCCTATTTAAACTCAATGAGAGGGCCAACAAGACAGTCAATAACATATGTGCTCATCCAAAAGATGTAGTAGCTGAATTTATCTTGATTACGTCTGTTATATGAAATAGGCACTCTTTTCCAAGATCTTCTGCATTTCCATAATGGCCGCTCTCAAATTCACAACTGTGAATATTGCTGCTGTAAATTCCACTACTGCTATTCCTACTGGATCGTCATCTGCTATGAGGATGACATCACCTACTCAACGTCTTCAACACTGGGTATCAAATGTGTTGGTTAAGGAGTACCGTCAACATGGTACCATACCAACTCTGGAGGCTTCCCGAAAATCCCTCCAAGTGAACAACTCACACCGGTCATCCGGACAATGACGACCAGTGATCAAGAAACAGGCGGTGCTGACTACCGTCTCCAACCGTTTCGGGTCATTATCCCCAGAATACAATCACCATTCACTCCCTTATTCTGAGGAAGTGAATGAGCAGGTCCCTCAGGGCCTTAATTCAAGAAGACAAGAGTCCTTTGTAAGGGCTCCCACCAACAATCACCACCAGACTCGTGCGGAAGTGCGACCTCAATATGATGAGGGTACCAACTCCAGGCGTTCAGCTCAGGTTCCTCAAACCCGAGCAGGCAAGAGGAACCACCAGAGGCAGAATCCGGTCAACAGTGAGCAGGTTCTCATCTCTTCCATCTCCGGAGAAGTCCACCAACCTAAATTGGTGGCAAGCAATGAGCGGGCACATACACCTGCCCATTTTAATTCCGTTGTCCAGCAGACTCATCTGGCAGCATCACGCCAATCCTGCCAGGAAATTCCAGTGGAGTATTATAGGCAGGAACGTACACCTTTTTATACATCATCAGCTAGTCAGCAGGCTCATCTAACTACATATGATGGATCTCGTCAACCACGTTTGGCAAAGTGCAATCAGCAGGCACATACACCTGCTAGTATTAATCAAGCCTACCAACAGTCTCGCTTGGTAGCGTTTGGAGAAGTTAGTCGGAAAGCCCCGACAACAAATAGGAGGCAGAATCAACTCTCTGCCCCCACACTTGAGTACTGTCAGGATTCACTGATAGGAAAAGGAGGATAGGAGTAGGCACATACACCTTCTCCAAACCTAGAATGGATTTATATTCCTGTTCCGGCAGCTGAAGTCACCAAACATATTCTATCAATGGTGAAAGAGCAGAAGAAAATCCCTGCTCATATTCTGGATGCATGCCAGGATATTATAACAACTTCAGCGGCATCTCAGGGAAAGAAACATAAATCTATCCCTACCAGTGGAGTGACACATCAACAATTCCCTCCAGAACATACACACACATCTGTTCCAGTCCAAGAGGGTTGTGGGGCATACTCCCCCATATCATACGGACAACCAAGTCAGACACATACACCTAATTTGAGTGGAGATCTTCAGTATAACCTGGCCATCTTTCCTGATCAGGCACATACACTTGCTCAGAGCAGCCACTTTCATCAATAAGTGGTTTCCAAAGCGAGTAAGAAGGCGTCTAAGAAAAAGACCTGCCCAGCATAGTCAGGAGATCAAGAGCCAATCTGTAACAAGTCCTTGCTCGATGCTGGAGTTCTTGAAGCCCTCAGACAATTATCTGTTGAAATTCAAGATTCTACTCCCTCATTTCCCAATAGTGGGGACATTAATTCCGAAGGTCTTCAACAGACACTTCTTCATGAAGGCTTGCTTCATGAAAATTTGGTCGATCTTGAAGTTTCATCTTCAGATGAGAGCCACAGGAACCCTCTGTGTGGTCAGAAGACCAAGGAGCAAGAGATTTTATCTTTTGTTGTAACCCATTATGGTGGTCCTCCCCATGATGATGAATTTCGCTGCGAAAGTCCTCTCTGCAGTAGTGATGCACATTGCCCGGAAAATGCTCTAGTGGACAATGTAGTTCCGAGAAAGCCCTCTTATCTTGAGGCACTTTCAAATGTGAAACCAGTCATGTCTGAAGCTTCATCGCTAGCAGGTGAAATACTTTCTCAATCAGAATATAGCCCAGGGTGTAGGTCATTCTCCGAACCACCCCTAAGTCATGCATCTTCTAGTTTGATCAATGATTTCTCTACCAATCCTGTTGAATCCAATGAAGCAACAAGGAAACACCAAATCTGTTCAAATTAGGTAGAAGAATCTTTATCAAATGACAAAGAGGAAATGCTGAACATGATAAAACAACTGGCGAAAGATGAAGTGCCAGTTATGTTTTGGCCTTTGGCTGACTCTCAGTATAATATTCCAGAAATGTTGACGGAAGATGAAATTCATGATATTCGTATTAACATATGGATAACTCTTTGTCAGTTGAAAAATAAAGTATTATCTTATGATGAATATGAAAATCATCTTAAGATAATATAAGGGTTACAACGTCAGATTGATTTGGCGTCTCTATCAGTCTCTCGATATCCAAAGGCTGAAAAGCAGCAGAGAGCCCTTCAACGTTCATGCCTTGGCGCACTAAGAAGATTGCGTCAGTTAATTGTCAATGCCCCATCTGGTATTCATGTCAGAGGATGGGGTGTTCATGGATAACTACATTTCATGGTGCTCTCCAGTCAACAAAGCCCGCCGAAAATGGTCTCATGCAATGTTATTGACCATAATCGGCCACGGTCAATGGGCTTTGTTTGTAATCAAAATCTTTCCCAAGAACAGGCTTCAACTAGTTCCTCTCAAAATCAAGAATACAGAGAACAAGTTATTGAATTACTCTTGAATCAAGCAAACGAGAATATTAAAAAGGCCTCTCATTTGGAGCAAGCACGTCACCAAGTGACAGAAGTGTCAGAAATCATCCAACGGTCTTTTGAACCGGGTGATAAAAGCGGATACAGGTTAATGCATCCAGCTAATTTCCGAACTAAGGTTCATAAGATCAGGAGGACTTTTAATAAATTCTCAGACATAGCATGTCAAGAACCACCCCAGCTCACCAGACTGGGGACTCTTTTAAACCAACCCTCGGAATCAACAAATAGGATTCGAGGAGTTGAGCGAGAATAGCAGGAACAGCCCTAGTCCACTGGACTGGGGACTTTTTCAAATCATCAATCCCCTCCTCAGAGAAAGTCGGTCTTTTCTCGATTGGGGAAGAAACCTCAAGAGGAAAGAAGATCCAAATTATCAGGATATTCCCTCCAAATTATGGTTCGTCAAGAAGTTACTGAGGGATCAAATCAACAAAAGGCAATGTCTCATCAAAGACATGGAAGAAGACAATATCACAGAAATGCTGATAGATGGGATGTGATGAGTTATGCATCAATCAATGTCATCAATGTCGTTGTTGTTGATCCACCAAATGGGGCTCACTCAGGGGACTCAGATGAAGAGGTTCCTACTCAAGAAGATGTACGCACCGACACAAATGAAGAAGTTGTGCGTACACGAAGTCAAAGGATTACTCAGAACCTAGGTAATCCTTCGAGTAACCCACTTCCCCCTCTCCGAAAAGGATCAAACAAAGGGAAGGGAAAGAACCAGGTTACATATCCTTCATCTAGAGAAGGTCAATCTCTCTCATTAGAGCAAAGGTTTTCACAACAGGAGGAAGAAATGAAGGAATTAATGAGGTTGAATGCAGAACTACTTCAGGGTAGTCTTATTCGTGATCGTGCTAGAGTCAGTCAGCCAAGGGAATTTGTTGTAGCTACTGAGATGGATCAGGAATATCCTCCTCTATCAGTACACCCTTACAGGTCTAATCCTACGGGTCAAGTGCAACAACAGTTGGCATTGATACCAACGGTTGCAGAACCAATCGCCACATCTATCCAAGCTCCAGTCATTGCACCTACCCAAGTCCAAGTTCAACCAGATGTTTCTCAAAAGTTAATAACGACTATTGAGTCATTAACAGCTTGGTTAGAAACTATGGTAGGGAAACATGCGCAAGTTCAACCAGAAAAGAAAGTTTACCCTGAATGGGTAGATTCAATTTCTCCTCCATCCAGTTTTGGGAATTCTGTATTCCCTATTTTCAATGGATCAGGCGATCCTGAGAAACATTTGACGCATTACGTGTCTTATTGTGATCCTATGATGGGAACTCCGGAGCAGCAATAAGCAGTGAAACTCAGATGCTTCGTGCGAACCTTGCAAGGACCATCTTTTGTTTGGTATACAAGCTTGCAATCCTGGTCAATTACCAGATGGGAGGATCTTCGCCAAAAATTCCTCCTTCAGTTCAGCTCAACTTTTCCAAAGACAACAGTTTTCGATCTTACAAACTGAAAGAAAAGGGATAATGGAAGAGTCTCTGATTTCATTGCTCGATGGAAGGGATTAACATATTCCTTGAGTTTAGCACTCCCTCAAGAAGAATTGTTGCCAATTTTTGTGGCAAATCTGCGTGAAGAATTACACACGCCATTAATCCCTGTGAAATACACAGGAGGGTTTCAAGACCTTACTTCAATCACTCAGCAGATTGAAGATTTCCTTATACAGGCTAAGGCTAAATCTCATGTAATTCCATCAGCTCCAGGAAGGAGAATGGGTAAAGAAAAAACTGCTACAGTTATGCTTAAACAAGCACATGTACCTGTTTCTACTTCAAAATCTTCATCTTCTCGAAGGGATCCACCTCGTGAGCGCCAACAACAAAGGCCGTTTCGTCCAGATGATCAAAGAGATCAAAGAAGAAAACAATTTGAGGATTTTAAGAGTAAAACATGCTCTTTCTGAAATGAACAAGTTCCTGGTTACTTCATTTCGGCTCTGGAAAATAATCTGGTTCAATTTCCAAGGCCCAAAAGTCCAAACAAGGAAGGAGATGAAGACTGTCCCAATTATTGCCCCTTTCATCAAATGTTGGGGCATCCCATTCAGGAGTGTTTTGTCTTCAAAGACCTCCTACAAAAGATGGTCGACTCAGGACAAGTCAAATTGAAAGGTTCTTCAGCTCAGGTATCATGTGTTACTGCTACAGTTACAGAGGAGGAAGGTGAATGGAAAGAAGTCAAAAACAAAAATTCACAGAAGTATGATGATTGGATGGTCAGAAAGACAATCAATCGAACTCATGCTATTTTGCGAACACAATTAAAGAAACCAATTGTGTCTTCTGCCATGAATGTTGTGGAAAAACCCTCTTTGTTAGAGGGAAAGTCCTCAAAGAAATGGCATAATTCAAAGAAGAAATAATAATCAGAAGAAGATGAGTATGTGTCAAAGACTAAGTTGTATTTGACTCTGGCAGACTTTATGCCATCTACTTCAAAGCCACGGGCACCGCCCCACCAAACGGCACAGCCTAAATAGGCCAATCAGGCAGAGTCTTCATCAGACGAAGAGTTAATCTTTGGTTCTATTAATATGATTCAATTAACAGATCCATATGCCAGTCAAAGTTTCAATTTTGATGAGCTTGAATTCCCTGTATCAAACAAGGGAATCAGAGGAAGTTCCAGAGGTTCAGGATACAGGGGAAGATGTGGATCTTTCAGAAGACACTACCCCAATTCTACCCCTGCTAAAACTGTGTATGCAGCAGAAACTCATGGTAGAGCCCTTTAGTGAGTTCAGAAAGAACAAGCAAGTTCTTCTACCAATAGCAAATTCAGTCCTGGCACAGTTATTTTGGAAGACCGATTGAAGGTTCCATCTTCTTCCTCTCAGTAAGTAAATGGATCTAATTGGTCTAATCTTCCAAAACCAAGGATGTTTCCAACTCCAATCCCAATACAAGATGCATCAACTTCCAAAGCATATGCTTCCAAGGTACCTGCTAAACCACATATTCCTGTTGGGAAACGCAGACCTCTGGATCAAAAGTATGATATATTGAAACACTTGGCCCAAGTACCAGCCAAGTTATCAATTTTGGATGCTTTGAATCTATCAAAAGATCTTCAGGAAGCACTCTTCGAGGCTTTTTCAAGTCCTCAGGAGTTTGAAAATGAAATTGTTGCAGCTGAAGTCTATCACATAGAGAATAATCCTATAGAATTCCATGCAATAATATCTTTTACTGATAAAGATGAAGATGATGTTGTGCATGGGCATATCAGACCTTTGTATTTATCTGGAAAGGTCAATGGTGTAGACGTCTGAAGAGCTTTCATTGACAATGGTTCAAGAGTCAACCTCATGCCCATTCGTACACTTCGTCGATTGGGCCTCACGAAATCTGGTTTATCTCCTTCTACCATGATGTTACAAGGATATGATAAAAATGAACAAGAACCAATGGGCAAATTTACACTTAGAACTCAGTTTGGAGATCTTGTATCCAATTCAGATTTCATGATTGTTGATCAAGACTCAGCTTTCAACGTCTTGCTTGGAAGACCCTGGCTACATCAGCATGCGGCTATCCATTCATCATACCATCAATGTCTCAAATACTATTTCAATGGTCAAGTTGGAAAATTATATGGTGATAAGGCCACATTCAAGACATGTGAGTCTCAATACATTGAGGTAGAATTCTATCACATGAAGGGAAAGGAGAAATCCACAACAAAGGAAATTACCAAAGTTAATGCTCTATATGGTTTAGAGAAGATTACAGTAAATCCATTTACACTTGTGAGTATAGATTATGTGTTTCCTATCAGTCAAATTGACAAGGTATACTCAAATCAAAATACTCTTATGGAAAGATCCATAATGTCAATTACGGCAATCGAGCCAGACAACATGGGAGAAATTGGTAATCTACCAAGCAGTGATGAAAGCACAAATGGTGACGTCTTCATTTCATCTACTAAAATCCAACAAGTCTATGCTTCTCCAATTAGGCCAGAAGAAGTTATAGCAACATTAGAGGTGAACAATGATGTCGATTCTCAATCCATCATCTCCTCTTTATTACCCAAAGAAGACCCTTCATCATCAATCGGGTCGAAAATGGAAGCTTCTTCTTCAAGATATGCAAATTTTGACATCTCTTCAGATCATGAGAAATCTACTTTATCATCTACTATGCAAGTATAAAAGGAAGAAATAACACATGATGAAGAAGAAGAGGAAGATCTCAGAGATGCTCCTCCAGCATTTGAAGAGGGTATCTCTACCACTGTGGATGAACTCAGAGAAATAAATCTGGGTACAAAAGAAGATCCACGCCCCACTTTAATCAGTGCGGCCATGACTGTTGAAGAGAAATAGATGTATATTTATTTTCTAAAGAAAAATAGAGATATATTTTCTTGGAACTATACAGAAATTCCTGGGCTTGATCCTGATGTTGCTACTCATCATTTGGGTTTACCAGAAGAACATCGAGGATTTAAGCAAGCCGTGAGAAGAACACACCCAACTTATGCTTCCAAAATTGAAGCTGAAGTGGATAAGATTATCAAAGCTAACTTCATCAGAGAAGTTCAATATCCCAAATGGTTGGATAATATTATCCCTTTAAAGAAAAATAACAGACAAATTAGAGTTTGCATCGATTTCAGAGATCTTAATCGGCATTGTCCTAAGGATGTTTTCCCAGTTCTGATTATAGAACTTCTAATTGATGCAATAGCTGGCTATGAAGCACTTTCATTCATGGATGGATATTCTAGATATAATCAGATCCAAATGGCCCCAGAATATGAGGAATCTACAGCCTTCAGAGCCCCTCAGGGTGTGTTTTGTTACCGGGTAATTCCCTTTGGCTTAAAGAATACAGGTGCAACATATCAGCGCGCCATGCATCGTATCTTCAAACCCTTATTAGGGAAGTTTGTTGAATGCTATGTAGACGATTTGGTAGTTAAATACAAACAATGTTATAATCACTTGGCTGATTTGGAATTCATATTCCTCAAGCTTCGACAACATAATTTGAAGATGAACCCCTTAAAATGTGCTTTTGGGGTAACCTCAGGAAAATTTCTCGGCTTTGTTGTACGCCATCGTGGTATTGAAGTCAATCATGAGAAAACCAAGTCAATACTTGGTATGTCACATCCTCAAAATTTGAAATAATTAAGAGGACTTCAAGGACACTTAGCCTATATTCGGCGTTTCATCGCCAATTTGGCAGGCAAAAGTTTACCCTTTACCAAATTGATGAAGAAGGGAGTCACTTACCAGTGGACTGAATAATGTCAAGAAGCAATTGATATTCTCAAGAAATACCTATGGAGTCCATCGGTACTTATGCCACCTGTTGAAGGAAGAACACTTATCCTCTATGTAACAGCTCTAGAGCAATCATTGGGTGCCTTCCTTGCTCAAAAGAATGATGCTGGGAATGAAAACAGCCTCTACTATCTCAATCGAACTATGCTTGAAGCAGAAACCCGGTATTCAAGTATTGAGAAGTGCTTCCCTGAATTAATCTTTGCAGTTCAAAAGTTGATACACTACCTGCAACATCACGAGGTCCAATTGGTATCTTGCAATAACTCGCTCAAATTCATCCTTAGTCATCCAATGCTTACAGGATGTCTAGCAAGGTGGGCAGTTATTTTGCAGCAATTCGACATTCAGTATGTATCTCAAAAGGCGATAAAGGGCCAAGCTCTGTTTGATTTCCTGGATGAATACCCTTCAGTGGAAGACACGTCTTCAGATATTGAACTCCCTGATGAGGAAGTCTTCTCTATTCAAGAAAGTCCTCAAGCATGGGAAATGTATTTTGATGGTGCTTCTAGAAGTCCAACAGGGAAGAAAATGGAAAATCCTAAATTCAACAAAGTTGGATTAGGAATTGTTCTCATTTCTCCAGAAAAGGCAGTGTTACCTTATTCCTTCTTATTGTGGGAAGGTGGTACCAATAATGAAGCCGAATACCAAGCTCTTATCGTAGGCTTGGAATTAGCGCTTTAAGCACAAGTGAATCACTTAAAGGTGAAGGGTGATTCAGACCTGGTAATCAAACAAGTCAATGGGGATTATGCCATCAGAAAAGAAGAACTAATCCCTTTGTATGATTAAGTCAGAGAGTTAATGGCGGAATTCCCTTCAGAACCGACATTTTCTTACGTCCCAAGATCACAAAATGCTCAAGCTGATGCACTGGCTAATATAGCCACAACTCTGGAAGATCCAAATCGGGATGAGACAACCATCAGTATTGCCCACTGTCGTGCAATTTCACCTTATGTTCGAATCAGAACAGAGGAAATTAATGAAATTATTCCCATTACTGAACCATATGGTCATACTATAGGATGGATGTCACCTATCAGGGAATACCTTCAAAGTGGAACACTTCCACCTGATAGAGCCGAGAAAGAACAAATCTGGCGACGTGTGGTCAATTTTACTCTTTATGATAGCCCAGATCACCTAGAGAAAATTATCTACAAATGTGGTTTTGATGGAGTTCTCTTCAGATGCATTGATGGTGAAGAGACAATGGCTATCATGAAAGAAGTGCATGCAGGAGTCTGTGGTGCCCACCAGTCTGGACATAGATTGTATGATCAAATTCAAAGGCTTGGATACTTTTGGCCTTCAATGATACGAGATTGTGTTGATTTCACAAAGAAGTGTCATTCATGCCAAGTACATGCCAACTTCATTCATCAACCTCCATAGTTTCTTCATACAGCTAAATACTCATGGCCATTTTCCACATGGGGAATGGATGTGGTGGGACCTTACCCTTCGGCTACGTCCAAACAGTTTAAGTACATTATTACTACTACTGACTCATTTTCTAAATGGGCAGAGGCAATATCTCTCAAGGAAGTTAGTTTTAAATGAATTGTTAGCTTCATCAAGTCTAACATCATTACCAGATTTGGTGTCCCTCATACCATATTGACAGACAATGGCACCAATTTCTGTTCATTCGAGGTGAAGAAGTTGTATCAAGAATACAACATCAAATCCAACCAGTTATCTCGGTATCATGCAGCGGCCAACGGCCAGATAGAAGCCTTTAACAAGAATCTTTCAAATATACTGCAAAAGATGGTGGATAAAGATAAGAGTTCATGTCCTGATAAAACTCTTTCATGCTTTATGGGATTATCGGACTACCACCCGCACTGCAACTCGGTCAAATCCATATTCATTAGTATATGGAACGGAAGCCATCTTGCCCATTGAAGTTCAACTACCCTCGCTCAGAGTTTCCATTTGTGATCAATCATCTACAGATGAAAAATCTCAAAAGTGATTGAATGAATTGGAACGGTTAGATGAGAAATGATTGTGCACTTTGCACCACTTGGAAGTCTATCAAAATCGAATAGCACGAGCTTTTAACAAAAAAGTTCGTCTTCGTTCATTCACTCAGGGAGAATTGGTATTAGTTCTCAGAACTCCAATGATACCAGGAAAGAAACCTCCCAAACTTGAGCCAAAATGGGAAGGACCTTATTCAATACATAGGATCAACTCCAATGGAGCTTATTCATTAATCTCTATGGATGGAGAACTCATTACCACTCCAACCAATGCCAGATTTTTGAAGAAGTATTTTGTATAAACTACAAAGTATGCACTTTGTCCCTGCTACATGACATTAAATTGTACAGCACTTCGTCCTTGCTATATGACATTAAACTATACAGCAACGGTCTATGCACATGACCTTAAACTATTTTCACTTTCGTCCCACATAATGTTAAACTGTGAAAAAGTTCCCTAAAATGGTCTAGTATGACCTTAAATTGAAACTAGGTCTTGTATGACCTTAAACTGCATAATCCACAGTCCATGCATATGACCTTAAACTATTCACACTTTCGTCCAACATGACGCTAAACTGTATCGTCCCTTTTTCGTCCAACATGACGTTAAACTATGTCTCCAAAATGGTCTAGTATGACCTTAAACTGCAACTTGGTCATGTATGACCTTAAACTGCATCATCAACAGTCCATGGATATGACCCTAAACTATTTTCAAGTCTCTTGCGTTCAGTAAGACATTAAAATGTGACATCCTTACTACATGACTCTAAACTATATAAAAGTCCCTTACGTTCGGAAAGACGTTAAACTACATAACCATCAAAGGTCATGTATGACCTTAAACTACACTTTTGTCCAATATGACATTAAACTGCACCTTCCACGGTCCATGCATATGACCTTAAACTATTCTCAATTTCATCCAACATGACGCTAAATTGTGGAAAAAATCCCCAATGCGTCCAACATGACGTTAAATGGTGTACTCTTTTGTCCTCACTGCATGACATTAAACTGCACAGTCCCCCTTTCGTCCAACATGACGTTAAACTCTATTGTCCCCATCGTCCTAACTACATGACGCTAAACTGTAAAGAAAGTCTGCAATACGTCCTACATGACATTAAATTGTACTTTGTCCCTGCTACATGACACTAAACTGTGCAACACCAATAGTCCTAACTACAAGACTCTAAACTACATAGTCCCTTTATATGTCCTATATGACATTAAACTATGCATCGTTAAGGTTGTTGTTACCTCTTGTTTCTCACATCGAGCATGAATCACGTGAACTTAGAGCAAAACTCAACCATAACACTCTCTTTGGGCTACTAACCATGTGTAAGTTCCAACATCATTTTTTAGGTCATTGTCCCCAAGAACAACTTGATCATTAATTCATTATTTAATTGAACTACACGGACTTTGATACTTTCCTTCTAGGCTGGGTATGTAGGAAACCTCCCATGGTTCAAGCCCAAAACCAATCTCTTCACATCGATTCACCTCCATCTCATACGATGTTGATTCATGAAATCACCCCTAGAATCAATATCTTTACATTGGTTCATTTTCGTCCTGGTTATATGACGTTAAACTATACAACACTTTTTCCAGTATGACAATAAACTACAATATTCTTTGATACCCGCACCTGAGAGGGAACCATTATTTACATTGATTTTTCAATCATGTTTCATTTCAAAGACTACATGCATACATGGCAATGCCCAAACCTTTTATCTTGGGTTAAACCATCATTATACTAAAGTCCCATTTCGCCCTTCACATGTATGAACCAAATTTGTACAAAGGGTATTTCTAGAACAACATGGGCTTGATTCCCATCCTTATGGGATATGTAGGAACGTTCGAGTGTCCCTCGAATCTAGCCCCAAGTCTTTGGGCCTAACCCCAAATTCCATTTTCAGTCCCTTGACTGAAAAGTCCCCATGAAAACACACATTGTGTATTTATTACAATGGTCCAAGATCTATAACCCTAAACTAAGATCTCTAATACTTTTGTCCCACGCGACATTAAACTGTAGTTTAAGAACTACGTACGGCTTGATTCTCATCCTTATGGGATACGTAGTGAAGTCCAATATTTCAATTCAGGACCCAGCCACAACATGATTATGGTTAGCATTGATTTGTGTATCTCTGTATACATTGAACAATATCCATCTTTATGTGTCATAATCCTAACCTTAAATATTTTCGGATCTTCATAACCCTTTTCATGACTTCTAGTCACAAAAATGTCAAATTTCTGAGAGTTCTTTTGCCTGACTATGAAGCACGTGCCCATAGGCGGCCTTACATAAACAGTCTACATAACAGAATTGTTAGCCAAAAGATACTATTATTTGACTATGAATCCAATGCCCTTAGGTGGCCCTGCATAATTCAACCCCCTAACGGGTTTGTCGGATAGTGGTAACTTTATTCTTGGGAAGAATGCCTCTTTTTTCCTTATTTGTCTTAAATGACAGTATGTAGGGATCCGCAAAAATATCCATCCTTAACATATTTGTCCCATATCCTTTTTCATGATCTGAAAGTATTCAAGTCTATGGTTTATATTCTCCTTCCCTACGTTTGGGTCAGACCTTCGTAGAAGTGATATTCATCCAGTTCTTCGATAATCTTGTTTGGAAATATCTTCTCCATATTCAAGTACCTCTTTCCATATAGAAAACTCTATACTTTGGAAGATTTGAATCTCCATAAACTTTCACTGGCTTTTAGCACTATGAAAGTAAATTTCTGAGAGTTTTTTTTCCTGACTATGCAGCACATGCCCATAGGTGGCCTTGCATAAACAGTCTATATAAAAAACTTGTTAGCCAAAAGATACTATTTTATTTAACTATGCAGCCAATTCCCTCAGGTGGCCCTGCATAATTCAACCCCCTAACGGGTTTGTTAAATAATGGTAACTTCATTCTTGGGAACTACTTCTTCTAATGCCTTTTATCTCTTTTTCATATCATTCCTCAGATTCAAATATTCTTAAGTCATAGTTTACATATTTTCCCTCATACTTGAGTATGGTACTATGTTTTCAAATGAGTTTTCAAGGAATTGAGTCAATTCTAATCCATTTCGGTCAAAGCTATTTCGACCTTAAACATTATCCTTTTTATGTTTGATATGCATGACTTTAAACTGCCCACAAAAGACAAAGGAACTCTGAATAAAAGTCAAGTTCCAGCTCACTAAACATACATTTAGTATGATTTAGGTAACATTGAGCAATTAAAAGGTTTGAAGTTTGTAGGGTTATTTACATTAATCCTAGTAAAAATCAAACTACGTTTACTAGGCCCAATGGCTTAGGTAAAATCTAAAGCATGTAGCAAAAGAGAATGCAGGTACAAATGAGTGAAGGTGAAAGTGTTTTTCATTGATACATAAGAGTTATAAGGACATCCACAGATTGTAGTCTCTTCTCTTTTTCAAGAATTACAAGAGGCTTTCAACATAAGTCTTCAATTGATGAACCACCTCCCGAGCTTCATCAGTAATTACTTGAAGCTCATGCACTCGACCAACTTCACTCTTTTTAGCCTGATGGAGTAATTTCTTGGAATCTGCAATGGTCTTCATACCATTCGTTTTAACTCCATCTAAAGAATTATTGAGTTGGTCAAGTTCCCCAGTAACAGCATCCAACTGTTGCTAAAGGTGCATCTACTGGATGACTTTTTCTTTGATTTTATGCTTCAGCTCCTTCATCTTGGTAGCATAATCAGCCTCAGATTGGGATACCGCAGCCTCAAATTCACCGATGTTAACTGAAAATTTCACCCTGGTCAGATCTTCGCGGCACTTTTTCTCCTGCTCCCTCCTGAAGATGATCTGTTTCACCGTGGTATGGATCTTTTCATATCCAAAACCACTGAGTCCTAGTATGACAAAATGGGATGACAATCGAGGGATTTTCGATTATAGCTCTTCTAAAGGCACATCAGATATGATTTTCCATATGTTGTCCCATTCCTTGCGTCGTGAAAAGCTGAACGCTTTAAGCATCTCTGGGTCTGATTCAACATCATCATCACAGGGGGGCATGTAATCTGGGATTAATGCACTTAAGGAAGTGCCCTATTCTACTCTTTCCCCCCTAATTTGTGCTTCTTCGCTTTCAATTTCCGTTGGGGCAGAGGTTGAGGCCTCACCTCCAGATCTAGCCACGACAGTTGATGGCCCTGCATGATTAATTGAAAGCGTTGGTTAGCTTCAAAGGATAACAAAGGAATCGATTGTCTTGAAAATTAAGTACAATCACAAATATTGTTATCCCTTACCCGACGGTGGGTCAGCAACCTGAGAAGACTCCTCCCCATCTTTCCCAGTCTCAACAGGATCTTCAAGATGGGTCTCAGGAGGGTTTACTGGGTTTAAATCTACTTGAGATAATGTTTCTGCAATGGTAGGTTTGACATCAATGTTCACACCCTCTTCAGGCATTGGCAGTTCAGCAATTTCTATGGATGGAACTGCATATCATTTTCAGTCATGATTATAAGTGTAAATTATAAGAAAATTTACTGGGCGAAGGATAACACTCACGCCCAAGGTCTTCTAAATCACATGAAAACTTAGCATGATCATAAAATTCTTCGAAATACATGCCATGATTCCTCATTTCATCCAATGATATTTCAGAATCCTGGTTAGTCTCACCAGTGGGAGCGTTTGGTGTGTCTTCTTGACGACTTACGTCCTGCAGCCCCTGACCCTGGACATCATCTTCGGGTAAAATCACAGCATCAGTTGCATCAGTTGCAACAGTCGCCAGAAGCTCTAATGCAGGAGTTGAACCTGAAGTATCACAGAATGGAAGTCAGTCGGTGTTTCATTCAATATTTTTATGAATCATTGTTGACTTACCAGAAATAGGTTCTTCTATTCTTGCAACAGCAGCAGGAGGGATACTGGGAATATATGCTAGCTCTTCTCCAGGAGCATCCAAGTCAGCTTGGATCTGTGATTGTTCCACAGCACCCTCCGTGGTCTTTGAAGGAGGATCAGTCCTTTCCCTCAGGGGGGAAATTGAAGAAGCCCCTTCAATCCCCAGAAATACGAGTAACTATGTGGTCATGGGTATAGACACATGATTACCCGAAGGACTTACCACTGCTAAGGAAGCGTTTAGCTGTGGACTTCCTCCTTCATTGCCTTTGCTTCTTTTTTTTTGGGAGTATCGGTAGTCTCCCTTATTGGAACTTGGATTGGCGAATGGAAGGTTATATCCAACGCCTCATTCATGGCCTGCTGGCCTGGAGATATCTCACCTGGTTCGCGAGGAGAATCAGCAGCAGCCCCGATGGCAGTACCACCAGGGCTATACTGTGGTGAAGGTACCCCAGTTCCTTTCTTTTCAAGCTGCAAGATGAAGAAAATAACTTCCTTAAGTAACAAAGCTTTGAGTGAAATCAAGTCGCAAAGCAAATAAGGAAAGAAAAATTACATCTTCAGGAGCCACATACTCATGCCACTCCTCGTCTCTAGAACCACCAGCCCCCACAGTGGCACCACGATCGATCATTTACTTCACCCGCTTGGTGATAGGAACAGACTCATCAGTGGCATATATGATCGTTTCCAGCTCTCTGATGTAAGCCCGCACATCATTGGGGTTATCCTCGTATTGAAGATTTGTAGAAGCCATAAGATTCCCTATTCCAGGAAGTTGTAGGCCCTCACACAAATCCAGCCAGGCGGTCTCAGTACCACAGTATAAACTCTGTCATAGTTGGACAACATCTGGTCTTAGATATGAGGGCTGCGAGGAAGGTCCTACAATTTTTTATTTCAATTTCTTCCCAGCTCCTACAACTACAGATAGAGAATAAGAAAGTAAGACTTATTGCTTTATAAAGTAGCAGTGATTAAACTACTACAATGAAGAAACTCACCAGGAGTTGATGGAGTGGGTCTTTTAATTCTGGCCGGAGGATTATATCGGGCACGAAACCGCTTTGCCGCTGGTTGTGCCTCATCATCCCCATCATGGGAATCCTGTGAATCAGTTCTAGAGGAGGAATCTGTTGAATCAACTTCAGGTGGGGAAGCATCACCTTCATGAGGAAGGGTTTCTTTCTCTACAGTCCTCTTCCTTTTCCCCACCTGATAAACTGGGTGATTCAATATCCCTTTGGGGTATGATGCTATCAAGTGTTTGGCATAATATGTAGTAAAATTATGTGCCGCTTTTTCAACTGGTAGATCAAATACTGCCCCAGTTTTCTCCCTTGATGTCAGCAGCCATAGTTGTCGAGCAACTATCGGATGTTGCTCTAACCTGACATGTATTGGAGGAGATACAGCAATCTGTTGCAGAAATTTTAATTCACGTGCAAATCTTTATGGAGGATAGGCCTCTCATATGATTTCTCCGTCAATCCTGGCAACTAGCACACCATCCCTGCAAGCTAGCATGTATGCCCTCAAATCCAAATGGTTTTTTCCATCATCAACAAACCGCCCAGTTGGTGGAATTCCATAGGGAAAGAAGTTTAATTCCTTAAACATGCTCAGCCTCACTTTCATTTCATAAGCATTAACATCTAATGGAGAAAATCCATAGAATTCTTGCACTGACAGCCTGAAAGAACTTCCAGGAATTTGTAATCCATTCTGTACATTGTAAGTCCTTAAGTGAGTGGCGATCCATCCCCACAAAACATGGAATGGTCCCACTATTCTTAAAGGAGATTTACCCATGAAGACATGAAGTAAACTCCTATGAATCTTTGCTAAAATGGGGGTATCCAACCCAACCATTTTTCCCTCAGCCAACTTTTCCGCAATGACGAAGGTCCCTGTCCTGACGCCTCCCTTTGAATCCCTGACCGGCAAGAGATAAACACTGAGCCACATTGCCAAGAAGCTCGCCAGATGAGTCTTCTTTGGGATTCTTTGATTCACTTCATATCCCCACTTCTCGAACTCTCCTGCTTCTAGAGTTGTCCAGAATGTGCCAGGATCACCCCTCTTCTCAGTTTTTGGGTAGGTGGTAGGACGTTTGGGCCTCTTATACTTGGATTTATTTATCTTGGTTCCTTTTTCTTTCGGCTCCTTCTCCTTTGCCTCCCTCTCTTTATTCTCAATAAGAAATACATTCATCCATTCCTACAGATGAATATCCTTTCTAGAATGAGTTAATGAGGTCTCTGAACTCTTGATCCTGTGGAAGATCTTAAATAATTCCGGAGCTAAAGAAGGAGTCTTCTCTGAATCATTCCAAGTCACCTTGGGAGGAATGAATTCATCATACATATCGCCCAAAATTGGAGCCCCTGAGATCTTGTGGACATACCACAAACTGATACCTACTTCTCCATGAGTTAGATGGAATGAATTAGTTGCTGGGCTCCAGTGGTTGAGTATCTCTGACACGAAGTTATCATGTCTGTAAACATATGTTTGCCCAACCCAGACAGATTCGTATATTGCAGCTCTCTTCAAATCCTCAACAAACTCTGCAAAGGTTTGTCACACCCAGTATTCCCACATCCAAGTTGGCTTCACGCCTCCCCCAGGATGGAAGTCCTAACTTTTCTTCCAGCCTTTGGATTGATCCATCTGTGCATTTCGGAAGATTGAAGGATGACAATGTGGTTGCAGCTCAGGTGTATGTTTTTTCAGATCTGGTGTGTAAGGGCTATGATGCATCATGTAGGCCTTCTCCACTGTTCCAGCATTTAGAAATACTCCTCCACCTGATATATTTGTTGAAGAAAAGTTGGTGTAATTCTGAAACCACAAAAATGAAAGATAGTTCTTTGCTTCTGGAATGGTGACTTCTTGTAGATGACCATAGCCATACAAAGGCAGATAAGTGCTCTGTGGGAAGTCACAATGATATTTCTTCAGATACTTAGCCAAATTCAGAAGAGTGCTATCTTTGATAGTATAATAATCATGGCCAATGATGTTGATCATATCATATATCCGCTTGCTAGCCAGTTCATCAACTATTCTGGGTCTAAGAGTCATTGATTTTGCATAGAAGTCGAATAAATTAAATTCTTAAATGGGTTGATTTTTCATAAACTTTGTGAAGAAATCCGAAAAAATGGAAAAGGCATTAAGGCGCGCAAGTCTAAACTTGGCGTGCAAGTGTTCTTGTGTCGCGCTAGTTTTTACCACACAAGTCTAAACCGCGCAAGTACAAATACCTAGAAAGCAGCGCGGAGGCAAGGAAACAGCGAAAAGAAGATACTTGCGCGGCGAAGATGACTTGCGCGGCGAGAGCAAGAGAACTCGGAATCAGATGCTATGCGCGGCCAATGACCGTGTATTTATAGGCCAGGAGGACTATCTGCGCACCTAAACCCAGTGAACTCCATCCCTACGTTCATCCAACTTGCACGCCTAGTGTTGCACGCTGAACACTTGTGCACCACCTTTCCTTTGATTTTCTTCTTTTCCTCAGAGTCAAATCTGCGTTTTCTTTTGGATCCAACTCTGAGGGGGGAATTTTGTTGACAATCTTTTTTCATCACAGAGTCTAAAGATTGGAAAAGGGGAATATCTTAGCTCAAATTGATTCATCCTTTGAAGAAAATATCAAAAATCAGCAAAGGGGTGAATAAGGAGAAGATTGCCCATAAAGTCATGCAAGTTTCTTCATAGTCGCGCAAGTCCACTTGCGCGGCGCATTATGGTCGCGCAAGTGACTTGTGCAACCTAAGTGATAACTGCCCGGGGTCTTCTCCTGCCTATAAATAGACCCTGTGGTCCCCCCATTCGGGAGGAAATTTTTTCCAGAAACTCAGATTTGAGCTCCTGGCGCCCTAGTCTCTTCTCAAATCTTCTGGAACACTTCTAAGGTAATTTCTTACCTAGAATGGAAGATCTAAAGAGGGGGAGGAAGACCTAAGTGTTGAAACTCATCAACACTTGCGCGCCTAGGTGGACATCCCTTAAGGGAAATGACGACACTTGCGCGCCGCCTTACTCCTTCAATAGAACCTGCACGCCCCTCTTCTGGAAGAACCTCAAGGGGATTCTAAATGCTTTAATGAAGAGTCGCTCAAGTATTACCCTGCTGGGTGAACATCGCGCAAGTACCCAACGTGTCACGCAGGTATACCTGCGTGACCAAGACTTGCGCGCCCACGCAGTACTTGTGCGCCTGCCAGGACTTGCGCGCCCCTGCCTTTTTGGGTGCCCTTCTTGCCCATTTTTCCCCTCTTAAGCCATTCCACCTATCCTATTCAAGATTTAGTCTTCAAGACACTCTTAAAATCCATTTATGGTGTGTTTTCTTGATTTGACTTCTTTATCTGAAAGGAATTATGTGGAATATCCCTCAAAACATAGTGATTTACACATATTTATGTCACTAAAGATTGAGACTTCATTCATTCAACCTCATCCTTTAAGATGAGAGAATCCAAACATGGGCTTCCTTTTTAGGAATAAGTCCCAGTCATAATTCCTTTAACCTGGGCTTCCTTTTCAGTAATAAGTCTCAGTCATAAATTCCTTTAACATGGGATTCCTTTTCAGGAATAAGTCTCAGTCATAATTACTTTAACCTGGGCTTCCTTTTCAGGAATAAGTCCCAGTCATAATTCCTTTAACCTGTGCTTCCTTTCCAGGAATAAGTCCCAGTCATAAATTCCTTTAACCTGGGCTTCCTTTTCAGGAATAAATCCCAGTCATAATTCCATTAACCTGGGCTTCCTTTTCAGGAATAAGTCCCAGTCATGATTTTGGGCATCCTCCTTAGGAGTAATCCCCAAGTCCCTTAATTTTTTCAAATCTCTTAACCTGGGCCTCCTTTTCAGGATTAATCCCCAGCCTTAATTTCTCTTAACCAGTCCTAATTTACCTTTGATCTGGGATTTATTTTCAGAAATAAACCCCAATCATAAGTCCTCTCCTAATTTGGGCCTCCTTTTCAGGAGTAAGCCCCAAGTTAGAGTATTTAAAATCTCCATGAAGAACATATACCTTTATGGACCCTATTCCTGGATTTCTTCCCTGAAGTAAATCCAAATCTTTATTTATCTGGGAAGTCATACATACATAAGTCCCACCTTATTTCTTATGATTGCATATTTCATGGAACAATTGTCTGATTTTTACCAATACCTCTTGTTTCTCACACCGAGCATGACTCACGTGAGATTAGAGTGTAAAAGTAATTATGACATCCTTCTTTGAGCCATCAATCATAAACATCATACTCCCTTACTCGAACTACGTGGGTTCTGATTCCTTTTCCAAAAAACAAAGGATACGTAGGTAGACCATCTGTGGGTTCGATCCCAACTCTGAAATAATCCATTTCCTTCTGAATGACAATAAACTTCAAGTGCCCCACTGAGTGACTTTAAAACCAGCATGGTCATCATAATGACCAAGAGACTTCTATATAAATGTGTCGAAGGGTACCATTGACCAAGAATCTCTAATAAATACAGATGATTCTCTATCAATGAAGAACCTCGAATACATATAAAAGATTCTCTAAATTTCCTACATATTTGATCATTGATTATCAAATCTAAAGGAAAAGCTCATTTTATACTTGGTAATGTAATAAGGATTCACGAACATAACTTAAATCTATAAAGAGAGTCCCGAAGTAGACAATAATTCCCCTCAAAAAGGTGTGATGAGTCCGACCTCCCATCCTCTTGACCAATGAAAATTCATAAGCCTTATCATTCCACAAACTAATGAGCGCCTACCTTTGGAAAGTAGGTCCAAATGGATGTGGAATCATTGGATGTTTCTGGTTCTACGAACAAACCCGTTAGAAACCGATCGGAACGTTTGAACCTCCCATCAAGAGGTCATCCCTGAATTCCGATAGAAACAGTTACATTTAACATGAAAACCCAAAGGGGATCTCCAACTTTAAGAATATATCTCATGGCATAGATTTAGACATAACCCATGAGGGAAACAAGAAATACAAAGGCATTAATTTCTTAATAATAACTACATGGTTAAGTCCTCGATTAACTCATGTGGGAAACATCATTTAATAATATCAAAAGGGACATGCATTAACATATCACATATCAACCCTAATAGGAATATATATGGAAATCTCAAACCACAAGAAAGCATGATATAACATTATCACTACTTTTTGGTTTGAAGATAGCACACCTTCGTTGGAGGGGTCTTATTATAAAAATATGACTTTATCAAACAAAAATTATTTTCTCACATTTAAACATTTAAATCAATATTTACAGTTCTATTAATCAAGTAAACTCATGAATAAACTATTTAAAGAAGCCATTAAAGCATTCATAAATAAAGAGGTCAAGGATAGGTATCTACCTCATGCAGAAGAACAAACTGATAATTGGCATTTGAGACTTTCTATTTCAAGAATTCATCCACTCTCAAGCACATATATCCATACACACACACACACGTATATATATATATACTTAACCCACTCCATTTATTCCTTATTCCATGAGGGAACACATACATGGAATATATATATATATATATATATATGTATGTATACCTTCATATATGCATGTGAGTCTTTTGAGGGAACTAAAACTCACTAAACATAAAACCCAGCACCCATAAGAATCTTAAGATTCTCAAATTAAGTGTTTGAATACCAACAACGAGTATAAACCCTTACCTCAGATGATGGAAGTGAACTGAAACAACCCGAACAACCTCACCTTTGGCAGTAGTTTCCAAAACATGGACCAACATAACTCGAGAGGCCATTTTCACAACCCTAAAATAGAAGAAAACCAAAATTGGGGTTATCCCTAACCCTGGGGCATTTTTTTATCCTTATCGAGAAACAAATAGGTTAAAAAATGTACAAAAACTGAGAGAAGAGGGAGGATAAACCCATACCTTGAAAGATTAGACCAAAAACCAATGGAAATCTAGTTGGAATCAAATCCATAGAGGGGGTCTTAGAAGGTTCACGCATGCGGCCTGGAGAAAGGGGTTGTGTGTCATGCGACCCAAATAGGGAAGAGAACACCCTAAAATCCCCTCGTAAAAAATATTTTAATTTTAATTTTAATTAAAATATTAAATTTTTAAAACCGGGTATCGATGTATGGTTTAGTCTACATAGTTTAACAAACCTTTTGCTGCCTGTGCTCCCCTTTACTGGGCACAAAGTCACCCCGCATGGTTATCTGACTATGTGCAAACTGTGCAATGAACAGTGTGTAGATACTTCCTTTACCAATAAGTGTACGGGCTAGGAGTATGGTTTGAAAAAATATATACATCATGTACAATAGTCTCTTACCATCTAAAATAATTCTCAAGTCACTGTTATGGTCTGCACAATTTCAGAAAAACTGTGCACCCTATATAGGTCCTTAAAAACCCACCTTTCCTCTTCTGATGCTCCGAAAACTCCTCGAGCTACCCGTAAAAGTTATCAGACCTTCAACCAAGTCCAAAAACATAAAATTAAATCTGTCTAACTTACAAAATTATGTTTCCAAGATCCATTTTAAAAATTAACCATCAAGTAAATACCAGAAATTCAAATTCCCTTGGAATTTCATCTCGTTTAAAAAACAGGTTCTTACAGAACCACCTGTAGTACCTCACCAAGCTAATAAATCTCCACATATATGTCATGCTCTTGGGTGGATCCTAATAAATCATGACATCAATATTTATTGGGTCTAAATATAAACCATGCTCAGATATGACATGCCCTAAAAAGTGAATCTCATGGATCCAAAACTAGTACTTCTAAAGCTTACCATAAAGCTGGTGCTCCTAGAGTAAGTCTGAGACCATCCTCAGATAATCTACATACTCATATAATGTAGATTAAATGATTTTTTCATCTATTAAGAAACCCACAAATTGGTTCAAGTATGACTGGAATATTCAATTCATTAAATCTATAAACATTTTGGGGGAATTTTTCATACCAAAATGAATAACTAGAAATTCATAGTGCTCATAGAAACATTAGAACATCGTCTTCAGAATAACATCCCCTCGAACCCTCAATTGGTGGTATCCAGACCTGATATCAATCTTTGATAACCAACTCATGCCTCACAAATAATCAAAGAGTTCATCAATCCTTATAAAAGGGTACTTTTTCTTTATTGTTACCTAGTTCATGTGATAATAATCAACACAAAGTTGAAAGCTCCCATCCACCTTTTTCACGAACAAAACTGGAGATTTCCAGGATGACACAATGTGTCTGATGAAACCATTCTCTTGAAGGTCCTCTAACTACACCCTCAACTCCCAAATCTCATTAGGGGCCATCTGATATGCGGCATAAGATATCGGTGTAGTCTTGGGGTTCAATTCAATGCAAAAATATATCTCCTACCTTGTAGGTAGTTCTAGAATATCCTTGGGGGAATACATCCATAAATCTCTCCACTGCCAAAGGAATCTTTATTCTTGAAGATCATGTTGTTCCAAGGGATAAACTCTCCAAATGATGGGCTATGGGATATAGTCTCTTTCTTACAAGGATCACTCGCTCAGTCATGAGATCTCTCTCACCCATAAAGGAGAATCTCTTCCCATCAGTCTATAGGCATCTAACCCGTCTAAGATGATATTCAATCTGGGATTGAATCATAGAAAACTACTCCATAGACAATATAATGTCACAAGTTTTCATCATGATAACCAATAGGTCCCATAAAAAACTCTCTCTATTTAATTCTACCTCTCACTTCCGAGAGATAAGTGATATCAAATAATTTCACCCAGACAAAACCTCTAGATAAAGTTGTTGGGATATGGTCTCAATGGAGAGATCTAGCTCTCTCAAAATGGATACAGAAATGAAGGAGTAGCCCGCAACTATGTCTATAAGTACTAGAAAAATTTTATAAAATACACATATCATATCTTGTATCATCTCATGAGCTACCAAGTCATAAGCCTCTATAGCCTACAACTACCTACAACCCTAACCACCAACTCCCTAATTTGGAGTGGATCTATTGGTGGTGGTGGAAGTATATCATAATTCCAAACTCCATCACTGTCTCCTCCTATGGATGTAAAGACCCGGAATTCCTGTGGAATTTTTTTTTAATACATGGGAATTTTACGAGTCAACAGTTTCTGACGACATGCAATTCTGGGGCCCAGAGTGCCCGGAATGATTCGTCAAAGTTTTGTTAAGCTTAAATTAACGTGTGTAAGAAGTTTTCCTAAAAAAGTGGAATAACTCTTAAATGGTTACTCAGATCATAAATCTGAGGACATAGTTGCACTCAGGATGGCGGGTTTACCCTAGGTGTGACTTAAGTTTAGTCGGCACGGGCCTCCTGTGAAAAATCCCAAAAATGGAATAACCGTAAATAAAATAATTAAATAAAGTTATATTATTTTTCAAATACATATAAATCACAAATGGTAACTCAGATTAAAAATATGAGACCACTGCTGAACTTGTGAGGGTAGTTTTTCTTTAAGAAGATACTAACTTGGGTCAGTGAGGGCCACCATAGAAAGTTAGTTTTTGGTTGTAAATAAAATAATTAAGTGACAATTATTTTATTGTAAAATTCATAACATCTAAACTGTAAATTGGATTGAAAATCCAAGAGTACCGTTGGGTTTGTTGGGGTGTGTTTCGCCTAAGCAGAACCTAACCTCGATGGAATTTGGTTGAGGGTGACAGATAACATTTTTCCGAACTTTTTTCGGGTATGTTCAGTAAATGTGCGAACGAAGTTTTATAACTTTTGAACCATTGCTCGGAATTGAAATCTGAGGGCACCATTGAACTCGCAGTGCCGATATTCGCTTAAGAAGACATTCACCTCGACGGTGGATGGTTGGGAATAAAAGTTAGTTTTGTGTTTTTTAAAAAAAATGATAAAATAAAGTGTAGCCACACTTTATTTTATTCCAGTCGCCATGTGAGTGCAGGTAGTTGGAACCTCCACTTGGGAGTTGGTGGTGGGTCCCACCCGAACCCAATCACCCATGTGAGGTTAAATGTGGTGGGGACCACATGTGGCCACCCAACCCCTATTAATGGGAGGAGACCATAACCTCTCAACTCCCCCTATTAATGGTGCCACCACCACCCCTTTTAATGGACAAAACCTCCTCTTTGAATTTGTGGAATCTCCCTTAATTAATTGCGCCAACCCGTGTGAATTAATTAAGGGGAGCCTCTTGACATCCTCCTAATTAATTGTGACACCCCTCGTGCAATTAATTTGGTGGAGCTGGGTTAATTAATTCTACCATTTGAATTACGTGCCAACATGTTTTTAGACAACCCCTCCCTCTCCTATATAAAGGAGGCTTGGGGGAAGGTTTTGGGATGGCTTCATCAAGCGGCGAAACACTGGCAAAGAGACGCGTCGCCCAACACTTGGAGGATTACGCCCCTCCCAACGAAGACTGTGAAGAACGCAAAGAACGTCAACGACGATCTTCTTCTCCGACCTTCTTCCTCAGACCCCTTCGACGTGGGAGGTGATCATCTACCACGGATCGACGGCCAACCTACCGCGACGTCAACGAATGATCGCTCGTTAATCAAAAGGTAAGGGTGTGTTTTAAGTTGTTTAATGCTTTATCCTCTCACGTTGAATCAACTTCATGAGCCACTTGATATCATTCTAACATGGAGGGTTCGGCCCGAACGAACACGGCCCGACCCCTACGTAACCTTTATGGTTTCAGATCCTTGAGTCGATGGTGAAGTAACGACGGCATGGCAATGAGGCGACGGTGACGAAGACGGTGAATAAAGGTCACGCTACCGGCGGCCTCCACGAACCGCGCCGCCGACCGAGCGACGCCCGACCAGCCTACCCGTGCGCTGCTCGGCGCACGCCCCTACCGAAACCATGGCCTGCCCAGCCCACCGGCACCCTGCCCGTGTGCCCCGCGCGCTGCCAGCGCACCCCGCGCCCCGCCTGGTGCCCCGACCGCCTGCCCGGCACCCCCCCCCCCCGGCGCCCAGGCCGCCTGCCCCCCCCAGGGCCCTGCCCGGCACCCCCCAGTGCCTAGGATGCATGACCAGTGTCCCCCCCCCCAACCCCCCCTAGCGCCCTGCCTAGTGCCCCCGTGCCCAAGCCGCCCTGCCCGGCGCGTCCCAGCGCCCTGCCCGTATGCCCCCACGCTCTACCGAACCCTTCCCGGTGCACCCGCGGCCTGACCGCGCCCCGCGCGGCCTGCCGTTGGCCTCTCGGGACAAGCTTGCTGAGCCACGCCCCTCACGGTGCTGGCCGAACCTGCCATTGGACTTTGGCCCGAGTCGCCCACGTGGAGACTTCAGTCCGAATTGTCCACGCAGTCCGCTGGGTCGGGCCCAGCAAACTGGGCCGAACTGAGCAGACTGAACCGCCCAACGGGCTGGGTCAGAACCAGCAAGTCATTCTGGGTGACCCAGACCAAGTTCACCCAGACTGGGTTGGACCGAGTCGGTCTGACTGGGTCAGACCGAACCCCGGGCCCATACTGTTTCCTTTACTTTCTTGGGCCATATCTTTGGCACCAGACATCTGTTTGACAAACCGTCAGTGGTACCGGTATTCTTGGAGCATAGTCGTCCCTTTTAGTATACCTCATTGGAGTTAGGATTATAGTTGAGTCACAGTCAGGTTGGTTCGTACACGAATTCAACCGGGCCCCCGGGACTAAAATGCTAATAACTAACAGACCGGGTGTCCGATTGACGTGTCGTCTGTTGCTTTGAGACCCGTATAACATGGTGGACCTTTGAGATACTTATTTTTGGGACTTCGTGACCCTTGGAGTATCAGCTTGTAACTCGTGTAGTGGACCCTCCCGGAGACGAGCGAGCAGAGTACGGAGACCTAGTAGCTGGCTGAGACTTGACGACTGCTTGACCTATTCGTTTCAGAGTGACTCGACTAGCCCAATGGGGAGCGCTACTGTGTGAGGTGGCAGACTCATGGCAGAGGAGCGCCACTATGTGAGGCGGCAAACCCCATGTGGGAAGCATCTCTGTGTGATGTAGATGTCCCACAGTACTCGACAGGAGGAGTACCTCAGTAGTATAAGGTTAGTGAGTAGTCCCTCAGACTCACGACAGGGCCACTGTACTCGACAGAGGAGGAGTTCTCCAGCATTCGTGGTTTAGTTAATAAAAACATGGTTTGAGCTGAGTCAATGACCTTTGTGTATTCCTCATGATTGATATGAGTTACTTGATAACTTAGGTATATGTATGGGCATATACCTAAGTAATGGTTATCCATTTAAATCATACTTTTTGGTTTATCCTTGTTGGATTTTGTGAGACCTTGAGGGTCTTGGGTTCCCTATTATGTATTGTTATACTCACCCCTACACAGGTTATGCCTGCACCTTGTTGTGTTGGATGCAGACGACGGACAGTGCTAACCAAGGTGGAGTGTACGAGGACTGGATGGTACCCGGAGGTGGACCTCATGATGATTCGGTACCCGGAGGAGGCGGACGGATGCATAGAACTGAGGAGGCTCTCTGTACCTACCCTTCAGGAAGGATATGTAGTGGACGATCCAAAAGCTGCTAGACACCTTCCAACTGTTTTTATTTTTAGTTGTACCTGTTTGTCATTTCCTTGTACTTTAATGTTGGGCTTGTATTTCCGGCCCCTTTACTTTCAGCATACTTGTTACACAGTTTTTACTTAGTGTTTGATTCCGCTTGTACTCTGGTTGTGTTTGTTTATAGTTATAAAGGCAATGCCTTCTCAGCTTTAGGGATTTATTCCCTTGGTGCTAGTCGTCAGCCTCTGGCCTATGGAAGGTAGGCTTGGGGTAGTCACGATACGGGCCCCGGGAGATGGGTCGTGACAAATTGGTATCAGAGGGCGTCGGTTCTATTGTAGAACTTAGGACTTTGATATTTATTTTCTGTGAAGCAATAGTGTTAAGGGTACTGAGTGTGGTTTTCAGTTCGGGGAGTCTAGTGTTGGTGCAGCGGCCGATGTATCCATACACCAGGACCCTGACTACTGATTGCCGACTCAGTGCACAAAAACACTAATTGCGTGTTTGTTTTCAAAAGTTTTCTTTAATTCCGCTCAAACAAGGTTATCTCACTAGGTATAGTCTTTTGACTATGTCACATCTGTTCTTTCAAGATGCCTCCACGCAGATAGCCAGTTGGAGTTTCGAGAGAGTACCTGATGATGGCCCACTGAGCGACGATCCACCGGTTTAGGGCCCTCTTTCTATGTTGTCACCTTCGGGTGGTGTACCAGCAGTACCACCACCCATTGGGTAGCATATTCCACCAACTGCATTGGAGGATGGTGCATTTCGACTAAGGGCGTTGCACGAGTTACATCAGCAGAGGCCTCTGAGGTTTCGAGGCGATATAGATTCTCAGGCAGCAGAGGTCTAGCTGGAGGAGATTGCTAGTGTTTTCCAGTGAGTTACCAAGAGTCCGGTCTACATAGTGATGAGACTTCTTTACGTGGACCATTACCCGAGATAGTACCTCCAGGTAGTGTGTTAGCTATATCACTGCATGTTGGTCAGTAGTTGCAACCGACGGTACCGGTAGAGGACACTTATAGGCTTAGTGCCTTACACGTGTATCAACATCAAATACCCCTCAGGTTCTGAGGTGATCCCGACTCAGAGGTGGCTAAGTACTGTCTTAATGAATTGGCTAAGAGTTCCCTAGAACTTATACAGCTTCAGCAGGACAACGTGTCAGTAGTTGAGTATTCATCGAGGCATGATGATCATTCCTGATACCTGATGAATATGGTACGATCAGTGCTTCAGGGCTCGAACTTCCAAGCGAGGTTTGTTTAAAGGATATCTAATCCAGAACAATTCCTTTACACATTTCTACTTATGTTAGGATTCTAGAGTGAACCTTTTTGGTTGAAGGTTCTTTGGTTGAGCGGATACAACCAGTGAATGTTAGTAATGTGAAAGCAGGAAACCAGCGCTAGTCTCAGAGACTTGAGCATGTAAAAATGTTTTGAGAATAGGACAGATGAATATGCAGGGCAGCAGACGTGGAAGCAGAGCTAGTAGAGCAGTATGAGGTGGTTTACATTTCGACATGTTACAATCACCCGCCTTTGTAGTCCCTGCCAGGCTCAGGGAGCTAGAGGGAAGTGGAATAAAGTAGCTACATGCGGTCAAGGAGTGTGACCTAAGGGCTCTAGGAATGATTCGAGGTATGGTCTATGTCTAATACTAGCTATCGTATCTATAGACATAGGTACCAAATCCTTCCTTCCTTCCAAGAATCTTGTCCCAGACCTAGAGTTTCTGGTTAAACCGTTGGCTTGACCCTCACGTCTGGAGATACCTTTGGAAGGAGGCTCGATAATCACACTTACACCGACGGTGTGATCTGACCCTTGAGATGAGAGTTTTTGTTGGAACCTCTTGGTGGAAGCATCAAGGCCTTATGATGTTAGTTTGGGTATGGAATGGGAAACCACAGTTCATACACAGATTGACTGTATTTGGCAAAAAGGTTGTGGTTATCTACAACGTTGAGATGAATTTTTCCTTAGTCAGTGAAAAAAAATGAAACCTAGGCAACATGTTAAACTCATGCATATGAGGGTGCAACCGATCACTCTTGAGTCGGCCAGCCTTACCCTCGTGGTAGTAGGAGTTCTGATTTTTCAGTTCCAAACAGGATTGACAGAACATGGGGATATCTTTTCAAAATATGTTTCCAGGATTACCCCTCAAAGGGGGGAGGGACGACTACTTTGGCTGGATACTACCAGAGATTTGTTCCATATTTCTCCAGAGTTATAGCACCACTTTCATCCTTGATGAAGAAGGGGAAACCCTTCGTGTGGTTGGAGAGATTCCAGTAGAGATTTCAGGAGCTGAGGAAAATGCTGACTAGTTCCCCCATCTTGAGGCTTACAGAGGAAAGCATAGGGTACGTAGTCTAGTACGATGCTTCAGGGACCGGACTCGGTTGTGTCCTAATGCAGGAGCAAGCAGTGATCGCATATGGTTCTCGGCAGCTGAGACAGCATGAGAAGAACTACACTACCCATGACCTAGAGTTAGCAGCAGTGGTCTTCACCTTGAAGATGTGGTGGAACTATCTGGTGGGTGAACATTTTACCATGTACTCTGATCACAAGAGTCTCAGGTATATCTTCTCTCAAAAGGACCTGAACCTGAGATAGCAGGCATGTCTTGAGTACCTTCAGGACTATGACTTTGAGATAGTCTATAATCCTGGGAAGGGGATCATTGTTGTGGATGCGCTCAAAAAGGAGGATTGGCATTCAGCTGCTAGGAGAGGCGACAGAGCAGCTAGCTGTCTTACAGATTTCCTTTGTGGATAGGGATGGAGCAGCCTATCTACAGCCTCTTACAGTCACTCTCCCACTTCTTCAGCGAGATAGGGAGGCACAGCATGGGGACACTGACTACGAGACGCGACATGATCAGATATACACAGGGCAAGCATCTAATCGATTTTCTGAAGGTGGGGAGCACATCATCTTATTCAGAGGACGTACTATGGTACTAGTTGCACTTCAGGAGGAAGTGTTGATGGAGTTTCACACTTCTCCTCTAGCAGTATATCCAGGTGTGGTGAAGATATACCAGGACCTTCGATGACAACACTGGTGGCTAGGTATGAAGAAGGCAGTAGTGGAGTTTGTCTCTTGATGCCTCACTTGTCAGCAAGTGAAGGTGGTGCACCAAGTACCAGCAGGCTTGGTTCATCCCTTAGAGTTCCCAGAGTGGAAATGGGATGGGATATCCATGGATTTCATGAAGGGTCTTCCACGTACATCTAGGAGTCACGATTCGATTTGGGTGATCATTGACCAACTCACCAAGTCGTCCCACTTCCTACTAACCAAAGATGGTACATTCTACCACAGAGAATGTATAAATCATCCAGAAGCAGATGAAGACTGCACAGAGCAGGCAGAATTCATATGTTGACGGAGACCTCTGGAGTTCGAGGATGGCAACCGTGTCTTCCTATGGGTCTCACCTCGATGAGGTATACAAAGATTTGGCCGAGGTGTCAAGTTATCTCTGAGATTCACCAGACCTTTCTAGGTCCTTAGCAGAGTAGGCGAGGTGGATTACCTCTTGGCTCTTCCACCTCGGCTACATCGGGTGCACGATGTCTTCCATGTATCCCAGCTGAGGAGATACATGCACGACTCGTCCCACAGTATCGACCATAGAGAGATGGACATTGATGACGAGGCAACTTTCACAGAGGTTCTAGTGAAGATTGAGGATCGACAGGAGCGGGTCTTGCATGGACGGTTGATTCCTCTGGTGTGCGTTCGCTGGCATCACGGGAACCTCCAGGAGAGAACATGGGAGCGGGAGGCTCAGATGCGTGCTTAGTGCCCCCTTTTGTTCCCTTAGATATATTTGTAGCTTACAGGGACGTAAGGCCCTGAGGTGGGGAAAATTTAAAGACCTGGAATTCCTGTGAAAATTTCTTTTAATACATGGGAATTTTATGAGTCTGCAGTTTCTGACGGAATGTGATTCTGAGGCCCAGAGTGCCCGGAATGATCCGTCGAAGTTTTTTTAAGCTTACATTAATGCGTGTAAGTAGTTTTTCTGAAAAAGTTAAATAATTTTTAAATGGTTACTCATATCAGAAATCTGAGTCCACCTTTGCGCTCAGGATGGCGGGTTTACCCTAGGCATGACTTAAGTTTAGTCGGCACAGGCCTCCTGTGAAAAATCCCAAAAACAGCATAACCAAAAATAAAATAATTAAATAAAGTTATTTTATTTTTCAAATTCACATACCTCACAAATGGTAACTTGAATTAAAAATCTGATTCCACCGCTGAACTTGTGAGGGTAGGTTTTCTTTAAGCAGATACTAACTTGGGTTGGCAAGGGCCACCAGAAAAAGTTAGTTTTTGGCCACAAATAAAATAATTAAGTGACAATTATTTTATTGTAAAATTCATAACTTCTAAACGGTAAATCAGATTGAAAATTTGAGAGTACCTCTGGGTTCTTTGGGGTGTGTTTCACCTAGACAGAGCCTAACCTCGATGGTAGTTGGTCGAGGGTGACTGATAATATTTTTCTGAACTTTTTTCGGGTATGTTTAGTAAACGTGTGAATGAGGTTTTATAACTTTTGAATCATTGCTTAGAATTTAAATTTGAGGGAACCATTGAACTCGCAGTGCCGATATTCTCTTAATAAGACTTTCACCTCAATGGCAGATGGTTGGAAAATAAAAGTTAGTTTTTGTCTTTTTTTAAAAAAATGATAAAATAAAGTGTAGCCACACTTTATTTTATTCCAACCGCCATGTGAGTGCGGGTAGTTGGAACCACCACGTGGGAGTTGGTGGTAGGACCGCCACACCCTAACCTCCCATGAGAGGTTATGGTGTTGGGGCCCATCCGAACCCAATCTCCAAAGTGAGGTTAAATGTGGTGGGGACCACACGTGGCCTCTCGACCCCTATTAATGGGAGGAGATCATAACCTCTCAACTCCCCCTATTAATGGTGCCACCACCACCCCTTTTAATGGAAAAAACCTCCTCTTTGAATTTGTGGAATCTCCCTTAATTAATTGCGCTAACACGTGCGAATTAATTAAGGGGAGCCTCTTGACATACTCCAAATTAATTGTGACACCCCTCGTGCAATTAATTTGGTGGAGCCGGGTTAATTAATTCTACCATTTGAATTACGTGCCAACGTGTTTTTAGACAAACCCTCCCTCTCCTATATAAAGGAGGCTTGGGGGAAGGTTTTGGGACGGCTTCATCAAGCGGAAAAACGCTGGCAAAGAGACGCGTCGACCAACACTTGGAGGATTACGGCCCTCCCAATGAAGAACGTGAAGAACGCCGGCGGCGATCTTCTTCTCCGACCTTCTTCCTCAGACCCCTTCGACGTGGGACGTGATCGTTTACCACGGATCGACGGCCAACCTACCACGATGTCAACGAATGATCGCCTGTTAATCAAAAGGTAAGTGTGTGTTTTAAGTTGTTTAACGCTTTATCCTCTCACGTTGAATCAACTTCATGAGTTGCTTGCTATCGTTCTAACATGGAGGGTTCGGGCCGAACGAACACGGCCGGACCCCTTCGCAACCTTTATGGTTTCAGAACCTTGAGTTGACGGTGAAGTAACCACAGCATGGAAATGAGGCGACAGTGACAAATATGGCGAATAAAGGTCGTTCTACTCGTGGACTTTGTGAACCGCGCCACCGGTCGAGCGACACCCGACCAGCCTACCCGCGCACAGCCCAGCGTGCGCCCGGGCTGAAACTGCGGCTTTCCCGGCTTGTCAGCTCCCTGCCCGCACGCCCCGCACGCTGTCGGTGCGCCCTGTGCCCTGCCCAGTGCCCCGGCCTCCTGCTCGGTGCCCCCCCCCCCTCGACGCCCCCCTGGTACCCAGGCTGCCTGCCCGGCGCCCCCCCCCCCCCCCCCCCTCCCCCGGCGCCCTGCCCGGCGCCCCCGCACCCAGGCCGCCCTGCCCAGCGCGTCTCGGCGCCCTGCCTGCACATCCCGGTGCCTTTCCTGTGTGCCCCGTCACCATTGCACCCTACTGCGCCCTTTCCGACGCACCCATGGCCTACCCACGCTTCGTGCGGCCTACTGTTGGACTCTCGGGCCGAGCCGCCTGAGCCGCGCACCTCGCGGTGCCGGTCGAACATGCCACTGGCCTTCAAGCCGAGTCGCCCATGTGGCGACTTTGGCCCGAATTTTCCATGCAGTCCGCTGGGCCGGGCCCCGCGGACTGGGCCGAACTAAGTAGATTGAACCGCCCAACGGGCTGGGTCAGACCCAGCAAGTCAGTCTGGGTCAACCCAGACTGGGTTGGGCCGAGTCAGTCTGACTGGGTCAGACCGGACCCAGGCCCATACCATGTCCTTTACTTTCTTGGGCCATCTCTTTGGCACCAGATGTCTGTTTGACGAACCGTCAGCGGTGCCGATATTCTTAGAGCATAACCGTCCCTTTGAGTATACCCCACTGGAGTTTGGGGTATAGTTGAGTCACGATTAGGTTGGTTCGTACACGAATCCAACCGGGCCCCTGGGACTAAAATGCTAATAACTAACAGACTGGGCGTCCGATTGACATGTCGTCTATTGTTTTGATACCCTTATGACTTGGCGTACCTTTGAGATACTTCTTCGTGGGACTTCATGACACTTGGAGTATCGGCTTGTAGCTCATGGAGCGGACCCTCCCGGAGATGAGTGAGAGGAGTACGGAGACCTAGTAGCTGGCTGAGACCTGACAATTGCTTGACCGATTCGTTTCGAAGTGACTCGACTAGCCCAGTGGGGAGCGCTACTGTGTGAGGCGGCAGACCCATGGCAGATGAGTGCCACTGTGTCAGGCAGAAGACACGCGGTACTCGATAGGAGGAGTACCAATGTAGGCTATTATGGGGAGCAATACTCTGTGAGGTGGCAGACCCCAGGTGGGAAGCATATTTGTGTGACGTCGCTGTCCCACGGTACTCGACAGGAGGAGTACCTCAACAGTCTAAGGTTAGTGAGTAGCCCCTTAGAGTCACGACAGGGCCACTGTACTCGACAGAGGAGGAGTTCTCCAACAGTCATGGTTTTGTAAATAAAAAATTTGGTTTGAGCTAATTCAATGACCTTTGTGTATTCCTCATGATTGAGATTGGTTACTTGATAACTTAGGTATATGTATGGGCATATACCTAAGTAATGGTTATCCGTTGAAATCATACTTTTTGGTTTATCCTTGTTGGATTTTGTGAGACGTCGAGGGTCTCGGGGTCCCTATTGAGTATCGTTATACTCACCCCTACATGGGCTATGCCCGCACCTTGTTGTGTTGGATGCAGAAGACGGACAGTGCTGACCGAGGTGGAGTGTACAAGGACTAGGCGGTACCCGGAGGTGTACCTCACAATGATTCGATACCCGAAGGAGGCGGACGGATGCAGATCACTGAGGAGGCTATCTGTACCTACCCTTTAGGTAGGATCCGTGGTGGACGATCCAGGAGCTGCTAGACACCTTCTGGCTGTTTTTCTTTTTAGTTTTACCTGTTTGTCCTTTCCTTGTACTTTACTATTGATCTTGTATTTCCGGCCCCTTTACTTTTAGCATACTTGTTACACAGTTTTTACTTAGTGTTTGCTTCCACTTGTACTCTGGTTGTTTTTTTTTACAGTTATAATGGAAATATCTTCCCAACTTTATGGATTTATGCCTTTGGTGCTAGTCGCCAGCCCCTAGCCTATGGAAGGCGGGCTTGGGGTAGTCACGATATAGGCCTCGGGGGACGGGTCATGACAATGGAGACCCACCTACTCCTATACCTGCACCGCATCCCTAGGGATCGCCCTAGCCATGCTTGGGAGAACCCTGATCATAGTTCTGAATATGTCATGGTAGTCCATCTGCTACCTTCCTACCCTCCTCGGCACATGGAGTTAGGAAATAATGTTCCATATGGCCTTTCCCATAACATGTATAACATATCCCATCTCAAAGATTACCTATTCCTTTTTCCAAACCTACGCTGCATGACTATATGAATAATACAAGCCATAAAGAGGTCTCATATGCCAAGATCCTACTTATCGGTGCCTGCAAGCCGCTGCAGATGACTCAGACCCATGATTCCCACTTCTATCTCTAGCTACATGAAGTTCCTCAGATAGGAATATTTCTATCATTAGTGCCCTCTTTAACACTTCATCATAGGTGGTAATTTATAAGGGGACTACACTAGCATGGATGTATCTATGGATACATTGCTCAAAATTCCATTCCTGGAAGTAACCATTATACACCATGTCGAGGGAGTACTGCATAAGGTCCATGAACCTCGTGGAACACTTAGAAACTGACTTATACCCTACTGAAACTCCAAAATATTCTAAATATGAACTAAGTACAATCATGAGGGGTAATACTCCTCATGAAACAACTACTATAATTCTGTCCATGAGAGAAATATATCATCATGAGTCTACATGACCAAACTCCACCAGTTCCCAGCTACACCATGGAAAATATTGGCTACCAGCATAACCATCTGATCAATCGGGCTCCACACAAGTCTAAAGACCCAAATCACCAACTCAAGACAATCCTCTGATACTTATGGATCTGGATCACTATGGAACCTCAACACCCTCTAGCACTAGAAATCATGGATCACACTAAACCTACACACATCCTTATCATACCCTATAGATACTATATACTACTCAACAGGTAGAGGTGCTTTTATCTACCTGCCTGGAGGAAGATCCTCACAATATAGTTCCTGAAATAAGGCCTCTCCACTAATTGGATCATCATAACTATCCTGAATCTATAACCTAGCTAGTTTCTTTTATATATGCATCCTAAAAGTGTTCAAGAAATACCACAGTTAGATGAGCATATATATATGGGGAGTTAACTCAAGAAGTATATTCAATGGAATTGATCTTATATGATTCATGTTCCATTGTTCCCTAAAACCAATGTCTCTGTAAACTGAGTTGAAAAATAGGAAATCATAGTCCTAGTGTATGGATATATTGATTGTCACACCAACACTAGGTCTCCCAGCCTAAAATCAACACTCAAGACACTTTGAAACTATTTCCCTAAGTCTCAACCAATTCCTCATAAGGGAAAAATCCAAAAAATTTCCCAAGGAATAAACTACTCTAATACTACTCTATAATGACCCAACCCATTTGGGCCCACCTGGGATGGAAGAAGTCTAGTCCACCACAACCCCAAGACTACCCCCAATAGGCTAGGGTTTAGTTAAAAGTTCTAAGAAGGTATAATGTAAATGGGAGGCCTTTTCCTAGTGTACATGTACGCATTCACCCAAACGTCTCCATGCAACAATCCAAAGGTATATTAATAAAGGAAAAAAACATCTAGGGTAAACCATTCTTACAATATCTCTTGGGAATACATCAGAATATGAAATAATACAACCGAAGTGAAATGAAGTCCCAACCTAACAACAACTGGAATAAAGAAATATGAGAGAGATCAGATCCTGATCTCCAAGATTAACCACCATACATGGTCAATGCACTCAAGTATATCTAAACTCTAGAAAAGTCACCACTGGTCTATCTTTTATTTTCATAAGACATGAAATGTGCAAGAAAATCCTATATAGGGGTGAGTATATACATACCCAATAGGATCCACCAAAAACTGAAGGGGAACAATAGAGAGATATAATAAAAGTAGTCATACAAACCCAAAGTAAGATGAAAATGAAACCCAACAATATATATATATATATATATATATATTATTATTATTTTTATAAAGAAAATCAAATGAGAGAGAAATGGGAATCACAGGGCGATGAGTCTTCCTATAGCTCTAAAGGTCCATTGTCAATGCCCAGCATCTCATGTGTCTGTCTCAAAAAGTTATGTTGAGGACATGCATCTCACAATTTCTCCATAGCTTGATGAGGCACAATCTCCATTAGAGTACATGTTTCCTAGTATTATAGGGGGATTCCACTTAGTATATTGATATAGGACCCATGACCTAGTGTGTTAGGGGGGTGCCACTCAAAACTTGGAGGACCCACACCCTATCACTGTAGGGGGTTCCAATCAGTGAATGAAGGTCCCACACCCTAGTGCTTTATAGGGGTTCCCTCAGTAGGTATCAATAGAGGACCCACGCCCTATAATGATAGGGGTTCCACTCAGTGGGTAGAGTACCCACACCCAAGTGTTTCATGGGGTGACACTCAACCAGTGTAAGGAGAATGGAGGACCTGCACCCTAATATGATAGGGAGTTTCCGACCCCAGCCTCTCTCTAATGATTCTTCCAGGTCATCGCTATCGTATATCATTACATGAATAAGAATAATTCTTGGAAAATTTCATTTCATATCTATAAAGACACTATGAATGATACCATCATGTTCTATGTGTAAAACTACTCAGGATAGGCTGCTCCCAGGCCAAAATCTGAGTCTAGACAAAAGAGATACATAAGGTGGAAGTTACTGGTAAAAAGTACATGGCATGTACTAAAGATCACATGGAATATTCCCTCACATTTCCTCCTAGTTGTGACCACATCAGCACATGTATTATCTATCCATGTATCACTACATGGCATGTGAGGGTACTACATGATGTGACTCAAACACTCGGGCCCTACTTGTGTGCTCTTGGTCATTCTCGTGTACCTGGATATGTACTTGGTTGTTCTTGGGTATTAGTATGTGCCTATTTATTCTCATATTACATGGTGTGTACTCCCGCATAGGGTCCTCGAAGTGTGAAAACTGACATATAGATTGGGCAATCAGGGAGGGTCACATGATGTGTGGGTCCAGCCACACGATGTGTGAACCTTATATTCCTTGAAACCCAAGAACCATAGCCAGGGGTGATATATGGAATGTGTTCTGGGACTACAATCCATCTAGTCAGGTTTTCCATAGAAACCCAAGTTCCTTCATGCATCATTTTTATGCGTCCATCACCATTATTTCTACCATGAATCACACTGAGGGTCTTGGATCAAGGATCATTCACACTCAATCCATTGTAGATGGTCGAATCTCAGTCACTTGAACCCCGCATGACCTTTCCCATCACTCTATGTCATATTCACTACTGCTTAAGATGTTGAATCCATAGAGGTATCAGCCACATCCCAAAAAACATCTTGATTTGTCCTCAAATCACCATCTCAGTCAATGTTCTCCAATATACCACAAATCTAGGGGTTCGATCATGCTCAAACCCTCCCTGAAAATGATAAACCATGACTTTGTGGGCCAAAAAAGAAGAACATAAAGAACAATGGGGGGAAATTCACAAGAAAAAAATAAAATCCTTTGTTGGACAAGAACTCTTGGACAACGATTATATAAATGGATATCTAGGGATGAAACATGGAATAACAGATAAAATTAAATTAACAATTTAATTTATCAAAATTGGGCTCATGTGAAGGGTGGATAAATCATAGATTAAAAAGAGATTAATTATACATACTCAATATTTTAATTAAATGGGTAGAAATCCATAATTGATTAGTCCAACCTCAATTATGGTTTTTTCATTATTGAATAATTTGTTCATCAGTAGCACATGAGCCTTAGCCTAGTTGGTAAGGACTCCGTAAGTGCATCCATGAGACCAGGGATCAAATCCAGGCGGAGGTAGAATTTATGGGTACTGTATCAGTACTATAGCAGTACTGTAGCAGGTACTATAGCAGTACTGTAGTGGGAAATGTGCAGTATTGTAGCAGGTACTGTAGCGGGAACTGTAGCAGGCACTGTTTGGCACTGTATCAGCCGGGAATATGCCACCGTTTAGGCCTTCGGGCCACCGATTTGGTATCTGAGTCCTTTAAGGCCTTCGGGCCACCTAGGCCTTTGGGTTAGTAAGGCCTTTGGGCCACCTCAAGGCCTTCAGGCCACCTTAAGTATAGATGAAAACCAGACAACCTATAAAGAACAAGCTCTACAAGGAGGATGAGCAATGAGCTTTCACCATAGCAGAAGCTAAACAGATTGCAAGGATGAGAGGGTATGGAACCTACCATCGGTACAAGCATGTGCATGCACGGTAATGCCTAGCTGAACAGCCATGCGAAGGTGGAGAGCTAATTTCACGATGAAGATGCTGGGGAGGAGTAGTTCCAAGTAGTTAGTCTGGGTTGTATGTAATGTTTGAAGCCTACGGGTAATGAATTCCTCTAAGGCCTACGATCCATGTAATACTTATGCCTATGGTCCTTGTAAGGGTTCCACCTCACCCCTTGAAAGGTGGATTATCAAAATCAATAAAAAAATGAAGGTCTTTGGGCCATTGGAGGTTCATCAGTAGTGAGGAAGACTTGTTGTATTCACTACCTCTCGATCCACCTCGGTCCAATCATTATTCATCATCCAATCTTGATCCACTAAATAATAACATCAAAGGATCCTATTGAATCTCCCAGGGTTATGTGGATAACCCTGATGAATTTCCATAATAGGCTATTTAAATATGAAATTAGATTTTTGGGTATTAAATGTATTAATTTAATTAATTAATTAATTAATCCAATAAATGTACTCACTAATGGATGCCTCATCTGAACATCTAGTGATGACCAACTTTAGATCATTTCTAGGGTAAACCCCACATTTTGGATTCAACCATGCTCTCAGATTTACCATTAGAGGTTATAAACAATGGGAAAAAATGATGTGTGCACATGATATAAAATATTTAATATTTTTATGATATTAATTTTAGGCTCACTAAGCCTTGGAATCTTGCGCCATCTTAGTGCCTGGATCCAAAAATATTCCTTAAAATAATTAAAAGTCTTATAATGAAAAAACTAAGTCACTAAAATGAAAAAATAGAATGATCATCCACTAATTGAGTCTAAGAAAATTGATAAGTGTTCATATATTGAAACTATATGTAAAGATCCTTTAATGATTCAAATATAATTTGTGAAAAATGTGATAAGTATGAAGAGACTAGAGTGTTTGAATAATTTTACTCTCATGTTAAATCTCATTTTATGAAATTTAATCTTAAACTATTCACTTACATAATTATTCTTACCAAGGAACTATTTGATGAAAAATCATAGCTATAAGAAGAATTTGATTCCATGGAAGATATGTTAGCTAAAAAGGTTGGCATATGAAATTCCCTCATAAATATAGTGAGATAAAAGGATGAAAATATATCACTTTATATTGATAGATATTCTAAATATGTTAAAAATATGTAAATAATAACTTGTGAGAATGATGTGTTTGAGTCTATTACCATTGAATTTTTTTCATGTATTAGATAATCTAAATAAAGACACGGTGAATTTCAAAGGTGTGTAGTTAGATGTGAAATCTAAATGAGTGAAAGGTCTTGAAAATTCACTTTAAGAGTTAATAAATATTCCTAATGAACATATCCTAAAGTTAAAAAAAAATTCATTGTGAATTAATATTGAGATCGGTATAAGATAAAAAATAACACTCTCAACCTAAAATGTCTTGAGTTTGAGATATGAGGAAATATATAGAATTAGGACAAGCTGGACCTTTCTAAATAGATGAGAAGAGAGATCCATCCACTTAGTTTGTAGATAATATTTTTCCATTAATAGGAACTCCTTATGGTGGTAAATATACCCTAATATCATATGAGTAATCCTCCACATTAGGCTCACTAAAAAATTTAACCCATTGTCCCGTTAATTTAGTTAATACTAGATCTGGTTTCTCTAGAAATATAGGATAAAAGTTAAATTTTCTTCAAATGTAAAAGTTTAAAAATGTTGGTAGGTCTACTAATATGTCACGTAAGGGGGTGAATTTTTTTCATAACCCCCCCCCCAATGATCATAAAATTTTAGTGTTCTAACCCAAAATCAGTAAGATTACAAATCTAGAGAGACTACACCTATATTTAAAAGGATAAGAATTATTAGAAGATGTTAGTGTTGTTGGAATATTGGGAATGGGGATATTTATTTTTAGAATAATATTTCAGTGTTTAAAATTTCTATAATCTATAAAGTATAGGGTAAAAAAGATTAAAATAGGATAAATCATGTTTTACTGAAACAAGGTTCACAGAATGGGATGAATATTTCCAACAGGAATAGATTTGAACATTTGAAAAAAATACTGGGAGTTTTGAAACATATATGGAACATATTTTGAAGAATGGTGGAATGTACCGATCCAAAAAAAATCTCACATAAATTTAAATAGAAGGAAACAAATAGTAATTCAAAAATCAAAGGAAACTAAATGATTTTACCTTTAAAAAAAGACCAAAAGAAATCAGGGAAAATGAGTTTTCCTAAGAAGTCAGGAAAGAGTGATCAAAATAATGTCCAACCCATTGGAAAGATGTGTTTTTATGAAAAGGGAGGAACCTTCATGTTCCATTTCAAAAAATTTACTCTTATACCTCTCTACTCATTGAGATATGCATTATTCACTACCAGATTTTTTAAGGGGAATCATAACCCAATACAATATATCTTTTCTAGTAAAGGTATAACCAATAAAGATGCTTGATTTCTTCATGAGGAGTCACAACACATTAAAAATTTACTTTTAGATTAAGATATAAACTATCATGACTTTAGAATCTAGGATTCATAACCTAGAGAGAGAAATATTTTATTGAAAAAATTATAAACTAAAGTTTAAGAATGGATGAGAAATATAGAAATAATTGATACAAACTGAAATAGAACCAAGTTGATGAAATCGATGAAGACAGATGAAGTAAAACTAGTTATTCTTGAGTGTATCTCTTCAAGGTAGTAGTGATATTTAAAGAATATTTGATTCCACTTGAGTGTTAATCTATAAGATGAAAAAAAATTCACAATATCACTTGTAAATTAACAATATCACACAATACATGAGGGTTTAAATGTTCATGGTAAATAAAAAATCAACGCAGTAGTATAGTATCAATTTTTATCATCACCCTTTGAATGAGGCATGATCCCTTTAAATAATACTAAACAATTACTCAACAATATCTAAACAATTGATTATATAATTCAAAATAATTAAAAATTATTAAAGAGGGAGAGTGTGATTATTGTTCCAAAATAATCATAAATATTCAAAAACAAATTCTACTTCAAACTAGTTTGAATTAAACATTAAATATTACAAAATATATTCATAATAAATGGTCAAAGGAATACCATAAATATCGTATTGTTTCATTCTGTAAAATTCAAACTTGAATTTTGAAAGACTTTCCAAAACATTTTAAATATTTTATAGAAATTTAAATATAATAATACAACATTAAATACTATAAATTTACTCTGGATATTTATATTAGTAGTAAAAAGTAATTTTGAGATATTAAAAACAAAATTCAACATATTTGAACTTCATGTTGTAGGTTTATGCAAGAGTAAATAAAAATTTTAAATATATATTAATGGATATTTATAAATTTATGAAAACAATTTTCATGGTTAATATGGATTTTTTGAATCAATTAAACAATTAAAACAACTATTATAAACATACAGTAAATGGAAAAATAAAAATATATGATAAACAGAGTAATCTGTAAATTTCCAGATTTACAACAAAGTAAAGGATTGATTGTGAGGTTTGACCTTCCATGAGGTATTGCTGGAAAGTAAAAAGTAACTAACTATGATTTTTAACAATATAATGCATATAAAAATTATCAATCATGTTGATTGATCGTGTGAACAAACCACATGAATAAATGTATCAACTACAAGAATAGACAATAAACCGTATAAATGATTTTTTATGTGATAAGTCAAGTTACCATGTTATAGTGAAACTATTGCGTGATTTGATCATGTGTTAAGTCAATATACCATAATATAAAAACATGTAAAATGTCAAGTGACCACGAGACATAAAATATATGATAAAATAAATATATAAACAGTATTTATAAAATCATTTAAAAAATAGTATACAGTAACTATAATAAAGACAAAATACACATTAAGTATATAAAGTTGTGAGGAATTATAATTACTCAATAATAAATATTTGAGTTATTTTTAATATTCAAAAAACACAAAATATAAACAAAAAAATAAATCATTAAAAAGTTTGAGCACTAACTAACTCCCATTTTTTGAAAATTACAAAACCAAAATAAGATTTTACAAAATTATCACCCTTTTTAAAATTTTAAAAAATTAATTATTATAAAATACAAGTAGATTTAAAAAATCAGATAGAAAAATTTTAAATAATAAAAAAACTCCAATTAATAAATTCATTTTAAGAAAAATCTAAGACTAAAAAAATTAAACTAAATCTCCATCATACCAAGATAAATTTTTATTTTCTAAAATTTTTTAATATCCAATGGTTTAGTAAAAATATCATTAAGTTTATTTTTAGTTAAAACATATACCAAAATAATATCATGTGTATTATCATAATCTTTAATAAAATTATATCACATGTCAATATGTTTTTTATAGAATATTGTAAATGATTTGTTATAATTAAAATAGTAGAACAGTTATCATAATAAATAAGAATATTTTCAAAATTAAAACCATAATCAAAAAATGTTTACTTAATCCATAATTATTGATAATAACATGATATAATAGAAATATATACAATTTCAATAGTAAATAGTGAAACTGGATTTTTTTTCTTTGAACTCCAAGGAACTAAACTTTTACTAACAAAATTACACATGTCTGAGGTACTTTTTCTATCAATTTGTCATCCTCCAAAATCTGAATCAAAATAATGGATAAAATCAAAAACTATTCTATTTAGAATAAATTAATCCAAATTTTATAGTTCCTTTAACAATTATTGTAATTAATTTAATAGATTTTACGTGATATTTCCTAGGATCAGGTTTAAATCTTGCACTTGAATAAACACTACACATAATATCAGGTCTATAAGTAATTAAATATAATAAACTACCAATCGTGCCTCTAAACATTTTAAATCTAAATATTTTAGAGATTTATTTTAATCTACTAGAAAATTAATACTCATAGGGGTTTTGAAATATTTACAACAGTTATGAAATGATGGGATGAGTGTCAAATTTAAAGATAATAAATATTTAGTTTTTAAAAATGAATATATTTTATTTTATACGAATAGGAAAGAGAATATTTATTTTTTTATTTTTATGAATTAGCTAAAAAAATTGAAGTTCCTTAATTATATATAAATAGATGATATATTGTGGTATAAGAGTCTTGAACATGAGATTTTCAGCTATTATATAAACTATCAAATAAAGGACATACGTAGCAGCTACCTTATTTTAAAATTAGTAAGAATTTTACTTTTGATTCTTATTTAAAAGGTAAATAATATAGAATAATTTTTAGTTCTCTTAATGGGGTTAAAACTATTATAACATTAGAATTTTTTAACACGCATTCCATCATTTCATAATTTTGAAATACTAATTAAATTGTGTTTCAAACCTTCAACATATAATATATAAGAAATTAAAGCAATATTTGATATACCTACTTTTGAACTACCCCGACTCCAGTAACCCAAAGTTGGTATCTGATTTATTACATTGGTATAAGATACAAGGGATTGCACCATGAAGTATTGATTAGTTTAGAAATATTGGGAGACTTTATATATATATATGTGTGTGTGTGTTAATTCCATATTAAATTGGAAAAATAAAACATAAAATGAAAAACTCTATTGCATCATTGAAGATAATTCAAAGATTCCTTCTTTATATCCTAAGAAAATAAAAACATAATAAAGGAAAAGTTTAAATGGTCAATTAGGGAAATATTATAACATATTCTATCATGAGTAGATAATATATAATAGTATAAAAAAGTGAATAATTGATACATATAACAATTAATAAACAAATTGATTATGAAATGCATCCATAGATGAAAGTAAACACATGGATAAAGATAAATGAATTAACACTAAAGGAAATGCATAATGTTATAAATACATGATCTTACCACCAATTAATTATGATGGGAAATCATTAATCTTACTCTTAAGGATTTATTTCAAGACACTTTCGATAATTGGGTAGGCATACACCAAATACTCAACTAATAAGGCATGCCAACTGGTTTGTCTTATGAAACTTATTGATGCATCGAGGAGCTATCTATAACAGGTCCTCATCCATAATTTACATATGTCCAATACATTCCTCATATATTTAATCAATGATATAAAACACAATAAAAGGTTTAATATATAAATTGGTAAAGGGTGATTGAATTCCGTCAATTCATCAGAAAAAAAGGAAAGTTTTTGAGAATTATAGAGGAAAATGGAATTGAAAATTTAAAAATAACTTTACTTGAATCATTTGGAACTTTTTTGTGAAAATGAAGTTATAAATCATTTCCAAAATTCCTTTCAACCTTTTAGAAAATAATGCCTTTTATTTAAATATAAAAGCTAAAAATTCATAGAATAATGAAAAGGGGATTTTCATTGAAAAAATATGGAAAATTATAGAGTAATATTGATAATGAATAATTCATAATATGGTGTAAAATCCATTAACATTGTATATATTAAAAAAGTGAATCCTTTTTACACTTTTGTGAAGAAAGTCAAAAGAGCCTACTCAGAAAAAAATTAAAAATATTCCTTTATAAAACCTTGAAAATAAAGTAAAATATTTTTTAAAATGACTTTAAACCATAATTTGAGAATACAAAATAACAATTCATGAAACATTTTAAACAATCTTGACAAGGAAGAAAAAAATTCTTGACCTAAAAGAAGAAATAAGTTCATATTTTATTAAAAAAAATTATTTCGGTCTTTGAGTACTAAATCGAGAAAAATTTGGAAAAAATAGAAACCCCATATATAAAAAAAAGGACAAGAAAACGTATTGGGTTTGATAATATAAAGATAATATAATTCTTCTAATGTAAATTTAAATATAAACAATCCTAAATAAGAGTTAGATTGTAAAAAAACCATTTATGGCTTTAATAACTTTTTAGTCAAAACCCCTAAAAAGAAAAAACATGAATTAAAACATCAAATACCATGAATAAATTGGATTTAATGATATAATATTTCAAAGGGGTAGTATATTTACCATTAAAAATTAATTATGTTCATAATATAAAATACGTATCAATGGAGTGGAATTGAGATGAAAAACTATTACCTTTGTTTCCTTCTTGGTTGGACATGTTATATCCTCATGAATAATTAATTTAAATTTACTAAATAATTTATTAATAACATATTTCATCTATATTTTACATTTAAGGTCCTTTTATAATCATTTTAAATCCATTCAATATATAGTTCTTGCTTACGTTGACCACTTAAGGTTATTCAGTCAATGTCTCCTAAACTAATTCAGTGTATTGATTATGGTCAACATTTTTATAAAATGGTTCCATAATCTAGAAAATACTAATAATTTAATTAACATATTTTTTATTCATTGTATACATCCATGCATGATGGTAATATAAAAATGAATCGCATGGCTTCGTGTAGGTTGTAGTCCACGTGTACGCATGAGTGACGTTATCCTTTTCCAATGGATGGAAGGGTAAGAAGGTAAATGATATATTATATTTACATCTTAATAATTATATCATATATATCATATATATTCATTAATTACATCTTTATAACTATCTAAGTAAAATGCTGATGAAAAACAAATTACACCGCTACGTGGAGACAGTAGTTCGTATGTATAAATGAACGATGTTTTCATTTTTAATAGGATACAAAGGAGATATAAAATAGATATAAAATTAGAATAAAAACACATAAATATGGGTAATATATTTAATTAATTATGTTAATATGGTTATTAAATATTTTTTATGAGGTTTAATAATAAATGGACTTGGAAAAGCTCAGTAAGAATAGAAACCTCTTCCTTTGGTAATCTCCATTATCTTACACCTTAATATTTCTTGAAGTGGTATTTTGGTGAGCCCAAGACCTCTAGTTCAAGAAAAATAAATTTTTTAAGGTTTTTGGTTATGTATTGGTAAATCTATGTTTCTCAAATATTGTGTATAAGAGAGGATATGGGGTGTTCTTTTATAAGTAAGGTCAGTGGAAAACTTCTAAATACTTGAAACTTTATTATATAATATATATCTTCCTCAATCCAAGTGGAACTGAAATATCATGTATTCAAATATAATAAGGTTAAGGTATAAATACATCCAACCAATGATATTTAATCAAGTGTTTTATGTTATCTTGAATTCTTATCACTTTATTTTTATCCCTTTTAACTCATTTTACCCTTAACTGAGTGATAAATATTTACCATGGTTATTATTCATTATGACCAAAAATTAAGTTGGAATCATTACCTAATATTAATTATTATGATTAAAAATATGGAATCTATTTTATAATGTTTAATTTATATAATTGGTAAAAATTAATTTTAATATATGTTCCCAAAACGGAACAAAAACCTTTTTTAATAAATGCTTGTTTTAAGCATAAAAATGATTTTATAGAAAAATAAAGTATAATATTAATTCCAATGGAATTAATTGGATTATTTAAATTAAAGGATATTTATTTTTATTTTTAAACAAACAACAATCCAAAGTAACCATATATGTTCCCAAAACACAACAAAGCTATTTTTAATAAATGATTGTTTGAAGCATAAAAATGATTTTATATAAAAATAAAGTATAATATTAATTCCAATGGAATTAATTAGATTATTTAAATTAAAGGATTATTATTTTTCTTTTTAAACAAACCAAAATACAAAGTAACCTTATGAATAATTTATTAATAAAGAAAAATCCAAAATTGTCTTTATTTGAATAAAAAATTACTTAGATTTCCAAAAATTTAAACATAGATTTATAAGTTCAAGATTAAATTTTTTAAAATAAATTATATTATGTATTAAATATATATTTTTTCTAGTAAGAAAAATTCATAAACTCTAAATTCATTATTATATCATTATAATTTCATAAAAGTGATAATATTTGAAAAAATCAGTATTTTTAACTATTCACCCTAAAATCGACTATTTCTGAAAAATTTAAAAAATTAACCCTAAGATAATTTTGACATGATGGATTAAAAAATGAAATTAATTTCATAAAATTCAATTTATAAAATTTATGAATTTATGTTTTAATAACATTTTTGAATAAATTTGTATGTATTAATTTATAGTTTCTTTAAAAAGAAAATATCACTTACTATAATTGAATCTCGGGTGTTACATAATTCACCAAATATATTAAAATTTCCTTTTGAGTTATTATAAAATTTAATAGAGCTACCATAATGTAGATTGTAAAATAAAAACTTCTATGAATCTTTAATTATGTGTCTAGATCATCTGATGTCTATGTACCATTTATCATTTTCACTCTTAAGGAACCTTTATTGAAAATATTTATTTTGTAGAAAAAAATTAGTACTCATGATAACTTGGGTCCAATCAAGTTATTATAAGTATTATTAGGTACCCAAAGACAATTTAAACAAGTATTTTTGGGTAATCTAGAAGATAAGTTCTTGGAAATAAAAATTTTAATATAGCCGAAAGATTGAGGAAATCTCAATGAACATTCATTAACATTGTGGATTTTCATTACACATCTAAATCATGTAACATTAGATATAATTCCTTTATAACTCTTAATAAATAATATCTTTTATAAATTAGGTATTTGTATATTATTACCAAATTCACTCACTTTATTTTGTTTCATCATTGACATCATTTTATCATACATTTCTTTTCCGTGAACAAAAGTAGATAAATTTTATTTTAAAAAACAATTTATTTATTCATATTTTTATTTTACTTTTTTAAAAACTATAAATCATTAAAAAAATCATTTGAATAAGAAACATTATTTTTAATCACTCCATTTTCTTGATTCATTTCTTATTTTGTTTTATAAGTTCCTTTTATTATGTTTTAAATTTTTAATGAAAATATACAATTCCAAAAATATAATTTTTTTCTTTTTCACTGTGTTCAATTATTTATTCTATTTTAGGTTTTTTAGATTCAAAATTCTATGAACTACAATCAAAATAAATACTAACCTCATTTTTACTTTGTGTCATCAAACATAGGTTTATCATTTCTTTTTCTCTTCTAGTTTTATCACTTGAATCAGATTCTTTTATACAACTCCATCAATCCATTAAATATATTTTTTTTCTTATATTTATTATCTTTTCTTACTTGCTTTTTTCATAACACCCTGAAATTATAAAGTAAGAACATTGTACTTAGTAGCATGTATGACACGCAACACCAAGCGTACAAAGGAATATAACATCACGAGACTTTAAGATATATTTAATATTTAAAATAAATCTATTTTATATCTTTTAATTCACTCAACACTAAGTTATCTTTCCTTACATGCAAGAATGATTTTGTTTGGTAGTTTTTGTTACACGCAAGACCAAGTTTTACCAAACAACAATGTATTATTAATCTATTATTATTTAATATTATAAGATAAAAAATAGCCATTAAATTAATGTATATTAGTAGGATTAACTAACTTATGAAAATATATGGTTTAAATCATTTTTTATAAATTAATTATAAATAAATATAAGAACCAATTGAATATAAAGGGAATGATTGTATAAAAAACTATTTTTAGGCTCATAAAGGAATTTCATACTAATAAGTTAAATTAATTACAATTAGTGAGTGATATTATTGTATTATATATATTATATATTAAATAAAATATTTTTTATATACATCCAATATATTTTATAGGCATAATATAATAACAAAATCAATTTTACACATAAAAACCTATATATTTATAAAGGCGCTTTTACAACCTTTTGATGGTTCACCTATATTAAATATGAATATTTACACTTTTATAAATTTAATATGACAAAATAAAAAATATTTTTGAAATATAAACTTCAACTTTATGTTGGGGTGAATTTTTTGGTATTTTTCTTTGAAGTTTCATTTGTTGATAAATAGGGAAAAATACTCATTTTTAATTCAAAGATACTTTTTGTTCAGATTTATTTTTAAGGTTAAATTATGATTTTTATTTGCTTTAAAGTTAAATTAGATCAATTTTAAATTAATTAATATAATTTAGGTCATTTTAATCAATTTCACTTTGAAATTGGATATAAAAATGCAGCAAACTTTTGAACATTTTTACTTTAAAACCCACTTCTTCATTCCATCTATGGGATTAAATTTAAATTAATTTCTACCACTTATATGATTTTAATTTAGAAAAATTGATTCTATATTTGGAATAATAATAATCTATAATTTATAATAATGTAATATTAGTTTTTTACCAAAAATATTATTGAAAGTGATTAAAATTAATTACAGTGATTAAGAGAAAAAAATAGCTTGACAAATAACCAAACCTTAAACTTAAGGCCCAAAATGGCCTATACACATGCACAAAATCCATTTTCTATTCATATTTATACCCTATACTACATTTTATTGAATTTTTACCATTATTGGAGCCACTTGATATGGGAAAAATGTGGGTGGAATTCCCTTTTCAAAAATTTACAAAAATGTCACTCCTCCTCCACTATAAAAAGGCACTCACCCCTCCCACTTATTCACACCCATAAAGAAATTTTTATCACTAAAACTCTACCCAAATAATCTTCCAAAATCCCTCCTCTAATATTATAAGCCTCACCTTGGTCATAAATTAAACTAAGGAATCCCTTTGGTGAAAACCAAAAGGAGTTAAACGAAAAAGAGGTTACATTCTTCAATGTGTATTTAGGTTTTATTTGTTTCTCCATCCCATAATTTATTATTATTTAATGATTATATAATAAAATAAGTATCCTAAATATAATTATATGTTTTTATGTTAATTTTTTAACCTACACCTACACACGCTTCCATCAAATGGGTAACAAACATACCGTTCGTGTATGGTGAACTACCGCCTCGTGAAATGATGTAGTTTGTTTTTCCTTTATCACCTCTCATGGTTGAGAATTATGATAGACACCCTATTTTTATATGATATATATGGTATTTATTTTTTCTTTATACTTATTTAATTTTTATATAACACATACCTTTATACATTCCATTTTGTGTAAATATGGTAACATCGTTTGTGGACGTGTGGACTAACACCTCCTCAAAGCGATGTGATACATTCACCCATTACATGGAATGTATTAAGGATGAGTTTTATTAAAAATATGAGACATAAATTACATATATATGATATTCATGACATAATTAAATTTCTATAAATATAATATATCATTTTCTTCATTACCCATTTCAAACACACAAAAAAGTGATAACGTTATTCGTGGACGTGTAGACTACCACCTCCTTGATGACATGTGATTAATTTTACATAAAAATAATTATATATATAAGTATATATTATTAAATAACATGGTATTTTTTATATAATTATCATTCTAGAAAGATATAAGGTCACTTACCTTCTTTTTATAACAATCATTTAAAATGGGAATGTTACTCATACGTACGTACGACCTATCATCTCCATGATTGTAACATTGGTTCATTTTTCATAACCATATTTCATGATTGGTTTTAAAAGTATAAATTAATTTATAAATATTATAATTAAGTCATTATTATTATTCTATATATGTTTATATAATGAACCCTTTTACCATATTTTAACTTCCAAAGTCATTTTTGACACATAAACTGAATATAGTCAAAACACTCGACATAAAATTAATCGTTTAAGTGGTATTTTAAAAATATGTAATAAGAGAAATAAAACTAATTATAAACATGAAAAAATTTCTAAATAAAATAAATAATTAATATAAGTTTATTATTTGGGAATATAAAGACACACGTGACAAGTCGTACTCAAGGTAAGGGATTTCGTCTCAATTTACATTCCATTGAGACTTATTTGTTTTTATGTGCCAATTCACTTTAATGTGGCATATATAATTCCAATTTTTTTTAATATAATTATTATCTCATAATTAATGGTATTTTATGTTTTACTTTGAATTTTGTCACCCAATGGGTTCAGCTTGAAAATTACCAAGTGGTGAAATTAATCTTTGAAATCTCACATTCTTTTGTGATTTTTAACTTTATATTAAAAAATAACTTTATTATAATCATTTAAATATATATATTATTGGGTGATAGATATTATTATTTCCTAAATCATATACCATTTTTATATATGGTGTTTACTTTAACAGTTATTTAACTGTCTTGAGAAATATTAATAAATTTGTATTCTTTATTCGATATGGTTATTTTATACGGAATATTGTTTATTAATTAAATTGATTATTTGATATGATAATGATTTTGATAGGTAGTGTTGGGTGGGTTCCAGACTTTATATATCCCCTAGATGAATTGACAGGTTCTCTTGAGACAAATAATTTGGCCAAATTAAATGGTTTTCTACCCATAGTTTTAAACCATCTTGTGAAAGGTTTTGACAGTATAGGTTTTCATGTGACTTAGACATGAAGTCCAATAATTAAGCATTTATTTCCTAGATATTTTAGTTATTATTTTTATTATTGGTGATATTTTCATATGATAAAATATATAGATTCATTTCATTCTTAGTTTATTGACTAAATGGAATGTGTTTTAATTATTTACCTTACCATGTTGATTGGGCCTTATCTATTTATTTAAATGGCATGTGTTCTTAGTTATTTACCTTTCCATGTTAATTTATTCATATTGATTCATTATTTATTCTATTTTACTTACCCTTACTGATGATTTTACCTCACCCTTATTATGTTTCCTTTCCCTGGGTTATGAAGAGTAATTCTTTGAATGAGTTTCGAGAATATTAAGATTTTACTTATATTATTCTTTATTTTATTTTCCCAATGTATTATGGGTATCATGTATATAATTTGGTTTTCAAAAACTTATAACTATTTGGTGCTTTGGTATTTGATTCCTTATAATCATACCAATGTAATAAATTAATGCACCAGCTTCAGGCTTCTAGGTTCAAGTAATTACATCTATTTCAAGGAATTGGGATTTATGTTTCCCTTATTTCTACACTCATAACATGTTAATTTGGAAACATCATTATAATCAAGTTTACCTTTCTTCTTTTGACCATATTTTTTATTATTCTTTTTAAAAATCTTCTTCTATCCTTCAGTTATTTTTATAATTTTATAAACACCTTTAGTAAAATTGGCTATTTCTTTCTTTATTTCCAATGATTCAGAAACAAAAGAGTTGGTATAAACAGTTATATTTGATTTAAAAGAAACTCCATTCTCCTTTGAAGTATCATCTTCATCTATGTTCTCCATCTATAGTTCATATTGAAGTAGTGAACCAATGACTCTATATAGAATATATTTATTAATGTTTTTTATTTCATTGATTTCTACTTTATTCGCATGCCACTTCTTTGGTAGATCACTCAAATCTCTTTCAATAAGCACCAAGTTATCCAATGTTTCTCTGAGGGAATTCACTCCATTCACAGTGATAGTGAATCGGCAAAAAATTTGGTTAACACTTTCATCTTCACCCATATTGAAATCTTGATACTCAGTAAAAAGAATTTTGAGATTAGTTCTAATTAGCTTATCTGATCCAAGGTGAGTGACCTGGAAAATCTTCAAAAATCCATGAGTTTTCTTACATGTAGAAAAATGACTAACATTTTTATTAATAAAAAGGTATAAAATATTTATAATTTTGTAATTAAAAACATACTTATTAGAATCATATAAATCAAGTAAGTTAGATTCAGAATCAAGTAATTTATATGGTTTTACCATTATAGTTCAGTGATCTATACTGGATTTTCTGAGGTATTCATGCATTCTTAATTAATAATAACCATAATCATTATCATCAAAATTATGGTGGATATTGAGGAATCCAACTAATGTTTATATTCATTCATGTTATCTTGAAAATATATTGTTCCTTATACTATGAAGTATAGGATAATTAGGTTGGCATAAAAAAATAAAATTATTTATATATGAGTAGAATGGGATTTGATACCTAGTGTTAAGTATGATATTGCGATAATAGATAGTCTAGAGGGGGGTTAATGTATCATATTAAAATTTTATATAAAAAATAATTATCTAATTGATTATTAGAGTTAATTATTAGAGTTAAGTACCATACAATGAGTAATAATAGGTAGTGGGAAAGTAAGGAATGAATGCAGGAAATTTTATAGTAGTTTGGTCTAAAGTAGACCTATGTATACTATTATGCCTCTCTAATATTTATGAAATTAATTATGCGCTATATAATTTTTGAAGGGGAATCCCAACCCAATATAAATAACCTTTTTTAGTGGATGTATAACAAATACAGATTCTTGGCTTTTGTATGGGGAGTCACAACCCCCATAACAAAATGTGCTTTTTAATAAAGATATAACATATTCTAACATTAGGATCTGGGATCCACAACCTAAAGAGAGAATTGTTTTGTTGGAAAAATCATAAATTGAATGTTAAAAAATATGATAAGGATATAAATAATTAGTATATACTCAAATAGAACCAGATAGAATAAGTCAATAAATACATATAAAGCATTACCAGTGGTTCTTGAGTACATCTCTTCATGGTAGTGGTAGTAGTCAAATAATATTTGATTCCACTTGAGATTTCATCCAAAAGATGAAACTTTGTTCACAAAATAACACTTTGAAATTTACAATATCATATATCAAATGAGATTTTAAATGTTCACATAAAAAAATTGACATGGTAGTATAGTATCTCATCATGTAATCTCCCTTTCAATGAGTCTCAGTCACTTTAAATAAAACTAATCAATAACCCAAAAATAGGTAAGCAATCAGTTAAATAATTCAAAATTATCAAAAATAGAGATAGATTATCAATCCATAATAATTGTTGATATTCAAAAACTGAGGACTAATTCAAACCAATTTTAATTAACTGTTAAATGGTTCAATATATATATAATAAACTATCAAAGGGATACTATAAATATCACATTGTTTACTTATATAAAATTCATACTTTAATTTTTAAAGACTTTCTATAAAATACAAATATGATATAGAAATTTAAATATAATAATATTTCATAAAATACTATAAATAAACTTTTAATTTGTTCATTAGTATTAAAAAATAATTTATAGATATTAAAAACAAATACATCACTCATAATAAATAAATTCAATATATAGGAACTTTATGTTCTAATGAGAGAGTAATAAAATAATTTAAATCTATATTAAAAACTATTTAAAACTTTCCAAAAACACTTCACATATTTTTTATATGGTTAATATGAATTTTTGGAATCAATTAAACAAATAAAACAACTACTAAAAACATGCAGTAAATGGAAAAAAAATATATATGAAAAATTGAGTAATATATAAATTTCTAGATTTTCAAGTAATAGATCGGCCATGAGGTTCGACCAACCATGAGAAATCAACCATAAGTAGAAAGTTACTGGTTTTGAGGTTCAATAAGATAAAATATGTACAAATTAGTGAACATATGGATCGATCGTGTGAATAAATTACATAAATAAATGCATTATCCATATAAATAAACAACCAGCCATATAAATAAATTTTTATTTAGTGATTCAAGCTACCATGTGACAATGAATCTGTCATGATATATGAACATATTGTGAGTCAAGATACCATGAGATATGAACATGTGACAGATAAAGTGATTGTGAGATATAAAAAAATATGATAGAGTAAATATATAAATAGTGATTCCATAATTCCTTAAAAAATTGTATACAACAACCATTATAAATATAAAATACACATTAAGTATATGAAGTTGTGGGAAATTATAATTATTAAATAAAAACATTTGAAGTATTTGTAATATTAAAAAAACAAAAAAATATAAACAAATGAAAAAAAATTCTAATAAACTCTAAGCACTAACATTTTGTGAAAATTATTGTAAGTTCATAAAATTTCTTGAAAACCTGATTTTTATAGCCCCTAAAAGTGAAATTCTAAGTTGGTGCCACATTGAGAAATGTTTACGAGAAGCTTTAGTACCATGTTTATGAACTATTTATTTTTATACTAGGTATTCCTTTATAGACTTAGAGTGATTAACTGATGTCTCATTGATAAGGAATTTTTTGAGACTTCTTTCTCTAAATATAGTAGAATATCAAAGGAGAGAAAAATTGTTATTTCAAGTGGATAATGACACCCTTATATTAAGGGAGAGAAAATATTTCCCCAATTTTCATTTATTTTCATTAAAGGGGATATAAAAAGTGAAATTGAAATGGAATATTAATATGTATGTCATGAATATTGAAGTTCAAATTATTGACAAAAAATCCAAATGGAGTATTGAAGTTTAATTTTTATTGTGTTTGTGTTTGTTCTCAATGTGCATTTCAATAGATTCCATGGAGACATGGGTGATGGATTAGAGTATCCAACCACTAAAGAAGAATATAATAATCCCATGAATTATGGTAAAATAAAAATGAAGGATGATTGAGTTGACTTACATTGAAGTTGAAAAGGATTAATTCATATGTTGGAAATGCATAGGAAGATATGGTTATTAATTGATGAACATTATTGTTAACTTCAATATAGCATCCCAAAAATCAAATGATTGTATGTGTTGGACCTCATGTGAAAAACAAGTACTCAAATTGTGAATGTTTTGTCTAAAATAGTTAAAATATTTTTCAAGGATAGATATATGTGGAGATTGAATAATTTTGTTCTAAATAAAACTACTGGCTGATTGGAATATTGAAGTGTTGATGCCTGATATTGGTTGTTGGTTTGAATAGCATGAATAAAATTAAGGTATATGATTTAAATCAGTTTAAAACTATATCAAATGGGGTATCAAGATACAAAGAATTTGGAGGATCCATATTGGTGTTCCGATTAAATATGAGTGCTAAAATCACTATTTTACATCACTTGGATGATGGTTTATTAATTCTAAGTTTTACTATGGAAGTGTGAAGGTAGTAGTGTTCTTGGAAAATACTCAAAGTTGAGTATATATTTTTCATGGGACTTTGAAATTAATATGAATAATGTTTTAATTATTATAATAATTTTATAAGTTATTTGAATTCATTTGAGGTATTTATAAGTGTTTAATATGACCTAAATAATTCTAGAAAAACCCAAGTTTGATTTTGGATAAAGTCTAAAAATTGGGTGAACCATGTATGTAAATCCAGAATAGGAACAATCCACATAGTTAAAGTTAACATATGTAAATAACCACATATGTGAATACATTATTAATAAATCTATAATAAACACTAATATGGTATACCATTAATATCTATTATCTTTAAATGATAATTAATTAATATGAGTTAATGTTGAAAAATGTTTATAACAAAAGTCATTTTTTTATAATGTCCCTTATTTAAAATAACAAATTCAAAAATTTAAAAAAATTAAATTTGATTAACTAAAATTCATTTCTGAACTCCTCTCAATAAAAATTACTTCGTATGAATTTTTTTTTAATTTTTTTTAAGATTTATTTTTGGTCGAAAATACGGTTTTGGTGAAAATTATTTTTTTTTATTTTATCACGATGTAAGTGTATAATATAAGTTTAAAATACCTTTTAAGTAAAAAATATGTATTTAAGGAATAACTTTATTCATTTTAATATATTCTTTAAGCTTATAAATACCATATATATCATATTGAGAACTAAATAAAAATGTTAGGTTAATAAAATATGGTTTTGGTCTTTTCTTTGAATGAAGTATTTTAAAGGTGTGATTAGATTATGGATTTACTTTAAATACTAATACCTTTAATTATATTTAAAATAAATTAATTTATGACATTAAACTCGGTAATAATTATAATTTTATCTTATATATAAATTTAAATTTGAAAAACTTTATTTTTATAAAAAATCACGCAATTAAGTGTGCTTATTTTAAAATTAACATTTCACACATTTATAAATCTTATTTGAAAAAATTAATTTTTAAATTTAAAATCATATTTTTCAAATTGGGTAATAAGTTCAATATTTATAATTTTAAAAAATAGTTACCTGGGTAAAAAGTAGATGTGGTAAAAAGAGTTTTACTAAGGGGAAATGGAAAAAACATGTTTTAAAATAATTTTTTGATATTTTTTTCTACTTTATATCATCCCAAACTCCAATTTTTCCAATTTTTTTCATTTACCCTTGAATAGTGTCATGGAATTATTGAAAAATGATGACTGTTTCCAAAAGTTCCCCTTTTCTCCCTTTATAAAAAGATACCACTTCAACCCTTTAAAGATACACTTTACCTTATTGTTACTCCTTGAAACTATGTAATTTTACTCTCCCTATAACCCTATCCCACAAAAATAATCCTCTTTTCACTCCTATTTATCCTAATCCCTTCAATTTCAAGCTAACTTCCATGGGAAAAATCAATTCTCCAATGTAAGTATTATCTCTTTATTAAGCTTTTCTTATTACAATTAATCTTCCAAAATATATTATCACCATAATAATATGATTAATTAATTTTAATTGGTATACTTATATGCTTTTATATTAATTTTACAACCTTTATTTATTCATTTCTATCCACTTATAAAAATAAAACAACATTGTTAGTTTGTTGCATGGACAACCGCCTCCATGAAGCGACATCATTTGTTTTTCATTACCACCTTTCATGGATATTAATAATAGTGGTAGTGATTAATAAATATTGTATATCACATATAATTATTATTATTAAATTTAAATTTAATATCCACCTTCACCCTCTCTCACGCATTGAGAAATGGGGACGCTAATCACACGTACGTGTGAATTACCGCCTCCGTGATGAAAAAAAAATCTTTTTTTATCTAGATTTTAATATATTGTATAAAAACCTAAAAATATGGTTCAATATCATAAAAAAATCTAAATAATATCATTATTATTCTCGTATAATTATATTATGTCAAAAGAAACTCTTCCTTACCCATACTCATCAATCGAGTTAAAGCTTGTTCAAGTTTTGGTCGATTTAACCACCTATGTGAACAAGGATTTAAATATGATTATGGATGAATATAGGAACATGAAAACTAATATTATTATAATATATAAAATAAAGTAATTATTATTATATATTCTTGTAAATATTATATTAAGTATTTAATTTATTATTAAAGTAACATTTTTCATTCGCCAAAATTACCTAAATAAGTTGTTATCAATTCGGTTTTCACATAACATAACCAAAGCACATATGGAATGAAATAATAATATTTTAAATCACTATAATTTATATATTAAATAATATTATATGATATATCAATAATTAACATGGTATCAAATTATGGGTAATGATATCAAAATTATAAAACATGTATAAAACAGTTAAAGTTATTAACACCCAATATTCATGATACTCTATAACTAATTAATATAATCATGATAAAAATTATAATAAGGATTTTAAAAGGGTAATATTTATGATTAAGGTTATGAAATGAGATATTAAGTTGTCTATATTTTTTATAGGAGTTTGGAGTGTCATCAACTAAGAATGGAAACAAGTAAAGGGTTTTCATCTCAAACTCCTATCTTTGAGACATGATTATGTTATACACCATGTTTTCATCTCAATGGTGTAAATGCTGACACTTTTTCATATTTTTATCATGGTTATTTTTTCTATGATAATAAATTTTATATTTAAATTTCTACCTCTCATGGGTTTTTTATTCAAAATTTTCAAAATCTGTAAAGATTTTTTTCTGGACTTCTCTTTATTGAGATGTGTTTTAATGTTATAAACCAATTTTTTATTTCTATATTGTATATTCTACCCAAGAATTTATTTTGGAATACTCCATGATTTAATTCATGGTATTTATAGAACCATATGAATTTCAATCCTCTAGTTAATTTTGATTCAAAATTTACTAAAGGCGTAAGGGGTTTTCATGAATCAATTATCTTCTTTAGTTCATAATCATCCAACTTTGTTTATTATATTTCATGATAGATATATTCTAACCTATTATTATTTTAGGATGTATTTACACCTTATTTTATGGGGAAATATTTTTTCACACCAAATAATTCTTTCTCAATGATTTTAATGTTTCATTAAAATTCATTTTTGTTAAGAATAACTCCCATTACTTTTAATGGATTTTTATTCTTTATCCATATTTTTACTTCCCACCAATGTTATCCTTTCCCAAGTGTAAACTCAATTTATTTTTATCTCCAATGATAATTTTATTCCTCTTATTTCATTTTAAATTAAATTTTTTTTTTTTTAATGATGTGGGTTTTGAAAAATGTTATTACTAAATTCTCCAGTGGTTTTTTCCATCCTTTCAAAATAAAAATTTTACCATCCCTTACACATTTTCATTGAAATAATTATGTCATTTTCAAACCTTCATTATTAAATATTATTTAAAAATTAAAAGTTTTCAAATAATTTTAGCTTCTCATTTTTGAAACCTTTATGTATTTTCAAAGATCTTTTATTTACAAAAAAGGATTTCAAAAGTATTCTCTTTCCCTTCACAAATTTTTTTTAAAGTAATTTATTCTTTAATGTTTTAAAAGGTTTATTTTGAATATTTTTATATATTAACTTATATTTACCCTATATGTTTTATCTTTTATGAAGTGATGTTTTTATCACCATTTATAAGTTATTATGATATGATTTCTTTTGGAGAATGAAATTTATGATATTCTGTGATTTATTAAGTTCATGTTATGTGGTAATTATAAAATTTTTAAGAACTCCATTCTTTTTTCATGTTTTTGTTATGATATTATGAATATTTATGTTTAAGTGTCACAAAAATGTATGGATTATGAGATGGGTGGGACTTATATCTCCCTCCAATTCATTGGCTAAAATCTTATATCTCATGAGATAGAAATGTTATGTGACCAGGTTAGAAAGTGTCTAGGTTCACAATGGGTGAGTATGATTTTGTTTAGCTCTACTCACAATTTCATGAGTAAATAGGTTGGAGGCTATCCAAGTTCATAATGATAAGAAATCCTTTGTTTATTATTGTGCCACATTTTCAATTTTTTTCTCAATTTATTCCATTTTTTCATGATTACTATATATTTGTAATGTATTCCACACTTTTATTCCATGCTCACATGTTTTTAGTTATTAATATGTATTTTAATCCAATTCGTAACATTTACACATTCTTAACATTCTAGTTATGATATTATGTTTCTTTATCATGTTTTATTGTTATCATAAACAGTCTTATGATATATTATTAAGATATTTAAGTCATTTTCATCTACTCCTTCATGTTTATGATCTAACACTTTATGATATATTTTTACCTTACTGATCATCTAAGATCACCGCTTTCTTATGTTCTTATTCCCCATGTTATAAATATTATTATATCATGTGGTATGTATAGTAATGGTTCTATGGTATCATGATTATAGAGAAATATTTATAAGTTTAGAAGATTAAGATATCTATGTATCTAATCTTCAAGACACTAAACCTTTTACACATTGGTTTGTGTGGCTGTTTGTGATATGTATTATTCATTTAATGAGATTGATGTATTATTTATATCATATTTAGCTTCAGTCATTATAGTTGGTATCATAGAAGGGTTTAGTTATTTTTTAGATTAGTTTAGTTACTTTTGGTATTAGGGTTAGATAACCTTAGTAAAAAACCCTATAGATTAGTCTATGTATAGGATGATATCTTGAAATATTAGTAAAGTATTTAATATATATTTTTAATAGAAATACATCCCTTTATAGATATTAAAAGGGGATGTGTTTTTTGTAATATATTAATCAAGGGGTAATAACCCTAAAAAGAGTTATTCAAGTATATCTCAGACATCATTCTGGTGCATGGTGAATTCTACCTTAATGTTCACTTGGTTTAACACTCCTAAGGGATATACTTTGGTTGATTGTATACTCTTTAAAAACCACTATGAAGGATTGAATTCCTAGTTACTTTGAGGTATTAAGTTCAGAAGTATAAGATAACCCAACTTAAAGTAGCTTAGGATAAACTAAGATTTATATAGTTTGAACTAAAAGAACTATAGGACAATGTGATAATGTAAAATAGAAATATGTTTTAAGGTTTAATTCCTTTTATGTTTTTTATATTCCACCCATATTTTTCATATTTCATTAATCATGTCAATCTTCTTGGTTTTAAGAATATATAGAGTTAGGAGGAACCAAGTTAATAATATACATGATAGACAATGCAGAAATTTTTCTAATGGGAAATAATTTGGTGTTGAAAATACTACAGTTATTCTCACACAACTATCTCAAGTTATAATTAAAAACTTTAAATTTATTGAGCATATGAATCCACCAAATAAAAGGATGGGTTTTCATTGGTGATCATGTGATGAATATGATGAAGTAAAAAAAGATTCAATTTGATTCGTGTCAAAAATGTGAGAAGAGATGCCTAGGGAAATGTCTCAAAGAAACTGAAATATGTTTTATCTATGGTAAAGGAGGACATCAGGTGACAAGATTCTAAGAAAAATGGAAGATATCGGTTAACATAATGGAGAAAAATAATGTTCTTATTAAGGATCCACTAGCAGTTCAATGTTTTAGATGTGAGGAATTTGGACACTATACACACCAATGTACTAATCTAATGGATTAAATTGACACCAATAACCTCCTAGAACATGGGATCAAGGAAAATACTATACAATGTCTATTGATGAATAGAATGGTAGTGATTAGTTTTCACTTACCCTCCACCCCAAATTAGTGTATGTATTCTAGTTATACAAAAAATATTATATTTAGGATGTTTTTTAAGAACATCAAATCACCACCCTCATTTATTTTTATTTAAGGAAAACATTTAGTGTATTATTATTATGTTTTTGGAAAAAAAATTATGCATTTTTATCAATTATATTATCTAATAAATACCATGTAAAATATTTTTAGAACTAAATAAAAATGTTAGTTTAATAAAAAAATGTTTTCAGTCTTCTATTTGAATGAAGTATTTTTAAGGTGATATTTTGTTATATATTTCCATAAAAGTCTCATACCTTTAATTAAATTTATAATTGATCAATTTATTTCATTAAAACTAGTAATAATTTCAATTTTATCTTATATATGAATTTAAAGTTAAAAAACTAAATTTTTCTAAAAAAATGTTTTTACGTGGTTAAGTGTGTTTATTTTAAAATTAATTTTTCACACATTTAGAAATTTGATATGAAAATATTATTTTCAAATTTAACATATGAAGGTTAAAATTATGTAATATTTTCAATATTAATTTTATTTATCAATATTAATTACTAAGGCTAAAAAATATTTATCAATATAAAAAATAAAAGTGGTAAAAAGAGTTTCACTAAGGGAAATGGACAAAACATATTTTAAAATAAGTGGTTGAGATTATTTTTAACTTTATATTATCCATACATCCAACATTAATAAATTTTATAAAACTGGGTCTAAATTTATATCGGATTAAGGAGGTTTTAAATAGTTAAGCCCCAGAACATCAACTCTCACAAGACTAACACATATAGGGAAAATAGATCATGTTCTAGTAAAGGAGATACAAGGATTGTCTAGAGTGGACCAAGAAGCTAGGAAGTCTGAAACCTTGATTGCCTCAGTCTGTGTGTTAAAGAGGTTCATCCAGCTATTGAAAAGTTTCTTTCATCTATGTAAAAGATAATTGATAGCCCAGGGGTGGTGGTAATCTCTTGGATAGACCTGTGGATAATTTAAGATTCAGTTTCCACCGAGTCTAGAGTAGTCCGATTATAGTGGCACAACTCTATCCCCTTGATAATGGAAGAGGATTATTTCCTAAGAGAGTCCACCACCCATAGAAATCAATAAAATTAAAAATTATTAGAACTATTTGATCATGGACAACTCCCCCCCCCCTCCCCCCATGAAGCCATTTTTTCATAATCCATCAATGTTATGTTTAAGCCCACTATCAGGACGAGTCTCGAATACCCATTTACCTTGAGGGTATGGTCTTTGATACATGGGGATTAATCTCCTACCATCAATGATCATAACAAGGGGGGAGATATCTCCCACTATTTCAGGATAGGGACCAACTCAACTACCGGGTTCCTAGCCTTGACCATTATTTTCTAGTCACGTACTAGGTAACCCTTCATAGCGAGTATTGTTTTGTTTGTTCCACATGCTCTAACAACTAACCACCATAAAAAATTCTATTACATTTCACTCGTGATTATTTCATTCTATTCTATGAAACTAGTCTTGAAGGAAGGTATCTTTGGTAATCTCACTACTAGAAAAGAAGGTTATACCAACAGTTTAAAACTGTTGGTATAGGCTAGAAAACCGTTGGTATAGCCTATACCAACGGTTTTCCAAACCGTTGGTTAGTAAGTCGTGAGGAAAGTCTTATACCAACGGTTTGATCTAAACCATTGGTATATTGTTTTATTAAATTTATCCCAATGTATACCAACGGTTTATAACTGTTGGTACTACATTTTTTGAGAATTATTATACCAACGGTTTTCAATCGTTGGTAATGTGATTTTCCAGAACACCTATACCAACGGTTTAGAACCGTTGGTATTGTGTTTTTTCAGAATTCCAGAACACCTATACCAACAGTTCTAAACCTTTGGTATTGTTTTTTTCCAGAATTGTAGAACACCTATACCAATGGTTCTAAACCATTGGTATAGTGTTTTTCCAGAATTCCAGCACTCTTATACCAATGGTTTAGAACCGTTGGTATTGAGTTTTTCCAGAACTGCTGCATAGCAGCCCCCCTCCAGTAGCCCCTCCACTATACACCTACACCTACATAAAAAATATCACAAAAACCACATACATACTTAAAACAGTATAAAAAACACCTAAAATAGCACAAAAAACACATAAAACCATCAAACTCTTCCAACCATGTCATGTACTACAATTCCCTATTTCAATCTTCATATGACAACAATCATCTGGTAGTAATTCACCTCACCCCTGCACAACCCCCCAACCAGCATAGCCCCCCCCCCACCTCCCCATCAAATTCTAATAGGTAGAATAGTATGTGAAATACCTATTAGAGTTGAATAAGAGTTTGAAATTGGCTCATATCCCTTTTTTTATCCTAGATTTGGGTATATAATGATTTGTGATGAATTTTGCATTGAACTTGTATTGTTTATAATATATGGAGAAAAGGTATTTTCTTAGGAGTCTCGTCACTTATGACCCCATGAGTGAAACTACCCAACTCATGAAAAAGAGTTTGTGATTATCGTTGATGAGTGTAAATTTCAGTTGTATTCACTTAAAATGATGTCCTTTTCAAAAAAAAAGATACTTTGAGAGGTGTCATCCACACTGCACCTCAGATTGAGGCGGGTTTGACTCGTACACGTCACATATGACCCATGGATTTTTTTTCCTAAAGTTTCAACAGAATCCGAATGCGTTTGGTCAATTTTCCATATGCCAGTAGTTGTTTTCACTTAAGATCTTGTCCATTTCAAATAAAAGTGGCACATTTTGAGTGGTACTGGCCACACCGTGCCTCATATTGAGGCGGGGTTGACTCGTACACATCACAAATGACCCATGGATACATTTCCTAAAGTATCAACATAATCCTAATGCGTTTGGTCCGTTTTCCGTATGTCAGTTGTTGTTTTTACTTAAACTGTTGTCCATTTCAAAGAAAAGTGAGACACTTTGAGTGGTGCCAGCCACACCGCACCTTGGATTGAGGCAGGGTTGACTTTTACACATCACAAATGACCCATGGATCATTTTAATAAATTATCAACACAATCCAAATGTGTTTGGTTGGTTTTCCATATGTCATTTATTTTACTTAAAAGCGCATCCATTTTAAACAAAAGAAATACACTTTGAGTGGTACCGGCCACACCGGCCCTCGGATTTAGGCGGGGTTGACTCATACACGTCACAAATAACCCATGGAAACTTTTCCTAAAGTATCAACAGAATCCAAATGCATTTGGTTGGTTTTCCGTATGACGGTAGTTGTTTTCACTTAAAATCTTGTCCATTTCAAATAAAAGTGAGATAGTTTGAGTGGTACCGGTCACACTGTGCCTCATATTGAGGCGGTGTTGACTCGTACATGTCACAAATGACCCATGTATACTTTTCCTAAAGTATCAGAATAATCAAAATGTGTTTGGTCCGTTTTCCGTATGTCAGTTGTTGTTTTGACTTAAACTACTGTCCATTTCAAAGAAAAGTGAGACACTTTGAGTGGTACCGACCACACAGTGCCTCTGATTGAGGTGGGGTTGACTCTTACACGTCACAAATGACCCATGGATATTTTTCCTAAAGTATCAACACAATCCGAATGTGTTTGGTTGGTTTTCCGTATGTCGTTTATTTTACTTAAAAGCGCATCCATTTTAAACAAAAGAAAGAAACTTTGAGTGGTACCGGCCACACTGGCCCTTGGATTGAGGCGGGGTTGACTCGTACACGTCAAAAATGACCCATAGAAACTTTTCCTAAAGTATCAATAGAATCCGAATGTGTTTGGTCGGTTTTCCGTATGCTGGTTGTTGTTTTCACTTAAAATCCTATCCATTTCAAATAAAAGTGAGACAGTTTGAGTGGTACCGGCCACACCATGATTCGGATTGAGGCGAGGTTGACTCATACACGTCAAAAATGACCCATGGATACTTTTTCTAAAGTATCAAAATAATCCGAATGCGTTTGGTCCATTTTTCGTATGTCAATTGTTGTTTTGACATAAACTGTTGTCCATTTCAAAGAAAAGTGAGACACTTTGAGTGGTACCGGCCACACTGTGCCTCGGATTGAGGCGGGGTTGGCTCGTACACGTCAAAAATGACTCATGGATCGTTTTCCTAAAGTATCAACACAATCAGAATGCATTTGGTCGGTTTTCCGTATGTCGTTTATTTTACTTAAAAGCGTATCCATTTTAAACAAAAGAAAGACACTTTGAGTGGTACCGGCCACAACAACCCTCGGATTGAGGTGGGGTTGACTTGTACACGTCACAAATGACCCATGGAAACTTTTCCTAAAGTATCAACAGAATCCGAATGTGTTTGGTTGGTTTTCCTTATGCCAGTTGTTGTTTTCACTTAAAATCATGTCCATTTCAAATAAAAGTGAGACAGTTTGAGTGGTACCGGCCACACCATGCCTCAGATTGAGGCGGGGTTGACACGTACATATCAAAAATGACCCATGGATACTTTTCCTAAAGTATCAACAGAATCCAAATGCGTTTGGTCCATTTTCCATATGTCAGTTGTTGTTTTGACTTAAACTGTTATCCATTTCAAAGAAAAGTGAGATACTTTGAGTGGTGTCGGCCACACCGCACCTCAGATTGAGGTAGGGTTGACTCGTACATGTCAAAAATGACCCATGGATTGTTTTCCTAAAGTATTAACACAATCCTAATGTGTTTGGTTAGTTTTCCATATGTCGTTTATTTTACTTAAAAGTGCATCCATTTTAAACAAAAGAAAGACACTTTGAGTGGTACCGGCCACACCGTCCCTCGGATTGAGGCGGGGTTGACTCGTACACATCTCAAATGACCCATGGAAACTTTTCCTAAAGTATCAATAGAATCTGAATGCATTTGGTCAGTTTTCTGTATGTCGATTGTTGTTTTCACTTAAAATCCTGTCCATTTCAAATAAAAGTGAGACAGTTTGAGTGGTACCGACCACACTATGCCTCAGATTGAGGAAGGGTTGACTCGTACACATCACAAATGACCCATGGATTTTTTTTCTAAAGTATCAACAGAATCTGAATGCATTTGGTCCATTTTCCGTATGTCAGTTGTTGTTTTGACTTAAACTATTGTCCATTTCAAAGAAAAGTGAGACACTTTGAGTGGTGCCAGCCACACCGCGCCTCGGATTGAGGCAGGGTTGACTCTTACACATCAAAAATGACCCATGGATCATTTTCCTAAAGTATCAACACAATACGAATTTTTTTGGTCGGTTTTCCATATGTCGTTTATTTTACTTAAAAGCGCATCCATTTTAAACAAAAGAAACACACTTTTAGTGGTACCGGCCACACTAGCCCTCGGATTGAGGTGGGGTTGACTCTTACACGTCACAAATGACCCATAGAAACTTTTCCTAAAGTACCAACAGAATCTGAATGCGTTTGGTCAGTTTTCTGTATGTCGGTTGTTGTTTTCACTTAAAATCTTGTCCATTTCAAATAAAAGTGAGACAATTTGAGTGGTACTGGCCACACCATGCCTCATATTGAGGCGGGGTTGACTCGTACAAATCAAAAATGACCCATGGATACTTGTCCTAAAGTATCAATAGAATCAGAATGCGTTTGGTCCGTTTTCCGTATGTCAGTTGTTTTTTTTACTTAAACTGTTGTCCATTTCAAAGAAAAGTGAGACACTTTGAGTGGTGTTGGCCACACCACGCCTCGGATTGAGGCGAGTTTGACTCATACACGTAAAAAATGACCCATGGATCATTTTCCTAAAGTATCAACACAATCCGAATGTGTTTGGTTGGTTTTCCGTATGTCGTTTATTTTACTTAAAAGCGCATCCATTTTAAACAAAAGAAAGACACTTTGAGTGGTACCGGCCACACCGGCCATTGGATTGAGGAGGGGTTGACTCGTACACGTCAAAAATGACCCATCGAAACTTTTCCTAAAGTATCAATAGAATCTGAATGTGTTTGATCGGTTTTTCGTATGCTGGTTGTTGTTTTCACTTAAAATCCTATCCATTTCAAATAAAAGTGAGACAGTTTGAGTGGTACCGGCCACACCGTGACTCATATTGAGGCGGGGTTGACTCGTACACATCAAAAATGACCCATGGATACTTTTCCTAAATTATTAATATAACCCGAATGGGTTGGTCCATTTTCTGTATGTCAATTGTTGTTTTGACTTAAACTGTTGTCCATTTCAAAGAAAAGTGAGACACTTTGAGTGGTGTCGGCCACACCATGCCTCGGATTGAGGCGGGGTTGACTTGTACACGTCAAAAATGACCCATGGATCGTTTTCCTAAAGTATCAACACAATCCGAATGTGTTTGGTCGGTTTTCCGTATGTTGTTTATTTTACTTAAAAGCGCATCCATTTTAAACAAAAGAAAGACACTTTGAGTGGTATTGGCCACAACGACCCTCGGATTGAGGCGGGGTTGACTCGTACACGTCACAAATGACCCATGGAAACTTTTCCTAAAGTATCGATAGAATCCTAATGCTTTTGGTTGGTTTTCCATATGTCGGTTGTTGTTTTCACTTAAAATCTTGTCCATTTAAAATAAAAGTGAGGCACTTCGAGTGATATCGGCCACACTATGCCTCAGATTGTGGTGGGGTTGATGCGTACACATCATATATGACCCATGTATATTTTTCCTAAAGTTCCAACAGAATTCGAATTCCTTTGGTCAGTTTTCTGTATTTTTAGTTGTTGTATTCACTTAAAATGATGTCTTTTTGAGAAAAATTACAAATACATAATGGAGGAATAAAAGTTAATGATGTTGAGGAAAAAAAGTTACATAATGAGTAACAGTCTATAAGGAATAAAAGTTATAGAAACACCGACTGCGTGGGAAATAATGTTAGGAATTTGAGGAATGATAGTTACATAATGTGCAATATCAATTGTAATAAGATGTTATAGAACCCAAAACCAGATTTGTTTATCTAGTTTACAGAAATCCAAACAACCTAAGAACTTTTTAATCCCTCTCTTGCTGCACCTAACCATCAATTTAGCATAACATCTAAGCCTGAATGCATCGAAATTAATTTACATTGTTCAAGATCAATTTCAGAGTACAACCTATCTCTGTCATCAATGACATAGTGATCATGCAAAAAGCATCAAATGAAATATCCAAGTAGGTACCATTTATGTAGGGACATGATTCCTTCATTCTTGGTAGCACTTCATAAGAACTGACTTTGAGAACTCTGACTGCATGGTCTGCATAAAAATATTATAAACCATTATTTTTTTTTATCTTCTTATAGTAAGTGTTGAGTTTTATAAGACTTTGCAATAAGTGAGCCTAATTCCATTAGAAGGCTAGAAAATATGTATAGATATGGAATTATATCTAAGAAACAGTAGAAAGAATAAATTATATTGGAACAGGATTGAAAAATTTATTCTCAACAAATTGAAATAGTAATCCTGAAGTAACATACATTTAAAATAATAAAAGGAAACAGAATCAATGAAACATGCATCACCTCCCCCTCCCACCTCAGAATCCCCCCTACACAGCCACTTCCCCCAGCAGCCCATCCCCTGCCCCTCTCCTCCCCTCCCCCTGCCCAAACTTTTCCCCCAGCAGCCCCCTCCCTCCTGCCATCACCCAGCCCCTCCCCTACCCTCCCCTCCCCCCCTGCCCTCCCCTCCAACCTGCCCAGCCCCTGCCCCTCCCCTCCCCCCTGCCCACCCCTTTCCTCTAGAATCCCCCTGCCCCTCCCCCTCCCCTCCCCCCTGCCCACCCTTTTCCCCCAGCAGCCCCCTCCCCTCCCCTCCCCCTGCCCAACCTCTTCCCCCATCACCCCCTCCCTCCTACCATCATCCTCCTCTCCCTGACCCTCCCCTCCCCTCCCCTCCCCTTCCCTGCCATCCCCTCCAACCTTCCCAGCCCCTGCCCCTCCCCTCCCCTCCCCCCCTGCCCACCCTTTTCCCCCAGTAGCCCCCTCCCCCCTGCCCAACCATTTCCCCAAGCAGCCCCCTCCCCTACCCTCCCCTCCCCTCCCCTTCCCTACCCTCCCCTCCAACCTGCCCAACCCCTGCCCCTCCCCTCCCCTCCCCCCCTGCCCACCCTTTTCCTCCAGCAGCCCCATGCCCCTCCCCTCCCCTCCCCCCTACCCACCCTTTTCCCCCAGCAGCCCCCTCCCCCCTGCCCAACCTTTTCCCCCAGCAGCCCCCTCCCTCCCGCCATCACCCAGCCCCTCTCCTACCCTACCCTCCCCTCCCCTCCCATTCCCTGCCCTCCCCTCCAACCTGCCCAGCCCCAGCCCCTCCCCTCCCCTCCCCCCCCCCTCCCCACCCTTTTCCTCCAGCATCCCCCTACCCCTCCCCTCCTACCCACCCTTTTCACCCAGCATCCCCCTCCCCTCCCCCCTCCCCTTCCCTCCCCTCCCCTCCCCCCTACCCACCCTTTTCCTCCAACAGCCCCCTTCCCCTCCCCTCCTGCCCACCCTTTTCACCCAGCAGCCCCCTCCCCTCCCCTCCCCCCTGCCCAACCTCTTCCCCCAGCACCTGCTCATTCATGAAATAAGTTTACATGCAGATATAGTAATATTTAAAAATAACAATGCATACTATGTATGACTAATAGGGAAATACTTTAATAATAAATTCATAATTATGTATAAGAAATCTGTTAAAACGGTAATTATGATAAATTTGGAAACACTTCAATTAGCATTCTAGAATTTAGTTGGCATCCCCAAAATTCCCAGAAGATCCACCATTACTAAAATAGAAATCATCCCCTGAACAGAATGGAAATTCAAAAACAGCACGATTCACTTAAAAAACACAAAAATAAGAACATAATCAATAATATTTCGAGTGATTGTTTTTTAACATTAGGATGACCATATTAACTTATCAAAACAGATATCATACAAGGAATAATTTAGTTCATTCTAATTCCATATATAAATCTATTCATATTATCCTACAATGGTGACCATAAGGAATATGGAAATCGTTTTTCATAATCATTAGGGAAACATTTATTCATAAGAAGTCATTAAAAACACTATGTATGAGAAATTGGGAAATAATTGTATAAGAAAGTGGAAGAGATAGTTTGGATGAAAGGTAACATAACAAAGTGTGTATAGAAAAGGAATTATATCTAAAAATATGGTTGAGTTATTCTTAAACAGGGTTTACTTTTAAATGAGCAGAGTACATGTAAATAACACAATCTCATATATAACTCTTAATAATGAATGGGAAAAATGTATAGGTGACACTTGAAATCATTGAAGCACAAATATGATGTTTAATAGTTGCAGGGTTTTAATATACCTGTACTAAATAAAAGATTACTATGGATTTGAAACATTATATTTACAATATATTTTTTACCCATATTTGTGCCCACACGTTATCTTTGACTTCGTGTGGTAGATGTCTCCAAGAGAGAGGGTTGACCGGAATGATATCGGAGTATTTGGCTAGCGTCGCCAAAAAACCTCGACATTCCTACCCAGATTTCACAATCATTTGTCCATCAACATTGTATTCAACCATCAAATGTGTTTGGCGGTTCCATACCGCACGCAAGCGAGTACACCCCCTCCCCCGCCTCCTATCTATAGATGAATCTGTTATTAAATAAAAATAACATCAGTACAAGTTATAATAAAATAAATTTTGGTATAAAAATTTGATAGAGTTATATAAATATACCTGTGGTAGTCAGATCAATGGGCGTCACTGGATGTGCAGAAGCTGAAGGAATATCCTGTACAGGTGGAGTGTCCCTCAGTGTATGCTCCTCATCCACATACTGTGTCATAGCAGGAGTAGAAGAAGGAGGAATATAATAGCTCGGAGATAATGAACCAGAAGCAAAAGATGATGGCATAGACGTCTGGCCAACTGGTAGTGTAAACATCGGAGGTCTAAATATCCCGTGTGTCCCTGAAGACACACCAGGATCAAAATGGGGTGAAGAAGATACGTCTGTGGCAGTGGATCGTCTAACTCTTACCCCACGATCCCTCGTACCACCGGCCTCAGTACCAGGACCACTAGATGATCGTCCATCTCTGACACCACCCCCCCCCCCCTCTTACCACCAGCCTCTCTACTGGGAGAAATATCAGGCTCCTCGTCAGATATCTCTCGTCTAAGGGGTCTATCCTAAAAAAAAGTTTAACACAAAAGTAAACACATGATATTATAAGTTATTGAAATATTTATATTTGAAATAAAATACTCACAACAGGGATGAGTAGAGGAACACCCATATGTACCATGCGACGATTATTATCTGTCATCTTTTTCTGTCTCCTCTCTTCAATGGGTGTCATTTCCTACAATGAAAACAAATATGGAAGTAATTAGAAACAGATAACTAATGTGTAACCAAAAAAATATATATATATAAACCATTCTGATAAAAAACATAAAGTAAAAGAAGATTTATAGTGGTTTGAAGGTAAGTACTAGGATACACACTCTGAATGATGTAAGTAAAACATGTAGGTGAGAACACGACTATATGATTCTATATATTTCCCACCATAACTTCGAGTTCACAATCAACTCTGACAATTGAGCTATTGGCGTCATCATAAGTAATAAATGGATTTCTTTCAATTGTAATAGGGATAGTGTCAACTTCATCATCACCATCATCCAAAACATGTCTGTGATTTACTTAAATAATTACACCAAATTTAGGATGACGATGATCTTTGACATAAAAAACTTGTTTCACCATTGATGCCAATACATATGGTTCATCGGTGGCAAGACTACGAGTCATGTCAATAACTCGAAATCCACAATCATCAATAAAAGTGCCTTGCCTCGTCATTGAATCAAACCATTGACAATTCATCATCATGACTCGACCATGCGAGTAATAATCCAAAATTATTATTTTCTCCACGACTCCATAATAAGCAACATTTTTAGAACGAGGTCTAGTATCTGATGAACTGGCATAACAGTCTGTTGTGGCAGTTAGCATAACACCATTATTTTTTGTTCTCATATTTCTTGCTCGTTCAGTGATAATAAATTTTTATCCATTGATCACAAGTGATTTACAAGCACGAACCATGGTATTAGGACCAAAATCCAAAGCTCTTATTTCCTCAGAAATAGAGTCTACAGGCAAACTCGATACCTGAAATATAAAAAAATAGTAAACTTAATTAAATATTATTTTTATTTAGTTATTACAGAAATATTTTTACCTTCAATTTCAACCAAGTAGAAAACCCTTTGCTATGAAAAGTCTCTTTCCTTCTCAAAGATAAAGGACGATGCTTTCTATATATCAATTATTTATGTTCCCTGTAGATAAAAATAATAATAGTTTAACAAATATTTAAAATTACAAGAGATAAGATAAGAGATACATGTACAATTTACTTACTTGATATACTCATCGAACAAATCACAATTGAACAACACTATGCGATGTGTCATCTCTCGCTCTTCAAGGCTTAATGTCGTCAATGTATATGATCCCGGAATTCCTCCTTTCTAAGGAAGTGATGGAAAACTGGGTTCAATTTTCCCATACTATTCTTCTTCATTTCTCATTGGTCTATTTATTCTCATAGTAAGATCAGACAAATACATTGCGCAGAAATCCATACATTCTTGAGCCAAGTAACCGTTCACAATAGAACCTTCGGGATAATTCCTATTCTAAACATATGATTTCAATGTGAACATGTTTCTTTCAGTTGGATACATCCAACGGAAAGCAACGGGTACTCCAAGAAGTATTTCGGTCGGAAGATGGACAGTCAGATGCAACATGCATGTAAAAAATGATGGAGGGAATATTTTCTCTAACTCACACAAAATTAATGGTGTCTCTGCCAACAGTTTTTGCAAGAAGGATTTGTAAAACCTCTTAGCACAAAGATATCTAAACAAATAGCACAACCGAATAACTGAGACTCTGAAATTATTGGACAAGAGATGACGGATTGCTATTGGAATCAACTCATGCAAAAGGACGTGATAATCATGAGTCTTCAAAGATTTCAGCTTCAAATCTTTTCTATTGACCCGTTTTGATATATTGCTTGAATAGCCATCAGGAACTTTAATAGTCTCTAGCACTTCCAGAAATTGATTTTTTTCAGCAGGTGTCATCACATAAGAAGCACATGGAACTTGCCATTTATTTTCACTGATAGAGACAAGATGCAATTCTGGTCTGATCCCCCAATCTACCAAGTTACACCGAGATCGTAAATCATCTTTTGTCTTCCCCTTGACATTTAGAAGAATCAAAAGCAACATTTCACATATGTTCTTTTCAATGTGCATTACGTCTAAGCAATGACGTAACAAGTTGGTTGACCAATACGACAACTCAAAGAATATACTTTTCTTCTTCCAATTATAACAGGTATCATTGGAAACATTTTTCCTATTTCTAGATTTCATTACACCCTTCCCAAATGAATAACTAAAATCTTTCAATTCATTAATCACATCAGTTCCAGACATACGTTGAAGTCAATCTTCATTCTCCATGGTATTGTCAAATCTTTGACGATTGTTTCTATATGGATGGTTCATTGGAAAGAATCGCCGATGTCCAATAAAACTAAAACTATGATGATATTCCAGTATTCTCGATCGAGTATTCTTCATACAAACAGGACATGACAATTTTTCTTTTGTGCTCCATCCAGAAATCATTGCATAAGCAGGAAAATCATTGATCATCCACATAAGCGCAGCACGCATCTGAAATATGTCTTTCGAACATGCAACTTATGTGGGCACACCCACATCCCAAAGAAGTTTCAACTCTGTTATTAAAGGTTTCATGTATAAATCTATATCATTGTCGGGATCAGAAGGTCCAGATATCAGTATACTCAAGAAAGTGTAAGGCTTTTTCATACACAACCAAGGGGGAAGGTTATAAATGTGTATGAAAACCGGCCATGTGTTGTGTGAAGTAAGAATCTTCCCAAATGGATTAAAACTATCACATGAAATACCCAGTATCACATTACGCACGTTGGCTGTAAATTCAGGATATTGAGCATCAAATCTCTGCCATGCAAATCCATCTGCAGGGTGAACCAACTCTTCATTATTCTTTTTTCTCTCGGTGTCATGCCATCGCATTTTTACATATATTTCATCAGACATGAAAAGGTTCTGTAATATGGGGATCAATGGAAAGTGCCACATTACTTTTTATGGCACACGAGATGGTGTTCCATCATCTTTTGGCTTCCATCAGGAGGTTCCACATTTGATACAATCATTTCTTTCAGCAGTTTCCTCCCAAAATAAGCTGCAATCATTTGGGCAAGCATGAATTTTCTTTTAGAATCCAAGTTCATCAACTAACTTCCATGCCATATAGTGGTTTGAGGGAATATCTGCATCATCTGGAAGTAAGTCCTTCAAGAAGGTAAGAATGTAATCAATTGCAGTATTTGAAATCCCATACATAGTTTTCCCATGAAACAATTGGATTAAAAATTACAACTTTTTCATTTTACCGCATTGCCGATATACTGGAGTCGTCGCAGCATCATTCAATTTTTTCACCCTATCAAATTCATCATTTTCATTGGATGCATCATGTGTGCTTGTATCGAAATCTTATTGGATGGACATCCTTTCCTTCTTATGATTCTGAATAAATGGAAATCGATCATATATCAAACTCTCCAATTCAGTCCTATCATTTGGATCATCAACATTTTGAGATTCCATTTTCTCTCCATTGTGATACCACACATAATAATTTGTTTGGAAACCATATTTGGTTATATGATAGATAACTACTTCACGACTCAACCAAGGTCTTACAACACAATTAAAACATGGGCAGTGTATGCGACCACTATCTGAAGCCTTGTCAAATATAAAATCTAGAAAGTTGTTCAAATTATTTTGAAAATCGGTTGAAATCTGATCAGTTTCGTACATCCAACTTCTGTCCATTCTGTAAAAAAATTGCAATAATTCATTTCAAAGCAATTCAATAATATTGAATTTTAATTAAAAAAAATATTTAGGTAAATGAAAATTGTTTACTTTATATAAAAGCATAACTGACACATTACTCTATATGAGAATCATATTAAGAAATACAACAAAATACAGTGTATATAAGAAAATAAGATATAGAATTTCTAATGACTATATTCAAGGATTTCCCAGTAAGATATTGGAAGTGTATCAAGGAATACATAATCCTTAAGGATCTTGTTGGGAGTACATGAGTTTTATAATTTAACTTTTTTAGGGAGATCAGGATGAGGAGTAGGATGAGGATCAGGGGAGTGGCGAGACTATCCAAGGGGGGTGCAGGGTGTCCAGGGGGGGTGCGGGGTGTCTAGGGGGTGGTGGGGCCGTTCGAGGGGTCGGAGGTGTCCAGGGGGTCGGGGGCTGTCTAGGGGTTCGGGGGGTCCAGGTGGGCGGGCTGTCCGCTGGGGTGGTCAGGCTGTCCAATGGGGTAGGGGGAGTCTAGGGGGGTGGGCGGGATATCCAAGGAGGTGAGCGGGCTGTCCGGGGGGTGGGTGGGGTTGTTCTGGGGGGTATGGGGTGTCCAGGGGGTGGGCGAGCTTCCCATGGGGGTGGCGGGGCTGTCCAGGGGGTCTCGAGTGTCCAGGGGGTGGGTGGGCTATCCAGGGGGTGGGCGGGCTGTCCACGGGGGGTGTTCGGGCTGTCCACAGGGGTGGCAGTGCTATCCAATGGGGTCGAGGGTGTCAAGGGGGTGGGGGTCTTTACAGGGGGGGCTTTCTAGGGGGTGGGGGCGTCCGGGGGGATGGGGGTGTCCGGGGGGTGGTGGGCGGGTGTCCGGGGGTGGGGTGGGCGGGCTGTCAACAAGGGTAGTGATAGGTGTGGAAATTGTACACCTAGAGTTTGATGAGGAAATACTTATGAGGATGGATTGGAATCTTGGTAGGTTCTTAGAGTGGGATGGTCCCTCCAAGCATATAAAATGTATTATGAAATGTTTTAGGGAAATATAATTATCATACAGGGCACATGTCTATAAGGTGATAAAATTATATTTTCATAGATGTAAGATGGTATTTTATGGATTTTTTGGACTAAATGAATCTTAATTAGTTAATAGAGATGAAGAAGTTCTCTATAAAAAATATTAGGAAAAATTGATCTGTTATAGGACATTTTGTTGCATGGATTAATATCCTTACAAATACCATTAGTAGTGGGTCATATAAAGAATCATTTCCAAGATTGAGTTTAGGAGTATATATGGTTTTTATTATTTTTTCCATGACTTTTGGGTTGATAAACACTATAATTTTCTTCATAGATCTCATGAATATGATTTTCCATCCATATAATGTCTCTTTAATAATTATATTTATAGATGAAATGACAATATAGTTTATGAAATTATTTTTTAATGATTGACGTTGTGACATATTAATGATTACAATTCAATAAAATTTGATTTATAAAAATAATTTTGTGTGTCAATATTGGATACAACAGACTAAGAGCTATTGAAATTAGAGAAGCACCAGGATTTTGGTCTATCTCAATCTCAACATCATGTCAAGGGAGTATCATCACAACCACCTCATAAAAAACAAAAACAAAAAACCTAACAACCTTGGTATCCTCCAACATAATAGCTTTAATCTATTCTATAAAAGTATGAACAATCACATAAACTAGGTGGTCCACATATCAACTTCCCACCTAAAATTCCCACTCAATAACAAAAACTACATTTTTTCTATCCCCATATGATTACACAACCCTCCTTAAGAATCATTTGATAAAAATATGTAAGGAATATAACTAGTTTATTCATTTGATGACATAGTATAGGTATATTTATATGAAAATAATACCCCCACAATAATCATGAAGCCTTGTCATCAGTATAAACCCCTAGAACACATAAAAGAAGCTAGTATGGACATTTACTAAAATATTTAACACCATAAGAATAAAAATACACTCTAAATATAGTTTGAGAGGATATAATGGTGTGTGTGAAAAAAATGATATTAAATCAATTTAAATGAATATGGAACAAATGAGGGTTTACAATACACTAAGAGTACCTCAAACAATCCAAAACCACTATAGCGCCACATATTCAACTTCATGAAACAGGACCTGGAAATATTACCTATGTCTTTACTGATGACCACCTAATTGGAACACTCTATTTATGGTTCTTGAACACAAGGAACAAACTATGTTTGGTCTCTACCAACTCAATCACCCCCTTGTAGATCATAATCTTGCTTCCCCTTATACTAAAATGGTCTCACTAGAAGCTACTTCTAATGTTGGTCCTAAACCTTTCATTCTCCACAAAACAATGATCAAAGAACCATTGGACACATCTTAATGATGATACAAGATCATCACATATAGGTTAAATCAAAATAGAAACAAAAACGTATACACATCAAAATCAAAACTAAAAACTAAAATATTAGATAAATTTCAATAAAAATAAGGTACCAGTTAAGAAACTACCTAATTTAGGATGGGTCTGATAAGATTCGGAATGAGATTCAACACCTTGGATGGGATGAGGGAAGAGGAAGCCGAAGGAGCTCCAAGATCGCCAAATTGCTCCCGCCAAAGGAGCTTCAAGATTGCTTGTTGCTCCCATTTAGGGTTCTGTATCGCGAATGGAGGAGAGGAAAGGCCGCTGGTAATTTGGGGGAAAGTTTTAACAACGGTTTTTAAAAACCATTGGTATATACCTTCAAGAAAAACCTATACCAATGGTTCCTTAGAACCATTGGTAAAATCTTCCCCGAACCACACCTATACCAAAGGTTCTCATTAAACCGTTGGTAAAACTCCCCTAAACTACATCTATACCAACGGTTCATTAGAACCGTTGGTAAAAGCTCCCACAAACACACCTATACCAACGGTTCTAAGGAACCATTGGTAAAAGCTTCCCTAAACCATCCTTTACCAACGGTTTCATGAAATTGTTGGTATGGAAGTGTGGGGAAAACCCACATTCCCGTAGTGTCTCCTAGACATCAAGCCTATTGAGATTATAAAAGTCACGCCACACTAAGGTAAACCACTCTCATTTAAAGAATTGGTGAGAGGATTATTCTTCTTTGGGAGTTCAGTAATAGGGGGATTCAAAATAAAGATTTATCTTCTTACTTTGGACCTCTTCATCAATGTAAAGAGCATGGTTTCAGATGCTCCATACGAGGAAGTTGAGTTTTTAGGAGATGTCATTGCACTAGAGGGTACCTCCCCATGCATCATGTTTAAAGTTTACATACATAAATCGATGATAATATTTCATCAATAAAATACCAAACAATTATACCAAGAATATGATCATGTATTAGACATATTTAATCATAATAGTTTTGAGATATTGACCCTTGAATAGTGTTGTGGCATTATTGAAAAATGATGAGTGTTTCCAAAGTGCCCATTTTCTCACTTTATAAAAGGATGCCACTTACACTCTTAATATCTACACTTAACCTTCAAATTACTCCTTGAAATTTTGTCAGATCACTCTCTCTATAACGTTATCCCACAAAAATAAGCCCTTGGTCACTCCAAATTATCCTAATCCCTTCAATTTCAATGGGACTTCCAAGGGAAAAATCCAGTCTCCAATGTAAGTATTATCTCCTTCTTAATCATTTATTCTTACTATTACTCTTAAAAAAATTCTTATCAACATAATAATATAATGAATTAGTTATAATTATTATAATACTGTGTTTTTATATTAATGGTACAATCCTTAGTTATTTATTTCCATACAATTATAAAAACAAAAAAACATTATTAGTGTGTTGGGTGGACTACTGCCTCCACGAAGTGCCGTCATTTGTTTTTCATTACTACCTTTCATGGTTGGTAATAATGGTGGTAATTATGAATAAATATGATGTATAAAATATGATTATTATTTTTAATTTTTAATTTAATATCCACTTTCACCCCCTCTCATGCATTGAGAAACGGGAATACTAATCGTGCGTACATGCGGATTACCGCCTCCACGATGAAATATTTTTCATTTTTTATATATATTTTCATAAATTATATAAACACCTTTAAATATGGTTCACAATAATAAAAAAATAATATCAGTATTATTCTATTATAATATTATTATTTTAAAATAAGCACCTCCTTAACCATACTCACTAATCGAGTTAAAATGTGTTCAAGTTTGGGTTGATTTAGCCACCTATGTGAAAAATGATATAAAATACAATTATGGATAAATATAGGAACATGAAAATTAATATTATTATAATATATTAATCAAATAATTATTATTATATGGTCCTGTAAATATTAAATTAATTATTTAACTTATTATTAAAGTAACATTTTTCATTCACTTAAATTATCGAAATAAGTTGTTATCAATTTTGTTTTCACATAACCTAACCAAAATAGATATGGAATGAATTAAAAAAAATTAAAATAAATATAATTTGTATATTAAATAATCATAAATGATGTATCAATAATTAACTTGGTGTCAAATGATGGGTAATGATATCAAAATTATTAAACATGTGAAAACCAGTCAAAGTTATTAACATATGATGGTCATAATATGCTATAACTAATTAATGTAAGGAGATATAATAAGGATTATAAAATGGTTATATTTATGAGTAAGGTTATGAAATATTATATTAATTTAGATATGTTAGTTTTACAAGAGGTTGGAGTTTTATCAACTAAGAAAGGAAATGAGGTAAGGGTTTTCATATCAAACTAATATCTTTGATACATGCTTATATTATACACCATGTTTTCATCTCAATGATATAAATACTACCTATCTTTCATATTATCATGATTTTTTTTCATGATATTAAATTTTATATTTAAATTCCTACCACTCGTGAGGTTTTAATTCAAAAATTACTAAATCCATAAGTATTTTTCATCTCAACTTCTCTTCCTTGAGACATGTTTTGATGTTATACACTGATTTCTTATTTATATGATGAATATACTTCCCAATAATGTATTTTGGAATAATCCATGATTTAATTCATGGTATTTATATAACCATATGAATTTAAATATTCCAATTAATTTTTATTCAAAATTTATAAAATATGTAAGGGGTTTTCATGACTCAATTATCTTTTTCGGGTCATAATCACTCATATTTGTCTATTATATTTCATGATTTATCTATTCTAACATATGATTATTTTAGGATGTATTTATTCTTTATTTTATGGTTAAATCATGTTTTACACAAAATTCTTCTTTCTTTATGATTTTACTATTTTGTTAAAATTCATTTTTATTAAGAAATATTCTCATTAGTTTTAATGGAATTTTATTCCATGTACATATTTTTAATCACCACCAATGTTCTCCTTTCACTGGTAGAAACTAAAATTGTTTTTATCTAAAATGATCATTTTATTACCAATATTTAATTTTAAATAAAAGTTTTCTCTATATTTTTTAATGATGTGGGTTTTTAGCAAGGTTATTCCCAAATTATCAAAAGGTTTTTTTCCATCCTTTCAAAATAAAAGTTTTATCATCCACTCCACATTTTATTTGAAATCATTATGCCTTTTTCAAGTCTTCATAGTTAAATATTATTCTAAAATTAAAAAATTTCAAAGTATTTTAGCTTCTTCTTTTTAAAACTATTATGTATTTTTAAGTATCTTTTATTTGAAAATAATATTTTTAAAATTCTTTTATTTCCTTTAAAAAAATATTTTTAAAAATTAATTTATGCATAAATGTTTTAAAAGGTTTTTTTAAAACTTTTGTATTTTCACTTCTATTTACCCTCCAAGGTTTATCTTTCATGAAGTGACGTTTTGATCACCCTTTATATACTATTATGATATTATTTATTTTAGAAAATGAGAGTTTTGATATTATATAAATTATTAAGTTCATGTTATATGATTTTTTAAAGGTTTTAAGAAACCCATTATTTTTCTATGGGTTCTTTATGAGATGATGAATGTTTTATTTTCTAGTGGTATAAAAATATATGGATTATGAGATGGGTGTGACAAACACATGATTTTATTTTCAGGTATTCACCTGTTTATTTTTTTCTTGGTATTTATTCCTTGGGTCCCCTGTTATTTTTTGGAGAAAATGGAGTTTTTAGGTCCAGTAGTAGGCAGCTCATGGTTAGCACATGGTTTGAAAAACCGTGTGCTAGCCTAAAGGAAACCATGTGTCTAAAAAATTGGCATTGTCCAGGTCTCACAGAAAGGAACAATGGTATGTGCCCTCCTCTAGGAAACTATGTGGCTTCATTCCTATTGAATAGTGAGGGACACACAGTTTCCACATGGTTTAGAAAACCATACAGGCTAACCATGAAACTTATCCAGGTCATTAAAAATGGAAAAATTACTCTTTTCACTCTTTGTATTTAACCCTAAATCTCTTATAAGTACATACGGTATTTTCATCCCTAGGAGCTTCCTCCACACCCTCTTGGACCTCTTGAGCATCAATCCTTGGGTAGTTTTTTCCTTGTATCTTCTAGAAATCATCAATTAACTCTCATTTCCATTGGTTCCTTCCTTCTTATAGGGATTATATACCCTCTTTCTTGGGTTTTCCTTTTTTCAGTGGGTTTTGGACCTAATGAGGTGTATATCTTGTGTTTTTGGGGAGAGATCTTGATGGTTGTTGTTTGATCTTTCATTTATAGGGTCTTGTGAAGGTGTGGTTGTAGTTTCACACTATATTCTAGAATTTTACAATATTGAGGTAGGTGGTTTCATGATTTTACATTATTAGATGATTTTGGATTTCTTGATTGGCCTTAAAAATGTGTTCTATGGGTTTTTTATGTGGTACGAAACATGTTTTAAAAAGGGTTTGAGATGCATATATAATAAAAGTTGGTTTTATAAAGGATAATGGTTATGTTTCATTTGTTACACATTATGGTGTTTCTTTAATATGTTCTATGGATTATGTAAAATTTTTGAAATGTGTTTTCAAAATACACTTGACATGATAATGTGTTGAAAGTTGGTTTTCCAAAATAAATGGATTTTTTTGCATGTTTTCTTCTTTTTTGTGAACCTTAAATGTGGTTTGTGAATTTTTAAAGTGATGTGAAGAAAGTTATAAAATGGATTTTGTATGGGTATGAATTTAAAAAAGGTATTTTCCCAAGGAAATGGTTGTATTTCATGTGTTATTTCTTGTAGTGTTTTCAAATTGAATTTATGAATTGTGTAAGTGGTGTGAAATGTGTTTCCAAATGGTTTTGGTGTGTGTTGGAAATAGAAGTGATTTTTTATGGAAATGGTGGTTTCCATGTGATTTTTGATTATTGGATCAAGGTGAATTGTGAAAGTGGTAATTTCCTTATGTGTTCATGATGCTTGGAATCTGTTTATAAAAGTGATGATTTGTGTGACATGTGAAATGGAATTTGAGCAAAAAGGGAATACAGGGTATCTAGTTGAACAAACTAGAACTAGTACACTAGTTGATTTGGTGGGATCAAGGTCTAGTTTCTTCTATCAGGATTGACGCTACAACACTAACTAAACATGTGACATGATCGGAGACCACTAGACCTTGAGATGAGATCCCCTATAATGGATCTTTCATGGGAACATTGTTGGTATTATATTATCTTTTAGATACCATTATACCTTGGGATAGGATCCCCTCTAATGGATTGTTAATAGGAATGTTGTTGGTATTGGTTGGAGGATTTTATCACTGAGGTATGAGGTTTCTAGGGTCCCACTTGTGCTAGTTACCTAGATGGAATGCCCATGGTGCTCTATTTTGTGACATGATGCTTATGTTATGTGTTTATGGCCACCAGTATACGATAGACCTTGTGTATGTTTAAGTTCAGAGCAAGTTTCATTGGAGAAAAGGTTTTCCTTGAAAGTTTTTCATTGATAGTGGTTTTCTCAAAATGTTTCCTTGAAAATGTTTCAAATTTTCTTATAAAAATGTGCATATTAATTTATCTTATAATGTTATAACATATAATATTTCTTTTTGGTGTAATTATACTGGGCTTTGGCTCACACCCTATATGCACATTTGGGTGTATGTAGACTTTGTTATGTATGACCCAAGTAAAGGAAATATGTATCATAGTTGTGATGGTGGACCCATTTTCTAGTATTCCACTTATTATAGGTGTTGGTGGTGGTGGATTGAAGTTGATGAACCTCTTATTTCATGTAGGTTTTGGGATGGTTTTGTTTTCTCCTTCTTATTGTGATATTTTGGTTTTGGTTAAAGTTATAAAACATTGAATCTGAAAATTAGTGTATCCATTTTTGTTAGGGTTATTAGTTATATTATGGTTTTTTATTCTTGTTGGTTGTTTATTGTTTAACACATGGGTGAAATCATTCTAAAAAGTACATAGTTGATACCCATGAAGAAGTTTCTAAACCATGGGGATCAGGAACACCCTTCAGGTATTGTCTCAAGCTGGGTCAGGTGTCGGGTTGGATGGAACCCCGGCTTGGTTCATGATAAAATGGTATTAGAGGAGGTTTCTCTATTTCTTGATCAAGTTATTTGGGGAAGATTCTGGATAGACCGTAGCTAGGATGTTCGGGTCTTGAGGATCTAATTATAAGTGAGGTGTCTGTACAACACACCTCGTGATAGATCTTGAGTCACCATGGGATGTTAGGATTTTTTTTTGACTTCTCCTCTAGGTGAGATGTATAGTTTGTAGACAGTATATGAATATTGGATGGGGGTGGAGTGATTTGGATTGTTTTATTGTTATGATGGATTTGGATTTTCTTGATCTATGGAAGTGTTTGGGTTTTATTTTTGTTGGTGAAAATCTTCATAATGTTCATTGATGGTTGTGTAGATGGTCTTTCCTTGTGATTTTTTCTTGTTGTAGTAAGATGACTCCTCAGAGAATTCCTATACAACCATGAGAAGAGTTCGTAGAGATTTATCCCTAACCAATCAATCAGAGGTTAGTAGAAGCATTGGTTCAGGTTGTCCATGTTTTGGGATAGGGAGAGGGCTCTGGTTCTGCTCAGGTTAGAGAAGCTAAACTAGGTCTTAGAAGGGACAAATCTCAATAGTTATTCAAGAAAAATACTCCTTATTTATAAGGTAGAATGGAACCTCAGGAAGCGGAGGAGTGGTTTAATAAAATAGAGAGGATTTTTGAGTTTCTTGAACTCCTGAGGTTGTATGGGTGAAATTTTCTTCGTTTATGTTGGAAGGTCATAGTCGGAAGTGGTGGGAATCAATGGTGTAAGCTGGAAATCATAAGCAGATGAGTTGGAAATATTTCAAGGTCATCTTCAATGAGTAGTATTTTCATGAGATTTTGGAATTATCTAGAACTTGAGAGTTTTTTGGAGCTTCACCAGGGAGACCAGACCATAATGAAGTATGCTAACCACTTCACAGGGTTAGTTCGTTTTTCACCTGAGGTTATTTCTAAAAAGAACCTGAAGACTCAAAAGTTTAAGATGGGGTTGCAGCCAAAAATCTGATATCAAGTCTTATTTTTTAAGCTAATATCATATTATGAGGTGGTGGATCATTCCATAATGATAAAAATTAATTGTAGAGTCAATTCTTGTTTTTCTAGATCAATGTCAGCAATGGGGCAGGGTAGTGGTAGCTTGTTTGAGAAGAATAGGAAGTGGGACAAGAAGAAAAATAGGGGAGGTGGTAGTTAAAGCCACCCCTCTTGTATATCTTCATTTATGGATTTAGGTGTTGGGTCGATCATGTTCCATCAGTGTGGGAAGGTAGAGAACATGCGATCTACATGTTCATCTCCACCCAGACCTTTCCATTAGTGTGGAACTATGGGGAACTTGAAGTGATTTTTCAAGATGGTGTGCCCATATCAGAGTGGCGCAGGATATGTAGCTTTCAAAGGGATGTCAACCTGGTCAAAAACATCAAGGATAGTGGGATTTCAATTTATAGGTCATGTAATTAGGGATGTATCTCCTTCTTGTTATATCCATTTTAGGGAAGAGACACAAGTATGTGTTCATTCTTAGGCTCAAGCATAGATGTGGAAACTTCATGTTGTAGGTCGAATGCTAGTGGAATCCGATATAGGGCCTGTGATAGTTTGAGGTACCATTATTATTGAATCATATTTAGTTGTTTCCTTTTTTTTATAATGGTTCCTATGTTTCTTTTATTTCTTCTCGTCTCATGGATGTGTTAAAGTTTCTAACCGATATTATGCCATATGTGATGGAGTTGGTGATGCCACTTGGTAAGAAATGAGAGCAAGGTTTAGGTGTTCATCTTGCACACTCACCATGTAAAGGGTCAAGTTGGAATGGTATTTCTTAGTTTTTGATATGAAACTATTTGATATGATCCTCATTGTGAATTGTATGGTGTGTTTTAAGCAACGCATTGATTACTATCGTCAGCGAGTGGGTTTTGCGGCACCTGATGGTAGTACCCAATTTTTTTAAGGTAAGTGGAAACCTTGATCAGGATGTGATGGACCTCCACTTCTAGAATTTAGAAACCACATTTCTCATATCTCTTTACTCATATTGGAGGAATATGGTGTTAGTGTTTTGGGGTTGGATTAATTCTCGTATTGGATGAGTTCCCAAAGGTATTCCCATAAGATTTATTAGGTTTTCCCCAACAGAAGGATGTGGATTTCTTCATTGATTTGGTGCTAGGAACATAGACAATATATCTTCCCTCATACCATATGGCCCCTATCGAGTTTAGGGAATTAAAGGTAGAGCTGGACAATTTGGAATCCAAAGGATTCATTCAGTCGAGCATATCACCTTGGGCCACCCCTGTTCTATTTGTGAGAAAGTATGATGGATCTCTTAGGTTTTGTATCAACTACTGAAAGCTGAATAATGTGACAATCAAGAACAAGTACCATTTTCCCCATATTTATGACCTTTTTGATCAACTTAAGGGGGGATGGCGGTTATCCAAGATCAACTTTTGTTCTGGGTATCACCAAGTCAGAGTTAGATAGGTGGATGTTCTAAAAATAGTCTTCCAAAGCAGGTATGAACACTTTGAGAATTTTTTCATTCCATTCAGGTTGAAAAATACTCTAGCAGTTTTTATGGAGCTCATGAATAGGTTGTTCCACTAGTATCTGGACTCCTCTGTCCTGGAATTCATGGATAACATTTTGGTTTACTGAGGGACTGAGGATGAGCATGAGTGGAATTTGAGGATTTTCTTAGACACCCTTCAGGACTATCATCTCTATATGAAGTTTTCTAAGTGTGCCTTATGGGTCAGGGAGGTGAATTTTATGGGTCATGTTATCTCAGAGAGAGGGGTTTTGGTGAACCCCGATAAGATCAGTGCAATGATGTCATGGGAGAAGTCATATAATGTTTTTGAGATTATAAGATTTGTTAGCCTGGAAAGGTATTACAGGAAGTTTTTTTAGGATTTATCTCATATGGTTTCATCTATGATGACACTCACCCAAAATGGGGTGAAGTTTAAATGGATCCTAGAGTTTCAAACATCCTTTGAGGGTCTTAAGCAGTGGTTTTCCATAGCTCCTGTTTTATCTTCCTGGAATCTAGAAAGGGATATGTGGTTTACTTTGATGCCTCAAGTATGGGTCTTGGGTGCATGCTGATGCAGGATGATCATGTGGTGGCATATAGTTCACGCCAACTTTGACTACATAAAAATAATTACCCAACCCATGACCTAGAGTTAGCGATGGTGATGAATTCTTAAATATGTTCCATTATTATCTTTTTGGGGAGAAGTTTGTGGTCTATTATGATCATAAGAGATTGGCCTTAATTTTCTCCCAGAAGGACTTTAATTTGATGCAGCGTCTTTGGATAGAGTATCATTAGGGGTTTGATTTTGATATCTTGTACACCCCATGGAAAGGTAATGTGGTTTCAGATTGCTTAAGTAGGAATGTGAATGTGCAAGTATTGAAAGAGTTTGGTGATGAGTGGACTTTGATAAGCCTTTTTGATAAATTTCATCTCGAGACCAAGGAACATAGTGGAGGTTCATTCTTGGGTAGTGTTCAGCTGACACCTTCCCTTCTGGAATTGATTCAGTGGGAGAAACATGGTGATGAGTTTTTATAGAAATCTATGAAATTACTAAATAGTGTGGAGGTGACTTGTGAATGGTTTTTGTCTCTTGATGTAGCTCTATTCTTTATAGCTCTCTTTATGGTGTCGATGTCATTGAGGAAGGTGGTGATGTAGGATAGCCATCAGTCTCAATGGACCATTCATCCTGGTTCCACCAAGATGTTTTATGACATGAATAGGTAGTTTTGGAGTTTATGTATAAGTTAGTATGTTGTTGACTTTGTATTATGGTGTTATACATATCATCATGTTAAATAACAGCTCCAAAATCCATCTAGTTTGCTTCAGAAGCTTCTTATTCCTACCTAAAAGTGGGATGAGATTTCCATGGATTTTATTGTTGGCATACGTCGTACATCCTGATGGAGGAATTCCATTTAGGTAGTGATTGACCGTCTGACCAAATCAACATATTTCATTCCAATAAGAGATTCAACTAAAGTGGGTTAGTTGGGTCAGTTGTATGTTGAGGAGATAGTGAGGCATCATGGTGTTCCAACATCAATTATTTCTAATAGGTACCCCCATTTTACCTCACCATTTTGGGAATGTATTCAAAAGGTTATGGGGTCGTAGGTCAAGTTGAGTACGGCATACCATCTTTAAATGGACATCCAAAGGGAGGGGGTGAATCAGATCTTGGAAGACATGCCCCAGGAGTGTGTTTTAGATTTTGGAGTCTTGTGGGATAGCTATTTGTGGTTGGTCAAGTTTTCATATAACAATATTTACCAATCATTGATTTGAATATCTCTCTTTTATGTGCTTTATGATTAGCCATGTTGGTCCCATTTTTGTTGGGAATAGATGGGTGTTACCTCATTGTTGGGACCGATCCTTGTGCAAGAAATGTCTAATAAAGTTAAGTTAATCAAGTACCATTTTTTGACTGCACAGATTCATCATAAGTGTAACGCCCCGACCATAGTGTTTCCCTCGGAATTTAGAGATGACCTCGTTGATTGAAGTTTCAAACATTCCAATCGGTTTCTAACGGGTTTGTTCGTAGAACCGGAAACATCCAATGATTCCATATTCATTTGGACCTTCTTTCCAAAGGTAGGTGCTCATTAGTTGTAGACTAATGAGGCTTAGTAATTTTCATTGGTTGAGAGGATGGGAGGTCGGACTCATAACACCTTTTTTAGGGGAATTATTGTCTACTCCGGGACTCTCTTTATATATTTAAGTTATGTTCGTGAATCCTTATTACATTACCAAGTATAAAATGAGCTTTCCTTCAGATCTGACAATCAATGATTAAATATGTAGGAAATTTAGAGAATCCTTTATATGTATTCGAGGTTCTTCATCGATAGAGAATCATTTATATTTATTAGAGATTCTTGGTCAATGGTATCCTTCGACACATTTATATAGAAGTCTCTCGATCATTATGATGACCATGCTGGTTTTAAAGCCACTCAGTGGGGCACTTGAAGTTTATTGTCATTCAGAAAGACATGCATTATTTCAGAGTTGGGATCGAACCTGCAGATGGGCTACCTACGTATCCTTTTTTTAGAAAAGGAATCAAAACCCATGTAGTTTGAGTAAGGGAGTATGATGTTTATGATTGATGGCTCAAAGAAAGATGTCATAATTACTTCTACACTCTAAGCTCACGTGAGTCCTTCTCGGTGTGAGAAATAAGAGGTATTAGTAAAACCATACAATTGTGCCATGAAAGATGCAATCATAAGAAATAATGTGGGGCTTATGTATGTATGACTGCCCAGATAAATAAATATTAAGATTTACTTCAAGGAAGAAATCCAGGAATAGGGTCCATAAAGGTATATGTGCTTCATGGAGATTTGAATACTCTAACTTGGGTCTTACTACTGAAAAGGAGGCCCAAATTAGGAAAGGACTTATGATTGGGTTTTACTCCTGAGAAGGAATCCCAGATCAAAAGTAATTATGACTGGTTAAGAGAAATTAAGACTGGGGCTTCCTCCTGAGAAGGAGGCCCAGGTTAAGGGACTTGAAAATTTAAGGGACTTGGGGCTTACTCCTACGGAGGATGCCCATATTTGAGAATTATGACTGGGGCTTATTCCTGAAAAGGAGGCCCAGGTTAATGAGTTCTCTCATCTTAAAGGATTAGGTTGAATGAATGAAATCTAAATCTTTAGTGACATAAATATATATAAATCACTAGGTTTTGATAGATATTCCATAGAATTCCTTTCAGATAAGGAAGTAAAATCAAGAAATCATGCCAAAAATGGCTTTGAAGAGTGTCTTAAAGACTAAATCTTGAATAGGAGAGGTGGAATGGCATAAGAGGGGTGAAATGGGCAAGAAGGGCACCCAAAAAAAAGTCAGGGGCGCGCAAGTCCTGGCAGGCGTGCAGGTACTACGTGGGCGCGCAAGTCCTGGTCGCGCAGGTATACCTGCGCGACACATGGTTACTTGCGCGTTTGTAAACCAGCATGGTAATACTTGGGCTATCAATGCCTTTAGAATTATCCTGAGGTACTTCTAGAAGAGAGGTGCGCAAGTTTTGGTGAGGAAGTAGGGTTGCGCGCAAGTATGTACATTCCCCTTAAGGGTAAAACACCTTAGGCGTGCAAGTTTTAGTGAATTCTAACACTTAGACTCTATTCCGCTTGTTTAGACCTTCCATTCTAGGTAAAAAATTACCTTATAAGTGTTCGGAAGACCTGAAGAAGAGACTTGGGCATTCAGAGCTCTAAATCTGAATTCTGGAAAAAATCCTCCCGAAATGGGGGGCCCACCGGGGGTATTTATAGGCTGGAAAAAAACCCCAGGCAGTTATCACTTAGGGCACGCAAGTGTACTTGCACGAACATTGTGGCGTGCAAGTGTACTTTCACGACCATTGTGCCACGCAAGTGGACTTGCACGACCATCGTAGAACTTGCGCGACCCTCGTGCAATATTCTTCTTATTGCTTCCTTTGTCAATTTTTTGATATTTGTCCAAAGGTTGAATCACTTTGAGCTCATGGTATTTCTTTTCTTCAGTGGTTAGACTCTGTGATGAAAGGAGCGTCAACAAAAGTCCCCCCTCAGAGTTGGATCCAAAAGAAATGAGGATTTGACTCTGAGGAAATCGAGAATTAAAAGGAAATTGGGGCGCGCAAGGCTGGGCGCGCAAATGAGCTTTGGGCACGTAGGGTCTGGGGCGCAGGGATACGGCCTTTAGTCGCGCAGGGTACAGCGCGTAGGGATCTGGCCACATCTATAAATAGAGGACTCCATTCCGTGCAAAGCACTCGGATTTTGCGGATTTCTTGCTCTCGGCGCGCAACTTGGATCTCGGATTTTTCTCGTTCGTGTAAGTTATTCCGCTGTTTCTCACTTCTTATTTCTTGTGTCGCGGTTCTGTTAAGGTATTTGGACTTGCGCGGTGATACTTGTGCGCCAAATACTTGTGCGACATATCCATACTTTTGCGCCAAGTTTATACTTGCGAACCTTAATTCCTTTGCCATTTTTTTCGAATTCTTTCACAAATTTTATGAAAAATCAACTTACTTAAGAGTTAATTATTCAACCTTTGTGCAGATTCAATGGATCCCAACAGAATCAGAACGGCTGATGAACTGTCTAGGAAGCGGATTGATGACATGATGAACATTGTTGGCCATGATTACTATGATATATGCGACAGCACTTTCCCAGATTTGGCTAAATACTTAGAGAAATATCATCTTAATTTCACACAAAGCATCTACCTACCTTTGTATGGTCATGGTCATCTGCAAGGAGTCAATGTTCCAGATGAAAATAACTATATTCCTGAGATGCAGCTGCACCACTACTCCTCTATTTTAGTTATGTTGTGCATTAATAGAAACAACATTGGTGTGAACTTTCAAATTTTTCCTCTATGTCATTTCCTTGCAGATATGAAAATGGTAAACCCATGGGATTAAATGTTTTTCACCGCTGGTTGGTGGAGAGAAGACAAACATGGCATTAGAGAAATATCTAAAAATAGTACTCTCTCCAAATGGATCTTTACTTCCAATGCGCCATTCTCAAATCCATGTATCCATCTTCCAAGTCTCTTGGACAGAAACAGAGTCACTGTTTGATCAGCAGAAAATATTCTCAAACCGTACTCAAGAACATCCTTTTACAATTGTTCCAAGAAGAGCTGGTATCACTACATCTCTTATTGTATCCAATTGAATGAATTAATTCCAGGTGGTTTCTGATGAAGCTCGGTATGCCGTAAATCAAATGAAGAGTTATGTTGAAAGCCTTTTGTAATTCTTGAAAAAGAGAAGAGACTCCAGTCTGTGGATGTCCTTCTATCTCCTGTGTATAAATGAAAAACACTTTCATCTTCAATCATTTGTACTTGCATTTTTTTGCTACATGCTTTAAATTTTACTTAATCCAATGGGCCTAGTAAGCATAGTTTGATTTTTTACTAGGATTAATGTAAATAACCCTACAAACTTTGAATCTTTTAATTGCTCAATATTACCTAAATCATACAAAATGTATGTTCAGTGAGCTGGAACTTGACTTTTATTCAGAGTTCCTTTGTCTTTTGTGGGCAGTTTAAAGTCATGCACATCAGACATACAGAGGCTAATGTTTAAGGTCGAAATAGATTTGACCGAATGAATTAGAATTGACTCAATTATTTGAAAATTTATCTGAAAACATATTATCATACTCAAGTATGAAAGAAAAATGTAAACTATGGCTTAAAAATATTTGAATCTGAGGAATGATATGAAAAAGAGATAAAAGGTATCAGAATAAGTAGTTTCTAAGAATGAAGTTACTATTATTTAACAAACCCGTTAGGGGGTTGAATTATGCAGGGCCACCTAAGGGCATTGGATGCATAGTCAAATAAATAGAATCTTTTGGCTGACAAGTCTGTTATATAGACTTTTTATGCAAGGCCACCTAAGGGAATGTGATGCATAGTCAGGAAAAATGACTCTCAGAAATTTACCTTTCCACTACTAAAAGCCAGTGAAAGTTTATGGAGATTCAAAATTTCCAAAGTATAGAGTTTGCTGTATGGAAAGAGGTACTTGAATATGGAGAAGATATTTCCGAACAAGATTATCGAAGAACTGGATGGATATCACTTCTACGAAGGTCTAACCTAAACGTAGGGAAGGAGAATATAAACCATAGACTTGAATACTTTCAGATCATGAAAAAGGATATGGGACAAATATGTTGAGGATGGCTATTTTTGCATATCTCTATATACTGTCATTTAAGACCAATAAGGACAAAAGAGGATTTCTTCCCAATAATGAAGTTACCATTATTTAAAAAATCCATTAGGGGGGTTGAATTATGCAGGGCCACCTAGGGGCATTGGCTGCATAGTCAAATAAATAGCATCTTTTGGCTAACAAGTCTGTTATGTAGACTATTTATGCATGGTCGCCTAAGGGCACGTGCTGCATAGTCAGGCAAAACAACTCTCAAAAATTTGACATTTTTGTGACTAAAAGTCAAGAAAAGGGTTATGAAGATCTGAAAATATTTAAGGTCAGGATTATGACACGTAAATATGGGTATTGTCCAATGTATACAAAGATACACAGATCAATGCTAACCATAATCATGTTGTGGCTGGGTCCTGAATGGAAACATTGTACTTCACTACGTATCCCATAAGGATGGGAATCAATCCATACGTAGTTCTTGAACTAAAGTTTAACGTCATGTGGGAAAAAAGGATTAGAGATCTTAGTTTAGGGTCATAGAGCTTGGACCATTGTAAGAAATGCACAGTGTGTGTTTTCATGGAGACTTTTCAGACAAGGGACTGGAAGTGGAATTTGGGGTTAGGCCCAAAAGACTTGGGGCTGGATTCAAGGGACACTCGAACATTCCTACGTATCCCATAAGGATGGGAATCAAGCCCACATAATTCTAGAAATACCCTCTTTACAAATTTGGTTCATACATGTGAAGGGTGAAAGGGGAATTTAGTGCAATGATGGTTTAACCTAAGATAAAAGGTTTGGGAATTTCCATGTATGCATGTAGTCTTTGAAATGAAACATGATTGAAAAATAAATCAAAATAATGGTTCCCTCTCAGGTGAGGGTATTAAAGAATATTGTAGTTTATTGTCATACTGGACAAAACAGTGCTATATAGTTTAACGTCGTATAGCAAGGACGAAAGTGAACCAATGTAAAGATATTGATTCTAAGGGTAGTTTCACGAATCAACATCGTATGAGATGGAGGTGAACCGATGTGAGGAGATTGGTTTTGGGCTTGAACCTTGGGAGGTTGCCTACGTACCCAACCTAGAAGGCAAGGATCAAAGTTCGCGTAGTTCAATTTAAAGAATGAATTAATGATCAAGTTGTTCTTGGGGACAATGACCTGATGTTGGGACTTATGCATGGTTAGCGGCCTAGAGAGGGTGTTATGGTTGAAGTTTTCTCTAAGCTCACGTGAGTCATACTCGGTGTGATAAACAAGAGGTAGCAACAACCCTAACGATGCATAGTTTAATGTCATGTATGACGTATAAAGGACTTTTTTTACAATTTAGCGTCATGTAGTTAGGACGATGGGAACAATATAGTTTAACGTCATGTTAGACGAAAAGGGGACTATGTAGTTTAATTTCATGCAGTGAGGACAAAAGAGTACACTATTTAATGTTATGTTGGGCGTATTAGGTACTTTTTCACAGTTTAGCGTCATGTTGGACATAAGTGCCAATAGTTTAAGGTCGTATGCACGGATCGTGGATGGTGCAGTTTAACGTCATGCTGGATGTAAGGGACGTCTGTACAGTTTAGCATCATGTAGTTAGGACGTCACAGTTTAACATCATGTGATACGAAAGGAATAAAAATAGTTTAAGGTCATATGTATGGACCGTTTCTATATAGTTTAACGTCATATACTAAGGACGATGAAGGGGAAACAGTTTAACAGCATGTTGGACATATGTGCAAATAGTTTAGGGTCATATGCATGGACCGTTGATGATGCAGTTTAACGTCTTGCTGAATGGTGGTGCAGTTTAAGGTCATACCAGACCATTGATGATATATTTTTTGTTTATACAAAATAATTCTTCAAAAATCTAGCATTGGTTGGAGTAGTGATGAGTTCTCCATCCATTGATATTAAAAATTAAGCTCCATTGGAGTAGACCCTATGTATTGAGTAAGGTCCTTCCCATTTTGGCTCAAGCTTGGGAGGTTTCCTTCCTGGTATCATTGGAGTTCTGAGAACTAATACCAATTCTCCCTAAGTTAATGAATGAAGATGAACTTTTTTGTTAAAAGCTTGTGCTATTCGATTCTGATAGACTTCCAAGTGGTGTAAAGTGCACAATATTTTCTCATCTAACCATTCCAATTCATTCAATCGCTTTTGAGATTGTTCATCTATAGATGATTGATCACAAATGGAAACTTTGAGTGAGGGTAGTTGAAATTCAATGGGAAATACGGCTTCTATTCCATATACCAGTGAATATGGAGTTGACCGAGTTGCAGTGCGGGTGGTAGTCCGATAATCCCATAAAGCATGAAAGAGTTTATCAGGTCATGACTTCTTATCTTTATCCACCATCTTTTTAAGTATATTTGAAAGAGTCTTGTTGAAGGCTTCTATCTGGCCATTGGCCGCTGCATGATACCGAGATGAATGGTTGGATTTGATGTTGTATTCTTGATACAACTTCTTCACCTCGGATGAATAGAAGTTGGTGCCATTTTCCGTCAATATGGTATGAGGGACACCAAATCTGGTAATGATGTTAGACTTGATGAAGCTAACAAAGCATTTAGAACTGACTTCCTTGAGAGGTATGGCCTCTTCCCATTTGGAAAAGAAGTCAGTAGCAGTAATAATGTACTTAAACTGGTTCGCCGTAGCCGAAGGGTAAGGTCCCACCACATCCATTCCCCATGTGGCAAATGGCCATGAGTATTTAGCTGTATGAAGCAACTCTGGAGGTTGATGAATGAAGTTGGCATGTACTTGGCATGAATGACACTTCTTTGTGAAATCAACAAAATCTTGTATCATTGAAGGCCAAAAGTATCCAAGCCTTAAAATCTGATCAGACAGTCTATGTCCAGACTGGTGGGAACCATAGACTCATGCATGCACTTCTTTCATGACATCCATTGTCTCTTCACCATAAATTCATCTGAAGAGAACTCCATCAAAACCACATTTGTAGAGAACTTTCTCTAGGTGATCTGGGCTATCATAAAGAGTAAAATTGACCACACGTCGCCAGATTTGTTCTTTCTCGGCTCTATCAGGTGGAAGTGTTCCATTTTAAAGGTATTCCCTGATAGGTGACATTCATCCTGTAGTATGACCATATGGTTCAGGAATGGGACTAATTTCATTAATTTCCTCTATTCTGATTTGAACATAAGGTGAAATTGCACGACGGTGGGAAATATTGATGGTTGTCTCATCCCGATTTGGATCTGCCAGAGTTGTGGCTATATTAGCCAGTGCATCAGCTTGAGCATTTTGTGATATTGGGACATAAGAAAATGTCAGTTCTGAAGGGAATTCCGCCATTAACTCTCTGACGTAATCATACAAAGGGATTAGTTCTTCTTTTCTGATGGAATAATCCCCATTGACTTGTTTGATTACCAGGTCTGAATCACCTTTCACCTTTAAGTGATTCACTTGTTCTTGAAGCACTAATTCCAAGCCTACGATGAGAGCTTGGTATTCTGCTTCATTATTGGTACCACCTTCCCACAATAAGAAGGAATAAGGTAACACTACCTTTTCTGGAGAAATGAGCACAATTCCTAAGCCAACTTTGTTGAATTTAGGACTTTCCATTTTCCTCCCTGTTGGACTTCTGGAAGCACCATCAAAATACATTTCCTATGCTTGAGGACTTTCTTGAATAGAGAAGACTTCCTCATCAGGAAGTTCAATATCTGAAGACATGTCTTCCACTTAAGGGTGTTCAGCCAAGAAATCAGCCAGAGCTTGGCCCTTTATCGCCTTTTGAGACACATACTGAATGTCGAATTTCTGCAAAATAACTGCCCACCATGCCAGACGTCCTGTAAGCATTGGACGACTAAGGATGAATTTTAGCGGGTTATTGAGAGATATCAATTGGACCTCGTGATTTTGTAGGTAGTGTCTCAACTTATGAACTGCAAAGATTAATGCCAGGCAGCACTTCTCAATACTTGAATATCGGGTTTCTGCTTCAAGCATAGTTCGACTGAGATAGTAGAGGCTGTTTTCATTTCCAGCATCATTCTTTTGAGCAAGAAAGGCACCCAATGATCACTCTAGAGCTGTCACGTAGAGGATAAGTGGTCTTCCTTCAATGGGTGGCATGAGTACCGGTGGACTCAAGAGGTATTTCTTGAGAATATCAAATGCTTCTTGACATTCTTCAGTCCACTGGTAAATGACTCCCTTCTTCATCAATTTGGTGAAGGGTAAACTTTTGCCTTCCAAATTGGCGATGAAACGCCAAATATAGGCTAAGTGTCCTTGAAGTCCTCTTAATTATTTCAAATTTCAAGGAGGTGACATACCAAGGATTGACTTGGTCTTCTCAGGATCGACTTCAATACCATGATGGCGTACAACAAAAGCTGAGGAATTTTCTTGAGGTTACCCCAAAGGCACATTTTAAAGGGTTCATCTTCAAATTATGTTGTCGAAGCTTGTGGAAGATGACTTCCAAATCAGCCAAGTGATTAGAATGTTGTTTGGATTTAACCACCAAATCTTCTACATATAATTCAACAAACTTCCCTAAGAAGGGTTTGAAGATACAATGCATGGCACACTGATATGTTGCACCTACATTCTTTAAGCCAAATGGAATTACCCGGTAGCAAAACACACCCTGAGGGGCTATGAAGGATGTGGATTCCTAATCTTCTGGGGCCATTCGAATCTGATTATATCTAGAATATCCATCCATGAAGGAAAGTGCTTCATAACCAGTTGTTGCATCAATTAAAAGTTCTGTAATCGGCACTGGGAAATCATCCTTAGGACAATGCCGATTAAGATCTCTGAAATCAATGCAAACTCTAATTTGTCCGTTCTTCTTCTTTACAGGGACAATATTATCCAACCACTTGGTATATTGAACTTCTCTGACGAAGTTAGATTTGATAAGCTTATCCACTTTAGCCTCAATTTTGGAAGCATAAGTTGGGTGTGTTCTTCTCCCGGCTTGCTTAAATCCTCGATGTTCTTCTGGTAAACCCAAATGATGAGTAGCAACATCAGGATCAAGCCCGGGAATTTCTGTATAGTTCAAAACAAATATATCTCTATTTCGCTTTATAAAAGAAATATACATCTCTTTCTCTTCAAGATTCATGGCCGCACTGATTAAAGTGGGGCGTGGATCTTCTTTTGTACCCAAATTTATTTCTCTGAGTTCATCCACAATGGTAGATATACCCTCTTCAAATGCTGGAGGAGCATATATGAGATCTTCCTCTTCTTCTTCATCATGTTTTATTTCTTCTGTTTCTACTTGCATAGTAGATGATAAAGCAGAATTTTCATGATCAGAAGAGATGTCAAAATTTTCACATCTTGAAGAAGAAGCTTCCATTTCCGACCCGATTGATGATGAAGGGTCTTCTTTGGGTAATAAAGAGGGGATGATGGATTGAGAATCGACATCATTGTTCACCTCCGATGTTGCTATAACTTCTTCTGGCCTAATTGGCGAAGTATAGATTTGTTGGATTTCAGCAGATGAAATGAAGACGTCACCATTTGTTCTTTTATCACTGCTTGGTGGGTTACCAATTTCTCCCATGTTGTCTGGCTCGATTTCTGTAATTGACATTATGGATCTTTCTATAAGAGTATTCTGATTTGGGTCTATCTTGTCAATTTGACTGATAGGAAACACATAATCTGTACTCACATGTGTAAATGGATTTACTGGAATCTTCTCCAAACCATATAGAGCATTAACTTTAATAATCTCCTTTGTTGTGGATTTCTCCCTTCCCTTCATGTGATAGAATTCCGCCTCAATGTATTGAGACTCACATGTCTTGAACGGGTCCTTATCACCATATAATGTTCCAACTTGACCATCGAAACAATATTTGAGACATTGATGGTATGATGAAGGGATAGCCACATGTTTGATGTAGCCAGGGTCTTCCAAGCAAGATGTTGAAAGCTTGAGTCTTGATCAAGAACCATGAAATCCGAATTGGATACAAGATCTCCAAACTGAGTTCTGAGTGTAACTTTGCCCAGTGGTTCTAGTTCATTTTTATCATATCCTTGTAACATCATGGTAGAAGGAGATAAATCAGATTCCTTGAGGCCCAATCGACGAAGTGTACGAATGGGAATGAGGTTGACTCCTGAACCATTGTCAATGAAAGATCTTCGGACGTCTACGCCATTGACCTTGACAGATAAGTAAAAAGGTCTAATATGCCCATGCACAACATCATCTTCATCTTCATCAGTAAAAGATATTATTGCATGGAATTCTGCAGGATTATTCTCTATGTGATAGACTTCAGCTGCAGCAATTTTAGTTTCAAACTTCTGAGGACTTGACAAAGCCTCGATAAGTGCTTCCTGAAGATCTTTTGACACATTCAAAGCATCCAGAATTGATAACTTGGATGGTACTTGGGCTAAGTGTTTCAATACATCATGCTTTTGATCCAGAGGTCTGTGTTTCCCAACAAGAATATGTGGTTTAGCAAGTACCTTGGAAGCAGATGCTTTGGAAGTTGATGCATCTTGTATTGGGATAGGAGTTGGCAATATTCCTGGTTTTGGAAGATTAGACTGATTAGATCCATTTAATTTCTGAGAGGAAGAAGATGGAACCTTTAACTGGTCTTCCAAAATAAATGTGTCGGGACTGAATTTGCTATTGGTAGAAGAACTTGCTTGTTCTTGCTGAGCTCACTGAAGGGATCTACCACGAGTTTCTGCTGCGTACACAGTTCTAGCAGGGGTAGAATAGGAATAGTGGCTTCTGAAAGATCCACGTCTTCCCCTATATCCTGATCCTTTGGAACTTCCTCTGATTCCCCTATTTGATACAGGGAATTCAGGCTCATAGAAATTGAAACTGCAACTGGCATATAGATCTGTTAATTGAATCATATTAACAGAACCAAAGATTAACTCTTTATCTGATGAAGACTCTGCCTGATTTACCTGTTTAGGTTGTGCCGTTTTGTGGGGTGGTGCCCGTGGATTTGAAGTAGATGGCATGAAGTCTTCCATAGTCAAAGACAACTTAGGATTTTACATATACTCATATTCTTCTGATTCTTTTTCTTTCTTTGAATCATGTATTCTCTTTGAGGACTTTCCCTCTGATGAAGAGGGTTTTGGCGCAACATTCATGGAAAAAGACACAATCGGTTTCTTTAATTGTGTTCACAAAATAGCATGAGTTTGGTTGATTGTCTTTATGACCATCCAATCATCATACTTTTGTGCATTTTTACTTTTGACTTCTTTCCATTTTCCTTCCTCCTCTGGAACTGTAGCAGTAACACATGCTACTGGAGCTGAAGAACCTTTCAGTTTGACTTGTCTCGAGTCGACCATATTTTGCAGGAGGTCCTTAAAGACAAAACACTCCTGGATGGGATGCCCCAACATTTGATGAAAAGGGAAATAATTGGGATGGTCTTCATCTCCTTCCTTTTTTGACCTCTTAGGCCTTGGCAATTGAACCAGATTATTTTCCAGAGCCGAAATGAAGTAATCATAAACTTGTTCATTTCGGAAAGAGTATGTTTTGCTCTTAAGATCCTCAAATTGTTTTCATCTTTGATCTCTTTGATCATATGGACGAATCGGCCTTTGTTGTTGGCGCTCAGGAGGTGGATCCCTTTGAGAAGATGAAGGTTTTGAAGTAGAAACAGGTACAGGTGCTTGTTTAAGCATAACTATAGCAGTTTCTTCTTTACCCATTCTCCTTCCTGGAGCTGATGGAATTACATGAGATTTAGCCTTAGCCTGTATAAGGGAATCTTCAATCTGCTGAGCGATTGAAGTAAGGTCTCGAAACCCTCCTGTGCATTTTAGAGGGATCAACGGCGTGCGTAATTTATCACGTAGATTTTCTACACAGATTGGAAACAATTCCTCTTGAGGGAGTGCTAATCTTAGGGAATATGTTAATCCCTTCCAGCGAGAAATGAAATCTGAGACCCTTTCATTCTCTCTTTGCTTACAGTTTGTAAGATCGAAAACTGTTGTCTTTGGCAAAGTTGATCTGAACTGAAGAATGAATTTTTTGCAAAGATCCTTTCATCCAATAATTTACCGGGATTGCAAGCTTGTATACCAGACAAAGGTTGGTCCTTACAAGGTCCGTACGAAGCATCTGAGTTTTACTGCTTCTTGCTGCTCCAGAGTTCCCATCATAGGATCACAACAAGACACATAATGCGTCAAATGCTATTCAGGGTCTCCTGATCCATTGAAAATAGGGAATACAGGGTTTCCAAAACTGGATGGAGGATAGATTGAATCTACCCATTCAGGGTAAACTTTCTTTTCTGGTTGAACCTGCACACATTTCCCTTCCATAGTTTCTAACTGAGCTGTTAATGACTCAATGGTAGTTATTAACTTTTGAGAAACATCCGGTTGAACTTGGACTTGGGTAGGTGCAATGACTAGAGCTTGGACAGATGTGGTGGTTGGTGCTGCAACTGATGGTAGCATTGCCAACTGTTGTTGTACTTGACCCGTAAGATTAGACTTGTGAGGGTGTACTGATAGAGGAGGATATTATTGATCCATCTCAGTAGCTGCAACAAATTCCCTTGGCTGACTGACTCCAGCATGTTCACGAAGAAGACTACCCTGAAGTAGTTCTGCATTCAACCTCCTTAATTCCTTAATTTCTTCCTCATGTTGTGCAAACCTTTTCTCTAGTGAGAGTGATTGGCCTTCTCCAGAGGAAGGATATGTAATCTGATTCTTTTCCCTCCCTTTGTTGGATCCTTTTCGGAGAGGGGGAAGTGGGTTACTCGAAGGATTACCTAGATTCTGAGTAATCCTTTGATTTCGTATACGCACACCTTCTTCATTTGTGTCAGTGCGTACATCTTCTTGAACAGGAATCTATTCATCTGAGTCCCCTGATTGAGCCTCATCTGGTGGATCAACAACAACGACATTGATGACATTGATTGATGAATAATGCACCGCATCCCTTCTATCATCGTTTCTGTGATATTGTCTTCTTCCATGTCTTTGATTAGACATTGCCTTTTGTTGATTCGATCCCTCAGGAACTTCTTGATGAACCGTAATTTGGAGGGAATCTCCTGATAATTTGGCTCTTCATTCCTCTTGAGGCTTCTTTCCCAATCGAGAAAAGACCGACTTTCTCTGAGAAGGGGATTGATGATTTGAAAAAGTCCCTAGTCCGGTGGACTGGGGATATTCATGTTGTTCCCGCTCAACTCCTCGAATCCTATCTGTTGATTCCGAGAGTTGGTTTAAAAGAGTCCCTAGTATGGCAAGCTGGGGTGGCTCTTGACATACTACGTCTGAGACTTTCTTAAAAGCTCTCCTGATCTTGCGAACCTTAGTCCGAAAATTAGCCGAATGCATTAACATGTATCCACTTTTATCACCTGGTTCAAAATACCATTGGATGATTTCCAACACTTCTGTCACTTGATGATGTGCTTGCTCCATACGAGAGGCCTGTTCAATATTCTCATTTGCTTGATGCAGGAGTAATTCAACAACTTGTTCTCTGTATGCTTGATTTTGAGAGGAACTAGTTGAAGCCTGTTCTTGGGAAAGATTTTGATTACAAACAAAGCCCATTGACTTTGGCCGGCCATGGGCAATAACATTGCATGAGACCATTTTCGGTGGGCTTTGCTGACTAGAGAGCACAGTGAAATGTAGTGCTCCATGAACACCCCATCCTCTGACATGAATACTAGATGGGGCATTGGCAATTAACTGACGCAATCTTCTTAGTGCTCCAAGGCATGAACGTTGAAGGGATCTCTACTGCTTTTCAGCCTTCGGATATCGAGAGACTGATAGAGATGCCAAATCAATCTGATGTTGTAACCCTTCTATTATCTTAAGATGATTTTCATATTCATCATAAGATAATACTTTCTTCTTCAACTAACAAAGGGTTTTCCATATGTTGAGACGAATATCATGAATTCCATCTTCCATCAACATCTTTGGAATGTCATACTAAGAGTCATCTAGAGGCCAAAACATGACTGGCACTTCACTCCTTTCGAGTTTTTTTCTCATGTTCAGCATTTCCTCTTTATCATTCAATGAAGATTCTTATACCTGATTTGACCAGATCTGGTGCTTCATTATTACTTCATCGGATTCAACAAGATTGGTAGAGAGATCACTGATTAAACTAAAAGATGCATGACTTAGGGGTGGTTCGGAGAATGACCTACACCTTGAGCTATCTTCTGATTGAGAAAGTATTTCACCTGCTAGCGATGAAGCATCAAACATGACTGGTTTCGCATTTGCAAGTGCCTCAAGATAAGAGGGATTTCTAGGCACTACATTGTCCACTGGAGCATTTTCCGGGCAATGTGCATCACTATTGTGGAGAGTACTTTTGCAGCGAAATTCATCATCATGAGGAGGACCACCATGGTGGGTTATAGCAAAAGATGAGATCTCTTGCTCCTTGTTCTTATGACCACACAGAGGGTTCCTGTGGCTCTCATCTGAAGATGAAACTTCAAGATCGATCGAATTGTCATGAATCAATCCTTCATGAGGAAGTGTCTGTTGAAGACCTTTGGAATTAATGTTCCCACTATTGGAAAATGAGGGACTAGAATCTTGAATTCCAACAGATAATTGTCTGAGGGCTTCAAGAACTCCAGCATCGAGAAAGTCCTTGTTACAGATTGGCACTTGATCTCCTGAATGTGTTGGGAGGGTCTTTTTCTTAGACACCTTCTGTAACACCCCGAGCTTCCATGATACGCTTCTCTTTCAATAATGCAATAGCTTGCATTTTACGCAAGTTCAAGATTCTAACACACCGCGACCAATCAAAATAGCCATTTTGAATAGTAATACACACTTTTTGAAATTATATATATATTATATTTCAAAATGGACTTCATTTTTGGATTCAGAATATCGAAATTAGCCTATGTTGATTTTTTGGTATTTTTGTGAGAACTTCCAATTTTTTATGAATAGTGAAAAATACTTAAAAACAACTTTTTTAATCAAAATAATTTATAGTGATAAATTATACTATTGAGTGGTTTTAAATTATAATTAGAATATATTTTTACCATTTTATCCAATGGTGGTCATTAGAATTAATTTCACTTTGAAAATTGGACATAAACAATTGTCAATCTTTTGATATATATTGTTTCTTAAAAACACGCTATTTGTTATGACAGTGGGAATTAATAATAAAATTAATTAATGCAAATTATATGTTTAGAATTTTGTAAAATAGACATCAACTTTGAATTTGGAATATCAATTATAGCTTAGGGTGAAATTTTGACATTGTTCTGAAAAACTTCAATTTTTAATGAATAGTGAAACCACTAAGTGGTAGTTAAAAAAACTGATTTTTTGTTTAAATGAAATATTACCACTTATATGATTTGATTTTAAAAAATCCAACATACATGGTTGTAATTAGGAAGTAAAATGTGGTTCAATGGGATTAAAATAATTTTTTGGTGAATAGTAACTTTTAAGTTTAATTAATCGCGATTAAAGGTAATTAGTGAAATTTAAGGTAAAAATGGTATTATAAAAATATGAAATGACCTTTAAACTTTTCCCACCCCTATTTTATGAGTCATGGCTGACCAATACAATCCATGGGTCAACTTGGGGACCCCATGGAGCCACTTTGGTACGAAAATTACATTAAAAACTTTTTATTTAATGTTAAAATAAAAATGTCACAAACATGAGTTGTTTTACTAATAAAAATTTTAAATGGGGTTATACAAGTCATATTTTTTTACTATAAATATTCATTATAAAGATAAAAATATTTCATACATCATGATAATTTTTTTATAATTTTTAGACATTAAATAAATTAAATTATTTATGACACCATGATGATGCAGCGATTACCTCATTAATTAACGATTTAAATAAAATGAAAAGATAATGTAAAATATAAGACTTAAACTTGTCAAAAACCTATTGGATGAGTATATTTAGAACCCTTATCACCTTATCCTCTAATTATATAAGTGTGGGACCTTTAAAATCCGAAACTCATTATATAATAAAGTGACATTTCATGACTTTCCAAGAATGCCCCTCCTCTCCTCTTATAAAAGGCCCCCACTACTACCACCTTATTCACACATTAAAGCCATTTTTCTCGGACAAACTCTGCCCAAATACTCTCCCAACTTCCCTCCCTTACTCCTAGAAGCCTCACTTTGGGCATAAGTCTTCCCAAGGAATCCTTTGGCTCAAATCAAAAAGAGTTACCCGATTTTAAGGTAATGTCTTCCCTAATGTTGTTTTGTTTTATTTTGCTTATCCAACCCCCTAACTCTCTTTATTATTTTCTTTTGTAACAAAACCATTATATTCAATATACTAGGATGTTTTTATAATAAGTATTCGAGCTACACTTACACACACCTACATCTAATGGTTAAAGAACATATTGTTTCTGTGGATGGTGAATTTCTGCCTCACGAAACGATGATTGTTCAACACTCATATAACACCTTCAAAGGTGGCTATTAAGATTTCACTATGTTTATATATGATATATAATATGTTTATGTTTTACTTAATCTTCTGTATTTTTCATTTATGGAATACCTTTATGGTTTTCATTATGGGTAAATACGATATTTTCATTTTAGGAAGTGCGGACTACCGCCCCCTCAAAGTGATTTGAATCATTAATACCATATGTGGGATATATAAAGGATGGATTAAATGGTATTATACATTATATTATACTGGAATTATATTATACCTTTATATCATTATGTTTCTTTCCATTAAAATATGAAATAGAAATGAAAATAGCGTTCATGCGTACGTACGGCTTACCGTCTCCATGAACGGTGCATTTCATTTATTACCTCTAAATGTTATGTAATATTATAAATGCATGTATATACTGGATATATATGTTATATATGATATCTACATCATGAATATAATTCTGGATATAATGGATATTTCACCACATGAACAACTTGTAATTATAAGAAGTATATTTTTGACTCAAGTACCAAATATCGACAAAACAACTGTTATTAACATAAATAATTACATAATTTTCGTAACATTGTAATAAGTGATATAAAAAGGGATAATTAACTTGAAAAAGGTTCTTAATAAAGTATATATTAACTCTAGTTTATTATTCAGGAGGTTAAAGAGCGGTCGAGTCAAGTCGGACACAAGGTAAGGGAACTTCTTAACACAATTTTTGTTCTTTGGGTTAATCTCCTACTTTCAAATTATGTCATGATATTATTATGTCCTATCTTGTATTTTTACTTTATTTATGTGTACTTATAGTAAATACACATAATAGATCTATTTTATTTTAAAAAAATTATCTTTGTAAAGACTTCGTCTCAATCTCCTTTCATTGAGGCATATTTTGTTTTATACACAACTTTCCATTATACGGTGTATAAACCCCTTTGACTTTTACTTTTATTCAAAAGGAATATTTTTATACAAAGCATTTTTACTAAATGACAAAAGGAATGTTTTTTCTTACGTATGCGGTGACAACGACTTCTTCGCCGCCGTGACTATTATTTGAGTTTCGGCTTCCTCTATAAGCCATAACTTTTTTTTAAAAGAAAAATAAATACCATGTTTTACTTTTCTTTTATTTTGGTATTGAAAATGGTTTTGATAAAGTTTTTATTATATCAATGTGTTGTATTGATATCTTGTGATTGAATTGTGGGAATCTTATGTTTCCTTTATGCATGTTTTATGTGATACAATTATGTTATGGTTTATGATATGTTTAAACCTGTTCATATGAGGAATGCATTGGACTTAATAAGTGACGGGTGGAGCCCGCTATAGCTCCTCGATGCATCGGCAGGTCTCATGAGACAAACTAGTGTCTTGTCACGAGGCCTTGACAAAATCTTATTTGTAGTCTTGGCACGAGGCCTTGGCTACGTGGTTATGATAGTCTGGCATTATGCATTCCATCATTATGAAAGTGGTTATTGATATTGCATGTGATTATTCGACTAGTAGAATATCCATGTGAGTAAGTAAATGGAATTATTTAATTTTATTTTTTCCATATTATACTGAAGTTCAAGTTTAAAAAGGATTTTGTTTTAGTTATACATCGCCTTAAATGTTAATGTTTATTTATGAAAGCTTCCGCAATATTATTATCCTTACTGAGCATCTGATCTCACTCCTTTCAATGTTTTAATATTTTCCAGGATGTGAAGAAGTATTTTATGAATGACCTGCAGGGATAGTCAGAAGAGGATATGAGTGTGGACTATGGAGACTTTGTTATTGTAGTTTTTCACTTTATGATGTAATGTAACATTTATGAATGTATCTAGTGTTTTCAAGGCTACTAAACTAATCGGTCTTTCGAGACTTGATCTTTTGTGATCATGAAAATGTTATGAAGTAATGCACCGACTCTGGGTAACTGGGGTCGGGGTGTTACAGTTGGTATCAGAGGCAGTTTAGTACTAACCTTGGAAGCTATATTTAGATGAACTCTGATTAGAGCACATAGCTCAAAGATAGACTTTGAGGATTAGTATAGAAGAACTTCCTAGAATTTTGGTATTATAGAGATGTTGTGAGTTTTCCGAGCAATACATCCCTATCTGGATACGAGCAGGTAGAGGCGGCTCTGGAACAGATGTACCTAGGGGTAAAACCCGAAAACACCACTTTGAGCTAGACTCGAACGGGAACTGGTGCACGACAACGGGCCTTGCTGCACTCTTGGTTACGACACTCCCGGAGGATATACTTAGGATAATTCTCATTTTCTTTAAAAACCATTATGCAGGGTTTATTATTATATACTTCCTAAAAGAAAACATTTTTTATGATTATGGATTATATCCATAAACCGTTCAATTTACATTAAGTATTTTACAAGTTTTGAATTATTCATTGCAATTCATAAACTAACCTAGTTTATGCCATTGTATAGAAATGACGCCCAGTAGAAGGAATGTGAAATCCATCAATACGTATGATCCAAAGAGTAAGAAGGATCATATCTTTAACGGTATTAAGCCAACATTTAGAAGGTAAATAGTCTCCCATGTGTTCTCAATATATGAAGAAATAGTATCATGTGTTAACAAGATAAGTAAAGAATTCTCTGAGTCTTATGGCTTTGAAGAGAAGAAAGATAAGAAAAGGATGGAAGAGAGAATGATGGATAAAGGGATGAGGGAAAAGAAGAATTTTCCAATATGTGATAACTGTGGGAAGAAACACCTTGGAACTTGCCTGAAGGGAAGTTTGTTATAAGTATGGAGAAAAGGGACACAAAGTGCATGACTGCAAGGGTAAGAAAAAGGTTTTAAATGTACAATGCTTCATCTTCAAGGAGTGGGGACACTATGCAAACCAATGTCCAAATCATCATAGTATTCCCCAAATGATGTTATTGGATAATAATCAAGTTATGATACTACTACAGATGAGGATGAATGATTAGAGGTCTTATGTTGTTATTAAATAATTTTTTTATTTGAGTGTTGTATCAATGATGTACTGGTTATAATAATTATGGAGTATATAAGGATTGTATTGCAGTACTATTTCATCAAGGACTTGAGATTGTGTGGAACCAAGAAAAGTGACTCCACAACAGGTTAAATTTTTGGAAAATATATGGTTGAGAGAAAGATAAACCATAATATGGTTCTGATACCGAGATAGTGATTTTGGAATAAGACATGATTTATTTGGATAAATTATATTGGATATTCTTAACTTCCTTGAAACTGATTAATGATTTGTATTCATTTTCGGATAGAAGGAGTATATATAGTATTCTATAAAGAATAAGGGAACATGAATGTAATCAATAAGGATTTATGGTTATTCATGATTTTTTAGTGTTTTAAAAGAATACATGATGAAGGTGTTCACATGTTGTTATGCGGAAAAAAAGGATCTTCATTATGTTTACCTTCCTTATAAAATTTGGACTGTGAATTGGACAGAAGTATTTTGGATAACCATAAAGGTTGGAATGGATTAAGTTGAACCTTGTATAGTATTGTTTAAGGTTAAAAAATTTCTGAATATTATTTTTGTAATATTATAATACTATAGTTTTAGGAAAAGTACAACCTATAGGTCAGGGGATAACCCGTCACGTTGGACAAAGCTGTAGGAATCGAACTCACAACCATAGTGCGACATGCCTTTATTACCTACCACCAGCCTACAGGAAGTCCCTGGTTATTACAAAATAGTTTTCCTAATCTAAATGGTATGTGGTAATATTTGGAACCTAATACAATTAGGATAAATAGAATATTTTTGAGTTTTGTTACCATTTGGAGTGAAAGATGGGTTTGTGGTAAAAATTTATTAAAGTATGAAAGTCTACATGACAAGTAAGAATATTTCCTTACGTTCTTAGTAAATATCCTAAATAAATTCATCAACTTTATAAAAGGTAACTTAAAACAAAAACGTTGCCGGTTAACTTTTCCAACTGGGGATTCAATGATTGTTTAACCAATCACAAGTTTGTGATTTTCTTGTGGTTAACTTTCTCCTAATCCTGTTTTCTACAACTCTCCATCAGACCTTGATGGTTTGTTTTTCTCCCATATCCCTATTTTCATATAATCCTAGTATGGTCTATCTCGGGTGACCTTTGTACTTATCTTTTTTTCTTTTAAAGTTATATTTTTATTAACCTTATTTCCGATGTGGGTTTCCAACAAAGGTATTTTCTATTTTCAACCATTTATTTTCAAAGAAAATTTTTAAATTGCGAGGACGCAATTTATTGAAGGAGGAGAGAATGTAACACCCTGATCTTCCATGATACGCTTCTCTTTCAATAATGCAATAGCTTGCATTTTACGCAAGTTCGAGATTCCAACACATCGTGACCAATCAAAATAGCTATTTTGAATAGTAATACCCACTTTTTGAAATTATATATATATTATATTTCAAAATGGACTTCATTTTTGGATTCGTAATATCGAAATTAGCCTATGTTGATTTTTTGGTATTTTTGTGAGAACTTCCAATTTTTTATGAATAGTGAAAAATACTTAAAAACAACTTTTTTAATCAAAATAATTTATAGTGATAAATTATACTATTTAGTGGTTTTAAAGTGTAATTAGAATATATTTTTACCATTTTATCCAATAGTGGTCATTATAATTAATTTCACTTTGAAATTGGACATAAACAATTGTCAATCTTTTGATATATATTGTTTCTTAAAAACACGCTATTTGTTGTGACAGCGGGAATTAATTATAAAATTAATTAATGAAACTTATATGTTTGGAATTTTGTAAAATAGACATCAATTTTGAATTCGGAATATCAATTATAGCTTAGGGTGAAATTTTGGCATTGTTCTGAAAAACTTCAATTTTTGATAAATAGTGAAACCACTAAGTGGTAGTTAAAAAAACTGATTTTTCGTTTAAATGAAACATTACCACTTCTGTGATTTGATTTTCAAAAATCCGACATACATGGTTGTCATTAGGAAGTAAAATGTGGTTCAATGGGATTAAAATAATTTTTTGGTGAATAGTAACTTTTAAGTTTAATTAATCGCGATTAAAGGTAATTAGTGAAATTTAAGGTAAAAATGGTATTATAAAAATATGAAATGACTTTTACACTTGTCATACCCCTATTTTATGAGTCATGTCCGACCAATACAATCCATGGGTCAACTTGGGGACCCCATGGAGCCACTTTGGTAGGAAAATGACATTAAAAACGTTTTATTTAATGTTAAAATAAAAATGTCACAAACATGAGTTGTTTTACTAAAACAATTTTTAAATGGGGTTATACAAGTCATATTTTTTACTATAAATATTCATTAGAAAGATAAAATATTTCCTACATCATGATAATTTTTTTATAATTTTTAGACATTAAATAAATTAAATTATTTATGACACCATGATGATGCAGCGATTACCTCATTAATTAACGATTTAAATAAAATGAAAAGATAATGTAAAATATAAGACTTAAACTTGTCAAAAACCTATTGGATGAGTATATTTAGAACCCTTATCACCTTATCCTTTAATTATATAAGTTTGGGACCTTTAAAATCCGAAACTCATTATATAATAAAGTGACATTTCAGGACTTTCCAAGAATGCCCCTCCTCTCCTCTTATAAAAGGCCCCCACCACTACCACCTTATTCACACTTTCAATCCATTTGTCTCATCCAAACTCTGCCCAAATAATCTCCCAACTTCCCTCCCTTACTCCTAGAAGCCTCACTTTGGGCAGAAGTCTTCCCAAGGAAGCCTTTGGCTCAAATCAAAAAGAGTTACCCGATTTTAAGGTAATGTCTTCCCTAATGTTGTTTTGTTTTATTTTGCTTCTCCAACCCCCTAAACTCTCTTTATTATTTTCTTTTGTAACAACACCAGTATATTCAATATACTAGTATGTCGTTATAATAATGATTCGAGCTACACTTACACACACCTACATCTAATGGTTAAAGAACATACTGTTTCTGTGGATGGCGAATTTCTGCCTCACGAAACGATGATTGTTCAACACTCATATAACACCTTCAAAGGTGGCCATTAAGATGTCACTATGTTTATATATGATATATAATATGTTTATGTTTTACTTAAGCTTCTGTATTTTTCATTTATGGCATACCTTTATGGTTTCCATTATGGGTAAACACGATATTTTCATTTTAGGAAGTGCGGACAACCGCCCCCTCAAAGTGATTTGAATCGTTAATACCATATGTGGGATGTATAAAGGATGGAGTAAATGGTATTATACATTATATTATACTGTAATTATATTATACCTTTATATCATTATTTTTCATTCCATTAAAATATGAAATAGAAATGAAAGTATCGTTCATGCGTACGTACGACTTACCGTCTCCATGAATGGTGCATTTCATTTCTTACCTCTAAATGTTATGTAATATTATAAATGCATGTATATACTGGATATATATGTTATATATGATATCTACATCATGAATATAATTCTGATATATTGGATATTTCACCACATGAACAACTTGTAATTATAAGATGTATATTTTTACTCAAGTACCAAAGATCGACAAAACGACTGTTATTAACATAAATAATTACATAATTTTCGTAACATTGTAATAAGTGATATAAAAAGGGATAATGAACTTGAAAAAGGTTCTTAAGCAAGTATATATTAACTCTAGTTTATTATTCAGGAGGTTAAAGAGCGGTCGAGTCAAGTCGGACACGAGGTAAGGGAACTTCTTAACACAATTTTCGTTCTTTGGGTTAATCTCCTACTTTCAAATTATGTCATGATATTATTATGTCCTATCTTGTATTTGTACTTTCTTTATGTGTACTTATAGTAAATACACATAATAGATCTATTTTATTTTAAAAAATGATCTTTGTAAAGACTTCGTCTCAATCTCCTTTCATTGAGGCATATTTTGTTTTATACACAACTTTCCATTATATAGTGTATAAACCCCTTTGACTTTTACTTTTATTCAAAAGGAATATTTTTATATGAAGCATTTTTACTAAATGACAAAAGGAATGTTTTTTCTTACGTATGCGGTGACAACGACTTCTCCGCCGCCGTGACTATTATTTGAGTTTCGGCTTCCTGTATAAGCCATAACTTTTTTTAAAAGAAAAATAAATACCATGTTTTACTTTTCTTTTATTTTGGTATTGAAAATGGTTTTGATAAAGTTTTTATTATATCAATGTGTTGTATTGATATCTTGTGATTGAAGTGTGGTAATCTTATATTTCCTTTATGCATGTTTTATGTGATACAATTATGTTATGGTTTATGATATGTTTAAACCTTTTCATATGAGGAATGCATTGGACTTAATAAGTGATGGGTGGAGCCCGCTATAGCTCCTCGATGCATCGGCAGGTCTCATGAGACAAACTAGTGTCTTGGCATGAGGCCTTGACAAAATATTATTTGTAGTCTTGGCACGAGGCCTTGGCTATGTGGTTATGATAGTCTGGCATTATGCATTCCATCATTATGAAAGTGGTTATTGATATTGCATGTGATTATTCGACTAGTAGAATATCCATGTGAGTAAGTAAATGGCATTATTTAATTTTATTTTTGTCATATTATGCTGATGTTCAAGTTTAAAAAGGCTTTTGTTTTAGTTATACATTTCCTTAAATGTTAATGTTTATTTATGAAAGCTTCCGTAATATTATTATCCTTACTGAGCATCTAAGCTCACCCCTTTCAGTGTTTTAATATTTTCCAGGATGTGAAGAAGTATTTTATGAATGACATGCAGGGATAGTCAGAAGAGGATATGAGTGTGAACTATGGAGACTTTGTTATTGTAGTTTTTCACTTTATGATGTAATGTAACATTTATAAATGTATCTAGTGTTTCCAAGGCTACTAAACTAATCGGTCTTTCGAGACTTGATCTTTTGTGATCATGCCAATGTTATGAAGTAATGCACTGACTCTGGGTAACTGGGGTTGGGGCGTTACACTTTCTTACTTGTCTTGGAAACTACTTGTTGACGAAAGTGGCTGCTATGAGCAGGTGTATGTGCCTAATCAGAAAATATGGTCAGGTTAGGTTGACGATCTCCACTCAAATCAGGTGTATGTGCCTGACTTGGTTTTCCATATGATATGGGGGAGTATTCCCCACAACCCTATTGGACTGGAACAAATGTGTGTGTCTGTTCCAAAGTGAACTGTTGATGTGTCACTCCACTGGTAGGGATAGATTTATGTGTCTTTACCTGAGATGCTGCTGAAGCTATTATAATATCCTGGCAGGCATCTAGAATATGAGCAGGGATTTGCTTCTGCTCTTTCACCATTGATAAAATATGCTTGGTGACTTCAGCTGCTGGAACAGGGATATACGTCTATTCCATGCTTGGAGTAGGTGTATGTGCCTTCTCCTATCCTCCTTTTCCTATCAGTGAATTCTGACAGTACTCAAATGTGGGGGCAGAGAGTTGAGTCTGCCTCCTGTTTGTCGTCGGAGATTTCTGACTGACTTCTCCGTGTGCTACCAAGTGAGACTGTTGGTAGGCTTTATTAATACTAGCAGGTGTATGCGCCTTCTAATTGTACTTCTCCGAACATGGTTGACGAGCTCCATCATATGTAGTCAAACGAGCCTACTGACTAGCTGATGATGTATAAACAGGTGTATGTTCCTGCCTATAGTAATCCACCGGAATTGCTTGGCGGGATTGATGTGATGCTGCCAGACGAGTCTACTGGACAGCGGAATTAAAACGGGTAGGTGTATGTGCCTGCTCATTTCTTGCCACCAAGTTAGGTTGGTGGACTTCTCCGGAGATGGCAGAGATGAGAACATGCTCACTGTTAACCGGATTTCGCCTCTGGCGATTTGTCTTGTCTGCTCGGGTTCGAGGAACCTGAGCTGAACGCCTGGAGTCGACACCCTCATCATGTTGAGGGTGCACTGCCGCACGAGTCTGGCGGCGATTGTTGATGGGATCCCTCAGGAAGGACTCCTGCTTCCTTGAATTAAGGCCCTGAGGGACCTGCTCATTCACCTCCCCAGAATATGGGAGTGAATGGTGATTGTGTTCTGGGGATAACAACCCGAAACGGTTGGAGATGGTGGTTAGCACCGCCTGCTTCTTGATCACTGGTCGTCGTTGTTCGGAGGACCGGTGTGAGTTGTTCACTTGGAGGGCTTTTCAGGAAGCCTCCAGAGTTGGGATAGTACCGTGTTGATGGTACTCCTTAACCAGCGCATTTGATACCCAGCTTTGAAGATGCTGAGTAGGTGATGTCATCCTTAGATCAGATGACAATCCAGCATGAGTAGCAGTAGTGGAATTTACAGCAGCAGTATTCACAGGTGTGAACTTGAGAGCATCCATTCTGGAAATGCATAAGATCTTGGAAAAGAGTGCCTGTTTGATATAACAAACGTAATCAAGATAAAATCAGCCACTACATCTTTTAGATGAGAACATATTTCAATTATTTTTATTGTTGGACCTCTCATTGAGTTTTAAATAGGGGCCTAACAAATAGGTAAAAATCATTTTAACTTGGGTAAGGATTCACGTCGGGTTCACCATTTTTTGTTTCCCTTGGAATTTGGGGATGACCTTATTGATTAAAGGTTAAAACATTCCAATCGGTTTCTAACGGGTTTGTTCGTAGAATCGGAAACATCCAATGATTCCATATCCATTTAGAGCTACTTTCCAAAGGTAGGTGCTCATTAGTTGTGAACTGATGAGGCTTAGGAATTTGCATTGGTCGAGATGATGGGAGGTCAAACTCATCACACCTTTTTGAGGGGAATTATTGTCTACTCCGAGACTCTCTTTATAGATTTAAGTTATGTTCGGGAATCCTTATTACATTACCAAATATAAAATGAGCTTTCCTTTAGTCTGACAATCAATGATTGATGTGTAAGAAATTCAGAGAATCTTTTATATGTATTCGAGGTTCTTCATCGATAGAGAATCATTTGTATTTATTAGATATTCTTGGTCAATGGTATCCTTTGACACATTTATATAGAATTCTCTTGGTCATTATGATGACCATGCTGGTTTTAAAGACACTCAGTGGGGCACTTGAAGTTTATTTTCATTCATAAGGACATGGATTATTTCAGAGTTGGGATCGAACCCGCAAATGGGTTACCTACATATCCTTTTTTTAGAAAAGGAATCAGAACCCACGTAGTTCGAGTAAGGGTGTATGATGTTTATGATTGATGGCTCAAAGAAGGATTTCATAATTACTTTTACACTCTAAACTCACGTGAGTCATGCTCGGTGTGAGAAACGAGAGGTATTGGTAAAAATCAGATAATTGTGCCATGAAAGATGCAATCATAAGAAATAATGTGGGACTTATGTATGTATGACTGCCCAGATAAATGAAGATTAGGATTTACTTCAGGGAAGAAATCCAGGAACAGGGTCCATAAAGGTATATGTGCTTCATGGAGATTTGAATACTCTAACTTGCGGCTTACTCCTGAAAAGGAGGCCCAAATTAGGAGAGGATTTATGATTGGGTTTTACTCTTGGGAAGGAATCCCAGATCAAAGGTAAATTAGGACTGGTTAAGAGAAATTAAGACTAGGGCTTACTCCTGAAAAGGAGGCCCAGGTTAAGAGACTTGAAAATTTAAGGGACTTGGGGCTTACTCCTGAAGAGGATGCCCATATTTGAGACTAGGGCTTACTTCTGAAAAGGAGGCCCAGGTTAAGAGAATTATGTTTGGGGCTTACTCCTAAGGAGGATGCCCATATTTGAGACTTATGAATGGGGATTATTCTTGAAAAGGAGGACCAGGTTAAGGATTCTCTTATCTTAAAGGATGAGTTTGAATGAAATGAAATCTCAATCTTTAATGACATAAAGATGTATAAATCACTAGGTTTTGAGATATATTCCACAGAATTCCTTTCAGATAAGGAATTCAAATCAAGAAATCATGCGATAAATGGCTTTGAAGAGTGTCTTGAAGACTGAATCTTGAATAGGATAGGTGGAATGGCTTAAGAGGAGTGAAATAGGAAAGAAGGGCACCCAAAAAGGTAGGGGCGTGCAAGTCCTGGCAGGTGCGCAGGTACTGCGTGGGTGCGCAAGTTTTGGTCACGCAGGTATACGTGCGCGACACATGGGTACTTGCGCATTTGTAAACCAGCATGGTAATACTTGGGCAATCCTTGACCAATGCCTTTATCATTATCCTGAGGTACTTCCAGAAGAGATGCGCACAAGTTTTGGTGAGGAAGTAGGGTGGCGCGCAAGTATGTTCATTTACCTTAAGGGTAAAACACTTTAGGCGTGCAAGTGTTAGTGAATTCTAACACTTAGACCTTACTCATGTTGTTTAGACCTTCCATTCTAGGTAAAGAATTACCTTAGAAGTGTTCAGAAGACCAGAAGAAGAGACTTGGGCGTTCAGAGCTCTAAATCTAAATTCTGGAAAAATTCCCCTCGAAATGGGGGGCCCACCGGGGGTATTTATAGGCTGGAAAAAAACCACGGGCGGTTATCACTTAGGGAACGCAAGTGTACTTGCATGACCATTGCGGCACGCAAGTGTACTTGCACGACCATTACGGTGTGTAAGTGGACTTGCGCGACCATCGTAGAACTTGCGCGATCCTCGTGCAATATTCTTCTTATTCCTTTGTCAATTTTTTGATATTTGTCCAAAGGTTGAATCACTTTGAGCTCATGGTATTTCTTTTCTTTAGTGGTTAGACTCTGTGACGAAAGGAGCGTCAACACCTAGTTACCCAGAGTCAGTGAATTATTACATAACATTGGCATGATCACAAAATATCAAGTTTTGAAAGACCGATTAGTTTAGTAGTCTTGGAAACACTAGATACATTCATAAAGTTTACATTACATCATAAAGTGAAAACTACAACAACATATTGTCTCCACACTCATATCCCCTTATACTATCCTTGCAGGTCATTTATAAAATACTTCTTCACATCTTGGGAAAAATAAAACATAGAAAGGGGTGAGCTCAAATGCCCAGTAAGGATAACAATATAGCGGAAACTTTCATAAATAAGCATAAACATTTAAGGCAATGTATAACTAAAACAAAAGCCTTTTAAACTTGAACTTCAGCATAATATGGAAAAAAATAAAATGAAATAATTCCATTTACTTATTCACATGGATATTCTACTAGTCAAATAATCACATGCAATATCAATAACCACTTTCATAATGATGGAATGCATAATGCCAGACTATCATAACCACATAGCCAAGGCCTCGTGCCAAGACTACAAATAATATTTTTTCAAGGCCTTGTGCCAAGACACTAGTTTGTCTCATGAGACCTACCGATGCATCGAGGAGCTATAGCGGGATCCACCCGTCACTTATTAAGTCCAATGCATTCCTCATATGAACAAGTTTAAACATAACATAAATATTCATATTAAAACTAGCATACGAAATGTCAATACTTTCCCCATAAACCATGAATGGTATAAAAATAACATACCCACAGTCAAACATATCACAAAACCATCAATAAAATATGGAATTTTTGTATCATAATTTTATAGACCCTAATCCTGACGTACAAGGACATTACATTACTTTTGCGGAATACTTAGTACATAACAAAAACACACACACAAGGATCGTATAGGTTTAGTGTCTTTGGAAACTCGGAATATAATCTTCTAATCGTGGTGAAAGATCTTCAACATCTCCCATAAAGATATTCTTTTTTTACCTAAATCCTTTATTTATATCCTGGGGAAAAGAAAACATAAAAGGGTGAGCTCAAATGCTCAGTAAGGGTAAACAAAAGAAATATCAATCACATCATTTTCATAAGAACATAACATTTTGGAAAACTTAACCTGCAAAAGAGAGCATAATTTCATAAAATGGGATAAATCATAGTAGTGAAATGAAATCACAATAATCATAACTTAAAACATTAAACTTTTTGGCATACACACATAATCATAGAGAATCATTTCTTGTTAGTCAAGACTCATTGCCAAGACTATCTTAGTGGACAAAGTCCCTTTCTGAACTGAGTCACCCTCGTTTCAGTCCTGTTTCACTGAACCGGTATAACCTACCGTTCCATCCATGTCTATCTCATGAGATATAAAATAATTACCCAATGCATTGGAGGGAGATATAGGTCCCACCCATCTCATAATGATACCATTCTTATGTGTGCCACAAAATCACAAATCATACATCATAGCATAACCCATGTAATAAAAATGGGATTCGTAAACATCGTGACATCATAAAACAATTCATATAAGATAAAGGAATTCATAAAAATAATTCCATCCCAACATAACCAAATCAATGTAATAATAGGGATAGAAACAGAACCCTATGTTATCTTAGATGGAAAATAATTTTGATAAAACACTTGAAATGAATTCTTGAGGAAAATATCCTTTCTTCTTCAAAATCAATTTCTTTTCACAAAACGTCATGCAATTTTAAAAGAAAGAGATTTTATTGAAAATAGTCATGAAATATTTTGGAGGAATATTCATGAAAATAAGGCTTTATAAAACCGTAAAAATCCGTTCGTGCCATATAAGTTAAAAAAAACATTCTTCTCGTACTTTTGTCGGAAAAGTCAAAAAGTACATCGTACGAAAAACGATAAAAGATTCCTTTCATATCTTTTACTAAAAACTCACCGAAGGGTAAAATAGGATTTAAACAATTTTAGGTGGATGGAAATAATATTACATATTGAGGAAACATGGATGTGGATGATAAAATACACCCTAGTAAATACCAAAGTATAAACAATCTCGGATAAAAATGAGATTGTGATATTTCCCTTACCTTATGTCCGATATGCTTTGTACGTATCCAAAACTCCTGTATAATGATTTAAATAATGTCATTAACTTATTACAGAATCATATTCATTGTTATGATATCATATATGGTTCACTTATGACTTTATATTACCCGTTCTTTTGTAAATTCCATGTTAAAGAAGCGTTTTGGGTAAAATCGTTTCATTTATCGTAGGTGTTTGGACTTGTTGTTCTTGACATTATTATTACTTATATCATGATTTACTTACTTCCAGAATATAAAACATGATTTATATATCATATATATACAGTATATATATATAATAGATAGATAAATGAAATGAAACACACCGTTCATGGAGTCTGTACGTACGCATGAACGTTGTTTTCCTTTCCTTATTGTCTTGAATGGAAGTAAGTAGATGAAATACATATATACATAAATCCAGTATCTTTATAATGTCATATATTTCATTATTATTGCTTATATATACTTTATAATCATTCTTAAATGTTTAACATGGAGAATGAATCTCATCGCGTCGTGGAGACGGTAGTCCGTACGTACGCACGAGCGATGATATCGTTCTCATGTTCGTGAACTTGTGTTGAAGTGTATGTATACTATTTCAGTATCAATATCACTTTATAATAATCATATATAGTTATTATTTACACCATTATACCCATCCAAGTAAGGTGGTGGTGGAAAATAGATTTCACCACGGTGTGGAGACGGTATTCCGTACGTACGCAAGCGCGGTGATTTTGTTTTTCGTAGGATGGATAGATGGTGAAATAGGATTGTTTCATACTTATAATAACATATAAGTATATGAGTGATACTGATGTTATTACTTCATAATGAAACAACCTAAGAAGAAGAAGTGGAAGAAGAAATAAAGGTGAAAGAATCGGTAACGGAAATTACCTCTTCTTTGAAGCGCCTCTTTGAGACCTCCTCTTAGGGCACTAAAATTGGTCTTTGAGGAAGACCAGAACCTATAGGATGTTTATAGGGAAGTGGAGAAGAGAATTTGTCAGGGTTTGGCCGAGCTTGAAGGCTCAAAGTTGTGTGAGGAAGAGAGGGAGGAGGTGCCCTTTTATAAGGGAGGAGAGGGGTACCTTTGGAATAACTAAAACAATTATTTTATTATAAGGTCAAGTTCGGTTTTAAATAGCTCCAAATTGATTTATTTAGAGGATAAGGTGGGGATGGGTCGAAATCCTCTCATCCAATAGAATTTATACAAGTTTAGGTTCCTATTTTAACCTTATCATTTAGATTTAACATTAAGTTAAATAATTTTACTTTTATCGTGTCTTCTTGTGTTCTTACACTATAAGGTTAATAAACTTACTATAAGAAGAAAAACGAACCCAAAATTGTTTATTATTAATATATATAATCTTATCTAAGTCATTTGGCCGAACCTTAGATTTTTAGGAATAAAATAACAATTAATAATATAATATTTGTTTTAAAAACTATTTTATGTCAATTTTGACACTATTTAGTAATTGATTTTTGTGAAAATCATAACAGAATGATAAGTTCGAAAAAAGTTAATTAAATCAATACTAACATGTCATATTAACCTATAAAATTAGTTTAATTCATAAAAAGTCTCAAATTATATTTATTTGGGTATTTATAACATCAATTATGTCAATATTTCATTAATAAGATAATTACTGCATCATTGTTGTGTCATATATAAATTAAATTATTTAATGTCTAAAAATTACAAATAAAATACAATTATGTAGGAAATATTTTTATCTTTCTAATTAATATTTATAGTCGAATTTATCTTATGTATAACCCCATATTAAAAATATTTTAGTAAATAAACTTTGATTTTAACTCTTTTAACCCTTCTTTAAATAAATTAATAATAAATGTCCTAATCTAATCCAAGTGGGTCTAAATGGTCATATTTTATTCCTAAGCTTGTTTTTGGTCGAATTACACTTATCCAATAGAATTTAGACATGTGTTAGGGTAATAATAATATCATTTTTACCCTTAATTACCCTATTTACTTTTAACCGTGGTAAAAAAAAGTAAAAAGTTACTATTCACCAAAAAATTATTTTCATCTCATTGAACCACATTTTACTTACTGACATCAACCGTGTCTCTCTGATTTTTTAAATCCCACTCACATAAGCGGTAAAATTAAGTTTTATGAAAAATTCAGTTTTTTTTTAACTACCACTTAGTGGTTTCACTATTCATCAAAAATTGAAAGTTTTTAGAAAAATACCAAAAATTAGGCCTAAGCTATATTTGATATTATGAACTCAAAAATGATTTCTATTTTACCAAATTCAAAACATATCAGTTTCATTAATTAATTTAAAAATTAATTCCCATCATCAAAACAAAAGGCGTGTTTTTAAGAGATAATAACTATCAAAAGATTGACACTTGTTTATAACTGGTTTAAATGTGAAATTACATCCAATTACCAACATTGTATTAAATTGTAAAAATATATTCTAAATATACTTTAAAACCACTAAAATTAATAATTTATCACTATTAATTATTTCGATTGAAAAAGTTGTTTTTAATTAAAATTTAGTAATTTCCACTATTCATCAAAATATGAAAGTTATCCGAAAATTACCAAAATTTCACCCTAAGCTAATTTCGATATTCCGAATCCAAAAATGAAGTCCATTTTGAAAAATAAAATTTAAAAAATTTAAAAAAGTGGTTATTACTATTCATAACGGCTAGTTTTAATAATATTTTAATAACATATCGTTGTTTAGTGAAACTCGGTATTACGTACTACACACGCTATCAAGGAAGGTCGCAATTGCGTGTAATGAAAGGCAAGTCAAGGATGCGTGTTGTGCAAGCTCCTTTTGGTGTAGCGTACAACACAAGACATTAATGAAATTAAAAAGAATATTTTTCATAAAATCTCGGGGTGTTACAATAATAAATCAACTTCAAATAAGCTTAAAATCCATCAAAGGATGTTGACATTGATGAAATCAAAACTATTTGAGAGAAATATCTCTTTATTTGAAATCATTTAAAATACACATAATTATAAAAGAAAACATTTACTTTGAAAATATTATTATAAGCTTATAAGGTAATCTTCAACAATTTTATAACGGTGGAAAATAGCCACACCCGCTGTATAAGTTAAAAAATACATTTTTACCTTAATTCTGTCAAAAAGGTTAAAAAGGACCTTGTTTGGAAAACGACAGAAAGATTCCTTTATAAACTTCTTATAAAAAGTCAACAAGGGTATAAATGAATTTATCACATAGTCTTTAAAATATTAATAATGATTTGAAATACATTTTTAAGAAACATGGATGTGGATGATAAAGAGGTCCCAGTAGATAATTACGTATAAACAACCTCAGATAATGAAGAGATTGTGAAATAAACCCTTACCTTGTACTTTTCCTTGGTTGAGGGTAGGTTAAACTCCTGTATAATGGTTAAATAATTGTTATTAAATTATACAAGAATCATATACATTAATATGATATCATATATGATCTTTTAACATTTATTTGTTAATAATATCTTAGTATTATCATCATTTCGGGTGTTAATTTACTCGTTTTCTTTTATATGTTTTTTTACGTAAGCTGTGTTTTTTATGGATAGGTTGTATCTTATTCATATACAGAATGATATCAAGTCCTTAAAAATTATTTTTAATCATCAAATGACAATTATACTTGAATGGATATGATGGGGAATGAATCTCATCGTGTTCGTGGAGACGGTAGTTCGTACGTACGCACGAGCGACAATATCATTATTTTGATATTAAAATAATATATAATTGGATGTTATATCATATATAAAGAATCATTATCACATTATATTTATTATTTACATGAATTTCACATCATTATTATACCCATCAAAATAATAATGTATTGAATAACAATTACACCACGGCGTGGAGACGGTAAGTTGTACGTACGCACGTATGGTGACATGTCATTAAAAGGATGGATATAATACTGAATATGGTTGTACCATATTTATAATAACATCACAGTATATTGAAGATACTGTATTTATTATTTTATAATGGAAATAACAAAGAAAGAAGAAGTTGAAGAAGAAGGGAACTTGAAAGAGGGTGGTGAAAACATTACCTCTTCTTCGAGTTCTTCCTTTTGATTTGATCAAAAGGGCTCCTTAGGTTGGCTTTATTATCAAACTAAGGCCTCTAGGTTTAAGTGAGGTAATTTGAGAGAGTATTTGGGCAGGTTTTGGCCGATCCAAAAGGCTTTGAATGTGTGAATTAGTGAGAAGGGGGAGTGCCCTTTTATAAGAGGGTGAGGGGCACCTTTGGAAAAGCTAGAAATATTATTTTATAATAAATTCATATTCGGTTTCTAATGGCTCAAAAGTGGATTATTAAAAGTATAAGGTGGGTATAGGTCTAAATAATTTCAACCAATATAATTTAGACAGGTTTGGGTCATTATATTCACCTTATCTTTTAGTTTTAACTCTTAGTTAAATAGTTTGACATTTACCATGTCGCTTTGTATTTTTATATTATATAGTTAATAAACTTACTATATACATCCAATAGAACCCCAAGTGGTCCATTAATAATACACATATCATGATATAAGTCCTTTTTCAAAACCTTAGATTTTTAAGAATAGAATATCAATTAATAATATAATATTTGTTTTAAAAACTCATTTATGTCAATTTTGACACTATTCAATAATTGATTTTTGTTGAAGTCTTAACAACTTTATTAATTCAAAAAAAATTAATTTAAGCAATCCTATAATGTCATATTAACCAATAAAATTCATGTATGTCATCAAAACTTTCAAATTATATTTATTTTAACATTTATAATACCAATTATTTGATTCTTTCATTAATAAGGAAAATATTGCATCATTATTGTGTCATAAATAATATTAATTATTAAATGTCTAAAAATTATAAATAAAATACCATTATATAGTAAATTGTTTTATATTTATAATTAATATTTATAGTTGAAAATCCAACATATATAACCCTATGTAAAACCTGTTTTGCTAAAACATATATGCTTATGTCATTTTTGTATTTATTTTAACTTAATTAATATAAAGTGTCCTTATCACTTACAAGTGGATCCATGGGGTCCCAAAATAGACCCAAAGATGACCATGGTTGTAAATTTATCAACCAATAAGGTTAGGACACGTTTTAGGGTAATTTATTATTATTATAATATTATTTTTTTACCCTTATTTACCGGATTTACCCTTTAACCATGGTAAATAAAATATTTACCGAAGTAATTATTCAAAATGTCTAAAAATAAAAGTTACCTATTTACACAATTTGGACATCCTGATTCCAAATATGAAATTTATTTTTCCAAATTCAAAACACATAAGTGGCAGAAATTAATTTAAAATTAATTCCTGTTGTTAAGACAAAAAGCGTGTTTTTAAGAGATAATAACTATCAAAAGATTGACACTTGTTTATGTCTGTTTTAATTGTGAAATTATGTCCAATGACCAAAATTGTATTGAATGGTAAAAATATATTATAAATATACTTTAAAACCACTCAAATTTATAATTTATCACCATTAATTATTTCGATTAAAAAAGTTGTTTTTAATTAAAATTTAGTAATTTTCACTATTCATCAAAATATAAAAGTTATCCGAAAAGCACCAAAATTTCACCCTAGGATAATTTTGATATTACGAATACAAAAATGAATTCCATTTTGAAATATAAAATTTATAAAATTTCAAAAAGTGGGTATTACTCTTCATAACGGCTACTTTGATTGGTCGTAGTGTGTTAGAATCTCGAAGTTGCGTACAACACACGCTACTGTATTATTCAAAGAGAATAGTATCGTGGAAGCTTGGGGTGTTACAATAAGTTTTATATTGGTCAAAGTCTCTGATATTTGTATTTTTCATTAGGTGGCTGATTGTTTTTAAAAGTGGCATCTCGCTTGGGTCACCGTTATTTGGGTAAGAAAGGGAATCTAATGCCAAGGTATGTCAGAACTTTTGATATTACCAAGAGAGTTGGTAAGGTGTCATACATGTTAGTGTTGCCTTCTCATTTTATTTCAATTCATGATGTGTTTCATGTCACCTATATTATTACAATCCGGATCTGCCCCATGTATTGAATTGGGAGGAGTTGGAGTTAGAGCTTGATCTATCTATTTTTTAACATCCAATGTGGATTGTGGATTCTCAGGAAAAAGTGCTTTATGGGAAGTCCATACTATTGGTCTTAGTTCTTTGGAAGAATGGTAGTTATGATCATGAGACATGGTAGTGAAAGTCTTGGGATGAGGAGGAATATCTGTTTGTGTTCTATAATCAAAATTGGAATGAATTTCTGAGGGTATAAATTTTTAATGGTGGAGAAAATCATCACATACGTGATTTTTTCAGGTATTACCATGTTTATTTTTTTTATTGTATTTATTCATTAGAAAACCCATGAATTTTTGGAGAAAATGGAGTTTTTTGGATCATCATCAGGTGGTGCATAGTTGGCGCACGTTTTGGGAAACTGTTCACCCGCCCAAAAGAAATTGTGCGCCTGGGACAGTGGAATTGTCTAGGTCACACAACTAGGCACATGGGTGTGTTCCCTCCCCTAAGAAATTGTATAGATTAATTCCTCTTGGATAGTGAGGGAACCATTGTTTCTACACGGTTTGGAAAACCGTGTGACTTGTCCAAATATTTAAAAATAGAAAAATTACTTATTTTTACTCTTTGGATTTAACCCTAAATCACCTCTAATATAAGCCATATGGGATTTTCATCTTTATGAACTTCCTCCAATCCCTATTGGACCTCTTGAGCATAAATACTTAGGTCGTTTTTTTCCTTATATCTTCAAGTAATCATCAAGTAAGTCTTGTTTCCTTCAGTTCCTTCCTTCTTTTAGGGTTTTTATTCCCTCTTTATTGGGTTTTCCTTTTTCTAGTATTTTTTTGGACCTAATGAGGGGTTGATCTTGTATTTTGGGAGAAATATTGATGGTTGTTGTTTAATCTTGAATTTATAGGGTCTTGTAAAGGTACGGTTGTGTTTTTACACAGAATTCTAGAATTTTACAAACTTGAGGTAGGTGGCTCCATTATTTTACATTATTAGATGATTTTGGATTTATTTATTAGCCTTAAAAAATTTCTATGGGTTTTTTGTGTGGTGATAAACATGTTTTAAAAAGGTTTTAAGATTCATATATGATGAAAGTTGTTTTTATAAATTAAATGGCTGTGTTTCATGTGTTTCTCATTGTGGTATTTCTTGAACATGTTCTATAGTTTATATGAAAGGTGAAAAGGGTGTTTGGAAATTGACATGTGAATGTGTTGAATTTGGTTTTCTAAAATAAATGGATCTTGTTTCATGTTGGATTCTTTTTTGTGCACTTAAAATTTGGTTTGTGAATTTTTAAATTTATGTGAAGTGTGTTATAAAATGGATTAGGTATGGTTTTGAATTTAAAAATGGTATTTTCCTATGTAAATGGTTGGATTTCATGTGTGATTTATTTTAGTGTTTTCAAATTGGATTTATAAATTGTGAAATTTCTGAAAATTTTGTTTCCAAATGGTTTTGGTGTGTGTAGGAAATGGAAGTGGTCTTGTTTATGGAAAATGGTGGTTTCCATGTGAGTTTTGATTGTTGGATGAAGGTGAATTTTGAAAGTGGTGATTTCATTGTGTGTTCATGATGCTTGGAATGTGTTTGTGAAAGTGATGATTTATGTGACATGTGAAATCGAATTTTAACACAAAGATAATCCTAGGTATCTTGGTGGGTGAACTACAACTAGTACACTAGTTGATTTGGCAAAACCGAGGTTTGGTTTCTTCTGGAAGGATTTATGCTACAATACTAACTAAACATGTGACATGATCAGAGACCACTATAACTTGGGATGGGATCCCCTCTAGTGGCTCATGCATGGGAATTTTATTATTAATGGTTTATGTTTTGGAGACTATTAGACTTTGGGATGTGATCCCCACTAATGGATCATGCATGGAAATGTTGTTTGAATTGGTTGGAGGATTTGATCACTGAGGTACGAGGTTTCTAGGGTACCACTTATGCTAGTTACCTATAGAGATTTCCCATGGTTCCCTATTTTGTGAAATTATGCTTATGTTATGTGGTGTTAGTCTTCAGTATAAAGTGGAACTTGTGTATGTTTAAGTTCAAAGAAAGTTTCCTTTTAGAAAATTTTTTCCTTGAAAGTTTTTCCTTGAGAATGGAGTCCTCAAAATGTTTTTTGGAAAATATTTCAAATGTTATTATGAAAATCTTTATGTTAATTTATCTTCTAATTTTATAGAATAGAATTTTTCTTTGGGTAGAATCATATTGGTCTTTAGATCACACCCTACATGCATCTTTGGGTGTATGTAGGCTTTGTTATGTATGACCTTGGTAAAGGAAAGATGTATCGTAGTGGTGATGGTAGACCCATTTTATAGTGTTCTACTTATTGAAGGTGTTGGTGGTGGTGGCTTGAGGGTGATGACACTCTTATTTCATGGAGGTTTTGGGATGGTTTTGTTGTCCCCTTTCCATTATGGTATTTTGGTTTTGGTTAAAGTTGTAAAAAAATGAATTTGAAAATTTTTGTATCCCTTTTTGGTTATGGTCATTAGTTATATGATGAAATATTATTCTTTTGGTTTTTTATTATTTAACACATGGGTGAAATAATTCCCAAAAGTGCATAGTCAATACCCAGGCACGAGTTTCTAAACCATGGGGATCGATAACACCCTTTGGGCCTTGTCTCGAGCTGGGTTAGGTGTCGGGTTGGATGACACCCCAGCTTGGTTTGTGATATGGTGGGACTTAAATATCCCTTAAATGGATTGAATAAAGTCTATATATAATGAGATGGAAATTTTATGTAAATGGGTTATCAAGTATCTAGGTTCAAAAAATGTGAGTGTAATGGCATTTAACTCTACTCACAATTTTACAAGTGAATGGTTTAGCGGGTAACCAGGTTCATAATGATAAGAAATACTATGTTTTTTATTTTTCCACATTTTTAAATTATTTACCAATTTATGCCAAGTTTTTATTATTATGCCATATTTTTAACATATTCTACACTTTTATATCATTATCACATGTTTTTAGATATTAGTATGTATTTTTTAGCCAAGTCATAAATTTTACACATCCTTAACATTTTAGTTAGGATCTTATGTTTCTCTATCATGTTTTATGATTATGATATATGATCTTATGTTCCCTCATTCATATATTATGATATTTTTTTCCTTACTAAGCATCTGAGCTCACCATTTACTATGTTTTCGTTCCTAAGGTTATGAAGATGATTATATCAAGTGAGATATGTAGGAAAGGGTCTATAAGATAATGATTATAGAGAAATTTTCACAACTGTAGTAGATTAATATATTTATGTATCTAATCTATATTACACTAAACCTTTATGTATTTGGGTTCGGTAAATATTTGTGAGATGTATTGTAAAGACCATAGCTCTAGAAGCCTAAATTTGGTGGTTACTTTATTACATTATCATAAGATACAAGTGATCACATCCCAAATTACTGAATAGTTTAGTAGTCTTGGTAAACTAGATGCATATATGCTTCTCATATTACATTGGAAATAAAATATAAAACATAGTGAAAGTAAATATTATGTATCCTTGAACATATTTAAATATTCCTTATTCGTAGCTTGGGGAAAGGAAACAAAATAAGGGTGAGATCAGATACTCAGTAAATGTTATGTACAGTGGAAGCTATCATGATTAAATAATCTATAATCAATATGGAATGGTAAATAACTGAAAACATGTGTCATTTAATCAATACCTTGAGAATGATGAATAATATGGTAGGAATAAATGATGATCAAATAATGTCATATAAATAATCACATGAGCTTAAAACTTATCCATGAATATCATAACTATTCAAATAATCACATGGATATAAATGACTAATTTCATAATGATGGAATTCATAATATTGAACATCATAAACTTACCATCAAGGCCTTGGGACAAGACATCTTACATAAATGGGTACATCCTTGACCAAATACCCTAACTAGTTTTTCTCATGAGACCTACCAATGCATCAAGGGGTTATAATGGGTTCTTATCATAACTTATTAAGTCCAATTCATTCATCATATGAATGAGGTGAATAATAATTCAATATATAATCAACAAAAATATTTGTATTGAAAAACTAGCATAAAATATGTTAATATTTCTCTTAATCAAACTGATCATAAACTATCCAAATAAATAATAAGGATGGTAACATTAAAAAATATTCCCAGTGGAACATATGTGAAATAAAGGGTTGTTGTTATTGATTAATATAAATACAATAAAAATATCATTAAAAACATTCTGGAAGAAAATTCCCTTTTACTTTGAAAATATATTTTGAAAACTAAAATTTTTCAGAATATTATGAAAAATATATTCTTTGAAAATAAAAATGGAAATTTTTTTAGTAATATTCAGATCATTAGGTGTTCTTGAATTTGGAAAATTCCATTCATGTCATATATGTTAAAACAAAGCATCTTTTCACATTTTTAGTAAAAGGTTAAAAGTATCTCATTTGAAAAAAAAAAGATTCCTTTTAAAAAAATTAAAATTAAAACATGGGTAAAAATTTCTTTAATAAATAATTATAGAATATTAAAAAAAATCTTTAAAATATTTTAAGGAAAATATGTATATGGAATAAAAATATTCTTGACCGATTAGAAAAACAAAGTCGGTTTACCTTAAAAAATTATTTTGGTATCTTGAGTGCTTAAAGAGGTGAAAATGAAAGGAAAACTTATAATTTACTGAAATAACCATAATATAAGAAAATATATTGGGTTTAATATATAAATATCAAATAATTCCCCTATTATATACTTAAATATAAATAATTCTAAATAATTATGAGAATGTGAAATAAACCCTTACCACTTTAGTAACTTTTGAATTGTAAGCCCCATGAAAGAATAAATTAAAATAAAACATTAAAATTATAAACATAATTATATTCATGATATATCATGTCAAATTATCAGTATATATACATTATACACATAACTAGGTTCATAATATCAGATATGTCTCAACATAAAAAAATTGAGACTAAGAAACCTTACCTTAAGTCTGAATTCCTTCGTAAGTGTTTAAACCTCCTATATAATAAATATGGATTTATTATACACTATTATAGAACAATAATAATATATATAATAACATATTTTATTTACTTATAACCTTTGATCACATGTTTATAAACAATTCTTTATTAAAATCACTGTTCTGAGTGATAACTGCTTCGTTTTTCATGTATGTTATGGTTCAGTAGTTTTGGTACTTGTAATTTGATCATGGTTAAATCATATATAGAATGTTAATAATTATATAAATATCATATATATTCATTATAAACATATTTATAATCATCCATTAAATTTAGATACATAAAAATGAATTATATAGTTCATGGAGACAGTAGGATGTACATACGCATGAATGATGATTTCACTTTTTGACAGATGAAATGAAAGAAAGGTGAATAATAATTAACATTTAAATAATTATTATTATTTTATATATATCATATATAATCATTAAATATATCCTTATTACCATCCATGTAAAGCGAAAATGAAAAACGAATCACATCACTTTGTAGAGGTGGTAGTCCACACATACGCATGAGAGATGTTATCATTTTCCAATGAATTTAAAGGTAAGAAGGTAGATATTATATTATAATTATATAATTATAAATATGTTATAAATTTCATATATATATTCATTATCTAAATATTTATAATCATCCAAGTAAAGTGGTGATGAAATATGAATTACACCGCTATGTGGAGACGGTAAGTCGTACTTATGTACGAGCGATGTTTTTGCTTTTCATAGGATGGAAAAGGATGGGAAATGGATGTATCATAATCATAATAATATCTAAGTATATTAATTATACTATATTTATTATTTTATAATGGTTATAAAAAATTTATAGGAATTATAATAATAAATAAATTTAAAAGATTCGGTAAAGATGATTACCTTTTCCTCGATAGACTTCCTTTGGATTCCTTCTTAAGGACCCTTGGAATGGTATTTTAAGAATAATAGAACATATAAATATTGGATACAGAAGTTTAAAAGAGAAATTTTAATAGTTTTTTTAGTTATATGATTCAAAATTGTGTAAAGAAAAGAGATAAGGGGTGTCCCTTTTATAAGTGATGAGAGGGGCACTATTGAAATTTCTTAAAACATTAAAATATAAAAAAGTTATTCTCTAGAAAAATGATTCCAAATGGTTAGATATTATAATATAATTTATTATGAGTTTTAAATCCCATAAACCAAAAAAAATTGATAGGTTTATGTGGTGTTTTAAACCTAATTTTTGGTTTAACCCCTCTGTTAACCTATTTTAACCTTAACCGTGGTAACGAATGTTTCACTCTTAAAGGGTTATAATTTTACTTATAACATAAAAATTGGAACATAAATGGATAAGTTATGGAATTTTATACCATTTATAATCCTACTTGTCCTATTGAAATATTTTTCTAATTTTTAAATAATTTAATAAAATATTATTTAACATAAAATATCATTGATGTCATTTTTTAAACTATTATTTTAATTTGACATTAAAGACACCAATAAAAATATTGAATTTTAATATAATCCTTTAAAAAACCATAATATATTTTTTATCTAAAAAATTAATGTAACTAAATAATTCATCCAAATTGTATTAATTTTAACATTTTTAAAATCATTTATTTTATTTTTATATTAATTGAATAAATACTATGTCAACATTTTGTAAGCATTTAAGATAATTATTAAATAACTAAAAAATAAATAAATTACTATTTCAAATAAAATTAATTTATCTTTCAAGTAAAAATTTATAACTGAACATATCCTATTTTACCCTTATAATAAAATATTAAAGATATTAAAGTCAAGTGTGTGACATTTTATATTTATTATTTTCTTAAATTAATATAAAGGTCATAATCAAAGAAATATGGAACAAAGTTCCCATATATTAGATAATTGTATGTTAGTGGATGAACCCCACCCAAACAATAATATAAAGGAAAGTTTTGGGATGATTTTGAAACCTTATCTCATGCTTTTAACCCAATTTTTCTCATTTTACCCTTAGTGAGGTGACAAATATTTACCAAGGTTACTAATCATAATAACCAAAAATAAAATGAAGCTATTTAACAAATTTTTACCTCCAAATTCCAAATATATAATTCATATTTAAATAATTAACTTCTACAAGTTCAGAAATTAAATTCAGTTAAAAACAGAGAATGAAATAAAAATGATTTTTCAGAAAAATTCCTTTTAAGTATAAAAATATTTTTATACTAAATTCAAGCATAATATTTGATTCCAATAAACTAAATTGGATTAATAATAATATATTAGAACTAATTTTACACTAAAACCATCTTTAAATAAAGTGTAACTTTATAAATGCTTGAAACAAAAATATAATTTTCAATAAAAACTGTATTTTTCAGAATTCATTATAAATAAATTTTTTCATAAAAATATCAAAAAAAAAATCTAAGATAATTTTGATATACTGATAAAAAAATGAAATAATTTTAATAAAATAATATTTCTAAAAGTTCCAAAAATTAATTATAATATTCACTCATAAAAAACAATAAAACTCATTTTTAAAGAGAACATATTTTAAATAATAAATTGTCTTTACTAAAAATTAAGTGATTATTTCCTAATAATTAATCAATACATTTTTATTGAGTAGGTCCTTTATATATATTTCATAATGTGTTTAATCCTATTATTACCCACTAATTCAACAACTAAGTTATAATGGTCATATTTAAATAATAATATTGTGTGGCTTGTTTAAGCTCTATGTTGTGTGTTATATACAATATCAAAAATCATGTTCTTTAAAAATATTAGGGTGTTGCATCACCCCCCCCCCCTCAATAAATTTCATCCTATAAATTTCAACTTTTTATTAGTAATAAATGGTTTTTCATTTGAAAATTCCTTTGTGTAAACCTACATCATAAAAATGGTTAAAAAAACTTACCCTTAAAAAGATTAAAAGGGGAATATTAAGGTTATCTATAATAACAAAAAAAATAGGTTTAAAAATAGTAGAACATTAGTTTAAAGTGAAAATATGGACATGGATTAGAAAAATAATGTTTAAGGACTAATATAGATTGATAGAGAACATGATCAGGTTAAAGTAAATAACCAAAAAATCATAATCTATGATGGGTGAAATGACTATCGATTTATAGAAAATGATTGTAATAGGATAAAATTTTTGTTTAAAGATCCTTTTCCAAGATTTTATGGATTCCTTTACCATATAGACTAATAAAATAAGGAAATATACTTACTTTATACGTATAATTTCATCCTTTAAATAATTTCCACTACAATCTCTTCCTTTATCCAAATGATTAGTATTAAAGATGAATTTTTCATTCTTAAAGCACTAAAATCAACTTATAATGAATCACATAATCAACAAAAGGATAATAAGATATTCATATTTCCTCTAAATTTTAAACAAAAATAAAATTATTACCACATGGTTGGATAATATACAAAATATATAATCCTTCATATGAATAAATAAAACATTTTACTTTAAAATTTCCATAATAACACAAAAGGTTCAACTTAGATTATTACACAAATAAATAACCCTACATCCCAATTAACCTCAATAACCTCAACATAAAATAATTTTTTAACATCAATAGTGATCTCATACCATTTAACTTATATTCCCAAAATTTAATTGTATTTTTTTCAAATAATATTTCGTGTTAAACCACATGTTAAACCAAAAAGTTATATATACTTCAACCCAATGAATCATCATTAATATCCATTATAAATATCTATGTACTATCAAAATATCATGAATCAAATTTAGATACTAACCTAAAATATAATCCTTAGCTTGACTATAAATATCTCCAAAAATATCACATTGTCTAAGAATCATTTTTTAACCATCAAGATTAACTATATCCCACTATCCAATATAACATAATTAAAATAACATCAAATAATATAATAATAAAATGGGTTATTTAAACCGTAATAGAGTATTCTTCCTAAAACCCAGTAAAAGTTTCATATCACCTCAAAATCCCAACACTTAAAACCTCAAGATGAGTATTTATTCCTTTGAACTTATGACAACCTTAAACTTATAAACCCTTGATATTATCCAAAACTCTTAAGTTAACCCCACAAGAAAAAATATATTCTTCTAAAAATTAACACAATTATTATTCCTTAAATAAAATCATAGACTATTTCTATAAATCTAAATATGAAATATACTTCATCAAAGATATCACTACTACAAGAACGGGCAAGGGAAGGGACGCCCTTTATCAGCGCTTTTTTTAGTAGCGCTGATAAATGGGGGCTTTACCAGCGCTGATAAAATTTATATTTAAAAAAATAATGAAAAATAATATATTGTTATATATGTATATTTATATTTATATAAATATAATATATATTTTTTAAATATGTTTTAGATAAGTATAAATAGACTATTACATTTAATATATAAGAAATTTAGTGAAAATGGATTTAAAATATTTTAAAAAATATTATTAATTAAAAATTTCTTAATTATCATTGATTAATAATCATTTAATAACAATATGAAGACACAAAAATCAAAAAAAATGAATAAAAGATCTAAAATAAGTTGAAAATGTAACTCAAACTTCAAACAACCATAAATTTTGATCCGGGTGTCTCTTTGAGCTCGACAGCATATCAAATCGAGTATTACGATGATCTCTATACACTAGTGATCGAAGGGAACCTTCATTCACATTTTTTGAGGCCCAAAAAGGCCCAGAAGGCCTCCAAAGGTGATTTTTTAATCGGGATACCCTAATTTTTTAACATTCAAATAGATATAACTTCTGATTCGGATGTCCTCTAGGCCTTTACCACATATAATATCGAATATTGTTTCATTTTCTTTGATTTGACTGGTTTTAGAGTTAAAACGGACTTTTGGATTAGAAGTTATGGTCATTTTAACATTCTTTAGCTTTTCAAATACACATATATATGTATTTATTCATCTATATATATATCAGTGTGTGTGTGTGTGTCATTGTGTGTGTGTGTATTGTATATATGTATGTATTTATTTATTTATTTATAAACACACATAAAAAACATATTTTATAAATGTATTTAAAACTAATCTTATAAATATATATTAATATACAAATAAATGCATGGATAAAAAAATTATAACTAAAAATATATAAATAAATAAATATAAATATAAATTAATATATGAATAAATATATATATACTAATATATGAATAAATATATACATATTAATATAATTAAATTTATTTATATTAATATGAATCTATATTAATATACGAATAAATATAACTATATATATATAAATAAATATAAATATATATTAATATACAAATAAATATATATATATATATATTAATAAATTAATAAATATATATGTATTAATATAACTAAATATATTTATATTAATATGAATCTATATTAATATATGAATAAATATAACTATATATATAGATATATCATTAAATAGAGAAAAAAATGAAATGACTTAGTGGTAAAGGTGTAGGCCCGTAAGGGGGGACGTCGCGTGTTTGAGTTCGGGTGGAAGCACGTGGGAATGTTGGGCGATGCGCGGGCAAGGGCAGCGTGCGGGAGAGTGGGAGGGGGTCTTCCTAGTGCTGATATGGGGGGGTCAAGCGTTTTTAAAAGCTCCCCCCCCCCCTCGCATAATTTATTTTTTTTAACTTTTATCAGCGCTTTTTAAAAGCGCTGATAAAAGATATCCTTTATCAGTGCTAAAAAAATCACTGATAAAGGACCCCTTTTACCAGTGCTTTTGTTTTAGCGCTGATAAAGGGGTCTTTTATCAGTGCTTTTTTATCACTGATAAAAGGGACCCCCTATCTTCACCTTGATTAACAATGCTTTTTTTAGCGTTGTTAATGCACTTTTATATCACTGATAAAGGCCATATTTGTAGTAGTGTATAATAAATAACTTTGTCATCAAATCACTATTAAATTTTCAAGGTCACCAATATTATCCCATTTACTTCATCAATTCCAATCATCTATTTATCCAAAAAAAACATTATCACCATACCACTAAATCACTTTTATTGAATATCAGTACCATTCAACATATTTTTTCAAATCATTAAAGAAAAACTATTTTCAAACAATCCTTAGATGTTTTAGGATTCTTATATCCAGAATATCATTGGTATAACACTTCTATAATATAATTCTTGAACTCCAATACATAAACACTTCTATCTTTACTTTTCAATTATTAGCATAGCATAATTATTTCCTTGGTCTAGGATTTAACCCTTGGATTAGGGAATTGTCTTGGATAATACCCATATTCCCCGCACATAATACATTAAACTATAAATGGCACCTCGGGATGAACAACATATTCATCCATAGAACTCTTCATTTTTCCTTGAAAATTCGTTGATATATGACCTTCTTATCCATACATAAAAAATTTTCCTATTCCTTTGAGACATTATCTAGGGTGTCGCTTTACACATTTATAACATAAATGAAATTGATCTTTATTTATAACTTAGTCTCCACCACCTAAGCTCTCGATAAAATCTAATCTTATCTTCTTTGGTGAGTCTGAGAGTTGTTTAAGGTGTAGGTTGTTAATCATATATCATGATAACTAATTAGGAATAATAAAAAATATATTTCATAGTAGTCATCATCCAATTTGGTTGATCATAATCACTACATTTTCCATCAAATTCAATGTTAGCATGATTCCTCCTAGTTCAATCCATTGAGTAAAACCAAAAAACATAGTATGAGAAATAATAATCATAGTGGGAAACCACATAATCATGAAAATAATTTATAGGATGTCTAAATCATGAAGCCTTCTTTTCAATATAATACACCTTAGGTTTAAACTACTTCATTCATGGTCTTCATCAATTCAAATATTTCATAATGGTTCATAAATAAAATTTTAATTAACCCAAGAATATCCCTTAGGAGTTTCAAACTAGGTGCACAGTAAGGTCACACTCACCTTGTACCAAAATGATGGAAAAGATATACTCGACTAACTCCTTTTGGGGTTATTCCCCCTAAATGAATTTTTGTCAAAACCATGTCCACTTATAGTATCTAGATAGGGATATATTTCTAGGAAAAACATATGATATCATACTTACCAAAACTTTATAATGTTATCATATACTTATATTTATCCTCAAAATCATTCATAGGGTTATGTTCACTAATCAATGTTTTCATAAATCTAGTTATCAAGGTTTATACTAAACTTCATATAATACCAACTATAAAGATCCAAACTCCAGTATCCTAGAACCAATGGTAAATTTATTTCACCAGTATAAGATAGGAGTGATTGTATCCATAAGGACCAAATAGTTTAGTATTCTTGGTAAACTAGATACATACATGCTTCTCATATTACATCAGAAATTAAATATAAAACATAGTGAAAGTAAATATTCTACATCCTTAAACCCATTCAAAGACTCCTTCATATATTGGGTAAATGAAACAAAATAATGGGGATATCATATACTAATTAAGGATTACATACGGTGGAAGATATCATGAGTAAATAATTCATAATCAATATGTTGTGGTAAATAATTGAAAACATATGTCATTTAATCAATAACTTGAGCATGAAGAATAATATGGAAAGAATAAATTATGATCAAATAATACCATATAAATAATAATAATAATAAGATATTGAAACTCATCCATGTATTTAATAACTATTCAAATAATTCCATGGATATCAATAACTAATTACATAATACTGGAATGCATAATGTAAGACATCATAAACTTACCATCCAGGCCTCGTGCTAAGACGTCTTACATAAATGTGTAAGTCCTCAACCAAATACCCAAACTAGTTTGTCTCAGGAGACCAACTGATTCATTGAGGGTCTATAATTTTCCCTTCACATCACTTACTAACTCTAATTCATTCATCATATGAATGGGGTGAATAAGAAATAAATACATAATCAATATAAAAATCCATATTAAAAAACTAGCATATAAAATGTTAATACTTCCCCCAATAAAACTAATTATAAACCATCTAGAGAAAGAATAAGTATGGTATTTTTACAACATATCTTTAGTGGAGAAAAAGTAAAATAAAGGTTTTTTTTCTTTGATTAATGGAAATACCATAAAAATATCATTAAAAAATTCTTGAGGAAAATACCCTTTTTACTTTGAAAATCATTTCATAAACTAAAATTTTCCAAAAATATTAGGAAAAATATTTCCTTTTAAAATAACCATAGAAACTTGTAAAGGTAGCTTCAAAACATTAGGTTTTCATGATGGTGGTAAATTCTATTGATGTCGTATACGTTAAAATAAATATTCTTTTCACAATTTCAGTAAAAAGTCAAAAGTGACTCATTCAGAAAATGAAAATAATATTCCTTTAAAAACCAATTTTTAAAAATTCAAAAAATGGTAAAAATTTCTTTAATAAATCATTTTAGAGTATTAAAAACATTCTTTAAAACATTTTAATGAAAATAAGGGTATTGTAAGGACCTAGCCTTAAGCATTACATTATCTAGTGTTATTAGACTATAATTTATTTATTTCATTCCCAAAGATCTTTTAGGTTTAGAGTTTTAGAGATTTAGGTCATAAATCTTACATAAAAACTCATATATTATAAAATGGACACTTTTATTTCGTATCCATTTTTTCAACCAAAAAAACTTTTAAAAATAAATATGTTTTCTTTTTATGAAAAATCTTCATGAATTTAAACTTGACTTATTATTTTCCCTTAACCATCCTTAAATCCTCTGAAAAAAACATTTTAAAATGTGGGATTATCAAAAAAAATCTCAATAAGAGACATAAAAAGAAATAAATTCATTAGTCTAGTGAAAAATATCAAAACCCATAAAACACATACCCTTATCACATTATTCTTTGAGATTATGAAATAAATCATTTCCACATGAAAAAAATTCTCAAAGGAAACTTTTAAAACCCATAGAAAGCTTTGATAAAACATGTAGGAAACTTGGGAATCATTTTTATATCACTCTTACATATGTAGTAACACTCACTATTACATATGTAATAACTATCACAGTAATACTTTGAGTAACCATCATAGTTACACTTGAAATAACCATTATGGTTATACTTGGAATTACCATTGCAGTATATTTCTTTAATCTCTTAGGAGAAACCTAATATGTTAAATCCATCCCATTTTTGGAATAACCATCATATTATATTCTCATATTCTCCTAATATAAACCTAATAAATTAACTCACTCCCTTTACCCAATGCATTAGATAGCTATAAGAGGCTCACCCACCCTTGGTTTATAATAAAACCACCCATACTCATAAATAATTCCCAACAACCATAATAGAGTAAATAAAATCTTTCATCATAAAACGTTCTTTTCACCCATAAGAAAACATTTTCAAATATTGATATATCATTTTCCTTTAAACCCCATTTTTCAAAAATAAAATTCCCATAATGAAGGGAAAGAGGGTTTTTCTTTGAATAAAACATGAAATATTATACAAGAATCCAAACATCAAATAATAGTTAAAGTTTTAGGAAAACTAATTATCACCTTATACTTCAAAATAAAACATTCTTTTTTTCTTTTTGTAAAGAAAGTAAAAATATTCTATAAAAATATTCCTTTTGAAAATAATTGAAAGAAAGTCAAAAGAAACATAAAACTTCCTTTATAATTTACTTATGTACATATAAATACATCCATAAAATAATTTTAAAAATATGTATATTGAATAAAAATAGAGTTTTAAGGAAAACTTTAAAAGATTATTTTTGAAAATAAATTCCCTTACCTTGAGTCTGACTCGTCACATATATCTTTTATCTTCATATTCTTTAGAAAGTCTTGTTTTATTAATACCTTAAGATCTATAATATTGGTATTCTACTCAAACTAATTCTTCTAGAACATGGGTAGGGATTCAAGGAAGGATTTTGGGTAGGTATTTTCTTAACCAAAAGGCTTTTAAATGTGGAGGAATGAGAAGAAGTGGTTCCCTTTTATAAGAGAGGGGAAGGGCACTCTTGGAATTTATTAATATATTAATTAAATATAAATTAATATTGATATCCAAATGGCTCCAAAATAATAATATTTTAAGATAATTATGAGTATAAATACTATCATCCAATAATTTTTGGACAATTTTACATCATATATGTACCCTTATCTTTTTGTTTTAACCCTTTTGACAATTACCATAATATTAAAGTTTTCTATCCTTTAAGGGATAATAATGATACTATAAAATGAAAAAAGACCATGTTTTATGGAATTAAACATATCCAATTCATTTATATGGATCTAATATTTTTATAAATTTTAAATCATTTAATAAAACTTTATATATTATAAAATATCATTAATGTCAATTCTATAACTATTCATTTACTTTGACTTGAATAACACCAAAACAACAAATTAATTAGAATCCAATGAATCTATAACTCTATAATATGTCATTTTTATCTATAAAATTCATGTATCACATTAATTATTTCAAATTATACTACTTTTAATATTTTTAATATCATTTGTTTTATTTTATTCATTAATTGAATAATTACTACATCAGTGTTGTGTAAACATTTAAGGTAATTATTTCTTCACTAAAAATTAAAAACAAATTATCATGATGAATATAAATCATTTATATTTCAAATTAATATTTATAACCAAACATATCATTTTTTTATCCCACTCTTAAAAATATTATAGTTATTAAAAACAAGTGTGATATTTTTTACTTTTCTTTATATAAAATATTAAAAAGGTTATAATCTCATAAAAATGAAAAAAAAAAGATCAAATAAACAAATATTGAATAATTATGGACAAATGGGATCATAAAATAAAATTTATGAAAGTTTTAGTGTCATTTTCTAGTCCTTATCATTTTATTTTTAACCTTAATTAATTGATTTACCATTTACCGTGGTAACAAAAATTACTAAGGTTACTATTCATATTGACCAAAAATAAAAGGGATATATTTAAAAAATATGGAACCATTGTTTCTAAATATGGAATATATTTTGTAATATTCATAAAATATAAGTGTTATAATATAATTTAAAATTAAACCGGAAAAATATAACGAAAAACATTTTTTCATAAAAATTCCCTTTTTAAGTATAAAATGTTTTTATACTAAATTCAAGTATAAAAATCATTTAAAATCTCATTATTGGATTATTTTAAATCTAAAGTAACTAATTAAATTTTAAAACTAATATAAAATGGATTTTTATTTTATAAATACTTTAAAAGAAAGTACAGTTTTCAATAAAAATCAGTATTTTTCACTATTCTTTGAAAAATAAAACTTTTCAGAAAATTATCAAAAATTAATCTTAAGATAATTTCAACATGATGAATTCAAAAATTAAGTTATTTTTTTAAAATTAAAATTATATAATTTTGAAATCAATATTTTAAATAAAACCATCTAATACATAAAAATCCAATTTGGAAAGAAAAAAATCTTTTTCATTTTGACCGAAAATTTGTCTAATATTTTATTATTAACTAATGAATATATGAAAATGTTTTATATCAATATTAACTAGACTATTAAATTCTTCCCCATTTTATAAATTTCATTCTCTCAATTTTATTTACTTATTAAACAAGTGGGGATACATTCCCCTCATAGCATTTTCAGACTCCCATATTGCTTGTTCAACCATATAGATTTTCCACCAAACCTTAACCTAGTAAATTAACTTGTTCCACAATAATTTATCTCTATAGTCAAGAATATTAATATTATATTCCACATAAGAAATGTTATCTTCCAACTAAACTACCTCAATGCTCAAAACATGAGATGAATCTAACACATACTTTCCTAACATCGAAACAAGAAATACATTGTGTACATGGGATAAACTCGGAAGCAAGGCCACTTGGTAGGAAATTGGTTAAACATTCTCCAGGATTGCATATGGTCTAATGAATTTTGGAATTAACTTCTCATTTTTACCAAAATTCATAACACTTTTCCAGGGATATACTTTAAGAAAAACATGACCACTTTCCTTAAAAGAAAGATATTTTCTATGGTTATCCAGATTACTTTTCTACCTACTCTGAGCCACAATCATATTTTGTTGAGTCGTTTTTACCTTTTCAACCATTTACTCTACCAACTTTGGTCCAATCAACTTCCTTTCCCCTAATTCATCCCAAAAAACTATATTTTAATTCCTCTTTCTATATAATGCCTCAAAAGGTTCCATCTATATTCTGAAATGAAAACTATTATTATAAAAAAACTCAAATAAAGAAATATGATGATCCCAAATTCCCTGGTAATACATTGAACAAGAACAAATAATTTATTCCAAGGTCTGAATTTTTCATTCCCACTATCTATCAGAATGAGGATGAAAGGTTGTACATAAATTTAATTTAGTAACCAATGACTTCTGAAGTCATTTCCAAAAATTAGAAGTGAACCTAGGATCACAACCTAATAAAATGGAGATAGGAACTCAATATAACCTAAATATCTCCTTAAGATACAGTCTATAAGGATGATCTAACAAAATAGTATCTCAAATGGGAAGTAAATGCATGGATTTAGTTAATCGATCAATAATAACCCAAATTGCATTATTACCTCAAGATGTATTTGGAAATCCCACTATAAAACCTATGGATATATTTTCCCATTTCCACACTAGAATTGGAAAAGGTTGAATCATCCCATTTGGTAATTTTCATTTTTTCTTAACCTAATGACAATTCAAACATTTCATGGTAAAATTAGAAATATATATTTTTATTTAATCCCACCAATAATACTCCTAAAGGTATCTGTATATTAACAATATGAATGGAAAATGGGAAACTATGAGCTTTAATCAAAAAAAATATCTTCAATTGGTAATCACAAGGAAATAATAACCTCTTTCCAGATCTCAAAACACAATCTTTATCAATATTAAATTCAGGAAACTTACCCTTATTAACAAATTATACATTTTCCTATAACTCACAATCTTCATTCTGAGCTTGATTAATTATATCTAACAAAATAAAATCCCCTAAAAAACAGAGGAAGTTCCTACATCCACAAAATATAGGCCAAAATTCATCAAATCATTAACTGAAGGATCATGTTTCAAACTCAACATTGTTAATGTAGAATTATTTTTCCGAATCAAAGAATTAGGTACTTTGTTTTCTTTTCTGGGATGATAATTAATCATGCATTCATAATCCTTTATCAATTCCATCCATCTTCTATGTCTCATGTTCAAGTCTTTCTAAGTGAATATATATTTCAAAATTTTATGATTAGTATATATTTCACACTTGGCTCTATATAAATGATGTCTATAAATTTTTAAAGAAAACACTACAGCTTTTAGTTGGAGGTCAAGTGTAAGATAATTTTTCTCTTATAGTTTTAATTGACATGAAGCATAAGTAATTACATTATCATTATTCATCAGGAAAAAAACAAGTCCCTTTAATGAATCATCACTGTATATGAGAAAGTCACCATTTTTAGGGAAGATCCAAAGCTTTTTCATTCACCAATCTTCTTTACATTTCTTGGAAATAATCATCAAATTATTTTATCCAAATGAACCTAACTACCTTTTGTATTAACTTAGTTAGTGGGCTAGATAATCATAAAAAGTTTTAAACAACCCACTGATAATATCATGTTAATCTAATAGAATAATGAATCTTAGTAACATTTATAGGTCTTTTGCATTCATCAACCACTTTAGTTTTAGTCAGATCAACTGTTATTCTATCTTTATTTATAATTTTTCCAAGGAATGAAATCTTTTGTAACCAAAAATCACACTTGAAAAAAATTACATGTAACTTATTTTCTTTCAAGGTTTGCAGAACAATACTTAGATATTTTTTATGATCATCATAACATTTTGAATAAATCAAGATATCATCATTAAAAATAACCCCAAACTTATCCAAATAATCATGGAAAACTCTATTCATAAGATCAATAAATACAAATGGGGAATTTTTCAACCCAAAAGACATAACCAAAAATTCATAATTCTCATATCTAGTCCAAAACATTACTTTTTAAATGTTATACTCCTTCACCTTTGGCTGATAATACCTAGACCTTAGGAAAACCTTCGAAAAATACTAACTTCTCTAGATCTAATCAAAAAAAATTGATATAAGGAAATAGATACTTATTTTTAATAGTAATGTTATTCAAATAACTTTAATCAATGAAAATCCTTATGGAACCATATTTATTTTTAACAAATAAAATAGGGGCACCACATAGTGAACTGTTAGGAAAAATAAAACCTTTATCATGTAACTCTTACAACTGCTTTTTCAATTCCCTAAATTCTACTTGATACATTTGATAAAGGGGTTTTGAAATGGTATTAGTGCCAAAAACTAATTCAATAGTAATTTCAACTTCTTGGTCAGGTATAAAATTGGGAAACTCATCAAGAAAAACAGCCAGGTATTCTATTACTATCAGCGCATCATTAATCTAAACAGTTCTATTATTTTCAATAATGTGTGAAAGATAACTTTCATTTCTGTCTTTTAATAGTTTCTCATATTCATTATGTGTTATTAAAGGTATGGGTTCAATATTGTATTAAAACTGGAAATCTTTATAAAAAATCAAATTCTTTAGATCTACAATCTATCCTAGCATGGTAAATGGAGAACCAATCTATACCAAAAATAACATTAAACTCTTCTAGAGGAAAAAAAAGGATGGTTGGTAAAATATTTCCAAAAAAATAATATGAATATTTTTATAATTTATTTTTACCTTAATAATTCCCCCATGTGTTTTTAGCATAAGTTATGGATTCATTTCTTGAGGTGAAATTTCCAATTTACTAGAAAATTTATCAGAAATAAAAATGTGTAAACCCCAAATCAAACAAGACATTAGCATAATCTAAATAAATAATAAATGCACTCGATACCACATCATTTGATGGCCTAGCATCTGATAAATTAGTTTCAAAGGATTTCACCACACCTTTCTCCTTATAGTTTGGCTTCTTCCCATAATTCAAGTTCTTGTTCAAAAACACATGTTCATAATAAACCATATCATTACATGTAAAACACTTTACTGCACGTCTATTATAATTAGACTTTCCACTACCAATATCTTTTTCATTGAAATTACAAGCCATGTTCCCAAACTTACCACATAAAAAGCACTTACTAGACTTCATAAGGCATTCCCTAGTGTGATTTTTACCACAAATCTCACAAACTAAAAACATAATTTTCTTACAATCATATTTCTTTGATCTATTATTCCCCTTTTCTTTCCACTTGGACCTCTTTTTCGACTAGTTTTATATATACACATGATCATCGAAAAACTCAATTTACGACTTTTCAGCACATTGCACAAGTTTTTAATAACTTTTTAATTCATAGGAAGATAATTCCTTTAATATATTCACTTTAATATTGATTAAATCTAATTAATTTTTCAATAAAGATCCCAGATAAAATATGGTACATGCCTTTCCAATCGGGTGAAATTTTCTTCATATGCGACCACTAAATATTACTTATTTTATTTTAATTTTGAGTATTTATTTCCATTATTAGTTAAATGATGCATCCAAAATACATCATTAAATCCTCCAACATGATAAAATTAAAAATTTATATGAAACTAGAATTTAACTAACTACAAAGGCGTGGTATAGCAGAAGTTCAGGGTCAAACCTACATAGAGCTAGGAACATAGCAATAAAAAATCTAGATCAAATTTTAGGTCATAAAAATTTCAATTAATGTTATTAAACTAATTAAATGACATGAATAAAATAAATGAAATAAAAAATAAAATCATAATGTAGAAGAATCAGCTTCCATGGGTAGTTTTTCTAAAAAGAAATCCTTAATGCACTTGGAAAACAATAATACTCATTATTTTCGTAATCAATAAATTTTATTTATAGAGTAACTAGTCAATACCTATAAATATACCCTATAACTCTAATTATTCATGTCTAGATGAATTAAAATACCAAGATTCATTCATATTAGATCGCAAAAGTAGAAGAATAATCCAATCTAGTGGTTGTTAATTAATTACCTTTATCATGTTGGGTTTCATCTGCTACTAAACACACTTGGTCCATGATTTAATAAAAAATATGATGAATATTAATTGTAGCACAATACCAATTGAATAAAAATCATTTCACAAGGTCATAAGTAAATAAAAAAATTTGGTATGAACCCAATTTAGCCGATTCTACTCCCCGCTACGGGTTTATCCAATCATCATCAAGTAATCTCCAATGAAAAATAAACCCCAAACCATAGGGTATATAATAGAAAAATGATAATGAAGAGAAAATAATGGAATTAAAATATAAATTATCTAATGTTTATAGAAAAAGGGAGAACAATAAAGTATAAAGAAAACCTATCTATGAAGAACTTCATGTCAGAACCCTAGCTACAGCCTCCTAGTGGTCGAGCCCTTACACCTCCAATCAATCCATCTCTTAGCCTGTACCCATATATATATAAGCCATGAAGTCATCCTCAGATTCACCCAGGTAAAATATCTCATTTAATGGACATTTGGGTTGAAAATTTATAACTCCCATTAAAAAGATATGTCAAAGTCACCATTTTTTGGGTTTGTTTGAAGTTTTCACGTCGTGTAATGTTTACACGGTGTGAATGTGTGGGTCCAAACTCCATACTATTTTATTCACTTAAAATAATTTAAATTTTACACTCCTTTTATATTTTACACATCATGTACATAATCCATGATGTGAAACATGTATTTCCAATGCTTCAAGCCTCATTTTACTTCGGTTCTTTAGTTTCGAGCCTCCAAAACATTCCATGACCATTCAACATATTGGGAAACCTTCTATAAATGGATATATTGATCCTTTTTTATTAAATATTCAATTATATATTCATTTTTTCCCATTTTTTATCATTCCACTTCACGTCTTGGCGTGAAGTACCTTTATGTTCCTTATTTTCCATTATTTCCTCTCTATTATTCTATATGTCATTCTTATCACAAGAATATACACAACATTAATATTAAACATAAATCCCATTTTACATAAATTAATTTCTAATGAATTAACATATAAAAAATATGAAAATATATATTATCAAACCACCATAGGAAATAATTTCTTAGGAAAAATATTCTAAAATTCATCTCATCCCAAGGTACCAATTTCTTATCTTTTCCTAATATTATTGACCATTGACCACCACTAGTCAACTTCACCTTCAAAATGGTAAATATAAAAATTTAACTTTTGAATATATAAATATCACATGACATAAAATATCTTTTCTGGGGATTTCATCTATCCTTTAGCTACCATTGGGTCATATGATCCACTGAATGCTAGAGGATGTTATCTCATAAAATGCTCCACTAATGTCATGTTCCTCTATGGAAGATTTGGATTCTATCTCGCATGTATACCACCATCATTTACATCCTTTTTTAACATATACATCATTGTAACAAACTTCTCAGTTCCAATTCCAACCCTTTCAGGTTGCTGATTTGGAAGGATGTCATCCCCTTTGTGCTTTGCTACTTTAGCTTCCCTCATTCCTCTATGGAAAATTATTCTAAAAAAACATAGTTTAGATGAATCAATATGGCAATCAATAAAATCTATATCATTTAAACTTAACCATTAAGTAAAATCATTTAAGGGAATTCTATTAATATTATTCTAACCTCAAAAGTTATCTAAACCAAGCTTTGATACCAACTATAAGGACATGGCCTTAAACATTACATTATTTAGTGTCTTTAAAAAAGAATACATTTATTTCATTCCAAATGATATTTTTGGTTTATAGTTTTAGAGATTTAGGTCATAAATCTTACATAAAAAACCCAAATATTATAAATTGGACACTTCTATTTAGTATCCATTTTCCCATCGAATAAAACTTTTAAAAAGAAACATGTTTTCTTTTCATGAAAAATCTTTATGAATTTAAACTTGACTTATTATTTTCCCTTTAATCATACTTAAATTCTATGAAAAAAACATTTTAGAATGTGGTATGAGCATAAAAATCTCTATTAAGAGACATAAAAATAAAGAAATATATTATCCCGGTGAAAAATATGTAAATCCAAAAAATAATTACCTTTATCACATTATTATTTGATCTTATGAAATAAATAATTTCCTCATAAAAACACACACTTTTTACTCAAAGGAAATTTTTAAAACAAATAGAAAGCATATATAAAACATATATGAAACTTGAGAATCATTTTCATATCACTCTTATATATAGAGTAACCCTCACAGTTACACATGGAATAACCATCATTGTTATACTTTGAGTAACCATCACACTTACACTTGAAATAACCATCATGGTTATTATTGGAATAATCATCATAGTATATTCACATAATCTCTTAGGATAAAAATAATTAGTTAACTTCATACCATATTTGGAATAATCATCATAGCATATTCCCATATTTTCTTAGGAGAAACCAAATCAGTTAACTCTATCCATTTACCCAATGAATTAGAGAGCTATAATGGGCTTACCCGCCCTTAGTTTATAACAAAACGACCCATCCTACTTCAAAAAAATCATCTGGTGAATCTCATGAGGATATTTATTCATGAAGAAACTTGCAGTCAATGTCTCCCAACTGGGCCTCTCTCACACGCTGAAGAAAGAAATGAGTCACCACCATCGACTGAAGAAAATTTTCACCCCTCTCCTCTACCAAGGTTAGTAACAAAGAAGCCAACTACACAGATTCCTCCTCCACAAAGTATGAATGGTAATTATTACTAAGGGAATATGCCACCATGTTTTCCTTCCCAGTAGTATAGAATATATTAAATTTATAGTCCTATAGGTACTCTAACCAGAATATATTTCTCAGGTTCATATCTTTCTACATGAATATATACTTGAAACTCTGATGGTTTGAGTAAAAAGAAAAGCACTCTCCCAAAAGATAGTGCCTCCAAATCTTCAGATAAAAGACCATTGTTTCCAACTCTAGGTATTTATTCACATAGTTCTACTCATAGGGTATCTACTACCTCAAAACATATGAGATCATTGTCTGACTCTACATCAACATGCAACTGGTCCCAGCTCCAGAGGCATCGAAAAACACTATGTACTTCTCACCCTCCTATGGTAGTCTTAACATAGGAACACTATTCAAACTAAGCCTCAACTTTTCAAAGGCTCATTGAAACTGCTTAGTCCAGATAAATGATTTACCTTTCATAGTTAGGGTGGTTAAAGGGGCTAATACTCTAGAAATTTTAAGTATGAACCACCTGTATTACCTCACTAATCCAAGAAATCTCCATATATATATCATTCTCTTGGGTGGATCCTAATAAATCACAACATCAATATTCATTAGGTCTAAATCTAAACCATTCTCAGATATGACATACTCTATAAAGTGAACCTTTCAGATCCAAACCTAGTACTTTGAAAGCTTACCATAAAGTCAGTGCTTCTGAAGTAAGTTTAGGACCATCCTCAAATACTCTACATGATCCTCTTCTAAAATGGAGTAAATGAGTATTCCATCTATGAAGAAACCCACAAAATTGTTCCAAGTATGGCTGGAAGATCCAGTTTATTAAATCTATAAACATTGTTGGGGAATTTGTCACACAAAAAGGCATCACTGAGAACTCATAGTGTCTGTAGCATTATTGGAACATCGCCTTCAAAACATCATCCCCTCAAATCCTCAATTGGTGGTATCTAGACATGATATTGATCTTTGATAACCAAATTGTGCCTCAAAAATAATAAAAGATGTCATAAATACATAGAAAAGGGTATTAGTTCTTTATTGTTACTCGGTTTGGGTGATAATAATCAACACAAAGTAGCAATCTCCCATCCACCTTTTTCAAAAACAAAAATGGAGCTTCCCATGGGACACAATGTGTCTGATTAAACCCTTCTCTTAAAGGTCCTATAACTGCACCCTCAATTATCAGATCTTAATAGGGTCTATCTGATATGTTTTGGAAGATATTAGTGCAGTGTCAAGGTGAAATGCAATACAGAAATTTATCTTCTGCCTCATAAGTGGCTATGAAATATCCTTGGGGAAGACATCCATAAAGTTATCCACTAACAAAGGAATCCAGATTCTGGAAGATCTTGTTATTCCAAGGTATAAACTCACCAATTCCAACAAGGCTCACTTGCTCAGTCATGAGATCTCTCTCACCCATAAATAGAAATCACATCCCATCAGTCTATAGGTATCTAACCCATCTATGATGATAGTCAATATTGACCTGAATCATAGAAAACAAGTACATGCCCAATATAATGTCATACAGTTTCATCATGATGACCAAGAGGTCCCATAAGAAACTCTCTCCATTTAGGTTTATCTTACACTACTGAGAGATAAGTGATATCAAAGAATCGTACCCAGACAAAACCTATAGAAAAAGCTTTTGGGGTAAGGTCTCAACGGAGAGCTCTAGATCTCTCAAAATGGATACATAAATGAAGGAGTGGTTTGAACCTATGTCTATAAGTAATTGAAAAAGTGTATAAAATACATAGATCATATCTAGTATCATCTTGTGAGCTACCAAGTCATAAGCCTCTATAGCCTATAGTTGCACGCGACCTTGACTGACAGCTCCCTGAACTTGGCATGGATTGCCTGGTGGTGGTTGTGGAAATAGATCATAGTTCCAAACTTCACTAGTGGTTCAACCTATGGATCCCCACCTACTAATATTCCAACACTGAATCCCTAGGGGTATCCCTAGACACACTTGGGAGAACCCTAATTAAGGTTCTAACTCTATCGTGGCAGTCCATATACTACCTTACTAACCTTCTCAACACATTGAGTCAGAAAATCACATTCCACATATCCTTTCTCATCACATGTATAACATCTCCCCGCTCCAACATTACTAGGTCCTATGTGAAATCCCTATGTCACATGTCTATATAACTAAGACTGTCCATAAGGAGCTCTCCTACGCCAAGATTCTGCTGACTAATGTCTACTATCCACTATAGATAACTTGGCCTCATGATTCTCATTGTTATCTCTAGGTGCATAGAGTCCCTTGGATAGGAATATTTTGATCACCAGTGCCCTCTTTAACACTCCAACATAAGTGGGAATGTATAAGGGGACCACACTAGCATGGATATTCCTATGGATACATTGCTCGAACTTCCATGAAAAAAAGTAACCATCCCACACCATGTCAAAGGAGTACTGCATGAGGTAAATGAACCTTGTGTCATACTCAGCAACTAACATGATACCCTGCTAAAACTTCAGAATATCTAAAATCTGAACTAAGTACAAATATAATGGGTAATACTCCTCATGAAATAACTACTAAAAGTCATACCATGAGAGCATCATCTCATCATGAGTTTGTATTACTAGACTCTGTGAGCGCCTAACTGATCCATGGAAAAGACTGGCTACCAGTATAACCATCTAATCATTCAGGGTCCACACAATCTTGAAGACCCATATCATTGACTCAATCCAATCCTCTACTGCATGTGGATCTAGCTCATTGTGGAACTTTAGTAGCCTCTATCACTAGAAATCATTGATCAAAATAAACATATGTGCATCATTATCCTACCCTACTATTACTATCTACTACTCAATAGGAATTGGTGTTACTATCTACCCACCTAGAGGAAGCTCCTTGTAAGATAACTCCTAAACTAAGGCATCATCACTAACTAGATCATCATCATGATTCTGAATTGGTAATATAGTTGGTTGTATTCATAGATTCATTCTAAAAGTGTTCAATATGTATCGTAGTTATATGATAATATATATATATATGGAGATCTAACTCAAGAAGTATATTTAAAGGACTCTATCTTATATGATTCATGTACAACTATTCCCTATAACCAATGTCTTGGTACACTGAGTTAAAAATAGGTATCCATAGTCCTAGTGTATGTATATGTCAATTTTCACACCAACACTAGGTTCCCTGGCCTGAAATCCACACTCGAGACACTTTAAAACTATTTCCCTAAGTCCCACCTAATTCCTCGTAAGGAAAAAATACAAACATCGTCCCAAAGAATAAAATACTCTTATAATACTCTGTGATGATCCAACACACCAGGGCCCACCTAGCTGGTGGAAGCCTAGGCCACCAGAACCCCAATCCCTCCCCCAATATGCTAGGGGCTAGCGATAATCACCATGAAGGTGTGATGTAAATGGGGGGGCTTTTCCTAGTGTACATGTACGCACAGACCCAAACGTCTCCATGAAACAATGAAGAGGTATAATAATATTGAATATCAACATATAGAGTAAACCATTCATACAATATCTCTAGGGAATACATCAGAATATGACATAATACAACTAAAGTGTAATGGGGAAAAATATGCACCCAACCAGAAATTAAGTCCTAACCTAACAACAACTGGAATAAAGAAAGACGAGAGAGCTCGACTCCTGATCTCCAAGATCGACCACCATATATAGTCAATGCACTCAAGTATCCCTAAACTATAGAAAAGACATTATCGATCTATTTTTCATATGTATAAGACATGAAATGTGCAGTAAAATCCCATGCAGGGATGAGTATATATATACCTAATAGGATGACCCAAAAACTGAAGGGGGTCAATAGAGTGATATAATAGAGGTAGCCATCTCAACCCCAAAGAAAGAGGGAAACAAAACCCTAATATATATATATATTCTTATAAAGAAACCCAAATGATAGAGAAATGGAATCTCCATCTCACAACCCAGCCTAGGATGATGAGTCTTCCTATAGTTCCAAAGTTCCATCGTCAATTCCTAGCATCTCATGTGTCTGTCTCAAAAAGTTATGTGGAGGGCACGCATTCGCCACTACTACATAGACCAAGGAGGTGCAATATTCAGTAGGGACTGACACCACAGTATGATAGGGTATTCCACTATGTAGATGGTTAGAGGACCCATGACCTAGGGCATCAGGGGGTGCCACTCAAAACTTGGAGGACACACACCCTATCATAATAGGGGGTTCCACTTAGTGAATGGAGGACCCATACCCTAGTGTGTCAGGGGGTTCCACTCAGTAAGTATCGATAGAGGACCCCTTCCCTAGAATGATAGGTAGTTCCACTCAGTGGGTAAAGGACCCGCACCCAAGTCTTTTAGGGTCTAACACTCACCTAGTTTAAGGAGTATGGAGGACCTACACCCTAATACGATAGGGGGTGATGACCCCAACCTCTCTCTGATGATCCTCCTTAAAAATTACCATCATCAAGCATCACCTGAATAAGAATCATGCTCAGAACATTTCATTTTGTATCTATAAATCCACTATAAAGGCTACCATCATGTTCTATGTGAAAACTGGTCAGGATAGGCTACTCCCGATCCAAAATCTGAGTCCATACAAAGAATATATGAAAATTTTAAGTTACTAGGAAAAATTACATGGCATGTACCAGGGGTCACATGGTATGTGACCTCACCTATACTCCTAGACATGACCACATCATAGCATGTTTTATTTATCCATATAGCACTACATGGAATGTGAGGGTACTACACGTTGTGCCTCAGACACTCAGGGCCTACCCATGTGCTCCTAGACATGCATGTGTACCTTGATATGTACTTGGTTGTGTCTGGGTATTATTATATGCCCATGTATTCCCATAGTACATGGAGTGTAATTTTGTATGGGTTCCTAGGAGTGTGCCAACTGGCACATGGCTTGGCCACTCGAGGAGGGTCACATGATGTGTGGGTCTGACCACATGGCATGTGAACCTTATCTTCTCTAAAACCCTAGAATCATAGCCAAGGAGCTACATGGTGTTTGTTCCATGACTATAAGTCATCTAATCAGGTTTTCCATAAAAACCCAACTTCCTTCATGCACTATCATCGTGTAGTTATTGCCATTGTTTCCGCCAAGAATCATGCTGAGGGTCTTGGACCTAGGATCATTCATTCTCAATCCATTATTGATGTCTAGATCCCAACCACTTGAACCTTGTACGGACTTTATCGTCACTCCATGCCATAGTCTCTACTGCTGTAGATGTCGAATCCATGTAGGTATCAACCGTATCCCAAAAAACATCTTGATTCATCTGAAAATAATAATCTCAGACAATATTCTCTAATAAACCTCAAATATATGGGTGAGATCATCCTCGAACCCATACCAACAATTTTGAACCACGACCCCATGGTCTAATGAAGAAGAATATAAAGAATAGTGGGGGAAATGTACAATAAAAAAGTGAATTCTTTCATTGGACAATCATTCTTAGTGAACAATTATACAAAGGGATATTCAGGGTTGAAACATGGAAAAATAAATAAAATTAAATCAACAATTTAATTTATTAGAATTGATCTCATGTGAAGGGTGGATAAATCACAAATTAAAATAATATTGATTATCCTGAACAATATTTTAATCAAAAGGGTAGAAATACATAATTTATTATTCCTAACTTGATTATGGATTTTTCATTGGTGAAGATTTCATTTTTCAGTGATGAGGAAGACTCGTTGTATTCACTGCCTTTCAGTCCACCTCAATCTGGTCATTGTTCATAATCTGATCTAGATCCACCAATGAAGAACATCAAAGGATCCTCTCAAATATCTCAAGGTTATGTGGATAACCCTAATGAATTTCCATAATAGTATATTTAAATAGGAAATTAGGTTTTTGGTAATAAATGAAATAATTAAATTAATTAATTAATTAATCCACTTAACATACCCGACAATGGCTACAACATCTGAACATCCAATGTTGACCAACCTTAGGGTATTCCTATGGTAAACCCCACATTTTGAATTCAACCATGGTCACATATTTCCCATCATAGGTTCTAAACAATGGGAAAAAATGATGTGTTCACATGATATAAAATATTTAATATTTTTATAATATCAATTTTTGGATCACTGGTCCTTGGAATCTCATGCCATCTTAATGCCTGGATCTGAAAATATTCCTTAATATATTTCAAAGTCTTACAAGGAAAAAACTAAGTTATTAAGATGAATAAGGAGAAGAATTATCCACTACTTGAGTCTAAACAAAGTGATAAGTGTTCATCTATTGAAACTATAGATAAATATCCTTTAATGATTAAAATATAATTTGTGAAAAAATGTGATAAGTATAAAGTGATTATAGTGATTGAAGAATTTTACTCTCATGTTAAATATCATTTGAAGAAAGTTCATCTTAAACTATTCACTTAAATAATTAGTTTTACCAAGGATCTTTTTGATGAAAAATCACATCTAGAAGAATAAGTCGATTCCATAGAAGATACATTAGCTAAAATGTATGGCATATGAAATTCCATCACAAAGATAGTGCGATAAAAGGATGAAAATATATCACTTTTCCTTGATACATATTCCCAATATGTTAAATATATGTAAAGAATAATTTGTGAGAATGATGTGTTTCGGTCTATTACTAATGAAGTTTTCCATGTATTTAATAATCTATATAAATTCATAGTGAATGTCAAAGATGTATAGTTAGATGTTAAAGCCAAAAGAGTGAAAGAACTTGAAAATCCACTTTAATATTTAATCAAGATTCATAATGAACATATATTAAAGTTAAAAGTTATTGGGAATTTAGGTTGAGATCATTATAAGATAAAAATAACACTCTCAACTTGAAGTGTCTTGAGTTAGAGATATACTAAAAAAATGGAATTAGAACAAGTTAGACCTTCCTAAAGATATAAGAAGAGAGTTTCCACCACTTAGGTTGAAGATAATATTTTTTATATCAATAGGGACAATTTAAGGTGGTAAAGACACCCTGAGATCATATGAAGAATCCTCCACCTTAGGATAACTAAAAAAGGTAACCCATTTTCTCTTTAAATAAGTTAATACCAGATCTATTTTTTCTAGAAATATGGGATAAAATTTAAATTTTTTACAAATGTAAAAGTGTAAAAACATTGGTATATCCACTAATATTCCACTTAAGGGGTGAATTTTTCCCATAAAATTACCCCCCCCCCCCAAAGGAGTATAAAATTTTAGTGTTCCAACCCAAAATCAGTAGGATTACAGATCTGTACAAACTACACCTACATATAAAAGGACAAGATTTATTAGGAGATGTTAGTGTTATTGGATGTTTGGGCATGGGGATATTGATTTCTAGTATAATGTATCACTATTTGAAATTTCTAGAATCCCTAAATTATATGGGATTAAATTTGAAAATAGGATAAGACCTATTTTACTAAAACAAGGTTCATAGAATGGAAGTGATATTTATAACAGGAATAGATTTGAACATTTGAAAAAATATTTGGAGTTTTGAAAAATATATGGACATTGATATAAATAATTGTGGAATGTACCAATCCAAAAAAACTCTCATATCAATGTAAAAATAAGTAAAAAATATTATTTCAAAAATCAAATGAAAATAAATGATTCTACATTTAGAAAAAACCAAAAGAAATCGGTGAAAATGAGTTTACCTAAGAATTCAACAAAGAGTACTTATAAGGATGTCAAACCCATGGGAAAAAATGTTTTAGTTATGAAGAGAGAGGATAGATAATATTCCATTTAAAATTTTCTATGAATATCAAAGTAGATGGGAATAAGATATAATCAAGAATGGAAATCATTCAAGAGAGATATAAACAGATTTGAAAAAATGGTTGACACTTCTGATGAAGAATTTGAGAGGCTACCTAAAAATGGTAGATCAAAATCTAAGAAAGATGTGTGTGGAAGGTAAAAAAAGGTAGTCCATGTTACTAATAATTATATGGAATGGTTACCACAATAATACTAACTATTGAGAAATAAAGTAAAATCACCTGTTATCATAGGTTCCCAATTTGATGATACAAATAAGAGATGCACACCCATGAAGAATACTAAATATGAGAAGAAATAATGCTTGATCATATAGCCTAATCAGCTATAAGAAGCTAGGAAGCTCGAGTAAGAATCAAACGGTGAAATTTCCTTTCCATCTCAAGAAAAAGAAACCATTCCAACTAATAATCATATAGTGAATGAAAATAAATCTATGTTAGCCAAACTGAACAGATTTAGAAAATTGAGAAGGAAGTAAGAATGAAGAATAGTGTTCATTTAATAGCTTCAATATAGAATTCCACTAGGTTTAGGAATAAGTCTCAACCCTAGTACTATAACTAAAGATAATTATAAGATTCACCCTTTCCCATATCAGTCTAGTTGTGCGTAAGTGATGGGAATTGAAGGTGATGATGTATGAAGAGCATTATTTGAGGGCGAGATTTCAAAATAGATAATTTTTGTCAAAGAATAATCATTTTTTGACTATTTTTAAAATGTGTATAGCCTCAAAAAATACTAAATATTGGGGTTTGATATTCACTCTTGTTTCCTTGTTATGGTGTATAATTTTTTTATTTATCAAGGGGGTGTTTTTCTAACAAAATGGGGAATAATTTTACTTATACTTGATGTGTTTTTTTTATATCTGAGATACTGATGATAGATAATTTAGAGGGGGTGAATGGACCAGATTAAAATTTTAAATAAATTAAATTAATTATCTAATTAATTATTAGAGTTAATTATTATATTTAATTATCATACAAAAAGTAATGATAAGAAGTAGAAATGTAAATAATAAATTCAAGCAATTTTATAATAGTTTGGTACAAATTAGACATACATCTAATTTTACACCTCTCTACTCATTGAGAGATAAGTTATGAACTATATGGTTTTTTAAGGGTAATCATAACCCAATACAACATATCTTTTATAGAAGAGGTATAACCAATACAGATGATTTAATTTTGCATGATGAGGCATGATGCATTAAAAATGTACTTTTAGAGTAAGATATAACTAATCATGACTTTAGAATCTAGGAGTCCAAATCTGAATAAAGAAAGATTTTATTGGAAAAAGCATAAAGTAATTTTTAAGCGTAAAGGAGAAAGATAGAAAGAATTGGTACAAACTCAAATAGAACCAGGTTGATGAATTTGATGAAGACAGATGGAGTAAAACCAGTCATTCTTGAGTACATCTCATCAAGGAAGTAGTAGTAGTTGAACAATATTTCATTCCACTTGAGTGTTAATCTAGAAGATGAAAAAAATTCACAAGATCAATTGGAAATTCAAAATATCATACAGTAGATGAGGGTTTAAATTTTCATGGTAAAGGAAAAATCAACACAACAGTATAGTATCACTTTTTATCATCACCCTTTGAATGAGACATGATCCTTTTAAATAAGACTAAACAATTAATCAACAAAATCTAAACAATCGGCTAGATAATTCAAAATAATTAAAAATTATTAAAGAGGGAGAGTGTGATTATTATTCCAAAATAATCATATATATTCAAAAAAATAAATTCTAATTCAAACTAGTTTGAATTAAACATTAAATATTACAAAATATATTCATTATAAATAGTCAAAGGAATACCATAAATATCACATTGTTTCTTTCTATAAAATTAAAACTTTAATTTTGAAAGACTTTCCAAAACATTCTGAATATGTTATAGAAATTTAAATATAATAATACGACATTAAATACTATAAATATGATTTGAATAAGTTAATTAGTAGTAAATAATAATTTTGAGACATCAAAAACTAATAAATCACTCATAATAAATAAATTCAACATATTGGAACTTCATATTGTAGATTTATGAAAGAGTAATAAAACAATTTAAATCTATATTAATAGATATTTATATCTTTATGAAAACAATTTTCATGGTTGATATGAATTTTTGGAATCAATGAAACAATTAAAAAACTATTATAAACATGAAGTAAATGGAAAAATCAAAATATATGATGAAAAGAGTAATCTATGAATTTACAGATTTACAACAAAGAAAAGGATAGATCATGAGGTTTAAACTACCATGAGGTATCGATGGAAAGTAAAAACTGAATGATTATGCGGTCTAATAAGAGAATGCTTGTACAAAGTATCAATCATGATGATTGATCATGTGAATAAATTGTATAAAGAAATGTATCAACTATATGAACTGACAAGAAACTGGATAAAAAAAATTTTATGTGATAATTCAAGTTACCATGTGACATTGAGGATATTTTGTGATTTTATCATGTGTTAAGTCAATCTACCATGAGATATAAACATGTTTAAGTTCAAGTTACTGTGATACATAAAAAATATGATAAAATAAATATATAAATAGTGGTTATAAAATCCATTAAAAAATAGTATACAGTAACCATAGTAAAGATAAAATGCACATTAAGTATAAGAAGCTCTGAGGAATTATAATTACTCAATAATAAATATTTTATGTATTTTTAATATTCAAAAAACAAAAAATATAAACACAAAAATAAAGCACTAAAAAACTTTGAGCACTAACCAGCTCTCCTTTTTTGAAAATTACAAAACCAAAATAATATTTTAAAAAATTATCCACCTTTTTAAAATTTATCAAAAAGTAATTATTATAAAATACAAGTAGATTTAAAAAAATTAAGATAGAACAGGTTTAAATAATATAAAAACTCCACTTAATAAATCTATTTTAAGAAAAATCTAAGACTAACAAATTTAAACTAAATATCCATCATACCAAGCTCAATTTTTATTTTCTCAAAATTTTTAATATCCAATGGTTTATTAAAAATGTTAGTAAGTTTATTTTTAGTTGAAACATATACCAAAATAATATCTTGTATATTATCATAATATTTAATAAAATTAAATCGCATGTCAATATTTTTTTATAGAATATTATAAATGATTTGTTATAAATAAAATAGTAGAACAATTATCATAATAAATAAGAATCTTTTTAAAATTAAAACCATAATCATAAAATATTTACTTAATCTATAATAATTGAGAATAACATGATATAATAGAAATATATAATACCTTGTGTAATCATAGGCTTGAACATGATATTTTCAGCTTTTATAAAAACTGTCAAAGAAATGACATGTGCAACAGCTACCTTATTCAAAAATTAGTAAGAATTTTATTTTCAATTCTTATTTAAAAGGTAAAAAATATAGAATAATTTTTATATCTATTAATGAGGTTAAAAATATTATACCACTAGAATTTTTAACAATCATTCCATCATTTAATAATTTTGAAATATTAATTAAATTGTGTTTCAAACCTTCAACATATAATACATAATAAATTAAAATAATTTTTATATACCATCTTTTTAACTACCCTGACTCTAGTAACCCAAAGATGTTGTCTACTTTATTACATTAGTAAAAGATATAAGTGATTGCACCATGAAGTATATATTAGTTTAGAATTATTGGGAGACTATATATATACATAATTTTCATATTACATTGGAAAAATAAAACATAAAATGAAAAAACTTTATTGAATCCTTGAAGATCATTCAAATGTTCCTTCGTTATATCCTGAGGAAATAAAAACATAATAAATGATAAGATTAAATTTTTAGTAAGGGAAAGAGTATAATGTAAGATATCATGAGTATATAATACATAATAGTATTACATATTTAATAATCAATACATATAAAAATTGACCAATAAATTGATCATGAAATGCATCCATGGATGAAAGTAAACACATGGATAATGATAAATGAATTCTCACTAAAATAAATGCATAATGTTGGAAATTAATGATCTTAAAACCAAGGAAATGTGATATTAAATCATGAATCTTACCATCAATTACTTGTTTCAAGATACTTTAAATAATTAGGTAGGCATACACCAAATACCCAACTAATAAGGCATGCCAACTAGTTTATCTCATGAGACCTATTGATGCATTGAGGGACTCTCTATAAATGGGCCCCATCCATCACTTACATATGTCCAATAAATTCCTCGTATATTGAATCAATGATATAAAAAATCAAAATGACTTATCAATCAGTAAATATCCAAATTGAATCAAGAATATGAAAAACCAATATTTACCTAGTAAATGAAATAACTTTTTTAGTAATATTCATTCAACTAACATTGTATATTGAAATGGTATACAGTTGAGATAATATCAAAGTAATAGAAATGATATTGAATACATACATGATACAAAAAATGTGGATATGAATGATAAAAATAATGTATAATGAATAATGGAGAGTGATGGAGAACATGATCACAAGAAAGCGAATGATCACAAAAATAAGGTTTAATCCATAAATCGGTAAAGGGTGATTGGAGACAATCGATTCATAAGAAATAAAGGTTTGAAATAAAGGAAATTATTTTTATAATTATAGATTAAAATGGAATTGAAATTTTAAAAATAACTTTACTTAAATCATTTGTAACATTATTGTGAAAATGAAGTTATAAATCATTTCCAAAATTCCTTTCAACCTTTTAGAAAATAGTGTCTTTTTATTTAAATATAAAAACAAAAAATTCAGAGAATAATGAAAAAGGGATTTCCAATGAAAAACTATAGAAACATATAGATTAATATTTATAATTAATAATAGTTATGATGGTGTAGTTTATATATTAAAAAAGAAAAAAAATCACACTTTTTTAAGAAAGTCAAAAAAACAAACTACTTAGAAAAAAATTAAAAAAAATCATTTATAAAACCTCGAAAATAAATTAAAATATTTTTTCAAATTACTTTAAACCATAATTTGAGAATATAAAATAATATTTCATAAAACATTTTAAATAATCTCGACATGGAATAAAAATATTATCGGTTTAAAAGAAGAAATAAGTTCATATTTTCTTAAAAAAATTATTTTGGTCTTTCAGTAATAAAGAGAGGAGATATTGAAAAACATTAAAACCCCAGATATAACCAAAGGATAATAAAACATATTGGTTTTAATAATATAAAGATAATTTAATTCTTCCAATGTAAATTTAAACATGAATATTCCTAAATAAGAGTGATATTGTAAAATAACCCTTTACGGCTTTAATAACTTTTGAGTCAAAACCCCTAAAAAGGGAAAAAATGAATTTAAACTTCAAACACCATGAATAAATATTAATTCATTATATAATATGTCAAATGGGTAGTATATTTACCATATAAAATAAATTAGGTTCATAATATAAAATATGCCTCAATGGAGTGGAATTGAGATGAAAAACTATTACATTTGTTTCCTGCTTGGTCAGACATATTATATCCTAATGAATAATTAATTTAAATTTAATAAATACTTCATTAATAAAAAAATTCATCTATATTACATTTTTTAAGTTACTTTTATAATCATTTTAAATCCATTCATTATATATTTGTTTCTTACATTGACCATTTAAGGTCGTTCGGTCAATTTCTCCAAAACTACTTCAGTGTGTTGATTATGGTAAAATGTTTTATAAAATGGTTTTATATTATATAAAATACTAATAATTTCATGAATATAATTTTTATTCATTATATATATCCATGAATTATTGTAATATAAAAAAGGAATCACATCACTTTATGGAGGTGGTAGTCTACATGTACGCATGAGCGACGTTATTATTTTCCAATGGATGGAAGGGTAAGAAGGTAAAAAATATATTATATTTCCATAATAATAATTATATGATAAATATAATATATATTAATTAATTCAATATCTATAACTATCCAAGTAAAATGGTTATAAAAAACATATTACACCACTACGTGGAGATGGTAGTTCGTACGTACACATAAACGATGTTTTAATTTTTCATAGGATAGAAAAGAGATAGAAAATTGATGTAAATTTATCATAAAGACACATAAATATAGTTTTATTTAATTATATTGATATTTTTATTAAATATTTGGAGGATTTTTAAGAATAAATGAACTTGGAAAATCTCAGTAAAAATATAAACCTCTTCATTTGGTAATCTACTTTGTCTTACACCTTAATCCTTCTTAAAGTGGTCTTTTGGTGAGAATAAGGCCTCTAAGTCAAGAAAAATAAAGTTTGGAAGGTATTTGGTTAGGTATTGGTTAATCTAAGTGTCTCAAATAGTATTTATAGGATATTATATGGGGTGTCCTTTTATAAGTAAGGTCGGTAGAAAACTTGTAAATACTTGAAACTTTATTATATAATATATGTCTTAATCAATCCAAGTAGCACCAAATTATCAAATATTAAAATATAATAAGGTTGATTTATAAATACACCCAACCAATAATATTTAATAAATTGTTTTATGTTATCTTTAATTCTTATCACTTTATTTTTAACCATTTTAACTCATTTTACCCTTAACCGAGTGATAAATATTTGTCATGGTTACTATTCATTATGACCCAAGATTAAGTTGTACTTATTACCTAATATTAATAATAATGATTCAAAAATATGGAATCCATTTTATAATATTCAATTTCTATAATTGGTAAAAAATAATTTTAATATATTTTCCCAAAAGTAAACAAAAATCGTTTTTAATAAATACTTGTTTTAAGCATAAAAATGATTTTATAGAAAAATAAAGTATAATATTAATTCCAATGGAATTAATTAGATTATTTAAATTAAATGAGACTTATTTTTATTTAAAAATAAACAAAAATCAAAATGAACTTTATGAATACTTAATTAATAAAGAAAAATCCAAAATAGTTTTTATTTAAATAAAAAAATTACTTAGATTTCCAAAATTCTAAACATAGATTTATAAGTTCAAAATTATATTTTTAAATTAATTATATTATGTATTAAATATATATCTGGTATCATAAAAAATTAATAAACTTTAAAGTCATTATTATATAATTATAATTTCATAAAAGTGATAGTATTTATAAAATTAGTATTTTTAACTATTCGCTCTAAAATCAACTATTTTTGGAAAAATTTAAAAAATTAAACCTAAGATAATTTTGTCATGATAGATTCAAAAATTAAATTAGTTTCATAAAATTAAATTTATAAATTTATGAATTTATGTTTTAATCACATTTTTGAATAAATTTATATGAATTATTTTATAATTTCTTTAAAAAGAAAAGATCACTTACTATAATTGAAGCTCGGGTGTTACATACTTTACCAAATCTCCTAAACTTTACTTTTGAGTTATTATAAAATGTAATAGAGCTACCATTATGTATGTTGTGAGATAAAAACTTTGATGGATCTCTAATTATATGTTGGGAGCATATGATGTCTATATACCATGTATCATTGACACTCTTAAGTAACATTTATTGAAAATATTAATTTTTTAGAAACAAAAATTGGTACTCATGATATCTTGGTTATAATCAAGTTAATATAAGAATTATCATGTACCCAAACATAATTTAAACATGTATTAGTGGGTAATATAGAAGATAAATTCTTTAAAATAAAAATTTTAGCATGGTCTAAAGACTGAGGAAATCTCAATGAACATTCATTAACATAGTGGCTTTTCACTCCACATCTAAAGCATGTAACATTAAATATAATTCCTTTAAAATTATTAATAAATAATTTCTTGTATGACTTAGGTATTTTTTTATTATTACCAAATTCAATCCTATATTTATTTTGTTTCATCATTGAAATTATTTTATCGTACTTTTCTTGATCATGAAAAAGAAGTAGATAAATTTTATTTCAAACAAATAATTTATTTATTCGTATTTTCATTATCTTTTTTGAAAACTATAAATCATTGAAAAAAATCATTTTAATAAGAAACATTTTTTTAATCACTTTATTTTATTAAGTGGTTTCTTATTTTTCTTTATTAGTTCCATATATCCTATTTTAAATTTTTAATGCAAACCTAAAATTCCAAAAACATAATTTTTTACTTTTTCAATATGTCAAATTAGTTATTACATATCAGTTTGTTTATATTTAGAATAATATGTACTAAAATCATAATAAATACTAACCTAGTTTTTACTTTTGGTCATCAAGCATAGGTTTCTCATTTCTTTTTATCTTATAGTTTCATCACTTGAATCAGATTCTTTTATGAAACTCCATCCATCCATTAAATCTATTTTCTCCTTATTCTTATATTTATTATCTTTTATTACTTGCTTCTGTTGTAACACCCCAAAAGTCTAAAGTAAGAACATTGTACTTAGTAGCATGTATGACACGTAACACTAAGAATAGAAAGGAACATAACATCCTGAGACTTTAAGATATATTTAATATTTTAAATAAATCTATTACATAGCTTGAAATTCACTCAACGCTGAGTTATCTTTCATTATACGCAAGAACGAATTTGTTAGGTAGTTTATGTTACACGCAAGACCGAGTTTTACCAAACAACAATGTATTATTAAGTTATTATTATTTAATATAATAAGATACAACCTAGAAATTAAATTGATGGATATGAATAAAATTAACTAACTTATGAAAATATATGGTTGAAATAACTAGTTGAAAATTAATTATAAATGAATATAAGAACCAATTGAATATAAAGATAATGTTTTTAAAAAATATATTTTTAAGCTCACAAAGGCGTTTCATACTAATAAATTAAATTAATTACAATTATTGAGTGATATTAATGTATTAAATATATTATATATTTAATAAAATAATTTTTACATTCATCTAATATATTTGATAGGTATAATACATGAACAAACCCAATTTTACACATAAAAACCTATATTTTTATAAAGGCAGTTTTATCACCTTTTAATGGAACACCTACTTTAAATATAAATTTTTACAATTTTACAAATTTAATATGAAAAAATAAACTTCATTTTTTTAAATAAACATCAAAATTAAATTAAGGTTAATTTTCTTCATTCTTTGTGAAGTTTCATTTTTTGATTAATAGTGAGAAATACTAAATTTTAATTCAAAACTATTTTTTTGTATAATTTATTAATAAGGATAAATTATTTTTTTGATTGGTTTTAAAGTTAAATTAGATAAATTTTACATAAATTAATCCAATTTAGATAATTGGAATCAATTTCACATTGAAAATGGATATAAAAACTTAGCAAACTTTTGAATGTTTTTACTTTAAAAACCTATTTGGTCATCTCGTCTACGGGATTAAATTTAAATTAATTTTTTCCACTTATTTAATTTTAATTTATAAAAATTGATTCAATATTTTTAATCATAATAATTTATAATTTATAATAAATTTAACTTATTTTTTACCAAAAAATATTAGTGAAAGTGGTTAAAATTAATCGCAGTGATTAAGAGAAATAATTGTTTAACAAAGGACCAAACCTTAAACTTAAGGCCCAAAATGAGATAGAAAATTTTCAAAAATCCATTTCATGTTTATATTTTGACCTTATACTCCCTTTTAATTAATTTGTACCATTATTTTATCCACTTTACATGGGAAAAATGCGGGTGTAATTCCATTTTCAAACATTTAAAAGAATGCCACTCCTCCTCGACTATAAAAATGAAATCACCCCTACCACTTATTCACACTAATAAATCCCTAAAGATCGCCCAAAATCTACCCAAATAATCTCCAAAAATTCCTCCCCTCATCCTATAATTCTCACATTGGGCATAAAGAAACCCAAGGAATCCCTTTGGTGAAAACCAAAAAGAGTTACCCGAAAAAGAGATAATATTCTTCAATGTGCATTTATATTTTATTTGTTTCTCCACCCATTAATCTATTATTATTATATGATTATATAAAAACATAATTATAATTAATATAGTCATATGTTTATATGTTAAGGTTTTTAACTACACCTATACACACTTCCATCAAATGGGTAACGAATATACCATTCGTGTATGGTGAACTACCGCCTCACGAAACGATATTGTTTGTTTTTTCTATACCACCTCCCATGGTTGAAAATTATAATGGGAACCCTGTTTTTATATTATATTTATGATATCTATATTTTATTCATCCTTATGTAATTTTTATATAACACATGCCTTTATGTGTTCTATTTTGTGTAAATACGATAACATCATTTGTGGACATGTGGACTACCGCCTTCTCAAAGTGATGTGATACATTCACAAATTACATGGAATGTATTAAGGATGGGTTTTATTAAAAATATTTGACATAAGTGAAATATATATGATATTTATGAAATAATTACCATTATGTAAATATAATATATCATTTTCTTTATTACCCTTTTCGCACACTAAAAAAAGTGATAACGTCATTCGTGGACTTGTGGACTCACCTCCTCGACATGATATGATTACTTTTACATCACAAGAATTATATATATAAGTATATATGATTAAATAACATGGTGATTATGATATAATTATAATTTTGGAAAAATATAATGTTACTTACCTTCTTTCCATAATGATCATTGAAAAATGGGAATGTTGATCATGCATACGTACGATCTATCATCTCCATGATTGTAACATTGGTTCATTTTTCATAACCATATTTCATGATTGGTTTTAAAAGTAAAATTAATTTGTAAATATTTTAATTATTTCATGATTATTATTCTGGATATGTTTATATAATTACCCATTTGACCATAATTTACCTACCAAAGTAATTTTTGACACATAAACTGAATATGGTCAAAACACTCGACGTAAACTTAATTGTTTAAGTAGATGTTTAAAATATTGTTATAAGTGAAATAAAAGTAATGATAAACATGAAAAAGGTTCTGAAGAAATTAAATAATTAACATAAGTTTATTATTAAGGAATATAAAGACACACATGACAAGTCAGACTCATAGTAAGGGATTTCATCCCAATTTAAGGAAAACATTTAGTGGTATGATTATTATGTTTGTGTAAAAAACTTTATGTAAATCATAATATAATCCTACAAAAAATTGATTCAATTTTAGAAATATAATGGTTATCTTTAAATTTAATCTATATTAATTTCTAGAATATTTAAAACGCATTCTAAATAAATGGTAACCATCTATTAGTTAAAAACCAACAATGAATTATCTAAGAAGAAAAAGGAATCCTTCACATGGGCCTTAATAACAAGTTATGAGATACATTTCCTCGAAATTTATAGGGAAAATAATTGTTTTCTAGTCTTACTTATAATATTGAAGATCATATCACATTATAAATAATATTTGGATTCATTTCAATCTTTTCGGCACATTTAGCTATTCATGTAAGTAAATGATAATTAAATTGTGAGGATGAAATTTAATTAAGGGGGTAGATTGTAATGACCCTAGATGTTGGATCCTTTAAAATACATACTATGTTTTATAACTTGTGCAAAAATTTCACCCAATGTAAACAAAATGTAGCATATTAAGAATACATTATTAATAAATCTATAATAAACACTGTGATGGTATACCATTAATATCTATTACCCATAGCGGATAAATAATTAATATGAGTTAATATTGAAAAAGGTTATAATAAAATTAATTTTCTTTATAATGTAACTTCTTTCAAAAAGTAAATTTAAATATTCATAAAATGAAAATTTGATAACATAAAATTCATTTTTTAACCCCTATCATGAAAATTTACTCAGTATAATTTTTTTTATTTTTTCTCAAAAGATTTTTCTTAGTTGAAAATAAGGTTTTTGCAAAAATTATAATTTTTATGATTTCATCACTATATAAGTGTGTCCTAGAAGTTTAAAAAACCTTTTAAGTAATAAAATATATATTTAAGGAATAATATAATTCATTTTTTATATATTATTTGAACTTATAAATAACATTTCCAATATTTTTAGAACTAAATAAAAATATTAGTTTAATAAAAATTGGTTTCAGACTTCTCTTTGAATGAAATATTTTCAAGGTGAGATTCAGATATAGATTTCCATGAAAGAATCATAAATTTAATTAAATTTATAATTAATCAATTTATGTCATTAAAACTAGTGATAATGATAATTTTATCTTATATATGAATTTAAAGTTAAAAAACTTCATTTTTTCTAAAAAATGTTTTTACGCGATTAAGTGTGTTTATTTTAAAATTAAATTTTCACACATGTAGAAATTTGATTTGAAAAAATTATTTTCAAATTTAACATCTTAAGGTTCAAATTATGTAATATGGTAAATATTAATTTTATTTATCAAAATTAATTACTATGCTTAAAAAATTGTTACCCCGGTAAAAAGTAAAAGTGGTAAAAAGAGTTTTACTATGGGGAAATAGACAAAATGTGTTAAAAAAATGTTTTAAAATAAGTGGTTGAGAGGATTTTTAACTTTATCTTATACATCCATCAAATTTTAATAAATTTTATAAAATGGGGGGACAAAGTTCTAATGGATCAAGGATGTCTGAAATAGTTGAGCCCTAGGACATCAGCTCTCACAAGACTAACATGTGTAGGGGGAATAGATCATGTGCTAGTGAAGGAGATACAAGGATTATTTAGAGTGGACCAATAATCTAGGAAGTCTGTAACCTTGTTTTCCCTACTCCATGTGTGAAGTAGGTTTATATGTCTATTGAAAAGTCTATTCCATCTATGGACAAATTAAGTGATATCCTAGGGGGTGGTGGTAATCTTATAGATAGAACTATGGATAATGGAAGAATCTATTTCCACTGATCCAAGAGTAGTCCCATTAGAGTGTTATAACTCTATCCCCTTAATCATGTAAGAGGATTCTTCCATAAGTTATTCCTCCCACCCATAGAAATTAGTGAAAGTAAAAAATGACTATAACTACTTGATCATGGACAACTCCCCCCTGCACATGAATCTATTTCTGCATAATCTGTCAATGTTAAGTTTAATCCCACTATCCGTAGGAGTAAATCATACCCAGTTACCTTGAGGGGATGGTCTTTTATACATGGGGATTAATATCCTACTATCCATGATCATCCTTAGGGAGGGATAGATCTATCATTTTTTCAGGAGAGGGACCAACTTGAATACTAGGTTTCTAGCCTTGACTATTATTTCCAGTCACATACTGGGTAACCCTTCATGATGAGAATTCTTATGTGTGTTCCATATGCTCTACCAACTAGACACCATAAAAAATTATCTTATCTTTTGCTCATTATAATTTCCTTATATCCTGTGAAACTAGGCTTTAAGGAAGGTATCTTCAGAAATCTCCTAGACATCAAGCTTGTTGAGATTATAAAAGTCTCACCACACTGAGGTAGACCACTATCCTTAAAAGAATAGTTGAGAGGATGATTCTTCTTTTGGAGTTCAGTAATAGGGGAATTTAGAATAAATATTTATCCCCTTACTATGGACCTATTCATTAATGGAAAAAGCATGTTTTCAGATGCACCATATAAGGAAGTTGAGTTTTGAGGGGATGTCATTGCATCAGAGGGTACCTCCCAATACATCATGTTTTAAGTTTACATACATAACTAGATGATAATATTTCATTGAGAAAATACCAAAAAATTATCTCATGAGTATGAGCATGTATTGGTTATAGTTAAGCATAGTATTTTTGATCTATTGACCTTTGAATAGTGTTATGGTATTATTGAAAAATGATGAGTGTTTCCAAAAGTTACCCTTTTATCCCTTTATAAAAGGATACCACTTACACCCTTCATAGATACACTTAACCTTAAAATTCCTACTTTAAAACATGCCAGTTTACTCTCTCTATAACTTTTCCCCACAAACATAATCCCCCATTCACTCCAATTTAGCCTAATACATTCAATTTCAATGGGACTTATAAGGGAAAAATCAAGTCTCTAATGTAAGTATTATCTCCTTCTTAAGAATTTATTCTTACTATTACACTTTCAAAATATATTATCACCATAATAATATGATAAATTCAGTATCATTGGTATACTACTATTTTTTTATATTAATTTTAAAATCCTTAGTTATTTATTTCCATACAATTAGAAAAATAATAATGTTAGTGTGTTGTGCGGACTACCACCTCCATGAAGTGATGTCACTTGTTTTTCATTATCTCCTTTCATGGATGGTAATAATGGTGGTAATGATGAATAAATATAATATATAAAATATTATTATTATTTTAAAATTTCAATTTAATATCCACCTTCACCCCCCCCCCCCATTCATTGAGAAACGGGAATGTTAATTGTGCATACATGCGGATTACCACCTCCATGATGAAACATTTTTCATTTTTTATCTAGATTTTCATAAATTATATAAAAACATTTAAATATGGTTCAAAATAATAAAAAAATATAAATAATATCATTATTATTATATTTTAATAATATTAATTCAAAATAAACACCTCTTTAACCATACTCGCCAATCGAGTTAAAGCATGTTCAGGTTTGGGTTGATTTAACCACCAATGTGAAAAATGCTTTAAAATACAATTATGGATGACTATGGGAACATGAAAAATAATATTATTATAATATATTAATCATATAATTATTATTATATGGTTTTTTAAATATTAAATTAATTATTTATCTTATTATTAAAGTAACATTTTTCTTTTTTCTTAAATTATAGAAGTAAGTTGTTATCAATTTGGTTTCTACATAACCTAACCAAAACACATATGGAATGAATTAAAAACATTTTAAATCAATATAATTCATATATTAAATAATAATAAATGATATATCAATAATGAACTTGGTATCAAATGATGGGTAATGATATCAAAAATTATTAAACATGTGAAAAATAGTCGAAGTTATTAACATCTGATGGTCATAATATGTTATAACTAATTAATGTAAAGAGTTTTAATAAGTATTATAAAAGGTTTATATTTATGATTAAGGTCATGAAATAGGATATTAAGTTAGATATGTTTGTTTTACAAGATGTTAGAGTGTCACCAACTAAGCAAGGAAACCAGGTAAGGGTTTTCATCTCAAACTACTATCTTTGATACATGCTTATATTATACACCATGTTTTCATATAAATGATATAAAAACTACCCATTTTTAATATTTTTATCATGATTTTTTTTCATGATATTAATTTTTCTATATAAATTTCTACCACTCTTGGGGTTTTGATTCAAAAATTACTAAATCTATAAGGATTTTTCATCTCAACTTCTCTTCATTGAGACATGTTTTGATGTTATACATTGATTTCTTATTTATATAGTGTATATACATCCCAATAATATATTTTGGAATAATCCATAATTTAATTCATGGTATTTACAAAAAACATGTTAATTTCAAGATTCTAATGACTTTTGATTCAAAAATTACTAAAGTTATAAGGGGTTTCCATGACTCAATTCTCTTCTTTGAGTCATAATCACTCATCTTTGTCTATTATATTTCATAATTTATCTATTATAACCTATGATGATTTTAGGATGTATTTATGCCTTATTTTATGTTGAAATCATATTTTACACCAAAGTATTATTTCTTTATTATTTTAATGTTTTGTTAAAATGAATTTTTATTAAGAATAATTCTCATTGATTTTAATGGATTTTTATTCCATGTTCATATTTTCAATTCCCACCAATGTTCTATTTTTCCTAGTGGAAACTGAAAAAAATTTATATCTAATGATCCTTTTATTACCCATATTTCATTTCAAAAAATAATAATTATCTTTTTTTAATGATGTGGGTTTTCAACAAGGTCATTCTAAAATGATCAAAAGGTTTTTTTCCATCCTTTAAAAATAAAAGTTTTATCATCCACTCCAAATTTTCTTTGAAATCATTATTTTTTTTTCAAGTCTTCATTATTATATATTATTTTAAAAGTAAAAAATTTCAAATCATTTTAGCTTATCTTTTTTAAAAACATTATGTATTTTCAAGTATATTTTATTTTCAAATAATATTTTAAAAATTATTCTATTTTCCTTCACAAAAGTTTTTTAAAAATTTAATTTATAATTCAATGTTTTAAAAGTTTTTTTTAACTTTTTTATTTTCACTTATATTTACCCTCCAAGGTTAATCTTTCATGAAGTGATGTTTTGATCACCCTTTATATGTTATTATGATATGATTTCCTTTAGAAAATGAGATTTTTGATATTATATGATTTATTAAGTTTAAGTTATATTATTTTTTAAATGGTTTTAAGAAACCTTTTCTTTTTCCATGGGTTCTTTATGAGATGATGAATGTTTGATTTTATAGTGGCACACAAATGTATGGATTATGAGATGGGTGTGTCACATTTGTGATTTTTTTAGTTATTCCCTTGTTTATTTTTTTGGTATTTATTCATTGGGTTCCCCATGAGTTTTTGGAGAAAAATGGAGTTTTTAGGCACGGTAGTAGGCGACGTGTGATTGGAGCACAATTTGGGAAACCATACACCAGCCCAAAGGAAACTATGCACTTGGGAAAGTGGCATTGTCCAGGTCAAATGACTTAGAAAAAGGGTGTGTGCCCTCCCCCAAGAAACTATATGGATTTTTTCATCTTGGACAGTGAGGGATGCACAGTTTTCCCACAGTTTGAAAAACCATACTGGCTAACCGTGAGACCTATACATGTCATTAAAAATGGGAAAATTACTCTTTTCTATATTTGTATTTAAACCTAAATCTTTTATAATCTGATCAATATGGTATTTTCATCTCTAGGAACTTCCTCCACTCCCTCTTGGACTTGAGCATCAATCCTTGGGTGTTTTTGGCCTTCGTTCTTCAAGGAATCATTAATTAAGTCTCATTTTCCTCAGTTCCTTCATTTTTATAGGGTTTTTATTCCCTATTTCTTAGGTTTTCCTTTTTTCACTGGGTTTTGGAACTAATGGGGGGTCTATCTTGTGTTGTTGGGAGAGATCTTGACGTTTGGTGTTTGATCTTGCCTTTATATGGTCTTGTGAAGATGTGGTTGTGGTTTTTCAAATAATTCTTGAATTTTAGAAGCTTAAGGTAGGTGGTTCTATGATTTTACATTATTAGATGATTTTGGATTTCCTGCTTGGCCTTAAAATGTGTTCTATGGGTTTTTTTGTGGTATAAAACATGTTTTAAAAAGGGTTTAGATGAATAAATGATGAAATTTGGTTTTATAAAGGAAGATGGTTATGTTTTATGTGTGCCTCATTATGGTGTTTTTTAAACATGTTCTATGGATTGTGTGAAATGTACTAAAGGTGTGTTGAAAAGGTATTTGACTTGCAAATGTGTTTAAAGTTGGTTTTCAAAAATAAATGGCTTTTATTGAATGTTGGATTATTTTTTGTGCACCTTAAATGTGGTTTTTTAATTTTGAAAGTGATGTGGAGCATGTTATAAAATGAATTTGGTATGGTTATGAATTTAAAAAGGGGATTTGGACAAGGAAATGGTTGAATTTCATGTGTGATTTCATGTGTGATTTCTTGTAGTGCTTTCAAATTGGATTTATGAATTCTGAAAGTGGTGTAAAATGTGTTTCCAAATGGTTTTGGTGTGCATAGGAAGTAGAAGTGGTTTTTTTTATGTAAAATGGAAGTTTCCATGTGAGTTTTGATTGTTGGATCAAGGTGAATTGTGAAAATGGTGATTTCCTTGTGTGTTCATGATTCTTGGAATGTGTTTATGAAAGTGATGATTTATGTGACATGTGAAATGTAATTTGAGTACAAAGGTAATCCTAGGTATCTAGGTGGTAGAACTAGAAATAGTACGCTAGTTTATTCGGTGGGATTGAGGTCTGGTTTCTTATAATAGGATTGACACTACAACACTAACTAAACATGTGACATGATTGGAGACCACTAGACCTTAGGATGGTATCCCCTATAGTGGCCCATGAATGGGAAATCTATTGGTATTGGATTATGTTTTGAAAACCATTAGACCTTGGGATGGGATCCCCTTTAATGGATTATGCACGGGAATGTTGTTGGTATTGGTTGGAGGATTTGATCACTGAGGAATGAGGTTTTTAGGGTCCCACTTGTATTAGTAACCTGTAAAGATTTTTCATGGTGATCTATTTTGTGATGTGATGCTTATATGATGTGGTGTCAGTCATTAATATATGATGGACCTTATGTATGTTTAATTTTAAAGCAAGTTCCTTTTGAGAAAATGTTTTCCTTGAAAGTTTTTCCTTGAGAGTGGTTTCATCAAAATGTTTCCTTGAAAATGTTTCAAATGTTCTTATGAAAATGTGCATGTTAATTTATCTTTTAATGTTATAGCATCGAATCTTTCTTTTGGGTGTAATCCTATCGGGCTTTGGATCACACCCTACATTAACCTTTGGGTGTATATAGACTTTGTTATGTATGACCCAAGTAAAGGAAAGATGTATCATAGTGGTGATGGTGGACCTAGTTGCTAGTGTTCCACTTCTTGCAGGTGTTGGTGGTGATGGCTTGAGGGTGATGACCCTAATATTTCATGGAGTTTTTATGATGGTTTTTTTTGTTCCCTTTCCATTGTGGTATTTTTTTTGGTTAAAGTTGTAAAACTTTGAATCTAAAATTTTTTTTACCCATTTTTGGTTAAGGTTATTAGTTATGTGATGATGTCTTATTCTTGTTGGTTGTTTATTGTTTAACATATAGGTGAAATCCTTCCCAAAAGTGCATATTTGATACCTAGGCACTAGTTTCCAGCCCTTGGGGATCAGTAATTCCATTCCGGCCTTGTCTCGAGTTGGTTCAGGTGTTGGTTTGGATAACACCCCATCTTGGTACATGAAAAAATGGTATCAGTGGAGGTTTAACTCTTTTTGGGTCAAGTTATTTGGGGAAGAGTCTAGATAGACTAGGTCTAGGATGGTCGGGGATTGAGGTTTTGGTTATGATTGGGGTGTCTAGCCAATACACCTCATGATAGATCTTGGCTCACCATGGGATGTTAGGAAATTTGGTTTGACTTCTCCTCCAGGTGAGACGTACAGGCCGCAGACTGTATATGAACATTGGGTGGGGGTGGAGTGATTTGGTTTTTTTATCATTGTGAATGATTTGGTTTTTCTTGATCTATGGAGTTATTTGGTATTTTTTATTGTTGCTAAAAAAATTTAGAATGTGCATTAATGGTTGTGTTGATGGTATTTCCCTGTGATTATTTCTTGTTGTAGTAAGATTCCTCCTTGGAGAATTCATGTGAAACTATGGGAAGAGGTCAGAGAGATTTATCCCTCACAAATAAATCAGATGCTAGTGGAAGTAGTGGTTATAGCTATCCCAAATTTGGGATAGGGAGCAAGATCTAGTCCTTATTAGGTCAGAGAAGTTTAACCAGTTCTTGGAAGGGACAAAGCTCAGGAGTTCCTCAAGAACAATCTTCCTTCTTTCTGAGGTAGCATAGAACCTCAGGAATCAGAGGAGTGGCTTGATAAAATAGAGAGGATGTTAAATTTTCTTGATACTCCTATGGTATTCAATTTTAAATGTTCTTTGTTTATGTTTTAAGATCTTAGTCGAAAGTGGTGGGACTCAGTGATGAAAGCTATAAAGCATGAGCTAATGAGTTGGAAAGATTTCAAGGTCATCTTCAACAAGTAGTATTGTCCTGGGATTTTGGCCTTCTCTATATCCCTGGAGTTTTTGGATCTTCACTAGGGAGACTGAACTGTAATGAAGTAATCTAACCACTTTGAAGATTTAGTTCGGTTTTCACCAGAGGTCATTTCTAATGAGCAGTTGAAGGCTCAGAATTTTGATATGGGATTACAGCTAGAAATTTGATATCAGGTCTTCTTGTTCAAGAAAAAAACCTATACTGAGGTGTCCAATCATTCCATGATGGTATAAATTTATTTTAAAGGAAAGTATGGTTTTTATGGATCAATTTAAATAGTGGTATAGGGTAGTGACATCTTTTCTAAGAAGAAGAGGAAGCGGGGTGAGTAGGAAAAGAGGGGAGGTGGTCGTTCAAGCCATCCCTCATGGTTGTCTTCATTTGTGGCTTCAGGTGTTGGGTTGGTCATGTGTCATCAGTTTGGGAAGGTAGGGAACATGTGATCTGTGTGTTCATATCCACCCATACCTTTCCATCTATGTGGAACTATGGGGCACTTGAAACAATTTTGCAAGATGGTGTGCCCATATCATAGTGGTGTAGGATTTGTAGCTTTCAAGGGGGTGTCAGCCTGATCAAAACTATCCAGGACAGTGGGATATTGGTTTGGAGGTCGTGGTAGTGGGACTAGATCTTCTTTTAGGTAGATTCAGTTCAGGGAAGATCTACAAGTCAGTGGTCATTCTCAGGCTCAGTCCAAGATGAGTTAGCTTTATGTTGTGGATTGAGCATTAATGGAATCGGATACAGGGCCTGCAATAATTCAAGGTACCATTCTTATTGAATCGTCTTTAGTTATTGCCTTATTTGATACTAGTGCCTCTATTTCTTTTATTTATACCCATCTTATGGATTTGTTAAAGTTTTCAAATTATATTATTTCGTATGTGATTAATTTGGTGATGCCACTTGGTAAGAAACGAGATCAGGGTTTTAGGTGTCCTTCTTGCGTACTCACTATGTTAGGGGTTGAGTTGGAATGGTATTTTCTAGTTTTTTAGATGAAACTCTTTGATGTGATCCTCAGTATAGATTGGATTGTGTGTTTTTAGGTTCTCATTGATTCCTATCACCAGATAGTGAGTTTTGTGGCACCTGATGGTAGTACCCAAGTTTTTCAAGGTGATTGGAGCCCTCGGTCGGGACATGCTGGACTTCCACTTATAGAATTGGGAAACCTTTTTTCTTAGATCTCTTCATTCATGTTGGAGTATGATGGTGTTAGTTTTTATATGGATAGATTACCTCATGTGATGGATGAGATCCCAAAGGTATTCCTAGAGGATTTATCGGGTTTTCCCCCGGAGTGGGATGTTGAGTTCTCCATTTATTTAGCACCAGGAACACAGTCGATATCTCTTCCCTCATACCATATGCTCCCCACCAAGTTGAGGTGATTAAAGGTATAGTTGAATAATTTTCAATCCAAAGGATTCATTCTTCTAAGAGTCTCACCTTGGGCCACCTCAAATATGTTTTTTAAAAAGGTTGATGGGTTCTTCATTTGTGTATCGACTACCAAAATCTGAATAAGGTGATAATCAAGAACAAGTACCATTTTCCCCATAATGATAACCTTTTTTATTAGATTAAGGGGTAAAGGTGGTTCTCCAATATAAACTTTCATTCTAGGTATAAACAAGTCATATTTAGAGAGGTGGATGTTCAGAAAATAGCCTTCCAAAGCAGGTACAACCACTTTGAGTATTTTTCCATGTCATTCAGGTTGATGAATTCTTTAGAGATATTTATGATGATCATGAATAGGGTGTTACACCAATATCTCGACTCCTTTTTCATGGTATTTTTTTATGAAATTATCATATACTCAAGGACCAAGGAGGAGTATGAGTGGAATTTTAGGATTGTTCTAGACACCCTTTGGGATCATTATCTCTATTAAAAGTTTTCTAGGTGAACCTTCTGGATTAGGGTGGTGAAGTTTTTGGGTCATGTGATCTCATAATGAGGGGTTTTGGTGGACCCTAAGAAGACCAGTGTAGTAATTTCATGGGAGTAGCTGAATAATTTTTTTGAAATAAGAATCTTTTTTTGCCTAGAAAGGTTTCTCTTAAATGGATTCATCCATCACTACTGTAAAACTAACCTATACCAATGGTTTGGAACCATTGGTATAGGACTCCAAACCGTTGGTATAGCCTATACCAACGGTTTGGAGAACTGTAGGCAAGTAAGTCGTTGGGATAGCTCTATACCAACGGTTTTTGGAAAACCGTTGGTATAGACCTATACCAACGGTTTTGAAAAATGTTGGTGTAAGTAATATGAAAATATATACCAACGGTTCCATAAAACCATTGGTATATGTATTTCCAAAAAAAACATTCGCTGGTATTTGATCCCAGGACCTCCAGTTTATCATTTAACGACCTAACCAGTAACCTAACATGACTTTTCTGAACATAATTTTATAAATATATATATGTATTATCATAATTATTTTAAATTTTGATTTATAGAATGTTCTAGTTAAGAGGATCTGATAAAAAAATCAAAGGACCTATACCAATGGTTTTCAAAACCGTTGGTATAGACCTATACCAATGGTTTTCAAAACCGTTGGTATAGACCTATACCAATGGTTTTGACAACCGTTGGTATAGGTCCCTAGAATCTAGGGGGTGATGTTAATATATTGGGGACTTTTCCCAATGATTTGGCCAAACCGTTGGGAAAGTCTACCCTTTCCCAACGGTTTGGCCAAACCGTTGGGAAAAGTGGCCACAAATTGGACCTTTCCCAACGGTTTGGCCAAACTGTTGGGAAAGCCTACCCTTTCCCAATGGTTTTGGAAAACTGTTGGGAAAAGTGGCCACAAATTGGACCTTTCCCAACGATTTGTCCAAACCGTTGGGAAAGCCTACCCTTTCCCAACGGTTTTGGAAAACCGTTGGGAAAAGTGGCCACAAAGTGGTATTTCCCAACGGTTTGGACAAACCGTTGGGAAAGGGGGTATAGAAGTGTTGGGAAAGGTCACATTTACAATAGTGCATGATGATGCTCACCTAGAAGGGGGTAAGTTTAAATGGAGCCCAGAGTGTCAAGTGTCCTTTGAGGAGCTTAAGTGGTAGTTGAATAGAGCCCTTATTATGATCTTTTTGGAATCTAGAAAGGGGTATGTGGTTTATTTTTATACCCAAAGTATGGTTCTTGGGTGCATATAGATGCAGGATGATCATGTGGTGACATAGGGTTCACGCTAACTTCGACAACATGAAAATAATTACCCAACCCATTACTTGTAGTTAGGAGTGGTGATAAATACCTTAAAAGTGTGGTGTCACTGTATTTTTGGGGAGAATTTGGTGGTCTATTCTAATCAGAGGATATTCACCTAAATTTTCTCCCAGAAGGACTAGAATTTGAGGTAGCGTCATTGGATAGAGTACATTTAGGGGTTCTATTTTGATATCGTGTACACCCCATAAAAATTTAATGTCGATGAAAATGCCTTGAGTAGAAAAATGCCAGTGAAAATTTTGGAAGATTACAGTGATGAGTGTAATTTGATGATCCTTTTACTCAATTGCATCTCGAGACCAAGGAGCATAGTGGAGGTGCGTTCTTGGCCAGTGTTCAGCCGACACCTTCCCTTCTATAATTGATTCAGTGGGAGAATCTTGGTGATGGGTTATGCTAGTAGTCTATGAAATTCCTAAATAGTGGAAAGGTTCCTTTTGAATGTTCATTATCTCTTGAGGGAGATTTGTGCTTTATAGGTATCTTTGTGGTGTCATTTTCATTGAATAAGGTAGTGATATAGGATATCCATCAGTTTCAGTGGTCTGTTCATCCTATAACCACCAATATATTTTATGACGTGCATTGGTAGTTTTGGTGTCCATGTATGAGGTGGGATTTAGATGACTTTGTATCGCAGTGTTATACGTGTCAACAGGTTAAAGCAGAGCACCAAAATTTATCTGGTTTGCTTCAACCATTGACTATTTCAACCTGAAAGTGGGATGAGATCTCCATGGATTTTATTGTTGTCTTACCTCATAGACCCTAGGGGAGGAATTCCATTTGGGTAGTGAATGAACATCTAACCAAATAAGTTCATTTCATTCCAATTATAGATTCATCTAAAGTAGATGAGTTGGGTTGGTTGTATGTTTAGGAGATAGTGAGGCTTCATGGTGTGATTTTATCAATTTTTTCAAACAAAGAACCCTATTTTACCTCACATTTTTGGGAAGGTCTTAAAAAGTTGATGGGGTCACAGGTCAATTTGAGTACGGAATACCATCCGCAAACGGATAGTTAAACAAAGTGGGTGAACCAAATCTTGGAAGAAATTATTCGGGCATGTGTTTTAGATTTCATATGATCATGGGATATCCATTTGGGGTTGGTCAAGTTTCCATATAAAAATAGTTACCAATCATCGATTCGAATGGTTCCCTTTTAGGCACTTTATGTTCGGTCATGTTGGCCCCCTTTGTGTTGAGTGGAGGTGGGTGAGACCACATTGTTGGGACAGGTCCTTGTGCAAGAAACGTCTAATAAAGTTAAGTTAATCGGGTAGTGTTTGTTGATGGTTTAGAGTCTTCATAAGTCTTATGTTGATCAGATGCACCGATATTTGGAGTTTTCAGTGGGTGATTGGGTGTTTTTGAGTGGAACCTTGCTTGGGTCACCATCATTTGGGTAACCAAGGGAAGATAGTGTCGAGGTATGTCAGGCCTTTTGATATTTCCAAGATAGTTGGTAAGGTGGAATATAGGTTAGAATTTCCTTCTCATTTTATATCAATTTATGATGTGTTCTATGTCTCGCAGCTAAAAAATTACAATCTAGATCTGTCCCATGTGTTGGATTGGGAAGAGTTAGATTTAGATCCCAATCTATCTATTTTTTGAGCAACCAGTTCATATTGTGGATTCTCAAGAGAAAGTTCTTCTTGGGAAGTCCATATTGTTGGTATTATTTCTTTGGCAGCATGGTAGTGATGAGCATGAGACATGGGAGTGAAAGTCTTGGGTTGAGGAGGAATATCCATTTTTGTTCTCTAATTAAAATTTGGAATGAATTTCTGAGGGAAAAAATTTCATGGTGGGAAGAATTGCCACATACATGATTTTTTTTAGGTATTCCCTTGTTTATTTTTTTTTTTTTTGGTATTTATTCCTTGTGTTCCCCATGAGTTTTTGGAGAAAAATAGAGTTTTTGGGCTTAGCTTCAGGTGGTGCCCGAATGGCGCACGATTTGGGAAACCATGTTCCAGACCAAAGTAAATTGTGAACCTAGTATAGTGGCACTATCTAGGTTGAATGTCTAGATTCATGGGAATGCACCCTCCCCTAGGAAACTATGCGAATTCATTCCTCTTGGATAGTGAATGATGCATGGTTTCTATGCAGTTTGGAAAACTGTGTGGGCTAACCATGAGACCTTTCTAGGTCATTAAAAATGGAAAAATTACTCTTTTCCCTCTTCAGATTTTACCCTAAATATTCTATAATATAATTCATATGGGATTTTCATCCCTAGGAACTTCCTCCACTCCCTCTTGAACCTCTTGAGCATCAATCCTTGGGTGGTTTTGGCCTTGTATCTTCAAGGAATTATCAAGTAAGTATTATTTCCTTCAGTTCCTTACTTCTTCTAAGGTTTATATTCCCTCTTTCTTGGGTTTTACTTTTTTCAGCGTGTTATAGACCTAATGAGGGGTAGATATTGTGTTCTTGGGATATGTCTTGATGGTTGTTGTTCAATCTTTCCTTTATAGGGTCTTGTGAAGGTGTAATTGTGGTTTCTCACTAGATTCCAGAATTTTACAAGCTTGAGGTAGGTGGTTCCATGATTTTAAATTATTAAATTATTTTGGCTTTCTTTCTTGGCCTTTCAAATGTGTTATATGGGTTTTGTGTGTGGTGAGAAACGTGTTTAAAAAGGGTTTGAGATGAATATATGATGAAAGTTGGTTTTCTAAAGGAGAATGGTTATGTTTCATGTGTGCCTCATTGTGGTGTTTCTTGAAGATGTTCTATAGATTATGTGAAAGGTGAGAAAGGTATTTTCAAAAGGAACTTGATGTGAAAATATGTTAAAAGTTGGTTTTCCAAAATAAATGTATTTCATTCCATGTTGGATTCTTTGTTGTGTACCATAAATTTGGTTTGGGAATTTTTAAAGTGATGTGAAGAATGTTATAAAATTGATTTGGTATGGGAATGAATTTAAAAGGAGGATTTTTTTCAAGTAAATGTTTGGATTTCAAGTGTGCTTTCTTGTAGTGTTTTCAAATTGTCTTTATGAATTTTTTAAGTGGTGTGAAATGTGTTTCCAAATGGTTTTGGTGTGTGTGGTAAATGGAAGTGGTTTTTTAATGAAAATGGTGGTTTCTATGTGAGTTTTGATTATTGGATCAATGTGAATTGTGAAATTGGTTATTTCCTTGTGTGTTCTTAATGCTTGGTATGTTTTTGTGAAAGTGATGATTTATGTGACATGTGAAATGGAATTTGAGAACAAAGGGAATCTCGAGTATCTAGGTGCGTGAACTTGAACTAGTATGTAAGTTGATTCGGTGGGGATGAGGTCTGGTTTCTTCTAGCATTATTGACGCTACAACACTAACTAAATATGTGACATGATCAAAGACCACTAGACCTTAGGATGGTATCCCCTCTAATGGATCATTCATGAGAATGTTGTCGGTATTGGTTTATGTTTTGGAGACTATTATACCTTGGGATGGAATCCCCACTAATGGATCATGCATGAGAATGTTGTTGGTATTGGTTGGAGGATTTGATCATCAAGGTATGAGTTTTATAAGGTCCTACTTTTTCTAGTTACCTATAGGGATTTTCTATGGTGATCTCTTTTGTGACATGATGCTTGTGTGATGTGGTGCCATCTGTCAGTATACAGTAGACCATTTGTATGTTTAAGTTTAAAGAAAGTTTATTTTGAGAAAAGGATTTCCTTGAAAGTGTTTCCTTGAGAGTGGTTTCCTCAAAATGTTTTCTTGAAAATGTTTCAAATGTTCTTATAAAAATGTGTGTGTTAATTTATATTCTAATGTTATATCATGGAATATTTATTTTGGATGGAATCTTATTGGGATTTGTCTCACACCCTACATGCACCTTTGGGTATATGTATACTTTATTATGTATGACCCAGGTAAAGAAAAGATGTATTGTAGGGGTGATGGTGGACCTGTTAGCTAGTGTTCCACTTCTTTCAGGTGTTGGCAGTGGTGGATTGAGGGTGATTATGCTATTGTTTCATAGAGTTTTTGGGATGTTTTTTTCCCCTTTCCTTAGTGGTATTTTGGGTTTGGTTAAAGTTGTAAAACTTTGAATCTAAAAATTGTTGTATCCTTTTTTATTTATGGTTATTAGTTATGTGATGATGTCTTATTCTTGTTGGTTACACATGGGTTAAATTGTTCCCAAAAGTTCATAGTTGATACCCATACACTAGTTTCTAGCCCATGGGGATCAGAAACACCATTTGGACCTTGTCTTAGGCTGGGTCGGGTGTCGGGTTGCATGGTACCCCAGCTTGGTTCATGACAAGGTGGGACATATATCTCCCTCCAATTCATTGGATATAGTCTATATCTCATGAGATATAAATGTTATGTGAATGGGTTATCAAGTATTTAGGTTCACAAAAGATAAGTGTGATGGAATTTAGTTCTACTCACAATTTTATAAGTGAATGGGTTGGCGGGTAGCTAGGTTCACAATGATAAGAAATCCTATGTTTTTCATTATGCCACATTTTCAAATTATTTGTCAAGTTATGAAAAAAATTCATGATTATTCCATATTTTTTACATATTCTACACTTTTATGTCATTATCACGTGTTTTTAGTTATTGGTATGTATTTTTTATCCAATTCATAACTTTTACACATCCTTAACATTTTAGTTTTGATCTTGTGTTTCTTTATCAAGTTTTATGATTATAATCTATGGTATTAAGTTATCTTATTCATATATTAGGATATTTTTTCCCTTATTGTCCATCTAAGCTCACCATTTTTTATGTTTCCATTCCCCAAGTTATAAAGATGATTATATCATGTGATATATATAGAAAATGTTCTATAGGAGCATGATTATGGAGAAATTTTCACAAGTGTAGTAGATTAATATGTTTATTTAGATAATATTTAAGACATTGAACCTTTATATATTTTAGTTGGGTAACTGTTTGTGAGATGTATTATAAAGACCCCAGCTCCAGTAATGTAACGACCCAAAGTTTTATCAATGTAAATTACCTTCTTATAATTATGTGATATAGTATAATCACATAAAATCACATTAAGAACATAATAAAAAAAATTAAGTGAATAATAAATGAAATAATAGGTATCTCTATAAGTTCAGGAACATATATCGAAGGAATAGTAACTTGACCTATGGAATAGTTATATAACCCTTATGAATAGTAAACTTGCCAAATGAATAGTAACCTCACCAATGAAAGTATAAATAAAATTTAGGCATCTTATAAATGGTAATATGATATAATTATATCATAGTTTAAGTAAATAAATTATTTAGAAATTATTAATTAAGTGTTGATATTTTTATAAAACATAAGTATTTATTTTCAATTTTATAATTAATATAATGTTTTAAAAGAATATTTATTTTCATAAAATTTACTCATAAATTAATATTTTTTTATATTATTATTATATGATAATTTTATGAGATATTAGTTAATTTTTGAAAGTGCAATAAAATCAGTTATAATTTTAAAATATGTATTTTTTGAGTAAATTCTGGTTTTAATTAAAAAATTAAATTTCTCATATTTAAAATAATATTTTCATAAAATAGAGTTCATTTTTTAAGTTTTAATTGTTAGGAACCTAGAACCCTGACGGTGATGGTCGTCGTGCCCATCCCTCCCCCTCCTATGGGGGAGGGATCCTCGCCATCCTATAAGGGAGCTTCGATTCATGCCTTCTCCCCCTTCTCTAATCCTAATCTTCTACCTACATTTCCCTAGATTGAGATTTTTTCTATAGTCCCCAAGTTATTCGAGGGATGTCCTCAGCTTCCTCTCTTGATTTTAGAGTTAAAGGAAGCTCCGTCTCTTCTTCTACTAACGTTGGTCTCTAGATTCAAGGCTCATCGACCTTCGGTGGACTCGTTTGATAGGTTTATTTTTTTGATAGTGGGGTCTTCAGGATCATGATATAGTGGGACTTTTAGATGGATGAAATGTCATGATTAATTTTTCTTCAGAAGATGACCTAATTCATGCGTGATCCTCGAACCCTCACAGCTTCAACAGATCTAGGTACTTTCTGTTCAAGTGGAGATATGACTTTCATATGCATCGGGGTTCCCCAATGATGCCTATTTGGGTAAGATTCTCATACCTATCTCTCCCATTTCAAAATACCTCCTTCATTTTCATGTTAGGGAACCTAGTGGGGTGTTACCTCTGCTTGGATATTAGGACTCGGGCTGTGTGTCATCTTATTTCTCCTTGTGTTTATGTTGAAGTCAACATGTTGAGAATCCCGACTGATTTTTTGTGGATTTTTTTTGGAGAGGAGTTCCTCTACAAATAGTGGGTGATATTTGAGTCATGGGTGGATTATTGTTCTTCTGGTAAGAATTTGGGTCATGATATGATGTTATGTAGGCGTGAGAGTAAGAATAAAGTGGATTTGGGGTTGGAACGAAGGGTGGCTTCCTCTGGTGAAGGCTCTAAGAGAATGTATTTGGATATCAATCCTGGTGTTCGAGGTAGGATCTAGGGTGATAGGCAAGTTGGACAATTTTGAGATGAAGCTAATGAAGAATTCATATTAAGAGATAGCTTAATATAGAAGAATGAACTATGGCTTCCACCAAACCCCAAGGTGAGTGTAGTCCTTGATCATCTTAAATGAGACTTAAAAATAGTGTATGATAAGGAAGCAGTAGAGGTAGGTGATGGCTCCATGACCATGGGGGTCGAGATGAATTGTGGATATGGGGCCATGATCACCAGGCCGAACTCAGCGCATTTAGAAGCGACTTCTGAACTGTATTTGGAGGAAGTAGGGGTAAAAAGGAGTGTTAGTGGCCATAACCTCTCAAGTAAGTGTACTCTAAAAGGTTTGATGAGTCAAAAATTTGAAGGTGAGACCATTCAGGTTCAAGTTTTCATCCCGACCTACAACCAATATGTAGGATTGGAAATCAAAGGGGCGTCCAATTATTGAGAAGGTGGCTAATAGGGACAAGCCCCTACAGAGGGGGAATTTTCTTATGGTGTTGACTCTGAGGATGAGTCCCCTGGTTATTTTTCTGAGGATCATGTAGGTGGTAAACATTCTCAAGTTTTTATAGCCTGAGAAAGAAAAAAGGTACAAAACCAAATTGGATGCGGGAATTTGCACCTTAAATAATGGGAGGAAGAACAAGGGACACAAGTATTATTCTTCCTTACTAAAACTAATAGAGACTAGGTCAAGAAAAAAAATCAAAAGAAATGGAACACCTAATTATTGATGCTAATGTTGTGTAGGGAAAGTATGAGGAGGGAGGTCTTGTCCAGGGTTCAGGCATGACTAAGAATGCTAGGGGTGATTGGCCTCTAGAGACAGAGACAGAGAAGGCCAATAACAAAGACCCATGGGAACTCCTAACGCATTATGGAGAATATATAATTGAGAAGATCCTTGTTATCAATTCCACAGAAGAGGAATCAAATAGAATGATGGTAATATTGCTTCAAGTGGAGAGCAATACCGAGCAGACTGAATGGATTGATAAACAGGATCTTATTCTGGTAAGATGTTTTAATGAAGGGAGGATCAACTGTGAAGAGTACAATAAAAATTGGGAGAAAATGGTATAACTCTTTGAATAATTTGTAAGGGAATATCCATAAACATAGGTATGTATGTTATCTTGGAAATTATTTAGGGATAAGTTCTCTAATAGTCTCAAATTATGTTTTAATGAATATTTTATGTCCTTTGATGGTGTCATTTCTCTTTGAACATTATGGTTTCTCACTTTTAACTCAAAAGTGTTTTGATAATAAAAAATTTAATTTGGAGTTGTATATGTAGTTCATTTTTTAATTATACATATCGGAAAAAAAATAGTGTAATTTTTTGGGATTTTTCTAAAATGCTTGAATTTTTTGTGAATAGTAAAATATGATAATTTATGATAAATGCTAAATACATGATTTATGGAGTCATAGATGATGTATGGATTATGTAAGCCCAAAATATAAAAATATATTTCATTATTTTAATATTTTTGGTGATAATTCTCAAACTATTCATATTCTTGAGCCAAAATAATAAACTAATGTTTAAAATATTGAGAAAACACCCCTCTCCTACACTAAATATCACCCCTCACAACCTCTTCTCCTCGCACCTATCAAGACTTGATACTTGTCCAAATTCTTCTCAAATGTCCTCCCAAGAACCTCCACCATATATATAAGATTTTTTTCTTAACAAAATATCAAAACCAATCCCCTAATGAGGTTTTCAAGAAGGAGTCATGAGGTAAAACCCTCTTCCTTTTCTTTTAATTTCTTTTCAAGTTCCTTTATTTTATTTTTCTCTCCTCAACTACCCTCATAAAAATGGTATGATAACTATGGTACCTTAAATATACTAAAAATTTATTATTCTAATGGAATAATTCATAATCATCACTCTTTCCCCCTCCTTTTATACTAAAAATGAAAACATTGTATGTGATGTTTTAATTTATCGCATTTGAGGATGATGGGTTTTAAATTTATATTATCATCTTTAAGTCTAGTAATGAAACCATTTTTATGGTTGAACTAGATTATAATATATTTATTATATATTATTTAATATTCTATAACCATTATATACACATGATACTAAATAATAGAACAAAACTAGTTCATTATGATCGAAAAACTACTAAATTTAATCTAAACAATTACCATTAACATGTTATCTAATGATTAGTTCCTCATATATAGAAAATATATATATGAAAAAATACACTTTTGTTTGTTAATTAATAACATATAATTTCAATTCTGGATAATTATACCCATTCTGTATGAACTTCCATACTCATTTACAAGTGAACCAATCATGAAAACTAAGAAAAACAAACACTCCTAGATAATGAAATTGAACATTATGACTCATCAAAAATACCATGAATTAACATAATAAAATTATAATAAATCAATTAAATATATAAAAGGTTCTATACTTATTAGTTAATGAATATAATTTTATTATTTAGGACATTCATATCCAGTGAAGAACACCTTCAGATATAAGGTAAGGGATTCTACTCAAACCTCCATTATTCCTTTGGGTTATTCTTTCTCTATTTTTTACCAAATGAAATTATCTTTTATTTTTATGTACATATTCTAAATTATTTTTATATGTTACAAACTCATGTATCAAGATCCATGCATCCTTATTTTTTGTCGATATACATGTTTTTAAAAGGTTCCCTGCTCAATTCTCCCCATTAAGCATGCCTGATTTAAGAGAACTTCCCAAATTCTTATCTATTTTCAAGTGCACTCTATGATCTATTTTAAGCCACCATTATTTTTATAAAATCACTATTTTTATTATGAAAATTTTCTTGGTTCACTTATGGTTTTATATAAAATATTATGCCCTTTTCTACTTCAAATTCTCTTTAATATTTTCATTAAACCGCACTAAAGTGTTTTATTTATAAAGTTTTTAAATGCCATTTTTACCTGTATTCACTTTAGTTTGACATAACTTATCATAATCTATGTCTATTTTCCCTTATTAATTTCCATGTATGATTTTATTCCTTTATTTCATGGACACTTTTATGATGTGCCCATTTATTATTCTTTATGACATAATTATGATACCCATTTCTTTCCATGGGTAACCCTTATGTTTATTTTTCATATGGAACACATATTTGTGAACATGTTATGATGGGAATTCCCAGATAGTTCTCCAATGTATTGTGTAATTTTTAGTATCATGAGACATCATGTGCAATGGTCTCGGTGGTTAGCCTTGACTCCTACTCCATAATGGTCTTAGTGGTTAACCTTGACTCAAGATCCTTCATGTGTAATGAGCCTTTAATCATGATTATGTCATGTTTTATGATTCTTCCACATCTTCTGTGATACCATGATTTCATATGTTATGATTTCTTATGTATATCCATTCTTTTTATGTCATATTATTATGCATTCTAACCCATGAGTTATTCTTTATTCTTATGTTTATTCCCTTACTGAGATTTTTAGCTTATCCCTTTGTTCATGTTATCCCCAGGTTATCCTATGCAAATATAAGGGCTCAAAGGAAGTTAGGATATCATACTGAATCATAAATAAATAAATGTTTTATTTAATCCCATGTTTTCAATTTTATGTACCTATTCTTCCAAAGACACCAGACTTTATGATCCTTGGATTGTATTTTGATAGTTAATTATGTTTAAAATCATGTAATAATATGTGAAAAGGGCTAGGGTCACTATAGTTGGTATCAAGGGATGGTCTAGTTATTTTTGTAGATTAGGAATAGAGAACTTTAGTAATAACTTTAAGGATAATACTAATTATGAGAAAATATCCCTAAATTTTGGTAAGTATAGAGTAAGTGGTTTATCAAGAAAATCAATTCATATCTAGATACTAAAAGTGGATGTGGTTTTGGCATATATGTACCTAGGAGTAAAAACTCTGACAAGGTGTTTCGGGCCTGACTCAGGGTAACCTGGTACACAAAAATGGACTTTACTACGTACTTGGTTTGACACTCCCATGGGATATGATTTGGTAAATTCATAATCTCATTACAAACCATTATTAAGGGAACAAAAAAATGACCATAAGAGTATATGTTAGGAAATAAATCTTGGATAACCTAGATTGAAACCTAGGAATCACAATTTAGGATATACTTTTACTTTACAAGTTCTTATGTTCAAAGTTTCTTTTTGCATACTTATTAGATAATTATTCAAGCCCCCTAATTGCACTTTATTTTTCTTAGATAATGGTGTGAAATAGAAGAAAATGTTCTAACAATCAATGTTATAGGAAATGTGATGATTTCTCTAATGATATACCAAATATAATGGGAATGGGTTCTCAAAACATCATGAAAGTACTTTCTCAACTGGTTTAAGTTATGAATAATAATTTGAATCATGTAGAACTCCCTCCTTTTATAAATAAAGAGCAAGTTTTCATTGAATCCTTCATGCAGAAAAGGCCTCCCATGTTTAGTGGATATTCTGATCCCCACTTCACATAACAATGGATTAAATCCATTGAAAATATATTCTATATCTTCCATTTCTTATAAGAAGAGAAAATCATATTGGCAGTCTATCATTTTGATAGGGAAGTTGATCGGTGGTGGAAACTGATAAAAAATACAAAGTCCAAGGAGGAAATTGATTCCTTGGATTAGGATGAATTCAAGAAAAAAAATTCAATAAATATTTTTCCCAAACCCTCTGTATCAAGATGGAAAGATAGTTCCTCAAACTTAAGAAGAAGGAAGATGAGTCTATTGGGGCTTATGAAGTAAATTTTACAAGGATTTCAAGATATACCTCTAGATTTGTCATAAACACCAAAAGTAAGGTGGATCGCTTATTTAGAAGACTAAATATGATTCTATGAAAAGTTTTATCTATTAGAGACTTCAATGGTTATGGGGAGATTGTATGTTGTGCCCTCAAGGTTGAAATGGAGATAAGATACTCTCAGTGGTCTCGTGGTCCTGGTGACAAAATGTATAAAATGGAGTCTAATATGATTGGATCAACAAATAAATCCTATGATGGAAATAAGACCTAATATCCTACATGTCAAATCATATCCCATGGGGAGTGTAAAACCAAGGGATATGAATAATTCCACTAATATGGAAGAAGAAAGGAAAGTTTAGATCAACACTCATCCTGTAGTGCAGTGTTTCAACTATTAGGAACCTAGGAACTTTTCAAAACAATTCCCTAAGCCCAGGGTTGTCAAAGGTAATCAATAAAAATATCCAAGGAAACAAAGAATGGAATATGCTATCACTACTGCTGAGGTGAATCCAAACAATGATGTGGTGACAGGTAGGTTGGTTATTCATTCAAGAATAGAGAACGTACTATTTGATTCTGGTTCAAAGCATTATTTCATGTCTTTAAAGTTTATTATAACTATTCAAAAACCAACTCAAGATATGGAGGTTGAGTTATCTGTGAGAATAGAAAATGGGGAAATTATTTCATCCAAAGTATATAACTCCTCCCCGATTAATGTTTGTGGACTAAACCTCTTGGAAAATCTCATCTTACTTCCTTTGGTGGATTTTGATGCTATATTGGGAATGGATTGGCTATATTTATACAAATCCAATATCAAATGTTAGGAAAATTAAATCAATCTTCACATATCGAAGCATCTTGTACAGGTGTAAGGAGGAAGTTTAATATCCTTATGAATCATCATATCAATTATAAACATTGTTTTCTTATGATCAAGCATATCTAGCTCAAATTCTTGAGATAAAGGAGAGAATCATGCTTGAATATGTTCCCATCATGAGGGATTACACTGATGTATTCCCTAAAAAATTTACTGGTCTTCCTCCTGATCGAGAGGTTGATTTCTCAATTGAACTTATTATTGGATCTCTACCTATATCAAAGACACCTTATAGAATGGCCACCATTGATCTAAAAGAACTAAAGAATCAGTTATAGGATAATCTAGATAAGGGTTTTATATGATTGAGTGCTTCACCATGGGGTGAGCCAGTCCTCTTTGTCAAAAAGAAGGATGGATCGATGCACCTTTGCATTGATTATCATGATCTCAATAGAATAATGATAAAGAAAAAGTTTCCCCTGCCATGGATAGATGACTTGTTTGATCAGCTATGTGGGGCCAGTTATTTCTCTAAGGTGGACCATCAGTCGAGATATCACCAATTAAAGATGAGTAAGGAAGATATTCCCAAGATGGTCTTTCGAATAAGGTATAGACACTAGGATTTCATAGTGATTCCATTTGGATTCACTAATAATCTAGAAATTTTCATGGATTTAATGAATAGAGTCTTTAGAGATTACCTTGAAAAAATTTGTGTTAGTCTTTATTGATGATATTCTAATATAATCTAAGAGTAAGAAGAAACATGAGGTGCATTTGAATATTATGATGAAGACTTTACGAAGGGAGAAAATTTATGCAAATTATAGTAAATGTGAGTTATGGGTAGAGGAAGTATCATTCTTAGGGAATGTAATCACCAGAAAAGGGATATTTATGGACCCTTCCAAGACAAAGGCAGTTGAAGAGTGGCCCAGACCAACATTTGTAATAGAGATCCGTAGTTTCCTTTGTCTATATGGGTATTATTGGAGATTTTTTAATAAATTCTCATGATTGTTGAACCCACTAACCAAGCTAACTCATAAGGGAGAAATGTTTTTTTGGACCAATGAATGTGAATACTACTTTAAAGAGTTGAAAAAGAGGTTTATCACTGCACCAATGCTTACACTAACAACAAGTTGGGAACTCTTTGTAGTGTACAACGATGATTCAAATAAGGTTTTAGGCTATGTATTGATTCAAAATGATAAAGTGGTAGTTGATTCCTCAAGGTATTTGAAAATTTATGAGTAAAATTATCCCATGCATGATCTGGAGTTGGTAGTTGTGATCTTTACATTGAAAATTTGGCAGCATTATCTCTATGGGTAGAAGTATGAGATATATACTGATCATAAGAGTCTCAAATATATATTCACACAGAAGGATATTAATATGCGCTAGTGAATATGGTTAGATATCATCAAGTATTATGACTACTCAATCCACTACCATCCTAGTAAGGAAAATAAGGTGGCAGGTGCTCTAAGTAAATAGGATCCTACATCTTTATAAATGATGAGAATTGATAAGGATCCAATATTATTAGACCTTAAAAGGATGTACATGGGACTCATTAAGGAGGAAAAATCATTAATCCTTTCTCAAATGATTTTTCATCCATCCCTCATAGAGAAAATAAAGGATTCTCAAAGAAATGATATGGAAATTCTAAAAAATGTAGAAGCTATCATAAATGGGAAATTCTTCAAGTTCAAGATTAATGAGGATGGCGTTGTAATATTTGGGACATGAATATTTGTACCATCCAATCCATAGATAAAGAAATAGCTTCTAAATAACACACATAGATCAGCCTTCTTTATTCACCAAGGGAGCACAAAGATGTATCCAGATCTCCAAGAGAACTATTGGTGGGACAATATGAAAAAGAATATCATTGAATATACATCAAAATATTCGGTATGTCAGAAAGTGAAGGATGAAATAAAACATTATAAAGGGTTGATGAAACCATTATCCATACCAACATGTAAGTGGGAGAACATTACTGTGGACTTTGCCATTGGACTTCCAAAGAAATCTAGAGGAAACAATGCTATATTGGTTGTAGTGGATCATCTTATAAAGATAGCATGATTTATTACAATTCAAGAGGACTTCTCACTGGATCAACTTGCATAGATATACATCAAAGAAGTGTAAAGGTTGCATGGAGTAACACTATCGATTTTATCCAATCGAGATCTGAGATTCACCTCAAAGTTCTGGAAAAGTATCCAACATGCTCTAAGCACTGATCTGAACTTTAGTACAACCTATCATCCTAAAACTGATGACCAATATAAGCAGACTATTCATACGCTAGAAGAAATGTTGAACACATTCTCTATGGACTTCAAATGAGGATGAGACCAACATCTACCTCTAGTCGAGTTCTCTTACAATAATAGTTTTCAATCAAGTATCAAAATGGCTCCATATGAAGCTCTTTATGGGAAAAGGTGTAGAACATCAGCGTGTTGGGATGAAGTTGGTGAACATAAGCTTCTAGGACCTGAAATAGTCAAAGAAATGGTGGAGAAGGTGAAAATCATTCAACAATACGTCAAGGAAACCCAAAGTTGACAGAAGAGTTATGCAAACAATCGATGACGAGACCTAGAGTTTAAGGTTAGAGACATGGTATTCCTCCACATATCTCCATAGAAAATAATTATGAGATTTGGGAAGAAATGAAATCTAAGTCCCAGGTACATCAGCCCCTTCGAGATTCTTGATCGTGTTGAAGATGTGTCCTATTGACTAGTACTTCCACCAACCATGTCTCAAGTACAAGATGTATTTCACATATCTCTCTTGAGGAATTACATACCAGATCCCTCAAATGTACTGAATTCAGAGGTGGTACAGTTGGAAAATGATCTCTCGTACGAGGAGTATCCAGTGAAGATCTTGGATCATAGAGATAAAGTTCTACACAACAAGACTACTCACCTAGTTAAAGTACTATAGCGGAACCATAAGTACGAAGAGGCAACATGGGAACCAGAGGAAGAAATGAAGGAAAAGTGACCACAACATTTTTCAATTTAGAATGTAAAACGAAATTTCAAGGATGAAATTTCATAAGGGGGAAGAATGTAATGACCCAAAGTTTTATCAGTGTAAATTCCCTTCTTATAATTATGTGATATAGTATAATCACATAAAATCACATTAAGAACATAATAAAAACTTTTTAAATGGAGAATTAATAAAATAAGAGGTATCTCTAGAAGTAAAGGAGTGTATATCGAAGGAATAGTAACTTGACCTTTGGAATAGTTAGGTGGCTCTTATGAATAGTAAACTAGCCAAATAAATAGTAACCCCACCAATGAAAGTATAAATAAAATTTATGCATCTTATAAATGGTAATATGATATAATTATATCATTTTATAAGTAAACAAATTTTTTAGAAATTATTAATTAAGTGTTGATATTTTTATAAAACATAAGTATTTATTTTCAATTTTATAATTAATATAATATTTTTTTTAAAAAATATATTTACATAAAATGTAAAAATAAATTAATATTTTTTTATCTTATGATTATATTATAATTTTATAATAACTTAGTTAATTTTTCAAAGTGCTATAAAATTAGTTATAATTTTAAAATCTGTATTTTTCGAGTAAATTATGGTTTAAATTAAAAATTAGATTTTTCATATTTAGAAAAATATTTTCATAAAATTGATTTCATTTTTGAATTATCCACATTGAAAAATGGTTATGGTTTATTTTTGGTATTTTTCTAAATTACTTGAATTTTTTGTGAATAGTAAAATACGATAATTTACGATAAATGCTAAATACATATTTTATAGAGTCATAGATGATTTATGGATGATGTAAGCTCAAAATATCGAACTATACTTCATTATTTTAATATTTTTTAGGATAATTCTCAAATTATTTATAGTCTTGAGCCAAAATAAAAAACTAATGATTATAATGTTGAGAAAATACCCCTATCCTCCACTATAATACCACCCATCACCACCTCTTCTCATCACACCTCTCAAGCCTTGAACCTTTTCCAAATTCTGATCAAATATCCTCCCAAGACCCTAATCCATGTCTAGGATATTTTTTTATTAACAAATGACCAAAAATAATTCCCTAAGGAAGTTCTCAAGAAGGAGTCAAGAGGTAAAACCCTCTTCCTTTTCTTTTAATTTCTTTTCAAGTTCCTTTATTTTCTTTTTCTCCCCTCACCAAACCTAATAAAAATGTTATGATAAATATATTACCTTAAATATAATATAATTTTATTATTATAATTGAATAATTCATCATCATCTCTCTTTCCCCTTCCTTTTATACTAAAAATGAAAACATCGTCTGTGATGTGTAAATTTATCGCATTCAAGGACAACGGGTTTTCAATTTCTATTAGCATATTCAAGTCTGGTCATGAAACCATTTTTATGTTTTAACAAGATTATAATATATTTATTATATCTTATTTAATGTTATGGAACCATTATATATATAATACTAAATAATAGAACAAAACTAGTTCATTGTGATCAAAAAATCGCTAAAATTAATATAAACAATTATCATTAACATGTTATCTAATGATTCATTCCTAATATAATATATATATATATATATATATTAAAAATTACACTTATATTTGTTCATTAATAACATATAATTTTAATTTTGGAGAATTATACTCATTCTACATGAACTTCCATACTCATTTACAAGTGAACCGATCATGAAAACTGAGAAAAATGAACACTCCTGAATGATGAAATTGAATACTATAACTCATCAAAAAATCATTAATAAACTTAATAAAATTATAATAAATCAGTTAAATGTATAAAATTATATTTAATTATTAATTAATTAATCTAATTTGATTATTCATGACATTAAGATCAAGTGAATAACACCTTCGGACATAAGGTAAGGGATTCTACTCGAACCTCTATTATTCCTTTAGGTTATTCTTTCTCTATTTTTACCCAAATGAAATTATCTTTTCTTTTTATGTAAATATTCTAAATGATATTTATATGTTCCAAACTCATGTATCAAGATCCATTCATCCTTATTTTTCAGGTATATATATGTTTTTAAAAGGTTCCCTATGCAATTATTCCCGTTAAGTAAACCTGATTTATGGGAACTTCCCAAATTCTTACCCATTTTCAAGTGCACTCCATAATCTATTTTAAGACACCTTTATTTTTATAAAATCACTCTTTTTATTATGAAAACTTTCTTGCTTCACTTATGCTTTTATATAAAATGTTATTCTATTTTCTGCTTCAAATGTTATTTAATATTTTCCTTAAACCGTACTAAAATGTTTGATTTCTAAAGTTTCTTAAACGTCATTTTTACATGTATTCAATTAATTTTTACATCACTTATCATCATATGCGCCTATTTTATCTTATTAATTTCCATGTATGAATTAATTACTTTCTTTTATAGACATTTTTATGATACGCTCATTTATTAGGCTTTATGACATGATTATGACACCCATTTCTTTCTGTGGGTAATCCTTATGTTTATTTTTCATATGGAACACATATTCATGAACATTTTATGATGGGTGTGCTCAGATATCACTCCAATGAATTGGTTAATGTTTAGTCTCATGAGACATAATGTGCAACGCTCTTGGTTGTTAGCCTTGACTCATGCTTCATATACAACGGTCTTGGTGGTTAACCTTGACTCATGCTCTTTCATGTGAAATGAACCTTGACTCGTGATTATGCCATTTTTTATGGTTTTTCTACATCTCCTTTGATACCATGATTTCATATTTTATGCTTCCTTATATATATCCATTCCTTTTATGTCATCTTATTATTCCTTCTAACCCATGTGTTATGCTTTATTCTTATGTTTATTCCCTTAATGGGCTTTTTAACTCATCTCTTTGTTCATGTTATCCTCAGGTTATCCTATACAGATTTAAGGGATAAAAGGAAGTTAGTACCTCATACTAGATGATAAATAAAGAAAATTTTTATGTTGTCCCATGTTTTTAGTTTTATGTACCTAGTCTTCCAAAGACACTAGACTTTACAATCCTAGTATTGTATTTTGATAGTTAATTATGTTTGAAATCATGTAATAATATGTTAAAAAGTATAGGGTCACTATAAGTAACCCAAAGTCAGTGACTAATTTATTAAATTGTCATAAGATACAAGTGATCACATCCCAAATTACTGAATAGTTTAGCAGTCTTGGTAAACTAGATAAATGCATGCTTCTCATATTACATTGGAAATAAAATATAAAACATAGTGAAAGTAAATATTATATATCCTTGAACATTCAAAGATTCCTTCTTAATATCCTAGGGAAAGGAAAAAAAATAAGGGTTAGATAGATCATATTATCAGTAAATTTTATGTACGGTGGAATCTATCATGAGTAAATAATATATAATCAATATATCATGGTAAATAGCTGAAAACACATTCCATTTAATCAATAACTTGATCATGAATAATAATATGGAAGGAATAAATTATGATCAAATAATTTCATATAAATAATCACATGAGCCTGAAAATTATCCATGGATATCATAACTATTAAAATAATCACATAGACATCAATAACTAATTTCATAATGATAGAATTCATAATTTTGAACATAATAAACTTATCATCAAGGAATTATGACAATAAATCTTACATAAATGGGTAAGTCCTCAACCAAATACCCAAACTAGTTTTTCTCATGAGACCTAGAGATTCCTGAAGGGGTTATAATGGTCTATTCTTGTCACTTAATAAGTCTAATTCATTCATCATATGAATGAGGTGAATAATAATTCAATATATAATCAACATAAACATTCATATTGAAAAAATATAATACAAAATGTTAATATTTACCTTAATCAAACTGATCATAAACTGTCCAAAGAAATAATAAGGATGGTATCATTAAAATATATTCCCAGTGTATTATATTTTAAATAAAGGGTTATTGTTATTGATGAATATAAATTCAATAAAAATATCATTAAAAACATTCTTAAGGAAAATTCCCTTTTTACTTTGAAAATCGCTTTTGAAAACCAAAATTTTCCAGAATATTATAAAAATATTTTCTTTGAAAATAGACATGGAAACTTTTGAATTAATATTCAATTCATTTGGTGTTCATGAATTTGTAAAATTTTGTTCATGCCATATATGTTAAAAAAATCTTATTTCACATTTTCAGTAAAATTTCAAAAGTATCTCATTCGGAAAACAACAAGAAAATTACTTTTAAACCATTTTTTGAAAATCCAAACATGGGTAAAAATTTATTTAATAAATTATTTTATAATATTAAAAACATTATTTAAAATATTTTAAGGAAAATGTGGATATGGAAGAAAAATATTCACAGTTGAGTAGAAAAACAAAGTCGGTTTACCTTAAAAACATTATTTTGGTATCTTGGGTACTTAAAGAGATGAAAATGAAAGGAAAACATATAATTTTATGAAATTGAAAAAATTATAAGAAAATAGATTGGTTTTAATATATCAATATCAAATAATTCCCCCAATAGAGACTTAAACATAAACAATCCTAAATAATGAAGAGAATGTGAAATAAAGCCTTACCACTTTGGTAACTTCTAAATTGTAATACCTATTAAATAATAACTTAAAATTAAACATTAAATATCAGTAAAATAGTTATATTTATTATATATCATTTAAAATTATCATTATATACACATTATAAACATAAATAGGTGTATAATATCAAATATGTCTCAACGAAACAAAATTGAGACGAAGAACCCTTACCTTAGGTTTGACTTCCTTCATGTGTGTTTAAACCTACTATATAATAAATATAGATTTATTATACAATATTATACAACCATAATCATATATACCATACCATATATTATTTACTTATAACCATTTATCACATGTTTATTAACAATTCTTTATTAAAATCATTGTTTTGGGTGATAACTATTTCATTTTTCATGTATGTTATGGTTCGATAGTTTTGGTACTTGTAATTTGATCATGATTAAATCATATACATAATATTAATAATGATATAAATTTAATATATATTCATTATAAACATATTTATAATCATCCATTAAATGTAGATACAGAAAAATAAATTACACTATTCGTGGAGACAGTAGGTTATATGTACACAAGAATGATGTTTTCACTTTTTGACAGATGAAATGGAAGAAAGGTAAATAATAATTCAACTTTAAAAATTATTATTTAATATGTATCATATATATTTATTAAATATTTCCTTGTTACCATCCATGTAAATCATAAATGAAAAACGAATCAGATCGCCTCGTAGAGGTGGTTGTCCACACATACGCACGAGCAATGTTATTATTTTCCAACGAATTCAAAGGTAATAAGGTAGACATTATATGATAATTATATAATTAAAAATATTATATAAATATAATATATATTCATTATTTACATATTTATAATCATCCAAGTAAAATGGCAATGAAAGATGAATTATACCGCTACGTGGAGACAGTAAGTCGTGTGTGTGTACGAGTGATGTTTTTGCTTTTCAAATGATGGAAAAAAGATAGAAAATGGTTGTATCATAATTATAATAACATATAATTATATTTATGATACTGGATTTATTATTTTAGTATGTCTATAACAAATTTTTATTAAGTAGAAGAAGAAATAAATTTGAAAGAGTTAGTAAAGATGGTTACCTCTTCCTAAGAAGACTTCCTTTAGATTCCTTCTTAAGGACCCTTGTAATGGTATTTTAAGAATAAAAGAAGCTCTAAATAGTGGATAGGAAAGTTCAGAAGAGAAATTTTCAGAGTTATTTTGAGATATATGACTCAAAGTGGTGTAAAGAAAAGAGAGAAGGGGTGTCCATTTTATAAGTGATGAGAGGGGTACTATTGTAATTTCACAAAAAAAAATATAATAAATTAATTCTTTAGAAAAATGATTAAAAATGGTCATATGTTATAATATAAGTTATTATTATATTTAAATCCCATCAACCAATAAAATTTAGATAGTTTTATGTGGTGTTTTAAACCTTATCTTTTGGTTTAACCACTTAGTTAACCTATTGTAACCTTAACCACAAAAACAACTTTTTCACTCTTAAAGAGTTATAATTTTACTTATAAGATAACAATTGGATCATAAATATATGAGTTATGGAATTTTATATCATTTATAATCTTACTTTTCCTCTTAAAATATTTTTATGATTTTTAAATAATTTAATAAAATATTATTTAACATAAAATATCATTAATGTCATTTTTGAAACTATTCATTTAATTTGACATTAAAGAAGCCAAGAAAAAATATGAAATTTGAATATAATCCTTTAAAAAAATCCTAATATGTTTTATTTATCTAAAAAATTCATGTAACTCAATAATTCATCCAAATTTTATTACTTTTAACATTTTTAAAATCATTTATTTGATTTTTATATTGATTGAATAAATATTATGTCATCATTATGTAAGCATTTAGGATAATTATTCAATCACTAAAAATTAAAAATAAATTACTATGTTAAATAAAATTAATTTATATTTAAAATAAACATTTATAACCAAACATAACCTCTTTTTACCCTTATAATAAAATATTAGAGATATTAAAGTCAAGAGTGTGACATTTTATATTTATTCTTTTCTTAAATTAATATAAAGGTCATAATTAAATAAATAGGGTACCAAGTGGCCATATATTAGATAAATTTATGTAGATTTATTAACCCCACCCAACCAATAGGTTAAAGTCAAGTTTTGGGTCGATTTTAAAACCTTATCTCATGGTTTTAACCCTGTTTTACCCATTTTACCCTCATTGAGATGACAAAAAATTACCAAGGTTACTATTCATAATGACCAAAAATAAAAGGGTCCACTTTACCAAATTTGTACCTAATAATTACAAATATATAATTCATATTTCAATATTTAATTTCTATATGTTCATAAATGAAATTCATATAAAAATGCAGAATGCAGTGAAGAACAATTTTTCATAAAAATGCCTTTTAAGTATAAAAATATTTTTATACTAAATTCAGGAATAATATTTGACTAAAATTAACTTAATTTTATAAATAATAATATATTATAACTAATTATAATTTTAATCCATCTTAAAATAAAATTTAACTTTGTAAATTATTGAAACAAAAATACAATTTTCAATAAAAACGGTATTTTTCACAATTCACTGGAAAATAAAATTTTTCAGAAAAATCTCAAAAAATAAATCAAAGATAATTTTTATATGATTATTAAAAAAATACATTTTATAAAATAAAATTTCTAAAATTTCTAAAAATTAATTATAATATTCACTCACAAAAAACAATAAAACTCATTTTTGAAGAAAACATATTTTGAAGAATAAAATGTCTTTACTAAAAATTAAATTCTTATTTACTAAGAATTAATCAATAAATTTATATTGAGTATTTAATTTATATATACTCCATAATTTGTTTAATACTATTATTATCCACCAATTCAACAGCTAGGTTATAACGGTCATATTTAAATAATAATATTTTGTGGTTTATTTAAGCTCAGTGTTGTGTGTTGTATACACTATCAAAAATTGTGTTCTTTAAAAATATTAGGGTGTTACATTCTCCACCCAAATAAATTTCATCCTATCAATTTAAACTTTTTCTCACTAATAAAGGGTTTTTCATCGGAAAATTCCTTTGTGTAAACCCACATCGTAAAAATGGTTAACAAAACTTCCTCTTAAAAAAAGGGAAAGAGAAATATGAAGGTCATATGTAATAACAAAAAAAATAGATTTAAAAATAGTAGAACATTATTGGGAAGTGAATATGTGGACATTGAGTAGAAAAATAATGTTCAAGTACTAATAGAGATTGATATAGAACATGGTCAGGTTAAAGTTAATGAGCACAAAATCATAATATGTGATGGATGAAAAGAAAATTGATTCATAGAAAATAAACATAATAGGATAACATTTTTGTTTCAAGATCCTTTTCCAAGATTTTATGGATTACTTTACCATATAAACTAATTAAATAAGGAGATATACTTAATTTACACATACAATTTCATCCTTTAATCAATTTCTACCACAATCTCATCCTTTCTCCAAACGACGTGTGTTAAAGATGAAATTTCCATACCTAAAGCACTAAAATAAACTTATAATGGATCACATAATACAAAAAAGGATAAAAATATATTCCTATTTACTTTAAATTTTAACCAAAACTAAAGTTATTACCATAAGGTTAGATAATATTCAAAATTTATAATCCTTCATATCAAGAAAAAATATATTTTACTTTAAAATTTCCATAATAACATCAAAGGTTCAACTTATATTATTCCACAAATTAATTACCCTACATCACAATTAGTCTTAATAAGATCAATATTAAAGAATTTTTTAACCTCACGGTGATCTTATACCATTTAACTTATATTCCAAAAATTTAATTTTATTTTTTCAAATACTCTTTCATGTTAAACCACATGTTAAACCTAAAGGTTGCATATAATTAAACCCAATGAAGCATTATTAATCTCCAGGATAAATCACTATATAATAGAAAAATATCATGAATCAAGTTTAGATACAAACCTAAAAAAGTAATCCTTATTTTGACCATAAATATCTCCAAAAATATCACCTTATCAAAGAATAATTTTTTAATCATCAAGATTAACTATATCCCACTATCCAATAGACCACAATTAACATAACATCAAATAATATAATAAACCAATGGGTTATTTAAACCTTAATAGATTATTCTTCCTAAAACCCAGTAAAAGTTTCAAATCACCTCAAAACCCCATCACTTAAAACCTCAAGAGAAGTATTTATTCCTTTAAACTTATGAAAACATTAAACTTATAAAGACATGATGGTATCCAAAACTCTTAAGTTAACCCCATAAGAAAACATATATGCTTCAAAAAATTAACACAATAATTATTCCTAAAATAAAATCATAGAATATTTCTATAAATCTTAAAATGAAATAAACTTCATCAAAGATAGCCTAAATTGCTTTATCATAAAATTACTGACCAGTTTTCAAGGTCACCAATACTATCCTATTTACTTCATGAATGACAGTCATCCATTTATCCAGACTAAACATTATCACCTTACCACTAAATCACTTTTATTGGCTATTAATTCCATTCAACATATGTTTTTAAATCCTTAAAGAAATACTATTTTGGAACAATCCTTATATGTTTCATGATTATTATATCCAAAATATCATTTTTATAACACTTATACAACATAATTATTGAATCCCGATACATAAAAACTTCTATATTTACTTTTAAATGATTATCATAGTATGGTACTTTCCTTGGTCTAGGATTTAACCCTTGGATTGGGGAATTATCTTGGATAATACCCATATTCCATGCACATAATACATTGAACTATGAATGGTACCTTGGGATGAACTTCATATCCCTCCATCAAAATCTTCATTTTTACTTGAAAAATCTTTGATATATTCCCTTATTTTACACACATAAATCATTTTACTATTCCTTTGAGATATTATATGGGCTATCTCTTTCAAAATTTCTAAAATAAAGGAAATTGAGCTTTCTTTCCTACATGGTCTACACCACCCAGGATCTTAGAAAACTCTATTCTTCTCTTATTTGGTGAGTATGAGAGTTGGTTAAGGTGTGGGTTATTAATCATATATCATGATAACTAATTAGGAATAATCACAATATTTTTCACACTATTCATCATCCAATTTGTTTTCTTATAATCACTACATTGTTCATCAAATTTAGTGTTAGTGTGATTCCTCCTAGTTCTATCCATTGAATAAAAATAAAAAACATAGTATGATAAACAACAATCATAGTGGGAAACCACATAATCATGAAAATAATTTATAGGATTTCTAAATCATGAAGCCTTCTTTTCAATCTAAGACACCTTAGGTTTAAACTATGTCATTCATGGTCTTAATCTATTCAAATATTCATGATGTTTCATCAAGAAAATTTGAATTAACCCAAGCATATCCCATAGGATTTTCAAACCAAGTGCGTAGTAAGGGAATACTCACCATGTACCAAAATAATGGACAAGATATACTCGACCAACTCTTTTTTTGGGTTATTACCCATAAATGAATCTGTTTAAAAACCATGTCCACTCGTAGTATCTATACAGGGATGTATTTCTAGTAAAATAAAATAATAACTTCTTTAACAAAACTTTAGGATGTTATCATATACTTTGATTTGTCCTCAAAATATATCATATGGTTATGTTCCCTAATCAATATTTTCATAAATCTAGTTTCAAAGGTTTCTACTAAACTTCCTATAATACAAACAATAAAGACCCAAGATCCAGTAGCATAGAGACGATGGTTAATTTATTGCATTGTCAAAAGATACAAGTGATCATATCCCTAAGGAAAAAATAGTTTATTACTCTTGGTAAACTAGATATATACATGCTTCCCATATTACATCGAAAATTAAATATAAAACATAGTGAAAGTAAATATCCTACATCCTTGAACCCATTAAAAGACTCTTTCTTCATATCCTAGGTAAAGGGGAAAAAATAAGGGTGATCTCGGATGCTCATTAAGGATTACATACAGTGGAAGCTATCATGAGTAAATAATCCATAATCAATATGACATGATAAATAACGGAAAATGTGTCATTTAGTCAATAACTTGAGCATGAAGAATAATATGATAGGAATAAATTATGATCAAATAATACCATATAAATAATAATAATAATATCTTGAAAATAATCCATATATATCATAACTATTTAAATAATTCCATGGATATTAATAACTAATTCCATAATACTGGAATGTATAATTTCAAACATCATAAACTTATTGTCAATGACTCATGATAAGACATCTTACATAAATGGGTAAGTCCTCAGCCAAATACCCAAACTAGTATGTCTCATGAGACCAAATGATGCATCTAAGAGCTATAATGGGCCCTTCCCGTCATTTAATAATTCCAATTCATTCATCATATGAATGGGGTGAATAAAAAATCAATACATAATCAATATAAACATTCGTATTGAAAAACTAACATATGAAATGTTAATATTTTGCCCAATCAAATTGATTATAAACCCTACAAATAAATAATTAGGATGGTATTATTACAATATATCCCTAGTGGGTCATAAGCAAAATAAAGGGTTGTTTTCATTGATAAATGGAAATACCATAAAAATATCATTAAAACATTATAGAGGAAAATACCCTTTTACTTTGAAAATCCTTTCGAAAACTAAAATTTTCCAAACTATTATAAAAAATATTTCCTTTGAAAATAACCATGAAAATTTTTAAAGAAAACTTCAAAACATTAGGTTTTCATAATGGTAGGAAATTCTATTCATGTTGTATATGTTAAAACAAATGTTCTTTTCACAATTTCAATAAAAAATTCAAAAGTGCCTCATTCGGAAAATTACAAGAATATTCTTTTTAAACCGTTTTGTAAAAATCCAAACATGGGTAAAAATTTATTTAATAAATCATTTTAGAGTATTAAAAACATTATTTAAAATATTTAAAGGAAAATATGGATATTGTAAGGACCTGGCCTTAAACATTACATTATCTAGTGTCATTAGACTAGAATTCATTTATTTCATTCCCAAATATATTTTAGGCTTAGAGTTTTAGAGAGTTAGGTCATAACTATTACATAAAAAACTTATATATTATAAAGTGGAAACTTCTATTTACTATCTATTTTTCCACCAAAAAAACTTTTAAAAAGAAATATGTTTGTTTTTCATGACAAATATCCATGACTTTCAACTTGACTTATTATTTTCCCTTACACATCCTTAAACCCTGTGAAAAAAAATAAACGTGGGATGATCACAAAAGGATCAGTAAGATACATAAAAAGAAATAAATCCATTAGTCTAATAAAAATCATGAAAATCCATAAAATACATACCCTTATCACATTATTCTTTGAGATTATGAAATAAATCATTTCCATATGAAAAAAACACACTTTTTCTCAAAGGAAACTTTTAAAACCCATATAAAGAATAGATAAAACATGTAGGAAACTTGGGAATCATTTTAATATAAATCTTATATATGGAGTAACCCTCATTATTACACATGGAATAACCATCATGGTTATACTTTGAGTAACCATCATAGTTACACTTGAAATAACCATTATGATTATACTTGGAATAATCATTACAGTATATTCCTATAATATATTTGGAGAAACCTAATCAGTTAAATCCATACCATATTTGTAATAACCATCGTATTATATTCTTATATTCTCTTAGGAGAAACCTAATCAGTTAACTTTATCCCTTTACCCAATGCATTAGAGAGCAATAACAGACTCACTCACCCATAGTTTATAATAGAACCACCCATACTCATAAATAATGACCAAGAACTATAACAGAGTATGTAAAATCTTTCATCATAAAATTTTCTTTTCACCCATAAGAAAATATTTTCAGATATTGATATATCCTTTTCCTTTAAAACCCATTTTTCAAAACTAAAATTCCTAGAATGAAGGGAAATATGGTTTTTATTTGAATAAAATATGAAATATTATAAAGTAATCCAAACATAAAATAATGGTTAAATTTTTAAGAAAATTCATTATCTCCTTATACGTTAAAATAAAACATTCATTTTTTCTTTTTGTAAAGAAAGTCAAAAAAATCCATAAAAAGATTCATTTTGAAAACCATTGAAAGAATGTAAACATATACCTAAAATGTCCTTTATAATTCACATATTTCCATATAAATACATCTATAAAATAATTTTAAAATACAAATATTAAATAAGAATATATTTTTAAGGGAAACTTTAAAATATTATTTTTAAAAAGAAAGTCCATTACCTTGAGTCTAACTTGTAACGTATATCTTTTATCTTCCACTTCTTTGGAAAGTCTCATTTTCTTAATACCATAAGACCTATAAGAGTGGTATTCTACCCAAACTAAGTCCTCTATTACATGAGTAAATATTCTAGGAAAGGTTTTGGGTAGTTATTTTCTAAACCAAAAGGCTTTGAAATCTAAAGAAATGAGAAGAAGTGGTGCCCTTTAATAAGAGAGAGGAGGGAACTCTTGGAATTTATTAATATATCAATTAAATATAAATTTATATTCATGTCTGAATGGATCCAAATTGATAATATTTTAAGATAAGGATGATTTTAAATACTATCATCCAATAAGTTTTGGACAAGTTTAGAACATATATGTACCCTTATCTTTTTTGTTTTAACCCTTCGTTAACCCTTTTGACAATTACCATAATATTAAAGTTTTATACCCTTTAAGGGTTAATAATGTTACTATAAAATGAAAAAAGACACATTAATGGACCATGGTAGATGGAATTAACCCTATCCCATTCATTTAGATGAATATAATATTTTTTATAAATTTTAAATCATTTAATAAAATGTTTTTTATTATAAATATCATTAAGGTCAATTATATAACTATTCATTTACTTTGACTTTAATAACACCAAGACAACAAATGAATTAGAATCCAATGAATCCAAACCTCTATAATATTTTATTTTTATTTATAAAATTCATTTATCAATTTAATTATTTCAAATTATACTAATTTTAATATTTTTAATATCATTTATTTTATTCATTAATTGAATAATTACTACATCAGCGTTGTGTAAGCATTTAAGGTAATTATTTCTTCACTAAAAATTAAAAATAAATTACCATGATAAATATAAATCATTTATATTTCAAATTAATATTTTTAACCAAACATATCCTTTTGTTATCCCAATGTTAAAAATATTATAGTTATCAAAAATAAAGAGTGTGACATTTTTTACTTTACTTTACATAAAATATTAGAAAGGTTATAATCTCATAAAAATAGAAAAAAAAGTGTTATATAACCAAATATTGTATGATTATAGACAAAATGGAATCATAAAATAAAATTTAGGTAAGTTTAGGTTCAATTTATAGCCCTTTTCATTTTATTTTAAACCTTAATTAACAGATTTTCCCTTTATTGTGGTAACAAAAATTACTAAGGTTACTATTCATATTAACCAAAAATGAAAGGGACCTATTCTAAAAATTTGGAACCACTGGTCCCAAATATGGAATATATTTTTAAAATTTTAAAACATATAATTGGTATAATTTAATTTAAAATTAAACCAGAAAAATGTAATGAAAAATAATTTTTCAGAAAAATGCCATTTTTAAGTATAAAATATTTTTATACTAAATTCAAGTATAAAATTAGTTTAAAATCCCATTATTGGATTATTTTAAATAAAAATTAAATAATTATATTTTAAAACTAATATAAAATTAAATTTTACTTTATAAATAATTTAAAAGAAAGTACAGCCTTCAATACAAATCGGTATTTTTCACTATTCATTAAAAAATCAAAAATTTCAGAAAATTATCAAAAATTAATCTTATGATAATTTTGACATGATGAATTCAAAAATTAAGTTCATTTTTTCAAATTAAAATTCTATGATTTGGAAATCTATATTTTAAATAAAACTATATAATACATAAAAATCCAATTTGGTTAGAAATAAAGCTTTTTCCTTTTGACTGAAAAATTGTCTAATATTTTATAATTAACTAATGAATATATGAAAATATTTTATACAAATATTAAATAAACTTTTAAATTATTCCCCCTTTTATAAATTTCATCCTTATAACTTTATTCACTTATTAAACAAGTGGGGATACATTCCCCTCACAGCATTGTCAGACTCACATATTACTTCTTCAACCATATAGTTTTTCCACAAAACCTTAACCTAATTAATTGACTTATTTTACAATACTTTCTTTATATGATCAAGAATATAAATAGTATGTTCCTCATAAGAAATTTTATCTCCTGACTAAACAACCTTAGGGCTCAAAACATGAGACGAATCTAACACGTACTTTCTTAGCATCATAACATGAAAAACATTGTGTGCATGGGATAAACTTGAATATAAGACCACTTGGTAGAAAACTAGTCAAAATTTCTCTAGGATTTCATATATTCCAATGAAATATGTAATTAAATTCTCCTTTTTACCAAAATGCATGACACTTTTCTGAGGAGATACTTTAAGAAAAACATGATCACCTACCTCAAAAGAAATATCTTTTATAAGTTTATCTACATAACTTTTATACCTACTCTGAGCCATAATCATATTTTGTTGAATCACCCTTACCTTCTCAACCATTTCCTCTAAAACTTTGGTCCAATAAACTTCCTTTCCCCTACTTCATCCTAAAAAAACTAGAGTTCGATGCCTCTTTCTATATAATGCCTCAAAAGGTTCCATCTATATTTTGAAATGAAAACTATTATTATAAGAAAACTCAAATAAAGAAAGATGATGATCCCAAATTCCATCATAATCCATTGAAAAATAACAAAGCATGTCTTCCAAGGTCTTAATTATTTATTCTAAATGTTCATCAGACTGTGGATGAAAGGTTGTACAAAAATTTAATTTAGTGCCCAGTGAATTTTGAAGTCCTTTCTAAAAATTAGAAGTGAACCTAGAATCACAACCTGATAAATTAGAAATAGAAACTTCATATAACCCAACTATCTCCTTAAGATACAATTAATAAAAATGATCTAGCAACATAGTATATCGAATGGGAAGGAAATGTGTGGATTTAGTTAATCGATCAATAATAACCCAAATTGCATTATTACCTCAAGATGTCTTTAGAAATCCCACTATGAAATCCATGGATATATTTTCCCATTTCCACTCTGGCATTGAAAAAGTATGAAGTGTCCCCTTTTTTAATTTTCATTTTTCCTTAACTTGTTGACAAGTCAAACATTTCATAGTAAAATTAGTAATATATTTTTTTATTTAATCTCACCAGTAATAATCTTTAAGGTATTTGTATATTTCTAGGATGAATGGAAAATGGGAAAATATGAGCTTCACTCAATAATTCTCTCTTCAACTAAGAATTGCAAGGCACACATAACCTCTTTCCAGATCTCAAAACACAATATTTTTCAACATTAAATTCAGGAAACTTACCCTTTTGACTAATTCTAACTTTTCTTGTAACTCACAATCTTCCTTCTAATGTTATTTAATTATATTTGACAAATTCAACTACACTAAAAAAAAGATTAAGTTCTTTCATCCACAAATTATAGGCCAAAATTCATCAAATCATTAAATAAAAGTTCATGTTTCAAACTCAGCATGGTTAATGCAGCATTATTTTTTTGAATCAAAGCATCAGTTAATTTTTTTTTATTTTCCAAGATGATAATTAATTGTTAATTCATGATCCTTTATCAATTCTATCCATATCCTTTTTCTCAGGTTCAAGTATTTTTGAGTGAATATATATTTCAAACTTTTATGATCAGTATATATTTCAAACTTGGTTCCATATAAATGATGTCTCTAAATTTTTAAAGAAAACACTATAGATTTCAGTTAAAGGTCATGTGTGGGATAATTTTTATCATAATTTTTAATTGACATGAATCATAAGCAATTACCTGATCATTCTTCATCAATACACAACCAATTCCTTTTAATGAAGCATCATTGTATATGAGAAAGTCGCCATTTTTTCGGGAAAATCCAAAAATGGAGAATTCACCCATCTTCTCTTCATTTCTTAGAAATAACCATCATATTCCTTTATCCAGATGAACCTAACTCATTTTCTTGTTAACTTAGTTAATGGGCTAGATAATCGTGAAAAGTTTTTAACAAACCACTGATAATATCATGTTAATCCAAGAAAACAATGAATCTTATTAACATTTGTATGTCTTATCCATTCATCAACCACTTTATCTTTAGTGGGATCAACTGTTATGCATGTTTATTTACAATGTGTCTAAGGAATTAAATTTTCTGCAACCAAAAATCATATTTGATAAATTTTACAAGTAACTTCTTTTCTTTAAGGGTTTTTAGAATAATACTTAGATGTTTTTCATGATCCTCATAACTTTTTTAATAAATCAAGAAGTCTACTAAATATACTAATATTAGGTATTCTCCACTGCCACGTGTCACTCTATTAATCCTCCATATCCCATTTTACATATGTGTCAACCCTAGATGCCTCCACGACCCTCCACCTCTCTCTTTCTCTAGCATGCTCTCCCTCCCGCTCACTCTCCCGCTCACCCTCCCCATCGTGGTTTTCCTCTCCCCTGTTTCTATTTTCTACTATTTGTACCTTTTTTATTCCTTGACCGCTCCTGGTTCACCTCTTCTCTAGATTTCTCGGTGCTCCTATGATTCCCAATCAAGGTTTATTTCTCCTACAATTCCCACTGCTGCTATGGTTCCCGCTCATGTTTCACCTCCACCACTACTCCTAGGGTTCTCGCTACTCCTTCTCTATTGTTACTGATTCCCTCTCTCGATTTTCTCTCTACATCTCTTTTAACCTCTGTTGTTTCTCCTACGGTTCCCACTTCTATTTCCCCTTCAGCGATGCTCCTACAGTTCCCACTCCCGTCACCCCTCCACTACTTCTCCTTGGGTTCCTTCTCGCATTTCCCCTCCCATCATCCAGTAGTACCCACAATACACCATCAGTATATTCCACACTAATTTGTTCGTCTTCTACTATGGTTCATCCTCCCGAAACACCACATCTACTCCATCGTCTTCTGCAGGTATTTCCTCTACATCAAATAATTGAGCGACATTCTCTGCAGTTGATATTTTCCTGGGGTTTTTATGTGGCTGACTCATCTGATTCTTCTGAAATTTTTACTAATATTAACCTTTTGAAAAAGATTCATTTCTGTGGTTCATTATATGCCATTTTTTTATCCATTTTTTGTGCTATATATATGTTTTTGTTTTGCAGTATACTGAATTTTAACTGTGTGGTCTATTTAACATTAGAACCGGCTTTTCCCAAGAAGCTGATTTTTAATTTTCTAAACCACTTTCAGAAGATTCCAAGTGGTCATGAAATTTTGGCTGGAAGCTTGCAAGGGTGATATCAACAACCGTGGTGATGAAAATTTCAATTAAAGGGTAATTAATTATCTTCCTATAGAGGCCGAGATAGTTTCTGCAATTGTGGACAAAAAAAGAGGCATGTTCATATTGGTATATTATATTTTCATATTTTCTCTAATATTATGATAGGTAGAGGAAGAAATTAGCCTTTTATCAATACATATGTGTGTGTGAATCTCATTGCTTGAAGTGCATCTATTGATTACTATTATAAGTTTTATAATGTAGGTTCCAGACTGGTATATTATATTTTCATATTTACCAGTGCATTCATTTTTCATGTTGGATTTTCTACTTTCTATTAGCTACTCACATGGTTCAAACAATTAATTACTTATCACTTTATATGATTTTTATGGTGTCTATGGTTTGCATATTTCCTTTATCTAATTATTTAATTCCATATATTGATGTGGTTTTGAAATTTTAGGCATATTATAAACATGAAAGATAAAACCAGTTATGTGGAAGGTTGAATCTGGTTTCACTCCAATTCTTTAATTTTAGTATGTGGTGGTAGATTTTTGAATGTTTTGGATATATTGAAAAATATCATTTTGGATTAAATTTTTAATTTGTGAATGTTTTGGATTCTTTAAATGTTTTGTACATATTTATTGTTTTATGCTCTTAATTTGTTGTACATATTGATGGTTATAAACCGGTGATTTCTCTCTGATTTCAGGTGGATACCTCTTATACATGCATTCCTATCAACAATCGTTCCCATATTATCCATTGTTGTTAAGCTGTTGACCACCTTCAAATCACCTCTCAGCTATTGAGATATTGTTAGTTTTTGAATTCTTTGACTAATCATCAATAAATATTATTATTCCTGATAATTATTTATTTTATTCATGTAGTATCACCATACCTTTATTCATAACTTGTCTTATAGTATTAATGAATCCCATACATTTATTCTTTTATATTGTTTTTCTATCACCAAATAGACATTCTTTCATCGTACAGGCGATGAGAATACTAAGGCCAATTTCCTATTCAATTCATACAGTTAAATTTCTGTTTAACTATGTTTCATATCTGTTTTTAGTGCTGACAATAATAGATATTCTAAACAGTGCTACTATTAATGATACTATTAATGGTTCTTTCATTCTCTTCTTTGACGCATGCAACTCAACTGCATGTTATTCTCTAAATTAACATCTCACAGTTTCCATGAATTTCTTTTACATCACATTCATTATTCATGTTAGGATTTATACTTTATATCATTTACTCACTTGGTTTGAAGAATAAATTTCTTTTCATGGGCTCAACAATGAAGATCACCCATCAAACCCAAGCTGTGACGATTTCATTCATATAGTAAGGAAATTTTTGAATTTTTGAAAATGAATGCACTTATTTTTCTTTCCATTTTCTACATGTACTTATTATTTATAAGGCTTCAAAGTAGAATTGAATGGTGATATTGATTCTCACACTACAACAAGATGCAATCTGGATTCAAATATATTTTTTAATTCATTTTCATGTTGTCAGGTATTTTAAAGTGGTTGAGAGCTCTATGTTGAAGGTTCTTGGCATGGGTTAATGTCTCCAATCACTGAAAAAAAACCAGCATCCCCAAAGGATCTGAAGGTTCAGTTCATATTTTTATGCATGCTGAATATTCAGTTTCATTTTAATATTTATTATCATTAGTTAAAAATTAAAATGAATTAGGTTTTCATCATTTCAACTAATATAAATAGAAAAATGAATGATCAATATTCATATATGCCTTTGAATTTTGACTAAAATTACACTTTTTCTTTCATATTTCAGTATTAGAGGGATTAGTAATATTCAAATTCCATGGTTTACACTGCATCCTGATTTGTTTGTTTAACCTTCGATTGTTCTTCTATTATTGAATATTTTGGGGTAGTGGGGGATTTTTTATGGGGCTCGTGACATTATTGATAGTGGAAAAGGTTCATATTCTCCCCACCAAGCCCCTCATCATATACGGTCATCACCGAAAAGGCCACCGGGAGGTTAACGATCTCAGATGATTTTTAAAAGGAAACTTCTGATGTTTTGAAGCTGTGTATGAAGAATAAGAATGAAATTATGGCACTGTACGTGAAAAACACATCTACTTCCCTAACTATTCTATATTATCACGTCAACGCTGAGGATCTGGGTCAAATGTAAGATATGTTCTACGAACTCAGCCTTCATCATCGAGTCTATTTTATGGGGTCAGTTTTCTGGATCCAACCTTTCTTTGTTTCTGCTTATAGAATTCTGGACTGATGCAACTTCTGGATGATGGCTGTTTGCAGATATGATTATTTTGGGTGCATACGGTCTTTGGGCAAGGTGCATTCTACTACTCAAATGGATAAATAGGATTAATAATCTTAAACTTTAGAACTTTTAGTAATTGTTTGTAGGGGATTTAGATACAAAGGGAGCAAGAGCAATGCGTTGACTTTCAATGTCCTCTACCAAAATAATAATAAAAAAAGAACAATTCAAACACACGAGATTAGTGGTATTCTCATCTAAGTGAACATAACAATTATATTGATATTGAGGCTACCTATAGATTCCTGGAAGATACTTATGGGGTTAAGAAGAAAGATGTTATTTTGTATGGACAATCTGTTGGGAGCGGACCAACTGTAGATTTAGCATCCAGGTTGCAGAGGTTGTGGGATGTGGTTTTTCATAACTCAATATTGTCTGGGCTTCGAGTTACCCACCCAGTGAAGCTGACATACAGGTTTGATATCTATAAGGTGCATGTTTTTTTCATTATAATATTCATCTTTTCATATATCATGCTCAAAGTTGTACATATCATGAAGATCTGTCTTCCTCTTTATTTTCATATCTCGACACTGCATGTACATTTACGCATCGGGCAGATTGAACCTACTCTAAACACATCCAAAATGAGGTGACTATTCCTTCAAAACTTTCTCCATTGATTCTCTCTACTTTTAAGTATTACCTTTAACTCTATTCATACAAAATCTTGACAATTTATTTAGATACTTCTTTCATAATAAAATCAGTAATTAAGGATCTACTAGGTTCAATCTGTTTTATTTTTTGAGATTGTCATGCGACTCATGTTACATAAATATCAATCTGTTTTGTTTTTCCAGGTGAAACAGTTCCATCTATCTCCCCCCCCAGTATGTTGATAATGACATAATGTCTGTTAACTCTGCCTTTTATGGAACACTTTGTTTATCAGATTCATTTTTTTATCTTCTTCCTTAATTAATTTCAGGGAATCGATGATCACCGACTCTGCTAGAGAGTTATTCATAATGAAAAGCTTGATAGGATAAGGGAAAAGCATAAGATGAGTACAGAACAACTTATGACTGGTTTTATGAATTACAATGTTACACATTTTGCACTCGGGCACGAACAAATACAACCAGAAACACATGCTAAATGATGTATTTATAGAGAAGGCTAAAATTGGGACGTTAACCGCTGAATTTAGAGGTAAATATGTTTTTCTGGAATCAGCTCTATCATTAGTACTCCAAGCATTGACCAAAATAGCAGTTTTCATGTTTTAATTCACCCTCTTTTAGGTTTACTGTAATGATATTGTTTTATTTTATCAGTTCTCTAATTGCAGTTGGAAAGGAATCATGTTGAAAAATTGGAGAAGCTTCATCCTCATCTTATTTACAATTAGAGTTTAAATCATGTTAGATGTTTTATTCTTATCTATAATTTTCCCATCTACAGTTCTCTGACAGTGATACTCCATATCTATCAGTGTTGTTTTTCTTTTTTTCACATGTAAGCTTATATTTTTATCCTCTACGTTCTTCTTTCCTTTTCAGTTTTCTAATTGAAACAAAAAAAATCATCTTTTGATGATTCTATGTTTTCATTCACCCTCTTCTACATTGGTTAGGGTTTAGTTGTTTTGAATTATTTCATATGATATAATTTATTTGATTTGTTACTTATTCTTATCGGATATTACTATTTCATTCATTTTCTTTTTCATCAATACCTTGCAGTAATCCCCTCTGATAGTGGAATCATTTACCCAACAGATACACATAATTATTCTCATTTGGTTAGCATCATTAAAATGATAGTATATAAAGAAGAGTGGATAGGTAATTTTCAATATGTCATGTTACACCTCAGTCTGTCTAGCTCTCTAAACTATACATGCTTTGGGTCCTCTTGGGACTCCATCGAAATGTCTATCGTCTACACAAGAAATGAAATATGTGGGAAAATCCTATTTAAGGGTGAGTATAACAATATTTGGTGGGCATCCCAAAAACCCCAAATAAAAGGAAGAAACTGAAAGGAAACAGTTTTCTCAACCCAAAATGGAGGAGGAAACCCAAATGAGAGAGAGAGAAAACTCCATCTCGATCACTCCATGGTTATACATGACTAGTCATCTCATCTCAACACGGTGTGTCAATCAATATATGACATCACCATAAATAATCCTAGAATAAATCAAATATACTCATGATGGACTCTAAGTCTCATGAGGTCCCGACCTTACTACCAGTTATAGGGTTTTACTCGAGGCTCAAACATCTCATCCAGGAGAACGCACTCCACAAGCCCTTCCATCCCAGATGGAAATCATATGAGAGATACAAACTCCTCTGGAAATACCTCTTCCATATCTGGTGGTACATCTAAGATATAATTCTCCATCAAGAATAGCTCTATTATCCCTGATGGAACCCATCTGAGAGATATCACTCTATAAGTTATTGCTAAACCGATGTCACATCCCTACCATCCCAAGTGGCATACACCTAAGAGAACATGCTCATCAGGTATCTCCATGGAAAAATTTATGTTGTCACTCGATGGATTTTGATACTCAGATAGGGGGTCCACCCATCCCAAATGGGGGACTCTTCAAGCCCTATTGGAAATACTGAATGTCTCATATCATAGATAGGGGATCACACCCAAGACTGCTAAGGGACACCATGAACCCAATCTGGAATTTCAAAGATCATATCATAGGGATAGGGGAATATACCCAGGACCTCTAAGAGATACCACAAACCCTAACAGGCCTCAAATCCCCGATACAAAGATAAAAGATCATTCCTAGTACCACTAGAAGATACCATAAACCCAATATTGGATCCTACTTCCAAGTAGGGGATCATACTCGATGATACCGCAAACCCCACTAGACTCAAACACTGAGTAGGGGAACTCACTCTCAATGATACTAAAAACCCTACTAAAACCTCCCGCTAAGTAGAAGATCATATATCTGATGATACCACAAACCCTACTAGCTATCCTTCTAGGTAGGGGACTTCCACCCATGTATGAAGGTCATGAAAATTCCATGAACCCCACCTAGGTAAATCGTTACAATAGAGGATACCACCCCATCCTCTCAGAGGGATACACCAACTCTATCTATGTTCATCCTATCGAAGGAATCAAAATCTTATGTTGAGGACGTAATGTCACATTGTACCCTTATAGGGATAGACTAAGGGAACTCAAACAAATGATATTAGTATATATGTCACTAATAGAAGTGAACCACTAACCTAACCTCACATCACATCTCTTATACCAAAATCATGGACATCATCATGTACAGTACAGAAAACTACTCTGGATAGGCTACTTGGGGGCCTCTATTTGAGTCCTGAAGATAGAAACGCATGAGGGAGAAGTCTACAAGGGGATTATATGGAGTTTAGCCTCAGTACACGATGTGTCTCTCAAAACTGGACCTAGGACATGTCCCCTCTTGATACTTGGTATGTATTCGGGAAATATACATAGCATGTACTACATGTCACGTGATGTGTGACCACATATGATCTCCTGGGTGTGTCCTCTCCCATACACGTTTGGATGTCCATGTCTCCCCACACTGTGTGTACCTTAGGTACACCGCATGTCTTGGATATCCATCCACTTGTCTATGTCCTGAGCCTATGCTCGTGTCTGACACCCCATTCCTGTATACTTATTTGTGTACTTTCACATGGCCATGTCCCTTGACACAGTATGTATGGCCATGTCTTTCAGCCACATGACCTAGGATCACTACAAAATGTGTACCCCTAGTACACAATGTGTATTCCTCAAATATCATCTTCCCTAAATGGGAAGAACACACAGCATGTTCTTCTATACTACACACCGTGTGATTGGAAATTTCGAACAAGAATTCCCTACAAACCACCCGAAACTCCCCGTTTTCCACCAAAACCCACAAATCTACCCCCATAGGACCACTAGTAGTTATAATGGGGATTTAAAACATTAAAAAAACACATAAAGGGGGATTGGGATGTAAAACTCATAAATCTACCTACATCATTGTAAAACATTGAAGCTTTGGGTGAAGATCCATGCTCTGAAGTCACTGCACTACAATCCGAGGGCGATCACTGTTAAGATTGGAGATCAGCGGCACCTCCTCTTATTTGTTCTACCTTGGTTCATATGTCATGCAAGGGGGATACTCTCTTATTTCATGAATGAGAACCCAAAAAGTGTTGGGAAAATGTTTTATTAATTTAATTTCATTAAATTAATAACCTTCCATTTAACACCCCACCAAATCACCCTCAACTGAGCACTTGAAGCCAACAAACTATGTCACACCTAGGGTAAACACCACATTCTGAACTCAATTGTGGTCTTAGATTTACTATCTGAGACTCCAATCTATATTTATTCTAATTTTATTAAAAAATTGAATGTGTGTGATAAAATATACTTAATATATTTAATATCACAGCATTGAGGCTCTTTGGGCCCCAGAATCCCTTGTCGACTCAACATCTAGCTTTGAAAATATTCCTAGAAATATTCCAAAGTCTTACATGAAAAAACCTGAGTTGCTACATTCTCCCCACCTTAAGGATTTTCATTCCAGAAAAGTGAAAGTATGCACACAAGGGAGAAATTGAGCTCTCAACTAGAACTCTCATGCTAGTGAGCTCACCAAAGGGTTCCCATGCTATCTGCAAACACACACTCAGGGGAACCACAAGCCCAAGAAAGGTCCTCTCTTTCCAAAAACCAAGAACCATCAGGTACTATAGAATTCCACACCACACCTATCATCTAACTCAAACCAGGTCAAAATCATGAAATGAAGCATTCACATGTCTCCTCAGCTGCGATAGGTGGAAAACATCAAGCACCCGGTTCAACTACAATCATAAATTCTAGTGGCACACCACCTCACTAACCCAACATAGAAACTAGTGTAACCTGGAATTCTTCATCCCCCTTGGATGAACCGCACCCTCAATACCCATTGCTCACACCAAATATAGGACCATAAACTCTATCTCACACTAGCTACGACCAGTACAGTAGTGACCTATAGGGCCTACCTAACATTGCCTCAATTGGTGCTATATCTATGGTGGAGCAACAACTACACCAAAAAAACATGAAAACTCAATGCATGTTCCCCAGAACCCGAATGCTTCACTCTACTTACACAGCCACCCCTATTCTAGGTGTACTACTGAGGGTAAGAGACCTCCTCAACACTTTGTCTCATAACGTGACTGGTTTCATTGTCAATCCTCATAGGGTTAACATACTCTCAACCTTCATAAAACCCATCAAAAACATGTCTAATGGATATCCATTCATGTGAGAACACATGAATAGAATCTTCTATTTGTGCCTCCCTAACTCACTAAAAAGTGGAGGGGTGGCCACCAATAACTAGGGACATGTCGTGTCATCCTCAAGTGTCTCGCATGCAAACCTAATGCTGAGAACACTTTGGAACCAACAAACAACACAATGTTGTCAAAGAATGTACACTGGGTCTAACCAAGACCTCTATCTGCAAACCTCCAACTGCACCATATCTCATGAAGCTCCATAAGAGTCAACCGATATGTTGTCACAATATTGGGGTAGTCCTTGGGTGAAAATCTACATAGGAGACAACTCTCAGTGGGGAGGTAAAATAGAAACATTTTCGGGTAGAAGTCCTCAACTCCACCACTATAGAAGGAAAATAAAACCTCATAGTACTAATGATCCAAGGGTCATGCTAGCCATTTGATAAAATTGGTTGTATCCTCCAATAAATAAGCTCATTCTACTCAGCCTGGGATCACTCCTCTAAAAAGGAGGAACTCTATCCCAAAATCCAGAAACACCGACACACCCACCAGTGGAAACCATATGAGCATGGATGGTAAGAAACCAATCAATATTAAAGAAGATCAATGTAGGTATTCTCTCTACCACTATAGAAAGGTTCTATAAAATTCACTCTCATCCCAAATCTAGGTCACATTGTCCATAAAAGTCTGTAGTCACTAATCCTCTCTATAGAATCCTCCAATGTAAGGGTTGAACATAAAGGCTTCATTGGTATCATTAGGGCCTTATTCAACACTCTAGCATGAAACCCCACCCCAAACACACAAGTCAAAGGAACTCATCTTCCACACCTCAACACTATCTTCTTTGGGCAGCACTAACTCACCCGCATAGTTTTTTATCACGTTACAATAACTCATCTCGGTGGGGGAAGCACCCCTCATTCTTATGATTCTAAATTTATGTCAAACATCACCATCACAGGGATCTATTGATGCCCTGAATCACCCTGGATAAACCTTGAGTAAGAAGTGGAAAGAATAGAGTATCTCACAATAATGTCTGACAATACCACTGAAAAAGTGTAAAGAGAACAGATCATACCTTTAATCATCATCAGAGCCTCCGGGTCATAGGACTTTGTGGACAGCAGTTGCACTGGTCCCCATCTTCCAGCTCTCTAAGCCTAGCGTGAACCACCTGGGGGTGGTGGTGGAAACATATCGAGTTTTCTGCCACCTCTTTCTACTCTCCCAACTACTCCTCCACATCCTCTATCAAGTGAAACTCCATGCTGTTGTCATTGTCTCTACCAAGGCGATCCATCGAACATATCCCTCTTAGCAACATGGTGGGTTGGAAAATCTTGTGTGAGATTTCCTCATCCATAACAAGTGAAAAACTACCCCTCTCATGGATGACTGGATTCATCCTGGGATCCCTGAGTCACAGTCCCTCTATCTTGGTATCATCTCCTGAAGTGTATCACACACCCAGATCCCTAAGTCTATCATCGGTTTCCTGTTTATGAGGTCTCAGCTCTTGTGTGCCTGGAACCAATAGCCAGAGTATACTCAACTAGAAATCTCTCCACCACCAAGTCCTGCTCAAGCACCCCAGAATGGGTGTGAATGCACAGGGATATCACTAAATCCCTGATATCCTAGTGTAATCCCTACTCGAAGGACTATGCTCTGAAAAATGGATCTCAAACCATATATAGGTAGTGCTTTGAAAGATCGGTGAACCTCAATAAATACTCCACCATGGTCATATTATCTTGTTGAAGCTACAAAATCTCATGGATATGCATTGATCTCAATGTAACTAGATAAAACACTTCCTAGAAGAGACGCTCAAACTCCATCCAAGTGAGAATCATCTCATCATCGGTCTGCATCACCATACTCCACCATCGCCTAGTCAAGCCCTACAAAATACTCACTGATAGGATCACCATGTGATTGGGAGGTGTCCTCACAAGGAAAAAAACATGTGTGACTGGCTCAAGCTAGTAATCAGCTGCCTGGGGGTCTAACTCACCCCAATACCTCATAGGTCGTTGCCACTAGAACTCATGCAACTCACTTAGCCTATGCACATCCTTGGCCTGAATTAATGGCACAACCTACTACTCAATGGGTGGTGGCTTGACTGGAAGACCACCTGAAGGTACCACATCCTGCGTAGTTCTCTACACTAAAGCCTCATCACTAAGAGGATCTTCATCACAATATCATTGTAGAATCATGTATGGTTTTTTTCATGGTGGTATCCTAAAATAGAATCAATATGTTTAATGGTCAAAGAGTATACCTGGGGAGCTAACTCAAGAAGGACATGGGACCCATAACACAAACATATATGATGCATGTACCAAGATTCCCTACAACCAGTGTCTACATATACCGATTCAAAAAGAAGATTATCAGAGTCCTGGTGAATGGATAGATTGGACACCACACCAACACTAGAGTCCCTAGCCTAATATCCTAACTCAACACACTAGAACACTCTTTTTTTAATGTTTAGGATCCGGGTGCTACCCAATGGTGCCCCGTACCCAGTTGGTCACATGGCCTCAAGCGCATTTCTCCAAATGTCAAAGGCTATCGACTAGTAGTGAGGGCCAAAGTATGATAATGGGGAAACTATTCCCTAATTGGTATAGTATACATAGTGGAATTAATAAATAAACAATAGAAGTAAATAGTTGAAGACTGATAGTAATAAAACAACTGAAGCATATATATATATATATATATATATATATATATATATATAAATGATGAATATCACATGTTTCTAGGAAAGCAGCCAAAACAGGTCCCCAAAGTTGTAAATACAATACAATCCAATACAAAGGAAAAGCAATTAAACTCTAACAGAAACGCAAGCCTGAGCTTTGTCTCATGCTATCTAACTCCAACAGCAATCAAGTACCAGATGAAGAAGGGTTATTTCCCTTATCTATACCTGCAATCATATAATCTGTTTGGGTCCAAAATCATGACCCAAATAGGGTGTGAGACGAATCTTGGTAGGAAACCACCAAAAGATCTATGCCTAACTGTCAGTGAATATATATAGCAGGTAATATGAAAGAATAAAAAAATATACTAGGAAGTACTCAAAAGTAAGCAATCCTACAATTTTCAATTACATTCATTTAATCATTTATTATTCATCCGTTGAAACATGTAACCCTAATATCTATCCTAAGATCCATATCCCCCATGTAAAGTAACCAAAACAGATGTTTCATAAGACCATCTAAAAAATTAAGTAATACTTAATACAAGATTGTGCTTTGGCTTGACAGATGCATAAAAAACATTTAATTATTCACAAACGACCCTCTAGGAAAGCTCTCACGGTCTAACCCTTTTGGTATAACATAGCATCAATTCATTAAATAACAAACCTCTGGGAAATCTCTCACAATCTAACCTCTTTGGTCCCACATAGTATCAATTCATTAAATAACGACCCTCTGGGAAAGCTCTCATGGTCTATTCCCTTCTAGTAAATCATCTACACCAAGGCTCTCATGGTCCTGTGTAAATAATTTGGAAGTCCCCTCAGTATTCCTGGTCCAAGGCTCTCACGATCTATTGAAAAATAATATAGTAGAGTGAATATCATATCAAATAAAATAATCTGGAAGTCCCCTCAGTCTTCCCGGTCTAAGGCTCTCACAATCCATTGGAAAAATAGTGTGCATATTATATCAAATCATCTCATGTAATTTGAGAATACTATATGGCTAACCATTCACAATGCATATCACAGGAATTTCATATAATCAATCAAACACCATCCTAATCAAACAAGGCATGGAAAACAAGTTATGCCTCATAGGTAACCTATACATAACGGCCATAAACAATCAATCAAGGGTAAATGCACCCATGGGGTGTCTCATAGACAAGGTATCTAACCTTAAGTATAAGAAACAACCTTTTATCAATCAATCAAACCATAGCATGCAATAGCATGGTTAAATTCCAAATCAATAAATATCCAAAATGTGGGTATGCATCACTTTTAGCATATATAATCCAAAGAAAAAAATGAAAGGCACAAACCACCTACCTCAATGTCGTATGATTGATATACTTTAACATCGGCCCTTGAATTGTACTAGATCGGTGTAGATATATAAAAAGGTGAAAAATGACCAACCTTGAATAACTCACAAGAGAGGATGAATTAAGAAGAAGGGATCAAGATGGTTTGAGAACTCATCAGTGGAATTCCAACACAACTGGTGATGTCTCAATCGAAGTTCAGATGGAGAATCGGTAGATTGAACTTCATTAGTCATTCTGGAGTGCTCCTATATGAAACATAGGAAGAAGAATGTGTTTCTGGACATGAGATGTGACCCCGCTCTGATATATCAAATAAAAAGAAAAGTACATGATGTGTTCATTAACACTACATGCCATGTATTAGCCTCAACCAGATCCTGAATTAAGCGGGTCTATCAGGTCACCACACGGCCATGTACTCGACTATTATACGGTCAAAACGCAGTTATACACAACAAGATAGGTACACAACATGTACTCAGAAGTACACGGCATGTACTTAGAAAATCCTATTTTCTTCCCTTTTCCTCAAAACAAACCAAAAAAAAGATCCATACCTGAATGAAAGATTTGGGATCTTACAAACTTCCCCCTTTAAAGAAATTTGTCCCTGGATTTCCCTTCCAAGGGTGGTGAAGAAGAATCTGTTAAAATCTCTAACCACTAAGATCACACATCAGCCTCCCACTCCTAAGTCTCATCTTGCACTCGCTTGTGCTTCCATAACACCTATACCAGAGGAACATACCGGCCACAAAGAATATTCATCCTACGATCCACAATCTGAATAGGGTTCTCCTCAAAGGATTCATCCACCTCTAACTCAACCTCCTCGAGTTGAAAAACATGATATGGGTATAAAAATTAACTCCATAGCTGAGAAACATGAAAAACGTTGTGCATAGCTCGGTACCTCTAAGGTAAATGTAACTGATAGGAAACTGGCCTAACTCTCTCCAAAACCTCAAATGGATTGAAGTATCTCGGTGAAAGATTCCCCTGTCTTCTAATACTCCTGTGTCTCAACCTCAGTGTGACATGTAGGAAAACCCGATCTCTGGCCTCGAACTCTATAAATCATCTTTGTCGATCAGCATAAGATTTCTGTTGAGACTGTGTAGTAGTCATCCTCTTCTGAATAAACTCCACCTGCTCAGTGGTCTCCTGTACAAGACGAGTTCCCAATATAGCTGCCTCTCCTACCTCTATCCAATATAGGGGTGATCGGCATGTCCTACCATACAAAGCCTCATAGGGTGTCATCTAAATCATTGCCTGAAAACTATTCACTATTAGAAAGTAAAGCTATAGCCACGGACCTATATCCATGGTTTTATTGGTCCGTGGATATATCTTCCTAATTTCCATGGTTTAATTTAATAATTGTGGCAATACCATGTGTTTTCCTATTTGGTATCGGGGTCCCCCGATTCACGACTCTCGTGCTCCTCCGACTTCTTCTCCTCCTAGATTCTTCTCCTCCCGACGAGTTCTCCTCCCCGACCTCGCCTGACCATGTCGCCCTCCTCCCCAACCTCGCCTGACCGCGATGCCCTACTCCCCTGATGACTTATCCTCCCCAACGTTTTCTCCTCACTGCGGCACCCTCCTACCCCTAGCCAATAGAAGGGTGATCGGCATGTCCTACCATACAAAGCCTCATAGGGTGTCATATAAATCATTGCCTGAAAACTATTCACTACTAGAAAGTAAATCTATATACACGGACCTATAGCCATGGTTTTATTGGTCTGTGGATATATATTCCTAATTTCCATGGTTTAATTTAATAATTGTGGCAATACTGTGTGTTTTCCTATTTGGTATCGGGGTCCCCTGATTCGTGACTCTCGCGCTCCTCCAACTTCTTCTCCTCCTAGCTTCTTCTCCTCCCGATGAGTTTTCCTCCCTGACCTCGCCTGACCGTGTCACCCTCCTCCCCGACCTCACCTGACCATGGCGCCCTACTCCCCCGATGACTTCTCCTCCCCGACGTTTTCTCCTCACCGCGGTGCCCTCCTCTCCAACGACTTCTCCTTCCCGACCTCTCCTCCCCGTCCTCTCCTCACTGCGGTGCCCTCCTCTCCGATGAACTCTCTCACTGCGGCGCCCTCCTCCCGGCGACCTCTCTCATAGTGGCACCCTCCTCCCCGAAGACCTGTCTCACCACGGCGCCCTCCTCTCTGACAACCTGTCACCGTAGTTCCCTACTCCTGGCTTCCAATACACAAATGTATTTTATACCATATTATTTCATCAATGCTCTGATTTTAAGGTTATACTGTGATTTGAATTTCATGTGATGGTTATTCAGATCTCCCTTCCTCTTGTATTTATAGAATACATGGGTAGAGTATGAGTATAAATTGAAGACATATTGATGTGATGATTTTGAATATATAAGGGAACCATACACAGTGATGGTGATATAAGAATTATTGATAATAAAATATATATGTTTCTTGTGTTCATATAAATGGATTCCAGTTCATAGAAATATTCCAATGTAACCATACATAGTAATATGATTACTGGGAATCAAATTTCAACCCTCATTATGATGTGTTCTCTGCCAACAAGGATTTTAAAGGGATTATACCTCATGAACTTAAGAGATATCCCCTATTACACTGAATTTATTTGAATGGATTCGGTATACTGAATGATGTTTACACTCCTTCACATGGTTATAATCTTTCATCTTACTAACTGTCATATCCCCTTGATTTTATTCAAACAATGATTTCTAAAGACACTCAATTTTTTGTACCACTCCTCCATAGGTTATCATACATATTGGTTAACTCCCCTCGAGATCTAGAAGGTTTAAATATTTTCCACCAACCAATTGATCAAATTTATTTGAGCACACTCATCTCCTCCTTGAATTCTCTTACAAGTGGTCGGATCTCTAAGTGGGACTTATGACCTAGAGGTAACTTCTCCGATGAATGTGCATGACATTTTTAGGTTAGGAAGTGATGATCATAATTATCTGACCAGTTACTTGTTATCTATCTTTATGAGGTAGTATGGACTTATCATTTCATCATGTATCATAAATCAAAACTTAAAGAGCTAATTATCCATTGGTTTCCTAGAACTAATTCCTTCCATTTTATCCCATGGAAAAGTAGGGATTGATGTTTGAGATTTTTATTGATTTGGTGGAATACCCCCTCTTTGGGAGATGTATGAAGAAAATCTTCCAGTTAAAGATGTTTGGGATGACACCCCACAAGATTTGATATTGGAAAGGGATGTTCTCACCATTGTTAAGGATAAGTTAAGGAAGGATATGAACCTACAGTCACTTGTTTCTTTTAAGGATTTGATTAATATATTTCTCTACCACAACAGGTCTCGACCAACTACTATACACCCTCATCGATGATCTTCCTAATAGGTTCACGATAGAACAATATTTTATTGGGACATCCTTGAAGCTAGGGAGTATACCACATGGTGCTAATGACTGAGACTAGAGGCATCCCCAAGCCTTCTGCTAGAGGGGTTTATAACCATATTTTTTAATATATGGATTTTCCTACATGGGGAAACATTATTGGGAATTAAAGTAATCATATTGGTAATGGTAGTCCGATTGGGATAGGGGTGCCTTATTAATATAGTAATGATGACTCTTGGATGCCTTTATTAGCTCCACATTCATATTAGGTAAGGCAACATCCCTTACTGGATTGGAGGACCCTTCTGGTTCTTATTTGGATAGATATGAGATCATTTCCGGTGTTACAAATATCATAACACTAAAATAATCCTTGATGATTTGATCTATTATTGGATGTTGAATGTTTCAAGGGTTGGGGTGATGCCACTAGGTCCTTATGAGGTTATTGTCATGTTGATACAACATTATCATTTCAACTTCATGCCCTATCTTGCACCGTCTAGAATAATTTTTGATAATGGAAGGGGATCTCTAGATGAGAGGTCATACAATATTTATCTATAGGATGGGGTTCCTATGGATCCTTAGAAGAGATAACTATATAAAATTCATATTCCCCCTATCATTTTTCTCTTTAGTTTGTTTTCATTCAAAGATTTTCTCCTCTCCCTTAAGATGCCATGAGAGTTGAACAAAATCCTGGACTTATCCACCAGATTCGTCTTATATTGGCATGTGAAGACAAAAATGTTGAGATTATTCTTCCAATAGTCGATTCACCTATCTTTATGTCTTATGACTATTCCTAGGTTTGGGTGGAAGATTATATGGGTGGTTTATTGAATCGACCGATCCATTAGGTAGACAAGACTTGTGCTTCACTAAAACCCTTATTTGTAGTAGCAATAGAGTTTACTCAGGACTTAGGTGAGACACCAAGGAAGTGTTATCATCATATTGATGAACATCCCATTAGTGGGAAACATTTTTTGAGGGGGATGGTTTCTTAATATCAGTGATGGAAGATGTGTTAATTGTGAGGAGAGAACATAAAACTTATTCTCTTACTTCTTCATCTTCTCAGATATCATTCCTACTTTTGGCATACCCACCCAAGCGGTTATAGAAACCCATGTATCATGAAGGCATATCTGGAATAAAATCCATGCCCTGATTACTGAGACTCCCTCCGAGGAGTTATTTGGCCAATAGGAACACCTATGCCAGCTTTTTCACAATATGGGGGCAGGTGGATTTGATTACCAACCATTGTATGATATCAAGAGAAAAAAATTTCTAACCCTACAAAAATTGGTTAGCAATGATGGGGACTTTCATAGTTTTGATGATAGGAATCCCCTGGACGAATTAATAAGGGAATATTTAAAGGTTCTTGAATAGATACATTAGATAATCTATCAGATGCATGCCCATATAGATGATTTGACCACTCAGATAACAAAATAGGAGGACATCGTATCCTGGTTAAATTATAATATTTTTACTTCATTATCATTATTAGAGACTAATATAAATAAATATTAAGATATTTCATCTTTTATAAAAACTCTTCATTTATATGATTGTTTTGATTCCATCCCTATTTAGAGTAAATCATATTATATTTTTTATAAGAGAACAAGAAGATCTCAAATTTTTAATAGTAGAGATGATAATTAATTCCCATATTTATATCATTGGTTTTATTATCAATAAAGGTTATATGGAAACATTGAATTTTGAAATGAAATAGGTATTGAAAACAAATCCGAAGTGGGAGATTGAAGAACCCAATTGATTTATTGAATTTTAATTTTATATTAATAATTTTATTCAATGAAAATTTAGAGATTTTTAATTATGATTATTTTTAAACTATTTATTATGTCAAATTCATTATCTAATTACACTAGGAGAAGTGCACATTGTTTGCAACATTTTAAAATGGAATATTAATATTATAGATGATCATATTTATGTTGTTTTGTATTTGATGGTGAGAAATGGATTGATATTGTACTCAATATTTAGAATATGATTTAAAACAAAATAGTGATCCTTTATTAGAAAATGGGGTCAACCATAGGACAACCAAGGACAACCACTTCTTAGGAAAGAAAGAATGTTTAATCACCTAGCCCATTGTAGCCAGTGAGAGTTCATAACACTCACATGGAGTGCCTAAGGACTGTGGGATTCATAGTTCCAGTATGGATGTGATTTGGTTTGATAGCATATGAGGAGTGGGTATGTGGTATAACATAGGGAGTAATGACTATATAAAGCCCATAGTGTGTGAAAGTGTATCAATGTGTCAACCCCAATGCCAGCTCGAATGCAGGGAGACACACCTATGTATTACTAAGGAGTAGTAGTCTGAGCATATTATTGATTTTGGAAAAGTTCTATGTGGAACACTTTTCATCCACTTAAAATGTTTCATATATAACTCCATCTATTTGATATGTTTTATTTGAGCTATCTGGTCAAGCTAAGAAGTTTTATTCTTCCTTAACCTTCATCGGTGAAGATTCAATACACAGTTCTTCATGTCATAATGATTAGTGATCAAATTAATCTCATAAAATCCTAAGAGGGGTTGAATATGGTTATAAGATTCCACAAATTAATAAACTGAAGTTAGTGGTGTATTTTATTATTAGAAACAGTGAATAGAAAACACTGGCAGTGAGATTTGTTTTACAAAGATGGTGTCTTTCATAATTTCAAATCTTTAAGTGGAGTGGTTCATATATATTATAGGTGGTTCACATATGCAGTGGGGATAATTCAGTGAAGTATTCTCCATTAATACCCCAACATGCTCATTTCTTGGGTAAAAACAGTAAGAATATCCAAGAGATAATTTGGAAGAGCTGAGAGTGAAATAGGGAAAACAAGAAAGGACAATATTTTTGTATGGTTTCTATGAATTCATACAAATTATTTCTATAAATTCATGTTTTCATTATCATGGTTTGATTACACAATCCAGTGTATGATCCACACTATATTTCAGGAGGTACATGAAGTAGTTTCCACATATACATCTATTATGTAGTGCGAGCTTGGTTGTGTGAGAGGGGGAAGGAAGAGACATCATGTATTCTATTATTCCATACCTGAATGTTAAAATAAATTGATCAGATTAAATGTAACAGTATAAATTCTTGAGTTTTCAGGATGGAGAAAAATAGTGACATTATTGTTAAGCAGTGAGTTAGGTGAAGAGTACAAGAAATAATATACATAAAATAATATGCATGAATGAGTTTGTTTTCATGGAAATGAAAGTAATTCATTCATTATAAGTGAGTATATTGTTAATTTTTGTATCTAAATGTATTAAATTGAATGGGGGTTCATTGTTTCTTACATTAATGTGGTTTGAGAAAAGGCCATGTGATATATTTTTCATAAATATTGTGTAGTGTTTTGAGACAAATTTGGGTGTAGTATCAGAAGATTTCACACATGATAATTTAGTGATTAAGTGAGGCTAAAACATCAGGAGAAGAAATAATATTTTCCTGATCATGGTTTCCCTTACCCAATTGATCATACACAAGTGATTAAAATTATTAAGAAATGTCTACATAAAAGGTTTGTTTCTATTGAATGTATTTGAAGTTGTACATTAGCAAATAAAATATATAAATCCCATTGAGGAAGATCATGAAATCATCATATAATTGATCAAGATAAGAAGAATGACCTTGTGAATAGGGGGACCAGTTATTGAAGAGGCTCAACACTGGGGGTTATAACCATTCGAATGTTTTGGGTCTAACTAAAGGAGGCAAAAAAGTTGAATCACCGGGTAAGTGTTAGTATTGAACAATATAAAAATATTTTTTGTTATATTTCATTTAATTTTTTAATTTCATATTGGGTCCACTCATCTTAATAGGTGATAGAGGTCCAAAATCAGAAGGGGGCAGGGTGGCAGGGGGCAGGGGGAGGGGGTAGGGGGTAGGGGGTAGGGGGCAGGGGGAAGGGGGAAGGGGGGTCTGCAGAGCAGGGGGCAGGGGGCAGGGTGGAGGGGGGGCAGGGGGTAGGGGGCAGGGGGCAGGGTGGAGGGGGTAGGGGACATGGGGGATGTCTGCAGGGCAGGGGGAGGTCTGCAGGGCAGAGGGGAGGTCTGTAGGGCAGGGGGAGATCTGCAGGGCAGGGGGAGGGGGAGGGGGTAGGGTGGAGTGGGGAGGTCTGCAGGGTATGGGTGGTCTGCAGGGGGGGTCTACTGGACACCTATGTTGCGACTACTGACAGTGAAAAACAACATCAACTCTCCTCACCTTCACACAATGATGAGATTTTGGACAAAGCAGCAGTTCAGAATCTAGTTTTCAATATGAATATGGATGATATTAGCAAAACACAACACATGCAAGATGATGATGAAGGTCTGGAACTACAATAGACACATACAACTAGCAACCCCTGCTATGTCTGAATTCACCACTCAGAAACTGGGTGACCAATTTGGGGAATCTGATCACATAAAACCAGAAACAGAATGGATAGTGGTACAGAAGGCAACTGAGAACAAACAAATTCACCAAGAAGAGGTCTTAATAGGTATTAAAATAATCATAGCCCTCCTAACCCTTCAAGGAATTTACAGGTAAAAAATGCAGGAACACCTAAAGAGAATTCTACCAAGAAATTAAAAAAATCCAAGCATGGAAAGAATTCTAGAGGTAACAAAAACAAGGGGCCTAGCCCCAAACGTAAGTATAAATGAATATTTTATATTGGAACTTTTAGGGTATTGCTAACCCTGACACCATCACAACTTTAAAAAATTCTCTTTTTACTCATAAACCAATGCTTTTTGCTATCTATGAACCTAAAGTCACTTTTACTTCTAGATTTAATAGTCTTAACAAATATAGTTATACTTTTATAGGAGCAACTTCCAATAATAACAATCGTGATTCTTTGTGGGTCTTTGCACATATCTCTATAGATAAAATTCATATTGTTAATGATGATTCTCAGTCTTTGACATGTGAAATAAACTTGCATGATAATACTTTCTGTTGTACTTTTGTGTATGCCTGCAATAAATATCAAGACGGAAAAACCTTGTGGCACAATATATCCTCCCTTAACAACACTATTCAATTGCCCTGGGTCATTATCGGTAATTTCAATGTTATCCTTGGAACTAGTGAAAAGCTAGGGCCCTTGCACTCAAACACTTCCATTAAAGATTTTAATCATTGTATTGATGATAATAACCTTGTTGAGATTAATCTAGTTGGGGCTAAGTATACCTGGTATATAAGGCAACACAATAGAATTTTAGCAAGTAAACTTGACAGAGCTTTCACAAACTTCAAAGCTCTCAATAACTAGAATAACATATCAAGTATTACTTTACCTAGGATTAATTATAATCATCATCCAATTTTGGTGAGCCTCAAGACTAGAGAAAACAAACATATTCTTCCTTTTAGATTCAATAATGCCTGGAACACTGTGGAGGATTGTAATAAAATTGTAAAAGACACTTGGAATTCGATCAATTCGAATGATGCCTTTGTCTGTCCAGGGGGTGTCTAGGAGGGATGGGGGATGTCTAGGGGGTCTGTCAGGGAGGGGGGTCTGTCCAGGAAGGAGAGGGGGGTGTCTAAAAGGGGGGTCTATTCAGAAAGGAGATGGGGGAACTGTCCAGGGGGGTGGGGGATGTCCAAGGGGGATGGGGGCTGTCTAGGGGGTGTTTAGGAGGGATGGGGGTCTGTCTAGAGGGGGAGGGGCAGGGGGGTCTGTCAGGAAGGGGGTTTGTCTATGGGGGGTGGGGTCTATCCAGGGGTGTGTGTAGGGGGGTCTATCTAGGGAGGGGGTGGGTGGGTGGGGGTCTGTCTGGGAAGGAGGGGGTGTCTTCTTGAATATGTCCTTTGAAACTCAGTAATTTACAATGTCATTTCTGATTATTTAATGTTATCTAATGAGGAATAGAGTTATAGGAATCTGATGTTGATTTTGTTTCATTTTAGGTACTTCAATGAAAATATCCATCTTGAGTGAAAAATATAAGAGGGTGGTTAGCTCATTAAAAAGAAGAAAACTGCATCGTATCATTACTGGGGAGTACTTAATTTGGTTTTTACTTGTTTAGAACAATTCATTCATGCCGCCACTTATTGGAACTCTTGCATGTGTGTGAAGGTGTGTATACCCAGTGGGGGAGCATCAACTTTTAGTTAGAAATCTCCAAGAGTCGAAGTGGATGATTTGGTTCCACCTTGAGGTAGGATCCCTCTTCTAGCCTCTTTAATTCAAGAATGCTTTAAATTGAATTTAGCTTCTTTCTTAATTCTGCTTAATTATATTGAATTTCATATCTTAAATAAGTTTTCTTTAATATAATTGTTTAATTTGATAAATAAAGTCATGTTTTTATAATAAAACCCCTCCAACGGAGGTGATTTGTCTGTGAAAACTAATAGTGATAGTTATGTTGATCTAGTTGCTTAAATTATTGCATTTGATTTATGCTAAATGAGTTTTAGAATAAATGTTAAATATAATTAAATGAATTGTGTGATAAAGAAATGCCATGATTTTATAATAAAACCCCTCCAACGGAGGTGCGCTGTCTTCTAAACCAAAGAGTAGTGATAGTTATTTGTATCATGTTTAGATTTGGTTTGAATCTTTCATATGCCTCTTGTTGGTGTTTGTTTTGTGGCTAGTTAGTTTTTGTTTTCTTTGAATAATATAAAATAGCTTATCATACTCGTTTAACTCAAATGAAATTGCCCGAGTAGGCATATTCCTTGACCATGACACTTTCCTTTTCACACTTTGAATATTATAAATAAAATTTCCATGTTTAGGAAAAGTGAATGAATTTTTAAATGGTTTGTGTAGGTTGTATGATTCTTTTTCGTCATTTTGTTTCCCTTTAGACGTTGTGTCATTGTGCCACTCGCTACAACCTTCTCTGGAGATCCCTTATTATAGCATATTAAATAGTTGATTTGTTCTATTATCTGTCGGCGGGGCGACGGTCGGAATGTTGCCATGCCTCCTCCTTCTCCCTTCGCTCCTGGTCAGAAGATGTTGCCCCACGGATGTCGTTGGATAGGGCCAACATGCCGCGATTACACCGTGGTCACGCCGTGGTCACGCCGCGGTCACGCCATGATTTGGCCCTGCTCTAGGACGACACCCCGCGGCGTTTTGCAGTGATAGTATTCCATGAGTCTTATGATCAATGTTGAGACTGACTAATCACAATTTCTACCAGTGGGGCGATGACCAGAATGTTGCCTCGCCTCCTCCCACTCCCTTTACTCCTGGATGGAAGATGTTGCCCCACAGATGTCGCTGGACTGGGCCAACACGCCGTGGTCACGCCGCGGTCACGGCGTGATTTGGCCCTGCTCCAGGATGACACCCCACGGCGTTTCGTAGTGATAGTATTCTATAAGTCTTGTGGTCAATGTTGAGACTAACTAATCACAATTTCTGCCGGTGGGGTGATGACCGGAATGTTGCCCTGCCTCCTCCTGCTCCCTTCGCTCCTAGTCGGAAGATGTTGCCCCACAAATGTCACTGGACTGGGCCAACACGTCATGGTCACACCGCGGTCACGCCGCGGTCATGCCTTGATTTGGCCCTGATCCAGGACGAAACCCTGTAGAGTTTCACAGTGATAGTATTCCATGAGTCTTGTGATCAATGTTGAGACTGACTAATCACAATTTCTGACGGTGGGGCGATGACCGGAATGTTGTCTCGCCTCCTCCCGCTCCCTTCGCTCATGGCCGGAAGATGCTACCCCACAGATGTCGTTGGACTGGGCCAACATGCTGCGGTCATGTTGCGGTCACACCGCGGTCATGCCATGATTTGGCCCTACTTCAGGACGACACCCCGTGGCATTTCACAATGATAGTATTCCATGAGTCTTGTGATCAATGTTGAGACTGACTATTCACAATTTCTGTTGGTGGGGCGATGACCAGAATGTTGCCCCGCCTCCCCCCGCTCCCTTCGCTCCTGGATGGAAGATGTTGCCTCACGGATGTCACTGGACTAGGCCAACACGCCGTGGTCACACCGCAGTAATTCCATGATTTGGCTCTATTCCAGAACGACACCCTGCGACGGTTTGCAGTGATAGTATTCCACGAGTCTTGTGATCAATGTTGAGACTGACTAATCACAATTTCTGCCAGCAAGGGTGGTGCAATGGGGGTCCAGCAGGGGGGCTGCTGTCCAGGGGGTCCAGCAGTGTGGGGGGGGCTTCTGTCCAGGGGGTCCAGCAGGGGTCCAGCAGGGGGTGCTGTCCAGGGGGGTCCAGTAGGGGGGATGCTATCCAGGGGGGTTCAGCAAGGGGGGGATGTTGTCCAAGGGGATCCAGCAAGGAGGGCAGGGGGTGTGCAAGGGGTGTGGGGGGGAGTGGCTGTTGTCCGGGGGGGCTGGATTTTTTTATGAAATGGTAAGAGGACTTTGTTTATGTTCATGGGTATTGGAAAAGCAAAGAACATTTTCAGCATTGTCATAAATAATGCATGCACTGTCCTCCATCGCTCGCTTTTTCCAGCTGCGATCGCGTCACAGTTGTACTGGTGTTGTCCAACATCAAACAAAGGTCTCACAATTGTCTCTCTCCTTGATCGGGTACTCACAAACAGCTTCCAAAGTAGTCTAATGACTGTGTATTCCTAAGATGTCTATATGGATTGACAAAAGAAGATATAACAACCTTCCTGCCCAGATCATAACTGAAGATCCATCCTTTACTTATATGTGGAAAGCATAAGATTCCCTCACTTCCAGAAATGAGAAATATATTTATGGGATTGTCTAAATATACAATGTAATTGAAATTCTAGTCAATTTTGATCATTGGTTGTCACCTTGATAAGGAATAAAGTGACATTATTAACCGATTTCCACATGGAGATGGAATTAAGAATAAGATTCATGGGCATGTGTTAATTATATAAGAGAAATTGTTGGATTGGTGTTGCTCGATCCAGTTGGGCCGAATGCTTGTGGCCCGCAACTGTCGCAGGTCGAGCTCCGCAGTGAGCTTGTTGGGGGTTACAGGGGGCAACGCGCCCCTACTCCGGGGGTTCGAGGGCCGACCGACACCGACAAGCACTGTAGCAGTGTAGACTTCGGAATCAATAGTATTGTAGTGCTTTTGACTTCCAACCGGTAGCCACTGTAGCAATTTTGACAAAGGTAGCCGCCATTCACTGTAACAACGCGGACTTATTTTTCGAAATAGTGATCGTCTTCTCCATTTTATAGAATTTTTGGGCTAGGGTTACCACTAAAAAAACCTCCATAATTTGTGCTCCTGAATTAGTGAAGTTTTGCCTCTCAGTGGATGTAGGGTTATTCCCGAACCACGTAAATTTGTGTGTCCCGTGTCTATTTTCTTTCTGCATTCCTATTTCATTTCTCGTTTTTGTCATTGCGCCTCCTGATGATTCCACAACAGAAATATGGACTAGGAAATGAAAACCATAAAGATATGTTTTAAACTCCCATCCTCCCATTTCAATGAAAGGTTCTATCATCATCACTCTTGTGGTGACATGCTAATTGCCTTAAAAAATTAGGCATGTGAGACAAGGATCATGACCATCCTAGTGTAGTCTGACACAATGGTCTTGAAGTAAACCTATAGAAAAAATAATAATGAAACTGAGATGAATTCATTATCCTTCAACATATAGAGGATGAGTATCATTGGGCATCAACTTCAGGGATTGGTGAACCCGTTAAGAATTATGTATCCTTAAAAATGATATAATGAGTAACATAGGGGGGTTGCAATGTGTTATGTTTTAGTTCATGTCTTTGATTTCAAATTGCATGGCCAACTGTATTAGAATTCCAGGGGGGGTTTGTCCAGGGGTGGGGGGTTGCAATGTGTTCTGTTTTAGTTTTTGTCTTTGATTTCAAATTGCATGGCCAACTGTATTAGCATTCCAGGGGGTGTTTGTCCGAGGGGGTTACAATGTGTTCTATTTTAGTTTTTGTCTTTGATTTCAAATTGCATGGCATACTATATTAGCATTCTAGGGGGGTGTCTGTCTAGGGGTGGGGGTGTCCAGGGCTTTGTAGAGGGAGGGGTGTCTAGGAGGGGGGAGGATTTGTAATGTGTTCTATTTTAGTTTTTCTCTTTGATTTCAAATTGCATGGCCAACTGTATTAGCATTCCAGGGGGTGTCTGTCCAGGGGTGGGGGTGTCTAGGAGGGAGGGGGAGGGGGAGTGTCCAGGGGGGTCTAGGTGGGGTGTCTGTCCAGGGGAGGGGGGTGTCCACGGTTGTCTGTCCAGGGGGTGTCTGTCCTAGATGGGGGGTGTCTGTGCAGGGGAGGGGTGGGGGTGTGTCCAGGGGGGGTGACAGATAGGGGGGGCTGGCAAGGGGTGGGGAACCAGGGTGGGGGTGTCTGTCCGGGGGGGGGGGGGGGGTTGTCCAGGGGAGGGGGTGTCCAGGGTTGTCTATCCAGGGTTGTCTATCCGGGGGGGTGTCTGTCCGGGGGGAGTTTGTCCAGGGGAGGGGGGTGTCCAGGGTTGTCTGTCTGTCCAGGGAGGTGTCTATCCTGGCTGGGGGGTGTCTGTGCAGGGGAGGGGGTGGGAGTGTGTCCAGGGGGGGTGAAAGGCAGGGGGACTAGCATGGGTGGGGAACCAGGGTGGGGGGTGTCTGTCCGGGGGTTCTATCCAGGGGAGGGGGGTGTCCAGGGTTGTTTGTCCAGGGTTGTCTGTCCAAGGGGGGTGTCTATTCGGGGGGTCTGTCCAGGGGAGGGGGGTGTCCAGGGTTGTCTGTCTGTCCGGGGGGGTGTCTGTCCTGGTTGGGGGTGTCTTTGCAGGGGAGGGGTGGGGTTGTGTCCAGGGGGGTGAAAGACAGGGGGGGACTGGCAGGGGGTGGGGAACCAAGGGAAACATGTAGGGGGACTAGCAGGGGGTAGAGCCGGATGGAAAATAGAGGGGAGACATGCAGGGTGGTGGGGTGGCAGGGGGACTAGCAGGTGGGTGGAAGGTAGGGGGACTAGCAGGGGGTAGGGGGTGGAAGGCAGGTCTGCTGTGTTTTTTTATTGAACTTTAATCTATAGTCATGGTTTCTAACCATGGCTATAGGGCATGTTTGTGTTTTACTTTCTACCACGGTTTCAAATCATGGATATAAGTCTTTATCCACAATTTTAAACCGTGGCTATAGGAATTGGCCTATATTTATGCCAATACCAACCACGGTTCATTGAACCGTGGCTATAACCTATAGCCACGGTTTTTAGGCTTATAGCCACGGTTTGAAAACGTGGCTATAGCCTAAATTTCTAGTAGTGATTTTTGTAGGAAAACTCCACCAGGGGTATGTATATCTCCCAAGAGCCATGGAAATCTAGGACGCATACTCGAAGCATGTCCTCCAAAACCTAAATCATACACTCGGACTAGCCATCTATCTGGGGATGGTAAGTTTTACTTAGAAGTACATGTGTACCCAAAGCCCTCTGTAGTTCCTACTAGACACGAGAAGTAAAATGGGAATCCATGTCTAAAATGATAGAGTGTAGAACCCCATGAAAACGTACAATATCTTGGATATACAACCTCCCAATCTCTTCAATGCCAAATCTCTCCTTGATTGGTAAGAAATGTGAAACCTTCATGAGTCTATCAACAACAACACATAGAGCATCATTTCCTTGAGGTGACCTTAGTAAACCCATCACAAAATCTATCGCAACATCATTCCACTTCCACTTAGGAATGGGTAACTACAGTAATATCCCTACCATTCGTTGATGCTCCGGCTTCACCTACTGACAGATGGAACATCTCATAATAAAACCAGCTACATCCCTCTTCATTCCAGGCCACCAATACTGAAGATGTAGATCTCGATACATCTTGGTGACACTAGGATAAACTGCCCATAATGAGGCATGAAAATCTCACAATAGCTCCTCGCATATGTCTTCTAATACCCATATGTGACCATGAAAAATTCAAAACCTCATCCTTAACTATGGTCCACCCAAGAGTAGGGTCCTCACCTAACACACTTCGCCATAGTATTAGACCTTTGGAATCTGATAGATACCTCATTCGCACTCAATCCAGTGGAGTAAAGGTAATAGCTATAGAAGAAAGAAACATCTACCCCTGTTTGTTGTGTACCTCCAAATGCATCACAAATAACATAGCCATAAACTTCCACTTACTACTAGCCTCATGAACTGCTTGTATCTGAGTCCTCCTACTCAATTCATCAACCACTGCATTGTCTTTCTCAGGCATGTAGACAAGATCAAAGTCAAAAGACTGAAGGTACTCAACCCACCTTCACTATCTCAAATTCATATCTCATTGAGTAAAGATATACTTGAGGCTTTTGTGGTCCGTGTACACTACAAAATGATATTCCAAAAGATGATATCTCCAACAGCACAAAGCATGAACAACTGTAGCTAACTCGAGATCGTGCGTTAGGTAATTCCTCTCATGTGGCCTTAACTACTGATATATGTATGCAATGACTCCTTCCCCCTGCATAAGCACTACTCCTAGCCTGATACATGATGCATTATAGTAAATGGTGTAACTCTTTCTTAGCTCTATAAAAATCAGGATTGGTGCTGAAATCAATCTCCCTTTCATCTCCAGAAAGGCTGAATCACAGGAATATATCCACAAGTACTTCGCACCCTTATTAGTTAGGCCAGTCATTGGTTTTTCTAAGCATTAAAAGTCCTGAATAAATCATTTTTAGTAACAATTTAGCCTCAGAAAACTCTATAACTCAAAGACATTCTTCAGCTGGTCTCAAGAAACTACCGCTCTATCACGACCCGTCCCCTGTGGCCCATGTCATGACTACCCCAATCCCACCTCCCAAAGGCCAGGGGCTGGAGACTAGCTCTGAATGAATTATTCTCCAAATGGGAGGCATTTTCCAAGTACCTGTACACATGCACACTCACAAACCCAGCCCACAAAGCTGAAAAGTAAACACTAAGTAAACGATGCATGAAATCACTAAGTAAACCACAACCAGAGTACAATATAAAGTAAAGTACAAGGTGGCATACTAGGCCAGTATACAAGCCCACCAAAAGAAAGATAGAACACAAGTAAGACCCCAAGTCTCTAAAACTCATCCACAAAGAACCCTACCTTAAGGGTAGGTGGAGGGTAGTTGCGAGAAGTTTTAGGATTATGTCTCATATGTCTTCTCTCACTGAACACCACCTGGTCCTAGTCCTGGTCCTCCCTGGACTCTGTTAAAGTTTCAGTCATCTGCACAAGACATGAAACTTGCGGGAAAATCTGGTTAAGGTTTGAGTAAAACAATACTCAGTAGGTTACCCTAAAACCACAAAGATAAATCACAAGAGAAAAACCACAAATAAATTCACAGTCTGCTCTGCTCGGATATATGCCCATAGATATGCCAAGAACATCTAGATAAACTCGTCTCAGCCACTAAGAAACATGTGGTCCCAACCTCATATCCAGCATCATGATTTTCACTGAAGGCTCAAGTCGCCACACACAAACTAGAAGATCACACTCCCTGAGTTTAACTATCTCTAGTGGCACCTGTTCAAGAGATACACTCCATCGGGAACATTCTACTTAGTCCAACTCTAGTGCCCAACACTAGAGGTCTAGTCATCACAGTCTTACATCCAATTCAAGACTAAGGAAACCCAAGTGGAGAGGCCCGCCCCTCGCCACTGTGTAAAGTTGAGGGATCCCTTCTCTATACTATCCTGCAATACCTCAGTCGCTCCTATAAGGAGTGGCCCACACCTCAATCCGTCGAGGGAGAACTAGCTCCTACCTAGGTATCATTCACATCAAGTGGAGGGGACTACTCTTCATAGTTGTTTCCTACAGTTGAGGGATATCCAACTCCTATGGAGGACCCACTCCCTGCTACTACCCATAGACGAGGGATTAAGACTCTATAAGGACCCATGCCCTGGTTCCAAAAGGGGAGTACTACTCAGGAAGATCCTACACTCTACCCGGTAGGGGAGTTCTATTCAGTGACTAGAGGACTCGCACCACGGTACTATAAGATAGTACCAACTCTGATGGTTTATTTTATATGGGGGACCCACACCCTAGTATGTTAGGGGAGTACCGACCCTAGGATAGAGGACCTGCTCCCTAGCACGACAGGGGAGTACCGACTCTGCCGGAACAATGCGTAAGGAGGACCCGCACCCTAAAATGGTAAGGAGTAATGATACCTAGAATAGAGGACTCTCACCCTACCTAGTATGGGAGTTACCAACTCTATGTGCATTACGTATGGAGTACCCACTCCCTAGTCCTTCAGGGGAGTAATCGTGCTAACATTTCTTTCTAAGAACCACCCTGGTTCTGCCCAAAGTCTTATTGTACCAGGAGATCCTACTCTTAAAATAAAAATTTCATCCTCCAAATTCTTCAAAAAATCACTTATATTGTTCCAAAAGGACCATATCTTCACAGGGGTCCCAACTCCTCAGACGGCTCGTCAAAAAAATTCTCCATTTGAAAGTTATGGGCGTTTTAGCGAAACGGGGGCCGGTTGGGTCAAGGTCTGGTCTGACCTGGTCGGACCGACCCCACCTAGCCTGCTGAGCATGGCCCATCAACACCAGCCCAAACCTCTAAGGCAGGTCAATTTCTCCAGTCGGGACATGGCTCTTCCACGTCTATCTCGCACTACGTGGCACCAGCTGGCGCCGCCTCCCTAGTCAACCGGTCCACTCACGCGAACCAGATTTCCTACACGAACTGCAACTTGTTACGAGTATCTATCACCGCTATGGCCCACTTTAATGCGGACAGCCACAATGTGTCTACTTCCTCCACCATGGCATGCCACCCCCACCTCCAGGCACGCTGTCGCTGGCACCAGCGCGCCGAGAGAAACTTTTACATGCCACCGGACTCGCTCTGGTGGTCCGTTTTCAAATCCAGAAAAGTTCTATATCCCTTGGTTCATGTTCTCCATCTCCTGGGGTTTAAATATCCATTTTCATCCCTTCATCTAGGAAACACTCGATCGGCAGTATTTCCCACACCGCCTCGATCTGATCATTACCGTCGTCGTCGCACCTCCGTCATCGTTGCGCCAAGAACGGTTGCGCAACGACTGACCATTCATCAACCCATGAAGAACGCAAAGAACGTGCTTCAATGGGGAGAGTAAAATCAAACAATAAATCAAGGAACAAACCCCTTTCATCGTTCTTCATGGCATTAATACGCTCTCGTTAGAAGGATCAAGAACGAAAACCAAAATCATCCCACAAGAACGATCAAACTGTGGGTCAACCAGTGCGTGGGTTGATCCGCGATTGTCATTTAAAAACCCAATAATGGGGGAAGATATAATTCAAATAACAACCCATGCTTGAATAATCTTTTATTGGAGGGAAGTCACGTTGTTGGTGGCGATTTTTCCATAAGGATTCACAATTCGTTCGAAGCCATTGGCGTTCATCGATCTTCGGTCCTGGATCCGTTCTTTAAGGGTGTCATCACTGCTTTCTGATTCACCAGAATTCATCATTGGAGAGGATTCCTTCATTGTTCATTAGAGGAATTCTAGATCTAAATTTGTTTCTCCAACCTCGTTATCTCTTTAAAAGAGAAATGTGTCGCAACATTTCTATTACAATTAGTCGTCGCGTCTTTACACTGTTTCATTTATGAAACAACATTTATGTTATATTTCAGTTAGAGTCATTATATTGTTTAATTTATTGAATGAAATATTCATCTCATCGCTACATTGTAGTGAAATAATTTTTTTTAATAAAATAAACTTTTTAAGTTTATTTTATTTTTCTTAAAACATCTAAAAATTAACTTTTTCCCTCAACCTACGCTGGTCGAGGTTAGGTCCATTATTGGGTAATGTTGTCATTCTAGATGCAATATTTTCCTTTAATTTTCGATCTGAGCACCCATTTAGAAGTTTCCAAAACCACGCACATGCGCCATTTTAATTCACTTAAAAAAGTTCAAAAACTATCTTTCACCCTCGACCCACACCGGTCGAGGTTAAGATCCGCCTATGGGAAACACACCCTCATGATCTCAAAGGCACTCTAGGATTTTCAATATGAGTTATTGTTTAAGATTTATAAGGATTTGAAAATAAAATAATTGTTACTTAATTATTTTATTTATGGCCAAAAACTAACTTCCACTGTTGACCTACATTGGCCAACATTAGGCCTTTTCTAGGTGAATCCCGATGTTCCGAGTTCAATGGTACCCTCAAATTTTTGATCTGGGAACTAGTTTAAAATTTAGAAAAACCTACTTGCATGATTATTTAATGAACCTCAAAAAAAGTTCAAAAATATGTTCCGGCCACTCCAGGCCTTAGAATCACATGTCGTCTCAGATCCTGATCTCAAAATAAACCCATTTAATTTTAAAAAAAATCATGGAATTATGAGGTATTACATGCTCTCACCTTTTCTAGGTCTATGGATACTCCTATCTCTGGGATTACAGGACCCAAGAAGTGAATATGATCCATCCAAAAGTGGAACTTTGAGAGCTTAGAATATAACTGATGTTGTCTTAGTGTACTCAATACGATCTCAAGATGGATTCCATGGTCATGTCAAGTGTGATAGTACACCAAGATATTGTCCACAAAGACTACCACAAAATAATCCAAGTAAGGATGGAACACTTAGTTCATCAGTGCCATGAAAAATGCTGACGTGTTCATGAGACTGAATGACATAACCAAATACTCGTATAGACCATACCTGCTATGAAAGACTGTAAGAGGTATATCTGATGGTCTAATGTGAAACTGATTATAATCGGATCTCAAGTCAATCTTTGAGAACACCAGGGCTCCTTGAAACTGATCAAAGAGATCATCAATCCTCAGCAAGGGATGTTGATTCTTGACCATCAACTGGTTCAACTTCAAATAATCCACACAGTCTGAGGGTATCATCTGCCCTCTTCACAAAAAGGATAGCCAAATCCCAAGGAGAAGTACTAGTTTGGATAAAACCCATTTTCTTTAACTCCTCTAACTGCTTCTTGAGCTCCTATAATTCTGGTGTGTCCATCCTATAAGGAGTAATGAACATCAGTGCTGCTTCTAGCATAAGCTCGATAGAAAAATTCACCTCTTGCTCCAGAGGTAAGCCTGAAAATTTTTCTGGAAAGACATCTCTGAAACGATCCACCACTGGAGGGAAGTCCATCTGTGAAGTCCCCTGGTCATCTAGATATAAACTAGCAATATGGTTTGTAATTCCTCCCAAGCTATGATTCTCGGGTCTAGCTTTGCTCACCTGGACATCCCATTCGCCCTTGTATAGAAAAGATTTTCCCTCTAGTGATGTGAAATTCACCTTGCGGTGATATCAGTCAAAAAAGGCCTGAAAGGAGACCAACCAATCCATTCTGATAATTTCATTGAATCATGTCATCTCTAAGACATAGAGGTCCCATAATAAGTGACACCCACCAAGCTCAATAGGGCACTCCTTGCACTGACGTACACGAGTCGTCCTAATCCCCAACAAAGTTTCTAATGTCATAACATTATTAGAAGTAAAGATACAGATCCCAAGGATCTCCACAATGGAAACAGATATAAAACTATGGGAATCCCATGTATCAAAAAGAGCATAAGCTAAAACTGAGGCAACTAGAATCGTACCTCTAACCGTAGAGGGTCCAGGATCCTACTCTTGCTGGGTCTGTTCCATCGCAAAAGTTTGACCTATACCACAGTCCTGTGACCTTACCTAGCTACCCTAAGCTAATCCACCCTATTGTTGCTGAAAACCTGTCATCTGGATACCACGTCTGTGACTAGCTCCTCAGTCTAAAAGGCCTAACGAACCCCAGCTCCCTGATAGATGAGAAACCAGTGGTCCTTCTCATGAATGTGGAGTCATAACAGATCCCCTCTCACTAGTTGATGGTGAGAACAACCTGTAAAAATGTTGAAGATGAGCCATCCTGCTGTAATATCGGCACTCAATTGGGTCTCTTGGTCATTTTGGTCTCATGTTCCCATTCTTCCCACACTAGTAGCACCTCAACTAGCTACCTGAAGATGCATCTCTGCTACTGGAATCACCATGCAAAGGCTCCCTGTGGCGCTTCCTACTATCAGTACCAACCCTGGATGTTGAACCGCCCTAGATCGCATCTCCAAAATCCCTCAGATTTCACTCAGTAATCAGTTCTTGGTTTACTATAGTAGTCACCGAATTCAACCTAAAAACATTCACCTATGATCGGATGTCGTACCTGAGACCATCCTCAAATTGTCTAGCCAGTGATAACTTGTCACCCCCAGAAAAGGTGAAGGAAAGCATTCAAATTTTACAAAAGAGGCTTACACGGCGTGTATAACCACTACACTATGTGTTCCCTAAAGCTTTAACATGACGTGGAGCTCTGCCAACTTGGTCGTGTAACACCCATGCACACGGCGTGTTCCTCATGAGACATGATGTGTAATTGAATATTCCCTCCTACCCAAGTACTTCTACATGGATAGAACTACATATGTTCTGCTAGTATAACACTACATGACGTGCAAACTCGATACACGACATGTAAAACAAAAGTTCCATCCACCCATGTTGTTATTCACATGATCGGATACACAGTCAATTACAGCACGTCATGTACTCCAAGTACACAACATGTTCTACCAAAAGTTTACCAAACCCTGTGTCTCTGCTCGCACATTTAGTCACACGGTCCACATATACACGACGTGTACATACGATACATGGATTGTACTTAAGAAAATTCATTTCTTCTAGAACAGAACCATACACGACGTGTGTTCATAATATCACACACTGTGTTTTCTAGATTTTTCGGATAGTACACCCCTGAAACTTCTCTAGAACCCCCAAAATCTTAAAATTTGGACAAGGCATGCCAAGTTTTGATCTGTGAGAGACCATACTCCTCATGAATCAAAGTTTTGCATCCTTATTCATATCATATCTTAACATAATTCAATTAAAGTTCAAACCTGATCCACCAAATTCTGATCCAAGAGGGCCCATAACACCTCAGGGACCAAAGCTTAGAGTCCATCCAAATGAAAATTTATATATACTAATAACCTATCAAAATAGTAGGTATTTATATTACTACATCTATCACAACATTATACATATTTAGCACAATATTTATCACAACAACATGAAATCATTAATCCACCCTACATGGCATGACAAGAATGCATGACATGTGATTTCTAACAAGTGCCTATATGATGCATGAGATGACATACCCTCATCTCATCGGGTTACAACATAATAGAACCACAATGATATCAATAATAACAGTACAAAATAAGTGTGTCACCCAACGGTGAAATCAAATTAACTGTAACAGTTCAAAATCTAAAAATTACAATTCAATTTGAGGGGATTTGGTTTTTCCCTGTACACGGGGTAGCTACTCCCGGGCATAGATAATTACCAAACTCCATTTCCTTACTATTCCTTTCTAATGTTTCCAATCAATAAGACAACCAGAAAAGAAAACATGCTCAGATACCACTTCATAATGTCTCAGATCTGGGTGTTACCTAATGGTGCCCCGTACCCGGTTGATCACATGACCTCAAGCACATTTCCCCAAATTCTAGAGGTTGCCGACTAGCAATGAGGTCCAAGGTCTGATAATGGGGAAACTATGACCTCATTAGCAGAGTATACACAGTGGAATTAATAAATAAACAACATAATTAAATAGCATAAGACTGATAGTAATAAAATAATTTGAGCATATATATATATAAATGATGCATGTCACATGTGTTTAAGAAAGCATCAAAAATAGGTCCCTAAAGATGGAAATACAATACAATCCAATACAAAGGAAAAATAAGTAAACTCCAACAACATCGCAAGTTTGATCTTGGTCCCATGCTCTCCAGCTCCAATAGTAATCAAGTAACTGATGAAGAAGGGAACTTTCCCTTATCTATACCTACAATTATATAATCTGTTTGGGTCCAAAAGCATGACCCAAACAGGGTGTGAGATGAATCTCCTATAGTTTTTAATTAAATTCATTTAATCATTTATTATTCATCCGTTGAATCATGAAACCCTGGGATCTAGCCTAATCTTTGTATCCCCCATGTAAATTAACCAAAACAGATGTCTCATAAGATCATCTAAACAATCAAGTAAGACTGAATCCAAGCTTGTGATTTGTCTTAGTAGACGCGTCATAAACATTCAATTATTCACAAACGGTCCTCTAGGAAATCTCTCAGGGTCTAACCCCTTTGGTCCAACATAGCATCAATTCATTAAATAACGACCCTCTGGGAAAGATCTCATATTATACCCCCTTTGGTCCCACATAGCATCAATTCATTAAATAATGACCCTTCGGGAAAGCTCTCACAGTTTATTCCCTTCTAGTCAATCATCTACACCAAGGCTCTCATGGTCCTGTGTAAATAATCTGGAAGTCCCCTCAGTCTTCCTGGTCCAAGGCTCTTACAGTCCATTGGAAAAAAAATATAGTAGTGCGTGTATCATATCAATGAAAATAATCTGGAAGTCCCCTCGGTCTTCCTGGTCCAAGGATCTCACAGTCCATTGGAAAAACAGTGTGCATATTATATCAAATAAACTCATGTAATCTGAGAGTACTACATGGCTAACCATTCACAATTCATATCACAGGCATTTCATATAATCAATAAAACTTCATCCTAATCAAACAAGGCATGGAAAATAAGGTACGCCTCATAGGCAACCTAGACCAAATGTCCATAAATAATCAATCAAGGGGAAACACACTCATGGGGGGTCCCTTAGACAAGGTATCTATCCTTACACATAAGCAATAATATTTTATCAATCAATCAAACCATAGATGGTAATAACATGGTTAAATTCCAAATCAATCAATACCCAAAACGTGGGCATGTGACACTTTTAGCATATATAATCCAAAGACAAACAACGAAAGGCACAAACCACCTACCTTGATGTCGTACGATTGATATACTTGAACGTCAGCCCTTGAATCGGCCTTGATCGGCGTAGATCTATGGAAAGGTAAAAAACACCCAACCTTGAATAACTCACAAGAGAGGATAAATCAAGAAGAAGTGCTTAAGTGAGTTTGAGAACTCACCGGTGGGATTCCAACGCAGTCTATGGTGTCTCGATCAGAGTTTGGATGGAGAATTAGGATGTCGAACTTTGTTCGTCATTTCAAAGCGCTCATGTATGAAACATGGGAAGAAGAAGGTGTTTCTGAATATGAGATGTGACCCCGCTCCGATATATAAAATAAAAAGAAAAGTACATGGCATGTTCATTAACACTACACATCATGTATTAGCCTCAATTGGCCCCCGACTTAAGCGGGTCTGCCAGGTCACCACACGGCCATGTAATCAGCAGTTACACAGTCAAAACGTGGATGTACGTGGAAAGTTAGGTACACCACATGTACTCATAAGTACATAGCATGTACTTATAAAATCCTCTTTTCTTCCTTTTTCCTCAAAACAACCCGAAAACAAGATTTATACCTAAAATGAATATTCATGTTCTTACACTTTCCATAAATTCCCAACCAAACCTCACAAGGGGACATAACTCCAAACATCGTCATGAGGTCAAACCTGCCTATGATACAAATCTTTCATGACCCATATCAAGGGGGATCGAGCTACAACTACCCCAAGTCCGCCTCCAATAAGTCAGGGGATGGCGACTAGTACCAAGTTGGCATATCGCACACATGGGTGGTCTTAGCCTATGGTACCTGTATGCACGCACACACATCTCTCTCCATACAATAGTGCAAAGATAATAAAACTGTTGAAACAAAATGCATGCATGCATCTATCACACAATCAGAGAACAAAAAAAGTATTGAAATCATAAAAAAGGAAAATACAGGCCCACGAAAACCATAAAAGTGTCCACCTGCTCAGAAGTAGGGGACTCCTGTCAAATGCAACCATTGAAAACACACCTTAGTCAAACACTGGTATACAACTCAATTTATCTAGCTCTCTAAGCTCCGTCTACTCCAAGTGATCCTGGGACTCCAGCAAAAGGTTTGTCTTCTGCACAAGTCGTGCCATGTATGGTAAAATACTATGTAGGGGTGAGTATAACAATACCAAGTAGGCACCCCAAAAAACCCAAAATAAAAGGGTTCAATTGAAAGGCAACAATCCACTCGGCCCAAAGCCAGAGGAGGAAACCCAAGTGAGAAAGAACAAGAAACTTCATCTCAACTAGTCCTCGGTTATACATGACTAGTCATCTCATCTCCACATAGTGTGTCAATCAATATATGAAATCACTATAAGTAATCCAAGAATAAATCAGATATAATTGTCTCAGACTCCAAGTATCATGAGGTCCTAACCTCACTACCAACTATAGGATTCTACTCAAGGCTCAAACATAACGCTCGTCCAGGAGAACATACTCCACGAGCCCTGTCATACTAGATGGAACTCATTTGATAGATACACACTTGTCAGGGAATACCTCCGCCACCCTTGATGGCACATCCGAGAGATATCACTCCATTAGGAACAACTCTTCCATCCTTGATGGCACCCATCCAAGAGATCTCACTCTATCGTGTATCGCTAAACCAATGGCACATTCCTGCCATCCTATGTGGCATACACCTAAGAGAACACGCTCATCGGGTATCTCTATGAATAAAGTCATGTTGTCACTCAGTGGATCTTGATACTCAGATAGGGGCCACACCCATTCTAGATAGGGGACTCCTCGAACCCTATTGGAAACACTGAAGATCTCATCTCATGGATATGGGATCACACCCAATACCATTGAGGGACACCACAAACCCAATATGGAATTTCTAAGATCATATCGCTCTGATAGGGGATCGCACCCAGGACCGTTGGGAGATACCACAAACCCTAGTGAACCTCAAAGCCATGATACACAGATAGGGAATCATGCTTAGGATCGTTGGTAGATACTGCAAACCCAAGTCTGGATCTAACCACCAAGTAGGGGATCATACTACTGATGATACTGTAAACCCCGCTAAACTCAACCACTGAGTAGGGGATCATACTCTTGATGATACCACAAACCCTACTAAAATCGCCCACTAAGTATGGGATTGTATATCTAACAATGCCACAAACCATACTAGGATAGCCTACTGGGTAGGGGATCGTCGCCCGTGTATGAAGGTCAGGACGATACCATGAACCCCGCCTAGGGAAGTCAATACGATATAGGATCCCACCCCGGCCTCCCATAGGGACACACCAACTCTATTTGAGCTCATCCTATCGAGGGAATCACAATCCTGTGTTGAGGACATAATATCACACCATACCCTTACAATAATAGACCAAGGGAACCCACACAAGTGATATTGTTCTATATGTTGCTAACAGAAGTGACCCGCTAACCTTACCTCATGTTGCATCTCACACACCAAAACAATGGCCATAATCGTGTCCAACGTGGAAAACTACTCAAAATAGGCTACTCACGGACCTCTATCTGAGTCCTAAAGATGGAGATACATGAGGGAGAAGTCTCCAAGGGGAGTACATGGCGTGTACCCTCGGTACACGACATGTCTCTCAAAACCAGCCCCAGGTCATGTCCCCTCTCGGTACTTGGAATGTATTGGGGAATAAACACAGCATGTACCACATGTCACATGACATGTGAGCTCATCTGATCTCTTGGGTGTGTCCTCACCCATACATGACTGACTAGCCATTTTTTCCCACACGACATGTACCCTAGGTACATGGCGTGTCTTGGCTATTCGACCACTTGGTCGTTCCCTCATCCCATGCCCATGTCTAGCACCCCATACCCGTGTACTTGGTTGTGTACTTCCACACGGTCATGTCCCTTGACACAACATGTCTATTCATGTCCTTCGGCCACATGACCTGGACTCACTACACAACGTGTACCCCCAGTACACAATGTGTAGTCCCCAAAGATCATCTTCCCCAAACAGGAAGAACATGAGGTGTGTGATCCTACACTACACACCGTGTGATTGAAAATTATGATCAGGAATTCCTTTCAAGCCGCCCGAAACTCCCATGTTTCCACCGAAACCTACATATCTACCCTCAGGGGATCACTAGCAGTCGTAATAGGGCTCTAAAACCTTAAAATAATGCATCAAAGGGGATTGTGACGTGAGACTTGTAAATCTGCCTTGTCAAAGCTTTAGGTGCAGATCCACACTGAAGTTGTTGTACTATGATCTGGGAGTGATCATCATCAAGATCAAAGATTGGCGGCGCCTCCTCTCCATGGTTTCACCTCTGTTCATCCATCATTCAAGGGGGTTCCTCTCTTCTGTCGTGCGTGGTAACCCAAAGGGGTGGTGGAAAAGGGTTTATTAATTTAATTTCATTAAATTAATAACCCTCTATTTAACACCTCGCCAACTTGCATATAACCGAGCACCCAACGCAGATAAACTTTATGTTGCGCCTAGGGTAAACACCACGTTTTGAACTCAACCGTGATCTCATATTTTCGATCTAAGACTCCGATTGAGTGTTCTTCCACTTTTATTGGAAAACTATGTATGTGTGATAAAATGTACTTAATGTCTTTAATATCACCGTACTGAGGCTCTCCGGACCCCGGAATCCCGCAACGACTTAGCGTCTAACTCCAAAAATATTCCTAGAAATATTTCAAAGTTTTACACGACAAAACCCGAGTCGCTACAATATATATGGTGGGATTTCATAGAACTTGTGTGACTCAAGATATAGAGGGAGGTCACAATGTGAAGTTGTGATTGTAGTACGAAGCTATTAAAAAATTCCAGTGCGAATCTGGCAAGAGGAAAATCTGTGAGAGGCAAACAAGTGGCTAGTGTGACTCTAGTCGAGAGAAGATCGGTGAGACTCTGATCTGATCTACGTGTATTCAGTGACTGATTGTAATGGAGAGGTCATGGGTATGGTGCATAATGAGTCATTACAAGGAGTAGGTTTTTATGGTCGAACCTTGTAAATCTTTGTGTTGATACTTTATTTATTTCACTATTCGGGTAAGGCTGTGAGGAACATAAATTGAGAGGACCAAAACCTTAGTAAGTCTTGGAAGTTAAATTAAATGGAAGAATTTGTAAAAAAATAACCATTGATTCACCCCTCCCCTCTGGGTGGTCCACTGATCCTTAAGGCATTTCATGTGCATTCATTTAGAGGGTTGTGGATTGTTTACATTTTATATTTGTTGCACTTAAGACTTGTTTGGTTTGTGTTATTTTTCTAGGATGTCTGGTTTATGGACTAGTCATTCCGAGTTTTTAGTAGAGACTAGCCATGACCTATCTTTATAACAAAGTGAGCAAATCATTCCCCAACCTTTATGTTAAGACCCGCGGTGCTAGTCGTCAACCCATGGGGATTGAGAAGCACTCATGGGATATTAGTGAATGTGATTTGGGTATCATATGAGTATTTGGGTCACAGACGTTACATGCCCAATAGATGCTAGGGGGACAAGTCGTGGATAGAAAATGGGAGAAGGTATGGATGAGGATAAACGTGGGGAGATGGAGAAGATTATGACATATTGATATTTGGGCGAGGGGAAGAGAAAATTATAAATGTTATGCGAGGAAATTGGGGAAGGGGGGAATGCCAAGGGGAAAGGTAGAGGGGGAAGAAATGAAAGAGAAAAGAACACTTGTCCTTTGAGGGCGTGCTTCATTGGAATAATAGATAATGTATGCTAGATTCATACATCACATTACTCGATTTAAATTTTTTCTCGTGAATGTTAATGTGGTAAAATAAATAAAGAATGAAAAATCATTCAACTAAACGATGTATGCAGAATAATAATAATAATAAAACATGCAACAAACTGGTGTATGCATAAATTTAAAATAATAAATTACAATCATCCAACAATAAATTGTATACATAAATTTTAAATAATGAATTAAGATAATCCAACTAATCAATGCATGTATAAATTTAAAACAATAAATAAAATCAAT